>OU745246.1:22870763-25731526 GCA_916618015.1 Xestia c-nigrum
AAAGAAAAAGCACGGGGAATAATTTTTACTTGTTCACTGCGATGCGCGCGTATCAGCGCTTTTTTAAGGCAAATGCACAAAAAATAGCCAGTATTACTAATTAAGTAAATAAATATTTTTGTGTTTTGATACAGATAAATGTTTGTATTTTATTGTCTAAATTAATAAAATTAAAGAATTAAATTTTTATTTAGTATGTTTTATGTAGATAAAATATACTAAATAAAAATTGAATTCTTTAATTCTTTTTTTCTCTTCTTTAATTGACTTTGGTAGCAAAGTCAATTTTATTCAGAAAATGTTGACCACTTTTCTGATATAAAAACTCTTTGCTTAGATTTCAAAAAGTACCGTTCGTTTTAGACGGAGCATCCTGATAAACCGTGCGATTTACTTTCCATTACCGCACAAGTACGTTATGAGATACATTACGATATTGAAATTGGTGAAATAAGAGACCCTTTACGAGCAAATGTCTTATTCTATAAATTAATTTAACCAACTTCCAAGCTAGGTCTCGTGAGATAGGGAATCGTGAGAAATATCTCTAGCTTAGCATGCATGCATTAGTAAACTAATGCATAATAAGAGTTAGTACTGGAGCAAGATAGAAAACCAATTGGCAATAGTCCAGCTATAGATATATAATTAGATATTAGATTTGAGGCGGATGCCCCTGTTTAAGTGGCCCACACTGGGCAAAGGCCTCGCCTTTCTCCTTCCATACTTCTGCGCTTATCTGGCTATGTTCGCCCCGCAAACGAGATCAGATCGTCACACCACCGTCGTCGCGGTCTGCTACGATGGCGACTTCGTTCGACAGGTATCCAGTGAGTGACGATCGTTGCCCATCTCTCCGGGCGCATTTGTGGCTTCGTGGCCAGCCCACTCCCACTTGAGCTTGGCTGTTTCTACTCCAATAGCTGATGACGCAGCAGACATATTCGAATAATTCAGAGTTATAAAATAAATACTTAAATCACGAGCGAAGCGAGAGAAGACGAGTCCTGAGTGTAGCGAGGGATTAAAGTTCACCCAAGACTAAGACAGCTTTATCACCGAGGAAAATACTTTACTTTTCGTACCATTTGCGAAAAAAATAACACAATAATAATATGAGATAAGCATTTACTAATAATAATGACAATTAAAAGTAAAAGTTAACATTGGAAACCAAAATCAAAATCAAAATCAAAGCATTTATTTCAAGTAGGCCAATAACAGGCACTTTTGAATTGTCGAAACAAAGATGAAAATTAAATGTAGCTACAGTCCCAATCACAAGATATAAAAACTGTGAAAGTACTGTAGTTGCCCATTCCCTAACGTAGATCTCTATGGAGAAGAACGGGCAAGAAACTCCATGGACACTCTTTTAAATCAAATTATTGTTACAAAATCTTGGTTACATCATTCATGTTGAGATGGTAGATTATGTGAGAACAATGTAGCAAGATGTGCACGTTAAAAGTGTCCATAGTAAAAACAAAATAATTCTTTCAAATAAGCCATGGCAACTAAGAGATGACCAGTCACAACTGACAGCACCCGTTCACGAACATGACGCATGGATCAGCACCATTCAGCTCAACCACTTTGAAGGGAGCTAAATGGTCCGACACACGCGCCACCATCAGCGAGACATTTGAGTGAGCATGACATACTCTCAACCGCCAGGGCACATTCAAGTCAAAAACTAAAGTAGGTTTCCAGTGAATGATAGCTTTCAAGTACATAGTACTCACACAATATGGGCTATGCGATTATATAATACTAACAATGAATCTATACCTACAATGCAAAGATAGTTGTACAATCTTCGGCAGCTCCAACAATACCGTTTAATGCTATCAAGTTTTGCGCCCCTGTCCTTGTGGAGCAGGACCAGCATTGAGCCAAGCATTTTTATCAGCGATATAATCGCTCAACTTGTAATATGCTTGCTTACATAGTGTGCGTTTAATACATGTTTTAAATTTCGTCTCATTCAGTTCAAGAATACTTTGTGGAATTTTATTATAGCATCTCAAACAGTACCCCATGAAAGATGAGTCTACTTTAGCGAGTCTA
Source organism: Xestia c-nigrum (assembly GCA_916618015.1). Taxonomy (NCBI): domain Eukaryota; kingdom Metazoa; phylum Arthropoda; class Insecta; order Lepidoptera; family Noctuidae; genus Xestia; species Xestia c-nigrum. Next base: position 22,872,834 of record OU745246.1, read on the forward strand.
AAGCCTGGCTGAACTAGTTGATCCCTATTTCTAGTACTGTAATTGTGTCTGTCGCCTCTTTTACCGAAAAGATGCAGATTTTTTCTGACGTACATTATGTTTTCGTAGATGTATTGGCAATGAACCGTCATGATGCCAATATCCTTAAATAGTTCCCTTAGAGAATCGCGCCTACGAAGATTGTATATGGCTCTGATGGCTCTTTTCTGCAGAATAAAATAGACTCAATATCAGCAGCCCGTCCTTATAGCAAAATACCGTAAGACATTATACTATGGAAGTAACTAAAATAGACCAGTCTAGCGGTATCCGCATCAGTGAATTGACGGATTTTTCTAATGGCATATGCTGCTGAACTTAAGCGCCCCGCAAGAGATGTTAAATGAGAACCCCATTGTAGCCTTGAATCAAGCGTAAGCCCCAGGAAAACCGTTTTATCTACGAATTCAAGTTTCTCTTTATTCAATATTATCTCACAATCACTACTTTTAACATTCGGTAATGAAAATCTTATGCATTTAGTTTTTTTTTCATTTAATACCAAATTGTTTGCTGTGAACCAATTTTGGACCTGAAGTAGGGCATCATTCACGTCATCTAGATTTTTGGCCCGTCTATTTATCTTAAAAATTAGAGAAGTGTCATCAGCAAACAACACCATATTTTGAGATTGGTGTTTCAACAAATAGGGTAGATCATTTATATAGACTAGAAAAAGGAAAGGACCCAATATTGAGCCTTGCGGAACCCCCATTTTTACAAACATTGGTCCAATTATTGATAGATGGTTCATTTTTGTTTGGTACATTTATTCTTGACGAGTTGATTTGAGTATTTCTCTGTTCTTACGTCTGGGAAACTTGCGTTTCATTGTAGATGGTACACGTCAGAGATAGTGGTGGTGGTGCATCGTGAGTTTCGGACGAAGATAAGATAGATAAGATAGATAAGTTGATGGTTGTGGCTCTGATGGATTATGTTTTATATTTTTGTTAATTTGACTGCTTAATATGGTTTTATTCGCCATTGAGCTTTCGATATAACCCTCAGCTACTCCATCAGAGCTCCAACCACCGTGTCTTTTTATTGATGTAATATCCGCCCCTGAATCCGTCAAAAAAAACGTCGAAGTTCTTCTAAAGCAGTGACCGGTGTAAAGTTCAACATCTTTAAGTTTTAAATATTTAGCAATTTCCTTTGGCATATTGTTAATTTATTTTTGCCGATGGCTTGCCGAGTACATTTCCCATTCCGACAGTTTATAAAAAATCTATTGTTTTCCATGTTGGTGGGACGTAATGCTTGGTATTTATGAATGATTTTAGTATATTGTCCTTATACAATGAACGACCGATTTTTTTTGTCTTAGTTTCCTTTACATTAATCAGCAGTAACTCATTGGAATGATTTTCAACGTCCTCCACCTTTAAGTTTACAAGTTCACATCCGCGGCAAGCACCATTGAGTCCAAAAATTAAGGCCACCTATAACAAACATAAAATCAGGTAAATATAGAATAATTACCATTACTAAGGTACGAAATATTATATTATATTATATTCGCTATCCGCCAGCTGTGCGAAAAATATAGAAGTGCACATAAAAACTTGCACATGGTGTTTATCGACCTCGAAAAGGCATACGACCGGGTACCACGTGAGGTTTTGTGGTGGGCCCTTAAGGAGAAAAGTGTGCCTGGGAAGTATGTGCAGTTGATCCGTACTATGTATAGTCGATGTAGAACTCAAATACGGTCTACAGCAGGCACTACCGGCAGCTTCAATGTTTCAGTCGGCTTGCACCAAGGGTCGGCTCTAAGCCCTTACCTCTTCCTTATGATAATGGACGCTCTTACGTTCGACATCCAGGAAGAGGCTCCCTGGTGCATGCTCTTTGCCGACGACATTGTGCTAGTTGCCGAGAGTGGCCTAGAGGTCCAGAGCAGATTGGAGGTGTGGTGGCAAAGACTGGAGAATGTTGGCCTGAAATTAAGTAGAACCAAAACGGAATACTTGTTTTGTGATTTCGGCGGTCTCTCCAGTCCTGTGCCCATAACCCTTGCCGGAACGCCCATACCGGTCTGCTCCGATTTTCGGTACCTTGGGTCGCTTATTCAGGGAAATGGCGAAGTAGACCGGGACGTAACGCACCGGATCAACTCAGGATGGATGAAATGGCGACAGGTCACTGGAACAACTTGCGACCCACGGATGCCCCTCAAGTTAAAGGGGAAAATCTACAAGTCCGTGATTAGACCTGTCGTATTGTATGGATCAGAATGCTGGGCTGTGAAGAAGATGGATGAAAAACGATTGCATGTAGCGGAGATGAGAATGTTGAGGTGGATGTGTGGAGTGACAAGAATGGATAAAGTAAGAAATGAATATATTAGAGGAAGTTTGAAAGTGGCACCTGTTACTGAAAAATTGAAAGGAAGTCGTTTGGCTTGGTATGGACATGTAATGAGGAGGGATAAAACGCATGTGACTAAAAGAGTGATGGACATAAGTATTGATGGATGGAGGGGGAGAGGAAGGCCAAAGAAAAGATGGATGGATTGTGTAAAGACTGATATGAAAGAGAAAGGAGTAAATGATGCCGTGACGTCTAACAGGGGAGAATGGAAGAAGAAAACGTGTTGCGCCGACCCCAAATAAAATGGGACAAGGGCAGGAAGATGATGATGACTAAGGTACGAAATATTCATAGTTAAATCGTGTATAAATACTTACTTTTGTGGCCAGAAAAATTTCGTCAGGACCTTCATTAAGAAATTTTTCCACATTTTGAGTCATAAAAATTTTAGACGTCTTTGCGCAATGCCCTTCTGATTTTCTTTTTAAAAAAGCCAGTAATTTCGTGAATCTATTTATTTCAACACTGTGTTTGATGCTTATTGTAGCTTTCAGTTTTGAATATATGTAACATATATGCACCAAAGTGTATTCGGATTCTTTGTCTTGGTTAAATAATCAAAAAAGACAAGAAGTACTGATTCTGAAATTGATAGGCCTTTCGCACTTCTCCACGTTTAAAATTCTTCATAAGTTTTAATTTTCCTTGGATTTTGTTGGAAGCAAATTATTTATAATTGCGGCAGCATTTGCACTGATGGAATCCGACAATTCACTGTCACTGTCGCTTTGATTAAACATCGTAACGTATTTTTAGAACATTAACTTACCTATAAAATAAATTAAAATAAACTTAACGTTTATGTATTTGAAGAAAACAAAAACGCGGCAAATTCTTAGACTAATATTTTTTTGTCGGAAAAGCAAAGGCATCAAGCTCATACGCCCTTGTGAGTTTAAGTAATTTTATTTTTTTAGTAACTAGCTGACCCGCGCAACTTCGTCTGCGTCACATAAGAGAAAGAGAGGGTTACAGGGAGTGGGTCGTAAGCACCTATAATACAATTTTCAAAGAGCACATCACACACATGCTTTCGCATAATGAAAATGCGCGCCCGGTACATGATCATTATTTTGCTGTGGAGTTATTTAAACTGTGTATCTTCTAAGATATGCATTGAAATCAATTTACGTGCAATACGAAACGCGTCCATCAATTCTGTTAATATTGTTGATAGCAAAATTTGAAGTAAATTGGACCAAGGAATCACATTTTGCCATACAAACTTTGCCCCCCACCTTTTCGTATAATTTCAGAAAGTCCTTTCTTATCGTAGCCTACGTCATACTAAAAATACACCCTCCAAGTTTCAAGTTTCTACAATCTGCGGTTTAGGCTGTGCGTTAATACATCAGACAGTTCTTCAGGACAAAGCATTTTTTATTTTTAGATAGTAGGATTTGTACTTGTTTGTATTTGTAACTGTTCCGGCTTTATGTCTGATGTATATTCGTATAGTCTACATTTTCTTCGTAGTATTATTTTATTTGTAATTACAGGGTGGGGACGATTAACGGGGTAGCTTCCTTAACCGTTGTGTATTAGAAACAGGATCGATTGGCATCAAAAAATGTTTTGTGTAAAATAGCCATTTTCTTGCCAACTGTACTTTTTTTTTAAATCTGTGAATGGGGATCAAAATTTCACGAAAAATGACGGATGGTTTCCTAATACCATTTTCATGTAGCTGCAGCGGTTAAGGTTTATTGGCATCAAAAAAATTGTTTTATGTAAAATGGCAATTTTCTTGTAACTGCACTTTATTTTTTAATTAAATCTGTGAATGGGGACATTTAGCGAAAAATTATGGATTGTTTCTAAGACCTTTTTCGTGTAGCTGCAGGTCCCCTTACTGCCCCGTTTACCGTTTCCACCCTGTATTACCAACTACTTATACCGAGAAAAGCTGATTTTCTTGAGTTCCGCTATTTTGGGCGTATTCACTTCAAAAATCAAATTTCAAGAAAATTGAGAATTTATATTTACCTGCACTGTTTTAGACTTTCACGGTTTTTCACTACACTTAATACGGATGTAATCCCGTAAGTACTTTAAGTGTTATATTTACCTTAATATTAGATTTGAACTATTTACAGCAACTTTTAAAGGTTTACACTTCATTGGATTTTGTTCTATAGGTGTATGAAGTCAATTAATTTTAAACACAAAACCCTCTTTTTTACGTCACTGGATGAAATTTTTAAAAGATGCTGAAACAGGTATTTCTTTATTTTTCATAATAAGTAAGTACTTACTCTGAGTTTTTTGATTGCAGAACCATCAAACAGTTTTTTTCATACAAACTTTACCCTCCCTTTTCACCCCCTTTTTCCAAAATTTTCCATAATTTCTAGAGCCTAAATGTTATTCTGAGTTTATTTAAATAGATTAGTGAAGTTTTCATCAAAATCCGTCCAGCAGTTTTTACGTGATGCGCGGTCAAACAAACAAATAAACAAACAAACAAAAATTTTTAAAATGGTTTTAAAATGGTCTGTTACTTATTTTAAGTCACCCTTAGCTTATTTAAAAAGCGTACGTACTATCTTATTTTTTTTACCCTAGTTTGAGGGAAGTGCCGAGGTATTCTAATCACCAATGTTTATGACTACCAACAAATAGTAAAAAAAAAACACAAAAATAAAGCATAAAAAAGTTATGTATGCTTGAAGCTAAAATTTTGGAAAAATTTCAATATTTGTCCTATCTCCTAAACTATAAAACTTTGTTTACGGAAAGTAAGGTTCAGTAATTAGAAAATGACCTCCTCTATATGCGAATTTATTTGCTATGGCGGGTCCAGAGCCAGTCACCCTGTATATTTTATTGAATTTATATCCTTGTAGTTCATCTTAGTATTCATAATGGGATTTCCTGTTTTCAACAATATCATTCATTACTCACGTTATCAGGTATAACGTAAGTAATTAATTATTGAGTGAACTTGTGTGCGCTTCCAGTATCTGTAATTGGGTATCTCTTTGATTATATACGGGTATCTATTAAGATAAGTAATTCGATTAATATATAAGGCTGGAGTTTTGGTTGATTGAAAGAGCAAGATGTGGTCTGCTTTAGTGTTGTTGTCGGTGATCGGGTGTGCGTTGTCTGGGCCAGCAGTCACCAGGTCCAGGAAAGATATTGAATCTTTCAAGGCCTTCCTGGAGAGGAGCAGACAAGGTTTGTGATCATTTTGAATATGTGAGAAGACTATGGTTACCATTTAACAAACTAATTTCTCTCTCTAGGTCTTTGGATATAAATAGAATGTTAATTTATTTAAATTATCTACTGGAAATAAGAAATGTGGCTTACGTAAACTAAAATATCGCAAAACACTATAACTCCAACTTTTCTTACAAAGTTTTTGCAAAAAAGTAAATAAAATGTTTATTTTCTTATGTCAAGATTTTCATTTATTCTCCAACAGACGATGGCATTAGTCTAGAGTCCCGCATGCTCGCCAACCCCAAGGCTTCGGTCTGGGAGAACAGCGGCAAGTACCAGGGCGACATCCTCCTCAGTGATGAGCAGGCAGAGATGATGCTGCAGCGCTATGCTGAAGGCAGGAACGCAGGCCAGCTTCGGGGCGAAACCAGGTGGCCTACAAACACCATCGTGTACGAATTCAACAGATTTAGTTTCTTTAGTAAGTAGAATAGAATAATATTTCTTATTTAAGTGTTATCTATATGATAATTCAGAAATAAATTAAAAACTGCATCAAAATTCGTTGCGTAAAACATAAAAAACAAATCATTAGTCAAACATCACGGTCACACGCACTCATCGGCGCTGGCAGAAATATTTCCAGGCGGGTGCATATTCAGTTCCATGAAAACAACTCGAAACTCGAGTTGTTTCTCGAAACTGCTGCCGGCGCCCACGCACAAACCAACATAAAAGCTACTTCAATTTATTGTAGGTATAGAAAGGTACGAGTATACCTTGATCACATGACACAAAAGAAAACAAACAATCAAAACTAGGAACTTTAAAAATCAGTAGTAGCAGAATAATTGATTGATTTGCAACGTATTCAACGTAAACCATCCAGACAGACGTTAAGGTATTTGTTACCTGCTCGACCAACTACATCTTTTCTGTGGCGGTCAGTACATTCCGATTCAATTTTCATGACCACTACACACACATTCCAATTCAATTTTCATGACCACTACACACACATTAAAACGTTAGGGCAATGATGTATTAACTTCTTAGGGCATCGCTTACTAATTTCCAACTACCCGCCTTAACAATGCTCCTCTGCATCATTTCAGACGCCGACCAAGTCGAGGCTATCTACGCCGCTATGAAGGATATTGAGGCAAATACCTGCATCCGGTTCCGTCGCCGTGATCCTGATGAGAACATCTACGTCCGTATCGATGTAAGTGACATTTTATATAAACGCGGTACGAGTATGTTCTCCCGCCTAGACGTAGTGATTTTTCTACGTCAATAAGGATGAACTTCTTGGGGATTTCGCAAGCGGGTCTGATGCCCAGGTGTATGCCAAACACGTATTCTTCATGTATCTGGAAGGAATCCGAACCGGGATTCATTTAAGAGTAACGTCGTTGACAGTGGTCTAGTACGTACGATCAATCGCCAATGGGCGATCAAGACAAAAATGTTCGTTTGCTTATTGTAATGTTATAATGTTTGGTTGTCTTCTCGCCGTTATTTATAAAAACCAGTCTTGCCTGGCGGTGGCTACCCGAACATTCTTTGCGTGCCGCTCAGCCATTTCACCAGTATCCCGATGTCTGACCACAATTTTAATATGATGCTTAGACATGATGATAAATGATAAATGATAAATGATCTTTATTTTGTAAGTAGGTTTTCACAAACACTTTTACACGTCAATTTTTTTTTAAACTAGATGGGGCCGGTGTTTTGTACCTGACTACTCTGAGAAGAAACAGCCGAAACAAACTCAGAGGTCATAGTCTCTTTTGAAGTCCAGACATAATCTTGCTCAATTCACATGAGGATCATGTAGATATTAGTGTCTGAGATGGTCTTTTGAAGAAAGAACCATACAGATTTGAGTAAACCTGTCCAGTCAGTGCAAGCATTTGTCAGTTATCGTGTAGCTCGACTTATTACACAAGGAGCTCAACGAAACGACGAACAATACCAAAGAAAGGACATTTGGGTAGGTCGCTTATAGAACTCAAACTGTCAGACGGTTGAGGGGTAAAAAAAATAAAAAAAAAAACAAATAAAATGTAACCCACATGGTCCTCACATTCACAAAAAAACACAAAAAATAAAATAAAATTAATAATAATTTACAAAATGAATGTCAATAAAATACGATATGTCAAATACACACACACAAAACAATAAAAAATAAACTAAAAATGTAAAAAATAATAAAATACTGAACTAAGTATTCATGTCAAGTCATTAAAATGTCAAAAGCCACAAGTAAATATTCATGTCAACTACACACACACACACACACACAAAATAATAAACAATAAAGTAAAAAATATAATATCCATTCATGTCAAAGTGTATAAAAGAAAGGAATCAATAATAAACAAGCGAAGTCCGAAATTTCTATATTCGCAGAGCAAATTTCATTGGAGCAGCTTAATCCCAAGCCTTTTTATCATCAAGGTAGTGATTAACATGATAGTAGGCTTTCAGGCATAGCTTCCGTTTTATAAACGATTTGAATTTATTTAGACTAAGCGCTTGAATATGGCTCGGAAGTTTATTGTAAAAGCGTATACATTGGCATCTGAACGTTCCCCCTATTTTCTTGAGCCTCGTAGCAGGAATAACAAATTTGTGTTTATTTCTCGTATTTATGTTGTGGATATCACTGTATTTTTTAAACAAATTAATATTTTTGTGTGCGTACAAAAGATTTTCATAAATGTACTGAGAGGGCATAGTAAGAATATTAATATCTTTAAATTTTTCTCTGAGGGAGTATCGGGGACTTAATTTATAAATTGAACGAATTGCCCTTTTTTGCAATACAAATATAGTCTGAATATCGGCGGCATTACCCCACAAGAGGATACCGTACGACATCACGCTGTGGAAATAACTAAAATAAACTAAACGGGCTGTTTCCAAATCAGTTAAATCACGAAATTTTCTAACGGCGTATGCTGCAGAGCTAAGTTTTTTTGACAATTTGTGTATATGCGGGCCCCACTGAAGCTTGGCATCCAAAGTTATGCCTAAGAACACAGTGCTGTCTTCCGGTTTCAACTCTTCATCCTTGATTACTACACTAGTTTCCACTTGTCTTACATGGGGTATCGTAAACTTAATACATTTGGTTTTTTTCTCATTCAGGAGTAGATTGTTAACATTAAACCAATTAACGACTTTTGCCAGGGCGCTATTAACATCATCCGTAACTAACTGCTGACGTTTAAGTTTAAATAAAAGAGAAGTGTCGTCTGCAAACAATACTATATCATGATTATCCTTTATGAGGTAAGGCAAGTCATTTATATAAATGAGAAACAAAAATGGACCAAGAATTGAGCCCTGGGGTACCCCCATTCTTACTACGGATCCGGGAGATCGTTTCCCGTTAACATCAACTCTCTGAATCCTATCACTCAAATATGAAGTAAGAAGATCCAGAGAGGCGTTACGGACTCCGTAGTGGTGTAGTTTCCTGATTAAAGTTTCATGAAGAACGCAATCGAAAGCTTTGGATAAATCGCAAAAAATTCCCAAAGCATCGAATTTGTCCTCCCAAGCATTATAAATGTGTCCTAAAAGTTCAACACCGGCATCGGTAGTTGAACGACCCCTAGTAAAACCGAACTGTTTTTTATGCAATAACTTATGTTTATTAAAAAAACTTTGCATTTGTTCCAAAATTAATTTTTCAAAAATTTTACTAAAAGTTGGTAGTACTGAAATAGGCCTATAATTTGTGGGGTCTGATGTACTACCCGATTTAAATAAAGGTATTATTTTACTATATTTCATTAGATCAGGAAACTCACCACGATCAATACAATCGTTAAATATTACTGCTAAAGAAGGAGCTACAATGTTTATAATAGATTTAGCTACGTCCACAGAATGACCCCATAGATCGGCGGTCTTTTTAACATTTAAGGTGTGAAAGATTTTAATTATATCTTTACTGGTTACATAATGAAAATTGAATTCCGAATCACAGACTGAAACGTTTTCCTTTAGTAAAGACTCGGCAGCAGCAGGTGACGAGTTTAGCGATTTAGTAGTCGACACGGGAATATCCGCAAAGAAATTTTCAAACGCCGTAGCAACTTGATTGTCTGCATTTAAAACATTATCGCCAATAGCAAGGCTGATGTCACTACTTCGGTTGCAAGACCTTCCCGTTTCGCTATTAATAATGTTCCATGTCATTTTAATTACATTACTACTATTTTTAATTTTTGAACTCAAGTAACGTGACTTTGCTATAAAACAAACTTTTTTAAATAATTTAGAATAATTCTTAACATACAAATTAAATTCTACAGTGTTTATATATGTCCGCTCTTCATACAGCTCATACAGTCGTTTTCGACTCTTATGAATACCAACGGTGGCCCAGTCATTGAAAGAAGCGTTACTATTAACCGAGATTGTCTTAGGGACAAATGTGGTTTCAAATTGTGTGCAATACATACTAAAAAAATCGTTATAGTGTTGATTGGGATCACCATTAGTTGACAAAAGAGGTAATTTAGATATAAGTTTAGTTTTAAAAGTTTCCAGGCGATTTTTACTTTTAGGATTAACAATGATATCTTTTTTAGAAACTTTCTTGTCCACATTTGGAATTGTGATAAATTGCCCACAGTGATCTGAATCAATTAAGTTAATAATTACTTTTTGGGTAGGTATAATATCAGTGTAAATATTATCTAAGCAAGTAGCACTAGTTGGGGTTATTCTAGTAGGCTCAAGAAATTTGTGATCAAGATTGTATGACTGAAACAGGCTTATAATTTTAGAACTTAACCCAGAATTTTCTAATAAATTAATATTAAAATCACCACAACAGACTATAGACTTTTTGGAACTACTGATTTTATGCAATACTTCATCCATTACCCTTTCAAAACAATCATACAACCCTGAAGGAGGTCTATACACACTTAATATAATAAACTGCTCCAATTCTATACAGGCTATTTCAACTGTTCGCTCAACAGATAGGCTTACAATATCCTTGCGGTCTTTAAATTTAAGCTGGTTATTTACTAGGATTAATGCGCCGCCATGTATAGCATTTACCCTGCAGAATGAACTACCAACCTGGTGATTACTGAAATTGAAAATTAATTGTGCATCAGCAACATTACACTGGCGCGCGCCTGCTTCGAGCATGCATCTCAACATCTTTTTTCTAAGTATTTTTTGACGTTTCATGGTTTAGATCAGGGATTCCCAAAGTGGTGGTGGTGGTGGACTTAATTGAAAAAAGTAAGAAAAAAGGTTTTTTTTTGTTAAAAACACACGTAGGAAAATACGAGTAAATTATGTGTATTATGAAGTTTTCTGAATTTTGCCACAAGTGTGTTTAAATACAGTAATTAAAGTACTTGCCAGGAATACTTTCACGTTTAAATCTTTTAATTAAGCGAGGCGAAGCTTACTTTATACCTTGCAGACATAAATAGGAGCCCCGCTTAGCGGGGCTACGTCGACTATGCCATATTACATTTTGAAATTTATCGTGACGTTGACTTTATACCTGATTTACTTATATTATTGGTTATAGCACTAATTTATTTTGGATAAATATTAGAAGAAAAAAATATTGTAGAAACGAAATGCAAACGTTGTCAAAATAAATAAATACAAAAAAAAATACAAAATCTGACAGCATTACAGAAAAAATTAAACAAATAACAAAGAGTAAAAAAAATATATTGGGGTTCAAACCAGCGAATCCGTCAGCCACCGTCTTGCAGAGCGGTGATGAACCCTCAAGGCTGTTTTAAATAACCCTTGTAATGCTCGTCCTGACTGTATGGCATGATAAATTAGGTATAGCCTAACATTTGAAGAAGCCTGTAAGAAATGTTGTTATAAAATAGGCTTGTTAACTGAAAAAATCGAATTAGTCCGTCACTTAGATTATCAAAAAATATTGCACCCGTATTTTTTCTTTTGTTACATAAACCAAAATTGACAAAGAAACGACGCTTTTAAATTTCTCAATACGTCACTGTTTGGTATCATTTTTAGTGAGTACTGACGTCACGAGCCCCCACTCCCGAGTTTTGATGCGTTTTATCCATAGGTATATATGTTACAGCTCAATGGTTTTATCTTTGTCAATATTCGTTGATTTACAAAAACAAAAAATACGTGTCCGTTATTTTCCAATACTTTAACTGACGGACTAAATAGATTTGCAATTTATTGATGTTGGAAACTAGCCTATTCTGAATAGAATGTATGCAGTAGTTTTTGCACCATTTCAGAATATCGATTAGAATTTTTACGATTTTATTTTGAGTATATTTACCACAAAATAGATCTTCCATGTCTTTTGTGCAAATATGTATTCACTATCATTTAATTAAGATCATCAACGCATCGCACTACTATATTTCTATTAATCTACTTCTATTGGTATTCCTTAATCCCTTCATCAATACCGAAAGTATTTCGGTTAATACCAATTCTAAAGCATTTTTTCCAATAATTTCCAGGGTACGCGTAGCTGGGGCTGCGCCGCGACCGTTGGTTATTGGGAGGGCGTACTTATGCTGAACTTGGCCCGAGACACCCCTGGCGAAGGCTGCTTCCAGCACAACGTCATCATCCACGAGTGGCTCCATGTCCTTGGCTTCTTCCACATGCAGTCCACATACAACAGAGACGATTATGTTAACATCATGTGGGACAACATCAGGCCAGGTGAATTAGCGTTTCTTTGTAAAAATCAGACTTACATATTTAGGAAGAACAACAGAAAGATGATTGTAAAGACTAGTACAGTCAAAGGTTAAGAGATATGCTGTCCTTGAGAATGATTGTTAGATGCGCATTTGGATGAGACTGCCACAAGAGAATGGAGATTGGAACTTAGAAAAATTATTTTGGGTGATCTGAGGTATCGGATCAATATGGTTCCGAAGATTACCTCCTTACAAACAAACTTTATCTCTTTATATATTATAGTATATACTAATATATTCCACCGCAGTCTCTACTTTCGTTTGCCAGAGTCTATATTTCGCTGATTGGATAGTTTTCGGGATATAACAGTTGCGTCAACTCGACGGTTTACTGATCTACTGGTTTTTCTCTACTGGCTTATATTATAGCATGATATTCGTGAATCTTATTAGTCTTTATTCCACCTTCCACAGGTTTGGAACACAACTTCGACAAGGAGGAGAGCACCCACAACATGGGTCTTCCCTACGACTACGCCAGCATCATGCACTATGGCAGATATGCCGGCAGCGCCGACGGATCACCTACCATGTTGCCCATCTTTGTAAGTAAAGCAACAGCATATTTACTGTCAGGCTTTTTCAATCATTGGATCCATAAAGAATTACAGTAAATGCTACAATTTCTTGTCGATTTGAAGACGGGAAATTCCTAATATTTGTCAGCTGCTATTCCTGTCATTGTTTTTATCACATTATACACCATTTAATCAACTATTGAATTTGGTATTTCCTGAATATCCCAATCATAAAATACTTTCTCCATTTTTTCCAGGATGACAAAGGTCTTATGGGCCAAATCGAGTACGTGACCGACTGGGACTGGCTCAGGGTTAATAGGCTTTACAACTGCCCCGCAGCTTGGAGCGCCAAAATCAACGCTGAGGAACTTTCCAAGGGTGTTCCTTACGAGCATGAGTACGTCCCCGAAGATAGTGCCGTGCCTAAAGATATCCAAGAACAAGTAGCCGAAGATATGCCCCAAGAAGAGGTCCTTGTAGCAGAAATGCCCCAATAAGAGATGTTTGCTGATGAACTGTCCTTTGTTGATGATGCTCCTCAAGCTCAATATTAAACTGAGTGACTACTGATAACAGTTAGCATGCCAATAAAAATCAATGGGAAAAAAGTTTGTATTTACTTTATTGATATTATTGTTATACGTCTTATGGAATTTAACAAAAAAAATTGTCTGACATCACCAACAAATTGTTTTATTTTATACCAACTCTATAGAACCACATCACTTCCGACTCTAGCATGGGCTGGTATTTATTTCCTGCCCGAGTAACATGACCACCGTAGACACGACGAAGAGTCTACAAAACTTTTCTTCGTCTGTCATTTTGTCGATTCAATGACAGAAAGATTGGTCGAGTCTCTCTCGTATCTCCGGTGGTCATGCTAAGCGGGCTGTTCCACACTCAAGTTCGATTCGACACATCCACAACCTGAAGATTCTTACCCATGGCCTTTGCGGGTACGATGACGTTTGTTGCAGTGCTTGCATATCCAGGATGTAAACAGACGCTTCACAAAATCACCAACCAAACATTCTGTCAAACTAAGTAACATTAAAATGATTCCTGGGAAATGATGTTTTTTGGGCTGAAAAGTCACGTTTTACGGTAGGTCTCCACGCCAAGCCACAATTTCAACTACTATTTTGTCACATTTGTATCGTTTGGCGTACAGGGCACGCGCTTGCTTGTCACGTATATGTGACGATGGCATCCAAAAGGTTAAAACAAAAAATAATAGGAACAATACCGCCATACAAATTGTTGCTTAACTAACTTTAACCGTTTACGTAGCGCTCGCTAAATTTTCATCAATGCTGCTCCGCTCCTATTGGTTGTAGCAAAGTTATATAACTTATAACATTCCACAATAAATGGGTAACCCTATAAGTTTTAACTCTGCTTTATAATATTAGTACAGACTCAAGTAAGTAACAATTTATTTTTCCAAGCAGAGGCTTCCCTCGACAGCTTTACGTTTTCACCCTTGGGCACTCGACGATATCATACTCCAATTAGGTCGAAAGTTCTCATCAAGATGTTTGACATGAGCCGCGACACGATAAAGCTGCTTCAAACTGTTGCGGACCTCTCGCAACTGCCTTCCTTCTCCAACGTCAGACCTTCGATGATAGTCATACCTACTCCTGGCAGATCTAAAGTTCTCATCAAGGTTCGTGAAATGAGCCCAAACACCATGTAGATGCTGCAAACTCTTGAGAACCTCTTGCAACTGCCTTTCGTCTCCAAGACTTCATCATCAGATCTTCGATGACAGCCATACTCCAGCTACGAGTATGTCTAAAGTTTTCATAAGGGTGCATGAAGTGAGCCCAATAACGATATAGCTGCTGCAAACTGTTGAGGATCACTTGCAACTGCCTTTCGTCTCCAAGACTTCATCATCAGACCTTCGATGACAGCCATACTCCAGCTACGAGTATGTCTAAAGTTTTCATAAGGGTGCTTGAAGTGAGCTCAATAACGATATAGCTGCTGCAAACTGTTGAGGATCACTTGCAACTGCCTTTCGTCTCCATCGTTAGACCTTCGATGATAGTCATACTTCAGCTATGTCTAAAGTTTATATCAATGTGTATGACATGAGCTGACACACGATATAGCTGCTGTAAACTGTTACGGACCTCTTGTGATTGTCTTCCGTCACTAGACCTTCGATGACAGTCATACTTCAGCCAGGTCTAAAGTTGTCATAAAGGTTCATGAAATGACAACACGAAATTCTACCTAATCGTGTGGTTAGTGCCTAACCTGGTGTCAGAGTTTTTATGCCGCCCAAGGGCCTCTGATGTGGCTTTACATGCCGTCGAGAAATATCTTTCAGGCATGCTGGTTTCCTCACGAGGTTTTCCTTCACCGAAGCAAGTGATGATTATACGAAAATTCAAATGTGCGTGGTTTGGGATCGACTTTGAAACTTTGAGATATCCGCTTTTCACTAAAAATAATCATGCAAATCGGAGTTCTCCGGAAAAAGTTATGCGTCATCATCATCATCACCCACAGCCCGACTTCACTCACTGCTGGTATAGGCCTCTCTTTGTTTGTGCACGCTCTTGTGCCACACTCATCCAGAATATGGCCGTAATGGCAACAATATCGCCTGCTTATCTCGCCGCCGGACGACCAAAACTTCTCTTTCCATTTCTAGAACGCCACTCGGTCACAGCTTTACTCCACACAAAAAAAAGCCGGTCAGTCGATTTAAAAGTTATCTTGTGAGTACATTTTGATTCATTAGTACCATTTTGGTTTAATAGATGTCATTGCATGTATCCCTACATCATGGTGATAAGTTCTCCATAAACACTTTAAATTCATATTTCTCTTGATGGAAAAAACCGATTACAAAGAAAAAAAATAAAACCCTTTAATAAGTTATGCACAATTCGCGAAGAAAAAGACATAACAAAATTCCAATCAGGCAATAGGTAAGAACACAATTAATATCCTCCAATTTTAAATTAGGAAGTGAAACAAACCATAACAAAGACAAACCAAACAACGATGATGACAAACATTTCGAAGCAAATAAGTGCTTAGCTATAGCAAATATCGCAGTACAGAAATGAGCTCGAACGTGTGATTCTTTTTTTGAAACATTTTTGTCCTACTAGAAGCCGAAAGGACAAATTTTTCGGATTGGACATTTTGCGAATTGGACATTTTTCGAACGCTGGACATTTTGCGAATTGGACATTCTGCGCCTAAACGAATTATTCAGGCCCACATTCATTTCTCGAACTTTAAAAACATAGAACTTTCATAGAAACTTTGACACCCCTTTTCAAACTCTTGGGGTGCGAATTTTAAAAGTCCTTTCTTAGTACGCGCCTGTACCCCTCGAGAGTGCTTCAAGTGCCTTAGTTCTCACGGCCAAGTACTTTCCGAGATTTCGTGATGAGTGGTCAGTCAGTCAGTGAGTGGATTTCTCCTTTATAAAGGGTGTAAAACATCTCTTAACGAAGCCGAAAGGCGCTTGTTCTCCCCGTCATTGCGATCATCGTTTTTCGTTCTACACCATACCTGGGAACCTTCTAGTTACGGAGGTAATAGGTGGTCAAAGTTCCAACTTTTCGTCAAGTTTTTTTTTAACACAAGTTTTAAATGTAAGATTTTTTCTTACAACACTACTAGTACTAGTACCATGCAATCCATCCATCAGGACAATGTTTTAAGCGCGTAACATTGAGTAATACCAGAAATCATGATTTTTCACCCCAAAAAAAAAACATTGTTTCCCAGCAATAATTTTTGCGTAAAGTTACCAAGTTTGATGTACAGAATGCTTGATTGATGGCTTCGTGATGAGGTGGTTTACACCCTGTATGTACAACGTGTAACAGAAAGGGTATAGTCATATGAAAGGGACAAACAGACCATCAAACTGAACATTTTTTTCCATGGAACCATCATCGTAATCGCGAAAAAAAATTCAACGGCCCCATACTATGTACATTCCAATACTTCTCGACCAAATGTTTGAAACAGCTGATTATTTTTTTACGATTACGATTCACACACACACACCCTTTCATATGACTATACCCTTTTTGTTACACGTTGTATATAGATTAACGTAAATAAAAATTAAAAATACGTTAATTATAAATGGTTTCGACAAAAAAATATACTTAAAAACTGCATGAAAAAAAATAAAAATAATAACAAAACTGCGTGAAAAACATAAAAAATAATGAAACTGCATAAAAAAAGGCACCAAAGGTGGAAAATCCCCGGAACAGAAAATCTGTTCTGTGGGAAACCCAAATAATATCATTATTGTCAGTATAGTAGATAATCAGTGATATTTAATAAAACTAGGTACAAGTGAGTAATCAATTTATGTAATCAAAACATAAATTGATTACTCATTCTTACCTACTGTACTGGATGGAGTTAATCTTGAAACCAGAAATTGTGGGTTTCTTTCCTATTACCAGATTCTCCCACGAAACACATTTACGGCCATTTTCAATAATTCACTGATCGGTTTTGGTAGGCTGTCTTCGGTAGTATCTCTGTCTGACATTTTGCTAAGATGCGGTTAGAAACCAAAAGTCATACAAAAGATTTTCAATGAAGTAAGTGACAGGTAAGTGGCTCGTGGCTAAATAATATCAGCCGCTCGGGTCGATCTTTAGGTTAAGCCATGTGTGCACAACGCACCTTCTTGTTTACATTATATCCTTTTTTTTGTCTATGTTTTGATTTTGGTTGTCATTGCGATCTTGTTTTGTGTTTTGCTTAAGAAAGAGTACAATTACTATAATTCTATTTAAAAAGCGCTTTTCTCTTAAGTTTTAATACAGTCCACACTCTACAAGTAACACCATGCTTGCTTAGGTTGGTCTGTGGATGGGTGACCACCCTTACATACCGAGTTTCCTCCGTGCCTCGGAAAGCACATTAAGCTGTTGGTCCCGGTTGTCATTTGTCCATCTTTAACCGTCGTTACAGGTAGTCAGTGGCCCAAAAAGTCTGACACCAGTCTTACCAAGTGGTTTTGTATTTCCCAGTATTAACTGGTTTGTGGAGGTCAGATAGGCAGTCGCTCCATGTAAAATACTGGTATTCAGCTTTTTCCGGTTAGACCGGAAGCCGACCCCGAGTTGGGAAAAGGCTAGGCAGATGAGATGACGAAGTGACAGGTAGGTGACGTGGATAGGATATTTCAAGCTAACTTTCTTTATAGAAACACCGATAGCTACGGATGAAGGGATATTAAGCAACAGTTTTCCGTTAGTTATAGAAAATGGCCGTTGGAGAAGCATTGGTAAGCTATGGAAATATCATAATCTTAGCTTTTGCAAATGCCTAATAAAAGTTAGTGCTGGAGTAAGATAGAAGACTAGGTGGCAATAGTCTAGCTATAGATACCTATTTATCTCAAGAGGCGTCATCAAAAAATTAAAAAGCATTAAAAACGTAGTTTTCGGGGACAAAACTCATAGCTCACGTGTGTACCTAAGAGTGACTGCTGCAGGCTCGGTCACACCTCAACTTACTTCATATTATGCCATTCCGATGCTGATTAAACCGGCTAACGGGTATGTTAGCCGGTTATGTTATCATAATAATGTATGTTAACTATACAATATTTATAAAAAAACAGTCAAGGAAGCAACGGTAATGAATGATTTGTTTATGGTTCCAAATTCAAATTTTTGCTTTTTATTGTTGCTGTTGGTTGTACAACTGTTTTTCATTTTGGCGCGGAGTTTGAGTTGCATCTGTTATTTATATTAAATACAGTGCTGTTTTTTTATAGTTATATCATATTATTATCTAGCGTGTATAGCGAATTTCATTATAGACAAAAACATCAAACACTTACAAAGAGTTTGTCTTAAATTTTGCATCGCCAATGGAATTTCGTGTTCGGAGTCACTGAAAATGTTACAGAAGGCGTAAGGTGAATCGATTTTTTCAAAAACACGTGCTTATGAGTAGGACAAAGCGTTAACCTTTTGAACGCCACGTCAAAAACGATAAAGCGTGCCCTCGGCGCCAACCTATGAATTCATCCTTTAATACCAACGACCATCTGTATGGTCGTTGTTTAATACCCACAAAATAGTAGTGAGTTCGAAATTATATCGATAGAGCACTAACTATTTATTTTTTAACCTAACCCATACATGTTCCTTCCTCGCCCTTTATGTTCCGGGGATTTATTTTAAACCTAGAGTATGTTTTTAATAAAAGGTCTATACCGGAACAATATAATACAGGAGTTTTATTTCATCCCGCTTTGTCCTTTAAGACAGATATAATAATGATATGTGTCGCAGTTTTGGCGTTAAATCCACAATTCAAAACAACAATCGATAAAACCAAGTCAATACCATCACAGCACTATATTCAATCATGACGTATTTTCTTGTCACCTGAAGACGACAGTGGTGTAGCTGGCACCACTTTTTTAATTTTCTCGCCTCTCTACTAGAGGTGTGCAACCGATATTTATTAATAAGATCGAAATAATAATAGGTATTTCTTTTAACTGGCTTTCTTCTAACTTCCCTAAACGATAAATCAAACATGAGTTTTTGTAATTATAATAATATCACCAATACATAATACATTAGAAGACTTTACTTTTGGACCCCATTTTGATCTTAAAAATTGTGAAATGTTCACCTTATTTTACACACGGTACACGTCGTGCCGTCAACTACCACTAATACTCGTCAATATTAAAGTACTCTGTGCTCGTTACTGTCATCGTTCTTATGTATATGCAGGTATATTGTTAGATGTCGATAAGGCAACGTTTAGCAGACCATAGACATAAAAGACTAAACGCTAAACTATGGATCTATGCACAAAGTTAGCATTTTTGGCACATAAGACGAGTGTCAGACCTTTTTTGATTTGCTGCTCATATTTTGCATCGCTGACATTTTTCGGTTAGTATTCTAACAGGAAAATGCTCTAAGACATCATTATGTAGGTTATTAAATAAAAAAGTACATTAAACGAGCTGTGGCATTTTGGTCGTAAATATATGACTCTGACGAAAACGTTATGGAAACGAAATATTTGTCAGATTAATCCGACCTAGGTGTTTAAATAAAAAGTTAATAATGGATGACCGCATCCAATACTAATAAAATTTAATAACAGTAAAGGAACTACTCTATTAAAAAAAAACGCGTTTGACGTCATGGGACTGTCAAATATAAACGACTGTGGCGTCCCCGCCACAGACAATACAACAGTGTGATAGAGGTGGAAATTACCGTCATTACAATTAATCGATAATCAACTAACACTCGACTTTTGTAGAGAGCATAAGTTCTTAATACAACTTTCTTGATTTTCAAACATAAAGTTTAATAGTAAATGTTTTATTTATTTACTAGTGCAAAGTTTAGAGTAAATTAAATATAACGTAGGTTGCCGTCGAGGTTGACTTTCTTGTTATATTGACTGCTACCAACATCACTACGTGTCCTGTTATGGTGACTGTGGCGTTGAGGGCACTGTGTTTTTCGAACTTAATGACGTTTTTCGTTACTATAGATAAAATCTAACGAAAGCAATTCACTGCAAATAAATTAAGAAGAGTCAAGGTACATAATTAACAAGGGAAATAAACAAAACAACGCTGTTTCATGGCATTTATTTACGTTTAAAGTTCGGTCACGCAGACGCGACCGTGGCGTGGTAGGCACATTTTGGTTTGTCGTCTATACACGACTGTGGCGGTCAAAAGGTTAAAAAACGGTCGAGATATGATGGAAGATTTGCCTCTCTCTGGTAGGCCATCAACGTCTGCAACTGAAGTTAACATTGCAAAAGTGAAGGAAATAGTGACTGAAATTCCTCATTTTCAATTTGAGAGAGATAGCCGCTGAATTTTCTGTATCTCACGAGTCACGAGTCAATAACTAATCATTTGGGTATGAAACATTTTACCGCTCGGCTAGTCCCAAAAGACCTGAATTTTCTCCAAAAACTCAATCGCATGAGAGTCGCTGAGGACATGCTAGAACGAGTCATTTCCGACCCAACATTCATGAAACGCACTGTCACTGGTGACGATTCGAGACGTGGGTTTACGAGTTTGACATGCAAACTAGTCAACAATTTATTTATAAATAAATAAATAATTGTGTATTGCAATATGATGTTTCATAATGTTATTTTTGTTGAATGAACTTGGATGTACTCCCGTATCTGTAATTAGGTAATTATTTAGATAATACGATTAATATATAAGGCTGGAGTTTTCAGCTGATTGAAAGAGCAAGATGTGGTCTGCTTTAGTGTTGTTGTCGGTGATCGGGTGTGCGTTGACAGGGCCAGCAGTCACCAGGTCCAGGAAAGATATTGAATCTTTCAAGGCCTTCCTGGAGAGGAGCAGACAAGGTTAATGATCATTTTTAATTTAATATTTCGTGTTGTGCGTCGCAGATCGGCCATGAACGTATTCATTATAATGATAACTTTAGATTGTGGTAAAATCCTTTTTTTAATTATACTTTTATACAACTAATTAGAAATTGCATACCTCTCAATTAGCGTAGATAATTATATAGGTCGTGCTGCGGATATTCCTTCCCAGCACGACTACCCTAAAATTCTAGCTGGCACAAAAGTACGACGACTTTATTGTTGTGATATAACTAATACACAAACGTGGGTTACATTACAGTTTTTGTAAAGGATAAAAAGTAAGAACCCATTAATTTTAAAGAAGTATATAATATATCTAGGGGTGCATTCCGTTTTAGAAAATAATCACTCACAGCGCTCACATCAATATTTTGCGTTCCGATTTAGATTTCACGATTATGACAGCTAAGAGCTGTCATCAGGTCATTTGACAGCGATGTTTATAGACGGTGGACCGGTGTAATCGCAAGATGGCGCATGTCATGACGTCATCTATGACGATTCAATGGACATCAATATCGCGCTCACGGTCATTCGGAACGGGTTTATGGATGGTGAAATAGTTACAGCCTAATTTGGAACGTGGCCCAGGTTGTTTGGCTACCGGTTACCAATACTTTAAAAGGCATTATTATTTACACATTTCGGTCGACAAATACACGTTCATAAATACATATTCCTAACCCCACCACCCGCGAATGGCAGCAAATTTTTTTTTCTAATCGGCTGATCTAGGGTATGTTTAATTAAATACTCATATCTGTGAATTTATAGACGTGCAAATGATCTTATTGCGAGGGTAAATGACGAGGCTATTTAATGAGACGAGAGCGCACTCACTCGTGGTGCCTTATCTATCAGCTGGGCGGGTGTGGGGTTAGGAGTATTTATAAACGTGTCTTTGTCAATAGAAATGAGTAAATAATATCCTCTAAAGTATCGGTTACCGCCTACCGGTAGCCAAACATCCTGTATATATATATGTCACCGCAAAATTGTCAAATACGTTATAATATTGTAATATCTCTAGCGATATTGTAAACTCTCGAATTATTGTCAAACGAAAACATACTGCCTACAATAAAACGCATTATTTTTCGTGAAATGCATGCGATGGTAGTAAGTGGAGGGAAGGAGGGGTCCCCCTTGCCCAGTGGTACCACTCTCGTGAAAAGATACTGTACCATTTCTGAGAAATACCGATTAATATAACCTAACCTTAAAACACTTTACATTCCCCTAAATAGCGTAGTCGACGGGGCCCCTATTTCCGAGTGCAGGGTTTAAAGGAACCTAACTAACCTAACGGGGGGAAGGAGGCAAGCTCCGTATTGACCTCCAGAGAGTGCGCGTCGAAGATCAGACGCCTCTGGTGCAGTGCACCCGCTGTCTATCGTACGGCCACGGCAAGCGCCTGTGTACGGAGACGGCCGACCTGTGCAGCCACTGTGGCGGTCCACATCTTAGAGTGGACTGCCCAGACAAGCACAGGGTCGAAGCAGTGGTGTGCATAAACTGCACCAGAGCCAAACTGGGGGAACACTCGCACAATGCGTTCAGTGATTTGTGCCCAATACGTAGGAAGTGGGACGCATTCGCTAGAGCATCAATAGCATATTGCTAAAGTTGTCGACGCGCCCACTTCCACGTATACAGAGCTGACCGGTTTGACACACCTAGATAGCAGACGCATTGAGCGAACCACTGGGGTTGGCTTAATGGAGAATGATAATTGGAGTCACTTTCATAAGAAAGTGGCTGGAATTATGCTGGACCGTAAGCCAACTCTAGTGGAATCGGCAGGTTGTGTCAGACTGGGCGACGATTTCTGCCGTCGTTTTAAAAAGTGTTTTGTACTTTTTAACCGACTTCCAAAAAGGAGGAGGTTCTCTATTCGACTGTATGTATTTTTTTTTTTTATGTATGTTCACCGATTACTCGAAGACGCCTGAACCGATTTGAAAAATTATTTTTTTGTTTGAAAGGGTATACTTCCAAGTTGGTCCCATAGCCACCAAATTGGGATCTGATGATGGAATCTTGGCGAAATCGAGGGAACTCTTCAAATTTTATCTGAAAACGTGTTGCGATTTTGGTATTTTCTACAACAAGTGAAGCATTTGCGTTTGATAAGAACCATTCTACCATCAGATCTGATGATGAAGCCAAGAGTCACGGAACTCCATAATGAGACAATGTACCATAGTCGTGTTTGGGCTTGTTGTAATTGTAACGGTATGCACTTTCCATGTATCAAGCACCTGTGAACCACTAAAAAGTGAAAAATAAAAACTTTTTTGCAAAAAATAAAACCGACTTCAAAAAAAACAAAAAAGTGAAAAATAACTTTAGCTTCTGAAGTCGGTGACATAATAACTAAAGCAATCAAACAAAGGTCACCGACTTCAGAAGCTAAAGTTATTTTTCACTTTTTTGTTTTTTTTGTCGTTAGTAGATTCACGTTTTATTTAGGCCTTAAAATGAGCTCCAAAAACAGGTTAATAATATACTATGGTATAGTAAATATATATTTTAGATATCTATCTATACTTATAATAAATCTGTAGAGAGGTCAATTCTGTACATGAAATATATTTACAAAATAACTATCGGGGGGTGATTAGTGATCGATACTGATGCCAAAAATGCAATCAGTAAAATTTTTGTCTGTCTGTCTGTCTTTCTGTCTGTCTGTCTGTCTGTCTGTCTGTCTGTATGTTATTTATAGAAAAAAAAACTACTCGACGGATTTTAACGAAACTTGGTACAATTATTCTACATACTCCTGAGCAGGTAATAGTATACTTTTCATCACGCTACCATTAATAGGAGCAGAGCAGTGAAAGGAAATGTTGGGAAAACGGGAGAAGTTACTTGGTTTTTTTAGCTTCCGTCGCGTGTGCAGCCTTAATGGTTAAAGCTACATAGAAATCATGTATAACGGAAATATTCCACATAAAATTATATAAAAAATATCCCAAGACAGCATATGTCTATCTTTTATAGTTGACTCACAATAACACGTGTAACTCCCGATAGCTTAGAAGTTCGGAGATTTGTTATTATTATATTTGTTTACTCTTACGTTTATAATATTCTCACTCAACCCCAATTTTGAAACTTCACGCGGGCGAAGCCGCTGGCAGAAGCTAGTTATTCAAATAAAAATATATTGTATAAGAAAAATCGTTAAAAATTAAATTAAGGCACATAAAATGAAAAGTGCAGAATACAAGTAAAATGGGCATAAATAAGGGCAAGCGATAGTTAATATGGGAAAATAGCAAATTTAGATAAGGGAAGAAATTATAGTAATAGTGGTAGGAAAAAGCAAAAAAATTTTTTGTAAGTGGTAGAAATAATTATTTACATTAGTAAAAATATAATAGTTTTGTAAAATTGTAGTGTTTAGTACGAAAATTAGCGAAACGTATAGTATTACAAGAAAGTATTGTACAGACAAAACTAAAAATAGAGTGTGGTCTCCTCGGCCTCCAATCAATCAGTCGCAAAACAAATGAAAATCCGATGAAAAGGGCTCTGATTATGTCAGAGGGACACTGGCTAGGCAGGAGTGGTTTTTAGCCGGTTCGAGTCCGGCACTACCTCGACTGTCTCACAAGAGAAATTCCTGTGGGATAGTCGAGGTGTCCGCGGGGATTTCCCACTCCTGCCCAAACAAAAAAAAAAAAAAAAAAAAAACCTAACGGGGGGTGCCCCAAGTACCAATTATGGGGGCAGAGATACTTCCGTATGTTCGGTTGACAATAATTCGAGAGTTTACAATATCACTAGAGAGAAACACGTTACATTGTAATATAACGTGTTTAACAATTTTACGGTGACATAATAATGTATCCTCTTATCCGGTTTTTAGGCCGTATCGTTCTTTTTAGTTACCAATTGCATAACGCCATGACTCCAACTTTTCTGCAACACATTTTTGCAAAACAGAGTCAGTGATATGTTTATTTTTCATTTATTCTCCAGCAGACGATGGTATCGGCCAAGAGTCCCGCATGCTCGCCAACCCCAAGGCTTCGGTCTGGGAGAACAGTGGCAAGTACCAGGGCGACATCCTCCTCAGTGATAAGCAGGCAGAGATGATGCTGCAGCGGTATGCTCAAGGCAGGAACGCTGGCCAGACCTGGCCTAACACCAGGTGGCCCACGAACACCATCGTGTACGATTTCAGCAGATTATTTAGTAAGTAGAATAGAATATAGAGACGTATGAGTTACTAGCGCATGCTAGCGTTAAACACATAAACTTTCCCAAATAAATTCAAAAATAGCAGTACACAACATCTATTGTAAACCATGCAGACAAAAAATTCGTAATTGTAAGTATTTAATTTTCACCGGCCTATTATTTCTTTTATTTGTATGACATCAATAAGTAATTTAATTGTAATGAAATGAATGTACCTATACATGACTAGTGAATAATGGCACACGCTGTCTTAGGAAGAATAATGATTTTAATTTTAAATAAATATGGAACCAGTATTAGGTAATAGTTATTTATGACACTAGTGCGGTAAGTTGGTTTTTACACACGAGTAGACGAATGTAAGCCCGAAACGAAGTTGAGAGCTTACCACAGTGATTATAATCACAATAACTTACATTTCACTTGAGACATACAATAGGTAAACGAATTTGAATTCTTTTATGCGGGGCTAGAATGGCCGCTTTATCAGAATCATAATATGAATCACGTAAAAAAAATCTTAAAATGGACTTAATGGGTATGACTATATTTCTAACGTGATTCGTCTTATTGTTCAACTAAAGTGGCAATTTTAGACCCCTGTAGCCGTCGTTACAGTTCGATTCAGTTGTCATGAACACTACACACACGTTATGACTGACAATGATATACATTTTAACATCTTAGGGAATCACATACTAATTTCCAACGTTCTTCCTCTGCACAAATTTCAGATGCCGACCAAATCGAGGCTATACTCGTCGCTATGAGGGAAATTGAGGCAAATACCTGCATCCGGTTCCGTCGCCGTGGCCCTGATGACTACGACTACGTCTGGATTAAGGTAAGTGGACCTATCTAAACATATAAAAGACCATATTAAATTATCAAGTGATTCTCTGCAGACATGAAAGAAAGAAAGAAAAAAAAAATATTCGTCGCAAAGTCATGACGTGCATACAATATTAACAAACAGAACGCAATTATACAAACACAAACATTTAGACTTAAACCGAAGATTAACACAACAACAACTTTAACATTATAATAATCGCAAGACAAAGCGGACAATAAATAAAAAAAAATGCACGTCGTGTGTGCGGCAAATAGGTTACCACTCAGCATGATGCTGTGCTATGGGGAACCCATAGAACAGCGCTGGTTTGACGATGACATGACGGTACCTATATCAGTACACAAAGAAAAAACTGTTAAACAAACTGATATTTTAAGTTCTTCTGGTATGTTGTTTTGTATATTGTGACTTGAAAGTGCCATGGTTGAGAGTATGTTATGCTCACTCAAATGTCTCGCTGATGATGGCGCGTGTGTCGGACCATTTAGCTCCCTTCACAGTGGTTGAGCTACCATTCAGCTGATCGCTGATCCATGCGTCATGTTCGTGAACGGGCGCTGTCAGTTGTGACTGGTCATCTCTTAGTCGCCATGGCTTATTTGAATGAATTATTTAGTTTTTTTTTTTATGGAAACTTTTAACGTGCACATCTTGCTACATTGTTCTCACATAATATACCATCTCAACATGAATGATGTAACCAAGATTTTGTAACTAAATTTTGATTTAAAAGAGTGTCCATGGAGTTTCTAGCCCGTTCTTCTCCGTAGAGATCTACGCTAGGGAATGGGCAACTACAGTACTTTCACAGTTTTTATGTCTTGTGACTAAGACTGTAGCTACATTTAATTTTCATCTTTGTTTCGACAATTCAAAAGTGTCTTTGTGGCCTACTTGAAATAAATGCTTTGATTTCGGTTTTTTTTTATTTTGTTTGTGTCGTGTCTGCGCAGTTGAGGAGCGATTTGGATCGTTACAATTTTATTATTAAGTTAATATATTATTAACTACAAAATCGATCTTAGGCATATATATCTTGTAGGTATATATTCACTCCTATTTCATGAATTTCATCGATACACTGCTAAGTATATTTCTATTCATCTATTTTTTGAATGTCCTTTTCTCCAGCTCCATTAATCAATATTGCGTTTATTATCAAGTCTAAACAATTTTTTTTATCAATTTCCAGGGTAGACGCAACAGCGGCTGCTGGGCCACCGTTGGTTATGGGCAAGAAACTGGCATCCACTACATAAACTTGGAACGAGACACCCCCGGCCAAGGTTGCTTCCGGCACAACGTTATCATCCATGAATGGCTCCACGTCATTGGCTTCTTCCACATGCAGTCCACATACAACCGGGACGACTATGTTCGCATCATGTGGGACAACATCTGGCCAGGTGAATTACCGTTTCTTTAAGCACAGTTGGCTAGGTCACGTCACATGGCAAACTGATGGCACTGAGTGTATTTAGTCACCGGCTCGATTGTTGTCCGGATATGATAGTTGTGTAATCTCGTCAGTATCTGGTCTAGTGTGTTTTTTCTACTACTCTTCGTAATATCATGAAATTCCTGAAGCTTTTTATTTCTGTCTTCCACAGAAATGGAAAACAACTTCGACAAGGAGGACAGCGACACCGTCCACAACATGGGTCTCCCCTACGAATACGCTAGCGTCATGCACTATGGCAGATATGCCTTCAGCGTCGACGGAACACCTACCATGCTGCCCATCAAGGTAAGTACAGTAACAGCATATACTTTGAGACTCTAAGTCATTGGATCCATACCTACCTGCACTCATGACGAATAACGCCACAGCCACTGCAATAAATGTACCCTACCTACTGGGCCCAAACCATCTAATGAAGAAGTATCGATACGACAAGACAATTTCTTGAAACGCCAACATCGATTTGAAGACGGGAAATTCCTAATATTTGTCAGCTGCAATGCTATTCCTGTTATTGTTTTTCTCTTCTTCCATTGCATCAACGGTTGAATTTGATATTTTCTGAATATTCCATATAATAAAATACTTTCTCCATTTTTTCTAGGACGACAAAGGTCTAATGGGCCAACTGGAGTACGTTACTGACTGGGACTGGCTCAGGGTCAACAGGCTTTACAACTGCCCCGGAGCTTGGAGCGCCAAAATCGACGCTGAGGAACTTTCTAAGGGTGTTTCTTACGAACATGAGTACGTACCCGAAGATGGTGCCGTGGCTAAAGATATCCAAGAAGTAGCCAAAGATATGCTTCAAGAAGAGGTCCTTGCAGCTTGCCCCAAGAAGAGATTTTAGCTGATGAAGTGCACTTTGCTGACGATTCTCCTCAAAACTAAACTACCTACTGATAACAGTCAGTCTGTTATATAACTAAAATTTATAAGAAAAAGTTTTTTTTCATTTCATTAAAATTACATTCTCAAGCATTCTAATTTAACAAAACAATTCTAAAAATATGATTTCGTTTTAAATACAGTTTTATGAAATAATTTAAACCAGGTGTTTTATTTTTTTGCGCCTCTTTAAAACCACATCAAATCATTCACTTCCGACTATAGCATGAGCTGGTATATTTATTTCCTGTTCCGCACTCAAGTTCGATTCCATACAACCACAACTTTAAGATTCGTATCCGTCCTCTTTTGTTTGTTGTGTAGGTACATTGTTAGCCTTAAAAATATTTTCTTTAAAAGTGATTCTACTATACGCTACTATTAATTACTTACGTACTTATTAATTCTGTATTATCAGGCAGTGTAATTTTTTGACTTTTTAAAAACATGAGCCGCGGGGCCCTTAAGCTAAACCTCGCAAGCGAGGCCCGTGGGAGGCCCGCTCAGGCCGGAGCTCGGCTGGCAAGCGCCAACCTGTCTATATGGCCGTCTATGTTGCAGTTCTTGGCTCAAAACAGCCTCGCCTACGGCTCGTCTGTTAAGACCGCCTCGGACTACAACAACAATCTTTCTCCACTTGTATCAACATGTATTTAAAAACACTATCATCTATACTTACTAATATTATAAAGCAGAAGAGTTTGTTTGTTTGGTTGAACGCGCTAATCTCAGGAACTACCGGCCCGAATGGAAAAATTATTTTTGCGTTGGATAGTCCATTTATCGAGAAAGGCTATAGGCTATATAACATCACGCTATTTTATTTTATTTATTTTATTTTATTTTATTTATTTGGAAGAACCAACAATTACACAATATATATGACAAAAAATAAAATATAAGGAGCTATACAAATGTGCAACCAACAACGTTCTCCACAGATACACAAAAGACAAAGACAATGTTGATGAAGTAAAAGTCCAAAAAAGTAGATAAATTCATGAGATAAAACTCATATACAGTAAAGCCACTAAGGAAAACTATTATAATAAAATATTATTCACAAAGATTCTGGATTGTGTCAAGTAATATCTTTCTAAATGATCCAACAGACAGAGCAAATATATCCAGGTTAGAAAAGAACTTATTGAAATTGCCTGTGAGACGACGTAGAGGCGCACGCAAGCCTGCATTCGTGCGACTAGGAGTGACAGCGAAAACAGGGCGCGAGCGCACCTCCCGTCTCTGAATCGTTCTAGGTACAAAAAAGCAAAGCTTGTTACGGATGTCCACACAATCATATGAGTTGTTACACAGATCGTATAGAAACATAGTATCTAGAAAAGTACGTCTAGACTTCAAAGAGATCATATTATATTTGTTTAGCAAGTCGTTATATGATTGATAAATACGACTTCTGGTACAACGGTAATGCATCGTTTTCAGGAACTTGCGTTGTATACGTTCAATACTGTCATTATATTAATTTATTATAATAGGGACTCCACACTGGCACAGCATATTCAAGTTGATGAATTCTGCTGCTGATCTTATCACGAAGCCATACATTCGATAAGCCTGGCTTATGATTTTATCAATATGTGCATCCAGGTGCAGTTTATTATCGAGTAGTATCCCCAGATAACGAATTGTGTTGACTCTGTCTAGGATTTCACTTTGTAGTGCATAAGGGTGTTTAAGTTGGTTTTTGTTTTTGGTAAAGCTGATACAGCAACATTTGGGTATACTGAGTTGGAGTTTGTTTTTAATACAATACTCGGCTAAGCGATTAAGATCTTGTTGGAGTAAGTGACAATCTATTAAAGTTCTAACGGGTCTAAATATTTTCAGATCGTCTGCATAAAGTAGGAACTTAGAGTCATAGAAACATACGTCGATGTCATTAATAAAAATTATAAACAAAAGAGGTCCCAGGATTGAGCCCTGGGGCACCCCTGATGTCGCGGTTATGGCGGTGGAGTGGAACCCATTGACCACTACCTTTTGTGTTCGATTTGACACATAGGAAACAAACCACCGTAGCAGATCCCCGCGGATTCCATTGAATGCTAGCTTTTTTAAAAGCAATTCATGATCGACCCTGTCAAAGGCTTTTCGAAAGTCAGTGTATACAGCGTCCACTTGTACACGAGAGTCCGTGTTTGTAAATAAATAGTCGGTGAAAGCTATCATATTAGTAGTTGTAGACCTTCTTTTTACGAACCCGTGCTGTTGTTGTAATATTTTGTCATGGACAATTGGATACAACTGATCGTGAACGAGCCTTTCGAAAAGCTTAGACAATGCCGATAGAATAGAAATGGGCCGATAATTTTCAACGTCATGTTTTGAACCACTTTTATGAACGGGAGTAATATTTGCCCGCTTCCAGATTTCTGGGAAAGTTCCCTGACGCAAACACTTATTATATATTATACACAATGGTGCACATAACGCCTGAGCTGCCTTGTTAAGGAAAATTGGTGGAATACCGTCTGGGCCTGGCCCTTTGGTGCAATCTAAACATTTAAGGGCACTGAGTACTTGGTCAGTAGTAACCTCAAGACTACTAACAACGGAACTATTTTCAGCATATTCATTGTCCTGGGTCTGATTATTTGAGAGAGTAGAAGGTTCGTACACAGAATGGAAAAAGTTTGCAAAGTGATTACAAATCTCCTCAGGATCGGTCGATGATAGGTGTTTATAGTGCATGGTTGAAGGGATTGGAGCTTTAGACTGCCGATTAGACACATAGGTCCAGAAATATTTGGTGTTGACTTTTATACTATCTTCTACTGATTTCAAGTATAGACTGTAACATTTCTTGCAGTCAGCATGGAATCTGGACCTATAAAGTGAAAACTGTTCATAGTCAGATATGTTTTGATAGGTCTTCCATTTGTTCCATGCCTTCAATTTATTTTTAAATATATGTATTAAAGATGGGGAAAACGCTATCACGCTATGACTAATAGGAGCGGAGCACCAATAAGAAATGTTGCAAGCGGGAATTTCACGCGCACGAGCAGAAGCTAGTACTAGCATATATCCTGAATAATTTCATATATTCTTCTGGTAATGTTTATTGCAGTGAATCATAATACTTCCAGGCATTAAACAACTCGCGTTTCGCTCCTGTAGTCCCCGTATTAAATTTTTTCTAGCATGAAAATATAATTTTAACACTGTATGAAAATGAGGAATAATGAAGAGAAGAAGCTCATCGCTAAGTAATAACAGCCACTCGGGTCGATCTTTAGGTTAAGCCGTGCTTGCCTAGGTTGGTCTATGGATGGCGTACCGAGTTTCCTCCGTGCCTCGGAGAGCACATTCAGACGTTGGTCCCAGCTGTCATTTTTAGATCTTTGACAGTCGTTACTGGTAGTCAGTGGTTTGGCCAAAGTCTGACAAAGTCTGTCTTAGGAGTATTGTATTACCCAGTAGTTACTGGGTTGTGGAGGTCAGATAGGCAGTCGCTCCATGTAAAGTACTGGTATTAGGTGCATCCGGTTAGACTGAAAGCCGACCCCGACATAGTTGGGAGAAGGTTAGGCAGAGGATGATGAAAATGAGAAATATAAAAGGCACCAAAAGTGGAAAAACCACGGAACAGAAAAATCTGTTCTGAGGGAAACCCATTTTTTATTATTGTCATTACAGTAGGTAATCAGTAATCAGTGGTAATCAATATCGGTACGAATGAGTCAATCTATTTATGTATTGGTTGCATAAATTGATTACTCACCCGTCCTAATGGGGGTCTTTCCTATTACCAGATACTCCCACGAAACACATACAGGGTGAATTTTTAATACGAGTAAATGCAACAAAATGAAATTGGAGCTTCAGTTACATTAACATAGTAATTATAAACTGTTTTTTCTACAATCTAAATCGTTAAAAAAATTATGCAAATATCGTTTTCAAAAGGTCCTATCTTTATTTAAGTACGAATTATCGGTATTCCAGTAATATGCAAAATAAATAAGAAAAATTAAGGCAAAATTAGGTAAATAACCGCTATATTGAGCACTGCGATGAGTCGGACGAGATTTTTTGATACTTTTATTATTTTAACGGTTTTCGTAACACTGATCAATTATTTTTTAATTTTACATTTGATATTTTATACATTTTCTTGACAACACGTATTATTGTATATTTAAATTTGTCGCATCTATTCAATTTCACCCTGTATAGTGTCCTAGAATAAAGAAAGAAAGAAAAAAACTGAACCAGTGATACTTGGCCATAGGTTCATACAGGAATCAAGAATTATTTACGGTTTGAACCGATATAGCCTACTTAAAAAGTTGCAAACTATTTAATTAATTTTATCGACTTCCAAGCATATTTATGATATCATGGAAATCTACACTAATATTATAAAGAGGAAAACTTTGTTTGTTTGTTTGTTTGGTTGTAATGAATAGGCTTAAAAACTACTGGACCGTTTTTAAAAAATCTTCCACCATTCGAAAGCTACATTATCCACGAGTAACATAGGGTATATTTTATCCCCGTACTCCCACGGGAACGGGAATTACGCGTGTGAAACCGCGTGACGTCCGCTAGTGTGAGATATAACCCTTAATTGCTTTTGCAAATGCCTTAAAGAATTAGTGTGTGAATTAGTATGAGAATTAGTGTGTGACGTAAAACTAAGAAGCAATAGTCTAGCGTTTATCTCAAGAGACGTCGGAAATAAATGAAAAGGCATTATAAACGTAGATTTCGGGGTCACAACTTACGTAGGTGCGAGGTTATGTATTTTTTGGGCAAAACCACAACATTGTAGTTTATCTTAGTATTCATCAATATTAAACTTATACTGTCACTTACGGGATATCTTCCATGATTATTTATTAACCCTTCATTTGCCGGAACGTAGATCTACACAAGACACAATGGCGTTTTAATTGTGTCTCTATTTACGGCATACAAGAGGTTAAGTTGATCTCCCGATATTTCGACGCTGTTGCAAGCGCCATGATCGCGGGTTGGTTAAACCGTGAAAACCTAAAACAGTGTTCATCAATATTATTTTCAGATATACCTACGCCTATTCCTGCTTGTCTCTGCATTACTCAAAATATGTTGACTGGTAGAAAATACCTTGAAGTATTAGAACCCAAGTGTGCTTTGCATTAGGAAGTTGCTGTTTCGCACCAGATAATGTAATTAAATATGTTGAATGAACTTGGATGTACCTTCGTATCTGTAATTAGGTAATTATTGAGATAATACGATTAATATATAAGGGGAGTTTTCGGTTAATTGAAAGAGCAAGATGTGGTCTGCTTTAGTGTTGTTGTCGGTGATCGGGTGTGCGTTGGCTGGGCCACCAGTCACCAGGTCCAGGAAAGATATTGAATCTTTCAAGGCCTTCCTGGAGAGGAGCAGACGAGGTTTGTGCATTCTGAATATGTGAGAAGACTATGGTTACCCTTCCGTTATTAGAAGGGCAATCTGTAAAATGCTTTTGTGGAATAAATGGCGTTAAAGTAAAACGAGCTCTTTAATTTTAGAAAAAGGCTTAGGGTTTCGTGCAGAAAATTAAAACCCTTGAAATTATTAACAAAATCCGATTTAAATAGAGAAGTAATATTTATATGACGCAGACTAGCAATGATTACAACGCAATAATTTTGAGATAAGGGTTAGTCTTTATCTCAAAACAATCAGAGATGTATTAATAAGTATGTATTTACAAATAAAAAAGTATATAAGTAGTATATCAACTATCTAGTGTCCACGACACAAGCTTTGCTTAGTGTGGCACTAAGCGGCGCTGTGTGTTAAAGTCCAGCGATATTTATTTATTTATTAGTTTGTTCAAATGATTGTTGATTTAACGTTAGTTAGGTAATCATATTTCAACTAAACGCCATGCAGCTAATCTATACATATACTGTAATATTAAAATGAGGTAAAACTTAGTTTTTAGGAAGAAATCTAGGAGAAGGGAAATACAGATCCGATTTAGAAAAAACTTTCACGAACGGGACGCGTTTAATTAGAACGACGATTATTTGATATAATTTCACTTGGCATACTATGAAGATGGCAGAATTAAATTTCATTTCATTTGGCATTTCTGAATGTCACAAAATAGCATTTTTAACCTTAATTTAAAATTAAAGTATATCTTAAAAAGTCCATATTATTATGTTGTGCTAGAAAAGTTAGTGACAGAAACGAATCGCTCCTAAACCGACTCCGAACCGACGGTGTTGCATGCTTGCTTGCATACTGCATGCTAGCTACATCCACGATATACCTATGTTTGTTTTGCATATTTGCCTGCTTCTTACAGATGTATGCTCGTTTGCATGTTTGCCTGCTTCTTACAGCTAGGGACATAAAAACCAAGTGTTCACAATTATCAGATTTTATACCATTTCTGGGATTTGATAGATTAGTCTTTCCATTATTATGCATATAATATGTATGCCAAAAGATGATTCTAACTGTAAACTTTCTGAGATATGGTAGTTCTGCCTTTAAATGACTATCGATATGCAAATTATGCCAAAAGATGAGTTTGACAGTGAACTTTCTGCGAGATGAAAGATGATTCTCACTTACAAAATTATGATTTTCTGCGAAATGAAGTTTATGCTATCAGCTGGTATGCAAAATAATATTATGACATGAAAGTTCTGCTATAAAGAGTAGACCCGAACCTTTACGCCATCCTTCTAAACCTGATAACGGACTACCAATCGCAAAATACTATAACTCCGACTTTTCTACAACATAATTTTGCAAAAAAAAAGTAATAACGATTTTCTAACTTTTTATGTAAAGATTTTCATTTATTTCTCCAACAGACGATGGCATCGGTCAAGAGTCCCGCATGCTCGCCAACCCCAAGGCCTCGGTCTGGGAGAACAGCGGCAAGTACCAGGGTGACATCCTCCTCAGTGATAAGCAGGCAGAGATGATGCTGCAGCGGTATGCTCAAGGCAGGAACGCTGGCCAGGCCTGGCCCAACACCAGGTGGCCTACAAACACCATCGCGTACGAAGTCAGCAGATTATATAGTAAGTAAAATAGAATACAGAGACATATGAGTTACCAGCGACCCACGCGCTTCGCACGGTTTTGGACGAAACTTTTCTGCGTTCTATGTAAACACACATAAACTCCGAAATATATTCAAACACCGCGTTAAAATTGTTACGTAGTTTAGCAAAAAATCGCGGTCCCACAAACCGACATACAAGTTACTTCAATTTATAGAGATACTAGCTGACCCGCGCAACTTCGTCTGCGTAAGACGAACCAATAGTTCCTAAAATTAACGCGTTCGACCAACCTAACAAACAAACTCTTCAGCTTTATAATATTAGTACAGATTTAAGTCAGTAACAATTTATTTTTTCGCGAATAGGTTTACATTAAACGCCAAAATATTCAACTTATGTTTTTCCAAATAAGGACTCTTCCCTCGACAGCCTTACGTTTCTATCCTTGGACACTCGACAATATCATACTCCAGCTAGGTCGAAAGTTCTCATCAAGTGGCATGACATGAGCCGATACACGTTAACGCTGCTTCAAATTGTTGGGGACCTCTCGCATCTGCCTTCCTTCTCCAAAGTCAGACCTTCAATGGTAGTCATACTCCAGGCAGGTCAACACAATACGATGTAAATGCTGTAAACTCTTGAAAACCTATTGCAATTTCTTTTCGTCTCCAAGCCTCCATCATGAGACCTTCGATGACAGTCATAGCTATTTCTAAAGTTCTCATCAAGGTGCATTAAGTGAGCCCAATGACGATATAGCTGCTGTTAACTGTTGAGGATCTCTTGCTACTACCTTCAATCTCCATTGTTAGCCCATCGATGACAGTCATGCTCCAGCTAGGTTTAAAGTTCTTATCAAGATGCACGAAATGAGCCTTAAACACGATAGAGCAGATTTGAAGTGTTGCGGACCTCTTACGACTGCCTTTCGTCTCCATCGTCAGACCTCCGATAATACTCATACTCTAGCTAGGTCAAAAGTTTATATCAAGGTGCATGAAATGAGCCGACACACGATATAGCTGCTGTAACTGATCACAGTCAAACTTCAGACAGGTCTAAAGTTGTCAAAAAGGCTTATGAAATAAGCCCCAGAACGATCTTCTTCTTTATCGTTTGGTTAGTGCCTAACCTGTTGTCAGAGTTTTTATGCCGCCCAAGGTCCTCTGTCTTCCTGCCGGGGTTCCGGGCCTGTTCGAAAGAGATACCGCAGCCCCGGAACATAAACGGCGAGGAAGGAACATGAATGGGTTTTAGTCAGTAAGAGTCTGACACTCCCTCCCGCTCCGCCCAGAGTGGGAGAAGTCATTTGATGATTTCCCATACTAACAAAAAAAAAAGGTCCTCTGTCTTGGTTTTACATGACGTCCAAAAATAACTCTCAGGCATGCTGTTAACTAACCGTTGTTGTTGCCTAACCTGGTGTAAGAGTTTTTATGCTGCCCATGGGCCTCTGACTTGGCTTAACATGCCAAATGTCTCTCAGGTATGTTGGTTTCCTCACGATGTTTCAGCAAGCGATGATTATACACTACGCACATGAATTCGAACACAACTATTTTCAGTAAAAAATGGGACAAACTTTGCTAAACACGCCTTTCAATAAAAATAATCATGAAAATCGGACTACTCTGGAAAAATTTATGCGTCATTATCATCATCATCCATAGTCCGACTTCACCGACTGCTGGGTACAGGCCTCTCTTTGTTTGTGCTAAGCTCCACGCTCTGGTGCCAGTCTCATCCAGGATATTCCTGCAATGGCAACAATATCGTCTGCTTATCTCACCGCTGGACGACCAAAACTTCAGTTTGGATTTCTAGAATGAATGCCACTTGGTCACAGCTTTACTCCACCTGACATCACCGCGCCTTGCTAGGTGTCCTGCCCTACTCCATTTGATTTATCATTATTCATCATTATTTCAGCCGAAAGACGTCCACTGCTGGACATGCCTATCAAGTGTCGCCACATTGACCGGTCTCGTGTGACTTCATCATTCGGTCATTTGATATTGCTCAGGCATAATATAGGTATCTACATAAAGAAAAACAGGCGTTGAATTGAGAACTTCTTCCAAAAAACCAAACTTGAGACATCTGATACGGGAGAAGTCATTCCCAGAGTAGGAGAAGTCATTTGATGATTTCACATCCTAAAAAAAAAACTAAAAAAAAAGACATCTGACACGGGCGAATGCCAGTATCATTCTTTCACGGAAAATCATAACACCGTGATTCAGAAAATGGAGTCAAATGAACAACGCCATTTATAGAGCACGAAGTTAAACTGCTAAAACATGTGCATGGAAAGCGGTCGAAAGGACACTCTACTGGCTTTGTAGATTTTTAAAGCAGGGTCATGTTGACTATTCTCTTCTTCTCTATCTTGTGATTTTTATTCATTAGTACCATTTTGGTTTTATAAATGTCATTGCATGTATCCTTACATCATGATGATAAGTTCTCCTTAAAAACTTTAAAGTCTTTTGATGGAGAGCACCGATTGCAAAGAAACAAAAATCAAAACTTTCTCTAACTTATGCACAAAAATAATTGGTGCATTAAATCAAACCACATTGGTTTTATAATTTACACGTAAAAGGGCTACGTAGAGACACACAGACACAGATGAAATTTTAAGAAATTGTAGAAAATGGGTTCTGTGTGTGATCCTTTAACAGTTTAAGCGCCATGTTTACAGATTTATTATTTGAAACTTACTTAAACTTTAAATGATTCCCAAACTGTCGTTTAAGTGTTAAAAAAAAATATATGTCACCGTAAAATTGTCAAACACGTTATATTACAATATAACGTGTTTTTTCTCGCGATATTGTAATGTCTCGAATTATTGTCAACTGAACATACGGAAGTATCTCTGCCCCCATAATCGGGACTTGGGGCACACCCTCGTTAGGTTAGTTAGGTTCCTTTAAACCTTGCACTCGGAAATTGGGGCCCCGCGAAGCGGGGCTCCGTCGACTACGCTTTTTAGGGGGAATATAAAGTGTTTTAAGGTTATGTTATATTAATCGGTATTTCTCAGGAATTGTGCATTATCTTTTCATGAGAGTTGTGCCACTGGGCAAGGGGGACCCCTCCTTCCCTCCACACCGCGTAAGTTGACTACCATCGCATGCATTTCACGAAAAATAATGCGTTTTGTTGTAAGCAGTATGTTCATTTGACAATAATTCGAGACTTTACAATTTCGCTAGAGATATTACAATATAACGTATTTGACAATTTTACGCTGACATATATAAAACAATGATTTGGAAATATGTAAGCTTTAACAAAAACAAAATACTTTGTTACAAAAAGTGAAAACCGGGGGGGTTTTTGAACGTGCGAACCAAAGTTACGCATTACACAAAATCAAAAAGTATTCTATGTCTGTACTGAGGCTTGATCTTGCGACTCCCTGTTCGAAAGGCGGTTGCCGTCACCGACGGGCTATTTGTTCTCGGGACAATTTGTCTAAAATAGTTATTCTATAACAATGCATGTTATGACAGTTGTCAGTTGTCAAACAGTTGAAAACTATAGACAAAATGCAATATTGCTCACCCCCGTAAGTAATTAGCGTGATAATATATAGCCTATGTCCTTCCCCAGGTTGAAATACATCTCCTTGCCAAATTTCATTACGATCCGATCAGCCGTTTTGTCGTGAAAAGGTAGCAGACAGACAGACAAACAGAGTTACTTTCGCATTTATATAATGGTAGGGATATGGATGGTATGGATTTACCACAACAGAGTAACAATGACACCGAAAAACCAAAGAACGACGATGACACAAACTTTAAAAATCACAATTAATTTGATTATCTTTGTCATGTGGCATACGTCATTTGATGACGAGATTTGCATGCAGACAAAAGTTAGGTATTTGATGCCTGCCTGCCAATTTCTTTTTACATGACATCAATAAATTACTGTATATTGAAAAACGTCGTTTGATACACGTGGACATTTGTTATTGCAGTTCTCGCTCAAAAACACCCTCGCCTACGGCTCGAGTGATAATACCGCCTCGAACGACAATAACAAACTTTCTCCACTTGTATCAAAATGTACTATTTTAACCTCTTAGGGAATCACTTACTAATTTCCAACTACCCGCCATAACGACGCTCCTCCTGCATCATTTCAGACGCCGACCAAGTCGAGGCTATGCTCGCCGCTATGAAGGAAATCGAGGCAAATACCTGCATCCGTTTCCGTCGCCGTGAACCTGGTGACTTCGACTACGTCTTTATCACTGTAAGTGGCCCTACCTAAACATATACAAGACCATAATTTAAATTATACGAGTAATATTCTATAGATATGTTGGTTGCAAAATCAACACAAAGAAAAAAATGTATATCAAACTGATATTTCAAATTCTTCTGGGATGTTGTGCTTATATTGTGTCTGCGGAGTATGGAAGACCACCCATTATAAACCGAGTTTCCTCCGTGCCTCGGAAACAGATAATAATGTCGGAAACACACTTACGTGTCTCGGCTTAGCGTGGCGCGCCAGAAGCATATCGGTTTCATACATTTAGTATGGTTAGAGACATATTTGTAGGTCGTGTCGTGTCGTGGCGCGTTCGATAGATAATACACTACTTATATAATACAAGATAGATGCGCAACTCCGGTTTTCGTTTTTAAAACTGTGTACCTCAACTGTTAGATGGCACTGTTAGTTTCTGTTCAACCAAATAAATACAAAAAGTAATTCTTGACTACGGATTCGTACTTGAGAACTATTATTCTCAAGGCAACCGCTGTCACCGCTTGGCTATCTACTTCACTCATAAGTTGTCCAAAATATCTGTTATTTTTACGACAGTAGTAAAACAGTCAAACAGTTTAAATTTGTGTCCTCAAACTCACAGATGGCAGCACTATCTATGAAAATTTAGATTGATGCCAATGTATGTAAGTTTCACCCCCCTGGCGCGTTCAGTCGTGGTGCTGACTGCTCGCCACCGATTGCGCCAGAGAGCGGTGGTGGGGGTGGGCGCGACACGGCACAACAGGCAAATGTGCTTCTACACCGCGTGGCTCGTGGCGCGAGCATGCCGAAGAAAACATTAAGCACGTTTGAACGCTGAACAGTGCTGCCATCTGTGTCTGTGTGTGTTAGGGACACCAACTTTTCAACTGTTTGACAGCTTACAATTACTGTCATTACCAGAACAGCTATTTTAGACAACTTGTCAGTGAAGTAGATAGCCTAGCGGTGACAGCGGTTGCCTTGTTCATAAGTTCGAATCCTCAGACAAGAATTTCTTTTTGTATTGATTTGGTTGAACAAAAACTAACAGCTTAGGTACACAGTTTTAAAAACCAAAAACCTTCTGAGTACCCCCTCAAAGCATACAGGCGTGATATTACGTCATGATATTGTATAAACAACCAAGCGTTTACAACAATCACTGCAGCTTTGCCGTGTATTTTTGAAGAGTTACATTAATATCTCCGAAGATCAGCATCAGATCTTTAGCAAATTAAAATGGGACCACACGGAAAGCACCAGCTTTCAAATGAAAAAAGAAGCATCAAAATCGGTTCACCCTGTCGAAAGTTCTGAGGTAACAAACACAAACACAAGAAAAAAAATACAGACGAATTGAGAACCTCCTCTTTTTGGAAGTCGGTTGAAAATCAGTGAATGCACATTTTTGTTTCTTTTTAACAAACTGTAAAAAATCTCTCTATTAAGCCAAATAAAAGGATTTAAGGATGTTTGAATAAATTATATAATTTAGAAGAATGTGAAAATAGTTAAAAATACAATTAATTAAATTATCAAAACATAGTCCTACCTATTAAGACTCTCAGATGGGAGGTGGAAGGAAGGTTTTATAATGAAGTAACTTGAAACACCGTAAAGCCTGGTCAAGCGACAGGGCAGGTCAACTCTGAAGTCGTGGAGATCAGCTTCTCAGTTGCAAGCGTGGAGATCAGAGGCAGTGCATGTCACATAGGCAGTGAAGACGATGGTTCTCTTTCCAGAATCCAGATCAGAACTGAAGATAGCGAAAAATTGCTATCTCCAATATTTATATGTAGTATACTTTCGCTCCAACATAGAAAAAAAAAAATATTCTCGTTGATAAATTCCAGCCTGTATATGTATAGCCTACCATTACAAGAAGCCTGTTAGGAATATATTTCGTGCAAAAGGAGAACGCCAGAAATCCATACATCGTTGGGCCAAATGTGAACAGTAGTCATTTATGTGTTATTTAATAGATAAAACACATACACATTAATATCAGAAAGACTTTTTTCAAAATTCTATGGGAATAAGGAAGAAAATAAGTTGTTGGGTCACTAGGTTAGGTTATACGGCGGATGGTAACTAGGTTAGGTTATGCGGCAAATTTGCATTTGCATATTATTGCATAGCATATAAAAGGAATTACGTACGTAAAATAAAAACAAGTTATTTTTTCAATACTTTAATCATCTTCATTTTCATACTCAAAATCGGTGTCCAACAAAATACACAATACCAAGTATCCAAGTTCGTAAAATCAATCCAAAGTCGTCAGAAAAATAGCAGAAATCGAATAAGCACATCCGTAAGCGCACGAGTACGAAAACGAATTAGGGATGGGCAAAAAATATCGAAATATCGTCATTTTCCATACAATTTTCGATTTATATCGTCGATATTATCGTTACATGTTATTTTAAATCAGTAATCAATCTATTTTTTTTTTTACATATCGTTTCTGTACATACTTTAGCCCAACACTGGCTAACTCCAAAAATAGAGTCTATGCAGTAGCTTTAGCGCCATTTCGGAACATCGATTTGGATCTTTACGATTTTATCATATGTATATAGATTATTATTAACTGCAAAATAGATCTTACATGTATTTATTCTAGGTACGTAAATATTCACTCGCATTCCATTAATTTCATCACGATGCTGTTGGCCTTCCTCTCCAGTTCCATTCATTAATACTGTTACGAGCTGGGTATGAGATAAATTAATTACTACCGATTAAACAACACAATAACTTTATTAATCACAAAACAATTTAAACTCAATCACAAATACACTACTGTTTACTATTCACTTAGATATCGCACTTGTAGTTCACTTGGATTCGCTTCGTTGCGTCGCTAAAACAAGACTGCCGGTCGCGGCCCTGAGCGCTCTATTTATACTCGCCAACAGACACACCAGAGTAACCACGAACATTCGAGAGGGTCATAAAAAACACTAACAAAAGAAATAGTAAGTACCTACCTACAAGGTAGGTATTACCTATAAAAGTTGTAGGTATAAGCTACTTGTACAAAACAAACAAATATGAACCGTATGCCCTAGGCGTACGGTCGAAATTCTAATGTCTTTGTATAAATAGGTCGCGAGTTTGTACCTACCTAACTTTAAAACTAATAATAATGGAATTTTCTCGAACTTCTAACGTACACACACTGTAATCACTGGCTTTCTCGAATGTTCTAGTAGGTCCGATGTAACACTGCCCCCTCCTTAGACATGCTCGTCCCGAGCATCATTAGTCCCGTAGTATCGCGCCAACCGGTCTACATGCACAATTTTAGGCGCACCTCGTGGACCCTTCTGTATTCGGTAGGTGACATCGTTGATCCTAGTCACGACTCGGTATGGTCCATCCCATTTTGCTTGTAACTTTGGAGACTTCCCCTTGCTCCGCACTGGGTTATGCAACCACACCAGTGAACCCTCGTCGAAACCCCTACCGTTTGCTTTCCGGTCATAACGGGTCTTCATCTTCTCAGACATCTGTTGGCTGGATTGTCGGATATGCTCATAAACATCGTTCAACTTATTACGCAAGTCATTCGCGTAATCTGTTACACTACATGGAGCATCAGGGGGAGTTCCAGTGATTAAATCAGCAGGTAACCGTAATTCCCTTCCAAAGTTCGCGAAGGCTGGTGTCACAGTCGTACTTTCGTGGACTGCACTTCGGTAAGACAGAAGAAACGGCTGTATGTGGTTGTCCCAATCCCTTTGCCGGCTTTCCACAACTTTCGCCAGATATCTCTCCAACGTTTGGTTGAATCGTTCTACCATTCCATCGGATTGTGGGTGGTAAGAGGTGGTTCTGGTTTTATGGGTACCCATCAATCGACAAGTCTCTTGAAATACTTGCGATTCAAAATTTCTTCCTTGATCGCTGTGTATTTCTAAGGGTACTCCAAAACGACAGAAGACTTCTTGAACTAATTTATCTGCGACAGTTGTTGCTTCTTGGTTAGGAATGGCGAAGACTTCCGGCCACTTTGTGAAGTAATCCATGACCACCAGGAAGTACCTGTTTCCACTCTCACTTACTGGAAATGGTCCCGCAACGTCTAGTGCTATTCGTTCCCAAGGGGCTCCAACGTTGTACACTTTTAATGCACCTCTGCTGCGTGTCTGGGGTCCTTTCACGGCTGCACAACTGGAACATTTGCGACACCAGTCCTCCACATCATCTCGACAGTGGATCCAGTAAAAGCGTTCTCGAATTTTT
This sequence comes from Xestia c-nigrum, assembly GCA_916618015.1. Classification (NCBI taxonomy): domain Eukaryota; kingdom Metazoa; phylum Arthropoda; class Insecta; order Lepidoptera; family Noctuidae; genus Xestia; species Xestia c-nigrum. The sequence goes on from OU745246.1 coordinate 22,917,119, forward strand.
AGGAGAGTCCTTTTTACCCCCATATGTCCTCCAGAACATCCATCATGGTAGAGCCGTAGAACATCCGGTACCTTAGCTTTAGGGACCACCATTTGTAGATGACAACTGTCCCCTCTAGCGTTTTCCCATTTACGGCACAAGACTCCATCCTGGATCACTAAGCTGTTCCATTGGGCCCAATAACTCTTCGTGATGGAACTCATTGCAGCCACATCACTCCACTTGGGTTTAGGAACACCAGCTTTGATCCACTCGAAGATCGGTTTGATGTCCGAGTCATTGTGCTGAGCCTCCTGTATAGTTACCTTCCATTCATCGCTAAGATCCGTTCTTAGCATCCTCACAGGCACCACTTCCTTAGGCTCCTGTCTGGAACTACGCTTACAATCTTCAGGCAATGGTCTTCTTGACAGTTCGTCTGTGTTCTTATGGTTTCTCCACTGTTGTTGCCGACCAGTCTTCTTAGCTGCTTTTCCCTGCTGAGATTGATCTTCTCTGGGTGCGTTTCGCTTTTTACAATTCGACCGAAGGTGACCCCTTTCTCCACAAGTGTAACACCTAGGGCTGTATCGTCGCGGACGCTGGCGTTCAGGTGATGCCACAACTTGCTTTGGACAACTTGGCCGAAGATGATCCCTTTCTCTAGCTGTGTAGCAGCTAGGTCTGTAACCTTGAGCACGGTCGTGTACAGGTGATGCCACTACCTCCCTGACGTAGTGTGTTCGGTGGTCTTGTCTCACTGCCTCTACTTCTAAGGCATGGGCCAAGGCGTCCTTCAAGGTCTCATGATGCCCCAGTCTCACGGCAGCTCTAACTTCTAAGTCACGTATTCCATCAACGAAGGCCTGTACCAGATTTCCATCAATCAGTGCAGGGGCAGACTGGTAGGCTTTCCGAACGAGTTTTTCAATTTCCAGGGCCCACTGCTGTAGGTTCTCGGCACTACGTTGAACACGGTCCTTCAACTTGGCACGGAATACGTGCTCCAGGTGCGCGTCGCCGTATCTGGACTCCAACGCCTCCAGCAGCTGCTCGTAGGTTACATCCTTGCCGAGTGCCTCGAGAATAGTTAAAGCCTGGTCTCGGAGGCCCAAAGTGAGCGCGGTCATGGCTTGTGGTTTGGTCCATCCATTCGCCTTCATGACGGCCTCAAACTGGATTTTGTAAGCCGACCACGAAGATGTGCCGTCGAATGGAGGCACTTTAAAACCACGCGAAGATGGTGCAGCAATCACCGAAGCTACAGTCCCGCCTTCAGTCTTCAGTTCGCCCAAAGCCTTCTTTACCCCAGCAATCTGAACTTCGGCCTCCGAGATGCGATTCTCATGCTGGTGGACCTGTTCTTTCATCAACTTGATGTCCTTGCCAAAACTTGCATGCAGATCCTTTATGAGGAGCATCTGCTCGTCCTGGCGGCGGACCTGCTCCTCTTTGTCTCGCTGCAACTGCTCTTCCAATCGGCGAGCCTGCTCCTCTTGACGGCGAGCTTGCTCCTCTTGACGGCGAGCTTGCTCCTCTTGACGGCGAGCTTGCTCCTCTTGACGGCGAGCTTGATCCTGCAGCAGCGCCATTAAAGCTGACAAGTCTGGCGCCCCTGATGCTGGAGAAACTCCGGATGGGCCAGCGACTGGCTGTGACGTAGGCTGGACACCACCCGGTGTCTGTGTCGGAGAATCCCCAAACCGCCTTTGGTCCATATCCTGCTGTCGCTGACTTCTGGTACGGATACCGTCCGTGTCGTCCTTTGGTAGGATTGGCATAATTTATCTCTCACTTCTGACACCAATTTGTTACGAGCTGGGTATGAGATAAATTAATTACTACCGATTAAACAACACAATAACTTTATTAATCACAAAACAATTTAAACTCAATCACAAATACACTACTGTTTACTATTCACTTAGATATCGCACTTGTAGTTCACTTGGATTCGCTTCGTTGCGTCGCTAAAACAAGACTGCCGGTCGCGGCCCTGAGCGCTCTATTTATACTCGCCAACAGACACACCAGAGTAACCACGAACATTCGAGAGGGTCATAAAAAACACTAACAAAAGAAATAGTAAGTACCTACCTACAAGGTAGGTATTACCTATAAAAGTTGTAGGTATAAGCTACTTGTACAAAACAAACAAATATGAACCGTATGCCCTAGGCGTACGGTCGAAATTCTAATGTCTTTGTATAAATAGGTCGCGAGTTTGTACCTACCTAACTTTAAAACTAATAATAATGGAATTTTCTCGAACTTCTAACGTACACACACTGTAATCACTGGCTTTCTCGAATGTTCTAGTAGGTCCGATGTAACAATACCAATAGTATTGCGTTTATTATCAAGTCTAAACTTTTCCATCAATTTCCAGGGTAGGCGCAACAGCGGCTGCTACGCCACAGTTGGTTATGGGCAAGAAACGGGCATGCACTACCTTAACTTGGAACGAGACACCCCCGGCCAAGGCTGCTTCCACCACAACGTCATCATCCACGAGTGGCTCCACGTCATTGGCTTCTTCCACATGCAGTCCACATACAACAGGGACGACTATGTTCGCATCATGTGGGATAACATCAGGCCAGGTGAATTTGCGCTTCTTTGAGCACAGTGACGAATTGGCCAGGTCGCGTCACATTATAAAGCAAACATTTATACGTTCTATAAAGATTACGTAGGATTTTCCTGTATTGAGGACGATTTAATTTAACTCTTATCGAAAATTCAGAGACATGTGACATCTACCAATCCGCACTGGGCCCACGTGGTAGGTTATAGCCCATTCTCTCTCAGAGAGGAGGCCTGTGTCGCAGCAGAGGCATCGTAGCTCCCAAATGGATGAACCGGTTTTGATTTTGTTTTCTGTTTGAAAGGCAAATAAGTCGGGAGTGTTCTTAGCAATGATTGATGAAAATCGGTCCAAGATGGCCGCCGCCAGAAAATGGCGGATTACATTTATTTTTTCACAACTCCCTCAATATAGATGTCAAGTGAAAGGGTTTGACTAGTAGAATGCTCAATACTATAATAAATTTCAAATTCAAGATGGCCACCACTAAATTAATACTAACTAACGAAATGAGATGAGGATAGTGGAGTGATGACTGGTACCTCGTACCTAACGAATAATTTTTCATTTAAGATTTAGCACATTTTTGATTACATTACTAGGTATGTGTCGGGGATTTTTAAATTTCTAATTTAATTTTAGGTACTTTTTTCTCCACTGACCTAATGTAGTAGCATAACATTCCAGAAACTTATTAGTCTTTATTCTAACTTCCACAGAAATGGAACACAACTTCGACAAGGAGGACAGCGACACCGTCCACAACATGGGTCTCCCCTACGAATACTCCAGCAACATGCACTATGGTAGATATGCCTTCAGCGTCGACGGAACACCCACCATGCTGCCCATATATGTAAGTAAAGTAACAGCATAATATACTTTCAAACTTTTTCAGTGATCTATAAAGAATTACAGTAAACCGTAAACACTACAATTTTATGAAACGCTGGTATCGATTTGTAGACGAGAAATTCCTAAAGCCGTGCATGCACCTACGAACAATGGGGTTCGGGCGCTTTGGTCCTTATGACTCGAATCGTACATCGATGGATAGGTCTTTTCGAGAGGAAAAAAAGTTATTATAGGGTACCTAACTTTTGGATTGGTTGTCCGATTCGAGAAATCGGCTTATAAAATATGTTTTCAGTATATCGGATAGTGCGCCAAAAATCAATGATAAATGATAAATGATGTTTATTTTGTAAGTAGGTTTTCACAAACACTTTTACACGTCAATTTGTTTTTTTTAAACTAGGTGGGGCCGGTGTTTCGTACCTGACTACTCTGAGAAGAAACAGCCGAAACAAACTCAGAGGTCATAGTCTCTTTTGAAGTCCAAACAATCTTGTTCAATTTACATGAGGATCATGTAGGTATTAGTGTCTGAGATGGTCTTTTGAAGAAAGGACCACACAGATTTGAGTGAACCTGTCCAGTCAGTGCAAGCATTTGTCAGTTATCGTGAAGCTCGACTTATAACACAAGGAGCTCAACGAAACGACGATCAATACCAAAGAAAGGACATTTGGGTACGTCGCTTAGAGAACTCAAACTGCCAGACGGTTGAGGGGTCAAAATAATAAAATAAAAATAAAAATGTGCCCCACATGATCCTCACATTCACAAATATGAAATAAAATAATAATAATTTACAAAATGAATGTCAATAAAAAAATACGATATGTCAAATACACACACATAAAACAATAAAAAATAAACAAAAAAATGTAAAAAATAATAAAATACTGAACTAAGTATTCATGTCAAGTCATTAAATGTCAAAAGTAACAAATAAATATTCATGTCAAATACACACACACACACAAAATAATAAACAGTAAAGTAAAAAAATAATATGCATTCATGTCAAATCATTCAGTGTCATAGTGTATAAAAGAACGGAATCAATAATAAACAAGCGAAGTCTGAAATAAAATACGTATTGTGTAGAAATTTCTAAGCTGGAATGTTTAGTTTGGTTTAGCTAAGTATGTTTAGGAGCTTAGGGCTACATAATAACAGCCGCTCGGGTCTATCTTACTCCGTGCTTGCCTAGGTTGGTCTGTGGATGGGTGACCATTATATACCGAATTTCCTCCGTGCCTCGGAAAGTACGTTAAGCTATTGGTCTTGGACGTCATTTGTAGATCTTTGACAGATGTCACAGGTAGTCAATGGCACAAAAAGTCGGACAACCAGACGTACCAAAGGGTATCGTATTACCCAGTAGTAACGTGTCCGTGTCCCATGCGCGCCTCAAAGAGATGTCAGCAAAAAGAAAGGTGTCCCCAAGGGCCGGTGTCTGCCGGGGCTGCGGGACTGCTCGATAGAGATACCGGTGCCCTGGAACACAAAGGGTATATATATTTTGTGTACCTTAGAACACTGAAAGTATTAATATTTATCTATTTATTTAAAGACTTTGGAAGACTTCCAGCTAAATACAATAGTGATAAGTAACAGAATGATAATCAGACAGCCAATTACAAGTCTTCACGTCTAGAGCTTGTCTGGTATAATAAATATTTCTCATTTAATATCTAAATCATTAAAATTGGTTCAGTAGTTTGAAAAATGTATTAAAAATACATAGAGATTTTATCACAAAATTATTCAATACTAGCTTTTGCCCGCGACTTCGTTCGCGTGGAATAGTGACTTCCGGCAGTTTTTTTTTTTTTTAATTAAAATCTATCCTATGTCCTTTCTCAAGTTCCAAACTATGTCTGTACCAAATTTCACACAAATCGGTTCAGTAGTTTAGGCGTGAAGCAAAGACAGACAGACAGACAGACAGACAGAAAGACAGACAGACAGACAGACAGAGTTACTTTCGCATTTATAATATTAGTAAAGATTCAAGGGACGCGTACTCCGATTGGACAACATAATAACAGGTCAGGTGCCATACCTATTCGTGCTCTATGAGAATATACCTTTCTAACGATATACTATTTATATCTATTGGGTCCAGGACCAGAGTTCATACATTTGTGCCCGGTACGCACGTGCACTAACGAACATCAAACACTTTGTTCGTCAAACCTGTTTGCAGCAATCCTATTGGTATGTTCTATATGGAGGGTGTTTGAAGAGCTTTAATTACTGTTACCACGATCGACCACTTCATACGACACTGCCTTGGCTATTAAGATGAATGGAGTTCACGACTATTGAGCGCGAACTCCATTCAAACTATGTTCGCGTTCGTGCGTGTGTACGCACGTACACGAACACGTACATAGCGAACATTTGGCTTAATATTCGTCAGCTGCAATGCTATTCCTGTCCCTGTTTATTTTTCAAGAATATTCCGAATAAAATACTTGCTCCATTTTTCCAGGAAGACCATGGTCTTATGGGTCAAATCGAGTTCGTGTCCGACTGGGACTGGCTCAGGGTCAACAGACTTTACAACTGCCCCGGAGCCTGGAGCGCTGATATCAACGCTAAGGAACTTTCCAAGGGTGTTCCTTCCGAAGATAGTGCCATAGCTAAAGATATCCACCAAGAAGTAGCCGAAGATATGCCCCAAGAAAAACTCCTTGTAGCAGATATGCTCCAAGAAGAGATCTTGGTTGATGAAGTGTCCTTCGTTGACGATGCTCCTCAAAACTAAACTAAGAAGCCACTGATCAACAGTCAAAAATAAGAAAAGTTTTTGTTAATTTGATTGATATCTTCTAAAGGTATTTTTCCAAAACAAAAATTTAACTATAAACATGATTTCGTTTTTAAATACAGTTATGAAAAGTTTTTAAACAATGTTGTTTTATTTTTATGCGCTTCCATTAAAACCACGTAATGGTAACTTATGTGGATAGGTGGAGGTACTACTATCTATCTATCATGGGGATTTAGGTTTCCGCACTTAGTCCTTGAAGTGGACCATTGTGCTTGAGCCATGGTGCCCGATTACTCCAACCAGTCCACCTCCCTCCAGAAGCAGATTAAACTTCCCGGTCTCCTCAGGACATCCGCAAGTGATCTTGGCGTTCCCAGGATCTTCTCGCGAATCTTGGTAACGCCTGTACACTCCAGGTGAAGGCGAATTTAATGGCCAGCGTTTCTTTTCTTTTCAAATTTCTGGCCACGTCTAAAACATGTAAATTTTTTGAAAAACAAATATTGCCCTAGTGTAAAGTCCTCAATGTTTATGACTACCAACACATAGTAAAAAAAAATGAAGGTCAAATTTTGGAAAAATTTCAATCAAGTATAAAAATTGACCTATCCCCTAAACTATAAAACTTTGGTTACGGAAAGTAAGGTTCATTTATTAGAACATGACCTCCTCTATAATTATGCGATTTTGCTATGGCGGTTCCAGAGCCAGTCGCCTGTATAAAACAAGCGGGTGCTGACGAACGGCTGCGACTGCCCAGCGAGCGATATAATGCCTAAATTTTGGTTGTGTTCTTTCTTGGAGAAAAATAATAACGAAATTATAATATGTCTTTAACAATTATTTCAAAATAAAAAGCACTATCTATTGATATAACTTCCATTTAAATTCATGATAGAATCTCTTAGCAGTAAACGGTTAAAATGGCGATTTAGTGTCATGTTTGATTTTTTTTATTATCTTCACAATTTACTTGAGCATATGTTCAATTTTGACATAATGATTTTTATTTATAGAATAGAATAGAAATAATTTATTTGCATTGAATGTAGGTACCTACATACATGTGTTGTTACAGTAATGGTTACAGCAGTTCCTGGTACATTCTACCAATTGGCATGCAAAAATGTATACTTAGGTATAGGTACAATTTAAAAACACAACCGCAATTTCAAATTTTCACAATCACTCAACAAATTATCGTGTAAGTATCAAAAAAATAAATCAAATCTAAATTAGAATAACGTAATAATAATACAGTTATATTTTATCTGTTAGGAAATCTCACAGAATAATAACATTTTTAAACATCGTTGCATATACTCGTCTATGATTCACAGCAAAACAAATGTAATTGGTAAAAAGTGTCTTAACGTGTTTACGTTACGACTATTATCCCATGAGCGAGGATCTTACCTTGCCGTAACACAGTCCTTGACTAGCACGGGAGGTAAAGAACTTATCTCTGTATACCGTCATTCTTTGCTTTACTTTGTTATAATATGTGAATATTATGCTTTACCGGTGTACTGTAACCTAAACTTATGATCAATAAACTTTTTATTATTATTTTTTTATTATTGTATTAAAAAAGATGAAAGCTGTTTTTAAAAAAATCTCAAAGGTTGTTCCTTGATGCTATTTGGAATCTTATAATAGTTTATGAAAAAGTCGTTTTCAATAAGATTTTCATACGGTCAAAAATCATAAAAAGTGCTGTCACCCCGCCTTAAAACACGTGAAACGACAGTTTTTGATAAAGTCATCATCATTCTAACTAATTATTGTGCATCATGTGTACTGTTATCAAATTTAATAAAATAGATAACAACCCATTTCATATGGCTTAAGAACATTAATGAGCTTAGTTTTAGTCAGCAACCAATTTATCAATTTGATAAAAATTAAGATTTAATTATAAGTGTAAATGCCATTTTGTACATGGCTATGTTGCATCAGTAGGTACCGATACGGCCTCGTGATATGGGGAAAGTTCAGTATGTGTGAAAAGAGCATTCATTGCACAAAAAACATGTGTCAGAGCTGTGTATGGTGCAGAATATTTAGTAGACCATTGTAAGCCATTGTTTAAAGCGCTAAAAAATCTTCCACTTCCTTGCCTATATATTTTTGAGCTATGTATGTTTGTAAAAAGGTATTCACACATGTTTCCGTTGTATGAACACATTTCTAAAAGAGTGAAAAGCAGAAGCCCAAATACATTACTTGCATCTAGCCAGAGACTACATTTGTATACTCGTAGCAGGAATTCCAATTGCATGGCGATTAAAATCCCTACTAATATTATAAATGTGAATGTAAGTTTGTTTGTTATGCTTTCACGCGAAAACTACTCAACCGATCATCATGAAACTTGTACACATATTTTTGGAGGTATTAAAAGTAACATAGGATACTTTTTATTAAAAAAAAAAACAAACCCTCACTCGCAGACGAAGTTGCGCGGGTCAGCTAGGTACTATTTAATAATTTACCCGCACGTATCAGAGTGCTCCTCACTAATAAGTAATGCTTAATCAAATGCTCAATCATTTCAACACCAACAGAATCTTACACGATCAACAGTATGGCTTCACCAAGGGACGTTGTACAACTGACGCCGGTGTAACCTTATTAAAGCACATATTCATGGCGTGGGAAGAGTCCCAAGACGCTGTAGGAATATTTTGTGACCTCTCCAAAGCATTTGATTGTGTAAATCACGACACATTGCTTTTGAAACTTGAGCATTACGGACTAGGTAAACTGGCACTTAGTTTGGTAAAATCTTATTTAAGTGATAGACTGCAATATGTTCAAATAAATGGTGTTAATTCACAGGGCTTGAAAGTAAAAATGGGGGTTCCGCAAGGCTCAATATTGGGTCCTTTCCTCTTTTTAGTATATATAAATGATCTAGCCTATTTACTGAAAAACCAACCTCAAAATATGGTATTATTTGCCGATGACACTTCCTTAATTTTTAAGATAAATAGACGAGCACAAAATCTAAATGACGTGAATAATGCCTTACTTGAAGTCCATAATTGGTTCACAGCAAACAACTTGGAATTAAATGAAAAAAAAACGAAATGCATAAGATTTGCTTTACCGAATGTTAAAAGTAGTGATTGTGAGATAATTTTGAATAAAGAGAAACTCGAATTCGTAGATAAAACGGTTTTCCTGGGGCTTACGCTTGATTCAAGGCTTCAATGGGGTTCTCGTTAAGTTCAGCAGCATATGCCATTAGAAAAATCCGTCAATTCACTGATATAGATACCGCTAGACTAGTCTATTTTAGTTACTTCCACAGCATAATGTCTTACGGAATTTTGCTGTGGGGACGGGCTGCTGATATTGAATCTATATTTATTCTGCAGAAAAGAGCCATCAGAGCCATATACAATCTTCGTAGGCGCGATTCTTTAAGGGAACTGTTTAAGGAAATTAACATCATGACTGTATATTGTCAATACATCTACGAAAACATAATGTATGTCAGAAAAAATCTGCATCTATTTCGTAAAAGAGGTGACAGACACAATTACAGTACTAGAAATAGAGACCAATTAGTTCAGCCTGGCTTCAGACTCGCTAAAGTAGACTCGTCTTTCATGGGGTACTGTTTGAAATGCTATAATAAAATTCCACAAAGCATTCTTGAACTAAATGAAACCAAATTTAAAACTTGCATTAAACGCACACTGTGTAAGCAAGCATATTACAAATTGGACGATTATATCGCTGATAAAAATGCTTGGCTCAATGCCGGTCCTGCTCCACTAGGACAGGGGCGCATAAATGGATAGCATTAAATGGTATTGTTGGAGCTGCTGAAGATTGTACAACTATCTTTGCATTGTATAAATTCAATATCTTTAGTATTATATAACCTCAATCCCATATTGTGTGAGTGCCATGTACTAGAATGCTATCATTCGCTGGAAACCTACGTTTTTATTTTTTGACTTGAATGTGCCCTGGCGGTTAAGAGTATGTCATGCTCACTCAAATGTCCCGCTGATGGTGGCGCGTGTGTCGGGTCATTTAGTTCCCTTCAAAATGGTTGAGTTGAATGGTGCTGATACATGCGTCATGTTCGTGAACGGGCGCTGTCGGTTGGGACTGGTCAGCTCTTGATTGCCACGGCTTTTGTTTTTATTTTTTAATTAATTATTTTATTTTTGAATTGTTATTGTTAGTTTTAACTATGGACACTTTTATCGTGCACATCTTGCTACATTGTTCTCACATAATGCACCATCTCAACAGGAATGATGAAACCAAGATTTTGTAACAACATTATGATTTAAAAGAGTGTCCATGGAGTTTCTTGCCCGTTCTTCTCCATAGAGATCTACGCTAGGGAATGGGCAACTACAGTACTTTCACAGTTTTTATGTCTTGTGACTGGGACTGTAGCTACATTTAATTATCATCTTTGTTTCGACAATTCAAAAGCGCCTGTAACTGGCCTACTTGAAATAAATGCTTTGATTTTGATTTTTTGATTTTGAATAAATTCAAGAAAGCAATATTTCCCTGGCTTTTAGACAACTGCTTTTTTTATTATAAATTTTGACATTATTTTTTGATTACATAATGTCAAAATAGGTGATCCTATTGACTCGAATTGCTCATTTTGACTTTATAGTTTTACTTTTAATCATGTGACCATTCGACATTGTGTAACTAGTAAATTTTGACATTTTATTCATACTTGGTCACTTCGTAAGTTGATTTTAATATTTAAAAAAAATCTTATCTTATCTTGAAAAAAATAAAAACCCGAGTACTGAAAACAAAAACTAAATCAATCAAACAAAGGTCACCGACTTCTGAAGCTATAGTAGTTTTTAACTTTTGTGTTTTTATGAAGTCGGTTTTATTTTTTCCAAAAAAGTTTTATTAGAGCGTGATTTTTAACTGATTTCAAGTCAGGATATTTGGATTTCTCCAGGATCCCATAATCAGATCGATCAAAATCAAAATCAAAATCAAAGCATTTATTTCAAGTAGGCCAATAACAGGCACTTTTGAATTGTCGAAACAAAGATGAAAATTAAATGTAGCTACAGTCCCAGTCACAAGACATAAAAACTGTGAAAGTACTGTAGTTGCCCATTCCCTAACGTAGATCTCTATGGAGAAGAACGGGCAAGAAACTCCATGGACACTCTTTTAAATCAAATTGTTACAAAATCATGGTTACATCATTCATGTTGAGATGGTAAATTATGTGAGAACAATGTAGCAAGATGTGCACGTTAAAAGTGTCCATAGTAAAAACAAAATAATTCTTTCAAATAAGCCATGGCAACTAAGAGATGAACAGTCCCAACTGACAGCGCTCGTCCACGAACATGACGCATGGATCAGCACCATTCAGCTCAACCCTCAAGGGAGCTAAATGGTCCGACACACACGCCATCATCAGCGAGACATCTGAGTGAGCAAGTCAAAAACTAAAGTAGGTTTCCAGTGAATGATAGCTTTCTAGTACATAGTACTCACACAATATGGGCTATGCGATTATATAATACTAACATTGAATCTATACAATGCAAAGATAGTTGTACAATCTTCAGCAGCTCCAACAATACCATTTAATGCTATCGAGTTTTGCGGGCCCTGTCCTTGTGGAGCAGGACCAGCTTGAGCCAAGCATTTTTATCAGCGATATAATCGCTCAACTTGTAATATGCTTGCTTACATAGTGTGCGTTTAATACATGTTTGAAATTTCGTCTCATTCAGTTCAAGAATACTTTGTGGAATTTTATTATAGCATCTCAAACAGTACCCCATGAAAGATGAGTCTACTTTAGCGAGTCTAAAGCCTGGCTGAACTAGTTGGTCCCTATTTCTAGTACTGTAATTGTGTCTGTCGCCTCTTTTACCGAAAAGATGCAGATTTTTTCTAACGTACATTATGTTTTCGTAGATGTATTGGCAATGAACCGTCATGATGCCAATATCCTTAAATAGTTCCCTTAGAGAATCGCGCCTACGAAGATTGTATATGGCTCTTGATGGCTCTTTTCTGCAGAATAAATATAGACTCAATATCAGCAGCCCGTCCCCATAGCAAAATACCGTAAGACATTATACTATGAAAGTAACTAAAATATACCAGTCTAGCGGTATCCACATCAGTGAATTGACGGATTTTTCTAACGGCATATGCTGCTGAACTTAAGCGCCCCGCAAGAGATGTTAAATGAGAACCCCATTGTAGCCTTGAATCAAGCGTAAGCCCCAGGAAAACCGTTTTATCTACGAATTCGAGTTTCTCTTTATTCAATATTATCTCATTATCACTACTTTTAACATTCGGTAATGAAAATTTTATGCATTTAGTTTTTTTTTCATTTAATACCAAATTGTTTGCTGTGAACCAATTTTGGACCTGAAGTAGGGCATCATTCACGTCATCTAGATTTTTGGCCCGTCTATTTATCTTAAAAATTAGAGAAGTGTCATCAGCAAACAACACCATATTTTGAGATTGGTGTTTCAACAAATAAGGTAGATCATTTATATAGACTAGAAAAAGGAAAGGACCCAATATTGAGCCTTGCGGAACCCCCATTTTTATATTCATACCCTGTGAATTAACACCATTTATTTGAACATGTTGTTTTCTATCGCTCAAATAAGATTTTAGCAGGCTAAGTGCAAGTTTACCCAGTCCGTAATGCTCCAGTTTCAAAAGTAATGTGTCGTGATTTACGCAATCAAAAGCTTTGGAGAGGTCACAGAAAATTCCTATTGCGTCTTGGGACTCTTCCCACGCAGCAAATATGTGCTTTAATAGGGTTACACCGGCGTCAGTTGTACAACGTCCCTTGGTGAAACCATACTGTTGATCATGAAAGATTCTGTTGGTGTTAAAATGATAGAGCATTTGATTAAGCATTACTTTTTCAAAAACCTTGCTAAAAACTGGTAACACGGATACAGGTCTATAATTATTGGCATCTTTATTGTCCCCGGATTTGAAAAGAGGTTTGACTTTACTGTATTTCATTAAATCAGGGAAAACTCCTTGGTCTACACATAAATAAAAAATTAAAGCTAAGTACGGGGCTATGGTCTCAAGTATAGATGTACAAACTTTGATAGACATTCCCCATAAATCTTCGGTCAGTTTGATTTTAATTTGCCGGAAAGCTTTAATAACTGTCATGGGGTTAATGTGTTTAAATTTAAATTCAGCCAGGCAGCCAGACACATTCGCCTTTAATAAGGCAATTGAGGCTTCCGGTGAGGAATTAAGAGCCTCCGTAGTTTTGATTGGTATATCGGTAAAAAAATTAACAAATTCTTGAGCTACTTTCTGATTAGAGCTTTTAAGACCACATGCTGTATCTAATGTAAAAGTATTATTACGTATTTTCTTTCTGTTAGTCTCGTTATTTATAACTTTCCAAACGGTCTTTATTTTATTTTCTGCTGTTTTGATCTTGTTGCTAATGTGAAGGGCTTTAGCAACCTTGCAAGTATTTCTAAAAATCTTTGAATACGTAGCAACATACTTGCTAAAAGTTTCAGTGTTTATAAAAGGCTTAAGGCTATAAAGCTCAAATAGCCTTTCCCTACTTTTTCTAATACCTCTAGTTGCCCAATCACTAAATATAAATTTAGGGCAAATACTCTTTGTCTTCTTTTCAAAAGTTTTGTTGAATTCCGTGTGAACTAATGAAAAGAAACGATTATACAATTGATTTATATTAATATCCTCTTGGCTCATTACACTTAACTTGTTCTGTAGGGAAATATTATACCTCTTCAATTTGCAAGAAGTTATAGGTCTAAATTTAATCTGAACTTTTTGTATTGGAGTTTTACACCTAAAAGTTACAGTTTGTCCGCTATGGTCAGACGGCAAACTATTTACTATGGCTTTATCTAAGTAATCACAATCGCAGAAAACATTATCTATACAAGTAGCAGAAGAAGTTGTGATTCTAGTGGGTTCAATAAAAACGTTAGACAAGTCAAATGACTTAAAAAGGTTTAATAACCGACTGCTATTTGAATTTTCTTCCAAAATATTGATATTGAAATCACCACAAATTATTGTAGATTTATCACTGGGTGCAAGTTTTGCCAGGACATCTTCCATTATTGATTCAAATACGGAAAAGTTTTGATAGTTTGGGGGTCTGTACACACACACAATTATATGCTTATCTAGCTCAACACAGGACAGTTCGACACAATGTTCAACTGAGAGACCTACTATGTCATTACGTTGCTTATATTTAAAACTATTTTTTATTAATATTAGGGAACCTCCACGAAGCATAGTTTTACGGTTAAAGCAGCTACCCACCATATAGTTCTCATAATTAATAAGCATTTGGTAATCCTTTAGCCAATGTTCAGTAAAACAAATAATGTCAAACTTACTATTTTCTAAAAACAATTCAATTTCTAATAATTTGGAAGAAATGCCTTGGATATTTTGGTGGAATAATTTTAAGGTGTTCTGCTGAGGCCCTTTTCTACTCACTAATTGAGTGCAAGAAGATACCTTGCTGTTGGTAAGATTAACAAAAATATTGTTAATGGTACCTTCTGTTGTCTCACTTTCTAGTTTAAATTCATATTAAAATTTGGAGTGAGGCCGGAGACACCCATGCCATCCTCAGACAACAAGACCCTATCACTAATAAACCCTAATTGAGAATTTTCCATGGTGACAGATGGATCCTCCCCAGTAAAATGTGTGTAAATATTTATAGCACTAGTGCTATATACATTTGTGCCAGTCACCTGTACATTAGTAGAATTACTAATTGTTGCAGTGTTAATAATATGTATAACTAAACTTAGACATACTATTTATGTCTGTGTGAATACTATAAGCTAATAGCCGAGCTATTTTGTGTCTACATCCAATAGGTAGATACACCTTACCCCGTGATGACTTAAGATTACCAACTATAGTGTTGGTATCCAGATACATAAGCCTGTCACTATAGTGACCTACTAAAAAGTGTACATGTTTATTCAACATATGTATATAATCGTTTTTTCTACTACTTAAATTTTCAAAATATGGAAAAGCACACAATATAATTTTATTACAACTTAACTTTAGCAACTCAGAAACACAGTCGGTGATATCTTCTTTTTTTACATTAAAACTATTACCAACACATAGAGTAATGGTAGTGTTAAGATAACAATCATTTTTTACTACTGATGCCATTACTTGTTTGTAGCTTGACCCTGGCATGCAATAATTTTGGGTACAGTAACTCAGGTTATTACTGATCAATTTACCTAGTCCTCTACCCATACTATCAGAAAACATAACTGAATGATGACAATCATTACAATCAAGTGATACTAAATGACTAATCTCAGGCTGTACTACTTGTGAATCAAGGTTTTGATGGATGATGAAGTTCTGAGCACTCACAGCTTGGGACGGGTCCTCCGTTGCCTCAGGCTGGAGAGCATCAAGACTGGGTTCACTCCGACAAGTACAATGAGTGTTGCTGAGAGTCAGCAAGTCTACTTTGTCAACCAACTCATTTGTGACAAGAATATGCTCCTTAATTTGTTTTTTAGAGCTTTCATATTTATTATAATAAAGATTTTAGTGACTCATTCAGTGCCTCAATTTCAGATTGTAAGCGCTGAGTGTCTATTTCATAAATATTTGTACTGTCTTCTAACTTAATTTGATAGTTATTTAATCTATTAATAAGAGAAACACGTTCTTTCCTTAATTGAATATTTTTGGAATAGTGCTTTTGTTGTTTCTTGTGGTTATTTTTTTTTTTTAATGATTTTATTCAATCTTGCATATTTCTTAATTTTATTTTTACTTACTTTATGGTATGAATTTTGTTTCAGTAAGGAGTCCTCTGTAAGGTCTATTGTTATGAGGGAATGAGGGTTACAATTTGTATTTACTAGTTCATTGTACAAATGATCAGTTTCCATAACCTGAGTACGAACCTGTTCCTTTTTTAAATTTAAAAGTTTAACATTAGCATGGACTAATTCCTCTTCTAGGTCCCTAATTTTACACAAAGCCTGCTCATAAAAGTTGCTGCAGCTGTGGAACCCATCCGTGACCACCCTTAGGTGATCCCGCTCATTGACAACATTCAAGTAATCCTGATGAAGGTCTACTAGCTCCCGTTTTAAGCTTGAGTCTTTGTTGTTAATATTAATGACCTCCTCCTCACTGTCTTCTCTCTCCTGCAATAGCTGTTGGCATTGGAGTTTTGAGTCCTTTAGTTCTTGGAGGGCCGTTCTCAATTTTAGCTCCATATCCTGAGCAGTAGCCTTACGGGTCATCACAGGCATGGTTTCCGGATTGGTTTCTGAAAATTGGAAATAAAGAAACGGTGAGAACTAATAGGATAGACCAATTAAGAAAATTTAGAGATGATCCCTTTCATCTCTAAATTTTCTTAATTGGTGGAAAAACAGGGAAAAAAAAAAAAAAAAAAAAGTTTGCTTTACTAAAACAAATGAGGTAGGCTGCTGAATTAGCTTAACAGGATTGATTTTAGCCGACTGAATTATCAATTTAATTGCATTAATAAGAAGTTTACTATCTTATGATTTTACTTTTTCCTAACGTGGGTAGATTGTTTAGATTAGGTATAAAACTTATGATATTTAAAATATGACTAATGATTTAATTGTAACGAACATATTATGATTATATTAAAAAGATTGATGTAGTACATAAAGAAAAGATTGAGTACACAAAGAATAAATCGTTACTAGTTTTACTTTTTACGAGATCTCATTTGTCCACAAAACAATTTAGAACACTGGGTTTTACATTAGCAAATATAACTATTTTAGAATCGGAGTGGACATGTTATATACATATGATCATGGGACCAACTGGGATGTGTACCTTTCAAACAAAAAAATCCAAATCGGTCCAGCCATCTTCGAGTACCTAATCGGAGAACAGTCATAAAAAAGGTTCCGGCGAATTGAGAACCTCCTCCTTCTTGAAGTCGGTTAAAAAATACTCGTACGAAACAAGAAAAAAAAATTGTTTGATAACCATTCAATATTATGTTCTACTAGCTGACCCCGCAAACGTTGTTCTGCCGAAACGGCTGGACAGATTTTGACGGGACTATTACAGGCAGATAGCTGATGCTACTTTTGTTTTTGGAAAAGGATTAGGGTTCCGTGCACAAATTAAAACCCTTGAAATCATTAACAAAATGTCATTGAAATAGGTGAGCAATATTTTAATTATAATTTCGCTTGCAACAGCCAGTTAAAAAATACAAGGAAGCGCAGTTGCATCGTTCTCCTAAAACCTAACATTCGAGGCGGCCGAGCAAAAATTTTCGAGTGCGGTTTGTCCAGCTTAAAATTCGATCTCTTGAAAAGAAATCTTTAACCATTTACGTCAATAACAAAACTCTTGCCAGCTTGTTTTCATTTTCATAAGATTAAGAGAGACCCTAGCTAGCTATAAGTGTAAAAATTCCACTGGTAATAAAGTACTTATCTTGGGTGCGGTTGATTCCGATTTATATCTATTTTTGACACGTACCCACAAACTAATCATAATGTGCATCGGAACTAAGAACGTGAGCTTTGGTCCTATCTTAGTAATTAATCATAATCCAAACTGATTGATTATTGTGGTAGAGGTAAAAGTTAATGAGTAATGGTATTTTATTGTTTTACAGCTAGAAGTAGGTACTCTCACCTTACATGTGGCCCACAGCGGTCATAAAATAGTTGGAAAAAGATTAGGCTGTTTGTGCTATTTGATCAAAAACAATTCGGGCCGATTCCAAGTTGCGAAGCCTGTATACATTGTTCGAAAGTTAAAAATTTCGCACCATACAATGGACCGTGCGGTAAAATAGGTACTCACACCTAAGTACCTATTCTACCGCACTCCCCGTTGAATAGCACCGCGCGTATTCTTTACGGATTTATTTTTATTTTCCAAAAAAATAAAAAGGATTACACCAAGGAGTTTTACATTACGAGAATAAATAGGCTGACTGATCGTACCTCCTTGGAAGAGCTTTTGCTCAATACGTTTGTCTCACTTTAATACAAAAGAGTAAGTGAGACGAAAGATGTAGATCTAATTTTCACCACGTACATGTGGCGCCATTTGCAGATTCGCGCCATTTTCATAGAAACGTCAAAGATTGTTTGTTGCGACTTTCCGACTACAATTTTGTTGATTCCTCGCTTGAACTCATATTATTATTCTGTTTTAGACTGATAAACAGAATAATAATATGAGTTCAAGCGAGGAATCAGATGTTAATATGGAATCTACTCCAACTGATATTATGAATGAGGTGCAAATTGCAGAAAACAGTTTCTTGCCGCCAAAATCGCGAGAGCGGATGCTGCAGTACACGGGTTCGTTGTTCAATATCACACTAATCAATCAATATTCTCAACCTTTGTGTACAAACTTGGGAAAGACCGTGATGGTTATCACAATAAAAACTGGACAAAGGTAAAAAAAAAATTGAATCATTAGCGCTTTATCACCAGATAACGTAATTAAAATTGTTTAATGAACTTGGTTGCGCTCCCAGTATCTGTAATTAGGTAATTATTAAGATAGTACGATTAATATATAAGGCTGAAGTTTTTCGGTTGATTGAAAGAGCAAGATGTGGTCTGCTTTAGTGTTGTTGTCGGTGATCGGGTGTGCGTTGGCTGGGCCACCAGTCACCAGATCCAGGAGTGATATTGAATCTTTCAAGGCCTTCCTGGAGAGGAGCAGACGAGGTTTGCGCTCATTTTGAATTCAGTATTTCGATCGTGTGAAAAGACTACGGTTACCATTTCCAAATTTGAAAAGTCCTGACAAAAGCTCGAACATTTTCGATTGGAGCAAAAAGAGTAATCGAGTTCATTCTTTAGGCAGTACTCCTTAGCAGCTCAGACATCGTTGGTCCCATGTCTGATTTGATCAGATTATGAGATTATAAGAACAGATAATTAGCATGTGCTCTATAATAACTGCTGCGTATTTGGCTAATCTGTGTTGATCATCACCAGCCTAGCCTTTTCCCAACTATGTTGGAGTCGATTTCCAGTGTAACTTGATGCAGTTGTATATCAGTATTTTATATGGAGCGACTGCGTATCTGACCTTCACAATCCAGTTAGTACTAGGTAATACGATACCCCTTGGCAAGACTGCTAATCTCCGTTGTTAATGACCGCTATTATTTTTCTCTTCGACGAGCTTTCGTCTTTTTTGTCAGCTGGCCTCTTGCTGGCCTCCTTTTACATCTTTAGGGCAATCGATAGGAGGCTGACCGCCTCACGTGCCCCCTATCTTTATAATTAGCTTATTTTATTTTGTAAACAATTAGGCACGTACTTGTAACAATTACAACGCAATAACTTTGAGATAAGAACTAATCCTTGACAGATTTGTACAACTGATTGTAGATTTAACGTTATGTAATCATAATCAATTAAACGCCATACAGCTAATGATATACGCTGATAATATAATTTAATTTAAAACGTGGGTTCGCAATTTTGTACAGGATAGCAAGAACTCTTTAATTTTAAGATGATTAAACGATGATGACCGAGGTTATAATTAAGAGAGCTTAGACAGGTATAGGAAAAGCTCCTAATACCATTCGGTAATAATCCTTCTAGACTTGTATTGTTCTTCTTAGCTGCCAATCGCAAAACTTTTTTTCCAACGCACTTTTGAAAAACAGTCAATAAAGTAATTATGTTCTTAGCTTTTATGTCAAGATTTTTACTTATCCTTTTATTCTCCAACAGAGGATGGCATCAGGTTGGAATCCCGCATGCTCGCCAACCCCAAGGCCTCAGTCTGGGAGAACAGTGGCAAGTTCCAGGGCGACATCCTCCTCAATGATGAGCAGGCCGAGATGATGCTCCAGCAGTACTCCCAGGGCAGGAATGCGTACATCTGGCCCAACACCAAGTGGCCTTCGAACACCATCGTCTACGAATTCAACAATGAATTTAGTAAGTAGAATAGAATACAGAGACGTATAAAATACTAACGACACGTTAATGCTTTTTCACTAAACATTTCTTTGTTACATGTAAATTGAATAAAGGCAACATTTCCGTAAAAAAAAACAAAAGCTTCACCAAATTCCGTTGAGTAGTATAATAGTAGATTCAGAACATCGCGGTCACACAGACCGACATAAAAGCTACTTCAATTTATCCTTTAAATAGCCACAGTAGGTACAGATGACATGACACAACAGTAAAACAACGACATCGAAAAACAAAAGAAACAGAAACTAGGACCTAAAAAAATCACCAGTAATTGGAACTGAAACTTGGTGAATTGTAATTTTGTAAACCATGCAGACAAACGTTAAGGTATTTTATACCTGCCTACAATTTTTGTTTCTGTAGTGGTCATTACATTTCGTTTCAGTTTTCACTTATGACAATGATGTAATGACCTCTTAGGGTATATTTATATTCTTTCAACTACCCGCCCTAACGAAGCTTCTCTGCATCATTTCAGCCACCGCCCAAATCAACGCTATCTACGCCGGTATGAGGGAAATCTCTGCAAGGACCTGCATCAGGTTCCGTCGCCGTAATGCTAATGAGTTCAACTACGTCAGGATCACTGTAAGTGTATAATACCTCGAAATTACGAGAGGCTTAAAAAATATTAAAAATTTATTCCGCCTGTTTAATGTAGGTTGTTACCTCATCATTCCCCCTACCGTTATCACAAGATAGGTGGGGCAATCTAGCATACATCGGTTCTCTAGAGAATTATTAGAAGCCTTTGCCTTTCTTTATATTTTCATTATATTCTCCTCCTTTCGAATCTATGACTGCAAAATAATGGAAGTTGACTTTTTTTTTGTGAATTTGACGAAACAAAATTTGTTTTCAGTGCACTTTACTACACTTTTGTCACACAGCTGAATTTATTTCGATTGATGATTACCTAAAACCAGATTTTATTTACGCTTTATGTTGTTGTTTTTTTTTTAATTATAACCGTAATTCCTCAATCGCTGGCCGTATAATTTTATGAATTTAATTGACCTATAGATTTGCTGAATAACGATTAGATATCGATTTGGGTGTGTAACTTGCTTAGTCAGGTGACAAATAACCAATTCCACTACATTGACTCTTTGCTTTGTATGTCGTCAGGGCAAGTAAATAATCTTGTGCCATAAAAATTCCAACGATATCTTTTTAATATCGTTCTAAGCTCTAATCAATCGAATCTAAAGAGGAGGAGGCTAATACTCTTCAAACCAATATATTACGGAATTATCTTCCATGAAATAGATCTTCCTTATTTTCTACGTAAATATTAACTTCAATTTCAGTAATTTCGTCATCAAACTATTAAATTTCTTTTCATGTATCTTTTATTGGTTTTCATCTCCATTTCCATCAATCAATACTAATAGTATTGCGTTGAACACCTAGTATGAACATTTTTTCCATCAATTTCCAGGGTAGAGCCGACGGCTGCTACGCCAGCGTTGGTTTCTGGCACACATGGGGTATCCACACCCTGAACTTGGCCCGCGACACCCCTGGCCGCGGTTGCTTCCACCACACCGTCATCATCCACGAATGGCTCCACGTCGTCGGCTTCTTCCACATGCAGTCCACCCACAACAGGGACGACTGGGTTCGCATCATGTGGCAGAACATCTGGCCAGGTAAATGAGCGTTTCTTTGAAAAAAAATTAAATTCCATGTTAAAGGTACAGTCAAAAGACGTCGTTTAGGGTGATTGCGGGTTGCACTTTTGGATAGGACTGGCCAGGAGTATGGAAATTGACACTGGGAAAGAGATGGCTAGGGTGGCATTAATAGGATATGATTGATACTACTGCTGGGGCTGTACATGATGCGGACTATAATCGCAATTTTTCAATAATATTCATGTATTTTAACTTACCACAACTTGTGAAATATTCCGGAAATGGGCTGATTTATGAATCAACCAATGTTATTTATGACCAGCAGTGACGAATTGGCCAGGTCGCGTCACATTATAAAGCAAAAATTTATACGTGCTATATAGATTACGTAGGATTTTCCTGAATTGAGTACGATTTGAAACATCAAAGATTTTGGAGTGAAGCCGCAGACAACAAAAGTTTATAGAATTATGTTATTCATATTAACGTAGATTATAGGATTTAGATAATCTAGCTGATTGTTTTAAACTGATAAGTTGAAATTGTGCTCATTGATAACCTTTGCCATATCTTTGTGTGTATAAGGCAATTTTATTTGCAACATATATTTTCATTCATAAATATTCGAGAAGGTTTTTTGTTACACTTGATGATAATGAGTTCAATATATTATTTAGTGGTTGGTTTCCCCTGCCTCGGGAGTTCAATATATTTATCAATTTCGCTGATTGCGTGGTTTTCTGGACATATTTGCAGTTGTGTAAACTTGGCAGTGTCTGATCTAATATTTTTTCTCTACTGGTTTATGTGGCATGCAATCCTGAAACTTCATGATCTTTATTCCTATCGTCCACAGGCATGGAACACAACTTCGACAAGTACGGAACCAACATCGTCCACAACATGGGTCTCCCCTACGAATACGCCAGCAACATGCACTACGGCAGATATGGTTTCAGCACCAACGGACAAGCTACCATGCTTCCCATCTTCGTAAGTAACATCATATATCTATACACTCTTTAACTCATTGGATACATAAAGAATTACAATAACATCGTAAATATTACAATTTCTTGAAACGTCAAGATCAATTTGAAGACGGGAAATTTCTAATATTCGTCAGCAGCGTATGCTATTCTTATTACCGTTTCTTCTTCCGTGAGTCAGTGGTTCAAAGTGTATTCCCAACAGTAAAGTTCTTGCTCCATTTTTCCAGAACGACAACGGTCTTATGGGCCAGCAGCAGTTCGTGACCGGCTGGGACTGGCTCAGGGCCAACAGGCATTACAACTGCCCCGGAGCCTGGAGCGCCGAAATCAACGCTGAGGAACTTTCCAAGGGCGTTTCTTACGAATATGAGTACGTACCCGAAGATGATACCGTAGTTGAAGATATCCAAGAAGAAGTTGCCGAAGATATGCCCCAAGAAGAAGTCCTTGTTGCCGATATGCCCCAAGAAGAGATCGTCGCTGATGAAGTATCGTTCGTTGAAGCTGCTCCTCAAGACCAATAATAAACTAAGTACCCACTGATTACAGACTGATTCGCAAATAAAAATACATAAGAACATTTTTTTTATTTATTTATTTGATTGATAGACCTCCTATAGGAATTAAACAAAAATTCAAAAATTGACACACAAAACTAAAGATATGATTTCGTTTTCAAATACAGTTCTGAAAAATAATGTTAACCAAAATGTTTTATTTTTAAGTGCCTTTTATGACCACATCAAAATCACAAAATCATCCACATAATGGTAACTTGGTGAATTACACATCCGTTTAATACGGTACCTATGGTAAGCAGGGTGGAATCTCCAGTCTCCAGTCCTGTGACCTAACTCGTGCCGGACCGCTCATACCGATCTGTGTCGATTTCCGGTACCTCGGATTGCTTGTCCAAGAAGATGGCGAAATAGACTGAGACGCACGGGTGATTCAGGATGAATAAAATGGAGGAACCACGACCACGAATAATTCTATGCCGTCAGTAAAGCAGTCGAATATTTATCACGGCACCCTTAAGAAGATGTGTCAATAAATTATTAATCAGTTACAAATACCTAAGTGAAAAACAAGTTCAATTATCTCTGTCATAAAACAGAAACATTCGAGTTCGTAAAATTGTAATAGGTTTTTCCGTGAAAAACTTGTCACACACCAAATTACTATGATAAAACCAAATTGCGTCAATTTTACTGAAATTACACATTTACAAGTATTCCGGGCGGAAATGCTACAAATTAATGCAAATCTATTTGTAAATGGAACATCTTCCAACACCAAGACTACCATTGAAAACCTCTTCTATCGTATCTTAAGCGTAAACTTGATGCATCAGCATGATAACTGCTATTACCAACCAAGGGCAAAAAAGTGCCAATCGTTTTCAAAGTGTTTCATAAATCTACATCAAATCAATTCATTATTATCATCGCCATCAGCCTTTACCAACTATTTTAGAGTTGGCTGCCAGAGTACATATCGATGGTCATAGGTTGACAACTCGTAACCCACATTTTTTCACAAAATGAGTTATGTACATCAAAAAATTTGAAATCAAGCGCCGAATCTTTCTAATGATAACTCGTAATTCACAAAAAATGTCACTCGAACAATTTGTGCCAGAGTTGACAACTCACAACAATCAAGTATCAACTTGAGCTTACTATTGCGCGAGTTACGAGGTGTCAACGCAAAATGCAGTTCGCAAAATTCACTGACAGAGTAACATTACCGCGCGGGTTTCAATTGTTTAAAAATAGTTTTAAATATTTAATTACAACTTTAAATACGTCTATTTATTTCCGAAAAGTGTCCTTATAGGTATTTTGGTAAGTTTTTATTATTATTTTACGTAGAACGCTCAATAAAAGCTCACTGTTGAAATTTTAAGTCATCTTATCATCGATACATTTGTAGGGTATGTGAAACTAATTAATGAGATGTATTGAGTTATCTATACCACAGATATTATCTATACTAATATTATAAAGCTGAAGAGTTTGTTTATTTGGTTGAACACGCTAATCTCAGGATCTACTGGTTCGATTTTAAAAAAATCTTTGCGTTTTAGATACCTAGCCCTTTGGTTTCAACATGGATCATTTAAGCAGGCAATGGGATAATTAGGTACTAATCTCGTCTTAGTGTTATCATGGAGAAACATAGTGAGGAAGAGCTTTTTAATGATGTTGTAACGGGCTTGAAGGAACAAGGACTTTCTGTAAACGTCTCTCGTAATACGAGGAGTGAGTTTACAGTGAGAGACAGAGAAATGTTACTTTTAGCAAAAAGTTATACATCAGATCGACTTGAGAATGTTCTCCTGGATCATTCTCAAGCCTGTACGCCTGTATTTAACACCGAACAGAGATGTCAAGATAATGGCGGGACAGATACAGGTTCATCACTTACTGTTTTAAACGATGTTACCACTTCGTCATTTTTAAACCAGCCTCAGCTACCTTCTAGCCCACGTCATAATTCTGATAACGTTATCGATGGCATTGCAGAAGTCATACCTGATGCAAAAACTCCTCCAATTTTGAATCTATATGGTTTTAAAATTGGAACTTTTCATGTTCTGCAGGAGACACGAAACGATACAAGCTCTCCTACTATTTTATCTTAGAACCTAACCCAGGTTCATCAACGCAATGTATATCAACTTCTCTCGTGGTATCCACGAGTAGTAGAACGAGTGATGATCATAACTATGATCCGGATCAGACGTCCTGCTCTTCTGAAGATGATGACAGTGGCTTGAACGAAGGGAATACTACTGAAAGGAAGACAAGGAAAAGAAAAGGCTTAGCTGAAGCAGAGCATTGGAAAACGCGTATGAATAACAAGTTAAGAAAGAGAACAAGGAAAAAACTACATAGGGTGGAGAAGAAATGAAAATTCGTGTAATACGCATAATGCACCACGAGCAGGAAAAAAATAAAAAGACTTGCAATTTTGCTTTTTGTCGCTCGTCCAAAGAACGCCACTGCCACGAATTTGCAACAGAATGTAGACTGCGATTGTTTGATCTATTTTGGAGTTTAAGTTGGAATCAAAAGAAAATGTTTGTGAAATAAAAACTTTTTAAGATAATTTGCCGCACATGTAAGTAATTTGTTTCTATCTAATAGATAATGTTTTTTTTTTAAATTGTTAACTCGTAAAGTAAATGTTGACTCCTTGTGTAACACGTTAGTAGTGAGATTTTTTTAATATTGTTACCACGTAACTGTTTGTTTATTGATTATTTAATTAAAAAACTATGTGGACAGTTTATTGTTTTAAGCTATATCAATAAATAAGTTGATTACCTACCAACTACTTTTTTGTTTTATTTTTTTTTTAGTTATTTTCGAAATTAAACAGTTTTTTCCCTCTCCTGTAAAATTTGATACATTGCAATTACGTGTTGTCAACCTTTGACCATCGATATAGTAGAATACCAGTATTTTATATGGAGCGATTTCATTTCTGTGGATGTCATTTTGTGAAAGACTTCAGCTTACAGTAGGTATATATTTACTTAGACCTAGGCTGTCTCTTGCCTGGCATGTGGTCTCTCTAATAATAGGGTAGGATGACACACCGATCAATTTACACACTTTTTAAGAGCTGTCAAAACGCGGTTCTCACATAGATTTTGTATGGCAATAGCACGCTGTGACGTCATTGTTTGGTCAACTCAATGACTCAACTATTTATTGATGTCAAAGTGACTAAAACTCTAATTTGACAATTAATTGAGGTTTTCTGGCCCTCTATAACGTATTTTATATAGAGATTTGTATTGTTTTATGGTGCCATATACTCTATTGATCTACTTTTCAGCGCCCCGAAGGGCTAGGCCTAGGTGTAAAGAAAAAAAGGAAGAATTACTAAGCATTTATTAGCCCGCACAGGACCAAACACATACTTAAAAATAATTAGTATTTAAAACTTACAAATAAAAAAAAAACAGGTAATAAAACAAATTAAAAGAAACGAAAGTCGTCCTGTACGAGGCCAAAAGGCTCCTCCTATTTCAGCAAGGTGCTGTAACATTAAACAAACGTCACAGCGCTGGCATTCTGATAGCCCCCAAAGTAAAGGTGATGCCACGGCCAGGCCAGATACGGATAAAAATAAAAATAAAGTGTAGACGAATAAACAATACAAATGTGTGAAGTATAGATAAATATGACGACCCGATTGGCGTAGTGGTAGATGTTTATTTGTATAATAAGTATGTATTTACAAACAAAAACAGTATGTATGTGGTACATATCAACTATCAAGTGTCCACGACACAAGCTTTGCTTAGTGTGGGGCTTGTTGTAATTGTAACGGTATGCACTTTCCATGTGTACCAAGCACATATTATGTGACCCCCTAAAAAGTGAAAAATAAAAACATTTTTGCAAAAAATAAAACCGACTTCTAAAAATTAACAAAAAAGTCTGAACGAGTCCAGGCCCATTATTCACAACCATTCGACTCGCTTCCGAACCGAATCGAACGTCTCAGATATCGAAGATGTCCTTCAAACGCTATTCACTAATCCGAAAACGAATAATTTTGACAGTTCAATTCGATAAGAAGACTCGAATCTTTCCGACAGCTGTTTGCTATCGGGAGTCATATCGAACAAAATTTAAACGAAGAAATAAACCATATTTCTAGCGTATTTCAGTAAAATAAAAATATTAAACTTTTTAAACACTGCCTGAAGTAAGTTAATGAAGTTTTATTATTGTCTGGTGTTGTTTATGTTTTATTAGTTGTTTTATTGACCAAATTTTAATGATGTATCCGCATATTTACATAAAATCTATGTGTTTACAGAAATGTTATATTCGTTATAGATTTTAGTTAACAACCTGATATCAAATACTTAGTAATTTTTCCTTTTAAGAAAAAAGAAAACTATAGTGTTAATAAAAAAAAAAACTGTTTTTTTTTAGTTAATTTTAGTAAAATAATAAAATAATTTCGTATCGTTGCTGTCTATTAAGTTACTAGCTGTATATTCCCTAATTAAACAGAACGAAATATTCAAATAAACCAATTTTAATTACTATCTTAAGTTTTCTACCACGATTATCTATTTACTACTATTTTGTAGCATTCCCCATAAACACTATCTCAATTGGAGAGAAAAAAGCGCATCCGTTCGGATCTGTGAATAGCGTTTTGACAGTTCTTCGGTTCGGAAATGAGATAGTCGAATACGGTTCCTTACCGACACGGAAACGTATCAAATGGTTGTGAATAAGGGGCCAGATCATCACGCCAGCGTTTTTTGGGCCTGCCTCGGTTACGACGACGGCCGGGCCGGCTTCAGGCCCCCACTGTGTGACTATCTTCGCCCGTCTGTCCGGCCCCATCCTAGAGACGTGACCCGCCCAGTCCCATTTCAGCTTCGCAGACTTACTGCCAACATCGGCGATGCCTGTCTTTGACTGTATTAAGGTGTTGCGCATTCGATCGGAGAGTCTTATATTTAGAATGGTACCTTCCATCGCTCTTTTACAAACGTTGAGTTTAGACTTCTGAGATTCAGATCGGTATATTAGCTGGTTAATAATTCTGTAATGGACGCTGCATGTAATAGCAATACACTATAAGCCTTGGGATTAAAGCAGAGTAAAGAGAGATGGCCCTTCCATCATCCTTCGCTCTCATAGAGTGGAGGCCTCTGTCCCAGAAGTAGGAACATTAATAGGCTGATGATGATGATGAAAGAGAGATGGTGTGGTGAATGCTGCGATGACAGAAAAAAGGAGTGGAGGCAGAAACTTACCGCGCCGACTCCCCGAATTTAAATAAATCCAGACAAGGGGACTGTGGTTGGGATGGACAAAGACAATGAATAGTTTGGTAGAACGTTACATATTCAAATAACCGATGTTATTATTCTTCGCCAAATCTTCAAGATCATTGTGGAACTCCATCGCACATTAATATTATGATGGGCACTTGTTACCATTTTCGGTCATAGAATTCAAACTCAGGCAGAACCGAATAACACTGCCCAAGCCAATTTTGGGTATTGGGGGAAGTTAGTGACGATGATCGAATTGAAACTCTTAGGTACACATTCTATAGCAAACAACACCGGATATACCTACGTGTAATAAACAGATAAAACATTTAGCACTTAGTAGAATAAACACGGATAAACAATAGATTTTATTGCGGTTCAAATCCGAGTCACCCAAGTATTTGAGTTATAAATTGATAAAATCTACGGTTTATCTATATAGATGCAGATAATTGTTTGAATAAAAAGCTGGTTTCTGGGTTGTGTGTATGTTATTGTGACAGGTTCTCGGGAATCAGTATGTTGCGAATTTGCGTTGTTTTTGCAGTGCTTGGTCTGATCAGTTTGGTGGTGGCCAGCCCCGCCACGGTGAGGTCGAGGAAGGATATTGAAGATTTCAGACAGTTTTTGGAGAATATCCGGAATGGTATGTTAACTTTAAAATGTTTTTGGTTATTTTTACTTTAAGTATTTGTTATTTAAAGCCAATTCTATTTTATTAAAAATGAAAAAATAAATAAACGGGAAATAGAAAAACTAAAATGTGAAATAGCTAATGGCGCAGTTTAAGTAGTTTTCTTTCATTTAATTTTCATGGGGGTCGGGGACAAATTATTGACTTTGGTTTTGAGTTTGAAACAATCTTTCGCTTTGGTCGGACTACAGGTGGTATAAAATTCGAAAGGACCTCCTAAGTTACCCACAAAAAAAAAAAATTTTTTTTGAAACATTTTACCCAACCTCTTTAATTTGTCTCTAGAATTCGAATTAATCTTTTTATTTTCATGTTTTTAAAAGAATGTCCTTACTTTCACTCCAATAACCTCTGTTTCCTCTCTGTAAATATGTGGCAAGTTTGACTTTGATCAAAATAGTTTAGCAGACAACAATAAGAAAGTTAAACAGACAAACGCAGGTTCGATAAACAACTCAATGTCAATCAAGTGATACAAAGTGAAGATGAATGAAATGGGTGATAAACTTATCCTTAAGTATCTCGTTAAAATGCCAAACATCTGAAAGGTGTCAATGGTATTATAAGGTTATCCAATACAATATTAGGCTACGTATTTAACACAGTTCATACCTAAACTTAAAAGATTTTCGTTGTCTTGTTCCCGCCCTGTGCATGTCACTGCTAACTGCGCGGGTCATATACAAATGGCGTATGGCGGTGGCGCGGATGCGGGTGCGCGGGGGGCGAGGAAATGGCGCCACTTCCTAGCCCCCCGTGGCGCGGGTCCACCGCCATGCGCCATACACCACTCGTGTTTGTCCCGCGCCTAAGGGATATCTTTCGTATGAATAATAATAACGAAAGAAATCCCGTATGTGACATTTCAAGTTTACGTATAAAAATTGTCATAAGGTTTTTTAATGGAAAAATAAACTTTTATTTTCTTAATAGGGAATGGAAACGCCGAGCGATTCCAAGCGAGAAAAAGGACTCTTCCTTTGGCTAACCCTGAGGAATTAAGCGGCAAGTTTCAGGGTGATATAGTCCTAGATGATGAAGATTATACAGAGTTACTGCAGGAGTTTGCTGTAGGTCGCAGCGCCTACACCTCGTCTTCCATCGGACCTTGGCCTAGCAACACCGTCGTATTTGAATTCGCCGACGGAGAATTTAGTAAGTTTCCTCTTATGTCTGGTTTTGGGGTCTACCATTTGTAGCAGAACTTTTTATGTCATAATATTATTTTGCATAGCATAAACTTCATTTCGCAGAAAATAGTTTGGCAGACACTCATTTATCATACGTTCAAACTCATAATTTGGTGGCGTAATTAAGTGTTATTAGTTATTGTGTTTTAGTCTATTATATTATACTAACATAGGTTAAGGATTACTAACAAATTTATGGGTACTACCTGAAATAAAGAGAAATAAATAAATAAATAATTTTGTAAGTCAGAATCATCTTTAGGCATAAATTTCATTTGCATAAGATTTAAAAGTAAAACCATCTTATAGCAGAAAGTTCACAGTCAGAATCATCTTTTGGCATAATTTTCATATCGATAGTCTTTAAAAGCAGAACTATCATATCTCAGAAAGTTTACAGTTAGAATCATCTTTTGGCATACAATTCATAAGCATAATAATGGAAAAACTCATCTATCAAATCACAGATAATTCATAAAATCAATTGATTGTGAACACTTGCCCATACATCTGTAAGAAGCAGGCAAATATGAAAACAAGCATACATCGTGCATGCAAGCATGCAGTATGCAAGCAAGCATGAAGCATGTAACAAGCATGGAGCATGCAAGCAAGCATGCAGCATGCAAATAATAGAATAGAATGCTGCATGGAAAAAAACATACAGCATACATGCAAACAAGCATGTAGCAATCATGCAGAAATCATGCAGCAAGCATGCAGCATGCAAACAAGCATGCAAGCAAGCATGCAGTATGCAACATGCAGCAGGCATGGTTTCTGTCACGGCTTCGGCGCTGCGGGGCTATGGCGGTCCCACACGAGCTAGTATCGTCGCAGATGGGTTGCAACACACGCCGCCGTGGCTGAGGCTGGCCGGCTGCCGGTCAGCAAGCCGAAACAGCGGTGGTGCTCCTTAACTCGCGGCCCGCCTCGCCCCTCCGCGCCTACGCGGTTTTAAATTACACTCTAGGGGTAGGGCACACGGGGCCCCAGTGTGGGCGCGTTCCCTGAAACGGCGTGCCGCTCATCATCTGAACGCGCCCCAAAAAGTGGTGGCCGTTAAGATGGTCCGTGGGTACCGCACGATCTCTCGCGAGGCGGCGGGCCTGCTTGCCGGATTGCCGCCGTGGGATCTGGAGGCGATAGTCCTCGCGCGCCTGCATGAGTGGCGCGCGGAGGTACTACGCCGGGGGGAAACTCCGCTGCCGCGGCAAATTGCCGCTCAGCGGACTGACCTCCGGCGCGATCTCATGGCGACATGGAGAGAGCGACTGTCGCAACCCCGTGCAGGGCACGCCACGATAGCGGCGGTAAGTCCCCTCTTTGAGGAGTGGCTGGAGAGGCGCCACGGCGTCCTCACCTTCCACCTGACGCAGGTCCTCACCGGACACGGATGTTTCGGGAGGTACCTGCACCGAATCGGGCGGGAGGAATCGCCCGGGTGTCTCCACTGCGAGGATCGACCGGAGGACACGGTGGAGCACACGGTGGAAGTCTGCCCTGCGTGGGCGGAGCTCCGCCGTGTCCTCGTGGCGGCGATCGGCGGCGGCGACCTCTCGCGTCCGGCCCTGGTTCAATCCATGGTCCGGAGCGAGACGGAATGGGAAGCCGTCGCCTCCTTCTGCGAAGCAGTCATGCTAGCGAAGGAGGTGGCGGAACGAGAGAGGGAGAGATCCTCTCTTCCCGGCCGCCGCGGGAGACGCAACGGGCGTCGGGGGCCACGTGGTGGCTACCGGCCACCGTAGATGCGGGCCTGTGGACGGCTGGCTATGGGCAATAGCTGGCCGTCCGGCCGTCTAACGACGACGACAGGCCGTGTCGACGGCGCGTTCGTGTTCCACGCGCGCCTCAAAGAGATGTCAGCAGAAGGAGAGGGGCCCGCAAGGGCCGAAGCCTGCCGGGGTTGCGGGCCTGTTCGAAAGAGATGTACCGCGGCCCCGGAACATAAAGGGCGAGGAAGGAACATGGATGGGTTTTAGTCAGTAAGAGTCTGACACTCCCTCCCGCTCCGCCCAGAGTGGGAGAAGTCATTTGATGATTTCCCATCCCAAAAAAAAAAAAAAAAAAAAATGGGGTAGGGCACACAAGACTACGTGGAGTCGGTTTTGGAGCGATTCGTTTCTGTCACTAACTTTTCTAGCACAACTATTAACTTTTTAAGAAATTATTTAAATTTTAAATTAAGGTTAAAAATTCTATTTCGTGGCATTGAAAAATGGGAATAATGGCAAATAAAATTATTCCAAATGAAATTCTGCAATCTTCACAGTTTGTCAAGTGAAATTGTATCAAATAATCGTCATTCTAAATAAACATTATTCTAAACGAAATTATGCGAAATTTGAACATTGCCAAAAGTTGTTATGCCAAATAAAATTCTGCCATCTCAAAAGAATGCCATTGCAAATTCGGACATGTATACAAACATTCAACCAAACAGTAATTATATTTAAAAATATATATGCCTTTAATATATTTGATTAAAGAAAATTATGCCAAGTGTCTTATGCTAAACTAATTTCGGAGCATCAAGATTCTGCCAGATAGATGAAACACCTGGTTTTGTTTATGGATATTTGTTAACTATATTACTTACTAATAGTTTCTGGACAACGCGATTATCTCTTAATTATCACATGAAAACTGAGCTGAATTTGATTGATTTCTGCACACCATGATAGGGCAATAACCAAAAGCGAACTTAGGCGTATGATAGAGAAACCAATATGCTCGTGATTTGTTACTAAAATACTAATACGTGTTGTTATTGCTAGTCCAAATTGACCCACAACTGGGCAAAGGCCTTCCAACAGTCATAATTCTCCTCTACTTTCAATAATGATGAAATAGAAAACGATAGTTTCACCATGATTGTAATCATTAACAACTAATCATTCTATTGCCCTACGCAGTCACGATTAATTTGCGGAAATACCTTACCCTTTACCGTAGTCATGGCCATATTCGGTTTTACGATCTAAGTATTGTAAATATCGCAATTTAGATAAAAATCTTCGAAAAAAAATATTGGGTATGAGGTAGATATTGTTCAGCATACAGGAATAATACCTACATGTGGTGGATTATAGCTCATACGCAAAATACGAGCTTTGACGTTGTGACAGATGGGGTTTTCGTGGGGAAGGTTAATTAAAACCACGAAACCTTGTCAACATAAAAATATAATTAAAACAATTAACACGGGTGTGGGAAGGTCTATGGTCACTATGTTCTCCAAGCCCGCCTGGGGGGTTAGCGCGGTACTCTCCTGGCTCAGCCCGGTGCGACGAAGACCGTAGCGGTGTGCCACGCTGGTGACGCCAGGAAGGGTGACGGTCGGCAGGTGTTCGCGCCGACCCGAAGATGTCGGTAGCGGCCACGCAGGTAAAAAAAGTACCCGACGCTGGCCCGCTGATAACCGGTAAGCCGGTACTAACGTACAGCTATCCGTATCTGGTTCTCAGCCGGAAGATGTCAGCCGGAACCTTAGATGTCAGCCAGAACTTTGGACGTCAGCCGGAGCTTTGGATGTCTCAGCCGGAACTTTGGACCCTGGAAAAAACGTCCAGCGTGTCACGAGATGGCTGATGGACATCTCCGCTGATTGTGACACCAAGGCGTAAGCAAAGCGGGGAGTACCCATGCGCCATGCAGGTGATGTGTGGTAGTCACAATCAGTACGGAGTTTACAAGGTAGTGATGGAAGGCACGACATGAGTTGCACATTTTGAGTGTCATGAAGGAAAACACAATGTCAAAATACACTCAGCTGAAGGCACATGTTTTTACAAAATTAAGTGCAAAGCAAAAAGAATGATGAAGGGTGGATTCACATCTCGAATCCACGTAGCTAGATGGTACAAGGAAAATAAGAAAACGATTACTGTTCAACAACTTACCCAGTATTGGGGTTATAAAATCACTTTTAGGTTATGTCGTTAAAGAAACGAGTTAAACTGCCTGCTTCAAGCCGAATATTCTAGATCACGTATGAGGTCACGGTGGATAAAATGCCGGTGAACGCGTCTGATTTTCGGTAGCAGTAAAAAGAGCTGGTCATCGGGACGATGACCTATATACCCGCGCCCACGCATAGACAAGTCCACACTCACTAGTGCGGATACACGGAACGCGGTGCGCATTTCACTGGAACACAGCTAATTTAGTCGTTTAGTAACGAGAATGCCCTAATGATTTTACATAATCTGTGGCGTTTGTTTTGACATTTGACTAGATTGTAAGCGTTGAATCTGTCTATGTAAACAAAGTAACGATAGAAACTTTTTTGAGTTTCTACTACGTTACAATACCCCCCCGCTTGGTTAGGGTTTTTACCTCAGTAAAAATCCTTTACTCCTACTATACCTCTCATCTGATTTACGACCCCTTTTATTCGTCCTCATTCATCCCTCATCTCATCGTATCCTATCAAATCTAACAGACCACCTTTACATGAGGTGAGTCCGCATCCTATCAGGTGTGTGAGAATATCATGTCCGTAGTTGACGTGATACTCGCGCAAAACAGACGTGCTAGCAGCTGTAACCGCTTACAAGCAAGTACGCAAAAGTCAAAGTAGTCTACTGGGTTATTAAATTTGAAATTGGATTAAGGCTTATTTAAGGAGTATCCACCCGCTCCTGCAAAGGCTTATTTAATGAGTTGCAACCGCTCAGATATATTAAGTTAAAATTTACATTAAATAGACAGATTTCAAATGGAAGTTAACTACTGTGAAGTGAACAGAGTTGAAGTTAAGTTAAAGTTTATTACTATGTATTGAGGCCTACCAATTTTAGGTCTTTTATATGCCAGGATCCTATGTCCTATGGGCTAGTAAGAATGTCCTCTGAGGGAAACAATGGCCCGCATTTTGCGATCTGTTTCCGCAATTCCTGAACAGTAGCGGCGGGTGTTTCTCCTCTGATAGCTACCTCGTATTCGAGCTCTGCCTTTTGCAGCGACATAAATTTAATTGGGTTATCCATTTGAAAGTGGTGGTTAAAAAAAATAAAAAAATAAAAAATTAATAATGAATGTTCAATTAAAAAAAATAAAGTTAAATTAAAAGAAGTGTTAACCGTTAAGTGTTGAACAGTAATCTACACGGTATGAATAGCAAAGAACGAAGAATGACGTCAATACTCCGACTGTTACAAATATAAGCTATAAATAACGCTTGGGTTGTTATCCTAAAGCAATGAGGTGAGAACTAAAAAATATACAAGTTATAAGTAAGCTAAAGTTAAATTAAAAATGACTATAAAAAAGGTGCAACTAGTGTGTACGCATTCCCTAAGCAATGTAATCTGGTATTAAATTAAAAAAAGGGAAAAAAAAAAAATTTTTTTTTTTTGAATAGTTGAGTAAAGAGAAAAGTCTTGTGATGGTAACAAAAAGAAAAATTAATGTTTAATGTTTTTGATTCTAAATATTAACTTTATAAAGAAAGGTAAGTTTAAAATGTTATAAGTACTATCTATTGGTGGAAGGAAAGGAAAAAAAAAAAAATTTTTTTGACACACAACAAGCAAACTTGTTGGTATATTATGTACTCAACAACCCGCATAAATTGTTGGTGTCAGCTGAGACAAAGTTGTGAAGTCTATAAATTAGCCAGTAATTTATACCCGGCACCCAAACTCTTCAGCCGGCATACAGCAACGCTGATTACCGGAAGAAATAAGTTTGGTGGTAGTACTTCCCCGGGGCGAACCGTTCTAAAAGATTCTACTACTACGAGGAGTGAGAAAAAGAATTGGGTTTTTTTTTTTCTTCCACCTTCACTAGTTTAAAAAAAAAAAGAATAATCAAAGTTAAAACAATTTGATGTTAATAACTTGGTACTGTTGCGTACACCCTAGTTGCTGGCAACCAGGAACGTTTTACACAACGAAGACTACCACACAAAAAAAACCAACATAAAAAAATACCCTCAAGCAAACCTGAAGAAAAGTGACCATAAAACCACGTTTTTGGGCGCCAATGTGACAGATGGGGTTTTCGTGGGGAAGGTTAATTAAAACCACGAAACCTTGTCAACATAAAAATATAATTAAAACAATTAACACGGGTGTGGGAAGGTCTATGGTCACTATGTTCTCCAAGCCCGCCTGGGGGGTTAGCGCGGTACTCTCCTGGCTCAGCCCGGTGCGACGAAGACCGTAGCGGTGTGCCACGCTGGTGACGCCAGGAAGGGTGACGGTCGGCAGGTGTTCGCGCCGACCCGAAGATGTCGGTAGCGGCCACGCAGGTAAAAAAAGTACCCGACGCTGGCCCGCTGATAACCGGTAAGCCGGTACTAACGTACAGCTATCCGTATCTGGTTCTCAGCCGGAAGATGTCAGCCGGAACCTTAGATGTCAGCCAGAACTTTGGACGTCAGCCGGAGCTTTGGATGTCTCAGCCGGAACTTTGGACCCTGGAAAAAACGTCCAGCGTGTCACGAGATGGCTGATGGACATCTCCGCTGATTGTGACACCAAGGCGTAAGCAAAGCGGGGAGTACCCATGCGCCATGCAGGTGATGTGTGGTAGTCACAATCAGTACGGAGTTTACAAGGTAGTGATGGAAGGCACGACATGAGTTGCACATTTTGAGTGTCATGAAGGAAAACACAATGTCAAAATACACTCAGCTGAAGGCACATGTTTTTACAAAATTAAGTGCAAAGCAAAAAGAATGATGAAGGGTGGATTCACATCTCGAATCCACGTAGCTAGATGGTACAAGGAAAATAAGAAAACGATTACTGTTCAACAACTTACCCAGTATTGGGGTTATAAAATCACTTTTAGGTTATGTCGTTAAAGAAACGAGTTAAACTGCCTGCTTCAAGCCGAATATTCTAGATCACGTATGAGGTCACGGTGGATAAAATGCCGGTGAACGCGTCTGATTTTCGGTAGCAGTAAAAAGAGCTGGTCATCGGGACGATGACCTATATACCCGCGCCCACGCATAGACAAGTCCACACTCACTAGTGCGGATACACGGAACGCGGTGCGCATTTCACTGGAACACAGCTAATTTAGTCGTTTAGTAACGAGAATGCCCTAATGATTTTACATAATCTGTGGCGTTTGTTTTGACATTTGACTAGATTGTAAGCGTTGAATCTGTCTATGTAAACAAAGTAACGATAGAAACTTTTTTGAGTTTCTACTACGTTACAACGTGGAGTTGCGGACACCAACCTGTTGTACAATACAATACAATACAGTACAATGCAATACCTATGTGGGTATTGTATTCTATTGTATTCTATTGTATTGTATTGGGAATGTGCAAATACTGGTATTCATTTGCATCCGGTTAGACTGGAAGCCAATTCCAATATAGTTGGGAAAGAAAAAGAGACAGGAGCATTAAATTAAATATCTTCAAAAATAACCTTATTTCTGGATTACGAATAAAAACAACAGATTATTGTAACCACAACAAATGTGTCACTGACCTGATTCATTTCGTCAACGATAATTTTATAAAAGGAATCATTGACATTGATCATAATAATCATTGATGTTTAACAAATAAACGTATCAAACGATTTAGATCAAATTGACACTTTTATAAATGCAATCAAACATTACGATTCTGATAGAATGCAATATACTTATAAATAAAATACTGTATATATTGCAAACAGGATTGGAAAGCCATGGGGGAGGCCTTTGCCCAGCAGTGGGACAGATCAGGCTGAAATAAAAATAAAAAAATGTGTTAAAAATAGCACAACCCATGGTATATTCCTGGTAAACATCGCAAAACTATTTGTCTATAAAATACTAAGTAGCTCATTTTAAAGATATAAAGCTAATAAGGCTATGACTATGGGGAGGTATGACTATGGCAAAATCTTTTAAGATCGTGCCCCCATATAATTTGAAGAAAGCTAACGAAATGTGGTTGCCTACAGATGACGCACAGAAGGCCGCCATTTGGGAAGCAGTTAGGGACATTGAAGCACATACTTGCGTTAAGTTCCGGTACAGGACAGCATCGGACACTGTCTATGCAAGACTAACTGTAAGTACCATTTCATTTTTAACAATTATAAAATCGTAAATTTTGATAAAGATAAATGGGAACCAAAATAAGCCGCGAATAAAAGAACGTAATCCACTGGATCAGAAGAGCTTAAGTAAGATATAAACAAGATTAATGGATCACAAGATATGGGTTGAGTACAATTACAGTGGAATTAAAGACTTAAATAGCACAATCCTGGCAGTAAAAATCACAAACTGGCCTAAATATATTGTGATAAATAATATTGACCTAAAATTACTTTTCGACACGGGAATGCATAAAAGTGGTATTGTTGAAATATAAACTACACTAGTAACGTTCATTACACCGTTATTGTAGTCCAGACCCCGTATTCACAAACGTTCGACTCGTTTCCGATTCGTCAACTCGTATATCTGTCTTCTTCTGGCATTACGAAAACGAGCGAGATAGAAACACGACTTTCCGAATCGGAAGCGAGTGCGTTGTTTTCAAGTCTATCTGCGAGATGAATAAATATATATGTCACCGTAAAATTGTCAAATACGTTATATTGTAATATCTCTAGCGATATTGTAAAGTCTCGAATTATTGTCAAATGAACATACTTCTTACAACAAAACGCATTATTTTTCGTGAAATGCATGCCATGGTAGTCAACTTACGCGGTGTGGAGGGAAGGAGGGGTCCCCCTTGCCCAGTGGCACAACTCTCATGAAAAGATAATGCACCATTTCTGAGAAATACCGATTAATGTAACATAACCTTAAAACACTTTATATTCCCCCTAAAAAGCGTAGTCGACGGAGCCCCGCTTCGCGGGGCCCCCTATTTCCGAGTGCAGGGTTTAAAGGAACCTAACTAACCTAACGGGGGGGTGCCCCAAGTCCCGATTATGGGGGCAGAGATACTTCCGTATGTTCAGTTGACAATAATTCGAGACATTACAATATCGCGAGAAAAATCACGTTATATTGTAATATAACGTTTTTGACAATTTTACGGTGACATATATACGT
The DNA here is from genome assembly GCA_916618015.1 of Xestia c-nigrum. Taxonomy (NCBI): domain Eukaryota; kingdom Metazoa; phylum Arthropoda; class Insecta; order Lepidoptera; family Noctuidae; genus Xestia; species Xestia c-nigrum. Next base: position 22,956,728 of record OU745246.1, read on the forward strand.
GTTAACGGACTCTTCATACAGCCGTCAAACGAGACGTATTCTGTACATCACAAAACACAAAAATTATTGCTGGGAAACGACTTTGTTGGGGTAAAAAGTCAGGTTTTGCCGCAGGCCAAAACATAATGCTGGTGGATGCGTTAAATAGTAAGGGAGGTTTGGACGTATTTAAAATAAAGATTAACATTTAAAAAATATATATAAAGTAGGATGTTCGACTCCACTATCACCCGAACTAGAAGGTACGGTGTAGACCCTAGAGAACAAGTTCCTTTTAGCTTCGTTTAGGTTACTTTTACACCCATTATCATCAACTAATCATTCACAATCCTACAGGGTGAACCAAGCGGCTGCTACGCGAACGTAGGCCACAGGATCTCTCGCGGGGCCCATCAACTGAACCTGGCCCGCAGCACCGTCGGAGAAGGCTGCTTCAGACACGCCACCATCGTTCACGAGTTCATGCACATCCTCGGTTTCCTCCACATGCATACCACCTTCAACAGAGACGAGTACGTCAAGATTCATGAGCAGAACATCGCTCCAGGTAATATAACATTCATTGTTGAGTTGATCTCAACTAAAACAGTAACGGTAAGTGTCCGGGCGGCGAGATTGGCAGACGATATTGTTGCCATTGTGGGAATATCCTGGACAAGGCTGGCACAAGAACATGGAGTTTGGCACAAACAAAAAGGCCTATACCTAGCACTGGGTGAAGTCGGGCTGTGGATGATGATGATGTAAACAGGAATCGGGTAATAAGTAGAGCATTTAAGTTGATCAAGGTGTTTATATCCGTTCGCTGTGTACTCAAAGATTTACTTATTTACTCTCCATGCAGTGGTAGATAGTCTGGGTTCAATGGTGAACCCTCTGGGACAAAGAAGTATTTCAAACATCTTAAACCATTATTGTTATACGACAATCCGTGGCGTTCCATTTTAAGATCTATATTTGCTTTTGCAGCAAGACTCATTCCTGTGGTTCTATTACGAGTACTTCTGTTGATGGTCTGATGTTTTTGGTTACATTCTAAATGGTTTTAATGTAATTTCCAGGCACTGAACACAACTTCGACTTATACGGTGCTTCCAGAGTTGACAACTTGGGAATAGACTACGACTACGTCAGCTGCATGCACTACGGACCCTATTCATTCACCGCTAACGGAGCACCAACTATTGAACCTCGGCTGGTTTGTATATTTGGATACTTAAAACTTACTTTAGGAACTACAGTGATTTTAACTGGAATTTTATTAAATAGGTGTTTTTTTTTCTTTTTTTTGTTATGTTCTGCAATCTTTTCTGCTGCCTTTCTTTTAGTTTCATATATACTATAAATGGATTATAACTTTTCTTTGTGTTCATTCAGAGGAACGCCGCCGGTAACATGGGCCAGCGTGACTACATCACCGACAGTGACTGGCTTCGCATCAACAGATATTACAACTGCCCAGGCGCATGGAACTGAACTTCAAACAATTACTTTTAATCTAACCTATAACGCTTAGTAAACTGTACGGCTTTACCTACCATGAATAATGTAAATATGAGTATTATTTTTATTATTATACGCTTTTTATAAAATCATCTGTGTCTTTTACTTTCGAATTTGTTTGTCTTTTACTTTGAACATGGCATTGGGGCAGTGGTAGTGAAATGATGATGATCAAACAGCTGAGGAAAACTTCTATGCCGTCAGTAAATCAGTCAAATATTTTTATCACGGCACCCTTTTTTTATATTTAGGATGGGAAATCATCAAATGACTTCTCCCACTCTAGGCGGAGCGGGAGGGAGTGTCAGACTTTTACTGACTAAAACCCATCCATGTTCCTTCCTCGCCCTTTATGTTCCGGGGTCGCGGTATCTCTTTCGAACAGGCCCGCAACCCCGGCAGGCTTCGGCCCTTGCGGGCCCCTCCCCTTATGCTAACATCTCTTTGAGGCGCGTGTGGAACACGAACGCGCCGTCGACACGGCCTGTCGTCGTTAGACGGACAGACGGCTAGCTAGCCCATAGCCAACCGTACACAGGTCCGCATCTACGGTGGCCGGCAGCCACCACGTGGCCCCCGACGCCCGGTGCGTCTCCCGCGGCGGCCGGGAAGAGAGGCTCTCTCCCTCTCTCGTTCCGCCACCTCCTTTGCTAGCATGACTGCTTCGCAGAAGGAGGTGACGGCTTCCCATTCCGTCTCGCTCCGGACCATGGATTGAACCAGGGCCGGACGCGAGAGGTCGCCGCCGCCGATCACCGCTACGAGGACACGGCGGTGCTCCGCCCACGCAGGGTAGACTTCCACCGTGTCCTCCGGTCGATCCTCGCAGTGGAAACATCCGGGCGTTTCCTCCCGCCCGATTCGGTGCCGATACCTCCCGAAACATCCGTGTCCGGGGAGGACCTGCATCAGGCGTAAGGTGAGGACGCCGTGGCGCGTCTCCAGCCACTCCTCAAAGAGGGGACTTACCGCCACCATCGTGGCGTGCCCTGCACGGGGTTGCGACAGTCGCTCTCTCCATGTCGCCATGAGATCGCGCCGGAGGTCTGTCCGCTGAGCGGCAATTTGCCGCGGCAGCGGAGTTTCCCCCAGGCGTAGTGCCTCCTCGCGCCAGTCGTGCAGGCGCGTGAGGACCATCGCCTCCAGATCCCATGGCGGCAATCCGGCAAGCAGGACAGCCGCCTCGCGGGATATCGTGCGGTACCCACGGACCATTTTCACGGCCACCACTTTCTGGGGCGCGTTCAGATAGTGGGCGGCTCGCCGCCTCAAGGAAAGCGCCCACTGGGGCCCCGTAAAGGGCCATGGACCGCACGACCCCCGCGTAGAGCCTGCCGCAGGAGGCGTCTGGCCTCCCAATGTTGGGCAGGAGCCGCCTTAAGGCAGCCCCGGTCCGTTCCAGCCTGGGGGCCAAACGTCGGAAATCCACACTGTCGGATGTACGCTTCCGCGTCGCCAAATCGGTGCGGGCGCGCAATCATGTCCATAAAAATGGAATCTTCCCCAAGAGCAGTCAATGCGGGTTGTGCATATGAAACAAGGACTTCCATTATGTACCGGTGTGCATTTAATGTTCCATTTTCTATGAAAACTAACTCCGTATGCTCCGTCGAATTAATTGCTGCCCAAAAGGAATGATTATTTCGAAACACACTTCCGCATTGCGTTTCTGTGGTCTTCGCAGCCCTCGCCGGCGTCAGTCCTCTTCATACAAAGAGATTTTAGCTTCATCAGAAAACAACACTTTATTCCAGTCCACAAGAGTCCATGAAGCGCAGTTTCGAGCAAATTGAAGTCGAGCAACACGGTGCTAACGTAAGCCGGGCGGTAACTCCTGATATTGGCAGCCAAAAGCCTCCTCCTGACCGTTCAAAAGCTAACTTGTACTCCTCTTACTTCTTCAAGGCTCTTCTTCGAGTCCACACTTGACGCTTTACGATTCCGCTACGCCTGACTCACCAAAAAGCGGTCATAATTTGGTTCTGTGCATCGTTTTCTTCCCAAATTGGGTCTTCTTTTGACGGAACGGATCCCTTGATAACCCTTCTCTGGACAGTTAAACGACTCGTATTTAGCCGCTGAGACACGTAAGTTTGCGAACAACCTTCTTTAAGTAGGGCTATAAATTTATTGACCCTTATCGATTTATCACTTATATCAAAGAGTGGTATTTAATGTAAAAAGAAAGATTAAATTGTTTAGTTTCAGAAAATATACAAATGTTTTAAAATTTTGGTAATCAGTAAAAAAATCGTTTCCGCAATTCGAGCCATTAAGAACGCAATCATACAATAATCCACAATAATCAATCATTTTCTTTTTTTATTTTCAAAATTTAAACTTGGAACGTAAAGAATCATGCTAGGATGCTTCAAGTTACATGCCAATAAATCGTCAAATGAATAAAAACCTCTTCTTTGTTCTTCATCATTGAAATAGAGAGAAAAATCTAAAGTGCCCGTTTTTTGGCAAAAGAGTTTATTTATAATACTAATAATAATAGTTTATTTATTTAGGAGCAAACTCCATGTAACAATATTAATATCACAAAACATAAACATAAAATGTAAGTGTGATAAAAATTGCATTTGAGTTTTAAATTGATAAAATCTACGGTTTATCTATTTAGATGCAGATAATTGTTCGAATAAAAAGCTGGTTTCTGGGTTGTCGTATGTCGGGAATCAATATGTTGCGAATTTACGTTGTTTTTGCAGGGCTTGGTCTAATCAGTTTGGTGTTGGCCAGCCCCGCCACGGTGAGGTCGAGGAAGGATATTGAAGATTTCAGACAGTTTTTGGAGAATATCCGGAATGGTATGTTAACTTTAAAATGTTTTTGTTTTTTTTTTAATTTATTTGTTCATTATAGCCAATTCTATTTGAATAAAAATGAAAAGAAAAAAACTAAAATGTGATGCATAGCTAATGTCAGTTTAAGTAGTTTTCTTTAATTGAATTTGAATTTGGGGACAAATTATTGACTTTGGTTTTGAGTTTGAAACAATCTTTCGGTTTGGGTCGTACGTCGTATAAAAATTCGAAAGGACCTCCTAACCTAAACCTAACCTACAAAAAAAAAACAATTTATTTTTGAAACTTTTCTGCAACCTCTCCAATTTGTCTCTAGAATTCGGATTTAACTTTTTATTTAGGTGTTTTTAAAAGATCATGACCTTACAGTAACTCCAATAACCTCTGTTTCCTCTCTGTTAATATTTGGCAAGTTTGACTTTGATCAAAATAGTTTAGCAGACAACAATAAGAAAGTTAAACAGACAAACGCAGGTTCGATAAACAACTCAATGTCAATCAAGTGATACAAAGTGAAGATGAATGAAATGGGTGATAAACTTATCCTCATCTCGTTAAAAAACCAAACATCTCAAAGGTGTCAATGGTAATAAAGGGTTATCCAATACAAAATTAGGCTACGTATCAAACACGGTCTATACCTAAACGTAAAATGTCACGTAAGAATAATAACAACGGAAGATATACCATAAGTAGCATTTCAAGTTTACGTTTAAAAATTGTCATAAGGTTTTTTAACGCGAAATTAAATCCTGTTTTTTCCTAACAGGGAATGGGAACGCCGAGCGATTCCAAGCGAGAAAAAGGACTCTTCCTTTAGCTAACCCTGAGGAGTTAAGCGGCAAGTTTCAGGGTGATATAGTCCTAGATGATGAAGATTATACAGAGTTGCTGCAGGAGTTTGCAGTAGGCCGCATCGCCTACAGCACGCCTACTATTGGACCATGGCCTAACAACACTGTCGTATTTGAATTCGGCGACGGAGAATTTAGTAAGTTCCTTCTTATGTCTTGTTTTGTTTATGAATATTTTTTTAGGTTTTAATTTGCAGGATGTTTTAGGACATTTTTTAAGTGTCCAGAAACTATTAATTACTCATTAATAGATTCTTGACAACACAATTATCTCTTTATAATTATCACATGAAAATTGTGCTGAATTTGATTGATTGCACACCATGATGGGGCAATAACCGAAAACGAAACTTAGGCATTTGATGGATCGCTGCGGAGAATGGAACCGGCGAGAGATGTCGTGCGGTGTCCCACAGGGATCGGTTCTGGGACCGCCCCTGTGGAACATCGGTTACGACTGGGTGCTGCGCGCGGACCTCCCTAGTGGTGTCAGCGTCGTTTGCTACGCAGACGACACCCTGGTGCTGGCACAGGGGAGGTCGCACGAGGCGGCGGCCGGCAATATGACACGCGGGGTTGCGATAGTCGTAGAGAGGATCCGGCAATTGGGTCTCGAGGTGGCACTGCACAAGTCCGAGTCTATGTGCTTTAATGGGCCTCGGAATGCGCCACCGTCGGGATCCACACTGACGGTAGGAGGGGTATCCATCGTCGTCGAGTCGACGTTGAAGTACCTGGGACTCGTACTCGACAGCCGATGGAACTTCGTGGAACATTTCCGACGTTTGGCCCCCAGGCTGGAACGGACCGGGGCTGCCTTCAGGCGGCTCCTGCCCAACCTTGGGGAGCCAAACGCCTCCTGCCGCAGGCTCTATGCGGGGGTCGTGCGGTCCATGGCCCTTTACGGGGCCCCAGTGTGGGCGCGTACCTTGAGGCGGCGAGCCGCCCATTACCTGAACGCGCCCCAGGTAGTGGTGGCCGTAAAAATGGTCCGTGGGTACCGCACGATCTCCCGCGAGGCGGCGGGCCTGCTTGCCGGATTGCCGCCATGGGATCTGGAGGCGATAGTCCTCGCGCGCCTGCATGAGTGGTGCGCGGAGGTACTACGCCGGGGGGAAACTCCGCTGCCGCGGCAAATTGCCGCTCAGCGGACGGACCTCCGGCGCAATCTCATGGCGACATGGAGAGAGCGACTGTCGCAACCCCGTGCAGGGCACGCCACGATAGTGGCGGTAAGTCCCCTCTTTGAGGAGTGGCTGGAGAGGCGCCACGGCGTCCTCACTTTCCGCCTGACGCAGGTCCTCACTGGACACGGATGTTTCGGTAGGTACCTGCACCGAATCGGGCGGGAGGAAACGCCCGGGTGTCTCCACTGCGAGGATCGACAGGAGGACACGGTGGAAGTCTGCCCTGCTTCATGTTTACTGCGTGTATTTTTATTGTGGAAGTCGCTTCTAATTTTGAAAAGCCCTTGATTTTTGCGGACATATAAAATACATTCAAAGATATAAAGTGAAGACAGAGTTAGTATATCGATCTCTTTGAATTTTTCTCTGAGTGACTCGCGAGGACCCATTTTATAAATCGCGCGGACTGCCCTCTTTTGTAGTATAAAAATGGAGTCAACGTCTGCTGCTGATCCCCACAGCAGGATGCCGTAAGACATAATACTGTGGAAATAAGCATAGTAAACTAACCTAGCTGTGGTTACATCCGTTAACTGCCTTATTTTCCTAACTGCATATGCAGCTGAGCTTAACCTACCTGAAAGAGTTCTAGTGTGCGCGCCCCACTGTAATTTTGAATCTATAGTAATCCCTAAGAATACAGTTTCCGCTATAACATCAAGTTTATTGCCGTCAAGATTTAAATTAAGATCACGTTGTGGTACATTTGGTAAGGAGAATTTTAAACACTTAGTTTTGCTTGCATTCAATAAAAGATTATTAGCAGCGAACCATTTCGAGAGAACGGTTAGACTTTCGTTAACATGTTGGACAAGCGTATCTTTTCTATTTATTTAAAAAAAAACTAGCGAGGTGTCATTGAATCAGCAAATAAAATTATATCTCATAATTTGGCCATCAAAAATCAAAAATCAATCAAAATCAAAGCATTTATTTCAAGTAGGCCAGTTACAGGCGCTTTTGAATTGTCGAAACAAAGATGAAAATTAAAATGTAGCTACAGTCCCAGTCACAAGACATAAAATCTGTGAAAGTACTGTAGTTGCCCATTCCCTAGCGTAGATCTCTATGGAGAAGAACGGGCAAGAAACTCCATGGACACTCTTTTAAATTATCACGTTGTTACAAAATCTTGGTTACATCATTCCTGTTGCGATGGTGCATTATGTGAGAACAATTTAGCAAGATGTGCACGATAAAAGTGTCCATAGTTAAAACTAACAAAAACAATTCAAAAATAAAATAAATAATTAAAAAATAAAAACAAAAGCCGTGGCAACCAAGAGCTGACCAGTCCCAAACGACAGCGTCCGTTCACGAACATGACGCATGTATCAGCACCATTCAATTCAACCATTTTGAAGGGAACTAAATGACCCGACAGCGGAACATTTGAGTAAGCATGACACACTCTTTACCGCCAGGGCACATTCAAGACAAAAAATAAAAACGTAGGTTTCCAGCGAATGATACGAGTAGCATTCTAGTACATAGCACTCACACAATATGGGATATGGGGTTATATAATACTAAAGATATTGAATTTAGATGTACAATGCAAAGATAGTTGTACAATCTTCAGCAGCTCCAACAACACAATTAGCGCTATCCATTTATGCGCCCCTGTCCTTGTGGAGCAGGACCGGCATTGAGCCAAGCATTTTATCAGCGATATTTTATTATAGCATTTCAAATAGTACCCCATGAAAGACGAGTCTACTTTAGCGAGTCTGAAGCCTGGCTGAACTAATTGGTCCATATTTCTAGTACTGTAATTGTGTCTGTCACCTCTTTTACCAAAAAGATGCAGATTTTTCTGACATACATTATGTTTTCGTAGATTTATTGACAATATACAGTCATGATGTTAATTTCCTTTAAACAGTTCCCTTAGAAAATCACGCCTACGAAGATTGTATATGGCTCTGATGGCTCTTTTCTGCAGAATAAATATAGACTCAATATCAGCAGCCCGTCCCCACAACAAAATGCAATAAGACATTAAGCTGTGGAAGTAACTAAAATAGACTAGTCTAGCGGTATCTACATCAGTGAATTGACGGATTTTTCTAATGGCATATGCTGCTGAACTTAAGCGCCCCGCAAGAGATGTTAAATGAAAACCCCATTGAAGCCTTGAATCAAGCGTAAGCCCCAGGAAAACCGTTTTATCTATGAATTCGAGTTTCTCTTTATTTCATATTATGTCACAATCACTACTTTTAACATTCGGTAAAGCAAATCTCATTGTGAGGAGGCCGTGTCCTAGCAGTGGGAACAACGGGCTGGTGATGATGATGATGATGAAAGCAAATCTTATGCATTTGGTTTTTTTTTTAATTGAATACCAAATTGTTCGCTGTGAACCAATTATGGACTTCAAGTAAGGCTTTATTCACGTCATCTAGTCTTTCCATATAAGGGAGATCATTAATGTAAACAAGAAATAGGAAAGGACCGCGAATGGAACCTTGGGGCACGCCTATCTTGACTAGAGACCCGGAGGACGTCGCCTCATTTACTTTTTGCTGCCTGTTTGATAAATAAGAAAGAACCAGATCAGCAGCTTGACCACGAATTCCTTAGTGGTGTAATTTACACATCAGTGTGTTGTGGTCCACGCAGTCAAACGCTTTAGAGAGATCACAGAAAATGCCAATGGCATCCTGGGACTTCTCCCAGGATTCCAAAATGTGAGTGATAAGTTTAACTCCCGCGTCCGTTGTCGACCTGCCCTTCGTGAATCCAAACTGCTGACTGTGCAAAATCCTATTTGAGTTACAGTGAGATAACAACTGTCATTGTACAATAGGCAATGTTTTTAGAAGCTGAGAATGCTACTAGAATTTGGATGCAAGAGCGAGCGAAGCGAGCTCGGGACTTAGGGCACCCCGATACGCTTGATTTAGGGTAGAAGGGTATGGCGGGGTCGAATGAGCGAGCGAAGCGAGCGAATAGACCCCATCATACCCTTCGTGGTTATTTTTTTTAAACCACACAGAAAAAAAAAAAGGGTAGGTGCCCCGCGAAGCTCCGTCGACCGCCCCACCCTCGACTGTGCCACAGTGAGTGCTTTAGGATATATGATTTAACCCTAATACGTCATTTAAGCGACTTAAGTGTTTTGAGGTTAGGTTACATTCATCGATTTTTCTCAGGAATGGTGCATTTTCTTTTCATGGGAGTGGCACCAGGGAGCACGGGGGACCCTCCCCCCTCCCCCACCCCCTCCCGCCCCCCTTCTGAAGCGATCACTTAACGAAATTTTTACCTAGGTAATTTTATTTTAAAGATATAAATAGGTTATAACTATGGAGAGGTACCACTCTAAACAGCAAATTCTTTTATGATCGTGGTCCCATATAATTTGAAGAAAGCTAACAAATTGTGGTTTCCTACAGATGTCGCACAGGAAGCCGCCATTTGGGAAGCAATTAGGGACATTGAAGCACATACTTGCGTCAAGTTCCGGAACAGGACAGCATCGGACACTGTCTATGCAAGACTAACTGTGAGTACCATTTCATTTTTAACAATTATAAAATCATGAATTTTGATAAAGATCAATGGGAACCAAAATACGCCGCGAATAAAAGAACGTAATCCACTGGATCAGAAGAGCTTAAGTAAGATATAAACAAGCTTAATGGATCACAAGATATGGGTTGAGTATAATTACAGTGGAATTAAAGACTTAAATAGCACAATCCTGGCAGTGTGACAAACAAAATATCTTTTCGACACGGGAATGCATAAAAGTAATATTGTTGAAATATAAACTGCACTAGTAACGTTCATCACACCATTATTGTACTCCTGATCAGGGTCACAGATGATTAGTATAATGACTCGTTGTTTTCAAGCCTATTACGAGATGAATAATATATGTCACCGTAAAATTTTCAAACACGTTATATTACAATATAACGTGTTTCTCTCTAGCGATATTGTAAACTCTCGAATTATTGTCAACTGAACATACGGAAGTATCTCTGCCCCCATAATCGGCTCTTGCGGCACCCCCCGTTAGGTTAGTTAGGTTTCTTTAAACCCTGCACTCGGAAATAGGGGCCCCGCGGAGCGGGGCTCCGTCGACTACGCTTTTTAGGGGAATATAAAGTAATTTAAGGTTAGGTTATATCTATACATATAATAAAATCGTTGAGACCAAAAAATCTGCACATTGAAGATTTAAAAAAAAACAATCAGGGTGACTTAAAATAAGTAACTGAACATACTAAAACCATTTTTAAAATCGTGTTTGTTTGTTTGACCGCGCATCACGTAAAAACTGCTGGACGGATTTTGATGAAAACTTCACTAATCTATTTAAATAAACCCAGAATAACATTTGGGCTATAGAAATTATGGATTTTTTTGGAAAAAAGGGGTGAAAAGGGGGGGTAAAGTTTGTATGAAAAAAAAAAAATAGATTTCTCTAGATTCATGAAACTCACAGTAAATACTTATTATTAAAAATTAAGAAATACCTGTTTCAGCATTTTTTTTTAAATAATCCAGAGACGTAAAAAAGAGGGTTTTTTGTTTAAAATAAATTAACTTCATATACCTATAGAATAAAATCCATTGAAGTGGAAACCTTTAAAAAATGCTGTAAATACTTCAAATCTAATGCAGGTAAATGTAATTTCTCAATTTTCTTGAAATTGGATTTTTGAAGTGAATACGCCCAAAATAGCGGAACTCAAGAAAATCGGCTCTCCTCGGTATAAGTAGTTGGTAATACAGGGTGGAAACGGTGAACGGGGCAGTAAGGGCAGCTGTAGCTACACAAAAATGGTCTTAGGTAACAATCCGTAATTTTTTCACAAAATGTTTATCCCCGTTCACAGATTTAATTAAAAAATAAAGTACAGTTCGCAAGAAAATTGCCATTTTACATAAAACAATTTTTTGATGCCAATCGATCTTCTTTCCGACACTAATCAAGAAGTTCTTCCAAACCAACCCAGGTTAGAGTACTCCAAAAGTCAGAAATCGCAAAAAAATAACTTTCAGCGGGGCAGTGTAGGGGAAATAGTTAGCCAGAAAATTGCTATTTTACACAAATCATTTTTTGATGCCAATAATTATTTTTTATTTTACATAAGACATAAAGCCGGAAAAGTTACAAATACATTACAACCGAGTACAAATCCTACTATCTACAAATAAAAAATGCTTTGTCCTGAAGGACTATCTGATGGAACAACGCATAGCCTAAACCGCGATTGTAGAAACCTGAAACTTGGAGGGTGTATTTTCTGTATAACGTAGGCATACGATAAGAAAGAATTTTGAAATTATACTCCTAAGGGGGTGAAAAGGGAGGGCAAAGATTGTATGGGAAAATGTGATTCCTTGGTCCAATCTACTTCAAACTTTGCAATCAACAATATTAACAGAATTGATGGACGCGTTTCATATTGTATTGAAATTCATCCCCTAACGGGGTTAAAAAGGGGTAGAAAGTTATTTTGATGGTGATTTGTTTCGAATTTGATATCAATACTCCTTCGAGATTTGGATATAAACTACAAGTTATTTTGATACATTTTTTAAAACACAATCCGATTTTATTCCAAAAAGGTTGAACTCGCATAAAAATTTGGTGCAAAATTGCAAATACTCTTTAAAATTGGAATGTCTCGAAAGTCACCGTAAAATATTAATAATGCATTTGAAGGTTTCTAAGCTTTGAAGTAAACGTAGTGATTATAATATACTCTGTGCTTTGAAGAGGTTGTGCACTTTAAGACACGGCGTCATAGCGTAGGGACGCAGTTGTGAGAGTCCGCAACGGGTTTACAGCAGCTATATCGTGTTGCGGCTCATTCAATGCACCTTGATGAGAACTGCAGACCTAGCTGGAGTATGACTGTCATCGAGTGTCTAAGTATGAAGATGTAAAGCTGTCAATAGAAGCCTTTAAAGCTGTTTTTGTAAACATGGTAATTTATTCTTATTCAAATAAATACGTTGTTAATCACAAGTATTTGATTTTGAACAAAATTGCCCTTGGGTACGTAAATTGACTTCAATGCATATCTTGGGAGATACACCGTTTTAAATAACTCCGCAGCAAAATAATGATCAAGTACCGGGAGAGCATTTTCATTATGCGGAAGGATGTGTGTGATGTGATGTTTGAAAATTGTATTATAGGTGCTTACGACCCACTCTCTGTAACCCGCTCTTCCTCTTATGTGACGCAGACGAAGTTGCGCGGGTCAGCTAGTTTAAAATAAAGTTATAACATTTAAAAAAACTACATTATAAAACTTAAGAAGACGGGTATTTATCGCAAATTTACCTTTAATTTAATCCCGACGTTTCGACCGGATTGCACCAGCCGTGGTTCACTTTGCTGTCGCGGTACCTCCAGTACTTCAGTCTCCCTGCGACCACGGCTGGTGCAATCCGGTCGAAACGTCGCGATTAAATTATAGGTAAATTTGCCATAAATACCCGTCTTCTTAAGTTTTATAATGTGTTCTGATCGTGAAAGTTCAAAAAAAAAAACTTGTGATAAAGTAGGAACTTCGACTCCGCACTATCTCCGGTACTAGAAGGTACGGTCTAGACTCTAGAGAACAAGTTCCTTTCAGCTTTGTTTAGGGTACACCCATTATCATCAATTAATCATTCACAATTCACAGGGTGAACCAAGCGGCTGCTACGCGCACGTAGGCCACAGGATCTCTCGCGGCGTCCATCACTTGAACCTGGCCCGCAGCAACGTCGGCGTAAGCTGCTTCAGACACGCCACCATCGTTCACGAGTTCATGCACATCCTCGGTTTCGTTCACATGCATACCACCTTCAACAGAGACGAGTACGTCAAGATTCTTGAGCAGAACATCGCTCCAGGTATGACTGAGAAAAATAGATAACATACATTGTTGAATTGATCTTAAGTAAAACAGGAACGGTAAGTGTTGGCCGTCCGGGCGGTGAGATGGGCAGACGATATTGTTGCCATTGCGGGAATATCCTGGACGAGGCTGGCACAAGAGCGTGGAGCTTGGCACAAACAAAGAGGCCTATACCCAGCAATGGGTGAAGTCGGGCTGTGAATGAGGATGATGTAAAACAGGAATCGGGTAATAAGGAGAGTAGTTAAGTTGGTCAAGGTGTTTCTATCCGTGCGCTGTGTACTCAAAGATTTACTTATTTACTCTCCATGTGGTGGTACATCGGCTGACTTACTGGCATTCCCTTACACTTAACCTTTGGCCTTTTCAATAGGACAAAGGAGTATTTCAACAATGTATAGGACCATTATTGGTCTATGACAATCCTCAGCTTTGAAATCAAGGTATACAAGTTTAGTAATTATATTTGTTTTATTAGCAAGATTCATTCCTCTGGTTCTATAATTAGTACTTCAACCAATGTTAATGCTAATGTTATTGGTTACATTGTAAAATGGTTCTAATGTCATTTCCAGGCTTTGAACACAACTTCGACTTGTACGGTGCTTCCAGAGTTGACAACTTGGGAATAGACTACGACTACGTCAGCTGCATGCACTACGGACCCTATTCATACACCGCTAACGGAGAACCAACTATTGAACCTCGGGTGGTTTGTATATTTTGATACTTAAAACTTACTTTAGGAACTACAGTGATTTAAACTGGCATTTTATTAAAAAGGTGTTTTTTTTTTCATTGTTACCTATGTTCTACAATCTTTTCTGCTGACTTTATTTAGTTTCATAAATACTATGAATGGATTTTAACTTTTATTTTTGTTCATTCAGAGTAACGCCGGCGACATGGGTCAGCGTATCTACATCACCGACAGTGACTGGCTTCGCATCAACAGATATTACAACTGCCCAGGCGCATGGAACTGAACTTCAACCAATTACTTTTAATCTAACCTATAACGCTTAGTAAACTGTACGGCTTGGCCTACCATGAATAATGTAAATATGATCATATTTTTTATTATTATACGCTTTTTTTTATAAAATCATCTGTGTCTTTTACTTTCGAATTTGTTTGTGTTTTATTACATATACGAATTTGTTTGTGGACGCCAGCATGCTTTAAGTGCTCAATGCTCAGGCTGTCGTGGCCAGGAGACTTACCACGTGACATTGACTTCATAACTCGCCGAACATCAAGTCTAGTGTTTATCTCTTGTTCATGTGACCCATCCACACTGAATGACCGTGATGGTCCCAATGGCGATTTCGCCATAAAGTGATCATTTGCACAGTTTGATTGTTGCCAGGATTATCCACCAGCAACTTGCTTTGAAATACAACCTTGTGGAATATAGGGAAAGAAAATCGGGCCATACTATAAGTATTCGCCCGACCCAGTTCTCATAAATTCGTTCACGTTGTATTGGGACCGACCTATCACCACCGACAGGACTGTTGTTGCCAATAGGCCTGACATTGTGGTGATTGGAGCGTCGCACAATGATTGTTGATATAACGGTCCCGCATGACGAGAACCTCGTGAAACCAGAGCAAGATAAAAAAAAACAAATATTTAGATCTGGCACGCGAGGTTGTCGACATGTGGGATGTGGGTACAGCAGTCATTGTGCCGATAGTCGTGTCGGCCAATGGCTTAATAGCCAAGAGCCTCGACCAACATCTTAGGAGGCTCTTGCTTGGCAGCTGGATCAAGGGCTTGATTCAGAAAGCAGTACTTCTCGACACTGCACGTATTTTTAGGAGATTCCTCTCTCAAGAGCCCTGACCACCGGCAGCTCGAACCCTGTCCCCAGCGCTGGTGCTGTTGAGACCATTACTCTCAACGTCGCCGCGCGCCAGCGGCAGTGAACGAGGGGTACGGGTACACCGGGGAGTCAGCCGGTCGACGGCCGAGCGCGGGCCCCCGCGCCACACCAGTCAGCTGTTGCACGCCTCTACGCACGGCTGCGCTTATGCGTTTTCTTAGCGTCTTATTTCTTTTTTACCATTTCCAATCGACCGTTGTATTTCAATTCTTTTCTTCAATATATTCATGTTATACAGTCCACTACAACTTTCATTTTGCTCCACCACAACCTATCGTCGCGATAATTGGTCCTTCTACCGTTAATATTTGAACCGAACAACGGACATTTTCAAAAAATCAACGGTGCGTCGGTTGGAGAACATAGGACTTCATCTTCGGGTTCAAGTTTCGCAAGAGGTCTTCGTGTTCTATGTGTCATCGTCTGCATTTGGTCATCGTGATCGATACGGCAACAGCCGTCTTCATCGAGTTCAAACGAACGGGCGGCGCAAGAAAAGATCGTCGAGACTTCGGTGCAAGAGGATATTGAACGACAGCATTCGTCGACTTGAATCGGGAGTAACCCAGGATCTACTCGTCGGGGCCAGAGGCGTCAGCACATCATCAGAGGTAGACAGCATAAAACCGTGAGAACGTTCCAATTCCTTTGTTCCATCATTTTGCCTCATGATTTCACATGCCCAAATTCATTTAAAATTCATTATCTAATAATTCGGACAATCCATCAATAGTTTACAGCCCTTCAACTTACTTTGAACAGTGTCGTTTCTTTACTAAAATACCAAGGTGTAGATAATGACGTTTTGTTGTTGTGTGTTTTTAACCTTTTGTTCATTTGTGCCAATCAATCACAGTCCCATTTTAAAATAAAATTAGTTGTTAGTTGTTACAGTTTCCAATTAGGTCGTACATATTTTGCATTATTCCTTTTAATTTGATTGAAGTTTATTTCCGTTTTTTGCAGATAAACATTGCATCATTCGCTTAGCATTACTCAGCAGATTCGACCGATAACGTTTTTGTAATAGCAATCTCGCTTCTTACTGCTTATAGCTCCAGTACCCACGTTGCAACTTATTGCCAATCGTTTAGTTTCAGTAATTACCGCCTACCAATTTTTCTTTTTTATTTTCTTCTCTTTGTTACTGCTACTGCTAAATTTTCATTGTCATGGCTGACATGAAAAGCTTAATTAAGAAGCGAGCTTCAATTAAAGCCAAGCTTACGCAATTTTCATCTTATTTAAATGTTTCCTGATGAGTCTTGTGGAAAGTTAAGTGAGGTACAAGTCATCGAAATCGAATATCGACTTAACATATTTGAGAGCTTATACAAGAAATATGATGCATTACAGGATGACTTGGAGGCGTTGGCGGATGACCCCAGCGAGCAATATGCGGAACGCGAAGATTTTGAGAAGCTGTACCTACTACGGCTTGATGGCTTCTGCACGCCAGCTGATCAGTGGCTCGAGAAAGCTTCTTGAAGGGGGCGCCGCAAACGAGGTGGATTCTTGTATTACTAGTACACAAACACAATTCAATTCGTTTAACCAAAATTGACTTACCCAAGTTTTCAGGCAGTTATCATGATTGGCTGGAATTTAGAGATACCTTTATTTCTATAGTTAATAATAACACAAGCTTAGATAACATAAATAAACTGCATTATCTGCGTGTTTCTTTAAAAGGTAGTGCTTCTCTTGTCGTCGATAATCTTGACTTTAGGTCAGAAAACTACGACGCTGCCTGGAAGTTACTTTGTGAGAGGTATGACAACAAAAGGTTGCTTGTTAACAATCATGTGCAAGCACTCTTTAACGTTCAGCCTATAGACAGAGAGGCAAGTTAGTCACTACGTTACATCATTGACACAACAAATAAAAATCTTATGGCTTTAGCAACTCTTGGTCAACCTGTCCAAAGCGCCTTCGTTGATGTTCTTGTCATTTACATAATGACCAGTAAGCTCGACCACGTGACCAATTGTCAGCGGGAAGAGCACAGAAACTACTTTATCTGCATTTACTAACTTCATTAGTAACAGAGCTGACTTGCTGGAGACACTTGAGGAGTCTAAGCCCATAGCAGCAGTTAAAAGTGAACCCCCTGCACCTGCACCTAATCACAAAAGCAATTTGCCATCTGAAAAAACGTCTAAACCTTTGTCGTGTCCCATGAGTCATCAAAATCATTTCATTTTTGCATTTGAGCAGTTGAAAGGTCTAGCAGTACAGGCTCGCATTAAAAAGGCTCAGGGTTCCAATGTGTGCATAAATTGCCTTCGTCCAGGTCATGATATCTCCAAATGCAGATTAGGTCATTGCAAATATTGTCGTCAAAAGCAGAACACACACACACATCGATAGCGACAACGTTCTCTCTACTGCACACAACACTGCATTATCAGCTAGTCAAGTGCTTACATCTAAAGTGATTTTACTTTACAACGAGCAATCTAAAACTCTTGGGCTTCTATGGAAGAGCTTAAGTGACACATTTTCTTTTCCTATTAATTTAAATTATTCAGACAAGGCTACTAAACGTCATATCTTATCAACCATAGCACAGATCTTTGATCCCGTTGGCCTGGTCGTTCCATGCATAGTGGAAACCAAAATTATTATGCAGCCTCTATGGCTAGCCAAATGTTCTTGGGATGATGTGGTTCCCACGCAAATTCAGCATGCCTTTGAAAATAGTCTGCACCTTTTAAACGAGTTCAAGATACTTTGGTGGGTGTTGTGTGAATCTGCGTCCTGTCTCCAGCTGCATATATTCACTGACGCATCCGAGAAAGCTTATGGGGCGTGTGCTTATGTTCGCAGTGTTTCGAGAGACGGCGAGGTTAACGTACAGTCGAACAAGCTATTTGATTTACACCGCACACAGGTGCGTCAAGTCATAGCTATGCACACAGACACTATACAAAACGAGCGAGCTCTGTTATGAGTGTGCGTATGGCACATCAATAACGTATACCAATGTATAGTAATCATCCATCGTTACTGAATGACATAAAACATTTCGCTTATAGCTCATATAGCAAGTTTGGCGCAATGGTTAGTGTCTTAGGTTAGTAAATAACAAGTCGTAGCAAGTAAGATCAATTCCCGGTGCAGCCAAGAATTTATACTTTGTTTTCTTTTTAAATTCATTATTTTGTTAAAACATTATTTAAAGTAGAATTTATTACGATTCGATCCTGTTCTTGGATTACTAATGAAGTTTGTAACGTTTGAGGCAACCACGAAAAGGTTTAGAAAATAACTACCCCCAATTTAAAAATATTGTTTTCAAACACCTTCATTAAAAAAACTTAAGCGTTCTTAATTGTCAATATACGAGTATTTGCGTTACTGAGTTTATTGATTACTAGACTCATACTCGTGTGAGGATTTATTCTGTGGATCCAACAATGCAACATTTGTCAATGTCCAAAAAGCCAGAAATAGTTGTTCTGCATCTGCAAAACGTGCATGCGAAATAAGTGAGATTGTGAGTGTAAATGTGGTGTTAGTTGTTACATCACAAACGATGGGATACTTGATACCGCGTTCTGCCTGTCCTGTAGTTCACACGTCACAGGAGCTGATGGATGTTACGGAAAATGCTCAATTTGAATTGTCTTCGACACACTAAGTAGAAGGGAAATTGCAAGGCGCTGAATGATATCGGTGAGTAACAATTAGATATTACGTTGACATTTTACCTACCTAATTAATTAAATTTTAGTGCAATAAATACCTACCATAGATATAATACTTAATGAATGCTATAGTAAATAATTAGTTTTTTTAAACAATTTTGATGGTTACGTATGACATATAACTTGGTTCCGACCATTTATGTCCTACTACGGGCTTATAAACAGATTAAAGAAAAGTCTTCGAATAATGCAAATAATAACTGTAGATTATGTTCTGTAATATTAATGTATATTATTATCTTGTATCTAAGTATTTATATAAGTTATATTAATTAGGAATTTATTTATTTATTTTATGAATAATTATTTATTTAGCTATTATTATAAAAACTGTTTTATCCACAGAGGAGAACCGTGCAGTTATGGGTCCACCGATATGCGGATTCTGGAGACGTAGAACATCTTCGACGTAAGCCAACACCAAAGGCAAATTCATCAATCATCGTGGCAAGGCTTCTTGTCCACCCGCGTAACAGCAACAGCACACAATGTGTGCATACAAATTGTGAGAAATCACCTAAATTCCGCTGGTTCACGTTGCAGCAGTCAGAGCGGAAGATTTTGCAGCCACTTCACACCGACAAAACCTACTACAGCTTGCTAGGTCATACATTAATTTTGATTAGTAGAACAATTAATATAGGTAGGGATTTTTAGCGACGATAAAACCTTTTAAGTCAGATAACGACCAGCGTAAAATATTGTGGGAAAAAGGTGGAGAAATGTATAAGGAATGTAGAATCTGTCTTGTATGAATTGTGGCCGAATTTCTGTTGGGTATTGGGGCTAAATAGCGGAAAAAATTGCGTTATCATATTATGTAATTATAAATAATTATGTACATATTTGTTTAGTGAATGTGAACAAATGCAAACCTTAGCAATCATTAAAGTTATACATAATGTCATAGTCTGTTTTTTTAAACCACAACTCATATTGAGTATTGAAAGTCTGGTGAAGTGATGTTATTGTTATGGGGTGAGAAGTTGTCATAATTTCTTACTATCTAATATGTTAATTCACTTCATCTACTTTGACAAATTATTTACGCCCATCCTTACCAACAAAAAACTAAAGAAAAACAAAAAACTAAACTAAGAGCTGGAATCGAACTCAAGCCACCGAGATTACTTCAACGCCAGTGCAGGCGCTTTATCAGCCATGGTAACCACATTCTTTGATTATAAAATGTTGGACCCATTTGTTTTATCTTTACCCGTGTGTAGGCTACGTATACGCACACAATAATAAGGAGTAGCTGACATTGTTGGCTCGTACAGTGACTGTTACCGATGTGCGAGTGAAATGTAAACTAAATAGCTTTGCCCACTGTACATCTACTTACCGCTAAAAGCAAGGTCCTCCTCCAATCAAGTCCACAACCATACCGCGGCTCGAGCTGTGTGGTGCGTTGTTGGGTTCAAGGTTGTACTCAAAGGTTAGTCAGTCACTTACTTTAAATTTTGATGAAGTTCTTTGTTGGTGTCACTCCACCATCGTCTTGGGGTGGTTATCTACTTCACCAAAACAGTTAAAGCCATTCGTAAGTCATCGTGTATCTGAAATTCAGGAAACTGCAGGCGGAGCAACTTGGCATTATGTTCCGTCAACTGAAAACCCCGCAGACCTTGCTTCGCGTGGACTTAGAACTGACAGGCTGTTGTCGTCTTCATTGTGGTCAAAGATGCGCCTTCATGGCCTCAGTTCCCAGAATCACATCATAATAATTCTCGGTTACCGGAAATAATATCGGAATCTTCTTGTCATGTTTTTAATCACATTAATGAAATTCCTATAATAGCGTTATTTTCAAATATTTTAAACTTTGGTACATTACAGCGTGGCATATGTCATGCGATTCATTAATAAGTGCAGTAAGAAGTCACTTGAGTCTGGTTCACTCAGTTCCACTGAACTTAACAATTCTTTAAACTTGTTATTAAAACTGAGTCAAATGGAATCTTTCCCGCAAGAGTACCACTTATTTAAATCAGGTGAACAGTTACCAGCGAAGAACAAGTTACTATCTTTGTCTCTTTTTATTGATACTCTTCCTAATCGTATTCGTGTTAGAGGAAGATTAAAGAATTCATTTTATGATTATAATATTAAGCATCCAATTTTATTATCTAGTTCTCATATAATTTGCATTCTCTTGTTCAACATATTTCATGTACGCCTTTTACATGCTGGACAACAACTTTTATTCGCCACTGTTCGTCATCACTACTAACCTATTGGTGGTACCTGGCTAAAAGGTCATACATCAATGTGTAAAATGTTGTAGGATCAAGGCCAACACTATTCAGCCTATCATGGGTAATCTTCCAGAGCAGGGCCTTTATTTAGAGTTTCCATTTTTAGACACAGGGGTGGACTAAGCCGGTCCCACCATGATAGCTGACCGGAAAGGTAGAGGATGTAGACTTGTGAAATGTTTCATTTGTGTGTTTGTGTGTTTAGTTACAAGAGCCATCCACCTCGAGCTTGTGTCGGTCCTTACAAAGGAGGCCTTCTTAGCTGCACTTAACCGTTTTATTGCTCGAAGGGAAAAACCCCGCAATATCTTTTCCGACAACGGGACAACTTTTGTCGGTGCTTTCAATGAGTTGGCCAGGCTGCTTTCGCAAGACATAAACTTCAACAACATCGATCCTGGCATAAACTTTTCTTTTATACCTGCATATACTCCACACTTCGGAGGCCTATGGGAGTCTGCAGTTAAATCCACCAAGCACCATCTACGGCGCACTTTGGGTTTACCAAATCTAACATTTGAAGAGATGGCTACTTGTTTAATTCAAGTCGAGGCTATGTTGAATTCAAGGCCCTTAACTCCTCTGTCCAACGATCCCTCCGACCTCGCTCCTTTAACCCCGGCTCACTTCCTTATTAGTTGTTCTTTAATTATGCTGCCTCATCCACAGATTCAGAACGCCAGAGTCAACAGCTTGCAATGATTTCGCCGCATTGAATTGCAACACTGGGCTCGCTTTTTCCACGAATATGTTCTGTGGCTGCAAGAAAGAACCAAGTGGAGCCGGTCGTCTGGGGAGGTCGTTTCATTCCACCCATTGGGTGGTTTGGCTGGGTGAAAATAAAATATTTCGATTTTTTTTTTTTTTTTTTTTTTTTATTGGGACAAGCCCGCCACACACGCCCAAACCACTGTAACTCCTGAAAGCCAGAATCAACAGTGGCGACCACCAGAAAAGCGCCGAGACAATGAAGCTCGACGAAGTCCCAGAGAATGAATTTAACTGTCTTGGATCCCGCAACGAAATTAATCAGAAAGTATAGCGGAGGAGTAGGAAAGAACTGTAATTTCCACTTCCCTCCATATCAGCAGGAGACAGAACGAAACAAGGCCAATAGGCACAAAGGGACGTTTACAACTGGGATAGGCCCAGTTGCCAAGCACCACGGATAAATATTAACGTTAATGGGTCCTAGTTGAGAGCTGTTATATTTGATTCCAATAATAGGTATGGCAAAAACGCTTGAACGCACGGAAATTTGCTCTAGTTTCCACAAGGTCCGTATAGTAAATAACTCCGGATGTAACCTGTACACTATCCAACATAATATTGCGTTCATTTTGCCAAAGACTACACTCCCACAAAATGTGATGAGCAGATTGTTCATATTCGCAGTCAGATGTTGAACATTGACAAAAAGGCGAGTCAACAAGCTTGAAGGAAAATAATTTACTCTTAAAGTTGCCATGGCCCGTGAGAAATTGGGCAACACAGTGATCAACCTCCAGCCATGTCCTGTCCAGCCGCTCACGAACGGATGGAAAGAACTGGTGGAGGTGCCTGCCCTTGATGGAATTGTCCCACCTACATTGCCATTCAGATAAAAGTTCCTCCCAGACGTCGGTCTGTGGTTTGAATAATCTAGAAATCCTAGCACGATCACGTACGGTTAAAAAGTCTGCGTCCGTGGTCTCACGCGCGTTATAGTACATTGCAGCCCGCCGCTGCACCTCCAGATCGACTGGAAGTACACCCGCAAGCACCGGAAGAGCTTCGGTACTAACCGTCCTGTACGCTTTGCATAAGAATATCAACGCCAAACGCTGGCTTTGAAGCAATTTACGTCGCACCGCTCCTATGGTGGCCCTATCGGCCCAAACAGGTGCCCCGTAGCACATACAACCCAAGTAAGTAGCCACGTAGATGGTCTTTAAAGTTAAAAATGACAATCCCCACGTAGATTTGGATATCCTCGTTAAGGCATAAAAGTTCTTTTTAGCTTTTTCACCGACATTTTTTATGTGATCTACGAATGAAAAATTCCTCTCTAAGACCAGTCCAAGGTAGCATACGGACTGCTTTCTTTTCACGGGAACGTTATTAAATTTAATGCTCGGCCACGATTTAAGATCACCTTTAAAATTAGTTGAAATGTTTTATGCGGTGCAAAGGTCAGACGGTTTCGATCGCCCCACTGAGATATTAATCGTAGGCAAGTGTCAGCTAAATTCTCGAGTCCAGCCCGGGTATTTGACTGAATGAGCAGCAGGCCGTCGTCCGCGTAACCGGTTAATGAACAGCCCGGTGGAAGTGGGACCGCGAGGAAATCATCAAAACCTATATTCCATACATACGGAGAGATTACCGAGCCCTGTGGACATCCCATGGTAAGGGACTTTGACATAGAATGATGTCCGAGTTTTAGTTGCGCGGTACCATTTAAAAAGAATGAATGAACAAGATTATATATGTTTTTGTAGCAGCCACGATTTTTCATTTTAAGTAGTAGCATCGGCCACCAAGCGTTATCAAAAGCCCCGGAAATATCTAAAAAGATTCCAACCACGTACTTGTGTTCAGAGTTATTAACAATTTTTCTACCAGAAAGTGCCGCGTCAACAGTAGATTTACCCACGGTGAATCCGAATTGGTTATTATGAAACTTTGGTCCGTCCGGTAACAAACGCGGAACGATAAGGCGCTCCAGGAGTTTTCCCAAATTTGGTAGTAGGGTTAAGGGCCTGTACGACTTAGGGTCGTCCGGTGGCTTATCACCACTTTTTGGAATTATTCGTATAAAGCCACGTCGCCATACGCGAGGAAAAAACGCCTTCCGCAATACATCGGTTGAAAACAGATAGAATGGCGTCGCCCGCTGTTTTACACGCTTCTATTATCATACGATTAGATATTTTATCTTCACCTGCTGATTTTTTAAGAGGCAGTTTCCTGACAACATTAATGAATTCGTCAATGGATGGAAGGTCTGACGCTGGTGATTCAGGTGGCACAGCAGCCCACGCTCTGATCTGTTGATGGTAGTCATTGTCATTAACCGGCGAATCATCAGGTATCAGAGTATTTAATAGAACTTCGGTCGTTTCCTCAATACCGGTGGTGTGTTTATTATTTACTTTAATGTTTTGGATAAACGCTAGGTCGACCGATCGATTAGCTTTGAACTCGTGATACAAAGGAGACCACGGTCCTTCTTTATCTAATTTTTCTACAATTTTTCGCAGTAAATTACCCTTAGATTTTTCAGTCGATGCTCTGTAGCGGGACCTGGCAACTCTAAACGCATTTAAAGCAATGGTATATGGGTCTCCGGTGACTTTTTGTTTTTTAAGCTTGTTTAAATGTCTACGCGCTCGGCGATAGCTTTTACGTTGTTCAATTAAGTAGTCACACCACCAATCACATCTACGGAGGTTGGTCATAGATGCGCGACCAATAGCGATGTCAGCACAGTAAGTGAAGGTGTCTGACATAATTTCAGCACTTTCTTCAGCTGACAACCCATCACGAGTGAAGTCTTTGGCGTGACTTGCAAACAGCGAGCCAAAGAATTCCCAGTTCGCGCCTTTACTTTTATATCTAAAATTACCAGTGATATGAGTCGGACCTTGAGTAGACACCGGAACAAATTCGTACACGATCAGGCGATGATCACTACAAGACGCATCTGGTAAGACACGCCACCTATCCAAGCGAACGTCTGCACTAGAAAGTGTGACGTCAATACAAGATTCGCCCATTAGGCTGCAAAAAGTAGGTGGTGCATCAGGGGTATTATGAATCGATAGGTTCATTTCAGCAATAAAATCTTCAACAGCACAACGTCGGTCGGAATCCGTTGACCTAACCTTGCCATACCACAGAGACGATGACGCGTTAACATCAGCGCCAACGATAACTTTACAGCCCGCGAGTGACTGCAAGACGTGACGGAGGTTATGTATATGAGGAGCAACAGGATCTGAGTATTGAAAGTAACAGCTCACAACGTAAACTTTGAAAGAAGCTGATGAGACTTCCGCAACGGCACAGTGGGGCGTCATGAGGCTACTGTAAAGTTAGAAGAACGGGTCACGTAAATTCCGGCTCGTGCTTTGCTGTCCAGCTGAACTACTTTGTGACGTAAGTGTGCATTCTGGTATTGTTCTTGAACAAGTACAATGTCTAAGTTATAATCGATAATTAATTTGTCTAATTCAGAGGTCGCCACCCTATCGTTGTGGAGATTTAATTGTCCTATATTTAAACTATCCATTATTTTAGTAGTTAGTGTTGAGGATTAACTGTTCGAGCTTAAGTTTGTATGTGGTACACTCTGGAGACCCACAACGATGGTCAAACGGTTTTTTAAAACGTTTACACGCCACGCAAGTCGGTATATAATTTAAGTTATCCTTGTGCGGGCAGTTATTTGTTTCATGCGCTTCGGAGCAGTTAGCACAGGTAGGTGATTTATTAACGCAATGTTTCCTAACGTGACCGAACTGTTGACAATGTAGACAACGAACTACCTCGACATCATCGATGAAACGGCAAGTCGCCCAATCAATAAATAATTTTTCTTTGGTGGACACCAGATGTTTACGTACTGAGGACTCGATTTCAACACCTATCCACTTGCGACCGTTATCTAAGGAACGCCGACGAATAATTTTAGTTGACTTAATAAAATCATCCTCATTTATTGGCAACTCATCTTTAATGTTTTGACGGTATAACGCGTGTAGAAAAACATTGTCTTCCATTGAGGATGGGACGTCCTTAACTAATATACGGGGCCTTCGGCCTTTCGGTTTTTCAAGTCTTAGACCGGCGGACCTAATAGCTTCGACAGATTGCAATTTTTTTATTTGGTTGTCATTAGCGACACGTAGTACAACGCCAGATTTCGCGGTTTTCTTAACGCCTACAATTTGAAATCCGTCGTCACTAGGCTTAATCGCTTTCATAAGCGCTTGTTTAGTCGCGGACGATGACGAGTAATCGGCTGACCGCTCAGCAGTAGGGTAGGCGACGACGCACGGGAGAGGGGCGCGCGACTCCATCGCTGGCACAACTTTAGGTAGACGAAGTAAATTTATTATTTAAACATGTAGCACGCTACGGCCGGTGCGCGGGGTGGCCAGACCGAGAGGGGAAGGGATGTCGCCCACGCGCAGCTATCCCCGCGCCCCTGCCCTGTTAAAACTTGTCAGTATAGTTTACCTCGCTGGTTAGAGTGCGCACGTTTCAAGTGAATTTTGAGTTTTTACTTACGACCCGGAACTGTTATATTGCGATCTGATTCTGCTCTTACCTCACACTTACTTACTTACCACGCTTAGACCCCACAGACCAAGGGTCTGAACTTGACGAAAGTGAAGAAGTCGACGCTATGGATTATAAAACGTATGAAAACGGGTATTTGTCGCGACGTCGTCGTCGGGCTTAAATTAAATGTAATGTCGCGATAAATACCCATTTTCATACGTTTTATAATGTGTTCTGATCGTGAAAGTTTACAAAAGAGTTTATTTACGAAGTTAGACAAAGTATCGGTTTGAATGTAATGTCAAACTTGGCATCGTATAGAGCAAAAGATGGTTTTTGGAGTCGGAGATTTCTGTGGGCTAACATCAACGATGTAAGCGCATCAATCTGGTGGGAGGGAATATGTGGGTCTGAAAAGACACAAAAAAAGACACAAGAAAAGACGCTGTTCGTCCTTCGATCCTTTAGTGCTCATAATAATATACATAGTAAAAAAAGAAATAGACTCATGGCGGAAATAGATGTTAAATTAACATATTTTTTTTCCCTTTTTAGTCTAGCTGCAGTCAGCCCTCGGATTATGAGCGGATGTGTTCCGTGTTGCTTGTACAGTGTCGCTTCCAGTGATGCCACCTACTGGCAGGTGATACGGCTTTACTAGCGGTCTTCTAGTGCCATGATACTGTGACGCTTCAAGCGGAGCACATATTATTCTCGTTGTGTCAACTGACGAGCTTGCTCATTTGGGTAGATGGCTAGTCGTTCTTTATATTTCCCTGCTACACTCCGAATCTTCTCAGCAACTGGGAATGTCTAGATTTTGGTGGATTTCAGCGTTTGTAGTAAATCATGAGATATTGGCTATTGTGCGTAGTATTTTGTTTTGTTGACGCTGCAAGATGGCTATACTGGAGTTACTAGCGCTTCTTCAGAGCTGTATCTCATACACCCAAACGGGCTTCAATACTACTTTGTATAATAGGAGCTTGTTATCTAGCGATAGTCTGGAGTTGCGGCTCAGCAACCAGTAATTTTTTTTTTGTCTGTTTGAGAGATGACTGATGATGACTGATGTGTTGTTGCCAGGTCAATCGACGGTCCAAATAAATTCCCAGGTATTTGACACAACTTCTGTGTGGCATAGTGGTATCTCCCAGTTTGACCGGTTGGTAGTCCTCCTTTCTGAGTGTGTAGGTAACTAGGACAGACTTTGCATTAAGTCCACTCTGCAGAATATTTGATGCAACTTCTGGGTTTGTGTGACTAGACAATATTACCGTATGATCTGCGAATGTTGCTATAACAAGTCCAGGTTCCGACGATAAGTCAGCTGTTTACAATATGTAAAGAATTGGCCCCAGAACAGAACCTTGAGGTACACCAGCTTCAATTCGGTGAAGGGCTGAGGTATTACCTGATTCTTTTACGTAGAAAACTCTATCTGTGGACCTCACAAAGTTCAGAATGCTAAAGAACAGGTGGGGCATGTTTTATATTTCGGGCGTGATGCAATGGGTTCTTACAAATAAAATTCAGGGAGACGAGGACTTGTGTATTGTACATAAAGCAGACATGACATGAAGTCTAACCTCAGACAATATTTCATTTTCTTCTTTAAAAACTAAGATCATAGACTATAATATGAAACATGCCCTTTTTTTTTTTTTTTTTTTAAATTGACAAGTGACATTGACAACTGGGCATAACCTGTTGTTTACAATTTACAAGATTAATGCTGAAATACAAATTACATTTATTATTAACTTATGTTTATCGTTTAAGATGAAGTGATAAGTAAATTATACAATAATAAATTGATTACATCAATACATTTATAAGCAATACACTAGCGTTGTCGTGATGTGAAATTATTTCAATACAATGTTTAAATTTATTTGAGTGATATTGAATTTAATGTATTACATTGTGAATAAATTATCCTATAAATCAAATTTTTGTGTCTTTTTGAGTAATCTTCCTCTAGAACTATACTTATTTACATTCTCTGAAACATAGTTTCTTTCGTCAGGAGATATTATAATATTAGGCATTACATTTGAGCATGACTGAGGAGGACTAGTTATAATTAATTCATCTTGATATTCATAGTGATCACAAAGACTTTGACTACAAGACACATCATCATTTACATTGACAAATTCAGGTGACTTTATGACTGACTGATTTGTTACATTTGATTCAGACTGATTGGATTCTATAGATTGATAATTTTCTGATTCAACATTAGATTCTGTATTGCTACAATAAGAATTATTATGAACTTGACTAGGACTTGAGAATGAGTTTGTTTTTCTACGAGTTATTATGTATGTGTAATCCTGACAACCATCATCATCCCTTTCATTTTCAAAAGACTGACTCGATTGTGACTGAAAGTGTGACTGTGTTTTTTGACCATTAAGATCATCAAACTTAATAGATTCTTTATGTTGTTTTTGTTGACAATAATCAGGTCGAATATGTTGAGAATTTCGCCTATATGTTTTACCAAAGTTGTCTTGTATTATAAAAGATCTAGGGAGTTTAGTTTTAGAGATAATTTGACCTTTTGTCCAAATAATGTCTTTCGGATTTTTTTTAAAATAAATGTTATCCTTGACATGAAATTCTTGATAGTTTTTACAACTTTTATTATAATAATTTTTAGTTTTTTGTAAGTTTTTGTCTTTAATGTTGGAATATTCAGCAAATTTAACAATTTTAGGTTTTAATTGACTAATTTGACTTGGTAATTTTGTTCTTAATTGTCTTGACATGAGTAATTGCGAAGGGGAGTACATGTTTGAACCTTGAGAAGTTCTATGTTGTAATAGACCGATGTGGGGATCTGTACCTGATTCCTCACATTTTCTTAAGATATTTTTGACTGTTTTGACTGAGACTTCGGCTAATCCATTTGATCTTGCCATGTATGGACTGCTGACAATGTGTTCAACATCCCATTCATGAAGAAATTGTTTGAATTCTTTTGAGTTATAAGGTGGTCCACCATCACTGACTAATTGTAATGGAATGCCATGTCTTGCAAAAATAGATTTTAAATTATTTATTACAGATGAAGATCTAGTATCATTTTTTAAATTAGCTATCTCAATGTAGTTAGAATAATAGTCTACCACAAGTAAATATTTTTGATTTTTATATTCAAATAGATCAGTAGCTAGTTTTTGCCAGGGGAAAATTGATTTTTCATGTGACCTGAGTGATTCTTTTGATTTATTTAAACTATACATAGCACAAGTTTCACACAGTTTTATTTTGTTTTCTATATCCTGATTTATGTTAGGCCAAAATACAATACCACGAGCTAAATTTTTGGTTTTTTCTATTCCTAAATGTCCTTCATGTAAAGTATTCAAGATTTCAGTTCTCATTGAAGTAGGAATAATGACAGAATTATTCTTAAAAAGTATATTATTTATGACATGAATTTCTTCTTTGACATTCCAATATGGGAGTACTAAACTATCGCATAGGTTTTTTGACTGAGGCCATCCTTGGAAAAAATATTGTTTCAATATTTGTAACTTTATATCATTGTTTGAACATTCTAAAATTTTATCTAATTTTTCTTGAGAAATTGCTAAGTTTGAGGTTAGTAAATTAATATGAATATCCAAGTTTTGTTCAAATTCTTTTAAATTATCATCAAGATTGTTATCATTATCGACTGGTGCTCGAGAAAGAGTGTCTGAAATGTACATTTTTGAGCCTTTAGTATAAGATACTATCAAATCATAAGCTTGCAAAGTAATCATCATTCTTTGAAGTCGTGAAGGTACTTCAGATAATGGTTTTTTAAAAAGTGTGACTAGAGGTTGGTGGTCTGTCTCTACCTGAATTGGTTTTCCATAAACATATTGGTGAAATTTTTTACATCCAAAAACAATTGCATATAGTTCTTTTTCAATTTGTGCATAGTTTTCTTGACATTTGCTTAAAGATTTAGATGAATAAGCAATAGGATTGTTACCATGAAATATGACTGCACCAACTGCACTTTTAGAGGCATCTACTGACATTCTAACAGGTTTATTGACATCATAATGAATAAGAACTGGGGACTTGCAAATAATTGATTTTAATTTATTAAACTGATTTTCATGATTTTGTGTCCAAGACCATAAGTTTTGTTTTTTAAGTAAATCTCTTAAAATACTAGTTTCTTCAGCTAAATTTGGAATGTATTGACCTAAATAATTAATCATACCTAAAAATCTTTGAAGTTCTTTGACATTTTGAGGAGAAGGCATTTTAGTAATTGCTTCTATTTTTGACTTATCTGGTGACACTCCATGTTGGTTAAAAATGTGTCCCACATAACAAATTTCTGAAAGACCAAATTCGCATTTTTGTTTATTAAATTTTAAATTGACTTCAGAAGCACGTTTGAAAACTGACTCAAGCCGTTCATTATGTTCGGTCTCATTTCGTCCATGAACTAAAATATCATCGACAAATATTACAATACCAGGCAAATCACCAAAGAGATCATTCATTACTCTATGAAATATTTCACCGCTAGAAGCTATACCATACGGGAGTCTAAGGAATTTATACCTACCAAAAGGTGTGTTGAATGTACATAAGTCACTGCTCTCTTTATCCAATTTGATAGTCCAGTAGCCAGAGCTTGCGTCTAATTTTGAAAATATTTTACTACTAGTAACTTGTGACCTGAGATCATTAAATGTAGGATAAGGATAATGAGGTCTTTGAATAGCAACATTTAGGTTTCTCGGATCAAGACATACACGCAATGAACCGTTTGTTTTTTCTACTAAAACAATAGAATTAACCCATTTTGTAGGTTTGGTGACCTTTTCAATTATTTTCATCTTTTCCATATTTCCTAATTCAGACTTTAAACGATTTTGAAGAGAAAATGGTATTCTACGAATAGGACATACTTTTGGTTTCACATTTTCGTCGATATCCAAGTGAACTTCATTTGGAAGACATCCTATACCTTCGAATGTATGAGAATATTTGGATACGACACTTTGTACTGACCTGTCACAATCAAGTTGTAGGTTTTCTATCGATATTTAGGGAATTGAAGACTTCTAATCCATACTCACCAATGAGATTCAAAAATATTGCTATTTGCTTCGTTTCTGACTGTTTCTTTATGTCATTAGCATCGCAGTAAATCTCGAATCTTTGTTTCCAATTTTTCCAATGTTCAGCCATGTTACCATTTTGTCTTGTTAGGGGTTTGACACTGTTACCCAGAAAAATATTGGTCTCCATTCTTCTATTTCCCTGTTGATATCCTCACGATGACACCATGTTTTATATTTCGGGCGTGATGCAATGGGTTCTTACAAATAAAATTCAGGGAGACGAGGACTTGTGTATTGTACATAAAGCAGACATGACATGAAGTCTAACCTCAGACAATATTTCATTTTCTTCTTTAAAAACTAAGATCATAGACTATAATATGAAACAGGGCAGATGCTGTTTAATCTTGCTTAATTATGCCACACCTTGTCAGAAGCCTGCTGGATGTCCAGAAACACTGAGGAGCAATATTTCTTTTGTTCTACCGTTTTTCTAACGTGTTCACAGACCCGGTGTATTTGTTCTACTGTTCCGTGTTGTTTCCTGAAGCCAAACTGATGGTCAGGTAGTACGTTTCTCTCTTTAAGTATTGGAGCCATCCTATGCAGCAGCACATTTTCAAATATTTTGGACATTGTCGGCAAAAGGCTTATTGGTCTATATGACGTTTTTTCTTGGGCTGGTTTCTCTAAAGCTAACATAAATATAAAATACAATGGAATTTATTGCACAAGCATGGGTGATTTAAGTGATAGTACTGAGGACTATGTGCCTGGTTTACCACCAATACTCCAAATCCCAGAATACCAGAGATATAATATACAAACCACGCCGTCACGCAAATAGCCCCGATGATGATGATCAACGACCATACAGCCTATAGACTCCTAATAACAGGCGACCGATGTCTGTCAACACATTAGGGGTATAAATCTTATAACCGTCGTCACTCACCGAGTTCGAAGTAGTATCGACCACTCCTGTGAGCCGTGAACACTTCCGCATTACTCCTTTAAAAAATCGAGACAATAGACATAATATGGCCCCGTGAACAATACGTTGATGTGATAAAGAAAGTCGGACTTCCAGTTTCCTGAAAGACGGTATTACATTTCATCAGTAATTTAAAAGTTCCATAATCTAAATAAGATTAATTTTCTGACAATATGTATCGGAGTTCATCTTATACTGGTCCTACTTGATGCCTTTTATGATTGCGTCCCTTTCTTTTGAAAGTACTTTTATCGCTATCTCTTTTCCTCGATGTTACGTGAACATAATTAGTGATGTTCCAAATTGTACGACCACCTCTGTTGTCGATAAAGCAAAAGAAAAACCTATAACTATTTATTAATGCATTTTTTTTTTCAACAATTAAAACTTACAACAAATAGTTACATCTGATAAATTGTGAAACTTTAATTTATTAATTTTAAAGATACCCACACGATCCTGATTTTAAAAATAAATGGATAATTACAACCAAGCGAGAGAACTGGATCCTGGTTCTGAATAGTGTAATATTATGTTCACGTCATTTTACCGAAGATTGTTTTATTCCTATGAAAAACCGTCGCCGCCTACTAAGTTCATATAAGTTCAGATATTTTACCTACATGATTCAATCGTAATTAGAATAATGAAGGTAATTTAATGCAAGTTAAGTATGTAAAAACATATTTTATTATACCTACAGTTAAAAATATCGATAATTTCTTGTTTGATTTAAAACTCTCCCATCCCTAGTGAAATGCAATGACCTTGAATTAGCCAATCAGAACGCAGTACCCCGTCCCCCTCGCGTACCTCGTACCTCAGCGAGTTGACAGAATAGTTTTCGTGCATAAGATCTTGTGTTAGGCGTCTATAGGCTGTATGGTCGTTGATGATGATTCAACCACCCACAATTTGTTGTAATTTTCCAAATAAATAATAAATGTATCTGATTTTGGGTTCCGGCTTTTATTTTTGACAAGTTAATAGTGAACTCTACTTCCCACTAATTAATCATTAACAAGACTCATTTTCACCCAGTAAAATAGGTGAAAATGGTTTAAAACCGGGTTAAACCCCAAATCACCTAGTTTTAACCCAAATGGGAAGAATGGGTTTTAACCCACTACCCATCTCTCCACGCACGGCTGCGCTTACGCGTTTTCTTAGCGTCTTATTTCTTGTTTACCATTTCCAATCGACCGTTGTATTTTAATTCTTTTCTTCAATATATTCATGTTAGGTATACAGTCTACTACAACATTCATTTTGGTCCACCACAACCTATCGATATTACTATACGATATATAATATACGATCTTACTTACTTAAGTAACAGTAGCCAGTAGGCTACTGTTACTTAAGGGCTACTGTTTTTTTATATTTTTAAATGTTTTATTGTTTAAATTTAGTTTTATAAATAAATATTAAAAAATGTAATTAATATGTTAAGTAATGAATAAAGATCATAATAGTAATAGTTTATTTATTTTGGAGCAAACTCCATATAATAAGAAGTAATATAATATCTGTGATTTAAGTAACATTATTAATACTTATCACAAAACATAAACATACATATAAAATGTTAGTGTGTTATAAATTGCATTTGAGCTATAAATTGATAAAATCTACAGTTTATCTTTATAGATGAAGATAATTGTTTGAATAAAAAGCTGGTTTCTGAGTTGTCGTATGTCGGAAATCAATATGTTGCGAATTTGGGTTTTTTTTTTGGCTGTGCTTGGTCTGATCAGTTTGGTGGTGGCTAGCCCTGCCACGATGAGGTCGAGGAAGGATATTGAAGATTTCAGACAGTTTTTGGAGAATATCCGGAATGGTATGTTAACTTTAAAATGTTTTTGTTTTTTTTTACTTTATTTGTTCTTTATAGCCAATTCTATTTTAATTAAAAAAAAGAAACCGACCAAGAGCATGTCGGGCCACGCTCAGTGTAGGGTTCCGTAGTTTCCCGTCCGTCACAATAAGTGTTCAATCCAATACGATTTTAATAATTATTTTTTTGTTGGAATAAAGATACGTTCAGGATAATAAAATATGTAAACGAAGTTAACAAAAATGCTTGCGTATACGATACAAAAGTATACACTACAAACTTAGTCCAGAAATTATTTTGTACAACTTTTTGTCTTTTTTGTACAAAAACTGTTATTTCCATCCAAGTTCAAAATAATTTTCCTAGAAAGTCCTTATAAAGTTCTACTTTTCAGATTTTTTTCATATTTTCTAAAGTTATGGTTCAAAAGTTAGAGGACACATTGTTTTTTACTTTTGGAGCGGTTATTTCCGAAATTATTGACTTTATCAAAATATTATTGTAGTAAACCCATATTCCTTTTTTAATACCTGTACAACAATATATCACACGTTAGGGTTGACATGTTGACTATAAAAAAAAACACTTCCCACTTTACATATAGGGGGGCTACCCTAATGAAACATTTTTTTCCCATTTTTATTTTACCACTTTGTCGGCGTGATTGATACATATATTGGTACCAAATTTCAGCTTTCTAGTGCTAACGGTCACAGAGATTAAGCGAGGACGGACAGACGGACGGACAGACAGACATGGCGATACTTTATGGGTTCCTAGTTGACTACGGAACCCTAAAAATGAAAAAATAAATAAACGAGAAATAAAAAAACTAAAATGTGATATAGCTAATCGCAGTTTAAGTAGTTTTCTTTAATTTAATTTTCATGGGGGTTGGGGACAAATTATTTATTGACTTTGGTTTTGAGTTTGAAACAATCTTTCGGTTTGGGTCGTACTATAGAGGTCGTATAAAATTCGAAAGGACCTACTAAGTTACCTACAAAAAAAAACAATTCATTTTTTTGAAACTTTTTACCCAAGCTCTTTAATTTGTCTCTAGAATTCGGATTTAACTTTTTATGTAGGTGTTTTTAAAAGATGACCATGACTTTTTGTCCTTACAGTAACTCCAATAACCTCTGTTTCCTCTCTGTGAATATTTGGCAAGTTTGACTTGGATCAAAATAGTTTAGTAGACAACAATAAGAAAGTTAAACAGACAAACGCAGGTTCGATAAACAACTCAATGTCAATCAAGTGATACAAAGTGAAGCTGAATGAAATGTGTGATAAACTTATCCTCATCTCGTTAAAAATGCAAAACATCTTAAAGGTGTCAAATGGTAATAAAGGGTTTTTTTTTCTTTTTTGGGATGGGAAATCATCTAATGACTTCTCCTACTCTGGGCGGAGCGGGCGAGTGAGTGTCAGACTTTTACTGACTAAAACCCATCCATGTTCCTTCTTCGCCCTTTATGTTCCGGGGCCGCGGTATCTCTTTCGAACAGGCCCGCAACCCCGGCAGGCTTCGTTCGACCCTTGCCCCTTCATTGTGCTGTCATCTCTTTGAGGCGCGCGTGGAACACGAACGCTCCGTCGACACGGCCTGTCGTCATCGTTAGACGGACGGACGGCTAGCTAGTCCATAGCCAACCGTCCACAGGCCCGCATCTGCGGTGGCCAGTAGCCACCACGTGTCCCCCGACGCCCGGTGCGTCTCCCGCGGCGGCCGGGAAGAGACGCTCTCTCCCTCTCGCTCCGGACCATGGATTGAACCAGGGCCCGACGCGAGAGGTCGCCGCCGCCGATCGCCGCTACGAGGACACGGCGGTGCTCCGCCCACGCAGGGCAGACTTCCACCGTGTGCTCCACCGTGTCCTCCGGTCGATCCTCGCAGTGGAGACACCCGGGCGTTTCCTCCCGCCCGATTCGGTACAGGTACCTCCCGAAACATCCGTGTCCGGTGAGGACCTGCGTCAGACGGAAGGTGAGGACGCCGTGGCGCCTCTCCAGCCACTCCTCAAAGAGGGTACTTACCGCCACTATCGTGGCGTGCCCTATAAAGGGTTATCCAATACAAAATTAGGCTACGTATTAAACACGGTCTATACCTAAACGTAGAATAATAATTACGGAAGATATCCCATAAGTAGCATTTCAAGGTTACGTTTAAAAAATAAAACCGACTTCAAAAAAAACAAAAAAGTGAAAAATAACTTTAGCTTCTGAAGTCGGTGAACTTTGTTTGATTGCTTTAGTTATTTTGTCACCGACTTCAGAAGCTAAAGTTATTTTTCACTTTTTTGTTTTTTTTGAAGTCGGTTTTATTTTTTGCAAAAAAGTTTTTATTTTTCACTTTTTAGTGGTTCACAGGTGCTTGATACATGGAAAGTGCATACCGTTACAATTACAACAAGCCCAAACACGACTATGGTACATTGTCTCATTATGGAGTTCCGTGACTCTTGGCTTCATCATCAGATCTGATGGTAGAATGGTTCTTATCAAACGCAAATGCTTCACTTGTTGTAGAAAATACCAAAATCGCAACACGTTTTCAGATAAAATTTGAAGAGTTCCCTCGATTTCGCCAAGATTCCATCATCAGATCCCAATTTGGTGGCTATGGGACCAACTTGGAAGTATACCCTTTCAAACAAAAAAAGAATTTTTCAAATCGGTTCAGGCGTCTTCGAGTAATCGGTGAACATACATAAAAAAAAAAAAATACATACAGTCGAATAGAGAACCTCCTCCTTTTTGGAAGTCGGTTAAAAATTGTCATAAGGTTTTTAACGCGAAATTAAATCCCGTTTTTTCCTAACAGGGAATGGGAACGCCGAGCAATTCCAAGCGAGAAAAAGGACTCTTCCGTTGGCTAACCCTGAGGAGTTAAGCGGCAAGTTTCAGGGTGATATAGTCCTAGATGTTCCGTTTCCGGCGTAGTAAACAACAGACGTTCCGATAATCACTCGCTATAAAAACTCGAAAAAAGTGTCTCAACAAGTTATAACAGTGTATACAATAGTTATAAGTAAACATTTAGTTGTGGAAAGTGCACCAAGTGAACAAATCGCGCATGAAATCTACTAAATAACTGAAATATTACTGTGAAAATATTCATAACATAACCTCAAAATACTATTGAGTGCAAACCATAGACAATACTCAAGTGTCATATTTAACCAACATTACAAACTATTTTGACAGATAGAGTGTTGCCAAATAGAGAAGTTAAATCCTAACATTAAAGAATTTTACCATATATATTGCGCGGCAATTTTGAAATATCACAAAAAGAAATGGAAGACCAGATGCAAAAATTACTGGAAAAAATCCAAGAACAAATGGATAGGCAAACAATATCAATTACAGAGGCTGTTACTCAAAATATTACACAGCAATTGGGCGAAAAGTTCAAAATGCTAGAGGAACAAAACCAGAATCTTCAATTAGAAGTTTCGGAGCTGAAAGAAAAAATAAAGGGATTAGAGACACAGAAGAAAAAGAACAATTTATTATTTTTTGGAATAAAAGAGGACCGGGCAGAAGAAAACAATATAGTAAAATTCATGAAAGAAAAAATCAACAACCACCTGTCACTCGATATCCAAGAAAATGAAATCGATAAAGCTTATAGGATCGGACAAAAAACCAGCAATGGACTTCGACCTATACTTATCTCCTTCACCTCCAACTGGAAACGAAACTTAATCATCAAAAACAAAAAGAAACTCCCGGAAGGAATATACATAAAAGAGGACTTTACGAAAGAAACGTTAGAAATAAGAAAGTCTTTGCAACCTAAACTCGAAGAAGAAAGAAACAAAGGCAATATTGCCTACCTACGAGGAGAAAAACTAATAGTTAAGAAACCATCGGATACCCAAAAGAGTGAGAAAAGAAAGAGAGAATCATCCTACTCACCTAACCAGAACCAACAACCCTCCTCAGCGGGTCCAAAGAAAATTGCTGCAAAGAATGCTTTCGAGTTTATGACCCGTCCTCGAAGCAACTCACTTAAAGAAAAAACGGATAATTAGCAATTAAAAACTGCTCCCAAGCCGACTGGTCATCGTGGGAGTATAAGACCAAAACCCTCTAAATTCCAACATAACACCACACCGAAAAATAAATTAGAACAGGCACCACAGCAACTGAAGATATGTACATATAATGTAAGATCGTTGTCTACAAGAGAACGATTATTAGAACTGACCTACGCTCTCAAGAACATACATTTTGATATAATAGGCTTGGGAGAAGTAAGGAGAATGGGCTGCAATGTAGAAGAACATCGAGAATACATATTATGCTATATAGGTGAAACCAACGGGCTGTATGGGGTAGGTTTCTTAGTCAAGAAAATTCACAAACAAAACATTGTAAGCTTCACGGGTATATCAGAAAGAGTGGCAGTCCTGAAACTAAAATATGATCATGAATCATTAACCCTTGTGCAGGCCTATGCACCTACCGAGCAAGCTTCCGAAGAGGAGACTGATAAATTTTACAATGATTTAAGAAAGGCGCAAGAGAATCAAGACCGAAATGTGATTGTAATGGGAGATTTTAATGCTAGACTAGGACAACCTAAAAAATATGAAAAATTTATAATGGGAAAATTTGGATACGGAAAGCGAAATGAGAAAGGTGACAGACTAGTACAGTATGCCTACGAACAAAAACTGAGCATAATGAACACATATTTTAAAAAGAATGCTGATCGCAGATGGACCTGGATATCTCCAGACCAAAAAACAAAAAATGAAATTGATTATATTATGTGCAACCAACCAAGGCAAATAACCAACATAGAAGTACTAAATAATGTGCCATTTCCATCGGACCACAGACTAGTAAGATCATCCTTTAGCTTGAAATCACTTAAGAAGGACAGGAAAACTTGCAGTTCATTACCTAGAATGCCAAAAACCGACAATGAAAAATTATTGTATTTAGCAAGCCTTAAAGAAAACCTAGAGACACAATTCTGTGTACCACCTGAAGAAAATAATGTACAACATTACTATGATAAAGTGGAACATGCAATCACAAGTAGCCTAAAAATAAAATACAACAACTCAAAAGATAAGACAAAAATCTTGAGCAGAACAACAAGAGACCTAATAGATAAACGCACTAAACTAATCCAAACCAAACACAAAACCAAAGAAATGAAAGAAAAGCTAAAGAATCTGTTTAAGATGTGCAGCAAGGCTATAAGAAGTGATTACAATAAGTACAAAAGAGAAGTTGTAGAGAGAAACTTAAATAAATATAGAAGTTCGAAACGAGCTTATAAAGAATTAACGATACACAGAAACTGGATAGGAAAACTCAAAAAAGGATTTGGAGAAACGAAAACAAGGCAAGATGTAATCAACCACGCCACAGAGTTTTACAAGGAGTTGTATAAAAAAAAATTCGGAAATAAACGAGACGGAAGACAGTTACATAGATCCTGAAGAGGAAGAAGAAACAGTAAAACCTATTGATGAGTGTGAGGTACTTGAACATCTCAAAAAACTCAAAACAGAAAAGAGCCCAGGCCCGGACAATATAACTAACGAAATTTTAAAAATCGGGGCACCCCTCTTACTCTCACATCTAACACAAGTTTTTAATTCATGTCTCAAAACAGAAAAGGTCCCCAAACAATGGTGTAATTCTGATATAGTTCTGCTTTACAAAAAAGGAGACCCACTAGACATTGGGAACTATAGACCAATCAGTCTATTGCCGAGCACTTATAAACTCTTCACAACAATATTGTTGAGCAGGATTACACCAATCATAGACGCATCACAACCAATCGAACAAGCAGGCTTCCGCTCAGGATTTTCAACAATAGATCACATCCACACCTTGGAACAAATACTAGAAAAATATAAAGAATTCAATCAACCGCTCTACATAGCTTATGTAGACTACACAAAGGCATTTGATACCATAGCTCACACTTCCATCTGGAAAGCCCTCAATAAATGTGGTGTAAGTAAGACATACATCAACATCATAAAAAACATCTACTCTCAAAGTACAAGCAGAATCAAGATGGAAAAAAAAGGAGAACAGATTTCAATAGAGAAAGGTGTCAAACAAGGTGATCCTCTATCACCGAAACTCTTTGTAGCAGTACTGGAATGTGCCTTCAAAAACCTTGATTGGAGCCGGAACGGAATATGTATACTAGGGCACCACCTTAGTCACCTGAGATTTGCAGACGACATCATTTTGTTTGCCAAATCTGCCAGAGAGTTAGAACAAATGATGCAATCTCTTGCATATGAAAGTAAAAAATGTGGTCTACATATGAACGCAAACAAGACTAAGATGATGACAAACAGCATAGAAAGACCTATACAGGTCTCTGGACAACAGATCGATTATGTACAAGAATACATGTACCTCGGAAAACAAATCTCATTCAACAAAAACAGTAATGAAGAGGAAGTGGACAGAAGGATCAACAGCACATGGAAAAAATTTTGGATGCACAAAGACATTTTGAAGGGAGACTATGATTTAAAATTAAAGAAAATCGTCATGGATACATGTATAGTTCCAAGCCTAAA
Source organism: Xestia c-nigrum (assembly GCA_916618015.1). Lineage (NCBI taxonomy): Eukaryota > Metazoa > Arthropoda > Insecta > Lepidoptera > Noctuidae > Xestia > Xestia c-nigrum. Next base: position 22,997,583 of record OU745246.1, read on the forward strand.
TTATGGCAGCCAAACATGGACATTCACAAATAAAATAAAAAGTAAAATCAAAATATGCCAGCGATCAATGGAACGAAGTATGCTCAAAATAAGAAAAATACAAAAAATTCGAAGTGAAGACATAAGGAGGAAAACTAAGCTCACAGATGCTCTTGAACAAGCTCTGCGACTTAAGTGGAAATGGGCTGGTCATTTGTCAAGGTACACAGACAAGAGATGGTCTTTACAAGCTACCAAATGGGCAGGACCTGCCGGAAAAAGAAACAAAGGCAGACCACTTAAACGTTGGGCTGACGATATTAAAGAAATAGCAGGTAAAGACTGGTTGGAATCTTCCCGGAATAGGGATAAATGGAGGGAATTAGAGGAGGCTTTTACCCAAAAGGGGTTCGTGTAAGAGGAAACAGCAAGGAAAATATTATTATAACAAACATAGTATTATTACAAACTAACCTAGTTTAAGAAATTTACTAACACTTTAAATTGTAAACATACTTTTATACCGAAATAAACAAAGCTTTGTTATTATTATTATAGTCCTAGATGATGAAGATTATACAGAGTTGCTGCAGGAGTTTGCAGTAGGCCGCATCGCTTACAGCTCGCCTTCCATTGGACGATGGCCTAACAACACCGTCGTATTTGAATTCGGCGACGGAGAATTTAGTAAGTTCCTTCTTATGTCTTGTTTTGTTTATGAATATTTGTTTAGGTTTTAATTTGCAGGATGTTTTAGGGCATTTTTTAAGTGTCCAGAAACGATTAATTACTCATTAATAGATTCTTGACAACACAATTATCTCTTTATAATTATCACATGAAAATTGAGCTGAATTTGTTTGATTGCAGACCATGATGGGCCAATAACCGAAAACGAAACTTTGGCATTTGATGGAGAAACCAATATGCTCGTCAATTGTTACTAAAAAATACTAATACATGTTGTTATTGCTAGCCCAAATTGTCCCACAACTGGGCAAAGGCCTTCCAACAGTCATAATTCTGCTCTACTTCCCATAATGTCAAAATAGAAAATGATATTTTCACCACGATTGTAATCATTAACAACACATTATTTTATTGCCCTCCGCAGTGACGAAACACCTTATCCTGTACCTTAGTAATGGCCATATTTGGTTTTACGATAAATATCGCAAATTTGATAAAAATCTTCGAATTAAAAATATTGGGTAAGAGGGACATAGGTATTGTTTAGCAGACAGGAACAATACATACATTTAAATACTGGTATTTGTTTGGATCCCGTTAGACTGGAAGCCGACCCCAACATAGTTGGGAAAGCAAAAGAGACAGGAACAATAAGTTAAATATCTTCAAAAATAACCTTATTTCTGGATTACGAATAAAACCAAAAGTTTATTGTAACCACAACAAATGTGTCACTGACCTGATTCATTTTGTCAACGAGAATATTATAAAAGAAATCATAGACATTGATCATATCATTTGATGTTACAAATAAACATATCAAACGATGTTGATAAAATCGACACTTTTATAAATGCAATCAAAGATTACGATTCTGATAGAATGCTTATAAATAAAACACTGCATGTGTTCAAACATAGCAAAACCCATAGTATATTCGTGGTAAACATCGCAATACTATTTGTCTATAAAATACTAAGCAGTTCATTTTAAAGATATAAATAAGTTATAACTATGGAAAGGTACCACTCTAAACAGCCAATTCTTTTATGATCGTGGTCCCGTATAATTTGAAGAAAGCTAACAAATTGTGGTTTCCTACGGATAACGCACAGAAGGCCGCCATTTGGGAAGCAGTTAGGGACATTGAAGCACATACTTGCGTCAAGTTCCGGAACAGGACAGCATCGGACACTATCTATGTAAAACTAACTGTAAGTACCATTTCATTTTTAAAAATTATAAAATCATAAATTTTGATAAAGATAAACGGGAACCAAAATAAGCCGCGAATAAAAGAACGTAACCCACTGGATAAGATATAAACAAGCTTAATGGATCGTAAGATATGGGTTGAGTACAATTACAGTAGCACAATCCTGATAGTGTGATAAACAATATTAGCCTAAAATATCTTTTCGATACGGGAATGCATAAAAGTTATATTGTTGAAATATAAACTGCACTAGTAACGTTCATTAAAGAAACGAATGTTAGTAGATGCGTAGCGTGGGTGATTGTATGGGTGTGTGAGTGTGTAGATGTATGAGCGTGTGTGAGAGTGTTATTGTGCGTTTAAGTCATTTTAAGGATGTCTTCAGTATCATCATAGTTTAATTTTTGCAGCCAGTCGGTTAATTTATTTTTGCATTTATCTTTTGTGAGGCTAAAGATTTGTAGCATCTCATGAGTTTTATTGTATAAGTACCCACCCAGATAGCAAAAGAAACGCCGTGCAAAAATAGTAGTTTGTGACGTCGGTGACGGCGCTCCACTAGGTCATATCGTCTTTTCCCCCTAGACAGCGTTGGATTATAAACCAGCAGAGAATGCTGTTTCCGCAGAATGTGCAGTATAAACAGTTGACGCACTGTCAGGACTTCATTCTCTTTGTATAGCTGTTCAGTGGGATACGGTTGGAAAGACGACACTTTAAGTATAGCTCTTTGGGTTCTTTCGATTTCTATTAGGGTAGTTTTTGGAGCTCCACCCCAAGAGGTGATGCAGTATTGAGCAAGCAATATTTATCGAGTACATGTCTCAGCGTCTTGAACACATATATTAGTTTCCGCAATCTGTTACTAAGAGTGGTTATGTGATCTTGGAATCTTAGGTTCTTATCGATTGTTATTCCTAGGTATTTTACATTCTCAGCCTTGGTGAGTGGTTCGCAGTAGCTCATAAGTCTGCTATTCATTACCCTTTCCAGTATTTTGGAAAAAGCAGTCAGCACAGATATAGGTCTGTAGTTGTCAACACGGCTCCTGTCCCCACTCTTGTAGAAGTTCCTTTCAGCTTTGTTTAGGGTACACTCATTATCATCAATTAATCATTCACAATCCAACAGGGTGAACCAAGCGGCTGCTACGCGAACGTAGGCCACAGGATTTCTCGCGGGGTCCATGAGCTGAACCTGGCCCGCAGCACCGTCGGCAAAGACTGCTTCAGACACGCCACCATCGTTCACGAGTTCATGCACATCCTCGGTTTCGTCCACATGCATACCACCTTCAACAGAGACGAGTACGTCAAGATTCATGAGCAGAACATCGCTCCAGGTATGTTTGAGAAAAATATATAACATACATTGTTGAATTGATCTTAAGTAAAACAGGAACGGTAAGTGTTGGCCGTCCGGGCGGTGAGATGGGCAGACGATATTGTTGCCATTGCGGGAATATCCTGGACGAGGCTGGCACAAGAGCGTGGAGCTTGGCACAAACAAAGAGGCCTATACCCAGCAATGGGTGAAGTCGGGCTGTGAATGATGAAGATGTAAAACAGGAATCGGGTAATATGAAGAGTAGTTAAGTTGGTCAAGGTGTTTCTATCCGTTCACTGTGTACTCAAAGATTTACTTATTTACTCTCCATGTGGTGGTACATCGGCTGACTTACTGGCATTCCCTAACAGTTACCTAACCTTTGGCCTTTGGGTTTCAATAGGACAAAGGAGTATTTCAACAATGTAGAACCATTATTGGTCTATGACAATCCTCAGCTTTGAAATCAAGGTATACAAGTTTAGTAATTATATTTGTTTTCAAGACTCATTCGTCTGGTTCTATAATTAGTACTTCTACCAATGTTAATGCTAATGTTATGGTGGTTTGTATATTTTGATACTTAAAACTTACTTTAAAAACTACAGTGATTTTGACTAGCATTTTATTAAATAGGTGTTTTTTTTCATTGTTACCTATGCTCTACAATCTTTTCTGCTGACTTTCTTTTAGTTTCATAAATACTACGAATGGATTTTAACTTTTCTTTTTGTTCATTCAGAGTAACGCCGGCAACATGGGTCAGCGTGTCTACATCACCGACAGTGACTGGCTTCGCATCAACAGATATTACAACTGCCCAGGCGCATGGAACTGAACTTCAAACAATTACTTTTAATCTAACCTATAACGCTTAGTAAACTGTACGGCTTTACCTACCATGAATAATGTAAATATGATCATACAGGGTGTAAACCACCTCATCACGAAGCCGTCAACCAAGCATTCTGTACATCAAACTAAGTAACTTTACGCAAAAATTATTGCTGGGAAACAACTTTTTTTTTTTGAGGTTATAAATCATGTTTTGTGGTAGAACTCAATGTAACGCACTTAAAACATTGTGCTGATGGATTGATTGAATAGTACGGGGGTCGTGGAGGTGTTGTTTAAGTCTTACAAAAACTTTTTTTGCAAAAAATAAAACCGACTTCAAAAAAAAAACAAAAAAGTGAAAAATAACTTTAGCTTCTGAAGTCGGTGACCTTTGTTTGATTGCTTTAGTTTTTTTGTCACCGACTTCAGAAGCTAAAGTTATTTTTCACTTTTTTGTTTTTTTTTTGAAGTCGGTTTTATTTTTTGCAAAAAAAGTTTTTATTTTTCACTTTTTAGTGGTTCACATGTGCTTGAAACATGGAAAGTGCATACCATTACAATTACAACAAGCCCAAACACGACTATGGTACATTGTCTCATTATGGAGTTCCGTGACTCTTGGCTTCATCATCAGATCTGATGGTAGAATAGGTCTTATCAAACGCAAATGCTTCACTTGTTGTAGCAAATACCAAAATCGCAACACGTTTTCATATAAAATTTGAAGAGTTTCCTCGATTTCGCCAGATTCCATCATCAGATCCCGACTTGGTGGCTATGGGACCATTTGGGAAGAATACCCTTTCCAACAAAAAAAGAATTTTCCAAATCGGTTGGCAAGCGACGGAGTTATGCCCGAACAAACATAAAAAAAAAAAATAGAAACATCCGAATTGAGAACCTCCTCCTTTTTTAGAAGTCGGTTAAAAAACACTTGTATTTAAAAAAAAAACTTGTCAAAAAGTTGTAACTTTGACCCCCCGTATCTCCGTAACTAGAAGGTTCCCAGGTATGGTGTAGAACAAAAAAAATATCGCAATGATGAGGAGAACAAGTGCCTGTCGGCTTCGTGAAGAGGTGTTTTACACCCTTTATTTTTTTTATTATACGCTTTTATTTTTATAAAATCATCTGTGTATTTTACTTTCAAATTTGTTCACGTCTTCATATTTTTTTTTCGATATAGCATCTCGCAGTTTAACTAATAGAGGTTGTCGTTTGCTTAACCGGACTATGAAGGGACATCCTCGTAACGAAGTTGGAAAGCACTAAGACTTTTCCTCTCCGTCATTGTGATCATTTGTTTGTTCTACACCTTACCTGGCAACCTTCTGGTTGCGGAGATATTGGGGGTCAAAGTTCCAACTTTTTGACATGTTTTTTTTTAATACAAGTTTTTATTGTACGATTTTTACACCTCCACGACCCCCGTACTATTCAATCCATCCATCAGCAAAGTGTTTTGAGTGCGTTACATTGGATTGCTACCACAAAACATGATTTTTCACACCAAAAAATAGTCGTTTCCCAGCAATATTTTTTTCATAAAGTAACTTAGTTTGATGTACAAAATGCATGTGATGAAGTTGTTTAGACCCTGTATTTATTTATTTAATCATTTATGTACACACTTATTAACTGAAAAAAAAAAAAAAAATAGAAACATCCGAATTGAGAACCTCCTCCTTTTTTAGAAGTCGGTTAAAAAGAAAAAAGGAACAGAAAATAGTATCTACAAAGGATTTAGTAATAAGATCTAAGGAAAAAGTATTCCTTAGATCTTAGTAATTGTATAGAGTTTTTATTCAATTGACTATAATTATTATTGAGCTTATTAAGTTACAAGAGCTTCTGAATAAAAAGTTCTCGAAAATGTCGGTGTCGTGCCGTCAGTGACGAATTGGGTAAGCAAAAGAAATCCACAGACCAACAAGATATTATTTACAAAACACACAAGCTGACTTTTTGTAAGTGCTCCCGAGGGGTTTTGGCGACCTACATGTTGTCGGGAACACATGACGATGCGTCTGCGGCTTTGATCTCGACGAATCATGCGCCCGCGCCGCTCGTACACTGTCGCAGTAAATTTTGTCAGGACAAATTTCGACTCTTTGAAATTGTTGAGATTTAAACGCATCGGGCGCTGATTTAATCAGATTTATTAGGTTTTAACTACAAGAATGAATGAGTGCTGAAGTCGGCTATAATGTAGTTGTTTTGATTGGTAAGTTAATTACTTAAGATGGCAGTTATTGCTGCTTTAGCGTCCTGTATGTAGAAAATAAACTCTTGTTATGGCGAATCTTCTTTGTAAGAATGTCGGCCTACTTACTTGGTCTTTTGATTAAAAATAACTAATAGGTATCAGACATGATTATATAAAATATGATTCTACTCGTATTTAGTTCGTCAGTTAGATTATCGAAAAAAAATGGGTACATATTTATATATTTTTTGTTTGATCATATGAATAAAAATTTACGAAGAATTATAACGCATCATAGATCATGAGATGAGGCTTGTATTATTTTATTGTACAACGGGCTGGTGTCCGCAACTCCACGTCAAAGTGCGTATTTTGCGTATGGGCTATTAATCCACCACGCGGCCCAGTGCGGTTTCGTAGATGTCACATGTCTTCGAATCTTTGGTTCTAGGACATGCCGGTTTCCTTCACCGTTTTGAGAGCAGTGGTGATGAAATAAATTACACAAAGTAATTCGCCTGTCTGGGCCTGTCACACATACAGATAGGCCGCCACCACTGGGCCACCGCTGCTCTTATGAGGGAGGCTACTGACGTCACTTGTGGGTAAAAACTAGTGCAAAGTGTCGCAAACGCACTGTATCGTCTCAATTTTTTGTTTACTTACGAGAAAAAAAAATACGTGTCCAATCTATTTTTTATGAATGACCCATAATGTTATAGAATTGTTATTATTGACCTTTTACATTTAAAACCCAATGGATAGTAAATATTGACATATCCAAATCCAGACATGAAACCGATCACTAAACCTTGACAGGTCACGGTCTGGTGACGCGACTGTTGACAGCTGTAACGCCGACAGTGATGCGCAGGAGTTGAAACCGATACCCCGCGATACCGCCATGGGCGCAGGCGCGGTGGTCGGCTATTTACGAAGTTTCGCGGAAATTCGACGGAACATGCCGAAAGTATTATGTTACTAGGATGTAGTTAGGTCTTTTTCGAATTGAGTCATAGAACAATTAAACCTCATTCTCATGATACTTACCAGAATTTTTGTAAGTTTTAATTTTCTGCGGGATTTTGGATCTGTAAGTGTGCATTTCCCTCTCATTGAGAGGAGGCCGTGTCCCAGCAGTGGGAACATTACAGGCTGATGATGATGATGATGATGATGATGAGTGTGCATTTAGATGTGAGTGACAGCGGGGTTTTCGCCAGATTATTTATTCATTCATTGTGATGCATTAAAATTTAGGTATTGTTAGCTCATAAAACAAGATGTGTGTGATCACATGAAAAAATGAAGTAGACGTTAACTTGCTTAACTGTTAAGTTTTTTCGTAGCATGTGTTTTATCTTTTCAACTCCAAAAAAACTGAACAGGAGTTGCCAAAAAAGGACATGTCAATAACGACGATGACTTAAAACCCCAAGAGAGCCAAATCGGCGTCGAACAAACGTTTACACCAGAACTCTATGAAAAGCTTACACTGACAGGCACTTAGTGAATTTGAGACAAAAACGATAAAAGTGTGTCCTTAAAAAAGTGTCAAAGTTTAACGACATTATCGACGTAAAAAAGTTAAAAGCCGTCAAAGAGAAGAGCCGTCTATTTTCGTACGAATGTTTTCAATTAAGATTATAGTTACAGCCACAAATTACTAATTTCCTGAGGAAATATCTGATTATCTATTATTTTTATCTTGAAAATTATTTGTAGGTTTACGAGCTGTTCGGCACCGATGACTTTATATATTATGACAGATTTTTATACAAATATCTTCTAATAACAGACTTGAAAAAATCTTCGGTTGAGGATGTTCTAATTAGTATCCCTACTTGTTTCTTTTTTAACTATCTGGTACAATATTTAGTTACTTGATTGCAAAAACCTTAGCAATAAAATAATTTTATGGAATTAATAAGGGAATTGCGCAAGGCTCAGTCTTTAGCCAAATTGTTTTATTGTCTTAAAAATAATCATATTTTTCTTATATGCGTCATATTTCTTTAAATCTGAACTTAGTCACCTTTTAACCATACTTAAACGAATGTTTTTTTTTCAAAGTAAGAGAAAAAACAATAAATAAAAAATATTGAATTAAACAAGGTTAGGACACAACATCATCAAATATTAGTTTAGAACGCGGAATGTGTTGCATAATGTCAGAAATTAGAGCTCCCTTTTTACGGCGGTGCTTACCTACCACCGCGGTGGCATCCTTCCGGATGCGCTTGCGCCGCGAATCGCACGACTCGTTAGCTTGGGAGCCCATTAATTTAGCGAACACGTCAACACAAGAGTGGTTGGCGATGGGCCGCAACCCATAATTATGTTTCGGTGATTAATTATCATTATGCCAAATATTTTTAAGGATTTGGAGTACGGTATGCAACTGTGATTTTAAGGGTTCCATTTTTGGCATTTGGCTACAAGACTTTACATTAACTGCATCTGAAGTAAGACAAAGAATTTGTGTAGGTATGGGCGGCATGGGTTTGCTAACAGTGAACTTTATCCCAATAGGATTAAAAAACAAAAGGCCAAAGTTCTTCCTAAATTATGCTTTTTCAAGCCGGTCATTCACCACATTCGTCTACACCGCCTTCTCGCCTCCTTCCTTGCTTGTTTCCTTCTGTAAAACACATAAGGAAAGCACTTCCAAAATAATCCTTTACATACTCAAAATAGCAAACTTTCTTTTTTTTGCAAAAGCTTAGTCTAAAGTCTTACTTTCAAATCAGAACGGTAATCCATCATCAATTACTCGTTTCTATTTGCGTTCAACATTTAATTGTTTTAGTATTTTTCGTTGTAAGTGCTAAAACTGTATCGTTAATTAATCGTTGGGACCAAGTGTTGCGTGGATGCGACATGAATAATGGCTCCACTGATTTGAGGTAATTGTCATGCGCGTGAGCAAGGCGTTCGCCATATTTTGCCAAAGATTTAGGAAGAAAAGCTTTTAGTAAGAAACAATGACTTACTTTGGAATACAAATGCGGTGAGTTCGACAAAAAAAAACAACTTCTTCTACTAAAAACTTTAAGAAGAAATACCGAAACAACGACAGTTTTAGAAAACAATTTTGAAATTCGAGTTTTAAATCTAAGTCTGCTTAATGATAACCTAACTAGGCAGAGATTCATCAATTAGCAAAATAAAATTCTAAACATTAAAAGTAAACGAAAGTTACGTAACAGCATTAAAAAAAATACAACTCCCATTCATAACTTTAGGGGCGGTCCCATTTTTTCTTTCAATTTATCCTCTGAACATCGCAATACATGGCCACCATACCGGATGATGTGGTGACAAATGGCTATGTTCACGGATTATTGAGTCGCCATCCCTTCAGAATGAATACGTACACGTCAGGTTAGACCACACCGTGGCTAAATTAATTATTATTGCGTTTTTACTGAGCTTCCACAAATTAACGTCAGATATGATTTATTAGTATTGTGAAATAATTGTTTTGAACTTGCGTTTAATTGGTGCGAAACAAAATAAAGAGTGGAAAATATGACTTGTGTTACTTTATAGACATAGATATAGGGACTGCCCGTAGCTTCCTTCGCCCACGAAAGTTGTAGGATGTGAAAGAACTATATACCGTCATGAAAGGTATGATGCTTGTGTGTCAAAGAACCATAAGCACTTGAAACAGAGCTAAACAACTCGTATTTCTCAAATATTAATTTACTAGCTGACCCACGCAACTTCGTCTGCGTCACATAAGAGAGAAAAACGAAAGAAAAAAAATCCCCGTTTTTGCAACATTTTTCATTCCTGCTCCGCTCCTAATGATCGTAGCGTGATGTTATATAGCCTAAAGCCTTCCTCGATAAATGGACTATCCAACACAAAATATTTTTTCAATTTGAACCAGTGTTTACTGAGATTAGCGCGTTCAACCAAACAAACTCTTCTGCTTTATAATATTAATATATAGTATAGATGCAACTTAAAAGATGTCGCCTCTTTCTGGACCAAGACTCTTTCGTCCAACCAAATCCAAACAGGGGAAAAGGCAAATAGATTTAATTTGAAATAAGTACCTACCTACTAGTTTGATTTTTCACCGCAAAAAAAGTCGATTCCCAGCATTCACAATTTTTGCGCTGAGTTACTCAGTTTGAAGTACAGAATGCTTGGTTGACGGCTTCGTGATGAGTCGGTTTGCACCCTGTATACATTTTCTAAGTTTGAAAAAAGCTGATTAATAGTTGTAACGTTACGGTTTCCCGGATAGGAAAACGTAAGGTTGCATTGTGTAAAATAAGATAAAAATGACAAGGGTAAATAGTAGCAAAATGATTTAATATAGACTAAGGAAGCCGAGGTAACGTGGAGGGGTCCAGGCTTGAAGCTCGCAGTAGGCAGGAGCGGCTCGCCGCAGCGTTAGACTCGCTTGCAGACGCCATTCTTGCGAGGGTTTTTTTTTTTTCTTTTTTTTTTTTTTCAGCTTTTCCCCGTTCGTGGTAAAACAGGTCCTTACTATTCTGATTTTCACATTCATACTAGTTCTCGCATTTTTGCCTCTCGCACTTTCAAGCTTCATACTGGATCTTTCTTTCATTCGTCTCTTTCATTCTTAGCCGGGTGGGACTCCCGCTATCTAACTAATTTTTCTTATAACTTTCTTTATTAAGGGTATAATTATTAACTACGCAACTTGGTTTTTATTAACATTGTTTGCTTATCTTATTACATAATTAACTACTGCTATATTTACTATTTACTATTTTTCTATTACTAATGTTTTATTCATTCTACACTTATAGTTTAACAATTATGCATAATTCTACTATTTCGACATTTTGTTCTTGTATCTATGTTATACACTTTTAATACATGTGCTTTCTTATTTTAATACATCTTATTTTCTAATTTTCATCTCAAGCCTATTTTATTAGTTTTACATAATACATTCATTAACTTAATCTTTATTCATACAATTCTTTGTTTTTATGACAGACTTACAAGGTGGATCTCTTATCTTATACTTGGTGTTTTGAACTGCTATAGGGCTATTAGAATTACAAAAAATATTTACTTTCCTAGATGTTGTGGCAATAATATATATATATACTTTAGTTATACTATATTTATTGACATTTCTTTAACTGTGGGTTTTACTTCCTCATCGTTTTTGGTGTTGTTTTGAGGTGCGTGTTTTGTGTTCTGTGTGTGTTTTTGATATAGTTGTATATATTTACTATATATGTTGTATATCTGTGTTTGTATGTATTCTCTGGTTTCCATCTGTCTGTTTATTTCCTTGCTATAATCCACTATTTTCATGTACTCCCAGGTTGTGTTTCTGTGTTGGTGTCTTTGTGTGTGTGTTGTGCGTGTTACGTGAACCCTAGAGAGCAGTTTAGGCGTATGCCGTCGTCGTCCGAGCCAGATAGTCCCATTTCTTTCGGACCGGGCACTCCACGCTGAAAGCGTTGTGGTCGGTCCTCTGAAACGTCGAGTGCAAGCAGTTGCAGCACTGCGGTTCATTACCCGCGATAAACTCTGCGCACTTCTCGCGTAAGTGCGGTCCTCCGCAGTGACTGCACCTGTCCGCACTCTCCGTACAAAATTTCCGGCCGTGCCCGAACGCTAAGCACTTGGTGCATTGGATGAGCGGCGACTGGTCCTCCACCCTGACCCTTTGCAGGTCGAGGTAAAGGGCTCCAGCCTCCGTCATCCTCTGCCATACACTCGGTCTGACTTGGACGACAACGTGCGCCGTTTTGGGGTTCCTGGTCCTCTTCTTGTACTTTATTGTGATTTCTTTGTCCTCTTGGCTCAAGTCCCTAAAAATGTTTGCAGTAGAGCGCCCTCACCATTTCTTCGTCGTCGCTGTCTAGGTATACATCTTTCAGTACGACGAGCGGGTTTTTGTTTGTCATGGGCGCTACTCTTAGCCCTTTACCTCGGCTCTCAATCCTTTCCTTAACCCTTGTATACTCCGCCTCCGTGTCGCACCCCAGTATGACCGTCTGGTTTTTAGCTTTACGGACCTTACTAATTTTTAGGCCAGAACCCCTGGCATCGACCGCCTCCTTCACTCTCGCGAGCACCTCGTCGGCAGTCTCCTGACTGCCTTCAAGAGTGACTGCCATCGAGTGAAGTGGCGGCCGCTGCCCGGGCTTGGCTGCCGTGATGTTAGCGTAGGACATCGGGTCGGACTTTGGCTCACTTGCAACTTCCCTGATGACCTCTTTTATTCGGTCGGTTCTGGTGACGACCTCCCCGGCAACGCCCTCGATTTTTTCCTCGAGGACAGCGGCGGCCCGACCAGTGACCTTGACCCATTCTGACGTATGGTCCAAGGTAGCCTGGACTGCTTCGACCTTCTCACTGACCTCGAGAACCTTATCGACGACCTTGTCGATTAGGTCGGCACCGCAATCGTCGTAACGAGCGGTCATGTCCATGAACTCTTTTTCAACTTTGCCTTCGAGTTCGTTTAGGCGCATGTTTATATTAGTCTCCACCTTATCCAGCCTATCAAGGAGTCCCTCCGGTAACTCGGGTGGTGTAGGCGTGGTGTTTGTCTTGGTAGGTGGAGCAGTTTTAGGCGCTGTCTCCAGGCTCTTTACGCGCCTACTCAGTTCGAAGAGGATCCGAAGGCTTTTATCCGACTGAGTCTCCAGGTAGATTTTAATGTCTTTCCTCATCTGAGGGTAATCTTTGACCCTGGTTGGTATGTCTTCGAAGGTTTTCATAATCTCCTGGAGAAGTTTGTCATTGGATTGTGTAGCATAGATATTGGTCTGCTTTTGGTATGCCTCCATGATGTCTATGGATCTTCTTTTCCGTTCCGGTCTCCGGATGAAAGTCCTGGCTGCATCCAGCGCCTGTCCAGGCGGGCCGACGGGGCTGGGAGTGGTGGCGGGAGCGAAAGCTCCAGAGGTCCCCGCAGACGACGACAGTGGCGTTTCGGCTGTTACCGCGGGTCCTCGAGCTGCGTCCTTTTTGCCGAACGTCAGGGATATTCCCTTCGGCGCTGCGCTTGCTCCAGAGGGCCCCTCATTTCCCGGGTGGTTAGGCGATGTTGGCCCTTGCGGTTCGTTGGCGCTGGCTCCTGGCCCTTTGCCTTTTACTGGGGTGCGAATTCCGAGAACCATGATGTTTTTGTGTATGTGTTGTGTGGTTGTGTGTATAGGGCACAACGAAGCGAACGGGAAAAGTTGTCAACAAATACAATAAAACAATAGAAGTAAAGTAAAAGTCTATAATCAGACAATCTGTCCGTGGTCCGACCCTGTATAGGGGGGTAGAAAGTGAGTGGTCAAGTCTATCCTGCGCTCAAAAGAGCGGGTCTCACAAGAGAGTCTAGAAAATAATCCGAAGAGAACAGTCAAAAACCAAGAGTAAAATATAAAAAAGCAAGTCAGAATGACTTAGGTCTCTATGTAGAGTCCCTTAAAATTGTTGGGCTCAGTCTCTGCTGTCGCGCCCCGCAAGAAAACCGCTTCAGGGCCCAAATATTTGATAAAAAATCGAAAAACTTTTTCTGCTCTATGTAGAGTCGATTTAGTGAAGTCAACAGATAGACCTCCCCGAGCCCTCCAAAAAGACACCAAGCACGGTCCCGTAGCTCAAAGGGTTCCAGAGATACAGCCGTTTAAGTTTTCCGGGTATTAAACCGGATAACTCCCAACAAAACGGATATTGGCTGTATTTCCTGAACGCCTCGGCCCAAAAATACCGTGTTTGGGCTATAAAGGAAGTGCTCGACGAGATCTACACGCTGAACCGATTTTCAGCACTGAAAAAATGTTGTCCCTGAATAGTCCTGAAACGGGTTCCGCCGGGTAGTCCGAATCCAGCCAGAGTCAACGGAAGGAACCCCAGCCCTCTACGACTCACCGTTCCGGAGATATCGGTGTTTTAATATTCCCAAAATGGCCGCCGTAAACGTCAAACTGACTGTTTGACCTGTGATATCTCCGTTCGTGTGCGTCGCAGAAGACCCGAGTTTGGGCTCGCTAGTTTCAGCCTGACCCGTTCTATACGCTGAAATCAGTTTCAGGCGACTGAAAATTTTTAACTCCAATCTTCCTGAAACCGAGGGAGGGGGTAGTCCTTATGCCCCAAAGTACTATTCTGAAATCAGAATCAATTTATCTCCGTCGGTTCAGGAGTTGGAGCCAAGTTAGACTGGCCAAGATGGCCGCCGATCTGTCAAACGACAAGCTAAACTCCCGCGTTCTCCGCAACCACTGGTCGTATCGAAACGGGGTTTTCGATTCACAGATCGGCTCCACCTTCTCCGTCTAGAAATACAGGTTTCAGGCCTGAAAAACTTTACAGCCTGAAAACGCCTGAAAACTATATTTTATAAATCTACGAGGGGTGCTCTTCCCCAATCTGAAAACCGCAGCTTCGTACGCTAAACGGTTGAGGAGAAAATCAATTCACAAACTAGTACCCGGGTTTATTAAAATGGCCGACTTTTTCAATTTTCGGCGATTTTAAAGTTATATGGGCCGTGTTTCGGCTTAGGTGAACCCAAATGAGGTGGAAGAACCCAATACCAGAGCAAAAAAGTGATTTTCTCCTATTTATAGGGAATTATTTACAAAAAACATAAAAAATTGAATATCTTTAAAACTATTTGAGATAAAATTTTGAAAAAAATGCCTAAATTAATAATAAATAAGCTACTATAAGACTAAAACTAAATTTAAATTTTTACACAATATTATGACATAAAATTTTGAAAATGAAAATTTATTCAGGTTTTTAATTACTGTATTAAATTGAGGTAAACTAAAATTTTGAAATTAGGAACTTAAGGTCATCTTATTAGCGCGCACCCGGCTGCAGTTGTAGATTTTGAAAATTTTTCTCCTGTCTCGAGTTATAGAGGTACAAACTTTGACTTTTATAACTGACATATAAAAGTTTGTAGTAGACATAAAATTCTGCTTAAGGTTGCACTCGCCTTTTATGATAGAGGTCCAGCTTATCACCAATTTTCACGCTGCTATCTCCACTCCTTAGGTAGTTTCAGGCCACGTGGTTTTTTGAAAAAGCTTAATATCTTGTTTCAGCGCAATGACAGGTCGACTCCAAGTACCCCAGATGGTGGGGGCACACAATACCCTCCCGATTCCAGCAAAAAAGAGGGGGGTCGTCGATCTCGTTTCTGCAGCGTATGCGATTTAAGTTTTTTAACTTTTCACTTAACCTCTAAACTTGAGGTTTTTTGCACTAAACTTTTTCAGCACTGAAAAACGGCACGATTTGAACACGGCACTATAAGCGGCACCACTTTCCGCATCTATAGACACCTTTTTCGTCACTGTAAGGCTACAAAAACCAATTATTTCCGATTTTTTCGTGCGGAGCGCGTGGGTTTTAGCTGCTAACTGCTCGGCAGACCGAGTGCAACTTCTTGCGAGGGTTCGAAGGTCGAGGCTCACCCGCTGTCAACGTCCAGGTTCTCCGTAGTGGTGTAGCAGCAGCCTTTCAAGGTTTAGGGCTGGATTTTGTGAACTTAGCGATCACATCAAATATTGTTCAGAGCGCCGTCGAGCTTCTTACTCGCTCGAAGACCAAGGAATAGACTTTGCAAACTTAGCGATCACATCAAATCTTCAGAGTAATGTCCAGCTTGTTGCTGGCTCAAGGACCACACGCAGACTGACCATTCAAGCTCGGCTTCCTGTCTTCATGCAGTTATAATTTTTATAGTGTTCTAGAACATGGAAGAATAAAATGGTTACAAAAGAGGTCTAGCATCAAACGTATACAACCTACAATTAATAGTTACAGGAATAAATTAAAAAGAAAACTAGGCTTGTCATTGTCATTATCTGACATCACAAAAGTAAACAAAGATTTGGAAACACAAAAATGTACAGAAATGCTTTAAATAATACTAATTAAAAGGCTGAAAAGGCATGCCAAGCCTCCACATAAAAGCTATGAAGTTATTCGGAAAGAACATGTGATAATGTTTTGGATTACAATAGTTAAAAAAAACGTAAGTACAAAAACACAAACATTACATTACCCCGAAAACCCCGGAAAATTTTTGAATACAATGAAAAAATTTTCTTTATCCATAAGAGCATTACGAGAGCATTAAAAGCACCATAAATTACAACTTAAATGAGTATTTACAGTGTTATAGAAAGATTAAAAAATTAAGACTAAGATTCCCCATAACCCCTGAAAAGTAACTAGACAAATTTTGTGGTTTTAAATAAGACCTTGCTCTTTCATACACCTTTCATCAATCTACCCCCCTGCAACCTTCCTCAATCATACATCACCAGCATACTTAGGGGATATGGTTCACATTCCATGACGCATACTCCTCAAGGAATTATTATTGGGTTTACGAAGGCTTATTTTTTTTAATTAGGTGTCGTAACCCGCACCTTTTTAATAACCCACTTAAGATTAAAATTAATATTTACAGATTTTCCTGCTTTCAGAAAAACAGTCAAGGCCTAGGATGAACAGCTAAAGAGAAGCCTTTAAGTCCAAGTTCAAGTTTCAAGGATACAAAAATACAATCTAAGTTATTATCTAAGTTAGGAGACCACTCCATAACAAAAAGAAAACAAAATCAAGAAATAAAGTAGTGGATAAACAAGCCAAAAGTCCAAAAGTTTTTGAAGGTAATATTATGAAAATGGTTTTTACAAGAATTAAAAAAAAAAAAAAAATATATACATAAAACTGCCATTTTCTTTTTACCATTAAAAAAAAATTTTGTAAAATTAAATATTAGCAAAAAAAAAAAAAAAAAAAAAAAAAAAAAAAAAAAAAAAATTTAAAAGTCTGCAGAGGACTCCCAAATGAGTGAGTGAGAGAGTAAAAGAGAGGACTCCCAAATGAGTGAGTGAAAAGAGGTTAAGTCGAGAGAGGGCTCAAGTCGAGAGAGGGCTCAAGTCGAGGGAGGGCTCTCAAGTCGAGGGAGGGCTCTCAAGTCGAGGGAGGGCTCTCAAGTCAAGGGAGGGCTCTCAAGTCAAGGGAGGGCTCTCAAATCAAGGGAGGGCTCTCAAGTCAAGGGAGGGCTCTCAAGTCAAGGGAGGGCTCTCAAGTCAAGGGAGGGCTCTCAAGTCAAGGGAGGGCTCTCAAGTCAAGGGAGGGCTCTCAAGTCAAGGGAGGGCTCTCAAGTCAAGGGAGGGCTCTCAAGTCAAGGGAGGATGAGCACTCAAGAGTAAGACGTTTTAAATAATGATCTACGTTTAAGACTAAAAAAACATTCACCACGAAAACCCTTATAAGAAAATCGTAAAAATAGGTAAAATCGGAACTATCCTTAGTTAGTACCTATTTTTGCCACGAAAATGACTAGTAAACTCTATGGCCTGTTACTTAGCAACCATGTTAGCAACTATGCTTATTAGTAACAAGTTAAAAAATATACTGTCAAAAATGAAAATTTACGTAGTAAATTTTCTTTAAAATGAGGACTTTCGAGTTGATGATTTCAGGTTGGAGTTGATCAAGGTGAAGTATTTGCAATGAGTGTAATGGTAATTTTAATTTTTGTGCAAACGTTTACAGGATACTCTCCTGTATCGGTCGTGAAGTACCCCAACAACCAACTTGGGAGTGTCCACGAATGGATTAACACATCAAGCGGCCATTGGGTACGAATACCAGTGGGTATTCGCTGTGGTGTGCAAGTCTGTGGGGATGCAGTGTCGTGGTGTTTTTGTAGGGAGTAAAGTATTAAGTGTCAAACGACTACAGGATATTGTCCTATAGCCGTCGTATAGTGACCGATCTCCAACCTTGGCAGTGCCCACAAGTGGGTTAACACCACCAAGAGGCCGAAAGGGTGCCAATTATCTTTCGATAATGGAGTGTCTGTGGGGATGTAGAGTTGAGTGACGGTAGAGTAGAATAGAGTGGTGATAGATGAAAAATAAGATGCCAAATAGAATAGATTACTTGTGGAAGTTTATTTTGGAATTTTGGGAAGGATGAGTATTAAAGAGCACAGGGCGGGGTTTTAAAAGATGGGCGCCAAACTGTAACGTTACGGATTCCCGGATAGGAAAACGTAAGGTTGCATTGTGTAAAATAAGATAAAAATGACAAGGGTAAATAGTAGCAAAATGATTTAATATAGACTAAGGAAGCCGAGGTAACGTGGAGGGGTCCAGGCTTGAAGCTCGCAGTAGGCAGGAGCGGCTCGCCGCAGCGTTAGACTCGCTTGCAGACGCCATTCTTGCGAGGGTTCGAAGGTCGAGGCTCACCCGCTGTCAACGTCCAGGTTCTCCGTAGTGGTGTAGCAGCAGCCTTTCAAGGTTTAGGGCTGGATTTTGTGAACTTAGCGATCACATCAAATATTGTTCAGAGCGCCGTCGAGCTTCTTACTCGCTCGAAGACCAAGGAATAGACTTTGCAAACTTAGCGATCACATCAAATCTTCAGAGTAATGTCCAGCTTGTTGCTGGCTCAAGGACCACACGCAGACTGACCATTCAAGCTCGGCTTCCTGTCTTCATGCAGTTATAATTTTTATAGTGTTCTAGAACATGGAAGAATAAAATGGTTACAAAAGAGGTCTAGCATCAAACGTATACAACCTACAATTAATAGTTACAGGAATAAATTAAAAAGAAAACTAGGCTTGTCATTGTCATTATCTGACATCACAAAAGTAAACAAAGATTTGGAAACACAAAAATGTACAGAAATGCTTTAAATAATACTAATTAAAAGGCTGAAAAGGCATGCCAAGCCTCCACATAAAAGCTATGAAGTTATTCGGAAAGAACATGTGATAATGTTTTGGATTACAATAGTTAAAAACGTAAGTACAAAAACACAAACATTACATAGTACATTGTTATCCAAGGGGTGAAAGTAACTTATTTAGTCCCGACTCCCGAGACGGGGTTTGGCGCTATTGGCGCCCGCGCTACGCTTGGGGCGCCAATAGTTCGAGGGACTAAATAAGTCTTTATTTAACCCGAGGTAAACACTGTGCTTTTCATTACGAATACAAGGAAAATAAAAATAAAAACACAAAAAACTCGAAAAAAAATGAAGATCGGATTGCCGCTTTCCGGGCTGTTTTGTTTTTTTTTACTGTGGCCGGCTATTCAGCCTATATTTTTCACTTCCGTCACTGAAAAAATAGTAAATATATTGCCTAAATCAATGTTATTTCAAAGAAATATTTGTAACTTACAACTAAGCTATTTCAAAATTATACGAGTATATTCTTTAATTGATACTGAATTTTATGTCACTTGAATTTTACATCGCGCTGTTATTTAGAGGCTGTATAGAAGTCGAAACATGGTTCAATAGAAATGTGAAAATAGAACTAGTTTTTTTTTTCATAATTTGACAGGTGTCAGTTGAAAGTGATTTTCCCTAGGGCTGAAAAGTGTAACTTTCAACCCGCTCCTCAGGCAACTTCAGACCTACTTTCCGAGTATGCTGAGTAATGAAAAGTATGATTCAACATTAAACCGGTCTGCTGAAAACTTTGAATCATCATCTAGCTGTTAAGGCAACAACAATATTGGTGACATTAAAATTAAATTACGTTTCTCTTTAATGTACACCAGTTATATTATTATTGAAGAACAAGACGGGATTAGTACAGTCTCGTTATGCTCAGGCGCAAACGAGCTGTCTTGCGCCCGAGTCGCGCGCGTTCCCGCCGACAACTGTCAACCCCAATTATGGCCGCCATGACACCTTGGCGCGCTTGCATTTGAATATAGAACGTTTGCTTCAAAGGAATCCAAGTTTTAATATTTCGTTTTTTGATTTCAAAATGTGTATTCCTTGTAAATAATCAATTAAATACGTCTTCATATTGTAAACATTTCATCAGGTTCAAAGAAATCGTAAACTATCGTCATGAAATTATTAATTTTATTACCTATTTACGAAATAAAACATCGCTGTTTCAAATTATTTGGAAAACTAGGAATAGAAACATTATTATGTTCTTACGTTCTGGAATGTGTAACTGCTTCCCATTAATTCGTTTTGTAGATTCAGGTACCTATACTGAAGGAGACATTGATAGCGTCCACATCATCTTTATCGATATTTGTATGAATTTATTGATTAATCCCTATTCTGTTTATCCCGTATCATATCAAAACGCCTATAATTTCCATTCTTTAAATGTTTTCTAACTTTATAGCGGTTTTTACTATCCTAATTTTTCAAATCACCAGTTTAAAACAAAATAATCCTGATTCCAGGATTTTTGTATTAAACTGGTGATTTGAAACAAAAGATTTTTTTTATCTTGCGTTTTGTATCGAAAGTAAGGTTTACTATCTTCTTATAGCATTTAAATTTTGGTATTAACATGCAAATTTTCTAGTAACCCATGAAAAGCTTCCAGAGCTTAATTACAATCAACTCACTCGGGGGTTTCGGGACATCGGCAGCTTATGGGAACTAAGCTGCTGCGTCAAGCACCCTGTACTCCGCCCTTCTCATACACCCTTTCTTTCGGATGGGATATCATCAAATAACTTCTCCCACTCTGGGTGGAGCGGGAGGTAGTGTCAGACTTTTACTGACTAAAACCCATCCATGTTCCTTCCTCGCCCTTAACGTTCCGGGTAACGGTATCTCTTTCGAACAGTTCCGGAGCCACGGTTCTCATACACCCTGACACAGTCTCCTTTTTTAAGGTTCCATATCCGAAGGGTAACCAAAGGAACTCTATAACTAAGCTTCGTCCGTAAGCGGGCTGTGCCTCACGATCCATAATACAGTTGCAGTTGTTGTACTGTAATGTAGTTTTACAGTTGAAATTTTCACAAAATGTCTATGAATTTCTGTTGCTGCTCTATCATCATCTACCTAGCCTTTTCCCAACTACTTTGGGGTCGGCTTCCAGTCTAACCGCATGCAGCTGAATACCAGTATTTTACATGGCGACAAATAATAAAATTAAATAAAGAAGGGGGACCCATATTATACGATGGTACCCAAACCTTCATTTGCAAATCCGATTCGCATTTGGCCGGTTATTTAATGTCATCGGATTTTTTGCGAAGAAGAATATTATTTCCTTTTCTTCAACTAAATAAAATAATGTGTGTAACTACTCTATGGCATCTGGCAACGTCCGTGGTGCGTTACACTACGCTTCAGGCGTTTTTCAACATTTCACACTAATTCGATGCGACGGGTCGCCGGTGCTATTCCGGGCAGACGGGAAGGTACGGCGGGATGACTACAAACTTACACAAGAATTTAGTACAAACAAATATATAAATAATTAGATTAAATACAATTTATTATTTGATAGAGAATTGGTGGATGATAGGTTTATGGTTAGTGAGACATGATGGTCTGGCTTTTAGGATTTTTAGTTATGGTTAAAACAAGGGGTGTCCTCTATCTAATATCAATACTTTTATATTGCACTTTTGGTTAATAATTTGTTGGTCCCAGTTTTCAGATTTTTGTGAGTATTTTTCATGGTTTTAATTTAACTATTATATACTTGTAAGGTTTATAATGGTGGTGGGGTGCATGGGTTTTTAATTATTTATATGTTTTTCTGTAAGTCATGAAGCGCGTACTCATTGTTGAGAAGCCTTACAGTAAATAAAATAAATAAATTATTTTTCGAAATCACTTATCTAAGGAACTAGGTACGTGCAAATATTCATTACGCACATATCTACGTACTTTTGTAAATTTATGACTTTAACTTTATTGCGTTTTTAAACCAGCTATGTTCAGTTGAGTCAGTGGTAACACTCTGATCTTCAGCAGACCTTAGCAAATTACGGAGAATAAAATAAAGGACTTGTCTAGCCTTCTTGAAAATCGAATCAATAACCGCCCAACTTTTAAAAACACCACCATTATGTCTATTACCCTTGTCATGTCCAATATATTGGTTAATGACAAACAGGTTATCGCAAATTGATGCCAGTAGCGACTACGCCAAATGTCTGCCAGCTCTAATCATCATACCGTGATGATCAGCTTGGCAAAACTGTGATGACATGACACGTGGACAGTACTCCTTACTATGATGATAAAAAATAACTCACAGGGTCATTCAAAAAGAAAAAAAAACGGTGACAAAAAAACTAAACCAATCAAACAAAGGTCACCGTCTTCTGAAGCTATAAGTAATTTTTTTCTTTTTTGTAGAGCTTCGATTCCTCGATCATTCGAAAAATGGCCATTACCACGAGTTAGTGTGTTGTCAACCGCGTTCGTAAAAAAACAAACAGATCCATGCGGGCATCGTCTATTAGTGTTTTATACTAAAACCTTCCCCAGAATGTAATAAACACTTTTCTGAAAGCCGCATCAAAATCGGTATATATTAATCGGAGATAATCGCGGACCAACATACAATCGTCTTTCAAAATCTACAATCCAAGAAAGCAAAACGGGATCTATGCGGCAACGTCGTGATATCCAATAGTGTTATATACTAAAACCATCCCCAGAATGTAACAAACAATTTTCTGAAAACTGCATCAAAATCGGTTCAGCCAAACGCTAGATAACCGCGGACAAACATACATACATACATACGGGTCGAACTGAGAACCAATTTTTTTTTGACGTGACAACGTCTTAAATTAGGTTGCGGCTGGGAGTCACTTATGAAAAAGTGTAACGCCCGGTAACGTTACGATGAGTCACCGAACGAGAGAGAGGCCCGCCGAATGCCTTGCGTCTCTCTCCCACTCAACTATGACGTTGTCACGTAAAATCTTCGCCCGTAAAACTTAACTTAACTTAACTTTACAGGCAACCATTTTTTTAAATCGGTTAAAAACCCGATTGAGTCTTTGCTACTTCACTTACCTCATCATTATCCCGGTCTTATTCCAATTCATTTGGAGTCGACGCAGCATGTCTTCTTCCATATTTCTTTATTATTCGCCATTTCAGCAGGAATCTTCTTTCTAGGGGGCTAGAAAGGAGGCGCGTGCTGAGATAACGAGTCTAGAATATAGCCACATGATCCTTCACTTCGTCGGCGAGAACTGGCTTGCACTGACATCTTCCTCTCTAGCAATAAAAATCTAATTTCCACATCCGCACCGCAAGATTCCAACAACATAAACTTATCACATCCAATTACTTAAAAACTTTATGTTCATTTTCTCCCGAACGCAATAAATAATATACGTTGACGTGTCAATTATTGCCTGAATCGTTTCCCGCTCAAAATATTTTACTTTTTTTTACCCACAGGCGTCAGGCGGGCCAAAGCAAACCACGCCTCGCGGCCTTTGATCAAAATTCAAAATTAGAACTTTGTGAAACTCCCACTTTTAACAACCAATACAAAACTAATCTTGAGGCTGTTATTTGAAGTGTTCATTTCCTTTGTCAAACTAACAGGCTGCAGGCTTGAGATTTGAAATCTATGGCTGTAAACATAGAGACGAAAATCACGTCGTCTTTTTCAATCAATGGGTGTGTTCAGACGGGGGACGTTTTCAGAGCATTTTTTGTACCAACACACACATGTTGTTTTTGAGATGAAGTAGCAAAGCAGCCAGATCGCGGCACAGACTCCATTAGTTCGCACATTAGTATGAGTTAGTCGAATTATTTAATTAAATAAAGTAATTCAATAAGAGGGCGAATTAATAACAATTATTCGGTTTGGCCGCGTTCGATCGGCGCCGGAGTGGACGCGGATTTGATACAAAACAAATGTGACAGTGTTTACGGAATATTTGAGTAAATTAAAATCAAATCAGATTTTTAAATCGTTTAGTGTGCCAAAATTAGCTGTTAATATGGAGCAAAATAAAGGTAAGTCCGTCTTCCTTCTATAAATTAATTAGCATCTCTTCTGCCAGTTTATCATTTAAACGGCCAGGAAACCTTCTAATTTTAAAATGTTGCAGAGCAGTGTTAATTTTGTGTGATCCTAAATTAAGAACCTTTGTCTTAGATATCAGCCTAGAAGAGAGCTCGTGTTGGGTGTCTTTACTGGGCTAAAGATAGCTGTACAAACTTGTAGGTACCTCTAAGTAAAGGTAACAGCGTTTTCGCGTCCTAGGAAAAATTTATTAGAGGCCGAATATTCATGCATTATTTCGATAGATCTTCCAAGTATGGTGTTGTACTTAGCTTGTTTGGTAAATCCTTTAAAACTGGTTGGATATTATAAGAGACAAGAAGGACTAGAACTTTTTCAGGGCATTTTTTGTAACTAAAATTAGGTTCAATTTGATTTATAAACTAGCGCACAAGTAGAAAAGAGACTCACATTATGACTAAACATAAGGTATATAAGAAATGTCTTGCTCTCTCTTAAGACTGTATGTCTTGTGACTTGACCATCTTACAATCAAAGAAAAACGTAAGTTATCTAGTTCTAAACCGGGGCGGATTTGATACGTTTTGGCTGCCCTTAGGCCTACGAAAGATTACTGCCCCCTTATGTGCTGCAAAGCATGAAAAATTAAATAAACTGTAGAAATTAAATTAACCTTAGAATAAACTGGTAAGCAAAGATTGAATTGGATGAGCAACACTTCTAATAATCGCAATCGCCATATTACCTACTAGCTTCTGCCAGCGGCTTCGCCCGCGTGAAGTTTGATTATTGTCCCATGGGATCTTACTACCGGAATAAAATGTATCCTATGTTTTATGTGGGTCATAGCGTGATGATATAAACGTAAGAGTAAACAAATATAATAATAACAAATCTCCGAACTGCTAAGCTATCGGGAGTTACACGTGTTATTGTGAGTCAACTATAAAAGATAGACATATGCTGTCTTGGGATATTTTTTATATAATTTTATGTGGAATATTTCCGTTATACATGATTTCTATGTAGCTTTAACCATTAAGGCTGCACACGCGACGGAAGCTAAAAAAACCAAGTAACTTCTCCCGTTTTCCCAACATTTCCTTTCACTGCTCTGCTCCTATTAATGGTAGCGTGATGAAAAGTATACTATTACCTGCTCAGGAGTATGTAAAATAATTGTACCAAGTTTCGTTAAAATCCGTCGAGTAGTTTTTTTTTCTATAAATAACATACAGACAGACAGACAGACAGACAGACAGACAGACAAAAATTTTACTGATTGCATTTTTGGCATCACTATCGATCACTAATCACCCCCCGATAGTTATTTTGTAAATATATTTCATGTACAGAATTGACCTCTCTACAGATTTATTATAAGTATAGATAGAAGATAGATAGATAGATATGTATTTTTTTTGGCGGGATGCTATATGGACACATTTTTGAGTTTTTACACGTAGGCGCGTGGGCAAGATCTAAAACAAAAAAAAATCTACTCAATTTTGCCGCCCCCTAAATTTTGCCGCTCTAGGCCCAGACCTACACTTGTCTATAGGGAAATCCGGCTCTGGTAGTTGGTCAGATTAGCTGGTGGTAGGACTGGTAGTGACAGATGTTTAAGTGCAACTGCTACACAGAAGCGGCCCAGTGGTGGCGGCCCCAACTTACGAACAGTAAGTCGTATGGGTTCGAACCCAGACAGGCGCATTACTTAGTGTAATTTATTTCATCACCGCTGCTCTCAAAACGGTGAAGGGAAACATCGTGAGGAAACCGGCATGTCCTAGAACCAAAAATTCGAAGACATGTGACCGTGACCTCTACCATTCCGCACTGGGCCCGCGTGGTAGATTATAGCCCATTCCTTCTCATTGAGAGGAGGCCGTGTCCCAGCAGTGGGAACATTATAGGCTGATGATGATGATGCTACACATAAAACATTTTTGGATGTCTGATACAAAGCAGTGGACCTTAGGAATTTAAGGGTACCTACCTATATTTGTCTATCAACTTTACAGTTTTTTTTTTTCATTTTGATCTTACTTTGATGGAATATTATACCTATGTATGTATGTACTCGTGTGTGCTTACTAGTATTTACTTGAGTCCTAACCAAGTAACAAGAACAGGGAACAACAAGGAAAGATGCTCATATTTCGAAGGGACGCTTGCTAATATACCTAAATCTAGTTCATAAGACAAGGTTTTTGTTTACTTTGGATCACTGATTTTATATGAGTAATTTGCCCAATTAATTTAGTGAGCAGCGGTGGCCCAGTGGAGGCGGCCCCGACTTAGGTACGAGCAGAAAGTCGTGGGTTCGAACCAGGCAGGCGCAATTTTTTTCGTTTATTTAATTTCATTATACGGTGAAGGAAAATATCGTATTTAGAAAACATGTGACAACTATCAGCCCGCACAGGGCCCGCGTGATGGATTATAACCCTGTCTTAGAAGGGTGGCCTGTGTTGTGTCCCAGCAGTGAGAACAGTAATTATTATAGGCTTATTATGCTATGCAATTAATTGAACATTAAATGAAATCGTTTTTTTAAACTTCTGCATGGTTACCATTCCACTATTCATAACGTAGATAGGAAGGATAAGCAACCTTCGCAAAGTTCAAACGAGCATGAGCAACAGTTTCCACGTGCTCAGTGAAGTAACCGATAGGCTTGCGTTCGCGCACGCCGTCTGCACAACAACGATCTACAGACGTTAGCCGCCGGTGCGTGTGCGATCTGCTGCTAAACAAACGGGCTTTTGTATGGGACGATGGATGTTTTGGTGTTATTTTGCATGTTAGTCGATATGGGGGGTAGGATGAATTATAAAAAAAAACACCCTAATGCTGTCTATATGCTATATGAGTTCCCTACTACTTCCGACAAAGTTCCTGCCTTGATCACTCCATGAGTGGGCGCATCTGTTATTTCTCGAAGGAATGGGTAGTCCTAGTTTCTTGCTTATTACCATCCAGTGGGGATTAATTCAAGTTTCGAGATTCGGGTACGGCTACGGGTTTCGGATTTCAGCTACAGACATTTATTCTAAATCCAATAAAACTTTGCATAATCTGGAAATCTAATCGAACCCAGCAGGGCTGGCAGTCTCGACAGAGATAACGACAAAATCGCTAACTTTCGATCGCTGATTACTAACGAATAAATTCGATTGCAATAATTATGCTTACGAGAAACGCATCTAGGATGTAGAGACTGTCATTATTTGCAAGCATCATTATTGCAACCGAATTTATTCGTTAGGAACTAGCAACCGAAAGTTAGCGATTTTGTCGTTATACCTGTCGAGACTACCGAGCCTGAAGCCCTACTCCCTAACGTTTCGTCCATACGGACAGATCTATCCGCGTCTCTCACACGCACTCGTCAGCAGACGTGCGCGAGAGAGACGGATCGATCCGATCCAAAATCGCAATCGTGTGTGTGACCAACAAGGCATTGCATTTCAAGTTTTTTTTGCAAAGGGCTTTGCAAGAATTAAAAACTCAATAGAACAATTTATAACACTAGTATTTGTTTCACAGATCTCCCGAATACACGTCAGCCCATCACGAAGAACTACGACCCGAAAGCTCAAAACACTGCCAACTACAACGTGAACCCTGGAGCCTACCCGGAGAACAACCATAACCTCTTCCAAATGATCAAATGTCATGAAGACAGCTTATTACGGCTCCATCACTTGACAGCAGGCCGTCAAATCAACAGCACTTACGAACCAAATTACCAGAACGACTTAACCTGGTACCCAAAAGACCTCCAAAGACCTTACATCAAACCAGTCGACTACCTAGCTTACGAAGACATGAGACGGAAGTACGAAGACAAGGGTGCGAAAGAGAGAGAGAACCAAAAAGAGTCCGAGGAAGAAAGAGACGTAAAATCAGATGATAGGAAGAAACCGAGGAGGAATAGGACTACGTTTACTAGCCAGCAGTTGGCTGCTTTGGAGAAGGTGTTTGAGAAGACTCACTATCCTGATGCCTTTGTTAGGGAGGATCTGGCTGCGAGGGTTAATCTGACTGAAGCCAGAGTACAGGTGAGAAATATAGGATCTATTGGCTAATCTAAAATTATGTATAATATAGTGACAGTGTGATTGAAAGAAATAAAATTCATTCATTTGCGCTAGTGTGACCCGGAAATATTCCGTGTTGATATAATATTTAGTGTTCTCATCAGTTCTTGCACAATGTAATTGTACAATTACAGTACGTTCTTCTAGCTAGTGTAAACAAAAAAAAGGTGGTCTTTGGGGACTGCTGATAAAGGCAGTGGTCCGACCGCCGACGTTGAACGAGAAACGAGTAGAACTAGAAACTATAAACGAGTTGGCGATCAGCGGGAAACGAGTGTGTAGTTTCGATAGTTTTGTCGCCGGGCTATAAGCGAGTGTGCAAGTCCGACGGGCGATTACTAGCGCACGTTACACGTAAAGAAATGACCAAGCGAGCGAATCTCGCTGAACGAGTATCACTGAGCGAGTTTATTTTTGAAAGCTCGTCTCTCAGCGACAAAACTATTACAGCGAGTCGTCGCCGGCAGTGTGAACGGTCAGAGAGCAAATTTTAATATATGCATCTCTTTCGTTCACACGGAATGTACATTTACTTATTGTGCGTTTTTTGAGAGAGAAAATCGCCGATAGTTAGTCGCTTCTCGCCTGCGGTCGGACCTCTGCCAAAAGTGGAACTCGTAGCGATCCGCTACGGCGTAGCCGATATGAGTGCTACGAAAAGCGTACGTGAGCAAGTTCCATGATTTTTATTCACCAGAAAGTGTTCAACGCGCCTACAGAAATTATGACTTAAAAAAAAATCAAGCTTTTTTAATCTTGTATTTGTTCATCAGGTATGGTTCCAAAACCGTCGAGCGAAATTCCGAAGAAACGAGAGGTCTGCACTGTCGACTCACCGAAATTCAACCAGCCAGAGTTCACCAGAGCCCATCGCCGTACCTATTGGGATACCACACCAGGACCCCAGACAGGACTTTGCCCGCAACTCCAAAGAACCATGGCTCCATCATTTTCAAGCAAACAATCTGAATTTGAATCTTGGGATTCCCATTTCGAACACAGGGTTGTACCAAAACGATTACTCCCTCATGATGCAGAATGTGGGCAATAGACAATACGTTCCAAATTCAAACAGTCTGATGGGCCAAAGTGTGGTAGGCTATGGAAGTACCACCGACAACGGCTACGGGTCTTGCGGTCTCATCGGTGGATACAGTGGATCTCTACAACCCGCGCATCACAGCTCTTATAATTTAAACTTAAGATTAAGACCTCACGATTTCAGCATAAACAATATCACCTTATGAGATGGCACATGGCTTGTGCAATGGGCACATAGTGTTGTATGACTAGAGTAGGGCCAGATCACATTAATCTTTGACATCTGTCAGTTCAAAAGGTTACCTTCCCTCACCATTATTACCTACAATCAAAATGTAATCAAAATTGAAAAAAGTTAAGCAATTGTGCAGTTCTGTTGTAATTGTCGGTACCGTTTTGAATGAAGTATATATTGTGATAATAAGGTCCATGTTCACCAAAAACATGACGGTCTGATTATCTAAAACAGCTATTTAAAACCTTTTTAAAACACATTTTTTTAGGGGAACATGTCCCTTGTCAGTGACCTGTTTTTAGATAATCAGACTGTTATCTTTTCGCTGAACATGGACCTAAATAATTGGCCCTACTGTGAGTACTGTTTGTAAATTATGTACCTATATTATATTTTAAAATTAGGTTTGAATAAACTTTTACATTATGTATTTTTTGCCTTTCATAACGTCACACCTGTAATCCCAAATGGGTGTATCTTCAGTACTGAAGTATCTATACCTTCAGCTCTGAAATTTAGTGCCACATATTGTCTTTGTTAGTTATTTTTAAGTTCTATATAATAGGAAGTGACCCTATTCCTATCAGCTGGGCGCAAATCAAGAATCCGTGGCTGCTATTGAGATATTATTGGAGGAAAAACCCAATAACACTACCCGACCTAGGACTCGAACTTACGACTTTAAGCTCAGAAGTCACGCTTTCGACCAACGAGGCAGTCTTTAGTTATTTGTTTTCATCCATTTTATTTGTTGGACGGCATGGAAAGATTTTCCGCGAGCATATAGCGGCGAAATTTTCAAGTTGTCTAAGAACGACACTTTGCTTCAAAGTTGAGGTTTGTGAGGCTTAGTTTGATCACGCTGTCTTGAAAACAAAATTTCAAGTTCCTATTTGATCTTTCTTGAGTGTACACGTGAGCACATTTCTCGCGAAACGGATGGCCGATGGGGCAAATTAAATCTGGAACGGCGACCGCGAGCCCGAAGACGATGCGTTAGAAGACCTCTCACTAGGTGAATCGATGGTTGCGGGAACCTAGTGACCTGGTGAAGGTTGCGGGAATCCGTTGGATGCGAGTCGCACGGGACCGATCAATGTGGCGACACTTGGGGGTGGCCTATATCCAGCAGTGGACGTCTTTCGGCTGAAATGATGATGATGTGTGTCAATATAATTATATTTATATTACTATAAACGCTTAGTTTCTTATTGTGGATATTTTAAGAGCGGGCCTAAAGCAAAATCTTCAATCTTAGATTAGATTTTTAGAGTAGTAAATCATGTTCAAATTAGAAAAAAAAAATATGTCAGGAAACTTCATTATTAATGTGAGGGCTGGGTCTGAGCAAAAACATAATAGGATAAAATTTTCTCGATAGAAAATCGTCACAAAGTTACCTCTAATTTTCAACAATTTTGGTTTGTATTCTATTTTGGTGCATATTACTGAACCGCAAACTACATAAATATTATCACTCATGTATAACCTAGGGCTGACTCTAAGAAAATTTTCAAAATATTTTCTATTTGAAGAGATAATAGAATCGAAAGAATTGGCGCTTACTACATTTTTAATCCGGGAAATGCGCCGTCTTCCGTCTCCCGGGACGCGAGCTTGAGACATCAGTTTGTTTCACTTTCACCGATTAGTAGCCCTCGCTCTGTTGAGACGGGCAGTCTATGTCACTTTGCTCCGCGCCTAGCCGCCGTTATTATTTTCATAATATTACTATTTTTTTGCTGAGTAACATGGCTAACAAGAAAAATACAGTAATAAAACGGAAGAAGCGAGAAGTAAAGCAGTTGAACACTCAATTTATGGCTGATTGCCGTAGTCGAAAGTACTTTTGTATTTTTTACGTGCCTAAGCGCATAGTAAATTCAAAATAAACGGATGATTGATTTAATCGTGCATTATTTTTGTGTGAAATTATGATAATTACATACAACGTTGGATGCGAGTCGCCGTTGACCGGTCAATGTGACGACACTTGGGGGAGGCCTATGTCCAGCAGTGGACGTCTTTCGGCTGATACAACCCGTACGAATTAACTATTATGTAGGTATATTATTATAAATTAATAAAATTATGGTAGTTATTATTAAAAGAGATTTGTTTTATTACTTGTAGATACTTATGTGTTATTATTACGTGAAAGTAGTGGGTGGGTAGTAGGTAGGTAGATAGTAGATAGGTAGAAGTTAGGTAGTAGGTAGGTCGGGTAGGCTAGTAAAGATTTAAAATAGACGAGGGCCCTAAAATGGCCGCTTTAGCAGAATCATAATATGAATCACGTTAAAAAAATATAATAAAATTAATGTGATTCCGAACACTCGCTTGTTTCAGGTATTAGTTCCCAGAAAATAATGCAAATCGAGTGATCGAGTTTGTTGATGGTTCTGTCGGGAGTACCATCGAGGACGAAAATAATTTGTAAAATGATCAAAACTTTTAACTAGAGAAATACGTTTATCTTTTCCTAACCGAAATCTCACTAACCTTATGTGTGCATCTAGGATTTCATAAACAATTATTATTACTTATTTACAATACTCTGGCTAAGTATTTTTTTTAAATTTCCAGTATAACGTGGCCTCACTATGTATATACTTTATGTACAATGAGAGATCTGCATAAACTGGTTTAGTATAGCTTGACCACCTGTCGTGCTTACCAAAGTTCCTTTATGAACCCCCGACGCAAAGACGACGGGGTGCTATAAGTTTGACGTGTCTTTGTGTGTGTGTGTGTCTGTCTATGGCATCGTAGCATCCGAACGGATGAAACGATTTTAATTTTGTTTTTTATTAGAAAGGTGAATTAGTCGGGAGTGCTCTTAGCTATGTTTGATGAAAATTGGTCTAATATGGCCGCAGACACAAAATGGCGGATTACTTACATTTTTTTTTCAATTCCCTCGATATGGGTATCAAATGAAAGGGCGTGACTAGTAGAATACTTAATATGGTAAATTTACAATCCAAGATAGCCGCCACCACAAAGTAACGAATTACTTTTTTTTTCAATATGGGTATCAATTTATCACATGAAAGATTTTGACTAGTACCTACAATAATGACTATATTCAAAGGGAATAAAAAAAATTAGCTGATTCAGATGACTGGTTCCTAGAACTTAACTATAATCAATTATTTTCTATTTAACTTTAATTACATTATGTATCGGAGGGTTTTTGTTTAATTTTTAATTTAATTTTACTTGTTCGGATTAAAAAAAACTCTAAGGATTCCCCCATACTTAGAACTGAAACTCATTTTTTTTTCTTTAAACCCGTACTTGGGGTATCTATGGATATGGTATTGAGGTTTTTTTCTAGAGACACTTCCAAAGTGATAAAATGTGTGTTCCCCCCTGTAACTTTTAAAATAAGAGCATGATAAAACTAAAAAAATATATGATGTACAGTGCCGACCAAAAGTCGATAGGCAATCTCACAAAGCAATAGCTTGACGTTTAGTTTGACTTACGACCTTCTACTTTCAACAAAATAGATATTGTCAGCAACTAGTTGTAGTTCATAATTTCAATGGTAATATCTAAGACATGATGGCCTAGCGGTTGGGCCCGTCCAGAATTAAGAGTGAATCAGTAAGCCGTGAGTTCAAATCCCGCACAGTTACTTTTAGACTTTTTGTAAGTTTTTACTCTACAGAAATATTATATTCTTTAACTTGTTTGCTTTGTTCACACATTTCGTAAAGTTAAGGAGGTAGATAGAAAAATAAGTCAAGAATTTAGTTAGATTTATGTGAGGTAGACATGAGTTTTATGAATATTTTAACTTGATCGGAATGAACTTTGTCGTTTGGTTGTAGCCATACATAATACACTATATAATGTGGTAGTTGATGGTCAGTGACGTGTGGTTTAATAGATAGGAGTATTGTTGTTGGTGTGATTCTTAAAATGCGGGCAAATATTAATATTAAGGCGAGGGCGACTATTATCGCGCTGCATAAAAGTGGCCTTAATAGAACTGAATGTGAGTATTATAATTATTTATGAATTGTAACATAAACATTAAAAATTAAAAGCGAATGGGTATTAAAAAATTGTCCATTTATTTGGTGACCTGTGGTTTACATAATTCGTTGTTTTTTTCAATCTATCATGCAAGATAAATAATAATTAGTTTTTATTATTGAATTTACAATTGCAGAGTGAATTGTGAAGTGTTGATTTATAGCATCTGTATTACAGCTGCCTTACATATATTTTTTTTTGTTTTAGAGAAATGCAGTAAGTCTCTGGATCAAAAGGTATGAGGAAGAGGGGAGCTTTGCAAGTAGACAGCGAAGTGGAAGGTCGTCGCTTATTAGCGAAGCGCAGCGACAACATATCGTGGGCGAGTATGAAACCAATGGTTTCACACCTACGACACACTCGGAGTCACCGCAAACTGTTCGCCATGCCCTCCACGCTGAAGGCTTGCATCACAGAAGATCAGCTAAAATGCCCTTCTTGACAGAAAGACATAAAGAAGAACGATTACGTTTCGCACGGGAATATTTATTTTTTCTGATGAAAAGACTTTTACATCAAGTCAAAAGGGTAGACTTCATTTATGGCGCAACGGTCCGATAGAAATGTAATCCCTAATACAGACTCAGGTCGAATTATGGATGAATGAGTGCCCCCATAGAAAATCTATGGGGTTTGATAGTGCAAAGGTGGGATACACGAGATGAGAGGTGTATAACACAATTAACAACCCATTACATAAAGGTGTGGGAAAATTTAAGAAGAACCGAAATATGTTGAAACATTGTGGGGTCCATGCGCATACGTCTACTTGACTGCATTGAAAATAATGGGGGTTATACAAAATATTAATCGTAATGTTCTAGTTTTAATTAGACGTTTTACAAAATGTTTAGTGAATATCACTAAACATTTTGTAACACGTCTATAATAATATAATATAATATAGAATAATTCCTAAATTGAGGTTTAGTTTCAATCTTCTTTTCTTCGGGAAAATGAACACTTAAACTATAACCTCAATATGAGTTACATTTATTGTGACGTCACATAAAAAACATGTTCACGAAGTCTAAATTATGTATTAGTTTTTAGTAAGCTCTGTTGAATACCGATAGATAGAAGTGGGTATCAACAATTATATTTGTGTGATTAGAATATCCTTGTTATGTTAATAAAAAATGACTTCAAAGTGGGTATACAGATACACAAAAAAATCTTATGAACGGTTACAAGAGAACTTCTTATATCTAGGTAGGAATGTGACGTTACAAATCTCATTAAAGTTGTTAATTATATGAATAAATGAAACGAATAAAACAATTGTTGTTATCTGTCAGCACGACTTTTTTTTCCACCTTCCAACACCGAAAAAATATTACACAATCACATAAATAGTTATGATGGGTTATTAACTTATATTTAAATCCTTATAAAAATAAATAATGAGCATGAACCCATTTCAAAATAAATACCTAAGTAAATAGTTTTTGCATAAAATACAAATATTAATTAAAGTGGTTACAAAAAAAAATAAAAAACCCATATTATGTAAACGGGATTTGAACTCAAGACACGTTGATCGTGAACCCACTGCTTAACCCAAACAGCTATCAACGCCTGGTAAATATGGTCGAAATTTAGCTATCGAATGCAAATACGATCATGCGTTTGCTGCGTGCATAACAAAAGAGACGGTAATATATTTCTTTATGTTTCGTGGAGAGCGACGCGACAACTTGCGACAGTAGGCGACTCTGTGGCTGTGGTGTGCGTAGGTACTGTATTGAGACAGCTTACACATACAGCTGCACGGACGCTCGCCCGTGCGTTCACAGCAATATGATCCTTAGCGTGCCTGTGCGCTTATGAACGCTTACTGTACATTACCATGTAAACTTCCATCGAAAAGTGGTTTGAACGACATCTAGTAAGTATTTATACATCATAAACCTATCGCAATTTACCTTACATTCAATCAATTCATTTTTGAGTTGTTGCTTCAACCCTTCATGGGCGAGTTCGACTCGCACTTGGTCGTTTTTTATTAAATTGTAAAATATATAATATTTGCTTTCAAGTTTTTATGTAAACAGGTGCTTGACATTCTTGAAGGTCAATTATTGCGCTTAAATTATTACATTCAATTATTGCACCTGTATGTCCAAGAAAATAGCCTCATGTAAATGAAGCTTCAGTGTTTTTGAATAAAAATAATAAACAAAAAATAATATGATGATTATACGATATTTCTTACGATCGTTTCTTATTTTTAGCAAAATTATAAACCAATTTAGGGTTCTGATTATAGAATCGAATGTACCTGCAACGTAAGAAACGTCGTATTCCGGAATTTATCATTGTTTTAACTTTCTGACTACAGAATCAAATGCTAACTAATGTTGAAAAGTAGATTACCAAAATGGCATAACAAATGTCAAGAAGGTGGCTTCCAACCATTGTATCCTATTAATTATGCATTTCGATGTCAACAATGAATCTTACATTAAGAAAACTAAGATGAAATAGAATACTTACCTACTCAAAACTTTTATTTCACGACATACAAACAACATAGGAATGCATTGAAGGTGTTAAAAAGTTAACTAAAAAAAAAATAAGAAAAGAAAGTGGTTTCATCTATCGTTGTTGCATATTATACTCAGCTCAATGACTTCAAGTACGCGAGTTCGGTCCCGCGCGTCACGCATCGTGGCGCCGCGCCGCCCGTGTTGGATAAACGCACTAATGCGGGTGTGGCGAGACGCGCGGGGGAAATCAGAATTTTTCCTGGCGTTAGGCCCGCTCTTAATATTTGTGCTATCAACTTGGTGCCTTGTACGGTACAAGGCACTATGTTAAAGCACAAATAGGGATACAAGTTGTACCCTATTAATTTCGACTAGCTAGGGCGCCGAGAGAAAATACTAAACCTGTAAGTGCGCCGCGATCCGAAAAAGTTCGGGAACTCCAGACAACATAATAATATGAACAACTTATTCGCACACAAAGCACACACCTACTATTATTTTCCAAGCGAAAGTCGAAACATTCACATCATCTTTTTGATCTGTTGAGACAAAGAACTTCAAATTACATTATGTTTAATGAAAAATTCTCACCAGTGGGAAGATACAGTTGTTGTAGAACGATTTCGAAAATATTTGCTAATAATCCTAGATTTCAGATGACAACTAAAAAAAAGTAATAAAGCCCTTGAGTTTTGATATTGACAAGCGGATGACGTTACACCAACACCCGGCGGCTAAACGTCAAACTTATTTATATTAAAGCCAAAACATGCATTTTTCTGTTATTTGACGAGTTATATCGTTAATACTATTCAAATCTTAATGCAAAAATGTACTAAGTTCACATCATTCAAGACCGGGGATTTTTAATTAATTGTACTCGAAAACAATAACATGTCGTCGATAGGAACTTGCAAAACTTTATTTATTTTGCTGTCATTAGCATGTGCTTCGCATTTCACGTACAAATACATAACAAAAAAGAAGAAAAAAGAAAAATGTAAGGCCAAAGAAATAAATGAAGTTATTATGTTTGCCTATGGAGTCACAGAAGCTAGGAAGAGTAAATATTCGCGCTGCAGGATTACGAAAAGTATGGACAGATTGTTGTATTATTTGAACCAGCCTCAATATAGTTTGGATATCTGTATGTACGTATGGACTAATATGGACGTAACCAATGTTATATTACGCTTGCATCAAAGAGGCGTAAAGATACGGTTGATAATAGATGCTGATATGGCGTTTTCTAGTGGGTCGGGAATATGGAGGGTAAAAAAGCTGATAGAAATTCGTTGGAGAAAGTCAACGGCTCTGATGCACCACAAATTTTGGTTGGCGGACACATTGAGTGAAAATCCTCTTTTGACACCATTTGTGATGGCAGGATCATTAAACTGGACCAATCAAGCCATGACTGATAACTATGAAGACTGCATTGTGACATCACAGAAAGAACTAGTAGAACAATACAAGCAAGAGTTTGAGAGACTTTGGGTTCTTTTTAAACCTATAGTAGAAGATTAATTTTAGTATTGTAAGTTTTAAAAGTAAACCTGTTTATCTGTTTTATAAGTAAAATATAAGCAAGTTGGTATTCTTTTTTATCATTATCGAAAGTATTTCTTAGTTCCTTGTTAAAGAGAGTGTGGAAAACATTTTTTTCCTCCTTAATATTTATAGCAGTACAAAATATCTTTGAAACATTTTGTAAAGCTCTTAGTAAATTAAAATACATGTATTTATTTTTGTAATTGTTTTGGACTTTTGGCCAAAGGTTTACAGCAGAAAGTACCAACCAAAAGGCAGAAAAATCTCTTGTCTCTATTGTATGATTTCCTTACTATTAAGGACTAACCATACCATTAGAACCATGTGTATAGACAAAAGTTTTCAGTCAAAGTCACAGTTCTCAAAGTGAACAAAAAATATGTTTAAACATATTTTAAACTTTGAATCTTTAATAGTATGGACTATGGACGGCTGCTTAAATTCGTTACCTATTTTACTGAGGGTCTTAATGTGTGACAGATAGCTAATTGATGCAGCTGTCTGTACATAAGAGAAATGTGCGGTTGAACAAGCTATTTGGTTTACAGTTTAACAAACAAATTACTTTGTAAGATGTATACCAATTAGCTTGTTCGACCGTACTTGATATGACAATTAATATAATTGTTAAAACCGTGGTGCTCTATGAGGAGAAGGCTGATTCTAGGCAATCTCATGACAGCCTAATATGTTAATTTGAAAATCTATATGGATGGGACACCAACACAAAAAAATAAAAATAATTATGTTCTAAATTTCAACGAGAATGATTTATTGTGTTGTTGTCCATTCCACCCTATAGTATGTATTAAGTTGTGGGTAGGTATGGCACATTGCACATATTTTTTTTTTTTATAATACATATTGTAACTTTACTTAAAATAACATTTCTTATTATGTGTTATTTATTGTATGTTTGATGGCCCGAATGGCATAGTGGTAGTGAGGCTGCCTTACGTTCTTAGGGTCCTGGGTTCGCCAACAGGTAGGAGCAAATTAATGTTTGTGTGATGTTCATGGACATTTGTTTCTGAGTCATGGATGTTTATTATATATAATAAGTATGTATTTACAAACAAAAAAGTATATAATGTAGTGTCCATGACACAAGCCTTGCTTAGTGTGACACTAGATGGCGCTGTGTGTTAATGTCTAGCAATATTTATTTGTATTGTTATTAAATGTTGCCATGTTATAGTATTGTGTCAAGTTAGGTTGCCTAACTTTCAGTATGCTGACTGAAAGTTAGGCAACAAATTGATAGAGAATGTCACCTGAACTTGCGTTCGGGATGCCACCACCAATTCAGCTATGATTGGTTTTGTTTGGGTGGTTTTTAAAACTCACCTCGTATCTGAAACAGTACAGAAACATATGAAAACAACTGAAACAATTTTAGATTGTCAGAATTAAAAAATACAACTTAGAATTATTTGTGTAAGCAATAACAAAGAATGTGATAGGTAGTGATAGTTATTCTTACTTACATGTTAAACATGCCATAGAATGCTCCTCATAATTTTTGATTAATTACATAAGTACCTAAGGAGAACAAATGCCTTAATAACTTTTCCCTATTGATTGTTTTATTGCCCAATTACATAGATATCAGTTAAAATTATATAAGTTATAATTTTAACTGATATTTATGTTGAGCTACTAATCCAACTCCTCCCAGATAGCTTGTGCCAGACCTTACAAAGCCGGTAAGTAATGGAATGTTAAATAAATCCACGAAATTATGACAAATAGTTACCATTACCACAGTGGCGTAGCGTAGGGGGGGCAGGGGGTGCGGCCCGCCCCAGGCGGCACTTTTAGGGGGCGGCAAAATTTCACAATAAATAATAAATATATTTGACCCATTTCAATTTTTATCGTAACTACAAATTTGGACCGATTGAAAAGAACACGGAATTTTACATTTACTTATTCTGTGACAAATTCGAGGGATCCACGAGTTATTGATTGGATTGTCAGTCGTCCATTTCACATGTAGCCGAGTGCAATTTAACAAAAAAATACTCATATGATTGAACGAAGTTTATAGTGGGCGGATTTTCATGGGACTTTTTTTTTGAGTTCCTAGACAAGTGGAGTAGAAAGTTAAAAAAAAATTTCGCCGCTCGCGAATTTTCTTTTTTTAAATTAATTTCTTCTGGAATATTTTTTTTTCGATAACGAATAACTTCAAATTCGACAAATTCATTTTGTAGAGTAATAGTGTGACATGCGTGTATCCATTCAACTATAATTTGGTCTGTTTCTTTGTTCATTGTTGTAGATGTAATGCATATTTCAAGAATTCTTTGAAAATTTCCTATTCTATATCTTACCAAAAATTCTCTAGAACTAATCTAAGTATGTTATGTATAGTATACATCAAATTGAAATACCTAAATAAAAGGGCGGCAAAATTGTTTCCGCCCCGGGCGGCTGACACCCACGCTACGCCACTGCATTACCATCTATCTCCCTACCTGCCCCTCCACCAGCCGCGGGCCTTACCATCCGTGGTGAGGCCCGCTAGAGTCGGACTCTTGCAGAAATCTTCAAACAGTCCTGTAACGGAGAATCCAGCTAGGCCCTGTTCCGATGATGAAGGGGCTATTCAGGGGGATGAAACATCCATAGATTGGCTTCAAACAAATTTTCATCGATAGTGCTGCCATCTGTATGTTTAAGGACACCAACTTTTCAACTGTTTGACAGGTTTACAACTGTCTGGAGAACAGCTAGGTACCTATTTTAGACAACTTGCCTGTGAAGTTGATAGTCTAGCGGTGATAGCGGTTTGCCCCGGAGAACTATTAGTTGTGTGCGTACGCGCAGCGGAATGTTGTTGAATTTAAAGATTTTAATTATGCAGATATTTAGTGTATGACGTCGTATAATTGTGTATGGTAAAAAAAAATTTGTGCACGCAACCATTGTGGAGAAATTCACCAAAAACTGATTCCGCTGGGCGAACGTTGTCCTGGCGGAACTTTTTTTAATCCATAGACTTTAGAAGAAAAGAGATGTGTCCAAAAATTAGTGTGTATTTGTGTGTAATTGTGTATGTATGAATAAAACTAGTGCATGCATAAACTTCGGAGAAATTCAAGTTTCCGCTACGCGAACGTTTGGCCATTAGCTAGTTTTCATATAAAGCGCTTACATAGAGAACTGTAGATTTTTACATACGTTGTTTTGAATTTGTTTATATTTGTTTAAAAAACAGATTCAGAAAAAATCGTAGGGCTTAAAAGATAAAAATATAAACGTAAAATACGCTTATTAGGTCTTAGTTCTTAAAGTATGCACTTTGGGCACACGTTACGCACACGTTCGCCGTGTGCGTACGCGCAGCGGAATGTTGTTGAATTTAAAGATCTTAATTATGCAGATATTTAGTGTATGACGTCGTATAATTGTGTATGGTAAAAAAATTTGTGCACGCAACCATTGTGGAGAAATTCACCAAAAACTGATTCCGCTGGGCGAACGTTGTCCTGGCGGAACTTTTTTTAATTCATAGACTTTAGAAGAAAAGAGATGTGTCCAAAAATTAGTGTGTATTTGTGTGTAATTGTGTATGTATGAATAAAACTAGTGCATGCATAAACTTCGGAGAAATTCAAGTTTCCGCTACGCGAACGTTTGGCCATTAGCTAGTTTTCATATAAAGCGCTTACATAGAGAGCTGTAGATTTTTACATACGTTGCTTTGAATTTGTTTATATTTAAAAAAAAAACAGATTTAGAAAAAATCGTAGGGCTTAAAAGATAAAAAAGCCGTTTTCATGCTATGTCGTGACAACGGAAAACGGGTTTCATTTTTATATATATAGATAGTGGCGTTATTATTAAAAAAATATTTTTCATTCAAGAAATGCAATTGTTTTATTTTTTCCTAACGCTTGTGTACGCAACTGTACCATATTAATAAATACTATATTGGAAGGTTAAGAACGTTTCTTAGATATATGGCACGGCCGCTTTTTTGTAGCCATCCGAACTTGGTCGGGTTATGTAGGTTTTCGATGCTTAGTCAGTATTATAATTGTTTTTCTTTAATTACTGAATTTAATGACATGAAATTTTGCATAAGAATAGTTGAATGAATACACTAATTATTGACATACATATTACCATGCAATTCCTTCAGAACGTCGTGATATTTGACTGCTTTGTAAACAGTGATTTGTTCATGGTAAATGTGTCCTATAACTCTTTAGTTACTAACGGAACATCATTGATACTTGGCAACATGTTGCAGACACTTACAAGGTTTATATAAACGTGAAAATCTAGACCCCAAAGTGCATACTTTAAGAACTAAGACCTAATAAGCGTATTTTACGTTTATATTTTTATCTTTTAAGCCCTACGATTTTTTCTAAATCTGTTTTTTTTTTTAAATATAAACAAATTCAAAGCAACGTATGTAAAAATCTACAGCTCTCTATGTAAGCGCTTTATATGAAAACTAGCTAATGGCCAAACGTTCGCGTAGCGGAAACTTGAATTTCTCCGAAGTTTATGCATGCACTAGTTTTATTCATACATACACAATTACACACAAATACACACTAATTTTTGGACACATCTCTTTTCTTCTAAAGTCTATGGATTAAAAAAAGTTCCGCCAAGACAACGTTCGCCCAGCGGAATCAGTTTTTGGTGAATTTCTCCACAATGGTTGCGTGCACAAATTTTTTTACCATACACAATTATACGACGTCATACACTAAATATCTGCATAATTAAGATCTTTAAATTCAACAACATTCCGCTGCGCGTACGCACACGGCGAACGTGTGCGTAACGTGTGCCCAAAGTGCATACTTTAAGAACTAAGACCTAATAAGCGTATTTTACGTTTATATTTTTATCTTTTAAGCCCTACGATTTTTTCTGAATCTGTTTTTTAAACAAATATAAACAAATTCAAAACAACGTATGTAAAAATCTACAGTTCTCTATGTAAGCGCTTTATATGAAAACTAGCTAATGGCCAAACGTTCGCGTAGCGGAAACTTGAATTTCTCCGAAGTTTATGCATGCACTAGTTTTATTCATACATACACAATTACACACAAATACACACTAATTTTTGGACACATCTCTTTTCTTCTAAAGTCTATGGGTTAAAAAAAGTTCCGCCAGGACAACGTTCGCCCAGCGGAATCAGTTTTTGGTGAATTTCTCCACAATGGTTGCGTGCACAAATTTTTTTTTACCATACACAATTATACGACGTCATACACTAAATATCTGCATAATTAAGATCTTTAAATTCAACAACATTCCGCAGCGCGTACGCACACCTATTAGTTCCCAAGTTCGAATCCTCAGACTAGAATTCCTTTTTGTATTTATTTGGTTGAACAAAAACTAGAACAGCGCCATCTAGCAATTTAGGTACACAGGTAGAAAATCTAAAACCAGAGTTGCGCATCTATCTTGTATTATATAATATAAAGTGTATTATTTATGGGGCTATTAAAAGACCCAGTACGGATGCAAATCATTGCTAAATATTTTGTAATAAAATTAAGATTAAAAAAAGCTGGCCTATTGCACGTAGAAAAGACAGTTGTTAACACCGGTATCGGTTTTTCGACATTCGTAACTATTTCAGACGTTTATATTTCCGAACGAATGTATGAACGTCGTAGTGATAACAGAAACAGTGCTAACAGTTGATTGATTGATTGATAAAAACTGATAAGACTACAGTAGATATAAAGTTCAAAGTCAAAGTTTCTAAACATACGATAGATACTAGGCTTCTTAAACTGTTTCGTTAATAAAAATCAGCAAAAATGGTGTCAGGAATAGTTGCAGGAAGGCTAGCATTAGTAACTGGTAAGCACACCTATATTAAAATCCATAGAATTATTAACATTACATTACCAACGAAAAGAAGATACGTTCATTTAGTAAGTTAGGTTAATTCCATTTTATGGTACCTAGTGTATGTTGACAGAAAACAACTCCGTAAAGTTGACACAGTAGCTTAGAATTTCTTTTTTCCGTCTGATAAGTTATGTGGGCATGTTTTTAATAGATGCCTCATCAATATACAGTAACACGACCTAATTTACCCTTAATGTTCCTAGCTTAGCGGTCACACACAAGAATAACGACATTTTTAAGAATCAAAGTTTTTTATTCGATTTCTGGGTTGACACTGCATGTCAATAGTGGTATTTTAAAACTGTTGCTGTTCACTACTTGGTTTTACTAGTTTGTTAGGTATATCAAGTTATTTTGGTGTAGGTACCTTATTTCAAAAGCACTTACAGGCAAAAATATCTAATCACTAGCCTGTTCAGATAGATATTACTAGGTAAGTACTTCTTTATTTTCTTCAGGTG
The DNA here is from genome assembly GCA_916618015.1 of Xestia c-nigrum. Classification (NCBI taxonomy): domain Eukaryota; kingdom Metazoa; phylum Arthropoda; class Insecta; order Lepidoptera; family Noctuidae; genus Xestia; species Xestia c-nigrum. The sequence continues at coordinate 23,041,450 of OU745246.1, forward strand.
CTGGATCTGGTCTAGGCCGTGCAGCATGCCAGGTGCTATCCAGAGAAGGTGCTATAGTCATAGCTGCTGATAAGAACTATGATGCAGCGGCTGTAACAATAAAGACACACACAGCTCTAGCTTCAGGACAAAATGGTTTGTATAAGTAACTAAAATATTGCCTGGTGTAAGCAGTAACGCCAATTCTCAAAACTGTTTAACAGCAACAATCAATGTCAAAAATGTAGGTAAATTGAAGATTTTCTTGACAGATTTAGTCCTATTTAGACTAATATTTAAAAATGTAAAGTTTGTAAGTTTAGATGTACGGAGTAATCTCCCAGAACTCCAATTACAAAAACAAAGGCACTCAAACCGAAACTCTAGGTACTTTCGAGTGTCTCTATTTAAAAATTCCTTTGGGATAATGAGTGAAGCTGTGAGCAAAAACAAGAATAATGTAGTAAAATAATTTATTCTTATCTTCCATAAACATAAAAGACAAGACAACCTGCCTATACATTGCATCTGACTGGCTAACATTTTGAACAAGGCAAGGTTTAGAAAGAAAGAAAGAAAGAAAGAAAAGAAAGAAAACATTTATTTGCTAAAAATGTAGGTATACATATAAGTTCGAATAGGAGTGAGTTGTCCCAATACATTTTGCCTTACGGCATGCAAAAATTTACAATTGAATTTAATTATATATATAATTATTAATTTAATTAACAACATTAAAACCAATAAAATTAATAATAACATTAAAACCAATACATTTACTAAAGAATAAAATCAGTGAAATTATTAAAAACATTAGACCAATACAATTGTTATTAAAACGACTTAATCATAATTTTATTACAAACAGCCATTATTAATTTATTGAAATAATTCAAAATCTTACTTTAGACTTTTGTCTTCTAAGAATTCTTTAATTGTGTAATAGCATTTCTCTAGCAATATTTTAGTTAATTGTTTCTTAAATAAGTTTATTGATAGTTCTTTCAGATTTTCAGGCAATTTATTATATATTAGCGGTCCCATAGAAAGTATGTTATTTTTTAATAAAGCTGTTTTATGACCTCCCATGTGCAATTTGTTTTTATACTGCGATCTCATTGGAATTGTACGTTGTCTTATATCAACCATAGAGGTAAATAAGTGTTTATTTAATGTAACGAAAACGGCAACTTCTAAGATATATAAACTAGGTAATGTCAAAATTTTTAGGGACTTAAATACAGGTTGACAACTTTCGGTGGACTTTAGGCCTGTAAATAACTACTTAATAAAATTACACTTCAGATGCGGAGCACATGGCAGTAGAACTAGATGTGTCTGATTCAACCGCAGTGCGGAATCTTCTGCAGACTACTTTAAAACAGTATAAGGCACCTCCAACAATAGTTGTAAACTCTGCTGGTATTACCCGAGACAACTGGCTTCTGAAAATGTCCGAGGAAGATTATGATAGTGTGATTAATACAAATTTAAAGGTAACTAAGGGTTTTTGAAAAATACTTTACTTTGCACTGTAACTTCACTTGAAGTCATTCTGAAGTCAACTCAATGGACACAGGAATAAAGTTGAAATGAAAATAGCTTCAATTTAGAACAACTTCAATTGGAATAACTGCACTGCATGTAGTGTATCATAATATATTTGATGTGATGTCAAAAATATTAATAATAACAAATATTATTTATTGCTCCGTTACTGTTTTTCTTGGTCTACTCGCAAATGCTGCCGTTGAGAACCCCACAAAGCAATTTAAATTGACACATAGTGCGTCAACATTATTCCACATATAGTGTAAAGAAACACCTTTACCTAATGCTTCAGGGAAACACGGGCATTATTCATTTAATGTGTGTGTTTAATGCTTAATAAAGGCTTTTGTCTGTGTTCCAGGGAACATTCCTAGTTATGCAAACATTTGCAAAGGCGATGACAGAAGCAGGACTGCCCGGTTCAATTGTTAATCTTTCTAGTATTGTGGGCAAATATGGAAATATGGGTAAGTAAGAGAGTACTGTTTACTATATATCGTCTTCATATGTTTTATCATAATACATTTTCTTGGTTGTTTAAAGGGTCTCAAACACATGATTAGTTAATACTTACATCATGTTTTTGTGAATGCAAAAAATAATAAAAAAATAATTGAGTCCAAATGCTAGATATCATAATATTGGTATGATATTGGATATCAAAGCAAGTACTGTATTGTAAGGAATCAAAAGAAAAATAAAACATTAATTAATTTAAACCAGACTGAGTCAGCACTTTTTGATTATCAAAAATTACATAAGCCTTTCACCACTAAGATAAGACGAGATAAGTAGATACTGTATAAATTGAAAATAGATATAAGTCTGATAAATAGGCACAGGGGCGTGGAGATTGGCAGTGCCAATCTGGCACGATCAGAGCCCTATACCCAGCAGTGGGTGAAGTCGGGCTGTGAAAGAAAGAAAGAAAGAAAGAAAAAGCATTTTTAGGCCGACAGGACAACACATAAATAAAAATAATAATAATAAAATGGTAAAATTGTGATTATAACACTAGTTTAAAGTTAACATAATGATAATAACGAAATCATAAGAAAAAACAAACAAAACACAAAACAGAATTTGTCCTGTACAAGACCAAAAGGCTCCTATCTCAGCATGGTGCTGTAACATTCGTCACAGCGCTGATATTCTGATAGGGCCCAAAGTGATGCCATGGTCAGATACGGCTAAGGATAAAAAATAAATAAAGTATGAACAAAGCTGCTGCTTGCTGCTGCTGCTGTTGGTGTGGATGATGATGATTATGTTTTTACACAACTGCTCAAAAAAAGGAGGGTTCATGTATGTATATATGTTTGTTTGTGAGTTTCTTGTTGCAATCTGTTCCAGGTCAAACAAACTATGCTGGCAGTAAAGCTGGAGTGGTTGGAATGACTCAGTCTGCTGCTAAGGAATTAGGAAAATTCAACATTAGGTAAGTATTCACATAATAAAACGCCTGTAATTCACTATGAGTTAAGCAGAGGTGTACGTAAAAATAGGTACACCGACATTTCGCCAGTTATGTTTATGCGCCGGGGCAGAAATCCGGGCTCCGCAGAGAAATGATCCTCATGGGAAAACCCATAAACCCAATAACACTTTGCCTCACCTGGAAATTGAACCCAGAATCATATACTCAGCAGTCGCGCTTGCGAGTAGACCAAGGAGGCAGCACCTATACTATACCGACAATTCGTCATTCACCAGGTATGTTTTTGATCCCATATAATATGAGGCAAGCCGTAAACTGGGCACAGAAAAATCTAATGAAACTGCCTGAGCTCTTAGGACTTAATTTGCTTATTAATAATATCAGTATGTTAGTCAGCAAGTAATTAAATTTTCAGGGTAAACGTGATATTGCCAGGCTTCATAGAAACTCCTATGGTAAAGACTGTCCCTGAAAAGGTGCTACAGGGTATGCTGAAGCTGGTGCCTTTAGGAAGACTCGGACAACCTAGCGGTGAGTTTGACAAAACTGGAGGCTAAAATGGCCGCTTTAGGAGAATCATAGGATATGGATACAGAGAAAAAAAGTAAATAGAATTTACTTTTTTTCTCTGAATTTTACAAGTGGAGACCTGTAGTTAGCTTTCAGACTATTGTACTGACCTTGATCGGTTGTCTTGTTTTAGCTGTAAGTCTCCCATGTTATTTATTTAAATAAATAATAAAAAAATAATAATAATAATATTAAATACTGAAATAAATAAAAAAATAATATTAAAAAAAATATATATATATATATATTGCAGTTCTGACAATGGTCACAGACCCAGTTATTATTATGAAAAGGGATGACGACTGACAATCAAAAATATGATTCTGTTTAGTCCGTCAGTTAGATCAAATATCAAATTAATAAAAAAATACGAAGATAGAACGCATCAAAGATCCACCAATGAGTGGGAGTTCGGGACGTCACTTTCCGGTAAAAAATGTACCGAAATGTCTCTAATTTTTTTTTCCGACACAAAAGAAAAAATATGTGTAGGTACAATATTTTTTGGAAATCTATCTGACGGATTTTTTCTTACGCTTTGAGACCATTTTATTCCTAAGTAGGTTAGTACTATGATTTTGCTAAAGCGGCCATTTTAGGCCTGATTGTGGTCTCTTGACTAGCTTATCTTATCCAACGGGGATGAAGATTCATAACCCTTCCTTTTGGCTTTCCCGTTGTGGGAAAATTTCCCCAGTTTACTTTTTTTTCAGTCTGCTGGTTTGCTTTCGGCTCACGGATCAGTATTATTTAATATACTGCCCTTCAAGCCAATGAATTAATTAAAATAAGTGTCAGTTTGCAAATAGAACTAATTGCCTGCAACCAAATACTCCAAGGCTGATACTGAAATTCCTGATGGAAAACATAGATGAGTTTTCAACTATATCTAAGTACCTAGAGTCCTAGATCACTAATCTTCTGTCGTTGCTGAGGGTACAGTCACGAGCACCAAAATTTTGTAGGTACACTTTCCTAAATTTAAAAGCAATTTAAGTACGAGAAAAAATAACGATAGGATATTTTTCATAAAAATATGAATTCAACGTGAAATTTTAAACAGAACAGTAGGAAAAAACACTTTTAAAAGTTGTTAAGTTTTAACATATTGGTGCTTATGACTGTACCAACTTGTCTTTATCTGCCATGTACTAATCTGCCATCATATTTCTTTATTTTCAGAATTAGCCGAGGTGATAGCTTTCTTGAGCTCCGATAAGAGTTCTTTCATGACGGGCGCGGCCATCGACGTCACTGGTGGCTTCTAAAGGCTAATAAAACTGCAGATACCAGTCTTTTCACTGTTATTTTACCTACAGTAGCAACTCAAAAGCAACCTTATCTTAATAAGAATAAAGATCACTGTCATTTTAAAAAAACTTGTCAGTAGCAGCGACCAAACTGCAACCTTCATCATCATCTACCTAGCCTTTTCTAACTATGTTTGGGTTGCTTCCAGTCTAAGCTGGTGTATCTGAATACCAGTTTTTTATTTGGAGCAACTGCCTGTCTGACCTCCACAACTCGGTTAGTAGATAATACTGTAACACGATACTCTTGGTAAGACTGAAAAAAGTAAAATCAAAGGTAAATTATCTATGGAAGGACTGTAGTCATGAATTTACGAAATTAACTAGGTTTATAAGTACTACTGGGTCATGGGTTGGAGTAGGTAGGTGTAACAAATAATGTTGGAGCTTGGATGTATTTTTTAAGAGATTTACATTTTGAACCTTAGATGAAGCAGGTGAAAAGTTTAAACTTCATCAATGTGTCAGTACGTTTAAAACCTTTTGGCTCAAATACTCACCGAATATTAATATACATTTGTATCCACTGCCATTTAGCATAATAATAGTGTAAAAGATTCGTCGCATCACAAGATTTTTTTGTTTTGTATAGATGCATTGATAATGTTCTTATGTGATGTTAGTAGAGTCGTTATGGGATATGTTATAAAAATGTATAACTTTTCAACTATTATAGTGGGTAGTATAAAATATAGTTCTAGTCCTTAGCTCAATTTTGTTGCATAACATTTTATAATCTTTATGGTCTTAAAACCAATTGACAAATGGTGGAAATTATGAATATCTTCAGGGACGCGCTGGAATTTCAGACTTGGACCCATCAACCCCACTGCTCCAGTCCTGTCAACGAGCAAATGGGAAAAATAGTTTCATCGTCCCCGGCTTTGGGGAGGATGACACACATATTCATGTACATTCGAATTTCCACGCTCGGCTCAGCGTCAAAAGTTAAAAATCCAACAGCACACTCAACGTCTCTTACGGTATTTCAAATTTCCCGCCATCTTAATTTTGTTTTTTCTGGTGCTATGCTGACCTTTACACAGCTTCAAAGTGTCTTCTACACCTGTGATATTTTCCTTGTAATATTTTTATCTTCGAATTATACAAAAGTTCGTGTCAAAGATACTTAAATTGAAATAAAGGGGTGAATGATCATTGTGGTGTTTTGATTTACTTTACCGAATTATACATAACTAGCGGACGTCACGCGGTTTCACCTGCGTAGTTCCCGTTCCCGTTCCCGTGGGAGTACAGGGATAAAATGTTACTCAGGGTGAATGTAGCTTTCCAATGGTGAAAGATTTTTTTAAATCGGCACAGTAGTTTTTGAGTTTATTCATTACAAAAATACAAATTTTTCTCTCTCTATATTATTAGTGTAAATATTTGTCTTACATATTTTTAACATTTTTAAATACTTATTTCTATTTAAAACACTAAAAAAAAAACATAAAATAGTAGCCAGCACTGGGAATAGGGTCCGAGCTGCCGGTGCTTTGGGCTCTTGAGAGAGGAACCTAATAATACGTACCGTGTTCAGAAGTAGGTAGTGCTTTCTGAATAGAGTCCCTGATCCAGCCGCCAAGCGAGAGCCCCAAGATATAGGTATATTATTGTTTTGTTTGTCGGAATTTAGGCAATCGGTCTCTTTAGTTAGATTCGGAGAACGCAAGGTAAAGCGCAGGCCTCCTCCTTACATACTGAAGTAATAGCAATTTCGGTAGTTGGCAGTGTGAACCGAAGTATGAAAAGTGTTGAAACGATGCTCGCCCGGCTAGCTCGCGCACTCCATAGCTGGCGATGTAGCCTGCGCCATTAAGTCAAAAGAGAAAAAAAAAATTGAATAATTACAACTTATTTATTTACTATGCTTTCCTAGATTTTAACTTATTCTTCTTCAAATCCGCTTTATTCTTCTGTCTCTTGTCCCTCATGAACGTTCTGTACTCTGTCCTTCTCTTATCGTCCACAATCTCTTTGTATTTCTTCTTATTGTACTTCTGGAACTCCGCGTCTGCTAGAAGTTCATCCACCATTGTCCTCTTCCTTTGCTTTTTAGTCAGTCTCTCATTGACATGGTCTAGGGCTGAATCCATAATGCGACCCACCTGAAATAAGAATATAATAATTATGATGACTGATGTTTCAAATTAATACTGAAAAATAAGTGATTAGGTCAATGGCGACGACGTTAGTAAGGCTGCTTTACGTTCTTAGGGCCCGGGTTGGAATCCCGGTAGGAGTAAAATGTTTGTGTGATGAGCATGGACATTTGTTTCCGAGTCATGGATGTTTATGTGTATAATAAGTATGTATTTATGAACAAAAAGTACCTATGTACTATATCAAAAATCTGGAGTCCACAACACAAGCTTTGTTGCTTAGTGTGGCACTAGATGGCGCTGTGAGTCATGTCCAGCGATATTTATTTATTTATTCATGGGGAGCTTTTGACCCACAAGTGATATAATGCAGGGTGCCTGTAGAGGAACCTATTACGAAAAAAATAAAACCAATATGATTGAATTTTTGACAGGGAATAGTGTTGATGCCACTTTCTTACATGTACTACAGATTAGCAGTATTATGATTATTGTTTATGTATTCGGATAGATCACTTGGCACCATTACTATGAGAAATGTAAGCCTACCGGATAACTATTATACCATACATTTTTGGCAATTTTGAGGTCATTTTGTAGAGAATTGTGAGACACGTTGTTTCAGCCAATTAGAAATAAGCAACATCTATGTAATTTTAAGTGAACACAAAATAATAAAATGGTACTGCATCATTACTGTCATGTACAGTCAGCAAAACAGTTAGGTTTACAGGCTAGCAATCTTCTTACTACTATCATAAATGGAAAAGGGTTATAATCAATCTGTTTGCCAATTCAAACAAATCCTTTCTGCATGAAAGTGTAACAAAAATCAATCTATATAGACTTTTACATTTATAATAGTCGTAAGAAGATTGCTAGCATACCCAACTGTTTTGCTGACTGTACATGGTTGTAGTTTGTTAGTATGGATATGTGTATATATTGAGGGTACTTGTTTCTGTTGTTGACATAATATAAGATGAACTACGTTGGAGGTAGGTTTGAATCTACACATTGTGTCTGGCTACCTAGCTGAATAAACATGCAGTTACCTAATCTCGTGTTTTAATGATAATATTTCTGGATATAATAATTACCTAGGTAAAATTATGCAGTTTTTCCACTCTCTTGTAAAGTCGCTAATTTTGACTTATGAACTAAAACAATGAACTGTGTTTTAAAACTGTCTTCTACTGTTTTTCTTACCTGAAAGTACTTAGGCAGCACTTCCATGTCATTCTTCTTGTAGAAGTGCTTGGGGTCCAGCGCTGACCTCATCTTCAGCACTTGAAGGTCATTCTTCAGCTCCTCGGTGATCTCTGGTGCTGGCAGGTTGAACCAGCCAGGTCCTTTGGTCTTTTCTCGTTCTTTCTGTAATGATTACCATAAATTGGATTATATTTACATAGGAGCTAAGTCAGTAAAATGTATGATGTGACAGTGATTTGTTTCGCTTAAGGGGCAGGCGGAGCAAGCAGCGTTCATACAATAGTAATACCAAAATAATATTAAAATCAAAGATATTGTTAAGGTAATGGGTATTTATTTCGATTGGATTACTGAATTTCTAGGTTCCCAAATATACATATATGTATTTTGAAAGAACAATGATATAAAGACGAGGTATGAGGAATTTAATATTTCTATAGAAAAGTTACTTTCCTATTATTACTCTTGTTTAAATCAGTGTCCATTCAAAATATATATCTTGGAACCTAGACATTCTGTAATACAATCGAAAGAAATACACACTACCTTAAAAATATGTCTGATTTACAAATTATTTTGGTATTACGATTGGATGAATAATGCTTGCTCCGCTGGCCTCTTAATGAACAGGATTTTATTAAATACATTTTTGGAATGAAAACCATAATGTACTACCCCATTCCCTGACCTGATGGACAACGACTTATCAAGCTTACTACTCAGAAAAGTGGTGGACTCTGTGAGCGTGGTAGTAGGTACTTCAGATAATGACAGCAAGTTAGTTTAATTACAGGATAAAAAGTATCCTATATCCTAACCAAGGTCATTAGACCTAGGCATTGAAAGATAACAGATGGAGAGTGTTACTTCCATGTTTATAATTTATTTATTTATTTATTTAAGCCTTGAACCTATACATAATAAAAAACTTATTTCGTACCTTATAAACTTATTTGTTAGTTTTATTAGTATCTATCCTTATTAATAAGTTAGTTGTATTAGTTTGTTCTTTTTGTATAGTCCCTTTTCGGGTAAAGGCCTCCTCCAAATCTTTCCACCTTTTCTTGTCTTTTGCAAGTTCGATCCACTTTTTTCCCACTATTTCTTTGATATCGTCTTGAATTAATATGTACTAATTATAATTATGTTTATAATTAGTACATATTAATTAGTAATGGATAATAGATAAATATGTTACACACCCTTCTAATTGCCTTCAGTTTGTTCTTGCTAACGTCATAACTGGGCATTTCATGCTCCTTCTCAATCCCAGGCTTCAGCACACTGGTTCTCATCTCCTTCTCAACATCCACACCGCCGAGGTTCGACTTCAATTTACCAGTGTCTAAATCCAGTTGGTCAAAGTGAAACAACCTCTTTTTCTGTTCTTTTTTAATTATTATGGACTGTGACCATCCCATTTCTGTGAAGAACTCATCGAATAAATTGTCGATCTTTAAGTTTTTAAGCTTTGTGCTTACTTCTTCTTCTGTAGATAACTTTGTGTCTAGTTCTTGTTTCTTTTTGTCGAATAGTGCTAGAATTGCTGCTTGTCTGTCTTCTTTGTCTGTGGAATTTGATATAAATAGTTTAGAAGAGAATAATGATAGTGCGGTGAATTTTCGAGCTTGTATTTTATGCGACGCTACTTCAATAATGTCGGGAGAGGCTGGTAAGGATTTTTCTGTCCTACAATCAGCTAGGGGAAAAAAGAACCTGTTTATTAGTCCCAGTGTCCCAAAACGTAAGTTAAAATATTTTTTTTTATAAATAAACATTAGAACTAACCTATAAAGTAAGGTTTCTCGGCATCGTCAATTAATTCTGTCCTGACTTGGAGATCCTCATCTCCAATAGTGTCGACTATAAAATCCATTTTGTTGGAAGTTTATCTTCATTTATTCATTGAAATTATGAATTAACACACGTTTTGTAAACAGCAAATACGCGTGGTTTTGACAGTTTGACACTTTCGATTTGATTGACGTTTGAGCAGTGTTGCCAGAAGGCAAAGTCTGTAGAGCACTAAAAGCGGTGCGAATTGCACTAGATCTGTGGTATTTTCGACTTCAAAGCACTATTTAAAATTGGCATGGATTTGAAAAGAAAGACATATAATATAAAATTCAAAACTTACTTTTTAATATATTTTAATACTTATCTACGACATTAAATCAATCAACTTACAATTGTGTTGTACCTACTTAAAAACCTAAAAAAAATCACAATATTGTTCTTCTGTGGTATCTGCTTGCCTTGACGGGCCAGCCTGGCTCGAATCTTTTTTTTATATTTTTCGGAGGATCCAATCATTTTTACAACCTCACTTGGCAGTTCATACTTGTAGCATGTGCTGTTCATAGCAGTCAGCTGCGTGCGAATTATAAGGATTGCGTTGATTGTTTTTAAACACAATAAATTCCGTAACTTGCTTCCTCTTCGGCCCGACTGGAACGAAAACGTTCCACCTGTCAAATTCCGTTGAGTCCCGCTGGAACGTTTTCGTTCCACCTCGTACCGTCAAGTTCAAACCTTATTTTCATTAGCGATGGGCGATTCCGAGATGTTTTAACAATCGAAAGAATCGAAGTCGCCAAAATAAACCATCGAGTCGACCATCGACTCGCCGTTCTACATAATAATCGAGATGTTTTTCGATTGTTTCGAGTCAACGTAATCGACCGCTAGTTTTCGATTGTTTGAATAAGTGACTCTCACTCATCGAGTCTCGCTCGGTCACCGGGGTGAGTGGTCAGTCGATTGCATACATCGAGCCGAGGTGCATGTTACTGTTCTCGAGGCGAGCGAGCCGGGCGTAATTTGTAAACGTTTACTTACGATGCACTTTTTTATTATTAACTAGAGTACTAACGTTACATACATAATTATAAATAATAAAAAAATCTAATTCAATAAGAACCCTCGATATCTTTTATTTATTTTCATGATTCCTTCCGCTTGATTATTTTCGATTGCTCTCGTTGAAATAATTAGTTTGGATTCGCAATCACAACGTAAGTTAAGATCTCGCGAAAGTCGAAACTGTTAACCATCGAGGAACAATTTGACGAATGAACGAGCTATGCGCCAGTCGCAACAACAGGCCGAGTCGAACTCGACATCAAGTCGAAACTGTTAACCATCGAGGAACAACTGACGAATGAACGAGCCATGCGCCAGTCGCAACAACAGCCCGAGTCGGACTCGACTCCAAGTCGAAACAATCGAGAACCATCGAGATGTTAGAACAATCGAAACAATCGAATAAAACCTCTCGCCATCGCGCATCGCTAATTTTCATCACGCATATGGCTCTAAATCGAATGCGGAAGGTTTCCTTCTGTGGCCAGATAAATAGTCGATTCAATGACAGCAATCTTTAGTAACACTAAACGGGGCAACACTTTTAAAAATATAAAAGAAGTTGAAAAATGTCAGTGCAAAAAATGGTCGTCGGGCCATACGTTCGGGCGTGGTATTTATTGTGTTTTAGTGGGTGTTATTGTGTAAAACGTTGGTAAGTAAGTGTTTATTATGTTACAAGGGCCTATTGCAACTTTTTAGATAATCATTTGCTTGAAACAATGTCCCAAAATTATTTTATGAGCCAACAAAGTTTTCCTAATTTCGATTTCGTCAGCCGTCATTGAATGTATAATTGAAAATATGAATTTGACTCACCTATAATGTAAATATGGTCTTGGAAACATTAGTAGCAACGTATAATATAGTGATAATTCATTATTTCATTTATTCGAGGCATATATCTGCAGATATATTTATATTTCCACTATTTTCTAGTGAAGGTCAATGTCAACCGCCAGACCAATTCGGCGTAACTGTTTTTGAATCAGATTAGATTTGGTGTGAAAATCATGTTATAAGTGGATGTATTATAATTACTTAGTATCTAATGCAAGTGTGTATCTAATTGTTTGTTTGAAACAATACCATAAAACTACTCTTTTGAAGAAAGAAAGTTATAGTCGGCGTCGCCTTTGTTTGATAAGAATTCTAATAATTTTCAATGAATTAGTATCTTTCTAAGGTCTTAAAAATCGTCAAAACTAATGATAATTCATAATTTCATATATTCCTGGCGTATTTATTCTATTTTTACTCATATTTCGATGTTTTCTAATGTTGTTGTTTATATCACGTGACTGCCAATATTCAAACATGAGTATAACGACCACTAGACCGTTGGTCAAGTCGACAATAGTTTTCGATAGTATCGATAACTTTATTTTACAAAGTAAAATATTTCTGGGAGGTATTTGCCCAACAGTCGGACAGTACCTATGGGTTGAGAAAAAAAGTAGCATAGTAAAATCAAAAACATTGATCATTTCAGAAATGGAACGACGGTGAAAGGTGGTGACGTGCCCTACAATTTGGAGGAGCTGCTGAGGGAGTGTGGACGACGCAAGACGACGCGTTAGACCGGAGTACCTCGAGTTGGACGTGTCTGAGGGTACATGATGAGCCGGAATTCCTCGATGACTTGGAGAAACCGGCTTGTGAGGTAAATTGTTTTCATCATCTTGATTTAAATTACTGAATATGCTGTAATGAGACAAGTCAGTGATATTTCCGGGAGGTCTTTGCCTGTGGGATGGTATGGGTTGAGACAAAAAAGTATAGCATAGTAAAAACAAAAATATTATTTATTATTTCAGAAATGGAACATCGGTGAAAGGTTCCCTACAATTTGGAGGAGCTGCCCACTGTGCTGACTCGAAGGATGAGGGCTCGAGTTGGACGTATTTGAGGATGAATTGGATTAGTAGGAAGTATACGATGAACCGGAATTCCTCGATGACTTGGAGAAACCGGCTTGTGAGGTAAATTTTTTCATCATCTTGATTAAATTACTGAATCTGTAATGAGACAAATCAGTGAGACAATGAGACAGATTGCATAGACTTAATGTATTTTGTCAGTTATTACAATTATCCGCTTGCCGGCGCATCACCCTTTTAGGGTGGATGAAATTTTTATGCGTTGGCGGCTCATCACCCCTTTAGGGTGGATAGAATTGTGTCGTCATATTTTTGCTTATTGCTTTAAACCTCTGTGTTTTGGCTCGGTTCTCTTTGTTTTATATCTATTCATATAATAAAATTGAAAATAATTATAGAAGTATCCGTTGTTGAGTTTAGCATGTCTTTTGTCTGCATATTGTGCTGTGAAGAGTGATTGTTTTGTTCTGTATATTGTTGTTATTTTGTGTGAGATGATGAATGAGATCTGTCGCATATACTTGAAATTGTATTGTTTTGATACAAAATAGGTGTTTTCTCAGTTATTACAATTAGATTTTGTTATCTTCCAGCAATTCATCATAGTTACTCCCAGCGATCATTCAGATTTTTTTGGCAAATAATTCTACAATATATTAGCATTATAGTGTTTTAGTCCAATCAATAGATTTTTTGTAACTCGAAACCACTCGTACTAGTCGCCTGCGTCCCGCGCGCTTACGTCATCGTCGATAACGCCGCCGCCGGCCGCACATGTAAACAAAGACGATTTATGAGCTTGTTTCTGAGAAGGTTGCTTGAATGTTTTTACTACAATGTTGAATGAATAGGCCCTTTGAAATATTTTTTTTCGTTTGAGTGTATGATTTCAATGATTTGTTTCATTTATAGAATGTGAACATTGAGAATTTTTAGCTTATTAGACGTGTCTGTTTTTGAGTTTTATTTTGTTTGAGGTGTTGTGCCTTGAATTTTTAACTGGCTCGGCACAGACTCTCGGACTATACACGGCCTAAGGAGAGATGCCCCCACTATGCCCTTTTTTTTGAGTCAAAATAATTGTAATAACAAAAATCTTTCATTTCATAGGCTGAGCCCGTCACGCGCTCTGCGGCCGCCTACGCCTACCCTTGCGGAAGATGCTCGTGATGTGTAAGTCATTATTTTTTGTGTGCTCAACTTTTTTATGTGTTTTGTTTGTATAAGAATGATGTCTACCCAAATATTTATACCCATACGTAAAAGTAATAAATCGTTTTTTATTCCTTACATACTCCGTATTGCGTAACATATTATGCCAATCGGTATATGAGGTATCTATGTTTTGTTTGTAACAGAATTATGTTTCCTCTAATTTTTTTATTATTATGTGAAAATATTCATTTGTATTTATTTAATTATTACGTGAATAACTTGCACAATATGATAAATTAAACATGTAGATCTATATTGTATTTTATTTTCCTTACTGTCCTTTTATTTTCGATAGGTACACATATTATCGATAATGTAGTGGTGTGTTCCCCACCCTACAGGATGTTTGTTATCAGAACAAATTTTATGACCACTTGAAACATAAATATTTCTTATCTTTTCCATGACAGGACGGAATGTGTGTACAGAAATAGATTTAGCACCTTGTCCTTGTTTGCTTCCAAATAAGATTCTAGTTTGAAAACCTAAATTATCGAGTGGAAATAGGATAAATCCTTCTTTTTAGTTTTTTCGTATTCAACAATATTCGTAGTATATTTTTTCGATTCATGATGAGAAATCAGTTGAAGAAGGTATAGGTAGTATCCTAAAAACATTTTATATTGATATCTGTTCATAATAACACGGATGATCGTTTACAAAGTCATGCGTTGAACGGCATAATTCCAATATGACAGTTCAACTTAGTAGAACTTTGAATTGGAATCTTGTAAGAATTTTGTATGTAAGACTCCTAAAAAAACACTGTCATTATATTACATGTATATTCGTTATATTAGTTCTAAAGTTTCGTGTAAATTGATTCAGTAGTTTTACCAAAACAAAATAAAATACGACAACAGATCTAATTGCGACTAGTTCTCTCATTCTTTATGCTATTTTTAATCCTAAAGTAGTTATGAAATAACTGTTTATATTGTAACACAAGGCCTCGTTATTCAAGAACACGAAACTGTTTACAGTTTGAGATAAGAGTTAGTAGAACTCGAGCTATAAGCATTATAGTCGGCGCGGCCACTTGACGCGCGCGATGACGTAATTGAGAGGCCGAGTTGGGGCGGTGTCATATTTCTGACGGCTGTTGACAGGTTAACCACATTCATCAAACTAAAAACACGTTCGATATCTGCATTTGAATGCGGCAAACTCATAATTTTAGTGGCAACATTAAATAAATCTTTATATGGACAGTTGCCAGCTGCATCCCTTGATTCTTGAACCTCAGACCAGAACTTCACTGTATCGTTGGTATTTTCCCACGTCTGTAGGATAACAGTTTGCCACTGCTGAACAATATTATCTATATTGTCTGTATATCCTAGGCTTTCTAATACCTCTATGAAGTTAGAAATTAATCTGTTGGGCTTTAAAATTACAGAGACTGATAATGCCATCGAGTTTTTCAGCAATTTCAAATTCTCTGGCATTCTTAACAAAATCTATACACCTTGACTTTATTCCATTTTTTTCTGTCTCGTTTAGAGAGGACTCGTTTATATCCTTTTCAAACTTATAACCAAGATAAGGACTCATGGAAAGATGTTCTCTGACATTTATGCGTACAAAATCCATCCCCGGTCGTGTTATTATTATTTTTGTACACAAATTTTGTATCAAGTCATGGAGTGTATTATATAGCAGACATGGGTCTGAGACTTTATTTTCAAATGTTTTTATGGCTCCTTGAACATTACTTAAAGTTCCACATAAGAACTGCAAATATATTTTGTTTCTTTCATCGTTATACATGTTGTATAACAATTCTGCTTGGTAACAGTTTTCACGAGTTCTCATAATTTGAAAATGTAATTTTAATTCATCCCATTGGCTAAGGATTCTAGATACTGCAGGTTCTATTGACAGCCATCGGGTATTGCATACTCGCAAAATCTTTAAAGGTTCTTCTCCAAAATTTAATGTTTCATATAATGCTTTATAATCGGCCTGTCGTTTTGCTGAAAGTTTAAACCAGTTATGGGTCTCTCTAACCATAAATTCTATATTTCTTGGTATCGTTTCGCATGAAGCATGGGACACTGCCATTTGGATCGAATGGCAGACACATCTAATTAAGACGAGATTGGGTAGAGAGTACCTTTCCTGCAGTATTCTATGGACACCAGCGTTAATTCCTGTCATAACAGATGCATTGTCCGTTCCTATTCCAATTAACTTGCTTTTGTCGAAGTTAAAAAGTTCAAGTAATCCTGTCAACGCCGTAACTATTCCTTCAGCGTCTGCCGATTCCAATTCGACTAAACCAAGGAATGTAGAAATTATTTCATTACGGCTGCTGCTAAAATATTTTATGACAACGCCAAGATATTTTTTAACAGACACGTCAGTTGATTCATCAATTATCAAGCTATAAGAATTATCACCGATGTCATTTTTTAAAGTGCTTCTAAAATGGGGTGCTAATACTTCTCGAATAATGGCCGTACATTTTGTTCGGTGTAGTTTCATATCTGTAGTAGCTTTGGAATCACAAAACTTATTTTTACATAATTCAGTAAGGTGATCAATTGCCTGAATAGATGTGTGTTCGGCAATATACATCGCAAGAGCACCTTCAGCTTCAAGGGAGGGTTTATTGACATCTGTTTTTTATGTGAACGTATTCATACGCAATTGCTTTTTGTCTAAATAAGGTTTCGCATTTTTTTTGTGACTTTCCGAATCACGGTGTCTTTGAATATCAGCTAATCTTGCAGAAAAACTCTTTTTGCAATATGTACACATTGCTTTTGTATCATCACCAGTTTCAGGTTTCAACCAAGGTTTAAAGTCTTCTATATTTTCCCATTCCCCCTTATACCTTTGTTTATACACAGTTTTTTTCTGAAGTGGTACTTCCATTTCAAAATATTTAAAGTCAACAGAAAGTATAAAAGTTCAAACTAAACACTTATCAAGGGACACAATGTAACCCTGAACGCAAAACAAAACGTATGTACGTACGCGTAAGGAACGAGTTGACCGAGTACTAAAAAAAAACCATAGCTAATCGGACGTAAGAATTTACTTCCGGGAAATTCCCCGGCCATAGAGCAGAGAGCGACACTAGTGTGGTGACATCATCGTTATCCAACTTGTGTAAATGCGAGTGATAGCGTGTGCGGTGAAATGATTCCAGAAAAATGCCGCTATATTAATTTATTTATAATTAAAGAGCAGACATTAAAAAAGCACTAGAAATTGCACTAGGCACTAAAAATCTTGGATGCGCACTGAACATACCAAAAATGCACTAGATTTAGTACCGAAAGCACTAAAATGGCAACACTGCGTTTGAGTTTGACTTGACGCTATCCATGCTAGTTGCCATACGTACCGAATAATGTTGCCAAGTGCCACTTGTTTCGTCCAGAAAAGCGACGGATTTTTCTATTTACCCCCGAACCCCATGTTTGTTATAAGTCAAGTGGTTAGTAAAGCTACGGGATGTAATGTTTATTTTTTCTTTTTGTGTCGTGTCGATGATTAAGCGATGTGAACACGCGAACAGCGATATACGAATGAGCTTCGTGCAGAACTCTGCCACTCCAGCGGCAATTGTATTTCTTCAAAGTAACAAAGATTTGGGCAAAATATTTACCATTTTTTCAAAGATTAAAAAAAAAAATATTGGGGCTGAATAGCTGGCCGGCCACACTCCATACAAAAAAAAAACGAAGCAGGAAGGAGGCAATCCGATTTTGATTGATTTTATTTTTTCGATTGATTCATGTTTTTATTTTGCTTGTATTCGTAATGAAAAGCACAGAACCTCGAACTATTGGCCAGTTAATTTCACCCATATGGTAACAATATACTCAATCAATACAATTTCAATCAAATGCTCAATCATTTTAACACCAACAGAATCTTACACGATCAACAGTATGGCTTCACCAAGGGACGTTGTACGACTGACGCCGGTGTAACCTTAATAAAGCACATATTTATGGCGAGGGAAGAGTCCCAAGACGCTGTAGGAATATTTTGTGACCTCTCCAATGCGTTTGATTGTGTAAATCACGACACATTGCTTTTGAAACTTGAGCATTAGGTACGGACTACTTAGGTAAACTTGCACTTAATTTGGTAAAATCTTATTCAACAGCAATACGTTCAAATAAATGGTGTCAATTCACAGGGCTTAAAAAGTAAAAATGGGGGTTCCGCAAGGCTCAATATTGGGTTCTTTCCTCTTTTTAGTATAATATATAAATGATCTACCCTACTTACTGGAAACCAACCTCAAAATATGGTAATAATTGCCGATGACACTTCCTTAATTTTTAAGATAAATAGACGAGCCTAAAATCTAGATGACGTTAATAATGCCTTACTTAATGTCCATAATTGGTTTACAGCAAACAATGTACTTAGTACTACATGAAAAAAAAACCAAATGCGTAAGATTTGCTTTACCGAATGTTAAAAGTAGCGATTGTGATATAGTATATTGAATAAAGAGAAACTTGAATTCGTAGATAAAACGGTTTTCCTGGGGATTACGCTTGATGCAAGGCTGCAATGGGGTTCTCATTTAACATCTCTAGCGGGGGGACTAAGTTCAGCGGCATATGCCATTAGAAAAATCCGTCAATTTACTGATGTAGATAACGCTAGATTGGTCTATTTTAGTTACTTTCAAAGTAGTAGTTACTTTTAGTTTGTCTTATGACATTTTGTTATGGGGACGGGCTGCAGACATTGAGTCTATATTCAAGAGCCATCAGAGCTATAAATACAATCTTCGTAGGCTCGCGATTCTCTAAGGGAACTGTCTAGGGAAATTAACATCATGACTGTACATTGTCAATACATCTACGAAAAAATATTTTTTGTCAGATTTTTTTTGCATTTTCTTGGTAAAAGCGGTGACAGACACAATTACAGTACTAGAAATAGAGACCAATTAGGTCAGCCAGGCTTCAGACTCGCTAAAGTAGACTCGTCTTTCATGGGGTAATGTTTGAAATGCTATAATAAAATTCCACAAAGCATTCTTGAACCAAATTTAAAACATGCATTAAACGCACACTGTGTAAGCAAGCATATTACAAATTGGATGATTATATCGCTGATAAAAATGCTTGGCTCAATGCCGGTCCTGCTCCACATGGACAGGGGCGCAAAAATTGATAGTGTTGGAGCTGCTGAAGATTGTACAACTATCTTTGCATTGTATAGATTCAATGTTAGTATTATATGACCTTATATCCCATATTGTGTGAGTGCTATGTACTTGACAAAATAAATGTATTTATTAATAAATTGAAACAATTTCTGGAATCCAAGGCATACTACTCAGTAAAGGAGTTTATAATGACAAATCGATTGCAAAATAAAATATATAATTAAATAATAATATATAATTTAATAATAAACAGTAATATAATCTAATATTAATAAAACATAGTTCTAATAATTGCATAATAATTATCTACAATAATGAACTCGTTAGACCTAATACACAGACCTAATAATTTAAAAAATATAATAATATGTAATAATTAACCATAATAAATTTATATAAGTACATCTAATAATTTAAAGAAATATAATTGAATTGCTACTTAGCCCTCTTCCTCTCCCCTAATGTTGCTGTGCCCGACAGGGTCCATATTGATTTTATATTATTTTGATAACACCATATAATATGGAATGCAATAAAGATTTAAGTATTGAGTATAGAATGCTATCATTCGCTGGAAACCTACGTTTTTATTTTTTTACTTGAATGTGCCCTGGCGATTAAGACTATGTCATGCTCACTCAAATGTCCCGCTGATGGCGGCGCGTGTGTCGGGTCATTTAATTCCCTTCAAAATGATTGAGTTTAATGGTGCTGATACATGCGTCATGTTCGTGAACGGGCGCTGTCGCTTGGGACTGGTCAGCTCTTGGTTGCCACAGCTTTTTGTTTTTTCATTAATTATTTTATTTTTGAATTGGTTATTGTTTGTTTTTACTATGGTCTCTTTTATCGTGCACATCTTGCTACATTGTTCTCACATAATGCACCATCTTAACATGAATGATGTAACCAAGATTTTGTAACAACATTATGATTTAAAAGAGTGTCCATGGAGTTTCTTGCCCGTTCTTCTCCAAAGAGATCTACGCTAGGGAATGGGCAACTACAGTACTTAGCACACAAACATTAACTGTAGCTACAAACTGTAGCTACATTTAATTTTCATCTTTGTTTCAACAATTCAAAAGCGCCTGTAACTGGCCTACTTGAAATAAATGCTTTGATTTTGATTTGATTTTGATTTTGATTTTGATTTTGATACCTACCTACTATAATATCGTGAGCAAAATATTGAAACTTTTTAAGGTGAGAGCTATTTTACCAAATTTCCTCAGTAACATAAAACGCAGAATTTTTAATAATCCAAGTAAGCATCATTTGTCACTTTTTCGTCTTTGAATTAATTATTCAAGGTCTACTTTCGAGGGTTCTCGTTAAGGGTGTGTTGGAGAGTCGTTATTGTCGCGGAAGCGGACCTCAAGGGCCCTTGACGGAAGGCACAGACGAAGTTACAGACTCGTAGAATTTCCACGCGGGTAATAATGTGACCTTCAATATACCTTTGTGATATACACAAGTCCTTGGTGGAGTGAAAACCCTTTTTGTTATTGTTGTTATTTCTGGAGATGGACCGGAATTCGTTTCACGTTCGGTAATATCGAAATTCGGCTGCTATTTAAATACCGAATTTTATAATTCGGCCGAAGTTCAGAGGTCGACGAAAACGCCGTGACTTAAAGTGCACAACCTCTTTAAAGCTTAGAAACCTTCAAATGCGGTATTAAATTTTTACGGTGACTTTTAAGACATTCCTATTTTAAAGAGTATTTGCAATTATGCACCAAAATTTTTATGTGAGTTCAACCTTTTTGGAATAAAATCGGATTGAGTTTTGAATCATGTATGCATGTATCAAAATAACTTATTGTTTACCTATATCAGAATCTCGAAGGAGTATTGATATCAAATTCGAAACAAATCACCGCCAAAATAACTTTCTAAACCTTTTTAACCCCGTTAGGGGATGAATTTCAATGCAATATGAAACGCATCCATCAATTCTCTTAATATTGCTGATTGCAAAGTTTGAAGTAGATTGGACCAAGGAATCACATTTTCCCATACAATCTTTGCCCCCCCTTTTCACCTCCTTAGGTATAATTTCGAAATTCTTACTTATCGTATGCCCATGTCATACAAAATATACAGCCTCCAAGTTTCAGGTTTCTACAATCTGCAGTTTAGACTGTGCGTTGATCCATCAGATATTTGTAGATAGTAGGATTTGTACTCGTTTGTAATGTATTTGTAACTTTTCCGGCTTTACCTATGTCTTATGTAAAATAAAAAAACAATGATTACCATCAAAAAAAGGTTTTGTGTGTAAAATAGTAATTTTCTGGCTAACAATTTCCCCTGTACTGCCCCGCTGAAAGTTATTTTTTTGCGATTTCTGACTTTTTGAGTATTCTAACCTGGGTTGGTTTGGAAGAAATTCTTGATTAGTGTCGGAAAGAAGATCGATTGGCATCAAAAAAATAGTTTTATGTAAAATGGCAATTTTCTTGCTAACTGTAATTTATTGTTTAATTAAATCTAAGAATGGGGATAAACATTTCGTGAAAAAATTACGGATTGTTACCTAAGACCATTTTTGTGTAGCTGCAGCTCCCCTTACTGCCCCGCTTACCGTACCCTGTATTACTAACTACTTATACCGATTTTCTTGAGTTCCGCTATTTTGGGCGTACCTATTCACTTCAAAAATCAAATTTAAAGAATATTGAGAAATCACATTTACCTGTATTAGATTTTAAGTATTTATAGCAACTTTTAAAGGTTTCTACTGCGATGGATTTTATTCTATAGGTGTATGAAGTTAATTATTTTTAAACACAAAACCCACTTTTTTACGTCTCTGGATAAATAAAAAAAATGCTAAAACATGTATTTCTTTATTTTTAATAATAAGTATTTACTCTTAGTTTCATAAATCTAAAACAAACTAAAGTTTTTTTTTCATACAAACTTTACCCCCCCTTTTCACCCCATTTTACCATCATTTTGCGTATTTTCTATAGCCTAAATGTTATTCTTAGTTTATTTAAATATATTAGTGAAGTTTTCATCAAAATCCGTCCAGCAGTTTTTACGTGACGCGCGGGCACACAAACAAACAAATAATTTAAAAATGGTTTTAATATGTTCAGTTACTTATTTTAAGTCACCCTGGTCGGTTTTTTTTTTAAACTTCAATGTACAGATTTTTTAGTCTCAACGATTTTATTATAATATGTATAGATATAGATTTTTGGGGGAGTATCTACTTAATTTTATTGATATTCAACAGGTCTGTTAAAAGAAGTGCACAGGTATGGAATAGGTAACAAAGTTAAACATAACTCTTAAACAATTGTATCACCAAGCATTTGTTCCATATTGCTCTCGTTACAATTTGCAAATAGTCTGCCTGTGACAACTGTGACAAGGTCGCCGCATAAAAACGACCGCCCAAGAACATTTTGAGATGGTTCTCCCATTGAAAAAGAGAATAAAATACCTACTTATCGACGGGTAACGACTTTGTGTATGTCACCGTAAAATTGTCAAACACGTTATATTACAATAGGTATAACGTGTTTTTTCTCGCGATATTGTAATGTCTCGAATTATTGTCAACTGAACATACGGAAGTATCTCTGCCCCCATAATCGGGACTTGGGGCACCCCCCCGTTAGGTTAGTTAGGTTCCTTTAAACCCTGCACTCGGAAATAGGGGCCCCGCGAATCGGGGCTCCGTCGACTACGCTATTTAGGGGTAATATAAAGTGTTTTAACGTTATGTTATATTAATCGGTATTTCTCAGGAATGGTGCATTATCTTTTCATGACAGTTGTGCCACTGGGCAAAGGGGACCCCTCCTTCCCTCCACACCGCGTAAGTTGACTACCATCGCATGCATTTCACGAAAAATAATGCTTTTTGTTGTAAGCAGTATAATCTGTGGCAGTATGTTCATTTGACAATAATTCGAGACTTTACAATATCGCTAGAGATATTACAATATAACGTATAAAATTTGACAATTTTACGGTGACATGTATAAATCATATTTCTTTTCATTATTCATATTTACCTAACACGCTCGTTTTCTAAACATTAAAACAATCCCTAAACATAAGTCCATCTAATCCTAAAAAAATAATTCAATGGGATTTAATGAACTTGGAAGGTTGTACGAGTATTGAAGATTTTAATGATTATAATCAATATACAAGCGGACACTTATTTGCAACCTGCAAAAAAAAAAAACATTTGATTGTCGAGGGCCACACAGTACGCTGGCGCTTCGATCATATTATTACGGGTGATTGATTTGCATTAATGCTTGAATGTTAGGTACTACAGTTTTGGTACTTGCATTTAAATCAGTACCAAATGAAGGCACTTGCAGCGTCCGGCAACTGGGTCTCGAGGTGGCGCTGCACAAGTCCGAGGCCATGTGCTTTCATGGGCCTCGGAATGCGCCACCGTCGGGATCCACACTGACGGTAGGAGGGGTATCCATCGGCGTCGAGTCGACGTTGAAGTACCTAGGACTCGTCCTCGACAGCCGGTGGAACTTCGTGGAGCATTTCCGACGTTTGGCCCCCAGGCTGGAACGGACAGGGGCTGCCTTCAGGCGGCTCCTGCCCAACCTTGGGGGGCCGAACGCCTCCTGCCGCAGGCTCTACGCGGGAGTCGTGCGGTCCATGGCCCTCTACGGGGCCCCAGTGTGGGCGCGTTCGTTGAAGCGGCGTGCCGCTCACTATCTGAACGCGCCCCAAAAAGTGGTGGCCGTAAAGATGGTCCGTGGGTACCGCACGATCTCTCGCGAGGCGGCGGGCCTGCTTGCCGGATTGCCGCCGTGGGATCTGGAGGCGATAGTCCTCGCGCGCCTGTATGAGTGGCGCGCGGAGGTACTACGCCGGGGGGAAACTCCGCTGCCGCGGCAAATTGCCGCTCAGCGGACTGACCTCCGGCGCGATCTCATGGCGACATGGAGAGAGCGACTGTCGCAACCCCGTGCAGGGCACGCCACGATAGTGGCGGTAAGTCCCCTCTTTGAGGAGTGGCTGGAGAGGCGCCACGGCGTCCTCACCTTCCGCCTGACGCAGGTCCTCACCGGACACGGATGTTTCGGGAGGTACCTGCACCGAATCGGGAGGGAGGAATCGCCCGGGTGTCTCCACTGCGAGGATCGACCGGAGGACACGGTGGAGCACACGGTGGAAGTCTGCCCTGCGTGGGCGGAGCTCCGCCGTGTCCTCGTGGCGGCGATCGGCGGCGGCGACCTCTCGCGTCCGGCCCTGGTTCAATCCATGGTCCGGAGCGAGACGGAATGGGAAGCCGTCGCCTCCTTCTGCGAAGCAGTCATGCTAGCGAAGGAGGTGGCGGAACGAGAGAGGGAGAGATCCTCTCTTCCCGGCCGCCGCGGGAGACGCAACGGGCGTCGGGGGCCACGTGGTGGCTACCGGACACCGTAGATGCGGGCCTGTGGACGGCTGGCTATGGGCTAGCTAGCCGTCCGGCCGTCTAACGACGACGACAGGCCGTGTCGACGGCGCGTTCGTGTTCCACGCGCGCCTCAAAAGATGTCAGCAAAAGGAGAGGGGCCCGCAAGGGCCGAAGCCTGCCGGGGTTGCGGGCCTGTTCGAAAGTTCGCCTGTTTTCTATTGACGGCTGAATATACAACGTGTAACATAAAGGGTATAGTCATATGGAAGGATGTGCTACAGATCTCCGTGGGAACACCATCGTTATCGCAAAAAAAACAATAAGCTGTCTCCTACATTTGGTCGAGTAGGTATTGGAATTTAGTATGGGGCCGTTGATTATTTTTTTGCGATTACGATGGTGGTCCCATGGAGAAATTTGTTCAGTTTGATGGTCTGTGAAACACCCTTTCATATGACTATACCCTTTCTGTTACACGTTGTATACACTGATATTGGATGGCCAGATTAGATAGCTGTAGCTAGCCTTTGGCTGGCTCAATTTCAATTACTGGCATGGTAGTCAAAGCCTCAAAGTCGTGTTCGATGACTACTGCCTGTTTGGTTATGTTTTGTCAAAAGATAGTTTGCATACGCAAGCAACGAGTAGACACGTACTAACTACAAATTCATTTGGCTTTTACTTGACTTTACAGATGTATGAGGAGAGAATAATTTCGGAAAAGATTTAAGGCGAATTTCTGAACTGAGGCTGACTGACTGTTCTGTTCTGTTTAATTGATACTTATTCGACCTTACCTCCTTGGTCTAGCGGCTGAAATCGCGACTGCTGAGCATTGGTTCCTGGGTTCGTCTCCCGGAGGTCTGTACAAGTGTACACCTTTTAATCTACGGGCAATACGCGCGTAATATTATAAAGGGTGTATAACACCTCTTCACGAAGCCGAAAGGCACTTGTTTTCCCCATCATTGCGATCATTTTTTTGTTCTACACCATACCTGGGAACCTTCTAGTTACGGAGATATGAGGGGTCAAAGTTACAACTTTTTGACCAGTTTTTTTTTATACAAGTTTTTTTGTGAGATTTTGGCTTTTAACACCTCCACGACCCCCGTACTATTCAATCCATCCATCAGCACAATATTTTAAGTGCGTTACATTGAGTTCTACCACGAAACATGATTTATAACTTCAATAAAAAAGTTGTTTCCCAGCAATATTTTTTGCGTAAAGTTAGTTAGTTTGATGTACAGAATGCTTGATTAACAGCTTCGTGATGAGGTGGTTTACACCCTGTATACTCAAGCAAACATTTTCTTTAAGTACCGTCTCAATCAGTCTCTCGGTTGTAAAATATTTATACATTAATAGAGGAGTCTGGGCTGAAATAAAGCTCTCTCAGGAGAAGGCTACGTCACGTCTTTCCTTTGGAGTTTGTTCAGTAATTTATTAGGACGTTGAACGGGGTAGGGATATAAGGATTATAATTTTTAGGCAGACACGTTACTAAAATACTTAATAACTAATCGGCAAAGTAATATTTGGTTTTTCCATTAGGATTTATGAAATTTCAGCAACCTCAATACATTTGCCATCATTTATTGAAGAGTTCCGTTGCCTATCTCCGAAGTTCTTCATCAGATCTTCACCAAAATGAAATGGGATCACTTCGAGAAAGTACGCTTCCTAATACTACCCAAATCGCTTCTGGTGTGCCTATAAAATTTGAAGAGTTCTCTCTATTTCTCCAGGATCCCATCATCAGATCCTGACTTGATGATTATGGGACAACCTGGGACTCTTTCATATAATTTTGTGGCGGCGGCCATCTTGGACAGATTTTTATCTAACATAGCTAAGTACACTCCTGAGTAATTCACCTCTCAAACATAAAACTAAAATCAAAATCGGTTCATCCGTTCGGGCGCTACGATGCCACAGACAGACAGACACACACACACACAGACACATCAAACTTATAACACCCCGTAGGGGGTTAATAAAACAAAATCGGTCCAGCAATCTTCGAGTAATCAGGGAACATTGAATTGAGAACCTCCTCCTTTTTGAAGGTAGGTTAATAACGATGTTATGGTAGGTGACATAGATATCCGGAAAGCCTATAAAATATTCGACCGAGTATCGTTAATTTGCTCCTAAGAATTGAAGAGTTCCGTTATTTTGTCATGGATGCCATAATCGAAGTAATCCTAACCAAATTCTCATCAAAATACACTTGTAGTACATAATTTCCAATAAAATAAAAAAAAAACAATACATGTCACGGTAATAGGATTATCCCAAATTATTATAAATGATTAATGATTATTATAAATGGGTGTATTAGTACACTACACTACGCGTACCGCGTACCCCCTTTTTTTTTTTTTTTTAAGGATGGGAAATCATCAAATGACCCCCCCCACTCTGGGCGGAGCGGGAGGGAGTGTCAGACTCTTACTGACTAAAAACCATCCATGTTCCTTCCTCGCCTTTTACGTTCCGGGGCCGCGGTATCTCTTTCGAACAGGCCCGCAACCCCGGCAGGCTTCGGCCCTTGCGGGCCCCTCTCTTTTTGCTGACATCTCTATGAGGCGCGCGTGGAACACGAACGCGCCGTTGACACGGCCTGTCGTCGTCGTTAGACGGCCGGACGGCTAGCTAGCCCATAGCCAACCGTCCACAGGCCCGCATCTACGGTGGCCGGTAGCCACCACGTGGCCCCGACGCCCGTCGCGTCTCCCGCGGCGGCCGGGAAGGGAGGATCTCTCCCTCTCTCGTTCCGCCACCTCCTTCGCTAGCATGACTGCTTCGCAGAAGGAGGCGACGGCTTCCCATTCCGTCTCGCTCCGGACCATGGATTGAACCAGGGCCGGACGCGAGAGGTCGCCGCCGCCGATCGCCGCCACGAGGACACGGCGGAGCTCCGCCCACGCAGGGCAGACTTCCACCGTGTGCTCCACCGTGTCCTCCGGTCGATCCTCGCAGTGGAGACACCCGGGCGATTCCTCCCGCCCGATTCGGTGCAGGTACCTCCCGAAACATCCGTGTCCGGTGAGGACCTGCGTCAGGCCGAAGGTGAGGACGCCGTGGCGCCTCTCTAGCCACTCCTCAAAGAGGGGACTTACCGCCACTATCGTGGCGTGCCCTGCACGGGGTTGCGACAGTCGCTCTCTCCATGTCGCCATGAGATCGCGCCGGAGGTCAGTCCGCTGAGCGGCAATTTGCCGCGGCAGCGGAGTTTCCCCCCGGCGTAGTACCTCCGCGCGCCACTCACGCAGGCGCGCGAGGACTATCGCCTCCAGATCCCACGGCGGCAATCCGGCAAGCAGGCCCGCCGCCTCGCGAGAGATCGTGCGGTACCCACGGACCATCTTTACAGCCACCACTTTTTGGGGCGCGTTCAGATAGTGAGCGGCACGCCGCTTCAACGAACGCGCCCACACTGGGGCCCCGTAGAGGGCCATGGACCGCACGACTCCCGCGTAGAGCCTGCGGCAGGAGGCGTTCGGCCCCCCAAGGTTGGGCAGGAGCCGCCGAAGGCAGCCCCTGTCCGTTCCAGCCTGGGGGCCAAACGTCGGAAATGCTCCACGAAGTTCCACCGGCTGTCGAGGACGAGTCCTAGGTACTTCAACGTCGACTCGACGCCGATGGATACCCCTCCTACCGTCAGTGTGGATCCCGACGGTGGCGCATTCCGAGGCCCATGAAAGCACATGGCCTCGGACTTGTGCAATGCCACCTCGAGACCCAGTTGCCGGATCCTCTCAACGACTATCGCAACCCCGCGTGTCATATTGTCGGCCGCCGCCTCGTGCGACCTCCCCTGTGCCAGCACCAGGGTGTCGTCTGCGTAGCAGACGACGCTGACACCACTTGGGAGGTCCGCGCGCAGCACCCAGTCGTAACCGATGTTCCACAGGGGCGGTCCCAGAACCGATCCCTGTGGGACACCGCACGACATCTCTCGCCGGTTCCAATTTCCGCAGCGACTGGGGTAGATGACGGCCCTGTCCGTCAAATAATCCCCGACCACACGACGCGACGGAGGTAGGTCGGCACCCGGTGATACCGGAGTGCCTCCCTGATGCAGCTCCAGGGCAGGGAGTTGAAGGCGTTGGCGATGTCGAGAGACACCGCCAAAACAACCCCGCCCCGGGATATTGCATCCCCCGTCGTGAGGGCTCTCACGCGCATGATGGCGTCCACTGTAGAGCGCCCCTTGCGGAAACCAAACTGGTTCTCCGCAAGATTCGGCCCCATCCCCTCAAGGTGCTCGGCGAGGCGGTTTGCAATTACTCTCTCAAAGAGCTTGCCCACCTCGTCGAGCAACACAATGGGCCGAAATGCGGACGGAGAGTCCGCAGGGCGCCCCGGCTTCTGGATAAGAACCAGTTTCCCCGTCTTCCAACGAAGCGGGAACTGGCCTCTCTCCAAACATGCGCTTAAGAACCCTTTCAGTCGGGGCCCGAGAGCCTCCGCATCCGAGGCCAGGACCCAGGCTTTGCCAGGCAAGCCATCGGGTCCCGGGGCGGTATTTTTGGCCTTGAGCCTACCTACCGCCACTCTCAGGACCGCGTACCCCCTCAAAGCATACAGGCGTGATGTTACGTCATGATGTTGTATAGGTAAACAATAAACAACCAAGCGATTGCAGCAATCGCTACAGATTTGCCGTCTATTTTTGAAGAGTTCCATTTATATCCCAGAAGATGAGCGTCAGATTGTGACTAAACTGAACGCGGGAAGCACCAGCTTACAAATAAAAAAAGAACCATCAAAATCGGTTCACCCAGTCGAAAGTTTTGAGGTAACAAACATTTAAAAAAAATACAGTCGAGTTGAGAAACTCCTCTTTTTGGAAGGCGGTTGAAAATTAAGACGAAGAAGTGCGTCATGTCACATTTGAGTACATTTTTACCAGAAAGTGACGTCACAAGCCTCCATGGACTCCGCCAACTCAGATCTTTGACGCAATGTGGGTAGCTAAGTAATATGTTCTATCAAATCAAACTCAGAAATCTAACAACTTTCGATCTTCCGAGAAGTTATACGACGAGTATGAACAATATTACTGATCGGAATCGGTTCCGAGTATTGAAGTAAGTCAAATCGAAACTAAGTAGGTATTCCTTGAACCAATATAAATATAAGGTACAGTCACCCGCACATTAAGTTACGACAACAAACTGTCTTTCTCTAATTGATTTTCAACCATAAAATGTTGATGGTTAAGTTCAAAATCGAATGAGAAAATGTAAAATTTTGCAGCAGGTACTTACTTCTACTTACATAGATACAACTTACGTAGGTACAGAGGGCAAAGCAAATAAGTAACCATGGTCGTCAGATTTAATTGCAGTTTGTTTTAGAATAGCTATTTTAATATTTTCAATCTAATTTCATTTCGATGGTCTGACCAGATTTGTACCGCCCTTGGCTCCACAGTCCACAGTGCCCTTCACACAGCCCGAGACAGAAACAGATGGAGAAAGATCATCCGAGAGAAGGTGATACCGAAAGGCCTCGACCCTCAGCATTGAGGAACACGACGCAAAAATGAGTTATTTAATTTCATACAAAAACAACCATCGGTATCTAAGAAAACTTCAATTAAGCAAACATATAAAGGGTGTAAACACCTCTTCACGAAGCCGAAAGGCATTTGTTCTCCCCGTCATTGCGATCATTTTTTTGATCTACAGCATACCTGGGCCTCGATTCTGCTATTACAATAGTGTCAGAGTAGTCGATCATTGATTTTATAATGATCAAGTTCTGTAAAATTTTAACAAGTTTGTTAATTCTATTAACATAATGGCGCCATTATGATGTTTCACTGACACTTCATTGAAAGAGATGTCATAGAATGATAATCTCGTACATGAAATCTGGCATGAGTCGGTCGGTCGGTCTGGTTTGGTCTGGTCTGAGTCTGAGTTGTAGATTTCGAAAACCATTTGTACTAAGGGTTTTATAATAATGACAATAAGACAATGCCATTAAAACACAATTTTATTACGAGACCATTGACCGACCAATGATCGACCATTGTGAATTTAGCAGATTACGAACTTTAAGCAAAATGACAATGGAATCGTGTTGGAGTAACGAATTTATTAAAATAGCAGAATGAGGGCCCTAGGAACCCGGGGTTGCGGGCCTGTTCGAAAGAGATACCGCGGCCCCGGAACGTAAAAGGCAGGGAAGGAACATGGATGGTTTTTAGTCAGTAAGAGTCTGACATTCCCTCCCGCTTCGCCCAGAGTGGGCATTTGATGATTTCCCATCCTTAAAAAAAAGGGCCCTAGGAACCTTCTAGTTACGGTAATATTGGGGGTTAAATTTCCAACTTTTTGACAATTTTTTTTTAAATACAAGTTTTTACTGTAAGCTTTTTACTTGAAACACCTCTACGACCCCCATACTATTCAATCCATCCATCAGCACAATGTTTGAAGTGCGTTTCGTTGAGTTTTACCACAAAATATGATTTTTCACCCAAAAAAAAAGTCGTTTCCCAGCAATATTTTTTGCTTAGTTAGTTTGATGTACAGAATGCTTGGTTGACGGCTTCGTGATGAGGTGGTTTACACCCTGTATTTCAACACTGGTTATACTTACTAGCTTCTGCCCGCGACTTCGTTCGCGTGAATTTCCCGCTTGCAACATTTCTTCTTGCTGCTCTGCTCCTATTGGTCATAGCGCGATGTTATACAGCCTATAGCCTTCCTCGATAAATGGACTATCTAATGCGAAAAGAATTTTTCAATTCGAGACGGTAGTTCCTGAGATTAGCGCGTTCAACCAAACAAACAAACACACTCTACTGCTTTATAATATTAAAAGTATAGATTTGCTTTCCCCTCTGTACATGATCACGTTCCCGGAACGTCTTGGATAACAAAAGCAACAAAAGCTAACATGGAGTTTTGCTTGTGTTACGACATCAACAGACATTTCGTGTTAACAATATTATGTGAGTTAGTTTCGACTTCCAAACTTGCTCCCTTGTTAATTGCTTGCTAATGAATGCACAGGTTTTGCGAAGTTGCATGAAACTTGCAGATGTGAATATTGTTTTGGTTTGTACTGTATCGCTTTGTCGGATGAGCTTTCGCTTTGTTTGTGCCGTCTTTGTAAACAACGTGTGCTAGAAAGGTGTGATCATATTTAAAGGTGTGGTATGAATCATGTAACTGAACAACGATCTTCATGGGTCCACCACCGTAATCTCAAAAAAATTGCTAGTAGTCCTGTACTAATCTTTAAGATCTACTCTACCCAAATGAATGAGGGTTATATGGCAGCTTCCTGATATAAGTAATAGGACAATGTTAGGAATATTTCATCAAATGTTGGTCAAAGGGACACCTGAAACTCATCATCTGCCTAGCCTTTTCCCAACTATGTTGGGGTCGGCTTCCAGTCTAACCGGATGCAGCTGACTTCCACAACCCAATTAGTTTGGGTAATACGACCTACGCCTTGGTAAGACTGGTTGTCAGACTTTTTGGGCCACTGACTACCTGTAACAACTGTCACAGATCTACAAATGACGGCCGGGACCAAAACAGCTTAATCTGATTTCCGAGGCACGTTAAAAACCCTAAAGA
The DNA here is from genome assembly GCA_916618015.1 of Xestia c-nigrum. Classification (NCBI taxonomy): domain Eukaryota; kingdom Metazoa; phylum Arthropoda; class Insecta; order Lepidoptera; family Noctuidae; genus Xestia; species Xestia c-nigrum. The sequence goes on from OU745246.1 coordinate 23,073,735, forward strand.
ACCTATAGATCGACCTGAGCGGCTGTTATTAAGTATTTAGCCCGACTCCTGAAACTGTAAAGACTAAGAAACAACTACCCCATTAACGTAGTTACCGTCATTTCAGAACTTCTTTTTCAATTAACTGTTGCCTCCAAACTTTATCTCCCTCCACCTATAAGATGTCATCTCCCCATCCACATAATGTACACCTATTATTAATCCTACGGCCACACGATGGTCAACCTTGAGCGTATCGAGCGCGACTTTGACCCACTTTGCCCAGCAAGTGTACGGAACGTGACGTTCCCGGTATACCATGACTCCGTAAGTACAGGTAAACGGAGGTAATCTGGAATTGCGGTATACTTCAATGTATTTGTTTGCATTGGACTGCACAGCGACGGATATTAAACGTCAAACAGTCGAGGGTAGAGGTAAATATGTGGCGCATTGATCAATTCGATCGCTATCATATTTTGATAGCTTAGGTTTTAGTCTCCGCTCTCTTTCCGATGTGTGATCACTAAACCGTTTGTTAGGTCTAGTCATTTGGGTAATATTGTTTCGTTAATCGGTGGTATTCATTTTACCTCTTCATAATATTAGCATGGTTTAAAAATACCCCGTGAATAATTGGTACGGAGCGTTTCATGTAAAATTGTGTAGGTAAACATTTAAATCTGTAATAGGTTTAACTTAATAAAGAATTTATTATCTACCCCGTTTCCAGCTAGTGTAAAAACGTTAAATTATTCTGTGGAAGTTAATACCTTAAATACAATTAGTTACCTTTAAAATATTTAACAGTACTATAGTCATATCCAGTTCGGGGAAAACTGAATCCATGTGAGCTCCTTTTTCATGGAACCAACTAAATCCATATTAAATGAAAGGTACGTACGTACGTACGGTGAAGTTGTAAAGTATTTGTTCTAGAATTTTCCTTTAGGACTGGAATAAATAAACGCCGATCGAGACATTCGTAATAGAATTTGGATAAAAGTAAAACCATGGATTATGATATGGGCAAGATATTTTTTCGAGGGCTGCTTGGTATGAAATAGTTATTTGTGTAACAAGAGAGCAAAGTCGTTTTGCTGCGAGTGGTGATTTTGAATCCTGAGTGTGGCGAGGGATTCAAAGGCACGAGATGCAAAATCTTTGCTCTCGTGTAACACAAATAACTTTTCACTTCAGCAGCGAGAACACTTTAGAAGATAAAATAACAAACAGGAATAGATTGAAATAACTTTTTATTGTGAATCAAAATAATTAACTTTGTAGGGTAGTACCAATTCAATCAAATGGAACATTTAAAAATTAAAAGTAAAATTACTGCAATTCTGCAAATTAAAAGTAACAGATTTAAATAAATCTGTTACTTTTTGCAATTTCTAATCTGTGACGTTGCCAAATGGCAACGTCACAGATTAGCAACGTTATAGTTGCATTGAGTTGAGTTTGATTATCTGGGGTTAAAGTTTGCTGTTTTGGTGGCGGATTGAGAAGGAACTACGGTGAACGTTGGTGACTCTGATCGGCTTTCTGTATAAGTACACTGTGCGTCGTTGGAAGTGGATGGGCGTGGGTGAGACCAAGGATCCGAGGTCGAATTCAGACTTATTGGTTCCACTTTACGCTTACAGATTTTCGACTTATTTTCTATTGAGTCTTCAATATAGCCTTCTGCAACCGTATTGGACTTCCACCCGCCGTGACGTTTTAAAGTGGTGAGGTCGGCTTCGGAATCAGCCAAGAGCGTGGCCGAAGTTCTCCGAAAGCAGTGACCCGTGTATAGCTGAGGCTCTTCCAGTTTTAAGAAAGTGGCAATTTCTCGCGGTATAGCACCTATTTTATTTACTCCCATAGGCTGTCTTGAGCATTTATTATTACGGTATTGTATGAAAAATCGGTCGGTTTTTATATTGGCTGGACGTAAATTTTGGTATTTTTCTACAATAGTTACATATTCTTCGCGTACGACAAAAGACATGTCAAGATTCGTCGTCGTATTATTCAATTTCACTAACAGTAATTTATCTGAATGCTTTTCGATCTTATTAACTGTTAGCTGTAATAGCTCGTTATTGCGACATGCTCCACTAATTCCTATGATCAGTACAACCTGTAATGAAAATATTACATAACTAGCTGACCCGCGCAACTTCGTCTGCGTCACATAAGAGGAAGAGCGGGTTACAGAGTGGGTCGTAAGCACCTATAATACAATTTTCAAAGAGCACATCACACACATCCTTCCGCATAATGAAAATGCGCTCCCGGTACATGATCAGTATTTTGCTGCGGAGTTATTTAAAACGGTCTATCTCCCAAGATATGCATTGAAGTCAATTTACGTACCCAAAGGCAATTTTGTTCAAACTCAAATACTTGTGATTAACAACGTATTTATTTGAATCAGAATAAATTACCATGTTTACAAAAACAGCTTTAAAGGCTTCTATTGACAGCTTTACATCTTCATACTTAGACACTCGATGACAGTCATACTACAGCTAGGTCTGCAGTTCTCATCAAGGTGCATTAAATGAGCCGCAACACGATATAGCTGCTGTAAACCGTTGCGGACCTCTCACAACTGCTTACCATTTAAAATTTCAAACTCTACGTCCCTACGCTATGACGCCGTGTCTTAAAGTGCACAACCTCTTTAAAGCTTAGAAACCTTCAAATGCGGTATTAATATTTTACGGTGACTTTCGAGACATTCCTATTTTAAAGAGTATTAGCAATTTTGCACTAAATTTTTATGTGACTTCAAACTTTTTGGAAAAACATCGGATTGGGTTTTGAAACATGTTTCAAAATAACATTGTAGTTTATATCAAAATCTCGAAGGAGTATTGATATCAAATTCGAAACAAATCACCGCCAAAATAACTTTCTACCCCTTTTTAACCCCGTTAGGGGATGAATTTCAATGCAATATGAAACGCGTCCATCAATTCTGTTAACATTGTTGATTGCAAAGTTTGAAGTAGATTGGACCAAGGAATCACATTTTCCCATACAATCTTTGCCCCCCCTTTTCACCCCCTTAGGGGTATAATTTCAAAATTCTTTCTAATCGTATGCCTACGTTATACAGAAAATACACCCTCCAAGTTTCAGGTTTCTACAATCTGCGGTTTAGGCTGTGCGTTGTTCCATCGGATAGTCCTTCAGGACAAAGCATTTTTTATTTGTAGATAGTAGGATTTGTACTCGTTTGTAATGTATTTGTAACTTTCCGGCTTTATGTCTTATGTAAAATAAAAAATAGTTATTGGCATCAAAAAATGATTTGTGTATAATAGCAATTTTCTGGCTAACTATTTCCCCTACACTGCCCCGCTGAAAGTATTTTTTTTGCGATTTCTGATATTTTGAGTACTCTAACCTGGGTTGGTATGGAAGAACTTCTTGATTAGTGTCGGAAAGAAGATCGATTGGCATCAAAAAAGTGGTTTTATGTAAAATGGCAATTTTCTTGCTAACTGTACTTTATTTTTTAATTAAATCTGTGAACGGGGATAAACATTTTGTGAAAATTACGGATTGTTACCTAAGACCATTTTTGTGTAGCTGCAGCTCCCCTTACTGCCCCGTTTACCGTTTCCACCCTGTATTACCAACTACTTATACCGAGGAAAGCCGATTTTCTTGAAATCCGCTATTTTGGGCGTATTCACTTCAAAAATCAAATTTCAAGAAAATTGAGAAATTAAATTTACCTGTATTAGATTTGAAGTATTTACAGCAACTTTTAAAGGTTTCCACTTCAATGGATTTTATTCTATAGGTGTATGAAGTTAATTAATTTTAAACACAAAACCCTCTTTTATACGTCTCTGGATGATTTAAAAAAAAATACTGATACAGGTATATCTTTATTTTTAAAAATAAGTATTCACTCTGAGTTTCATGAATCTAGAGCAATCTAATTTTTTTTTTCATACAAACTGTACCCCCCCTTTTCACCCCTTTTTTCCAAAATTTTCCATAATTTCTATAGCCTAAATGTTATTCTGGGTTTATCTAAATAGATTAGAGAAGTTTTCATCAAAATCTGTCCAGCAGTTTTTACGTGATGCGCGGTCAAACAAACAAACAAACAAACAAACAAACACGAATTTTAAAAATGGTTTTATTATGTTCAGTTACTTATTTTAAGTCACACTGATCGGTTTTTTTTCTTTAATCTTCAATGTACAGATTTTTTGGTCTCAACGATTTTATTATATGTATAGATTATATGTATAGATTAATATGCATAATTTAACATTTACAGCATCTTTTACATATCGTAATAAATATTTCAACAGTATTGCTAAGCCAGACTAGGATTCATTGCGCCTCCAAAAATTAGTAGTAGGTAAGCAGTAAGTACAACATAGATTCATAGGTACCACTTAGCAAGAAAATGCAGTCCGGAGCTTCATTAAGAAATTTTTCTATGTTAAGGGCCGTGAAAATTTTGGACTTTTTAGCCTTATGCCCAACTGACATTCTTTTTAGAAAAGATACGAGTTTTGCGTACTTATGTTGCAATATGCACGTTATGTTTTGATTTTAAAGTAGCTTCCAACATTGAGTAAATACTCCACATTGTAGATGATCGCCTCTTCTGTGATAAATCTAAAATATAAGATAGCAACACCGTCTCCGAAAAACTGTTTGCGCCCTTTGAAAGTCTCCATTCATTGAAGACAGGGTATGCTTTCAGATATTTCTCGCGAGACTTCTCAGGCAGAAAACTTAATTCTGCATTAATAACTTGTTGCATTAACTATTCCGGTGTTAAAATACTGTTCTCGTCGCTAGTTTCACTCATATTTTACGATTATTTTAATATTTTTTAACTTATTCAACTGTTTACGCCAGCCACGAAATTTTATTCCCGCTCTTTTATTTAAATTAAGGCGTGTTTAGAAATAGCACCCATAATATTTTATTATTCAAAATATTTTACGTAACATTAATGAAACTAGAAATAAATATTTACAGGTAATATATCAGTTTTATTTGCAGTAAATACACTATCGTTTAAATACAACAACAATTTAAAATTTCAATAAATTACATTAAAAGACATAATAAATTATCTCTTTGCAAAATTTCTTTAGTTATAGTACGTAATTCCGAACGTGTTTGTCTTTAAGGTCAGAATTCAAAATCGGAACTTCGAAAGGGCTGGTCTTTGTATCTCTCTGTTTCTAATGGCGGGAAAGAGTTAGAGTGTGAATGTTTCGAATTGCATGATTAACCCAAGGCTGAATAAGATATTCGCGGCTTTCTGAAAACAAAAATTAAAAAGTTACTTTGTCTCAATCAGTGAGCAAAATCGCATTTTGCTCTCTGATTTCAGGCAGCAAAACCTACATGTTTGAGGTTCTCAAGTGAAAATATTTTTTTTGCAGAGCTCAGGTCTGGAAAAGATTTTGAATCGCTAAATTTTTGGTGTCAATTTTTTTACCTAAGTTTGCAGGGACGAAGCCAGGATTTGTGTACTGAGGAGGTGGGGATGAACAGTGCCAGTCTCAAGTTAGTAAGCGGGCGGAGCAGTCGTTTCAATTGCAGAAAATGTGGTAATTTTTTCGGAAGCAGCGTCTTTAACACTAAAACGAGCAGACACGATTCTGTTCCGAGAGGTGAAACATTGGAACAGGGATACAACATTTCAAAATGGTATATTTCCTGATGGCAGCCCTACTCTATTTAGAATTCAAGTTGTATGTATATGTATTGTATGCTACCTAATTAGAATAGGCAAAACTTGTGTAATCGGAGCTTTACAAAGGGCTTTACATTGGCTCTCCAAATAATTGTTATTTGCTTAGCAGAATGGCTTCGAGACCTCTGCATGTTTGAATTTGAATAAGAATGTATTAGAACGTGGAAACGCGGAGGTAAAAGGCCTTCTAGTTACGGAGATATTCGGGGTCAAAATTCCAACTTTTCCGCAAGTTAAACTTACGGGATAACTTCCGTGATTGTTATTTTCATTGGGTCCCGATATTTCGACGCTGTTGCAAGCGCCATGATCGCGGGTTGACAGCGTCGAAATATCGGGACCTCAATAAATATCATAATCACGGAAGATATCCCGTAAGTGACATTTTAAGTTTGGTTGTGATCCGTGATTAAAACAGTGTTTCCACAAGTTTTTTATACTATTTTTAGAGGTTCTAACTTTACTTTAAATACCCCTACGACCCCCGTACTATTCAATGCATCCATTCGTTACATTGAGTCATACCGTACAACGATTTTATCTCAAAAGAAAAATCGTTTCCCAGCAAAAACTTCTGCGTAGATTTCCCATAGTTTGATTTAAAGAACGCTTGGTCGACGGCTTCTTGAAGGATCTATTCAAAAATTCACTCACTGGCAAACGATGCACAGCTTAAACTATTTGGTCGAGAAACAAGAAATTTTGAAAAAGATTGAGGATTTTAATGAGCAATAAGAAAGGAGCAACGTTGTCATAATGGCGGACCCGGTTTACGAGCTGAAAGTCGTGGGTTCGAACCCAGCCAAGCGCATTAGTTTGTGTAGTTTTTTTCATTATCACTACTCTCAAAACGGTGAATGAAAACATCGTGAGAAAACCGACGACCCGAATGGCGTAGCAATAGTGAAGCTGCCTTACGTTCTTTGAGTCCCGGGTTTGAACCCTGGTAGGAGCAAATGTTTGTGTGATGAGCATGGACATTTGTTTCCGAGCCATGGATGTTTATAAATGAAGTATGTATTTACAAACAAAAAAGTTTCTATGTAGTATGTCTACAATCCGGTTTCAACGACACAAGCCTCGTTGCTTAGTGTGGCACTAGATGGCGCTGTGTGTAATATTCCAGCGATATTTATTTATTTATTTTAACCTGCCTAAATGACCTAGAACCAAAAATTCGAAGACATGTCACATCTACCAACCTGCGCTGGGCCCGCGTGGTGGATTATGACCAATTTCTTCTCATATAGAGGAGGCCTGCTGTGTCCCAGCAGTGGGAACGATATAGGCTAATTATGCCATGCTTATTGCTTATGCTAAAGAAAGATTATTTGAAATCATTATTATTTAAAGAGAATGAAAGTTTGGTTGAAAGTTCGTAAGAACACGGGCGAGACAATTGTTGATGTTATTATTAAGCGTCTACGTATGTCACCGTGATAGATGCCTACGAAATAATTTACTAAGATTTATCAAATCAAACTTAAGGTATAACGAAGTCTCTAAAAAAACTCCTCATTATTATGAGCTCAATTGACTAGAATAATGATGAATGAGAAATAATCATGACGTATTTTTAAGACAAAACTCTTCAGGAATTCAAACTCTATACTTTTACATACATGTTTATGGGCAGACGCTAAAATAAAATATCAACAAAAATGTGTTCGCGCTGTGACCGGTGTTCTTTGTATAGTAAAGTTTTTCTTGTTAAACTCTAGTTTAATGTAACCATCAAGGAATTTCACAAGTTCGTTAATCGTTTTGCTTCACGTCCGTTCGTTGACGTCAACGAAAACCGTAGCTCTCGCAAAGTTCAGTGCAGTAACAACAACGTGTTGGCAGCCATATTGAGTGTGCAGTGTACGTGAGTGGAGGGTAGTTATGAAAGTCGCCCGAATATACATACCAAGGATGCGAATCCTCGAACTATTAATTGGTGCACATTTTGTCTGCTTATACTGAAAACCAGGGACTTAAAAACACCTTCATAAAGATTACAGAATTATAAGTGTTACATGTTGAATTGGTTACAGAATCAAATATGTAACACTTATAAATGTGTTTTCAATGTGTTAACCTAAAACACTTACAAAAGTGTAACCGTAACATATCTGTAACAGATATAAAAGGTTTAACAGAGTTAATAAGTGTTTAACAGGTAAACTCAGCGTTGCCATTGGATAGCCGAAATCTAGTCGCAGTCGGTCGTGAAACTGATTATTTCAGTTACACATATGTTTTTCTGTTGAAACTGTTTTAAAAACAGTGTTATAATAGTAGTTTATAAAACTGTTGTTTAATACCTTATTATGTGTAGTTTTATACAACTTTTATCTACTTTCATACATTGAGATTGAATCTACTAAATAAAATATCAAAGTTCAAAAAGTAAGACATATCGTATAACTTCTTCGACTTAGCTGGTAAAAGGTTGTTTATATATCATTGGTTGTGAGTCATTTCCGTCGCTGCATCTAAAATATCGGGCGGAGTCAAATTTCCTTCAGATTCACTGGTATCAGACATTTTTAAAGCAATAATAGAATAAAACACTAAATACAGACAAAACGTAAAAATAGCGCCAAAACCCAGCTCTTCACCGCGCTTTGGCCCAACCACAGATAAGTAAAATTTACACAACAAAACTTCACACAACAAAAAAACATTTAAAAATATAAAAAATTGTAGCCCACCGGTATCGGGAACAGGGTCCAAGCTACGCCGGCGGTCAAGGCTCCAGAGAGAAGAACCTCCTAACAATACGGGCCGTGTCCAAGAGTACCGCTTTCTGAATCAAGCCCTTGATCCAGCTGCCTAACGAGAGCCTCCTCAGGTGTTGGTCGAGGCTCTTGGCAATTAAGCCATGCGCTGACACGACTATCGGCACAATGATCGCTGAGTCCACTTCCCACATGTCGACAACCTCGCGAGCCAAGTCAAGATACTTTATTTGTTTACCTTTCTCGGCTTTCACGAGGTTCTCATCATGCGGGACCGTTATGTCAACAATCATTGCGCGCCGCTCTGATCGATCCATCACCACTATATCAGGCCTATTGGCTATAACAGTCCTGTCAGTGATGATGGATTGATCCCAGTACAGTGTGATATTGCCATTAACGAGAACTGGGTCAGGCACATACCTATAGTAGGGCACTTCCGATTCCACAGGATTGTATTTTAGAGCAAGTTGCTGATGGATTATCCTGGCTACAAGGTTGTGTCTGTGCAAGTACTCTCCGTTAGCTGGACGATTATTATTATTATTATTTAATTATACAAGAAAGTGTCAATGAAATCCTCACTCCTCATTAAACATCTGCAATATTAATTTGTTTGGCAACAACTCAGCAACTGAACGGCAACAAATTACTTGATTGCAGAGTTCCGTTTCCAAGTTCTTTGACCGAAACATTTAAGTCTCGAAGTTATAATTGTTAGTTGGTAGTCTCAATTGAGGGTGGCTTTGATATTATTATCGAGAGAGCGAAGAGAGGATAAATGATGGATGTTTCCGAGATTAACTTTTGAAACGGAGCTTATGGTCCCTGAAAATAATAAAAAAAAATAACCTAATGCAACATCACGCGTTGTAAGCTCCTAAGTGCAAGGTACATGTGTACTTGACATGTACATCCACATTTCGCTGGGAGGTCTTCCAACGCACCGGAAGGCTAGTTATAAGTCTCATTTAATATGGGGTGTGTGCACACGATGACAGTAGCTATAAACGTGCCCTCAGGAAATCATTCCAATTTTATAAAAAAAAATTATCTATTTTTTTTACTTTTGAATTATTTAAAAAAAAACCTGTGTAAAAACGTTGAAATATAAAAATAGTGGTTCACCTGTGTTGGGAGCAGTGTCCAAGCTGCCGGTGGTTAGAGTCGAGAGGTTCGTGTCTCTCTCGACTCTGCGAAGAGTACTGCTTAGGTAGAAGTAGGAGAGAAGAGAGTAGGAGAGACTGGAAAGATATTCGCCAAGGCGTTTGACTATCAAGACATTAGTCGTTACGAAAATCGGAACAATGAAACCCAAGTTCACATTCCACATGTCAACAACCTCGAGTGCTATTTGCTAAGTCGAATAACGTAAACGTATTATTGCACTTATCGATAAATCTCAATAAAAAGAAGCCATAATATGTCTGGGCGAGAATGGTACAAGTGTAAAACTTTGTGTTTCGTCAAGTACATAATAAAATCGCGCTCCAAATCCTACATAAAATGAAGTCGTAAAATTTTCCAGAGCGACGTATTGAAATATGCAAAGTCTCGCTTTAAAAATGAAGCACACACAAAGTTTACAGTCACCCAATTTTACTTGCAGCTGGTGCATTTACAAGATACTGAAAACGCTGTAAAAACTGAGTTTTCGTCTAATGAAATTTGTTTCCAGTCCTCTCCATGAAATCAGGAAAATTGGATGTCACAATCTTGTTAGGTTCATGTAGTCTGAGGGCCCAATGTATTTTACTTTAAGCTCTAGATATTGGACGATTTCATTGTTGGAACAAAAATAATTTGATCAGGCTTTGTTCTTGGCAACAAGCGTTGTTTCAAAAATTATGTTGTGTTTTTTTGCCAGACCCTCAGACCGACGACGCTCTAATCAGCTTTGGATGGAGCGAAAAACAAGGAAAATTACAAAATCTGCCACGATCCTAGATAAACATGGAATAAATGAGTATTTTAATATGATAAAGAACATTATGTTTAGGGGATAGTAGATAATGATCTTAGAAAGGATGCCTCTCATTCAGTCTGTTCTAAAATACAATTTTAGAAATGGTTTTCTTCAATTTCAATTCACAAGAACGTGCAGTAGACGAATGGTATATCGTTGGACACTTCTCTCTGTTTATGAACAGGAATTCACAATTTTGCTGGATCAACGGTAGAATTTATTTAAACGCTGCATGGAGAATATTCCCACAGTGTAACTACTTACAGTGGTTTAAAGGGGAACATTTTCACATCGCAATCGTATGGTATAATGTACACCAGTATAATGTAACAGCCGCTCGGGGCCGATCTTTAGGTTAAGCTGTGCTTGCCTAGGTTGGTCTGTGGATGTCTGACCAGGGTGGTGGTGACCACCCTTTTTTTTTTTTTTTTTAGGATTGGAAGTCATCAATTGACTTCTCCCACTCTGGGCGGAGCGGGAGGGAGTGTCAGACTCTTACTTACTAAAACCCATCCATGTTCTCTCCTCGCCCTTTATGTTCCGGGGCCGTGGTATCTCTTTCGAACAGGCCCGCAACCCCGGCAGGCTTCGGCCCTTGCGGGCCCCTCCCGTGGTGACTACCCTGACATACCGAGTTTCCTCCGTGCCTCGGAAAGCACGTTAAGCTGTTAGTCCCGGCTGTCATTTGTAGATCATTGAGTCATAACAGGTAGCCAGTGGCCTAAAAACTCTGTCAGCCAGTCTTATCAAGAGGTTCGTATTAGGAGTACCCTGCAGAACTCACTGGGTTGTGGAGGTCAGATAGGCAGTCACTCCATGTAAATACTAGTATTTAGCTGGATCCGGTTAGACTGGAAGTCGACCTCAACATAAGGGTTTCGTATCATACAACATAAGCCAAAACGGCAAAAAATAAAAATATGGAGTCGTGGTCACCAGACTGTTGAAAAAAAACACGTTGTTGTATGAGTCCCTTAAATCCCCCCCTTAAATGGATTTTTTATTCCATTTTTAACCCAGGGCGCAAACACGACGGGGTTTTATAAGTTTAATTATAGTTGTATTTGTTGTTATAGCGTCTACCGAAATACATCATCTGTGAAAATTTTAACTGTCTAGCTATCACGGTTCACGAGATAACGCCTGGTGACAGACACACGGACAGACGAACAGTGGAGTCTTAGTAATAGGGCCTTGTTTTACCCTTTTGGTACGGAATCCTCGGAGTTCCAATCAAATGTCTGGGCGATGAACCACCGCAACCTGTTTGTAGTTGCACTGTGGTAGAACGTAGTACTGACTCAGTGTAGTAGTAGATTAGGAGGTCTTTGCTCCACCATCTCCAACTGTTTCCATTGTAACCAGCTGTATGTAAGTTCTAGGATTTTTCTTGGAAATAACCAATCTTTTGTCGATTTTTTTCCTCGTAATTTTTTGCTCTATTTTCCAAATCAAATCAAATCATAATTTATTTGTTAACAGAGGTAAAAAATTACAGGTCTTATGTTGATGAAAAGAGCGCCATGTTATGCCAGGAGGCGAACAAATATGTTGTGCTAATTAGCTGAGGATTACAATTATCACTTCAATATACGAACATCATGCATTACGGTATTCATTAAAAAATAAGTTGAATAAGTATATATTAATTAATATCGGATATAAATGAGGAATTATTGAAATGTCAAAAAATAAAATAAAAATAATAATAATCTATGTCAGAATAATACATGTCAAAGTAATTTACTGTCAAAATATAATTAGTCTCAATTTGTTAAACCTCAATATTTGTAATTCTAAATTAATTCGTCATTTAAATATTCGTCAACTGTATAATAGCCATTTTCCAATTAAGTACAATTTTTTTTTTAAACTTCAAAATCTAGTTCTTTTAAGGCATCTGGAATTTTATTGTAAATGCGTGGAGCCATACCAAGGACACTTTTTTTTACTAGTGCAGTTTTACATTTGAAATTACTTAAAGCATTCTTGTACTGACTACGAAATAATACGAATAAGAAGAGTTGTTCATTTAATAAGTAAACAAATAAATATTACAAACTAAAATGAAGTATCATCAAATGATGAGATATGAACAAAGTAGTTTACACATGATTCTGTGGCCTACTGTGTGCTGTGTGTTGTGTGCCTTGGTTACACATCAAGAATCATTAAATACATCTAGAGTACTTCCTGTATTTCAACTGTACACTTCAAGTCAATTGTAATCTTTTGTGTTGGACATAAAGTTCCTTTTGCAATACCGATGTATAGACGTAAACACATCAAGCTACCCGAAATTGTCTTTTCCCAATAAATGTACAACCTGCTTTAGCCATAAAGTTGAAAATCTATTAAACAGATTGTCGTAGCTTGATATGCTGGCATATACAGGGTTATTTGTAAAACACCAACAACCTCGCAGGAATAGATTACTGACATCTTAAACAACAACATTTGTTCAACGACTTTTCCGAAAACAGACAAAAAAAATCAACTCTCCATACATAATAATATGTCCGAACAGCTGATGGAGTTTTGCATGAGAAGTCGGTTTTTTTTTGCCTGTTTTCCCAAAAGTCGTAGAACAAATGTTGTTGTTTATGATGTAAGTATTCTACTCCTGCGAGGTTGTTGGTGTTTTACAAATAACCCTGTATATGTCACCGTAAAATTGTCAAAACACGTTAGATTACAATATAACGTGTTTCTCTCTAGTGATATTGTAAAATCTCGAATTATTGTCAACTGAACATACGGGAGTATCTCTGCCCCCATAATCGGGACTTGGGGCACCCCCCCGTTTGGCTAGTTAGGTTCCTTTAAACCTTGCACTCGGAAATAGGGGCCCCGCGAAGCGGGGCTCCGTCGACTACGCTTTTTAGGGGAATATAAAGTGTTTAAGGTTAGGATATAATAATCGGTGTTTCTCGGGAATGGTACAATAATATCTTTTCATGAGAGTTGTACGACTGGGCAAGGGGGATGACCGCGTATGTTGACTACCATCGCATGCATATCACGAAAAATAATGCGATTTGTTGTAAGCAGTATGTTCATTTGACAATATTTCGAGATTTTACAATATCGCTAGAGATATTACAATATAACGTACTTGACAATTTTACGGTGACATATACATGACATACGAAGAAGAAGAAGTTTTAAAAGGTGACTGCTAATCCGTATTTGTCTGACTTTAAAGTTTATTTTAGGGACACTGCCACTAACGTTGCTTTCAACATGGCAACGTCCCAAAAAATTTGTAATGGTTAAATTGCCTGCATTTTACTAGTCTGACTCTAAAACACAGTAACCCTACCCAACTCCTTGGAGTTAAAGTGGCGCATTTGCATTGATCCTTCGGGGTCAGGGAGACGATTACGAGACTTTGGCTTCATCCCCACTATCTCTTTATATAAGAGCTGCAGTTAATTTGTGGTTAGTTTGCTACTAACTTAAACTAAGTTTAAAACTACTTTGTTGGAGATCGGTATCGTTAGGTAAGTGCGGTTTTTACGTTGGAGTGGTAAGTTTTTAATTGGATGGTATTCATTTATCAGAACGAGGAAAAGATGCTTCGTGGCACTGAATTATGTTTGTTTAGAAAATCTTTTTAAGAATTTAAAATAATACATGAATTTTCCAAAAACATCCTCGAAAACTGGTTCATCGCACTACTTTTCGGTTCAACATGCAATACATTTCACACTGGTGGTTTTTTTATTTACTTTTTTTTGTTTGCACAAAAAATAATGATATTTTAAGCGCGTTGCGCGCTGCGTTTGTTTTAAGCAGTGAATCATATACTTTTAGTAATTATAAAACTCGCGTTTAGCTCATGTAAGCTAAACGCGAGTTTTATAATTACTAAAAGTATATGATTCACTGCTATAAACAAGACCAGAAAAATATGTGATATTATTCAGGATATATGCTAGCATGATACTGTTTTGAAAACATAATACATTTAATTTGGCTCGATAAAAATAAATCAAGAACTTATCTCTAAAAATATCTTTCAAACAATAAAAAAACATACTTATATGCATGCGATCATTCTGATTTTTTGGCAAATAATTTTACAAGCAATAGGTATATTAGCATGATACTGTTTCAGTTTTTTAATCCAATCAATAGTTTTTTTGTAAATCGATCGAAACCACTCATTTCGTGCTATTTGGCCCGCAGTGGCTGACGTAACAACCACTTTGTAGTGCAAGCTGATTAGAACTTTATTCTAACAGCATTTCAAACGAAGTTTGAACCACCACAAATAGAGTTGCTAATTTAGCTCGTCTAAGCGCCTTAATGCGACCAAAGAGGCCCACATTTTTAAAGCCTAAATATTTTATTAATGTTTTAAATTGTGTTTATAAACAGAATATCATATATAACCATTATTATTAACAAAATTAAATAACATTATTATTTATTTTTACTGCCTCGAATGCAACAACAAAGCTGACTTAAATCAAAATTTATATATTAAAGTTCTCTTCTTATAAAGGACACTAGTTATACCTATAAGTAGCAATATAGACTCTAAATTGGAAGTAACGGTTAGGTGACCTATATAGATGTGAAATTTTCTATTCATTTCTTTGAAATGGATGATCCTAAGTACGCATGAATAGATATTTACGAAAATTACACCGACACACAAGATAATTGGAATACAAACAAAATCCAGCTCAATATGTCTCGTCGAGCCTGAATCTTTCATGAATACGAATAAAACATTAAATTGACACGCAAAATGTTGCCACATTTTATGTTCAATCGCTTTTAACACCATATTGATCCGAATGAAACCTCAAAGGAATTACGTTGTCAACAGAGACAGTGAGAGAACACGAATAAATATTTAATTTGATACTGATTTGTTCGTGTTCTAAGGATATTTATGATAATAGAACATGATATTATAAAAAAATACTTTTGTACTGCTGGCTATATCACTTTACTAATATCAAATAGAGTCATAAAAATTACAGTCTCGGTATTACAATCGGTATAACTGCTTATTATAATTTGTGCAAATTTTAATATTTTACCTATAGTCGGATCTCTTACCAGGTCGACTGCCGTTTTTAACTGTCTTAACGGTCTCCAAGCGAGTGGCGCGTTTCTGACTTTTCCCGCCATGCCGTTTGAATAACGACATGGCGGTTGGCTGTGTTGCCACTCGAAAATAAAAAATATTATAGTACAAGAAATCTTTCCCGCCATGCCGTTTGAATAACGACATGGCGGGTGGCTGTGTTGCCACTCGAAAATAAAAAATATTATAGTACAAGAAATCTTTCCCACCATGCCGTTAGAATAACGACATGGCGGTTGGCTGTGTTGCCACTCGAAAATAAAAAATATTATAGTACAAGAAATCTTTCCCGCCATGCCGTTTGAATAACGACATGGCGGTTGGCTGTGTTGCCACTCGAAAATAAAAAATATTATAGTACAAGAAATCTTTCCCGCCATGCCGTTTGAATAACGACATGGCGGTTGGCTGTGTTGCCAATCGAAATAAATAATATTCCTGTACAAGAAATCATGACAATATGATGTTATTTCTACCTCAACACTTTTATAACCGTGTACACCGAGGTGCATAAAAGCTAGTGTTCTTATATTACATGTTGTACATTTTTTTATTTCAATTAATATAGGGTCTGAAAACCAGCTCTTTCATATTCGCTTTTGTAGCAAATATCCACAAATTAATAGCAAAGGAACAAAACCAAATATTAGTGGAGGTAGTGAAACAGAAGGGATACATCCGGTAACGGTCCCATTTCCGACGGCCTCGGTCCTTTTCCCAACTATAAACACGTAATATAAAGGTACTGTGTGCTGACTAGGCTCAAACACATGAATTATAAATCTTTAAAGCCTATTTGGTAATTTAATTGAATTTAGCTAAAAGTGCTGGTGACCCGCCCCGGTTTCGTACTATATATTTGCATTATATTTTAACTAATTTAAACACAAATACTCCATCTATTTGTGACAACTGCATAAAAATGAATTCAGTAGTTTTTGATTTTATCGCAAACAAACAGACAGACGAGGCGGAAGACTTTCTTTTATAATATTTAGTAATTGCCCATGTCTCTGGAATTATCAGTCCAGGTGCTGGATGTATGAAGAGTTCTAGTTCAAGTAAATACTTGCGAGGAATTGAACAAAAACAATATATTGTGCTTTACACGACTGCGCTACGGCATAGCACACACTGCTACGGCGTAGTAGCTACTACGCCGTAGCAGTGTGTGCTACGCCGTAGCTGTGCTACGAAAGTGGCCTCTAATCGTTGGGTACATTCATCATTAGCATCTGTCCTGGCTTTTCCCAACTATAGGAGCAGCTTCCAGTCTAATCGGTTATAAGAATGCTGTACGTTCGTTAAAACTTGACGTACTATAAAAAATATTAATTACACAAGAAGACGTGAAAATGTCGATACTCGCAAGTATTTTCAATTTATCCCTGCTAGATAGATGAAGAAAAATAACTTTCATTTTGCCTCTCTTGTGAGCTCAATCAGGGATAAATTATTGAATAGCCATAAAATATTGAACTCCGCTGAGAAATTCCGCTTTTCTATTCGATCTTGTGGTTTAATAAATTGTTCCATAGACTACTAGTTTTTCTTAATACTGTATTATTGCATTTAAGGGGTGTAAAAAGACTTATGGAAGCCGAAAGGCACTGGTTCTCCCTGTTATCATCATCATCTGCCTAGCTTTTTCCCAACTATGTTGGGGTCGGCTTCCAGTCTCACCGGATGCAGCTGAATACCAGTATTTACTGGAGCGTCTGCCTATCTGACCTGCACAACCCACTTAATACTGGGAAATACGATACCACTTGGTAAGACTGGTTATCGGACTTTTGGGGCCACTGTCTACCTGTAACGACTGTCAAAGATGGACAAATGACAGCCGGGACCAACGGCTTAACGTGCTTTTCGAGGCACGGAGGTAACTCGGTATGTAAGGGTGGTCACCCATCCACAGAGCAACCTAGGCAAGCATGACTTAACCTAAAGATCGACCCGAGCGGCTGATATTATTTTACCACGAGCCACGTCTTGTTCTCTCCGTCTTTGCGATAATTGTTTTGTTCTAGAACATAACCAGGGAACTTTCTAGTTACGAAGATATTCGGTGTCAGAGTTCTAACTTTTCCACAAGTTTTTTTTCTAAAGTACATGTTTTTAAAATAACAGTTTTACTTAAAACCCCCCCACCCCCACTCACGACTCCCGTACTATTCAATCCATCCACCACCACCATTTTGCTGAACTTTACTGTCAAATGCTATTATTCGACCAAAAAAGAAAGCCACTTCCCAGCAATATTTTTTGCGTAAAGTTTATTTAGTGTTTCCTTTTTTGTTCTGTATAGATTTTTGAGTAAGGAAGAATAAATATATGCTTGTCAAACATGAGAATCTCCTTTTTCTTTTTGACCGCCATTATCACATATACGTGACAAGCGCCGTGCTCTGTACACCAAACGACACAAATATATGACATAAATAGTAAGTGAAATTGTGGCTTGCCGTGGAAGGCACGCGCGTGCTAGACATAGTTTAATTAGATTCAATATAGCTGTAACCTTTGTACGAGTTATCATCATCATCAGCAGCCTATGAATGTTCCCACTGCTGAGACACAGATGTCCTCTCTATGAAAGGAATGGGCTATAATCCACCACGCGGGCCCAGTATAGATTGGTGGTAGTTGTAACATGTCTTCGATTTTTAAGTAGATTTTATTTTTTGGGAAAACCAGCCACATTATTCCGAAACCACTGTAACTCCTGAAAGCCAGAATCAACCGTGACAGCCACAAGAAAAGTGCCGAGACAGTGAAGTTCGACGAAGTCCTAGAGAATGAATTTAACTGTCTTGGATCCCGCAACGAAAATAATCAGAAAAGTATAGCGGAGGAGTAGGAAAAAACCGTAATTTCCACATCCCTCTGTATCAGCAGGAGACAGAACGAAACAAGGCCAATAGGCACAAAGGGACGTTTATAACTGGGATAGGCCCAGTTCTCTAGCACCACATATAAATATTAACATAAATGGGTCCGTAGTTGTCAGCTGTTATATTTGATTCCGATAATAGGTATGGCAAAAACGCTTGAACGCACGGAAATATGTTCTAGTTTCCACAAGGTAGTAAATAACTCCGGATGTAACCAGTACACTATCCATCATAATATTGCGTTCGTTTTGCCAAAGACTGTTCTCGAATCAAATGTATTGTGCAGATTGTTCACATTCGCAGTCAGATGTGGAACATTGACAAAAAGGCGAGTCAACAAGCTTGAAGGAAAATAATTTACTCCTAAAGGTACCATAAACTGTGAAAATTGTGCAACACAGTGATCAACCTCGAGCCATGTCCTGTCCAGCCGCTCACGAACGGATGGAAAGAATTGGTGGAGGTGTCGGCCTATGATGGAATTATCCCACCTACATTGCCATACAGACAAAAGTTCCTCCCAGACGCCAGACTGTGGTTTGAATAATATAGAAATCTTAGCACTGTCACGTATGGTTAAAAATCCTACGTCCTTGGTCATACGCGCGTTATGGTACATTGCAGCCCGTCGCTGCACTTCAAGATCAACTGGAAATACACCTGCAAACACCGGTAAGGCTTCAGTGCTAACCATCCAATACGCTTTACATAAGAATATCAAAGCCAAACGATGGTTTTGAAGCAATTTACGTCGGGTCGCTCCTATGGTTGCCCTATCTGCCCAAACAGGTGCCCCGTAGCACATACACCCCAAGTAAGCAGCAACATAGATAGTCTTTAAAGTTATAAACGACAGACCCCACGCAGATTTGTATATTTTCGTTAAGCATACAAGTTCTTTTTGGCTTTTTCACCGACAGTTTTTATATGATGATCAGTGAATGAAACATTCCTCTCTAAGACCAAACCAAGGCAACGCTCGGTTTTTTTTTCACGGGAACGTTATTAAATTAATACAAGGCCACGATTTAAGATTACCTTTTAAAATTAAAAGTAAGTAGTCGAGTATTTCAATTAAAAAGATCTTAATGATAATACGACGAGCAAACTTAAATTTCCAGAAATGGTTCTATTAAATATAGTAACGTCCCAAACTTGTAAAAATAACATCAAAGAAGGAAGATCGTAAGTAGTCGACGATGCTTGTTACTGGCTTCTAAAATTATCTGAAACTTGCCCAGAAAACTTTGATGTTTTCGGCGCAAGTTTCAGATAATTTTAGACTACTTTTACTTTTATAGAGGAAAGATGGAAAGTTTTCATAAAGGGTGTAAAGAAATGTTTAAAAAAGACGAGAGTCATTTGTTATTGCCGTCAATGTGTTCTTTTTTTTGTAGTGGAGCTCACCTTAGAACGGAGATATTGGTGTCGATTCTGTTGTGCACAAACTAAACTTAATTTAGGCTATTTCTATCTTTTTCTGTCTAATAGAACGAGAAAGAGACGGACGTAATTTAGAGCTGTCAAATTTAATTCGAACTAATATTTCCATAAAAATGAAGGGTGCACGTAAAAACATGTCGACTAAAAACACGGTGAAGCGCAAAGCTTAAACTAGTTTGACATCTCTAACTTAGTTGATAGCTATTGCCGTCCTTTTCTCGCACTGCCTTTTAGTAAAAGATAGCAATAGCCTAAATTAAGTTAAGTTTGTGCACAACAGAATCAACACCACACGATCACCAAGCAATTTAAAAGTTGAATAACAAAATGTTGTATTATTTGAATGCATATCGATTAAAATAAATTCCACTGCAGAGCTGCCATAGCTCATGTTTTATTGCACAGTGTACAATGTATACTGCCGCGGTTTTGCATTTTACAGTCGGCGTTTTTGCGTAGAGATTTTTGCACAATCGATATTTTACATTTCTGCTTTTGTTTTCTATAACATGATTTACTAGAGAATGTTATAAACCTAGGTAGAAATATTAGAGAGGAAAATGATATAAGACAGAGGATTTTAATTTGACGCGTAGATTCTAGTATCTGTGTAATATGTGATGCGAAGGAATGAACATCTTCTCAAACTTATCAGTTTATTTCTAAAGCAAAACCGTGCGTTCTAAGCACAAAGATCGGTCGCTCAAATATGCGTTCCTCGCGTTCACATGTCACACATATGTTCGGCAAAATGAATGAAATCGATTTCTAGCAAATATTGGATGTATAAAAATAAAACCGACTTAAAAAAAAAAAACAAAAAAGTGAAAAATAACTTTAGCTTCTGAAGTTGGTGACCTTTGTTTGATTGATTTAATTTTTTCGTCACCGACTTCAGAAGCTAAAGTTATTTTTCACTTTATGTTTTTTTTTTACGTCGGTTTTATTTTTTGCAAAAAAGTTTTTATTTTTCACTTTTTATTGGTTAACATATACTTGGTACACATGGAAAGTGCATACCGTTACAATTACAACAAGCCCAAACACGACTAGGATACATTGTCTCATTATTGAGTTCCATTCTCATTAGTGACTCTTGGCTTCATCATCAGATGTGATGGTAGAATGGTTCTTATCAAACGCAAATGCTTCACTTGTTGTAGCAAATACCAAAATCGCTGTACGTTATCCTATAAAATTTGAAGAGTTCCCTCGATTTCGCCAAGATTCTATCATCAGATCCCGACTTGGTGACTATGGGACCATTTGGAAAGAATACCCTTTCCAACAAAAAATTTTTTTTTCAAATCGGATGGCAAGCAACAGAGTTATGCGCGAACAAACATAAAAAAAAAATAGAAACATCCGAATTGAGAATCTCCTCCTTTTTCAGAAGTCGGTTAAAAATATCTCAAGATCTGGATTCTCTCATATAGCTGTTAAGAGTAAGCACTTACTGGTAATTGATATCAAAGTTACCGGGAGCTGGCTAGAAAGTTTATGAGATAGATAAAGGAAAGGTAAAAAGACTATAAATAAGTTTCAGAGAACTTTTTCTTTTGTCTTAGATAGAGATATTAAAACTTTTGCTTCGATTTTTCTGATGACGTGGATTCTTTATGTACTTGACACGTGTTGCCAGAGTAGTAAAAAGAGGAATAAAAGACACGTTTGTTGCACTTAAGGAAGGAAAATAAATAAAGGGTGTAAAACACTTCTTAACGAAGCTGAAAGGCACTTGTTCTACCCGTCATTCCGATTTTTTTTTTGTTCCACATCATACCTAGGAACCTTCTAGTTTCGGAGATATTGGGGGTCAAAGTTACAACTTTTCGACAAGTTTTTTTTTAAATACATGTCTTTGTTGTAATATTTTACTTTAAATATCTCCATGAACCCTGTACTATCCAATCCGCACATGTTCTATCAGCATAATGTTTTGAGTGCGTGACAATAATTTATATCACAAAACATAATTATTCACCCCAAAAAAAAAGTTGTTTCCCAGCAATTTTTGATCTATTCCCATCCAATACCAAGACACAATACCATTTGGTATTAGTTTATTTCCGAATTTATTTTCTATTCCCAACGAGTACCATATTTTTTTAAATAAAAAATCTATTACTAACGAATACCAAAACGTGAATTTTTGTACACTCAGTTACTCAAAGTTTTATTTTATTTTCTAACATTTACATACTATACTATCGTAATTGAATGATAAAAGTCTAAAACTTTCCAAACTAACAAATAAGTAGTTCAAATGAATCATTTCTCTTTACCTGCGAAAAAGGGTCGATTTTCGTCTATTGTTTTGAAATTCGAAGCACCCAATCAAAATTTTAAAATTCAGCTGATTATTACCAGAAATGCTTACTACTTTTAAATGTTAGCAAATTATTTATATTTGATGTCTTTGCCAAAAAAAATGCTGATTTATTACTACTAAGCTACATAATTATTTTAAAAGTTGATTGTCTGTGATATTTTATAACTATTGTTAGATTGTAAGTAAATTCAAAATTGTTGATGTTTTTTGCCAAAAACATTGTTACATTTAAAGTTGTTAGATTTTAAGTAAATTATTTATATTCGATTTTTGTTTTTTTTTACGTGTTTTATTATTATGAATATACGCAAATAGTTACATTAAAAGTTGATTATCTGTGATATTTTATATCTATTGTTAGATTGTAAGTAAAATATCCATTTTTTGAGTTTTTGGCAAAAACATTGTTATAATAAAAGTTGATTATTTGTGATATTTTATAATTTTGTTAGATTATCAGTACTTTAACTATTCATATTCGATTTTTTGCCAATTTTTTACGTGATTTATTACTAAGATTCGCAATTATATTATCACCATATAAAAAATAAAAAATTAAAAGAAAAGAAAACAATATTTATATTAAAAGCTTAATCTTGATTAAACATTACTTAAAATCACTCAACGCATTTTAATTTTACTGAACCTGACTGTACCTAATTTCTTCAAACTTATTTTGGTATCGGTTTTAAAATATGGTACTCGTTGGGAATAGAAAATAAATTCGGAAATAAACTAATACCAAATGGTATTAGATTACTCTTGGTATTGGATGGGAATAGATCCAATTTTTGCGTAAAGTTTTTAATTTGATGTACAGAACGCTTGGTTGACGGCTTCGTGATGAGGTGGTTTACACCCTGTATTAATACAATTGTTTAATTTGAAAGAGTAAGGCAAAAACTCCAGTACCTAGTTGTTGTTAATTAACGAAATCCTGAAATTGTGTTAGGATAAGTTTTATTTTTATTAAATACGAGACATCTGAGAAAAAGAAAAATATAAGAACCTGTTGTTAAGAATTTGAATTCAAAAATACAAAGAGGTGTTTCCAAAGAGATGAGCCGAACATATTTCTAAAAACATAAAGAAATTAAACTTCTTTCGATTGCAAAAAAGTACTTTCTAAATATAAATACGGAAACAAACATAACCTTCGCGATTCCTCATTGATTTTGACCTGAGGGCACAAGGAGAGGGCAACAAAGGCCCTCTTAGCCTCGGCCTTGACAGCCAGCCTTATAAATAAAGATGGCGGCCTTAAGACCCTCTTAGGGAGGAACGGAGAGGTTTCCATGAGTTGCGCTCATGCCATTCACTTAAGGACGCGTTCGCAAAATTGTTAGGTACAAAATCGAACTACTACATTGACACGGGTCATACACACAAGTGTACGCACGACTACTATTCTCGCTACCGAGAAAAGTAAACTTGTGTGTATAGACTCGTGTCAATGTAGTAGTTCGATTGACTCAAGCGATCTCATTTTGATACTTAGAAAAAAAACATATTTTTACGTATTTATTTGTAATAAAATAGGGTACCTAAACAAAAAGGTATTTATTAGTAATGTTTATATTTTACGAATTACTTCCGGACTTGATGGAACGACCTGAAGGTGGACCTCGGTGACTGCTACTGGAACTCCTCGACGTGTTGTACTAGGTGAGCCGAGTTTGGGCTTGTTTTGTTAGTTACGATGAGACCTTACCCTGGACTTGATGGAGCGACCTGAAGGTGGACCTCGGTGACTGCTACTGGAACTCCTCGACGCGTTGTACTAGATGAGCCGAGTTTGGGCTTGTTTTGTTAGTTACGATGAGACCTTACCCTGGACTTGATGGAGCGACCTGAAGGTGGACCTCGGTGTCTGCTACTGGAACTCTGTGACGTGTTGTACTAGGTGAGCCGAGTTTGGGCTTGTTTTGTTAGTTATGATGAGACCTTACCTCCGGACTTGATGGAGAGACCTGAAGGTGTACTTCGGTGACTGCTACTGGAACTCCTCGACGTGTTGTACTAGGTGAGCCGAGTTTGGGCTTGTTTTGTTAGTTATGATGAGACCTTACCTCCGGACTTGATGGAGAGACCTGAAGGTGTACTTCAGTGACTGCTACTGGAACTCCTCGACGTGTTGTACTAGGTGAGCCGAGTTTGGGCTTGTTTTGTTAGTTATGATGAGACCTTACCTCCGGACTTGATGGAGAGACCTGAAGGTGTACTTCGGTGACTGCTACTGGAACTCCTCGACGTGTTGTACTAGGTGAGCCGAGTTTGGGCTTGTTTTGTTAGTTATGATGAGACCTTACCTCCGGACTTGATGGAGAGACCTGAAGGTGTACTTCGGTGACTGCTACTGGAACTCCTCGACGTGTTGTACTAGGTGAGCCGAGTTTGGGCTTGTTTTGTTAGTTATGATGAGACCTTACCTCCGGACTTGATGGAGCGACCTGAAGGTGGACCTCGGTGACTGCTACTGGAACTCCTCGACGTGTTGTGCTAGGTGAGCCGAGTTTGGGCTTGTTTTGTTAGTTTCGATGAGACCTTACCCCCGGACTTGAAGGAGCGACCTGAAGGTGGACCTTG
The DNA here is from genome assembly GCA_916618015.1 of Xestia c-nigrum. Lineage (NCBI taxonomy): Eukaryota > Metazoa > Arthropoda > Insecta > Lepidoptera > Noctuidae > Xestia > Xestia c-nigrum. The sequence goes on from OU745246.1 coordinate 23,098,499, forward strand.
GTGACTGCTACTGGAACTCTTCGACGTGTTGTACTAGGTGACCCGAGTTTGGGCCTGAAGATGTAGGTACTTATGTCGTGCGGTTTCCCACAGGGATCGGTTCTGGGACCGCCCCTGTGGAACATCGGTTATGACTGGGTGCTGCGCGCGGACCTCCCCAGTGGTGTCAGCGACACCCTGGTGCTGGCACAGGGGAGGACGCACGAGGCGGCGGCCGAAACTATGACACGCGGGGTTGCGATAGTCGTTGAGAGGATCCGGCAACTGGGTCTCGAGGTGGCATTGCACAAGTCCGAGGCCATGTGCTTTCATGGGCCTCGGAATGCGCCACCGTCGGGATCCACACTGACGGTAGGAGGGGTATCCATCGGCGTCGAGTCGACGTTGAAGTACCTAGGACTCGTCCTCGACAGCCGGTGGAACTTCGTGGAGCACTTCCGACGTTTGGCCCCCAGGCTGGAACGGACCGGGGCTGCCTTCAGGCGGCTCCTGCCCAACCTTGTGGGGCCAAACACCTCCTGCCGCAGGCTCTACGCAGGGGTCGTGCGGTCCATGGCCCTTTACGGGGCCCCAGTGTGGGCGCGTTCGTTGAAGCGGCGTGCCGCTCACTATCTGAACGTGCCCCAAAAAGTGGTGGCCGTAAAGATGGTCCGTGGGTACCGCACGATCTCTCGCGTCCGGCTCTGGTTCAATCCATGGTCCGGAGCGAGACGGAATGGGAAGCGGTCGCCTCCTTCTGCCAAGCAGTCATGCTAGCGAAGGAGGTGGCGGAACGAGAGAGGGAGAGATCCTCTCTTCCCGGCCGCCCCGGGAGACGCAACGGGCGTCGGGGGCCACGTGGTGGCTACCGGCCACCGTAGATGCGGGCCTGTGGACGGCTGGCTATGGGCTAGCTAGCCGTCCATCCGTCTAGCGACGACGACAGGCCGCGTCGACGGCGCGTTCGTGTTCCACGCGCGCCTCAAAGAGATGTCAGCATAAGGGGAGGGGCCCGCAAGGGCCGAAGCCTGCCGGGGTTGCGGGCCTGTTCGAAACAGATACCGCGGCCCCGGAACATAAAGGGCGAGGAAGGAACATGGATAGGTTTTAGTCAGTAAGAGTCTGACACTCCCTCCCGCTCCGCCCAGAGTGGGAGAAGCCATTTGATGACTTCCCATCCTAAAAAAAAAAAAAAAAAAAAAAAGATGTAGGTACTTTCGTGATTATAAAAACAACAATCGGTATCAATTTTTTATTGTGAGAATATTTTTTTGTATATGCGAAGAATGTGCTCGTAGCTCCATGTGTCTAGCCTGTCTTGGGTCAATTAATTCTGGGAGTAGACAGTTTTTATAAAATCTAATTAGAAACGTTTCCATTTTCTCCTTCCAAAATCGGGGATCTTTTTCAATGCACTGATATTTTATTTTGCCAGGGCCTGTCCATATAGCAAACACACAAGTATCTTGCCCAGTTATGCGCAGCTGTCCCTGAATTTGGTAATACCATTTATGTTTTTTATTTATCAGGAATTGATTATTTGCCGTAGGCAACCAAAAATTAACTTTTTTAAGTTTTACTGCGTCGTCTGGCTCCATCTCATATGCCGAAGATGGGCATTTAATTTCGATAATGCCAAGCTCACATTTTCCATCTGGGGTTGCTCCGAGAAAGGGAAACTCTTGATCTATGAATAACCCGGACTGTTCTATTCGGGTATTCAAAGCTTTTTCTAACTCTCGAAGTGCAGCCTCTTCGTTACTTCTGCCATGTTTTATGGACGGCACATTACTCAGATCTTTTCCATACAGTATCTGTTTAATTAGTGGACCACATTCAGTGGTTGGGCGACGTTTGCAGACTGTCGCGAACCAAGATGCTGTCAGGAGCTTTCTCCGCGTTTCTAACCATAATGGACTTCCACTCTGTAATATGGTGTCTTTTTCCAAATTTTTTTTTTCGACCTCCGATAGTTTTAATGAATTTAAAAATTTTAATTTAGCTTCTTTATATTCATCCTCATTCATGTCTACTTTTTGGCAATTTTCACCATAGGCGTAGGCGTCTTGTTTCGGTAATTTCGGCCTGATATTTTTTTTCTTTTTTATTTTTCTCTCCAGTCTTGTTTGATTTCGTTTTTTCCGTATTTCTTCTAATTGGACTATTTCGGGATTAGCTTCTGTGTCAAAAATAAATTTATGTACAGCTGACTGCAAGACACCTGTGTTATATGAAACAACGGCTGCGGCACATCGAGCAAGATATGAGCCCCGCTGGGAAAAGTTAACTCTTTTACCTCCAACAAACTTTGCAACTCGTGCATTGAAACTTTCTACCGCATTATTTGTTTCATTGTACACAAAACTGTAGGCATGTGTTGAAAGACGTTGGGCCAAATCTTCAACTTTTTGAAATACGCCGTATGCTTTCAGTTCAGGTACCAAATTCACATTGCATTTTTTAATATCATCGGTACAAAAGTACGATGCGCATTTGGAGTGATCACCGAAGATATGGTAGGGACCATTCAGTATGTCATTTTTTATGGATTTAGCCTTTTCTTCGAAACTAATGTCCTTACTAGTCCAATATTTGACGCTGCTATCAATGCCCCAACGTATTCGCAAATAGTTTTCTTTTAGAATTTTTCTGGCCCTTATGTGGTAAACAGTATTGTTAGACACTGATAGCAGGCCCTTGCAATAATTTCGTAATAGATGATTTTTACATTCTATTTTGCCCACTGTTACGTTTACATATGGCCTTGCATTCCGGATACTAGCATAAGTGCTAGAATCACCATCTGCAACGTACTGGTTGTAAATAAGACCATGCGTATCAAGAGATTTTTTAAAACCCTCTGTTATTATAACAGCTTCCATAGCAGTGGAAGGACCATCAAAATTTTTGTAACAAGTATGTTTCTGTGGATGTTCGCCTTTTGTTTCTGCTCGTGAACATATATTGCAGACCTTATTCTTTACTCCGTAGTATAGAACTTTCTTTGAGTGCATTCCTACGATTGCACCTACTCCAGAAGATGCACTATAATTAGTTCCATAAGAACGCTTGGACCAACATGCATCACCTGATACAGGTATCATAGCTATTCCATCTTCGTTTGAGCTCCCAATAGATAAAGCATGATCCTTTTCTTCTTTACCAGCTTCGGCCATATAGTGCTGCGCAGTTTTTTTCCACCATCGACTTAATGTGTCGTGTTTAGATTGGTACAATCGTACCGACATTGGTGGCATATTTATATGACACAACACAGTATTAAGCTGCGTAACCCCAGCACCAATTGTCATGATACCGGCCACGACCTCTTCATTTACATCCATTTTATTTTCTGCATGTCTGGAAGATTTCAGCATGAATTTAGCACCACACATTTGACACTTCATATAAAAAGTAGAGTTAAGTCCAACTTTTTTTTCATTTAATAGTTCAACAGAACTTAAATTACAATTAAACAACGAGCTGTGATTCCCAATTTCTTGCAGTTGTTTCATGAAATAATCCACTTCTATAACTCTTCTTCCTGAAACCTGGAACGGTTCAATTGCTTCATTTATGGAGTTCTAAAAATAAAACAAAACAAACATTTTTACGCTTGTTATGAGGAAAATAAAGTAACAAAGTGAAATAACATTACAAATGTATTTTTAATAACTTACGCAAGACGTCTCTAAATTGTTTTCATTGGTAGCACTTATTTGGTCACAATCTTCTGTATTAAGAGAGCTGCGACTACCTTCAGAAACTCTGTGAAAAAGTAAGTAATAATAATAACAGTTCCCAATTATGATTTTGATGCTTCAATGAACAGTTACTAACCGTCTTCTTTTTTTTAAGTTGTTTATACTGGCACGAACTCTCTTACTAGAGCTTTTGCCAAACAACCTACACCTCGGCATCTAAAACAAAAGTCAAGTAATGAAACGTACATAATATTCACTCAAGGTCTGTTTCATACCTTCCTTCATTTTGTTCTAAATAAATTCAGTCTACTTTTTTACCGTGACAAAGTGCACCTTCAGGTCGGTCCATCAAGTCCGGAGGTAAGGTCTCATCATAACCAACAAAACGAACCCAAACTCGGCATACCTAGTACAACACGTTGACGAGTTCCAGTAGCAGTTACTGAAGTACACCTTCAGGTCGCTCCATCAAGTCCGGAGGTAAGGTCTTATCGTAACTAACGAAACAAGCCCAAACTCGGCTCACCTAGTACAACACGTCGAAGAGTTCCAGTAGCAGTTACTGAAGTACACCTTCAGGTCGCTCCATCAAGTCCGGAGGTAAGGTCTCATCGTAACTAACAAAACAAGCCCAAACTCGGCTCACCTAGTACAACACGTCGAGGAGTTCCAGTAGCAGTCACCGAGGTACACCTTCAGGTCGCTCCATGAAGTTCGGAGGTAAGGTCTCATCATAACTAACAAAACAAGCCCAAACTCGGCGCACCTAGTACAACACATCGAGGAGTTCCAGTAGCAGTCACCGGGGTCCACCTTCAGGTCGCTCCATCAAGTCCGGAGGTAAGGTCTCATCATAACCAACAAAACGAACCCAAACTCGGCATACCTAGTACAACACGTTGACGAGTTCCAGTAGCAGTTACTGAAGTACACCTTCAGGTCGCTCCATCAAGTCCGGAGGTAAGGTCTCATCGTAACTAACAAAACAAGCCCAAACTCGGCTCACCTAGTACAACACGTCGAGGAGTTCCAGTAGCAGTCACCGAGGTACACCTTCAGGTCGCTCCATCAAGTTCGGAGGTAAGGTCTCATCATAACTAACAAAACAAGCCCAAACTCGGCGCACCTAGTACAACACATCGAGGAGTTCCAGTAGCAGTCACCGGGGTCCACCTTCAGGTCGCTCCATCAAGTCCGGAGGTAAGGTCTCATCATAACTAACAAAACAAGCCCAAAATCGGCTCACCTAGGACAACACTTCGAGGAGTTCCAGTAGCAGTCACCGAAGTACACCTCCAGGTCGCTTTGTCAAGTCCAAGACGAATAGGCTTTTATAAACCATACTTATATACTTTTTTATAGCTAACTGAAATAGAATAAAAATCTTACCTTGTCAAGTATCAAATTTGGTTTATCGAATATTTTGATGTTTTCACAGCGATCTTTTACAAGGTCGAGCCGCTCTAAACAGGCGATACGTGTCCACTCTCGACAGCGGCGGCGCGCGGACTAAGTTTCGAAGTGCTTGTGCAATAAATCAAGACGGGTATTAGAAATAAAATAACCCTTAATGCAATCGATTAAGATTCATCCAGAATAGCAAAATATGTGAAAAAAATAAGTTTCAATTTTAATTTTTTCTGCGACTATTTATAGCATTTAGATAAAAAAAAAACCTAGTATTAAAAATTGAATATGTTTGCCTGCATACAGTATTTTTAAAAGAAGTAAAATATGATAATAATAGCACAAAAAATGCACCTAAACTCAACCCGGTATCGTTACATTTGTGGAAAACGGCAACGAAAGATTGATTTTACATTGTAAAAAAATGAAATTTTCAATGATAAAGTACCTTCTAATTGAAGATGAAGAACCAATCTATACTATGTAGTTATTGAATTATTTGAATTTTGTTTTATTTTGGTATAAAATGTTCCGAAAAAGAGCACAATTTTGCCTGATTTGCAAACGCGCCCTTAATGCGTCTCATATGGAGTATTTTCCCTTAAAAAGTAAAAAGGTACTGTTGGAATATAAAGTACTAAAAAGTGTTTAGTGTTTTAGGGTTCCGTCGCGAAATGGCAAAATGGGGGCCCTTGTAATTTTGTCAAGTACGTTTGTCCGCCTGTCCGTCCATCCGGTTGCGATTAATTTAACTCTGAAACTAATTGCACTATTTCGATGAAATTCGAAACAAGGAGTATTCTAAATCTCATCGCTGTTTAAAATGATTTAGTAAAATTTTTAATGAATGAAATGCTATGAGTGCCAACCCTAGCACTCATAGCGGACAGCTTCAAGTAAATGTACTGAACTGAGAATTTAAAAATAACCTATCTTTCTCTACTATGCATGGTTAGCAGCTTTTATGAAAGACAGCTTTAAGATATCTTGTATCTAACTAATTTATTTTCTTTATTAGCACTAATAGCTGACCCACGCAATTTCGTCTGCGTCACATACGAGTAAGAGAGAAAAACGAAAGGAAAAAAAGCCCCGTTTTTGCAACATTTGTCATTCCTGCTCCGCTCCTAATGATTGTAGCGCGATGTTATATAGCCTAAAGCCTTCCTCAATAAATGGACTGTCCAACACAAAAAATTTTTCATTTCGAGCTGGTAGTTCCTGAGATTAGCGCGTTCAACCAAACAAACAAACAAACTCTTCTGCTTTTTAATATTAGTATTGATTTTTATTCTAAAATATAACTCACCTTAATTCGTATTAATTCATTAAATTAAATAAAGCATTTTATATTCACATTTTTAATAAAAAAAAAATGTAAACATAGATAAAAAAAAACTAAATGAAAAAATAATGAATGAATAAATGTCGAAACATAATGTTCAGCGACAAATATTGCTGACGGTACACTCAACCCCTAAAACTCGGCCAAGGTCGTGAGGGCAAAGTTATTATTGTTTTAGGGTAGGTAACAGATACTTCTCTGTTTACCCTAGGTTTTAATGAAAATTAATTATCTTTTGACTTAGTTACGAGTACACGAGCTATCCGTACCCTGGGGTATGAGGGGTCTAAATATCAAATGGTCATCTATGGATTGACTGAAAGAGAGTCTTACCTCAGTGATCGGAAATTGCTCAGTGGCTTTCCGAAGTCAAGATATTTTTTTTTATTAATTTACTATTTTTTTTAATAATTTTTAAATATAAATAAAAAAAGAAACGAAAAAAATATTTGTTTATTTTATTTTTTCGTAAGTTTGTTACTATTAAACCAAAATATAAAACTGTTTTTGGCAATGGGTACATTAATTTCTTTGTCATTCCTTTACGGCAGAACGGATTTAAATTTGTCGAATAGATACAGGTCATGGTTGATAGGAATCTCCATCTGCCTAGCCTTTTCTTTACAATGTCGGGGTCAGCTTCCAGTCCAACCCGACGCAGCTGGTTTCCTGTATTTTACATGACGCGACGGTCACCCATCGCGGACCAACCTAGGCAAGCACTGCTTTACCTAAAGATTGACGCGACCCGCTGTTATTTGACGACCCGAATGGCGTAGTGTTAGTGAGGCTGCCTTACGTTCTTAGGGTTCCCGGTAGGAGCAAATGTTTGTGTGAAGCATGGACATTTGTTTCCGAGTCATGGATGTTTACATGTATAAAAAAAAGGTATATATTATGTAGTGTATCAACTATCTGGTGTCCACGACACAAGTCTTTAGTTGCTTAGTATGGCATTAGATGGCGCTGCGTGTTAATGACCAGCGATATTTATTTATTTAGTCACACCCTCCTCAAGTCATTGTATAGTCGATAGGAATCAGATAGGTATTTTTTTATCCCGTTAGGGCATTTCTTGTCGGATAATTTCAAACTTCACGCTAGCGAAGTCACGGGCAAAAGTTAGTATGTACAAGTATTATAAAGGGTGTAAAAAACCTATTAACGAAGCCCAAAGGCACTTTCCCCACCATTGTGATTCATTTTTTGTTCTAGACCATAGCTAGGAACTTTCTAGTTACGGAGATATTGGGGGTCAAAGTTCCAACTTTTTCTCAAGTGGTTATTTTAATCTATACGAGTATGTTTAACACCTCCACGACCCTTACACTATTCAATTCATCTTCCAGCGCAAAGTTTTAAGTACTTTAATTTGATTTTTACCGGAAAACGTGATTATTTTACAAAGAAAACAACATTTCTCAGCAATAATTTTTGCGTAGCATTACTTAGTTTAATGTACAGTGAACTTGGTTAATGGCTTCTTGAAGAGTATGTATATACCCTGTAAATGCAATATACCAATCACTGCTAGTTTCCTAGAACCTATCAAAATGCAGCAACGTCACCTGCTCAACCCTCACAAGGTGTTGACGCCAGTAATTAACTAATTAAATCAAACATTGTCGAATTAATTGCATTAATTGCACGCGTGTACACCACGTCGCCTGCTCATACATGTGCGCGTTTATATTAAGTTATCAGGTTTCATTTTGAAAGTTACTTAAATATAAAGGGTGTAAAACACCTTTTCACGAAGCCCTTAGGCACTTGTTCTCCCCATCAATGCGATTATTTTTTTTTCTACACAATAGCTGGGAACCTTCTAGTAACGGAGATATGGGGGGTCAATAAGTTACAACTTTTATTTTAAATACAAGTTTTTTTGTAAGATTTTGACTATTAACACTTCCACGACCGGCGACCCCCGTACTATTCAATCCATCCATCAGCACAGTCTTTTACGTGCGTTACATTGAGTTCTTCCACACAACATGATTTATAACCTCAAAAAAAAAAGTTGTTTCCCCGCAAATTTTTCCACGTACTTTACGTGAAAAATTTTTACTTACTTTTACTGCCTCGTGTTGGTCTAGTGGTCGTAAGCGCTACTGCTGGTGCTGAACCTGAGGTTATAGGTCGGGCAAATGTTATTGGAAGTATCTCAGTAACTGCCCGATTTTTTAAATTATCCCTGGTTAATGACAATAGGCGCCCCCTATTGCATGGGACTTAACATCTTAAACATAACTGGAGAAACGTAAGTGTATTCTTCGGGGATTTTAGGGGTGGTGTTATGTAAACTTTTACATGGAGTTATTATTGTATAAAGAATATTTTGTGATACTGTTAAGTGCAAGTACTTGTGACGTTGAAACAAGTAATTAATTACTACTATTACTACTGACGTAAGTAGAATAATTTTACTCTAATGAAAATTTGAATGGTTTTTTTCCAGTTGAAGATTACCTTATGATTGTGGTTATGTTTGTGCTATAAACTGTTCCAAAAATACAGGAAAACTATACTGTGCTGTGAAGTGGTAAATTTCGTGTACAGGAGGCCTCCGAATCTTCACAATTTCTGGACATTCGATCCACGAGCTACGGTGAGTCCCATACCTACATCCATCCTTGCTGTCGCTGTGCATTTCCCATTTGTGGTTTTAAGTTAAGTTTTAAACAATAAAAATAAGGTCCTTACCAGCGCGAACATTATTTTTGGTGCCACGTACTTTACGTGAAAAATTTAGTTTGATGTACAGAATGCTTGGTTAACGGCTTCGTGATGAGGTGGTTTATATCCTGTATGTAACAACTGAATGTACACATGAATGCAATAAAGAGTTTGAGTTTATACCAAATAGTAGATTCTGCTAGCGGTTTCACCCGCGTGAAGTTGATAATTAATTGTCTTCACGGGATCCTACTTACCGGGATAAAAAGTATATCCTACGTTTTAATCCTGGTTATAAACTGTCTGTGTGCTAAATTTCATCGAATAGTAGTTGTCTTTTTTATCTTGCACGATCAGAACATATTATAAAATTAAACTTATGCAAACGGGTATTTATCGCCAACTTTACCGATAATATAAAACTAAAAACAGCACACTACACTAACAGTGTCCGCATATTGAGACGATTTCATTTGACGGCACTTACTAATCACTGGATTCCAAGCGGGAGAGAGTCTGAAGTCGCTCGACTTCAAACTCTCTCTGGTGCAATCCAGTCGAAACGTCGGGCTTAAATTAAAGGTAAATAAAGTTCGCGATAAATACCCGTTTGCATAAGTTTTATAATGTGTTCTGATCGAGTAGTTTTTGCGTGAAAGAGTCATCATCTACCTAGCCTTTTCCCAACTACATTGGGGTCAGCTTCCAGTCTAACCGGATGCAGCTGAATATCAGTATTTTACATGGAGCGACTACGTATCTGCCCTCCACAACCCAGATAATACTGGGTAATACGATACCCCTCGGTAAGGCCACTGACTACTTGTAACGGCTGCCAAAGATAGACAAATGACAGCCGGGACCCACAGCTTAATGTGCTTTCCGAGGCACAGAGCTAACTCGGTATGAAACGGTGGTTACCCATCCACAGACCAACCTAGGCAAGCACGGCTTAACCTAAAGATCGGCCCGAGCGGCTGTTATTATTTAGGTATGAGCTCCTCCGCGTTTTGCGTCAAAGAGTTACAAACGTATATTCATACTCACAAACTTTCGCATTTTCATATTATTAGTTACAGGATATTATATTATTGATTATGTTATTATTGCTGATCGAAACAGGTTACACGTGTTTTACTGCCATGATTAAGTTGTAATTTTCAAAATGAATGAGATCCGAGGATTTGCTTGTAAACGTTAACATGGCTAAATATTTCGTAATTTGTTTTCCTGATAGATTTTTATTAGTTAGGAACTTTTTTTTACAAGTTTTTATTTAACTTGCAATAAGATACCTATGTATATTATGTTTGTTTGTTTCGGCCAATTCTTACAACTGAATTTTTAATAAGTTAACCCTAACCGATTGAGCTGAAAGGCCCACGACAATATGGACCACGGTACAGAGTTGCGTCAATTCCAAAGTTGTTTTAGATGGTTTATAAATTAACCAAATAATCATCTACAATTCCCATTTTGGAATCAAAACTCGCATTTCCAAGTTTTTTTTGAAAACGTACCTTAACCTCAAAATAGAAATATCCGTCGTGTATAGAGGTAAGTTTATAGGTCGTAGTTTGGAGAGCAGATTAATTAGCATATCTGATGGGATAGAGACTTAATAAATCAGTACCTTGCCTTTATAAAAAAAACTGTAATATCTAAATCGCTATGAATAAACTTAACATGCACCACACGCAATTGACATTGGACTTTTTGACAATGACAATTCTATTTGATATTTTGATTTGAGACACCAACACCAATGTTGCCACTTTAGATTTTAAATGAAAATTGATAACTCGAATAAATACACTCGACACAATTATTTCAAATGACTGATTTAGTTCTATGATCATTAATTTATTAAAAAGGTGCGAAGGATCGATTTATATCAAACCGCAGCAAGATAATTAAAAAAAAATCTTTGCAATCATTCGTAAGTATCGTTAGCCAACAAAGTGAAATTGCTTTAAAAAGTTTTGAAAGCAAAATAATACGACTACTGTGTGTGAAATACTAATTATTTCACACCACAGTAGTATCTCGCTTTATTATTTATAAAAACCCCGCGATTTACCTTTCCAATGACTTTACATTTATATTAATTTGTAATCGTATACAAAAAAAATCGATTAGAGTTGTCAATATATTTACTATTATGGCAACACTTTAACGTAAGAATAGCCGGCAGTAGGTAATTCATTTTATCAAAAGAATTTCATAACTTATTAAGTTTACAAAATGAACCCCTATACAAAATTGGCATTCTAATTGCAGAATGACTTCAAAAATAAAGAAAATAATTGTAATATAATTTTTATCTTGATGCATGAGAAAAACCAGTACCGTTGGTGGTCATGATTCTTTTGCTTAAAAGTTTAATTAGGATGCAGTGCATGGTTAGCTAAGTGACGTCTTTCTAAAATCCATTATGGTGGACTCTTAAAGAGTGCCGACTGATTGTTTAATTGCACCTGCATGATTTGGGTATATCGTTCAAATGGTTTTGGTCAGTAGAATACGTTAAAAATGTCATCACACCTACATATAAAAACTTTTTGAAAAAAAAAAGAAATAAAGTTGTTAAATTAAAACCCAATTTGAAATGTTGACGCAGGTGAGCTAATTTTCCCTAAAGATGAAGATTTAATTTATCTATACTAATATTATAAAGCACAAGAGTTTGTTTGTTTGGTTGAACGCGCAAATCTCAGGAACTACTGGTTCAAATTGAATTTAGACCAGTAGTTCCTGAGATTAGCGAAAAAAATTATTTCTGTGTTGGATAGTCCATTTATCGAGGAAGGCTATAAGCTATAAAACATCATGCTACGACCATTAGGAGCGGAGCAGGAATGAAAAATGTTGCAAAAACGGGGTTTTTTTTTTCTTTCGTTTTTCTCTCTCTTATGTGACGCAGACGAAGTTGCGTAGGTCAGCTAGTGTTAAATATATTAAAAGTAAATTAGGATAAATTGAAACGTCTTTTAATAATACTTATGATATTGTTTATTAGTTCCTCATAATACTTTCGAGTAGATAAAGTGTAAACACTGGCTTGAATCAATTCTACTTAATAGTACCTAGTTTATAATATTGGGCTGTGATACTACTGATAGGGTGAGTACTTTAATAAGGCAGAGTTTACTGGCGCCATCAATCATGTTTGTGTGAGTGTGTGTGTGTGTTTTTAAGTCCTTGTCATAATTCTGAATGAGACGGTAACCGTAACATTTAGTCACAAAGCATCCAATGAGAGGTTTTCATTTGACAATAAAAAAAAAGTAGTATCCATGAACTCGATAGATGGCGTTGATCCGACTACGTTACTGGGTGCCAAAGCCAAAACGCTTGAAAAAACACACGTCACATACGCTCGTTGACAGACACTTTCGTTTGCATCAGCTTCCAAATAAAATCATTAGGTCCAAGTGATATTATGTGACGTTCTGTTCCTTGCAGTAACGTAATCAGACTAGCGCCATCTATCCAGCGACTAGGGAAGGGTTGAAAAAGAAAATCCCTCATTCACAATCACAAACTGCAGATACGCGGTTTGCAGACTTTTATGTTGGTTCATGAAAACGGCTACAGACGTCTTCGGAATCGGTTGCGATAATCTTGAATTCCACTGATGGATATGGATAGATGTGTGCAGTGTCTGTGTAGTTTCATATTATGATGAAGAAATGATACTTCGTATTATAGGCGAGGGGGCAGAGCCCACTCTTCGATTGCTTTGAGGCGTATGATACGCCCATTTCTGCTCCTACTAAAAGTATTATTTAATGTTTGGTGGTAAAAATAACTATGTTAAACAATACATTTTTGTATCCTTGATCGGTAACATTAGTCGGAAGATGTAGTTGTAGGTTCTAATGTAGTTGTCTCCTCGATCGCAATCTTCGGCAGGATCCAGTCTCTGAAGGAGTAGACCCTGGTGTACACGTCAGGGTAGCCGCGGGCGCAGGGCATGCCCCATGATACCACTCCCACCACGCTGCTGCCAGCTACTAGAGGACCGCCGGAGTCACCCTGGAAAATGGGGAAAAAGGATTTGGCTTTAGAAAAACTCTGTGTTGTATTGGACTGTACTGTTGAATGACCTTCACACATTTTGACATTGTGTTATGAAACGAATGGAATAAACAAGATGGCGGTGTTCAACTAGCGACTGTGAATCTCGCGAGTTGGCACATTCTAACTTCAATTTACTTTTTTGTCGTCCACTTACACGCACGTTATAAAGTACGGTCAAATGAAAACGGATTGAAACCAATATAAAAAAATATAAAAAAAAAAACTAACTTTGCTCGTTTAAAGGTACCTATTATTAGATTATACATTTTATAAGAAGTTTACGTAGCTGACTGTACATCTAACTTATTTTACGTCAGAAAACAAAGAAGCGCGAGTTGACGACAAAAAAAAATCGAGAGATGCCAGCTCGGGAGCACTCGCGAGTTGCACAGTCGCCTGTTGACGAATAAGCCGCGGCGTTAGATCCGATGTTGACTACGTCACATTTCTCCAAATGATTTTAAACCATAAAATGTTGACGCCGTAATTCAAAATCAAATTTAAAACTTTGACAGTTTCTGGTAACTTTATGCGCTGGCGACTGAACAACTTTATTATGTATTTGACGTTGCTAGATTTACTAAATATAATTTGAAATAGGTTTAAGAGATCAACCATAGTTTTCAACAACAAGAAACCGACGTAAACATACCCTAGATTTGTGGAAGATTTACATAAAACAATGAAAACAAACTCGTCACTAAGAAGGGATTTCTTTTGTCCTTGATTGAGATTAATAGACTATTTGACATTGGACTGTACCTATAAGAACTTGATCAACTTCAATAGTATTCATTAATGTGAGTTATCAGTGAAGGACGCAACTAGAAATAAAACCAGACAATCATGTGATACCAAAAAAGTTGGCCTTTCCCGATAAAGTAAATACCTACTAAAAGGGGAGACGGTGAAGGAACACATCGTGAGGAAACCGGCATGTCCTACAACCAAAAAATTCGAAGATATGTGACATCTACCAATCCGCACTGGGACCGCGTGGTAGATTAAAGCCCATTCGCTCTCATAGAGAGGAGGCCTGTGTCTCAGAAGTGAGAACATTAATAGGATGATGATTATACTAAAAGCTAATATACTATATACCTTTTACTACAAATATAACCTTACTTTCTACATAAAAACGTAGAAGGCAAGAAATTAGGTGAGCGACAAAACAATAATAGCGGAATTCGAAGAGATATTTATCTGAAATGTATGTATTTTTACCTAAATTCGACATCATTGCCGATATTTGATCAAAATACGACTGATATACAAATATTAATATCCGTCTGAGCTAACACATTTTATGATGGAATATCTCCAAACATTTATTATGTCGTGATTTATAATGTGAGACGCCATTTTGAATGTTAACACAATATTTGGAATGACATTACAGTATTACGAGTAGATTGAGGTACGAGATGAAAAAGAAAAAGTGTTGCCCTATATAAAATAAAAAGAAGACAACATTGAAATAGTGTCGTCGCCGCCTGGATAGTTATTAAAAAAGATATGATTGTTTTTTTTTTTTTTTGGGACAAGCCCGCCACACACGCCCAAACCACTGTAACTCCTCCCTTTTATCTGAATGGCAATGTAGGTGGGACAATTCCATCAAGGGCAGGCACCTCCACCAGTTCTTTCCATCCGTTCGTGAGCGGCTGGACAGGACATGGCTGGAGGTTGATCACTGTGTTGCCCAATTTCTCACGGACCATGGCAACTTTAAGAGTAAATTATTTTCCTTCAAGCTTGTTGACTCGCCTTTTTGTCAATGTTCAACATGTGACTGCGAATATGAACAATCTACTCATCACATTTTGTGGGAGTGTAGTCTTTGGCAAAATGAACGCAATGTTATGTTGGATAGTGTACAGGTTGCATCCGGAGTTATTTACTATACGGACCTTGTGGAAACTAGAGCAAATTTCCGTGCGTTCAAGCGTTTTTGCCATACCTATTATTGGAATCAAATATAACAGCTCTCAACTAGGACCCATTAACGTTAATATTTATCCGTGGTGCTTGGCAACTGGGCCTATCCCAGTTGTAAACGTCCCTTTGTGCCTATTGGCCTTGTTTCGTTCTGTCTCCTGCTGATATGGAGGGAAGGGGAAATTACAGTTCTTTCCTACTCTTCCGCTATACTTTCTGATTAATTTCGTTGCGGGATCCAAGACAGTTAAATTCATTCTCTGGGACTTCGTCGAGCTTCATTGTCTCGGCGCTTTTCTGGTGGTCACCACTGTTGATTCTGGCTTTCAGATATGATTGTTTATTGTCCGTAGTACCACCACTGCAAGTGTTACCGCCAGTGGTTCCACAGGTTAAAAAAAAACGTAGTAGGTACTCCCAAGCAATCCCACTACCCGGTGGTACCACGGGAAGTTTTTTTTACCCGTGGTATTACTGGGATTGGTAGATAAGATCAACAATCATAATCTCAACATATTAACAGCGCCATCTAGTACCACAATAGGAAAGGCTTGTGTCGTGGACACCAGATAGTTACTTTTTATTCAAAATGTAATTCTTAACATATTTATTTATGCTGATAAGATTTTCAATGTTGAGATTTTGTTTGCTGATCTTATGTACCAATCCTCACGGGGAATAAACGGATATGCTATGAAAGAGAAAAGAGTACATGATGCTATGACGTCTGGCAAAGTGTGGTCACTTATTAAACAAGCCATACAACGTTATTTTTTAGTCGTTTTAAGCCCTTTAAGGGCGGATAGTACACATGAAATGAACAACTTTTACTATGGGACCAACTATGAAATCTCAAAAAAAAATCTGCTGCTTCATACATTATTGGTCGCCTAACTCGGAAAAATGTAGGCAACAGCTGATATTTTTTTGGAGATTTCATAGTTGGTCCCATAGTAAAAGTTGTTCATTTTCATGAGTGCTATCCGCCTTTAAAGGGATTAAAACGACTAAAAAATAACGTTGTATATTCGAAACATTGATAACTTACATGACAAGCTCCTTCGCCAGTCTTAGTGAGGGAACAGATCTGAGAGCTGTGGACCGGGTTTATGTTGCTGTAGATGCTCTGGCAACGCTCCACGCTCAGAGCGGTCAGGTTGATCATCTGCAGCTGGACTGGTAGAGTGCCAGGGTACTGAAACATAAGAGGGAATAGGTCCTGAAACATACGGTAGTTGACATGGGTTTTTTGTTCAAATTTATTTTTAAGTACCATCTGCAGTTGTTGCTGCTGAAAAAAATCACTAATTAATTTAGAACATGATTTGGCCGGAGGCATATAAAGTACACAATAAAATAATTTACTAGTTAAAGTTAGTTTAAAGCGAGCCTGTTGGAAATAATAAAATCAGTAAATCTATACTCCGTGGCTTGATGGGAAAACTCAATGACACTTTGTTCGACTCTGGAATCGAAATCAGGACTTCACGCTCAGTAGTCTTGCTACCACGAGAACAATGAGGCAGTCCGCAAAACTTAGTACATAATTAAGCGGTTCAGTAGTTTATGCCAATCCAAGTAAGTATAGCCTTTTCCATCACCGTTTTCGCTTATATTGGGTGTAAACCACCTCATCACAAAGCCGTTAACCAAGCATTCTGTACATCAAACTAAGTAACTTTACGCAAAAATTATTGCTGGGAAACAACTTTTTTTTTTGAGATTATAAATCATGTTTTGTGGTAGAACTCAATGTAACGCACTTAAAACATTGTGCTGATGGAGGAACTAGAAGGTTCCCAGGTATGGTGTAGAACAAAAAAATGATCGCAATGATAGGGAAAATAAGTGCCTTTCGGCTTCGTGAAGAGGTGTTTTACACCCTTTAGAATGTCACTTTATGTAGACCCTAAACTATAAAAAAAACTTTGCTTACGTTCGAATTTCCGACATGAGTACTGGTTAACCAATTCTATAAGAGAATATTATATTTGCAAGGCTAAAAGATGTTTGTCAACTTACCCTAGCCAGGTAGTGGTGCTGTGAAGCACTAATGACACAATTAGGGAGCCCTACGAATGTGCCGGGAATTCTAATAGTGGCTGAGGGTCAACCCCGCGTCTCCTGTAACTACTCAAAGTTCCTGATGAAATATAATGAAACAAAAACACATTGTGGTGTTTTTCAAGACTGTGAATGTCTTTTCCTGCTTTGTTTGAGGCGGATTTTTGTTTATTGATACTGAAATAAAAGGATGTGAAAGCAAGGAATGACAAAGTCACAAGTCCGTCCTGTGGTTTCTTACTTTTAAGTTCGTCTAGTACCTTCGACACAAATTATTTTTCATCCCCCCATCTCGGAAAGAGTATTTTTGCTCATGCGTCATGAGGGTAAAGTAAATTTGAATTTAGAACATCGAGTGCACTAAGCATGTGAATTCAAAACATCATTAAACCTATTTACTTCTACCTCTATGGTGCCGAATTTATAATACATTTTTTTTTAATTTGTTAAGAACTCAGACTCGAAACCTTCTTGGTGTACTTTTTTTAATATGTTTTGTCGCGCCATTTTCTTTTCGCGTCATATTGTTAACACCTTAGGTTAAAAACAAGGAATCCAACTTGAAAACAAGTGAAAAACCTAAAATGACCACTCATTATCTAGCGATGAGGAAGTTTATTTGACGCCAAAAGAATTAACTGAATTTGTTAATAATGCGCATTTTTTTTTGCGTTTATCCATTTCCTCGCTGAGGTGGGATGAAAAGTTACGTGTTGCACTCGAGTGCAAAGATTTTTCACCTCGTGCTCTTTTGATTCCCTCGCTAACGCTCAAGATTCTAAGCTTTGAATCACTCGCTTCGCTCGTGACTCAATTTTAGAATCTTTCGCTTGCTCGGTCATCAAAATTGAGCACGCGGTTAAAAAACAACTTTGCACTCTTGTATAACAAATAACTATTACGGGATGTATTAAGGATACATACTTAATTTAACAGAATGTTTTAGTATGTAGGAGGGACCTTGATGTAGTATTTTTATTTGTGTTCTTTGAGTGTTATTATTAAGGCGATTACATGAGCTAAACGCGAGTTTTATAATTACTAAAAGTATATGATTCACTGCTATAAACAAGACCAGAAAAATATATGATATTCTTCAGGATATATGCTAGCATGATACTGATTTGAAAACATAATACAATTAATTTTGCTCGATAAAAAGAAATCACAAACTTATGTCTAAAAATATCTTTCAAACAATAAAAAACATACTAATATGCATGCGATCATTCTGATTTTTTGGCAAATAATTCTACAAGCAATATATTAGCATGATACAGTTTTTTAATCCAATCAATAGTTTTTTTGTAAATCGATCGAAACCACTCATTTCGCGCTATTTGCTCGTCTAAGCGCCTTATTTTAATAACACTCAAAGGACACAAATAAAATACTATATCAAGGTTCCTCCTACCGTTTTTTCAAAACAATTACGCTAAAACCAAAAAACAATCCGAATTGTGAGTAAAATACCAACTGCGCAAGTATGTCGAAGAAAAATAATTTTCATCTCGGCTTGACTCGGGCCTCGGATTAAAAGGGGAAATAAATGTCAAATGTTTAATTTCCCAGTTGACTTGAGGTGATCATAAATAAAATCTTTGAGGTATGAGGCTGTTTCCTTTCCCTTATTGTTTTATGGAAACTGTACTCGTGGATGGCATTTTTATTATGTTTATTACTCAAGTCTGAAAACCAGTCTTAACAAGGGGTATCTACGATACCCCTACGTACCTACGTACATTATCCAGTACTAACTGGGTAATGGAGGTCAAATAGGCTGGCGCTTCATGTAAAATAATGGTAGTCAGCTGCATGTTATCAGACTGTAAGCTGATCCCAACATAGTTAGGAAAACGCTAGGCTGATAATAATGATTTCCTAACACCCTTTATTGAGCTCTGCCTGTATAGCTAATTTACTATGTAAAAAAAAACATAGAAATTATCACCATTAAAATACCCACTCTGGTTGGATAAAATGCATGGTTAGCTAAGTCACGTATTTCTAAATCTAATTTGGGTTGTAGAGGTTAGATAGACAATCATTCCATGTAAAATAATGGTATTCAGCTGCATCTGATTAGACTGGAAGCTGACCCCATCATAGTTAAGGAAACGCTAGGCCGATAATGATTTGCTAACACCCTTTAATAAGCTTCGCCTGTAGCTAATTTTACTATGTAAAAAATAAGATTTAACTTATCACCATTAACTTACCCACTCTAGTTTAGTTTGGATAACAATGCATGGTTAGCTAAGTGACGTAACTCTAAATCTAATTTGTTGAGTTGTGAAGGTTAGATAGACAACGATTTCATGTTAAGACAGTGATATTCAGCTGCATTTGATCAGACTGGAAGACGCCCAACGCATCCAACATATTTGGGAAAAGGCTAGGCAGATGATGATGTAAGTGAAACCGGGCTTTAGTAGATATACTTACAGAAGTCCTTCCCCATCCACTAAGGAACAGATCCGCTCCTTCACCAGTATCCTCGGTAGGGAGGGCAATCGGTTGCACGACGTCACTGAACTCGATATCCTTCTTGACCTTCAGAAGGCTAACGTCATTCGTGATGGCAGAACTGTCATAATTCTCGTGACTGATGATCTGGTCCAGTAGATAGACATCCCCACCAATAATACGGTTGGTTGTGCCAACTACCACCATGATCCCGTATTTTGATTGGCTGCAAGAGAAAGGAGGTTGCGTTTAGAATTGAAAAAAAAAAAAAAAAATTGGTTGCCTGTAAAGTCGGTATACGGGCGAAAGTTTTACGTGACAACGACTTTGAGTGGTAAAATAATTTTAATGTGAATATTCATTCGTATAGTAGGAAGAAGGATGAAATGAACCGGTGTGTATGCCTATCTCTCTCACTCTCTCTCTCGGACGCGTGCCTCTCACTCGCTCTCATTGTGAGCGCATAACGTGAGCGGAGCGTAACGCAGTTTCTTGAAGTGTCACCCGGCAAACCAACTTATAAGACGTTGTCACGTCAAAAATTGAAATTGGCAATTATTAATGTAATGACACCTAATGGGACACTTATAAATTTGTATGTCTTAATTATGACAAAACATGGCGCACCACCTAATTATGTAAACACCTATTTTTCACAAATAAATTGATTGATTGGATCCAGGAAACTTGGGAAAGAGATCTTCTTCGTTAATCACAATGTTGTTCTATTTGGCCAAAAATGGCTGGTAAGGAATATCTTGTGGTGTTAAATCCAGCCCTGTCACACTATTGTCCATGAAGTTTAAGTAAATAAATTATCTTGGAGAGTCTGCCCAAAACTTTGCTATGAATTTAACTCTCTATTCAGCAATTTATGGCGTGTACAAGGATCAGGGTCCGTAGAATACCGAATAGAATATATCGTGTAAACCGACCTGTGCGGAACGCCACCACATTTGCGGTTCAGGCTGGAATCTCTTGTTTGTTTTGAACCAAAAGAACGGGACGTACTCGTCAAGCAATTTCAAACTGTTCGCTACTGAATATATGAATTAGATCCCTTTTTATGTTTGTCTTTCTTTTTCTGATTACGCTCGCGTTGGGGTGAAACACAGTCGCCGAGAAGAAACCGATGCTTTCGAAGTTTGAAGAGATCTACCCCTAACTACATCCTACCTATGAAAATACACAGTTACGCGAAAATGACCATGCCTCAAAAACAGAAATAGATTGCCAATTACAGGTATGCCATCTTAAGGTAGTTTTCCTGTTATCAGACTATTAATTACACCCGACGATATATCCCACACCTTATTTGGTGATTCAAGGAAGATTACCACAAAGCGTAACAATAATAGTTTGTTGGAGATTTTAATTTATCTAAAGACTTCTTTTCCAGGAAAGGTATTATAATAGAAAGTGACCGCTTATTTTTTCTCTGCAACTCTTTTCACCGCGTCGGAATTGGTATTCAACTAAAATTAAATAAAAGTTGGAAGCACGTGGGACAGGTGAATATAGAATTATAAAAATGGAATGGGTTTCGCCTGCTTCCAAGTTTTATTTAATTTTAAAACTCAAAATTTTTTACAGCAGCTTTTCAGTTTTTGTACCACAGTTGGGTTTTTAGTTAATTTCTTAACTATTTTTTGTTGGTTTTCTGAGGACCGGAAACGTTTTTCAAAAAGTCAGTTAAACATCCGGGAAATATAATTGACAGAATTGCGTAGAGAATCTGTTGAAAGTTAACAGCCATGCGCCATGATATTCGCAAGAAACTGTTAGAAAATTGTAGCCCTACATCTCTATCCTATAGTTAATTTCCATCTCTGACCCACAATATTCAATCGTATGTTACGCGGTTCACCTGACTACCCGGCGATAATCGTTAATCACGCACTATGAGGTATTTCATGGGAGCCCGCATGTGTTAGTTCGTATTATATATATTAGAAAAAACCTTGACTTTAGTCATGATCAAGGTGTTTACAGTTTTTTATCCTTTAACTTTATCCTTACTACAATCATAAATCGCGTGTTTTTATCTATGAATTTTGACGCAAAATTTACAACACGTCGATAAGTATCTTAGTTTGAATACTATGGATTCTTCATAATTTGTCAGCTTTTGTAAAGTTTGCGTTTGTAATAAATTTGATAAACAAGTATAAAAATATATGAAAAGAGAAAGTTGCGTAGTAAGAAAATGGCAACCTTAATTTTTTCAGTTCTTCCTCTATGAAGCGAAACCATTGTGCGGTGTTGAATTAGGTAACTCACTTTTCCTATTTAAATTACTGTTCGGATTAATAGCAGATAGCTCCAGAACGCAAATTGGATCGCTTTCTCATGAAATGGTGGGAAAAGAGGTTAGGTAAGGTTAGTTAGCAACATCGAGGGAAGTGATAAAAAATATGTTTTGTGTGGCCCAGCTACGGCTAAATAAAAACAAATACTTACCCTGCAGTACAATGCGCAGCTGTCAACACCCATCGTTTATTCAGGATAGAGCCGCCACAAAAGTGAGCATTCAACAAATTCCTCAGTGACGCCTGGTAGGGGACGCGACCCTCAGGGGCGGCCTGTCCACCCACGATACGCGCTCCTGGCAGGTTGAACACCCCTGGCAGCTCGTACGGTATGTCCTCCTGGGATTCTGGTGGGGATTGAATGGGCGATGGCTGCAAGTAGGCACCTGAAAAAGAGGTTATTATATGCTGGGCATTTTATTTATTTACTCTAAACATACAATTTATGTCCTTACAGGCTAGACGCAATGCGATATTGTAGCACACTATAACGCATAACTGTTTTTAAATATAGCAAATCCTATAGGTGGCTATTCTTGGAAGTTATGAATGCTTTGGTTCTGTTTTTTTTCGTTTCTTCAGCTTTGATTTGATTTTGAGCTCGAGGCTATGTAATAACAGCCGCTCGGGTCGATCGTTATGTTAAGCCGTGCTTGCGTAGGTTGTCTGTGGATGCGTGACCACCCTTATATCCCAAGTTTCCTCTGTGCCTTGAAATCACGTTAAGCTGTTGGTCCCGGCTGTCATTTGTAGATCTTAGACATTCGTTACAGGTAGTCAGTGGCTCAAAAAGTCTGACAACCAGTCTTACCAAGGAGTATCGTAATATCCAGTACTAACTGGGTTGTGGAGGTCAGATAGGCAGTCGCTCCATGTAAAATACTGGTATTCAGCTGCATCTGGTTAGACTGTAAGCCGACCCCAACATAGTTGGAAAAAGGCTAGGACAATGATGATGCTGGAAATTGATTTATTGTCTGGTATGAAGAAGATTAAAGCGCATTTTTGAAACACTGCATTGGATTAGCATTTCCTCAGCTCATTTTTAATAAAATGAAATAAAAAATAAAAATAAATATCGCTGGACATTACACACAGCACCATCTTGTGCCACACTAAGCAGGGCTTGTGTCGTGGTCACCAGACAGTTGATATACTATATATATACTTTTTGTTAGTAAATACATACTTATTATACATATAAACATTCAAGACTCGGAAACAAATGTCCATGCTCATCACACAAACATTTGGTCCTACCGGGATTCGAACCCGGGACCCTAAGACGGATGGCAGCCACACTACCGCTTCGCCATTCGGGTCGTCCTTCGCCACTCGCGTCGTCTGAATGAATAGCTGATGTCAATTTAAGAAACCACGCTGTTACAGTGCTATACGAGAAGTAAATGTATCTATTACGAAGCCGTCAACCAAGCATTCTGTACATCAAACTAAGTAACTCTGCGCAAAAAATATTGCTGAGAAATATTCTTTTTTTGGGGTGGAAAATCACGTTTTACGATGGGACTCAATGTGACGTATTCTAACTATTGTGTTGATACATGCTTTAATTAGTACAAGGGTCATTGAGGTATTTAAAAAGTAAAGTTATAACATTTACAACTAGAGGTCTACAGTTACACGACTCTGCTCCCACCTGGTTAAAAGAATATAATTTAAAAATGGGCTTTAAGTATTCATCATTAAGTTATAATTTACATTGGCAACATGAATTAAGACAACTCGCTTTCAGCAGGCTTTCCGCCGTCAATGCCAATGTGAAGTATATCTAAAGCGGAAAACATAAAGCCCATAATTGAATTGTATTATTTTTGTTGGGTGGGAGCGGAGTCGCTTATGTGGGCTAAGAACTTAGTTTTTTTTTTTTTTTTTAAGTTTGGACCTTTGATACCAATATATCCGCAACTAGACTAGAAGGTTCCCAGGTATGGTTGAGAAAAAAAATACCAATGATGGGTAAAACAAGTGAATTGCGGCTTCATTATGGTTCACAAAATGGGATTCAATCTATACTATTACTATAAAGCAAAAGAACTTGTTTGTTTGTTTGGTTGAACGCGCTAATCTCAGTAACTACCGGCTCCAATTGAAAAAATATTTTTGCGTTGGATAGTCCATTTATCGAGGAAGGCTTTAGGATATATAACATCACACTACGATTATTAGAAGCGGAGCAGGAATGAAAAAGTTGCAAAATAGAGGACTATTTTCCTTTCGTTTTTCGCTCTGATGTGACGCAGACGAAGTTGCGTGGGTCAGCTAGTGTTGAAAATTATTGTGACACTTTTTAACTTGTTTTGCACGTCTTTTGTTTTAGTCGAAATGGGATTAATTACGAGATGGGACGTAACCCTTTTACACCCATTACAAGTGTAAGTTTTGATGTGTTTAGAATGTTTAGCCAACCACTGACACGCCATGAGACCCCTTTGTGCATTAACAACGTTGGGTTTTAAAATAGAAAAAGTAATTAAAGCCTTCTGTTCCCTTTCAGTTCAAGCTTCTGTATTGCAACGGCACGTGTAAGCTAAATATAGCCAGTAATTAATATCTGGAAACTAATATCTCAGTTCTCTGTAAATCCGCGTTCATTTTTATGGTTTCGTGCGAATCTATACTATAGCAAGTAAAATTATACAAAAAAATTAAAAAAACCCCCGACACAACGTACTAAAAGTTAAACGAAGCATCTATGTTGTGGTCAGCTTCCAGTCTAACAGGATGCAGTTGAATACCAGTATTTTACATGCAGCGACTGCCGATCTGACTTTCCCAACCCAGTTAGTACCAGTTAATACGATACCCTTTAGTAAAACTAATTTTCGGACTTACGGGGCCACTTTGAACCTGTAACCTGTTTTTTTTTTGTAGTTTTTAGTTTTACAGACTACATTTAAGTTTTTTATGTTGTTTTCACTTATTTTATTTTTTATTTGTTGTGTGCACTTATGGCATGTGCCGAATAAATATGTTTTCTTTCTTTCTTTCTTTCTTTCTAACGACTGTAAATTTAAATGTCTACAAATCACAGCCGGGACCAACAGTTTGACGTGATTTCCAAGGCACGGAGGAAACTCGGTATGAAAGGGTGGTTACCCATCCACAGACCAACCTAGGCAAGCACAGCTTAACCTAAATATCGACCCGAGCAGCTGTTATTATTTAGCCACGAGCTCCTCTCAATGATCATCTTCTTATTGTATTAAAATTATGTGTCATTATATTAGACCACCTCCCCATGATTTGAATGAAATTTTGTGAATGATTTGCTTTGTTTTGGCATTTTGGATACCATTGGACCCGATAGGTGGTGGAAAAAAATGTTCCTATTCGTATTCTAAAAAATATGTAACAGATTTATATCAAGTACTTACCATATGCACCCAAAAATAAACCAACAAAAACAATTGTGTACATTTTTAACTAATTGAAAAGACGACCAATTAAAGTTAATACCACAGCCCTTATGCGGTTAGCACTTACTCGATCCTTATATAAAACGAACTAATGTCGTAGATAAGCACTTGAGCGTTTGCCAATGAGAATGCACTTGATAAACAATTGAAGGGTGTAAGGAACTTTGTTTTTCCGACACTTTGATTTATTTGCTGAAATAATCTGAAAATGCTATTTTTGTACGTTTGGTTTGATCTTTAGGGATTAATGACTTGAGCTAAGGAGATATACGTTCTAGGATAATTGGATTAAAAAATACAGTTTCAGGTAGCTTTATAGCACTCTGTACTTGAAACTAATTAGCAATTACCTTCGTGAATATCGATACTGATCACCTATAATTACCGAGGTATAAATTAGGGCGATTCACAATTTATCTCCAAAGGCATATCTAGATTTAAGCATTTGAAACCAATTTAACCTTGAAAACTGGTCATGTGCGAGTTGAACTTTCATGCAAAGGTCTAAGCACTAAACAATAAAATATTGTAATGGCTTATTCTTGTGTTTATTTACAAAACTTTTGTTTTTCATACACTGCAAAGTTAATGCTGCATTTTCACGATTAAGTCCTTATCTGACAAACGAAATACATAATATTTCAAAACCTAGTCTAGTAATATTTCGGTCAAGTTCTTTTTGAACCGAGTTCTAAAAAAGAAGGAGGTTTTTTAAAATTTTGTTCGCATGGTCAAATGGTCCCGTAATCACAAAGTTGGGATCTGATGATGGAATCTCGGCGAAATCGAGGGGACTGTTCAAATTTTATAGGAAAACGTACAGCGATTTTGGTATTTTCTACAACAAGTGAAGCATTTGCGTTTGACGAGAACCATTCTACCATCAGATCTGATGATAAAGCCGCAAGTCAGGCACCAGAGCTCCATAATGAGACAATGTATCGTAGTCGTGTTTGGGCTTGTTTTAATTGTAACGGTATGCACTTTTCATGTGTACCAAGCACATGTGACTAAAAAGTGACAAAAATAAAGAAAAAGAAACTTTTTGCAAAAACATAAAACCAACTTCAAAAAAAAATATCTTCTGAAGTCGGTGACAAAAAAAAACGTCAATCAAACAAAGGTCACCGACTTCAGAAGCTAAAGTAATTTTTCACTTTTTTGATTTTTTTTAAATGGGTTTGATTTGTTTGCAAAAAAGTTTTTTACGTACTTCCTGTTCCTTTTTCCTGTTACTTTAAAATTATAGGGTGGCCACAATTTTTAAGGCTGTAGAAGCGAATATCTCAACAACCTTGAACATAAGAAAAATAAATATGGAACTTCGATATCATTAGCAAGAGCTGTCGATGGACACCCCATATTGTTTTACTTAGTTTCTGTCAACCCCTAGTTACGAGTACATGTTTGTATTAAGGACCCCTATTTATTTAATAATTGTCATACTCTTTCTCCAAACTGCAAACAGTCTCGAAGTAAAATAGCTGTGCGATAAGTACGGACATAAGGACAGGACGAATCTTCAGAGTTCTGTCTTTAGTAATTTGGGTATAAAACCCTAAAAATGGGTGATGAATCATTACTCTCCAATTTGCGCATGATCTTATAACCAATTAAATAACTTTGCCCAGATTATTCTTTGCCTAGCAGCGAGACAGTACGTAAATAGTACTTAATACCTACGTTAAAATAACACTTATTAGCTCCAAGTACGAAGTACTTCAAATTATTTGCTCATAGAACAAGATATCATTATCCTGCGCAGTTTGGAAATCAACAAAACTAGGTAAGTACCTATACAAGTATGAGTGGTCATTTGTAATCTATTTTTTGCTAGGGATTCCCGTTTTTAAAGTATATTTTATTTAGAAAACGGCTGTATCATATTTTGAAGTAGTTTCATTGTTTCATATGTTGTGATATCGAGAACTACATTTATTTTTATAGACTGCTTTGTTGATCTAGAGGGCGCAAGCGCAACGGCTGAGGCATGAGGTCCCTGGATTCAATTCCCATGCCGGGCAAAGTGTTATTGGGTTTTTCTATTAGGAATTTGTCAGTATAGCAGCCACGGAGTCTGGATTCGTGGCCAGTTGATAGCAATGGGCTCTCCTCCTATTATTATTAGCACGGAACAATAAAAACAGTTCCGTGAGTATTATCCTATGAGTATTAAACATGAAACGTGGATGTGGTGTGAATTGTATATTGATTATTATTTTAGTGACATGATTTGATTTGACTTTTATTTTATTGTATTGACATTTGTTATTTTCTTATTAGCATGATTGTATTTCGATTATTATTGTTTTTTTGATGACCAGATGTATTCGACGATAATTTTATTTTTATTCGTATTTTATTCTCTATTTTATTCTTTGAGATGATTTACATTTTTTTATTTACTTATTCGAACGTACAAATTTTTAATTATTATGTGTTTTTTTTAAATGCTACTTACTGTCAAATATTATACATTATTTTTTGTTAACACTAAAACCGAAAAAAAAATCAGCTGTTCCCTAAATTTATGTTCGCATAACTCGTAAAAATTTAGGGAACAGCTGATTTTTTTTCGCGATTTCAAGGTTCGTCCCATAGAAAAAGTTGTTCAAAATGATGAGTACAATGACCCCTTTTCGGGTTTAGTGTAAACAAAAAATAATATCGTATAAATTGTTGTGCCCGACAGGGTGCATGTGAAATTTATTCAAATTATAAG
This sequence comes from Xestia c-nigrum, assembly GCA_916618015.1. Lineage (NCBI taxonomy): Eukaryota > Metazoa > Arthropoda > Insecta > Lepidoptera > Noctuidae > Xestia > Xestia c-nigrum. The sequence continues at coordinate 23,126,629 of OU745246.1, forward strand.
ATCTTGTGAAACACATGTGATATGCAATAAAGAATTGAATTGAATTGAATTGAGATACACTACTGCCTAACTCTTCGAGGAAAACAAGGCGTAATATTATGTTTGCCATTATACGGTGTACATGTTTGTGCATTTAATTATGTTTTTTTTTACTCCTCCGCTATATCGTCTCGGCGCTTTTCTTTTGGTCGCCACTGTTGATTCTGTCTTTCAGAAGTTACAGTGTTATTGGGATTAGTTTGACGGATTTAAATGCTTATTATAAACTATTCGTAAAATGTGAAATTTCACAATATTAACTGTGTCTATGACAAACACAGGGGTGTTCTGCTCGGCTATTACGTAACTAACGAGCTTGGGTTGTACACCGAACTTTGATAGCAACCGAGAATGTCATAACATTTAGTATTAAGTATCGCACTGAGTGGATAACACTTTACGGTGACTAACACACAGAACATATTATATACCCTAAATGGAACTAACAGACACGAAGGGCACCAATGACGTCATATTTGATCGCGACTGGTCATACATAATACGAAATTAGCCTTTTGACAATTAATTGATATACACTGAGCCCAGTTACTATCATTTCGAACTGTTAACAGAGTTACGTAATAGCCCTACAGGGCTGCCACAACATACATTGCTGTTAATACAGTAGAAAGAAGCAGTTCACCTTGTGAAAGGTTGTCATTACATTCAAAGCCAGCCTGTGCGTCAATGAGTAGGTATAGTAGTAAACATACCATACTTATTGGAAAATGAATAAATCTTTGATTCCGAGGTAATAGATAAAAGGTTTTCATTTCAATACCGTGTTATCCAGAGTAGTGATCTTGACACAAATAACTTTAGATAATTTAATATACCTAAACTAAGTTATAATTTGTCTCTTGTAGGTCTGGTTGTCACACGATGTAAAGCAGAGGCCACATTGCGTGCAAGCTGGGCGAGCATCATTGCACCTCTTTTCATAGTTTGGTTCACACTGCGAACTACAGAGCCAAGCTATGTAAGCGATACAAACAATGCGAACGAAATATCCGACGATGCCAGCGATGCTATTTGTTACCTCTACGCCCCACCCGGTGCGTCTACCGCCTCGATCGCCCGTCCGTCCAAAACTTTCTGTGAGAACTCAACATTCCTCTAGCAGGTCTGCTGAAAGACATTTCTTATGAAATAAGCAGTACCTTTCTATCGTTAATGTAATGTCCTATTAAGTATTTTGTGTGTACATAAATAAATAAATACTTTAGATCGCCAAAGCTCCGCTTAGTCTGTATCGTCTCGAATCGCTTCATCCGACAGCTCGGTCGCTCGCTTGCTTGATGGTCGCGGTGTGGTCTGTATCATGTGCATGAGGTTTTGTGCTTGATTCTCAGTTCTAATAAAGTGGGACTGCGTTTTCCATTTGGAGTTTCTCGGCCTGGAGTCTGGAGCTGTGTCCGGTGGAAAACTTAAAAAAAAAGTGTTTTATTGCAGGCAAACATATCCATAAGTATACCAGAAAAAGGTAGTTAGGTTAGGGTTGTTCCTTATTGCATGAGACTTAAAGGTACTGGTGAAATGTGGGTGTACAATAAGTAAAATTATACAGGGTGTAAACCACCTCATCACAAAGCCGTTAACCAAGCATTCTGTACTGCAAACTAAGTAACTTTACGCAAAAAATATTGCTGGGAAACAACTATTTTTTTGAGGTTATAAATCATGTTTTGTGGTAGAACTCAATGTAACGCACTTAAAACATTGTGCTGATGAATGGATTGAATAGTACGGGGGTCGTGGACGTGTTAAAAGTCAAAATCTTACAAAAAAAACTTGTACTAAAAAAAACTTGTGAAAAATTTGTAACTTTGACCCCCCATATCTCAGTAACTAGAAGGTTATATATCCCCCATATCTCAGTAGGTAAGGAGAACAAAAAAATGATCGCAATGACGGGGAGAATAAGTGCCTTTCGGCTTCGTGAAGAGGTGTTTTACACCCATTTGACAAAAGCCTGATAGAAAAAAACGCAGTAACAGTGATAGAGTTGACGACCACAAGCCGAACAAAGCAGTCTATTGAACTAGAATAATTTGTCACCAAAACTTTTACTAAATTGCCCGTACATTTTTTAACGACACACAATATAACTTTAAAAATATCTAATACGTATTAATGAAGTTTTAACGACATAGCCACACAAGAGACATTAAATGGCCGCTTATAAAGGGATATAATAAAAATAAACAAACTAATACAAATTTTGAAAACAGTCTAGACCCTTCATCGTAAAGTAACCGCTTGGGATCAAATATTTAAATTGTTAGATTCGTCCTAGAGTATCAAAACATGGCCACGTTTCTGCAGTGCAAGTAAGTCACGTCTAATAATATGTAAACACTTAAGAATTTTTTAAATTGTTTTTCTCCTAATGTACTGATTAAAATTTAATGTTAATAAGTACATAGTATTCTGGAACTCAAATTTTCATGAAAAAGATTCAATCTCCTAGTTACAATCGTTATTTCTCACGAAAATAGCTATACTATTAAGGAAAGTGTATACATATTATTAGACGTGACTGTACGTAGGACTCGATTGGACTCGATTAGATAAATTTGATAGTTAATCTCGTTATAATGAGTTTTTGACTCCATAAAAACTCATTTTAAGTGCTGTTGTCACTGCTATTTCGTTTACAATGACATTTTAACAGTATTGTCTCGGTCACTAATCATTCCTTTGCTCTTATTCCAATTTATTTGGAGTCAGCAGCATGTCTACTTCTTCCATTATTCTCTATTATTCGCCATCTCCCTTCACATGCCATCCTTCACACAGTCCATCCATCACTTCGTTGGTATTTCTCTACTCATATAGCCGTCTATATTATTCATAATCGAATCGCTCTATAATACTGATAATATCGTAGGTTTCTATTATTCCTTGCGCAATAGAGAGCGAGCGCAAACTTCACAGCGTCTTCTCAGTCTGAATACTTTTTCGTGCGATCAAATACAGTACACGGTGAGAGTACATCTAACGATTCAAATACTTACTTTGGACGTGGGTTATGTCAGAAAGTTTTTCTAAATACCATTTGTCTTAACAAGGAAAGTTTTTTTGACAATTAATGTAGTATGATGAACTTACTTTGCGAATAGCTCTTCTTGTGAAATGCAGTCAGCTGGAATTTTAAAGTCAGCATTTAGGGGCGTTTTAATAAATAAATGTTTGGTAACTTGATGTACATAATTCTGGTCTAGTAGTTGTTATATTTTGACTGATTTTAGGGTGGAAGTAAAATCATTTATTTGTAAAGATTAAGTTAGTCTGTCTTTCACTTTTAATACTAACGAATTGGTTACCGATTCAGTCACAGTGTTCTATCCTCGCATGGAGACATGAGGACTAATCGGATTCAAAATTAAGGCAGGTCGCTCGTCTTCGGTTTCCAGATTGAGTTAGCATAAGAGAAGTTTAGTAAAACAGATGACAGACACTACAGTATAATACTAGAAACAGGGACCAAATTATTTCAGCCAGGTTTTAGGCTTGCTAAAATATTTTTTAAGAATGAATTTTGAAAGACAAAATACTGAATAAATGTAGCTGTTTATAGGCTTATAGATTATTCCGGTTTTAAAGCTTTGCGCATGTGACAATAGCTTTACTTACATGGACCTTTAGCTCTAACCCTAAAGGCCTGTAAGGGCTCATTTCTAGAGACGCGGCGCGTCGGGCGGCGCGTCGAGCGACGCGGGCCGCTTCAAATTCAAACATATGTCAATGTATGAGAGCGTTTACGGAGAAGCGTTTTTACGCGCGTTGGCTCGAGATGCAGCGTTGGACGCCGCGTCGGACGCGGCGGTGCACGCGGCGTCCCCCGCAGCGTGCGACGCGGCGTTATGTAATGGAGACTTTGCCTGACTTTGCCAGTTTTTGGGGGATGGTGTTATGCCCAATGGACTAAGTAAATTAGTGTTGTATGATTACAGTTTGAAGTAAAACATGTTAACGTTTCCTTTTGCTACATTAAAAAAATACTCTTCTTCTTTGACAGATTTACACTAGATAAAAACATGGTTTTCGCATGGAACTGCTCGAAAAAATAAATCAAAACCGTATTGTTTGAGGCAGCCGTAGTTCATATAGCATTATTTGTATTATATCATAGCTATGAATCACGAATTTATTAAAAATATGGAAAAACATAATTCCTTCATTTAGTCGCAGATTTGTTTTATACATAGTCGTATGAGCCATGTTTTGTAATTATAAACGTGTACTTTTTGGAACGAAATTTCTTAACGCGTCTCACAGATAGTGCGATTTAGTAGAAATCGTCACGTTACGAAATACTGCACGAGGGTCCGTCCCTATACTGGTGAAGAATATAATATAACACTTGAAACTGTTAACATTGACATGAAACATATTTGCTGTAAACTCATATCGAGTAAAATACCATCTTGCCTAGGTAAACGCATTTAACAAAAAAAACCTTCGAATTTTCGAATTACGTTCGATATTACAGAAAAAACGGTTGACCTCACAATTTTTTGTTGTTGTTATGCATCTAAATCACACGCAAAAGAAATAAATATATACATAATCAAAAATATTCAAATCTTTCATTGCTCTTTCTTACATAAATCGTCTACTTTGACAATTCTTGCTGCCCGTCAAATGTCACATTTCGCCAATGTCGTCATTGTTACGATGCGTTGCTTAGCCAATTAGAGACGAGCGTTGACAACCTACCCAATCACAACTTCGTGATGATAATAGAGAACAAACTAGCTGTTTAGAGAAAACAAACGTTGTAGGGCCGTCTATCAAAAAGTTTGGTTTGAAGTTACTAAAAAAAGCGGCCAAGTGCGAGTCGGACTCGCCCATGAAGGATTCCGTAGCAGCAAGTAACATAATGTTTTTTTTATTTTTACATTTGAGTTGATTGAATGAAAAGTAAATATCGGTTTACGATATATGACGTATTAAAAAAAAACAACTAACTAGATCTCGTTCAAACCAATTTTCGGTGGAAGTTAACATACCTAGTAATGCACATCATATATTTTTTTGTTTATCATTATCTTATTTTAGAAGTAACAGGGACAAACACACACATTTTACCTATTTGGAAGTGTCTCGCATATGTCAATGTCATTTTTGAAGATAAACCCATAGATACCCCACAGGTATGGGTTAGATGAAAAAACATTTAAAGTTTCAGTTCTAAGTACCAAGAACCCCCAAGATGTATTGTTCTTTTTTCTATTTTTGTGTGAAAATCTTAATGCGGTTCACAGAATACATCTGCTTACCAAATTTCCACAGCATAGTTCTTGTAGTTTCCGAAAATAGTGGCTGTGACATACGGACGGACAGACAGACAGGCAGACATGACGAATCCATAAAGGTTCCGTTTTTTTCTTTTTTTTTATGTTCAGTCTGAGAAGACTGGCTTCTGCTTAACCGGGCAAGTCCTATGGATGCCTTGAATTTAAGGCCTCCAGCCAGGGCGAAAATGACAATAAACTAAGCGACAGCTCTCTAAGGGCACCCCCTGTGGGGTACGGACCTCGGCTTAGGGCGTCGCTGGGGGCAGCAAAGGGATAGGCTGGATCTGATTGTCTTTATTTAGGGATCGTTTTATTACTACAGGCTCAGCATCGCGGGCTGGATCGAGCAAGGGTCGGGGAGGGATTGAACGGGAATTACGCGCCGGACCTCTGCGGCGAGGTCGGAATGTTTTCGGTCTGTATTTGTACATTCTACAAACTGTACTGGTATCTTTTCTACTCTCTTGCAAGATAGTGATCGGATCGTCGGGGGCAACTAGGGTGTGACGTGAACGTTGGACTGAGCTAATACGCGATGGGTCGTACCGGGCGGCCGATGCGATTAGGGGGTTCCTATGCTTGATAGCAGTGTCGAAGTAACGCTTGTAAAGGCGTTTCATGAACTGCTTAACGGTAGGGATTCTAAGGTCTACGTGTAGACTATCGTTACGGACGTAAGGGAGGGCACCGGTGATCTAACGGAGGAATCGGTTCTGCAAGGTCTGCATCGTGTGGATATGACGCGGGCATGAGCGAATACTATACAAGCGTAAGTCTTGATAGGACGGATGACTGCAGTATAAAGACGCAACTTGCACTTGAGTGACAGCTTGCTCTTTCTAGTGATCATGAACGTTTTTTGTCATTTGGCTACGGCACCCTAAAAAGCTCTCGAGTTGTGATTGGGACCAAAGACTTCTTGATGCTCTGTGCTGTTTTTTTACAGACAAATGACAATACTGAGACTTCCACAACATCAAAAGAGTTTGCATAGATGATGTGTGTGGTATTTGTCAGGGAGTAGAGGCGTAATATACTAAGTAAACACCGTTGTCCTTAACAGTCTTTTATTCTCAGATGCAGATGTAAAATAAAATGTGGCTCGAGACGCCATTGAGGAAGTGTCGGTGTTGCCAATGTTAGATGCGATATGCTATCTGACATCTTCCTTCTTTTAAAAAACAAGACTTAACACTACTTAAGTTTTAGGAAATTATCCTGACAAAATTCCATGGCCAGCAATTGGTTTATAAAACAAAGTAAGTATCCAATCCGGTTCCTTTTTTTTAAATAATAATTAGCACAATCGCAAGTAGTCAACCCATGAAAACTTTTTACAAAAGTTTGAAACGGAACGCAACTGATGGTTGACGTTGACACTTGTGATGTTTGACAATTCAAGGTTAAAAATCAATTAAAATGAAATGAAAATAAATACAAGTCCGATAATTAACATTGTACATAAAAACTTAATTATATTCATCATAATATCTAATTGGTTTCTATTGCGTTTTCATTTTCAGGTACTGCTACAGTCAACGGAGGAGAGGTTGAAGTTGGTTTCAATATGTGTTCGCGATTTCTACGGAAAGATCCTTGAGCAGAAGTGATAATATAGCTACGAGGAAGACTATCCTTTTCTGATATTATACCAGGAACCCAAGTGCTGTTTGGTTTGTGTTTAAAGTAGATTTTGTCACCTATGTCTAGTGTTGGAAGTGTTTTTGTGTTTCTGTTGTAATAAAATGCTGTTTTAACTGTTGTTTTTAATTTTCTTCTCTAGCTTACTGGTGTCAACTGTATTTGGTGTTAATGTGGTGTCCGAGGTAGGTAATTTAATGCGTAGTTTTCGTGACATGCACAGTTGTGCAGGTGAATAACCTGTGTGTTTAGGAGTGTTCCTATACATCAGTAGAGCAATGTATGGGTCTGAGTTGTCAGCTTTACATTTTGAAAACATGGATTTAATTGAACCAACCTCTCGTTCCACCATTCCATTTGATCGACTCATGTATGGGCTTGAAGTAGTGTGGTGAATACCCCATTCAGTGGTAAAATCTTTGAATTCTTTACTATTGAAAGGTGGACCATTATCAGACTGTCTATGTCTGTTATTTCTCTGTCTATGACCTTCTGGAGTCTCTCATTATGTTCCTCTATTGTTTTGCCATTATATAAGAAAATCATCCATCATTATCTTCACACCCTCTATATTGCTGAACTGTTTTACCATTTCGCTGTGAAATATTTCTGGCGCTGAGCTGATACCAAAGGGCAAGCGAGTGAACCTATACCTACCAAAAGGGGTTATGAAAGTACACAGCTTGGATGACTCCTGTGACAGTTTCAACATCCAGAAACCTCCATCCGTGGTAGGCAGAAAAAGTTTGTCTGTATATGTCCCTAATTTGATCACGGTGCCTTCGAAAATAGTCGTTCTATTCTAATCTATTGCTTGATATGACCGAGTAAAATAAGAAGAAAGGTAGAAATAAAGAAAACATATTTATTTGGCTTATGCCATAAGTGCACTCAACAAAAACAGAATAAAGTAAAAACTTAACTACACAATTATAAAACTTAAAACTACACAGAAAAAATGAAAAGAAATAATATTGTGCGTCTCACGGCTGCGCCAAATAGGCCCAGTTTAGTTAGGCGCTGGTAGACATAGCGCGCTTCTATTCGCAGAGCCCGGCAGATCAAGCGAAATCCGCTGTTGTCATGCCTCGATGCACTCGCGCTCCCCCCAGCCGGTTCATCCCGTAGGTAGCGACGCGCGAGCCGCACGACGAGGAAGCGGGGGCGGGTCTCCATCGGCGCCGTCGCCTGCGTTGCGTTGACGCGCCGGCCTCCGACATGCTCGGCGCTCACGAAATCGCGCGCTTTTAATTTGTTGCCAATGTTAGCGGCCACCAACATGGCAATGTGGGTGGTGTTTTATCCACTTATCTCTGGAATATTAGATCTAAGGATAGCACCTGCGAGCAAGACCTGGGCACGGTCGTTTATGTCGTTCAACTGGTTTGTAAGGTCCACATTCGACGATTGCGACACTTCGGGATGAGCCAGTTTGGTCTCCATAATAACTATCCAATTCCAAGTTACTCATTCTATTGTTCTAACTTCTGTAGTTCAGACAAACACCATAGGTTGAGCACAGCAACGGAGTACAGGACCGGACATACCGACGTTAAGCCACAAGTTGGTTTTCCGTTCCCCATATAATTATCTTCTATAAACTGTTGGTTTCGGGTACTTGTGTATTGATGGGGTTCATTGAATAGTTATTTACAGTTTTTTTTTAATATTTGAATAGCACATGAACACTAGATAACAATGTTATTAGTAAGTTGCACTGGCAGAAGTATTTATTCACTAAATTTATGCGAATTATACTGTTATTTTTGTTTATCCGCGAGAAGAAAAACATAAAGAGCTTATGTCTGTTTGATATCCGTGACGTGACATGATGACACAACGCCGCGTGCACCGCCGCGTCGGACGCGGCGTGCGACGCCGCTAGCAACGCGTCGCGGCGCGCGCCGCGTCTCTCTATACAAATATTGTACTAAGGCCGCTGCACGCGCCGCCTCTCCGTAAACGGAAAAAACGCACAACGCGCCGCGCGACGCGCTGCGCCACGCGCCGCCCGACGCGCCGCGTCTCCAGAAATGAGGCCTTAAGCCGAAATGCGACTTACGTCACGAGCTAGACGTGTGTAATTCGCATGTCACTTGTTTCCGTAGCTCAGCAAGTCACGTCGCCTCACTTTGATTGTTCTTCATCGCAGTTCCTGTGAGAAAAAGAAAAGCGGTAAAAGCTGGTTTTCATCATATGACAGACGAGTTTTAAAAGTCTATCGTTATTGTAAAATGCATGTAGGCTGGTCTTGACGATAATTAGAGAAGAAAATTTTGAGTATGAATGTAGAGAGTATAGAAAGAGTAAAGAAGCGATGAATGGACTGTTGGAAGGATGATACTTATGTCTAGAAAGGAGCTGACTGCTGAGATAACGAAGAGTAATAAAGAAGTAAGGAAAAATTAATAAAAAAAAATTATGGCAAGCAGGGCCTCGATTCTGTTATTACAATAGTGTCAGAGTAGACGATCATTGATTTCATAATGATCAAGTTCTGTCAAATTTTAACAAGTTTGTTAATTCTATTAACATACTGGCGCCATTATGACTTCACTGACACTCCATTGAAAGAAATGTCATAGAATGATAATCTCGTACATGAAATCTGGCATTAATAAATGTTCGCATTTAGTAGTAGATTTCGAAAACCATTTGTACTAATGGTTTTATAATAATGGCAATACGACAATGCCATTAAAACGCAACTTTATTACGAGACCATTGACCGACCATTGTGTATTTAGCAGATTACGAACTTTAAGCAAAATGACAATGGGATGAGAATGGAATCGTGTTGGAGTGACGAATTTATTAAAATACCAGAATTAGGCCCCAGGTGCGAGGCCTTTAGAAAGATGACGTCACTGTTCATTCACCTTGAGTTCGTATAGATAAGTGGGTTATTATATTCACTTCAATCAGCAATGACGGTGCGAATGAGCATTTTGATTGCAGTTTTCTAATTTGTAGCATTATCAGTGAGTCGGTACTGATAAAAGTACTTGAGATAATTTTAATGACACAGGCCTTCACCCAGTCGCGATTTAATTGCATCTACTTGAAAACAAAGAGTAAAAAAATAACCTTTAAAAGCGAAAAATACTTGCTAGTTAACTGGGAATACAACCTTAAACATCCTGGTTAAGTTTGTTTATTCAGCCGACTTCCAAAAAGAGGAGGTTATCAGTTGGAGTGGATTTTTTTGTCGAGTTTGTTACCTCAGAACTTTCGACTAGGTGAACCGATTTTGACTATTCTTTTTTTATTAATAGAAAACGTGCTATCAGACTAACGGCCATTTTCAATAACTTACTAGCAGGTTTCGGTAAGATGCTATCTCTGTCTGTCTGATTTTTTTTTAAGTGGACGGTTAGAAACAACACGTCACAGAGAAGCCTTTTGCGAGGTTTCTATGAATCAAGTGACAAGTAGGTGACGGATTAGATATTCTTTGTTTATAGAAACACCGATAGCTACGGAACAAGGCACATTAACGACCAATTATAAGTAAGTAAGTTGTAGAAAATTGCAGTTTGATAACAACTAATAGAGAAGTCGGTATGGGCGAATAAGACATGCTACACGGTTTCTAAATAAATCTTGCAAGAAAAAGATGACGACGAAATGGCACCTTCATAATAACCCAAATATTGGTTGAAAAAATCCTACTATAATCTTATATGTAAATGTGAAAGTTTGTGGGTACGGATGTATGTTTGATAGTCTTTCACGCAAAAACTTCTGAACAGAATTAGATGAAATTTGCACACAGATAGGTTATATAACCTGGATTAAAAAATTAGCTTTTTTCTCGGTGGTCCCATGGGACAATTATCAAACTTCACGCGGGTGACGCCGCTGGCTGAAGGAAATCGGTCATAAAACTGCTACCTATCTATCTACGAGTTCTAAGGCAAACATTTTAATTTTCAAGATTTAAGAAATCAATAAAATATATAAATAGGAATATTATGATGGATGACCAACACTTAAATTCATCATCCTAACCTTTGTCAGTCTATCTCAAAGAGGGTTTGAAACGATAATTTTCAACCCCTAGCGTCTCACCCTAACTCAACCCCCAGAGCAAGGCTAATCAAACAGTTCGCGTATTTGTAACTAAGTTACGACCCTTGCTAATGAGCTTACAACCCGATTAATGCGATCTAATGAAAGGTACAGTCGTTATATCCCGCTCAAGGGATTTTTATGAGACGCAGAATCTCAGTTTATTAAATTATTTTTAACGGAATTTTAATGGGAGATTTTTTTGGCTTATAAGATCACTTTGTTGTCCGTCTGTCTATCAAGACCTTTTCTCGGGAGCGCGTGGAATATCGTTGAACATTACACACAGCGCCATCTAGTGCCACACTAAGCAAGGCTTGTGTCATGGACACCAGATAGTTGATATACTACATTTATACTTTTTGTTTATCTTATTGCTTATCGAGTTCAAATTTAAACCATACTCATTTTTGAAGCTTCTTATAAGTGGATACTGATGGCCGTTTATGCTTAACTTTTATAAATTTCGACACTCATAAAGGAATCAAAATTTATAAGGGTTTTTAAAATCCTGAAATTTGGCAGCAATGTCTTATACTTCATGTTGAGATTTTTGTTGAGTAAAAAATCTCAACACCATAAATAAACTTCTTCCCGGTTTTCCAGGTCTTATTCCCGGTCTTCTTCCCGGTCTTCTTCCCGAACGTCTTCCCGGTCGACTTCTCAGCCTTCCAGGCGTTCTTCCCGGTCCTCTTCCCGGACTTCCTTGTCTTCTTCCCGTTCGTTCCGGTCTTCTTCCCGCTCTTCCTGGTCGTCTTCTCGGAATTTCTGGTCTTTCCAGTCTTCTTCCCGATCTTCCCGGTCTTATATTCCTGGTCTTTCCGGTCTTCGTCTCGTTCGTTCCGGTCTTTTTCCCGGTCTTTTTCTCGGACTTTCCGGTCTTTCCAGTCGTCTTCCCGATCTTCCCGGTCTTCTTCCCGGTCAACCCGGTCTTCTTCCCGGTCTTCACGGGTTTCTTTTAAAACTCAGAGTAATAATAACTAATAATAATAATTATGACTCTGTCGTCCTAGTAGTGCTGTTAAACAAACCGTGTTTTCAGACGTGGTATTTTGGTGTGGTAAAAAACGTTACTTTATGGCACAGGGACAAGTTCAAAAAGAACCCTAATTTCATGTAATGGTGGTTGAATCTGTCGTAACGAGTGCTATAGTAGAGATCAAAAAGCTGGAAGTATGTTTATGACTTAAAATTCGTAATTGTTAAAGAAATATCTCAAAAATTCGAGGGGGCGTTCAAATATTGTCGTAAACCCGTACATATTTTATCAGTCAAATTACAGTCGCACGACATTTTCCTGAATAATTACAAAATAATATCTAACTCATTACGATATCCTCGTGTTCTGTATCTTTTTCTTTACGAAAAGAAGAAGAAAGAAAGAAAAGATGTTTATTTGGCCTCGGTATTAGCACACACACAATAATAATAAAAAAGTTACCAAAAGCACAAAAATACATAGTATGTACTGTGTGCCTCACGGCTGCGCCAAAAAGGTCCATTTCAGCATTCATGCCAGACAGCTGGTGGTGCTGTCTGACGCTGGTCTTCCAATGAACCTTGACGGGGGAAGGGACAAACAGAAAACAGTTTCGAACATAAGAATATATAAATAAATGGCCATACGTACAATAACAAATAAAAACTTTTTTACAAAAAATAAAACCGACTTCAGAGAAAACAAAAAAGTGTTTTTTCTGAAGTTATTTTTCACTTTTTTGTTTTCTCTGAAGTCGGTTTTATTTTTTGTAAAAAAGTTTTTATTTTTCACATTTTAGTGGATCACATGTGCTTACCCCTCACAGCGTACCGGCGTGATTTTAGGTTATGAACTGGTGTAAACAATAGACAGATATGAGATTTCGGCAATCCCAGTACATTTGCTATCATTTATTGAGGAGTTCCGTTGCATATCTCCGAAGTTCTTCATCAGATCTTCATCAAATTGAAATAGGATCACTTCGAGACAGTACACTTCCTAAAACTACCCAAATCGCTTCTAGTGTGCCTATATAATGTGAAGAATTATTTCTATTTCTCCAGAACCACATCATCAGATACTGATTTGATGATTATACAAATGGAGCACCAACTCTCAAATAAAAAAAGAACCATCAAAATCGGTTCACCCAGTCGAAAGTTCTGAGGTAACAAACATTTTCGAAATCTAGGTGTATTTTACACATGTGCGTACCCCAGACCATACAGGCGTGATGTTACGTCATGATATAGTATAAACAATGAACCTACAAGCGATTGCAGTAATCATTGCAGATTTGCTGTGTATTTTTGAAGAGTTCCGTTGTATATCTCCGAAGATCAGCATCAGGTCTTCAGCAAATTAAAATGGGACCAAACGGGAAGCACCAGCTTTCAAATACAAAAAATAAAACCGACTTCAGAGAAAACAAAAAAGTGAAAAATAACTTCAGAAAAAACGCTTCAGAAGTCGGTAACTTTTGTTTGATTTAGTTTTTTTGTCACCGACTTCTGAAGCGTTTTTTCTGAAGTTATTTTTCACTTTTTTGTTTTCTCTGAAGTCGGTTTTATTTTTTGTAAAAAAGTTTTTATTTTTCACTTTTTAGTGGTTCACGTGTGCTTACCCCTTCACAGCGTACCGGCGTGATTTTAGGTTATGAACTGGTGTAAACAATAGACAGATATGAGATTTCAGCAATCCCAGTACATTTGCTATCATTTATTGAGGAGTTCCGTTGCATATCTCCGAAGTTCTCCATTAGATCTTCATCAAATTGAAATGGGATTACTTCGAGAAAGTACACTTCCTAAAACTACCCAAATCGCTTCTTGTGTGCCTATAAAATGTGAAGAGTTATCTCTATTTCTGCAGAATCCCATCATCAGATCCTGATTTGATGATTATGAGACCACACGAGAAGCACCAGCTTTCAAATAAAAAAAGAACCATCATAATCGGTTCACTCAGTCGAAAGTTCTGAGGTAACAAACACTTTCGAAATCTGGGTGTATTTTACACATCTGGGTACCCCTTCAGAGCATACAGGCGTGATGTTACGTCATGATATAGCATAAACAATGAACCTACAAGCAATTGCAGCAATCACTGCAGATTTGCTGTGTATTTTTGAAGAGTTCCGTTGTATATCTCCGAAGATAAGCATCAGGTCTTTAGTCATTTAAAATGGGACCAAACGACAAGCACCAGCTTTCAAACAAAAAAAGAACCATCAAAATCGGTTCACCCAGTCCAAAGTTCTGAGGTAACAAACACAAAAAAAAAAAAAAAAAAAAAAAACATACAGACGAATTGATAACCTCCTCTTTTTGGAAGTCGGTTGACAAAAAAAGAACCATCAAAATCGGTTCACCCAGTCGAAAGTTCTGAGGTAACAAACACAAAAAAAAAAAATATACAGACGAATTGATAACCTCCTCTTTTTGGAAGTCGGTTGAAAATAGGGTAAACTGATGAAATGTACGAGTTCGTGCTTATGAAGAAAATGTATGTAAAGTCATAAGTATTTAATTGAAGCAATACTGGTTACACTGAGACGCTGCGGTGGCAGCGTGACCGTATGTCAAATGAATGAATGATAATGTTAGTGAAGTAGGCAATGTCAAAGGTACTATAGTAGCTTTGTGGCGGCTTTATATGTCATCAAATAGAGATGGAGTAACTTTTACATAAACTGTTATAGGCCAAAATGGTCTTAACTGACACCACTACAGATATAGTTATGGAGATTATAATTGCGTCACCTTGTAGGTGCACCCTCTTATTAGATTACCGATTAGTTTTTACAAAACGTTCAATGGTTTTCTATACAACTAACTTTTGTTGGTTTGAAAAAATATCTACAAGTTTATACGGTCCACCATCGGTGCGCGAGTCCAACTCGCAATGTGCCGGTTTTTGTGACTTTGAAATACTATATTTACTTTTTACAACATGTCGACACGACATGGTGGTGATCTAGAGCCAAAAAACAAATGGAGAGTCTTTGAGGATTACCGATAGAGACGAAAACGAGTGCTACTAAAAGCGTACGTGACGGTCACTCGAGTTAAATGATTTTAGTTCACAAAAAGTCAACACGCCTAAAGAAGTTTTCACGAAAAAAAAAGGGCGAGGAAGGAACATGGATGGGTTTATGATTTACCGTCCTAAATGAAAGGTCGACATGAGAATGTAATGTATGTAAATTGTGACCTCATAATAACTTTGGTAGACATTTTGTTTTTATCGTGCACCAAGGAATTTTCAAATAAGGGGGAGGCCGTTTATCACACCGTAGTGTGCATTTAATGGTTTTATTTAGCAAGAAAATATTGTCACCATAATATGTTAACATTAAAAGCACCCTGAAAAACTTAATTAACGAGGTACTTTTATTTATATTATGATTTTGCGTGGTAAAGTTATAATAAGTTAACTTGTCATTAATTAAAATATCGTGTAGCGCAATAACGATGACAGGTCACGCAATTTAAATAACTGCAAAAATAAATAAAATTGTAGCAAAAATATTCGTGTATATGCCGCGCGCCAGCTCTAAAGAATTGGCTTGTTTAAATCATCGGTGGTTTTAATTCGGGTGCATAGTACTAGTAGTAATATAGTGGTTTCATAATTAAGTACTCCGCACGAACTAAATTATGAAATTATTAGCTGACCCGCGCAACTTCGCCTGCGTCACTTATGAGAGAAAAACAAAAGAAAAAAAAAACCGTTTTTGCATCATTTTTCATTCCTGCTCCGCTCCTCATAATTGTAGCGTGATGTTATATAGCCTAAAGCCTTCCTCGATAAATGGACTATCCAACACAAACATTTTGAAAAGAATTTTTCAATTCGAGCCGGTAGTTCCTGAGATTAGCGCGTTCAACCAAACATACAAACAAACAAACTCTTCTGCTTTATAATATTAGTATAGATTCTGTGAGGATGTTATGTGCTTGAGGTGGAACCACCAATGATTTAAATAAGCCGTCGTTTCTTCAGAGCTCGCGCAGACTATACGTCTTGTTTGTAAATTATGTGAAAACACTGGTGAAGCCTGGGTCGGACTGGGCCAGAAGGGCCTGGGTGGCTCCCTGGGGCCCGAGGCTGGATATGTATAGATGGGATAAAATCAGAAAATAATAGAATATACAATTTATTAACAATCAACGAAATATACTATTAGGTACCTAAGTAAAGTTCCAGTAATCATCAAATATTAAGCAAGCCAATTAACATTTTTTTTACTGAAATATAATGTTGGCTCTCCAGTTTATTAAGAAATATATATTATTTAATCGACTTAGGGCACAATGATAACAGAACAAAGCCCTCACAAGCAAGCGCAGCGCTCTCGAAAATTTTATCACCCTACTTTATACAGGCTAGAATTATTTCAACTCTTCATACAGAATTTACTTGGCCAACTTACACGCAAAAGCTAGATACAAAAAGATGTAAGAAGTTAAAGAGCGAGCGGAGCGAGCTCGAAATTCATTATATAATTTACCTTCCCTTGGACAGAGTAGAACTGTTTCGATCCTTCATACAGTGCTTGGTCGACTTTTAGACAAAGTCAAGATTTAAGAGAAAGCAGCGAAGTGAAAAGTAAGCGTTGCGAGCTCGAAATTTTGACCACCGTACCAACCTTGGACAGGTTAGAATAAAATACTGAAGTTCATTGGGCGACATAGACTGCAAGAGCGAGCGAAGCGAGCTCGAAAAATGTTTACTTCTGGCTTAGAATAAATTTCAGATTTGTAATTTGAGATCATAATGTCCACATGCTCTATTTTTTGAAAACTTGTGTGTTACGTACGCCATAATTACCTATTAAGGTCTTGAGACAAGGGCTCCTAATTTAATTTTGCCTCTGACTATACCGGCCAATCACGTGAAAATTCAATTGGAGTACAAAAAGATACAGGGTTCAAAGAACAAACCGCGCGTTGGTTTCAATAAAATTTGTAACTTGGTAGCGATAGTATGAGTACAGAGGCTCATATTTATCCATAATAAAAACTTGTTTGAGAGTGTCTACTTTACACTAGAATTAGTTACCTTACGTACTTACTAATTCAGGCAGAATACCAAAAAAAACTTGTAGAAATCCTGAGTCTTGGGCTGGCACATATATGCCCGGCTGGTAGATGCCACTCTGACTTTTATTTGGATTACAAATTTATTTAGCTACGAGCACCTTTCGTTCGTCACTTCGTTGTAAATGTCAGTAGTGAAAGTAATAAAAGCTGAGTAACGAACTTACACTCTTAGTTAGAGGCCTATGGGCGGCATAAAACTCTCAAACCAGGGGGTTTAATAATAAATAAATATAATAAATAATAAGTAAAATTCAATTACAATTTATTATGTACTAACTATACCCTCAAAAACATGCCTCATACAACACACACTGCAATAATAAATACACTTCACACTTACATAATCACACGAGTTCCTTATCGATGCACATTTTTTGCAATAACAAACAAAAAGGTTCTCTGGTTCTTTGGACTACAGTTGCATTCTCTTTCTAATATTAAGCAGTCAGGTCATGTCTTGAGATTTTATGTTGTTTCTAAATGGCCGTAATAAATAATATAAACTCTGAACTAGACTCAATAAACGTGGGCAATTCACTGACTTGTAACCCAGAAGACTGCCTTAAGTTTGTTAAGATTTCCGATGGCACTACGAAAATCTTACATTTAAATATACGAAGTATAAACAAAAACTTTGAACAATTGAGGGTACTGTTGCACCAAACTAGTATTAGCTTTGACATCATTGTTCTAACCGAATGCTGGCTAAGCAAAGCCATTAATTTACCTATATTACAGGGCTTCCAATCATATCGTACAGACATAAACTCGAACCAGAACGATGGAATCGTTATATATGCAAAACAGAGTCTCCAAGTCTCAGTGTGGGAGCCTACGTTTATGGGTGGAAACTGCCTTGTTTGCAAACAGGATGACAAAAAAAATGCTGTAGTGGCAGTCTATCGGTCCCCATCGCTCAGTTCTAGGGAAAGTTTTGATATGTTCCTGGATGGTTTAAATAATATTTACACTAAACTTTCCACATGGCAGAACATTGCTCTTATTGGCGACTTGAATATTGATATTAGCATGAGCAGTCGAAATGATCGAAGTTTGGATTACCTCATACTTAATTCATCGCATGGCCTTCTACCATCCCACCTTCTACCGACTAGGTTTGAAAAATGTCTTGACCACGCATTCATAAAATCTCGCTTGCCTACCACCACACTAGTTCTTGAATCACATATCACAGACCATAAACCTATTGTCCTTACCATCGCCAGCGCAAATCCCACTCGTAAAACATGTCAATATTCTACTTCCGTAAATTATGAGGCAATTAAGCTAGAGATAGGAACCCTCGATTTTGCGGTAATTTATCAATTGGACGACCCAAACACAATGATGCATACTTTTATAACTTTGTTAATACCGATCATTGCTAAACACACCAGGTATGTCAAGATTCCCAGTAAAAAAAGGATTTTCAAACCCTGGATAACCCCAGGCCTTTTAAAGTGTATCCGAAATCGAGACAAAATGCATATTCGATCAACTAAAGAACCAGATAATTTAATTCTTAAAAAAACTTACACACGCTACCGGAATTTTTGCAATGACTTGCTCAGAAAACTAAAAATTGCCCACGAAAGGAATGAATTTGAAAAAACAAAAAATAACCCCAAAGCCCTTTGGAACACTATTAAAACTGTTACAAATACAGCTAAAATCAAAACTAGTCCTGTGGAACTACTGAATATATGTGACAGTCCTAAAGCATCCATAAATGAAGTTGGTAAATTCTTCAGTAATGTAGGGAAAACCTTAGCGGATAAAATTCTATCACAGAATCAGTGTCCCGCTGATATGAGCAGCCAGGTTCTGAATATGAATAATAACACCCCGCTTTCTCCCGTTAACTCCCTCGTGTTGCTAGATATAGACGAATCTGAGGTGGAGTCTCTTGTTTCGCAGCTACGTAATGACTGTGCGCTGGGTTGGGATGGTATATAGCTGTCTCCGCAAGGGTGTGTTTCCGGACGCACTTAAAAAAGCAATTGTGCACCCAATCCACAAGGGTGGGAGCAGAGGCTGTGTCAACAACTATAGGCCCATTTCGGTTTTGACTGCTCTTTCCAAGGTTCTGGAAAGGATTCTTAGTAACCGGCTTAAGAACTTCTTGGAAAGATACAAGATTATAGCAGATAATCAGTATGGTTTCCGCTCCGGTGTGTCGACTGAAGATGCAGTACTTGATTTGACGCAGGTGGTTGCCAGAAATCTCGACAGGAAAACCAAGTGCCTTGGAATATTCCTAGATCTTTCGAAGGCATTCGACACAGTTTCTGTTCCCATACTTATTGCCAAATTAGAGCGAATCGGTGTTAGAGGTATAGCACTGCAAATATTCAAAGATTACCTGAACAACCGTACTCAAAAAACCAAAATTGATAATCACTTTAGTGATGACGAAACCGTATCTTATGGAGTGCCCCAAGGTAGCATTTTAGGCCCCATTTTATTTCAAATATACGTGAATGACTTATGCAGAATGTTATAGTTGACGGGGCAACATGGGATTGTGTTAAAAATAACGCGGAATTGGCACTTTGTGAAATAATAAACTGGCTCAACTTAAACCTGCTTACCCTCAACTGTAACAAGACCTCATATATTCCTTTCGCCATCCGTCAGAACACCGCACCGGACCACACCTTTTCGATAACAGCGCACTCTTGCTTAAAACAGGCAGCTTTATGCCAATGTCCAACTCTTACGCGTACTGATCACGTCAAATACCTGGGTGTTCAAATAGATTCCGGGTTACGCTGGAATAAACACATTGATGCCCTAACCTCGAGAACGCTGAGACTGATACATATATTTAAGTCACTTAGAGCTTCCGCAAATCCTGATACTCTAAAAATGGTGTTCTATGCTCTGTGTCAGTCGGTTCTTGGGTATTGCATCAATGCATGGGGTGGTGCGGCTAAAACTACTTTTCTTAGAGTGGAGAGAGCTCAGAGAGCAATACTGAAAGTGATGCTACGAAAACCTTATCGGTATCCAACTACTCAACTCTACTTAGATTGTAAAGTATTAACAGTTCGACAGCTCTTCGTGTTGCAATCCATTCTCAGAAGACACTCCAGTGTCCCACCATCTGATCCCACCAAACGAACCAACCATCCCCCAGGTACACGACACAAAACTGCTTTTTCATCCCCCCATCTCGGAAAGAGTATTTTTGCTCTTCGATATCTGAGTGCAAAAGCCGTTTTTATCGTCATGAGGGTAAAGTAAATTTGAATTTAGAACATCGTGTGCACTAAGCATGTGAATTCAAAACATCATTAAACCTATTTACTTCTACCTCTATGGTGCCGAATTTATCATATTTTTTTTTTGTTTTTGTTGAGAACTCAGACTCGGAACCTTCTTGGTGTACTTTTTTAATATGTTTTGCCATTTTCTTTTCACGTCATATTGTTAACACCTTAGGTTAAAAACAAGGAATCCAACTTCCTAAAATGACCACTCATAATCTAGCGACGAGGAATTTAAGTTTATTTGACGCCAACAGAATTAACTGAATTTGTTAATAATGCGCAATTTTTTTATTGCGTTTATTCATTTCCTCGCTGAGGTGGAATGAAAAGTTACGTGTTGCACTCGAGTGCAAAGATTTTTCACCTCGAGCTCTTTTGATTCCCTCGCTAACGCTCAAGATTCTAAGTTTTGAATCACTCGCTTCGCTCGTGACTCAATTTTAGAATCTTTCGCTTGCTCAGTCATCAAAATTGAGCACGCGGTTAAAAATCAACTTTGCACTCTTGTATAACAAATAACTATTGCCAAACACCAATACTTCACCTTGAGTTCACTGATCTATAAGAAAATTCATAAAGAATTGAATATACTGGATTGCAATAAGTTTGAATTGAAAGCTAAGCTAATGGAATGGCTACTTCAAAAGGACTATACACAAACTGAATCACTGCTAAAATGCATTGCCTAATTGCATTTGCTTTTACTGCCTCACATATAACACCTCACACTCACTAATCACATACAAAAACTCACCACACACTAATAAATCATACAGACACACTCACACACACACTCACTCATTCACATACATAAGTTTTAAATTGTTAATTTATAATATTTTTCCTTTTTCCTAAATTATAATATGTTTATGTTTACAAGTTTAAGAGTAATATGATTGTTAAGTAGTTAACACGTACTATAAGTTGGCACAGTCCGCAGTAGTTTAATCCCTATTTTTGAGTTACCTCACAGCTGAACACTGTCTCTTAAGATACAGGTTATCCTAGTTTGAGAGGCAGGGCTCACAATATCTGTATACAAACTTCTGTAGCGTTAGTTTGCAATTTGTTAATCAGTGTATACTAATGTATGTTTCCTTGTGACAATAAACTTATTATTATTATTATTATACGATAAAGAAAAGAAGACTCTTGAAATCTGTCAGTCCCATGTGGCTGTATAACTTTTCTACTCAATTAGTTTTTACATTTGACCTTGGGCTTAGCAATCCAATAAGAGATACAGATATCTAACAAACATATCTCACAAAACTTGATGTTATGCAATATAATTTTAGAAGTTATCCCAGTTATTGCGTACTTAAATATTGCCTGAAATTGTATTATCAAACTTTGTATGATCTTATTTGTAGATGGTATTATAAACGCGAAACATTAACCGTGGTTGTTTGATGGTTGTTTTGTGTTATGTAACCAAACTAAAACAGGCAATTTGGCTTAGACTGTCACTTAAAATAATTATTTATGGACAAAATGGTAGATGGCGCGACGGTGCAAATGAAATTATGAATATTTCATGCGAGATTTCCCTGGAAATTATATTGTTGGGACGCGCTTCGGTTAATAACTATTGTGTTCGCTAATTTAACTGGATTTTGTAAGTTTGGTAGTTACTGCGGGTATATTCTCCGGCCAGGGCTTTGTTCATAAAAAATAAAAAAATGTGTGCGTGTACTAGCATACACTCGTAAGAAGTGAAACTTCTTTATGACGTTATTTAAAAAAAAAATGTAACTACTCAAAACGGGCCGCAAAATACATTGGAGACATTTACCAATCCATACTCCGCTGGAGGAAAGTATACTTCGAATCACGCGTGGTAGGGATAAGAAAAAGATGGCGCGTAACGGAAAAATGTGACGCGTAACGAAAAAATGTTACACAATTTTTTTTCCAACCCCGATAAAGAAGTTTCACTTCAATAAGCAATGGAGGGAAGGTTGCCATGGAGGGAAGGTTGATGGAGGGAAGGTTGCCATCTTATGTCACACTGCTGATGGCCACCGGGCAGTTAAGGATGGTCTTCGTCGTCAAGATGCCTCCTTTGTAACCTTCACCCGGAAGGATGAAAAAGTGCCAAAATCTGTGATTCGTGGACTTCCAGCCTATGTCGAGCAAGAATTACCGGATGAGCTGGATAAAATTGTTTTCACCGGTGCATCAGTAAAACCCCTTAAGTCTCGCAAGGGATTGGACAATCCCTGTCCTCCCTTTTTAGTGCAGTTACCAGCAGGAGCTGACATTACAAGATTTCGGCAAATAAGGTACTTGTGTAATTGTGTGGTGTCTGTCAGCAAATTCAAGCCAAACCGAGCTTATGGCACTCAATGCTTTCGCTGCCAAGAGTTTGGTCACGCATCTCACAACTGCAACAAGCCTCCCCGCTGCGTGAAATGTGTTGCTCCTCACGCAACTGCCTCGTGTACCAAGTCCGACCGTACTGAGCCTGCGCAATGCTGTAATTGCAATGAAGATCACCCGGCGAATTATAGCAAGTGCAGTGTCAGACTAGCATATCTGGACAGCATCGAGAAAAAGAAGGCTTTAGAACGCAAGCCCGTACTTTCAATGATGGCTACGAAAGCTACGCTGGTTCCGCCAATTCTGCAGCATCCAACACTAACTTCTAATCAGAGATTAGAATCCTGGCCTACACTAGGATCTCGCGACAAGACATCGATCAAAAATCAGGTTACCATAGACCACCCTACGGCTGACACAAATGATGAAACTACAAAGGAGATGTTTGAAATCTTATTAACACTAAAAAACATAAAGTCAAAATTTGCTGCTTGCACGTCTTGGTTGGACAAGGTCATGCTGATTCTCTCCCATCTTGGTAAATATGTTTGATTCTGCAGAACTCCGATTGCTATCCTGGAACTCCGATGGAGTACGTCTAAAGATCCATGAGTTACTCGATTTGGCGGTAAGCGTTCTGTCTGTTGATATAATTGGTATTTGTGAAACTAGATTAACCCCAAATTCAATGTTAGTTACACCTGGCTTTACCTGTTATCGCCAAGATAAACATCTTACTGGCCGTGGGCAAGGAGTTGCTATTCTTGTAAGAAATAATCTTAATCATTCGGTCGTTACTCTTCCAGAGACTAAAAATTTGGAAGTTGTCGGTATCACTGTCAAAATATCAGGCATTGATCATATCGTGTTGTCCATTTACCAGTCACCCAATCTGCCATTGCTTCGTGGTGACCTTGAGTTAATGTTCGGCTTAGGTTCCCATGTTGTTATCATGGGAGACTTTAATGCTAACCACTCACACTGGCTCAGTAGCTACACTAACACGCGAGGCAGAACTCTTTTCAAAGATATGCTTGAATCCGACTACGTTATACACAGTCCTAGTCTACCTACCCAAGTAAACTACTGCCCCAATCGCAAACCAACCCGCCCGGACCTGGTTTTATCCTTGAATGTAGGCTGCATTAGTGATGTCGAAACGATTATAGCATTGTCATCGAACCATTACCCCATATTCTTTACTATTGGAGGCTTCCCGAGTCGCAAGGTAAAAACCCAGTTCTTTAAATTTCACTGTGCGAATTGGAATAAATATCGTTCTCACCTCAATAAAAATATAACACTTAGTTCTAAGACGTTTAACACCAATGAAGAGATTGATAAGGCCATAGATCACTTACAACAAACTATCATTTATGCTAGAGACTCTTCTATACCGTCCACGACTGCTGGGATACCCCTACCAAGCTACCCAGGTATATTAAAAAAATAATTCGCTACAAAAACTATTTGCGTCGAATTGAACAGAAACTGCCCAGTGGTTACCTTAGAAGGCTTAACCGTAGTAATATAAACACTCTTCAAGCTCTCATAAATTCAAATATCCGTAACCATCTTGATAACGTCTGGAATGCCAAACTGGCTAAAGTTGATAACCCCAGTCAAGATATCTGGCGTGTAACTAAATCCCTCAAACCTAGATCTGCGAACATACCTCCTCTTAAGCTTTCCGATGGGTCTCTGACGACTACTGAGGTTGAACAATGTAACGCGTTGGCCGAAGCCTTTTATAAAAATATGAGCCTTACCAGTAACTGGGTTTGTGATTCTGAACTTGAGGTATCGAAATCCATGTCGGTCATTAATAATTATAATTTTGCTTCTGGTTTAATAAAGCCGGTTAGGCCTTTTGAGATTCGTAAAACTCTGACTAGGCTTAAATCCCGTAAATCTCCAAGTCATGACGCGATCCATAATGCACTGTTAAAAAACTTGCCACAGAAAGCGATAGTATACATTACAAAAATCTTTAATGGCTGCTTTGTCCTGGGCTATTTCCCCAAGATCTGGAAAAATGCAAAAATAATACCACTTAAAAAACCTGGAAAAGACAATACCTCACCTACAAATTACCGCCCTGTAAGTCTGCTACCGGCTATTGGCAAAATGTTCGAGTCTATAATTTATTCAAGACTATTACATGCGACTGGGCAGTTTCTGATCCAAGAGCAGTTTGGGTTTCGTGCTACTCACTCAACTACCCAACAACTGGCTAGGGTGTGCGAACACATTTCCCATCACCTAAATCTCAAGCAGTCCACAGGTATGTTTCTGCTGGATATCGAGAAAGCATTCGACACTGTGTGGCACGAAGGCCTGCTACATAAGTTGCTCAATCTTGACGTGCCTATGCCCCTCATTAAACTTATACAATCGTACCTTACGGATCGGAAATTCCAGGTACACATCGGAAACACCATTTCTTCGCCACAAAGTATCCCAGCTGGCGTTCCGCAGGGCTCTATTGTAGGACCCTATTTATTTCTCATTTTTGTTAATGATATCCCTATCCAGCCTCGAACGAAATTAGCCTGTTTTGCTGACGATACTGCGTCTTATACCTCTTCTGACGATACCGATTTGATTATAGGTCGCCTACAATATTCTATAGAATTGCTTCAGGATTATTTCAAGAAATGGAAACTAAAAATAAATGAGGATAAGATTGAAGCAATATTTTTCTCTCGTGCTAGGCAACCCCCCACAAGAACCTTAAAAATAGCAGGCCATAAAGTACCTTGGAAAACAAGTGTGCGTTATCTTGGGGTAAGAATGGACAATCGTCTAAACTGGTCCAAACATATTGCCGACTTACGTTTGAAGGGCGCCCAAGCCCTTGGTGCTTTAAACCCTATAATGAACCGTAAAAGCAGATTAAGTAGCGGTACTAAATTGAGGATATATACTACGCTTGTCCGTCCGTGTATAACGTATGCTTGTCCTGTTTGGAGTGGCACATGTCTTTCAAACCATCATCTACTACAAGTTATCTATACTTATAATAAATCTGTAGAGAGGTCAATTCTGTACATGAAATATATTTACAAAATAACTATCGGGGGGTGATTAGTGATCGATACTGATGCCAAAAATGCAATCAGTAAAATTTTTGTCTGTCTGTCTGTCTGTATGTTATTTATAGAAAAAAAAAACTACTCGACGGATTTTAACGAAACTTGGTACAATTATTCTACATACTCCTGAGCAGGTAATAGTATACTTTTCATCACACTACCATTAATAGGAGCAGAGCAGTGAAAGGAAATGTTGGGAAAACGGGAGAAGTTACTTGGTTTTTTTAGCTTCCGTCGCGTGTGCAGCCTTAATGGTTAAAGCTACATAGAAATCATGTATAACGGAAATATTCCACATAAAATTATATAAAAAATATCCCACGACAGCATATGTCTATCTTTTATAGTTGACTCACAATAACACGTGTAACTCCCGATAGCTTAGCAGTTCGGAGATTTGTTATTATTATATTTGTTTACTCTTACGTTTATATCATCAC
This sequence comes from Xestia c-nigrum, assembly GCA_916618015.1. Classification (NCBI taxonomy): domain Eukaryota; kingdom Metazoa; phylum Arthropoda; class Insecta; order Lepidoptera; family Noctuidae; genus Xestia; species Xestia c-nigrum. The sequence continues at coordinate 23,152,896 of OU745246.1, forward strand.
GCTATGACCCACATAAAACATAGGATACATTTTATTCCGGTAGTAAGATCCCATGGGACAATAATCAAACTTCACGCGGGCGAAGCCGCTGGCAGAAGCTAGTACAAAATAAAGCTGTTAAAACATCCTACAAAACTAAGTTCAAGACAAATCTTCAGAGGTTACATAAAACCATTAAACTTCCCTTGCTATTTAATTACATATTTAAGATTTCACTAAAATTTTATAATAAAAACAAAATTAATACTAATAACCCGTTGATTACAAATCTATGTTCATCAACTGTAGACAAATTACCGTATATCGATAGATACGGCACTTACCGCCTACCTCATCACTACCTTTTGTTTCCACCAACCGAGGTGCGGGCGCCCAGCGACTTGACCCCTGAGTCGCTCAATGCCGTCCCGGCATCGGTCACTAATATGCAAGAGCGCGGGCGGCATTGAGGCTCCGTCCGCTGATGGTTCGCTGGTCGCGCGTTTACTTGTGTTTACATAAGTAGACTGCGTGATCAGTTAACTATTACAAATATTCTTCTCGACTTACCTACATGCAAGCAGTAAATTATAATTAACTAAATTATTTACACTTTTGTTATTAAATACCCATAATACTGTGTGTTAATATTATGTTATTACCAGCGTAAACTACCTATCTTTTATAAGCTTTGAAAGGCGAAATGCTAGCCTAATAAAGTGTTTTAATCTTCGTGTGTTAATGTAGCTTAGGGTAAGTGCATTTTTGTTATTGTTATTTTCATGGTAAATAAAGATATTTGAAAATGAAAATGAAATGACTTCAATAAGCCGTGAATAGAATAGAGTGGAAATTTTGGTTCGTTAACCAACTAGTTTATTATACTGGCAACCTGAACCAGCATATTAAAATAAAAATTGTTCAAGTAAAGTACATTGTTTTGAGTTACAAACAAAACTGCTTATTTGTGCTGAAAAATAGGCTAATAGTTTCTACTATGAATAAATTGCAAATCTATTTAATCCGTCAGTTGGTAGATTGGAAATAATGGACGAGTATTTTTTGTTTTTGCAAATCAATGAGTATTGATAAAAATAAAACGCATCAAAACTCGGGAGTGGAGGCTAGTGACGTCAGAACGTGCTAAAAATTATACCACGCGTAACGTATTGAGAATTTTAAAAGCGTTGTAATTTCGTCGATTTTGGTTTACGTCACAAAAGAAAAAATCCTTGTCAAATATTTTCTGATCAACTGAATATCGGACAAATTAGTTCTTTTTTCAGTACACAAGCTTATTGTTACTTTAAATGTCATCAGTCTCTTGTCCTTATTCGGCGCAGCATGTCTGCTTATTCCATACGTCTCTATTAGAAAGAAAGAAAGAAAAAGCATTTATTAGCCCGACAGGACAACACATAAAAAAAAGGTAAAATTGTGATTATAACACTAGTATAAAGTAAACATAGTGAGAGAAAAAACAAAATCATAAGAAAAAACCAACAAAAACAAAATACAAAACAGAATTTGTCCTGTACAAGACTAAAAGGCTCCTATCTCAGCATGGTGCTGTAACATTTAAAAAAAAAACGTCACAGCGCTGATATTCTGATAGGGCCCAAAGTGATGCCACGGTCAGATACAGTTAAGATTAAAAAATAAAATAAAGTATAAACAAAGTATAAACGAGCAAATATAAATATGTGATGTAAAATAAATAAAAATTAAATAGAAAAGCAAAACAAAAATAATAATTACAATGATCAATGACATAATCGATAATATGTAACGACTACTTACTAGTTTGTAGTAAGAGTGGTTGGGGTGCAACACTAGTGCCGCTTCCCGCCATGATGAAAATAGATATAAAAGAATTGATTGTCATTCAGTGTACATCATCTTAAATATAAAACTTTATAAAAATCTTGGTCGTATTAATTAATTACGTCGTATTAATTAATTTGACGAAGAGGCCGAAAAGAACCACGTTATTGTGCTACAATTTATTGTATTCAATGAACAATCTGAAAACACGTGCAATTATATGCTGATGGATGTTGTAAGAAAATTGATCGCAGAAGGAAAAAAATCTTGGATACAAACCAAAACGAAACAAGAACTCATCGATATTGCAAATAATTTGGAAAAAAAACGGACGAGCATAAAATAAGTGAGGTTAGACAATATCTACGGGAAGTTGTCGACAAAGGCGAACTTAAAACAACGGTCCCACATGGACTAGTCAAGAATTCCAACGATTTTGTAAAATGGCGGGAGTAAAACAAAGTTTTACCCCAACATATTACCCAGCTACAAATGGATTAGCTGAGCGGTTTGTGGGATCATTTAAATCGCATGTTATAAAAATCGTAGAAAGTGGTCATACAGCAGAATATGCATGTAATTTGTTCCTTTTTGATTACAGAAGTACTATTCATAAAGCCACAGGACAGAGCCCAGCAAAGTTGATGTTAAATAGAGAGTTGCGATGCCGTTTCTCACTGTTAAGACCAAATCCAGTCAACAATCAAATATATATTAAACAAATAAAACAAACAATAAACAGTAAAAACACATTAAAGGCATTTAAAATTGGAGAAAAAGCAATGGTGAAAGACCAAAGAAAGAACAAAAGAAAATTGGTCTCTTGGAAAAATTATTGAAATCATAGTTCCCGGTGTAACATATTATACTGTTGAGGTGGATGGCTTAAAGTGGAAACGACATGTCAATCAATTATTAGAGTGTGGGCAAAACATATAATTTAAAAATCAGGAATATTGTAACATTTTTAGAAGTAAGATTTAGGTTTTTTTTTTTTTAATTTCAAAAATTGTTTTTCTTTGTAGAAGTTAGGTACGTTTGATTTTTTTTTAGAAATTACATTTATGCTTTTTCTTTTCTTATTAAGTACTTACTGTTTTTCTTTAGAGAAGTTAAGTTTTTTTTTTTTTTTTTGGTAACTGGGGGAGAGATTATATGTATCGACTACTTAGTAGTTTGTAGTAAGAGTGGTCGGGGGGCAACACTAGTGCCGCCGCCCGCCATGATGAAATTATAAAAAAAAAATATAAAAGATTGATTGTCATTCAGTGTACATCATCTTAAATATAAAACTTTATAAATATCTTGGTCGTATTAATTAATTACGCCAAACAAAATATATAACAATCGACACCCCACGTACCCATAATGTTCGTCAAACTGTGCCATAACACTCACACCACATACAATATTACTCGTCATCTCATCAGACATATCAGCCTTTATAATCCATCCATTGTTTCTTTGGTCTTACTCTTTTACCCATCCACAATCATACTTGAACAAAACCTCACATCATTTTCTCATTCCTTTACATCACATTAACTATTTGTGTATTTAGGGTAATTAAATGGATCACCAGTGAAAAAAAAACAAACGCAGCACACAAATAAAATAAATTGCAGAAAGAGGGAATATCAATCACATTTAGACAAACACTACGGTGTGATGCACATCCAATAGACTGTTTTGTTATACATTTTCAATTTGAATTTATTTTCGTATCGGCCAGTAAAAGGCGTGAATTTTTCATGGACAAGCCAGATACAGTGTGGGTCGGTCGCCATCAAAGTTTTAGGCGTCTGCGTGAAACAATAGAACGCTGAAACACATTTTAGACTGAAAACGGTCACGCCAGCTGTTGGTATAGAATAATAGATCAAAGATTTAAATCGTGGCAATAGGCTCGCCACTTATTATTTATAGGAAATTAACATAACTGGTGAAATGTGAGTGTACTACTACGTACAGTTACGTCTAATAATATGTACACTTTAGCTATTTTCGCGAGAAATGATGATTGTAACTAGGAGATTGGATCATTTTCATGAAAATATGAGTTCCAGAATACTATGCACATAATAACATTAAATTTTAATCAGTACATTAGGAGAAAAACAATTTAAAAAACTCTGAAGTGTTTACATATTATGAGACGTGACTGTAAACCTTTGCTAATCCGTGATGTTATGTAATGTGACACTTAAGTATTTAAATCGTTGGATTTGAGTTTTAGAAGATGATTTGTTTTTTGTTTTGTTACACAACAAACAAACACAACAACAAAACAAAAAATAAATTATTTTCTAAAACCCAAATCCTTAGCTTATGCCTATAGGAAATAACGATTTTGTATAGGCATGAGCTGAATAGAGCTGAATAAGTGTGTGTAGTTCCTTATACTTACTTTCAGGCAATAACTTTGTAAAATCCAATAATTTTTAGAACAGTTGGTAACCATAGAATATATTGACGGGTCTTGAACCCATCCTCTATAACGTTTCGTTAGTGCCGAAGTGTTTGTGTGTGGTAATATATTTTTAAAATTTCGAGCACATCTAAAGATTTAAATCTTTGGTTAAGACTGCGATGTTTAGTTTGTGATGGTTGACCATGTTTCTGTATTTATTCGTCACGTTTTAGCTGTTTAGTGGTTATCCTTTGAAGTAGACTGTGTTTGGTTTGTTTTAGTTATAACATTTTAAGATTATAACTAAAACAAATTACTATGTTCCGCTGAAAAAACCTTTTGAAAAAAAATGTACCTATGTATGTACTTAGTTATTCTAGACCATACCTGGAAACTTTAGCCCTAACTTTTTGACAAGTTTTGTTTTTCAAGTCCTAACAGTGAAGGAGCTTGTCTTTTGTTCAGGATTTTATCGCCTTAAGTTAAACATGTTTTGTAGAGTCGAAGAAGGACTTTGACCGTGAAAAATTCGTTCATCGACTCTTACGAACTTGGAGCTTTGCATTGCTTTGCTATGAAAGAGCGGGTCTTCATACACTAAACTTTTATGTTAACTTATGAAGCAATAAACTATTTTGTATTTTGTATTATACGTCTTACAGTCGCGACCGATATGTTTATCAACATACAACTTAACTTAGCACTGCCCTGGAAATTGCAAAAAACGTAAGAAAATTTGAATTTCGCGAACTACCGGAGCATCCCCCTTAAAGTAAGTTCTTAGGGTAGGTTCTCGCATAGGGTAGACTTTGTTGACGGGTAGCTTCCGGGTTTAACATAGTGTACTGACTGGCTGGATGGCGCATTTATCTATACTAATATTATAAAGCAAATTGTAAAATTCTTTTTGTGTTGGATAGTCCATTTATCGAGGAAGGCTATAGGCTATATAACATCACTCTACGACCATTAGGAGCAGAGCAGGAATGAAAAATGTTGCAAAAACGGGGAATTTCCTATCGTTTTTCTCTCTTAGGTGACGCAGACAAAGTTGCGTGCGTCAGCGAGTATTATATAAGTCACCGTAAAATTGTTATAACGTGTTTCTGTCTAGCGATATTGTAATATCTATAACATCACGCTACAATGATTAGGAGCGGAGCAAGAATGAAAAATGTTCCAAAAACGGGAATTATTTTCCTTTCGTTTTTTCTCTTATGTGACGCAGACGAAGTTGCGTGGGTCAGCTAGTATACTAATATTATAAATCAGAATAGTTTGTTTGTTTGGTTGAACGTGCTAATCTCAGGAACTAGCGGTTGGAATTGAAAAAATCTTTCTGTGTTGGATAGTACATTTATCGAGGAAGGCTTTAGGCTATATAACATCACGCTACGATTATAAGGAGCGGAGCAGGAATGAAAAATGTTCCAAAAAAGGGGATTATTTTCCTTTCGTTTTTTTCTCTTATGTGACGCAGACGAAGTTGCATGGGTCAGCTAGTTTTTAATAAAAGAAGTTTAGTTTTTTAGGGTATTTGTATTTCGAAAGGGCAGGAAACACTATTTGTGGGTTGACGTCAAACTTCCGTAGGTACTTCCTTAATATGGAACGGATGAGGTGTACCGTATAAGCAGGATGTAGTAGAATTTGGTTAGATTCACTGATATCATAATATTTATCTAGGGATTCTTTGAAGATGAAGTTCCGTATTATCACACTTTTCTATACCAATACGAAGGATTTTGAAGAAAATTTGAGTGTGTTTCACAATTCCCCACTAATTATATAACATTACTCTTAATCTGTGTAGCTACTGTTGCCAGTAACTCGTAAAACTGCTTCCTAAGCTAAATACATAGTTCCTACGCCTATCCCACCAGTGGCCCCACAGTTCTAGCTCATCAGTACAATCTTCAATCACTTCACATTAAAATAAATAAATAAATATCGCTCGACATTACACACAGCGCCATCTAGTGCCACAATAAGTAACGAGGCTTATTTCGTGGATACCAGATAGTTGATATAATACATAGATACATGTTTTGTTTATAAATACATACTTATTATACATATTACCAACAACCCACCAACCTACTCTTACTCGGATTTAGAAACGGAAATGATTGATTTCATATCAAGATATCTCGGAATTAAACTAGATCGTAAAGAAATTCAAGAAATCAGGAAAATAGGGAAAACTACAGAAAAACCGAGGCCCATTGTGATGACACTGACCACGGTTGGTAGGAAAATTGAATTATTCAAACAAAAGAAGCTATTAAATGATACAAACTACTACATTATGGAAGATTACCCACAACATATTCTAGAGAAAAGGAGAATGCTACAGGAACAAATAAATATTGAAAGAGAGAAGGGTAACAAAGCTATATTAAAGTATGATAAATTAGTTATAATAGGAAAACAAGAAATAAATACATCAGGAAACAACAAACGATCCCTCCCGACTTCGCCTCAAGAAACCTGTAATCGCAATGAATCTTCACCTAGAACTCAACCAAAAAAGAAAAACAAACCTGGATCAAGCACCTTACAAAACACAACTAGTTGTTCTGAAAACATAGTCAAGCCGGGGATCCTCAACTATCTAGTAAATAAAAATCCAACTAAGCAAGTTCTGCCAAAAAATAATTTGGACCAATAGCAAACAGCACCCCCTCTCAAAATAAAATAAAATAGATAAAAAATACAACACAGTAAACCATCTTCCAAGCCGGCTGGTCACCGTGGAAGAGATTGACCACTACCCTCTAAAGAAACAATTAGAAAGCAGCCCAAAATCCAGAATTCTATCAACAAACAACAATAACAAGGACCGCACTGGATTTATGTCGCCAGAGACAGTGACAAATGGAAATATGGAAATCTTTGGAGGAGGCCTTCACCTGAAGGGGGTCCATGCATAAAAAAGAAAAAATAATAATAATAAAAAGAAAAATATATATATACAATAATAATTCGATAATATCAATAATAAAAATATAATTCTTAAAATTAATAATAATTTACATTTAATATGATATATTTGATTATTCTAATTTGTTATATTAGAATTTCCGAATTGATTATTTTTTTAATTTTAATCTATTTTTTTTTTTTTTTTTTTTTTTTTTTGTAATATTTCAAAGAAAAACATAATAATCAAGCATGTGATTTGTAATCAATATTGTAAAATTATTTTGTGAATGCATGGAATAAAAGGCTTTTTATTTATTATTTATATACATATTACATCCACGACTCGGTAAACAAATGTCCATGCTTATCACACAGATATTTGCTAATACCAGGAACAGGAACATAAGGCAGCCTCACTACTATTGCCCCATTCATTTGGGTCGTCCGTCACATTTATTGTGTATCGTGTTTAAAAATAAACTCTCATGCTGACCTAATCCTTCAAATTCCCTCTCACCGTACTGGTTTTATGTCCTCTTCTTATGCTATCTCCACTGTAAAACTCTGGAACGCGCTACCCCTTGGCATTAAAAAAGCCGAAAGCAAATTGGCTTTCAAAAGAGCAGTTCGGAAGTTTTATTTAAAGTCGGTCTAAGTTGTTTACCATATAGTCCAGGGATGGCGAACCAATGGCACGCGTGCCATTCATGGCACGCGACACAATATTTTGGGCACGTCACCTATCACAAAAACTCATAATGCACTTATAACAGTTCAAGGAATTATCGGAAACACCCAAGTTCATTATGTACCCTGATGTGACGACATTTGATAAACTGCACTTGTCTCTATTCGATTGGTTGGAATTTGAAATGCAGCTAATTAATTTCCAGTCTAGTTCAATATGGATTCAAAAATTTATTGAAATAAGGAAAGAGTTGGAAAAATGCTAATAGCAAAATTTTGAAAACATGGAATGCGTTACCAGACACATTTAACTGTTTGAAGAAGCTGGCTCGTACTATTCTAACAATATTTTCATCTACCTATGCCTGCGAGTGATTATTTTCAGAGATGAATAACATTAAAAACTTGTTTAGAAACCGTTTGACAGATGACTGTAATGCAGCATGCATTCTGCTGTAAGTAACATCTTACAACCCTAACATAAGTTACTTGTCATCTAATCTGCAACAACAGAAGTCATTAATTTTTTTTTTGTAGTACATAAAGAGTTTGAGTTATAAATAGTTTTTATTATTATTGCTATATTGTGAGCTGGCCCTAACTTGCGATGCTATGTGATGGCACGTCTATGACCTCATTTAAAATTACTTTAGAAAAATGGCACGTTGATACATAAAGGTTCCCCAACCCTGATATAGTCATTCATAGAGTCGTTGTAATTATATCAAAAGATTTCTCGTATTTCGGACTATTCATATGTATTTTATATTTATTCGTTTATTTTATATGCTTATTTATGTATTAGTATGTAGGTACCTACCTATTTATGTGTTTATTTTAGGATTACAAGATGGTATGTTTATTTTTATTTTTATTGTACTCTATCACAATGCTGTCTATTTGACCCAATGGTTGACTGGTAGAGAATGCCTTGTGGCATTAAGTCCGCCTATGTACCACTATTGTACATGAAGTTTAAATAAATAAATAAATAATCCACAAGACACTAAGTTTGTCCCTTAAATACCTGTTTCTAAGCCAATGAAGTGCATACTAAATTAAAGAGAGAATTATCCGCTCAGCTGAATAGGCATCCTAAATTCTACGTTCAATAGTCTCACAGTTTCATACCTTGATTATGCAGTATCAGCTTTGGAGTCAAACCAGAATGTGCTTTATGAATAGAGAAGTAAAGCTGTTTTAATCTTGACTGCGTAGTTCACGATATGCTACGGAATTGCTTAAACCAAAAATGTGTTTTGAGACGAGAAGAGTAGGGTTGCCTTTGTCGTGATAGTGCTAGTTTGGTGTTATTAGACTCGACTTTTAAACGATTTGTTGTCTAGATGTAGGGCTGTCATTAGCAATGTCAAGTTTTGTTATAGTGTGACCACTTTAAGTACAAAATTGAATTTAGCATTGCCTGTCAAGTCTGTTTGAAAATGGCAATTTGGTACATCTGTTTTAGCTCTCTGTTTTTCCATCTGCACAGATAAGTTGGTATGATGTCGTTTTTGTCGTATTTAAAATATTCTGTTTTACTGGTTTTTTTAGTTATCATCATTATCATTTCAATCACCACGCTTGGTGCGGGTTGGCGATCGTACTTAGGGGATGATATGGATTCTTTACGTCCGACACCATACAGTACTTTTCGGGACGTTTTTTTCATTTTCTTATAAACAATAAGACACAATCTCTCTGTTACTGTGAGTGTTGAGTGATAAACCACCCAGGTCTAACAGTGTCCAAATATTATTTAAATCAGTTTAGTCATTTTGACAGAGAAAGGTAAGAGACAGGCGGACAGAATAGTAAATCTGTTAGCGAAGTAGACATAGTAGATAAACAATTGCGTCAGACCAATTCGGTCGGGGTTCACGAAAGGTTTATGATTTTTTGTATATTATTCACAAGCACATATGTCAATATGTTGATGAGGTTATCCAGAAAGTCAGGTGCGCAGTACTCGAAACCGGCAGCAGGCGTATATGACAAGACTAACTGACCCACGCAACTTGGTCTGCGTCACATAAGAGAAAACAAAAGGAAAGGAAAAAAACATCCCCGTTTTTGCAACTTTTTTCATTCCTGCTCCACTCCTAATGGTCGTGATGTTATATAGCCTAAAGCCTTCCTCTATAAATGGACTATCCAAGACAAAAATATTTCTTCAGTTCGAACCAGTAGTTCCTGAGATTAGCGCGTTCAACCAAACAAACAACCAAACTCTTCTGCTTTATAATATTAGTGTAGATATATGATCGTCGAAGAGGCAAAAGGAGTACCTATGTAAGGAATGTGGCAATTGGCAATTTCTGTGGTATCTGCCTATCCCCTAGGAAAAAGGCTATCTGCCTCTCCCTAGGGAAAACGGTATCTGCCTATCCCTAGGAAAAATAGCAACTGCCTATCCCTAGGAAAAAGGTACCTGTCATGCCTAGGGTAGAGGCACCTGCCTATCACTAGGGTACCTGCCTACAGCCAATCCCTAGGGATCCAAAAAGGTACTTGCCTATCCCCAGGGAAAACGGTATCTGCCTATACCCAGGGAAAAAGGCTATCTGCCTATTCCTAGGGAAAAAGGCTATTCGCCTAGCCCTAGGGAAATAGGTACCTGCTTATCCTTTGGGAAAAAGGTATATGCCTATCCTTAGGGAAAATGGTACCTGTTCATCCTTAGGGAAAAAGGTATATGCCTATCTTTAGGGGAAAAGGTATCTGCCTATTCCTACGGAAAAAGGCTATCTGCCTATCCCTAGGAACAAAGGTACCACTATTGTACATGAAGTTTAAATAAATAAATAAATAAATAAATAATCTACCTATCCCCAGGTACAAAAGTATCTGAATATACTTAGGGACAAAGGTATCTGCCTATCCCTAGGAAAAAGGCGTGAATTTATGTATGTATTCATAAGCAGCCAACATTCACTGTTTTAGACTTTCACGGTTTCACTACACATTAAGGTCCATGTTCACCGAAAAGTTAACAGTTTGATTATCTAAAAACAGGTGTCACTGTGACTCATGTTCTCATTCAAAAATGTGTTTTAAACAGCTGTTTGTAGATAATCAGACCGTCATCTTTTTGGTGAACATGGACCTAAGTACTTACGGAATAATATCCATGATTTTCTTTCGTTTCTATGAGCTCCCGATATAAAGTCATTGCCCAGAAACGAAAGAAAATCACGGATATTATCCCGTAAGTACTTTAAGTGCAGCCAACATTCGTTTTGAAGCATACGAATATATCTCAAGTCACTTGCCATAGTATATTGTGATCCCGTTTTATCGGGATTCTGCCGTTAAATTCAACGATTCGCGGAAATTTACTCGAATAGACGCACGAGTACCAGATTCCATGTTTTTGTGTAAACTTTTCAGAACAACTGCTGTTCTCTAAAACGTTTGGGAGTTTGTCGGCAATTTGTTCAATTGTTTTTGGGATGAAGTTTGTGAGAGCTATTTCGGAGGAAGTTTGTGTGCTGGAATTATGTTTTTAGTTCTGAGCGTTGTTCGTACGACTTTATGATTATGTTGTAGCTAAGTCTATGATTATTAGCCTTATAAGAATAAAGAAAACTTCAAAATTGAAAGATGTGAACTGTGGTTACTACCGGCTGCACTGGGCCTCGATTCTGCTATTACGATAGTGTCAGAATAGGCGATCATTGAAGTCATAATGATCAAGTTCTGTCATGTCTTGACAAGTTTGGTAATCTACTAATATAATGGCGTCATTATGACTTCTCTATGAACAACCAGTGAGACCCCATTGAAAGAAATGTCATAGAATATTAATCTCGTACATGAAATCTGGCATGAATAAATGTTCGCATTTAGTAGTAGATTTCGAAAGCCATTTGTACGAAAGGTTTTATAATAATGGCAATACGAAAATGCCATTAAAACACAATTTTATTACGAGACCATCGACCGACCATTGTGAATTTAGCAGATTATGAACTTTAAGCAAAATGACAATGGGATGAGAATGGAATCGTGTTGGAGTTACGAATTTATTAAAATAGCAGTATTAGGCCTCAGGTGATAAGAATGATGGTGAGTCGCATGAAAGAGAGAAAGAGAGAGACAAAATTAACTCGGTAATTATGAAGATACTGGAAAATTGTGGAAAAAATCCTAAACATGATACCGAATCAAACAAAGTGCAAACTATCTTTTTAACCAATTTTAAAAGAAACAAAATTAAACTACGCGATGCCGCGATATCAAATCCGTATTGATTTTATTATTACTTTATGATTATTCCATAGGTACAGTTAGACTGTAAGTATAGTAAAATAAAGCGTTTAAATCAGGTTATTCCTGCAATTATAATCCTGCGTAATTAATGAATATTTTAAAGAAGTTGTAATGAAGTTAGTAAAAGTCTTTAATTTATTATTTAATTGCGTACCGTTTATTGAAAAAAGACAACAATGACATGGCAGACATTTCTTGTACAGTCTTTGAGATCTGAAGTTATTAGAAAAGACATTAATATATCCTAGTCATTCATTTTAAATTATAAAGCTGAGTTCAAACCGAAGCACACAGTCGGAGGCCGACTATCAGCCATTTTCAATAACTCGTTTGACATTTTGTTTACTGGACGGTTAGAAACAAAACATTACAGGTTTTTCTATGAAGTCAGCGACAGGTATGAGAAACGGATGGCACATTATTTGTTTATAGAAACACCGATAGCTAAATACGTAAGCAGGCACATTAAAACCAACAGTTATTCGTAAGTAAGTTATAGAAATCGGTCATATACTCGTATGAGCTATGGTTTATACAGCTGTTATCGACATTGACCGTGTCTGTGGAAAAATCAATAAAAAAAGTTCGTTTGAACACAAACTTTTTTCAAAGATTCGGAAGTAATATACTTTTTTTCTTGTAGCTACAGATACTGTGATCAATTGGTAAAAACATATGGGAAGTTTTTAGGGAAACGGATCACGGTATCAGTGGATACTACTCGCCGTGATCCGTGACTAATTCTATCTGATACCGTGATCGGTGGACATCTTGTCAGTCATCGTGACGTGACTTGACGCAAAAAACGTCGCAAGTTGCATCGCTCAAGGTTGTGAACAAGGCCTAAATGACTGACAAAGATCTTGATAAATGAGTATCATTTTGAATATCATTTTTGTTTTCTTTTATAACCTTTGTTGTGATAGGTCAATGGCACCAAGAAAGCTTCCTTTAGCATCTTGGAAAATTAATGGACGCAACTAATGGATCTTGCACCGAGAGGCCATTACAGCTTTTAATGAATATAAAGGACCTATAAAATACAATTATGTTTTTAATGAAAATACATTACATGTTTTCACATCCTTCTTCCTTAGAATGAATTAGCAGAATTGTTAATAACTATTTATGTTTAGCTTTTCATGAGTTCACGATAACAGTCTTCGTTCTAGTAGAATACTAATAGTGGATTTTATGTTCACAAAAAATAGTGCGTGGAGTCCCTCCGCGCGGAAGAAATGAAAATAGAAAGGGGAAGGGGGGGCATGGGCGGACATGGGGGGGGGGGGTTTGCATGGTAGCGTTAAACGTTTAGCGCAATCTTGTTGGAAATCGCATTAGAAGATTCACTTCAATGAATCTATATGACTGTTTTGTGGCTTAAAGTGGTCCGCTGTCTAAAAAAAGAATGGGTATAAGAAAACGTGTAAGTAACCCGAAAAGCATTTGTTCTCCTCGTCATTGTGATAATTTTATTGTTCTGGACCATACCAGAAAACTGAAAGATATCGGAGCAACCAACTCAACTTTTCACAAGCATTTTTTCTAAATACAATATTTTTATGTTAAAACTTTACTTTAGATAACTCCATGACTACCTTTTATCCAATGCATGCCAACACACTCAAAATATTGTGATGATCACAATATTTTGAGTGTGTTACATTGACTCCTACGTAAAATGTGATTTTTCACCCCAAAAACCAGTAATTTCCCAGTAGTCATTTTTACGTAGTCCTACTTAATTTGATGCACAGAATTCTTCGTAGACTTGGCTTCGTGAAAGGTCCGGTTTACATCTTGTTTAAAATAAGTAAATGGCGGGCTTGTCAAAGAAACAAACTGCTGCTTTTAGGTTATATTTTTTCTTTTCTGGGATTCGAACAACCATTGCAGGCCTGAACCTCCTTCGTCAAACACCGGTTAAGCTTATTTTGTTTTCATCAAAACGTTTATGGATCTTATAGGTAATTACGATTTCTACAGGCGAGTCGCAAGAAAAATAAAGTTTTGGAGACGAAGATTTAATAAGATTAAACTTTACATGAATATTAAAAATTAAAATTAAATTATACAAGTGACCATTGATCGAGGTTAGATTCATAAAAGGAATCACACAGGTGTTCTTAAATTCGGAGAGGTGACCGTGAGAAGATGTCGCTGTGAAGAGCTGACGTTGCGTTGCCGGGTGGTCCATATGCACAGCCGCGCTGGGTACAGTGCAAGCGATGCGATGCGATAGTTAGCTTAGCGTAACAAGGTAAAGAGTGTGAACACAAATTCCCGAACAAATTTCCCATGCGGGCACTAATCAAGTTACACAACTAATATGTCACAAAATACCGTGCCAATTATAATTCCGAGCGCACTTGTAATGTAGTTTACTACATAATTGGGATATTATTTGATCATGTAACGTTATGTAGTAACTAATGAGGAGGTGTAAATAACTCGTGCTTGTTATGTTTTCCCTTTGGATTAGCAAATAAATTAATAAATAATTAATTCACTTTCTTCATTTATATAAATACTGCTGGCTGTGTGGCTACTCAATAACAGCCGCCCGGGTCGATTCTGGTTAAACCACGCTTGCCTAGGCTGATCCATGGATGACCACCTAATACATCCCGAGTCTCCTCTGAGCCTCGAAAGTTATGTTAAGCCATTGGTTCCAGCTGTCTTTGTACACAGTGGTTTTAAATTGAAATTGAAATTGTTTATTGAAATAAAGAAATAAAAACATTTACGATATGGCCTTAAAAACTATAGGTACACAAAAATTTACATGGTACAGGTTACAAGTAGTCAGAGGCCCGAAAGTTTGAAAACCAGTCTTACCAAGAGTTATTGTATTACCCAGTACTAACTGGATTTTACAGGTCTTATAAGCAGTCGCTCTATCTATCTTCTATATCTATCTATACTTATAATAAATCTGTAGAGAGGTCAATTCTGTACATGAAATATATTTACAAAATAACTATCGGGGGGTGATTAGTGATCGATACTGATGCCAAAAATGCAATCAGTAAAATTTTTGTCTGTCTGTCTGTCTGTCTGTCTGTCTGTCTGTCTGTATGTTATTTATAGAAAAAAAAACTACTCGACGGATTTTAACGAAACTTGGTACAATTATTCTACATACTCCTGAGCAGGTAATAGTATACTTTTCATCACGCTACCATTAATAGGAGCAGAGCAGTGAAAGGAAATGTTGGGAAAACGGGAGAAGTTACTTGGTTTTTTTAGCTTCCGTCGCGTGTGCAGCCTTAATGGTTAAAGCTACATAGAAATCATGTATAACGGAAATATTCCACATAAAATTATATAAAAAATATCCCAAGACAGCATATGTCTATCTTTTATAGTTGACTCACAATAACACGTGTAACTCCCGATAGCTTAGCAGTTCGGAGATTTGTTATTATTATATTTGTTTACTCTTACGTTTATATCATCACGCTATGACCCACATAAAACATAGGATACATTTTATTCCGGTAGTAAGATCCCATGGGACAATAATCAAACTTCACGCGGGCGAAGCCGCTGGCAGAAGCTAGTGTAAAATAAAGGTATTCAGCGATATCTGGTTCCACTGGAAACCAACCCCAACATACTTGAGAAAAGGCTAGACAGATACTGACATAAGTGCCTATCTTTTTCAGCTATTTGACACGTTACAAATATAATTACGTTCCAAAACTAGCATTTTCACTCTGGCAACACACGTACACGTGCCGAAGAAAACCCCTATTCTAAAACATAACACGAACTATCACTTACAGAGAGAAGAACGAGGACAGTTCACTGACCGATCCGAACACAACAATATCATAACACATCATAGATTCGCAATAGTCTGAGTGCGAATCCATGTTTCGCGTGTAATATCGAGAATAAAGGACCGGTCCCAACGTCGCTCCCTGTGGGACGCCTGCAGTAACACAGAGATGGAGGGGGGTGCATTGATTTTGATGATGCGACTGGAATATCAAGTACCGTTATTGCGTACTTCGTGTATGAAGGAGAGGGTGCATTTATTATAGCAAGCCAGCGATCGTATCCTATAGTTGAGAGTGTGTCAATGGTCTAAGTTTTAAGAGTAGCGTTTGAGATTCATGGGTTTTATTTTAAATCCTGTCTCTTTACGTAATATAACACGACGTTATCCCCAAGGAATAACTCAGGTGAAAATAATAGTACAGGTACACCTACATGTTGCCAGTTTTAATAAGGGTTGACCTAATAGCATGCCCCCTTTTCCCGACAACACTGCGCGACCTGGTAATCAAAACCAGAACCTCATAAACAGCAGTCGCGCTTGCTAGATGAACATGAACAGGGTCCATTTTTTTTTTCATTAGACAAATAGCGGTACAAACATTGTGGTATCATTAATTCCAAAATTTCACCAAATCCGGCTCTGTCTTACAACAAAGTAGGACGTTCGTAGCATATACATACATATTTACATTTAATCGTTACAACGTACATTTAGGGCCTGTTTCATCACCTTCGATCATGTGCCCATTGATTCACTTGGCAGACAATTTGATACAAATTCTGTTCCATTTCTGACGTATACGGTGAGTAGTGACCATTTAGACATTGTGAAAAAGGCCCTTAATGTAATTTGGGTTCTTTACTGTTGTTTGTTTTCTCTCATATAGAGAAGAGGCCTTCCCCAGCAGTGGGAACATTAAAGACTGATGATGATGATGATTGTTGTTTTTGATTATACAAACTTTTCAAACCACAGCCTAAATCGGATATTAAAGCACGCCATATTGTAAAAGAGTTCCTTTTAAAAATCGCTACGGATGGACTTTTGACAAATCTTCCCCTCATCATCATCTGCCCAGCCTTTTTCCAATTATGTTGGGGTCGGCCTCCAGTCTAACCCAATGCAGCTCAATATTAGTATTTTACATGGAGCGACTGCCTATCTGACCCCCACAACCCAGTTAGTATACTGAGTGATACTGTTGATTTGATACTCCATGGTAAGACCGGTTGTCAGACTTTTGACAAATCTTCCCCAAAAGGGTTTAAATAGTTGGATGAAACTGTGTAGTTCGACATTTTAGTATCGTCATGGAGCTCTGCGCAGTTTTTTTTTTCAAACAATGAAAGAACAAAATAATAATAAATATACAAGTACGATACACAATTTACAGAAATACCAACTAACATTGTGTTGTTTACTTAATTATGCCAATTACGTTGTGTTTCATTGTTTCTGTAAAACCCTCATTAAAATGTCGAACTTCGTTTTTCTGTTTCCTTGTTCTCGTTTCCTCTCGTTGAGTTAGCTTATACACAACAATTACGATGAAAATACAACTTTGATGTTCAATCCGTAGAGGATTGATAAAAATCTACTACGTATATAGAGACTACGCTATCATATAATAGCATATTGTATACAGGGTTAGTTTTTGTTTACACTAAACCCGAAAAGGGGTCATTGTACTCATCATTTTAAACAACTTTTTCTATGGGACGAACCTTGAAATTGCGAAAAAAATATCAGCTGTTCCCTACATTTTGACGAGTTATGCGAACATAAATGTAGGGAACAGCTGATTTTTTTTTCGCGATTTCACGGTTAAAAATAATGTTGTATAGCTCATAGCACAACAATTTCGCGCACCATACATTTGTTATGGTCACGTTCACATTGTACTATACTATATATTATTAGCTTACTATACGCTATATAATGGTGCGATACGCTGAGTTCATGCTGTGTTATATCACGCACCGCCCTCTTCCTCCTCCCTCACCCCCGGCCGGGGTCAAAGTTACAACTTTTTGACAAGTTTTTTTTTAAATACAAGTTTTTTTGGTAAGATTTTAACTTTTAACAACTCCACGACCCCCGTACTATTCAATCCATTCATCAGCACAATGATTTAAGTGCGTTACATTGAGTTCTACCACAAAACATGATTTATAACCTCAAAAAAAAAGTTGTTTCCTAGCAATATTTTTTGCGTAAAGTTAGGTACTTAGTTTGATGTACAGAATGCTTGGTTAACGGCTTTGTGATGAGGTGGTTTACAGCCTGTATAGCACAATAGTATAGTGTAGTCTGAAACCAGCTTGAACGTGTCTATAACAACGCATGGTTCGCGATATTGTTGTGCGATGAGCTACAGGGTGGAGTTTTACAATGCCACCTGGAGGGAAAGTACCTACTCGAAATACTGGAGATAGCAAATTTTACTCAAAGGAGATATTGCTTTATTTTTAAAGAGAAACAAATCTACATTCACAGTTTTTCGGAAATTATTTTGCGACACTCGAGCATCGAACCCGGGATTGATCGACTAAAGTTCGACAAAATAACATTCTTTCCCTTTTTTACATCAATCGATAGGGTCAATCATATGGATCAAATCTCTCTCTTAAATATGATAAATTAAATGAAAGGAAAACTATAACTAAAGTGCTTTATCTTGTTGAATTTATAACTGTTCTTTAGATTTCATGGTTTTCCTTTCATTTAATTTATCATGTTTGTTCGAGAGATTTGATTCATATGGTTGGCCCTATCGATTAATGTCAAAACAACAAGTACAAGACGTTATTTTTTCGAACTTAGGTCAGTTCGATTCCCGAGTGAGGCAATTTCTGAAAGAATTGTTTTTTTTTTTTAATAAAGGAATGTTTCCTTTGAGTCAAATTTGCTATCTCCAGTATTTCGAGTACTTTCCCTCCCAGGTGGCATTGAAAAATTTCACCATGTATAATATATGATTAAAGCGCAGTCTGAAAGCAGCTTAACCTTTTGGACGCCATTGTCACATATATGTGACAAGCAAGCGCGTGCCCTGTGGGCCAAACGATACAAATATGTGACAAAATAGTATATGAAATTTGTGGCTTAGCGTGGAGGGCACGCGCGTGCGTTTTGCAGTGGCGGTCAAAAGGTTAAGTACAAAATAGTGCTGAGTTAAAATAATCCGGTAGAAGCTACGAGGTGAATATTTCAAGACTTAATTGCCTCCTTTGTGGTAGAAGGTAGTTAATCCTGGTTCATTAGTTGTGTGTGGAAGCTGGGAGGTATGTAGCCATGTCGGGTCGTTAGTTTGTGCCTGGCCTGACATATGGGTTTAGTTAGCATCGCCTTAGCTGTGCAGGAGTTTCTTGAGTTGTTTTCCAGTTGTTTCAAGGATTTTTTTAATGATTAGTTATGTATTTAAATAAATAAATTAAGTAGCCTTTATTTACTGAACACAGGATATTATTATACAAGGCAATGACAACAGTATACAGGTCAAAATTGGTATAAGTGTGTGTAATGCTATATTTATAGGGTGTAAACCACTATATCACGAAGCCGTCAACCAAGCATTTTGCACATCAAACTAAGTTACTTTACGCAAAGATTATTGCTGGGAAACGATATTTTTTGGGTCAAATATCATGTTTTGTGGTACAACTCAATGAAACGCACTTAAAACATTCTGCTGATGAATGAATTGGATAGTGCGGGGTGTAGGGTTATTTAAATAAATAAAAAGACATGTGGCACTCGGGGATTGCCGCGGTAAAGCTATTGCATAGCATTTTTTAACAACTTATGCAATTATAATTATTAATTTATTTTAATTTTCGCTAGTTGCCAGCTCGTGGACCAAACGCAGACTGAATGTTAAGGCTCAACTTCCCATCACGATGAAATAATGAATTTTATAATGATGGTTTCACACACACATACACAGACACGTCAAACTTATAACACCCCGTCGTTTTTGCGTCGGCCGCGCGCGGTCGGGGCGCAGCCAGCGCGCGGACGGCGTGCACGCGGTCCGCTCGCTTCATAGATCAGCTAATAGATAAGTTTGACGACTCGAATGGCGTAGTGGTAGTGAAGCTGCCTTGCGTACATAGGGTCCTGGGTTCGAATCCCGGTGAGAGCAAATGTTTGTGTGATGAGCATGGACATTTGTTTCCGAGTCATGGATGTTTATATGTATAATAAGTATGTATTTACAAACAAAAAGTATATATGTAGTATATCAACTATCTGGTGTCCACAACACAAGCCTTGCTTAGTGTGGCACTAGATGGCGCTGTGTGTTAATGTCCAGCGATATTTATTTATTTATATGTGTTCACCCTGTCACAGCGTAACGGCGTGATTTTTTGTTATGAACTGGTTTAAACAATAGAGACACATGAGATTTCAGCGATCCCAGTACATTTGCTATCATTGATTGAGGAGTTCCCGTCGCCTATCTTCCGAAGTTCTTCATCAGATCTTTACCAAATTGAAATGGGATCACTCCAAGAACGTACTCATCCTAAAACTACCCAAATCGCTTCTGGTGTGCCTATACAATTTAAGGAATTCCCTCTTTTTCTCCAGGATCCCACCGATCCCATTAAATGGAACTTAACACATCTATAACTGTCGAAATCTGCATGTATTGTACACTTCTGCGTACTCCCTCAGAGCATACAGGCGTGATGTTACGTCACTATGTTACATCTACACTAATATTATAAAGAGGAAAACTTTGTTTGTTTGGTTGTAATGAATAGGCCTAAAAACTACTGGACCGTTTTTAAAAATTCTTTCACCATTCGAAAGCTACTTTATCCACGAGTAACATAGGATATATTTTATCCCCGTACTCCCACGGGAACGGGAATTACACGGGTGAAACCGCGTGACGTCCGCTAGTAAACAATAAACAACCAAGCGATTGCAGCAATTACTGCAGCTTTGCCGTGTATTTTAGAAGAGTTCCATTTATATCTCCGAAGATCAGCGTCAGATCTTAACCAAATAGGACCACACGAAAAGCACCAGTTTTTAAATAAAAAAAGAATCATCAAAATCGGTTTACCCAGTCGAAAGTTCAGAGGCAACAAACATTGTCGAAATCTGGGAGTATTGTACACATCTGCGTACCTCCTCAGAGCATACAGGCGTGATGTTACGTCATGATGTAGTATGAACAAGGAACCTACAAGCGATTGCAGCAAATACTGCAGATTTGCCGTCTATTTTTGAAGAGTTCCATTGTATATCTCGGAAGATCAGCATCAGATCTTCAGCAAATTAAAATGGGACCAAACGACAAGCACCAGCTTTCAAATAAAAAAATATAGACGAATTGATAACCTCCTCTTTTTGGAAGTCGGTTGAAAACTAGCTTATCATTGTCATTATCTGACATGGGGTGACAGGTATCAGGTTATTTTCGTTACGGAATTTCTGGATTCGGTCTCCACGCTCAAGCCTCGCGATAGAAGCTATACAATAGCTTAAAAACTCAATAACACTACAAGAATAATATAATAGAATTAAAAGAAATATAATTCAAATTCGCCTAATAAATGGGCCAGAGCGTGTCGGGCCACGCTCAGTGTAGGGTTCCGTAATTTCCCGTCCGTCACAATAAGTGTTCAATCCAATCCGATTTTAATAATTATTTTTTTGTTTGAAAAAAGATACGTTTCGGATAATAAAATATGTAAACGCAGTTAAAAAAATGCTTGCATATACGATTATACTACAACTTAGTCCAGAAATTATTTTGTACAACTTTTTGTCTTTTTTGTACAAAAACTGTTGTTTCCATCCAAGTTCAAAATGATTTTCCTATAAAGCCCTTATAAAGTTCTACTTTTCAGATATTTTTCATATTTTCTAAACTTATGGATCAAAAGTTAGAGGGGGGGGGGGGGGACATACATTGTTTTTTACTTTTGGAGCGATTATTTCCGAAATTATTGACATTATCAAAAAATGATCATAGTAAACCCCAATTCATTTTTAAATACCTTTCCAACAATATATCACACGTTAGGGTTGAAATTAAAAAAAAATCACTTCCTACTTTACATAATACCCTAATAAAACATTTTTTTCCAATTTTTATTTTACCACTTTGTCGGCGTGATTGATACACATTGATACCAAATTTCAGCTTTCTAGTGCTAACGGTCACAGAGATTAAACGAGGACGGACGGACAGACAGACATGGTGAAACTATAAGGGTTCCTAGTTGACTACGGAACCCTAATAAAAAAGGTAAAAATTAAATATGAGGATTAAGGACTATAGGTACACTGTGATCTAAGTTGTGACGAAATCCAGGGTCCCTAGGCTGAAGCTTCAGTCTAGGTTTAACATTGTCTTGACTCGATTTCATATGTAATTTATCTAACTTAATAGAAGTTATAAAAATTATTAGTAATTTAATGTAGTCTTGTTTAAAAATAAAAATTAATGGTTGATTTGTCTTGAAACTTGTGAACTCGCAAATCTACAACGTGAATTCCTCACGCCGCGCGCCGCCTTTATGTGTTAGTACCTAAAGCAAAATATAAAAGCATGATATTATGACCAAGGAACACAAACTCGTAACAGAAGGTGAATAGGAAACCAACAATCGTCATAGACAAACTTCAGAAGAATAAATGCGTACCAGATAAAATGAAGTTGTTACACTTATAACACTGAAAATTGTTCAGGAAAACATAACTGAAATTTTAGAAATTAAATAGACAAATAAGACATTCAGGTTCGGTAGCTCACAGATGAATGAAAAAAAACAATTGGCAATGGCTGTCACAATTTTTTCTCCAAATCTTTTAAAATACACGACGCCAAGTAGAAAAAAAAATCAAGAACGGTTCGAATCAATTATCTGTATTTAAAAAAAACTTTTCAAGAAGTTGGAATTATTATATGGCTATTAATACTAGCTTCTGCCAGCGGCTTCGCCCGCGTAAAGTTTGATTATTGTCCCATGGGATCTTACTATCGGGATAAAAAGTATCCTATGTTTTAATCCAGGCTATAAACTATCTGTGTGCAATCCAAATTCGTTCAGTAGTTTTCTGAAAGCGTAACAAACAAACTTACATTCACATTTATAATATTACAAAATGTGAGTAATGTTACAAATAAATGGCCGTTATACATGATTTCTATGTAGCTTTAACCATTAAGGCTGCACACGCGACGGAAGCTTAAAAAATCAAGTAATTTCTCCCGTTTTCCCAACATTTCCTTACACTGCTCTGCTCCTATTCATTGTAGTGTGATGAAAAGTATACTATAACCTGCCCAGGAGTTCGAAGAATAACTGATGTTATTTTTTTTAATTGGGGTTGAGTGAGAATATTATAAACGTAAGAGTAAACAAATATAATAATAACAAATCTCCGAACTGCTAAGCTATCGGGAGTTACACGTGTTATTGTGAGTCAACTATAAAAGATAGACATATGCTGTCCTGGGATATTTTTTATATAATTTTATGTGGAATATTTCCGTTATACATGATTTCTATGTAGCTTTAACCATTAAGGCTGCACACGCGACGGAAGCTAAACAAACCAAGTAACTTCTCCCGTTTTCCCAACATTTCCTTTCACTGCTCTGCTCCTATTAATGGTAGCGTGATGAAAAGTATACTATTACCTGCTCAGGAGTATGTAGAATAATTGTACCAAGTTTCGTTAAAATCCGTCGAGTAGTTTTTTTTTCTATAAATAACATACAGACAGACAGACAGACAGACAGACAGACAAAAATTTTACTGATTGCATTTTTGGCATCAGTATCGATCACTAATCACCCCCCGATAGTTATTTTGTAAATATATTTCATGTACAGAATTGACCTCTCTACAGATTTATTATAAGTATAGATGGTATTACAAACACTTAAACTAAATTTTGATTTAGTTTCTATAAAATGAAAAGTATACACTGTATAATGACTTAAAATTCCCTGGTTTCAGTATGCCTTTTGCCAAAGACCTCTTCTAGCTGTTTCCAGTGTCGTCTATCGTTCGCCACTCGTCTCAAACAAGCTATTTAATCCATGCAGGCTAAGATACCAAGTAAGATCGATTCAATTGAAATTAAGGTGAAAATTAGACTTTTATACGCTAAAGAAAAGGATGTTGGCTCCAATAATGCTGTAGCAAGTTATAAAGTAAGCTGAATAAGGAGATGACTGACAAAATTATAGTATTTATTTCTAGTAGGCCAGTTACAGGCACTTGAACGATACAATTAAGCTACAGTCACAGTCAGAAGGCATATTAACTTGTGAAATTACCGTGGTTGCCCATTCCGTAACGATATCTCTACGGAGAAGAACTGGCAAAAAACTTCATGTACAATCTATTAAATCAGAATTTTAACTGCCTATTTTTGTATACAACATTTTGTGTAGTTTCTGGGGGCAAAAGGTTAACTAAAGCCGATCTAGATATAATAACATAGGCACCATAATTTCCTTTATCCACATTATAGTAAATCCCAATTTACCAACAAAACTTAAGCTGTTTTAATATCCTGTTGTTCAGAAATTCTAAACTAAAGTGTTAAAGTCTATTTTCCAATAATCTATAATTCACTAATCGGATTTCAATAAACTAGCCCGAGAAAGTCGGTAAATACATACACAAAAGTTAGTCGACGAACTCGAATCAAAGGCTCTTACGAGGGGTAGTTTGCAGAGGTAGTGACAAATGGGTGCAATAGGTATCTACTTTAGAACCACATAAAACAGCGGGTCTAAACAAAAGACAATCGTTTATTCGTATTTCAAACGACTTTCAACTTGAGAGACAGGAGTTTTTCGTGTGCTTATGTCAGCAAATAAGCTGTTGCCCGCGACTTCGTTCGCGAAGAAATATTGATGTGTATATGTGCCAAAAATAGTATATTTTATAACGAGGGACTAAACGAAGCCATTATATACCCGAGGTGATATGACTCCCGAGCTTGCGAGAGAGGCAATGAAAGCGAGGGTATATTATATTGGCGTTTAGTCCCGAGGTGCAAACTGTACTTTTCACTTCGAGTGCGAGAAAAATAGTCATTTAAAACTGAACAAATTTACACTCGACAAAAATTCTGAACTGAGCGGTCAGTTTTTTCTTCTATCAGGTCAGTCACAGATTAACCATTGAAAACACAACACAAACTCACAACATTTTCGCAATGAAGATGATCCACACTCCACAGATAATTAGTACCTACATTACTGCAGCGGCTAGCAACAGAGGCATTGCTTTTCAAAATCAACGATGCACACAAACAACCTAAATTTTTCTCGCGTTGAAGAGTTCATTTGTTTATTTTTTTCAATAAACCGCTTTCTATTTGCATGACAATTCGAAATTTAAATAAAACCTTTGACAAGTTACTCTTTTGTGACCATGTTTCTGAGTAAAAGATCGTTCCATTTTTAAATTACTTTTTACTCCCTAGAGAATAAACGGTCACTTTAATCCCGCTTCGTAGGGCTATAAAGGCGTACTTTTAGAGCATGAGAAGGCGTGATTGAGTAACGAACATCGATCCATCCATAGGTACATACTTTCGCATTTATAATACTGTAGTACCTTAGAATGTTACTTTGTCCCCTCAGCTAATAAGAATGTGCATTGTTTTACTTTTTTTAAATAACGGACAGGCTGTCGTGAAAAAAAAATGTGTGTTTATTTATTTTTCTACAGTCAAGCCTCCTTCTTCCGGAAACATTTTTAAAAGGCTACGTGCTTAGATATATAAAATAAGGGAAAACTCAGACACGTGATACTTAACATTATGGAATAACGTATTCATATCGTAATGTTTATTTGAGATGAAAATTATACAGAATTTCTTAAATAATAATTGAATTATTCCGCGATGAATACTCCAACATAATCCTTGTTATAATGTAAACAGACCCTTCGTGAAACCGTCAACCAAGCATTCTGTACATCAAAATACAACATTTTCACGCAAACATTTTTGCTTGGAAACGACTTGCGACGAACGTAGGACTCAATGTCAAACACTCGACACATTGTGCTGATAGATGGACTGAGTAGCCCGAGTCGTAGAGGTTATCAAAAAAAAAACTTGTGAAAAAGTTGGGACTTTGACCCCCAATATCTTCGTAAATTAGAGATTCCCAGGTATGGTGTAGAACGAAAAATAAAATTCGACGCACTGTGTCATTCGTATCGTCTTCACTTTTTGTTTGCGCGAATATGTGTGTCCAATACTTTTGGAAATTTATCTGACGGACTATCTTGTTATTTTTCTTATCTAACCTATTACAATATTTGTTTATATAAAAATAAATGAAACCTCACACGATGGAGTCCTTCACACGTCTCCCATAAAATCACTCGACTGTTTACTTACAAAACATAAAAGCAAGGTCACCTTAATATATAATATTAGTAGCTTATCCTTATTTTTCCACATTAGCATAGAAATATCATAAAGCCAGGATATGCCATACACTCACCGTCCTCCAAAACAAATACATAGACATAATAACCACTCAACTATTGTTTGTCCCGCCATATTTTATTAGACGCAAGTGGTATGCCTTTGCCAAGGGTTATTTAGTAGTACGTCAAGGATACATTTTGTATCTTCGATGTACACGACAGCCGAAAATTGTCTGGAGTATGTGTCATGTCCTTGGCATGAAGCTAGAGATTTGGAGAGTGTTATTATAACACAAAACCCCGTTTTCTCGTAGGCAATGATAAACAATTTCCACACAAACTTTCATCCCTGATTTACCTAGTTTAGGGGGTGATATAAAAATGTATTTAATGGTAAAGGCTAGGCAGATGTTGATCTTCATCTTCGTTACTGGGTTTTTTTGTGCAAAACAAGCTTCTAGACTCGCCGGTTCAGGCCCTGTCTGTCTGTGAAACTATTGAGTAGAACTTTAAAGATAAAATTTTAAAAATAATTAATTTGGGTTTAGTATATATGTCACCGTAAAATTGTCAAACACGTTATATTGTAATATCTCTAGCAATATTGTAAAAACTCGAAATATTGTCAAATGAACATACTGCTTACAACAAAACGCATTATTTTTCGTGAAATGCATGCGATGGTAGTCAACTCACGCGGTGTGGAGGGAAGGAGGGGTCCCCCTTGCCCAGTGGTACAACTCTCATTAAAAGATATATTCCTGAGAAATATCGATTATACTAACCTAACCTTAAAACACTTTATATTCCCTTAAAAAGCGTAGTCGACGGAGCCTCGCTTCGCGGGGCCCCTATTTCCGAGTGCAGGGTTTAAAAGAACCTAACTAACCTAACGGGAGGGTGCCCCAAGTCCCGATTATGGCGGCAGAGATACTTCCGTATGTTCAGTTGACAATAACTCGAGAGTTTACAATATCACTAGAGAGAATCACGTTATATTGTAATATAACGTATTAGACAATTTTACGGTGATTTCGAGGTGTAGGCGTTACATTATGTTGTTTTATCAAGCGTCGCCTAAAACTCGTAATCAAAACACTCCGAATAGTGCAAAATTGCAAACGAAAGCACAGAGATGGAAACCACAGAGATTGATCATCATGCTTCATAGCTAAACGTGACCTAAATTTGCGCATTACTGCGAGCGATAACCTAACCAGGCACTCATAACTTGTTGTGGCTTTGGGATATTTCACGAGTTAAGTTAAATTAAGATTGGGTATAGGAAAATATCGTGAGGAAACCGGCATGTCTTAGAACCAATAATCCGTAGACATGTGACATCTACCAATCCGCTTTAGGTCCGCGTGGTGGTTAAGTATGTGTATATCGTGGAGGCTTGTATCCCAACAGTGGGAACATTAATAGGCTACACTTAAAGTACTTACTGATTATATCCGTGATTTTCTTTTGTGCTATGAGCTTCCGATATTTCATCGGGAGCATCAAAAGAAAATCACGGATATAATTCCGTAAGTACTTTAAAGTCTAGTGAAAACCCGTGAAAGTCTAAAACAGTACATTAATAGGCTGATGATGATGATGATGATTATGATGATGATAACAGATTCGAAACACTGAACGACTTGATTTCAAATCTGAGTAATTGTTGAAAATCAGTTGAGTTGTATTGAAACTTGAAAGCCAGAACTAGCAACAAACTCCTCAGTCTCTGTTTTTTGTCTGTCAAGTTTAGTTTTGAAAGAACTTTTAATACAACAAGGACCAAGACAAACTGTCATTCAATTAGCGACAAAAATGTCGTAAGTAAATGTCTGTCAAAATCTGGTTGACATAAGGTACCGAAAATATAATGTTAATTCTGCTCATGCGTTAAAAGTCTTTGTGTAAGCCCTGGTTGGTTAAGTTCATACAAAAATAGATTCATCATCTTCCTGCCCTTGTCCCATTTTATTTGGGGTCGGCGCAACACGTTTTCTTCTTCCATTCTCCCCTGTTAGACGTCACGGCATCATTTACTCCTTTCTCTTTCATATCAGTCTTTACACAATCCAAAAATCAATCCACAATCCAATTCATACAAAAATAGATTCCAAACACAAAATGTGAGGCATCACATTTTGTGTTTTACATACTTGGTTGGCAAACCAAGTATGTAAAATCTTATTATAAAACATCAAAAACACAAAGCGAGACATTAATCTGATTCATTACATTGTAATTCCCCGGAGAATAAGAAAATATTTAGGGTTTCTCCCTCGGTAACATTTAACTTCAGTAGATACAAATTGAGAACAAGATTACCCAAAGGGGCAATGTCTTCCCTGTAGAGATTACGAATTAAGGTGCGATTCCACTGCTGCGTGAGATATGCACGGAGAAGACACGCTGATTAGGTTCGTTCGTTCGGGCATGTTTTTGCAACCGTTGCCCGCTAGGAATTCACAAAACATAACTTATACTTTACGTTAGGTTCGGTACTTTTTATGTGTTTTGTCATATACGGGCTAATAAATGCTTTTTCTTTCTTTCTTTTTATCATGTTTCTTATACGTATCGTTTTACAACCGTCAAACCCGATTTCAGGCCAAACTAAATTGTCGAAGGCCAAACTGGTTTAAAGATTAGGTATTATAGGACACCCTGACGGAATGGGTTACGTTAGAACCGTGATCAACCAAGTACCAGTCGAGCAAGCGAAGCCGCGCCAGGGGCGGTGCGCTACATCCAAGTTGGTGGCAGTATTTGGGTTAGTATATCCTGCCACGATAAAAATCCACGTAAAGCAGTTTGACCCAAATCAGGTAAAAAAACTCGTAATATAATATTGACTGTAGGCGGCCACGGAACTGTCCCTTATTATACTAAAAGTTTTCTTAAGAAGTTACCAAGTGAATTTGAGCATTTAGCCGAGAATCGATGGCGGCGGCCTCTTACAAGTTGCTCATGACTTTACTAAGGAGGTTTGACGTCCAGTGTCCAAACTAGGGTGGGCAGATAAACTTAGTGTTTGTTTGAGATACTTAGGGAAGTTGTTAGTAATTCTAATGCCCGTTTCCGAGTACACTAAGCTATGACTTAATGAATACATAAGAAAATAGTCTTTCGCAAAAATTTTACCTAGGGTGGTGTATTCATGAAAAGCAAAATCAAGAGCATTTTTAGCTAATAAAGACCTCGAAAAAATATATAGTTTTAGCATCGACCGTGATGTCAGATAATTATTATCACATAAGTATAACCGTTTTAACATACCAGGTTAAAATGATCCTATGTCGTTAGACCACGGTTTATCATTGTGCTTTTTAATCAATCTGTGACTATATGCCTCAATGCTTTCATCTAAATAGGTTAAGCCATTGAGGCGTAAAAAGGTAACAGAAGTACAGACAGATTTATGATCTTAGTACCTTAGTATGGATACTTTAAATCTAATGGCCATGACTTCAAAAGCTCCGTATCCAAATCGTAATTCAAAAAGTTTTTTTTTATTACGTTAAGGGATGCTCCGTCAGACGTTACGGGTCAGACCCTGAAACTTCCAATATGGCCGGTCAGATATTAATGTTATTGCAATAACATGTTCAAGTTTGCCCTTTTCAGTCAGACGCCATTTTGTTATCGTAACTTTGACCTACTGGGGTTTGTTGATGTTCGTGATTCCAAGTTCAGTTGTTGATTTATGTTAAATTGATAGAGAACAAATGACAGCCGGGGCTAACTGCTTAACATGCTTTCCGAGGCACGGAGGAAATTGGTAATGTTAAGGTGGTCATCCATCCGCAGACCAACCTAGGCTTAACCTAAAGATCGGCCGGAGCGGCTGTTATTATTATAAATAAATAAAATAATAAATAAATATCGCTGGACATTAACACACAGCGCCACCTAGTGCCACACTAAGCAAAGCTTGTGTCGTGGACACAAGATAGTTGATATACTACATAATATAGGTATCATTCATTCATATCATTTTTTGTTTGAAAATACATACTTATTATACATATAAACATCCATGACTCGGAAACAAATGTCCATGCTCATCACAAAAACATTTGCTCCTACCGGAATTCGAACCCGGGACCCTGAGAACGAAAGGCAGCCTCGCTACCGGTGCGCCATTCGAGTCATATGACAATAGGCTTGTCTCCTATTACATGGGATTTAAAGATAACTGACAAAATGTTGGTATATTATGAGGTACATATAGGATTGTGTATGTAATGTCAAAGGGAACGTAAGAGTAGGTAGAAGGAAACTAGATAAACGATATTTGGACTGTGTGAAAGATTATATGGCTAGAAAGGAGGCCACTACTGTGATGCCGACTGTTATCCAGGGTGTTTGGCAGAACGTTGAACATACGAAAATGGTGGATAGGTGGGGTCATCTGCTACTTACTCAGCCCTAATTTATTTGGGTATTTAAAAAATAAAACCGTTTAAAAAAAAAAAACTTTTTTCTTGTTTCACCACTTTCTTAACTTTAAAGTGTAATTTAAGTGAAAAGATAAAAAAAAAAACAAAATATTGGCTGTTTTACCCATTTTTAATGAAAAATACACTTTAAAGTTAAGAATGTGGTGAAACAAGAAAAAAGAAAAAAAAACGTTTTTTAAATACCCGGTGGGCCAGGGCCAAATAAATTAGGGCTGAGTAAGTAGCAGATGACCCCACCTATCCACCATTTTCGTATGTTCAACGTTCTGCCAAACACCCTGTAGAAGTAGGTCATCATCATCTGACTACTCTTTTCCCAACTATACATACAAAGGGTGTAAAACACCTCTTCACGAAGCCGAAAGGCACTTGTTCTCTCCATCACTGCGATCAATTTTTTGTCCTACACTATACCTGAGAACAGTGGGAACCTTCTAGTTACGGAGATATGGGGGGTCAAAGTTACAACTTTTTGACAATTTTTTTTTAAATTCAAGTTTTTTTTTGTAAGATTTTAACACCTCTACGACCCCCATACTATTCAATCCATCCATCAGCACAATGTTTTAAGTGCGTTATATTGAGTTCTACCGCAAAACGTGATTTATAACCTCAAAAAAAAAGTTGTTTTCCAGCAATAATTTTTGCGTAAAGTTACTTAGTTTGAAGTACAGAATGCTTGGTTAACGGCTTTGTGATGAGGTGGTTTACACCCTGTATAGGGGTCGGCTTCCAGTCTAACCGGATGCAGCTGAATACCAGTATTTTACATGGAGCGACTGCCTGATCTGACCTCCACAACCCAGTTAGTTCTGGGTAATACGATACCCCTTGGTACGACTGGTTGTCAGACTTTTCGGCCCACTGACTATCTGTAACGACTGCCAAAGATGGACAAATGATAGCCGGGACCAACAGCTTAACGTACTTTCCGAGGCACGGAGGAAACTCGGTATGTAAGGGTGTTCACCCATCCACAGACCAACCTAGGCAAGCACGGCTTAACCTAAAGATTGGCCCGAACGGCTGTTATTATTTAGCCACGAGCTCCTCTCCATAATAAATAAATAAAAATAGTTTATTTACACCTTCAAGTAAAAATATTGTTTACAATACAATTAGGCCTTAAGGTATATATAAGTTGTATATTTAAGTTTCAGCCAACACCTAAGCTAAGACAACTTAATGTCTTGTAATTATAGGTAGCAGCGCCCACCCTCGTTATAACAGCCAATGCCAATTGTGTCCAGTTTTTACAAATCAAATAAACAAACAATAAACTAACAAATAATGAATAAAGGGAAACAAACAAAAAAAAAGAAACTATGAAAACATTACCCTCCTTCTGGGTAAGTCGGGTAGAAATAGATAAACGGTAATTGTATAAGTGTGATTATCATTGATGTTAAAAAATGTGCGCGTGTATGTGAATCTGTGAGTGTGTGTGTGTGGGTGTGAGTGTATGTGTGTATGGGTGTGTGTATGTGTGTGTGCATGCATGTGCCTGTGTGTATTTATGTGTGCCAGTGCACGCTCGTGTCTGTGTTTGTATGTGTGCCGTAGGAAAACTTAGGATACAAACTTTGTTTAAGTACAAAAACTAGACCACTGCTACATGAAGAAATACTTTACATACTCGTACATTGATTTATTATTTTCATATTGAATTATTTGGGTACGGTAAACAGCTTCTCAGTTTCATCATAGGTTAGTGATAGAAGCCAAGTGAGCCATAATAGGAGTAGGTATTGAATATGTTATAGAAGTAGGTTTTGAACACAAAAACATGAAGAAAACGATTCAGCACGTGAAATATTTTTTTGAATTGAATGAATCTGAGTAACGATCTGACAACCAATAATTTAATGATTTAAATTAAGTAAAGGTTAAGGACATTACATTAATACTTAACGCACATAATCATTTTCGAGATACATAATATCGTATACCCAAGCACCTAATTAAAAATATGTTTCACGTAAAAACAAGTAAGTACATGATTATTACGATTCTTATATCCCTGTTTGATTTAATCAGATAAGCTTAACTTTTAACATGACTAGATTGCTATCGATTTCAAAAAGTCGAAACAATTTTAATTTTAAATGTCAAAGTAAAAATTTCAAACTAAAAACGTAAACAAAGTTGACATGCTGGCATTTATTGGAAAAATTAAGACTCGGTTAGATTGAGGACAACAGAATTTTTGACAACTCGACCTAGTTGCAGGATTTAATTAATTGTTCGAAAAGTTCTTTTATTAAACTGTGTGTTTTTTTTTATTTTACAAAGAGATTAAAGATTTAAGTAAAAAAATAAAACCGACTTCAAAAAAAAACAAAAAAGTGAAAAATAACTTTAGCTTCTGAAGTCGGTGACCTTTGTTTGATTGCTTTAGTTTTTTTGTCACCGACTTCAGAAGCTAAAGTTATTTTTCACTTTTTTTTTTTTTATGAAGTAGGTTTTATTTTTTGCAAAAAAGTTTTTATTTTCAACTTTTTAGTGGTTCACATGTGCTTGAAACATGGAAAGTGCATACCGTTACAATTATAACAAGCCCAAACACGACTATGGTACATTGTCTCATTATGGAGTTCCGTGACTCTTGGCTTCATCATCAGATCTGATGGTAGAATGGTTCTTATCAAACGCAAATGCTTCACTTGTTGTAGAAAATACCAAAATCGCAACACGTTTTCATATAAAATTTGAAGAGTTCCCTCGATTTCGCCAAGATTCCATCATCAGATCCTGATTTGGTGGCTATGGGACCATTTGGAAAGAATACCCTTTCCAACAAAAAAAGAATTTCAAGCGACGGAGTTATGCCCGAACAAACATAAAAAAAAAAAAAAAAAAAAAAATAGAAACATCCGAATTGAGAACCTCCTCCTTTTTTAGAAGTCGGTTAAAAAGATAATATAATCAGATGAAATGTCACGGAAACAAATGTTATTAACACTGCTTAGAAGCGACTTCCACAATAAAAATACACGCAGTAAACATGAAATTGTAATACCAAAATTCAGATTAACAAAAACTAGCTAGTCTTTTATTATAAAAAACACTATACGCTTTTATAACAAGTTGCCAAAGTCAGTAGAACTGACCGATGGAAAGTTCAAAAACTATATTAAACGTGTCCTTATGAAAAAAGCATACTACAAAATCAAGGACTACGTTGATGACAAAGAAGTTTGGCTATGATTCCTTCTGCGCATGCGGCTTCCCTGGTAGCTCATAAACGGCACAGATTTGTGGATGTCTCTAACTATTCTCTATCTCATTATTCTTTTTCTTTTGATTCAGATTATTAGAGTAGTTTTCAAATCATTTTTTCTCATATTTTGCTCAGAATAGTTACAGCACTGATGACAATATTTGTGTCACTTGTTTAATTTAGTTCTTTAATTAAATAATCTTTTTTTTATATACTTACCTTTGTATAGATGCTTTTTTACCCATTATTTGTGAATGAGTGAACATTGAAGGTTTTTTAGATTCCCGGATGCTGTTTAACTTTTGTTAAATATTCCTTTTGTTTTACATTTTTTGTATAGCAAGCTACGACCTATTGTCGGGCCTACGCTGTCCCCCCATACTTTAGTACTAATGCTGTAATGAAACATAATATTGTAATACCAAATGATTTGAAAAGAGTAACCATGGAGTTTCTTGCCGGTTCATCTCCATGGAATCTACCAACGAACCGTGCATCTTTTTCGACGTTTTATAAGTGCCCATCCAGGCCTATGTGAAATAAAATATTTTGATTTTGCTATAAAGCAATTTGACATTTTGATATGTTGCACTTGTTTATTATGACCAATTTAAGTGTGCAGTTCAAAGTGGCGCTGCTTGCAATGAAAATTTCCATGGATGAAAAAAAATGGTACATTTATTTTAGTTCTGTGTTTTCCCACCTTCACAGGTTATAATTTTGTTCGAGTTGTTTCGTCTATCGTAGATTAATCTATGGTCCCATTAAAAACATGGACAAATTTTTAGGAATCATTCAGACCACCAAATTAAAGACAATGGTAATAAAATAATAAGAAAAACGCATTAGATATTTACAAGATAAATAAATCACATACCTAATGAAAATACACAAAAAATGTTGGTTACCCAATGCATAGGTAATGAGTCTTTGTTATCTCAGGGGTTTTTAACCCCCGACGCAAAAACGACGGGGTGTTATTAGTTTGACGTGTCTCTGTGTGTGTGTGTCTGTCTGTGGCATCGTAGCTCTCGAACAGGTTAGGTTAGGTTAGATTGATTGTGATTTTTTTGTTTGAAAGGTGAATTAGTGGGGAGTGTTCTTAGCTATGTTTAATGGCGGATTACATTTTTATTCAACAACTACCTCAATATGGGTATCAAATGAAAGGGCTTGATTAGCAGAATACTATACGCTACAATAATTTCAAATCCAAGATGGCCGCCAGCACAAAAAAGGTGATTTACATTTTTTTTCACAACTCACTCAATATGGGTATCAAATGAAAGGGCTTGG
The DNA here is from genome assembly GCA_916618015.1 of Xestia c-nigrum. Taxonomy (NCBI): domain Eukaryota; kingdom Metazoa; phylum Arthropoda; class Insecta; order Lepidoptera; family Noctuidae; genus Xestia; species Xestia c-nigrum. The sequence continues at coordinate 23,188,186 of OU745246.1, forward strand.
CTAGTAGAATCATATACCTGAAATAATGAAAACAACCCTATGTGTCGGGGGTTTTTTAATTATTTACTTTAAAGCGATTCTCATTATTTACATGAAAAATTAACTCACTATATTTTATTATTTTATCTAGCAAACTAACCTAGAATAAATAATATTAAACTATTTTACAATCACATTACTTTAAAACACTTTTAAACGATCAAACAATGAAAGGAAGTGTCTGCCGATGCGATTCTATGCGCACGCGGCGTTCGTATCTACTCGGATGTTGTCGGCAAGGCTCGTGCTAACGGCCAGTTCAAAGGTGACCTCCAGCCGATCGGCAATCCAGCGCAAACACTAGCCGTGCGAATACGTTGCTTTGTCGCTGATTTCCCTCCAAACCATTTTAACGGTTTTACTATTGTTACATCGGACCTACTAGAACATTCGAGAAAGCCAGTGATTACAATGTGTGTACGTTAGAAGTTCGAGAGCATTCTATTATTATTAGTTTTAAAGTTAGGTAGGTACAGTAAGCGTTCATAAGTGCACAGGCACGCTAAGGATCGTATTGCTGTGAACGCACGGGCGAGCGTCCGTGCGGCTGTATGTGTAAGCTGTCTCAATACAGTACCTACGCACACCACAGCCACAGAGTCGCCTACTGTCGCAAGTTGTCGCGTCGCTCTCCACGAAACAAAAAGATATATATTACCGTCTCTTTTGTTATACACGCAGCAAACGCATGATCGTATTTGCATTGGATAGCTAAACTTCGACCATATCTACCAGGTGTTAATAGCTGTTTAGGTTAAGCAGTGGGTTCACGATCAACGTGTCTTGAGTTCAAATCCCGTTTACATTATATGGGTTTTTTTTTTTTGTAACCACTTTAATTAATATTTGTATTTTATGCAAAAACTATTTACTTAGGTATTTATTTTGAAATGGGTTCATGCTCATTATTTATTTTTATAAAGATTTAAATATAAGTTAATAACCCATTATACTTATTTATGTGATTGTGTAATAGTTTTTCGGTGTTGGAAGGTGGAAAAAAAAGTCGTGCTGACAGATAACAAAAATTGTTTTATTCGTTTCATTTATTCATATAATTAACAACTTTAATAAGATTTGTAACGTCACATTCCTACCTAGATATGAGAAGTTCTCTTGTAACCGTTCATAAGATTTTTTTGTGTATCTGTATACCCACTTTGAAGTCATTTTTTATTAACATAACAAGGATATTCTTATCACACAAATATAATTGTTGATACCCACTTCTATCTATCGGTATTCAACAGAGCTTACTGAAATCTAATACATAATTTATACTTCGTGAATATGTTTTTTATGTGACGTCACAATAAATGTAACTCATATTGAGGTTATAGTTTAAGTGTTCATTTTCCTGAAGAAAAGAAGATTGAAACTAAACCTCAATTTAGACAAAATATTAATCCTAATGTTCTAGTTTTAATTAGACGTTTTACAAAATGTTTAGTGAATATCACTAAACATTTTGTAACACGTCTATAATAATATATAATATAATATAGAATAATTCCTAAATTGAGGTTTAGTTTCAATCTTCTTTTCTTCGGGAAAATGAACACTTAAACTATAACCTCAATATGAGTTACATTTATTGTGACGTCACATAAAAACCATGTTCACGAAGTCTAAATTATGTATTAGTTTTTAGTAAGCTCTGTTGAATACCGATAGATAGAAGTGGGTATCAACAATTATATTTGTGTGCTTAGAATATCCTTGTTATGTTAATAAAAAATGACTTCAAAGTGGGTATACAGATACACAAAAAAATCTTATGAACGGTTACAAGAGAACTTCTTATATCTAGGTAGGAATGTGACGTTACAAATCTCATTAAAGTTGTTAATTATATGAATAAATGAAACGAATAAAACAATTGTTGTTATCTGTCAGCACGACTTTTTTTTCCACCTTCCAACACCGAAAAAATATTACACAATCACATAAATAGTTTAGATGGGTTATTAACTTATATTTAAATCCTTATAAAAATAAATAATGAGCATGAACCCATTTCAAAATAAATACCTAAGTAAATAGTTTTTGCATAAAATACAAATAATAATTAAAGTGGTTACAAAAAAAAAAAAACCCTAATTATGAAAACGGGATTTGAACTCAAGACACGTTGATCGTGAACCCACTACTTAACCTAAACAGCTATCAACGCCTGGTAAATATGGTCGAAATTTAGCTATCCAATGCAAATACGATCATGCATTTGCTGCGTGCATAACAAAAGAGACGGTAATATATTTCTTTATGTTTCGTGGAGAGCGACGCGACAACTTGCGACAGTAGGCGACTCTGTGGCTGTGGTGTGCGTAGGTACTGTATTGAGACAGCTTACACATACAGCCGCACGGACGCTCGCCCGTGCCTTCACAGCAATATGATCCTTAGCGTGCCTGTGCGCTTATGAACGCTTACTGTACAAAGATAAGACTCAATGAAACCGGGTGTCTGAAATAATTTTCGCGCCATTGTGATTAATAAGTATCTTAAAGACTTTTGCACACTAGAGACTAGCCTGTCTTAAGACAGAGAATTACTAAAGGGAATAAATAGCCCATCTCGCTCGCACTAGTAGAAAAATAGTCTATCTGTATTTAGTGTGCGAAAGCCCTTAAGTACTTGTTCACGTAGGAACGCGCGGGCGCGGCAGCGGGTACGGGCGCGGAGACGTGCCGAGTTCTAACTTGTTCACGAAGGAACGCGCGCGTGCGGTAGCGGGTGCGGGCGCGGAGACGTGACGAGTTCGTGTTCACATTGGCCGTCAGGCGTTTGCGCGAGTCCGTTTCTAGCGACAAGTTCATACTGGTTGAACTTACCTGATGTCGCGAGTGAATCGCGCGCTCCGCCGCTAGTTCGACGTGAACACACACAAACATCTCACGCGTTTGATATTGCCGCGAGAAAGCCGCGCGCGCCAGTTTCTTGCTTGCCCGCTACTTTGACCGCACGTGCGTTGTGTACGTGAACACTTGGATATTACGCCATATGTTTGATATTTCGTGACCGCACCCGCCACCGCGCCCGCGAGTCAATGTGAATGAGTACAATGAGTACTTAGTGAACCAGTGAACTTTATCTGGTAACCTTTAAATACCCCCAGCTTCTCTGTACAATTACATATTCATACCTATACAGCAACATTTTATGTTCTCTTTCGTCTTCATAACACAACACACACACTATATTGTTTTGGCCCAGAACTGCACCACTTCCAAAGCTTTGTCGGTAGCAGTACAGGGGTCGCTTTGGTTGCAATATTTGAAGCTCAGCGAGCAAGATGGAAAGGAGGTGTAATATAATTTGCAACACAGTTCCACACTCACACACGACCGCTGATGTTTTGTGTTACATCATTTAATTCATGAACAGCTTTTTTTCATGCCATAACTAAAAGCCATTTATCAGCCATTAGCTTAGTTTGATGAACAGAATGCGTCGATGGCTAAGTGATGGGTCTCATTACAACCATGTATGAACGAACCATTGTGTTCTCTAGAAAGCTTGCAAAATACAGCTTTCAGTAAGTTATTTCAGCCATTACGTGCTATTATAATAATTAAACATTCCTTTTCAACAGTAACAAATCTCTTTGATTGCCGTCTAGGCTTTTCTTAAGCACGCTTCGTACGTGACAATAAACAAAAGATGTCTGCAAGGACAGACGACAAAAGATTCATGATACAGTATTCTCAGTTATTTGACTGTAGCAACTCAAAAGCGATCTTGTTGTAACAGTGATAAAGATCACTTTGATTTTCAGACTGTCTGACTTGTTATTGGTAACACAACTGCCACCTTAGCGTGACGTTGGTGGACGTCAACATTAAATAGTAGATGTATATATCTTTAAATAAAACTAGTAAATGAGGGAAAAAAATAGCTACATTGCCTAATAAAAAAATACACTATGTAGGTAGTTAAAAAAAGAACCGGGTCGCGGGTACGTAAATTTCACTGAGTTCATTCGGAGCGTTTTAAAAGGTAACCACTTCCCTGGCAGTTGTAGTGGTTGTCCGGGGCAATCGTTGAGGTGGATGACGTCACGGTCTTGCAGTTATGGTAGTGTCCGCTGCAGAGACGTAGGCAGCATGCAGGATAAAAAAATAGGTGTCGAGCGTAGTCTCGTACCGGGACCCCAATCGGGGTTACACAAATTCACTGTTAGGTAAAATATAATTTGATTATTAGCGATAGAACGTATTGCAATTAGAGAAATATAAAAAAATAGTGTTACGAGCTGGGTATGAGATAAATTAATAACTACCGATTAAACAACACAATAACTTTATTAATCACAAAACAACTTAAACTTAATCACAAATACACTACTGATCACTATTCGCTTAGATATCGCACTTCAAGTTCACTTCGATTCGCTTCGCTGTGTAGCCAAAACAAGACTGCCGGTCGTGTTTTTTTTTTTTTTTTTGGAATGGGCATCTCGCAGTTCAGTCTGAGAAGACTGGCTTCTGCTTAACCGGGCAAGTCCTGTGGATGCCTTGAATTTAAGGCCTCCAGCCAGGGCGAAAATAACTAAAAACTAAGCGACAGCGCTGTAAGGGCACCCCCTGTGGGGTACGAACCTCGGCTTAGGGCGTCGCTGGGGGCAGCAAAGGGACAGGCTGGATCTGATTGTCATTATTTAGGGACTGATTTATCACTACAGGCTCAGCATCGTGGGCTGGCTCGAGCAAGGGTCGGGGAGGGATTGAACGGGGATTTCGCGCCGGACCTCTGCGGCGAGGTCGGTAGGTTTTCGGTTTGTATTTGTACACTCTACGAACTGTACTGGTATCTTTCCTACTCTCTTGCAAGATAGTGATCGGATCGTCGGGGGCGACTAGGGTGTGACGCGGACGTTGGACGGAGCTAATACGCGATGGGTCGTACCGGGCGGCCGATGCGATTAGGGGATTCCTATGCTTAATAGCAGTGTCGAAGTAACGCTTGGAAAGGCGTTTCATGAACTGCTTAACGGTGGGGATTCTAAGGTCTACGTGAAGACTATCGTTACGGACGTAAGGTGGGGCACCGGTGATCTTACGGAGAAATCGGTTCTGACTGCCGGTCGTGGCCCTGAGCGCTCTATTTATACTCGCCAACAGACACACCAGAATAACCACGAACATTCGAGAGGGTCATAAAAAACACTAACAAAAGATTCGTAGGTACCTACCTACCAGGTAGATTACCTATAAAAGTAGTAGGTATAAGCTACTTGTACAAAACAAACAAATATGAACCGTATGCCCTAGGCATACGGTCGAAACTCTAATGTCTTTGTATAAATAGGTCGCGAGTTTGTACAGTGCCGACCAAAAGTCGATAGGCAATCTCACAAAGCAATAGCTTGACGTTTAGTTTGACTTACGACCTTCTACTTTCAACAAAATAGATATTGTCAGCAACTAGTTGTAGTTCATAATTTCAATGCCAATATCTAAGACATGATGGCCTAGCGGTTGGACCCGTCCAGAATAAAGAGTGAATCAGTAAGCCGTGAGTTCAAATCCCGCACAGTTACTTTTAGACTTTTTGTAAGTTTTTATTTTACTCTACAGAAATATTATATTCTTTAACTTGTTTGCTTTGTTCACACATTTCGTAAAGTTAGGGAGGTAGATAGAAAAATAAGTCAAGAATTTTGTTAGATTTCTGTGAGGTAGACATGAGTTTTATGAATATTTTAACTTGATCGGAATGAACTTTATCGTTTGGTTGTAGTCATACATAATACACTATATAATGTGGTAGTTGATGGTCAGTGACGTGTGGTTTAATAGATAGCGGTATTGTTGTTGGTGTGATTCTTAAAATGCGGGCAAATATTAATATTAAGGCGAGGGCGACTATTATCGCGAATTATCCGCGCTTCATAAAAGTGGCCTTAATAGAACTGAATGTGAGTATTATAATTATTTATGAATTGTAACTTAAACATTAAAAATTAAAAATGAATGGGTATTATAAATTGTTCATTTATTTGGTGACCTGTGGTTTACTTAATTCGTTTTTTTTTTTCAATCTATCATGCAAGATAAATAATTAATTAAGATTGTTTATTATTGGATTTATAAATGCAGAGTGAATGAAGTCACTTTAGTATTTATTACAGCTGCCTAACATCATTTTTTTTTGTTTAGAGAAATGCAGTAAGTCTCTGGATCAAAAGGTATGAGGAAGAAGGGAGCCTTGCAAGTAGACAGCGAAGTGGAAGGTCGTCGCTTATTAGCGAAGCGCAGCGACAACATATCGTGGGCGAGTATGAAACCAATGGTTTCACACCTACGACACACTCGGAGTCACCGCAAACTGTTCGCCGTGCCCTCCACGCTGAAGGCTTGCATCACAGAAGATCAGCTAAAATGCCCTTCTTGACAGAAAGACATAAAGAAGAACGATTACGTTTCGCACGGGAATATTTAGACTTTGACTGGATTATTTCCATTTTGTTCCGGTTCGCGGTCGCCACTCCAGAACATTTCGACCCCATCGGCCATCCGTTCTGCGAGCAATGTGCCCTGCCCACTGCCACTTAAGTTTAGCAATTCTTCGGGCTACGTCGGTGACCTTGGTTCTCTTGCGGATGTCTTCATTTCTGATGCGATCACGCAAGTAAACTCCGAGCATAGCCCTCTCCATTGCCCTTTGGGTGACTTTAAGCCGCATACGTCTACTTGACTGCATTGAAAATAATGGGGGTTATAATAATAATAAAGCTTTGTTTATTATTATTATAGTTATATAAAACTACAACACCACTCACTCACTCACTGATTGACATGTCGTTTCTCGGAATGGGTGAGAGATGGGTTAGGGGTTAGTTTTGAACAAATATAAAGTACTTCCGGTCGAGTAGAGGAAAATTATAGAGGACATTGAAATCCAAGATGGCGGCCGAGTCCATTTCCGGTTTCGGCGAGGAAAGGACTTGGACCGATTTCGACTCGTAGGTTTTGTAAAAGGTCCAAAATTATTTGAAAAAAAAGTAAAAAAAAAAAAAAAAACAAGATGGCGGCCGCGCTGGGACGTTTTGAAATTGGCGACTTTTTTCACTCGACTTTGACGAATTGTTTTGTTCTAATGATTTTTAAAGTCGGCAACATTGACCTTGCCAATTTGTAGGTCATTTCAATGGCAACTGTGAAAAATTATGACATTTTGAAAATCCAACATGGCGGACGCTGTGGCGGCCATTTTGTGTCATGGTGGAATTTTCGACTTTTTTTTAATGCATTTTTCGTGTAGTTGGCAACATCTGACGGGTTCGAGATGTACCGAGCGGTCGTGTGTTTTGTTAAGGAGTGTTGCCTGATGCAAAAAATTTCCCCATTTTTAGGGTATTTTCCCAGATTTTCCCCGAAAACATGAAAAGTAGAAATAACGACATTTTGAATGGAGACTTTGTCTAGCTGGCAACTTTGAGGAGCCCCAAATGACATTTGACCATTTTCATCACTTTCAACTGGCAACCCCAAAAAATATTAAACTTTTTCATTTTTGGGACTTTTTCACTTTGGCGAATTACTTTGTTTTACCAAACTCAAAAGTTGGCAACACCGAGTACACCGGTCGGTGGTCTGTATCCTTGAAATTTCCAGAAAATTATGACTTTTCAGAAAAACAAAATGGCGGCTGGTGTGGCGGCCATCTTGTGAAATCGACAAAAATTCACAATTTTCGAGACGATTTTTCGGGTAGTTGGCAACATCGGACGGGTTTGAGTTGTACCGAGCGGTTGTGTGTTTTGTAGAGGAGTGTTGCCTGGTGCAAAAATTTTCCCCATTTTTTGGGTAGTTTTCCTGATTTTCCTCAAAAACATGAAAAGTAGAAATAACGACATTTTGAATGGAACTTTTACATAATCACTAAGAATGGGACGCCCCAAATGACATTTGACCATTTTCATCACGTTCAGCTGGCAACCCCGAAAGACATTGGGGTTTGAATTTTTTGGTCAGACCTGACTTTGGCGAATTACTTTGTTCTACCAAACTCAAAAGTTGGCAACACCGAGTACACCGGTCGATGGCCAGTATCCTTGAAATTACCAGAAAATTATGACTTTTCAGAAAAACAAAATGGCGGCTGGTGTGGCGGCCATCTTGTAAAACTGACGAAAAATCCTTATTTTCAACACGATTTTTCGGATAGTTGGCAACATCCGACGGGTTTGAGTTGTATGAAGCGGTTGTTTGTTTTCACATGAAGTGTTTTCTGGTGCAAAAAATTTCCCCATTTTTAGAGTAATTTCCCAGATTTTCCCCGAAAACATGAAAAGTAGAAATAACGACATTTTGAATGGAACTTTTACATAATCACCAAGAATGGGACGCTCCAAATGACATTTGACCATTTTCATCACTTTCAGCTGGCAACCCCGAGAGCCACTGGGCTTTGAATTTTCGGGTCAGACCTGACTTTGGCGAATTACTTTGTTCTACCAAACTCAAAAGTTGGCAACACCGAGTACACCGGTCGGTGGCCTATATCCTTGAGATTTCTAGAAAATTATGACTTTTCAGAAAAAAAAAATGGCGGCTGGTGTGGCGGCCATCTTGTAAAAACGACTAAAAATCCGAATTTACGACACGATTTTTCGGGTAGTTGGCAACATCTGACGGGTTTGAGTTGGACAGAGCTGTTTTGTGTTTTGTTGAGGAGTGTTGCCTGATGCAAAAAATTACCCCATTTTTAGGGTAATTTTCCTGATTTTCCCCAAAAACATGAAAAGTAGAAACAACGACATTTTGAATAAAAAATTTACATAATCGCCAAGAATGGGATGCTCCAAATGACATTTGATCATTTTCATCACTTTCAGCTGGCAACTCTGGCACCTATCGGGGCTTGAATTTTCGGGTCAGACCCGACTTTTGCGAATTGTTTTGTTCTACCAAACTCAAAAGTTGGCAGCACCAAGTACACCGGTTTATAGCCTATATCCTTGACATTTCAGAAAAATTATGACTTTTTAGAAAAACAAAATGGCGGACAGTGTCGCCATCTTATAAAAATTACAAAAAAACAAAATTTTCGATACGATAAATGGGTCAGTTAGCATCTCCCAACTGGATTAAGTTGTATGAACTGGTTGTGTGTTTTGTCAAGGAGTGTTGCGTGGTGCAATTTTTTTTCCCAGTTTTAGGGAATTTTCCAGATTTTCCCCAAAAACTTGATATGTAGAAATAACGTCATTTTGAATAGAAATGGTGCGTAACCACTAAGAATGGGGTACCTCAAATGACATTTGACCATTTCCATCGCTTTCAACAGGCAACCCCGAGAGTCATTGGTGATTGAATTTTCAGGTCAGACCCGACTTTGGCAACTTCGTTTGTTCTACCAATTTATGATTGGGTTCCTTCGAATGGTGGTTAGGAGAGGGCGAGGGAAGCGAGCTGGCGACCCCGTTGCATAAGGATGAGGTCACGGTAGCATTCCGGTGGTAGGCAGGTCCTGGGGGGAACGAAGCGAGAAGGTGGCGAGCGTAGCGAGCCGGCGACTATTACCGGTGGTGATACGGTAAGGTGAAGGGGGGAGGTGGCGAGCGAAGCGAGCCGGTGTCCCCGTAGCGTGGGGTTAAGGTCACGGTAGCTTTCCGTCGGTAGGCAGGTCCTGAGTGGAGCGAAGTGGGGAAGTGGCGAGCGTAGCGAGCCGTCATCTGAAAACCTGTCCGGTGGCGGTACCGGTAAAGCGAAGTGGGGAGGTGGCGAGCGAAGCGAGCCGGTGACCCCATGGCGTGAGGATGAGGTCACGGTAGCTTTCCGGTGTTAGACAGGTCTTGAGTGGAGGAAAGTGGGGAAATGGCGAGCGTAGCGAGCCGTCGACTGAAAACCTGTCCGGTGGTGGTACCGCTAAAGCGAAGGGGGGAGGTGACGAGCGAAGCGAGCCGGTGACCCCATAGCGTGAGGATGAGGTCACGGTAGCTTTCCGGTGGTAGACAGGTCTTGAGTGGAGGAAAGTGGGGAAATGGCGAGCGTAGCGAGCCGTCGACTGAAAACCTGTCCGGTGGTGGTACCGGTAAAGCGAAGGGGGGAGGTGGTGAGCGAAGCGAGCCGGTGAACCCACAGCGTGAGGATAAGGTCACGATAGCATTCCGCTGGTTGGCAGGTCCTGAGTGGTGTGAAGAAAGGAAGTCGCGAGCGTAGCGAGCCGTCGACTGAAAACCTGTCCGGTGGTGGTACCGAAAAAGCGAAGGGGGGAGGTGGCGAACCAAGCGAGCCGGTGAACCCACAGCGTGAGGATAAGGTCACGATAGCATTCCGGTGGTTGGCAGGTTCTGAGTGGTGTGAAGAAAGGAAGTCGCGAGCGTAGCGAGCCGTCGACTGAAAAGCTTTCCGGTGGTGATACCGGTAAATCGAAGAGGGGAGGTGGCGAGCGAAGCGAGCCGGTGACCCCGTAGCGTGAGGATATGGTCATGGTAGCATTCCGGCCATTGGCAGGTCCTGAGTGGAGTGAAAAACGTAAGTCGCGAGCGTAGCGAGCCGTAGACCGAAAAACTGCCCGGTTGTGATATCGGTAAAGCGAAGCGAGAGGTTCAAAGTTTGTATACCGAAGGGTATTCGAATCGCCTCTCCCAAACCTCCCCTAAAATTGAAAGGGCTACAACTTCATTACGGTTAGATATAGCCGTAAGATGTTTCAACAAACACTATAAAATGCGTTGAAATCTGGTCATGGGGAGGTGGCTAGCGAAGCGAGCTGGCGACCCATGTATCGTAGGGACAAGTTCAAGATAGATTTCCAGTGGTAGGTAGGTCCTGAGTGGAGCTAAGCCCAGAGTTGGTCAAAATGAATTTTCAAAATTTCCTTTCTCTGAAAGGAAATCATTAATTGTCGGCTCAAAAACCGCGTTACCGGTCAACGAAAAAAACGTTACACCAGTGTTTGGGAGGTCAGTCTGAGTATTTTTTACTACTGCCCCAATTCTTTACAACCATTCGTTCAGCTGATTTTTTGGGTTGAAAAATCTGGTTTTTCGTAAGTTTTATTTGACTGTAATCTTTTCTTCTGCTGGCGAATAAGTGATATGAGTTCGTTGAGATGATGATTTTGGTCAAGGATTTTACAAACCACTTTAGCTGCTCTTTTGATAAAGCTGGGAACTAAGGATTCAAACCTGAAACTTTTGCCCATCTTTAAAAGAAGCGAAACGACTATTTTGAGAAATGGTCGCGAATGTGTCTTGCAGCACTTTTCACATTACATCTGGGTTATTTTCAGCCTCCCAAACAAGCCGGATTCCGAAAAGGCTGACCACATAGATATGTCACTGTAAAATTGTCAAACACGTTATATTACATTAAAACGTGTTTCTCTCTAGCGATATTGTAAACTCTCGAATTATTGTCAACTGAATATACGGAAGTATCTTTGCCCCCATAATCGGGACTTGGGGCACCCCCCCGTTAGGTTAGTTAGGTTCCTTTAAACCCTGCACTCGGAAATAGGGGCCCCGCGAAGCGGGGTTCCTTCGACTACGCTTTTTAGGGGAATACGTATAAAGTGGTTTAAGGTTAGGTTACATTAATCGATATTTCTCAGGAACGGTACAGAATTTTTTCATGAGAGTGGTAACCACTGGGCAATGGGGACGTACTTGCCTACACACCACGTGAGTTGACTACCATCCCATGCATTTCACGTTTTAAGCAGTGTGTTCGTTTGACAATAATTCGAAAGTTTACAATATCGCTAGAGCGATTACAATATAACGTGTTTTACAATTTTACGGTGACAGATACATACACTGCGGTATACAGAAGACCGGCGTTGTTGTTTAGCCTTTGTGGACTACGAGATATCTTTTGATTTCATCGAGACGTGGGCTGTACTGCAGTCTCTCCAACGCTGCCAAATTGGCGGGTACATCGAGGTTTTAAAGTGTTTGTACAAAAACACCACATGTCATTCCGACTTCATGATCAAACCTCGGAACCTATCCTACATCAGCGAGGTATGAGATAGGGAGATATCATATTTACGAAACTGTTCTTGCGCTGGAGGATGTCTTATACTCTCCCCTCCCCAACTTTATAACGATTCAGGTTAGCCATTAGGTGTTTGAACAAATATTATCGTAGGCGTCGAAACCTGTCCGGTGGCAGAGATATGGTCATGATAGCTTTCCGGTAGCAGGTAGGTCGACAAGTAAATTGTATTTTAATGTTTTTTGTATGAGAAAAGGTTTTAATGGGAAATCATCAAATAACTTCTCCCACTCTGGGCGGAGCGGGAAGTAGTGTAACTTGAGAGACTTGGAACTTACTTTTTCACATTCATAAACAGCCACAGAGAGGTGGCAAAAATCATTTTTCAAAATCTCTTCTCCCTCCCCTTCACTCCGCCCCCCATCGTATCTCGAAAACTGGCACAAATAGTAGTTGTTTTTAATTCTCACTTAATACTATTGAGGGGCGTTGAAATTTTTATGAATTACCCTCTCCTCCCCTCTCCAACCGGGGAGATTGTTTAACTTGAAAGGACTGTAACTTCATAACGGTTAGGGATAGTCTTTAGGTGTTTGAACAAATATTATCATAGGCGTCGAAACCTGTCTGGTGGTAGAGATAAGGTCACGATATCTTTCCGGTAGGTCGACAAGTCAATTGTAAGGTAATGTTTTTTTAATGAGAGGTCTGAGTGTTAAATATGTTTATAGATTATATTAGAGGTTCTTATGGGGTTTCAAAATCTTTAAATTAATACATTCTCAAGTTTAATTTTATTTTAATATCTTATTTTTATTGAATTAGTATTCAGAATGTGTTAAGGGTTCTTAAGTGTTTTCATACTGTTTTAAGGATTCCTATTGATTCTCAAAATTTCATAAGGTTAAGGAAAACAATTAAAATATGGGTTGGTATCGTTATTCGAGTGATTTGAAGATGCTGATTTAGAATGATTAGAGCTTTATCAAGTGGAAACATTTAGTCCTTTTGGGCTTATTTGGCATCCGAAAAAGCGAAGGGGGGACAATAATACATATACATCAGCGAGGTATGAGATAGGGAGATATCATATTTACGAAACTCCTCAACTTTATAACGATTCATGTTAGCCCATTAGGTGTTTGAACAAATATTATCGGAGGCGTCGAAACCTGTCCGGTGGTAGAGATATGGTCATGATAACTTTCCGGTAGCAAGTAGGTCGACAAGCAAATTGTATTGTAATGTTTTTGTATGAGAAAAGGATTTTAATGGGAAATCATCAAATAACTTCTCCCACTCTGGTCGGAGCGGGAAGGAGTGTAACTAGAGAGACTTGGAACTTACTTTTTCACATTCATAAACAGCGACAGAGAGGTGGCAAAAATCATTTTTCAAAATCTCTTCTCCCTCCCCTTCACCCCGCCCCCCATCGTATCTCGAAAACTGGCACAAATAGTGGTTGTTTTTTAATTCTCACCTAATACTATTGAGGATCGTTGAAATTCGTATACCCTCTCCTCCCCTCCCCAACCTTCCCTAAACTTGAAGAACTGTAACTTCATAACGGTTAGGGATGGCTGTTAGGTGTTTGAACAAAGATTATCATAGGCGTCGAAACCTGTCTGGTGGTAAAAGACCTTTCCGGTAGCAGGTAGGTCGACAAGCAAATTGTAGGGTAATGTTTTTTTAATGAGAGAAGGTCTGAGTTTTTAAATAAGTTTATAGATTATATATTAGGGGTTCTTATGGGGTTTCCGAATTTTTAAATAATTCTCAAGTTTAATTTTATTTTAATATCTATTTTTTATTGAATTAGTTTTCAAAATGTGTTAGGGGTTCATACTGATTTAAGGATTCCTATTGGTTCTCAAAATGTCATAAGGCTAAGGAAAAAACTCAAAATATGGGTAGGTATCGTTATTCGAGTGGTCTGAAGATGCTGATTTAGAATGATTAGAGCTTAATCAAGTGAAAAGGTTCACTAGAGGTTGACAAGTGGAAGACTCTTCTTTAGGGTCGTGTTTGAGAATTAACATTTAGGGATTTTAAAAGTGAAAAAAAGCTACCACCACAAGCACGCGAGCTGCTTGCAGCTCGCGCAGCACACAAAAACTAGTTTCGGTATAAAAGTATGTTTACAATTTAAAGTGTTAGTAAATTTCTTAAACTAGGTTAGTTTGTGATAATAATATGTTTTTTATAATAATATTTTCCTTGCTGTTTCCTCTTACACGAACCCCTTTTGGGTAAAAGCCTCCTCTAATTCCCTCCATTTATCCCTATTCCGGGAAGATTCCAACCAGTCTTTACCTGCTATTTCTTTAATATCGTCAGCTCAACGTTTAAGTGGTCTGCCTTTGTTTCTTTTTCCGGCAGGTCCTGCCCATTTGGTAGCTTGTAAAGACCATCTCTTGTCTGTGTACCTTGACAAATGACCAGCCCATTTCCACTTAAGTCGCAGAGCTTGTTCAAGAGCATCTGTGAGCTTAGTTTTCCTCCTTATGTCTTCACTTCGAATTTTTTGTATTTTTCTTATTTTGAGCATACTTCGTTCCATTGATCGCTGGCATATTTTGATTTTACTTTTTATTTTATTTGTGAATGTCCATGTTTGGCTGCCATAATTTAGGCTTGGAACTATACATGTATCCATGACGATTTTCTTTAATTTTGAATCATAGTCTCCCTTCAAAATGTCTTTGTGCATCCAAAATTTTTTCCATGTGCTGTTGATCCTTCTGTCCACTTCCTCTTCATTACTGTTTTTGTTGAGTGAGATTTGTTTTCCGAGGTACATGTATTCTTGTACATAATATATATATAACATGTATAGGTCTTTCTATGCTGTTTGTCATCACCTTAGTCTTGTTTGCGTTCATATGTAGACCACACTTTCTACTTTCATATGCAAGAGATTGCATCATTTGTTCTAACTCTCTGGCAGATTTGGCAAACAAAATGATGTCGTCTGCAAATCTCAGGTGACTAAGGTGGTGCCCTAGTATACATATTCCGTTCCGGCTCCAATCAAGGTTTTTGAAGGCACATTCCAGTACTGCTACAAAGAGTTTCGGTGATAGAGGATCACCTTGTTTGACACCTTTCTCTATTGAAATCTGTTCTCCTTTTTTTTCCATCTTGATTCTGCTTGTACTTTGAGAGTAGATGTTTTTTATGATGTTGATGTATGTCTTACTTACACCACATTTATTGAGGGCTTTCCAGATGGAAGTGTGAGCTATGGTATCAAATGCCTTTGTGTAGTCTACATAAGCTATATAGAGCGGTTGATTGAATTCTTTATATTTTTCTAGTATTTGTTCCAAGGTGTGGATGTGATCTATTGTTGAAAAACCTGAGCGGAAGCCTGCTTGTTCGATTGGTTGTGATGCGTCTATGATTGGTGTAATCCTGCTTAACAATATTGTTGTGAAAAGTTTATAAGTGCTCGGCAATAGACTGATTGGTCTATAGTTCCCAATGTCTAGTGGGTCTCCTTTTTTGTATAGCAGAACTATATCAGAATTACACCATTGTTTGGGGACCTTTTCTGTTTTGAGACATGAATTAAAAACTTGTGTTAGATGTGAGAGTAAGAGGGGTGCCCCAATTTTTAAAATTTCGTTAGTTATATTGTCCGGGCCTGGGCTCTTTTCTGTTTTGAGTTTTTTGAGATGTTCAAGTACCTCACACTCATCAATAGGTTTTACTGTTTCTTCTTCCTCTTCAGGATCTATGTAACTGTCTTCCGTCTCGTTTACTTCCGGATTTTTTTTATACAACTCCTTGTAAAACTCTGTGGCGTGGTTGATTACATCTTGCCTTGTTTTCGTTTCTCCAAATCCTTTTTTGAGTTTTCCTATCCAGTTTCTGTGTATCGTTAATTCTTTATAAGCTCGTTTCGAACTTCTATATTTATTTAAGTTTCTCTCTACAACTTCTCTTTTATACTTATTGTAATCACTTCTTATAGCCTTGCTGCACATCTTAAACAGATTCTTTAGCTCTTCTTTCATTTCTTTGGTTTTGTGTTTGGTTTGGATTAGTTTAGTGCGTTTATCTATTAGGTCTCTTGTTGTTCTGCTCAAGATTTTTGTCTTATCTTTTGAGTTGTTGTATTTTATTTTTAGGCTACTTGTAATTGCATGTTCCACTTTATCATAGTAATGTTGTACATTATTTTCTTCAGGTGGTACACAGAATTGTGTCTCTAGGTTTTCTTTAAGGCTTGCTAAATACAATAATTTTTCAGTGTCGGTTTTTGGTATTCCAGGTAATGAGCTGCAAGTTTTCCTGTCTTTCTTAAGTGATTTCAAGCTAAAGGATGATCTTACTAGTCTGTGGTCCGATGGAAATGGCACATTATTTAGTACTTCTATGTTGGTTATTTGCCTTGGTTGGTTGCACATAATATAATCAATTTAATTTTTTGTTTTTTGGTCTGGAGATATCCAGGTCCATCTGCGATCAGCATTCTTTTTAAAATATGTGTTCATTATGCTCAGATTTTGTTCGTAGGCATACTGTACTAGTCTGTTACCTTTCTCATTTCGCTTTCCGTATCCAAATTTTCCCATTATAAATTTTTCATATTTTTTAGGTTGTCCTAGTCTAGCATTAAAATCTCCCATTACAATCACATTTCGGTCTTGATTCTCTTGCGCCTCTCTTAAATCATTGTAAAATTTATCAGTCTCCTCTTCGGAAGCTTGCTCGGTAGGTGCATAGGCCTGCACAAGGGTTAATGATTCATGCTCATATTTTAGTTTCAGGACTGCCACTCCTTCTGATATACCCGTGAAGCTTACAATGTTTTGTTTGTGAATTTTCTTGACTAAGAAACCTACCCCATTCAGCCCGCTGGTTTCACCTATATAGCATAATATGTATTCTCGATGTTCTTCTACATTGCAGCCCATTCTCCTTACTTCTCCCAAGCCTATTATATCAAAATTTATGTTCTTGAGAGCGTAGGTCAGTTCTAATAATCGTTCCCTTGTAGACAACGATCTTACATTATCCTACTAATATTATAAATGCGAAAGTTTGTTTGTATGGATGTATGGATGTTTGTTACTCTTTCACGCAAAAACTACTGAACGGATTTGGATGAAATTTTGCACACAGATGGTTTATAACCTGGATTAACACATAGGATACTTTTTATCCCGGTAGTAAGATCCCGTGGGACAATTTCAAACCTCACGCGGGCGAAGCCGCTGGCAGAAGCTAGTATGTACATATCTTCAGTTGCTGTGGTGCCTGTTCTAGTTTATTTTACGGTGTGGTGTCATGTTGGAATTTAGAGGGTTTTGGTCTTATACTCCCACGATGACCAGTCGGCTTGGGAGCAGGTTTTAATTGCTAATTATCCGTTTTTTCTTTGAGTGAGTTGCTTCGAGGACGGGTCATAAACTCGAAAGCATTCTTTGCAGCAATTTTCTTTGGACCCGCTGAGGAGGGTTGTTGGTTCTGGTTAGGTGAGTAGGACGATTCTCTCTTTCTTTTCTCACTCTTTTGGGTATCCGATGGTTTCTTAACTATTAGTTTTTCTCCTCGTAGGTAGGCAATATTGCCTTTGTTTCTTTCTTCTTCGAGTTTAGGTTGCAAAGACTTTCTTATTTCTAACGTTTCTTTCGTAAAGTCCTCTTTTATGTATATTCCTTCCGGGAGTTTCTTTTTGTTTTTGATGATTAAGTTTCGTTTCCAGTTGGAGGTGAAGGAGATAAGTATAGGTCGAAGTCCATTGCTTGTTTTTTGTCCGATCCTATAAGCTATATCGATTTCATTTTCTTGGATATCGAGTGACAGGTGGTTGTTGATTTTTTCTTTCATGAATTTTACTATATTGTTTTCTTCTGCCCGGTCCTCTTTTATTCCAAAAAATTATAAATTGTTCTTTTTCTTCTGTGTCTCTAATCCCTTTATTTTTTCTTTACGCTCCGAAACTTCTACTTCTAATTGAAGATTCTGGTTTTGTTCCTCTAGCATTTTGAACTTTTCGCCCAATTGCTGTGTAATATTTTGAGTAACAGCCTCTGTAATTGAAATTGTTTGCCTATCCATTTGTTCTTGGATTTTTTCCAGTAATTTTTGCATCTGGTCTTCCATTTCTTTTTGTGATATTTCAAAATTGGCGCGCAATATAATATATATGGTAAAATTCTTTAATGTTAGGATTTAACTTCTCTGTTTGGCAACACTATCTGTCAAAATAGTTTGTAATGTTGGTTAAATATGACACTTGAGTATTGTCTATGGTTTGCACTCAATAGTATTTTGAAGTTATGTTATGAATATTTTCACAGTAATATTTCAGTTATTTAGTTGATTTCATGCGCGATTTGTTCACTTGGTGCACTTTCCACAACTAAATGTTTAGTTATAACTATTGTATACACTGTTCTAACTTATTGAGACACTTTGTTTTCGAGTTTTTATAGCGAGTGATTATCGGAACGTCTGTTGTTTACTACGCCGGAAACGGAAGCCCTGGAAGAATGGGGGTTATACAAAATATTAATCCCTAATGTTCTAGTTTTAATTAGACGTGTTACAAAATGTTTAGCGATATTAATAATTATAACCCCCATTATTTTCAATGCAGTCAAGTAGACGTATGCGCATGGACCCCACAATGTTTCAACATATTTCGGTTCTTCTTAAATTTTCCCACACCTTTATGTAATGGGTTGTTAATTATGTTATACACCTCTCATCTCGTGTATCCCACCTTTGCACTATCAAACCCCATACATTTTCTATGGGGGCACTCATTCATCCATAATTCGACTTGAGTCTGTATTAGGGATTACATTTCTATCGAACCAGCGAGTGTTATCCTTGCGCCATAAATGAAGTCTACCCTTTTGACTTGATGTAAAAGTCTTTTCATCAGAAAAAATGGTAGTGATCCAGTCAAAGTCTAAATATTCCCGTGCGAGACGTAATCGTTCTTCTTTATGTCTTTCTGTCAACAAGGGCATTTTAGCTGATCTTCTGTGATGCAAGCCTTCAGCGTGGAGGGCATGGCGAACAGTTTGCGGTGACTCCGAGTGTGTCGTAGGTGTGAAACCATTGGTTTCATACTCGCCCACGATATGTTGTCGCTGCGCTTCGCTAATAAGCGACGACCTTCCACTTCGCTGTCTACTTGCAAAGCTCCCCTCTTCCTCATACCTTTTGATCCAGAGACTTACTGCATTTCTCTAAAACAAAACAAAAAAATATGTTAGGCAGCTGTAATACAGATGCTATAAATCAACACTTCACAATTCACTCTGCATTTGTAAATTCAATAATAAACACTAATTATGATAGATTGAAAAAAAAACAACGAATTATGTAAACCACAGGTCACCAAATAAATGCACAATTTATAATACCCATTCGCTTTTAATTTTTAATGTTTAAGTTACAATTCATAAATAATTATAATACTCACATTCAGTTCTATTAAGGCCACTTTTATGCAGCGCGATAATAGTTGCCCTCGCCTTAATATTAATATTTGCCCGCATTTTAAGAATCACACCAACAACAATACTGCTATCTATTAAACCACACGTCACTGACCATCAACTACCACATTATATAGTGTATTATGTATGACTACAACCAAACGACAAAGTTAATTCCGATCAAGTTAAAATATTCATAAAACTCATGTCTACCTCACAGAAATCGAACTAAATTCTTGACTTATTTTTCTATCTACCTCCCTAACTTTACGAAATGTGTGAACAAAGCAAACAAGTTAAAGAATATAATATATCTGTAGAGTAAAAACTTACAAAAAGTCTAAAAGTAACTGTGCGGGATTTGAACTCACGGCTTACTGATTCACTCTTAATTCTGGACGGGCCCAACCGCTAGGCCATCATGTCTTAGATATTACCATTGAAATTATGAACTACAACTAGTTGCTGACAATATCTATTTTGTTGAAAGTAGAAGGTCGTAAGTCAAACTAAACGTCAAGCTATTGCTTTGTGAGATTGCCTATCGACTTTTGGTCGGCACTGTACATCTGTTATTTAGGCAACTCCAACATAGTTGACGGCAGACGATGATGATGATACAGCAAACAATTTCCCATTTTGGTTAATGCTTGTGAATAGGATCAGTCGTTAAAGTGTTGAAATATAGAGGCTTAATCATAGTAAATAAAAAGTAGTAAATTAAAAAAATGGTAAATGTTAAGTCAATATTTCAAAAAAAATTAAATGGACCTATTTTCAGCTTGATTGCTTGGTCATCAAATTGCAACTAGATTACACTGTATAAAATTTTCGAAAAAGAGTAAAATGAAATCGACTTCCTCGAGTATTTTTCTAGTAATTTTATTTGTCATACGTGATGAACCCTCGCTGCTGCTAAAAGCGTTTTGGATTAAACTCTTATTTTATCCATTAAATGCTTGTATTTTATTTTGTCAAAGTCCACTTGTTTTCGTATAATTAATCACAACAGCCAGTGTTGCTTCCTACAATTTTTCAATTGTTTTGATTCATTTGAATTTCATCGCTACCCGCGCCGCGGCCACCGGGGCGCCGCCGCCGTTTCTACTGAATTTATGTCCGAAGCTTAGGGATTAAAAATAAGTGCTGAAAGTTTGTTTGGAAATTCGTAATTATTCCTTATATAGGGTACTTCCCGATTACCTCAAATCCTGAAATTTGGCAAGAAACAATGTGTCTCAACATATGTTTAGGAAAATTCTGAAAACATTAAATACGTAGTCTAATTGCAAAATACCAAGTTTATACGAACCCTCGGTGCTCTAGTCCAACTCGCACTTGGCAGGTTTTTTCCGATGGGAATTTCCAGCAGGTACTCGCCTTCTCTTCTACGAAATCTAAGAATCTTGCAACGTTGCAAACTTCGGTATAAAATGCGCGCAATCATGTCTTTATGAAAGGGAAATCTTGTACAAGTTTTCTTTGAAGTTCACACTTTTTATTCTTGGGAAAGGTCAACTTAAAGCTCGGCTGAGTCTGTGAAATATTATACAAGGTTTTCTAAAATTAGATGACTTTCAGCCGAAAGGGAGTTTAAAAATAAGGTCGGTAGCGTATTAGGTAATATCACGGCGAGATTCCTTAAAGAAGCTGGAAAGATGTATGGAACACTAAAAACATTTTAAACTATTAAGTAGTTTTAGGTATAAGGAGCGGCCCTAAAGATTCAGGTTTGAATGCATCACATATTATACAACACATAATGTTAAATGCGTAAAACCTAAAAATAGTGCGATCAGTATTACGGGCAAAATCAAATGAACCACTTTTTAATAAAGGTCACATAAAAAAAAATCTTCATTCATTAACAAAATGTTGCCCTGCCTATTTTTTAATAACAATAAATAATAATCATTTTATTATCAGACAACTAAGGCCCATAGACAAAATACATAAAATAACATATAACAACAATATCAAATATACTAATACATAATTTAAACCTTATGAAACTACGAGTATAACAATCCACGTAACGTTGACGGCGCGGCGTCGTGTTTCGCCGGTAATAATAGGTCAAGCCATCACGTGCGCAAACCCGCCAAAATAAGTAAACAAACAAACACAAATGGTTGTCGTACAATTAAAATTTTCTCTTATGCGGTACTCGTATAATAATAGTTCTTGCAAGTAAATCTAATTGCCAGTAAAAATAAACAGCACATAAAACTTTTTTTGTTTTTTTTTCTCTCTCTCAGAAAAAAGTCAATTGAATTTAAAATCATTTGGGGTGTCTGAGGTTTTGCACATTTAATGTTACACGTTGTATTCAAATCAAATCAAATCAAATCAAATCAAATCAATTTATTTGTGAAACATAGGTTATTATGATAGATGGATTTTATTGTATTAAATGCATTTAACGGTAAACATGGTTACAAATTCATCATCATCATCATGATTCTTCTCCACTTATCCCAATTTATTTTGGGAGGACGCAGAATGTCTTCGTTAATCATACTTCTTTGTTACTCGTCATCTCATCAGAGCGAAGGGTGATATGCCAAAAAAGGAACACACAGAGCCTTCTAACAAGTATGTTTTAGAGCACCAATTTGAGCTAGTTTGATAACTTCAAAAGGTTTCGAAATTAATTCTACTCACCACAACGCCCAAACAAAGTCTCAATAGACACAAAATAGCTGTAGTAATTTACTAAAACTGCAAACTTTTTTGACAGGCTGGCAAGCTTAAAGCAAACAGTTAAAGTTAACTGTAAAACGAAATTTCAGCAAATAAATTCCCTGTAATGCCAAAAATAAATTGAGCTGTCGATGGCAGATATATTTAACTGTAGCGTAGCTGGCACAATTTGCTATAAGTTATTAAAATTGCAGTCTAGACACGTAAATAACATTCGATTGGTAGCTGCGGGGCGTGGTTTCAATTACAAGCTTACTATTGAAATATCAAAGGAGCAAATAATTGAAAATGTTACCAACACGTTTAAAAGTTCATTCAAACGTTTTGAAAATCCGATTCCAAATGAATTGGGATAAGGGAAAAATAATGGTGATGATGAAACTCATATGAAAGTTCAAAGGCTCTGATAGGAATTGGCAATATTAAGCGTGAGTTATTAGACTAAAAACAAAAGTAACAGAAGCCCTTAACCAAGCTCTGAAACTGAATTGGCAATGGGCTGACCACGTATCATGATACAAAGACGGTAGGTTGACAGCTAACACTCCTGAGTGGAAAAGGTGCAGATGGAAAAAGAAGAGTAGGCAGACCAAAGAAAAGGTGGGCTGACGATTTAATAGATACAGCAGGGAACCATTGGCAGAATATTGCAAAGAACGGAGACAAATGGAAGGAACTGGAGGAGGCATTCACCCGTGAAGGGGCCCATCAGAGAACATACTAACTAAGATTATAAGAAAAATAAAACTGCTCACAAAGAATCAAAATATTAATACATTTATAACGTTATTTTATGGGTAATGGGAAATGAAGGGTTTTTATTTAATTTAATTTAATTTATTTAACACTAAAGCGACAGTGGTGTCGATTCTGTTGTGCACAAACTAAACTTAATTTAGACTATTGCTATCTTTTACTAAAAGGCAGTGCGAGAAAAGGACGGCTATAGCTTTGCACTAAGTTAGAGATGTCAAACTAGTTTATGCCTTGCGCTTCACCGTGTTTTTAGTCGACATGTTTTTACGTGCACTCTTCATTTGGATGGCGATATTAGTTCGAATTAAATTTGACAACTCTAAATTACGTCCGTCTCTTTCTCGTTTTATTAGTGAGAAAAAGATAGTAATAGCCTAAATTAAGGTTAGTTTGTGCACAACAGAATCGACACCAGTGCCTGAGCGATAGATAAATAGATTCGGTTGCAGTTACGATTCCTGCACGAAACAAATTTTTGTATGGCTCTCAGGTAGTGGTTCCTAGTCTGATAGTTGGTATGTGAGGTAAAATGTTTGTAGACGCAGCCACGATAAAGGAGATATTTATAGAGTGGGCAAAAGTTTAGTCAAAAGAAAAAGATGTCGCTTTCACTAATATTAATAAAGCGATACCTCAGATACAGTCTAAGAAAAGGTGTACAGTCACCAGCAGACATAAATTACATTTACCTAAATTTTAAAGCAGTTTCCACGAGAAGAAAAATAACGATTGTAACAAAAAAATTTTTTTTCTTTAATTCAAATTTTAATTAGAACTAAATAATATCAGCCGCTCGGGTCGATCTTTTGGCCGTTAGCCGTGCTTGCCTAGGTTGGTCTGTGGCTGGGTGACTACGCCTTACATACCGAGTTTCCTTCGTGCCTCGGAAAGCACGTTAAGCTGTTGGTCCCAGCTGTCATTTGTCCTTCTTTGACAGTCGCTACAGGTAGTCAGTGGCCCAAAAAGTCTGACACCAGTCTTGCCAAGTGATATCGTATTGCCCAGTATTAAATGGGTTGTGGAGGTCAGATAGGCAGTCGCTCCATTGAAAATACTGATATTCAGCTGTATCCGATCAGACTGGAAGCCGACCCCAACGAAGTTGGGAAAAGGCTAGGCAGATGATGATGTAGGCGTAAAACACTTTTAAAAGTTGAGTGTTTACATATTGGTGCTAGTGACTGTATTGTTGAATATTCAAAGCTCAGCTGAGAGCCAAGGTTTGAAAATTCAACGTGAAATCAATAAGCCCCTACATTTAGGTCGTTATCTACTATTAGTACAAAACAGGCACAGCATGAAGTCCAGCCTATGTAACAAAACTTTTGGGTCATATTTAAGCATGTACATACATGCTTAAATATAATGCCCGTGGCTTCGCCCGCGTCGAGTTCGATTATTGTCCCACAGGATTATTCTACTGCGACAAAAAGTATCCCATGTGTTAACTCAAAATATAAACTATCTGTGTGCTAAATTTCATCCAAATCCGTTGAGAAGTTTTTCCGTGAACGAGTAGAAAAATTCACACACGCATACAAAGTTTCGCCTTCTATAATATTAGTGTCATTTCAATTCGGCGTAGTGCGACCTACCATTTGAACTAAATCAAACTTGTCTACCGATTCACACTAACTCATACAACACTCGTACCATTCGTCTCAATTTTTTTGAATTCAACAAATTCTGTTTCAAGTAGTATTTGCAGTAAAATTAAATTACTTTGCCCTCAAAGTTACTGTGATCGATGTAAGTTACTGTGTGGCAACTTACTGTGATCGGGCCAACCTATCTGACTTTAGCTAAAATGTACTTGTATTATTACAAATTAAAATAACAGATCCTTTAAACTTCGGGCTCTCAGTGGTTTTTAATTCAGCCCGAATTCGGGCCTAAGAATGGTACATGCTATGTTAAGGTGGAAGCGACAGGGCAATCCACGAAATTCTCTAAGAATTTTTCTTGAAAAAGCCATTCAATGGGATTCAATGATCTTAGAGAGTTGTATTACGGATTTGAATGGTTATAATTGTCTAGGTACATACGTGTTACGGTCGCGAATCATATTTTGTTCAGCATACACCCCGGCATTGACCATGAATGACTTCTTCTGAACTGAAATTTGAATTCTGCGGCGTGGCTCTGGCGCTTTCCCCTTAAAATAAATAGGTGATTAACACAGAACCACGTTTGCAGTACCTAATGCGTTGTTATTCCAGTCAGAATCCATTAAACCAGCGTTAAGGTGCTACAGTAGACATGCTTACATTAGCATTTAAACGACCTCCTTTGAGACAAGAGCCGTGTCTATGCTTACACGTCCTCTAATTACTAATTAGTCTTCAAGAACCCTCTTTGTGGTAATTAGAGTAACAAGCAAAGTTTGTGGGTAGACTTGAGATGACCTGAAGTTTGTCTAACTGTTGTTTGAGTGGGAAGGGACCTATACTGCGGTCGCAATTTCGTTTTAATTTAGACGGCTGAAGGTGCTTTCTGAGGTCACACTACCCACTTTCAAACTTTGGAATAGTACTGGACAACTTCTAATGGAAAACAATAAAATGTTGTCCAACCAGGCAATCGATCTTAAAACTTCACGCTTGGGATCACGGGATGAACGGAGTAAAGCTCCTCTGAATAATCCAATCAAAACCAATCTCACAGTTTACATTGTCGATCAAACATACACACATAATCCTTGAGCGATGCCCCACTTGCTGGATCGTCCAAGATGTCCGTACATCTGCACTTTAGAAGACCTAAAAAGCCATAGACTCTGCCATTAACCCAATTGGCCAATTGTGGGCCCAAGAAATTGGAATAAGTCTTACCCAAGAGACTACGAAGCACAACCTGCTACGATCCTCGTAAACTACTTTTGCTATCTGACTACATTTATAGAACTACTAGAACCTAATATTTTCACTGAAGTAGCGGTTAAGCTATACCGGAAACTTCCTACTTGATATCCAGTAAAACGTCCAACTTAAATATTGTTTTAAAACTATTCTGCGAGCTACGAATGTACTTGACTTTTGGTATGGTATACGTTACAAGCTGATAGCGATTTATTCTTGACATTTTGACCATTTTGCGGCCAGAACAATGCGATTCTGTATCATTAGACCGTTGATCGAAAGAACAGGAAGTCACGAGGCGAAGGCCTATGACTTCTTGCCTACTGCTGCAATGATGCAGGTAGTTACTTAGATCATTTTGATAGGATTCAGTAAACTATACGTTCCTACTTTTTTTTGTGCAGTTCTGCTCCAGTGGACAACAAATATGGAACGTCTACAACTCTGTTTTCCTCATTAATTTGTGTGTTTCATTTGAGATCACTAACATACATTCCACTTGATACTAACAGTCAGGTTCGAATACACAAATTGGAAGTCGCTGAACAGGTGAAAAGATAAAAAGGTGGCAGAGAGAGATTGGATCTGGTGGCTGCGGGTGTGTTCGAAAGAGATACCGTGGCCCCGGAACATAAAGGGCGAAGAAGGAACATGGATGGGTTTTAGTCAGTAAAGTCTGACACTCCCTCCCACTCCGCCTAGAATAGGAGAAGTCATTTGATGATTTCCCATCCAAAAAAAAATCGTTAAAGGGGATGGGTGTTGGTTGATGTTTACTCGTAGTTCCCGCTTTTCTTTCATAACTTGTGCAATTAAAGAAAGCCAGCGGCGCGGCGGTCTACCGGGAGCACCTCGACCGTGGTTAAAACAAACTCCGTAAACGTTTCTATACACCGGGGCTGACCCTGTTTACCCTTACCCTTTGAAGTTACCCGCTTACCCTCGGCACCAGTAAGATTTTAATTAGGATTTATTTTAAACATCTTGATTGCGTCTGCATGAGAAAGTTAGATTGTTTTCTTGTATTAGTTTCTTCTACGTGTTGTAAATATTTACTAGGTTTTTGTTTGACCATGAAGTTAGAGGAAAAGCAGGTTTTAATGGAAAAGGAAATTATGTGGATGAAGTTATATCTGTACATAGCATTTAACCTTTTAAAGTAAAAGGGCAAGCGGAAAATGAATAACAGCTGCACGTGTTAATCTTCAAGGTTGAGCACCAGCTTAATTTACTTTCGAATTTTATGAATTTCATACAAACATAAAATAGTTCTTGGCTACCGTACGTTTGTTCTTGGGTAACCACTGAAATCACGTCATCATGCTAAGTGGAAACCTTTCATCGCAGTTACATACCTTCAGCCCTGTTGATTTTATAAACATATATTTTGCTTTACGTATGTATGTTATATTTGGAGCATGCCACATAATTTTCCATTTTTCACGAAAACAAAAAATTAAGACGATGTAGTGCAACGAAAACTCGTATGACATCACATTTAAGTACCTACATTTTTTACCGGAAAGTGACATGTTTGACGCGTTTTATCTTCGTAATTTTTTATTAATTTGATTATAAAAAAACACGTCCCTTCCAATATTTTTCGATAATCTAACTGACAACTAAACAAACAGAATCATACTTTTTTGTCAAGCATCATTTCTATAGTGTTTTCATCTTTCTGCATAGTTCCTTCTCACACAGAAAGTACAAGTCATCAAAAGTGGAAAACTGGGAACCTGTTTTGTAAGACACACCCAACGCCTTATCTAGTTTGAAATGCAGATATGGAGGCATTTCCATAGACTTTGAATAAGTCCCTAAAAGGTAATTCCTATGCAGCTAAGCGCTAGACAGTTGGCTGCATGCATGCGAGAAGTCACTTGTTTTTATGCAAGTCTTATCGTGTGCCAAGAATACGTATATTAGGAAATAATATTGGGCCAACCATGCATAAGCTATGGCATTCATTAGTGGCTTCTGGTTTTGCAGCTCGTGAGTTAAAGTGTGTCGTTGCTATAATAAATGCCACGTGTTATCATCATCATCTTTATCATTTCAGCCGAAAAACGTCCACTGCTGGACAAAGGCCTCCCCAAATTGTCGCCACATTGACCGGACCCGTGCTACTCGCATCCAACGGATTCCCAAAACCTTCACCAGTTCATTGGTCCATCTAGTACAGTGGTTCCCAACCTTTCTTAGACCAGGGACCACTTTGGTATGTTCATTGTTATCAGGGACCATATGGTCCTAGATAAACATGGACACCGACAGGATTATAACTAGGGGAGTGAATCTTTAACTCACACTATACGAAAATTGGATAATGTCATGAGAACCTTTTGAATAAAGATAGTTATGGCAATCGAATTGAGCTCGAAAAATTTAACAATAATCATTTAGTATAAGATTCTCAAAAAAAAAAAAATTTGGCTCTGATAGGTTCAATAAGGTTGGGTTGAGCTTGCATCTTAATACTTTTAATCTATAATAACATTAAAATTAATAACATGTTAATCTTTCGCGGACCGTAGTCGAGGCTCCTTCGGACCACCAGTGGTCCGCGGACCACAGGTTGGGAAACGCGTGATCTAGTAGGAGGTCTTCCAACGCATCGTCTTCCGGTTCGCGGTCGCCACTCCAGAAATATTCGGCCCCATCGGCCATCTGTTCTGCGAGCGATGTGCCCTGCCCACTGCCACTTAAGTTTGGCAATTCTTCGGGCTACGTCGGTGACCTTGGTTCTCATGCGGATGTCTACATTTCTGATCGATCACGCAGGGAAACTCACTTCACGAAGCCGTCAACCAAGCATTCTGTACATCAAACCCCGTCTGATCAAGGTAGCAAAATGTCCAACAGCGCGAAACGTCTAATGAGCAGTAAATCTAATTACCAAAATGTCCATGTAGCAAAACGTACAATTAACGAATGTCCATGAAAGTCTATTTAGCTAAATGTCATTTGTAAATTACATGAATTTTGTTTGATAAATAAAAAACTGGGTTAAAAAGCTAGCAGCCTCTTAAATATTATTAGGATTTAAGACAAAAAGTAAAACAAATAAGTAATGTTGATAAAATATCATTCATGACATTCACCATTAAAAAAATAAATACGCTAAGAGTACCGACAATGTACGCAACATCGCGCTCCAAAACACAACACTAACGTTGCTCAAAAAGCCGCTTAGCTAAAGTGTGACTGGGCTGGCCATGTCTGCTGAATGCCCGAAGAGCTGTGGGCCAAAACAATCACGTTGTTGAGCCCTGACATAGCCAGAAAGCGACGCGGTAGACTTCGCAGAAGATGGCGAGACGAGTTGGACAAAACCAACGACCAGTGACCACCTGGATCGAAGAATTTGAAAGTCATGGGGAGAGGCATTTGCCCAGCAGTGGGATAACACAGGCTAATACTAACAGTAACAGTGCGAGTATAACATGGACCAAAGAGTCTGTATATCATGGTAACATTATAATGTCTGTTTTCCTTCCGATGCAAAGTGTGTTGCATTTTGAGCATAAGTATCTAGACATTTTGAAAATCTAACTATTTGATAAATAGACGTTCTGCCACACAGACCATCTGATAGTTGGACGTTTTGCTGGATTTGTGGAAAGTGGGAACTTTGACCCCCAATATTTATGTAACTAGAAGATTCCCACAAAAAAAAGATCTCAATGACGGAAAGGACAAGGGCTTTTCGGCATCGTTAAGGGTCTTTTTACATGCTTTCTAAGCTAACACGATAAAACCTTGCCATTGATTCACTGTAACACACTTGGATGCACACAGCACAGCACAGTACCTAAGTACGAGTAAGTAGCGAAGGTTACATTTTTGTAAAGGGTAAGCCAGAGTCCTCATCATCATCATCATCATCGGCCTATTCATGTTCGCACTGCTGGGACACTCCTCTCTATGAGAGGCAATGGGCTATACCTATAATCCACCACGCGGGCCCAGTGCGGATTGGTAGATGTCACATGTCTTCGAACTTATGGTTCTAGGCCATGCCGGTTTCCTCACGATGTTTTGCTACACCGTTTTGAGAATAGCGGTGATGTGATAAATTACCTACACAAAGTAATGCGCCTGCCTGGGTTCGAACTCACGACTTACTGAACGTAACGTAGACGCGATTCTCTGAGAGAGCTGTTTAAGGAAATTAATATCATGACAGTACCTTGTCAATACATCTATGAAAACATCATGTACGTTAGGAAAAATCTGCATTTATTCAGTAAAAGAGGTGACAGACACCACTATAATACTAGAAATAGGGACGAACTAGTTCAGCCAGGTTTCAGGCTTGCTAAAGTAGATTCCTCTTTCATGGGGTACTGTTTAAAATGTTACAATAAAATACCTCCCCACATTCTACAACTGAATGAGACGAAATTTAAATCTTGTGTAAAACGCACACTATGTAGTCAAGCATATTATAAGTTGGGGGATTACATTGATGATAAAAATGCTTGGCTCAATGCCGGTCCTGCTCCACAACCATAGGCGCAAACTAATTGATTCCCAGTGAAGTTATTGTGGAAGCTGCAGAAGATTGTAAAAATATCCTTGCATTGTATAGATTCCATCTCTTAATATTATATAATTGCATACCACATGTGTGAGTTCTATGTATTGTAAAGCCACCATTTTACATTTAGTTATCTTTTTTTTGACTTGAATATGCCCTGGCGGCTGAGAGAATGTCATGCTCACTCAAATGTCTCGGTGATGGTGGCGGGTGTGTCGGGTCATTTAATTCCCTTCAATATGGTCGAGTGGAATGATGCTGATACATGCGTCATGTTCGTGAACGGGCGCTGTCAATTGAGACTGGTCAACTCTCAGCTGCCACGGTTAATTTTAATTTATTATTTTTTTAAGTTGATTTAATCTTTTCTCTGGACGCTCTTAATGTGCACGTCTTTCTACATCGTTCTCACATATATGTATAATCACAACATGAATGATGTAACCAAGATTTTGTAACAATATTTTGATTGAAAAGAGTGTCCATGGAGTTTCTTGCCCGTTCTTCTCCATAGAGATCTACGCTAGGGAATGGGCAACTACAGTACTTTCTCAAGTTATTATGCCTTGTGACTGTGACTGTAGCTTTGATTTAGTTTTGTATTTTTGACATTCAAAAGTGCCGTAATGGTCTAATTGAAATAAATGATTTGAGTTTGAGTTTGAGTTTGAGTTTGAGTTGAGTTTGAGTTTGTAAGTCGGGGCCGCCACCACTGGGCCACCGCTGCTCTGCTCTTTGTGTGTTATGAAAGTAAAATTTAGTAAGAAACTATAAAATGCAGTTTATCTACTATTCTCCATGATATTATAATAACTTCTTACGTGGTGTTCAGTTTCATGTAAGTTCTCGAAAATATGAGGCTTTTTAAATTCTCAAAACGTCACGCCGTGGTTAAATTTTTTGTGCGTTCTGACGTCACAAGCCCCCACTCCCTAGTTTTGATGCGTTTTATTTTTGACGTGACAACGTCTTATAAATTGGTTTGCCGGGTGACACTTCAAGAAACTGCGTTACGCTCCGCTCACGTTATGCGCTCACAATGAGAGCGAGTGAGAGGCACGCGTCCCTTCCACTCGGGCATGGTTAGCCCGCCTAAGAGCGAGAGAGACAGACATAAAAAGTGAAAGGCACGCGTCCCTTCCACTCGAGCACAGTTAGCCCGCCTAAGAGCGAGAGAGACAGAGCGAGAGAGAGAGAGTGAGAGAGATAGGCATACAAACAAAAAAACAAAAAATACGTGTCCATTATTTCTCAATACTATAACTGACGGACTAAATACATTTGAAATTAATGTTAGTGGAAACTAGCCTACTAGGTCCCATACCTACTTCAGTTCTTGGGTCCTGCGGATAACATGTGATTATTGTTTTTTTTTTGTAAAAAACATAATCTGTACTAGTATATGAAACGTTCTGAAACAGAAGATTTCAAGATAGATCTAAGAAACATGAGATTTTTTGTAAAGTGTATGTAGTACCTACGGATCACGATGTTTTTACGAGTATTTAAATGAGAGTTCACTTTAGATAAGTGATCTTATTTCGTTGAAATTAGATTTGAAACAGATCCTCAGTGAGATCGGCTAAATACATTGAATGTACACTTAGCGTGTTTATTTAAAATCAAAATCAAAGCATTTATTTCAAGTAGGCCAGTTACAGGCGCTTTTGAATTGTCGAAACAAAGATGAAAATTAAATGTAGCTACAGTCCCAGTCACAAGACATAAAAACTGTGAAAGTACTGTAGTTGCCCATTCCCTAGCGTAGATATCTCTCTTTAGTAAATGCCTTTTTAGGGTTCCGTAGCGAAATGGCAAAACGGAACCCTTATGGATTCGTCATGTCTGTCTATCTGTATGTACGTCCGAATGTCACAGCAACTTTTTACCGAAACAATAAGAACTATGCTGTTGGAACTTGGTAAGTAAATGTATTCTGTGAATCGCATTAAGATTTTCGCACAAAAATAGAAAAAAAAACACCGCCGCTTTTTTTTATAAAGATCGGCTGAAGACCACATGACATATATTTTTAGCTTGAAAGTCGGACAGCCAGACTTACTAAAGGGTATTATTGTATTACCCAGTACTAACAGGGTTGTGGAGGTCAGATAGGCAGTCACTCCATGAAAAACTTTATTTTGGGCCCGTTATCAGCTCTTGATTTTTTTTAATTCCCGTCTTTTTTCTTGGACAGCTTTCGCTGGCCAAACTCTACTTCTTCATTGTTTAAAAAAATGAGTGATACCAATATTTCGCCGCAGTCGATTCTTTCGGTGCGTTCGGCGCGGATATTTGTGTGTGAGGCCTCCTTGACTTCGATTCGTTCGGCGCACTCGGCGCGGATAAGTGTGCGTCCACCTTTAAAATCAATAAATAGTTGAGTCGATGACCAAACATTGACGTCACAGAAATAATTAGCGTTTAAATTTTTGGATTTTTATTAAATTATGGTTTGTTTTTGAGGTACGTTCTCTCAGGGGGGAATAGTGGAATAACGCAAAATTAAAAGGGGACTTTCTGGATTATTCTTACAATAGGGTCCAGTTTTCCCCCCTAAGGGGGATTTTCTTAAGTGGGATTAGTGGAATAAGCCACAGCGTGCTATTGCCATACAAATCTATGAGAGAACCGCGTTTTGACAGCTCTTGATCTATCAATTGATTGCTGGTTGCCAATAGGCTATCCACCTAGCCTATTGGCAACTTGGACGTCTGCGCACACAATGGACAAGACCGTTAAAAGCTAATTGTAGATGACGCCACCATAGCTGTTCTCAATCTGACCAATGAGGTCAAGGTATTTCAAAGTATGAAATGACATTCCTTGATTTTCAACCAATAACGATGTTTGGAACCAGCTATGCTAGCGCCATTAGTTACACACTGTGCATCCCCATTGCCCAGTCAGCCCGCCAGATTAATGACCCATCAATTTTGTTCTCCAGTGTACCAAGATATTGATAAAAACAATTTTGGGTAACTATCAATCATGTACATTTTACTGGTTAATTGTCGGAGTTAACAGATATCTCCATAATTTAAGGTCCTGTTCATCAATCAAAGTATTGTTGAACAATAAAATACCTAGTCTTATCTCTAAGTCGGCTATAATAACAACGCTAATTTAGTTACTAAAGTTTCTGTTCTTCACCATAACACTTTAATCAAATCCAACTTAGTTTTGTTAACTTGTTAAATCGAATTTATCAAGTCTCTCTTGTTTTAGAAAAGTTATTTTCAATGTTAAATCAAGTAGAGTTGAGTTTATTTACTAGTCAGTTGCTGTTTTTTTTCTTATTAATAAAGTAACAACGGTTTATTATTCCGTCACAAAAGTCTGCATGTATAGAAAATACATCTCTAATAACGTCTATTATTTATAATTTGCTAAAATAAACTAAACTAAGTTAAACTAAAAACTTAAAAAATGGCGTCACAAAACTCCTCAACGCTGTCAACTGCCAGTAATGTCCCCAAGAGACTGGCAGGGTTACCACGCTGAATGGCAACGTTAAACCTTTGTCGAGGTAAAAGCCAGCCCTAGGGTCACGGGAAGTGTCAACTAAGCGTTTTGAAATTTCCTTGAAAAGCAAGCTCCTATAGAGAGCCTATCCTAGAGTTTCAACCCGAAACGGCTGGAAAATATAGTTCCCAATTAGGTTACGTACAATATTTACATACTACATCTAAAACTATATATTATATAATTACAAAAATAAAACTAAGGTTGCAAGGTTACTATATTTACACCACTTGAGATTCTCCGCAGCCACAGCGGCAACACTGCACAGCACGATGAACAAGGAAGATGGGAAGGCTCAAGAGTATCGACAAAAAGTAGCATAAAAGAAAAAAATGCTCTTTTTGTTAACACGAAGCTTTTACTGTCTATTTATAGAAAAAATACATTTGGGGAAAACTTTCGTAGTTTAAATGTCGTTTCCCATACAAGGAAGGTGATGATATGTGGGTCAAGTGTGCATCGGATATAGAGCACAGCTGACATCGACAGCTGACACTAGTACAAGAATCTTTTGTTGTGTACAAACATAGCACTCTCACGAGTAACTTGTCATCTCAAAAAAGCGGAAAAGTGCATCATACACATTCGCTTTTTTAGGAGTCGAAGCAGAAGAGGTCTCTTCTGCTTCGACTCCTAAAAAAGCGAAAGCTTAGCTACTATGATGGGCTATCAATCTACAAATGCTTCTCATTTTCAATATTTATGCTCTGCGCACAGCAAAAATCTTCGTTCCTCCAATAATTGTATTCTACGCTGTCCTTGTCACCGATCTGGCATTATAAAATCTTCCTTTTCTGTCCAAGCGGTCTTCCTTTGGAATGCGCTCCCTCAGAGTATCAGGACGTTGACTAGTCGTTTCACTTTCAAAATGAAAGCTCGAGAGCATATTCGCAATGAGTTGGCAGATTCGTCTCAAAACTAGGTTTTTGTCGTTTTTCTTATCTCTCTTATTATTATTTATTTATTTATCAAAAACAAAGTAAGTATACCTACTTAAAAACTAAGCCCCACAAAACCGTTGTAATGGTTTGACTGTGGGGTCGGTGATTCTTTAAACACTAATACTTATGCACTAAATAAATTAAAGTTTATTTACAACTAGGTACCAAATTTTGTTAGTATTAAGTATTAGTAACAATGGTGCTTAGATATTAGGTTAGTATTGTTAGTATAATCATCACTTAGAAGTAAACATTTTTAACTTTTATACATATATCTTAGTTAGTAGCAATGAAAATCTTATAAACTAGTGTTAGTAACTTTTACTCAAAGTTGGATGACGCACTCTGATTCCGGGGAAAGTCTCCTTCTACCACCCCAAGATCGGAGAGCGTCACCCAACGTCGCCGTCTTAACTTTATATATTTTGCTATATGTATGTATGTATTTATTTTATTCTTATATTTTAGTTATAAATTATTTGTATTCTTTTGTTCGATTATTGCACCTACTGTGTATTATCTCTGCTTCACCCTAAGGTAGACTGGTAGAAAATGCCTAAGGCATTAAGTTCGCCTTTGTACAGTTTTAATTTATTGTGCATAAAGTTTTAATTAATAAATAAACAAATAAATGCAGATGCGATTACCTCAAAATAGCTTCGAAAGGTGAGCAGTCTTTGAGGGCCCCCCTATCTTACTCCCAAATTTTGGTCGCCCCTTTGGTGTGGGTGGGTGGGATTTTAACCTCGCTTAACCACCTAGGCGTTATCTCAAACTATGCTGAATGTGGGGTTCAAGGTTTCGACGTCGCGGTTGGGCAATACAGTGTTTTTAAGTTTTTCATCAGAAAATTTTCAGTTGCAGCTCAGTTTTTGGGAGTGTGCCCTGTTGGTGGCAATAGGCTCGCTGTCTGTAACATAATTGAAACTTAAACATTACTGGCAGAATATGGGTGTACAGGTTTACTAAATGCATACCTCTGACGAACACTTCGGACATTCCAGTTGTGATGTTTTGTGAATAGACCCAACCAAGATGTTACCAAGAAGTTGTTCTAAAGAATACTAGTAATAAGATAATTCATAACCATAGCTCCCGTTCCGAAATTCCCCGGAACCTGGTGACTGTAAAATTGCGTACATATAAGGCTTTATTATCTACTAGCTGACCCACGCAACTTCGTCTGCGTCACATAAGAGGGCAAAAGCTACATACTACTACCTACCTACTACTACCTACTACTACTACCTACTACTACTACCTACCTACCTACTACTACTACCTACCTACCTACTACAACATTTTTTTTTCATAAGAACCTTCTCCTGACAATAACAAACAACAAAAAAAGAATCAGCCAAATCGGTCAAGCCGTTTTCATGCTATGTTGTGACAACGGTAAACGGGTTTCATTTTTATATATACAGGGTGTCTCATTCAAATCGGTCAGTATGGGAAAGTCTGAAACTATAAGACATACGAAGATCTGTTCTGAGGAACCATGTCATCGATTTTAATAACAAGAAAAACTGCATTCATACATTTTAAAAAACATCTGTACTCCGTTCGGGAATCGAACCCGGTTATTTTGAAAAAAAAACCTACTCTATTTCTATTCAGATATCGATCGTGTAGGTCTTAAGCAGTAAATGTCTGTGTGAAACATGATGTCTGAAATGAATAAAATGCATTGTTTCCACATACTTTAATTTATTTTAGTAGGTAACCGGGTTCGATTCCCGAACGGAGTACAGATGTTTTTTAAAATGTATGAATGCAGTTTTTCTTGTAATTAAAATCGATGACATGGTTCCTCAGAACAGATCTTCGTATGACTTATAGTTTCAGACTTTCCCATACTGACCGATTTGAATGAGACACCCTGTATAGATGTATTTTATATTATTGCAACTAGACATTAAGCATTATGACCTTAAAGCTAGATCACCTACAGCTATACTCTACAATGTCGTCAATGGTATTCTGACATGTGCGCTTTGAACTCGGATTTTTTCGGCCAAAGTTGGAAATGCTAGCCACTTTAGAGCACATGAAAGAGCAGCACACCAAAGCTTTAGACAACCACCCTATAAGAAACCTATCCAATGCATTGGCTGTGGCGAAAATCAGCTAGATGAGATCATCATCATCATCATCATCATCACCATCATCATCATCATTTATATTATTTATCTGCTAGTATTTACACGAGCATTCAGTGAGTTGTCTGCGTATTACTAAATGCCAAACAAAGTTTAAAATAAAACATGTTTGATTAACCGTAACGTGAAGCCATGGCTGACCTTTAACGAGTGAAATTAAAATAGGTTTATGTTTAGTAAGTATTCTCTGTATGAGCGGACTTTTTCGGATATTGTTTATAGACTTTAAATTAATATATTTTAGTGGTCAATTTCTGAAAAGAATCTAAAATAATTATTCCATTTTTAATCGCTTTCTTAACAGTTTATGCCCTTCAATCAAATGGAACAAGATTAAAATTGTTTTTATTTGTGCTGGCGATACCGTTTACGGGTCATTACGCTGCTGTGGAATGTTTCATGAATTTATTTGCAAATTGCAATCTTTTGTGAGTGAAATGGTGGCAGTAATATTTTGTTTACCCACTATTTTGGTTGAGTGTGACATCCTGGGGTTTGATTTCCGGGTTAAGCAAAGTGTTCTTGGGTTTTTCCGTCAGGATTTTCTCAGTTATAGCAGCCACGGAGTTTGGATTTGAGCCCAGTTGATGAAAATAGGCTCGGCCCTATAACATGAAACTTGAGCATAACTACAGGCTAAATACATATATGTATTCTATTAGGTACACCCAATGTAACCCTTAGAAGATAATAGGCGTGATGTTATCTACGCTTCTACACTAATACTATGAAGAGGAAAAAAAAAATTGTTCGTATGTTTGTAATGAATAAACTCAAAAACTACTGTGCCGATTTCAATAATTCTTTCACCGAAAGCTACATTCACCTTGAGTAACATATGCATATTTTATCCCCGTACGCTACACCACGTGAATTGAGCGGAACAAAGCTACATAATATTTGAATACCAACTAAAAAAGTAGGTATTCTAGATATGAACGCAACTAACATATAGCAGGTACCCAAGTAGTAGTTTCAGAAACTACAAGATATTGAATAGTCTTGCAAACTAGGATTATCGGTTTCTCGACTTAGTGCGGTTCGGTATGAAGAGCTAGACCAATATGGCTATGTGACTTCCATTGTAAGCTGGGTGTAGATTTCGGCTTAGAGGACTTATGACGGTATATTATTGATGAAATTTTGATTATTCAAAAAGCGTGGTAACGCCGCCAGTCTCCTGGGTACTATACCAGTTGACAGCTTTGAGGAGAAGTTTTATGACGCCATAATTGTATGTACTGTTGTTTGTCAAATAACGACAAAAATATCTATATATATCACCGTAAAACTGTCAAATACGTTATATTGTAATATCTCTAGCTAAATTGTGAAAACTCGAAATATTGTCAAATGAAAATACTGCTTACAACAAAACGCATTATTTTTCGTGAAATGCATGCGATGGTAGTCAACTCACGCGGTGTGGAGGGAAGGAGGGGTTCTCCTAGCCAGTGGTACAACTCTCATGAAAAGATATTGTACCATTCCTGAGAAATAACGATTATTATAACCTAACCTTAAAACACTTTACATTCCCCTAAAAAGCGTAGTTGAACATTTTTCATTCCTGCTCTGCTCCTAATGGTCGTAGAGTGATGTTATATAGCCTATAGCCTTCCTTGATAAATAAACTATCCAACACAAAAATAATGTCGAGCCGGTAGTTCCTGAGATTAGCGCGTTCAACCAAAGAAACAAACAAACAAACTCTTTTGCTTTATAATATTAGTATAGATGATTTAAAAAGGAATTATGAGGTTGTTCAAAGCCTTCAACCAAGCAATCTGAAAATCAACTAAGTAATCGACTTTTTATTGGGGGTGTAAAACCACGTTTTACGGTAACACTCAATGTTACGTACTCAAAACATTGTGCTGAGAGATCCATTGAATAGTAAGCGGGTCATAGAGGTATTTCAAGTAAAATATGACCTTAACAACAAGAATTAAAAAAAAAAACTTGTGTAAATGGTGTCGCGTCCGCCATGATGGTGAGAACAAATAAATAAATAATAAATAAATATCGCTGGACATTAACACACAGCGCCATCTAGCGCCACACTAAACAAGGCTTGTGTCGTGGACACCAAATAGTTGATATACTACATATTATATCCTTTTTTTTGTTTGTAAATACATACTTATTATACATATAAACATTCATGACTCGGAAACAAATGTCTATGCTCATCACACAAACATTTGCTCCTACCGGGACTCGAACCCAGGACCCTAAGAACGTAAGGCAGCCTCATAACTACTACGCCATTCGGGTCGTCAAATGACGTTTGGTTTCGTTAAGTACACCTTAGAAACATTTATCAAAATAAACCTGTCAATCCAGCCAGTGAGACTGACAGGTTGAAAGACGGAAAGGATGACCTTTGACTCGAGTTGATTAGTGTTTTAAACAAATCCTCACGGTATACACCCTCTCTGAAAATGGACGTCCCAAAACCCTTTATATCAGGAATGTAGGTAGCATTTCTGCATAAATAGCCCTGAGAAATTAACAGGTAGTAAAAGTGAAAAGGTTAGGGTTAATTAAATACCTAAAAGTAGGTGTAGGCACTCAATAGAGTATCTGTAGCATAACATAATTAGGTTACAGTGTTCTCATTGCTAGGGTATTGGCCTCTGATGGCGATACTGCTAGCGATGCGATGAGATAAATAAATAAATATCGCTGCACATTAACACACAGCGCCATCTAGTGCCACACTAAGTAAGGCTTGTGTCGTGGTCACCAGAACAGTTGATATACTATATATATACTGATTTGTTTTTAAATACATGCTTTATACATATAAATATCCATGACTCGAAAACAAATGTCCGTGCTCATCACACAAACAGTTGCTCCTACCGGGATTCGAACCCGGGACCCTAAGAACGTAAGGCAGCCTTACCGCTGCCCCATTCGGGTCGTCAAACACCATTTGTATAAACAATATTCTCTCTAACACTGTTTTAAGCTTTCAACTACAACCCGCGAACATGGCGCTTGCAATAGCGAGCATCGAAATATCGGGAGTTCAAAATAATGAATAATCACGGAAGAAATACCGCAAGTGACAATATAAGTACGAATTTTTCGATGCCCTGTAACCCTTTTTGATACTTGTAAATATTTCTCAATACACCTCCTTGAAACCTGGTTCTTTTCGCACTACGATTAGGTTCAAAATCCAGTGTACTTCTAACGCGTGCATTAGTCATGATTTTTCTACACATGTGCAGAAAAACATGAAAAATGCGCCATACTTAGTCCACATTGGTTCATTGCATAATTTAAAAGCGATCCACGTATTTCTTTATAACATTTTTGAATATTCAAATAGTATTTATAAATTCAATATCGTAGATAAACATGATTATTTATAACTTACATTTACTTTTATAAACAAATCAACATTTATTTGCGTTCTAAGTTAAAAAATTAATATATTTCGTTCGCGTGAAAATATTGATGGGTCATGTGTGAGACTGCATCGTTGGTCAAGTTGTCGCAAGCGCTACTGAGCATGAGGTACTGGGTTCGATTTCCGGGACGGGCAAAGTGATAATGTCTTATTTGTGCCCGGTTGATGGAAATAAGCTAAATATTAGATTCAACCTGGCGAAAGCAAAGCACGGAGAAAAATAAAATTTAAATCAGTCTCGTGACACAAATATTTTACATTATGTTATTTTATTTCTTTAAAAGTGTATGTAAAACGTCATTTGATACACGTGGACATTTGTTATTGCAGTTCTTGGCTCAAAAACACCCTCGCCTTGCGACTCGTGTGTTAATACCGCCTTGAACTACAATAACAAACTTTCTCCACTTGCATCAAAATGTACTATTTATTTCTATTCTAGAGTTAGTTTGTTTATAGGGTGTAAAACCCCTCTTAACGAAGCCGAAAGGTACTTATTCTGCCCGTCATTGCGATATTTTTTTTTATTCTACACCATACTTGGGAATCTTCTAGGTACGGATATATTCGGAGTCAAAGAACCTTTTGATAAGTTTTTTTTTTCACAACAAGTTTTTATTGTAAGATTTTTACATTTAACACATCTACGTCCCTCGTGCTATTCAATTCATTCACGAGCACAATGTTTTGAGTGCGTTACTTGAGTTCTACCATAAAACACGACTTATCACCCTAAAAAAAGTTGTTTCCCAGCAACTTTTTTTGTGTAAAGTTACTTAGTTTGACGCACAGAACGCTTGGTTGACGGCTTCGTGATGAGGTGGTTTACAGCCTGTATTTTGTAAATTAGTCTGTGATTAATAAATACAAAAATGAAACTGAACAAAGTTTAATATTATCTCTATAAACAAGCTTCTTCTCGCCAATTCGTAAGGAAACCATCCAAGTCGTACCACCATCTTCTCCTTGGTCTGCCGCGACCCCCACTAGCTGTCTCAGGGCTCCAGTTTTGCGATATTCCGGCCCACAGCTGTGACGGAATCAAGCAAGTTACATTCATAAAAGAAAACTTTTTACATCGGGTGTCACAATTTAATGGGTGGCGATTCACACGAGCCGTGTTTTTAATTTGCTGTTTTCATTCATGTCTTGACTGCCAGATACCATTCTGTTAGAGTTTTTTTTTTAAAGTGGTACCTTTTGAAGATCATTATTCAAAAACCATAAACAAGTCACTTTCAACAAATAGAGCACGAACCAAAAACCATATCTATACAAACCACATATTCCATTTACCAACGCAATTTCAGCTACAAAAGCGTACGGTCGATTCTAGTGTGGACATTTTCATGCAAATATGGCGGTTGAATTCATCGAATGTAGCCGACATGGCTTGCAATGTCGTTGGACTTCGAATAATGTAATTCTGAACTGAAATGTAATATTTGGATGTCGAGTGGCGGGTTTATTGAAATAGTGCTGCTGCCCCTACCGTTGTTATATTACTTACGATAAATTTAGTTATTCATGAATTAGCTTAAAGTATATCCAGGTAATTTCCTTAATTATGTACGCCCAAGACAGGCATCAACGATGTTGGCGATAAGTCTGCGAGGTCAAATAAGACTGGGCGGATCACATTTCCAGGATGGGTCAAGACAAATGGGCCAGAATCGAAGTCTGAAGTCGTCTTCATCACCGAGAAAGGCCCAAAAAACGCTAGCGTGACGATTCGGACTCGGTCCTGACTGTTTGGCCAGAGGAGGTTAAACACCGGGAGAGTTGTAATGGAATTGGGAGGACCTTCCCCAACAGAGTGAGACAGAATAATATTTAAAAAAAACCATAGGGAATGGGCTATCTAAATATATTCAATCGTGCTTACCAATTTGAAAAACCTAAATGTGCTGAGAGCAGCGGTGGCCCAGTGGTGGAGGCCCCGACTTACAAACAGTGAGTCGTGGGTTCGAACCCAGACTGGTGTTTTACTTTGTGTAGTTTATTTCATCACCACTGCTCTCAAAAACGGTGAAGGAAAACATCGTGAGGAAACCGGAAACCTTATCCTAGAACCAAAAACTTCGAAGACATGTGACATTTACCAAACCGCACTAGGCCCGCGTCGTGGATTACAGCCCATACGCAAAATACACGCTTTGACGTGGAGTTGTGGATGCCAGCCCGTTGTACAATATAATACAATGTTGTAAATAACAGCTAAGATATAAGATATTATAGACGTAGAAAATAAGCTTTGATTGTAATATCCCATGTTAGTTATTTAAGTTTATTCCTTTGTTTATACGCCATATAATTGTACTTACGTGTTTCTCAATAAGAAAATAAACATAACAAGTGCTAGGCACATATGTATGTAGCTATAAGTTATGTAATAAGATTAAACCTTGTAAATTGATCTTCAATAAACCAACTGCATGCACACAAACATAGATATCCACACGCACACACGCTCTCATACGTGTGCAGGCTTCTGATTGGCTGGCTTAGTGACGGCCGCTCACCGCCTACGAACGACAGCGCTACTGTCGCCGGCTATAAAAGAGCACATAGGGAAATTTAGAATCAATCATCGATAATCAGCCGCCTTCACAAGTCGTCACGTTGCATGCAGTTGTTTCCACCAAGTCTTCTTTTATTCTTCACACCCCCTGGTCCTGAAAAATCATTAAAACCTGAACAAATACAGTCCACCAAGAAAAGTTAGGTCATCGAGGCCCTGCCGAGACGCCTGTACCTAACAAATGGTCCTTCTGTCGCCGGATCGCTGTTCCAGTTTCAAGCCTACATCCAAGAAGAAGACGTGGCCCTTTCAAGCAGACGGTTTTCAAGCAGACGAGTTCCTGTCTTCATAAAGAAGCTAAGAAGAAAGAAACAAGCACGTGCGAGTGTTGGCGGTTGGTTTGCTTGCCACCGTCAATTACTTGGAAGCAATCATCACTACGTACGTGGCCACCTAACGGTGATAAACGGCCTCTTCAATACGTACGGAAGCACAGTGGACGAACTGACGACTCCACGCACCTACCCCAGGTGTAACAGTCAGACCCCGCCGGTACGGTGCGGTAACGCTCTAGGACCACGAGTTGGTACGCAACGACGAGTGCGGGCATTCCTCCCGCATTCTGATGCACCTGTGAGCGCCCGTATCCTCTGCCGGGAGGTTCCTACCTTCCTTTCCTCACTCATTCCCATTCCTGGTCCGGCATCACCACGGTAGGAGTCCGGCCAGGCTACTAGGCAAGGTAGGTTCGTGAAGAAGATACTAAAAAGTGCAAGTGAACCAGTGATAAAGTGTTAATTTTAAGTAAATTGTTAGGCTTAGGGCCCCCCTCGTGCGAAATGGAGAACGCGCGTGTGTTGCGCTCAAGCAAAACCAGCACGCCTACCACAGAAGCAACAGTGGCGTCCGGTCCGACTACGTCGACCGAAACAAACACGTGGAGTAAGGGCACCGGCACAGAGGACACGACCGGTGAAAGCAGCACGCGTACTATCGACAGAATAATCAAAGACAGTGCCGCGCAAGTCGAAGACACGAACGATCAGGTTAGGAGTGCGCCGGGCACGATAGTCAACGTCCCCGTGGACAGAGCGAGTAGTAGGCTATCAATGTTAAAAGCCGAGTTAGAATTACATAATTCCGAACTAGCACGGGCTAGGGCTGCGACCGCAGCTGCCATGAGTCGATTGGAAATAGCCAGGATCGAACTGGAAGATTCCAACGACGCGGAGCCGCAGCCCAATGTCGAAAAGTCGCGTGTAGAAGGATGGATAGCGGAACAACACGTAAAAAGTAGGCTAACAATAACAGATAGAGCTCAAA
This sequence comes from Xestia c-nigrum, assembly GCA_916618015.1. Taxonomy (NCBI): domain Eukaryota; kingdom Metazoa; phylum Arthropoda; class Insecta; order Lepidoptera; family Noctuidae; genus Xestia; species Xestia c-nigrum. The sequence goes on from OU745246.1 coordinate 23,232,395, forward strand.
ACCCGGGACAAGACACCCGGCCACCCGACGCTGCTAGGAACGAACCACGCGCTAGCAATGACGTGCCGCTGAATAAAAATAACAGCAGCGACATGGCTATGCTGGCTAGCGCGATAGTACAGGCGGTAAATTCCGGTAGGTCAGACAACGCGGCGCCTAAGTTCATCCACGAACTGCCCCACTTCGACGGGGCTATTGCCGAGTGGATGGCATTCAGGTCGGTATTCAACGACACCTCGGAAATGTTTACAGACATACAGAACGTAGCGCGATTAAGAAAAGCGCTCCGAGGCGCAGCTCGCGAGACAGCGAGAGCGTTATTATTTACTGTTTCAGATCCGTACGAAATAATCGATACGTTAGAGAGACGGTACGGTAGGCCAGAGCTACTCATTCTCTCCGAACTAGAAACAATTAAACGCATGCCCCGCATGACGGAAGACGGACGAAATATAGGCAGTTTCGCGAGCAAAATATCGAATACAGTAGCGGCAATAAAATCACTCAATCAACCGCAGTACCTGTATTCACCCGAGTTAGTTAGCCGAATCGTAGAAAAACTCAGCGTCATTCTAAAATATAAATGGTACGAATTCCGAGCCGAGCGCACCGGGGCGCCAGAGCTAGAGTTACTAGCTAGATTCCTAAACGTCATGGCAGACCAATGCGGAGCAATGTTTGCCTACGAAACCGCGCGAGATGATAGGAAAAATAGAACAAAACCGCGCGCGGTAAACACGGCCCGCGCCAAGGGTCGGCAATCATCACGCTCGCGCGACAACGGCACCGACAGCTCGAGCGATCGGTCGGACACGGAAAACAACGCGTCCCGCCGCAAAACCGTAGCCGCCGCGAACAAGCCGCCAGTCAAAAAAGGGTCTAGCAAACAAAAGCCCCGCCCATCACGCTCAGACATAGAGGCGTCGGCAGAGCCCAACAATAAAAAATGTTCCGTGTGCGCCGGCTCACATAAAGCCACCGAGTGCGCGGATTTTAATAAACTCTCCGTATCAGATAGATGGAATACGGCTAAACAAAACAAGTTATGTTTTAGATGTCTAAATAGCGCGCACGGGCGCCCGTTTCGATGTAAATACGTACCGTGCGGAGTAAACGGGTGCGAAGCATCACATCATAAACTATTACACGGACACGGCAGCGAAAGCGCGTCCCTGCCTACCCGCGGAAACGTAACCTCGATAAATCACGTACGCGAATCTAACACTTACCTAAAAATAGTGCCGGTCGAAATAAGCGGACCCGTGGGCACCACCACTGCTTACGCCCTACTGGATGAAGGTTCAACCATGACGCTTGTTGAACGAGATGTGGCGGACAATGTGGTACCCAGGGGTCGCAGCCAGCTTTTAATGTTAGAAGGGGTAGGTGGTAGCAGGATTGACGACGCGGAATCTTGTCACGTGACATTATCCATACGCGGTTTATGCAATAGAAACATAGAGACGATGCGTGCAAGCACCATAGGAACATTAAACCTGTCCCCTCAGGGGGTAAGCAGAGACCTAGTGCGTCAGTGCAGCCACTTAGTAGATTTAGAGGACGAGCTCTGCTATGAACAAGCGAAACCGACCGTTCTCATAGGCCAAGACAACTGGCACTTGATTACGTCACGAGAATTACGCGTCGGTGCTAAGGATCAACCCGTAGCATCGTTAACTAAGCTAGGGTGGGTACTACACGGTCAAAGCGCACGGCCACGAAACAACGTAGCCATAGTAAACCACGTGCGACCGACCCAACACGAGGACCCCGCGCTACAATTAATCAGGGAATACTTTAGCATTGAATCATTAGGTATAGAGCCACGCAGGCCAAAGTCTGACCCGGATCAGCGCGCCTTAGCGATATTAAAAAATACCTGTAATAAAATTAACAATAACAGGTACGAAGCTGGCCTATTATGGCGAACGGACGCTGAGATAATGCCAAACAACAAAAAACAGGCTCTCAGCCGTCTACACAATTTAGAAAACAAGTTAGATAAAAACATTAACCTAAAAACCGAGTATACGAAACAAATAGACCATCTCATTAAAGCTAATTACGCAGAGCGGGTCGACACCCCGGCCACGTCACCACGCACGTGGTACCTACCTCATTTTTCGGTGGTACATCCCCAAAAGGGAAAAGTGCGATTAGTGTTCGATGCAGCGGCCAAGTACGGGGGCAGAAGCCTAAACGACGCTCTCTTAGCGGGTCCAGATTTGCTCCAATCATTATTCGGTGTTTTAATTAGATTCAGAGAAGGTAGAATAGCGGTAGTAGCCGAAATTAAAGAAATGTTTTTACAAATAAAAATAATCGATTCAGACCGCGATAGTCTGCGATTTTTATGGAGGGGCGAGGACAGGGAGGGACCCCCACAGGAATACAGGATGACGTCATTAATATTCGGGGCGGCGTCGTCACCCTGCACCGCCATATACGTTAAAAATAAAAACGCAGAGGATCACGGCCTGGATCACCCAGAGGTCGCGAAAGCCACGGTTCGCAACTACTATATGGACGATTATCTAGGCTCGTTCGACGACGCTGACAAGGCGAAACAAGTAATAAACGCCATGTACAAAGTCCACTTAAACGCGTCTTTCGAATTACGCGGTTGGGCATCGAATGTACCCGACGTGATAAGTGACGTCACTGATAAACGAAGTAGCGACGCGACCACACTAGGGAAAAGTGATACAGAAAGAACGTTAGGTCTCATATGGAACCACGCACGTGATACGTTGGGTTTTAATGTCAACCTCCGAAGCACGCCCGCGAGCGTCATTAAAGGCGAAACTCTGCCTACCAAGCGACAGGTAACCAGCGCGGTCATGTCCGTTTTTGACCCGTTAGGTTTAGTCTCACCGATTACAATGATAGGCAAATGTCTCATTCAGGAAATATGGCGCAGCGGCATAGGCTGGGACGATCCCATCACGAAAGAACATCACGTGACATGGCTCTCCTTCATAAAAAATGTAGAATCATTAAAAGATCTAGAAATAGACAGATACGTACCTGCCCCACTCTCTGGAGAGGGAGATTTACACATTTTCTGCGACGCAAGTGAAAAAATATATTCAGCCTCGGTGTATTTCGTGAGCTCGGGTACAGACGGAAACAAAACGTCAAAATTAATAGCCGGTAAAGCAAAGGTAGCTCCGTTGAAACCTATATCCATACCTCGCCTAGAACTTCAAGCCGCTGTATTAGGATGCCGGCTGGCCGAATCAGTCAAGCGCGAGTCGGATTATAAAATAATAAAAAGCCATTATTGGTCAGATTCCAAGACCGTATTAGCTTGGATAAAGTCAGACCCGCGAACTTTTAAGTCTTTCGTCGCGCATAGACTAGCCGAAATCGAAAGTACGACCACTCCGGCCAACTGGCGATGGGTGCCCAGCGCTGAAAACGTAGCGGACGACGCTACGAAGGGTATACCCGCCAATTTCAACTCAAAACATAGATGGTTCACGGGACCAAGCTTTATTAGGGACGACCCCGCGACATGGCCTAAGGAAAAGCAGGTCGCGGCGCCGTCACCCCCTTCAGGGGAAGAAAGGGTTTTGAAGCAAGTTCACGTGACAGTTAGGCACAATGTTAGCGATTATCTACCCGAAGTAGAACGATTCTCAAAGTACGCTCGATTAGTACGCGTCGCTGCCACCGTTCTGCTCGCCGCTGAGGTATTCAAAGCCAAACTACTCAAAAGAAACACGAGTAAAGAACTAGCACCAAACCATATAAAACTAGCAGAGATATTGCTCGCTAAGAGAAGCCAGCACAACTCGTTTGCCGAAGACATCAGGACAATAGAGGCTGGGCGGCGGCCCCCAAAGAAGTCACCGTTCCACAAGCTCTCAGTCAAGATCGACCGCAACGGAATCCTGTGCCTAGACAGCAGAACAAAAGAAAAATGCAACCTGCCAGTCCTACACGCCAAAGAAGGCTTCACCCAGCTGTTGGTGCATCACACGCACGCAACCTTCAACCATGGCAACCATCAAACTGTCATGAATGAGCTGAGACAAAGATATCACATAATAGGACTGCGCAATACTATACGATACATATGCAACAAATGCCAATGGTGTCGGACCTATAGGGGTACCCCCTCTAAAATCCCCTTAGGCGACTTACCTCCAGAAAGGCTAGCCCAAGGTCAACCGCCCTTCACAGCCACAGCGGTAGACTACTTCGGGCCCATACAAGTCACAGTCGGAAGAAGGCTAGAGAAAAGGTGGGGCGCATTATACACATGCCTCACCACGCGCGCAGTACACCTGGAGCTGGCCACATCCCTCACGGCCTCCTCCATGATCATGAGCCTGCGTAGAATGATGGCGCGTCGCGGCACGCCGACTGTGATATATAGCGACAATGGAACGAATTTCGTGGGTGCTGAAAGAGAAATCACCGAAGCCATGCAAAACAACGAAGACAGCATGAAAGCCTTTGCATCCGAGAAACTGATCACCTGGAAGAAAATACCTCCCGGTGCCCCAAACATGGGTGGCGCCTGGGAGCGTCTAGTCAGATCGGTGAAAACCGCGTTGAGAGTCACCCTCAAAGAGAAGTTTCCCCATGATGACATACTCCACACATTATTACTTGAAGCCGAACACGTGATCAACTCGAGGCCATTGACCCCAGTGAATCCCAACCTAGATGAAGAAGCGCTAACACCCAATCATTTTCTTATTGGGCGCTCAAGTGGGATGACACCTTTCGGCTCATTCAAAGACGTGCCAACGGACTCACACTCCTGGAAGGCCGTTCAAGCATTAGCTGACACGTTCTGGTCACGATGGTCGGCGGAATACAAACCCCTGCTGATGCCCAGACTAGGCAACGCACAATACAAAAACGTGAAAGTCGGCGACATTGTCATTATATGCGACGGCACGATGCCCAGAGGAGTGTGGCCTCGAGGTGAAGTGATGAAAGTATATCCAGGTCCGGACGGACGAGTACGAGTCACCGAGATCCGAACAGCAGCCGGATTAATTCGCCGCCCGGCCTCTCGCCTCATCGTGATCACAACTGCGGAATAAAACGTTACGGTGCTTACGCACGAGGGGGAGATTGTAAATAACAGCTAAGATATAAGATATTATAGACGTAGAAAATAAGCTTTGATTGTAATATCCCATGTTAGTTATTTAAGTTTATTCCTTTGTTTATACGCCATATAATTGTACTTACGTGTTTCTCAATAAGAAAATAAACATAACAAGTGCTAGGCACATATGTATGTAGCTATAAGTTATGTAATAAGATTAAACCTTGTAAATTGATCTTCAATAAACCAACTGCATGCACACATACATAGATATCCACACGCACACACGCTCTCATACGTGTGCAGGCTTCTGATTGGCTGGCTTAGTGACGGCCGCTCACCGCCTACGAACGACAGCGCTACTGTCGCCGGCTATAAAAGAGCACATAGGGAAATTTAGAATCAATCATCTTGAGAGCCTGGACGCGTTCATCCGGCGCCTTGCGACGGGAATGTTCGCGCGTGCCGACGCATCTGCTTGGCCCCACGTCAAGCACATTGCGCCCTGGCATGCGCGCCCCCCTGACGCGAGGCGCCCCCTCCCCCGCGACCTGGTAGCGGACGATGCCCCCCCCCCACCGGACTTGACGCCTAGGTAAGCTGTTCACCAGGTTACACTCAGCTTACCTACACAATAACGACTCCACACACACAACTCACACGCTTAGTTGCGCGACCTGTGCTAAGTTAATATAGGCAGGGCGCGTAACTACAACCACACATACACCACTACACATTCATGTAGACACACAAGTGGACGCGAGCGGGCTCGCGACCACTCCATCACGGGCGGTGTTTACACAGTACATTACCGCCTGTACACACACAACGGCCCCCCGTCCGTAACGCAGCCGGCTAGCTCCGGTGCGCGGGGCGGGCGGGAGCCATGCACCCGCCGTAGGTGCGTCGGAGTCGCCACCTCTGTCGCTGGTTGACCCCCGCCGGGCCTCCTCCGGGTAACCGGAGGTCTCACCTGGCGGAGTCGGACCGCCGAGGTGGCGTGAAGAAAACAGCGCTGAACATACAGTGCTGTAGGCGCGCCTACGGAAAACAAATAGCAACCACACACAGGCGTGTGATATTAATATCACACGCCATCAGGCCTAAGTCTATAGGACACACCCAATGACGGGCCTGTTTTAACAGGCCGAGGTATAGCCTCCGCGGCCAGGGGGCGAAGCCCCGTGACCGCCTGCCGCGCCCCCTTACGGGGGCGCAGCGACGTCCACCTTGCCTTAGAATCAATCATCGATAATCAGCCGCCTTCACAAGTCGTCACGTTGCATGCAGTTGTTTCCACCAAGTCTTCTTTTATTCTTCACACCCCCTGGTCCTGAAAAATCATTAAAACCTGAACAAATACAGTCCACCAAGAAAAGTTAGGTCATCGAGGCCCTGCCGAGACGCCTGTACCTAACAAATGTGTTGAGTTTGAATTTTTGTATACGTCCGAGTCTATCTAAATACCTACTTATATTACTGAGTTAAAGGTAAAATTTTGTAATTTGGAATCTTAAAATTACTGATGCAATTCAGAAAATCCTATCAGTGATGGGAAGTTAAATTATCTCATAAGCTCATTATCTGCCTAGCCTTTTCCCAACTATGTTGGGGTCGGCTTTTAGTCTTACCGGATGCAGCTGAATACCAGTATTTTACAAGGAGCGCCTGCCTATCTGACCTCCACAACCCACTTAATACTGGGTAACAGTAGCGAGGGGTACATACAACTCGAAACCTACCGGCTTCCCTTCGTAACAACTACTGAACTGGAGTCTACTATTGCACGAAGTAAAACAATTTAGGTAAATCAATTAGGAGAGCAGCGGTGGCCCAGTGGTGGCGGCCCCGATTTACGAACAGTAAGTCGTGGGTTCGAACCCAGACAGGCCCATTACTTTGTGTATTTTATTTCATCACCGCTGCTCTCAAAACGGTGAAGGAAAACATCGTGAGGAAACCGGCATGTCCTAGAACCAAAAATTCGAAGACATGTGACATCTACCAATCCGCACTGGGCCCGCGTGGTAGATTATAGCCCATTTGAGAGGGCTCATTGAGAGGAGGCCGTGTCCCAGCAGTGGGACCATTATAGGCTGATGATGAATTCAATTAGGACGTGATTGCCCAAACCTGACTAAAACTATAAATCGTAGGTATGGTTTTCTCAAACATTATTAAAAATATGCACCGGTCCCGGCTTACCTGTTACTAAAACTAACCCTTCGCAACTCCTGGGTAATACGATACCACTTGGTAAGACTGGTTGTTAGACTTTTTGGACCACTGACTATCTGTAACGACTGCCAAAGATGGACAAATGACAGCCCGGAACCAACAGCTTAACGTCCTTTCCAAGGCACGGAGGAAACTCGGCATAATAAGGGTGGTCACCCATCCACAGACCAACCTAAGCAAGCACGGCTTAACCTAAAGATCGGCCCGAGCGGCTGCTATAATTTAGCCACGAGTTCCTCTATTATCTCATAAGCTAAATATTTAAATCTTCCCGAGTGTCATTTTAAGATTTTAACGGAAGCTAAGCCGCGGGCAAAACAAGTTAATTGTATGAATAAACTTTTACAATGTATATGTCGCCGAAAACTGTTGAGTGAATTTGACAGCGTTTCGTTCATAATTGTTTCTGTCAGGCTTCATAGTTGTTAAACGTACACAATAATATACACGTTATATGTATATTTGCATGCTGAATTTTAGTAAGCGGAATATGTAAAAAATACCTATAACTTCTCAATGTACATACCTTAATTCACGTAGTTAAAGATAATAATAATTCTATTCTTCACTTTCAATTAACTACCTGAAAGTGTAAAATATTGTTACTCAACATTGCGTAAAAATAAAGTAATCTTACATGACATCAAAGTCTGACATGGCAAACACTTGTGTTCCAAGAGATTTATAAGTAAGTGCTCCTTATATTTTTGATGTAACCTGAATAGTTGCCAATCCTCCTTTTAGTTTGGCTCAAAGAGAATAGAAAATCACACACCCAAGGGCTTTCACGTCAACATTTCTGTAACGTCAACACTTTATTAAAAGGACGGCTGATTCACGTCACGGCACGTCAACTATTTTGTGAAGAAGATTGTTGATGAAAACATGACTTGATGCTGAGAAAACATTCCATAAATATCTAAATTTGATATAATGTAATTAATGGAATAATTAAACACTGTAACCGTCTTATTACAAAACGTGGTCTTAAAAATAGTACCGGGTTTAGTACTAGGTTTAAACCATGAACTTGAAAAAACGTTATTACAAAACAAAGTTTATCGCTAGTCCTAGAACTATCTATGGTACCAAAGTTAGACCATCGTGACCCCTAGTTTAACTATGGTACTAAATTGTCAAACGTCAACGTATGAAATATTTTTTCTTTAATTAACTTTACAACATTTTGTAAAAAGGAACGGCGCATAGAACTCTGAACGAATGAATGAATAGTTTAAATATTTTGTTGCTTATAATCTGTGGAAAATGTTAAGACCAGAGACTTTCTTTGGTACTAGTTAGTCCTTTGTTGGTCTTCGATTTGTAATACGAATGAACGAACTAACGTTAGTACCGTACTAAACCTAGACCTTTTAGTTCTGGTTTAATCCTGGTACTTATGGAAGTTTTTATAATAAGGCGGTAAGAGTTTTGGTGAATAGACTAAAAGTTGAAAAAAAAAGAAACTTTGACGTTCAAAAGTGGCTTTTCGGTTATACAACATATTGAACGAGTAAATAAACTCTGCTATGAAGCATACAGAGTCTCCCTTTTGATATGATGTAACGAATAAAACCAATGAATAATATTATGTTATTCCTCGTTTTTAATGAATATCCGTATCTACATGATTGCACGGAAGTAAAGGCTTTACGGATATTGAAATTGGAATGGTGTATTGTTTTTGTGAATTCATTTGCGTTCTCATATTTTATTGTTTGACAGGCTGCATACGAATTTTAAATGAATGTGTGGATATTGGGATTTTGTTTATGCTATAATTTGTAAAAGATTTTCTATTAAGATATGTTCTATCAGTCTATCGGGGTACCAAAGTTCATTTAAACTCGTTCAAATTTTAACGTGTGAATAGGTATTGACAGACATGATATATGAGTTTACCTATTATATAAACTATTTGTCTGTTACCCAGTCCGTGCGGACCTTCGAAAAATCGGTAGCTTGTTTAAATCATCGGTGGTTTTATTTCAGGTGCATAATGCCTTCATATAATGAATTAAAAAAATAAAAAAAAAAACACTGGACATTACACACAGCGCCATCTAGTGCCACACTAAGCAAGGCTTATATCGTGAACACCAGATGATTGATATACTTACTATATATATACTTTTTTGTTTGTAAATACATACTTATTATACATATAGACATCCATGACTCGGAAGCAAATATCCATGCTCATCACGCAAACATTTGCTCCTATCGGGATTCGAACCCAAGACCCTAAGAACGTAAGGCAGCCTCACTACCGCTACGCCATTTGAACAATGGTTTCATAACTTAGTAAACCGCGCGAACTAATGATGATTCAAATAAGATTTAAATCACTGATTCCTCGGAGCCCGCGAGCGGACTATAATGTAGGTATAGATAAAACTGCTAAACTTATTTGAACCTTGAAGTTTCCAGGTAAAATCGAGTTTCCATTACATAGTTCATGGAAAACTAACTAACTGTATGTATGTATATGGAAATCAATTAAACGCATGTGGGTGGTTGTGACATTCGATATGCCGCGTTGTTGCAATGTTCTGAAGTGGAGTGAAGCTTTTATTAAAGCGAAACGTTGCTAGCACTGCTTTGTACGAATACATTTAATAAGTTCGTCGAGTTTTTTGAAGTCAGATATTGCTGTACGAGTAGATAGGTTTCAGTATTTATTATGGAGTAACACATAATATCTAACCTCCACAAACTAGTTATTGGGTAACCAACTAGTTATGTTATTATCCGTTCATTAAAATCATATTGTTCGTTATTAAAACATTACATAAACAGAACATCCATTTATTTTCAGGTATAGACTAACTTGAATATGATAAAAACTTCTTTGAAAATATTCTTTTACACTAAAATTTGCAAAAAAATGCTTTTTACAATAAATTATATTTGAAGACAGCTTCAATTAAAAACACAGCAAGAAGTAAGGTATAGTTGCTGCCAGTTGAGATTACAATAGCGGTCATTGCCCTTTACCTAATATCTCTAGTATCTTTCCCTAATATCTCTAGTATCTTTCCCTATTCTATCCCTATCTCAAGTATCCTTCCCTAATCTATCCCTATCTCTAGTATATTTCCCTACCTTTCCCTAATATCTCAACGATCTTTCCCTACCTTTCCCTAATATCTCTAGTATCTTTCCCTAATCTATCCTTATCTCTAGTATCTTTCCCTGTATTTTCCTAATATCTTTAGTATAAACCAAAACAAATGAACCATGTATCGTTTTTCATTAGAGTAAAATGTTTAAGATCACGATATTTTGCTTTTCTAGTTAAGAATTTTAACAAATGTATCATGTGGGTCAGCTCTGGCAGCAACTATGGTAAATTACAACTAACATGCATTATATTTATTAGAAACATACATTACACCTTTCTTACACAACACGAAAACATAATTACTTAACCCATCGCGACTTTTTCCACCATATTTGGTGAACGTGAATAATCGGCCGAATATGTCACAGACACACCTGCGTCACGACGTTACACGGGGATTTAGATAATAAATTACCACATAAATGATAACAAAATATTACCCACACAGTAAATAACAAAGTTTCATACCTCTTACCGCGAGCTGAGTCATTCTTTGGGGAATAATAGGAGGTACAGTTGGCAAAAGTGATAAGTTTACAGGAAGTTGTTTGTCTGGCAGTTCACTTACCTACACTGTAAAATAAATCTTCAGTACAATAATAATTGCTCTGTCTATCAGACTTCGTCTGTACATTCGTTTTTAGTAACGCAATGTGACCCTTTAATTTATACCTCAATATTGTGAGACTTAGATTAATTATTTAGGAGTTTAATTTATCAACTTGTTTTTGGGACAAGCCCGCCACACTTTTTCCAAACCTGAAAACCAGAACAGTGGTGACCACCAGAAAAGCGCCGAGACAATGCAGCTCGACGAAGTCAAAGATAATGAATCAAGCTGACTTTAACTTACGAAATGAATCAGAACAGTATAGAGGAAGAGTAGGAAAAAACCGCATTATCCACAGCGTGGCAGACTGTGGTGAAACATGCCCTACCTCCTCACTTAATCGTACAGGCAGAAACTACGCCGCAGGTCTGCAGTGGCTGATATGGAAATCTATGAACCGACTGCGGGGTCAAATTGGCCGCTGCCGATTCAATTTGGCTAGATAGGGTATATCGACCCATCTCGGACACAATTTGAGTATGGACCCCTTACACAGGACATGTCACAAATTCTCTCCTGCCCGTCGTGCACAACTAATGGCAACCTCCAGACCTGGTTGCTGGTCGGACAAAGTCTGAGTGATCAATTTGAAAAGAAGAAGAAAGTAGTAAATACTGTGATTCAGATCAACATTTATCCCATCCATTTATTGTCCGCGTGGTACAAAGATGTCAATTTCTAGTGTGCACACCAAACCTTTTCGTTGACTGTACTTCATAGAGGTTATCAACGTTACGGGAGTGTGCGTAGCAACCGTTTCGTGTTTATAACCAAGGACATGACCTGTGGCTTTATCAGTGATGTCAACGGCCTAATCGAGCAAAGTGCATTAACGAAAATGTTAAGTTTACAGGAAAACGTTGAACCTAAACATTTTACTGCTCTCATGAGATCCATTATTGATTCCGGAATACGCCGTCGTATTTATGACAACCCGAATAGCGTAGTGGTAGCGAGGCTGCCTTACGTTCTTAGGGTCCTGGGTTCGAATCCCGGTAGGAGCAAATGTTTGTGTGATGAGCATGGACATTTGTTTCCGATTCATGGATGTTTATATGTATACTAAGTATGTATTTACAAACAAAAAAGTATATATGTAGTATATCAACTATCTGGTGTCCACGACACAAGCTTTGCTTAGTGTGGCACTAGGTGGCGCTGTGTGTTAATGTCCAGCTATATTTATTATTATAATTATTATTTATGGGTGTCTTCTGAGGCGACGAACGAGTTCAGATTTCTTGATATTTATTCATAATAACTAGTAACCAACCGCTACGCTGCAAGTCGACTGGCCACGTAGCACGAATCCGCCCGGAGAGATGGGCAACGATCGTCACTCACTGGACGAATGTCGAAGGAAGTCACCATCGTGGTAGACCGCGAAGAAGGTGGTATGACAATCTGATCTCGTTTGCGGGGTGAACATGGCCAGATATCGCACGAAACAGAGAGGTTTGGATGGAGAAAGGGGAGGCCTTTGCCCAGTGTGGGACACTCAAACAGCCAAACATAAAAAGTAACCACTCTTTCACAAAATAAAGTCGCGGTTGTTTGTTACAAAAAATAATCCTGTAAAACTGCCATGTGATCCAGTAGTACTTACCACGGAAAGTTTATTTTTTTACCCGTGTTACACTGTTGAATAAGTTTGATTTGCTATCGTCAAAGGTTTAATGCGTTGACCTAGTTTTTTACACCTTTTTTTAGCAGAACCCATTCGATAGTTACAACATAATCGTAAAAGCGACTTCAATCGATTCCTATCTTTATAGTTTCAGCCTCATACCGATTCAGATTATTTTAACCTTTATTATGCTCGTCGGTCCCACAGACCGATTTTCACCTTTGAAGTGCTTATCACGCTGAAATTACAATAGCAACTTATTAGGAAGTTAACAGGAACTACAAAATGCCTTGATCTATACCTATACTCTTATTATAAAGAGGTAAAGCTTGTATGTTTGTAAGTTTGGATGTGGGGCGTAATCATCGGACCTACCGATCAGATAACGTAAATTCTTTCATTAATGGACAGCTCTAGTAACCCCGATTGTTATAGGCATATACAGGATATTCCCACAGGATGCTTCGCTTCCAACCATACTGGAACCGAAGCCACAGGTAAACACCAAAATATGAAAAGAAAATAAAAAATCATGCGGGGCCTTTGGTGACTGCCATTAGAAAGTAAAAACTAAGTAATCTATATCTGCTGCGGGTTGTGCCCAGTACGCCGTAGTGGATCGGCTACGAGTGCTACGAAGCGTTATGTGACGGTCATGCGATTTCTATGATTTTTGTTTTCATTTCAATTTTTATTTCTCGGTCTAATAGACCAATGCTCGAGTATGAGAAGGTTAATCGACACTTGAGGCTTGCACCATCGACAAAGGTTTGTGATATGGTGCTCCCATCTATCAGAGTGGTAATAAAATCCTTTTAAAACGAGTTTTCCACATGGTTCAGCATTCAACACTGCTGTAAAAAGGTTGTAAAGGGGATCTATTGAGTTTTGAATAGGATTGTATAGGTGTTTTATGGTTCTTTCATCAACCAGGTACAAGGGACGATGTTAAGGTGATAAGAATGTACTTTATTCGTTCTATTTGATTATGTTTAATAATCAGATCATTTTCGTCATCATCATCATCATCTGCCTAGCCTTTTCCCAAGTATTTTGGGGATGGCTTCCTGTCTAACCGGATGCAGCTGAATACCAGTATTTTACATGGAGCGACTGCCTATCTGACCTGCACAACCCAGTTAGTACTGGGTAATACGATTCCCCTGGGTAAGACTGAAAGTAAGTCAGATTAGGTATTAGGTAGTCGAAGTCACAAAATTGATAGTAATATGCGGTATTCCAGATGTTTTCGCGGCATGGTAACGAACACCTACGGAATTCGCCGACATAAGCGGCTTTGGTGTCATCATCATCGAAATACGTCCACTGCTGGACATGGGCCTGCCCCAAGTGTCGCCACACTGACCGGTCTCGTGCGACTCGCATCCAACGGATTCCAGCAACCTTCACCAGGTCATCGGTCCACCTAGTGGGAGGTCTTCCAACGCAGCGTCTTCCGGTTCGCGTTCGCCACTCCAGAACTTTTCGGCCCCATCGGCCATCTTTGGTGTGTAGAGTTTTAATTACCCAACAAGTTTGATGTCAAAATGATGATACTAGAGGTTTGACGTCAACTTTATGTATTCACATAACTTAAAGTAAAGAAAGAAAGAAAAATATTTATTTGACGTCAGTTAATAAAGCACACACACACTAATAAATAAAAAAGATACAAAACAATGAGTAGGACATAGTAGAAATGTACTGTGTGCCTTACGGCTGCGCCAAAAAGGTCCATTTCAGCATTCATGCCAGACTGGTGAAGCGTCTGACGCTGGTCTTCCAATGAACCTTGAGAGGGTACGTTACAGAATACCGGTTTCAAACAATATATAAACAAATGAACAAATGGTTAATAAGAATAAATAGATAACGAGTAAATTAATTGAATGTGTATTTACGAGGTATTTACTAGGTAGGTACGGATAGAGAAAAAAAATGTATTAGAAATAAGTATTTTATTGTGTTGGAAAGTATAAATTAGTGTTTGTGTAGGCTAAACAAAACATAAAATAAAATAAACCTAGCTACAACCTATATGTGTTTTCGTCTCGCTCCCATCGCCACCACCACCGATCATGCGACCACATTTCTCCTGTGCACCTGTTAGCGTGTTAACGTAGGTACTTTGCGTCAAAAATTCAGAGCGGTGGCACGGTGGCGGCGCCGCACGAGTCCCTGTGATCACGTGACACGTCTCGCGTGATTGGTCATCTAACTATTTGTGTCTGTGAAGTAACATCACGCCCATTATCCCCGACAGGTTAGGCAGGTGTGAACCTGATAGTACCCTACATTTCGCCAGTTATGTTTAAGTCGCATATAATATGGGGCGCGCCTATTGCCGTTTACCGGCGACAAGTACAGACACCAATGGCCTTAGATACCGTGGCCAAGAACATAAAAGGCGAGGTTGAACGTGGATGGGTTTTTAGTCAGTAAATATCTGACACTCTCTCCCGCTCCGCCCAAAGTGGGAGAAGTCATTTGATGATTTCCCATCCTAAATTTATATACATTTTTCATTCCAACACGATCCCATTGTCATTTTGCTTAATGTTCGTAATCTGCTGAATTCATAATGGTCGATCATTGGTCGGTCAATGGTCTCGTAATACAATTGTGTTATATTGACGTTATCGTATTCCCATTATTCTAAAACCCGCCAGATTTCATAGAAATATATTTTAATATTTTTTAATAATTTTATAATTATGCAATCTGACTGAAGTAGTAAAAAATTTGTAAATAGCACCAGTCATTCATTTGTGATTATGTACGAGATTACCATTCGATGGCATTTCTTTCAATGCAGTGCCAGTGGTTGACCATTGGAAAGTCATAATGACGTCTTCTTCTTTCTTCTTCTTTCTTTCTTTCTAATTCTGACACTATTGTAATAGCAGACTTGACGCCCTGGGCACCCTGGGCGGATACTGAGAAATCTCAGATGGAAAAATCCAAAAACACTCTGCCTGACAAATCGAACCCACACAAATATTATAAATGCAAAAGCCATCCCGCTTGTCTATCGACCTTTCTGTCTAATATCTTTTACGTCATAATGGTTACCATGACAATAACATCTCAATATTTTACCGACTTTCATGCGAATGAATGAATACAAGCAAAAGCTAGTATTAATGTACCTACATTTTAGTAAATGTACTTTGAAACTAGGTTTTGCTTGTTTGTTGTACAGTAATACAAGAACAATACCCCTTTTAGCAAATTAATACTGACAACGCGCCCCGTTTACCCTATTATCGAGGCAGTAGTATTTAATCCAATACGTCAGCTACAGCCGGCTTGACAGAAATAAACTCGGATTAGTTTAGACAACCCTGTCTTGAACCATACACCATGATTGGTTAGTTACACAGAGCATGGAATCACCTCTGCCAGAGGAGGTATTGTTTTGTCACTGATTACTAGCACTACTACACAAATGACGCGTTAAAACGTTTTTCTTGGACGTACTGACCCACGCAACTTCGTCTGCGTGACATAGGAGAGAATGGAATACATTTTCACCGTTTTTGCAACATTTTTCATTAATACTCTACTCCTACTGGTCAAAGCGTGATGTTTTTATTTTTTCAATTCCAGTAGTTCCTGAGATTAGTACGTTCAATAAAAGAAACAAATTCTTCAGCTTTTTAATATTTGTATAGATTACACATGTACGCTAGTAACACTGCACAAAAGTATGCTATTACTCGCATAGGGTAGTGGACACGCCAGTGAATTGACATACGTTTTATGAACTGTGAAAACGCAATTCCCCTTTGGATTTTGTAAATGTCAATAACCGTCTGAGTTGTGGTAACTTTTAATTTGTCAATTCAATGAGTCAACTGTTTATTCATTCAAAATGAACTAAAAATTCAATTTAACAGTTAGGTGGCCGAAAATATATTTAAATAGTGTCTCCCCTTTGTGGCTCGTTATGGTGTACGTGACAAATTTACAATGGCTTGCAAGCTACTCGCGCTACGATTTTATCAGTACTGCCTTTTCTAAGCTACTCTGAACTCCGTGGTTTTATACGTATACTGCGTAAGAGTGTTTTTGCACTACGTCCGATACGAGTCCAATTTATACCCGTGAAAATACAAGTTACAATATAAAATTGGATGACGGACGCCGGATCTAGTGCGTAAACTACCATAGAAATAGTTCTACGATTACTCCGGACCGGGTTCGGATTGGATTCGGATCGGACGTAGTGCGAAATCGCTCTAACAGTTTCGATACGGGTGTTGAGCGTAGTCTCCATGTAAAGTTCTATCTCTTGAATGAAAGGAGATGAATGCAATTCTGTGATGTTAGTAGACAAACTTGGTCGGTACTGGTTCTGCTTCAATAGGAACGCTGTAGAGAGGTTTGTGCTAAAATAAGCCTAGTGCGGTGGGTGCAGATTTTAGTTCAAATAGATAAAGACTTGGGGCTTTCAAATATGAGTTTCTGACCCGTTGAAGGTGTTAAAAAATATCAGGTTAAGAAATAACCTTTCATATGGTTTCAGGTATCATCTGCCTTGTTGTTTTTTAATTCGTTTGGTCCATCTTTCAGTCTAACTGGACATTACTGAATACAGTATTTTACAAGGACTAGTGTGCTGTGTGCGTGCTAACTTAAACCACTCAAAAGCACATAAATAGTTACGTTATGTGCGCCGACGGTAATGGATCTCGGATGCAATTAAATATCGATTAAAAATAAATGGTCTCCATATAGAAAAGCAGCCAATAAATGTCGCTTTCATTTCACCCGATAACCCAGTTAGAAATAACATATTTCTACAGTCATTCAAGTCATTACTTCAACGAACATGAAATAGCTTTTCAGATTGAGGTCAAGTGCTACAATAAAATAATACAATGGCATATTATTTTCTAACATATAATGTATAAAGGAACAATGACAAGGTTTTAGCTAAGTAAGACGTAGTCCTAGCTATTCAGGACAAAATGTGTGAAACGAACGATCTTGTTAAATAAACGAAGACTGACGAAGGTGTGAAAGGTTTGGAAGACTCGGAAATGTGGTAAAATAAAAATATATTTGTTGTTTTTTATTCCGAAGAAAACAATGCGATGAACACGTAGTATATAGGGTACACACGTAGAACGCTGGCTGCGCGCAGCGCTTATCGGCGCCGACCTGCCAGTGCTTACGGGCGCCGGCAGCCATCGTGTTGTCAGTTACTGGGTTGTGGAGATCAGGTACCCAGTCGTTCCAAGGAAATACAAGTTGTGCCCTACTAGATTGTAAACCGACCCTAAGAGGGCCAAGTAAGTCGGGAAATGCTGGACAGATGATGATAATTATGTCACTTTTGGACCATGAAAATCATGTTTTAGTTTTTTGATCGGAGGTCCTGGGTTCCATTCCCAGCTGGGCAAAGAGTAATTGGGTTTAAAGCAGCTATGAAATCAGGTTTTTTGGCCTGTTGACGGCAATAGGCCTCATCCCCAATAAAATGGGACATAAACATAACTAAATGCTGGCTAAAAGTGGGTGAACTATCAGATACATCTTTGCTTAATAAGTTAAATAGGTACTTCTACGGTCTCCAAAGACTTGCTATAATAAAAGACATTTCCGCTTACCTCTGGTTGGGTCGAGCAATCGAACGGAATAGTACTAAAATAGTTGGTAATAATAGCAAGCGATGTGCACACACGCGTGGCTATGTAATCGACTGGAAGGCGTGTGTGGTGTGTAGCGGTCTTTACGCTTGGAAGACCTCAGGATTGGTCGGAATGTTAAACTGTTTGGTATTGGTAGCAGTATTATTTCATACGCAATTAGGTTGTTATTTTACTACGTTTTTCGCTTCTTTATGAAGAGCTCGTTTGCTCCTAGGCTAAATATTAACAGCTGCTCAAGTTGATCTTTAGGTTTAGACGTGCTACGTGCGACCAACCTAGGCATAGGTTGGTCTGTGGTTGGGTGACCACTCTTAAATACTCAATTTCCTCTGTGCCTCGGAAAGCAAAGCTGGTGGTCATTCGTGGCCGCCGGCTTCTTTTTTATATCAAATAAAAAAAAAATGAACTCCTTTATAACGCATTTTCAGTACCTGCTAAATGTGCAATTTTAGTACCAACTTGAATTATAGCACTGTGTTAATTTTAATCAGAATTTGTTAGTTATAGTTTTGATGTTACTAAAACTTTACTATTACTTCTAATGCTCTATGCTATTTAACTCTTAGTTCTAGTTGTTAGTGTAATTAAAATACCTAACGACAAACACACTATAGTCTCCGCCACGACAACCTATAAAAATTGTAAACAACAATTGGATCAAATTCACAAATTGTCATTTTCGTCATCGTGATCTTACTTCAAAATGGCGGCCCAAATGTTTACGTTCCAAGATGTCAGATGCGTTCCAGTACCACAAAACATTAGACGACAGCTTTTCATATCGCCAAAATATAACCCAACTAAGTGAAATTGCTCGTTAGTTTCTTATTACACGTATGTATGATATTTGAATTCATCGAATTTGGGAGGATTTCTTGTTGATTGAATTGTCCCTACGTATCTTGGTAGAAATTCTTTGTTTACAAAAATTATAGCTTCCCGTGGCGTGGACTATAAGTAATTACACCCCTCTTTGTGCGTCGGGGGTTAGTAAAATAAAATTAAGTCACACCCAACGTTGCTTGTTCAGGGTAAATGGAGTTCTAACTAAAAGTGCTTAGATACCTAATGGACCCAAATAACATTAGGAACCGACCAAGTAGTAATTTTTTCGATAATAAAGTTAAATGGTTTACGTTATTTGTGACGTAAAAAGGGAAAACATTTATCAGAAAAACAGCTCGTATCATATACCGATTATAAAGTTATCTAAGTTATCTGAAAGCCATTAAAAGTCACTTTCACTGGTGTCATTGTCACCAAATATTGTTATCAATACATCAAAATGCGTTTAGGGCAATGTTAATTTAAAGGTGACATGACATGCGCTTTATGCCCGATAATAGGCTCACTCCTAATAGATGGGACTCAGATGTGCTGATCGGGTCGAGTAAAGTTGCATTGGTTTACCAATGAAACTGGTCGTTAAACGAATCACGCCAAATGTACAACCTCAGATTATTTCGTGTTATTATTTAACATCACGCTTGTGTTTCTCAAAGATTTTGGATGAATCGTATCTCCAACGTTATTTTTTAATAGTATACCTTATAGCCCTTTTGTGAACTCTTATTAGCGATGCGAGAAAATAATGTAAAAAAACACCAATTTAGGTATTGTAGTAATCTTCACGTAACCAAAAGATGGGCTTATTTTTTGGCCAAAGAATCAGCATTGCCATCCAACGTGGCAAAGCTGCCAGCCTTCTGGGCTTTTTTCCTGTTGACAGCGATGTGGACGAATTTTTCGATGCCCTGTAAGGCCTATAACCTTTTATGATACATGTACATATTTTTATTTCTATTATAGTGTTAGTGTGTATATTTAAATATTTTCTAATTAAAGATTTTTAAAAACATGTAGGTAAGAAAGAAAGAAAAAACATTTATTCGTCGCAAAGTCATGACGTGCATACAATATTAACAAACAGAACGCAATAGGTAGGTAGTTGATTATTTTTGTCCAGTTATCCCGTAATCCCCTGTAATGTACTCGTATTCACAGAATATGTTGAAATAGGTACTCTGATTAGTAATAAGACACATAATCGCGTGTCAATCACCTATGACTTATCAGTTATCGTTTGACACTGTGTCTATATACTTTCCCCTAAAATGTGACACAACAATATTACACTTATCTAAAATGTTTTGTTATGCTCGCGAAAGTGGCACACTTGAATTTTTTTGCGTTCTTTTTTGTTTATTTTACCAGTGCCACTTCCTACCCGCTTAGCATGACCACCGGAGAAACGAGTGAGACTCGACAAGTTTTTTGTTCGTCTGTCATTGAATCGACAAAGAGTCGACAAATTTTGTCAACTCTTTCTTTGTCGTGTCTACGGTGGTCATGCTACGCGGGCTGGATGTAGTCGAAGATGGCGGGACGAGCTGGGCAAAACCAACGACCAGTGGTCTAAATTAGCCCTGGATTGAAATAACTGGAAATCTGGGAATGGGGAGAGACTTTTGCAGCAGCAGTGTGAGGTCGGAAGCTAAAAGTATCAGTTTCAGTATTTTGCCAGCGACTGTCTAATACACGGGAATGAAAAATGTATGTCGTTGAACGTTCACTAACTTTAAGTTTACACTCTCACTACAGTTCACACTCGATCTGGCTCGAAGGCCACCTTCCAAATGCAACGATATTATTGGATACCACCATTCACACGCACACTTAGCAAAGTGTGCGTGTGAAACTACCAATAATATTTATATTTTCAATTATTTTTTTATTTGCATTTTCAAAGCTTCTGTTGAACTAGCTATCTGATTGGTTAGTTTTACATACATCCCTGGCTGTACTTCCCTGGTGAAAACGTAGCCTTATATGGTTTAACATTTTAATCCAAATGGTGCAAGATCGGCTATTGACGCCTCTCAAAAATTACGTTTTTGTTTTGCTGCTTGCTGTTCCTATCAGTAAAGTGAAGATTAATTAAGAAACCTTAGCTAACAGTACCTATGTATACCACCAAATCTAGGTAATTTCAAGTTACACATTGATAAAAAAGACGAATTGATAACCTCCTCTTTTTGATAGTCGGTTCAAAACATATTGACATGAATATAATAATCGAAATCAGAGGACACCAGTTATACAACCTATTTATTTGGCTATTGTTCGTGGAGGTGATGAACAACTAGAATAAATACCGAAGAAACCTCTAGTTCGAAAATGTGGAAAGTCAAATATTTAACGTTTGCATACGTTTTTTTTTAAAATATAAATAAATAAATAAATAATATCGCTGGACATTAACACACAGCGCCACCTAGTGCCACACTAAGCAAAGCTTGTGTCGTGGACACTAGATAGTTGATATACTACATATTACATACTTTTTTGTTTGTAAATACATACTTATTATACATATAAACATCCATGACTCGGAAACAAATGTACATGCTCATCACACAAAATTTGCTCCTACCGGGATTCGAACTCAGGACCATAAGAACGTAATGCAACGTCACTACCACTACGCTATTCAGGTACACAAAATACACAAAAGTACCCCTATACTTTTTAATGGATCCATCAGCACAATGTTTTGAATGCTATAATCGAGCGCTACCATAAGTCCTGATTTTACACGCCAATAAAAAGTCGAATGCTCTCGAATCGATGGATTGTCTATGACCCTGTAATATTTTTTACTGTAATTGGAATATAAACTAAAACTCCTGAAAAAAAGAACAGTAAAAAGATTTTTAATTTATCGATTCTAGTAAGGTATTCGCGTGTCCAATAAGCTGTGGGCCAAAATAATCACTTTCTGGAGCCCTGATACAGCCAGAAGGCGTCGCGGCAGACCTCTCAGAAGATGGCGGGGTGAGCTGGACAAAATCAATGAGCAGTAGCCAACATTAGCCCTGGATCAAAACAACTGGAAATCATGGGAAGAGGCCTTTGCAGAGCAGCTTGCATGCAGGGTAAAATAGTAACAGTAAAGAAAGAAAGAAAGAAAAAGCATTTATTAGCCCGACAGGACAACACATAAATAAAAAATTATAATAATAAAATGGTAAAATAGTCATTATAACACTAGTTTAAAGTAAACATAATGAGAGAATAAAAAAAAAACGAAATCATAAGAAAAAACAAACAAAATACAAAACAGAATTTGTCCTGTACAAGACCAAAAGGCTCCTATCTCAGCATGGTGCTGTAACATTTAAAAAAAAAACGTCACAGCGCTGGTAAAGGTGCGTATAGACTATGTAACATATTATATAACATGTGTTTTATAACACGTCCACATTATTTAACCTTGTTATTCAATATTACAAAATAAAACAATACTGTACACAATAGAATAACAATGCAATATAACAATGTTATATAACTGTTACGAGCTGGGTATGAGATAAATTAATTACTACCAATTAAACAACACAATAACTTTATTTATCACAAAACACTTTAAACTTAATCACAAATATACTACTGATCACTATTCGCTTAGATATCGCACTTCAAGTTCACGTCGATTCGCTTCGTTGTGTAGCCAAAACAAGACTGCCGGTCGCGGCCCTGAGCGCTCTATTTATACTCGCCAACAGACACACCAGAGTAACCACGAACATTCGAGAGGGTCATAAAAAACACTAACAAAAAAAATAGTAAGTACCTACCTACAAGGTAGGTATTACCTATAAAAGTTGTAGGTATAAGCTACTTGTACAAAACAAACAAATATGAACCGTATGCCCTAGGCGTACGGTCGAAATTCTAATGTCTTTGTATAAATAGGTCGCGAGTTTGTACCTACCTAACTTTAAAACTAATAATAATGGAATTTTCTCGAACTTCTAACGTACACACACTGTAATCACTGGCTTTCTCGAATGTTCTAGTAGGTCCGATGTAACACTGCCCCCTCCTTAGACATGCTCGTCCCGAGCATCATTAGTCCCGTAGTATCGCGCCAACCGGTCTACATGCACAATTTTAGGCGCACCTCGTGGACCCTTCTGTATTCGGTAGGTGACATCGTTGATCCTAGTCACGACTCGGTATGGTCCATCCCATTTTGCTTGTAACTTTGGAGACTTCCCCTTGCTCCGCACTGGGTTATGCAACCACACCAGTGAACCCTCGTCGAAACCCCTACCGTTTGCTTTCCGGTCATAACGGGTCTTCATCTTCTCAGACATCTGTTGGCTGGATTGTCGGATATGCTCATAAACATCGTTCAACTTATTACGCAAGTCATTCGCGTAATCTGTTACACTACATGGAGCATCAGGGGGGGTTCCAGTGATTAAATCAGCAGGTAACCGTAATTCCCTTCCAAAGTTCGCGAAGGCTGGTGTCACAGTCGTACTTTCGTGGACTGCACTTCGGTAAGACAGAAGAAACGGCTGTATGTGCTTGTCCCAATCCCTTTGCCGGCTTTCCACAACTTTCGCCAGATATCTCTCCAACGTTTGGTTGAATCGTTCTACCATTCCATCGGATTGTGGGTGGTAAGAGGTGGTTCTGGTTTTATGGGTACCCATCAATCGACAAGTCTCTTGAAATACTTGCGATTCAAAATTTCTTCCTTGATCGCTGTTTATTTCTAAGGGTACTCCAAAACGACAGAAGACTTCTTGAACTAATTTATCTGCGACAGTTGTTGCTTCTTGGTTAGGAATGGCGAAGACTTCCGGCCACTTTGTAAAGTAATCCATGACCACCAGGAAGTACCTGTTTCCACTCTCACTTACTGGAAATGGTCCCGCAACGTCTAGTGCTATCCGTTCCCAAGGGGCTCCAACGTTA
The DNA here is from genome assembly GCA_916618015.1 of Xestia c-nigrum. NCBI lineage: Eukaryota > Metazoa > Arthropoda > Insecta > Lepidoptera > Noctuidae > Xestia > Xestia c-nigrum. The sequence goes on from OU745246.1 coordinate 23,256,491, forward strand.
GGGCACGCCACGATAGTGGCGGTAAGTCCCCTCTTTGAGGAGTGGCTGGAGAGGCGCCACGGCGTCCTCACCTTCCGCCTGACGCAGGTCCTCACCGGACACGGATGTTTCGGGAGGTACCTGCACCGAATCGGGCGGGAGGAATCGCCCGGGTGTCTCCACTGCGAGGATCGACCGGAGGACACGGTGGAGCACACGGTGGAAGTCTGCCCTGCGTGGGCGGAGCTCCGCCGTGTCCTCGTGGCGGCGATCGGCGGCGGCGACCTCTCGCGTCCGGCCCTGGTTCAATCCATGGTCCGGAGCGAGACGGAATGGGAAGCCGTCGCCTCCTTCTGCGAAGCAGTCATGCTAGCGAAGGAGGTGGCGGAACGAGAGAGGGAGAGATCCTCTCTTCCCGGCCGCCGCGGGAGACGCAACGGGCGTCGGGGGCCACGTGGTGGCTACCGGCCACCGTAGATGCGGGCCTGTGGACGGCTGGCTATGGGCAATAGCTGGCCGTCCGGCCGTCTAACGACGACGACAGGCCGTGTCGACGGCGCGTTCGTGTTCCACGTGCGCCTCAAAGAGATGTCAGCAAAAGGAGAGGGGCCCGCAAGGGCCGAAGCCTGCCGGGGTTGCGGGCCTGTTCGAAAGAGATACCGCGGCCCCGGAACATAAAGGGCGAGGAAGGAACATGGATGGGTTTTAGTCAGTAAGAGTCTGACACTCCCTCCCGCTCCGCCCAGAGTGGGAGAAGTCATTTGATGATTTCCCATCCTAAAAAAAAAAAAAAAAAAAAAAAAAAAAAAAAGGGGCTCCAACGTTGTACACTTTTAATGCACCTCTGCTGCGTGTCTGGGGTCCTTTCACGGCTGCACAACTGGAACATTTGCGACACCAGTCCTCCACATCATCTCGACAGTGGATCCAGTAAAAGCGTTCTCGAATTTTTAGGAGAGTCCTTTTTACCCCCATATGTCCTCCAGAACATCCATCATGGTAGAGCCGTAGAACATCCGGTACCTTAGCTTTAGGGACCACCATTTGTAGATGACAACTGTCCCCTCTAGCGTTTTCCCATTTACGGCACAAGACTCCATCCTGGATCACCAAGCTGTTCCATTGCGCCCAATAACTCTTCGTGATGGAACTCATCGCAGCCACATCACTCCACTTGGGTTTAGGAACACCAGCTTTGATCCACTCGAAGATCGGTTTGACGTCCGAGTCATTGTGCTGAGCCTCCTGTATAGTTACCTTCCATTCATCGCTAAGATCCGTTCTTAGCATCCTCACAGGCACCACTTCCTTAGGCTCCTGTCTGGAACTACGCTTACAATCTTCAGGCAAAGGTCTTCTTGACAGTTCGTCTGTGTTGTTGTGGTTTCTCCACTGTTGCTGACCAGTCTTCTTAGCCGCTTTTCCCTGCTGAGATTGATCTTCTCTAGGTGCGCTTCGCTTTTTACAACCGACCGACCGAAGGTGACCCCTTTCTCCACAAATGTAACACCTAGGGATGTATCGTCGCGGACGCTGGCGTTCAGGTGATGCCACAACTTGCTTCGGACAACTTGGCCGAAGATGATCCCTTTCTCTAGCCGAGTAGCAGCTAGGTCTGTAACCTTGCGCACGGTCGTGTACAGGTGATGCCACTACCTCCCTGACGTAGTGTGTTCGGTGGTCTTGCCTCACTGCCTCTACTTCTAAGGCATGGGCCAAGGCGTCCTTCAAGGTCTCATGATGCCCCAGTCTCACGGCAGCTCTAACTTCTAAGTCACGTATTCCATCAACGAAGGCCTGTACCAGATTTCCATCAATCAGTGCAGGGGCAGACTGGTAGGCTTTCCGAACGAGTTTTTCAATTTCCAGGGCCCACTGCTGTAGGTTCTCGGCACTACGTTGAACACGGTCCTTCAACTTGGCACGGAATACGTGCTCCAGGTGCGCGTCGCCGTATCTGGACTCCAACGCCTCCAGCAGCTGCTCGTAGGTTACATCCTTGCCGAGTGCCTCGAGAATAGTTAAAGCCTGGTCTCGGAGGCCCAAAGTGAGCGCGGTCATGGCTTGTGGTTTGGTCCATCCATTCGCCTTCATGACGGCCTCAAACTGGATTTTGTAAGCCGACCACGAAGATGTGCCGTCGAATGGAGGCACTTTAAAACCACGCGAAGATGGTGCAGCAATCACCGAAGCTACAGTCCCGCCTTCAGTCTTCAGTTCGCCCAAAGCCTTCTTTACCCCAGCAATCTGAACTTCGGCCTCCGAGATGCGATTCTCATGCTGGTGGACCTGTTCTTTCATCAACTTGATGTCCTTGCCAAAACTTGCATGCAGATCCTTTATGAGGAGCATCTGCTCGTCCTGGCGGCGGACCTGCTCCTCTTTGTCTCGCTGCAACTGCTCTTCCAACCGACGAGCCTGCTCCTCTTGACGGCGAGCCTGCTCCTCCTTGTCTCGCTGCAGTTGCTCTTCCAATCGGCGAGCCTGCTCCTCTTGACGGCGAGCTTGCTCCTCTTGACGGCGAGCTTGATCCTGCAGCAGCGCCATTAAAGCTGACAAGTCTGGCGCCCCTGATGCTGGAGAAACTCCGGATGGGCCAGCGACTGGCTGTGACGTAGGCTGGACACCACCCGGTGTCTGTGTCGGAGAATCCCCAAACCGCCTTTGGTCCATATCCTGCTGTCGCTGACTTCTGGTACGGATACCGTCCGTGTCGTCCTTTGGTAGGATTGGCATAATTTATCTCTCACTTCTGACACCAATTTGTTACGAGCTGGGTATGAGATAAATTAATTACTACCGATTAAACAACACAATAACTTTATTAATCACAAAACAATCAAAACTTAATCACAAATACACTACTGTTTACTATTCACTTAGATATCGCACTTGTAGTTCACTTGGATTCGCTTCGTTGTGTCGCTAAAACAAGACTGCCGGTCGCGGCCCTGAGCGCTCTATTTATACTCGCCAACAGACACACCAGAGTAACCACGAACATTCGAGAGGGTCATAAAAAACACTAACAAAAGAAATAGTAAGTACCTACCTACAAGGTAGGTATTACCTATAAAAGTTGTAGGTATAAGCTACTTGTACAAAACAAACAAATATGAAACGTATGCCTTAGGCGTACGGTCGAAATTCTAATGTCTTTGTATAAATAGGTCGCGAGTTTGTACCTACCTAACTTTAAAACTAATAATAATGGAATTTTCTCGAACTTCTAACGTACACACACTGTAATCACTGGCTTTCTCGAATGTTCTAGTAGGTCCGATGTAACATAACCATTGTCATTTGTCGTTTTTCAGTGCTATCCACAATGACCAAGTTATCTAGCATTGTTGTACATTGTTGTTGTAACATGTTAGTATAACATGTTTTATAACATTCAGTGTCCACATTATCACCACATTATGTTATATAGTCTGTATGCACTTTAACGGTAACAGGAAGGTATTCATTTTAACCACATACTTAAATCGATGATTTAGAAAAATGTGACGATCTGTTTCACGCTAGTTTCTCACATATTCACGTGTAATTTACCTCGTAACCGACGACGTCATATGTTATGTGGGGACATGTCTATTGAGCTATTGTCACGGAAATAGATACTCGCTCGATACGGAGATGTGGATGATTCTCGTGGTTTTCGGCATTTCCTTTGTCAAAATGGAGACGAGAACTTTGGAAATATTTGTAACCAATGTTTCTCTGTAATGTTTATTTGAAAAATATGGAATAGAATTTTTATGTTTTTTTTTGCGTTACCTACATGTCCTTTTACTTATTTCATGTAACCTAATTTTTAGGGTTCCCTAGCCAAATGGCAAAAAACGGAACGCTTATGGATTCGTCATGTCTGTCTGTCCGTCCGTATGTCACAGCCACTTTTTTTCCAAAGCTATAAGAACTATGCTGTTGAAACTTAGTAAATAGATGTATTCTGTGAACCGAATTTAAATTGCACAAAAAAAAAGAAAAAAAAAAGCAACAAATTTTGGGGGTTCCCCATACTTAGAACTGAAACTCAACATTTTTTTTTCCATCAAACCCATACGTGTGGGTACACGTATGGGTATTTATGTATAGGTCTTTAAAAATGATATAGAGGTTTTTAATATGATTTTTTTCTATACTGCGCGAGAAACACTTCCAAAGTGGTAAGATGTGTCCCCACCCCCGTTACTTCTAAAATAAGAGAATGACCAAACTAAAAAAAAAATGATATTCACTTCCACCGAAAATTGGTTTGAACGAGATCTAGTTAGTGGCTTTTTTAAAACGTCATGAATCGTAAACCGCAATTTACCATAGTAATAAATGTTACTTGCTGCTACGGAACCCTTCATGGGCGAGTCCGACTCGCACTTGGCCGCTTTTTTATATATCGCTATTTGCAGACACAAAGACATTCAAATATGTGTAGACATCAAATAGGTAGTCAGAACTAAAGTTATTGAACGCCACGTTCACATTCCACTGAAATACTAATACCAATAAAGTCTGCTCTTCTAAGGAATTTCGAAATTCCATGATACACACCCTTAATATCGGTATATATTTCCATTAAATCCCGCTTTCAAAGAAAACATAATTATAATTACCTTACCTGGTATAGTCTAGTCAATAAAGCCTTGATGGCTTCAGCTGGGAGTAATTACGTTGAGGCCACGTGTTCCGCCTTTTAAGAGGCTCGCGGAGTACGCGTATTTCATACAAACGTAATACCAAAATAATTTGTAAATCATACTAAAATATTCTTAAAGTAGTGTGTATTTATTTCGATTGGATTACATAATATGGAGATTCCCAAATATACATTTTGAATGGACATTGATATAAACAAGAGTTATGAGAAAAATAAGTTTTCTATAGAAATTTTAAATTTTCGTATCTCCTCTATATAAATAATAATAATATTATAATAAGAATTTATTCAATAAAAAGGAGATTGTAGTACATGAGGCATACACAGAGTTATACTGTATATAGGTTTGTACAATGTCAATCACAATCTGGTGGGTGAAGTTCTGCTTTCCTACTCGTAGCTAGGTTATAGAATAACCTGTATTAAGGATTAACAGTTCCTATCCCTTAAAAAAGTTACATAAACTAGTACAATATTATTTTTTATACTACAATATTTTTTGTAATTGAATAAGCAAGGATGTTTGTCTGCGTGTGTGTGTGTGTGTGTGTGTGTGTGTGTTTGTTTTGATTGAAGTGGAGTGAGGTATTATTTGATCAGTCACTGTCATTAACACCTAATGAGATAATTTTCTGTTTCATCATAGTTTTTATTTTGAAGATTTTTATATATCACTGTCCTTTCAAAATATACATTTGGAAACCTAGATATCATGTAATCCAATCGAAATAAATACAGACTGTCTTAAGAACATGTTTGGTTTACAAATTATTTTGGTATTACGTTTGTATGAATGACGCTCGCTCAGCCGGCCTCTTAAGGCTAACGGCTCATAACACCTCCATATTGTGACAACGGCTTTAAACGACGCCTAATGACGTTTTTATTATGTTCTACTTCGTTGAGTGATGTTTGTTTTGACGGGGAATAATGGTGGCGAATCATGGGGAACTTTGTTTGACTGTGTTTTTAGTACGGTAGGTACACCTGAGATTTATTTTCACAGGTAAACCCGCTATGGTGGAATTTATGGACTCTTTTGACTATTACTTAGTCCCAATTGTACCACAATCACTAAATGCATTAAGTATTACTCCTTGGTCTTAATCTGTAACTTACTTTCAATTGACTGCTTTTATAGCATTTTTTTAGCTTACGCCCTAGGCCTACATGTTGTCGCTTTGCTGAAAGAAATTGACTGGGACCACTGATACGGATGTATCAATATTTTAAATTCGTTTACCGATACCAAAGGCTTAGTTCTGATACGATTAAATTTACAACACAACAATACAATACAAGATCAATACAATACAATATATGATACAACAATACAATTTAAAAATGTACAAATTTTGTACAATATGTAATTTATACATCTGATACGATAAAGTTATCCAGAGACGTATCAAAAAAAACTTGCTCGTAGAGAGTGCTTGTGGGAAAATTGCTGAATCATTCCTCTAACAAAACTAACAAATAAAATTACACAATGTTATTCTTTTACTTATAAAATAATAATATAAAATTATTTAACGTCTATCTGAGTTATGTACAGTCTGTTTATTTACTTTGTGGCCATTATTTACATTGACTAACCGGGGGGCGCTGCCGACATTGCTTTTCCCAGAATTATATTTTATAATATTGTTATGAATTCAGTTTGTTTAAGTAAGCCATAAACATTTTGTGATATTCTTGGCTAAATAATATCAGCCGCTTGGGTCGACCTTTCGGTTAAATCATTCTTGCCTAGGTTGGTCTGTTGATGGGTGACCACCCTTACATACCGGGATCTCGTATCACTAAAATCTAAAAATACCAGTAGCAGTTAAGAGCCATTTCACGTTTTCGCGCAAATATCTAAGGTTTTAGTCGCCTAATTTGCCATCTTAGATAACACTCTCGCATTTTTAAATACATGTTTAAAATAGACTAGACTTTCGTATTGATACTTCATGTAACACATTTGTAAAAACTTATTTGTTAACAGTGTAGTGATTAATCTCCGACAACTAGTTTACTGAAAAATCATCGCTGAGTCAATTTCGGACTCCTATATCTGCGATAAATGTTTATAAATTTCACTTGAAAAAATACACAAAGCATGAGACAAATACTTTTGTCGACACATAACGTACTAAAATTTCGATAATTATTAACATAAAAAACAAAGTCTTAGGGCAATTTTTAAGTTTTATATCGCTATTTTATCGTGATTTTTTGGTTTGAACGAAGCGTAATTACATTAAATAAAATATGTAAAAATAAACTATGCTCTTTTACTAAACTAATTCCAAAGTTTCATTAAAATCAATTCGTTTAATCAAACATAATAAATTTAATAACATCACTCTAAATTCGAATAAATTACGATGCATAAGCCGGCAACGATTAGTACGGCCTGAGCACTTACATTTTGTGAAATTGGTATAGGTCAGATGCCCGAACCAATTTCTAGGACTCTTGCGGCGAGTTTTGAAAACAATATGATATTCACCATTGCAGAGTGTTTTTTTTATTTTTCTGTAGGCCATCTTGCAGTTCAGTCTATGAAGACTGGCTTCTGCTTAACCGGGCAAGTCCTGTGGATGCCTTGAATATTGCACGCTGAGTAAACTACTTATCTCTTCTACCACTTCTTCTTCTACTTTTCTTCTTCTTTCTTCTTTCTTTTCTTATCTCTTACTTATCTCTTCTTAGTTATCTTTCATCATTTTCTACCTAGCCATTTCTCAAATCTCAGCTATGTTGGGATTGGCTTTGATTCAACCAAATAGGTACAGCTTAGTAGGTAACTGCATTTTTCATGGTGCGACTACTTTTTTGTTTGACTTACAAAATATTGCAACTAGGAAAAACTATACACACTGTTTTAAGACTGGTTGTCAGACTTGCTATTTTCTGGCTATTCATATATAAAAACTGTAATAGAAAGTCCTCAAATAGCATTATCATCTCCCTGGCTTAAACCCATGTGATTTGGCGTCAGCGAAACATGTTTTTACCTTCCAATCTCTACTGCAAAGCATATTGGAACGTTTTTAAACGGCCACAATATTGTCTATATAAGTGAAGCGAGTTTGACTTTTCAACTTTCACTCTCTGGCAATGCCCGTGTAACAAGATATTTGTATCCGTGCCCTTCTTACATTTAAGCTGAATTATTCTAACTTCTATAATTGTATCACCCCAATAACCATCAGGGCAATCATTTATACCTTTTTCCTTCATATCATTCCACATGTATAAAATCTATCCATGGTTTCTTTAGCCGTTGCTCAAATCGTTTCCTCAAATGTCGGCTTTCTGAGGTACAAAAATATAAGATACAGCTTCAAAAACCTACCTCATCCTTAACCATCAATTGTGAAAAAGAAAAGAAACATATTCAGAAGTTTTAATTTAATTGAAAAGTTTTTCGACAATTTCAATATTTGCCCAGTACCTACTGTGTAAATTCAATTTATTAAAGTCCCCGTTTCCTTGTTATTATATTACGTTCCATGGAAACAAATGTCCACGCCGACTGGAGAGTGAAGTTTTTCGGTTAATAAGAGGGTCACGCGAACTTTCGTCTGTTACTTTTGTTATTTTTTTTGGCAAAACGGCTCTATTATCTGTTAGAATTAAAACGCAAATCATGAAAACTGTGTGCTGATAGAAACTTAAGAAGCGCTAATTAGTTTTCATTTCTCATACTGGGAAAGAAGTGTTTGTTTGATCCGAATGCGGGTGGAAAATAATACTTCCCACCCTTGGGCGGGAAAGACTCATAGTAATTGCTTCCCTCCCTAGGGCGGGAATAAATTTAAAAAATAGAACTAAATATTGTTAGGCAATCGGCTGCAGAAAATCTAAGTGAGTGTATAAACAGCCAGTGTGAATTAAAAAAAAAACCTGAGCTGGTCCGCCCCCGTCTGAGACGCAGTGTGTTCCGTAGATTAAATTTTAAATAGAATATATAATTTGGCGGGATACTAACTCTGTAAGCTGTATCGAAATCTCGTTTTTTTTCCAAAATCTTATTAAAATGAGTTCAAGTAATTCTGAAATGCTGACCCCAGATTCTGTTTAAGACGAGACAAATACAGTTATCGAAAATCTTTTGCCAGAAATTCAAATACATACAATGACTTTATTAGTGGCGAGCAGATGAGAAAATAAAACGGCTGTTTTTTACTTTCCTTATATTCGAAATGAAAAGTAGTATGCTTACCTCGGGTAAGCCTCGGGTGACAGATATCAATTCCTACTCGGACTATAGCCGGGCGGCTCGCTGCACTCGGGCGGCTAAATGCCTCGGGAATTGGTTCCTTTCGACCCTCGTGTACTCTACTACTGTTTAATTTGAATTGAATACCTGGTTTTAATGGACTTTTTTTTGGGACAAGCTCGCCACGTTATTCCTAAACCACAGCAACTTTTGAAAGCCCGAATCAACAGGTTACGACCACCAGAAAAGCGCCAAAACTATGAAGCTCGTTGAAGTCCCAGAGAATTAATTTAACGGTTTAAGATCCCCAAAATGAAATTAATCAAAAAAGAATTACGAAGGAGGGGAAAAAACGTAATTTCCACAAAGTTTTTAGAAGTTTCATTAAATACCTACCTAATTCGTCTATATAAAAATAAAAACGAAGAATTATTATCTTCTACTGTCTTTCCCTTCGGCTAAAAGCGCGCATGTTTTCACGTCTCCATTTCATGTTTCAAAAACCACAGGCATTATTATACCGTTTCATCCATTCTCCTAACTCCTAGAGGTCGAGAGATAAGTAGATTAAAATCCATAGTTACCCAGGTTATGTGAATACTTGTACATTGAACCCCTCATTATGACCGTGTATGAAACCCTCATGCCCAATAGTGCATGTTCGACGGCTGATAAGGAGATGACTACGTTTTCATTACATGAAGTGTGTGTGTAGTGTAGAACATTTATATTAGGAAACTAGCTGATTCCTCGGGGTTTTTGTTTTTGGACTGAACCCTAATTATCTTCTAAAATTAAAGTAGCTAAAGTTACTCCTTAAAAAACCAGTCACTAAAAGTCTTGTCAAAATCGGTCAAGCCGTATCCGAGATTAGCCGGAACAGACAGACTGATCAAAATTGTAATAACTGTCTGTGTGTGTCACAAGCCATTCAGTAAGAAGCTGTTATTTTCGTATATTACAAATAGATACGAGTACTTAAATTGTATTTGTTTGTATCTATAGAGACCTTTCCTAATCTGCTTATCAAGGGTTTTCCTACTTTTCAGTTAATTTCCATCTTAGCTCAGAAGTTTTCTTAAGTAGCTTGACTCATGATCATATTTTCATTATAAAATTATAAAGAACATTGTTCGGGAAACTATCTTATCATAAAGACCAGACTGACAAATCAGTATGTAAAGGTTTTATGTTGTGATTAAATTATGAATATTTGTAGCAAGAACAAACAGCCAAAGCTCTCTTCTTTTAATTACACAGTGAGGTAACAAGCATGGCAAAAACCCTCAGTGCTCGGTTCAGAAATACACCTAAAAAGGTGTAATGCGGTTGTCAATTACAAGATACTTAGTAACAGAGCTTGTTGAGGTAGCTCCTGTGTATTCCGGAAACAACTTTGAGCTTTAATTTTATTAATTAGAGCTAATGTTAAGGAAAGGAATCGTGTTATAAATATAATGTAATGTACATGTACATTTGAATCCGGGGACAGTAAAGACACCAATAACTATAGGCCAGTATCCGTGTTGCCTGTTTTCAGCAAGGTGTTTGAAAAGATAATGCTCAATCAAATGCTTTGCCATTTTAACACCAATAAAATATTACACGAACAACAGTATGGTTTCACCAAGGGACGTTGTACAACTGACGCCGGTGTTACTTTATTAAAACACATATTTACTGCGTGGGAAGAGGCACAAGATGCCATAGGAATCTTTTGTGACCTTTCGAAGGCATTTGATTGCGTAAATCACGAAACCCTGATCTTGAAACTTAAGCATTACGGTTTAGGTAAACTTGCGCTTAGTTTAGTAAAGTCGTATTTGAATGATAGACATCAGCAAGTACAAATAAATGGTGTCAATTCTACGGGTTTAAAAGTAAAAATGGGTGTACCACAAGGTTCGATTCTGGGTCCCTTCCTCTTTTTAGTTTATATTAATGACCTACCCCATTTATTTAACAACCACCCGCATATGGTGTTGTTTGCTGACGATACTTCGTTAATATTTAGGATAAACAGACGTGCCACTAATTTTGACGATGTAAATAATGCCCTACTGCAGGTCCATAACTGGTTTACCGCTAACAATTTAGTACTCAATGGGAAAAAAACTAAGTGCATTCGATTTGCCCTACCAAATGTCAAAAGTAGTGATTGTGACATAATGTTGAATCAAGAGAAACTAGAATTCGTCGATAAAACAGTTTTCTTGGGAATCACGCTCGATTCAAAGCTACAATGGGGTCCTCATTTAACATCTCTTGCAGGACGGCTGAGCTCAGCTGCATATGCTGTTAGAAAGATCCGTCAATTTACTGATATTGATACCGCGAGGCTAGTCTATTTCAGTTATTTTCATAGTATTATGTCATACGGTATTTTACTGTGGGGACGTGCGGCAGACATCGAGTCTATATTCATTCTGCAGAAAAGAGCAATCAGAGCCATATACGAATTACGTAGACGCGACTCTCTGAGAGAACTGTTTAAGGAAATTAACATCTTGACAGTACCTTGCCAATACATCTATGAAAACATCATGTACGTTAGGAAAAATCTGCATTTATTCAGTAAAAGAGGTGACAGACACCACTATAATACTAGAAATAGGGACCAACTCGTTCAGCCAGGTTTCAGGCTTGCTAAAGTAGATTCATCTTTCATGGGGTACTGTTTAAAATGTTACAATAAAATACCTCCTCACATTCTACAACTGAATGAGACGAAATTTAAATCTTGTATAAAACGCACACTATGTAGGCAAGCATATTATAATTTGGGGGATTACATTAATGATAAAAATGCTTGGCTCAATGCTGGTCCTGCTCCACAACCATAGGCAAACTAACTGATTCCCAGGTTACGTTATTGTGGAAGCTGCAGAAGATTGTAAAATATCCTTGCATTGTATAGATTCCATCTCGTAGTATTATATAACTGCATAGCACATTTGTGTGAGTTCTATGTACTGTAAAGCCACCATTTACATTTAGTTATCTTTTTCTTTTTTTTTGACTTGAATATGCCTTGGCGGCTGAGAGATTGTCATGCTCACTCAAATGTCTCGCTGATGGTGGCGGGTGTGTCGGGTCATTTAGCTCCCTTCAATATGGTCGAGTTGAATGGCGCCGATACATGCGTCATGTTCGTGAACGGGCGCTGTCAGTTGGGACTGGTCATCTCTTAGCTGCCATGGTTAATTTTAATTTCTTTTTTTTTTACACTGTTGATTTAATCTTTTCTCTGGACGCTCTTAATGTGCACGTCTTTCTACATCGTTCTCACATATATGTATAATCACACATGAATGATGTAACCAAGATTTTGTAACAATATATTGATTTAAAAAGAGTGTCCATGGAGTTTCTTGCCCGTTCTTCTCCATAGAGATCTACGCTAGGGAATGGGCAACTACAGTACTTTCTCAAGTTATTATGCCTTGTGACTGTGACTGTAGCTTTGATTTAATTTGTAATTTGACATTCAAAAGTGCCGTAATGGTCTAGTTGAAATAAATGCTTTGAGTTTGAGTTTGAGTTTGAGTTCATGGAAAACGTAGAAGATTATTTAATTTATTTAAATGCTTTCTTCTGGCCTATAAAACAAAAGATTGTTAATTTCTGAATTAATAATGTAAATTAGGCGCAGTCATCGTACACCAACAGTGAAAACTCCATCATTAAATATAAAAAAATCGTTCTAAAATTTTCCGAGATAATTTTTCTTAAGGCCCTCATTTGTTATCTTTTAATACTCGATTCAATGGAGAATAACAAAAGGTAAGTTTGGATCGTAAATTACGCTTTCTAGAAAATCTAGACCTAGTTTTTGTCGAACCCTTAAAATCTTTATAAAGCTATCGATCACTTTGTGATACTTAGATATTAGCGATCGTCCAAAATTATTCATTGCTCAGATAGCTTAGTGATTTAATAAAAAAAGAACATCTTTAGGTATTTGTATTTAATCAAGATGTCTTTTATAAACCTTTTTTCATAATTATCCTATATAAAACTCTACAGCTGGACTTAGCCTCTCTAATTGCTCGCCTTTCTCATTTCTTCTACGCAATACTTATCCAGATACAACCAGCCAGCTTAAAAAAATCTTTGTTCCTGCCTCGTAGTGGTCACCACTCACCACTCAAGAACAACTCTACTGCGACGGTCGTAGATTCTACGACTATGGCGCCGCATTTCCACCTTCAGCTCACTTATTCTATAAGCTATGTCGAAAACCATGATTCTTTGCCGGGTTAAATCGCTACCTTTATTCAAGCATGGATAATCGACAAAATATGCAATCCTGTATATCATCACGGCAATATTTTGTGTTATATATCATCATATATAACACAAAATAAGTAGATGCAGTTCACAGGAGTTGCACTGAAGTGCATCGAGAATGTTAATAGCTGATTGTTTTAATTGTAGGTATTTTTTAAATGTAAGTGTGTTTATTTTTTTGTTAATTGTAAGTGAGTTCTTGGTAGTAACATCGCATTGGCGTTATAGCTGTTAAGGTGTTATTTACATAATTTTAAATAAATAAATAAAATCATCATTTCAGCCGAAAGACGTCCACTGCTGAACATAGGCCTCCTCCAAGTATCGCCACGTTGACCGGTCCCGTGCGACTCGCATTCACCGGATCCCCGCAACCTTCACCAGGTCATCGGCCCAGCTAGAGGGAGGTCTTCCAACGCATCGTCTTTCGGTTCACGGTCGCCACTCCAGAACATTTCGGCCATATCGGCCATCCGTTCTGCGAGCAATGTGCCCACTGCCACTTAAGTTTGACAATTCTTTGGGCTACGTCGTCGGTGACCTTGGTTCTCTCGCAAGGAAACTCCCAGCATAGCTCTTTCCATACGTGTTATAAATACTTTTCAATACACTTCCTCGAAAACGGGTTCTTTTCGCACTACGATTAGGTTCAAAAGGTGTATTTCACACACGTGCGTTTTTTCCACACATGTGCGGAAAGCAAAATTGCCGACAAAACATTGGTGAACGTTTTTTTTTTTAATTTCGGCAAAGTGATCTACGTCTTTACGGATTTTTTGAATATTCAAATTGTGTTTATAAATTCAATTTTATAGATAACTATGATTCTTTAAAACCTTTTTTTTTTAAACAAATTAACATTTATTTGTGTTCTAAATTATAAAATACATTAAAAAAAACTATTTTTATATTAGGCTAGGCTGTATAACGGCTTCATACCTTTGCTTCTCGTCAACCTGTCAAAAGCAAAGCGCGGAAAAAAAAAATCACAGCCTCGTAATAATTCATGACAAGTATTTTACATTCTTTTATTTTATTTCTTCAAAAGTGTATCACAAAACGTCCTTTGATACACGTGGACATTTGTTATTGCAGTTCTCGGCACAAAAACACCCTCGCCTGCAGCTCGTGTATGAGTACCGCCTTGTACTACAATAACAAACTTTCTCCACTTGTATCAAACTTTCTCCACTTGTATCCTTGAATAAACTCTTCTTAAATACTTTTTTTCATGACTAACCTAATCTGTCCAGTTGCTAATCTGTCCAGTTGCGAACCTGTAAAAAAACGAAAACAAAACGGGGTGCTCTAATTGTGAATCTCCTCATAAACCGACAATAATCGATGTTTAGTTCTATAGTTCCCCTCTAGTTTACGTCCAAGCATTACGATTTATTATGACCCATCCAGCAGTGTCTGCTTTTGACGTATTTGGAACAAACTTCATGCATGATTGTCCGTTCCCGTTCTGGCCTTCGATGTTGGAAAATCAAAGCATTGTTAATCAAGCCATACGCCTGTCAAAACTGTGATTAGGGTTTCATATACTGAGTTTGGTTATTTTGAAATTCAAAAGCTGTATGGATCCTTATGTAGATGTTTGTTGATTAAATAGTTATTATACTGTGAGAGTGTAGTTTCCTTAGTAATACTTAACAGTAGATGACAAAAAATCCAATTGGTCCGTCAGATAAATTTTCCCAAAAAATATTGGACACATTGTTTCTTTTTTCGCATAACATTCGGTACATTTCTTACCGCAAAGTGATGTCACAAGCCCTCATGTTATTTCATGCGTTTTATCTTTGTCAATATTTAATCATTTGATAGAATAAAAATCACGTATCCAATATTTTTCAATAATCAAACAACACACACTTATTATACACACACACATACATATTTTTATAGTCAGTCGTCATCCATAATACAAATTAAACGTCTTGCTTTAATAAACGTTGCAGCGTTGGAATGCCTTCCACAAAATAGATTGATGACCTGCTGAAAGCCGTGGGAAAACGTTGGATGCGAGACGCAAAAGATTCGGTAGCCTGTGGCTAGCAGTGGACGAGCTTCGGCTGAACAGAAGATAAGAAACGTCCGATTGGCTACCAGCTTTCAATAAAACTGTCTGGTACTGTTTATATCAGAATATTGCAATCCTGTTGATCATTATAGACCCTTTTTTATACCTTTTAAATAAATACCTTTCGACTTCTTCAGTGAAAAGTTTTAGTCATAATTCGGTAGGTACGTTTCTAAATGTTAATCTTGTAGTATACTTGCGTAGATGTTCTTATTAAAATAAAAACAAATCTTATAAAATCTTTTGTTATTTTCAGAAAAGAGATTTGGTATTTGTTAATTCTGTATAAGTTTGGGTTTTGTTATACCTACATTTAGATAGTATAATAAAACAATGAGAAAATTTTGAAGTATATTTACAGTATATACAAACACTGAAAATTTTACGAGTTACATAATTATTTCATCTACAATTTTAATTTACATAAAACTTAGTATTCTTAAATTATTTTAATTTCTAGTTTTGCTAATGAATGTCTACAAAACATACAAATGATTTGTTTTACAACAAAACAGCTATATTTTAATTAACTGTGCTACTAATTTTCCATCTCGTTTCAACTTGATTAACAAGTTTTATAAACAAAGGTTGAAGTTACGAAGCAAAAAACGTTTTCTTTTGTAAAATGTAAATTTTTTATTTGCGCAGTTCTCGAGAATTAAATGTACTTAAAAATATAAAACTTGTTATCTTTCAAATTATGTTTCCAATCCAATGAATATTTAGCAATAAAATCAACACTACTAATCATAAGACTAATTTCTGAGTACTACTAGGCGATACTACTTTCAATTTAACTTTTCTTATTAACACTATTTCAATGGTGCTTCTATGTATTAAAATTACCTTCAGATATTTTGAATTACGTATTTAAAATATTATTTGATTTCCAAAAACGTGTTATATCATGTAAACTTGTCAGTTGAGAGAGCAAAACCTAAACCTACACTGTTGCCAGTTAAGTTTTTACCTCTGACTTCTTTTGGCCTGTTATTTTAAATGCAAAGTAACTGCTGAAGGACTGTAGTTATATTTAGTACAGTTGTGTTTTCAATGACACATTTCAAAACGTCAGTTCAAACTAACGGAGCTGTCGGGAGTTGATCAGTGAGTGTGCTGCACTTAAGACACAACTCTTAGGCCCGTATTACAGAACATCGCTCAAAACTCAAGCGTTGCTTACAACTAGTTTCAACCAATCAAATGGCTTGAATCTAGTTTTAAGTAATGCTTGAGTATTGAGCGATGTTCTGTAATACGGGCCTTAGCTTTTGGTCTGTAACTGACGAAGATTGGCAACAATTTGCTGGCAACTGTCTTATCAGTTTATCCGTAAAACTGTGGTGCTATCTTAGCTATCTTCTGGTGATAGCGATCATTGACTCACATCTACATTTATCTACATTTTTAATTTCATAAACAAAAATTAAATAGACCATCTATTTAACATTTCTACCGATGGAAAACAATTTGATGTTTGTTGTTTTGGTTTGTGCAAAGAGCTATTCTAGGGAAAGAGCATTGGCCGCTATTGCCATGCTACGAGTATAAGAAAGAAAGAAAGGAAGAAACATATTTATTTGGCTTATGCCGCAAGTGCACAATACATAACAAAAAATAAGAATAAAATAAAATTAAAAATGTAACGCTACATTTATGGTAACAGACCATTCAGAAATAAAATTGCCATATTTTGGGCTCCAAAAAGTTAGATCGTTTTTTGATAATACGTATTACAAGTTTTACAAAAAGATTCTACTTTATCATAAAAAAGTTTCTCCTAATGCCACAAGTTTTCAATGCTTTCGTCTTTATCATTATGATGAAGAAGATTTTCTTGTATCTTTTATATTTTTGGAACGCTAAAACCAGCTTTCTCAGAATTTGTGAGCGTTACGTTTACAAATGAAGCGCCAGAGGAAAATCAAAAGGATCAAACGTTTGTCGTAGTATAAAAGAAAATACTTTCATTTTTTTGACATCATTTATAAATTTCATTTATACGTATATACCTATTTGTAAAATAGTAGAGTAATTAAAATGTTTTGTGTGTGTTTGTTTAGAACCGCTAGCAAAGGATTTATGCTCAAGAACATAAGTGTAATGCCAGAAGTTAAAAGAATTTTAAATTAAAAATATCATTAACTGTGGATGTTTTGTCCACAATGACATTATTATTTTCTAAAATTCGTGGAAGAAATCAAAACGCTCAGCGAAATATTAGATTTTATTTAAATCGTTTTATAAGAATGCACGTCTGCGGAATTTCACTAGCTAGTTTAATTGGACCTTGTTGTAAATAGATTTAATTTTTTGGATATAACAACGAAAATAACTATTTGGCATTTCCAAAATTATCTTTAACAACTTCATTAAACATTGTAACAATAATTCAAAACATCTGCGGCGTACAACTTTAAATAAGTTTGTTTAAGTGCAATGACTGATGAAAAGCTAATTTATATCTTGTCTAAAGACTGAGAATCAATTTAGAGTTGAATGAATCTATCCCACAAAGTTTCGATTGTTAAAAGTCAAAAGAAAACCTTTGGACTTGACATCAAAGAATAAAATGGGATGGCTATCTCTTTCCCGTATCTTGTGATAAGCACACAACTATGAAATAATTTGAAGCAACTGTTTCAGACTTATCGAAATGATACTATTATTTTAATGTCAGTTGAAATGAAATAAGTAATTATCTGAATTAATCATATTTATTTCAAATTTATACGGAATACCACAAATTGTGTTGATAGTAAAATACGACAAGACGCATTATAATTCTGCACCTGCAGACGATGTAAAGATTAGAATATTGCACTGTGTAAACAGTACTAGATAAGATGAAAAACTTTACAAATCGATATTACTAGTCTTAAATCTACCACTACTAACACTGACTACAATTTAGTAAGCGTAATATCCATTCAGGCTTCATGTGTCGGGAACCGACTATTCTTACGATTATCAAAATCCTTACAATAGTAAAATACATTTTAAAATTTTTCCTATTGTGTGACTAGATGCAATTCGTTAACTTCAGACGATTTTCGATTGACGTCGTTTTTTTTGTTTAGTCTTCTTACGCCTTCGAAATATATCCCTATGTAATAATTCTAATTAGTAAAAAGTCAATTTAGTACTTGGAATTCCCAAACGCAAATACTCTGGAAAAAATGAAAGATTGTTTACTGCAATCTTCAGAAACGTGTGTGCTTTAAGCATATTTGTATACGAAAATTGAAGTATTTCTCGGGTGGTGTTTACCAGACATACACATTTGCCCTCGCGAATTGCAAATACTACAAAATAAGTGTCAACATTGGTTTATATTTTTATTCCGTACCTTTATAACAATAATAATTATAAACAAGTATGCCCTAAGCTATGACTGTCGTCTTCTGTCTATACAACACACGGCTCTTTTGAGATTTTCTGTAAAACCACTCTTACTAATTTGGACCTCCGCCTTGCATTTGACAACTGCTGGTTTCTTCACTTGTGTGTCAGTCTTGTCACCCTGGCCTGTATTGTCTAGTTCCTCGTCGGATCACGTGTCCGAACCTGGGTATTTGACGATAAGATCCAGTTCTTCATCACTCGGCTTCACAGTTCGTACTTCTGTTTGTCCTTCAAATTTCTTCGGTCTATCAAGTTTGTTTTCGATGTTGACTAGGACGTCAGCAACGCATCGATGGTCATCTGGAGAGTTGACTTCGGCGTTTTCTCCGGGTGCTTCGTCTCCGTTATTGTTCTGCTTATCCCTTTCTATTTCAGCTTTGCTGTCTTCATCTTCGCTATTTTCTTTCCCTTCTAAAATCATTTTATGAGTGGCTTCTTCTGTCACGCTATCTGTTGGCGCCTCGTTGATGCAAGAATGTGTGAGTGTGAAGGGTAGTTTGAGGGACAAATCTCCGCCCATTGCACTGAACGTTAGCTTCACCTTAACGTAATATGACACGTATATTGCGAACACATTTCTGTCTTCTGGCGTGTTGTTGCTTAGTACTGTTGACGCGAGACTGGCGCCTGTTTTTGAGTACGAATCTTCGAGTGCTATCCAATTTTTGGTGATACCTGTGAACAATTTCGTATGTTGATAAAATGAAACTAACATAATAATTAAAGTTAAAGTTTCTGGGGATCATGTTACTGATTGGTATGAATTAGTAAATCAAACTCACCTCTATGCGGTGTAAGCGTGTATGAGTCAGTGTGGGTCTGGCTTGGCAGGACAACATCATTGCCCTTCACAAGAGCAACCACATTCTTGAACTTCCCGTTGGAGAACATGCATACATCCACATGTTGAACCACCAGAGCCTACGAACAAAAAATACAGATTCTAAAACCGTTATCAGATGATTCTGGGTTTCGGGACTCGCCTTACAAAATGATCGAAAAATAGAGCACATTTACGCACATATTTCTAACGTAATTTTATCGGTGTAGTGAGAACGTGGAATGTAACAAATGAGCGGTCAACCAGATTAGTTAATTAATTAAAGTAATTTGTTAGAATAATTCGCATGAATGTTGCAGCAACTGTGGTTTGTGTAATAATGCAGATACCAATTTCTTTCTTATTTCCCAAGCCGCAGTAATTAAGCTTTTCATAATAAGGGCGCTTAAGAAAATAGATGAAATATTCCGGTTGTTGGAATGGAAATTGCACGTTTAGTGTGAAATAGCGTCATAATTAAACTTCACTTCACATTAAGGGCGTCGCTGTTCGACGCGACAAGCGTTACTAATGCGCGGTCTAATTTAATATACATAGCTTGCTTACAGAATTTGTAACTAAGCGAGCTTGATACGGGGGTAATGTACGATAAGAAAGATTGGGAAACAAGAATTTTAATCGTGAGTCACGTTAGGTATTTATTAATTTTTGAAGAGTAATGTTTATAGTATAACGAAGACGATTTTAACCCGTGTTGTAACTTTCACCCTTGTCCCATAAATTGTAAGGGTGAAAAGTGGTTGACCTTCCGAGAACTAGATCAAAACTTGATAAAAGAAAACCATGGTTTGATAACACTGTCTTTAAAGCGATTACATGAGCTAAATTAGCAACTCTATTTGTGGTGGTTCAAACTTCGTTTAAAATACTGTTACAATATTGTTACGTCAGTCACTGCGCGCCAAATAGAGCGAAATGAGTGGTTTCAACCGATTTACAAAAAAATCTATGGATTGAACTAAAAAAATAAAACACTACGTTGCTAATAATTATGTTGCTTGTAGAATTATTTTCTAAAAAATCGCATGAATGACTGATCGCATGTATTTTAGTATGGTTTTTACTCGTTAAAAAAATTTTTAGAGATAAGTTCTTGTTTTGTTTTATCAAGTAAAATTAATTATATTATGTTTTTAAAACAATATCATACTACTCGTAGCATTTATCCTTTTGTTTATTGCAGTAATCATATTACACTTTTAGGCATTATAAAACTCGCGTTTAGCTCATGTAGTCGCCTTAAAAGTTGATCTTTAACGGCTAACATTTCGTAGCTTGAATAAACGATCAAAACTTTCATCCTTGTTGCTTCTCAAGGTGATAAGATATAAATATGTTAAAAGGCATGTAAAATCACTCTGTCAGAAGTTGGCTTCCCTACAGCCTACAAGTAACGTAATGTCGTACATATTTTCCTGCGTATTTTATCAAAGATTCACTCTCCGTGCGGTGACGCGCGATAACGTGTAATATGTCGCGAGTCGTGAGGTCGCATCTGGGCTAAGACGCCATAAAATGTGATTTGTTTAGGACGCTCCATTTCTGTCGTGATATGTGAAGCTACATGATTTTTTGGAGAGACATCTTTGCAAAGTTCACATTCTTGTTTTTATTTAATTTTATACTTTCATTTTATTTTTTCAATATGTTTTATACATTCATTGATAATACAGATGAAAGAAAATTTGTTTCTACTTTTAATAAAAAATCAACAAAATGTATTTGTACAAACATAATTAAAACAATGATCTTGTTCATACAACTCTTGAGTCTATTAACACAATAATTCAGTGTAACTAAATCAAGGACAAATAAACAGACGTCTAATAAGCATAACAATGTAAACTAAGATAATGATGAGGTCCATTAAGATCATAATAGGATTTCAGCCGTCGGGAGGAGCTTATGATTGTCTTCAATTATGTGCGCAACATTTGACCACTAACGATTTACTGAGCTTTGGGAGACCTGTTTACACTTTGATTACGGTAAGTTAATAATAGATTAATTTAACTTGGATCGTTTGCATTGGTATATTCCCGCAAAGAACTTTTAGTGAGAAACATCACTTACAGTAGGGCCAATTAAATACATTACATCTGACATCTATTACTTCAAAATTAAACTTCCAATCAACTTTCTTTCTTTTGCCAATATTACGATAGAGATTTATTTTTTTATTAAAACTTTATGCACATAATGTACAAAGGTGGACTTAATGCCTAGGACATTTTCTACCAGTCTACCTTAGGGTGATGCAGAGACAAAAAAGTAGGTGCGTAGTAGTAATCAAAAAAAGGTATGTAATTGTGCTAAAAAATAAGTAATTACAGCCGTTACAAGTTTACGTTGTTGTATTTTAACTTTGGCCCTTCTGTCGCTGTTAACCGATCTCAATTATTTTTGTAATTTTTTAACAAATGGTAGGTGTAATTAAATTAAAAATACTAAATGTATTAACAACAGAAAATCGGCATCGTATAACACATAACCGCCTGCAATCCTCCATTAGGTACTCGAGATGTACCTAAACTATTACGCCAGTACCTACATCGTATTATTTGAGAAATCATCTTTAAAAAACGAGTAAATATGAAGACACAGGTATGCGGAGCATACGTTTTTCATCCAAACGTAATACCAAAATAATTTGGAAATCAAACATATTCTTAAGGTACAGGTGTGTACTTATTTCGATTGGATAACAGAATATATAGGTTCCCAAACACATATTTTGATTGGACACTGATTTAAACAAGAGTTATGAGATAAATAAATTTTCTATACAAATTTTAAATTCCTCATATCTGTCTTAATATCATTCTCCTTTCAAATTATTTATTTGGGAACATAGATATTCTGTAATCCAATCGAAATATATACACACTACACTACCTAAAGAATATGTTTGATTTTCATATTATTTTGGTATTACGTTTGTATGAAAAACGCATGCTCCGCCGGCCCCTTAAATTTAGTGATCCGACTGTGAAATTCTATCATTTTCTTACCGTCTGGAAGTTCCATTTAACTAAAATTACGATGCAAAGAGAATATTTTTTAGTTCAGTCTTCAAGAAAAATAACATTCACATTTTTCAGTTCACGTACTCTCAAGAAAAATACAAGTATTTTCTTAAAAATATAAGTTCAGACTACAAAGGATAATAAGTTCAATGTTATTTCATAATTAGGTTCAAAACTCTTTAGAAGCTCTTATAAGACTCTTACAGCTACAAGGTTGAGCTTTTAACACGTGGTACTCAAGTAATGTAAAATTGCTTTCAAAACTTGCTCTGAAAGTTTACACGTAAACGTTTTTCATGCGGGTAGTTTACGAAAATTTGGTGCAAAGTTTACAAAGTGTAACGACTATTATGTTTTCAGGACGTTCAACTTTTTTTCACGAAAACCTTTATAGTAACTAATACCAACATTGGGTGTGAGAGGAAATATTAACATTCTTATGAACACTGAGGACTTATTTTGTTACAAAGATTTTCAATAACGTTGAACCAGGCAACGTAGCCATTAACGCAAACATGTGCAATTAGTTTATTACTAACTGTTTGTACCTGAATTATAATTATGCTAATGGCTCATAAAAATTCGCTTGTAAAGGTCAGTTCACAATGTGAAGTCAAGCTATATAATTGAGAAGCAAATTGACTACCACATGATACAATCACAAGTAATGTTACATTTTAGACAGTTGAAGGAAATTGCTTTTCACACGGATCATTAAGGGTCTGCGGAGACGAAAAGAGACGTGAGCGGCATACGGTGAGCAGTGTGCTGTGAGTGGCTTGCGATTAGCGGTGTGCTTTGAGCGGTGATGTGCCGCTTTGCACATCTCCGCACAACTTCGGTGGTTATGTCAGAATCACATTGTAAAAACCGTTAGGTTCTCTATCCATAGCGAGATTGTGAACTGTCGAAATGTTGTCAACTGAACATACTGCTTACAATATGACGCATTATTTTTCGGTAGATTGTAATCTGTCGCACATCCCCGTACAGGTTCGGTGGATACACCATATCTTTTAAGCATCTCCTCTCCTCTCCGCTTCGTACATCTCCGTTCGTCTCCGCTTTGGTGGAGTCCTGGCTAATTGACGTAGGGTGCTTTTTAGTTTGATTCACAATTAATTTCCCTAACGGTATTTCACATCTTATAATTCGAATTCCTGGGTTCCTCAATTTTCAATATCGTACACTACAATAAAATAAATTATAGGAAATGATATGAACGTCCTTCCATTTAAAATTAAATTATTCTTTGATCAAGTTACACGCTCATAACGTATTCATTTTTTGAAAAACATAGGTACCTTAATCCGTCGCACAGTTTTCGACGAATGATTGCCGACGATAACACCAACTCTGATGGACTCTCCGTGGGAATACGTTGGTTTGTCCAGCCAGGCTTCCAGTTCCACTCTATAGAAGAGAAACGTTTAAAAATTAGAATAGGAATGAAATTCTGAAATATGTTCCATCCGGCCCTAAATATGGCCTTCGAGTTTAAGAGTAAGTTTGGTTCTGTACAGTGTTGTTTTATTAACGCTTTTTCATTTATAACACCCGAATACTTTGTAGTTTGTCATCGCTTCCTCAAATTGTCAGTAATTTGATATTTAACTTATTTTAGAGTTTAGGCGACCTAAAACCCAAAATGATACATAATTTCGTTTCCAGATACTGTATGTAGAAATAAATAAAAATGTCACATTAATTTAACATTCCCACTTGTCTACCGTGCAAGCACTACCTTTCCGAGAATTTTAGTTCGTACCGTAAGAAGAAGTATGTTTAAAGTACTGTACTCAATTTATTTTCCAGTGGGGCCCACTCAACGTTTTATGAGAGGCACATGATGAAAGCAAAGATGATTCAAGGCCGGCAAACATTCATTTTAGCAAGTTGTTTACTTTGAAAATATTTTAGTAATTAAAGTAAGATATCAAAAATAAAACATGTAGTTTTTTCTTCGGAAAATCAATGTTTATTTAAGTTTTAAGTAACCTTTGGGTACAATTAATGTCATTTGAAGAAAACCTTGTGAGTCACAGGGGTTTCAAAAATTTACCATTTATATTACACCAGAAGACCAGAAAGGCGGAATATTTTCGTGAATTGTGGAACCTAACGAATGCCATATTTTCCGACAGGCGTTGAATAAGTTAGCAAAAGCTCGACTTTTCCACCAACGTTGTCTACAAAATGGTCTCATTAGCATAATTGCACAAGTGAAAGTAACGATTATACAGTTTAAAAGGGGAGGCGTTTTTAACTTGCAAGTTTGCGAAAATTAAGATTTTCTTGTGATTTGTGTAATTGTTCTGATTTAGATACGAGACACTTTAAAGTACGTATTTTGGAGTTGGTTTCGTGTTAATAAAACCAGACAAAGCGTAAAATGTCAGGGGTATTTTTATAAACAAAACCATTACTCTAGTCAAACAGGAGAGGAAAAATAAAGGTGTGGCATGTGACCTCGTTCGAAGTCACGTATTTAATCCCACCTTTACTATCAGAACATACTGCAAGTTTGCAGACTTGCAGTAGATTCCGTACGTGAGCAATATGTTATTCAAACCAACTATCTAGGTATTTGTACAAGTAAGTGAAACAAATGGTCCGAGTTTTGTTAAATTAAACCAAGAAGTTGTTATCTCACCTTCCATCTGACAGCAGGAAAGGTTTTTCGACCGTCGCGCGCGGCGGCTGAACCTCTGAGTTTTCTGAAACAACACAAAATTTAAACTACCCTCCTTTTTAAACCTTCAAAAGGTATAGTCAAAGTAAACAGGTAAAGCATTCATATTTTCATTACACTGCCAGCTATAGTTAACCACAGTAAGTATTAGATGGGACCGACAAAATAATTTTCCAGTTCACTGTATTACTTTTTGGTTTTAGAGACTTTTTTACTTTTTATAAATTCAGAAGACGAGGACAGTTTGCATGTTAATTCAGTGGACGCCCTACAGGTTGGTCGTTGACTAGCCTTGTGGACAATACGTTTGGAGACTAAGTGAGAAAGTCAGAAGGGTTATGACTTACGAAAGGGACTCGGAAACTCGCCTTGTGCCCGGAACCAATAGCATACATAAACATACTTATTATAAAAGTTCTCTTTGTTTGCCTGTTGTACCCGCCTACCCTCTATGTGATATTTAGGTTAATCTCAAGTTTCACAACAGGTGCAGATATGAGCTAGCGCGACAAGTTGCTAACGTAATAATGTTGTTAGCTCTATGCTTGTTAGCTTCTACGTTAATGCTGAATTTAGACTGGGTGACTGGCGGTGTATAGAATTTATAGGGCTTTTGAAGTAGGTTAAGAGTAATTTTAGGATGAAGTGAGGTGTAAACTTTGTTTCTAGTCATAATATGCTAATTAGACTCAAAGCGCGATGATCTTAAAGCTGGACCACCTCCAGGTATACCCTACAATTTTGTCAAAGGTGTTCTGACATGTCCGCATCATCGTTATCATGCTATTTAAATGGAAATAATAAATGTCTATCTAGAGTTAAAACACAGCGCACGGAATCGTCCTGCAGGCATCATATTTGGAGATGGAAAAGATTATAAAAGGGTTTAGTTTCGTCACGGACTGCACTTCTAAGTTTCTATACATCATTTGTGTCATAGTGTGAGTGACTCGACTGACGTTTATGGAATGTGTTGATTATTATATGCTTCTATTAGCATCGGCCGCCGAGGCTTTCCACCGAGAACCAATAGACCTAAAAGCCTTTTATTTATGTAGCCATTATAATTAACGATGGTTATAAACTTAAGGTTATTCAATAGTAAGGCAGAAAATAATGTTGTAATTGTCAATCCGCCAGTCACATTTAGCTATGCAAACAAAACTTCCACAAACTTTTATTTTAATCCCAGCAGAGCGTGGGAGTCAACGACGAAAAACGATGAATACAAACAATTGGATAAAAGCTGCAAAGTTTTATTCTACCAATTTCAACATTTCGCCATAATACGATTATAAAGGACTCAAATTAATTTCGGAGGCAACTCAATTATTGAGACTTACCGATTTCCTCAGGCTTTGGTCGGCAGTTCTCGTCCGATTCCATTTTCGTTTTATTTCTCAGCCTGCGAACAAAGTTTATGATAAGTGTTAAGTGTATGTTTTACAAAAAAAAAATATAATGTTTTACATCAGTAACCTAACATCACGCCTGTAATTCTCGAAGGGCGAGGCAGGGGTGTAGGTACCTATTAGTACACCCACATTTTGCCAGTTATTCACATCATTCATCAGAGTTATAAATATGACTTTGGGAACAAATCATTCAAAGAAAAGATGTGTATAAGTGGGAATGGGTAAATTAATTATTGGCTTAAGTTTGGTTAATAACTAATAGGCGTTTTTTGCTAGCTTAACACTGCTAGGCAAAGAATTCTCCTTTGAAACCTCTGACTTATGCAGTTACTGTATGTTTACCCTGCAAACGTGATCAGAGTAATTTGGAAATGTCGCCTTTTTGTTCCGTTTCAGTAGAGGGATCAATCAATGTTTTTATTCCAATCTCGACAGTAAGTTCATTGGACGATTGAATTGTTGAAAACCTTTGTTTCATTAATGCTAACCCGATTTGAAATGGGTACGGACTTTTGAATCATTTATCTGCTCTAAAGTTTTTAGGCGGCTGATGTTTGAGAGCATGAGAATTTGATAAAATAACTTAATTTATTAAACAACTAATGGTAGGATTACAAAAAATATAATCAGTTTTTTTTTGTTTTATTTGACGACCTGCATGGCGCAACGGTAGTGAAGCTGCCTTACGTTCTAAGGGTCCCGGGTTCGAATCCCGGTAGGAGCAAAAGTTTGTGTGATGAGCATGGACATTTGTTTCCGAGTCATGTATGTTTATATGTAAAATAAGTATGTATTTACAAACAAAAAAGTATATATGTAGTATATCAACTGTCTGGTGACCACGACGCAATCCTTGCTTAGTGGGGCACTAGATGGCGCTGTGTGTAATGTCCAGCGATATTTATTTATTTATTTGTCTAGAATTTGGGGAGACTTGTAATAAATGGACTAAGTTCAATGATTAAATTGTAGTAGAAAAAACCAGACGTCGAAAGTAGGCACATTTTTCTTATTCCCAAAGGTCAAATCACAAAGGAAAGGTTGTCTACAATTAATTGATTCAAATAAAAACCCACGAAGATAACTAAGGCAATTTATAACAGTAATTAAAAAGCAATATTCTTTCATTATCAACGTCAGTGTGAAATAAATCTTAATTAAATTCCATTTCGGTAGATATTGACTTATTAATATGCACTCCGATGCCAATATGTTTGTAATTACACTGACTGTAGTTATTGAATATTCAATGAAATTTCCATTAAGCACTAAAATAATTAAAGTATAAATCAATGCTATCGGCATTGCAGTAGGTATCGAGCTTATAGTTACATTGAACAAGTTTAATTGAAATGCAATAACAAATACTATATTTATATCAATCATCAACGCCTTTTTAGGAAAAGGCTGGAGTCTACACAGTCAATAAACACTGGAACCGAATGCAGCTGAATATCAGTGCGGTTTTTTACATGGTTAGACAGCCTACCTGACCTTGGTAGGACTGATCGTCAGAGTTTACAAAAACTATAAAAGCAGTTTAAAGACTACGTTTATCAATAATTCAATCAATATCATAAAAAAAATAGTGCGTCCTAAAATTATGCTAAACAAATATTACATGGTTACCTACATAACGTTTTTCATAATGATTCGAAATAATTTAATCATTTTGTTTAAGTCCTTTTGAACGCCAGAGCACAAAGGAGAGAGGACGAAGGATGGCACGCGCGTGCTCTACGCCAAGCAACAATTTCACCATAAATACCTACAAAAACAACAGGGATTCAAAAAAAATGTTTATATCTTGCTATTATAGTGCACCGCACATTTTCACACATTCGCGTAGTTGGCGTACAGGGCACGCCGTTGCATGTCACGTATATGTGGCGATGGTATTCCAATTAAATTTATTTTATAAATAAACACATTACTGGGGCACTGTATCACAGAGCATCTATATATTCGGGGCACTTCATTTTTATGTAATTTCATAGCCATCAAATTCCGTCATTTTTTGGCAGGTGTCAGAACTTCAAAGATTATGACAGTGACAGTGCACGGAACGAGTATGTAGGTACTAAGTAGTTATTATTACTGATTAACGATCGTAACTTACAAATAATGCAGTAAATAGCAGCCCTCAGTTTTAAAGAAGCGATTTTACACGTAACCAGCAGGTAAATGTAGCGTCTTTGGCAAGGCTCTGTTGCTACGCGCCGTGGCGTAGGTGTAGCATGCTACGCACTTGGCTACACCCCTTTTTTTTTTTAGGATGGGAAATCATCAAATGACTTCTCCCACTCTGGGTGGAGCGGAAGGGAGTGTCAGCCTTTTACTGACTAAAACCCATCCATGTTCTGTCCTCGCCCTTTATGTTCCGGGGCCGCGGTATCTCTTTCGAACAGGCCCGCAACCTCGGTTGGCTACACTCCTAAGAGCATGATCATTTCGGTAGATTAATAAATTGCGAAGCTCTCGCTATGTCCCCAAAATAGTAACATTTTAATTAAAATAACCCCTACAGAAAGGTCAAGTGTAAATTATCAGCGTGTCTATACGTACGTGACCAGGAGTATGAACGTGAACGAAGCAAACCGAGTATTGTGAGGATCCTAGCAATAGACGGTTCGTGCTTTCTGCCTAAACCGATAACAAGAATGTTATGTATGTTAAACAACACTTTAATAAAACCTCAAGTGCCATTATCACTCTTTTGCCCTTATCCCCATTCATTTGGGGTCGGCGCAGCATGCACCATGTCTTCTTTCATACTTCTCTATAACTCGTCATCACACACCTCCTTTATTTCCATATCATCCTTTACATAAAGCATCCATGGTCTCTTTGATCTTCTTCCACTCTTATACCCTACTTACAGTCATACTTGAAACTCTCCTTACAACATTCAAGAGTCACAGATTAAAAAACTTGTGACATAATAAATGCATGCAATTTTTACAAGAAAAGGTTTCAATAGACGCTGAAAAGAATACAAATCCCCTACGACTGGTCTGAAAGAGCAATCTCTGAGGCAAAAGGCAATGAACCGGCTCTGAAAAGGTATCCGCATGAATAACTTTGGTTGAAGCGAGAACTTTATTAGAAATCTGTATGGCTAGCGAGACTGGACGCGCTCTTTGAGATGACAATGAAATACGTTTAGTTTGGGGCCTGTATATTGAGCAATAGGGATTTCTTGTGGAATGTAATATGTTACGTTTTCGTATTTTATGTTATGTTTTCAACTTGTGATTTTGTTTCTCATTGCTAAAAGTACTGTCTGTTTACACACGAATTCTATTTTTTTGTTATTTATGTTTTGTTCTTACTATAATAATCACCTTATATCCGAAGGATTAGGCAAAGGTAGGTACACCTAAGAGATACTATTACACCCAGTATTCGGTTTTTACACCCAGCATTGATAAAAGAGTAACAAACATCCTTATTCCTTAAAATTTCGTATACATAGTACCTACCTATATTGTAATATGAATTATTCATGCTATATTAGCTTATCTTGAGGGATTTAATCGAGAATGTTTCTTTAATACGTTAAAAGTCATTTATCGTACTTTATTATTAAATTCTTCTGTAACAAGGAAAGTTTTAAACACTGTACTTAAAATAAAGTAGCAATAGATATTCTGTAACTGTCGTTGTTTTATGGAGTAAAGTTCCTTACCATACAACGTGTAACGTTATATAAATGCCTAAAACTTTAGACACCCCAAATGATTTTTGATTCAATTAACCTTATTCTGAAAGAGAAAACATACATTAAAAAATTGGTTGCCTGTAAAGTCGGTATACGGGCGAAAGTTTTACGTGACAACGACTTTGAGTGGTAAAATAATTTTAATGTGAATATTCATTCGTATAGTAGGAAGAAGGATGAAATATGTCTGTCTCTCTCGCTCTTAGGCGGGCTAACCATGCCCGAGTGGAAGGGACGCGTGCCTCTCACTCGCTCTCATTGTGAGCGCATAACGTGAGCGGAGCGTAACGCAGTTTCTTGAAGTGTCACCCGGCAAACCAATATATATATAAGACGTTGTCACGTCAAAAAAAATTAGAGGTTTCATTATGCTGTGTTAGTTTTACTGGCAATAAGATTTAGTGGCAAGAACTCTTATTATACCGCGTATGAGAAAATTTAAATTGGACGAGAACCATTTGTGTTTGTTTACCTATTTTGGCGGGTTTGCGCACGTGATGGCTTGACCTATTAATAAATAGTCAGAGCAAAACTGTTAATGAAGTTTTTTATAAAAATGTGAGCTATATTAAAAAGTGGTTGAATTGATTCTGCTCGTGATTCTAATCAAACTATTTTCAGGTTTTGCGCATTTAACGTTACACGTTGTATAAATGTGAAAGTGTCTCTCTGTTTAAGTACCTACCTGTAACCTTCTAACGACTATACAAGGTATGAACAGACCCTTTACGAACCTATCAACTAAGCACGTGGTTCACCAAACTAAGTAATTTTACGCAAAAAATATTGCTGCGAAATAACTTTTTTTGGAGTGACAAATCACGTTTTACAGTAGGTCTCAATGTGACGCACTCAAAACACTGTGTTACAAACATTCAAAGTAAAATTGTAAATAAGAAAAAAGTGAAGAAGTTGTAACTTTGACCACTAATATCTCTGTAACTAGAAGTTTCGTAGGTAACTAGAACAAAAATATGATCACAGTGACGGAGAGAGCCGTTCGTTGAGGGTTTTTTTAACACATAACATACCCAGATTGTGACGTTTGGGACACAAGAAGATAAAAAAACTTTTTCATCTCGGTACTACATTCTCGTGCAATAACTACCAACTTTCTCGCGGTCGAAGACGTTGGATAACGCTAGTTTCAATATATCAAGTAAAGTAGGTGAGTATTTAAACAATAAAGCTGCTTTTATGCGATACTGCTTTAAGGGCTATAATACCTGGAGTCATAAAAGTGGTATTAAAGTGTTCCTTACTAGATCTGCTTTCTGAAGGTTATTGTGGAGCTTAAGGGCTGGTGGCTCTCTTAAATTGAAAGCTTTTAGGTTGTATAACAATAATCATTAATGGTAAGTAGGTAAAACATTTATAGAGAGTTGAAGTGTAAGGGTATTAGTGCTGGTTTCCATCACTGAGAAGACGTACTTATTGGATCGCATTAAAGTATCCTTCATTTGCTGTCGATTTCTGGAATAATTGAGTTTCTCAATTTTGCCATCAGACGGTATTGCTTCAGTTTAAGTACAAATTAAAACCATCGCATACGGATTAAAAACAAGATGGTAATCCAATGCCAGCCTAGTATTTTGCCATCATGCGGGTTGGAAATCGATACTTTACACCAAGCTACTGCCAATAATTAAAGCTCCGATAAAATCGATTGGTTACTCTATCAGATAGTTTACCCGTACGGCTAGTGTGGCCTGTCTATGCTCACTATTGTGTGTAGATGCAAAACAATAGTGTCATTTAAAGCGATATGCAAAGAACTGTCGATGATATTTACCCGCTGTTACCTTTTTCTAGAGAGAGAATAGTGTAGTGTGTTCGTTTAGAGCGCGGTTTTAATTGGAACTAATACCACCATCATGTTTTTTATATTACAACTAGAAGATTCCCAGGTATGGTATAGAACAAAAAAATTATCGTAGTGACTGGGAGAACAAGTGCCTTCCGTTTTCGTTAAGAGGATTTTTACACCCTTTATAGTACCTATTATAACTATCCCTACTAATATTATAAATGTGAATGTAAGTTTGTAACGCTTTCACGCGAAAACTACTGAACGGATTTGGATGAAATTTCACACAGTTTATAACCTGGATTAAAACATAGGATACTTTTTATCCTGGTAGTAAGATCCCATGGGACAATTACCAAACTTCACGCGGGCAAAGCCGCTGGCAGAAGCTAGTATAATGTATTTACAGATGACTTCGTATATGATTACCAACAGCTTGTCAATGCCATTCTAGCGCCAAAAGAACCATACTTTAAGGTGCAGTGTAAGGCTTATCAAGAAAAAAATAGTTAATCAATCTATATGTCACCGTAAAATTGTCAAACACGTTATATTGTAACTGCTCTAGCGATATTGTAAACTCTCGAATTATTGTCAAATGAACATACTGCTTACAATAAAACGCATTATTTTTCGTGAAATGCATGCGATGGTAGTCAACTCACGCGGTGTGGAGGGAAGGAGGGGTCCCCCTTGCCCAGTGGTACCACTCTCATGAAAAAATACTGTACCATTCCTGAGAAATATCGATTAATATAACCTAACCTTAAAACACTTCATATTCCCCTAAACGGCGTAGTCGACGGAACCCCGTTTCGCGGGGCCTCTATTTCCGAGCGCAGGGTTTAAAGGAACCTATCTAACTTAACGGGGTTGCCCCAAGTCCCAATTATGGGGGCAGAGATACTTCGGTACGTTCAGTTGACAATAATTCTAGAGTTTACAATATCGCTAGAGAGAAACACGTTATATTGTAATATAACGTGTTTGACTAAAAAAACTGTCTTTTTGTCTGTTGGTTTGTACACGCTAATCTTCGGAACAACTGGACGGATTTGAATGTTTTTTTTTCTGTTGTATAGATATTAAGTCTAGACAACATATAGGCTATAATTGTATCTTGGAAATTTGAACACCTGATCGCAGAACCGCAACTGACCAGTTAAACTACACACATCAAAAGTGTCTAGGGATCAACATATATTTTTGCAATAACTTTTCTCCTGATTGATATTAATTAAAATTTTCTTTAAGGATTCATCAAATAAAGTGTTTTCGTTTGTCACAGTAACGATAAACCAAGTCACCTTTGCATTAATAAAGAAATTTGCCATTTTCCTAATAAAGGGATTTTTGACATTTGAACCACTAACACAAAAGTTCGAAAAAAAGACTGAAATAACAGTTTTCTTTAAAATTTTATTGGGTAACTTAAACAATTAATAATCCGTGTTTCTACCGCAAACACTAACAACACAAGAACATCGGTTTGGCATACTCAAAATGAGTTCATCCAAATCACGCTGTGGAATGGCCGCCCATGTTCGTTGCAACAACAAAAAAAGGTCTTCTTGCGACTGGATACCCTCCATATTCGGCAGAGCTCTTCTCTGTAGCATATCCCATGCATGCTCAATCGGATTCAAGTCTGGCGACTGAGCAGGCCAGGGCAGGACATTGATGTTAGCTGCGGCGAGAGTCTGTCTTACAACTCTTGCGGTGTGCGGTCGTGCATTATCATGCATTAACTGAAATAAGGGACCGATTTGCACTTGTAGAGGAACGATGACGTCTGATACAATCGTATCAGCATAAATTTGAGCGTTGAGGTTGCCTCTGATCCAAATCAACTCAGTTCTTCCGCCGATCCAAATACCCGCCCATACCATGATGGTTCCACCACTATAAGGATGGACTTCCTGGCAGGATTTTAATCGCTGTTGGCGTCCAGGGGTTCTCCAGTGTCGTATACGTCTTGTATCCGGTCTCATACCAAAACGAGACTCATCAGAAAAGCACACGAAACGCCCTTGTTCTTCTGCCCAATTTCTGTGTTCAAGAGCCCATTGATATCGAATCCTACGATTGTGCATTACTATAGGTGGTACCCGTAGCGGTCTTCGGGAATGAAGGTTCACTTCATGCAAGCGGTTTCTGACTGTTTGGTCGTTAATTAAGTTCCCTGAAGAGTGATGAAGCCTCACGGCTAACATCATGGCGGTTATTGTTGGAGCTCTTCGAGTTAAGATTTGAATGTATCGGTCTTGTCTCCGTGTGGTGCAGCGATACCGTCCTCCATGGCGCTCAGCCACGGTACCAGTGCTTCGGTAACGTGTCCAAAGTCGACTGATAACACTCTGACTTGTATTCAGAGCTAAAGCCACAGTACGTTGCCGGGCACCAGCTTCTATCATTCCCACGGCTCTAAGCATTTCTTCCCTGCTTAAATGACGTCGCCGCTCCATAATAACGTTGGTTTTAATCAGTAGTAGGGAAACAGTAGCACTAATAATGTCTTCAATGCGTTGTATGTTTTTATAGGGAAAATATTGACAGCTGATTTTCATCTTTTACTCGAATTTGATTCACAGTTCCTGATTCAAATTATGAAATGCACCAAAAAGGATCCATATAAATTTATAAAATCATAAATTTATTACAAAGCCACATCTCAATCTCAAGAAATCCGCATAAAAATGCTTGATCCCTAGACACTTTTGATGTGTGTATAAGAGATACAAAAATGACACCATTACAAAAATTGTCTCACGTGATGAGCATTTTCTGCTAAGAGAGTAAGTTTGATGATCTGGAACACCTGATGTGGAACTCCAATAGCCCAACTACACCATAACACATATAGGAATGACGTCTTAGCAAAAGATGTTTAATCCGATGAGCACTCTCTGTTGACTTAAAAAAATCGAAGATCTGGGACACCTGTTGTGGAACTCCAATACCCCAGCTACACCATAAGTTATGGTGTAGCTGGGGTATTGGAGTCACACGTCATTCCTATAATTATGTGTTATGGTCCATAACACATAATTATAGGAATGACGTGTTAGCAAAAGTCGTTCGGGCTGATGAACCTTTCCTGTTAACTTATAAAAATCGTAGATCTGGGACACCTGTTGTGGAACTCCAATAAATATGTCTTCGGGCTTATATTATTTGTGTGTTTATTTTCCTTTTCCATTTATCAGCAGTCACTTAGATTTTAATTGATCAGGTGTCTTCACAACAAAACTAAAACCATGCCTAGAAAGACGTCAAATCTTTCCCAATGTTCCAAAGGAGCTAATCAATTGAGGATTATAAGATCCCGAAGTGCGTCAGGAGATACTTGATGCGGTTCGAGAACATCAGGCTGCAACTTGCTCCGTGGAAACCTCTTCAGAAGAGACAGAAGAAGGACTTCGACATTCTCCGAACCGTATGTCGATATCATCTGAAGAATCGGATGTGTCTCAAGATATAGCCGTAGGGCATGGCGACCTTTCTTGGGTTGATAAGGAACGGAGTGCATTTACGTATACTCCTATAATTGAATACGCCACATTTTCCCCCATCGAAGATATGGTTCAAAATTGTACTTTTTGTGAAGCTGTTAAATGGCAAAAAGAAACAAACGGTATGTGTTGCTGAGGTGGGAAATATCCGTTATTTTCCCGTCCCCGGGCTCTTAGAATTCGACATCAGACGTTTCAGATCTTCGATTTTGAAGACCCCGTCGCTGGCATAAGCAACAGAATCCGCGTACGAAGTCTCGGGCAGAAGCTAGTGGTTAATAATATGGTATGGTACATTTATTTCAGTTCTGTGTTTTCCCAACGGCACAGATAAGTCGGTTGAAATGTACAACAAGATTTGGTAAATTGATGTAATGGGGTAACAATGTTGACTTTGAATATTTAAAATAATGTTATCTTTGAATATTGGGGCTTGGGTTGAAGTTTACTTAATGAATAGCAATTCGATCCTTTCTGTAATTTTAATTGATATCGTAACGTATTATAGTCCCACTTTGTGCAAGTCTTGGAAAGTCAGTACCTTCAATACCCTTTTTTGAACGAAAAAAAAACCTTACAATAAAAGGTGCGCCATTTATCTCTTAAAACCTATTCTAATTCAATAAAATCTCCTGGACAAAATACGATCAGTTCATGGCAATCCTTTTCCATGGACACACATGGACAGAGGTTGCTGTTCTTGCAAATGGCCGGACTGAGAACAGTTCTTGGATACCTTAATTTAAACATAATTACCCTTAACGTAGAAAAAAGAAAATACCTCATGTTCTCGATAAAGAAGACTCCACCATCTGCTAACGAATTGGTTGAAGTCCGGGCACACACCTGTAACCTAAACAATATCAGCGAATGCAAATGTTCCCCTATTGAAAAAACAAACTGTATAAAATATCTCGGAATACAAGTGGACAACCAGTTAAACTTTCACCACCACGTAAAGGCATTAAGCTCTAGGGTTAGAACGTTAATAACAGTTTTGAAGAAGTTACGCAGGGTGTGCGATCAGAAACTGTTAAAAACAATCTATCTATCCCTTTGCCAGTACTGGAATATGTATCTGTATCTGGGGGAGTACACACAAAACTCATCTATTAAACCTAGAAAGAGCCCAGCGAGCAGTTTTTAAAGTAATACACAAAAAGAACTTCCGTCTTCCAGTATCCAACGGAGCAGCTATATAAAATTGTACGGTTTTAACGGTTAGACAACTTTATATCAGGAGGGATCTGCTTTTTAAGCCATAAAGGCTCAACGTACGATCCGGAAAGGATTAAAAGCAAACGAAGAAAGGACCTGGTCTTTGACCTGAAACCGTGTAAAACTGACTTCTTCAAGAGACAACCATGCTACATGGGCCCATACCTTTACAATAAAATAAGTAAAAATATACAGTTACATAACTTACCGCAAAAAAAAACTAAAACTTACCATAGATAACTTCCTACTCGCTCAAAATTATGGAGATACTGAAAATATGTTAACAGTGTAAAATAAAAATAGCTCAGCGCCCATTCATAAGCACACACACATACACGCACACGCACACACACATACACAATTACACACACACCCACACCACACCACACGCTCACTCACACAATATGTTCTCACACACACGAACGATAGTAATAAATAAACAATAGTACATTATGGTACAAGTGTGTAATGTTGGTGATTACCGCAGAGGCGCTATTGAGACCCGAGCCGTAAGGCGAGGGTCTTAAGAGAGCCGAGGACGGTAATCATCAACACACACGTGTATCATACGACGTTTTTCAACACACTTGAGAATAAAATAATACTAAAATAGATATTTGTCCTTGGAGTTTTCAGGTACCTAGTAAACATTCCATAACGTTAAGGGCTGCACATCTTATGTCGGGCGGTGTACAAAATAAATAATTTTCTTCATAACTAGTATTTGTAGATATTTGAATTAATAAATAACTATAATTTCAACAGTGAAAACGAGTTGTAATTTTGTTTTCGCAATGGTGGGAATAATTAATCAGTTTTCCTATGCGCGCGCATCTAACAATGGCGATCGGCCATAGACTAAAAGAATGAGGTTACTTTTTTTGGCTTTTCGCGGGATAGCGTTATCCACGTACGAAATGGGGAATTCAAAGTTTTATTTAATACAGAGAAAACAAAAGTTACATTTGAGTGAAAGTTTTATTTATTAAAAACTTATAAGTTGAAATTATCTATGTAGATACGAAGTAGCATGAAATGAGCAAACAGTAGGTACATTAATCCATTTGTACTTTTGAACGCGATCTTTTTTGTATCGAAACTTTTTTAAGAACAAAGCAATTCAACCAATAAAATAAAAAAAAACCCTATAACTCACTTGTGAATAATAGCAATGAAAAAGTCACAGTTTGATTACAGGTGTCATTATGTGCCTAATTGCGGTGAAATTAGAGCCACTTTATGAGCAAGTGTGTTGAAAATGATATTATAATACTTAAATTTGCACCGCACCACACTTGTAATGGCAGCTCGATCATGGTTGTGACGGAAGTAACTGGTGCTTATAGCACAGGAGCCCTCCTAGTTTAAGCTCAGTTGCACTTGTCTTGTATCTTGCTACTAAATTAGTCTAATTAAGGTACAATAATTGTAATAGGTTTAAGTCTTGGACAAATAAATATTGTTTATTGTTTACTAGCACCAACATTGAAGCTGAACTTAGGAAGTAAACCCAATTAGAATGCTCCAAAATATGCTTGTTTATGTCCAAACAAACCTGTTAACCGCAGCCCGGCTTCGGGAAATAACATTTCCTGTAGAATGCAAGCTGGAGAGCTCTGACATGGCGCTGGCTGCACCATTATTCATCTTGTTTTGAAAGGAATTCCTCGTAAACAACGTGCTGTTGGCCGAGGTTAACCTTTGACAATTTTGGCGTGATTTAAGTTCGGTTTTGGCAGTGGTTAAGTTTAACTTGGTACATAAATCATGGCTTGGGACAAAGTTTTGACAAGGCTGTTGACCTTCAATTGTCCAAATCTTGTGGTAGCACATTTTCCTCCCGTTGGGTTTCTAAACGTCGATAACCCGTAGATAAATGCTGCTAGTCGTGAGACATACAGCATTGTTCTGTTTAGTTTAACTTTAAGGTTTTCTTTTAATTGTGTATTTTTGGCATATGGCAGATTTTCTTTCTTTAATAGCCGTTCATCATTACCTTGCCCTTAGCCTAATTAATTTAGGGTCGGCGCAGCATGTGTTCTTCTTCCATAATTCTAATCATTTTTCGTCATCTCATCAGACATTATTTTCTATTCTTGCCATTTCATTCTTAATACAGTTGACCCATGTTACTTTGGTATTCCTCTACTTTGAACTCTCTCTTTACTAGCCGTTGTCCTTAAGTAATAAGATAATATAAGATAATAGGTACAGTCAGCAAAACAGTTAAGTTTACAGGCCAGCAATCTTCTTACTACTATTATAAGTAGAAAAGGGTTATACTCAATCTGTTTGCAACTTCATCCAAATCCTTTTAGTAGTTTCTGCGTGAAAGAATAACAAAAATTAATCTTTACAGACTTTTACATTTATAATAGTCGTAAGAAGATTGCTAGCCTGCATACCTAACTCTTTTGCTGACTGCAGTACATCATTCACATTAGAGAGTAAATACGATAACTTACACGCTCGTAAAGTGGTCAGAAACTATCGGGTGAGGGTTTAGTAAAGCGCTCGGGCGATGCGATGCAGCTGTGGTCCACAGCAAACCACATTGTCATAATTACTCACAAGCATACCATGTCATGCTATATTAACTTCAAAGCGTTCCTTATTCCTGTTTGCTTATTAGAATCGATGTGGATGAAACAAAACAGGAAGTGCTGTAAAACAGAGCGAATCATCCGCTAGACGTGCGTAGGCTTAAAACTATTCATAGATAACCCATAACTCCCAAGGTGAAAGTTGTAAGATTCGAAAACAAAACTGAAAGCTAAACATAAATTAACATTATGTCCGATTTAAGAAAAGTTACGATTAGTAGTAACCAAAATAGTCTATGTTTTGGAAACCATCAAAATATTGCGTAGAAGAGCATGAATGAAGGAGAAATGAATCGTGAATAAAAATAAATTGGCAACAATATTTTACAGCTCTAACTGCAGCAAAGGAGAATGTTGTGCTTATATTTTTATCTCCTACGATATTTATGTTGATTTCTGATCATCATAGGGATCCCATGCAACTAATATTTATTGTGTCAAAGGCACGATGTATGAAATGCAGGAAAATTGTTGTAGAGTTTTTCTGCTTCTTTATTTACGTCACTATGTACGCTTTTGCTTTATAATTTAACTTCACACCGACACGCTACATGTGGTTTTGAGTGCTCCTGGCATTAAAGCTCATCCAGATGGAAACGGATTAAAAATGCATCATTGTGGGCTGTGAATTCAGTGTTCGGACTACGGACGGATAGTGTGGAATATATAGTAGAGTTGTTGTTGTTTTTTTTATATTGGAAATCGCGTTACGGAATTCAAATGGAGTTGGGCAGGACACCTAGCAAGACGCAGTGATGACAGGTGGACCAAGGCTGTCACCGCATGGCGTCCAAGAACTGACAGGAAGAATGTGGGTCGTCCGGCGGTGAGATGGTCAGACGTCATAGTTGCCGTCGGGGGAAAACCCTGGATGAGGCTCGCACAGAACCGTGGAGACTGGAACAAGGAATGAGAGACTTATACCCAGCAGTGAGTGAGTTCGGGCTGTGGATGATGATGATGAGAGTTGAAATGCTACATTAATGCGTATTTCGGTAAGAAACAAAAGTTTGACAGAAACAAAATGGCGTGACCCGAATGGCGTAGCGGTAGTGAGGCTGTCTTACGCTCTTAGGGTCCTGGGTTTTAAACATTCAAAAATTTGCTCCTACCAGGATTCGAATCCCGGTAGGAGCAAATCTTTGAATGTTTGAATGGACATTTGTTTCCGAGTCATGGATGTTTATTTGCATAATAAGTATGTATTTACAAACAAAAAGTATAAATATTAACTATCTGGTGTCCACGACACAAACCTTGCTTAGTGTGGCACTAGATG
The DNA here is from genome assembly GCA_916618015.1 of Xestia c-nigrum. NCBI lineage: Eukaryota > Metazoa > Arthropoda > Insecta > Lepidoptera > Noctuidae > Xestia > Xestia c-nigrum. The sequence goes on from OU745246.1 coordinate 23,297,241, forward strand.
GCGCTGTGTGTAATGTTCAGCGATATTATAACCGTATGTCTTGTCAAAAAAAATCTTCTTTCGTAGTCGAAAAACCATTTCAGATATTGATTAATATTATTAACTGATTTTGAAACACGATAAGCGTAAATAATTACCAAAGGTTAATATGTTATAACCAAATTGGAAAACACAAAGGATCAGTAAAAGCAATGGCATAGAATTAAAGTAAGTATGACAATAACATGAAAAGAAAATGTGGAAAATAAATGAGTTTGTTGCGTGTCTGTTAATTATAATGTACAAGTGAAATGGTAACAGCGTCACATGAAGGAAAACAAACCAACATGAAATGACATGAAACAAACAACCTGACATGTGCGTGTTAACGGAGGTATAATTTTATTTACGTTACAGTAACCACTGACCTTGTTTTGGTTCAACATGTTGACAGGTCATGTCTAGAATTATTTTAACGTTAAAATTGGATGATTTTAGCCTGTTAGTGGCTCAAAGTGCTATTTTGTCAGCGGTTAAAGGACTTCTACAACAGCCTACGAGTATGCTACGGGTACTTAGTGTTGCGTTATATAAAAGGGTAGGTGTGATCACTATCCACTACTCCCCCACCCTTGCTCGACGAGCCAGTCCGCGACGCTGAGCATGTAACGTTAAACTCCCTAAATCATATTCCGACCTAGTCTGTCCCTTGCTGTCCTCCCGATGATGACGCACTAAGTCGAGGCCCGAGCCCCACAGGGGGTGACCTTAGTAACTGTTCATTTTTAAATGTAAATTTTAGTTTTTAAGCCCTGGCTGGGGGCCTTTGTTTTGTTTTTGGGATGGGAAATCATCAAATGACTTCTCCCACTCTGGGCGGAGCGGGAGGGAGTGTCAGACTCTTACTGACTAAAACCTATCCATGTTCCTTCCTCGCCCTTTATGTTCCGGGGCCGCGGTATCTCTTTCGAACAGGCCCGCAACCCCGGCAGGCTGGCTGGGGGCCTTAAAGTAATTTTTGGCCACCACAGGATAATCCGGTTAAGTAGAGTGAGTCGCAACTACGAGTGCTCATAACTAAAAAAAATTAAAAATGAAAACGTTATCCACTGTGTAAACATATACTTATTTTCTACTTCGTCGTCACACTCTTGGTAGAGTGGTCATGGTCGACATATCAGGGGTGGTGGCCAGCTTCACAATCCGTCGCTATTCCTCCCGTACTGTGGCTTTTCTTGTGCATTCGTGGAGTGGACCATTGAGTACAATCTTGACATGGTCGGTCCAACGCATTGGCGATATGCAGCGCGCTCATGTATACCATCAACCTTTCCCTGCACTGCAAGTCTCTCCACAGATGAACAAAACATAGAAAAATATTGCAGTGATGAGGAGAACAAGTGCCTTTCGGCTTCATTCAGAATCCTTTTACACCCTTTAGAGCGAAAAAGAAAGGAAAATAAAAGAAAGAAAAGAAAGAAAAAGCATTTATTAGCCCGCACAGGACAAAACATATCAAAATTAAAGGAAAAGGCTATGCTGAAACCCTGCAGTGCTTATAAATTGTGCGTTAACCTTTACCTCAGACACTGTAGTATAACTCAAGTAATTTGAACGAAAACTTACACAAAGGTTAACAAGTAATTCCTTTGTTCTAACAATCTAGCTGGAATTGAACCGTGTGACGTGATCCGAATTAATGTCAATCTCTATCTACTCTTTAGGGTCGAGAGATTATCTTGTCTAGTTTACTAATTACTAGGCGTGGGCAGGCTCTTTAATCTTCGTCCGGAATGTCAGTCTCATTCTTTTTTTTACTAAAGTCCATGTTTGTATGTACCTAAATCACACTATTCAAAATTCAGTAAACAAGGTTCAGTATTGAATATTAAAATTAAACTCCATTGCACCATTGATTTTCACATTTCATACAGTGATTATAACACTGACATGGGTCACAGGAACCGAAAGGAACACGCCATCACGCCCGTACATTCTCTCTTCAGTCAGCTTCACGATGTGATACCCCTCTTGAAAGTACCTATTTTCGAACCCAGGGTACTGGGGTACCCAGCTAGAGTACCCAATTGATGCAGCCCACTGTACACATGTGTGTTTAAAATTTAAAAAAAACACGCCTGCGGTGCTCAAAGTTTTAGGCGTACACAATTTCATGTAAGGGGCGAGCGTATTGCCCACAAACCGAGCCTCCAGGCAGCAACATCCAACCAAAAGGTAACGTTTGAAAATTCCGAACGTATCCCACGGATTTCCCGTAATTTCACTCACATACACACATAGCTTTAATAATTTGCCGCAGTTTATATAGCTATACCATAACGTAAGCCTATGATCACCGAACCGTTAATTACACACCGCGCAGTGTACAAAAACGCGCAGAACAAAATTGTACAAAGTGAAACATTTCAATTGAAACGAGCCATGCATCAACTTGTTGAAGCAGTATTAACGTGCCTGCCCAGTGGAGTCGGATGATGTGAATTATGTATGCTCAGGTAAACAGTTTCCGAACGCGTCAATTTGGTTGCCTAATGTCGGTATGGAAAACCTCTGAAAGGGTCAAATTGAGTCAGGTTGGTACAAAATTGGGCGGCTTGGTAACAGAGTTTAATGGGTTAAAATATTCGATTAGGATTTAATTTCGAGGGGGCGTTTTAGATTTGAGGCCCCTTAATATGTCTCTGGACATTAATGACCAAAGCTTTTGAAAATAGAAAACTATTCCATGTTCTATAAATAAGTGGACTATTCTGGTCACTTTACCTCGTGGGTTCCTTCTAGAAAATGATCGACTCCTTGTTTCCCACAAAACCCCAGTAACGTGCAACGATAGAACTCAAAATACATTGCTAGATGGACCAATTTAGACTCTAATAAGTTCAAAAGACACCAAATTACCTAGATAGAACATTTAAACCACTATAAATAAACTTAACAATGATTGGATCGCGTGTGTCTAATCGATATAATATGGGACAATATTAGTTTAATGGAACACATTGTCGATATTCAATAGAGAACTTTCAGCTTTATCAGATTCAGCTTTTAGATGGGTACCTTATTTTAGACTAGCTGACCCACGCAACTTCGTCTACATCACATAAGAGAGAAAAACTAAAGAAAAAAATCCCTTTTTTGCAACATTTTTCATTCCTGCTCCGCTCCTAATAATCGTAGCGTGATGTTATATAGCCTAAAGCCTTCCTCGATAAATGGACTAACCACCACAAAAATAATTTTTCAATTCGAGCTGGTAGTTCCTGAGATAAGCGCGTTCAACCAAACAAACAAACTCTTCTGCTTTATAATATTACTAGCTGACCCACGCAACTTTGTCTGCGTCACATAAAACGAAAGAGATTGAGAGAGATTATGAGATTTCAGCAATCCCAGTACATTTGCTATCATTTATTGAGGAGTTCCGTTGCATATCTCCGAAGTTCTAAATTGGATCTTCATCAAATTGAAATGGGATTACTTCGAGAAAGTACACTTCCCAAAACTACCCAAATCGCTTCCTGTGTGCCTATAAATTGTGAAGAGTTATCTCTTTTTCTGCAGAATCCCATCATCAGATCCTGATTTGATGATTATGAGACGACACGAAAAGCACCAGCTTTCAAATAAAAAAAGTACCATCATAATCGGTTCACCCAGTCGAAAGTTCTGAGGTAACAAACACTTTCGAAATCTGGGTGTATTTTACACATCTGGGTACCCTCTCAGAGCATACAGACGTTACGTCATGATATAGTATAAACAATGAATCTACAAGCAATTGCAGCAATCACTGCAGATTTGCGGTATATTTTTGAAGAGTTCCGTTGTATATCTCCGAAGATCAGCATCAGGTCTTCAGCAAATTTAAATGGGACCAAACGAGAAGCACCAGCTTTCATACAAAAAAAATCGGTTCACCCAGTCCAAAGTTCTGAGGTAACAAACACAAAAAAAAAATACAGACGAATTGAGAACCTCTTTTTGGAAGTCGGTTGACAATAGAAGATTGAAAGGGAAGGAGGAATAATAACTAAGGAAAGTGGAGTGATGACTGGTACCTAAGACCTAACGATTAAGGAATTATTTTCTATTTAACTCTTGGTACGTACATAATATGTGTCGGGGGTTTACTAACATTTTTAATTTAATTTTAGTTGTTTTTACAACGAATTTGAAAAGGATTTGCAAACGTAACTTAGGTTTTCGACTTCATTTTGTTGATGATAAAATGTATTTTTTTTTAAAGAATGTGGAAATCCACAAAATGCGGTTATCACAGGACCGGTTGAAGTGGCGAATTTTGGATAAGTATGCCTATGGATTACATGTACATTGCAAACAGACATATTATGTGGCTTAATATTGTAACTTAGTATCGTAGCTACTGGACACCACTGAGACCAAATCACATCATCATCATAATTTCAGCCGAAAGACGTCCACTGCTAGACATAGGCCTCCCCCAAGTGTCGGCACATTGACCGGTCCCTTGCGACTCGCGTCCAATGGATTCCCCTAACCTTCACCAGGTCATCGGTCCACCTAGTGGGACGTCTTCCAACGCATCGTCTTCCGGTTTGCGGTCGCCACTCCAGAACTTTTCGGCCCCATCGGCCATCCGTTTTGCGAGCAATGTGCCCTGCCCACTGCCACTTAAGTTTAACAATTCTTCGGGCTACTTCGGTGACCTTGGTTCTTTTGCGGATGTCTTTATATCTGATTCGATCACGCAAGGAAACTCCGAGCATAGCCCTCTCCATTGCCCTTTGGGAGACTTTAAGCCTTTTGATAAGATTGAGACCAAATAAATGCAACCAAATAAGTGGATACAATTTAGATTATCATCTAGGCTCAAAGAAGGCGTAAACGCATTTCGGTTTGGTGATACATATATCGTAATCTCACCTGAGCATGTTGTACTGAGCAAGCGCACTCAGCGGGTGATGGGGTGACGGGGGTGGTAGCACAGGCGGCGGCAGACACTTGCCCGGACCCTGCAGTACTCTGATGCCCATGCGCACCGTGCTGCGCCGGGATACCTTCTCGTCGGGACGCTCCGCTGTAGAGAATATTGTCTATTTTAAAGCTTTAAATTAAACACACACACCTGGACCAGGTGGACCGCCATTTGTCCACGGCAAACCCGTCGGGTCTACGTTGGCGTGAAAAAAATGAGGGTTCTCCAGTTGTAAGTAGTGGGGTCCACGAAAATGTATCTGGTTTCGATACTAAAGAAGCAAAATGTTGCCTTGGCTTTAACTTACAATGTAGGTAGATAATTGGCTACTCAAAATTATGAAAAGATTTTTATTCTGCTAAGAAAAGTGAGTGAATACCTCTAGTGTGTACCACTATTGTACATGAAGTTTAAATGAATAGTAAAGCGAAAGCTGCAAAGAGAGAATGAAAGAGGAATAGTTATTTGTTATACAAGAGTGCAAAGTTGCTTTTTAACCGCCTGCTCAATTTTGATGACCGAGCAAGTAAAGGATTCTAATAAAAAATATTAGAATCTTGAGCGTTGGCGAAGTGATCAAAAGAGCACGAGGTGAAAAACCTTTGCACTCGAGGGCAACACGTAACTTTTCATCCCACCTCAGCAAGGAAATGACTAATTGCAAAAAAATAAAACATTTGCGCATTATAAACAGTTTCAGACCTTCCTCGTCGCTAGAACCACTCATTTTTTGGTTTTTCACTTGTTTTCAAGTTTCTTGTTTTTAACCTAAGGTTTTTTCTGGTGGCAAAGAATCAAAATCAAAGCATTTATTTCAAGTAGGCCAGTGAAAAAGGCTCTATAAACCGAGAATCCGAAGAATTTCGAACATACATCAAGTTTCGAATGTACTTCCGGGAACACAAATATATTACACGTGCCTGGAAAACTGTAACTGCAGAGCCAGCCAATTTAAAGAATTAAGTTTGCAAGCGAAACCGGTAATACCCCAATTTGGGTGTGAATTCGATGCCTCGGTATCGTAAAAAGTGAAGCGGATTTTCGTGCAACATCTGGTCAGCACGTTTATTTTTTTATTTCACCCTGATCCATTGGCGGTTCAATCGAAATTTGTATAAATTTTCGTTGTGTGTGAGAGACATTTTTGTAACGGAAATAGCTTTTCCGTAGAGGTTGGTGATATCCCACGGATATGTAATACAAGGATAAAACGTATCCCAAGCCCAAACCCAGGTTAAAAGCAACCTTTATAAATATTTAAATTCATTCAGTTGTTTAAGAGCGAAAGGGCAATTTTTATTTTGTTTTATTAGTGCTGATTATACTTTTGCCCTACTGTTTAGAGATTTTAATCGTGATGTGATGTTGTTCGTGTATAAGCAGGCTTATGTTTATTATCATGTAAATCAACAAGTCGGCAATTTAGAAACACGTCATATTACATGAGTGTTTACGTCTGGACGCCGTCGATCTATCAGAATTATTGTCCTTGACATTTCCATTATGATAAAAATAAATTGTAGCAAATAAGTTCTTAAGCCTCGTTTACGAGCTCAGGCGATACGACTTGCGATTCGCAGATTACTTGTTCTTAGTGGTATGAAGAATAGGGTGTAAAATTCTTCATCCCGCCACTACTACTACTATTATAGGACTAGGTAGACGATGCCGCTATACATTCTCTTCGCATGAGTACCGTCAAATTAGAAATCGCGATGCTATAACTCGTAGCAGGTTCTAAGCAATTTCTTTCATGTGTTTTATTTTATGCAGGCACAACACACGTCCTCAGCCAAGTGGTTAACATAATATTTACGACACAAGCACGTGTCTTAAGATAAAGTCGCACTACCTTGGTCAGAACCGGAGCCTTAACTGTTCTAACAAACAAACTCAAGAGAATAAAGGAAACCCAATTAAATATATAGAAGAGAATATAAAGACATTGTCACTAATCCTGTGTTCAGGAATGCCCCAAGGGCCCGAGCTAAGCCTTATCAAACGCTTTCTCAGAGTCTACAAAGTATTAAGGACATCACAAAGCCTTAATTGTATTAATTAAGAACGAAACAGTAAGAGAATTGTTCGAGATTTGTTTTAGTTGTTGTTCGTAGCTTTGAATGTCTGTTTGGCAGAAGATATTGGAGATTATATTATTTAAATTATTGTGCACGTGTTTTGCTTTGTGCTTGAATTAAAGTTTCTGGTTTATAAAATTATTAACTTTCTTTTTGAAGTAAAGATTTAGATAGGAATGGCGATTATGAGGCATCAGTATGATTATTCGACTGCATTTTTTTTCAGAATTAGACACAATCACAGAAATATAAAAATATCTATGGACACAATGCAGCCGTAGTCTTCTCTTTGCAAGGTGAATTCTAAATGTTGGCAACCTCGCAAATAAAATAATCAATAATTATTCAATGAACTTATTATATTGGCAAATATCCTATCTTGTAACACTGAATATTAGTCTAGCTTCAACTTTTGGCGTAAAAAAAGGAATGCAGGCACCAACCAAATGCTTTTTTACACACTTCATTATCAATACGAGCAAAAACTACACTAAAACTCACCAATATAAGCTCTGACATCATATGAAGTTCCTATGGGTGCTCCATGGTACTGCTTGGCTGGTACCAGCTGCACGCTAGGTGGGGCGAGTGGAGTCAGTTCCAAGTGGAAAGGGTATGCGTTGGATCCTAAGCGTTTTATTAGAGCGTCCTGTAAAAAGAAAAACAACTGTCAAAATCCATCAAAACTTGGCGTAACTAAGTTGATAATATTATTATTGTTTAATTCAATCACCGCTCATAAACGTCAAAGTAATTTTCGAAGTTTCAGGGGCTCTCATTTAAATGAATCTACGCCTGATTGAAAAGGTTATGAACAAAATAACTAATTGAGTTTGAAAATGACAATGAGAAACTTGTAACTGATAAGATTTGAAAGCTTAATGAGCTTACCTACTCTTTATAAAAATCAAATGACTGAATGCTAATTAAATATGAAGAACACGAAATTGACGATTTGGTAAAATTAGCCAATTTGTAAACCAAGCAAAGAAGGGTTCTAGTTAATTAATGAAATCAAACAGCAATCTCAATTAAGATACCTACATCATAAAATTACCATGTTGGCACGAGGTAATAATCTAATTTTCTAGTCCACTGCCTTTCCAGGAAATGGCAGAGGCTTTTTCATCCCATCTATTCGAAAAAGACGACTTGGTTCGCCTTTAAGTGCACCCAAAGGTGGTGTTTTCTATAAGAAACTTTTAGCGGGCAGTAATGAGTTTTTAATCCTCTTTATAAGTGCGCCGCAATTATCTTTGCCGCGCACTTTTTGAATTTGGAACATCTTGTGTTCAGCGCTCAAGAAATCGAACGCAAATATTGTTTGAATAAAGACTGGCTGGTGCGACGGCCCATAGTAGCGCCGCGCGCCGGCTGAATACAAAAAAAAAAAGAAATAAAATTAAAAACGCGCGAACTATAGCCCGCGTTTTCGTCAATTTTCACGGATTGATAGAAATTCATGATTTTGTTTTGAAAAATGAGTTCTTCAAGTGACAGTGAAAGTATAGAATTAACTCCTGATAGTATTAGAACTGACGCAAGAAATGTGATGGATAATCTACTACCTGCAAAATCCCGGGAGAAATATATGAAAGCTTATGGTAATTTTATTGAATGGAGAAATTCAAGAGGCGCCAAGAATTTTTCAGAATCTGTGTTTTTGGCCTACTTCCAGTACTTAGCCAAAACTAAACAACCTTCCACACTTTGGAGTACCTACTCAATGCTAAAATCAACAGTCAGTTCTAATAACGACGTAAAACTGGACACATATTCGAAATTAATAGCGTATCTGAAGAGGATGTCTGATGGATTTAAACCTAAAAAATCCAAAGTGTTCTCAGTCAAAAACGTGGAGACTTTCCTTAATGAGGCACCCGACAACATCTTTCTTGCCGTAAAAGTAAGTAACTATGTATGTATATATGGTGGATTAGTAAAGTATAACCAGTGTTTTAAAATGCGCATTTTATTGTAACCTGTACTTCGATAGATAGGTACTTGTCTTATTCACATTCGGTTTTGTTACAGGTGGCTTTAATTTTCGGAGTACATGGAGCTTGTCGTGGCAATGAACTTTTAAAAATAACTGTTGATGATGTCGAAAATCACTCGGATAATTTACTGTTAGTAAAGCTGACAGACACAAAAACAAAAATTGACCGATCCTTCGTAATCCGAGGAGAATACAAAACTATTGTACAGAAATACCTGGACCTGCGTCCTGCTGATATAAAGACCAATCGGTTTTTCATCCGTTATCAAAATGGCAAGTGCTTCAAACAAGTTATGGGAAAAAATAAAATTTCTTACATGCCACAAGAAATCGCTACTTATTTGAAGTTACCAGATATCAAGCTATATACAGGACATTGTTTTCGTCGCACTTCTGCTACCCTGTTGGCAGATTCTGGAGCGGACTTAACTGTTCTCAAGCGACATGGAGGATGGAAGTCGAGTGCTGTAGCAGAGGGATATATAGAAGATTCCATTGAGAACAAGGCGAAAACATGTGAACGCATCGTGGAAAACATTAAATTGTAACCTTCAGTTAATCCATCCATGCCACTGTCGCCGCGCCCATCTACATCCAAACAAAGAGATTCACCGTCACATTTTCCTCAAAATGAGCCACATTCTGACATTATTTCAAACACGCAGAATAAAATTAAATCTACAACAATCTCTATTCCTAATAAAACTGTAACAATTAATTTTCAAAATTGTGAAAATGTCTCAAATGTAAATATAAGTTTTTAGTTGTTTTATTATTAGATACTACTTAATTTCAATTTAGTTGTTACTCTGTTTCATTAAATATCAATATTACAATAAAATATGAGGCGCCTTTTATTTTCTCATAGTGGGTGATGAAAAGTAGAGTGTATCACTCGGGCGCAAAATATATTTTTGGCTCGGGCGACGTACTTTGAATCCCTCGCTACGTTCAGGATTCTACTAAAGAATCCCTCGCTACGCTCGGGATTCTACTCTAGAATCCCTCACTTCGCTCTGGATTCAAAAAAGCGCCCTCGCCGTAAAAATATTATTTTGCTCCCTTATGATACAATCTACTATTAATAGAGTTTCATTATAAAACAAGCCGTGGATTGTGGACCGTGGCCGATGGGATTTCTTGGCGGCATAAATGACCAACTTCTATACAACTTTCATTCCCTAGGGTCGGTTTTTAGGGTCCCGTTTTTGCCACTTGGCTACGGAACCCTACAATCCTGATTCGTCATGTCTGTCTGTCTGTCTGTCCGTCCGTATGTGACAGCCACTTTTTTCCGAAACTACAAGAACTATGCTGTTGAAACTTGGTAAATAGGATTTTCACACAAAAATAGAAACAAAACAATAAAATTTTAGGGGTTCCCCATACTGAAACTGAAACTCATAATTTTTTTTTTTCATCAACCCCATGTGTGTGGGGTATCTATAGATAGGTCTGCAAAAATTAAGTTGAGGTTTCAAACATGATTTTTTTCTAAACTGAGCAGTTGGCGCTAGAGACACTTCCAAAGTGGCAAAATGTGTGTCCGTGTAACTTCTTAAATAAGAGAATGATAAAACTATATACATTGCCATGTAAACTTCCACCGAAAATTCAATGGTTTCAACGAGATCTAGCTAGTAGTTTTTATAATACGTCATAAAACCTTTCATTCAATCTGCTACGGAACCCTTCATGGGCGAGTGCGACTCGCACTTGGCCGGTTTTTTAATCATCTCTTTTAATATAACCTACATAATAAGAACCTCTTGAGTATTTAATGTCGTGGTTCTAGGCCTTGAGGTTTAGGCTGTACCTTGTCTGGCAGTATTTAAAATAGAAAATGTTTATCTAGTAGGTAGATGGGTATAAGAGAAAAGGAAGACCAAAGAAACGATGGATGAACTGTGTGTTAAATATGACATGGCTAGAAAATAAGTGTTTGATGAGATGACGAGTAACAAAGGAGAAAGGAAGAAGACATGCTGGACCAACCACAGATAATTTGGCATAAGTAAAGGCAAGATGCGTTGGAAAACCTCCCACTAGGTAGACAGATGACCTGGTGAAGGTTGCGGGAATCCAGTGGATGCGAGTCGCACGGGACCGGTCAAAGTTGCGACACTTGGGGGAGGCATATGTCCAGCAGTGGACGTCTTTCAGCTGAGATGATGATGATGACGATACGTAGACCAAAAACGTTTGTGATTTTCGATAGGAATACGCTATTTATACTCAGACGTTATCTAAAAATATTAAATTTGTGCGAAAACAAAAAAAGGTAAAATAAGATAAAATTACACGCATTATTAAAAACGCGAAACGTAATAACGAAATTCTAAATTATCAAACATTTGTTTTACAAATAATTGCGACGGCTTTATTACGAAAACACATCATTATTTTTTTTCTTTATATTTACTTTGAATGAAATAAATACCTCGAGAAACGAAAAAATAATATCCGTACACAAAGACTGTGACTTTATTAAAGCTAGCACAACTTACAAAATGATTTCTGCAAAATTATATAAATTTACCTTTATTACTCGTTTATCTGTAGAATGATATTCAATTTGAACACGTTTCAAACATAATTTCCATTGCTATGTAAAACAATTTATTCCACCACCATTTTGGTACGTGTAGGCGTAGAAATAAATGGTTTTATGTGTTCTAAAATTAGATTTAGAACCTAAATGTGTCCCTAGATACTAGATGAGCGTAAAACCGATCGTGTTCAATATTATTAAGCCGTGTACGTACGTTCGAACACGAACATAGCGAACACAAACCTCAAAACTGAACATTTGGTTCGTACGTATGGACGACATATTCGAACACGAATGCGAACATAGTTCGAGTCGAGTTCGCCCACAACAGCCGTGAACTCTATCTTAGTACTCATGGCGGCGCTGTTGGAAGTTATCGATCGACATTTATTAAAGCTCTTCGAACACCGTCCATAAAGAACATACTAAAAGGATCGCCGCAAACATGTTTGACGAACAGAGTATTCGATGTTCGTTAGTGGTATGCACGTGCGAACCAAGTTGTTGCGTATCATGGAACGCAACAAATTTGTTCGTACGTGCGTACACGGCTATAGACACAACTGTCGATACGTAACTTGGACATTCAGCACACAAGTTCAATTTGCGTACGTACTTTGAGTGAGAACTTCGGGGGCCAATTGGCGAAGTTCTGTCTTTAACTAGTTTAGTATCAAGATGTTGCTATCTCCTCTTACAGACCCAGGATCTGTACGTTTTAGTAATATAATGATAGCAGTTTCAGATAGAACTAAGTTAGTTAGAACTAACTTTGTCAATGTAGGAGTTTCATTTATTGTTATTTAGTAATGTGTAGTTGTTTGTTTGACTAATTAGATCACGGTATCAAATTATAACTTCACGTGAAATGTGGATCTTTTCACAGTTATGTTTTAGTTCCACGAAATAGGGAGCCAGCCTTTTGTTATCAACAGTCCTAATCCTAAGTCAGAGCTCCTACTGAGAAATTTCTGATGGAAAAGCCCTAAGACAATTTGGTTTATTGTGTCTTAGAAGCAGTTGTAGTATAAACAAAACGCAAACATCACTCAAAACGATGGCCGTCGAATCACTAACTTCCATTTTCAACAACTTACTAACAGGTAACGGAAGGTTACTATCTCTGTCTGTTTGTTTGACATTTAGCTTACAGACGGATTGTTAGAAAAAAAAGCTCACAGAAAAGCTTTCTTTGATTTTTCTATGATTTAAGTGACAGGTGAGTGATGCGGATAGGATATTTCAAGCTAACTTTGCGCATAGAAACACTAAAGCTACTAGAAGTAGGCATATTAATCACTTGCATTCGGCACTTGTTCTCCCCATCATTGCGATCATTTTTTTGTTCTACACCATACCTGGGAATCTTCTATTTACGGAGATATGGGGGGTCAAAGTTACAAAACTTTTGACAAGTTTTTTTTTAACTTTTAACACCTCCACGACCCCCGTACTATTCAATCCATCCATAAGCACAATATTTTTAGTGTGTTACACTGAGTTCTACCACAAAACATGATTTATAACCTCAAAAAAAAAAGTTTCCAAGCAATATTTTTTGGAAAGTTACTTAGTTTGATGTACAGAATGCTTGGTTAACGGCTTTGTGATGAGGTGGTTTATACCCTGTATAGGCAGACGTGCCAATGGCATATTAACTAACAGTTATACGTAAGTAAGTTATAGGAAACGGCCGTAAGTAACACACGATTTACCAGACAGCGCAAAAGCTTTTGCAACAGGTAAAACAGTAATTATCATAAATTCTTTGCACTATCACGAGAAAACTCTCTTCTCTCTCTCTCTAGCCCTATTATGTCAGTACAAGCGTGTAGTGTGAATCTGGCATGGACCCACACCTGTTACACCAAAAGCTTTTATGTGAGGAGCGCTGAATATCGTTTAGATGACCTTTACAGCCTCTGCAGCTCCATTGCCATTATGTCCGAAGATTTACGAGCTCCGAGGGATTCTATAAAAAACGCGACGCCATTTTTTATAGAAAATGTATTCTGGTTTGTAAAGTTTATTTATTTCTAAGTAAAACGTTTTTAATAGAAGAGTGGGCCACAATATGCTTAAATAAAGGTCTATTTAACCATATTGTCCTACTTCCTACTAATATTATAAATGCGAAAGTTTGTGAGGATGGATGTATGTTTGTTACTCTTTCACGAAAAAACTACTGAACGGATTTGGATGAAATTTTGCACACTGATGGTTTATAACCTGGATTAACACATAGGATACTTTTTATCCCGGTAGTAAGATCCCATGGGACAATTTTGAAACTTCACGCGGGCGAAGCCGCTGGCAGAAGCTAGTGGTCCATAAAGCAGCTCATGTTAAAATGTGCAGCGTAAACTAATTTGTGAAGAAATTCAGAATAGGTAGCCAAAACTTAAAAAAAGTGAAGTGTTTTTTTTTGTCAGCACAATGTCCCTAATACAAGAGTGGGCCATACAAGCTTAAATCTTCCAAAAATATCTTGTTAAAACTCTACAGAGTAAACAGATTTGTAAAGAAATACAACACTGGCAAAAATTTACGTGTTGTTGAACTCATTTTTTGAGACTACGACAATCAGCCTGTGATCCTATAACGATCCCTTTTTATGAAACTATAAAACGTACGTTGCTTGATTAAATGTAAAATCTCTTTATGTCAATTTTCCAGCAGAGGTATAACTTTTTATTAACTAAAATAAAATTTGTACTGTTTCACAATGTTCGCACCATAAAAGAAATATACTCGTAAATGGAAAACGTATAGAGCGTTTCTTTAAACCCTAAGTAAGTTTAAGAAGGCTTTACATAAGTGATTTGAAATCACTGCCGTTTAGAGTCAAAATCACTGAACTACGAAACGTTCAAATAAGTTATATTCTACCATTGACGTTACCGGGTAATCTTTATATCAATACACTAGACGCATGGCTCAGAAAATGATAACTGAAACGATTACGAGGATGTAGATAGACCCTTTGACGGAACTTTGTCTATGAAAAATTTTAAAAGGTGCCTACTCAGTATGAAATTGCAAGCCCGCTGTAAACAAACACGCCACGGCGTTCTATTTGCGAAAAAATCAATAAGTCCAACGTGCACTCAAATTGACCTCTATGCTGCTATCGACGATGCTGAAGTGGCAGTTTTGGGCCAAACTTCCGAAACGACCATTGTATAAAATTGTAAAGCTATGAATGGTAGATAGATGTGGGAAAGTAAGGTGAGTTAAGTGGCAACACTGATTGAACGAGCGAATATAAGGTGATGGAGTGACAACACTTTGTGTCAAGACGAATGCGCAGAGCATCTGATGAGAGAAAGATGGAAGAAGACGTATTCGAGTAAAGTTCGCTTGCGTTTTGATTCGAATCCCACAACACACATTAAATAGATGTCAAGTACATAGATTCATATAAAATTCTTTACTATGCATCTTCCCACAGGGATTGTATAATATGATCCTTCTATTCACTAAAGATACTTAAAAAAAATGGCCGTAAAAGCGGCTCTAAGAAAAGAACAGTTGTATCATTTTACCTGAAGTGCAGTGTTGGGTTCTTTGTCGTGGTTGCAATGTGGCGGCCATATTTGTGCCAGGCTCATGATGGCTTCGTTGCAGAACTTGAGACCCATGACCTCTTCATCTTCTCGCCCATATCTGTGAAGTAATTTTTTTTTATATAATCTGTAAAAACCACATATCGTTAGAGAAGGACAGAACCCAGACATACATTTACTTTGTGTGTGTATTTTTTTTTCAGAACTGGTCTAGAAAACCACGAAGGAAGACTTCGTAAGGAAACCGACATGACCTAGAACCAAAAATGTGAAAAATTCTATCAATGATTCTTGGGCAAAATACGCGCTTTGACGTGGAGTTGCGGACACTAGCCCGTTATACAACACAAGTCTACCAATTCAATGCGTGATGGATTACAGCTCAAACCTTTTCCTTTTCCCAGAAACTTTATTCCAGCAGTGGAATCATGCATGATCATGCTTATTCTGTTATAATATTTTATGCTACCGAAGAGCGAAACCTAGATACTAGGAGTATACAAAGTATCTAGGTTTCTTTGTCCAATTTTCTCAGAGGGAAAACGACATCTAGTTTTCCCAGGATGACTGTTCTTACTCATCGTTAATTTACCATTGTGTTTCAGTCATTAAACCTACCTGTACCGACTTAAACGTTTATAAAAATAACATCGGTCAACAAAAAGCTTTTTTTAGATTTATGTAAATAGGTATATTTCAAACACAATACCATCCATTAGGCACCACAAAATGATTCCCGACAACAGAATTATTATAAATGGAGGGAAAATCGTGCTTTAATTAAGGGCTAAGGCTGAAATATGAGTAGGCTTCCTGAGTTTAGAAGCGAAGGGTCCAATTACAGGGTATTTTTCAACAATTTAGTGCTCCGGAGGTATTATTTTCATGTTTTGTGGGAAGCAGGTGATTTACGTAGCAGTAATATTGAGAAACTTTTTCAGGATGAGCATAAAGTGGCACAAAAGGTAAGAGAACATGGTATGGTCACTATAGGCGTATTTTTGGGTTTTTATTCATAAGGTAAGAGAATTTTAATCATTACTAAATGTATGGTTAAGCAGATGTTAATGAGTGCTCTACTTTCAGTAACGTTTAGATATAAAACCCGTTTGTATATAAATACTGATACGTCTCACAAAATAATGGTACATTGTCCCAGACATTGACAGTTTATGTACAGACGGCTGCAATGCAGTGTTTTAATGCGTGACAGATATCAGATTAATGCAGCTGTCTATATATCTTGTGTTGATATTCTTATAATCAAAATTAAAAGTCAAAGCAAATATAAATGCTCATTTGCTTTTCCTATTATTATATTATTACCTACATCTCCCACTAACAAAAGACTCGGAAATAATGGGAGACGTATCAAGTTTTCAGCTTCGTGCAGACTTTTTGTTTCTCTCTGTAACATGATATTAGCTTGCAGTTAAGTAAGGAAACTGTCATAAATAATATTCTAATGTTGACACCAATGCTTAGAGGAAATATTATGTTTTAGCGCATTCACATAATTTGGATATTGGAGATATATTCTTAAACACAAGTTCGATTTAGGTCAGTCGTTTACCCGTGGTCCCGGTGGGGTCGACCCATTACCGGGTCCATGGGTAATTTAATTACCCGTGGTTCCATTGCATAAGGAATTGTTTCCTGGACTTCTGATTATATTGATGGAAAATACAAATTCATAATGACAGCATATCAACAAACTACCAGGAGGCCAGAACCATAAAGGAGGTATTTTATATATTTTTATAGGAATGTACGTATTTCTATTTTCATGCACAATGTAATGTAGGAAATACTTCTTCATTATTCTGCCATCCTGGTAGTTTAGGAGACTTCCCGATCCTTGTTTCTCATCTCATACTTGTCTTTGCTTTCTTTCGATGGGATCTTTGCATTATATTAAGTCTAGGTGTATTTCAACCAATACAGAGTAACATAAAATAGTGTTAACAAACGTAAACAAGGACAGTGAAGTCTCACAAACTACAAGGACGCCATAATCATGACGAAAGTATTTCCTACATTGCATATTACATGATAATTGAAATATACATTCCTATTAAAAATATAAAATACCTCCTATAAGGTTCTGGCCTCCTGGTAGTTTGTAGATACATAAAAAAATAATAAACAAAAAACCCGTAGTCAAATTATGCAATCATTTGTTACCCGTGGTCGGTGGGATATGATAAGTATGCTGTTATTATGTATTCGTATTTTCTATCGATATATTCAGAAGTCCAGGAAACAATTCCTTATGCTATGGAACCACGGGTAATTAAAATTACCCATGGACCCGGTTATGGGTCGACCCACCGGGACCACGGGTAACGACTAATTTAGGTAGGTATAGTTTATGCTTTGTGACTGAACATCTTTCTTCTGTTCAAAAGTGTAACTGGCCTATTTTCTAATCAAAGTTATGATTAAGCAGCGAGTCTTAATTAACCCTTATTGCCTCATCTGTTAGAATCTAAGAACATAGACAGGAATGTAGAACAACAACCTTATCATAAAAATCAATCAAGTTCAGACGATAGAATCAATGTGGAACGCAGTTCACACACCCTTTCGACATCTCCATACATACGAAAATCAAGGAAGGTACATTATATAGTGAATAAATTGTTCCCTCGAGCAATAGGTAACGATCTGTTAACAAAGGGTGATTCTCAGTCTATGAGGGTTACAATTGTCCCCGTAGTCAAAGAGCTTGCACGCGCAGAAAACATTGCTATTCAATGCGACATGCGGGAGGTTAATGAACAAACGTATTTTCTATTGTTTTAATAAAAAAAGTTTTGATTTAAAGACTGTTTCGATTCTTCCGGGGTTTGCTTTGTTTAATTTCTGAGAAACTTTATTATGGATCGAGTTCGGGAGAGATGTCAGCATAAAGGGAGGGGCCCGCAAGGACCGAAGCCTGCCGGGGTTGCGGGCCTGTTCGAAAGAGATACCGCGGCCCCGGAACATAAAGGGCGAGGAAGGAACATGGATGGGTTTTAGTCAGTAAGAGTCTGACACTCCCTCCCGCTCCGCCCAGAGTGGGAGAAGTCATTTGATGATTTCCCATCCTAAAAAAAAAGGGTTACAATTGTCCCCGTAGTCAAAGAGGTTGCACGCGCAGAAAACATTGCTATTCAATGCGGCATGCTACAGGTTAATGGACAAACGTATAATATTCTATTGTTTTAAAAAGGTTTTGATGTTTCGATTCTTCCGGGGTTTGCTTTGTTTCATTTCTGAGAAACTTTATTATGGATCGAGTTCGGGTCCCTACGCTATTTAAAATTAACCCCCCCCCCCCCTCTTTATCTTTAACAGCTTCATAATTATTATGTATTCGTAGATAGAGTTTAGTTTCCAAAAACTTTTAATAACTACCTCTATACCTACTAGATTACTGGGTGATTAATTCTGTTTTTTTTCGTACTGTTGTATTTATGAATAGATTGAAACCCCATGTTATCACTCTTATACAACTTGAGATACTTGTCATCGACAAGTATGTCTTATACTCGCATTGACATTGTTTCAGACATGACCGTATTCTATTGAAGTGGACACTTCCTTAGGCGCTTTGTGCACTTTTTGGTTGAACATAAATCATAGCCAACGGTCAGACAGGAAAGACGCAAGACGAGGGCGGGGCGCGGACCCGTCTGCCTTGCGTCTGTTCTGTGTGGCCGGTACCATAGAACTCGCGTGACCGTCACCTGACGCTTCGTAGCACTCGTAGCCGATCCCCTACGGTGTAGCACCACTTGGCGCGCGCGGGACACAACCCGTTACAGATATATTTAGATAACTTATGTTTTCATTTCTATCAGCAGTCCTCGAAGACTGCCACTGCTGTTTTTATATTTGAAGATTTTTCTATTAAGCTATCTTTAAAAAGTTCACTCATATTTTGTATTGATTCTCTTTCTTTCATGTGAAGGAGCACGGAAACATTCATAAAGAACGATGTACGGTTTATACTCAGACTGGGGAGGTTGAAGCTTTGATACTCTCTTCCAGTACAAACGCACTTTATTTCTACCTTATTTCTTTCTTTTGCGCGGAAATGACGTTATATATTAACTTTGTAGATAAAAAGCACTTAAGTAGGGGACTTTTCAGCTTTCATTTATTTTTATCATGTGCCATTTTTATGAAAAGGACTTATGTTATCACATTGATGTAACTTGCAAAATCTATTTATTACGGGGACGAAATGAATATTATCATAACAACACTCCTTCTCAAGCGATTAATAATGAGTAACCTATGTACAGTCACTTCTAATAATATGTAAACACTTAAAAATTATTTAAAATGTGTTTCTCTCAATGTACTAATTAAAATTCAATGTTATTACGTACATAGTATTCTGGAACTGATATTTTTAAGAAAAAGATCCAATCCCCTAGTTACAATCGTTATTTCTCGCGAAAATAGATGTAATATTAAGGAAAGTGTAGGTATACATATTATTAGACGTGACTGTACTAAATAAATGCACTGTGAGGATGGCTCTGACATCAAAATGTCACATACATTGTAAAGTTTATCTCGAAACTCGATAATTTTTATTTTCATGGAATTGCACCCTAATAGGACATAACAAAACGGACCGCACTAAAACCGACCAGACATATCGAATTCCCTTTGGGCAGACAAGAATCCATTTTTTATCGTACCATATCTTTTTTTTATTTTCCATTCATAAAATGGATTATTTCATGGAAATTATCTTCATGAAACATTACCGCTGAAAGGAATGACGTGCTTGGCTAAGCAGAAAAAATGGCGTTTGATATTTTTTATCAAGTTAAAACTAACTATTATCACGTTAAACTCCCCTGGGTTTAATGGGACCGGATGTAAGCGTTTACGTGTCGCATCAGTTAAATATAGTAAGGTAGGTAACCAACGTTGAGTTGCCTGACTTTCTTTAAAAAGGAAATAGATTTAACCGTCTGCAATCTAAAGTACATGGAATATTTTCTGTCCCGAAATGTTTGAATGTGAAAATTTTATTTGTAGAGTGAAAACTGTGAATAATGTAGGTATGCCTACTTTACAGGTTTCTAAATTATTTATTAGTATTATAACATCCTATTTAAAGAACTCATTATGACATTTGTTCTTACCATCGACCAGTTCAGTAACACAATCTTAATATATATAAATCTCGTGTCACAATGTTTGTCCTCAATGGACTCCTAAACCACTTAACCGATTATAATAAAATTCGCACACCATGTGCAGTTCGATCCAACTTGAGAGATAGGATAGTTTAAATCTCAAATTATGAGACGCAGACGAAGTTGCGCGAGTCAGCTAGTATTATTATAATAATCTATTTGTAACAGAATAATATTGTTTTTCTTTTAGACAAAACAGTTTTTTTCGTTCTAGTTATTATCTTATTTACTTTACGACTTCGATGTTAAGACATTTGCTTGATTAATCTGTGAACAACTGTACCAAAACACGGCAATTATACCCGCTAGGATGTAAGGCATATAATATAGTTGAGTGAACTAAAGTAACAATATCAATATAGTGTACAAGTTCTGAAGAAATAATAGATACTTACATACTGGTTTACGCCCTAAACACACAACTTGTGGTCAAGAACTTTGATGTTCAGTATAAGAAGATTTAAGGAAACTTCTGAGAGTCAGGAAACTCTTATATGGACTAGGCTAGCTTTTGAAGTATGTAGTGACCAAACATTGGAAATATTTAGCAATATGCCATATATCACGTGTTGATTGATGAATTAGTAAACTTACATGTTTGTTTGTCAGACAAATCTTCTTACTGTTATTAAAAATGCGAAAGTTTGTAAAGATAGATGAAAAAATGGATGGACCACTTACTCATTCACGCAAAAACTATAAAGCTGGTATGGATGAAAGTAAATAGACAAAATATGCCCCAAAATGGACAAAAAATATGTTATTTAAAAAAAAAAGAAGTTTAAGAATTTTGTACAGGAATCTAATTGAACAGCCGGGACCAATGTAAAAGCCGGGCTAAACGTGCATTCCTGCCCGCCTAGCGTGACCACCGGAGAAACTAGAGAGCAGAGAGATTCTACAAATCTTTTGTTCATCAGTCATTGAATCGACAAAATGACAGATGAACAAAAGGTTTGTCGACTCTCTGTCGTGTCTACGGTGGTCATGATTAGGGATTGCAATTGCTGGATCCAGCATACAGCAATCCAGCTGGATCCAGCGCCTTTTTAAATGTGCTGGATCCAGCATACAGTGCTGGATCCAGCAATGCGGATCCGCAAACGTATTAAACCCAAGACTGATTGAACCTAAGACTGATTGCTACTGATTAGCCGTCCTAACATTAAACATAAACGTAATAAGGAGAGACCGGATTATATGCAATTTATAATGCTTGTTATATGCATGAAAAATGCTTGAAATATGCACGGAAATTGGCAGAATATGTGAAATTAAATGATAGATTTTAGGAACACCCAAAATAAAAAAGAGAAAAGTAAGTTTTCATTTTTTCTTTTTCAAAATCAGCATACAATGAGTAAATTATTTTTAAAATTATTTAAAAAAAAATGTAAACGTAAACGATCAAGTTCAAGTATGTTTCCAAATTGTCAGTGGTAAGATTGTCTGTAGTTTCGTCAGCTGAAATTCAAATGAAGTTATCTTTGAGTTCATTCGTTGCTCGTTTGTTACGTCGAAGGGATTCATAGGTTAGGTTAGGTTAGAGTTGTGACTAGGGATTGCAATCCAGCGGCGTTTTCAATCCAGCTGGATTCTTGCTGGATTGACCTGAATCCAGCTGGATCCAGCGCGATTGTTCGTAAATATGCAATAGCATATTTTACCACTTTTTGCTTTTTTTTATTCTCAGCGGTAATAACCGCCGAGAATGGCTTAAATAAGCAAATGCATATAATCAGGTCTCTAGTAGGTAATAAGATATTGCTTTCTTGGGGCAGATTCAACCAAACTAGAGTAAGTTGTTACTCGAAAGTAAGCTACTGCTTTGTATGACAATTATTATTCTAGAATAAACAATTGAATAGTAGGTAGTTTACTCTCGAGTAAAAACTTACTCTAGTTTGGTCGAATCCATCCTTAGAAACATTATCTTAAATATTATATGAGGATATTAATTTATGATATTTAATTTTAAGTTGATTCTTTTGATCTCAAATGGTTAAGAAACCAAAGAAAATTGAAAGAATTAATAGATTATCGTAAGAAGTTCCTAATACAAATTACTTAATAAAAAAAGTCTTAAAAATGTCGTATTTTTATTTTCGTTCCACATTTTGCTGGATCCGCGCTGGATCCAGCTGGATTCAGGTCAATCCAGCAAGAATCCAGCTGGATTGAAAACGCCGCTGGATTGCAATCCCTAGTCATGATACGCGAGCAGTATGGAGACGTCTCCCATCAAGAAACCATCTACGGACCAAATCGGCAAGCATAGTTTAAACATCATTGAACCGTGCAGCTGCATGGTGTTATTATTTAGCCTTGAGCCCCTCTAATATACCTACAATTATATTATGTAGGTACCTATATAGTAGACTGTGTAATGTTTGTGTTTTGGACTTACGTTTTTGACTATTGTAATCCAAAATTTTATCATACGTTCTTTCCGAATAACTGCATAGCCTTTATGCGGAGGCTTAGTATGCCTTTTTGCCTTTTAATTAGTATTATTTATAGCATTTCTGTACAGTTTAATGTTTCCAAATCTTTGTTTACTTTTGTGATGTCATAATAACAATGACAAGCCTAGTTTTTCTTTTAATTTTATTGCTGTAACTTGGAGTTGTAGGTTTTATACATTTGATGTTAGACATTCTTTGTTAACCATTTTATTCTTCTATGTTCTAGAACCAACATTTTGAAATTCATAATTACCTCATAAACCATAATTTCATCTCTTGTCATTTTTTCTTTAAACTTTACACAATGCAACCTTACATTTTCATCTCCACGAAATGTAACGTTACTACTGGTAGCAATTGTTAGTGATAATATTATTATATTAAGAGATTCGCAAAATTACGTAACTTTGATCTATACTTGCTAAGCGGCAATATCCCAAGTTCCTTTGTGTAGATAGCAAGTTATAACACATTTTAGTAAATCATAAGCTACTGTGATGATAATACAGTATAACATTAAATTACTAACGTTGAACAATGTACAAACTAAGCTTTTACTTGCCTTATGTTGTTTTACGTTAATGGATTTGGTTATTTATACGTAACTACTAGATAAAATTTGTTTAGGTATTATAACGTAGCTGTAAAATTGTGTTTTGGAAAATATGGTTATGTTTTTAGGCGTAGGAGGAAATTAAAACTGTTTATCAAGGAATTTTCCTAGAAAATATTGTTGAATAGGTAGAGCTATTTAGATTCATTGACTGCAAACATTGATGTTAATATGGATATTCCATGGGATTCCGACTGATACTACGGCATTTTATTATTTTATTATTTGTTTAAATAACTGAATCATTGTTGAAGTGTATTGATTATTATAACTAAGATTTTATTGTCAATACAAATTGTTTTATTTGATTATGTTATGATTTTCTGCGGAACAAATAATTTGTATGGTAATATGTTTTTGTACCTACAACTTCAGAATAAAAATGTTTAAATGATTGTTGATTCTTGAATAAGAAATTGTTACGTAAAAAACATGTTTATGGTTTAATGAATCAAGATTCTATTTATTATACTATCCTTTATCCCGTCCTTATATTTTCCCGTCAGAAAGGAAGTGTAACCTTCCAAAGGCGAAAATATTTTTTTTTATGATTTTACTAAGTACCTAAGTACTTAAAACTAAATCCCGGGACTCTAGGAAAATCCACATTATTCTAACCTATGGCAAGTACATAAAACAGCTCTACCTATTCCGATCTATGATCATCAATATAACCCTTATTAATTATATTAATTATTGAAGCTCTGTAACGCTATTTGTTACAGCTGCGAATCATAATTAAAAGAAAGAAAGAAAAAGCATTTATAAAATTTACACAGTAAAAAAAACAAATATAATATATTTAAAAATAAAAATAAAAGAAACGAAACTCGGCCTGTACGAGGCCAAAAGGCTCCTATCTCAGCATAGTGATTAATTATTTAAATCAACATTCAACTTGATAAGTACTAACTTACAAATTGCAAAAAACGTTAAAAAATAATTTCGCAGGCTGCCCCGGATTTTTTAAAAATATGTTACTATAAAATTCCAAGTACCTTAAAGTTAGTTATTGTTAGTAGTTAGTTATTGTTTTAATATCATAACACATACCTACATAATCCTAAATGGACAGAGACAAGAAAATCTTGGGAAAATCTAAAAAGAAATTCCCGTAATTATCTCATATCTGATGGAATGTTCGCATTCTTTTTTCTCTCCCTTCGTTTCAATTTGTTAAAATATCCTCTCATTTATCTACCCTCTCATTATTTTTGACAAGTTTATGACTTTGATTGTCAAAGAGATTGCAACTTTAAAGGAAGGCTTCAGAAGTTCACACTCAGTCGTAACATCTCGTTGTGAAAGCTTACGAGCTTTAAAGCTTTAATTATTCAATAACCCACTCACTGGACTGGTGGCCAAGCAGAAACGGTTCCAATTGCATCAGATTTTTTATCACCACTACTCTCAAAACGGCGAAGGAAAATATCGTGAGGAAAGCATGTTTTAGAAACAAAAATCTGAAGACATGTGACAACCACTAACTAGGGTCAGAGTATTGGATTATAGTTCTTTCCCTCTCAAAGAGAAGAGGCCCTTATCCCACCAGCCGGCTTAGCATGACCACCGTAGACACGACAGAGAGTTGACAAGCCTTTTGTTCATCTGTTATTTTGTCGATTCAATGACAGATGAACAAAACATTTGTCGAGTCTCTTTCATTTCTCCGGTGGTCATGCTAAGCCGGCTGGTGGGATAAGGGCCTCTTCTCTTTGAGAGGGAAAGAACTATAATCCAATACTCTGACCCTAGTTGTGTGTAAACATTACAATGCGAATATGGGGTCTCTTACCTGAAAGTCAGTGTGACCTGTCCATATAACTTCTTGTTCTCCAAATACTCTGGCTCCACGTGCAATACACCTTGGATCCTGTCGATGGCACCATTTTCCACCACCAAATCACGCGACGCTAGGTACAGCGTCAGCTTGTTGTTCGGTGATGATTTTTTGAACACCCTGTAAAGTAATGAGGTGGTGAGGTAAACTGTTGTTCTCATAAAATCATCCTTACGCGAAAACAACGTCGGGATATAAGTTTGACATGTCAGTATCTGTGTGTGTTTGTCTGCGGCATCGTAGCTTCCAAACGAATGAACCGATATTGATTAAGTTTATTGTTTTGTTCGAAAGGTGAATTAGTTGGGAGTGTTCTTAGCTGTGTCTGATAAAAATTTGTCCAAGATGGCTGCCACCACAAAATGGCGGATTACATATTTATTTAACAACTTCCTCAATCAATATTTATTTAATACTAGCTTCTGCCAGCGGCTTCGCCCGCGTGAAGTTTCAAAATTGGGGTTGAGTGAGAATATTATAAACGTAAGAGTAAACAAATATAATAATAACAAATCTCCGAACTGCTAAGCTATCGGGAGTTACACGTGTTATTGTGAGTCAACTATAAAAGATAGACATATGCTGTCGTGGGATATTTTTTATATAATTTTATGTGGAATATTTCCGTTATACATGATTTCTATGTAGCTTTAACCATTAAGGCTGCACACGCGACGGAAGCTAAAAAAACCAAGTAACTTCTCCCGTTTTCCCAACATTTCCTTTCACTGCTCTGCTCCTATTAATGGTAGCGTAATGAAAAGTATACTATTACCTGCTCAGGAGTATGTAGAATAATTGTACCAAGTTTCGTTAAAATCCGTCGAGTAGTTTTTTTTTCTATAAATAACATACAGACAGACAGACAGACAGACAGACAGAAAGACAGACAGACAGACAAAAATTTTACTGATTGCATTTTTGGCATCAGTATCGATCACTAATCACCCCCCGATAGTTATTTTGTAAATATATTTCATGTACAGAATTGACCTCTCTACAGATTTATTATAAGTATAGATTCTCATGTAAGTGAATTTTTGTATTCTTATGAGAATAAAGTTATCTTAAACCTGAATATGAATATCAAATGAAAGGTATATTGACTAGTAGAATACTATACGCTATAATACATTTAAAATCCAAGATGGCCGTTACCACAAAATTATAATTCGATTATTTTTTCACAACTCCCTCAATATAGGTATCCAGGGAAAGGGCTTGACTATAATTCGAATAATGTATGCTTCGTTCCAAAAAAAAAACCCTGACCCTATAAGTCGGGGTTTTTAATTTTTTTTTAATTTAATGTAACTTGTTGGAGAACAGCTTACAAAATCTTGTGAGAAGATGAGACTAAAAGGGTTTCTTTAAAGAATGCAATTGAAGTGAACACTTGAGCTATTTATTTATTATAGAAGATTTAATAAATTTGTACCTTTGTGAATAATACAGCAAGTTCGGCAACCTTACTTATAGTCTTATACAATTATCAGAAAGAAATCTGACCTCCATGCGAGCGAAGCCGACAAAAGCTTGTTTTTCAATAACACATAACAAGACCGACAAAACAAGACCTCATTTCAGTTGCCAAAGTTCTACAATCCTTAATAAGTAAATTACTGCATCTAGACACATCTAGATAGTGCTAACCGAGGCCTAATAGAGCTGGACCAGTGTTGATAAGGTCAATTGCCAGTTGTCACCAATCTCGCTGTCGTCCGCAACCAGAACGGTTCAAATTAACTGATACGTCAACTCATTTGTTAGGTCATGAGAGAAATTACGTCAGAATCACATTCGTGGACCACCGAATCTAGTTAAAGAAATTGAGGTCGCGTGACAGTTTGGAATGCAATGTATCATTAAATGTGAGCATTGTTAAGAGGCCTGCAAAGCATGCGTAGCTCATAAAAATGTAATACCAAAATAATTTGTACTTAAATCAAACATATTCCTAAGATACTGTGTATCTATTTCGATTCGATTATAGTATATCTAGGTTCCCAAACACTAATTTTGATTAAATACTGATTTAAACAAGAGTTGTGAGAAAAATAAGTTTTATATAGAAATTTTAAATTCATCATTATCTTGTCTTATTTATTGTGGTTTGAAAATATATATTTGGAAACAAAGATATTCTATAATTCAATTGAAATAAATACACACTACCTTAAGAATATGTTATATTTACAAATTATTTTGGTATTACGTTTGTATGAAATCTGTATGCTCCGCCGACCCCTTAATGCGTCTATTTTAGCCGATGCTCGTCCAGTAATCTGACCTGGGCCATCGTGAGAGATAGTGGCCCAAACATCGTGGACGTCTATGTTCCAGCTGTGGCCCAGAGCTTTGGAGTACTGTTAGGAGCTGTTTGGGTTGAAAACTACTGCCTTGGGATCGGAATGCCCACCGAGTCCTTTGAGATATCGCCAAGCGGTTGGAGGACTCTTTACGTAGCCAGAGGGCTGGCCTTTCTTTTGACCCTCATTATAGACATTCAACTTGCTGGCAATGATGCCAGCCTCCTGGGCAATTTTCCTGTTGATGGCGATGTGGACGAATTTTTAACGCCCTGTAATTCTTAAGTACTTGTACATACATATTTTTAATGTATTTATTGTTTGTAAATAATGTGTGATATATAAAAATGAAAAAGTAAGAAAAACTTAGCGCTTAGTTTCGTTCAATTCACCGGTGCCCTTTACAACTTAATAAAATGTCTCCTCTTTGGATAAACTAGATTGATTTCTTCGCGTTATACCCAATCGATTTCCAGGTAATTCCAAAATCTAATACGATAAAAAGCTCGTTCACGATTCGTGTCACATCCGATCTCACAATTTAGGGCAAACTATTTTATTGAACCCAACTACGATTTGCTACAATACTTCACTATTCAAGGGAAAGTATACTTTATTTTCTAGGACTTACCGTTGAGAATTTAGTGCGTTGTCAGTCGTCATGTTTACTTTTTTCTGTGACCTGTGAAAGAAATAATACGGTGTTATTGTTCGCACAAATCAAGTGAAATTTATTGGATCTATAAATATTTAGTAGAACACTAAGAGTTTTTTTAAACACAAGATATTTTCGAATCGTGTGACCTCATTAAGTATCGGTATTGGATACAATATAAAGAATGTGTTTCGTTCATAATGTGAAACATTCATAGAATAGTAGAATAACAATGGGATGAACCAACCAAAACATACGGCTGCTAACTTACTGAGTTTCAGATGGTAAACCCGATATCAACATTACCTGGAAATCGAACCCAGGACAATATTCTCAGCAGTCGCAATAGAGTAGACGACAAAAAAATCTATAAAGTCCGTCAGATAGATTATTAAATAAAAACTTTTTTTGCAAAAAATAAAACCGACTTCAAAAAAAAAACAAAAAAGTGAAAAATTACTTTAGCTTCTGAAGTCGGTGACCTTTGTTTGATTGCTTTAGTTTTTTTGTCACCGACTTCAGAAGCTAAAGTTATTTTTCACTTTTTTGTTTTTTTTTTGAAGTCGGTTTTATTTTTTGCAAAAAAAGTTTTTATTTTTCACTTTTTAGTGGTTCACATGTGCTTGATACATGGAAAGTGCATATCGTTACAATTACAACAAGCCCAAACACGACTATGGTACATTGCCTCATTATGGAGTTCCGTGACTCTTGGCTTCATCATCAGATCTGATGGTAGAATGGGTCTTATCAAACGCAAATGCTTCACTTGTTGTAGAAAATACCAAAATCGCAACACGTATTCATATAAAATTTGAAGAGTTCCCTCGATTTCGCCAGATTCCATCATCAGATCCCAACTTGGTGGCTATGGGACCATTTGGGAAGAATACCCTTTCCAACAAAAAAATAATTTTCCAAATCGGTTGGCAAGCCACGGAGTTATGCCCGAACAAACATAAAAAAAAAAAAAAAAAAAAAAAATAGAAACATCCGAATTGAGAACCTCCTCCTTTTTTAGAAGTCGGTTAAAAATATTTGACCCGTATTTTTTCTTTTGATACGTAAATCTAAAGTGACGAAGATACGGCGCTTTTAAAAGTCCCAATACGTCACGCCTTGGTATAAATTTAAGATAATTCTGACGTCATGAGCCCCCACTGCTGAGTTTTGATGCGGGTTCTCTTTGTCAATATTCATTGATTTACATAAACAAAAAATACGTGACCATTATTTTTCTATAATTTAACTGACGGACTAAATAGATTTGTATTTTTTTGAAAGAAAGAAAGAAGAAAGAAAAAACATTTATTCGTCGCAAAGTCATGACGTGCATACAATACTATCGTCGTTTTGATACTATCGTCTTGCCTATTGCGACCATTGGACCAATAAGGGAGTCAATAAAATTATAGAATAGTAGTCATTACAAAATCTTGATATTTAGTACACATTAAACAACATAACGCCTGTTTATCCCCAAGGATTAGATATATATTAGACTAGCTGACCCACGCAACTTCGCCTGCGTCACATAAGAGAGAAAAACGAAAGGAGAAAAAATCCCCGTTTTTGCAACATTTTTCATTCCTGCTCCGGTCCTAATGGTCGTAGCGTGATGTAATATAGCCTATAGCCTTCCTCGATAAATGGACTAACTAACACAAAAATATTTTTTCAATTCGAACCAGTAGATCCTGAGATTAGCGCGTTCAACCAAACAAACAAACAAACAAACTCTTCTGCTTTATTATAATATAATATTAGTATAGATGAGGACGAGAGAGTGAGAGAGTCTTAACAATCATTTGGTCATCAAAAACCAATTACCTGCACTCCATTTGATTCTAACAGAAACCAGATCAGAACCAGAAAGCATTAGAAAATTTGTGACAAACTAGTTAATTACTACTTATGTGTACGGTGTACTTAATACCTAAATAATTAAAATTACCAGTAGGTATCGGCCGATATTGTTTTACACAAAACACTTTTCACTGAAATACATGTACAAGTTATAACTTTAATAACAGTCCGTTTTATTCAATTCTAGAAACAATATAAATATGAATACGACACAGGCACTAACGGTGACAACTCCAAACAAACTGATATGAACACGTAGGTATATTTATTTCTAAGTATTGTAATATCAAAGCTTTATGAATATTAAATTTGATAACACTGACGTAAATAGGCTCATGAATTTTCATTCAATAAACGTTAATAACTTACGGGTAAAATATACCTAGGTTGTATTATTTTAAAACAATAAAAACATCTTGCTAAAAGAAAGAAGTGCTTTTTTTCTATTGTTAAATACACCATCTATGGCGCCAAATAGAAAAAGAAGACGTTCCAATATGAACTTTTGAAAAAAGAAGTCTATTTTTTTAGGCTTCTGTTTTCTTTTTAAAGAATTTGAATTACCTTTCAGCATCCATGGTATCCTGCCTGGTTCTTTTTTTGGTTGTTGGAATAATAAAATTGAAACACATCATTGTATTCTTAGTGGCCACTTTTACTTATGACTTTTTGGTGTTTTCTTTCTAAGTTTGTTCTTTATAACTATTGGTAGATGATAGGCAGAAAATATACGGTTTGTAAACTAATAAACTGTTTGTATTTATAGTCGTCTTCTATTATCTATAGCACAAAATAGTTTATGAATAATTTATGGGTACAAAGCAACACTGACTCACAGGCGACAATCTCATAAATTAAATTAATTACCCGCGTCTCAAGAATTCTGTTCGTAGCAGAACTAACTTGAAGCAATACTGTCACGACACTGGCATGTTTCAAACATAACAAATGCTTACAGATTGAATATCTACTTTGTCACGACCGATTAAATTGGCGATTTCGGGGACATATTTGAACAAAACGTTCGACAGCGGACGATCAATGGTTCAAAAATCGAACAACTCGATTGAATCTCTGTTTTTGTGACAGTAAGGTGTAATTTACAATGTCAATGTTGAGAGTAAACAGTAATTTGGTATGCATGGTATGTGACGCACAATTAGCGATTGAATTTCAACGGATGACACAATACGTTGAAGTGTTGCTGCATCGAAATAACCGAATTATTTTGAGCGTCGGCGACATGGCGGGGAACTATATACCAAACAATTTTGAAGTATCTGTCTTGTTGGTATTTAGACGATGACAGACGGACCTGAGTTGCTTGTAATAAAGATACACCGAATAGCCGAAGCTCAGTTCAAACACAAGTAACTCCATTTAAAGCGGTACAACTACGTCGATGACCTTTTGTACTCTATAGATAGAAACTTATACATACTTACTCACTCTCACAATACTTAGATACATAGGGAATTTTAATTTCTATCAGAATGTACTATGGTCATCATTATCTGTACCCTACTTCAACTTTTGCAAGACATAATTATCAATTATGCATGATTGCTTATGTCACTTTCATTCAGTTAAATAAATTGCCCAGCAATGGAATGACGCAGGCTAATAGTCAGTATCAGTAAATGATTTTGAATAGAATTTGCGATATTACAGATGACAAGCTCCATAATTATTCACAATGGAGTATTCCCATTTTATCAATTAATACGTGACCGTGTCTATTCATTCAATAAACTGCGTTTGAACTAAAATAATTATATTTTAGTTCAAACGCAGTCTGGCATAATTTCGATAATATTGTTTTAGCATATTCCAATAATAGGGTGTGACTCGGAATCGGAATTTAAACGCATTCATAGAAAAACAAATTATGAATTACTTCTAAAAAGGTTCTATAAGATTAATTTAGAAGCTGAAAATATATTGATTGGCTACTTTGACAGAAAAGACATCGTGTTAAGCCATTAGAAAACGAAGAAAAAAGAAGATTAAAAATAAAACTTAAATGGCGTTTCAATTTTTTTATCGCCTCGAGGCCAGTGTTCTAAACAAAACCTATTTTTTTTTTTTCATACTAGATTTTTTAAAGCAATCTGGTTCATTATAAATATGTAGTAATTTTTAATTTTAAAAATCTTTTTCACAAAAAAATAAAACCGACTTCAGAGAAAACAAAAAAAGTGAAAAATAACTTTAGCTTCAGAAGTGGGTGACCTTTGTTTGATTGATTTAGTTTTTTTGCCACCGAAAAAGGTTGAAAAAAGTTTCTGATGTAATACATAAAAATAAAAGTATGGTATTAATAAATAAAATAAGTAAGCTAGTTTAATATTAAATGTATTGTAAATGTACTTAAATATTTTACAAATCTCCTTTTTATAGCAGTGACGCCTGCTCTTCAATATATTCTCTAGAATTCTTGATAATTATATACCCTTTAGTAGATATATATTAGATATAGAAGGTTTATTCATTACGGCACCTGCCTTCTCACTTAATTAAATATTCTACGACCAAGGCTATAAATATAAAATAATCATAAAAGCTGTTCCCTCATTTAACGTTTTGAAGGAGATTCTTTGCTTGCTTACCCGCATACCCTTGAGTTACCTTGACGTAGTCAGATGCTTATCTGTCTGCATTATATGCTTTCAAGGGGATTTCCTCTAAGGGGTAATATTACCTACAGTAAGTGGTTGCCGCGTTAAGGGGAAGCTTTTTTAATAAACACAATAAGTAAGCAACACAACATGGGTTCTCTTTGTTTTGATTAAAAAATATACACATTTATTGAAAATATTAGATCAACCATAGAATGGGTGCTAGGTGGTAAAAGAGAGTAGCATACAGGGTGTAAACCACCTCATCACAAAGCCGTTAACCAAGCATTCTGTACATCAAACTAAGTAACTTTACGCAAAAATTTTTGCTGGGTAACAACTTTTTTTTTTGAGGTTATTAATCACGTTTTGTGGTAGAACTCAATCCAACGCAGTTAAAACATTGTGCTGATGGATGGATTGAATAGTACGGGGGTCGTGGAGGTGTTAAAAGTCAAAATCTTACAAAAATAACTTGTATTAAAAAAAAACTTGTCATAAAGTTGTCTGTTGACTTGTCATTAAACTTTGACCCCCCCATATCTCCGTAACTAGAAGGTTCCCAGGTATGGTGTAGAACAAAAACATGATCGCAATGATGGGGAGAACAAGTGCCCTTCGGCTTCGTGAAGAGGTGTTTTACACCCTTTATATACCTTTATGTTGGGTATAGCAAGATGTATTGGACGTGTACGGTGGCGACGAGGGCACGAGAATTCAGATTGGGATTCGAGATGGCTAGCCAAAAGTGTTCATGAAATGATCTAGGCCAGGGTTTCCCAAAGTGGTCCTAGGGGTCGACATAAACAAAAACTGAATTAGGGGTCGACAAGGTCTAAAAATCGACCCCTATTAAATTAACACAAGAAAACTTTCAAGATAGGTAGGTAGGTACTGTATTGCTTATGTTGTGTTACGTGTACTAAGAATAATGAATATTTTTGTAGGAAATAGCATTGTTGTAGTCTTCGATCAAGTTGTAGTAATGTAAAGTCTCAAGTTCGTACAAGATGAAAAACTCGGCAAGTCAGTTTGGACAAGTCTGTGCAAAATAATGAGTTCGAGCGTACTTATTCATAATAATAGTCTGCTAACTTAAAGCGTTGCTAATTCTCACTCGGTCTTCTTCTATTGCGCGGACCATGTATACTATCTATACTTGATATTATAAAGCAGAAGAGTTTGTTTGTTTGTTTGGATGAACGAGCTAATCTCAGGAACTATCGGCTCGAATTGAAAAATTATTTTTGTGTTGGATAGTTCATTTATCGAGGAAGGCTTTAAGCTATATAATATCACGATACAATCATTAGGAGCGGAGCAGGAATGATTTTTTTTTGCAAAAACAGGGACGTTTTGCTTCCTTCGTTTTTCTCTCTTATGTGACGCAGACGAAGTTGCGTGGGTCAGCTAGTTATGAATAAGGGGGTTTATCTTAAAAGTAGGTCATTTGGCCATGGGGGTCTGAGGTAACAGTTCGTTTTGGAAAAGGGGTCACTTGTTCAAAATAGTTTGGGGATTCCTGATCTAGGCCTTGTACCTTGCCTTGCGGCATTAAGTCCGCCTATTTTCCACTACGAATAGCGGCCTTTGCCCCGCTTGGGCCACTGCCCAGATTCGCAAAGAAAAATATTCGCTGATTTCGATAGTCAGTTTGAGAGTGGTGTTTTTTAAACACTGCTTTTAATACAGAATGTTACAAAAATAAAATGAGATTTTACTATCAACCCAGCTTTTCCACACTAAATTACAATAATAAACTATTAAATATCTGTTTTTTATAGAAACTAGAATATTGGTTTCTTTTATAGCAGAAATGTTTACGTTTTGGTTAGTTCATGAGATCATGCGGGTAATCTGGTCTGAAATTAAAAGAAAAACGGATGTTTCAAAGTCTTTGATGTCTGGTATGTCCATGGGGCGGATTAAACGAACAACGGTAATGAAAAAATGTAGTTTTATGAAGTTTTAAATTAAAACTGGGTAGGTTTTAGTTATGTCTATGATTCAGACTTTTATGTGGGTGCAACGATGAATAGTATGTTGTTTCGATTTTCTTTACTAAAAAAAAAAGACATACTAAAGATCCGTTCAAAGAGAGCGTTGATAACTATGATCAGTGATTATTCTTTGTTTATTCTCGAGTAAAACTTTAATACCACGTTTATTTGTAAAGCTATAAGGGCTTTTTTCCGTATTTTAGAAGTCCCATACATGTTGCTGTAGCATGCAAACATAAAACATGTACAGATAGCAATGGCCTATGGAAGCTTAAAATCACTTCATAGCGTTCACACAGTCGTTGCAATATGAGAGCAGAATTACTTTAATTTACAATTTAAAACGTGAATATCATAAAAAAGTCACTGGTGTCGATTCTGTTGTGCACAAACTAAACTTAATTTAGACTATTGCTATCTTTTACTAAAAGGCAGTGCGAGAAAAGGACGGCTATAGCTATGCACTAAGTTAGAAATGTGCCTTGCGCTTCACCGTATTTTTAGTCAACATGTTTTTACGTGCACCCTTCATTTGTATGGAAATATTAGTTCGAATTAAATTTGACAGCTCTAAATTATGTCCGTCTCTTTCTCGTTTTATTAGTGAGAACAAGATAGTAATAGCCTAAATTAAGTTTAGTTTGTGCACAACAGAATCGACACCACTGTCCGTCTATGCGTGTGTCTAAAGTTTTGCACAACAGTTCCTTTAAATTTTATCGAAAGTAGGCACTTAAGAAGGTTTTGCCCTATTTTTGTGAATTCTATAAAACAACAAAAGTAAACAGCCATTCCATCTCTTTTAGAACATATATATCGAATAGGTTAGTACTCGAGACACTCATAAATGTCCCCCGTCTTCGCTTGACCTTTCAAAACTACTCGAACTTCTTCGTCTGATCAAACAACTCACAACTTGGATCTAAATATAAATCAAATACAATATATACACTTTTTTCGTGAAACTTCTTGATATGTTCAAAAGTAGGATTAAGAAAGAGTAAAGAGTTTTCGTATTTGTTTTGGATAGTTTAAGTTATTATTTAACTTTTGAAGTATTCCTACAAGTAAATATATGTAGTATATCAACTATCTAGTGTCCACGATACAAGCTTTGCTTAGTGTGGTACTAGGTGGCGCTGTGTGTTAATGTCCAGCGATATTTATTTATTTATTATTTATTCCTAATTATAGGCATTGTATCTGGCAAGCCTTTTACCAAATATGTTAGGGTCGTTTCAGTTCTACTTCCACAACTTTGTTAGTACCCTAGGTTTTAATTTACCCATAATACGATACTCCAAGGGTAAGACTTGTTGTCAATCTTTCTGGGCACTGACTTCTTTTAACGACTACCATAGATTAAGATTTACGATTTGTGTCAAAAAATCGTGAAAAAGCTGATACTGAATGTCAGTTTTTCTCTGTCAAGTGTAGTATGATAGCACAGAGTATATAATCACTACGTTTATATGATAGGAGTGAAGTTATGAACATTGACTTTTTTGTATGAATTTCAGAAGAAAGCTTAGTGATGTTTTTAAACTGATATGATCACGAACACTAGGTATTATCAACAATAAATATTTAAGATATTTACCACGTACGTGCAACAATTTGCAACAACGCCGAAATCAAACTCAATTTGAATACCATGTCCACTCAGTAAACATGTTAAATATCCCATTAAGGTTTAATGATAAAGTTTATAATTTAGTCTTACAATAAGGCACCTACCTAATTATAATTCAAATGCAAATTTTGTACGAAACTTGTGACATGAATTTTGAATGCCTCAATGGCGGGATATAGCAGACACCTGTATTTATCACAACATCATATGAACCTGTGATCCACAATAAATTATTTGAATTTGAATTTCATCAATAATAAAAAATAATACGAGAAAAATAAAATCATAATACGAGTACTTATCACTTTCTCTGTTCAATGATCAGAGTAAGGATGTTATCAGCAAAATCTGTTCATTATTACCAGAGATATTAGTCCCTTATCTGTGTCTGATTCGACACCCACATAAATGCCTAAACATTTTTGAACCGTACGTACGTTGGAATAGACAAGACGACAGTATCAAAAAAATGCAAATCTATTTAGTCCGTCAGTTAGAGCATTGGAAAATAATGGACACATATTTTTTGTTTTTATAAATCAACTAGCGACCCGCCCCGGCTTCGCACGGGTGCAATGCTGATACTAAATTAAATGACACTACAGAAAAACTATGAACGTTGTATATAAAAACATAGCGGCCCGCTCCGACTTTGCACGGGCATAAAATAAATTGCCATATTATTGGTACCTATGTGCCGCAGTAAAAAACATCTAAATACTTACCATTTAGACACAAATGATAATCAACAATCATAAAAAACAAAAGATATTTATTCTATTCTTTTCTTTTTTTTACTGAAATAACTTAAACTACGATTTCGTAATCACCTAAAAAATAATTTGCCATGCGTGTGACTAAAAACAAAAGATAATCTACAATCATTAAGAACAAAAGATAGCTATATTCTATTAAGTTTTTTTTCTGAACTTACTTAAGATTTTTGAAAATAATTTCCTTATTATTAAATTAATTGATTATTATTTATCGTAACTTATAATTATTAACTGATACGTTGTCGCGCTGAAAAGCAGGTTTTTATAAAGTACTGTTATTTTCCTCGCTAGAGAGCTCCGATAATAAACGCGTCCGATTGCTGCTAAATTCAAAGTGCTATAGGGCGAACCGCGTTTTTTTTTTTTTTTTTGGAATGGGCATCTCGCAATTCAGTCTGAGAAGACTGGCTTCTGCTTAACCGGGCAAGTTCTGTGGATGCCTTGAATTTAAGGCCTCCAGCCAGGGCGAAAGGGAGAACCGCGGCCTCCGACGCGCTATTTATAGGCATGCCTCCCCGCACTGCCCCGTCCGACCGGTACCGCCCGCCGCAAACGCAAATTTTAAATTTGTAATATCTCCGAAAATTTTTGTTTAATTTACATGCTGTAAGGAATCATATTGATCTATATTAATTGCACACTGTATTTAAGGTACTTCATTCGATAAGGATTAATGCCGTATTGCTTAAAATAGCTTCGTAAATAAGCCATTTGTTCACGTAAAAAGTAAACAATAAAAATGGTTAATGTGGGTTATCCATAAAAGATAAACATATACCATCGCGGACTTTTTTGTAGACCTTTTTATGGTGTACAATACTGTAGTACATTAATTTGATCTAACTCGTAGGGTTTAGGCAGCGTTTTTGCTAAATTGCTAAATAAGCCCAAAAAAATAGGTTAATTTACGACATCACGTTAGAAACCTCTAAAATTAGCAATGTTGCCTTAGTATATGATGCATGTATTATACATATAAACCTTCCTCTTGAATCACTCTATCTATTGGAAAAAACCGCATCAAAATCCGTTGCGTAGTTTTAAAGATTTAAGGGCACATAGGGATATAGGGACAGAAAAGGCGACTTTGTTTTATACTATGTAGTGATGAATATTGATAAAGATAAAACGCATCAAAACTCGGGAGTGGGGGCTCATAACGTCAGACATAGCTAAAAATTATACCGAAGCGTAATGAGAATTTTAAAAGCGTCGTAATTTCGTCAATTTTGATGAATGTAACAAAAGAAAAAATACGGGTCAAATATTTATTGATAATCTAACTGAACGGACATTTTTTTATTTTTTTGTCCTTTTACAATAGTCAGCCAATCGAGGCATGTTAGGAGGAGGTTATAGGTATTTGGCTCTATTTAAGAATTATCTCACGACTTAAGACCTATGTCAGTAAAGTCATCAGCATCTTAGAGCTCTTTTTTTTTGTTTTTTTTTTTAGGATGGGAAATCATCAACTGACTTCTCCACTCTGGGCGGAGCGGGAGGGAGTGTCAGTCTTTTACTGACTAAAACCCATCCATGTTCCTTCCTCGCCCTTTATGTTCCTGGGCCGCGGTATCTCTTTCCAACAGGCACGCAACCCCGGCAGGCTTCGGCCCTTGCGGACCTTGTTGCCCCTTATGATGACATCTGTTTGAGGCGCGCGTGGAACACGAACGCGCCGTCGACACGGCCTATCGTCATTAGACGGACGGACGGCTAGCTACCCCATAGCTAACCGTCCACATGCCCGCATCTACGGAGGCCGGTAGCCACCACGTGCCCCCGACGCCCGGTGCGTCTCCCGCGGCGGCTAGGAAGAGAGGCTCTCTCCCTCTCTCGTTCCGCCACCTCCTTCGCTAGCATGACTGCTTCGCAGAAGGAGGTGACGGCTTCCCATTCCGTCTCGCTCCGGACCATGGATTGAACCAGGGCCGGACGCGAGAGGTCGCCGCCGCCGATCGCCGCTACGAGGACACGGCCGTGCGCCGCCTCCGCCGCCGGTCGATCCTCGGAGTGATCTTAGAGCCCTTGTCCCACGTTACTCGGGGTCGGCGCAACACGTTTCTTGCTTCCATTCCCCTCTGTCAACCGTCTCGCTATCACTTACTCCTTTATCTTTCATAATTTATTTATCATTACTTACACGATGCATCCATCGATTCCTAAAGTTTTCCTCTCCCTTCCCATCCATCATCATGAATATACGATCGAACAAGCTATTTGGTTTACATAGTAAAGTGTAAACCAAATAGCTTGTTCGACCGTACTATACCTACGCATTATTGATAATTGTATATTCATACAATTATCCATCCAACAACAAAATGTATTATTTCCGCCAGGAAAACAAACATACCGTTGTGAATTTGCATTAAGGTATTTGCGCATGAAAGAAAGAAAGAAAGAAAGAAAAAGCATTTATTAGCCCGACAGGACAAAACATAAAATAAAAAAAATAAAAAAATTGTAAAATTGTGATTACAACACTAGTTAAAAGTAAACATGACTTAACGATGGATCTATCTATCATGTATTTTATAAATATTCATAATTGTTGGTCTCATTATTATCAGCCAATGTTATGGTTTCGCTTCCCACAGGTTTCAAAATAAAGTCTAAGTTGCCTTGTAGACGTTTTACTTATCAAATCATTAAAATAATCTACTTCTTCTGTGAAAGGGAGATGGAACGTAGCGTCCACAATACGCTCAAAAACGGGAATCGCTGATGTGGGCAACAAGACTACTGGGTTGAAGTGGAATTGGGCAGGCCATGTCTGCCGAATGCATCCAGACCGATGGGTCAGAGTCGTCACGCAGTGGGTGCCAGAAGACGAGCGTCGTTGACGAGGGAGGCCTAGAAAACGCTGGTGTGACTACTAAAATTCATTTGTGCAAGATTGGTGGAAAAAACAGCACAAAGAGAAGAGTGGAAGGCAATGACAGAGGCCTTTGCCCAGCAGTGGGACAATATAGGCTAAGAAAAAAATTACTTCTTCTGGACCTACCTATGATTATTTTCGAAAAACTTATTTTAAGCTTTTGTATACGGCTTGGCCAGCGTGGAGGCAGAAATTTATGCCACGGCACCATCATGAAGTATTTATTCATTGTCCCAATCCAGGCTGTGGTTCAGTGGGGGTACTTTAGTACTAGCCTAAAACTTAGCTTGCCCTCATAAACCACTTCTCTTTATGATGTTCGGGTTTCTGAACAAACTGCTTGCCCCAGGGGCTTGCCGTATTGTTGGGCCCTAGACACTCCATCTGATGTAATACATCCGAATACCTTTAACCAAAATTACCGCCGCAGAACTTGAAAAGAACTAATTACAAAGAGATCCCATCAATTTCTATACCAATAGATGAATTCGTACATAATTTTCTTTAAACAATTTACCAAAGTAAGCATATCTTTTGTAACATCCCAAGATACGTCACGTTTTCTAATTAATTCAAACACGCTCCAAGTTTAATTAAATCTCTCACATTTCTTCCAGTGTGTTGTCAAATATCTTGAGGCCATATTGTTTGAGTGAACAAATGGAACCGTACTTGGGCCCAGTTTGTACGAACGGGAGATGAGCGAAGCGAAGTAGAGATGTGCCGGAAACTAATCATATCATCATCTTCTTAATAAGCCTCATCATCAAGAGAAGCTCGTGGCTAAATAATAACAGCCGCTATGGCCGATCTTTAGGTTGCCTAGGTTGGTTTGTGGATGGGTGATCACCCTTACATACCGAGTTTCCTCCGTGCCTCGGAAAGCACGTCAAGCTGTTGGTCCCGTCTGTCATTTGTCCATACCTTTGGCAGTCGTTACAGGTAGTCAGTGGCCCAAAAAGTCTGACAACCAGTCTTGCCAAGTGGTTTCGTATTACACAGTATTAACTGGGTTGTGGAGGTCAGATAGTCCATGTAAAATACAGGCAACCAACCTCAGTTAGTATTGGTGGTTGTCAGACTTTCGAGCCACTGACACTGGACGGCATTTCTTGCTTTCTTAGACTCGGAGGAAACTCAGCATGTAGTGGATGGGCCTTGGGAACCGCTGCTTAATCTTGAAGATCGACCCATGCGGATTATTTTGCCATTTCTCGTCTCTCCGGTGACTGGTCGAACATAGTACGTCATCTCTGCATTATGTTTGTTATGGTGGAAACCATAGCATTACTCGGCAAAAGCTTTGTAAGAAATTCTAAAGGACGGACGGTAGGATGTTCGTATGTGGATTTTATTTAACAAAAGGAAGTCATTGCACATATTGCGATGATTGGTTTATATCAGCTGCCAGCTACGAGTTATAGTCTAAGAGCTAGCTATTTCCGTAGCTAGCTCTTAGACTGCAATGTAGGTACAGAACAACGAAATTTCTCTAGTTAGTGAGCGTGCCATATATACTATCGTTATTTATTAATCCGGGCGCTTGCCACCTGTTCACCGGCGGGGGTGAGAGTGGTTGGGCAACAAAGTGGTTGTAAAATCTTGGACGTCACCTGGCACTACTTTTATAACAAAGGAAACACCTGGCAATGCTTCGTGCTAATTATGCATTTAATTTATTGAACTCTGGATTTAGTGTGGTATCATTTTACCCTACTAAATCAAGAGCTCAATTAATTGCATACCTTCTATTGCAGGTTCACACATAAATTAGCCTTTAAGTATGAAAAAGGACTTAAAAAGAAGACAGAAAACTTCATTGGATATCTAAAATATGTCCACCCAGAAGAGCGACCACAAGGCAGTGGAAATAGTTACATTTTAAGGTGTTTAAATGTTTTTGTAACTGAATTTAATCTAAACCTTTTACATCAACGAACAGCTGCAAACCATTAAAAAGTCATTACATTTTAAAATATCGCCTAATCTGACCTTTAACTACAGTTTAATCTTTCAGCTGCGAAAGTAATTCAGCTTTCACTGCGCCAGCGAAACTTTGTTTATAATTGCGTATTTTTAATTTGTATTTCAAGGCAACGTTTGAACCTAAAACTTTTTTCATACCTAAATAGTTTTTAGACTGTTAGTTAAGAGAAATTCTCGAGGCTAAATTAAAACAGCCACTGGGGACCATCTTTAGGTAAAGCAGAGCTTGCCTAGGTAGGCCTAGCCGGGATATACTCATGGGAGATCTAGTTTCTTCCACGACACGGAAAGCACGTTATGCCGTTGGCTCCGGTTGTCATTTGTAGCTTTTTGATAGTCAGTGGCTCAATAGTGTGACCACCAGTCTCACAAAGGATTCCGTACCCATTCGTCTACCAAGGGGATGTCAAGGAGATGTCAGCACATTGAAGGGAGTAAGGGCGGAAGCCTGCCGGGGTTGCGGGCCTGTTCGAAAGAGATACCGCGGCCCCGGAACATAAAGGGCGAGGAAGGAACATGGATGGGTTTTAGTCAGTAAAAGTCTGACACTCCCTCCCGCTCCGCCCAGAGTGGGAGAAGTCATTTGATGATTTCCCATCCTAAAAAAAAGGGGGTATCGTATACCTAGTACTTTTAGTACTTCTCAATTTTGTCACCTGCTTTCAATTTAGTGACAGTTTTCATTATTCCCAGTTCATTTATTTTAAGTGTAACATTTTCATTCATCCAATGTTTTTTGACCAAATTAATTAGTCTTGCAAATAGAAATTGTGTACTTCCCACATTAGCTCAAACTAATAGGGCAATTAAATTAATTGGTTAGTTAAAACTCGCTGTTGGTTGCCTAAAACAGTAAAGCTATAGTTTTGCGAAAGATTACAGGCCCGCATAATTACAACGGGACTACTAAAAACTGATAAGACGAAATAATTACTCTTTATTGCACTACATGATATATTATAGTATTGGTTTGATACTGAGTACTAAGCAGTGTTTGAGATATAAAAACTTTTTTGCTTAAATAAAACCGACTCCAAAAAACACAAAAAAGTGAAACATAACTTTAGCTTCAGAAGTCGTTGACCTTTTTTTGATTGATTTACTTAGGTTTTTGACACCGACTTCTGAAGCTAAAGTTATTTTTAATTTTTTCGTGTATTTTGGAGTCGGTTTTATTTTTCACTTTTAGTGTTTCCCCTTCCCAGCGTAGCGGCGTGATGGTGGAACTGGTGTAAACAATAGATAGACATGAGATTTCCGCAATCCCAGTCCATTTGCTATCATTTATTAAGGAGTACCGTTGCCTATCTCCGAAGTTCTTGATCAGATCTTCACCAAATTGAAATGGGATCACTTCAAGAAAGTATTCTACTACCCAAATCACATCAAGTGTGCCTTTAAAATTGGAAGAGTTCTCTCAATTTCTCCAGGATCCCATCATCAGATCCCGACTTGATGAATTAAACACAAAAACATAAAAAAAGGTTCCGACGAATTGAGAACCTCCTCCTTTTTAAAGTCGGTTAACAATGAAACTATAGAGAGTAAAACGAGAACGAAAATATGCTTTCAAAACATTGACGTAGAATTTCTCACCAGCCATACTAATATTGTAATAATTTGTTACCTTTCATGAATTAAACGACTGTTCGGATCGTTATGAAATTTAAAGATAGATTAAATCCTGGGAAAGGACATACGCTATCCTTTATTCTTTTTTTACACCTACACATCATGCTTTTCACGCGAACTCAGTCACGG
This sequence comes from Xestia c-nigrum, assembly GCA_916618015.1. Classification (NCBI taxonomy): domain Eukaryota; kingdom Metazoa; phylum Arthropoda; class Insecta; order Lepidoptera; family Noctuidae; genus Xestia; species Xestia c-nigrum. The sequence continues at coordinate 23,340,999 of OU745246.1, forward strand.
GTAACAGCTAGTTTTCCGATAAGCCAGACAAACAGAAAAATTAACTAGATTCAAAGAAAACGTGTTTTGAAGACTTGTAAGAAATTCTCCCGTACAAGACCTAATGTTACATTACATTAGGTCTTGTACGGGAGAATTTCTACTACTAGAAGGGTATATATAATATAAAGTAGACGATGAAGACGGTTAGAAATATCAAGGGAATACCCAACATTATCCCTTGTATAAACGAAAACGTTAAGTCAGCGGCTCTCAACCTGTTAAACCAGTTAAACGTTAAGATTCTGTATGCAAACAAAGAATAAACCTCCATCTGTTGAGCCCCGCCGAATCGGCGTGACGCCATTGCTTAACTATGGTGTCTACTTCGCTAACAGATGAAAGGTTGACCTAAATTAAAAATCGATTGTTACTTGTGCCTATCCAATCAAATTAAATCAAATGTAGGGTTGTAAATTATACTTTTGATTCAAAACCCGTTCGAATTAACGTTCCGTTCTCCATCTGCAGGGCTAGCATGGGCAGGGGATAAAACTTTTCTCCACCGGTTATTTCCACTGACTTGAACCTTGTCAGTGGAAATAACCGGTGGAGAAAAGTTTTATCCCCTGCCCATGCTAGCCCTGCTGCCGTTTCTGTCACTAGTGTGTTTTAAATTTTGCTGGCCAAAACTTCGCCACCTTCACGGCGCCATCGGTACGTAATGTTTATGTCACGAGCTAGTTGTAAGACTTTTTGAAAACCTTTCCTTTATCTATCTCATACACGCTCCGTTCATCATGATCACCTTCCTGCCCTTGTTCCATTCTACTTGGAGTCGGCGCAAGACATTTTTTTTTCCATTCTCCCCTGTCAGACGTCCTTATCGACGTAATCTATCTCTATTTTTATCCATAATTTACCTTTCAATGTCTACACGCTATTGTAGCAAATATGATTGATATGCTATTTTGAGTGCCGATTTTTCGAGGCACATTGTACCCTAAACAAATATAACAAAAGGTTGAGTATCCCTGTACTAAGCTATTTGAGTTTTCCGTAGTGGTGAACGTTACAAGGGGAATTGCCTTGCAGAGATTAGGCCTGCGATTACTGTATATACTAGGCCTTTTTGTACCTAGTAGATATCTTTAACGTTTCTATAATTTACATAAGCGTGTTTGTAAAGCGCCTATGCTCGCGCATGTTTGTGTTTGTTTAGTGTGATTGGAATCTAAATGCATGTTCTCGCTAGAATAATATGGCGTACCATGTTCACTGAAATACTGATAATCTTAAATCAAATAAGCAAACCCCGAAACTCAAACTCAAAACTCAAACAGAAAACTAAAAACTCAAAGTCAAACGCAAACTCAAAAACTCAAACTCAAAACTCAAACTCAACAATTTAATTCAATTAGACCATTACGGCACTTTCGAACGTCAATAAAACGAAAAAAAATACAAAGGTACAGTCACAGACATTAGGCATAATAATTTGAAAAATAAGGTAGTCATTTCCTAGCGTAGATCTCTATGGAATAGAACGCGCAAGAAACTCCATGGACACGAAACATGGGTTATCAACTCCATGGACACGAAACATGGGTTATCAAGTATTTTTTCACGAGAGTAATATAATGGACATGTTCCCCTACAAAAATAAAAAAAAACAGCTGCTTTTAGATAATCAGACCGTCATCTTTTTGGTGAACATGGACCTAAAAAAGAGAAGTTATTAGTTATTCTGGTGAGAGATAATTAGTTACTGTTTTTGTCTGGATGCTAGTCTCTACAACAAAGATACACAATTTTTGAAGTGAGAGCTTCTTAAGGCGCGTTGAGCACTTTTGGAGTGAACTAAATCATGGAATTCGCGTAACTGCCACGTACGCTTTCTTACTAGTGTTTACGCTTTCTGTACTACTTTATACATCTATCAGCAGTCCAATGACTGCCCCATATGTTTTTTTAACCGACTTCTAAAAAAGGAGGAGGTTCTCAATTCGGATGTTTCTATTTTTTTTTTTTTTTTATGTTTGTTCGGGCATAACTCCGTCGCTTGCCAACCGATTTGGAAAATTCTTTTTTTGTTGGAAAGGGTATTCTTTCCAAATGGTCCCATAGCCACCAAGTCGGGATCTGATGATGGAATCTTGCCGAAATCCGGGGAACTCTTCAAATTTTATATGAAAACGTGTTGCGATTTTGGTATTTTATACAACAAGTGAAGCATTTGCGTTTGATAAGAACCATTCTACTATCAGATCTGATGATGAAGCCAAGAGTCACGGAACTCCATAATGAGACAATGTACCCTAGTCGTGTTTGGGCTTGTTGTAATTGTAACAGTATGCACTTTCCATGTATATCAAGCACATGTGAACCACTAAAAAGTGAAAAATAAAAACTTTTTTGCAAAAAATAAAACCGACTTCAAAAAAAAAACAAAAAGTGAAAAATAACTTTAGCTTCTGAAGTCGGTGACAAAAATACTAAAGCAATCAAACAAAGATCACCGACTTCAGAAGCTAAAGTTATTTTTCACTTTTTTGTTTTTTTTTTGAAGTCGGTTTTATTTTTTGCAAAAAAGTTTTTTTACTTAATTTATTGTTGGCTATTAAATCCTTGACTTAAAGTCACCCAAAGGGCAATGGAGAGGGCTATGCTCGGAGTTTCCTTGCGTGATCGAATCAGAAATAAAGACATCCGCAAGAGAACCAAGGTCACCGACGTAGCCCGAAGAATTGCCAAACTTAAGTGGCAGTGGGCACGGCACATTGCTCGCAGAACGGATGGCCGATGGGGCCGAAAAGTTCTGGAGCGAACCGCGAACCGGAATACGATGCGTTGGAAGACCTCCCACTAGGTGGACCGATGACCTGGTTAAGGTTGCGGGAATCCAGTGAATGCGAGTTGCAAGGGACCGGTCAATGTGGCGACACCTGGGGGAGGCCTATGTCCAGCAGTGGACGTCTTTCGGCTGAAATGATGATGATGATGATTAAATCCTCTAATTTCGTGTACCACACTTATCTTTACACACATTTAAAGTTTCAACTAGTTTGCATGTAAACAGCCGTTAGTACATGGAGGCTATCTTGTTTTCGAGCTTGCATGTTTAGCCTAGGCATATAGAAGCTTAGACATAACAAACACACACAGAGTCGGTTAACCGATCTGCAGAAGATATTTTATGGATTAACACTAAGCTTGAAAGCCTGCAGGGGTTGCGGGCCTGTTCGAAAGAGATACCGCGGCCCCGGAACATACATGGCGAGGAAGGAATATGGATGGGTTTAGTCAGTAAAAGTCTGACACTCCCTCCCACTCCGCCCAAAGTGGGAAAAGATATTTGATGATTTCCCGTGCTAAAAAAAGTTTATTTATTTATTTATTTATTCAAGAAGAAAGACCAAGATCCAAGATTTTACCTCTGAGAGATACTGAAAGCCTTAATTGCCTTAAGGGGTATGCAGAGATTTACTTAATTAGTACACCCACATTTCGCCTGAATAATTAAGTATATGGTATAGGCAACGAGCCTATTGCCATCAAATGGGCACTGATTAAGACTCCGTGGCTGTTACCGAGCATTCTTGATGGAATAACCCAATAACACTTGGCCAACCTGGGAATCGAGCCCAGAACTCATACTTCTTCTTTATTCTAGACAAGTTGATAGCATTTGAGTGGTGGTGGTTTATTGGATGGCCGATGGGGCCGAAAAGTTCTGGAGTGGCGACCACGAACTGGAAGACGATGCGTTGGAAGACCTCTCACTACAATTTTCTGAACTGGGCCTTTTTGGCGCAGCCGTGAGACACACAATATTATCTCTTTTGTTTTCTGTACTGTTTAAGTTTCTTTATTTAGGTACTTTTATTGTTTAGTTTTAAGTTTTTACTTTATTTAATTCCTATTTTTATTATGTTGCACTTGCGGCATAAGCCAAATAAATATCTTTTCTTTCTTTCTTCTTTCTTCACTAGGTGGACCGATGACCTGGTGAAGGTTGCGGGAATCCGTTGAATGTGAGTCGCACGGGACCGGTCAATGTGGCGACACTTGGGGGAGGCCTATGTCCAGCAGTGGACGTCTTTCGGCTGAAATGATTATGATCATGATGATTTTAAGTGGTCCAGTGTTATTTATTTAACCACTGACTGCATTCATAACATCCAAGCGTTTTCGCAAAATGTTGAGCGGTCGAAAAATGACGACACTTTACTGTGGACGTTTTATGCAAAGCAAATAATATCATGTCGTTAAATAAATGAGTGTTGCGACTTTACACACAAATAATTTTGAACTTTTTGACGATCGTCCTAGAGGTGACTTTACTATGAAATACAAGAAATGACGTCTCTTTAACTATCTTAAAACTTTGTTCCCGAAAATTACGACAGGTTTAACCATTGTAATAAAACTAGGATTACTATTTTGTAGTAATTCGTAGATCTATTTTTCAGGGGGGGACAAAAAGGTTAAAGTTTTAAGAAAAAATAATACCTAATAGATACTCGTAATATGAAAAGAAAACTGTGAAGAAATGATCATGAGGAAACCGTCAAGTCCTAGAACCAAAAAATTCGGAGACATGTGACATCTAACAGTCCGCACTGGGCCCGCGTGTTGGATTATAGCCCATTTCCTCTCATAAAGAGTAGGCCTGTGTTAAAGCAGTGGGAACACATAGGGTGTAAAACACCTCTTCACGAAGCCGAAAGGCACTTGTTTTCCCCATCATTGTGATCATTTTTTTGTTCTACACCATAGCTGGGAACCTTCTAGTTACGAAGATAGGTCAAAATTACAACTTTTTTTTTTAATACAGCATTTTTTTGTAAGATTTTGAATTTTAACACCTCCACGCCCGTACTATTCAATCCATCTATCAGCACAATGTTTAAAGTGCGTTCCATTGAGTTCTACCACAAACCGTGATTTATAACCTCAATAAAAAGGTTTTTTGCGTAAAATTACTTATTTTGATGTATACAGAATGCTTGGTTAACGGCTTTGTGATGAGGTGGTTTACACCCTGTATAGGCTGATGTTAACGATGACTAGTAATATTTCATTAAATCAAAAAAATCATCACATATGTGAAGGTTTCCAATACAAAAGGTCAGAAAAATCGATTTATTCGTGAAGGAAGTTGCGTGCGTATAATGGCCACAACTAAAATAATAGAATTGTTATTATTTACTGAAATGCTTTCCTGAATTAAGGTCACGGCTTTACGTCAGATAAGCTGATTTAATAGACTTTGAATTTTTTACTTGCCAGGGTAGCTATAAAATATTGAAAAGGCTACAAACTTTGTGAACAAGTCTTTGTTCACTAAGTTTAAAAAAATGCAAATCATTCAGAACTTGTTTTTAAAAGTTCTTTTTATGATTTTCACATCACTTGTTTTTTTTTCTCAGACTTTATTGTTAGTTAGACTCTTTTGTACGAGGCTCATAAAAAAAATATAGTGTAAGTTTATGTCCCGATCTGTAGTGCAAGTAGGTACGTAGTATTCGATAGGACTCGATTAAATAAATTTGACAGCTATTCTCGATAAAATGTTTTTTTTTTTACTCCATAAAAACACATTTTATCGAAAATAACTGACAAATTTAACTAATCGAGTTCATCGGATCCTACGTACTTGCAATGATGGTGCATTTAAGTTAAGGTCTTAGCTTTCATTAGGACATAATGAAATACAAGATTTACAAACGATAAACGCCCAAAAAGTAAGGTAATTGAGTTTTTTATTAAAATGCTTGTAATACCCGAAGAGTTATGGCCTACGCAGACCGGAGACGGCATGGCAAGGGATTTAATTTTTTACCAATGGACGTTCAAACGTATTGCTATAGAAATACGACATAAATTGATATGCTTTAAAATGATACCGTGGCATGCCGTGGCATCTACAGGGACTTGCGTTGAACGATGCTCCACCCACGGTCGTATTTCTATATCAATACGTTTGAATGTCCATTGGCAAAAATTTTAATTTTTTCCCATGCCGTCCCGTAGGCCTTTAAGCACAGGTGTACCTAAAAGTAAACCCACATTTCACTAGCTATATTAAAGTCCCATGTAATAGGGGGCAACCCTAATTGCCGTCAATCGTTCACAAATTGAGAGTCCGTGGCTACTACTGAGTTCCAATAACATTTTGCACGACCCGAGAATCGAACCCAGGACCTCCTCAAACTCAGCAGTCGTGTATGCGAACACTGGACCAACGAGGCAGTGTGTTCTTTACATTAAACGGCCCAGACACAAGCCTGCCATAATTTCAGCGTATCCTCACTAAATATACGTTTAATTATAAAAATGTTGTTTACCCACGCGTTTACGTCATATCTTGATAAAAATAAAAGTTTTATGACCATCCGTTGTGTTGATAAATGTTTCATGTCCTGCGTAAAACGGAGCACAATATTTGGATTAGGGCTTTTTTACTGGTTCTGATGGATCCAACAATGAAACAAAGAAATTGGAGAGCCTAATTCATCAACATCAGACTATTTTTTTCCCAATTTCAAACCTTTATTGATGCGATTCTTGGCTTGAATAACAACCAGATGCAACTCAAAAACGATTTAGGGTTAAAGGAATAAAGGCCACGGATCACGAGCAGAATCAATTTAACCACTTCACGAGCAGAATGAATTTAACCACAAAAATGTTGCCGTGCTTACTTATTAATAGGTCAAGCCATCTCGTGCGCAAACCCGCCAAAATAGGTACACAAACCAACCCAAATGGTTGTCGTCCAATTTAATTTTTCTCATACGCGGGATAATAATAGTTCTTGCCAGTAAATCTTATTGCCAGTAAAACTAAAACAGCACATAAAACTTTTATTTTAATGTTGATTTTATTTCTTAGAATTAGGACAACTGAATTAAAAATCATTTGGGGTGTCTAAAGTTTTGCGCATTTAACGTTACATGGTGTATACCTCCATTACCTCTGTCTGGACTGTTCAATGCAGCTATCAGTTGAGTTCTTACGTTCTGCTCTGTATGTCAGGGAGGGGTCTCTTTCCATAATGGACGGTTTTATGGTAGCTCCTTATTATCGACGTCTGTGCGTCAGTCCTCTATATCCCACTACAAAAGTAAAATTTTAGCGTTTTATCCAAGTTCAACCTAATTGAGGACTTTGCATGCAAAAATTAAAATTATACAAATTTAAGAAGTTTTTCCTCAAACGTTACAAAAGCAAAGATTATAAGGAAAACCGAGGCAAAATTCAAAATTTCTCTTGTGAAGGTTTATAATTTATTTATAGCGAATTTTTGTTCCTAAAACAATGAGTCATAATGTGGAAGCTTAATTGAGAAATTCAGTCACAGTCAAATGTGAAGTCAAAAGAATTTACGAAATATTTTAGTCAAAGTTTTGCATGATAAATGGGTCAGTCAAAACGGTAATGGTGTATCCACATCGTGGTTACTTTTTGTTGACCAACGCGTTTCCAAGTGTTACTGAGCAATATCCGACCGTAATAGTTATTTATTGTTGTTATATTTCGTTGCAGTGTTAGAAGCTAATTGTAAGTAATGTTGCCTAACTATTGAAAATAGTCAACATGTGGTAACAATATTGAAAACATTGTTAGAGAATGTTACTACAACATAGAACAAATGTTGTACAACTCGCTTGTTGCTGAAAGTTACTCTTTTTGTAACTCTGTTATATTTTGATAATTTTTGTTACTCGCGGTATGGACGCGATGATAAAACATTCAACAAATAGTAACAAGTAGTCACAAAAGTTACAGATTGTTACCTAATGTTACCGGGTTGCACAGTGTTGCTCCGCAAAAAGAAACCGCGGTGTCGATGCACCATAAGGACAAATCGTTGACATTTGTTTAATTGTGAAAGGGTGTAAAACACCTCTTTACGGAGCCGAATGGCACTTGTTCTCCCCGTAATTGCGATATTTTTTTTGTTCTACACCATACCTGGGAACCTTTTAGTTACGGAGATATGGGGGGTCAAAGTAACAACTTTTTTGACAACTTTTTTTTAAATACAAGTTTTTTTGGTAAGGTTTTGACTTTAAACATCTCCAGGACCCCCGTACTATTCAATCCATCCATCAGCAAAATGTTTTAAGTGCGTTACATTGAGTTCTACCACAAAACTTGATTTTTCACCCCCAAAAAGTCATTTCCCAGCAAAACTTTTTGCGTAACGTTACTTAGTATGATGTACAGAATGCTTGGTTTACGGCTTCGCGGTGAGGTTATTTACACCCTGTATAATATTCTAGCTTCTTGTTCGGAATTTTATTTTCATCGCCTGCATTTAAGCAAGTAGAATCTTAGACCATTTATACAGTCCTATCTCTATCTTCACATACATACTGTTAGACGGAAGAATATCGAAAAAATACTCAATCGATACAGCACAGCACTACATGAAGACGCTATGTGGAACTTCACTAATTTTACTACTTGACATTTGTACGAATTGGCGGCAAAAGTGTTTCCAGTGATTTTATTTTGTAAAACTGCTTAAAAGGATTAATTTGTTAATAAAAAGTCTTTTAATTACTAATAATACACACAGCTACAAATTTCGCACTACCGTGATGACAGCTACCATGGTATCACACCCGTATAAATATAAATCACAGCACAGGGACCGTTCCCTACACATGACAAATGGCGACATCAACGCTCGCGAAGTTCTGTTGTCGAAACAACAAACATTACAGCTGTGCACTAAACTTACAACAAATATGTCTAAAGTACGAATATTTGGAGTAAAGATAGATTTGCGGTTATATTCGTGCTTAAAGTTTATTTTACGCACGGTACTGCATAAGCAACGCGAAATGGTTCGCACTGAGAGCTTATTAGATGCGTCCTGCATGGAAGCATAGATTTTTAATATTAACATGATTACGATCAGAAGGAGTAATAAAACGAATACTAATACTATCACTATCACTATCACTTCACTACATATTTTTGATATTAACATGATTACGATCAGAAGGAGTAAGAAAACTAATACTAATACTAATACTATCACTATCACTATCACTATCACTTCACTCCATATTTTTGATATTAACATGATTACGATCAGAAGGAGTAAGAAAACTAATACTAATACTATCACTATCACTTCACTACGTATTATTGATATTAACATGATTACGATCAGAAGGAGTAAGAAAACGAATACTAATACTGTCACTATCACTTCACTACATATTATAAAACAAAGTCTCCCGCCGCGTCTGTCTGTCCCTATGTATGCTTAGATCTTTGAAGCTACGCAACGGATTTTGATGCGGGTTTTTTTAATAGATGGAGTGATTCAAGAGAAAGGTTTTAGTATATAATTTAATTCGGGCAAAGCCGCGGCCCAGTGGCCCAGTGGTGGCGGCCCCGACTTACGAACAGTAAGTCGTGGGTTCGAACCCAGACAGGCGCATTACTTTGTGTAATTTATTTCATCACCACTGCTCTCAAAAACGGTGAAGGAAAACATCGTGAGGAAACCGTCATATCCTAGAACCAAACATTCGAAGACATGTGACATCTACCAATCCGCACTGGGCCCGCGTGGTAGATTATAAGCCCTTTCCCTCTCATTGAGAGGAGGCCGTGTCCCAGCAGTGGGAACATTATAGGCTGATGATGATGATGATGATGAAAGCCGCGGGCATCGGCTAGTTGAAAATAAACAGAAACGTAGTCATAATTTTTTGAGGCGTTTCCACGTTGAAGTAAATCTCATCATCCTTTCCAACCATATTGGGTCGTCTTACCTTCTAATGGGATGCAGATGAATACCATTACTTTACAAGAAGCGACTGATCTAACTCCACAATCCAGTTAGTTCAGGGTAATACGATATCCCTATCCCTTAGTAAGACTGGTTGTCAAACTGTCGGATCACATGGTCAGAAGCCCAACAGTTGACAACCAGTCCTGTAATGACCTGTGACGATTGTCAATGAGCGACATATGAAAGCCAGGACCAACAGCTTAACGTGCTTTCCGAGGGCCGGAGAAAACTCAGGACCTAGAAGACCGGCCAGAACTGCTTAACCATGAGGATAACATACGGCTGTTTTTATTTGGTCACGCGCTCAAATAGTTGGTTCGTAGATTGAAAGCTCTTTTCTTTTGTCTATTTCTATAAATGATATCTATCAAGGTTAAAGTTAACTATGTTCACAATACGAGCAGTAAAAACTTCATTAAGTGTGTGCGTAGGAGTGCTGTCACGTCAATTTCGTGTCATTGACATTGAGAAACTCACACACGTGACATTCGTCATATCACATCACATCACTGAAATGAATAGGTACTATTACGAAATGTAATCCATTTACTCCATCCGTGCGAATGAATAAATCTATTTATACTTTAATGCTATATTTAGCAACCTTTCGTCTAGATTCATTTTAACAGTCAAGGTGAATGTTCTGTCAGGTACAGTCTTTACATAATTATTTTACCTGTGCTTCTTCGTCAAACCACACACAGTCAACTCAATGTCAATGGAGATTTTCAGCAGGTGGAGCGAATGGGTTAAAAATAATCCGGGAAATCCTGAGGTCTAATATGGCACCGGAAGCGGGTTCCGCATGCCCTAAATAATTCATTACCAGTTAGCGAAGTAGACACAATAGTAAAACAATCGCGTCAGACCGATTTGGCCGGGGTCCACAGATGAAGAAAAAGTGGCTGTCTGAGAAATGTGGCGAAATTCCGATGATCTTTATTCTCGTAACGATAAGGTAGCATTTGGATTGCAGCTGTAAAATTTGCCTGTGAACGGACTGTAACGCAATCATAAACTGTTGCTCCATGTAGGTAATACAAAGTAGGTTTTTATTATCTTTCGTTCAAATGTAAGTTTTATGGATGTAATCTATATGGATTAAGCTTGCAAAGCTTTATGATTAGATCATCGAGAGCATGTGTGGGCTTCTGTTCAATAAATGATAGCATGCCCAAATCAATACGATAAAAATGTGTGAGTGAATTTGAGTCCGTTTTGTATTATTTCATTTATGAACTGCTTACATAACCCTTAGCCTACAAACGATAAAAATGTAGCCAATGTGTCCAACGCGCAACGTCTCCGAGCAAGTGAAAACTTCTTTAGCGGCGTTCTGCACTTTTTGGAATTGGTAAAAAGTTTTAGGGCCAGTTTCACCGGTTGCGGATAAAGTGTCGGTTAGCGTATTAGGAACTTATCTGCCAGATAAACTAACACTTTTGGTTTCACAGGTGTCGGATAGCGATATCTGGTAGATAAAGTATTAGTTATAACCAGCCTTTAAGTGGTAGATAGTATTAACTATCAGATAACTAACCGACACTTTATCCGGAACCGGTGAAACTGGCCCTTAAACTCGCGTTAAGACACGTGACCTGATCGAAAATTCGTAAGACGGAAGGAGAGTAGACCGCCGGCGTGGCGTAGGAGAGGAAGCAATATCCTCCTCTCTTTCTACCGCGCGGCGAAAATGTATGCCTCCTCCTGCGGTTTCGTTTTATTTATTTTTTCTTTTTACTGTAAAATAATTGTAATAGTTCTCAAGTGTTTCATAATTTTTTGCTGAAATATAAATTGTCATGTTTGTGTGCGATAGCGCAATAAATAAATATTGTATTTTACCACATAAATGATAGTACTTTCATACTGATAATTAAAGCAATGCGTGCGAAATTATATCCTAACCATTCCAAAATATGCACTCCCGGAGTTTTTTTTGCAACCCGTTGTTTTTTTTTGCAATTTGCAGGCTAGTATTAGGTTGTAGGTTGATGAAAATACGTTCGCGACTGTTAGACATAACTATGTAGTCAAAGAAATATTATCATCAAAATCATCAATGCAGCCCTCCAAGTGCATAAAGGTCGAAGAACTACTTGTACAAGGTCAAAGTCCACATAAACATCATCTGGCTAGCATTTTCCCAACTATGTTGGGGTCGGCTTCCAGTCTCACCGGAAGCAGCTGAATACCAGTTTTCTACGTTACTGCCTATCTGACCTCCACAACCCAGTTAGTACTGGGTAATACGATAACCCTTGGTAAGACTGGTTGTCAAGCTTTTGGGCCACTAACTACCTATGATGACTGTCACAGATTTACAAATGACGGTGACCAACGACTAAGGTCAATGTTCACCAAAAAGATGACTGCTTATCTAAAACAGCTGTTTAAAACACATTTTTGTATGAGAACATGTCACAGTGACAGCTGTTTTTAGACAATCAGACGGTTATCTGTGCGGTGAATATGGACCTTAACGTGCTTTCAAGGCTCTCAGGAAACTCGCTATGTGATGGGTGATCACCCATCCCTGGACAAGCCTAGGCAAGCGCAGCTTAACCTTAAGATCGGCCGGACCGCTGAGCATGAGGTCCGTGGGTTTGATTCCCAGGTTGGGCCAAGTGTTATTGGGTTTTTCAACTAGAAATTACTTAGTAGCTATCGAGAATCTGGATTTGTATAGGAACAGGCTTCCTCCCTGTCACATGAGACTTAAGGGGGATGCCCAAGGTAGCTCGCGAAATTCAAATTTTCTCACGTTTTTTGCAATTTGCAGGACAGTGCGCTAAGTTGTGTGTTGATAAACATATCGGTCGCGACTGTAAGACGTATTCATTTACAGAATTATAATCATTAAAATCATCAATGCAACCCTCCAAGTTCGTAAGAGTCGATGAACGAAGTTTTCACGGTCAAAGTCCTTCTTCGAGTCTTATGAACTTGGAGGTTTTTTTTTTTAAGAAGACATAATATTTGGGCAGTCGTTACAGGTAGTCAGAGGCCCAAAATTCCGACAACCAGTCTTACCAAATAGTATCGTATTATCCAGTAGTAACTAGGTTGTGGAGGTCAAATAGGCAATCGCTCCATGTAAAATACTGGTATTCAGCTGCATCCGGTTAGACTGGAAGCCAACTCCAACATAGTTAGCAAAAGGCTAGACTGATCAATCAAAATCAAAATATTTTATTTCACATAGGCCTAGATGAGCACTTATAAAACGTCGAAAAAGGTGCACGGTTCGCGTTTGTCGATTCCATGGAGAAGAACCGGCAAGAAACTCCTTGGTTACTCTTTTCAAATCATTTGGTTTTACAATATTATAATGTTTCATTACAGCATTAGTGCCAAAGTATGACAGCGTAGAACTGTTGATGTTAACATAGTATTTGGGCAGATAGTTTATGGAATAACCACCATCTTGTTACAGCAGTCCACTGCTGGACATACTGCCTCTCCAATCGTACGCCATTAAACCCGATTCTCGACAACTTTCACTCATGTCAGACCATGGAAATTACTCGTATAAAATTGTTTTAGGTTCTTCACGTACAGGGCATTCTTTTATTTTATAAAGCAGAGTTGTTTTGTTTATGGAATTAAGTCTTAGCTATAGTGTCAAATTAGTCTGGTCTATATATATATGTACTAATATTATAAAGCAGAAGAGTTTGTTTGATTGTTTGATTGTTTGATTATTTGATTATTTGATTGTTTGATTGTTTGTTTGTTTGTTTGCTTGGTTGAACGCGCTAATCTCAGGAACTACTGGTTCAAATTGAAAAAATATTTTTGTTTTGGATAGTTCATTTATCGTGGAAAGCTTTAGGCTATAATATAACATCACGCTGTGACCATTAGGAGCGGAGCAGGAATGAAAAATGTTGCAAAAACGGGGATTTTTTTTCCTTTCGTTTTTCTGTCTTATGTGACGCAGACGAAGTTGCGTGGGTCAGCTAGTTTGATTATAAAACATTTCTTTTAATTATCACAATCATCATCAGCCTATTAATTTTCCCACTGCTGGGACACAGACCTCCTCTCTATGAGAGGGAATGGGCTATAATCCATCACGCGGGCCCAGTGCGGGTTGGTAGATGTCACATGTCTTCGAATTTTTTGGTTCTAGGACATGCCGGTTTCCTCACGATGTTTTCGTTCACCGATTTTGAGAACAGCGATAATTCAATAAATTACACAAAGGAATGCGTCTGTCTGGGTCGACCCACGACTTACTGTTCGTAAGTCAGTGCCACAATATGTAGCTATTAATAGAACCTTTTAGATATAGGTCCATTGACCATTTCATTTGTCTAGCGGTCAAAAGCTAGTAGACAATTATTATAAACCTAGGTCGTATTAGTAAATGTAGGTTGTACAAGGCCTATGTTATTATTAAGTAAGAGTAATTTTCGGTAACACCATTTGTTAAATCAGAACAGAAAATTGTACAATACTTTTATCCGAGCTAATTTAATAAATGGGATAGAGTGATTGTTTGTTTCTCACGTCTAAACGCTTTAATTAAGTACTCAACGGATTTCGATTTATTTTGGCATACGGATAGACTTGTGACTTGGGTTAGGATAAAATAAAACTACAAGTCGCCTAGTCTTCAAATAAATGGAATAACATTGTACAGTCACGTCTAATAATATGTAAACACTTAAGATTTTTTTTAAATTTTGTTTCTCCTAATGTACTGATTAAAATTTAATGTTAATACGTACATAGTATTCTGGAACTCATATCTTTATGAAAAACATCCAATTTCCTAGTTACAATCGTTATTTCTCGCGAAAATAGCTATAATATTAAGGAGAGTGTGTACATATTATTAAACGTGACTGTACTTACGTCATTCTATACTAAGAAAACCAAAGTGTTCAGCACAAAACATAAAATAAGTTATTTTACAGGATATGAGATCGAAGAAACTGCTTATGATTTCCTTAGATTCTGCTGATATTTCCCAGAAACTCAATAAAGCGAAATTCTTAGTATGTGTTTCCAACATTTTTTAATATCCGGTTTTCAAGAGACTGTCTTCGACAATTGATGATTTTTCACCTGATGAACTGACAAGATAAGTTAGGCTATTTTCCAAATAAGGGGTTCATGAACTGATATTTTAGGCGATAAAAGCGAAAATTTACAGTATACAGGAGGATTTGTAATAGGGTGCAGGCCTTGAAATAAATAAATATCGCTTGACATTGACACACAGCGCCACCTAGTACCACACTAAACAAAGCTTGTGTCGTGGACACTAGGTGGTTGATATACTACATATATACTTTTTTGTTTGTAAATACATACTTATTATACATATTAACATCCATGACTCGGAAACAAATGTCCGTGCTCATCACTCAAACATTTGCTTCTACCGGGATTCGAACCCAGGACCCTAACAACGTAAGGCAGCGTCACTACCACTACGCCAATCAGGTCGTCATCGTCGTCGAAATGGGTGATACTAGACCTTATTTGCAACAAATTTAACCCAGATATTAGGTGGGGCCTGGGCGCCTGGCCGCGATCGCGGGGAGGTTTGATTGCTCCATTATCTCCCACTGTTGCATGCGACATGTGGCAGGCTGATGCGACTGACAGACCTGATTTTAATATGTAATAATCTATATCTTCTATCTATCTATACTTATAATAAATCTGTAGAGAGGTCAATTCTGTACATGAAATATATTTACAAAATAACTATCGGGGGGTGATTAGTGATCGATACTGATGCCAAAAATGCAATCAGTAAAATTTTTGTCTGTCTGTCTGTCTGTCTGTCTGTCTGTCTGTCTGTCTGTATGTTATTTATAGAAAAAAAAACTACTCGACGGATTTTAACGAAACTTGGTACAATTATTCTACATACTCCTGAGCAGGTAATAGTATACTTTTCATCACGCTACCATTAATAGGAGCAGAGCAGTGAAAGGAAATGTTGGGAAAACGGGAGAAGTTACTTGGTTTTTTTAGCTTCCGTCGCGTGTGCAGCCTTAATGGTTAAAGCTACATAGAAATCATGTATAACGGAAATATTCCACATAAAATTATATAAAAAATATCCCAAGACAGCATATGTCTATCTTTTATAGTTGACTCACAATAACACGTGTAACTCCCGATAGCTTAGCAGTTCGGAGAATAAATGTGAATGTAAGTTTGTTTGTTGCGCTTTCACGCGACAACTACTGAACGGATTTGGATGAAATTTTGCACACAGATAGTTTATAACCTGGATTAAAACATAGGATACTTTTTATCCCGGCAGTAAGATTCCATGGGACAATAATCAAACTTCACGCGGGCGAAGCCGCTGGCAGAAGCTAGTCTTAAATATGATAGGCTATATATTTAGGCTTAGCATTGCCATACAGCGCGGTAACACTGCCAGTCTCCTGGGGACTTTACCAGTTGACAGCGTTGAGGAAGAGTTTTTTGACGCCATTTTTTAAGTTTTATTTTTAGGTTAGTTTAGTTTATTTTAATTTATAATTGTATGTAGCTTTATTCTTTTAAATATAATAAATCGGAATCCCATAATCTTAAATTGAATATGATTATTTTAATTCGTATGTTTACTTTCTTTTTTAATTTTTAAAGTGTATTTAATTATTGGTTGAATTTAGTAGATGAAATTGTTACAAATTGAAAATATTGTGTATGTAATGTGACTGTATGAATTTTTGTGATTTCTAATATGAGTCTGTGATACCTAGTGGAACTAGAATTATTTTTTCTTTTATTTTTTTACTGTTTAGGTTCTGTCCACTTACTATACGGTCCTATCCGTTATCTGAGTTGTTTCGGAGTAATCAAAATTTTAAGTTTTTTTGAAATATTTCCTCCTCTCGACCAAAAATTGATAATTGTGACAAATCGGCATCGCTCGGGGCGTTGATATGATACTTTTTAGAAAGCGCTTAAACGAATGAATATTTTCAACCATTACACAGCCATTTCAAGGCCTGCCCTTGTTTTCTTTTTTTTTAAGATGGGAAATCATCAATTTAATAACTTCTCCCACTCTGGGCGGAGCGGGAGGGAGTGTCAGACTTTTACTGACTAAAACCCA
Organism: Xestia c-nigrum; assembly: GCA_916618015.1. Taxonomy (NCBI): domain Eukaryota; kingdom Metazoa; phylum Arthropoda; class Insecta; order Lepidoptera; family Noctuidae; genus Xestia; species Xestia c-nigrum. The sequence continues at coordinate 23,357,897 of OU745246.1, forward strand.
TCCATATTCCTTCCTCGCCCTTTATGTTCCGGGGCCGCGGTATCTCTTTCGAACTGGCCCGCAACCCCGGGACTGGCCCGCAACCCCGGAACTGGCCCGCAACCCCTGCCCTCAATTCCCAATCACCCTGTAGATATTTCGATTGACCTGTCAAAAGATGTAGGTTACTTTCTAAAAATAACAAGTTTTTCGAATAAAGTTTACTTCAAATTCATGATTAATGCTTGCAAAGTGTAGCCAACCTAAAAACATCTCCGCTTTAAGCCAAGCTACCCACAGCGCCTGATTAAATTAACTTAACAAAACCAAAGACTTTTTTGTTTTGACACAGTAATAAGAAAATATTTGCACTGAATTTTTCCCTGTTATTCTTCTAACTTTTGAACGCGATCTAACGCCCCAGCGAAACTTCGGAATTAAAACTCGACGGCCGTTTTCAGCGAGAAATTGCCCGTAAAACCTTTTTATTTAATTTAAAAAAAATAACGTGAGAGATTGTAAGTGTGTGTGACATTAAAGGAAATATAGTGGATTTTCATTTAGTCCAGCATACATTTTCATAAATCACGCCTATCTTCGTAGCAGAGTACGAAAAAAATAAAGAACCTCTAACTACGCACCAATAATCCTTCTTTAGTATCAAGACGGCTTCATCGAGTCGTCCGTAAAGCCTTCCGCCCGGGCATGCTTTGCCGTGGCCGACTTGGAAATCTCAAAATGGACGGGACTGTTTTCACGCCACCATGCGCAAGCGGTGCGCATCCTTGGTGCGCAGGGTGCGAGCCAGCTCCAACGCTGTCCTGGTGATTACAGGGAGACTTGATGTAACCGACACGTTGTGGCCTAATTCTCACATATAAGTATAGTTGTTTTGATTTATTTATTATTTAATTTTCTATCGTGCAAATATTTTATAAGTGCCATTGTAGAAACTATGACATTTTTATATAAGATCAACCTTCGATTACAACAATATCAGTCGGTCGGTCGGTCAGTCTGTAACCAATCGTTACAGTACACCGGCTGAAACTATTTTTAAAAATAATCTACATATACTGAACTTAAAAAAATCTCAGACCTGTAATGGAAAGAAAAATTAAACCACGAATCCACGTCATCAAAATATAATTACTAGAGATGTGGCGGCGGGGGGGGCGGTTTTTCTAAAATCAGTTTTTTACTGTTTTTTTCCCATGGACGAATTCCGCTCATTCACGAACTTAGCCTAAGTTTTGACCAATTCGATTTTTTGGCCGAGTTTGAAAGCAATCGGTTAATTATTGCGACCAACGCGATTGAGTGTGGCTAAATTTTGCTTCTTGTCACCGATATACATACGTAAACATATAATATCCCCGTAAGTTTAAGGAAATCTACCTAAAAGTATCTAGACAGCAATACAATTTAAGAACTAATATTTGATGAATAATTTCAAGCAAAGTATTACTCTCACCAAAATAAAATATACATTCTCATTATTAATATTCTGATCTTTAAATGCAAAACTAAGTACTTGAACAAGCAATAGGTAAAAATTAAACATTATATTTTCCAAGATCCATGAAATCTACATCTTCTAATTTCTTTTAAATCAGCATTTTTATCGAGAACAGCAACAATCAAAATCCAATTTTATTATTCGTTCGTCTGTCAATTAATTTAAAACTGAGATTTGATCAAAAAAAGAAATGCATAATTGGTTTTCGAAAGAGAATAAATAGTGAGAATAAAACAGTTACATTTTTAAGGTGGTTGAAGTCGAATTTATCGAAGATTTGGCTGCGCACAGTGCGTCAGAGATGAGATAAACTGAAGATGATGCCAGTCCTGTGATTTGTGCTCTTTTTGCGTAACATCTATACTAATATTCTAAAGCAGAAGAGTTTGTTTCTTTGTTTGTTTGTTTGGTTGAACGCGCTAATCTCAGGAAGTACTGGTTTGAATTGAAAAATTCTTTTTGTGTTGGATAGTCCATTTATTGAGGAAGGCTTTAGGCTGTATAACATCACGCTATAATCATAAGGAGCAGAGCAGGAATGAAAAATGTTGCAAAAACGGGGATTTTTGTGTTTTTCTCTCTTATGTGACGCAGACGAAGTAGCGCGGGTCAGCTAGTATAACATAACATTACGCCTGTAATCCTCTCCAGGCTAGGCAGGGGTGTACCCTTTATTAAATCCAGTTCGCTGCCTAAAGTCCCATGTATAGGGGCGAACCTATTGTTATCTAAATCGATACTCTGCTATTGTGAAAGTCCTGATGGAAAAGCTCAATAACACTGCCCGAACCGGGAATCGAGTTCAAGACCGCATGCTCAGTATTCACGCTTGAAATAAATTTGAAACAAAAAGGTGTTTCTAATGCAATGAAAATTTACCACTTACACTTGCATCATGCGACACGTCAAGCAACGCACGCGTTGCAAGATTGACTGTGCAAAAACCAAGCGAAAGAAAGCTATGGTAAACAATTGACAAACGCGCGTGTCACATCGCCTGAGGTCGTGGACAGGGCGTTACAGCTGTAACACGCTATATAGACAAGACTATCTTTAGACGAAAATTTACCCTAATAGTGCGAGCGAGACAGACTTTGTATATAGCCCACACTTAATGTACTTACGGGATTATATCCGTGATTTTCTATGGTTTCTACGAGCACCCGATATATCGACGCTGTTGCAAGCATCATGATCGCGGGAATACTGAAGAGGTATGCGGGTGGGACAAATTATTAATTAAAACCAAATAAAATCACGGATATAATCCCGTAAGGTAGTGAAAAACCGTGAAAGTCTAAAACAGTATATGTATAGCCTTCAGCAATATTCTGTCTAAAGACCGTCTTGTCTATAGTGTGCGAAAGCCATAATGAGCTGGTCCGTCAGTACAAGAATTACGATAATGACACAACTGATATATCAGGTCCATAATAGGTCCCTTCATCGATATATCAGCCACAAAAAATACAACATGCATTAAAACATTCAACTAATTACGTAAACCAGTTGTTAATAAGTAATTTACTGAGTAAGCTTGAAATTAACAAGTATTGCCGTCTATCTGGCACACCTTGGCTTGACTTGGCAGCTGGCCAAGTCAGTCAAAATACAAGAGTGGCATTTACATCACTTTAATTACCTACCGCATGCGTTTTCAAAATCAACATTACCGTACTTTCACAGTGCTCATCCATCGCTGTCAAAATCATAATAATCTTTATGCTTTGAGCAAAAAGGCTGTTGTTGGCTTGCTATCACTGATAAGTCTGTATTATTTTTTATGTTGTACTGTTTTATCCCACGGCTGGGCAAAGGTCTCCATCATAAACTTAAAGTCTTCTTTCTATGCGGAACGCTCAGGGCGTCGCGACGTCGTCTCCGAAGGTTGCCTAGAAAACGCTGGCATTGTACTTGAGGTTTAGATATATGGCCGCAAAATTAAAAAAAATACAAATATGCCCGACAAGAGTTTAACTCGAAAAACACTCAAATTCAAGAAAAATGTGATAGCCCGCTCAAGGGAAGCGTCCACATGTAAGCATCGCGGCATCAGACACATCAAACGGATAGTAGTATTATTGAACAGATTTGAGCGATCCATACGGTATGGAAGCACTTTTGTGTGACTACATACAAGCAACTACTACTTGTATACAAAGAATACCATGATCCGTTTAAATAAAGTTCGTTACTATGAACTTTATTTACGCATCTATAAAGTTGCTGTTGAATTGCTGCTGTCAGATTTTAAATAAGTGTGAAAGACTGTGATAATTGACTTTGAAGTCTCCAAATCATGCATGTAAAGAGATTTTGATTTGGAAGATGAAAAGGACAAGTGACTAATATGTCCTCCATTTGTCACAGGTAAGCTCGATCTTAAAATAGGCAGGGTAATTAGACCGTTAAAATCAGGTCAGGCACCACACGTCACTACCCTCATTTTGTAAACTTTTGCGTACTATGTAAATCTACACGAGCGGTCTGGGGCCTAATTCTGCTATTTGTATAAATTCGTCACTCCAACACGATTCCATTCCCATCCAATTGTCATTTTGCTTAAAGTTCGTAATCTGCTAAATTCACTATGGTCGATCATTGGTCGGTCGATGGTCTCGTAATAAAATTGTGTTTTAATGGCATTTTCATATTTCCATTATTATAAAACCTTTAGTACAAATGGTTTTCGAAATCAACTACTAAATGCGAACATTTATTCATGCCAGATTTCATGTACGAGATTAATATTCTATGATATTTATTTTAATGGAGTGTCAGGGGTTGTTCATTGAGAAGTCATGACGCCTTTATATTAGTAGATTACCAAACTTGTCAAAACTTGACAGAACTTTATCATAATTAAATCAATGATCGCGTATTCTGACACTATTGTAATAGCAGAATTGAGGCCCTGGTAATGGTTGTCAGTGACATCACAGACTACAGGATCATCATCAACTGCCCAGCCTTTTCCCAACTATGTCGGGATCGGCTCCCAGTCTAACCTAATGTAGCTGGATATCTGTACTTTACATGGAGCGACTGCTGAAGTATCTGAACTAAACAACCCAGTTCGTAGGTACTTGGTAATACGATACCCCTTAGAGGTAGTCAGACTTTCGTACCACTGACTACCTATAAAGCTGTCTTTAAAGACCTGCAAATGGCAGCCGGGACCAATGGCTGAACGTGTTTTCTGAAGCTTGGAGCCCTCGGTGTGAAATGGATGGTGGCACATCCACGAGGTCAGCTCGTCGCAATCAGACTACAGAATATCGACGAAAAACTCAGTAGATACTCAGCAGGTTCGTAATAAGATCTATAAATTATTTATCGTCGTGTTTATTGCTGTACTTAGCTTATTACAAAAGTTATTTCATACTTTGACAATAAATCCGTAACGCGTCAATGAAATGTTCTAGAAGAATGTTGTTTGCGACTTGTTTATTGTGTTACAGTTACTGAAACTCTTACAGGGAACTGGTCGTAAGCAGGTATGCAGTAAGATGTAAACCCTAAAATAAATAATGAATTTGTAACTAAGCCCTAAACAGCTTACTTTACAAACGAAACTAGCTAGCTTATCTCTACAAAAAAAATAAATTGAAGGGTCTTATTGTAATTTTAAAATATCTGATTTTAAAGAATGCATTTGAGAGTACATACAGTGCCCACTTACTTGTAACAAAAAACATTGTGTTTTTAAATTTGGTTTTTGAAAATAACGATGAATTGACCAAGCGTCTCAAATCGCCCATGTCATGCTTACTATACGGGTGCTAGACATAGGGCGTTAACAGAACTACAAGAAAGTGAATTAAAAGTGTGCCAAAATGCAATAGAAAAGAGTTTAGTATAAAAAAGAGAGTAGAGTTTAGGCTGAAATTAAAATGTTAAAATACAGACAGCTAAAATGACGTTGCCCGGGACATATGTTATGAGAAATGGACTAAATTAATAACATAGGTAATGGTATCCAGGAGATAGCCAGAAGATGATCTCAAGAAACTAACCCGTTTAGCAAGAGATAGAAATTCGTGGAAATGTTTAGAGGGGGCTTTTGTCGACAGAAATGCTGTTTACAGAAACATCCAGTTGTATCATTCAAATGCAAGTTGGAATCTATGAAATCAATTATTTTTTTTAGAATGTGTCCCACCTAATGGGAGGCCTTCCAACACAACGGCCACCGGTTCGCGGTCGCCACTACAGAACTTCAGATGGACATAATATGTGCTAGAAGCTTCATTATTTCTTTCACAAGAACTAACCACATAATATTTTATAAAACCTAGGCATCTCTACCCAATCAGTACGTTGAACAAATAACATCCCACTGAATAAAAAGAAGGTCTATTGAACTCTCTCAAGAAAGATTAAATCTACCTTAACCTTACGACATTGAACCCGAAAAATTTCAATCGAAATTGATTCTCCTGAATCGAAATTGCTTATTTTTAGAGCTTATAAACGACATCAAACATACTTTGTTCTTGCAAATGGGTTTATTCGATATCGTGAGATTTCAAATGAAGTTTTTAGGGAGATAATGTCAGTTATTGACTTGTCAGATTATTAGCATGAAAGGTCATGGAAATCAACGACCTGGTGAATCTGGCTAAATTACCAAATATGATTAAAACGATCGAGCGTTCATTCATTTGACGACTCGATTGGCATAGTGGTAGTGAGGCTGCCTTACATTCTTAGAGTCCTGGGTTCGAATCCCGGTAGGAGCAAAAGTTTGTGTGATGAGCATGGACATTTGTTTCCGAGTCATGGATGTTTATATGTATAATAAGTATGTATTTACAAAAAAAAAGTATATTATGTAGTATATCAACTATCTGGTGTCCACAACACAAGCCTTGCTTAGTGTGGCACCAGGTGGCTCTGTGTGTTAATGTCCAGCGATATTTATATTTATATTTATTTGCATCTTCAACATCAAAGCAGAATCTTTACAAATGGTTAGAAATAGTTTCCGGAACATGCATAATGGGATGACGACTTTTCGATAGATTCCCGGATGCTGTTTAACTTTTGTTAAATATTCCTTTTGTTTTACATTTTTTGTATAGCAAGCAACGACCTATTGTCGGGCCTACGCTGTCCCTCCATACTTTAGTACTAATGCTGTATTGAAACAATAATATTGTAATACCAAAAGATTTGAAAAGAGTAACCATGGAGTTTCTTGCCGGTTCTTCTCCATGGAATCGACCAACGCGGCAACGCGAACCGTGCACCTTTGTCGACGTTTTATAAGTGCCCATCCAGGCCTATGTGAAATAAAATATTTTGATTTTGACCAACATAACACAATTAAAAAATTAAACATAGGTCGCTTTTTCTACGCTTCAAATAATTGTGGTGGTACCTCTAATGTACCAGCGCTGTGACGTTTTAAAATGTTACAGCACCATAATGATCTGCAGGCCTAGAATGGAAGCTTTAGCAGAACATAAGAATCACGTTAAAATAATTAAATTCTAAAACTTTAGAGTCATTCCTATAAAGTCCATTTTAAGAATTATTTTTTTAACTTGATTCATATTAATTAATATCACTCCGATCCGCCCCACCCCCCCCCCCCCCCCCGATCTTGTTTGCGGGGCATGGCTATTTATCGCACAAGATCTCTCTATCTTATGCAATATCTAGCCATGCCCCCACTATGTAGCCGTGCTAAAATACTTGGCTGCGGCATTTTGACCTCGTACAGGATCTATTCCGTTGGCTGAAAAAAGGAAAAATTAAACATTTTTCCTTTTTAGGGTTCCGTACCTCAAAAGGTAAAAACGGAACCCTTATAGGATCACTTTGTTGTCCGTCTGTCTGTCTGTCAAGACCTTTTTTCTCAGGAACGCGTGGAGGTATCAAGCTGAAATTCATATCAAATACTCAAGTCTATAGTCTCTTGGAGCTGTGAAAAAATCAAACTTCTAAGTCAACGCGATCAAAAGATACTCCCGTTTATGCCGCAAATTTTCGACACTCGCAAGGGAATCAAAACCTACAGGGTACTTCCCGTGAACTCAGAATCTTGAAATTTGGTACGAAGCAACGTCTTATAACACAGATAAAGGAAAAATTGCGAAAAGCATAAATTTTTAGTTACATCATATAATAAAAATATTTTTAATAAAGTTTGTACGGAACCCTCGGTGCGCGAGTCTGACTCGCACTTGGCCGGTTTTTTTTAAATCTTTATTTACTTACCTTGTTTTCTATGTTCCATTTTCTTGTTTCATTGTTTTGGTGCAAGACTACGTACAACATTACTATATTTTTATTCGCTTTTCTTGAAATGTGTTTAGATATTGAAAACAGTCACGTTAGCGGAGTTTCTCTATTCAATTTAATTTGACGTTTTATTTCTGTTATAGTTCGTATATTTACATATTTTTCAAAGACTGCCTTTCCTCTGCAAAGTTACTAATTTAAAACAGATTATTTAGTAACAAATCATGTTCAATATTTGGCATTCAGCGCATCCGCTGCAGTGCATCAATATCTTAGAGCAGACGTGACAAGTGTTAATAAATCACGAACATCCAGTCATGCAACACACACACAGTAGGGATTGAGAAAGACCTGGCACAGTATCATGCCCCAATGAAGATCATGAATCATTCTACTAATTTACACAACTAAGGTCCGTGTTCACCAAAAAGATGACGGCCTGATAATCTAAAAACAGCTGTTTAAAACACATTTTTGTATGGAAAAATGTCACAGTGACCGCTGTTTTTAAATAATCAGACTGTTATCTTTTCGGTGAACACGGACCTAAGTATACTTTAATATTATAAAGAGGAACGATTTGAATTTTTGTATATACCGAAAAAACTTAAAAACCACTGGAACGATTTGAAAAATTCTTTCAGCAACAGATAGCAGCAAGAAAGATAGGCTATATTTTATCCCCATACTCTCACGGGAACAGGAACTACGCGAGTGAAACCGCGGCACGTCCACTAGTATAAACATATTGCTGGCTAAGTATAATCTCACCGCTGCGGTGCGGTGTATATGTTACCGGCCAAACCCGATGTCAGGACCAACTAGTTTTGCCTAGCCCGACTTGGGGCACCCTGACACGGGTAGATTAGGTTAGAAATCCCCTCCCGCCATACCCTCACCTTCCCTGCCCCCCTCCGAACGAACGAACGAGCCCCAAAGAACGAGCTCAAGTTTCAGCTTAGCCCAGGCAAAACTAGTTTGTCCTGAAATCGTGTTTGGCCGGTAACATATAATATATATGACATTTTGTATGTCAGCCTGATCTGTCCCACTGCTGGGCAAAGGCCTCCCCAATGGCTTTCCAATCCTGTTTGCAATATGCCCTTTCTGACCATATATATATAAATATATATTTATTGACAAAACTTTCATCAAAAATATTGTTTTTCTATTTCAGTGTCCCACGGCTGGACAAAGGTCTTCCCTTTCAGTCTTTCCAATCCTGAGCAATGTCCCGCCGTGTTCGCCCCGGAAACGAGAACGTATCAAAAATATGTATATGTTAAATAATAAATCTTAACGCGCGTTTAATAAACTGTTTATTTACCTTAAGTCCATGTTCAACGAAAAGATAACGGTCTGATTATCTAAAAATAGATGTATAAAGGACATGCTCACCTAAAAAAATGCGTTTAAAATAGCTGTTTTTAGATAATCAGAGCGGTATCTTTTCGGTGTACGTGGACCTTAGCCATTAGGACCACTTACCTAACAAAACATGGCTGGCAAAATAATATTAACTTCCCCAATACATTATCTTAAGGCGATTACATGAGCTAAACGCGAGTTTTGTAATTACTAAAAGTATATGATTCACTGCTATAAACAAGACCAGAAAAATATGTGATATTCTTCAGGATATATGCTAGCATGATACTGTTTTTAAAACATAATACAATTAATTTGGCTCGATACAAAGAAATCACGAACTTATCTCTAAAAATATCTTTCAAACAATAAAAAACATACTACTATGGTATGCGATCATTCTGATTTTTTGGGCAAATAATTCTTCAAGCAATATATTAGCATGATACTGCTTCAGTTTTTTAATCCAATCAATATTTTTTTTGTAAATCAATCGAAACCACTCATTTCGCGCTATTTGGCCCGCAGTGGCTGACGTAACAACCACTTTGTAGTGCATGAGCATTTCAAACGAAGTTTGAACCACCACAAATAGAGTTGCTAATTTAGCTCGTCTAAGCGCCTTAATTAATAAAACTGAATAGGCCGCAATATTTCTTTGATGCCGCATAAAACACACAATCAATGCATTTTAATTAAATCTTCTCATAATGCTCGTAAAAACCTCTGGACTCTTTAATAAAAATTTGCGTTTGTATCAATCAAGATAGTGCATTATTAACATAACTGCAATGACGATAATATCCTCGACCGATTTATCATTATTATATAAATTATCATTTTATCTATCAATAGGTTGATAAAACCCTTGGTATCAATCAGTGTTGGTCTTTGGAATATTTAATTATACTTGATAATATTGAAACTGTTGGTAAGCCTAGGGGCTTATGCTTGGTTATAATTATAATAGACTATATCGGAATTATAGGTAAATAACTGTTATATTTATTTACTAGCACATAGCCCACGACTCCGCCCGCAAAAACTGTTATAGCTCAGCTAATAGTATATAAATATAATTTTCATTACTCATACTCGGAAAGTAGGTCTGAAGTTGCTTGAGGAGCGGGTTGAAAGTAATACTTTTCAGCCCTAGGGAGAATCGCTTTCAACTGGCAGCTGTCAAATTATAAATAAATTAACTACTTAGTTATATTTTCACCTTTCTATTGAACCATGTTCCGACTTCTATACAGTCTCTAAATAACAGCGCGGTGTAAAATTGAAATAACATAAAATTCAGTAATAATTAAATAATAATATAATATTCATTTTAAATAACTTAGTTCTAATTTCGTTGCAAATATTTCTTTAAAATAACAGAATTGGGCAAAATATTTACTATTTTTTCAGTGACGAAAGTGAAAAATAAAATCCACAGAAAAAAAACAAAATAGGCAGGAAAGCGGCAATTCAATCTTAATTTTTTTTCGAGTTGTTTCGTGATTTATTTTTATTTTATTTTCCTTGTATTCGTAATGAAAAGCACAGTGTTTACCTCGGGTTAAAGACTTATTTAGTCCCTCGAACTATTGGGGCCCGCGCTACGCTTGGGCGCCAAACCCCGTCTCGGGACTAAATGAGTTGCTTTCATCCCCAGGGGAACAATGTACTATTACGGCCTATGGCACTCATGGATTAATGTAGCTTTCTGCCAGTGAAAGAATGTTTAATGCCATAGGCATTTAGTGATATGTTGATATACTAATGAACTAGATCAGCTGCCGGCAGCAAGGGAGATTCGAAGAATCCTCCGACCCCAAATAATATGGAGCCAGGGCAGAAAGATGATGATTTTGGCTGAACACTCACAAAATGGAGATACAAAACTGTAAGAGGAAACCAGCATGTCTTAGATTCTTTAACCTTCAAGCGGGCGCGCGGTCTTTTGTAACGGCAGCGGTCGCGCGTAACCTAAAAGACCTATTGGATATTACAGAGTTATAAAACAAAAATTAATTAATAATTATTTATTATTTCGACATGTTAACATTATTAGGACTAAATTATACCAAAAGAAATAAACTTATAAAAGCAAATAAAATACTAAAATTTTCTTTGGATGAAAAAAGCAATTTGGCAACATAAAATTTACTCAGATATGTTTATCTAGCTTTTATATAGTAAAAAAAACAATCAAAATAAGTTGGTATCAAATAATTAAAATTAAAATCATCATGAACTTGGGTCTAGTTTTCTTCAGAATCAGTTTCTTTACCTTGATAGCATTCATTGCAAATGAATGTAGTGTGGGTCCTGCAAATATTTCTCAAACATAATGTACATTGTGTCTTTGATTGCCTCCTTTTGTTTGCTGGGCCTATTTTGCAGCTTCCTCGGCATGTGCTGGAACTACCTACTGCTTGGTTCATAACCAGCGTCTTCAACACTCATATTCAAATGCTCTCTTATGTTTCTTTTGAGTTTTATTGGAAGGTTCACCATCGTAGCCCTTCCTTGAACGTACTCTTTTGTCAGTTGAATGCCTAATTCACGTAAATATGTTCGCCTTTTCTGCATAATCACTTGATTTACCCTCAAAATTACCATGGCATTTATTCCAGCAATATACAGAAGACAAAAAGATTTTCAATGGCCATCTATTATTCTTCCTTGACGTCGAATACATCTTCACGCTTCTTTTTTTTTCACTCTGTTATTTTTATATTTTTGCCACTTTGCATTGTTACCTTATCACACCCTGTAAAATATGTGCTTATATCTGAAAGAGGCATATCCTCTTCATCTGAATCCAAGCTGCTTGATTCCTCAACAGATTGAGCTTCCTCTGGAACTAGAAGGTGGTGGCGGAAGGTCCTGAACCTTGGTCACTGAGCTCCAATTCCCGTTATCTTCTCGTTGTATTTGCGCAAGTATTGCACGACTATTTAGTGGCCTACGAGGTATTTTATATAAAAAAAAAAACACTATTACAAACTTAATTCGATGATATTTCAAAAAATAATATCTCGCGTTGAGCGTCGCGCGTAACCTTTTCGACGACAGGCGCGTGACGTGCTTTCGACGCCTGCGCCGCAATTAAAGCAAATGCGATTTGTGTTCTCCAGAGGGCGCGGGGAAGGCAGGTAAAATATTTATTTCGTGCACAATGAAACAATGACAGGCTATTAGGAATGGGAAGTACGTGCGATAAGAAATAACAATATCATGAACGAAAAGGTATCGAGTGCGGTCGATTCGACGCCGCGCGACCGCTTGAAGGTTAAGACATGTGAGATGGGTTTGGGTGGTAACCCGCACTGGGCCTACAAGATGAATGGCCAGTTCTCTCTCGCATACAGGAGGTCGGTGGCCCAACCCTGGGAACGATAAAGGCTGTATAAGCTGGTATTTTTGGGGTTCAGTACCCAAATAGTTCAAAGGTCCCTATTACTAAGACTCCAGTGACCATCTGTCTGTTTATCTGTCAGATATCTGGTGGTCTGATGAATCCTGATAGCTAGACAGTTGAATTTTTTACAGATGATGTTTTTCTGTTGCCACTACAATAACAAATAAAGTTTAAGGAGAACTTTATTTCTTATTGTAGAACTTTATTTGTTAACTCCATCGAAAATCATTTTTACGCACGTGGTTTTACTTACAGAGATCTCATTCTTGAATTATAAAAATGTATTTTTAAATGATTTAGGTACACAAAGAAATAGCTACATATTTTGTCGTGAGCCTGAGTTAAATCTACTCTAAGCTGGGATTTAAAAATGTGAGAACGAAAAATATTTTCGGAACAGCTTAGAAAATGAGCTTTCGGCTTTTCTCAACAATACCTACTGCTTTACGGAAAGGTAAATTCTAGGCTGATTTTTAGCATAATATAATCCTGGGTACTTATTTATCCATATCATAGGAACCTTATTTTTTGCTCAACAGTAAATCCAATTTGATTCCATACAAAAACCAGGTAGATTTTTAGTAAAATATTTAACGCGTGTGTCGGAAAAATTTAAACCTCATATTTCTATAAAGTACGCTTGTTATTAAATATTAAATTTCGGAAACTGTGGAAATTTAATTACTGTATTAAAATATTCAATGCACAATAATTTTCAAGAGTATGGAGTTATTATTCATGATTCCCATTTATGTCAACAACTTTAATAGCAAACTAGTTTTTATCCGTGACTTCACTCGCCTTAGGTCGAATGTAGGTATTCCCACGGGAGCGTTTGTAACTTCGTATTAGAGTATTTTTGATTCGAATTACTGTATCTCTACAGATGACTGATTTTTCCAAACAGAAATTGCTACAGGATTTGTAACAAACAATCCCTTGATTCAACCGAAAGAAATCGTTAAAAAGGTAAAGAAAATCCTACACAAATGGGTTCGTTTTCTTAAAAGAAAATTCTTGACATCGGGATTTTAGGCATTATCGCACAATGAATGCTCGGACCTTCTTGGATTCCAACAATATCTCGTTCAAAGTACCGACCAAGGTTTAAGGAAAATATCCCTGCCACATAAAAAAGTAAGTTGTTTTGAAAATCGAATAAAGAACTTAGATAATGTTTATTTTGGCGCGAAACGTGGAAAACGTCGGCCATTTTATTGGCAATATAGTTTTATATAGCAAGTCTAATTTTATGCATAGTGTAGCTACAATTTGTTGATTTACGAGGACTATTTAGGTTAAAAAATAATGTTGATTTTTAGATCCCTAGCACTATAAATTAATGGAACGATGACATGAAGTTCAATTTGGGACAATGTATTGATTTTTCTTCGTCTTATATTATTAGAACGGTCAGCTTAAAAGCTATTGTTTGTATTTCGATAAACTTCGGGCGGGTTTACGAGTACTTTCATAAAGGCGGAATTGGTTGTGACAGTTTCACAATTTTACTTGTTATTAGATATTGTAGTGACGTGTCCTAGTTTCGGGACAAACGATTTGTGTTATATATTTTATTACAATTCGAAGTAATTCCTTCAAATCTTTATAGTATCTTCTACAACGTTTTATCGTAAAAGACTGCTAGTAAACTAAAGTGTTGATTGATCATTTACAGTTCAGATAAAGTAATTATTCTCGGCAGACATAAAAGTGATTTAAAGCCGAGATTCTTTTGGTCCTTTCATCCAAACTGACAAGAAAATATGTTTACGGCAGATTTCTTCACGTTCTTTACAACATTATAAGACCACAAATTCATTACAGTCTTCATGAAAGCGGTATTTATTATTTCTGTACAAAATAAATTTCATGTTGAATTAACTTTATTTATCGACACAGTGGACTCGAAGGACTAAAAATAAATGACGCAAGAATGTCACCTTTTAAAAATAAATGCCAAAACATTCTCGGAATTCTTTTCAGTTCAAAAACAAGACATGTTTGAGGGTCGTGCAATCAATCATTCAGCTTAAATTTTGTATTTATAAACTCTTTAATTAACCTACTTTCAAAGTTAATTGGATTTGCCTCCGTTCTTCGTAATTAGCGGGAAAAATAGGTTTCTTATTACTCGCTACGTGGTGTCTTACATTTTGACGATTTAATCGTACGCTGAAACGTTTCCATAAATAAATGTATTAGAATTGTATAACAAGGATAAGAAACAATAAAGGGTGTAAAACATCTCTTAGCGAATACGAAAGGTACTTGTTCTCCTCGTCATCCTGATCATTTTCTTGTACTACACTATACCTGGGAACCTTCCAGTTACGGAGATATAGGGGTCAAAGTTTTTTTTTAAATACCACTTTTTGTCGCATGATTTTTACTTTAAATATCTCTACGACCTCCGTACTATTCAATCCATCCACCCGCACAATGTTTTGAGTGCGTTACATTGAGTTATACCACAAAACATGATTTATAACCTCAAAAAAAAAGTTGTTTCCCAGCAATATTTTTTGCGGAAAGTTACTTAGTTTGATATACAGAATGCTTGGTTAACGGCTTTGTGATGAGGTGAAATACATCCTGTATAGTACCAGGGCTGTATGAAATCAAGGTTAGTAATTTATTAGTTTACAAATAAATGCTCACAAAATGCTTTGCAGTGAGCACGGCTACTTCACCACTTATTGAATTTAGCACCACCAATATAGGCTATTATCGTCACGCCAACCTGTGATTTCTGAGCGAAATTGTAAATTATACAACTTTTTTATATTATTATTATGCACTTTATAAACGTAAAACGAAATTCAATTTGATATTATTATTTATTATTATTTTTATTTGCCACGCGTGATTTTCGTAAAATGCCTTTTCAAACTATTTTTATTGGCTTGACATATAAAAATATACATTTTTTTCGGAGAAATACTTTACAAATGATTAAATGTCACCTAGCTTGATTTCAATACCTGTGTTTTTTTCTTCTTCATAACTGGTGAGGAAAAATATAACTTCATATTTTCATAATTTTCATCACACCTATTCTTTGCTTGGATCGTGGGAACTAAGCATAATATTTTTTTTTACATCCTGGATCAGTGTTTAGACTTGTAATCAAAGAATAGAATAGAATCTTCTTAGTATACTAGCTGACCCACACAACTTCGTCTGCGTCACATAAGAGAGAAAAACCAAAGGAAAAAAAAACCGTTTTTGCAATATTTTTCATTCCTGCTGCGCTCCTAATGGCCATAGCGTGATGTTATATAGCCTATAGCCTTCCTCGATAAATGGAATATCCAACGCAAAAAGATTTTTTCAATTCGACCCAGTAGTTCCTGAGATTAGCGCGTTCAACCAAACAAACAAACAAACAAACTCTTCTGCTTTATAATATTAGTATAGATTATGTACACCATTCCATTCAAGTAACGAAAACGAAAACATTTCAAATAGGGTTGAAAGCAACAAAAGCAATAGGAGGCGCCACTAATACCCATACAAAGCTGAGTGATTCGCTGCTGCGCTGAATTTCACGGCATCGATCCCCGCATTGAACAATAAATTGCACGGTAGTTGTTTCAAATTCTTATTCCATTCAACGCTTTATAAAAGAAAAAGAAAATACATCTCAACCGGTACCGAGTAATTCCTGGCTTTAAAACCCAATACTTAACACTTTCTCTCAATAACCAATGTTAAACAAAAGTATTTTATTTCGCTTCCAAAATTTTTACATTCCGAGATTAATCTTCGGATGAATCTTAAAGACTTCGAGCGATTAAGATTTTTCTTAAGATACCGCTGCGGTTTACTTTTCATATTATGTATTTATATCTTAACCTCTTTGCAGGTTTCTTATGACTCAATGAAAATAAAGGCTTAACGTAAAATAAGTAAAAGATATTAAACATGTAACGTGAACACACTATAAAATGGGCCAATTATAAACTGGCTTTTCATTTTCACAACCAGGCCACGATTTCCGCGGCTTGTAACCTCATTAGCAGCATAACATAATTGCAACATTGCACGATGTTATTCACGGCTTTTAAAACTTTACTTAAAAGCTTTGTTCGTGGGAACTTCCCTGGAACCGACAGTTCCCCAGGTAAATGGTGATACCTTACTTTGCCTTCCATAATAACAACTACCTAAGTATCGTTAAGCTTCGTTTACATCGGAGATTCTTGGAGTTTCTTGGCTGTTGGCAGGAATATTCATACAAGACAGACCAGCATCATTTATGCTACTGGTGTTTCACGTTTATGTCGTGTAAAGCCACAACTGTACGTGCAAAATAGTCCCAGTCACTCCGATATGGTAATAGAAATTCATAATTATCTACTGAAGGAAGCATGTTGCCAATTGTGAGGTGTGTATTTGACTTGTTAGTTCTACTGCAGAGCCTAGACAGGTTGCATATCCCTTTTATAGCGATTTTTAAATCTAGAGCAACGGAATTGATATAAGCCTCCATAAAGTTATATGGGTTAATGCCTGAAATAAACGATATTATATATATAAAGTTATAAACCAGATCTATTGGTTTGAGCAGCCACTTGCAGTTGTGGTCATCACCGGTTATTTTGCGGTGTCTCTTAGACACAAGAGTGAGAAATCATCAGGCGATTCACGATTCCGAGTCTCATATGAACATTTGACGACTCGATTAGCGTAGTGGTAGTGAGGCTGCCTTACGTTATTAGGGTCCTGGGTTCGAATCCCGGTAGGAGCAAATGTTTATGTGATGAGCATGGACATTAAATTTGTTTCCGAGTCATGGATGTTTATATGTATAATAAGTATGTGTTTACAAACAAATAGTATGTTTGTAGTATATCAACTATCTGGAGTCCACGACACAAGCCTTGCTTAATGTGGCACCAGGTGGCGCTGTGTGTTAATGTCCAGCGATATTTATTTATTATTTATTTTCGCTTCTCGATAGTCGAGAAACTCATCTCGTGTAAGACGAGGCCTTAAAATAAAGTCCTTAAACTGAGACCCATTTCTACGTAGGAGTTAATTATAGAAGAGAACAATAGAATGTATGGTAGACCGATGCGTAGGAGCTTTGACCTCGGGCTTACCTTCACAATGGTATCAATATTGGACCTTTCCTTTAGGTATAACGGCCGAAATATTAATGTACAATAGGAGCTGACTTGAATATTCATCAAACGGTACGTAATCGCTTTACGGTTTAAATGCCTGTCTGTTATAAATTAGGAGTAAAGCTCCTAGTAACAGGGGTTGGTCTTAGGACGCACGAGGTGCTTACATATGATATTCTACACTGGAAGAAAAACTAGCCTTTCACCGACATGCGCAGCGTTGAAACAATGCTATTATTTTTATAGGCTTTTTCCTTCGGTAAAACTACTCTACTTTAATAGGTCTTTTCCCGTACCCACTGGTGTTTCGATAAACAAAGAATATCCAATCCGTATCACCTACCTGTCACTTGATTCATAGAAATATAAAAGATACCTTTTCTGGGACGTTTAGTTTCTATGCAAAATGTCAAACAGACTGAGATAGCTACCTACCGAAACCGTCTAGTAAGTTATTGTAAATGGCCGTCTGTGCTCTTCTATCGCAAAGCCAAATTAAAAAAAAAAAACTTGCCAGTCAGTTAAGTAACTATTTTATTTGATGAGACACACACCTTATGTTTAAGGGCAGTTACAGATTAGCGTAATTACGTTTAAGCTCGTTTTTGAACGTGTACGCGCGTTCAGTTTTATGACGAGCGTAAAGTGGCGCGCGTGTACGCGCGTAGGCCGATGTGAGCCTATACGCCTTATAAGCTCGCACCTCGAAACTTAGAAATTTCAACGTTGGTACTGCGATTGGCAATGAAAGAACTCCCATCTATCTCATATCTGTATGAGGGGATAGATATGGTAAGTAGAGACATTCTGTCTGTCAGACTAATGAGAACATACAAATATATACCACGCTTGTTAGACGGACTGAAGACCGCAATATATTTTTATGAGCAACGAAAGGACGCTGCTGAAGCTGCCTCTGTTGCGTTATGTAACGTTATCGCAGTAGCTTCATACTTCGGAGCTATACGTCCAAGAGTCACATGTCTGGAGAAAACTGTTTGCGGAGAAAACAAATGAATGAAAATTTTTAGAGCTTCCGACGAGACTTGCAGAGTAGCGCGAGCTACTCATGCGAGATTGCGAAGTTACGAGGGACGAGCGCAGCGCAGACACCGAAGAAACGGGAATCGACACAATGACAGATTTTTAATTTTCATCCGTCAATTTTAGTCCATGGAAATGGTACACTTTACCTTGCATGAAATCCGATAGTTCTGATATTTCGTAAACTTTCATTTTACCGCACCAAAGGTCAAAAAATTTCAGAAACTAAAAAAATATGAAAAATTTATGGTTTTCAAAATTTCACAATGATCCGGAGGGGTTTCGGAGGCTAAAACCCAAGACTGAAAGTTTGATAATGGCCAAAAGTGGCAAAATCGTGACCTATTAGTTGTTGGGAATTTATCAGATAACAACAGTACCTACACATAGGTCTTCTTCAAAAATATATTTACGTGCCAGCTGCAGTAGTTAATCAAGCGTATATTTGGCACTAGTTGGTATTATGATATTTATAATAATCAGGTGATTTATGCTTACCTCGTGTATGTAAACAGAAAGGGCCACTTTTGGCTCAGTATGTAGGTGATGCATGGATATTGTGAAATAAATTTGAAACATGTTTCAGGTACAGACAAAACAAGAACTCAAACACAAATCATTTATTTCAATTGGACCATTACGGCACTTTTGAATATCAATAAACGAAAGAAAGCGATTCTAGAGTCACAGACACAAGGCGTAATAATTTGAGAAAGTACTGTAGTTGCCCATTCCCTAGCGTAGATCTCTATGGAGAAGAACTAGTAAGAAACTCCATATATACGAAAAAGTATGCGTAGCTTCCGCTTGTACTACATTATTAATAACTTCAGAATTAAAAAGCGTCGTAAACTAGTAATCAATTTACTAGTTTAATCATCTAAAGTAAGTACTTATAACTCGTCTAAGTAATTAATACAGAAGTCCCTTCCGTGTAAACAGTTTTCCCCAACCGCCAACATGGCCACAAGGTGTAAACAATAAATAAGGTCATAATCCATACGTAGGCTGTTATATGGAAGTTTTACGAGTTAATCAGTTTGGAAGGAAACTCACCCAGATGTGGCTAACAGCTGGGTATGTTGTGGCCAAATATAGCCTTTACTAGCTTTTGCCAGCGTAGGTATAGGGTAGACGACTAACAATAATAATTAGTGCGTTAGGTAGATTGTCAACAATTAATATTTGACCCGTATTTTATAAACCAAAATTGACGAAGTACGACGTTTTTAAAATTCTCAATACGTCACGCCTAGGTATAATTTTTAACGAGTTTTAACGTCACTCCCGAGTTTTAATATATTAAAATTATAGTTTCATGACAAAAATATTTTTCATTCCTTTATTTTATTTCTTCAAAAGTGTGTTGATAAACGCGGACATTGTTTATTGCAGTTCTCGGCTCAAAAACACCCTCGCTTACGGCTCGTGTGTATATTACACACGAGCCGTAAAGCCGAACAATGTCCGCGTTTATCAACACACTTTTGAAGAAATAAAATAAAGGAATGAAAAATATTTTTGTCATGAAACTATAATTTTAATAAATAATAATAATAAAATAATAATTGTCTGTCAGTTAGATTATCATCAAATATTTGACCCGTATTTTTTCATTTGTTACTTTAAAACCAAAATTGACGAAGTTAAGACGCTTTTTAAATTCTCTTTTTGAGTTCTGCAATACGAGGCCCCCACTCCCGAATTTCGATGCGTTTTATCTTTGTCAATATTCATTGATTTACAAAAACATAAATACGTGTCCATAATTTTCCAATACTCTAACTGACGGACTAAATAGATTTGTAATATTTTAATACTGTCGACAAGCACCCAGCACCCCTGACTCAACTAAATTGTGTTCGTCTTAAGAATCTGATGTGGTTGCTACCTACTAGATACCTACCTATCTACCCACATGAACGGAACCTATGTATTCTCCCGTGGTAAGTATTTGTATAGCTCAATATCTTTGGAAAGGAAAGTAATGCTGAGAAAGCCTGATATTGCTCGGTTTCTTTCATACTTAGATTGATTTTGTTCATTTCATTTTGGTAGGTTATGATTATGCTTATTTTAGTAGCGTGGTGTCGATTGCATGCAGTAAGGATATTTTTTATATTTGTTTTATTTTTTTATAGCCTGTTGAGTGTCTCACAGCTGGGCAAAAGCAAGGAAGGAGAAAGGTAAGCGTGTTTGAATGTGAGGAATACGATAGGAAAACAAGATTATTAGTTACAATGAAGCCTCGATTTGGGAGAGGCACAAAATAGGCACAAAATCATTTATATATCCTCATTTGCCTAGCCTTTTCCCATCCATGTTGGGGTCGGCTTCCAGTGTAATCGGATGCAGCTGAATATTAATATTTTACGTGGAGCGACAGCCTATTTCACCTAAAAAAATATAAAAGAAGCTTTAGATAAAAATACATTATCCATCTGGAAATTAAGGTAATTTGTTTTCTTTTCTTTTTGCGATCGTATATTTCTGAAAACCATCTTCAGCTGGAATCAACAATTAAGATGACAAACGTGGTTGCCCACACCGTGAGGTGTGGGCAACCACGTTTGGTTGCAATAATGCAACCACAATGGTTACAATAATGTACCCCGACGCCCCTGAGAACTCAATTGTGTTCAACTTAGGTTCTGATGTGGTTGCATTAAGTTCTCTCAAGGGCCTTTGTGTTCAAGAGTCAGTGAGGTGGAATAACGAAGCCCTCATAGAACTGTTTGCTAGTAAATTCAGACCTGATTTAGTGCTTAAGTAATTTTGCTTTTTATCCATAATATTCAGTAAACGGGTTATGTTGTTTAATGACATAATTATCTTTAATGGACAACAATGAAGATAATTGCGGAAAATGTAACTAAAACTGACCAAATTTGAAGACACTATAATGATCTCACACCCACCAACCGGCATTGTGTACGCATAGTCGATAATGGCCCACTCTTTCTCAGAGAGTAGGCCTGGGTCCCAGCAGTGGGAACAATATAGGCTAATTATGCCTACCCTAATTAAAATATGCTTATTAAGAAAGCTCCAATCTAAGTAGGAGCCCAAAAAGAAAAACCAACGCCTAAGTATTAAGTTTACAAAACACACGAACATTTAAGCCAAGTACTGCCATATTTTAACGAGCCTTCCAAAACGTCCAGTTGTACGCTTATGGTTATGATAAGTGTGCTTCAAAATGTTCCTTCCTTGCCAATAAAGTCTTTGAACCAACTTCAACTTTATAAGAAGGTAGTTAAGGTTGAATTTGAAGAGATCGATGGAAGTTTAGAGTTTTCAAGAAGTGTACTTTGACTTTGTTAGACGTTGGGATAAAAACGGATGGTTTTGTATGCAGACTTTCGTCTCTCATCCATCCATAATTGATTTACTAGAGAAAACTTGAAGCGTCTTGATGTTAAAACAGTTCGGTGGATTCAAACAGTAATTACCGTTAAGAGTGTCCTCATCAATCAAGTGAATTAAATCGAGTTTAATGTGAGTATCATAATACTGAAAGTAGGTACTTACAGGCCACTGCAGATGTTTGATGAATTAGCTTGGATGAGCTCAAATACATACCCAGCAATAAAATTGAAATGAAAGAAATCCACAAAAAGAAAAATAAACCTTTTTGATCACTGGCCGCAGGTATAAATATGTATTTTTTGGTTCCACTAACCGCCAGTAGCGAAGGGTAATTTTTTGTAACAGGTAAGCCGGTATGGTGCATATTCTTAAAAATGTTTGAAAAAACCGTAGTTTTAGTTATATTTGGGCAATCACGTCCTAACTGAATAACCTACATTGTTTTACTTTTGGCATTAAGTAGACTCCAGAACAGTGGTTGTTCCGAAGGGACGCCGGTAGGTTTCGAGTTGTATGAACCCCTTGCCACTGCTAACCGCAGTTTCGCAGTTCATCAGAATATAGTGTAGTAACTTGAAATGTAAATTTAGATTTTTTTTATACCGTGTTTAGAAATCGATACCGATCATATCTGAGTAGTTTCGCTAGAAAATTTATCTGGGCCTTATAGACCTTCTTATTTCAACAAAATAATGCCCTAAATAGAACCAGTGAGTTATACAGAAACACATAATACTTCGCGAAACAAAAACAAGATAGCAAGTGGAAAGAGTTCAATTTCCTTCGTCGTGTTTATTTAGGTAGGCTTATCAACACAAACATAAATAGCATGTGTCTGATAGTCGGAACGCTTACAAAAGTATATAAACAAACGTTCGCTTATTTAATCAAGGCGACCTACAAAGCGAACTTACCGAAATAGACCGAAATGAAATTCGCATTGCCAAAACGGTTTGCTTAACTGAAAGAAACGGACAAAGATTTGAATCGCCATCACGCCAGGCGTGGAGATGGCGTGACGAGCTGGATAGAAACACCGACCAGTGCAGCAGTGGTGCAAATTGGCCCTGGATCTAACGATTTGGAGGTCATAGGGCTATGGCTATGGCTGGCTATTAGACACAGTAACGGGTAACACCAGAGACGGCAGGGTATGGAATTTTACCACCGGCCAGTTCACACAGATGATGTCAACGGCCAATAACATGCTGCGATATACCGAGGGCCACCAAACCCCAGGGACGATAAGGTCCTGCCTTATCGTCCGCGCGAGTGTAAGGTGTACGAGTAGATCAGTATTATTAAAATGCAAATATCAACGAAAAAACGAATTTTACGATTTAAATTTTTAGTAATACAAGAAAAAATATGTTATTTATGTGTGTTGTTTTTGGGTTTTTGTGTGTTTTCGTTGTTTTTTTTAGTCTGTTTTTACAAACAAAAAAGGTATACATATGATGTAGTATATCAACTATATGGTGTCCACGGCAGAAGCCTTGCTTAGTGTGGCACTAGCTGTGTTAATGTCCAGCGATATTATATTATTTTACATTTTATCTTAGCTCGGTAAGTAATAAAATATGGCTATTAAGATTTTATCGCTTGTAATAAAGTGTAATGATATCTCTGTAAACTGAAAATTTTAACGAGATGCTCGAATATAATCTGAAACTTGCAAAAGCTCAAGATCAAGAAAAATACACAACTTTTGGCAAAGAGAAACACTTCCTGAGAAATTGAAATCGAGAATTCTCAACAGAGAAACCATTATTAAGATGAAAAGCAACGAGATATTATAATTTATGCCTTTTTTTTTTTTTTTTTTTTGGATGGGAAATCATCAAATGACTTCTCCCACTCTGGGCGGAGCGGGAGGGAGTGTCAGACTCTTACTGACTAAAACCCATCCATGTTCCTTCCTCGCCCTTTATGTTCCGGGGCCGCGGTATCTCTTTCGAACAGGCCCGCAACCCCGGCAGGATAATTTATGCCTTACCTCAAAGAAAAATAAAGAGTTCTCATAACGTAGTAAATAATATAAGTAGTAGATAATATTTAAAATTACGAGAGGATCCTTGTTCTTTGATTATAAAAATATTTGAGTAAACTTGTTAGCCGTTGCAGCTGCCATTGCCTAGGAGCGAATAAAACAACGAACGATGAACAAGATAAAAATGCAGATTTATGTCTCTTACTTATATTACCCTTACCTAGAGTAAAATAGGTAAAAAAAAGAAAACCCGACTGAAAAACAGCGAAATAATAAAAACTTTTTTGCAAAAAATAAAACCGACTTCAAAAAAAAACAAAAAAGTGAAAAATAACTTTAGCTTCTGAAGTCGGTGACCTTTGTTTGTTTGCTTTAGTTTTTTTGTCACCGACTTCAGAAGCTAAAGTTATTTTTCACTTTTTTGTTTTTTTTTGAAGTCGGTTTTATTTTTTGCAAAAAAGTTTTTATTTTTCACTTTTTAGTGGTTCACATGTGCTTGATACATGGAAAGTGCATACCGTTACAATTGCAACAAGCCCAAACACGACTATGGTACATTGTCTCATTATGGAGTTCCGTGACTCTTGGCTTCATCATCAGATCTGATGGTAGAATGGTTCTTATCAAACGCAAATGCTTCACTTGTTGTAGAAAATACCAAAATCGCAACACGTTTTCATATAAAATCTGAAGAGTTCCCTCGATTTCGCCAAGATTCCATCATCAGATCACGACTTGGTGGCTATGGGACCATTTGGAAAGAATACCCTTTCCAACAAAAAAAGAATTTTCCAAATCGGTTGGCAAGCGACGGAGTTATGCCCGAACAAACATAAAAAAAAAAAAAAAAAAAATAGAAACATCCGAATTGAGAACCTCCTCCTTTTTTAGAAGTCGGTTAAAAAAATAGAAACATCCGAATTGAGAACCTCCTCCTTTTTTAGAAGTCGGTTAAAAAGAAAAGAATCAGATTTTAAAGAAAAGGAAAAGTAGTAAAAAGATAGAAATATAAGTCATGCCCCCATGGTTACGCATTTTGCTAATTGGTAGTCTATGTAGCACGATTTGAGAGCATAATTACAAATATACCAACATAATTATGCAGTAGATACGCGTGAAAAATTGGATTTTATTAGGCGTGAGTAACCCTGCATTTTATGTCGCGCAGGTAGGTAAAAAACCATTTATAAGTCAACAAAATCAGAAGATCAGATTGGTGTTTAGCCCAAATTGAGCCGGGCTTACAGTGAATCAAGTGTAATGCTTCTAAACCGTCTGTCCCAGACGTTGACTGATTGCTGGCTTACTGTTCCCTTCGATTTTGTTACTTCGTGTTGTTTTCATGTTCACACGTTCAGCGATTATTGGTAGTACTTGCAACTTGTAACTTTGCAATTTTATGAAATAATCGTAGTTAAGACCTATTTTTACCGACTTCTAAAACAAATATTAGGTTCTGTTCTGTGTCGTTCAAGTGTGTTTTATATGATATTTTGTAATAGAAAGAGTGACAAAGGAGTGACCTCATAGGTTGAATTCTAAAATAAATAAAAACATTCATTTCAGGCCCATAAAATATTACAAAACATACAGTTCTTTAAATTATAGTGTGCAATGTACACACAAATAAATACAAACGTATCTTCTAATAAGTGGTCTTTGCGTTTACGCAAAAATATTTTGTAATATTGTTGGGTACTTTATCAACTTCGTTTACAAAGCTTTTAGTTTCATCTAAGATACTGAAATCTAGTTCCTAGAAATATATTTTCTGCAGAAATGTTAGTATAATGTTTCGTATATTTGTTTTTTGTTTTTTTTGTTTCAATATTTCTTACAATAATGGACCATGACTCAAGGCTACTTATAACTTCAATATTTGGTAGAGCGATCTCATCTATCTTCGCCTTCTTTGCCCCGTGAATGACAAGACAAATCCTTTATATATCTGATGCCGTATATTTCACACCTTTTCACTCGTACGGTGACAGAAAAATATACCAAAAGCGATTTATGAAAAATATTGATATTCATAAAATAGTTTCGGTAAGACTGTTTTTAACAAAAATTCATTTTCACCTGTTTTTTCAGGTAGAAAATTTTTACTGTCTTTTTAATAGTTTTGTGCTATTTCGAGTGAAAAATCTAAAATGCAACCCAAGGAGGGTTCCATTTTTGCGTATTCGTTTATCTTCACTCGGCAAAAAAACAATTTCATTTTTGCAGACGCTTTTCAATTGGCGCAAAGTGCTCTCTAATCGAGCAGTTAACAAACAGAACAGTGAAAAGCCAATAAAGTCGAGATTACAAGCTGATTTGATCTTATCTGCTATCCACACACGAAGCGGTGTTAAAGCGAGTTTTCATGCAAATCGTACATTGGTATGCAAGGGTGATAACGTATGGACAGCAGCAAGTTTGCAGGCCGTGCAATTTGACGGCATTGTTATTTGCCACTGGGAACTAGTTACAGGGGTTGTGCACCCCTTTGTTCTGTAGCTGTGACAGGGGCTGTAATTACCCGCTAACAAGACTCGTGTTCGAGACGTTTGTTATCTTCTTCTTGGCTCTAGTGATTCGTAGTGTAAGCGAGATTCATTTAGCGCTGAAGAAAAAAGAAGAATTCAAAACGTTGTTCAGAGACGCACACTTGCATTTAATTGTATTTAATTTGTTAGTTTCTGTCAATCGTAGTTACAGCATATATTTTTAATAATCGTGTATTTTTGCATCCTCTCAAAGATTGTTGACAATACCTGATGTTTGGATTATTACTTGACCAATCTGGCATATTTAACCATCTCCGGGTCAAGGTTTGACTTTCTTATCATAACCAAATGCTTGCAGAGCACGACCTTTGATTCCAACAAAACGAAAGCATAATTCAGTAATAAATCAGTAGTCTATATAAAAACGTAAATTACCACTTTGGGACCAAAAGCTATGCCAAATAACATGCCTCAGTGTTCTGCCAACAGAATCGCTTCATATTTTCTGGAAGTTACTGCCACTTTATGAATTATGTGTCGTTGTTTTTTGTCCAGATTTCTCCTAGTTAAGTCTTTTAATGTTACTTTTATTTGTTTGTTATTTAGTATGATTTATTGTTATTAATGTTCAATAATAAAGTAAAGGCTTTAATAGTCTAGCCGACTGGAAATCTAAAACAAAAGATAATCGTGGTCCCGATAGTTATTTAGAAATCTAGACGATGAAAAAGTTTAACAATCCGTCATTGCAGTAAAATACTTAGCAAATTACAAATAACGATGAAGAAAGCTTTAACAAAACATAAAAGCAATCTATTTACAACCGAGAACCGATTGCGTCAAAAACGCAAATTCACGAGAATCTGCAGTTCCACTAAATCGATGCTCTGTGAATTTGAGTTTTTTTTGTGGGATATACATTCGAATTGTTTGTTTTTATTCTTTTTTATCGATACGTAACTGTTTTGTGAAGCGTCAGTTAGCTTTGCCAAAGCTTGTGAACGTTAGATATTCGTGGTAGTGAAGCCTTTTTGAGCTGAAATTTAGATAGAACTTTCAACAATTCAGCAGTTTTTTACTTTAAACACTTTTTTGTTGTTTTTTATTCCATACTAGCTGTACCCTAGAGTATTACACGCCACTCTGCTCCTAAGGGGCGTAGCGTGATGTTAAAGGGCCGATAACCTTCCTCTAACATGCAAGACCAATTAGCACTTCATCTCTGAATGTTTGCATCTTGTAAAATATTTACTTGTTTTGCAAAGGTGAATACCTGATTGATCACTACAACAGTTCTTTAATTACACTGCGAAACTATATGAGTGAGAGTTTTGGCATACATCCCGGAACAACGTGGAAGAAGTCGCAAATAAGATTCGAGGCTATAAATAGTTAACATTTTTAAATGTACATCTGTTCAGACTAAACAAAAGCTTATTTTATAGAACTGTGGATCAAATACCACTTGCATTAAGCGATGTTTCGCGACCTCAGACGAAGTGACACTAGGTACGCGATTTGATGTTGTGCAGTACGCGGCCACAACCCCGACTTGCCGCATGATCGACCGAAACTGGTTGCCCAATCAAACTTTCTTCCTTGTCAAAGGTCCTGAAGACAGAAAAGTCGTGGTCGGTGGCTAAGTGGTGCACGACGTCTCTAGGTACCATTGGTTCGCAATGACTCGTAGCATGCACTTAGTATTTATTTGTTTATTTTCTCAGTCTCTTTCAAAACACGACGTGTCTTTTGAGCGTTGTTGTTGTAAACAAATGTTCAGAATTCGTCAATTATTATGACCAAACGAAAGTACTTACATCTAATGCCAAATGTCTTTCAAAATTGTTCACATACTGTAGTATAGGTGTGACAGAAACATTATGGTATTAGTTATGTCCCGGTAATTAAATATTGATATAGTCGGTGGTAAATATAGCAAGACTATTAACTGCAAGAAAGTAAATGTTTTACTCGTTTTGTATGATAGATTTATAATATTTATAAAGTTTGTTATACACGGTATGATACATCGCACCACATATTTTAACTACTGAATGAGTATTATGATTCTAGTATATTGAAATATTTCTTCACCTTTAAACAAAACAATCCGTCTGTTTCTTGCATTTTGCCGTGTGGTTTCTATGAAATAGTTAGTTTGTGCCACGACTCACGGTATTCCATCATGTATAAAAAGAATACAATCATAAATAATCCGCACCATCGTCCGACCACCGCCTTCAATAACGATCTTCTATTTTCACCCTTGTGCTCTAAGTTACAAGGATGAAATGTGGTCGCCGTTAGTGAACTCGGTAGTACCTACCTACACAGCATCACAATTCTAGGAATAGGAAAATTAAGAACTCTCAAATCACTGCAATGAAATTCTTTAGAATCTATTCAGAAAATTTACAGAATTATTCAACCATGAATTTTCCATTTCAGTTATTCAATTCTTACCCTACGACTGAAGTCCTCTCATAGTTTTCATCTCGTTACCTCCGAATAAATTGCAGGAAGGTTTATGTAAGAATCTTGTACGATCCTGTACAGTCTTAACTAAGTCTTATAAATAAGAAAAAAGGGTGTTTTTTCCTATTATTCCTCGACCTCGGTCTAGTCCTTCGTGAATGCGGGGTATATAAGGAAATGTCACTCGAGGCGAGACTAATTTGACCATTTACCTTCGAAGGATTCTTTGGATTAAAAGAGACAGTATAAGTCTTGGGTCCTTCTTTCCTTATCGTGTGGTTAATTGCCTAACCTGGTGTCATAGTTTTAATGCCGCCCGTGGGCCTCTGACTTGGCTTAGTCTTGGGTAAGCCAGCATAACGTATTGAAATGTTTCTTTTCCTGATGCAAGACGAACTTGTGGCAGCAGTGTTGTTTATATAATACCTGCTCACCAATTTGTTTTTCTACTGAAAGGAACAAGATATGCTTCAGTAACGTTTCATTTCTGTCTGTGTTAGGTAGATGGGTGTCGTTTGGACAAGGGAATTCATCTGGCTTGCTATGCACAACGTCTTGACAGTTCTCGACGAAACTAACTTAAGGTTCGGTCAAAGTGGTACAGAAATGTAGGGGCATTATACAAAAGTATTTCAGCAACAAAGGCAACAACTTTTGGGCAATAGCCTACCAGACACAAGACCCATCTGGTCAGAAGGTCTTACTGCTTTTGATTTGGATGAAGATGAATTCATTGGAGATGAAGATCTTTACACCCTGTTCTTCAATATCCCTAAATCAATCATTGTGGTCCCGAACTGATACTTCATCTGCATCTGACAAAGTTTACCAAAGGCCACCAGGTGGTCCACAATTAACGCGCTATGCTTAACCGAAACGACAGGTGTTATCCAGACCTATTCTATTACTAGATCTATTTTCTACTTTCAAAGAAAATTAACTGTCGGGCGTTGTAAATCCGTCCACAAGTCGTCAGTACAAGGTTTGTAACATTCTTTGCAAGGGAGTAAAGTCCACAATGATAATTATGATGATGAGAGTCCATAACGGTCTTATACATTTCTAGTATATTCCGCAGTAGTCCATCCAGTTTTCCTACCATTCTCAGAATACAAGTTCCATTGCAAACTGAAAACATACATCTCGTCACATTTCTATTGTGTGAAAAGTTACAGAAAGTATTCTTTGAAACAATGAAAATGGGAGCTATTCCCAGAAGGCACGGTTCCAACTAGAACGTGTTTATGTCCGAGAGAATGAGAATGGAGTTTTATTAAAGAATGGAATGAATTTTTGCAGGAATTTTGTAAGCAATGTGGGTGAATATCATCCCATTGTAGATTTGGATCGTCACCTATTTATGATATGTCATATGACTATTTTACCAACATGTACTCTATTTTATTAACTTCATCATCATCCACAGCCCAACTTCACCCACTGCTAGGTGCCTATAGGCCTCTCTTTGCATGCCAAGCTCTAAATTGTTGTGCCCGCCTCATCTATGCTATGACAACTATGTCATGTGCCCAGCTCACCATCCACAAGCCCGCGCCTACGGTAGCCGGGGGCCACCACGTGACCCCCGACGCCCGGTGCGTCTCCCGGCGGCTGCGGCGAGAGGCTCTCTCCCTCTCTCGTTCCGTCACCTCCTTTGCTAGCATGACTGCTTAGCAGAAGGAGGTGACGGCTTCACATTCCGTCTCGCTCCGGACCATGGATTGAACTCCTCGCAATGGAAACACCCGGGCGTTTCATCCCGCCCGATTCGCTGCAGCAATCTGCCGAAACAACCGTGGCCGGTGAGGACCTGCGTCTGGTGGAAGTTGAGGACGCCGTGGCGTCTCTCAAGCCTCTCCTCAAAGAGACTTAAGGGGACTCCTCAAGGGGACTTATCGCAACTAACGTGGCGTGAAGCCATCAACAAAGCATTCTGTACATCGAACTAAGAACTTCACTCAAAAATTATTGCTAGGAAACGACTTTTTTTTTGGGGTGACATATCATGTTTTCTGATGGAACTCAATGTAAACATTATGCTGATGGATGGATTGAATAGTACAGGGGTCGTAGAGATCTTTAAAGTAAAATATTACACTAAAAACTTGTTAGTATTTAAAAAAAAACATATGGAAAAGTTGGAAATTTGACCCTCAATATCTCCGAAACTAGAAGGCTCTCAGGTATGGTGTGGAATATTAAATGATCGCAATGAAGAGGAAAATACGACGAGCTCTTCGGTTTTGATAAGAGGTGTTTTACAACCTTTTTAAGAGACCTTGTTGGCAACATACCATATTAATTCAACTTTAAAATCCCTTTCAGAATTTCACTCCTTTCACTCCTGCACCTCTATTCCTCCTGTCTAACCCGGTACCTACTACTTGTATTATAAAATAAATAATAATAAATAAATTTATAACGACTTCCAAGTAGTATCGTTCAATTTAAATAGGTATTCTATAGGATAGGTAATCTAAAACATATATCTTTGCCAAAGACGTTTACATTCTCTTTTTAGTGTCCACGACACAAGCTTTGCTTAGTGTGGCACTAGATGGCGCTGTGTGTTAATTTCCAGCGATATTTATTTATTTACATTAGCTCATACGTAAGTAGGTACGTTTTATTTTTGAAATACATATCTCATGTAAAACCACATGCTTTTAAATTCCAAAATTTTGTAATACAGTAACTGATCTATTTACCATGACAATTCTGAATTGCCCAACTTTTTTTTTGTGACAACTAGTTGGACCTAGACAACTGACATTATCATTCATATTTCATATACAGTGATAATATACAGGTTGTTACCAATCAACTCAATATGTACTTACATAACCTTACATTAAAAAAAAAACATAGGAATAGTACGTACGTACAGTGCCGACCAAAAGTCGATAGGCAATCTCACAAAGCAATAGCTTGACGTTTAGTTTGACTTACGACCTTCTACTTTCAACAAAATAGATATTGTCAGCAACTAGTTGTAGTTCATAATTTCAATGCCAATATCTAAGACATGATGGCCTAGCGGTTGGGCCCGTCCAGAATTAAGAGTGAATCAGTAAGCCGTGAGTTCAAATCCCGCACAGTTACTTTTAGACTTTTTGTAAGTTTTTACTCTACAGAAATATTATATTCTTTAACTTGTTTGCTTTGTTCACACATTTCGTAAAGTTAAGGAGGTAGATAGAAAAATAAGTCAAGAATTTTGTTAGATTTCTGTGAGGTAGACATGAATTTTATGAATATTTTAACTTGATCGGAATGAACTTTGTCGTTTGGTTGTAGTCATACATAATACACAATATAATGTGGTAGTTGATGGTCAGTGACGTGTGGTTTAATAGATAGCGATATTGTTGTTGGTGTGATTCTTAAAATGCGGGCAAATATTAATATTAAGGCGAGGGCGACTATTATCGCGAATTATCCGCGCTTCATAAAAGTGAGTATTATAATTATTTATGAATTGTAACTTAAACATTAAAAATTAAAAACGAATGGGTATTATAAATTGTTCATTTATTTGGTGACCTGTGGTTTACTTAATTCGTTGTTTTTTTTTCAAACTATCATGCAAGATAAATAATTAGTGTTTATTATTGGATTTATAAATGCAGAGTGAATGAAGTCACTTTAGTATTTATTACAGCTGCCTAACATCATTTTTTTTGTTTAGAGAAATGCAGTAAGTCTCTGGATCAAAAGGTATGAGGAAGAAGGGAGCCTTGCAAGTAGACAGCGAAGTGGAAGGTCGTCGCTTATTAGCGAAGCGCAGCGACAACATATCGTGGGCGAGTATGAAACCAATGGTTTCACACCTACGACACACTCAGTCTCACTCGGAGTCACCGCAAACTGTTCGCCGTGCCGTCCACGCTGAAGGCTTGCATCACAGAAGATCAGCTAAAATGCCCTTCTTGACAGAAAGACATAAAGAAGAACGATTACGTTTCGCACGGGAATATTTAGACTTTGACTGGATTACTTCCATTTTGTTCCGGTTCGCGGTCGCCACTCCAGAACATTTCGACCCCATCGGCCATCCGTTCTGCGAGCAATGTGCCCTGCCCACTGCCACTTAAGTTTAGCAATTCTTCGGGCTACGTCGGTGACCTTGGTTCTCTTGCGGATGTCTTCATTTCTGATGCGATCACGCAAGTAAACTCAGAGCATAGCAATAATGGGGGTTATACAAAATATTAATCCCTAATGTTCTAGTTTTAATTAGACGTGTTACAAAATGTTTAGCGAAATTAATAATTCCTAAATTGAGGTTTAGTTTCAATCTTCTTTTCTTCAGGAAAATGAACACTTAAACTATAACCTCAATATGAGTTACATTTATTGTGACGTCACATAAAAAACATATTCACGAAGTATAAATTATGTATTAGTTTTCAGTAAGCAAGCTCTGTTGAATACCGATAGATAGAAGTGGGTATCAACAATTATATTTGTGTGATTAGAATATCCTTGTTATGTTAATAAAAAATGACTTCAAAGTGGGTATACAGATACACAAAAAAATCTTATGAACGGTTACAAGAGAACTTCTTATATCTAGGTAGGAATGTGACGTTACAAAACTTATTAAAGTTGTTAATTATAATATGAATAAATGAAACGAATAAAACAATTTTTGTTATCTGTCAGCACGACTTTTTTTTCCACCTTCCAACACCGAAAAAATATTCCACAATCACATAAATAGTTATGATGGGTTATTAACTTATATTTAAATCTTTATAAAAATAAATAATGAGCATGAACCCATTTCAAAATAAATACCTAAGTAAATTTTTTTGGTATAAAATACAAATATTAATAAAAGTGGTTACAAAAAAAAAACCCATATTATGTAAACAGGATTTGAACTCAAGACACGTTGATCGTGAACCCACTGCTTAACCCAAACAGCTATCAACACCTGGTAGTTATGGTCGAATTTTAGCTATCCAATGCAAATACGATCATGCGTTTGCTGCGTGTATAACAAAAGAGACGGTAATATATATCTTTTTGTTTCGTGGAGAGCGACGCGACAGCTTGCGACAGTAGGCGACTCTGTAGCTGTGGTGTGCGTAGGTACTGTATTGAGACAGCTTACACATACAGCTGCACGGACCCTCGCCCGTGCGTTCACAGCAATATGATCCTTCGCGTGCCTGTGAACTTATGAACGCTTACTGTACATAATTGTTCAATATATTGGTAACCAGAAGGTATCGGTAAGAAAATTCTTCTTACCGGTACCTGATAATATGATTAAAAATCCAACACATTTTTTTTAATGTTTAATTGTAGTTATTGCTGCTAGAATCATTCCTTGTCTCAAATCCTCAGGAATCTCGTAAAACATTGGAATTGATAAAGTAGGTACTTCTCTTCTATTTACTGATTGAACACACCAAGACAATCAGGATAGTTGATTGCCATTATCTCTACGGTTGGTAGACAGGAATGAGAATCGAAGATAATTGGATTCAGCTGTAATTAACTAAAATCATTGGCAGTGGCGTAGCTTATTTGTCGTGTAAGGGCCTTATCACACCAGCTAGCCGTCCGTCCGTCCATTGACGACAGTCCGTGTCGACGGCGCGTTCGTGTTCCACGCGCGCCTCAGAGATGTCAGTAAAGTGAAAAGGCAAGCGCCGAAGCTTGCCGGGGTTGCGGGAGATACCGTGGCCCCGGAACGTAAAGGGCGAGGAAGGAACATGGATGGGTTTTAGTCAGTAAAAGTCTGACACTCCCTCCCGCTCCGCCCAGAGTGGGAGAAGTTATTTGATAATTTCCATCCTAAATTAAAATAAAAGGGCCTTAACACGCTAGGTTAGCGGGGCGAGTGCGCAGCGAGCTCGCCGAGAGTTTGCAACGCGCAAAATCAATCTTCTCAATCGAAAATAAAAGTAGAAGTCAAATTAATAGATAGATTGCTTTGTTGGTCTAGTGGACTCAAGCACGTATGCTGATTATGAGGTCCTGGGTTCGAATTCCGGGTTGGACAAAGTGTTATTGGGTTTCTTCTTTCTTCTTCTTTCTTTCTTTCTATTTGGTTTACAGTTTAACGCACAAATTACATTGTAAAATATAAAACAAATTGCTTGTTGGTACCGTACACCTATGCTTAACTCTTTGGGGATTACAGTCGTGATGCTACACTATATAACTCCGGAGACGTGATAGGCATCGATATACAAACACGATAAAACAAAAAAAAAACACAAGGCACGAACGTTAAAATGTAAATACCTCTTGAATCTCAACAACTCACTCCCAACATAAAATACAACAGACAAAATCAACAACAAACAGTAAAAACACAACATGAATTTATTATCTTAATAAAAAGCTCCGTACATAAACGAAATTCCCTCACGTCTGTACTGAATATATGATGTTTCCTTTGAGGCGGGAGATGATATCTTTAGCTTTCCACCTGTCTTCCGGTGCGGTCGAGCTCTCAATGAGATGCAGGGTTAGCACCTGTCTTCATTTGTCCAAGTTTTTGCTACCGTGAATAGATTTTGTCCGGCCTTTACGATTTTCCGACTTTTCGAATGAATGTTCGGGCTCACACCTAGCCATAGATGCACTAGAATATAGATAACGTTTCAAAAAGATATACGGGTACCTACAGGATACGATTTGCAGTGACACGTCGTGCAACATTTGTGTATGTTTTAAGAGATTATTCCGTAGCCTAGCTCACCTTCCATTTTAAAGAAAAAGTAACTCAACCGTAAAATTCCTCCTGTTTTACATGTGAAACACAAAACTCACGTGATTTGCACTTTGAAATCCGATGTGCAATTTTTCAGCTCTTATACATATTTATTCATTTAAACTTTTTGCAACGTAGAAAATACAAAGGCGGTCTTCGCTTTATTATGCCTAAAAGTATATGATTCACGGCAATAAACAAAACCAGAAAATATATATGATATTCTTCAGGATATATGCTAGAATGATAGTGTTTTGAAAACATAATACAATTAACTTGTCTCTAAAACTTTCTTTCAACCAAAAAAAAGCATACTATTTAAATACATATGCGATCATTCTGATTTTTTGGAAAATAATTCTAAAAGCAATATATTAGCACCATAGTGTTTTAGTTTTTTAATCCAATCAATAGATATTTTGTAAATCGATCAAAACCACTCTTTTCGCCCACAGTGACTGACGTAACAATCACTTTGTGGTGCAAGCTGATTTGAACTTTATTCTAACAGCATTTCAAATTAAGTTTGAACCACCACAAATAGAGTTGCTAATTTAGCTCATCTAGCCCCCTTAAGGCTATCTTTACAGTCAACTAGGTGCCGATGTGACGATTGCTGAATAGATATTCTGCTGTACATACCATCTGATAGTTGGACGTTCGTTTTGCTAAATAAGTACCTTTTGCTAATTAGACTTACTGTTCATTAGACGTTTCGCATTGGCCCTAATTTGGAAGTCATTGGGAGAGGCTTTTTCCCAGCAGTGGGTTGAAACAGGCTATATAACAATAACAGTAACAGACGTTTCGCACTGTTGGATATTTAGATACTTCTGACCAGGATGGCTTTAAATTGGCTACTAATTAGTATGAGTTGTATGCGTTATTAGAGTCAGAATGTTAATTTAAATAAAAAAACTTTCTTATTTGTCCCGATTACCAAAAAATAGAGGTAGACACATCAGTCATTTCAGAATCGTCTGTAGTTAAAGAATGCCCTTCCTATGCCTCTGCATATCCCGTCGCTTAATGCATCGTTCGTACATTTCCAACCGAAAACATATAGAATTCCAAAGAATCTTTATATTCGTTTAAGAAAACATCTCCCTAACATGATCAACACCCCTATTATTCTCACTTCAGCCCCTCATAAACACTGGTTCCCCTTGATAGAATCACAACAAATCACGATTATTACCCGGATGCTAACCGAATACTGATAAGCATTGATAACAGTCGATACTATCGGTTCCTCCCTCAGGCGGTACAGCTAATGATAACATCCCTCCACTCATGGTTTGTTTAGATATCGTGTTCCTATTAAATAACATAACATCAAGCCTGTATAGCCTGAAGGATTAGGCTGAACTATAACGGGTGTAAAACACCTGTTCACGGAACCGAAAGGTACTTGTTCTCCTCGTCATCGCGATCATTTTTTTGTTCTACCTGGGAACCTTCTAGTTACGGAGATATGGGGGGTCAAAGTTGCAACTTTATGGCAATTGTTTTTTTTTTGTAAAATTTTGACTTTTGACACCTCCACGACCACCGTACTATTCAATCTATCCATCAGCACAATGCTTTAAGTGCGTTACATTGAGTTCTACCACAAAACATGATTTATAACCTCAAAAAAAAAGTTGTTTCGCAGCAATTATTTTTGCGTACCTAAACTTACTAAGTTTGAAGTACAGAATGCTTGGTTAACGGCTTTGTGATGAGGTGGTTTACAACCTGTATTTAAGAGTACACCCACCCTTTGCCAGACCATACATCCTTATTTCGCCAATTAGGTTTAATACACATGTCATTGGGGGCGTCCCTCATGCTGATAACCAGGTACATGACACAAATTACGCGCAATTTTTCAGTAGCAGTCAGGAAGCCTGAAGTTGTGCCCGATAAACAGCAGTAGGCTCGCTCGCTATTCCGTGGCTCGCCGTCGGAAGGATCTTTAGTACCTACTCCATTATACCAAATTGTGTTTTTCATTTTATTCCGAAATAATAAAATGATATATTGTGTTGTATATAATACTCCGTATGCAATGGTTATGTGTTTGATCAAACAATTTTTTTACAGATTTTTAGCGATTTCAAAAATCAAAGGTCCAATTTAATATTTGTGTTCGACCAGTCATAAATTAAACCAATACTTTACCTACCAAGCTAACAATATAGGTACCTTATTCATGGTCCTAACTCCAATTTCTCTCCCCAATTTATTAAAACACTGACGCACCATTTGGTTCGGTCGTGATATTCTCACCTCTGACCTCCCCTTCCGAAAAGTTCATAAATAATATAGTACCGGCTAAGTCTGAAACATGGAGCGCAGACCTGGCCGAAATTATAACCGTATAAGCTAACCGAAAGGTTGTTGTCAGGTAGTCGGTGCTTTAAAATAACTAGAAGAATCGTCTATCACGGGTTTATTTTAACGTTACTACGGCGAAGCCAAAAGGAAGGCGTAAGGCTTATGTTTGTATACAGGGTGTAAACCACCTCATCACAAAGCCGTTAACCAAGCATTCTGTACATCAAACTTAGTTACTTTACGCTAAAATTATTGCTGGGAAACAACTTTTTTTTTTAAATCAAAATTAACATCAAAATCAAAGCATTTATTTAAAGTAGGCCTGTTCCAGGCACTTTTGAAATGTCGAAACAAAAAGGAACATTTAAAGTAGCTACAGTCCCAGTCACAAAACATAAAAACTGTGAAAGTAATTTAGTTGCCCATTCCCTAACGTAGATCTCTATGGAGAAGAACAGGCAAGAAACTCCATGGACACTCTTTTAAATCAAAATATTGTAACAAAATCTTGGTTACATCATTCATGTTGAGATGGTATATTATGTGTTTTGAGGTTATAAATCATGTTTTGTGGTAGAACTCAATGTTACGCACTTAAATTATTGTGCTGATGGACGGATTGAATAGTACGGGGGTCGTGGAGGTGTTAAAATTCAAAATCATACAAAAAAACTTGTATTTAAAAAAAATCTTGTCAAAATGTTGTAATTTTAAACCCCCATATCTCCGTAACTAGCAGGTTCCCAGGTATGTGGTAGAACAAAAAAATGATCGCAATGATGGGGAGAACAAGTGCCTTTTGGCTTCGTGAAAAGGTGTTTTACACCCTTTATATGTATGTTCCTCTGTAGCGCCTAAACAATACATCCGATTGTGATGAATAAGGTGTCAAACGATCCTGCCAGGGCTGCAGGGCTGTTAGAGAGAGATACCGCGGCCCTGGAACACAAAGGGCTAAGAAGGAACATGGATGGGTTTCAGTCAGTAAAAGTCTGCCACTCCTTTCCGCTCCGCCCAGAGCAGGGGACTTTTAATGATTTCACATCCGAAAAACAAGAAAAAAACGTATCAAACGATTCGTTATTATGGCCCCGGGGCCATGATACGTTTTGTTACCTGGGTAACATAAGCAACATTTTGACCGACTTCAAAAACCCGAGGAGTCAATTTTACCTTGTAACCCCGAATTTGATTATAGCGTGATTTTTTAGTTGTAGTATAACACACATTCTTGAAATATATATGTGCATTCTTATAGAGGGTACGTTACACATTAGGTACCTTCTCTTTACGATTCGGTACTAAAATAAAAAAAAAACCTAATTAAAACACTCATTTGAAAATGTTGTCAAATATTTAAGAAACTATCAAATTACCCTGTAATAAAAATAAAAACCTCATATGTTACCACAAATGGCGTTATTGATAGACCAAATTACTTCAGTACACTGGCCTGAAACTTTTGGTCA
Source organism: Xestia c-nigrum (assembly GCA_916618015.1). NCBI lineage: Eukaryota > Metazoa > Arthropoda > Insecta > Lepidoptera > Noctuidae > Xestia > Xestia c-nigrum. The sequence continues at coordinate 23,397,444 of OU745246.1, forward strand.
TTTATTTAAACAATCTGTTATGAAATACGTGATCATATCACTTTACACTAGTAACAACAACACTTGTTAACTTTTCCGATTAAGATATAAGGTTTAAAAATAACAATAAATAGATATCTATTTAGGACAATTTGAAACAACGTTTGATTCTTTTTTTTTTTCGTTAGTATTTGATTGTCAAGTGGATGACGTATTTCAAATAACTCATTCTGTGTAGATGAATAAAAATAAAAAGAACGTAATGAAAATTCACAAATCTTTTGTATGAATTAGGTAACGCATTTTAAAAATCTAACTGAAATATTTAGGTACCGGCAACAAAAGTGTTAGGTATGCAGGCTAGCAATTTTCTTACTCATCATCATATGCCTAGCATTTTCCCAACTATGTTGGGGTCCGCTTCCAGTCTAACCGGATGCAGCTGAATACCAGTATTTTACATGGAGCGACTGCCTATCTGACCTCCACAACGCAGTTCATACTGGGAAATACGATATCACTTGGTAAAACTGGTTGTCAGACTTTTTGGGCCATTGACTACCTGTAACGACTGTCAAAGACAGACAAATGACAGCCGGGACCAACAGCTTATCGTGCTTTCCGAGGCATGGAGGAAACTCGGTATGTAACAGTGGTCACCCATCCACTGACCAACCTAGGCAAGCACGGCTTAACCTAACGATCGACCCGAGCGGCTTTTATTAAGGGCGCACAGAATGACAGCTAAAATTCAAATTTTGCCCCCGCTTCCTCAGGCTAGATAGTTCTATCTCGCTCACACTATCAAGAAGATTTTTTTTAGGGTGAACTACACTATTGATGGAACGATGGCAAATATAATAATGTGTGTGTTTTATGTATGAACAATAAAAATTGTAATGTTTTAAATATGGACTCGATGGTCTAAAATAAATTTTATTATAATCTCCTTTATTAATTTATCATCTTACTTAATACATTTTTAAGTATTTCTTAAAAAACATATAAAAACATTTAAAAATATAAAAAATAGGGCTCCGCCAGTGTCGGGTCCAAGTCACCGGTGGTTAGGGTTGCAGAGACAGGAACCTCCTCACAATGCGAGCCGTATCGAGGAGTACTGCCTTCTGTATCAGGCCCTTGATCCAACCGCCTAAAGAAGTCGAGGCTCTTGGCTATCAAGCCATTGGCAGACACGACAATCGGCACAATGGTAACCGAGTAGGGATTGCAATTGCTGGATCCAGCATACAGCAATCCAGCTGGATCCAGCGCCTTTTTAAATGTGCTGGATCCAGCATACAGTGCTGGATCCAGCAATGCGGATCCGCAAACGTATCAAACCCAAGACTGATTGAACCTAAGACTGATTGCTACTGATTAGCCGTCCTATCATCTATCTATACTTATAATAAATCTGTAGAGAGGTCAATTCTGTACATGAAATATATTTACAAAATAACTATCGGGGGGTGATTAGTGATCGATACTGATGCCAAAAATGCAATCAGTAAAATTTTTGTCTGTCTGTCTGTCTGTCTGTCTGTATGTTATTTATAGAAAAAAAAACTACTCGACGGATTTTAACGAAACTTGGTACAATTATTCTACATACTCTTGAGCAGGTAATAGTATACTTTTCATCACGCTACCATTAATAGGAGCAGAGCAGTGAAAGGAAATGTTGGGAAAACGGGAGAAGTTACTTGGTTTTTTTAGCTTCCGTCGCGTGTGCAGCCTTAATGGTTAAAGCTACATAGAAATCATGTATTACGGAAATATTCCACATAAAATTATATAAAAAATATCCCAAGACAGCATATGTCTATCTTTTATAGTTGACTCACAATAACACGTGTAACTCCCGATAGCTTAGCAGTTCGGAGATTTGTTATTATTATATTTGTTTACTCTTACGTTTATATCATCACGCTATGACCCACATAAAACAAAGGATACATTTTATTCCGGTAGTAAGATCCCATGGGACAATAATCAAACTTCACGCGGGCGAAGCCGCTGGCAGAAGCTAGTTAAACATAAACGTAATAAGGAGAGACCGGATTATATGCAATTTGTAATGCTTGTTATATGCATAAAAAATGCTTGAAATATGCACGGAAATTGGCAGAATATGTGAAATTATATGATAGATTTTAGGAACACCCAAAATAAAAAAGAGAGAGGTAAGTTTTCATTTTTTCTATTTCAAAATCAGCATACAATGAGTAAATTATTTTAAAATTATTTAAAAAAAATTGTAAACGTAAACGATCAAGTATGTTTCCAAATTTTCAGTGGTAAGATTGTCTGTAGTTGTGTCAGCTGAAATTCAAATGAAGTTATCTTTGAGTTCATTCGTTGCTCGTTTGTTACGTCGAAGGGATTCATAGGTTAGGTTAGGTTAGAATTGTGACTAGGGATTGCAATCCAGCGGCGTTTTCAATCCAGCTGGATTCTTGCTGGATTGACCTGAATCCAGCTGGATCCATCGCGATTGTTCGTTAAATATGCAATAGCATATTTTACCACTTTTTGCTTTTGACGTGATAACGTCTTATAAATTGATAATACCAGCAACACTCATGAAAAATAGTAACGTTCCATAGTAACGTTCCACCTCCTTTTTTGTATTACATAAAATAATGATTATGACGTTATCACGTAAATCTATCGTCCGTAAACCGACTTTACAGACAACCAATTTTTTTTATTCTCAGCGGTAATAACCGCCGAGAATGGCTTAAATAAGCAAATGCATTTAATCAGGTCTCTAGTAGGTAATAAGATATTGCTTTCTTAGGGCAGATTCAACCAAACTAGAGTAAGTTGTTACTCAAAAGTAAGCTACTGCTTTGTATGACAATTATTATTCTGGAATAAACAATTGCATAGTAAGTGGTAGTTTACTCTCGAGTAAAAACTTACTCTAGATTGGTCGAATCCATCCTTAGAAACATTATGTTATATGAGGTTATTTGATCTCAAATGGTTAAGAAACCAAAGAAAATTGAAAGAATTCATAGATTATTGTAAGAAGTTCCTAATACAAATTACTTGATAAAAAAAAAGTCTTAAAAATGTCGTCTTTTTAGTTTCGTTCCACATTTTGCTGGATCCGCGCTGGATCCAGCTGGATTCAGGTCAATCCAGCAAGAATCCAGCTGGATTGAAAACGCCGCTGGATTGCAATCCCTATAACCGAGTCCATATTCCACATGTCGCGAACCTCGTCCGCCAAGTCGAGATATTTTATTTGTTTCTCTTTCTCAGCTGCGGAATGGTAACATCGATTATCATTAGGTACGCGGCACGCTGATCGGTCTATCACCACTATGTCAGGCTTATTGGCGACAATAGTCCTGTCAGTAATGATAGACTGATCCCAGTACAACGTAACATGGTCTTTCACGAGAACTGGGTCGGGCACATAATTGTAGTACGGTACCTCTAATTCCACAAGATTAAATTTCAAGGCAAGTTGCTGGTGAATAATCCTGGCTACTTGATTGTGCCTGTGCAAATACTCGCCGTTAGCCAGACAAGAACAACCAGAAATAATATGTCTGATGGACTCACCCGGAAGGTGACATGCCCGACACACGTCAACCGTCCCGTCCTTCATAATATATTTCCGGTAGTTGTTCGTCAACATAACTTCGTCCATAATCGTACAGACAAAACCTTCAGTTTCCCCAAAGAGGTCACGAAAACGTAGCCAGGACACGGACGCTATAAAATCTACATCGGGCCCATGAAGAGCCCGGTAGAAGCGCTATTATTATTATTATTAAATATTCATCACCTGCCTGGTCTTTTCCAAATATGTGGAGTCAACTGAATAAAAGTATTTTATATGGAGCAATTGCCTATCTGCCCTCCACAACCCAGTTAATACTGGGTAATACAATACCTCTTAATAAGACTGGCTGACAGAGTTTCGAGCCACTGATTACCTGTAAAGACTGTCAAAGATCTACATATGACAGACAGCAGATTTCCGAGGCACGTAGGAAACTCGGTATGTAATAGGTGGTCACCCACATAAGGACAAACCTAGGCAAGCACGGCTTAATCTTAAGATTGACCCAAGCCGCTGTTATTATTTAGCCAATAGCTCCTTACCTCCCCTCGCTTAATCATAATGAAACCTAAATTCAATTCTGTTTTTAAACATTTTGACAGACGTACTGCAATATTACTGACAAGTCAACACGAGGAAACTAATATTTTGGAAACTTTATAAAAACGACACAACTCCTTTGCGATTCCGAGCACTTTAAACTAATATAGAAAAGCGTGGCGTACGGTGAATTAACATGCGAGGCGTTTTTCACTCTACATTTCTTGATACTAGCCTAAAAAGAGATTTCTATCGACAATTTTTCAACAGCAAGATTTTGTTCTTGTTTAACATAAAAACATAATTATGCGACACTCGAATGAATTTTGAATTTTTTAGCCGGATTTTCTTCCGCCATTTTGTGTTTTATTAATTTAAATTACGGCCACGCATAATACATATATTCATCGATAGCTGGTGTCAATACAAACAAGTTTTTTCTGAGACAAAATCTTCTACAGCGTCACTTTTTCGAGATTTAAGCTACGAGTATCAAATTGTGCTTTCGAAAACGTGTCACTTTAGAACATTTTGCCTCATACAAAACTTTTTTGTATTTATACCATACCGGCTGAGACGTGAGGTTTTCTCCCACTCACGTTCCACCAACTCCTTCGCTAGCATGACTGCTTCGCAGAAGGAGGTGACGGCTTCCCATTCCGGCTCGCTCCAGACCATGGATTGGACCAGGACCGGACGCGAGTGGTCGCCGCCCCCGATTGCCACTACGAGGACACGGCGGTGATCCGCCCAAGCGGGGCAAACATCCACTGTGTGCTCCACTGTGTCCGCCGGTCGATCCTCGCAGTGGTGACACCGGAGCGTTTCCTCTCGCTCAGTTCGGTGCAGAAACTTCCCGAAACCACCGTGTCCGTTGAAGACCTGCGTTAGGCGGAAGGCACTATTTGGCGTTGTGGTCGCTGCTAGCAGAACTTTGATAGCTTAGATCACGGAAACGTGACACTGTAGAAGATTTTATCTCAGAAAAAACTTGTTTGTTGTGATGCCAACTATCGATTAATAAATGCTTTATGGGTTTCTGATCAAATCAAAGTTGATCAGAAGATGTTTTCAGTGATTGTATTATTCAGTTGATTGTACTTCGATAGCTCTCATCTCGGAAATATAACAGACTAGCTGACCCGCGCAACTTCGTCTGCGTCACATAAGAGAAAGAGAGGGTTACAGAGAGTGGCATTTTTCCGATGAATTTTCAGTACTGAATTGATGCCGACTCTTGACCAATAGATGGCGCTGTATGTCCGGAATAAATTTAATTTTTTATTTTATTTTTTGTAATAAAAACTATCCTATGTCCTTTCTCAAGTTCCAAACTATGTCTGTACCAAATTTCACACAAATCGGTTCAGTAGTTTAGGCGTGAAGCAAAGACAGACAGACAGACAGACAGACAGACAGAGTTACTTTCGCATTTATAATATTAGTTTGGATAAGAACGTTTTAATTTGTGCAAAATTTGTTTGCATTGATGCTAGCTGTCGATTGATAGACGTTTTATGCGTGTTTGATCAAATCAAAGTTACGCTGAAGATTCCATCGGTGAATGCACTTAAACTTTGATAGCTCATTATCACGGAAACGTGACACTTTAGAAGATTTTACCTAATTCAAAGTTGTTTAGTTGTTTTATACCAGCTATCGATTCATAAAAATCCTAAACGTGGCTGCTACTATTAAAAAATCCGGCCAAAAAAATCTAAATTAATCTGTGTTTACAGTTTGGTATTTCAGTTTCATATCTATCATCTTCATCTTAAATTCATTTACAACATTGGATACATAAGGGTTCAAAAAATTCATAACACCAAGTGAGGACTGTGGTGCACCACGCGGGATGTGGAGGGGTGTGAGTGTGCCATTTTGTATTTTTTTTTCAAAGTAGCGGGCACACATACGACCTATATTAATCGATAGCTAGTATCAATACAAGCAAGTTTTGCTTGAGACAGGATGTCCTAATGTGTCATGTTTCCGAGATACTCGTATGAGCTATCAGAGTTAAAGTCAATTCACTGATGAATCTTCAGCACAACTTTGGTTTGATTAGGCACGCATAAAACACGTAATAAATCGGTAGCTGGCTTAAATACAAACAAGTATTGTCGAGACAAAATGTTCTAAAACGTCAAGTTTCCGAAATATATGGCATTGTGATCGCTACCAGCACACCTTTGATAGCTTAAATCTCGGAAACGTGACGATTTAGAAGTTTTTGTCTCGTACATAACTTATTTGTATTGGTTAGGTGGTAATAGGTTTTGTGCGTAGCCGCTACTTTAAAAAAAAACAAAATGGCAAAAGAAAATCCCGCCCAATAGTTCAAACCCCTTTGCACGGATAAGTCACGTGCTACTTTATTATAATTTTTAATAAAATGATTTTCTTGTGAAAAATAAATTTGTTGATACAAATATCTCTCTCGATAACAGGCACGTTTACCTAGCGACATTTTTGACGTTGACATAAGATATCGATTTCAAACCATTTCAAAAATTATTTTATCAATGAAAACTACAATATTTTGGAAAAATAAAAACACGGGTGCTTTATTTTTTTATCTAAATTTCATGTTTCATAAATAAGTAAATTCTTTAGAACATAAATCGGTGTCCATCGGGTTTTCTGCGCGAAAACAAAGAAATACAGCCCCCACGTCTGAAGGCCGAAGCCGCACTGACAATTGGTGCATCGGGGTCCTAGCGAGGGCCGGGGGGCAGGGCGGTCCTAGCTGTGACTGGTTAAAAAGCTTGAAATTTTAGAAAAGGGGCTATTACGATAGAAATAAATCGTTAAAAAAAAAAGAAAACGTATGAACACTGCGTTATATAGTTTTCGACTATCATGTAAAGTTTCACGACCTAATTTAACGTTTTTAATTGAATACTTGGTTTTGAAATTTATTTTAGAGGTAACTTTGAGGTAGTTTTCTATCGAGAAAATTTTATGGAATCGTGTTTCCGAAACGTATGAACCTTAGAAGCAGTCCTCAACTTTGCCATATATTAATCCCAAAGTGAATGCTTTAGTTATATTAACACGAGACGGGTTTAAAAATCACGATTTTGGGTTATACGGGCCCTTAATTAGCCACGAGCTCCTCGAGCTATCTATCTTCTTGTTACTATTATAAAAACCAAAAGGTTTTAATCAGTCTGTTTGTCACATCCAAATCCGTTCAGTAGTTTCTGCGTGAAAGAATAACAAACGTCGATTCTCAAAAATTCGCATTAAGTATTGCCCATTTTCGCTCAATAAACCAGTATTGACAGATTTTCATACAGATCACAATCGAGATTACAACCTGCAACAGTGCAATATATTGTGTGCTATTGAAAATAGTCACAATTATATTCTTTGCTAATCCTGGCAAAAAGTTTAATATAATTATGTTGAATGTGTGTACGACTTTGATTTTACACATGGTAAAAACATTGCCATCCTGCCCGTATCCTGCTCCATAACAACATTATCCAAAATCCCTGAAAAGGGACCTGAAAGGAACGCAAATAGAAACGAAACGAAATCATCTGTCATCGCCTACATGTCGCATTTACTTGTCATTCAATCATCGGGAATACATCAATCCCCGTCTACATTTTATAAGCCTATTCATTCATGGGATATAGCTTCGTATGTACCTACAGCCAAATCCAATGATCCAATGAATAAAAGAGCGCCACACACATATCTTCTGATCGATTTCATGAACAGCACGTAACGTATTAAAAGTGTTCTTTTTTCAAACAGTTTGAATTAACAACGTGTAAACAAACCCTCCGTGAAGCCGTCAACCAAGCATTGAATAGTACGGGGGTCGTGGGGTTTAAGTTAAAGTCATATGACTTAAAAACTAGTATTAAAAAATATCGTGATAATGTTGGGATATTAATAATTATCTCTGCATCTAGAAGGTTCTCAGGTATTTTGTTTTTGTTCCAGAACAATGAAGCAGATGCAAGGACGGGGAGATGGTGCATTTCGGCTTCATTATTGTTTTTTTTAAACCCTTGATGATTACAAAATACTTTATTTTGTGAGAAATTATATGAAAGGGAAAGGAGTAAATTATGCTGTAACGTCTGACAGGGAAGAATGGATCAAGAAAACGTGCTGCAAAGTACCAAATATAATGGGATTAGGGCAGGAACATGTTGATTTGATTACAAACGCTGAGGTCGTGTCGACCGATATACTGCATTCCGGCTACCGTTTCTGAATCGAGTTTGGTTTAGCACAATCCGAGCTAAGCCCAGATTTCCGTAACTTAAATCTCCATATGCAATATTGACGCCAGGCTGCACCGAATCACGGTGCCACACCGAATAAATATGTAGTATCCATAAGCCTTTTACTCATAGGAATTTATTCGCTTATGAATAGATGAAAAGAACAGTCATTTTTCATGATCGTCTATTGTTCTGGCGATACTACCATTTTCATGCATGTATACACGGAAAAAAAGGAATTGTCAAATTAAAGCAAATTGCTTTAATTCAACGCAAATCGTGTCTTCCATACGAGGAAGACAATATTTACTTAAATATACAATATAATATTGATAATAATATTGTATTCACCCAATAGAACCATATTGTTAGTTCAAAAATAAATGTTTTGTTGTTGTAACAATAATAGTTTACTTGTGCCATGCATCCTTATTGATTTGATTTAATACTTTAGATAATTTAGATAAACAAATCAAAAATTTTGTTTCAACACACTATATTCTCTTGATTTAACAATATGTATATTGTCTTTAAAATAACATACATTAGATTGTTTGGACAATATAGCTTTTTGTACAATAACAAAATATTGTTTCGACTTGATACCAGTGGTTCACTTATTCTAACAATATCGATATTGTTTTTCTAACAATACTAATTACATTAGCTTGAAACTAATACTTTAGTTAATTTGAGAGTAAACATATTATTCGTTTAACAGATGTTAACTTGCTTCAACAATATACATATTTTATTGCGACGGCTATTTGAGAATACCTGATTATTGTTTCAACACTAAGATTTAATTGGTTCTACAAAAGAGATTATTGTTATCATACGCTTGGTTTACTAGTTTCAAGGATATTTATTCTCTTTAGGAGAATACACTAGCTTGTTTCAAAACTATTAATTATTTGAACCAACAAAACAGATAATTCCGTTCAATACTTTTGGTTTTACTTGTTTCAGAATTTTTTTATTGTCTGTGTATGAATATACGACATGTTGTTTGAACAATATAGTTCAATTAGACCTACAATAATAATATATTTCGTTTTGAAACTCATGGTTGTGTTAATCTAACAATATATTTACTTCTATTAAAACTCCGGTTGTTTCATTTAAAAAATATATTTATTCCTTTAAAAATTAAATGATTACTTCAAAACAGTATTATTGTCCTGTAAATGAAACATAGCTTGAAATAACAATATTGAATTGTCAGTAATATAAGAATAATTTATTTGAACCGACAATGTGTTATTCTTAAGAGGCCTGCGGAGCATGCGAATTTCATACAAACGTAATACCAAAATAATTTGTAAATTAAACATATTCTTAAGGTAGTGTGTACTTATTTTGATTGGATTACAGAATATATAGGTTTCCAAACACATATTTTGAATGTACACTGATTTAAACAAGAGTTATGAGAAAAATTAATTTTCTATAGAAATTTTAAATTTCTCATATCTCGTCTTTATATCATTGTCCTTTCAAAATATTTATTTGGGAACATAGATATTATATAATAGAATCGAAATATGTACACACTACCATAAGAATATGTTTGATTTTCATATTATTTTGGTATTACGTTTGTATGAAAAACGCATGCGCCGCCGGCCCTTTAACAAATAAAAATGCTCATTGCGCCATAAATGCCCACTCTTGCTGTGGGCATTTTATCGCTCAGTAAGTTTTTCGTCGTAAAGCGCACACGAGAGGCGGGAAATCCTTTCAAATAGATTTTTAGTCATTGTAGCCAAACCGGGTAATTATTGTAAAAGTTTGTGATAATAGCGGAGGTCAATGATTATAATTATAGTCTTCTTCATAATGTGATGAATTAAATTGTGATTATAATCATACGCCCCACCATTATTGCGATCATTCACAATTAGTTACCCGGCTTAAGGTCAATGTGGACAAATCCGTCTGCGGGGCTATTCCGTATACACGCATTTACTACTAGTTCAAGTATAGTTACGCTTTTACTGATTCGGTCGGTTAAACAGGATCACTTTTTAGTTCGAACTATGATTCATAGATGGAGCAAAGTTGTCTACAAGAGTAAAAAAACACGTTTGAAGTTTAGTCCTGCTCCGAAGTCGATACTCAAGTGTTGAGTGCTGACGTTTCTGATATGGTAAATATTCAATTTTACAAGTTACGACTTTCTGAGTATGTATATCTTGTAGTTTGATAAGTGTTTTACAGGATTATTTCATTTGTTTTCAATAAAATCCAGTGGATACAGAAATAATTGTTTTTAAAAATATGTAACATCCAAATGGTCAAGTGGGAAAATCCGTCTAATCTCAAAGGGGCTAAACCGTCATATACCGGAATTATCCCATTGCAGATATTGTCAACCTTTTTCATCCTACCTACCTATTTTTAGTTTTTGCTAGAGCTATTTTTCTATAGAACTTTTAAATAGATTTGGTGGCTTAAGTATGTAATACTAGATTTGGCTTATGGTCAGATTATTCATATTATTATTTGTTTGTTTTCAGTTTTCTCATGATTACTAAATAATATATTATGTGGGTTCCTATAACAAGGACAAGTGGCATTCTGCTGTACTGGCAGTCCGAAATTGTATATTAACTGAATATAAGGGACCGCAACTCTACTAAATTCAGATTAAATTAAAGATTTAAGTGTGTTACATAGTACTTAAGGATAAAAATCAAGAACCCTACTAATTTTAGTATGTTTCGTTGAGTATGTTCCATTTTAACACTAATATTGTGTCATTATGAATAAAAGCATTTTTTTCTGAAACTGATTTTTAAATGTGTACTTCGATTTTTAATGCAATGTGCAACATGCAGCATTGTTTAAAATTATAATGCTCTTAAACCTAATCGATTCATTAAAAGTAACCCAGTTTATTTAACCTGAAAAAGTAAACTGATGATTGATGATACTAAGTAAAAATATTTAAATTTAGTGTACCAATTTTTTGGAAAGGTTTAAAATCCCTGGTTTTAAAAATAGGCCGGATTAGCCCCCAAAAACGATTTTAGGGAATAAAACGTAAATGAAACCTTATATTTATGACGTTACAAAATATTTTTCTTCAGCATGTGCATTTACTTGTTTACAAATTGCATACTTTGATATAACGACGTCATTCAAGGAAAAAATGCTACTGGACGAATTTGCCCCAATCCTCAGGGAAAATCCGTCTAACGACCGTTTTTTGAAAAAACATTTTTAGTTAAATATGGAATGATGTTCTGTTGTTTCGAATGGATGTGTGTAAAAGACAACAAAATTCTCCATCGCTTACAACCATCAAATTTACAATAAGTAGTTATGTGTACCAGTTATAATCAACTAACTTCAACTTTAAAAAAACTATGACGGATTTGCCCACATTGACCTTAGCTATAATGACGAAAAAACTGTTAGAACTGAAATTAGAATTTCAGTTCAAACAGTTTGAAGCGCTTCCCGTAAGATAAGTAAGATCGAAAAAGCTAACTGAGCACAAACGGTCGGTTTAAATAAATTCTTAATATCTGTCTATTCATTACATAAATAGACGCCTAGACTAACAAGGCGAATGGTCCGACCCTTGGCATTATTGGGAAATAGATTGACCTGTGAATGGAATAATGAGACTCAAATAGAGCGATCATTTACAATAGTTACCCGGCCTAGCTGGTCAAAAACAATGCTTGCAAGAATTTGGCGCCATGAGTCAGACCATCCGCATTAACAAAAACATTACTTACAATGTAATCAGGTATACTTAGTAAAGTCAATTATAAAAATACTAGAGTAATATTTAGATAAGATGGCGCTAGGTTCGTAGGTAGGTACACACGGCTACACATCAAGCTATACAAAACCAGTATAATCTGATCGTTCATTGTGCGAAAATATCTAGTAAAGTGAGGCCAAGATTAACTGGTTTTGTATAGGTTGATGTGTAGCCGTGTGTACGTGGTAATTGAGACAATCATATTCATAAAGAAATAAAGTTACCCATACCAGACACTTCACGAATCATCAAAGGCGTAAGAGAGAAACAATCATTTTTTTCAATAAATGCAAAGTCAGTAGTATTTTCTACTTTAAAAGATTGCAAATGAGAACAATAACATATAGTTCTTAAAATGCAACAGAAAAAGTAGATGTTTGCCGATTGAAGTTCGGGTATAATTATTTTGTCAATTTTATAAAATAAAGGAGTATCATTCTCATATTTGTAAACTAATGAACATTGACTATTGTACTTAACGCCATTTATTTCGTACCAAGTATAGCAATAGCATTTGTAGTTTTTTAAATGCTCAGGTATAATATTAGAATCGAATGACTCAATCTTGCCATATTTTACTCTATCTTTGAGACCAGATTCAGACAAAATCCTGTAGGAGTGCTGATATTGACATCTAACACCTAAGGAATACGGCAAATTCTTTCGACTACTAATAGACTGTGCCACTCTTTTCAGATCTCTATGTTTCGCTTCAAATTTAAAAGCACTTATTAGTACAGGTGGTCCAATTTTCTCTATAATTGTGCAATAATGAGTTAAAAAATGATATTTGGGTTTTAAAGATTTTCCATACAACGTTAGATATAATGAATGATGTTCTTCAATCAGTGTTCGCAAGTACTCTAACATGTCTCGGCTAATAACTTGTGCCATAAGAATGTCTGTTATTTCACGTAATTGCAAATAATTTTCCCAAATCAAGTTATGGACGGGTATAAGATCCCCGACCATATATACAAAATTTCTCACCAAACACAACATTTCACTTGCAGATATAATTATGCAACCATTGTTCAAATGGTTTCGTGTTATTTCAGCCGGAACGTTTTTCTCAAAGCTTTGATAAGTAAAATATTTAATACGGGAATTGAGAGTTGCCAAAGAAAAATATTGGTCCTTAATTAGTGTATCGATAATGAACGCCATGCTATATCTGTGTACTCCCTCACACAAGTCATGCATGACGTCACAAGTTAGATTTTTATATACGTGAAAATCATGCAAATCATGCCACACGCATTCTTCTTTTAAGCCGAGCTGGGATTCTAAGTGATTATGATAATCATTTTCTTTACGTAATGATGATTGTTTTTCTTCACAAAGGTTTATGCATTCATTTTTCGGTATTGTGCAAAATCTGCAATAATTATGAGCAGAGAAACTTCCACTAAGTCCAAATATAGAATGAATACCAAGGTTATCACCCGAAAAAGCAATAACCTGAAATTTAACTATTTCGGTGTTGTTGTCAACATGGATTTGAAGGCCATTTTCATTCAACGAATTCAGATCAGAAATGAATTTTGAAAAAACTGCTCCGTTGCCAAATTCTTCTCTGTCATTGCTATTAAAAATTAATGCTACAAATACATTTTCTAGTCTACTAGAAACATCTGGAGGTAATGTGGCAATTGAAATGTAAATTACACCAACTTTATGGACACCGGCGTGGCTCCCTAAAGGATTCCCAGATTCAAAATCATCAAAGTAAATAATCAGAGGAAGTAATGTATCGGTAACAGTTACTAATTCGGATTTCCATAGAGTCCCATTTACAATATTTCTTAAAACGTTACCATTGGAATCATCAGACTCTCGCAATAGTAATAACTGGTGATCAGTGATTGTTTTCAATACATTAGGAAGTTCCAAAAAAGTTTTTAAGTTATTTTGCCAAGGCATACTACAAATTGTTCTATTTTTTAACACCATTTTGACTTGGTCTTTTTGTTTAGATACCTCTTGAGAGACGCCTACTTCCACCTGCGTGGGTTCTACGAAAGTTTTAGACTCCGTGAATATTTTATGCCTTTTGTATTCCGTATCAAAGTTTTTAAATGAATTCATAAACAAACCAAGAACTTTTATAAAAAGTTCATTTGAACTCGATTCATTCGTATTACTAAGATATTGCATAATTGTATCTACTGTGGCTGCTAAAAACGAATCTAGACTAACGATTATGTTTTGTATGGAATCGCGACTTAAATTTAATATGTTATACAATTTTGCTATTAAAAGTTGAACAGAACGATTAAGCGTGTTTTTGAAGTCGTCTATGAAAATTTCAGGCCTTTTTTGTTGTTTTTCTTGCTGGTCAACAACATGGACAGCTGCAGCTTTGTTTGAATTTGTATCAGAAAATTCTGTACTAATACAAGTAAATGTACTTTTAGGTTTTTTGGGTTTTTGTTCCCCTAAAGTATGCTGTGAGCGTAAATGATATTTTAAGGAATGAGCAGTATGATACATTCTACTACACCCTTGAATGGGACATGAAAACAAATTAGAGATATTATGAAGAACTCCCATATGGAATACATATTGTTTGAATTCAGAAAAAAATTTACCACATTCAGTACAATTAAGTTCCATCTTATCAATTTTATAATATTTAACTATAGTTAAAGATTCATCACATCGACAATGTATGGAATCACTTTATCGTGCTGTGTTGAGATTCCATAAACTGAATGTTGAATTAACAAATACAAGTGTTCAGAAGGCGCTGGGTACCTACAATTGAATGTGTGATACAATTTAAACAAAGTGTCAAAAGCTTTGCCTGTAGATGTGAAAGAATATCTAAGTTTATCCACAACTATGAAAGTGCTTTGTATATTGTCTAATGTTGCACCCTGTACCAGAACATATGGTTGTACTGTTTGTTTTTTCGCAAGTGCCTTTTTTTGCTGTGAGGTAATCGCGTCTTCTATTTCGGTTGGCTTCTGTGAACAAATAATAATAGAAATATGAGAACTTTAGAGTAAGTTTTATTAAAAGTATGTGTCTTTAAGAACTTGATAATGTGTTACCTTGACATGTATCAGTAAGCCTTCAATGGCTTCAGCTGTTGAAAACTTCCATTTTTTTCCAATACGTCCTTTTGGCGGGATTAAGTGTCCCAATAGTGTCATTTGCATGGGCAACTTGCAGTCTGAAAAAAAAATTAAAGGATAGAAAATATGTTGACTGATACCAAAATCTTACAATATAAATAGGTTTTGTCCCGGTTGCCACTACAATTCTCACCACCATCAACCAGTAACAATATATAGGAGTAAAAATCCCAATCGCTACCACTGGTAGTAACTGGAACATTTACACTACATTAACTTGCGGCAACCTTTATAGTCTTGGTTGCGACCAGTTCCGCCGCCACTACTGGCAACCGAGACAAAGTGCCAGTCACCGTCAGTAGCAGCAACCGTGTTTTTTTTATGCATCATCATTGTTAGAAACATGGTGGTAGCAAATGGGAATAAACCTTGAACTTCAAAGTACTGGCTTAAGCTGAAAGAGGATCATTCTACTTTTTACACCATTTTTCTCTTTATGGGTTAGGTTCAGAACATTCACTTCCCAAAATCAAAATAATAATATAATAAACAAACACCATGCACCAAGACCTCTGTAATGTTAATCAATAGAACATGCAATAAAATAGGATCATACACCGCCCCACCCATTTCAGTTCGGATTATACCTATGAGAGCACACACCATCTCACTTACTCAGTAAAGTTTCTGTCTAAACCACCAAAACAGATGATTTTTGACACTCTGGATACTGCTGTAAACCAATTTAAGTCAAAACTAGACTTCTTTATCTTCATAATATTGTGTATCTACAAATCTATACCATCTATCTGGCTGATCAGTAGTTAAACATAATATACACATACCTAGCTCTGAGTCGTTTGAGTCTGTTCCTAAAGCCTCATCAAGCAATTTGCCAACTCCGTCTGACAATGAATCCTTTTTGTATGCACGAATCTTGTCAAAAAATAGAACCCACTTAGTGTAGAAAGCTGTGCCTCTTTCAGGATACATACGGTCAAAATCTAGATTAATCTGTAACAAAAACAGCTAGTATTAAGTCAATGAGGTTATTTGTGTGCCAAAAAATTTTTTAAATATCTCACTCAGTAATATTATATTGAAATTAAAAATGTGGATTATGCTAGTGAAAGGGAAACACTAATGTAACGGCTCTTAACTCAATTTGTTATGGGGTAGGTCTTAATTATATAGTGACAGACTAATGGAAACCAAAGTGGTTGGATATTTCTAAATTCAAAAAATTGCCACTATCTATTGCAGTCCATGTTGGTCTATAGGATTTCACTAGTTTCCCAAACAGGGCTAATATAAAGTAAAAAAATATAAATATCTCGAAACTTAAAATATTGGTGTTTCAAAATTAGTTAAGTAATCAATTACTTAAATCTTTACAGCACTAGCCTCATATAAGTGGAGGGCAACAATCATATTTTTTTTTAATATTCTATGGTAGACAGGTATAATCAAGAGAAACTTACCAATGCTTCACTCCTTAAGTCATTTAGTACTGGCCATTTTGCTAGAAACTCTCTCAGGTTATCTTGCATGCAAAGTATTCTTTCATCGTATGTGTTCATCCATTTCTGCATTACAACATCCCATGGTTCATGATTATTTTTCAACCAAACAATATCTTCATTAATACCTGGAATTTACATAAATATATAATTATATATTTATAATATATAAAAGAAATAATAGGCTACATTTAGGTATACTTACACTTATCAGCATGACTGCTTTTAGATATTTTAGAGCAATGTCCAGACTCAATCGGTGTAGAAACTCTCCTTTTTTCACCAGATTTGTAAAGCAGATTTCGAATCTTGTCTAACAGCTTTCCTTTAGCAAATACTGACTTGCCAGTTTTTGATTGTGATTTAGGTACAGGTCGCACAAAATATGTCCCAATATTTTCAGTTGGAAAAAGAGTAATTATTTTTCCAGCCAAAGAATTGTACTCATCATAGGTCAGCTTTCTAAAATTTGAATTAGAAAATTATATAATTTGAGAAACACTATTTCATACATTTTTTATGTAAGTAATGAGCAAAATAATGTAACTATAGTTGAAATAAATGCCAGTTCACTTACTGATTCACAGCATGTGTGTACATATGACGTGCAATTACATCAGTCAGTCTATTTCTTCGGGTTGAATCTAACTTCCCATATGTACTGTAGTAGTTGAGAACAGACTTGCCTAGAGGTGAAGTCAAAAGAAGAGTCTTTAGGTCAAAATCAATCACTTTTCCTGAGTCTAGGATTTGAAAGTCTGATGAATTCAGAATATAGTTGATACTGTCCAATGAAACAGTTTCATTTTGATCTTCAACAGCGACTAATGTTGCAGTGGATTGTTCAGTGCTAGATGCAGTTGTTAGAGTGTCTGCAACACTTTCTAGAAATGTGTCAATATGTTCTTTTAATTCCAGCCGAACACCTAATATTGGGCAGAGTTCTTTTAACTCTGGTTGTGTTAGTTTAGACAAGTGTTCTGCACTTATTTTGTTTCCTGAAAAAAAAAAAATGTATCAGGTACCTAACACTATTAAAACATAGGTACTTACTTTATAATTTTGTGTGTTTGTTATATATTTACACTGAACGAGATAGGTGAGAGGATTTGTCACACTGCACATGCATTCTGCATCCTGTGGTCCAGCCAAATCAAATGCAAGCCTAAGCCTACACCCTATGTGGATATCATCTGCTCTTTATAATACTTATGTACCTATATATTTTGTGTAAATATAGTCTCGACCGTGCGAGCACAATTAATAAACCTAAGGAACATCATCTATACCTACTCCCTAACCACTTCCCAGTGGCAGGTGCCTGTTTACAATTAAAGTTAGTTGTCTGGGCGCGTGAGTGGATAAATAAACACTATACTATGAATTTTAATTCGATTCCAGATTTGACATTAGCTACTGTCATTTTGTGAAATAATGATACCACATATAATAGTTTAGTGATGAACACAAAAATCGATATTCGAATCGATATTTTGTTATTTTGTTGGGTTTTTGTTAAAGTGTTGTTACGTTGTGTTTGTTGTTACGTTTATAGTTTTTTGTGAACTTTGAGTGAATCTATTTGATTTGGTTTTCCATCAAAATGGATCCTCAGCCAAGTACATCACAAAAAGACGTGGATGTTTTCTTGTCCCCAAGAAAAATCGTCCACGAAAAGCTTTCACTGTTACTGAAAAAGTAATGATCTGCAACGCCTACAAATACGTGAAAAATGAAACTTCTGCGCAATTGGAGGCCTTTGAAGTTGTGGAAGAAAATGAATGTATGAGTGTGTTACAGTGTTACTTTTTAGTGTACAATAAAGTTTATTCTATTCTATTCTATCGGTTGAGAAATATTTAATTTCCTGATATACTTAGTTTACGAGAGTAAAATTATAAACGAGAAGAATCGATCTGGAAATATTCCATTTCCATATCGAATAATTTCGCAACGTCACTATTTAGTACTTGTCATTACGTTGCAACACTGAAATTGTCAAATCTGGAATCGAATTAAAATTCTGAGTATAAGTAATATTTTACTTACTTCTAAAACTTTCCACAACTTCAAATGGCATTTGCCATTTAGAAAGCAACTCCAGAATGGCTTTCTGACCAACATATTCTTCTTCGACAGCGGCGCCGGCGTCCATATTTATGTTTTAATAAAATTAGCCCAGCCTACATGAGAAAAAAAGAGGTCCTACTTACAGAAAATAAACTTCCATGTAACATTTATCTAGATCTAGTTTAATAAAATCAATAACTCACCAATATGCTTGCAAAAAAAAAAAATTAATTGCTCTTGTAACCACTTGATGACCCAAACACCGCGGGAAAAATAACCGTCATTGTCAACACAGAACAAAGATAAACGTGTTCGTCGTGTGTCAGTGTTGCCGGTAGTCAAACATGAAAAAGTCCAAAAACGAATCACAAATTACGAGAAATTACCCGTCTAATAAAAGTATTTTTTTCTTTATATTTATTAATATAAAGAGGTTAGAATAGTGCTTGTTGAGACTCATGTGAAAAACCATTTTTTAATTTTCTGTACCTATTGATTTTAATTGTTTATGTTTGTTCGCGCTTAGCTCCGTCATTTTCCAACCAATTTGATTTTTTTTTTGTTTGAAAGGGTATACTTCCCAAATGGTCCTATTGTCATCAGGTCCTGGATATGATGATAGAATCCCAGGGAAATCGAGGGCACCCCTCAAATTTCAAAGGCACATACCTACACTGTGTTTCATACACTTTCTAACGGAATTCAGATATTTGGGCCTGGTAATCATCATCTCATGTTGCTGAGCTGATGATGGAAGGTATAATAAAACAAGTTTTGATAAGATCTCAGGAAAAATGTTTGTTCAGCGATATTTTCGCCAATTGCCAACTGATTTGGATGATCCTTTTTTCGTTTGAAAGAGTTTTTTTTTCGACTGGTCCCATTTCATTTGATAAAAAAACTTCGGAGGTAGGCAACGGAACTCTTCAATAAATGATAGCAAATCTCCAGGGATTGCTGAAATTGCATGACTGTTTATTGTTTACACCAGTTCGGGCATAACTCCTTTCGCTATTAATAAATTACATAACAAGCAGTGGTACACGAATTTGTGTGGGGTAAAATAACTAAAAAGTAAAAAAAAATCTGAAGACGGTGGCAAAAACGTAAATACAAAACCAAAGACGCCGACTTCCGAAATTAAAGTTATTTTTCACTGTTTTTTTCGGAAGTTGGTTGTTTTTTTTTCTTGCTTTAAACTCCCCAACTCCGGCATCGTGAGCCAGAGAAAGACATGCAATGACATTTTTGTTAATATCGTTGTGCTGTTCTTGAACCGATATTGTTGAAACAAAGCCTTTAATAATAGTGTAGTTTTAATTCCGCTAAGGTGTATCGGGCTATTTGCAGAACCACCAAAGAAGCATTTAAGTAATGATAGATTGCCGCAAAATAACACCTAATTCCATTAATTTTCTTATCTTCGATGTGCAGACGCGGCCTCGTTACAGTTTCATTTTATGTACATAAAGATAATAAATTGAATTGATTCTTAAAAAGATTCCCAGAATTATGGGAGAATACCCGAAAATGCAAACACTGAATGGTCTCGGGAGATTCCTGTGACAATATGAATTATTTATTTAAGGACGCGTTGGTCAAATCAACAATATTATTTATTGAATCAACAAAAATCATGTTTTCTTATGAATCAACTTTCTCTCTCTTCGTTGAAAATAAAATATTGTTTATTGAATACTCGAAATTTTAGCGGAAGAACTACAGTATTGTCGCGAATTATAATAATACATATGTACCTACCTGTGCTAACCGTACATTACATGTCTGAACTTAATTGTGAAATCTTGATCGAATCATTTGAAGTGTTTCAGAAGAACAACGACATTGTTACTTTGATAATTAATTTATCTTAATGTTACAAAGTTCATTATATTCTCGATAGGACAACGTAAATCGTCGATATAACAATATAATAGTGTCCGGTTAACAAATCTAGCATTATTAATACAAGATTAAACGTTATCTTAAACTTAAAGTTTCAAAATGTTTATCTACCTGACAATATTTACTTGATTTGATACAACAATATTTTTTTGTATTTTGAAGGAAATGGAAATTGTCAGTGACTATATTAGATTGGTAAATTAAGTAAATATTGTCTTGGAATTGCTAACAATATTTTTTTTGTTGATGGGACAATTCGTTTTTTACCGATTATTACAAAATTATACACATTTTGGCAGAACAATTGTTATTGTTGTTCTAAGAAATAATCGATCTTCTACCAAAAACACTTGTTATTCCTAATAACAATTTAACAGATTCTCCATTGAAAATATTTAATCTTCGTCTGAGAAGTTTTCAGGCTTCAATTGTGAAATCTTGATCGAATCATTTGAAGTGTTTCAGAAGAACAACGACATTGTTACTTTGACAATTAATTTATCTTAGTGTTACAAAGTTCACTAATTCTTTATAGGAAAATGTAAATCGTCGATTTAACAATATAATAGTGTCCGGTTAACAAATCTAGCATTATTAATACGAGATTAATCGTTATCTTAAACTAAAAGTTTCAAAATGTTTACCTGACAATATTTACTTGATTTGAGACAACAAGTCAACAATATTTTTTTGTATTTTGAAGGAAATGGAAATTGTCCAAGTGACTATATATTGGTGAATTAAGTCAATATTGTCTTGGAGTTGCTAACAATATTTTTTTTGTTGATGGGACAATTCCTTTTTTACCGTGTAGGATTTTATCATTGTTTTATGTACATTGTTGAATATGGTAGTTTTCCAGACTTGATTTACAGCAAAAGTGGGACGTCTCTCTCTGTCTCTGTGTCACACTTTAGGGATTATAGGTGTCATTGTATTGGATTAGGTACTTATAGTAAACTAGCTTCTGCCAGCGGCTTCGCCCGCGTGCAGTTTGATTACTGTCCCATGGGATCTTACTACGGGGATAAAAAGATCCTATGTGTTAATCCTGGTTATAAACTATCTGCGTGCAAAATTTCATCTAAATTCGTTCAGTAGTTTTCGCGTGAAAGCGTAACAAACAAACTTACATTCACATTTTTAATATTAGTAGGGATAGTTCTACGAATTCATTGCCAAATACAGAGAACCGGGTGTTTTGGTGCAACAGTTTCATAAAGACCTTTGACCAGTATCCGGCGAAACTGCCTTTGAATAGAATCTATTAGAATCTGAATCAAAGGCTATAGAATTCCTTCCAACCCCTAGAATTCCACTCACTAATCAACAAAATGGTAGCATACCACGTTACACCTCTATTCAACTCTCCGGAGATCTCAGCCGTAGTATTTCGAGCGCCGTCATATTTCGGGCCCGTGTTTCCGTAAATACGATGTCATCCGAACGAACGGGCCCCCTGTGCCACATTGTAGTGACATCTTGTAATTATTCAGTGTCATGTGGCCCGATCGTGAGTGACCTCGTTTGTAACCGGACAGCAATTTGATGAGCAGCCGTTAATGAAAATTGGGAGGCCATTTTGAAAAAAGAACGACTTTGTTTTCTTTTTTTTTCGTGGAATGTTTTTTAATCGATCAAAAGAGGCCATGAATAATGTTGTTATAATTTGATAAATCAGCAAATTTTATAATTATAGATGACATAGCCAACAACTGAATTTTGATAACAAAATCTGAGCTAAACGTCACAGTTGCAGATGAGGTCGAACCATTAATTAATTTGATCACTTAGGATTAGTGCGAGTCAGTCTGACATTAGTATTGACATTTGTACATATATTTATAGCCATAGGATTATATGTTTGATTGAGTTAATCATTGCTCATATATGTGTACTTAATTATCTAAGTAATCCAAACGGATTACATTACTAAGTACCCATGCAGAGAAAGGATTGTGTTGATGCCTGTCTATTCTTCTAAAAATAGGCTAACCTTTTTGATATTTATGTACATAACAGTAGAAAACAGAAGAAGAGAAGAGAACGACGAATAAAAGAAGAGAAAGAAGAAGAAGAGAAGAGAAAGAAGAAGAATAAGAGAAGTTGGAAGCAAAAACGTACGGGACAAAACGTTAAGTGAGGACATTAAGTGTGACCACTTTAAGTCTACAGTTCAAGGAGGTGTTGCTTGTCAAGAAAATTTCCATTGGTGTGTCAAACTTAAGTAGACGGTAAAACAAACTCGCGTTATGAAATGGGCGTTCACCAATCCGGTGTCTAACCCAGGCCAGCGCAGCTTAACCTTTAAGACCGACCCGAGTGGCTGTTATTTTTTAGCCACGAGGTCCTCACAAGTAACACAGGATAGTCATCATCAGCCCATTAATTTTCCCACTGCTGGGACATGGGCTTCCTCTCTATGAGAGGGAATGGGCTATAACATACCACGCGGGCCCAGTGCGGATTGGTAGATATCTTATATCTTCGATTTTTTAGTTCTAGAGGACATGACGGTTTCCTCACGATGTTTTCTTTCACCGTTTTTGGAAGCAGTGGTGATCAAATAAATTACACAAAGTAATGCGCTTGTCTGGACACATAGAGATAGGTCGAAGTCAGAAGGCAGATAGTATCAAAGCAGTATAATTAATAAAGCTCATGACTATTCAAGTATTCATGCTTCAGTGAATGAAGTTCCGACTCCTGACATCACGCCCCACGCCCCACGCCCCACGCTGGGGTGCAAACAGGAAGGTAGGTCGGTGAAAGGGGTTGTTCAGGTAAAGGCTTGCCGACACTGTTGTAGTACAAAATTGATATTTAAATTCTGTTCCAAGATATATTTTTTGTGAGAACGGGCAGGATAAAGGAGATTACGATTATTTTGCAGCAATAAACAAATAGATGACTCATGGTCATCGTTTTAGTAGGTGTTTTAAAATTTTAATAGGAATTTTTACTTCAAATTTGAGGGTATCGATTTTGCTGGCTTGTTACATTCAGTTGCATAGACCAACCTACCCTGATAAGAATCTAAGAACGAACATGTCATGGTCGTTATTAGAGACCGGATTACTTATGTCCTACATATTATGAAATCGTCGAAATATCATGCACTGTAAATGCTCAATATGCAACTAAAGTGAAAGAATATGCGACACAAAAAAAGGATAAAAAGAGAAGAAGTGTTCACTATGCATGTGCAAGTAAGCATATAATCCGGTATCTATAATCGTCATCAATATACGATTGCATGTTATGCGCAAAATAAAAAAAACCATTGACAATCGAGAAAGTAATAAAAATAAAAAAAAAATTGATAAAAATACAATCATGCTTTCCGTCACATCGTCACATCTATGAGCAACAGCCCTTAAACTTCGAAATATGAAACTGTCGAATTTACGATATTCCGAAATATTGAGCTGTTTTCTCTAGTTGAGATTCTTTTTCCTTTGTACTAAAGGTATTGTTATTCTCCGAAATCAGATATTGGTTTACACGGCTTTCAAAGAGGAAATATTAGATCGACCACTTGCGGCTATGTTGACTCCGATTTTGCTGTAAAACGGGAAAAATTGGGTTTATTGCTCGTGGTACCACAGGCAATAAACCCCATTTTCCCTGTGTAACCACCAGTGGTAAGACGGGTAAAACAAGCAGTAGAAACCATAATCTCAACGATTCAAAATCTCAACACTTTAAAATATCAAACCTTGAATAAATTAACAAGTCATAATCTCAACATATTAACCTATGATCACCAATCCCAGTGGTACCACGGGTAAAAATAAACTTCCCGAGGTGATACCATGGGAATTTTTTTCACCCGTGGTAGGTACCACTGGTGGTAATACTGTTAAAAAAATGGCTGGTTTCAATGTTTTATAGATAGGCTGAAGAGGGTGAAAGAAAACCTTAAGGAAGTAAACTAGCCTATAATAGGTAACTTATCTAGCAGTGGCGAGGGGTACATACAACTCGATACCTATCGGCTTCCCTTCGGAACAACCACTGTACTGGAGTCTACTATTGCCAAAAGTAAAACAAAGGTCATTTAGTTAGGACGTGATTGCCCAAATATGACTAAAAGTACAAATTCGATTCATGGTTTTTTCAAACATACCCACCGGACCGGCTTACCTTTTTTTAAAAATCTACCCTTCGCTACTGTTGTCTATCCTACATGTAGGTACTACTCACTGGTGAATGATGTTTAGTTATTCTTTTCTTCTTCATCTTCACTCTCTTTTTTTTCTTGATTTTGTGACATTATATGATTTATACTGACTGATAAATGTTTATAACTGACTATGTTGTGTGTGTTACGTGTGTGTGATTATGTTTTTGGATGATGCCTTCAGTAAAGTAGTCTTTTATTTTGTAATATTTATTTTGTAAATTTGTACGCCTTACGGGTGAAACATGTACGTACAAAATATTCTTAATGTGTCATCCTGCGTGCTTAATTTGCATGTATACGCATGTTTTAACAAATAAATTATCTTAAATTACCTTTATCTTTATCTCCGGCCCAATTTATTTGGGGTCGGTGCAGCCTGTCTTCGTCTTCCATGCTTCTCCACTACTCGTCATCTCAGCAGTAACCTGCTTTCTAGCAATATCATCTTTTACACAATCCATCCATTGTTTCTTAGTTTCTTCTTCTTTTGTTTGTGTTCGTGTTTGCTCATTATGTCAGCAGTAACCTCCTTTCTAGCAATATCATCTTTTACACAATCCATCCATTGTTTCTTAGTTTCTTCTTCTTCTGTTTGTGTTCGTGTTTGCTCATTATGTCAGCAGTAATCTCCTTTCTAGCAATATCATCTTTTACATAATCCATCCATTGTTTCTTAGTTTGTTCTTCTTCTGTTTGTGTTCGTGTTTGCTCATTATGTCAGCAGTAACCTCCTTTCTAGCAATATCATCTTTTACACAATCCATCCATTGTTTCTTAGTTTCTTCTTCTTCTGTTTGTGTTCGTGTTTGCTCATTATGTCAGCAGTAACCTCCTTTCTAGCAATATCATCTTTTACACAATCCATCCATTGTTTCTTAGTTTCTTCTTCTTCTGTTTGTGTTCGTGTTTGCTCATTATGTCAGCAGTAATCTCCTTTCTAGCAATATCATCTTTTACATAATCCATCCATTGTTTCTTAGTTTCTTCTTCTTCTGTTTGTGTTCGTGTTTGCTCATTATGTCAGCAGTAACCTCCTTTCTAGCAATATCATCTTTTACACAATCCATCCATTGTTTCTTAGTTTGTTCTTCTTCTGTTTGTGTTCGTGTTTGCTCATTATGTCAGCAGTAACCTCCTTTCTAGCAATATCATCTTTTACACAATCCATCCATTGTTTCTTAGTTTCTTCTTCTTCTGTTTGTGTTCGTGTTTGCTCATTATGTCAGCAGTAACCTCCTTTCTAGCAATATCATCTTTTACACAATCCATCCATTGTTTCTTAGTTTCTTCTTCTTCTGTTTGTGTTCGTGTTTGCTCATTATGTCAGCAGTAACCTCCTTTCTAGCAATATCATCTTTTACACAATCCATCCATTGTTTCTTAGTTTCTTCTTCTTCTGTTTGTGTTCGTGTTTGCTCATTATGTCAGCAGTAACCTTCTTTCTGGCAATTTCACCCTTACACAGTCCATGCACCATCTGAACATGAATGATGTAACCAAGATTTTGTAACAACATTATGATTTAAAATAGTGTCCATGGAGTTTCTTGCCCGTTCTTCTCCATAGAGATCTACGCTAGGAAATGGGCAACTACAGTACTTTCACAGTTTTAAGTCTTGTGACTGGGACTGTAGCTACATTTAATTTTCATCTTTGTTTCGACAATTCAAAAGCGCCTGTAACTGGCCTACTTGAAATAAATGCTTTGATTTTGATTTTTGGTTTTGATTCATGCTTCCTCAGTATTTTCTTTTTACCTACTTCCCTATCACTCTTCATCTCAGCAGTAACCTCCTTTCTAGTCTTCCTCTCCTCATATACCGATCGACATTTATACTCAAAACTTTCCTCACGACATTTTCGTCATTCCTCCGCATAACATGCCCATACCACGACAATCGATTATCACAGTTTTCAGTCACCGCTCCGCTTTCAGGTTTACTCAAATCTGTATGGTTCTTTCTTCAAAAGACCATCTCAGACACTAATATCTACATGATCCTCATGTGAATTGAGCAAGATTATGTCTGGACTTCAAAAGAGACTATGACCTCTGAGTTTGTTTCGGCTGTTTCTTCTCAGAGTAGTCAGGTACGAAACACCGGCCCCATCGAGTTTAAAAAAAAATTGACGTGTAAAAGTGTTTGTGAAAACCTACTTACAAAATAAAGATCATTTATCATTTATCATTTATCTTATAATTTATGTAGGTACTCATTTTTTTATTTTTAACCCCCGACGCAAAAACGACGGGGTGTTATAATAAGTTCGACATGTCTGTTTGTGTGTGTATCTGTAGCAAGGCATCTGGGCATCGTAGCTCCCGAACGGATAAACCGATTTTGACTTTGTTTTTTTTTTGTTTGAATGGTGTGTCGGACAAAAATCTATAAAAATTGATACAAGATGGCCGCCACCAAAAAATGGCGGATTACATATTTATTAAACAACTCCCTCAATATGGGTATCAAAGGAAAGGGCTTGACTAGTAGAACACTATACGCTATAACAAATTTCAAATCAAAGATGGCTGCCACCACAAAATTGCAAATTATTATTTTTTCACAACCCCCTCAATATGGGTATTGTGGTGAATAAGAAGAAACCAACTCGTATATAAGCGAGCGCTGCCTTCAGCGCCCCCTTTTTCTGTACGAGAGCTGTCAGCCCGTCAACACGTCATCGTAGCGTCCGACATTTATTTTTCCTAATTTTATTTCTGTTTAGCTAATTGCTTTATTTATTTAATTAATAACAGTAGCTGTAAGATTTTTCTTTTTAAAAAGTAACTTGCCATCTAATTTACATCAGTATCAAATGAAAAAAAAAACCTTGAAATTACGACCCACTGTGTCGGGTGCTTTTCAATTTTTTATTTAATGTAACTTGTATCCATTCTCGTAAAACTATATATCGCCTTATAAAACTTAAGAAGACGGGTATTTATCGCGAATTTACCTTTAATTTATTCCCGACGTTTCGACCGGATTGCACCAGCCGTGGTCGCGGGGAGAGTGAAGTACTGGAGATACCGCGACAGCAAAGTGAAGGTGTTATGTGCGATAAATACCCGTCTTCTTAAGTTTTATAATGTGTTCTGATCGTGAAAGTTTAAAAAAGACAACTATATATCGCCCTCAGCATTCTTATTCCAGCATCACGCTTTTCAGTCATTTTATAGATAACAAATAAAGATATCTATTAATCAAGGCCGTTTGAAATATAGACTTTCGTCTTCATGACTAACCCGATGTTTTTTTGTTCGTCTATTAAGACTACTACATCTGCGAATCTGTTTCGCGAACTTTTCTTCTTGTTCGAGTTGATTTGTTGAGAGACTAAAAACAGACTGAACACTTTTATGATCCATGACGAGGTAAATATATAGGGTGAATCATATAAAGCTGAGAACCCACTGTGTTAGTGGACCTAATGCATTGTTTTGATTGAATACTAAAGATGCCTGTTCAGTCTTGCTTTGAAGGCAGGCGGGAGGATGAAAGAAAAACTGAAGGAAATAAACTAGCCTACATTCACTGTTTCGGAAATTAGACAGAACAAACAGACGGACAAAATTAGAAAAATAAATAATATATAAGGGCGTAAAATCCTCCGTTCTCTCCGTCATTTCGATTTTTTTTTTTGTTGTACACCATACCTGGGAGCCTTTTATTTACGGAGATATTGGGGGTTAAAGTCTTTTTTAAATACAAGTCTTTATTGTAAGATTTTTAATTTGAAACACCTACACGACCCCCGCACTATTCAACCCATACCATCTATGAGCATAATGTTTTGGGTGTGTTAAAACATGACTTTTCACACCAAATTTTTGCATATCTATATCTATACTAATATTATAAAGCAGAAGAATTTGTTTGTTTGTTTGGTTGGACGCGCTAATCTCAGGAACTACCGGCTCGAATTTAAAAGTTCTTTTTGCATTGGGTAGTCCATTTATCGAGGTAGGCTATAGGTTATATAACATCACGCTATGACCAATAGGAGCGGAGCAGCAATAAGAAATGTTGAAAGCGGGAATATCACGCTAACGAAGTCGCGGGCAGAAGCTAGTTTTTGCATAAAAGTTACTTGATGCACAGAATGCTTGGTTGACGGCTTTGTGATAAGGTGTTTTACACCCTGGTATGCACTTTCATATTAGCTGTTTTTAATAACTAACAAAAAACACCTGTTATACCTTGTATTCACTGTATAGCAGAAATCTTTTTTGTACGTCTGGCAAAACATAGTGACTATAAAAACGATACCAAAGTAATTACGACTCGTGTTACATGATGAGAAGCTGTTAAATTGTCTGTTAGCAAAGGAGTATTTTCGTTGATTTGTTTAAAAATTATAAACATGAAAGTATTTATAGAGATAATAACACTATATTACGCGTGAAGTGTGTTATAATAACTCTAAAGAATATGTAAACAAAAGAAGAATTTATTGAACCTTATAGCAACAGAAATAATTCAAACGCGCCATTCATATTTTTGATACTTATAAGATATTACCGAAACTTGTAATGCGTTTTTTGTTTTTTTCTTTGTCCTTGCCCCTGGCCTTCCACAACTCCTGCCATTCTTAACATATTTATTATAACTTTGAATAATAATAATGGCAAACCTGAACCTACCAACGAAGTTTAAAATAAAATTTTTTTTAAACTGTATGGTTTTCATAGAAAGCTATGGAGTCGATCCTTCACATTGCAATGAATCCTGTTGACTTCTAGATACAGACTTAGGTCAAGGACCAGTCTCTCACAAAATTAATTCCTCGCTCGTGCTCCCCTTTAACCTTAGCAGTAAGTAACTTGTGTAGAGAAAATAAATTGATATTTTATTATTATTATTATTCGTTACGTTTCAATTACAAAGCGGAGCCGTTCACAAGTTATGTGAGATACTAAGATTAATCCTTGGTCTTGCAGCAGAAGCAAGCTCACAATTGTCTTCTAAAACGACTTGTCTTGCCTTAAATTATGCGTACTACTGGACTGGTATATATCTGGCTATCCTTTTCCTCCCCGTGTGGTGTCGTTGAGCCCATGGAAAGTTAGTGGATACAAACCTGAATGAAACGTCCCGGGATCATCACTGGTGACCACAAACCGGCTCCGGTACAGATGCAGGATCTAAAAGAAGTTCGCAAAGTTTGGAAAGCTCTAGTGAAAGACCAAAAATGGTTACCGACACACGAGTTCACTAGCGACCGTTCTAAGGAAAGACTCAAGATATGGCAAGAAAGTGTTTCCTTACTCAACCCATTTGTGCCATTTGCTGAGAATCTTCCTCCTAGACACAAGCTGCTATAGTTAACCTTGTCTTTAAATAAACTCCGGGCACAGGTTGGTCGAAGCAAGGAAAGCTGTTGGTCCCAGCTGTCATTTGTCCATCTTTGACAGTCGTTACAGGTAGTCAGTGGCCCAAAAAGTCTGACACCAGTCTTATCAAGTGGTATCGTATTTCTCAGTATTAACTGGGTTGTGGAGGACAAATAGGCAGCCGTTCCATGTAAAAAACTGGTATTCAGCTCCATCCGGTTAGACTGGAAGCCGACCCCAACGTAGTTGGGAAAAGGCTAGGCAGATGATGATGACGATGACACAGTTTGGTCGAAGCAAGGAAAGTTGTTTAGGTGCAGATGCAGACTCTACCCTGAATAGTAAATTTTGTGTTATTACACAAACGACGGGACACCTAACATTGTGTCCTAACAGTCCTTTTGCTTGTACATCACAGGAGCTGATGGATGCTATTGAAAGTTCTAAACTCGTCGCCAAATTTTGCCCTGATTCAATTTAGGTTTGCCATCAACACATTAAGAAGATACAATCCCTCGTTATAATTACAAAACTAATAATGGCCTTTACAATGTAACTGACATGGGATATGGGTCAAAGTATACACGAGCAATTCCAACTTTCAGGATTATGTCAACCGAACGAACGATAAACTTCATACATGTCCACGTATTTGAAGTTGTATCTATGAAGTTGTTGGTTTGGTCCTTCAACTTAATACATGAACTAAGTAAGACTTGGTACTAAAGATAAAACATAATAGCCGTTTTGACTGTTTTCAGTTACACTAAGGTCCACCTAATTGAATACCTAACTTAAAATTGTAGCGCTGTTAGAATTTGAACCCTCTGTGTTAAGTTCCAGCGTTGAAAATTTGACAAAGTGGTGTTACTTAAGTGTCGCCTAAAGTTAGTGCAAACGGATATAAGAAGAAGTTAGTATACTTAAGATAAAACTTAATAGCCGTAAGAGATAGTTAAGTTGAACGTTACAGACGACCTCAAGTTAGGTGATTGTTACTTGTCACTGAACTTATACAAGTGTGTGCCTAGCTTTAACGACTGCGCACATTAACTCGTACTTTTTGTTTGGGTAAATGGCTGATGCCTTGGCGTAGGTAGGTACTAATGAGTTACTTATACCTAAACCTAAAAAAGGGGGTAAATAACCTCTTAACGAAGCCGAAAGGCACTTGTTCTCCCCGTCATTATGATATTTTTTTTGTTCTAGACCATCCCTGGAAACCGTCTCGTTACAGAGATATTGGGAGTCAAAGATTTTTTTAAACATTCAGATTTTTACTTTAAACACCTTCCCGACCCCCGTACTATTGAATCCATCCATCAGCACCATGTTTTAGTGCGTTACATTGAGTTCCACCACAAAACATGATTTATCACGCAAAAGAAAGTCGTTACTCAGCAATCATTTTTGCGTAAAGTTACTTAGATAACATTCTTCATTCATATTACAGAGTCAATTGCAGAATATGCTGGGCTGACAATTCTGCCGTCAACTTTTTGATCAGTATGAGAAACAGTATCGATTGGCATCAAATTAATGTTTTGTGTTACTGCCATTTTTTTGCTAACTGTACATTTTTTCGGAAACCTGTTAATGGGGATCAAAATTTCACGAAAAATTATGGATAGTCTTCTAAGGCCATTTTCGTATACTTAGCTGTAACTGTTAAGGGTACTTCCCCTCACTGGCTCTGTGATGACGAGTTACAAGGTATTGTAAACAAGTAAAACTGAATTAATTTTTTAAAACACCCCCGATACAATGTATTAAAAGTTACATAGAAAATAATTCGTTAATTTGTGGTGGCGGCCATCTTGGATTTTTTATTTATCATAGTGTAATGCTGTGTGTGTGTGTATTCTACACTAGTCAAGCCCTTTTATTTAATACCTATATTGAGGGAGTTGTTAAATAAATATGTAATCCGCCATTTTGTGGTGGCGGCCATCTTGGACTGATTTTTATCAAACATAGCTAAGAACATTTCCGACTAATTCACCTTTCAAACAAAAACAAACATATTCCAAATCGGTTCATCCGTTCGGGCGCTACAATGCTACAGACAGACACACACGCAGACATACCAAACCTATAACACCCCGTCGTTTTTGCGTCAGGGGTTAAAAATACATTATTTTAGTCGTGTGACAAATCACGTCTTGCTAGCCTTTCCTGACGTAATGAAATGCACAATTGTGTCATATATAAAAAAAATATTGGTTTATGACATAATTGTGATAAACTGTTTATTTCTTTGCTGATAACTTTAAATTAATGTCATTGACCCCGAAATAAATTAAATTATAACAGTACCTATGTTGAATAGGACAAAGATCTTTTGGCAGTCGAATGACGTGTTAACATGTACTATTGGTAGACATTAAGTGAATGATTTTTATTTAAGGGAATCTACTGAAAACACAAAATGGCAACATTAGTTCGGATTTAATCCACGCACCCGAAGATCAACGGACACAACGTCAATGTCATCATTAATCTTTTTAAATTAGATTCTGACGTTTATCATGATTTTTCAGTTGTCTCATAACGGAACAAACATTAGTTATGTCATTCTATGTCAGAGATAAACACCAGTGACAAACAGATTGACACAACCATTATCTTTTTAGATTTTACTAATTCCTAATGTAGATATGGAAGTAGATGATTAGGTAATACTTATTTGCGTCTAATATTTCTGATAACATTGATAAAACAGTAAATATTATGATAAACCACATATGTAGTATTATTTTACGTTATCCAGTTTGTCTTTATATTTTAAAAGAGATACAATTCTGGCGTTTGAAATATGCAGAAATGAAACCGTCCTATTTTTACAAGTTCGGCAATGTTCTGTTTTATAAAATCTATATTTTAATGTCTTGCAGGGCGATAAAAGAGAGTGCTGCTCCCGTTATGAAAGCCATGATTCGGAATCATGGCGAATCAAGGTTTTTATAACGGGAGCTCGCGAAAATGTGTTTTTTTTTCAACCATATTTCAACCAAAAACAAAACTCAAAACTTTCAAAACTTTTGGTGAGAGATCTTTTCTGTATATTGGGGTATTAAGATTTTTTTTTTAGTTTGCGAGTTTGAAGCTTCTTGAAAATGTAATAGGAACTACATAAAATTTTTTTTTCAATACACTTCCTCGAAAACTGGTTCTTTTCGCACTACGATTAGGTTCAAAATGCAGTGTACCTATTTCACACACGTGCATTTTTGTTTTTTTTTTCACACGTGTGCGGAAAACAAAACTGCCTCAGGTAACTATAACTATACTTATAGTCCAAATTGGTTTAATGCCTTTAATCAGAGGTGAATGTTTTTTTTTTTCATTTCGGCAAAACGATCTACGTCTTTACGGCGTACTTAAACATTTTTTGAATATTCAAATTGTGTTTATAAATTGCATATCATAGATAAACATGTTTATTTAAAACTAATATTAACAAACTAACCTTTATTTGTCTTCTACATTCAAAAATTTATAAAATAACTATTTATTATATTAGGCTGTATAACGGCTGCATACCTTTGCTTCTCCTTCAACCTGGAGAAATCATAATCTAGTAATAATTCATTACACAAATATTTTATATATTTTTTTATATTTTATTTTATTTTTAATTCTTCAAAAGTGTATTGAAAAACGTCGATTGATACACGTGGACATCATCGTGGATTTAAAACATCTATGATATGCAATTTATAAACACAATTTGAATATTCAAAAAATGTTTAAGTACGCCGTAAAGACGTAGATCGTTTTGCCGAAATGAAAAAAAAAAACATTCACCTCCGATTAAAGGCATTAAACCAATTTGGACTATAAGTATAGGTATAGTTACCTGAGGCAATTTTGCTTTCCGCAAACGTGTGAAAAATAAAAACAAAAACGCACGTGTGTGAAATAGGTTATAGTTGACTACGGAACCCTAAAAGTGTTTGTGTAGGATTTGGCCATATTTTGTTGGAGAAAATGTTTACTTATCCATCTTATAAGTTACCTGGTTTTCACTGTTTCTTGCGGGAAAAAATCCTCTCCCCCCTTAAACACCCAATGGACACCCCCTTTGAATTTTAACTCCAGACTATATCAGAAACATAACCAAAATCCAATAAACATACTCCAACAAAGCCAAAGTATCGCGCCCTACTTGGCGATACAGACCTACCTCGTTCTACACAAACGTTAGTCGAAAACGTAAAGTTAACTATGTAGGGCATGGTAATTAACAGTGCCGGACAAAAGCAAGCCTTTTTACCTCTGCCGTAAAGATGCTTATCGATAGCTACGTGGTAATGGGGTGCAGGGGTGACATACACTAGGTAGGTTTCCGGTTCTTTTGGAAAAGTCGCTTATAGGCGACCATTGCTTTGTTAAGGCAGATATCTCGATTTAGTTTTCTCCAACAACCTCTGTGTTTGTTCCGGCTGTTTCTCGTCAGACTAGTCAGATACAAACACCGACCGCATCTAGTTTTTAAAAACCTACTTAAAAATTAAACATCATTTATCCATTTATCATTATCACTTATCCAACCTATCAGATTATTATAATGCAACCCACTCTGATTAAGCCAAGTAACTGTTAAAAGGTAACCAAAATAGTATTCTCAATCATTACAATACAATCAATTTTTCAGTCCTAAAACGTGGATTTTCAATGTCGGCGGTTATTGGTATTGGTGGTTGGCGGTATTGGTGTTCAGAGATAAATTATATTTAGTATTTATTAGTAAATTTTTATGTTGTAGTGTAATTTTATGTATTTCATCCATGGGCTTTAAGATGCCTGATAATAAAATTATTGATTGATTGATTGGTTGGTAGACCTCATTCGAGTAGAGGATTTGATTGTGAACAAATAACAAATAAATACGTAACAGGGAACATTGTTTGAAATCATTTAGTTTTATTTTCTATTTCCAATAAAGTAGAAGTATTGAATTGTGCGACTGTTTGTCGTTCCTAGCGACAATAAGACTATTTCCTCCGATTTTATTGAAGTAATCCCTTAGTCGCCTTTTCCAGCATCGACTTCAATTTCGTATTTAACTTTCAGAAAGTTTAGGTAAGAAGTAAAAATGTTGACGACCTCTAGTCTAGGACTTATGGTGTTGTAGTAGGGTTAGGCGTGTCTTAATGTAATCACACTTGTAACTTAGTGACATTTCTTTAATGAGAACATGCAAATTCTTGTAGGTACCTACTTCATATGGTCGCGTGATACCTAAACATTAGCTTTTACATACCCTTTACTGTAGGTACTTGAACAGGAAGTAAAGCTCCATGTACTTGACCAGAAAATAAATACCTTCTAAGTACTGTGTGGATTGGTGTTGAAAACGAAATCTAGAAAAACACTGGGAAACAACGTTTTCTTTGTGGTGAAAAATCATGTTTTGTGGTAGAACTCAATGTAACACACTTAAAACATTGTGCTGATGGATTGTTTGAATAGTAAGGGGGTCGTGGAGGTGTTTAAAGTAAAAATCTTCCAATAAAAATTTGACCTCCAATATCTACGTGAGTAGAAGGTTCCCAGGCATGGCGTAGAACCAAAAAATGATCGCAATGACAGAACACGTGCATCTGTTCCTGCTTCGTTAAGAGGTGTTTTACACCCTTTATACTTAGGGTGACTGGTAATTAGTGACCAATACCTAAACACGTGAAAACAAATGTGCTGTTCAGTACATTTTGACCATGTTAGGCGAAGACAAATGTATTGAACAGCAATTTATATTTTTTCACGATTTCAGGTCTGGTGAAAAGCAACGAAATGCATGGACTAGCATCGGTATCCTTCTGTTTCCAAATCGACGGATTTTGATCACCACCAGAATGCTTAGACTATTGTGTAACATTCCATCGGCAATAACTTTGACGGTAAGATAAAAAGAAGTATTGTAGTAGCTATATACAAAGTGCTACAGCAACATATTTAGTACAACTACACCAATGAAGAGCTAACATCTAAATTCTAAACCGCGCTATTAAAGTTATCCTTGGCTTTAGAACATAATTATAGAAAACCCCGACAACAATAACTATAGGACAGTCACAAGAAACAACACCCGTCTGGTCGGAGGGAGAAATCTCCCATTTCAACCGACTTCCAAAAAGAGGAGGTTCTCAATTCGTCTGTATTTTTTATTTTTTTTGTATTTGTTACCTCAGAATTTTCAACTGGGTGAACCGATTTTGATGGTTCTTTTTTTATTTGGAAGCTGGTGCTTCCTGTGTGGTCTCATAATCAATAAATCAGTATCTGATGATGGGATTCAGGAGAAATAGAGAGAATTCTTCACATTTTATAGGCACACTAGAAGCGATTTGGGTAGTTTTAAGAAGTGTACTTTCTCGAAGTGATCTCATTTCAATTTGATGAAGATCTGATGAAGAACTTCGGAGATATGCAACGGAACTCCTCAATAAATGATAGCAAATGTACTGGAATTGCTGAAATCTCATATCTGTCTATTGTTTACACCAGTTCATAACCTAAAATCACGCCGGTACGCTGTGAAGGGGTAAGCACATGTGAACCACTAAAAAGTGAAAAATAAAAACTTATTTACAAAAAATTAAACGACTTCAGAGACAAAAAAACTAAATCAATCAAACAAAGGTCACCGACTTCTGAAGCGTTTTTTCTGAAGTTATTTTTCCCTTTTTTGTTTCCTCTGAAGTTGGTTTTATTATTTGTAAAAAAGTTTTCTATGTAGTAGGATGAAGAGAACAGAATAGAATAGAAAAAAATAGTAGAATAAAAATAATAATAAAAAAGAAACTTTGCCGAAGAACTTTACACCCTGTTCTTCGTACCCCTATAAAATTAAACTTCCAAAACTTGATTCAGCCCTGTTGAAATTCGTTATTAATGTACTGTTAGACGGAAGAAAACCGAAAACCCACTTAATCGAAACAGCACAGCACTACATGAGGACGCTATGTGGAACATCACTAATTTTACGACTTGACATTTGTACAATTTCGCGGCAAAAGTGTTTCCAGTGATTTTATTTTGTAAAACTGATTTTTAAGATTAATTTGTTAATAAAAAAGTATTTTAATGACTATAGTAGAAATATGAATCTCTTTGAAAGTGCTATTAACAACTGCATTTATTATCTCTCATACTTTATGTAAACTTACTCATTAAAATATGGCTAATAATTGTGTTAGAACTTTTTTTTTTCATGCAAAGTAATATGCTAGGTACCTACACAAATGAGGCTGATTATGAGCCCAGAAAGTTAATAAAAATAAAGTACAAAGGGCTTATCGCTATCAGCAAGCTCGACCAGACATCCTTGACGTATGTTGTAACAATACATCGTATTAAACGAGATTAAACTGGACCCTTGTTATAGCGGTTTTTATTGTAGGTGTAGGCTTTTGTCTGACTACTATCTTACCTCATATTAAGCCTAAATAAAACTTAATATCACCAGTAACTGTCCACCAACGATCCAATTAAATTAGAAGAAGGGAAAGTATTTTATTCACTGTCTAGCTTCAGACTAGTATTTACTACCTGGATAAAAATATCTTGTGTGTTAGTCCAGGTTATAAGCTATCTGTGTGCAGAATATAATCCAAATTCGTTCCTTAGTTTTTGCTTGAAAGAGGACCAAACATCCATTCATCCATACTCACAGTCTTTAACATTTATAATATTAGTAGGAAGTAGGATGTAGATACACGTATCGAGACACTTGGATGTGACAGTCATAAGTGGTAGATGAGGTGACTCAACGAAGCGTTTTTCCCACTTGCTCGGCTCCTATTGGACATAGCGTGATGTTAAAGCCTATAGCCTTCCTCGATAAATGGACTATCCAACGCAAATAGATTTTATCAATTCGACCCTGTAATTCCTGAGATTAGCGCGTTCAACCAAACAAACTCTTCTGTTTTATAATATTGGTATGGAAGTATAGATTGAAATCAAAAGTAATCTAAAGTTCTCACAAATAGCGAGGCAAAAATAATAAACAAAAATAACCTGTTTACCCTTTTTTTTTTTTTTTTTTTAAGGATGAGAAATCATCAAATGACCCCCCCCCCCCCCACTCTGGGCGGAGCGGGAGGGAGTGTCAGACTCTTACTGACTAAAAACCATCCATGTTCCTTCCTCGCCTTTTACGTTCCGGGGCCGCGGTATCTCTTTCGAACAGGCCCGCAACCCCGGCAGGCTTCGGCCCTTGCGGGCCCCTCTCAACCTGTTTACCCTAATGGCTACATTAAACAAACTGATCAATCAATAATGAACTCTATCTCTGGTCAATTTTGTGTCACGTTGTTTTACTGATGTCTAGAATATTCCAGGAACTAAATAGTTCAGGCATTCATTGAACGTTTAGAAGCTGATAGAATATGAATAATTATTTGTATACAATAGACTACCATTAATAAATTCGACATTAACTACCCATATACGTTTAAGGAACCGGCAGATTTGAAGCGGCAAGAATAGTGGCGGCTACATCTCCAGTCACGTCCACTAACACGTGCCGTAGTCGACAGTGTATTGAGTCTATCAGTACTGTCACTAAAATATGAGATAAAGGCTTTGTTATTTATCTTTATAACGATCCCTATAGGGTGTAAGGGCTCGTCGTATTGCCATCAACTACGCATTTCTATATCAAGCAAGTTTTTTTGAAGAAAAGTAATTGGGGAGAAACGCCTTATTGCAGCGGTGGCCCAGTGGTGGCGGCCCCGACTTACGAACAGTAAGTCGTGGGTTCGAACCCAGGTAGGCGCATTACTTTGTGTAAGTTATTTTCATCACCGCTGCTCTCAAAACGGTGAAAGAAAACATCGTGAGGAAAACGGCATGTCCTAGAGCCAAAAATTCGAAGATATGTGACATCTACCAATCCGCACGGGGCCCGCATGGTAGATTATAGCCCATTCCCTCTCATTGAGAGGAGGCCGTGTCCCAGCAGTGGGACCATTATAGGCTGATGATGACTTATTGAGGCGAGAAATACAGCTTTGGGTAGAGCAATGTAAGTAATGTAACGTAGGAAATATGTTGGTTTCCGGGTACCCGCAAATGGTAAGTATAGTCGTGTACCGCGCGCTGGTATCTTGTCGTCTGGGTATGTAAAGTTAAGAAGAAAAAACAACGGTTTCAATTTTAACCAACAATATCTTCGCAGCCATAATTTCAGGGGCCAATAGCCGCTTTAGCAGAATCGTAAATGAATCACGTTAAACAATTTTAATTCTTAAAATGGTCTTAACCCTTTCACGCATATGGGACACATTTGTCCCCGTATATTTTTTACCATTAACAATAATACTGCATAAGCAAAACGTTTTATAGATTCAATTTTGAAAATTGTAAAGTATATTTTCAAGTTTGAGCGCTATCAACACAACAAAAATACACTTTCTGTCAAAAAAATAGCCGGCGCGAAATTTGAAAAAGATTTTCGCTAGACGTCAATATTAAAAAATATTTTATTGTGATTTAGCGATATTTCACGACCGCTTTTCCTCTGAGTTATATTCACTGGTGAGTACTAATATCGTTTTATTACATATTTTTAGTTTTCAAAGTAAAATTAGTGCATATTATGTAAAAAATGTAAAGGGACGCGGGTGTCCCTATATGCATCAAAGGAGACTTTTGCTTCCAACGAATGATATCGTTTGCTTTGCTTTTATTCAGTTTATCATTCTTATTTTCATATATTTTATTGCAGACTATGTCTTCAAATCGACATAGAGAGTTTTTTCTGCGGAAAGATTAAATTTACGAAGTCATTACGGCTGACTACAGCGATGACAAGGATAGTTGAAGAGGACCAAACTGTTTTAGCGCAAGCTATGAATGTGAATATGTCAACGGTTGACATTGAGCCATGCTCAGCGCCTCTAGAAGAGAATATAATAATCAGCAATAAAAAATCAACCTAACATTACTGTCCTTTCTTTCAACTGGCGAAAAAAAACATATTCACCGCACAATTTCCGTGAAATTCAAGGTTATAATTTCGGTGAAGTGAACATGGAATGGACAGAGAAGTGTGTGTTGGTCGTCCAGCGGCGAGATGGGCAGACGGCATTGTTGCCATTGCGGGTATATCCTGGATGAGGCTTGCACAAAAGCGTGGAGCTTGGCACAAGAGCGTGGAGCTTGGCACAAGAGCGTGGAGCTTGGCACAAACAAAGAGAGGACAATACCCAGCAGTGGATGAAGTCGGACAGTAGATGATGATAATGATGATGATGATGAACATTTTAGATAGTACCCGCATGACTGATATGAAACTGATCTCTGGAAAAAAAAGCACACAACAAGTTTCAGGCTTCGAAAACTTGGTAGATGAGATAATTGTTCGTGAATCCATTATGCTGAACAAAACCGATCTTTTAGCATGACTAATGAAATGGCCAAAGCTTTTCTAGGCATAGACTTTGTAATAGGATATCATTGCCTATCTACATTCAGGATCTTCACATGTCATGGCAAAAGTATGTAATAGAAAAAGATGCAGACAGTGTGCAAAAAGTCTTGTTGAGAATAGCTAATAAATGCTCTACGTGTAATTTTCATTTGTGTTATACCATTAAATATTATATTTTGTTTATTAATAAGTTACTACATTAAATAATTTCTGTTTTATATAAAATTTCAGTAGAAGCGTTCCACTATTTTTTTGCGATACAATATAAAATGTTTACCTTAACGCATATAGGGACACACTTGTCCCCTCCTCAAAAACACTCAAATAAACACAACTTTTGTCTTTTATATCACTTTTATGTTAAAATGAACCAAAATAAATAGATTCAAAAAAACAAAATATTATTTACTGTCTTGGAATAGTTAGAAGCGTGTAAGGGTTAAAGTCCATTTTAATTTTTAATTTTCGAGATTCATTTTATTGAACTAAATTTTAAATTCTTAAAATGGACTTTATGGTAAAGGTCACAAAGCTCATTTTAAGAATTCTTTTTTTAACGTGATTCATTTACGATTCTGCTAAAGTGGTCATTTTAGACCCCCAGAGGTATTCATTACAGAAGAATTATAGCAAAAGCGAGAAGGAACCTTCCGCTACATTAAGTGACTTTTTCCTCGCCATTATCGAAGTTTGTGGTAATTATACAACAAGCACACGAATCCGAAAAAATAGAGGTGGGTGTCTTGTATTCGAACTTGAGAAGTATGACTTGAAAGAAGAAAGTAAAGAAAGGAAGAAAAAGCATTTAAAACAATTAACAGTAGCAAATTAACAGTATTTAAAATTAATGAAAGTTAAACAGATATAATAATAATAAAAAAAAACTTTTTTACAAAAAATAAAACCGACTTCAGAGAAAACAAAAAAGTGAAAAATAACTTCAGAAAAAATGCTTCAGAAGTCGGTGACCTTTGTTTGATTGATTTAGTTTTTTTGTCACCGACTTCTGAAGCATTTTTTCTGAAGTTATTTTTCACTTTTTTGTTTTCTCTGAAGTCGGTTTTATTTTTTGTAAAAAAGTTTTTATTTTTAATTTTTTAGTGGTTCATATGTACTTACCCCTTCAAAGCGTACCGGCGTGATTTTCTTTTATGAACTGGTGTAAACAATAGACAGATATGAGATTTCAGCGATCCCAGTACATTTGCTATCATTTATGGAGGAGTTCCTCCGAAGTTCTTCATCAGATCTTTACCAAATTGAAATGGGATCACTCCAAGAATGTACTCTTCCTAAAACTACCCAAATCGCTTCTGGTGTGCCTACAAAATTTAAGGAATTTCCTCTATTTCTCCAGGACCCCATTAAACGGAACTTAACATATCTAACTGTCGAAATCTGGGTGTATTGTACACTTCTGCGTACTGCCTCAGAGCATACAGGCGTGATGTTACGTCACTATGTTACACAACAACAAACAACCAAGTCATTGCAGCAATTACTGCAGCTTTGCCGTGTATTTTTGAAGAGTTCCATTTACATCTCCGAAGATCAGCGTCAGATCTTAACTAAATTGAAATGAAACCACACGGAAAGCACCAGCTTTCAAATAAAAAAGAATCATCAAAATCGGTTTACCCAGTCGAAAGTTCAGAGGCAACAAACATTGTCGAAATCTGGGAGTATTGTACACGTCTAGGTACCCCCTCAGAGCATACAGGCGTGATGTTACGTCATGATGTAGTATGAACAATGAACCTACAAGCGATTGCAGCAATTACTGCAGATTTGCCGTCTATTTTTGAAGAGTTCCTTTGTATATCTCGGAAGATCAGCATCAGATCTTCAACAAATTAAAATGGGACCAATCGACAAGCACCAGCTTTCAAACAAAAAAAGAATCATCTAAATCGGTTCACCCAGTCGAAAGTTCTGAGGTAACAAACACAAAAAAAAAAAAAAAAAA
Organism: Xestia c-nigrum; assembly: GCA_916618015.1. Taxonomy (NCBI): domain Eukaryota; kingdom Metazoa; phylum Arthropoda; class Insecta; order Lepidoptera; family Noctuidae; genus Xestia; species Xestia c-nigrum. Next base: position 23,440,074 of record OU745246.1, read on the forward strand.
AAAAAAAAAAAAAAAAAAAAAAAAAAAAAAAAAAAAACACGCGAATTGATAATCTCCTCTTTTTGGAAGTCGGTTGAAAAGAAACGAAACTGGACCAGTACGAGGCCAAAAGGCTCCTATCTCAGCTTGGACCATCCAAGGATCGCACCGTTAGTCTATGACTGCTTGAGATAATAAAAAAAAAACATCGTGGGGAAACCAGCATGCATGTTTTTTTTTGGATGGGAGATCGAGATATATTTCTCGACGGTATCTAAAGCCAAGCCAGAAGCCCATAGGCGGAAATAAAACTCTAGCACCCGGTTAGGCGCTAAACACATCATGAAGAAAAATGAGATTTTTACACCCTTTATACCATTACTAGCTGACCCGCGCAACTTCGTCTACGTCACATAAGAAAGAAAAACAACAAGAAAAAAAATCCCCGTTTTTGCAACATTTTTCATTCCTGCTCCGCTCCTAATAATTGTAGCGTGTTGTTATATAGCCTAAATAAAGCCTTTCTCGAATAAATGGACTATCCAAAACAAAAATATTTTTTTCAATTCGAACCAGTAGTTCCTGAGATTAGCGCGTTTAACCAAACAAACAAACTCTTCTGCTTTATAATATTAGTATAGATATAGATAATTGACACCAAAAATAGATGGTGGGAGTTCAATAGATTTCATGAGAGAGAAAGTTATTTAAATAAAGAGCTCCACTGTTACAAATAACAACGTCATTGTCACAGCCCAACCAATACTGACTCAAGTCCCAAGAGTAAAATCTTATCTCGATTGACAAGAACACAACCTAAACGGAACTACCCACAAAACCAATGTTTTACCAAACCCCACAGTTAATAACCGAAACCAAAATCAGATAGTATCCGATTCCCTGCGGCCCGTTTCCGACAGACCGAAATTTGATTATAGAGAGCACCTTTTGTCTTAAACCGTTCCGGAATCCGGATCCGGGGAATCGGGGAAATGTTTTAGTGAACAAAGCCTATCATGTTCCGGTTAACCGGAAATGATTTATAGTGATCCACTGTTGCGGATACAAAGATAAGTTAGTGCTTCAGAAATGGATAACTTTTCCATTTCTGAGACACAAACTTTTGAATGTCAAATTACAAATAAAATCAAAGCTACAGTCACAGTCACAAGGCATAATAACTTGAGAAAGTACTGTAGTTGCCCTTTCCCTAGCGTAGATCTCTACGGAGAAGAACGGGCAAGAAACTCCATGGACACTCTTTTAAATCAATATATTGTTACAAATTCTTGGTTACGTCATTTATGTGTGATTATACATATATGTGAGAACGATGTAGAAAGACGTGCACAATAAGAGCGTCCAGAGAAATGATTAAATCAACAATGTAAAAAAAAAGAAATTAATATTAATCATGGCAGCTAACAGATGACCAGTCCCAACTGACAGCGCCACGGACGTTCACGAACATGACGAATGCATCGGCGCCATTCAACTCGACCATATTGAAGGGAGCTAAATGACCCGACACACCCGCCACCATCAGCGAGACATTTGAGTGAGCATGACAATCTCTCAGCCGCCAAGGCATATTCAAGTCAAAAGGGGTTCTCTCTGTGAGAGGGAATTTCCACCATCACCATCACCATGCGGGTGCAGTCGTCTGCCGAGTATTTTCCCAACTATGTTGTACTGAGTAATACGATATCCCTTGATAAGACTGGTTGTCAGACTTTCGGGGCACCAAATACTTGTAACGACGGTCAAAGATCTACAAATGGCAGCCAGTACCAACGGCGTATCGAGTTTACCCGCGACATACGCATACAATTTCGTCTACCCAGTTTGCTCAAGGTTATAAGTATTTCTAATGCTTCCAAAGAATATTTGGCATTAGGATTTCACAAAATATCATTACACCTAAAAAAGCTACTCTAAACCTACCTAGACATATAAATAAATAAACAAATATCGCTGGATATAAATATATTAACACACAGCGTCATCTAGTGCCACACTAAGCAAGGCTTGTGTCGTGGACACCGGATAGTTGATATACTACATCCTTTCCACCCTTTTTGTTTGTAAATACATACTTATTATACATATAAACATCCATGACTCGGAAACAAAATCATGCTCATCACACAAACATTTGCTCCTACCGGGATTCGAACCCAGGGCCGAATGCACGCGCGCCTCAAAGAGATGTCAGCATAGGGGAGGGGCCCGCAAGGACCGAAGCCTCCGGGGTCGCGGGCCTGTTCGGAAGAGATACCGCGGCCCCGGAACATAAAGGGCGAGGAAGGAACATGGTTGGGTTTTAGTCAGTAAAAGTCTGACACTCCCTCCCGCTCCGCCCAGAGTGGGAGAAGTCATTTGATGATTTCCCATCCTAAAAAAAAAAAAACTGCGCCATTCGGGTCGTCAAATAAATGAATAAAAAGATTTATACAAATGTTATCACTATAACGTATAATGTTTACCGTTTATCCATTTTTCGAAATACATCCCACTCACCGAAAACAAAATCCCTATAAATATTAATGACGAATTTATGATAAACGTCTCTCTGAATAAAATATCTACATTATGGCCCTTTGAATTTTTTTACATCCTTAAAGAAAATTAGGGATAACTTTGTAAAAAAAGTGTTTGATAAAATAAGGAGAAAAGTTCCTGTCGTAATTCAGTTGTTTCTTTTGCAAAGATATGTTAATCTAACGGAAGGAATATAACGATGCTAATTGACACTCGGCAAAGATGTCAGTGAGTATAGCATAACCAGACTTTGAAGTTCCCATTGCTGGGACATAAAATAGGTCTCTTCTCTGTGAGAAAGAGTAGGCACTAACCTCCAGTCTTTGGAATTCACTACCGGCTTTTCTGTTCCCTGATCATTTATAATCTGGATCTATTCAAAGTTCGAGTGAATCGGTTTTTTTCTTGGCAAGCGTGATCGACCCGAGGCCGCATCATCGCTTCTCATCAGGGGAGTTGTAGCCAAACGCAAGCATAATATGCTTGCGTTTGGCTACAACTGTACGGAAGTTTGATTTTATAGCTAATAGGTATTAGCTATAAAAGCAAACTTCCGTACAATTTTACAAATTTCCTAATCGATCCGGTAACAAGAAAATGTATATTGAACAAAAGCGCGTGGTTTTCTAGAAGTGCGCCAATTCTGAGAGTCCAAAATTCAGCTAAAAACATCAAAAATAAATTATTTTTGGACATTGTTGCCGAAAAGATTAAAAGCTTTTTTTATAACGCAAGTAATACTGCTTTAAGATCTTCACGGTCCATTAAAATTCAGCTGAAATCAACTTCAACGATCGCCATTGTTTAGTAAGGCCGAAAATCTAAAGGTCGTAGCACTCCTTCTTAACTTTGACCTCAAACGAGAAACGCTGAGTACTGGCCTCTCTGAAGACAATAAATAATGACCTTGGCGATAATTAGTGTTCCAGAATGAATAGCGTATTGGAAAATATTGCTGTTCGACACGATAACACCACTTTTTCGAGTTGACTGGGGCGAGTTAATAAAAAAATGTGTTGCGCCGACCCCAAATAACATGAGACAAGCACAGGAAGATGCTAATTATGGTTATTTTTAAGAAAAAAACTTCTTTTGGCGAGTTGAGCACTTTTAGAGTGCAAAAAAAAACATAGAACTCGCTCGACCGTCACCTAACGCTTCGTAGCACTCGTAGCCGATCCACTAGTTTTCACTTCTATCGGCAGTTCCCAAAGAAACCCCCTATTTTTTGTTTTTTTTTTTTTTTATGGCATTTCGTAGGTCAACCTAAGAGGTAGTCATATTCTGTGGGGATTTGAGTATAAGGCGTCCTGACCGCGGGCAAAAGACTTAAAAAGTAATTATTTTTCGTGTGAGTCCGATGTTCTAGCTCTTGACTCAAAACCAAAATTAGTTCGCGATCAATTTGACACGAGTTTTCCATGAAAACTCCATGCTAGCAGTGCCTAAAAAGTGTGTAGATTCTGGAATTTCTACCTGTCTTATTTCATTTAAAAAGCTTTCATGGTACAAAAGCCCTTTCAAATGTCTACTTAATAGTTGCCTACTTTTTACACATACATCATTACATCATTATTTTTAGGTCACTCTGGAACCGAAAGCCATAAACTTGATCATCGAGCTAGGAACGACAGGAACTATTTAAAAAAAGAATAAGTTGTCAAGAATTTTTATTTTTATTTTTTTCTGCTGTTTTTTTGGGTCATTTTGAAGCAGGCTTTCGACTCCAGAACGACCTAGAATTAACCGTGTGAGTATACATGGCTTCCCTGGAAATCTTTTATCAGTAAATCACGACTTGGAACACCCATAGAGCGTGATGGAATTATCTATTAGCTCCGAAATTCGATAAAAAGATAAGAATATCAACATCAAAGTAATGAAAAATACTGTACGTATTGGAAATAATAATAATTGTGGCTTAAGGATAAAAGTAGATAATGTAAATGTATTCATTCTTCCGCTTCTTAAATACTATTTTTTTTAACTAGATTATAGCTACTAAAACAAAAGCAATATTTACCTGTCTCCAGAAGTAAATGCTTTTCAAGTTTCCTCTGAAGTCTCACTTGATTCACTGCAGAAGTCACTGAGTTACGTTTAAAAGTTCACATCGCATTTGTAGGCTTCAATATTTTCACACAAACACAACATTCATTTGAAAAGTTCCTTACTTTATTATAACTAATTTAATCTAGACACCAATTAGTTAATTTTTAATCCTGATAATTAAAATAGACAGGAATAGCCATACTATAAGATAAATATTAAAACTAACTATTAAGTTCAATTGAAAATTAAAATTGTTTAAAAGAAAAATCACTGGTAATTCAACCAGAAAAAATCCAAACACACGCTAAAAAGTCTTAAAAAAATGTTGTCAAATCATTTTTTTTTTAAACCACTACTACGAAAAATATAAGATTTTTTTTAAACGAGTATTTCGAATCGCGGAACCGCGTCGCACAAAAGACAAAAGCGTGCGCTCGCCGCAACCATTCGAGCACTACTGAAGAGAATCGGAACGGACTGAAACTTCGCTGTACATGCAACAAGTACATACGTTTATGTACTCATATGTATAATATGACAACGACATGTGAGCTTCGCTAAGCCCGGCTCTGCTTTTCAGTGTATTATTGCATTGCATTTCATAATTTGCTTTTGCGTTTTAAATGCTTTTCCTGGGTTTTATTTTGTTGTATCGTGTTTGAGTTTGAGTACATTTTGGTTTAGTTTGTTGGTTAACAATATATATGGTGGTATTTTAAATGTGAGTTTACATTGTAGAGCGAACCCTGGATAAATTATTTTGAGGATAATTTTATAGACATGGAATTTGTATGTTAAGCATAATAATAAGTTTGGATATGAGTTTTGCAAGGTTTCTCAACCTTGCAAAACTCATATCCAAACTTATTACCAATCGTTTTAAAATATTATTGGAATCAATACAATAGCTCACAACTTAGGACCCATTACTGATAATGCCCGTGCTAGGCAATTCGGGCTATCCCAGTAGTAAACGTCCTTTTGTGCTTATTGACCTTGTTTCGATATGTCTCCTGTTAATATGGGGGGAAGTGGAAATTATAGTTTTTTCTTAGTGTTCCGCTATACTTTTTCTGATTAATTTCGCTGCGGGATCAAAGATAAGTTAAATTGTTCATCCGGAACTTTGTTGAGCTTAAGTATCTAAGCGTTTTTCTGGTGGCCGCCACTGTTGATTTTTGCTTTTAGGCTTTGGGAATAGTGTGGCGGGATTGTCAAAACAAAAAAAAAACAAACATTTCACTGCCATGTCCGTTTCTGTACACTTGACAACGTATATTAAAAATGTCAAAATTTCAATTTCGCTATACAGAACCGATGTTCTGTGGTTATAGCGTGAAAAAGTAACAAATAAACTTATTTTTGCATCAAAAAAAGTTCTCCGGCGCGTCTGTCTATCTGTTCGCGGTAAACTCAAAAACGACAGCACCGATAGAGTGGTTCTCTAGGAAGGTTTTGGTGTATACGTTGTACGCGGGCGAAGACGCGGGCATCAGCAAATTTATAACATAAATTATACCTATATGTTAGGGTTGCGATCATTAAGAAATACCCACGCGAAAAAAAAATGTATTGTCTGAAACGAAAAGCACAAACAAGAATACGTATTTCCTTTTGTTGAAATGATATTTTATTTTTAAATGAACTGAGAGGCAATATTTCCATCGAACACATTTTCCTAGTAAATATCTGTAACTGTCTGCCAGAACGCTATTAGCTGAACGTTCATACCGATAGTATTGAAATATCGGTCTAGTCTAGACAATTTCCATGTTCCCTTGTGGTGAACGACAATAACATACGAAAAACTAATATTTATTTTTTATCGAAGAGGTCGTGCGTACTGCCTCGTTGGTCTAGTAGAAGCAAGCACGCCTGCTGGGCATAAGGACCTTGATTCGTTTTCCGGGTCGGGCAAATTGTCATAAGGTTTTGCTTTTGAGCGACAAGCAGTAGTTAGAATAATAGATTATGCACCAAGGAGATAAAGTAGTGTCTTATGTAGCGGGCGCCTTATTGAATCCCGAGCAAAACGAAGTATTATAGCGTTTAATCCCGAGCGGAGCGAGGGAGCATAAAGTTAAATCCCGACCAAAGCGAGGGAATTAAGACAAGGCACCTTTATCGCCGAGGTGAAAAGTAGATTTCACACCATCTACGAGACAATAAAAGCCTAGAATCAAAGTATTTATTAAAATAAAAATTATAGTCTGTTCTTGTTATGTTTGTGTTTTTTTGTTTCGTAGTGCTTTTGGCTTCGGATTTCATGTACTCCGGAGTCAAATCGTTATTGTAAATAAATTTTCAGTATTCGCGCATCTTTTCAATTTGTGTTATGATTGCATATGTTTGTTGTATGCTCTGGTGGCATGTGCCAAATAATCATTAAGTAATCATATATATAATAGTATAACGTAGTCTGAAAGCAGCTTTAGCCTTTAGTGTTCCCACTGCTGGACTTCATTCCCATTTCATTCTCTCATTCCATTCTCATTCCATTTGCCCATTCTCTCTTCGAGAGAGACTGGGCTATAATCCACCATGCGGGTACAGTGCGGGTTGGTAGATGTCGCATGGTTCTACAACAAAACATATCGGTTTCCTAAAAATATTTTCCTTAAACGTTTCAAGAGCGGTGGATATGAAATAAATTGAAAACGTTATCCTTTCCAATTGATTTGAAAGATAAATTGAAGCCTCGATTAGATCAGTTCAGTCAAGGTCGAAAAGTTTTCCACGTAATATAATACTTTTATTGTGTAGGAAAAAAGATGGAATTGAGTTGTTTACTAAAAGTAAACGCTAAGAGCACGAAGACGACAAATAACGCCTTAGTTTGTTATTAGAGGGTTGGATTGCTTCATTGTTCAAGGACTTATTTAAAGGTCAGACTGTATAGCTTCTTAGGGTATCCTGACTTTAATAGATATTATGTCTAGATGGGCAATAAAAATATCACAAAATCGGTTCTTTAATATCTTTCAGCGCAGCAGTCTCGTTATTTTACGTAAACATATATATATTCACGCTTTTTTCCCATGAAGATAGGCGGCACAAGAACGCCACCTACCATTTAGTATTTTTTATTGGGACAAGCGCGCCAACCTATTCCCAAATCATTGTAACTCCTGAAAGGCTCATTAGCGGCGACCACCAGAAAAGCGACGAGAAAATGAGGCTCGACTTAGTCCCAGAGAATTGGATCCCGAAACGAAATTATTCAGAAAGTTTAGCGGAAGAGTAGAAAAAAAAGCCGTCATTTCCACTTTCCTCCGTGTCGGCAGGAGACAAAACGAAACAAGGCCAATAGGCACAAAAGGGACGCTTGCAACAGGAATAGGCCCAGTTGCCTAGCACTACGGATAGATATTAACATGAATGGCTCCTAAGGTATGAGCTGTTTTATTTGATTCCAATAATAGGTATGGCAAAAAAGCTTGAACGCACGGAAAGTTCTAGTTTCCACAAGGTCCATACAGTAAATAACTCCGAAATAGGTACCTCCTCATAGGTATCATTACTTTTTTTTTGCTCGGTCCACAAGATATTACTTTATTTCCAAAAAAAAAGTATACGAACTTCTCGTGTTAACCCTCCGTCTTATAATATTAATAAGAAAGACAGGGGAAAATATATAAAAACCCCATCAGCGTGAGTGTCATGGTCGAAACGACCCCAGTAGCCGAGTGCTACATTACTGAAGAGTATGAGCTATGAGTGACGGTGGTTATTATTTATGAGGGTGGGTATAAAAGTTCTGACGGGTTAGGGGTTTACGGTTACGTAAAAGAATCGTCATTTGTTGACAAAGATCATAATGTTGAGTGAAGTTGATAAAGTTCGAGCGATCGCACTAAAGGAATTCCTGTCGTTGTCGATGTTCTCGAACCATCTGCTGATTAACACGATAAATCATCATCTGACTCACTCGAATCACATTCACTGTCAGTCTGAGATTTATTTAGTAGTGGGTGATTTAATTTTCAAAATGTGGCAACACTGACCTGTCAAAGCCGCAACGCGATTTGGCGGACACAGACGGCGGCATGACGTTTTTGTTAAAATGGTGGCTGTAATTCCAATTTCGTCCCACAGGTAAGTTGATGGCACTATAACAAAAAGTCACCACGAAAGAGAGAATCACGTATCGGAAAAGTACGATAAACTGCCGCGATTCTTTCGCTCGTGGAGATGGCTTCATACTTTATAGCTATTGGGTACGAGTTTTTTTTTTTCATGTACCCCTTTATAAATATGTAGATTCCTATGTTTTTTAAGATATCCAATTCGAGCATTGTAAAAACCTGTTTTAAAAACACATAGATAATTGTAATCTAACGCTGTATGTTTATTATTGGTATGTTATGCCTAGCCACGATACGTGTAGGTAGTTTAGCTATACCTTCGATTTTTCATAAACCGTTTTCAATAAAAACGGGCAGCACAATAGCTGTTGTGACCTAAAGTGAAAGTATTCAAAGCTAGTTTTCAAAACCCAAGTTATATGCATTGTTGTCCATAAATCGATATTATCGGGGAATGTCCTTCGACCTACTAACACAGACTAACAATGGAGCCTACCGTGAATGTAAACATCGAAAGAATTCCTTTATAATGCATTTGATCTGAAAAGATTTAAGTGCTCAAATCTTTGGCCCCTTTTAGTGAGAGAATAAATAATTTTAATACAAGTTATTTATTGTGATTCCCATACCGAAATTTAAGTATAAAAACCGGTGTATCGTATAAATATACAAGCAATTTGCGCTGTATTTATCCATCATGTCCTCAGAAGGGCGCTAAGAGCCTGCCGGATAAAAATTGCAAAACGCAATAACGCCAGCGAGTGAAAAATTGCCTTCATCATACATGCAGGCGCTTAGGTGGTTTAACTCAACGTTTTTATACACACGAAAAACCTGATAAGGCTTCCACGGAACCCTGTATTATCTATACTTATAATAAATCTGTAGAGAGGTCAATTCTGTACATGAAATATATTTACAAAATAACTATCGGGGGGTGATTAGTGATCGATACTGATGCCAAAAATGCAATCAGTAAAATTTTTGTCTGTCTGTCTGTCTGTATGTTATTTATAGAAAAAAAAAACTACTCGACGGATTTTAACGAAACTTGGTATAATTATTCTACATACTCCTGAGCAGGTAATAGTATACTTTTCATCACGCTACCATTAATAGGAGCAGAGCAGTGAAAGGAAATGTTGGGAAAACGGGAGAAGTTACTTGGTTTTTTTAGCTTCCGTCGCGTGTGCAGCCTTAATGGTTAAAGCTACATAGAAATCATGTATAACGGAAATATTCCACATAAAATTATATAAAAAATATCCCAAGACAGCATATGTCTATCTTTTATAGTTGACTCACAATAACACGTGTAACTCCCGATAGCTTAGCAGTTCGGAGATTTGTTATTATTATATTTGTTTACTCTTACGTTTATAATATTCTCACTCAACCCCAATTAAAAAAAATAACATCAGTTATTCTTCAAACTCCTGGGCAGGTTATAGTATACTTTTCATCACACTACAATGAATAGGAGCAGAGCAGTGTAAGGAAATGTTGGGAAAACGGGAGAAATTACTTGATTTTTTAAGCTTCCGTCGCGTGGATGTATGTTTGTTACTCTTTCACGAAAAAACTACTGAACGGATTTGGATGAAATTTTGCACACAGATGGTTTATAACCTGGATTAACACATAGGATACTTTTTATCCCGGTAGTAAGATCCCATGGGACAATTTTGAAACTTCACGCGGGCGAAGCCGCTGGCAGAAGCTAGTGTGTAATATTTCTTGTTGCATGGTCTTATCTTAAGCTTTGTATAAAATATGGGTGTATTTTGTGCATAGCTTATTTATATCACGAATCGCTTTGAAGGTAGGGCGGGCTCCTGGCTAAATAAAAACAGACGCGCGGATTGCTCTTCAAGGACAAGTAATGCTTGCTAAGGTTAGTTCATGGATGGGTGGCTATCCATTACACGTCGAGTTCAAAGTCGACGTTCTTAACATGTTTTCCGAAGCACGTCGGGAACTCATTATGTAATATATCCGTCACCGTAAAATTTGTCAAACACATTAGATTGTAATCTCTCTAGCGATATTATTAACTCTCGAAATATTGTCAACTGAACATACGGAAGTATCTCTGCCCCTCAAATCGGGACTGGGTCCACCCCAGGTTAGGTTAGTTAGGTTCTTTTAAACCCTGCACTCAGAAATAGTCCTAAGTCGACTACGCTTTTTAGGGGAATGTAAAGTGTTTTAAAGTTAGGTTATATCAATCGATATTTCTCAGGAATGGTACATTATCTTTTTATGAGAGTGGTACAAGTGGGCAAGAGGGAACCCCAACTTCCCTCCACACCGCGCGAGTTGACTACCATCGCACGCATTTCACGAAAAATAATGCGTTTTATTGTAAGCAGTATGTTCGTTTGACAACATTTCGAGAGTTTACAATTTCTCTAGCAATTTACAATCTAACGTGTTTGACAATTTTACGGTGACATATCCACATCTAATATATCGAGGGTACGTATCATAATCCCGAAAGTTCATAATACCTATGATTGAAATACCGACGTCCAAAACATCGAAATTCTAAATACCGAAAGTTTTAAATGCCGATAGTTGTTATATCGAAACACAAAATACCGATGTTCAAATGCCCGAAAGGACGAAATCCCTAATGGACGAAATACCGAATGGACGAAATCCCGAAAGAACGAAATACCGATGGTTGTAATACCGATGGATGAAATCCCGAATCGACGAAATCCCGAATTAACGAAATACCGATGGTTAAAATACCGATGGATGAAATCCCGAATGGACGAAATTCTGAATGAACGAAACTTTTTATTTAACAACGTATTATATGACAAACAATTCATTATTTTTCGTTTTATGTCATAAAACAAAGTTTGAAACAAAGACATTGCACAAATTGATTGTGCCATCCCAGAAAATAAAAAGAAATAAATGATTTTGGTTTCCTATAAGCACGAATTTTGTGACAGAAATGAATCGCTGCAGAACCGACTCCACGTAGTCTTTTCTGCCCTACCCCTAGAGTGTAATTTAAGCCCGCGTAGGCGTGGAGGGGCGGGGCGGGCCGCGAGCTGAGGAGCAGGTGGCTTTAATACTCGCCGCCGCGGCTGAGGCTGGCCGGCTGAAAGCCGGCCAGCGAGCCGAAGCTGCGGTGGTGAGTGTTAAAACCCTCTGCGACGATAAGCTCGCGTGTGACCGCTAGAGCCCCGCAGCGCCAGAGCCGTGACAGAAATCATGCCTGCTGCGTGCTTGCTACATGCTTGCTGCATGCTTACTGCATGCTTGCTGCATGCTTGCTACATGCTTGCTGTATGCTTGCTTTATGCTTGCTGCATGCTTTGAGGATTTTAAACTTCGGGATTTTGAACTTCGAGATTTTAAACTTTCGGGCAAATGAACTTTCGGGATTTTGAACTTCGGGTTTTTAAACTTCGGCATTTTAAACTGTCGGGCAAATAAACTTTCGGGATTTTGAACTACGGGATTTTAAACTTCGGGTTTTTAAACTTAGGGTTTATAAGCTTCGGGATTTTATACTTTCGGGCAAATGAACTTTCGGGATTTTAAACTTTCGATCAAACAACCATTCGGCCTTTCAATTTTCGGGATTTCGTCCATCGGTATTTTGAAATTCGGTCTTTTAAAATTCGGGATTATGATACGTACCCATCGAGGGTACGTATCATAATCCCGAAAGTTCATAATACCTATGATTGAAATACCGACGTCCAAAACATCGAAATTCTAAATACCGAAAGTTTTAAATGCCGATAGTTGTTATATCGAAACACAAAATACCGATGTTCAAATGCCCGAAAGGACGAAATCCCTAATGGACGAAATACCGAATGGACGAAATCCCGAAAGAACGAAATACCGATGGTTGTAATACCGATGGATGAAATCCCGAATCGACGAAATCCCGAATTAACGAAATACCGATGGTTAAAATACCGATGGATGAAATCCCGAATGGACGAAATTCTGAATGAACGAAACTTTTTATTTAACAACGTATTATATGACAAACAATTCATTATTTTTCGTTTTATGTCATAAAACAAAGTTTGAAACAAAGACATTGCACAAATTGATTGTGCCATCCCAGAAAATAAAAAGAAATAAATGATTTTGGTTTCCTATAAGCACGAATTTTGTGACAGAAATGAATCGCTGCAGAACCGACTCCACGTAGTCTTTTCTGCCCTACCCCTAGAGTGTAATTTAAGCCCGCGTAGGCGTGGAGGGGCGGGGCGGGCCGCGAGCTGAGGAGCAGGTGGCTTTAATACTCGCCGCCGCGGCTGAGGCTGGCCGGCTGAAAGCCGGCCAGCGAGCCGAAGCTGCGGTGGTGAGTGTTAAAACCCTCTGCGACGATAAGCTCGCGTGTGACCGCTAGAGCCCCGCAGCGCCAGAGCCGTGACAGAAATCATGCCTGCTGCGTGCTTGCTACATGCTTGCTGCATGCTTACTGCATGCTTGCTGCATGCTTGCTACATGCTTGCTGTATGCTTGCTTTATGCTTGCTGCATGCTTTGAGGATTTTAAACTTCGGGATTTTGAACTTCGAGATTTTAAACTTTCGGGCAAATGAACTTTCGGGATTTTGAACTTCGGGTTTTTAAACTTCGGCATTTTAAACTGTCGGGCAAATAAACTTTCGGGATTTTGAACTACGGGATTTTAAACTTCGGGTTTTTAAACTTAGGGTTTATAAGCTTCGGGATTTTATACTTTCGGGCAAATGAACTTTCGGGATTTTAAACTTTCGATCAAACAACCATTCGGCCTTTCAATTTTCGGGATTTCGTCCATCGGTATTTTGAAATTCGGTCTTTTAAAATTCGGGATTATGATACGTACCCATATCGAAGTACACTAACATCACTAATGACCACTGGGACGATGGGTCCCAGGTCGTCAGGAGCGCGAAAATTGGTCAACCAGTCTTACCGAAGGGTATCATAATACCTTCCATTTTTGTTTTGGAGACCAGACATGCAATCGCTCCATTTTCTTCTTAGCGTGCCGTCGATGGCAGTCTATATTGTGTCGGTCAAGGACTGAGGAATTGCTCCGTGTGAACTACATAGTTATACAGGGTGTAAACCACCTCATCACAAACCCGTTAACCAAGCATTCTGTACATCAAACTAAGTAACTTTACGCAAAAATTATTGCTGGGAAACAACTTTTTTTTTGAGGTTATTAATCATGTTTTGTGGTAGAACTCAATGTAACGCACTTAAAACATTGTGCTGATGGATGGATTGAATAGTACGGCGGTCGTGGAGGTGTTCAAAGTCAAAATTGAACAAAAAATACTTGTATTTAAAAAAAAAAACTTCTCCAAAAGTTGTAACTTTGACCCCATATCTCCGTAATTAAAATGTTCCCAGGTATGGTGTAGAACAAAAAAATGATCTCAATGATGGGGAGAACAAGTGCCTTTCGGCTTCGTGAAGAGGTGTTTTACACCCTATTGGTATATTCAGCTTTCAGATGAATTGTTGATTATTGTTGTATGTACTAGAAATTGTCTTTCTATTCATATAGGTACCGTAACAAAGATCAAGTACAGACGTCCATGAAACTTAATATTAAAATAGTTTGATAATAATCTAGAACTTTGCGATATGAAGGTACTTTTAAATGAGAGGCGTAACCACAACAAACTATCTTCTCTTTATGTTCTCCTGAAAGTATTCTCAACTGATAATAAGTAGGTACTTAGCTTGAACTTTGTTGATATGCAACACCGGAATTGTTCGAGTGTTCAATATTTTAAGATAAAAGCTTACTTACCTATGCAGATATTTTTAGATTAAACTTAGACATGTGTAGTCTTTTAATCATTTACCTGAACATTTCTCAAATGTATTGGGGTCGGCTTCCAGTCTTACCGCCAGTTTTAATACCTTGTTTTTTCGGATAGGAAATCATCAAACAACTTCTCCCAATCTGGGCGGAGCGGGAGGGAGTGTCAGACCTTTACTGACTAAACCCATCCATGTTCCTTTCTCGCCCTTTATGTTCCGGGGCCACTATACTCGTATCTCTTTCGAACAGTCCCGTAGCCCCGGCAGGCTTCGTACCTTGCAGGCCCCATCACCAGTTTTAATACCTGTGTTTCACTTGGAGCGACTGGCTATCTGACCTCTTCGTAAGACTGGTTGTCAGACTTTGAGCCACTGACTACCTGTATCGATTGCCAAAGATCTACAAATGACAGCTTAGACCAATGGCTTAACTACATATGTATAGTGATCAAGGAAATTGCACGGCACTTTACCAATTTGTCACCTAAAAAACAAACTTTTTACGTAAATTTGACTTGTTTTACATCTATGCTACATATTTTCATTCGATCTGCTTTTAAACATTTATAGTAGGCGCCAGTTAGGATCACAAAAGAGGTCATTGACCCACCGACATTAAAGTTCTTTAAGTTGGAATCCAAAAAAAAGCGGCCAAGTGCGAGTCGGAATCGCCCATGAAGGGTTCCGTAGCAACAAGTAACATAATATAAAAGTTCTTATTAGTTCGTTGTAATTGCGGTTTACGATTTATGACGTATAAAACAAAACTACTGACTACAACTCGCTCAAACCAATTTTCGGTGAAAGTTGACATGGTAATGTACATCATATATTATTTTTAGTTTTATCATTCTGTTATTTTAGAATTCACAGGGGGCAGGACACTCATTTAACCACTTTGGAAGTGTAACTCACGCAAACTATTCAGATTAAAAAAAAAGATATTAGAAACCTCAATATCAATTTTAAAGACCTATCCATAGATACCCCACCGGGTTTGATAAAAAAAAATGAGTTTCAGTTCTAAGTATGGGGAACCCCCAAAATTTATTGTATTTTTCTATTTTGGTGTAAAAATCTTAATGCGGTTCACAGAATACATCTACTTACCAAGTTTCAACAGCGTAGTTCTTATAGTTTCGGAAAAAAGTGGCTGTGACATGATTATGATCATCGAAATCATCAATACAACCCTCCAAGCTCACATAAGTTTAAGAACGGCTTTGACCTTGCAAAAATCGTTCATCGACTTAAATGAACTTAGAGTGTTGTACTGATGATTTTGATGGTTAGAATTCTGTAACTACATACATTTTACAGTCGCAAACGATCTTTTCAACTTTAAACAACCTACCACTGGCCTGAAAACTGCAAAAAACGTAAGAAAAACTAAATTTCGCAGGCTATCCTGACGCTTTCACCTTAAGTAATGATAAATTATAGAAAAGTCACGATGCGGGATTTTAGGACTGTAAACCCATTTATTGGAGAACCAACGTATTTACTTAATTAATTATTATTGTAGTTACAGCAATAATAACACTGTTTTAGGCTTTCACGGTTTAATATTAAACTTATATTGTCACTTACGGGATATCTTCCGTGATTATTTGTTATGTTGAGCTCCCGATATTTCGATGCTGTTGCAAGCGCCATGATCGCGGGTTGACTGGAGTATGCGGGTGGATGGAAACAAACAAACACGGAAGATATCCCGTAAGTGACAATATAAGTTTAGCAATAATAATTCTATAACTAAAAGAATTATTCCGCTCTGCCCCACCAGGGAGCCAGAGGTTTAATAAAATATTTTAGGTAGGAGTCCAGAAAATCCAGGACTATGCATACCGATGTAGTCCCCTTGTTCTTTTATTACACTAGGATTGATGGAGTTGAATTAATGAGAAATCCATACCATTATATAAATGTGAAAGTAACTCTGTTTGTCTGTCTGTCTGCTACCTTTTCACGACGAAACGGCTGATCGGATCGTAATGAAATTTGGCAAGGAGATGTATTTCAACCTAGGGAAGGACATAGGCTATATATTATCACGCTAATTATTTACGGGGGTGAGCAATATTGCATTTCGTCTATAGCTTTCAACTGTTTGACAACTGACAACTGTCGTAATAGTATTGTCGTCATTGTAATAGAATAACTATTTTAGGCAAATTGTCACGAGAACAAATAGCCCGTCGGTGACGGCAACCGCCTTCCGAACAGTGAGTCGCAAGGTCAAGCCTCAGTACAGACATAAAAAATAAAACCGACTTCAAAAAAAACAAAAAAGTGAAAAATAACTTCAGCTTCTGAAGTCGGTGACCTTTGTTTGATTGCTTTAGTTTTTTTGTCACCGACTTCAGAAGCTGAAGTTATTTTTCACTTTTTTGTTTTTTTTGAAGTCGGTTTTATTTTTTGCAAAAAAGTTTTTATTTTCAACTTTTTAGTGGTTCACATGTGCTTGATACATGGAAAGTGCATACCGTTACAATTACAACAAGCCCAAACACGACTATGGTACATTGTCTCATTATGGAGTTCCGTGACTCTTGGCTTCATCATTAGTTCTGATGGTAGAATGGTTCTTATCAAACGCAAATGCTTCACTTGTTGTAGAAAATACCAAAATCGCAACACGTTTTCATATAAAATTTGAAGAGTTCCCTCGATTTCGCCAAGATTCCATCATCAGATCCTGATTTGGTGGCTATGGGACCATTTGGAAAGAATACCCTTTCCAACAAAAAAATAATTTTCCAAATCGGTTGGCAAGCGACGGAGTTATGCCCGAACAAACATAAAAAAAAAAAAAAAAAAAATAGAAACATCCGAATTGAGAACCTCCTCCTTTTTTTAGAAGTCGGTTAAAAATACTTTTTGATTTTGTGTAATGCTGTAAAGATTTCTGATAATAACTTTGGTTCGCACGTTCAAAAACCACCCGGTTTTCACTTTTTGTAACAAATTATTTTGTTTTTATTAAAGCTTATCTACATATTTCAAAATCATTTATTTCAAATAATAAATCTGTAAAAAACGCTTAAACTGTTAAAGGACCACACGCAGAACCCTTTTTCTACTATTTCTTAAATTTTCGTCTCAACGTAGCCCTTTTACGTCTAAATTATAAAACCAATGTGGTTTGATTTAATGCACAAATTATTATTGTGCATAACTTAGAGAAAGTTTTGATTTTTGTTTCTTTGCAATCGGTGCTCTCCATCAAAAGAAATATGACTTTAAAGTTTTTAAGGAGAACTTATCATCATGATCTAAGGATACATGCAATGACATCTACACCAAAATGGTACTAATGAATAAAAATCACAAGATAGAGGAGAAGAGAATAGTCAACATCACCCTGAAATTTTTAAAATCTATAACAAAGCCAGTAGAGTGTCTGTTCGACCGCTTTCCATGCATATGTTTTAGCAGTTTAACTTCGTGCTCTATAAATGGCGTTGTTCATTTGACTCCATTTTCTGAATCACGCTGTTATTGGGAATGACTTCTCCCGTGTCAGATGTCTCAACATTGGTTTTTTGGAAGAAGTTCTCAATTCAACGCCTGTTTTTCTTTATGTAGATACCTATATTATGCCTGAAAAAAGCTGTGACCAAGTGGCATTCTAGAAATCAAAACAGAAGTTTTGGTCGTCCAGCGGTGAGATAAGCAGACGATATTGTTGCCATTGCGGGAATATCCTGGATGAGGCTTGCACAAGAGCGTGGAGCTTGGCACAAACAAAGAGAGGCCTGTACCCAGCAGTCGGTGAAGTCGGACTATGGATGATGATGATGATGACGCATAACTTTTTCCAGAGAAGTCCGATTTTCATGATTATTTTTATTGAAAAGCGTGTTTAGCAAAGTTTGTCCCATTTTTCATTGAAAATAGTTGTGATCGAATTCATGTGCGTATTGTATAATCATCGCTTGCTGAAACATCGTGAGGAAACCAACATGCCTGAGAGACATTTGGCATGTTAAGCCAAGTCAGAGGCCCATGAGCAGCATAAAAACTCTGACACCAGGTTAGGCAACAACACGATAAGGAAGGAAAGATCGCTTGCTTCGGTGAAGAAAGACATCGTGAGAAAACCAGCATGCCTGAGAGTTATTTCTCGACGGCATGTAAAACCAAGATAGACGACGTTGGACGGCATAAAAACTCTGACATCAGGTTAGGCACTAACCACACGATAAAGAAGAAGATCGTATTGGGGCTTATTTCATAAACCTTTTTGACAACTTTAGACCTGTCTGAAGTTTGACTGTGATCAGTTACAGCAGCTATATCGTGTGTCGGCTCATTTCTTGCACCTTGATATAAACTTTAGACCTAGCTAGAGTATGAGTATTATCGGAGGTCTGACGATGGAGACGAAAGGCAGTCACAAGAGGTCCGCAACTCTTCAAATCTGCTCTATCGTGTTTAAGGCTCATTTCGTGCATCTTGATAAGAACTTTAAACCTAGCTGGAGCATGACTGTCATCGATGGTCTAAAAATGGAGATTGAAGGTAGTAGCAAGAAATCCTCAACAGTTAACAGCAGCTAAATCGTCATTGGGCTCACTTCATGCACCTTGATGAGAACTTTAGAAATTGCTAGAATATGACTGTCATCGAAGGTCTCATGATGGAGGCTTGGAGGCGAAAAGAACTTGCAATAGGTTTTTAAGAGTTTACAGCATCTACATCGTATTGTGTTGACCTGCCTGGAGTATGACTACCATTGAAGGTCTGACTTTGGAGAAGGAAGGCAAATGCGAGAAGTCCGCAACAGTTTGAAGCAGCGTTAACGTGTCTCGGCTCATGTCATGGCACTTGATGAGAACTTTCGACCTAGCTGGAGTATGATATTGTCGAGTGTCCAAGGATAGAAATGTACGGCTGTCGAGGGAAGAGTCCTTATTTGGAAAAACATAAGTTGAATATTTTGGCGTTTAATGTAAACCTATTCGAGAAAAAATAAATTGTTACTGACGTCATTCTGTACTAATATTATAAAGCTGCAGAGTTTGTTTGTTAGGTTGGTTGAACGCGCTAATTTTAAGACCTGTTGGTTCGTCTTGCGCAGACGAAGTTGCGCGGGTCAGCTAGTACATAATAATACTGTGAATTACAAAAACAGTCGAAATTTATGTCAGTTTTTAACTGAACACTGACTTTTATCAAATTCCGACTACTATTCCTAATTTACAGCATTGCATAAATGCACATAATAAATTAATTAAAATCCCCTGCGTTGGAGCCTCTAGTCCACTGAAATCGATAAACAGGACATAGTGGACATCGAAGTTCTAAACATTTAACTAAAGTTGCGACGCTAATGAGCTCTGTCGGCGAAGAGTCCTGTCGGCGAAGAATCCTGTCGGCGAAGAGTCCCGTCGAAGTAAAGTCTTGTCGGTGTTAGTCTGTCGGCATACTGTCTGTCTCATACTCCTGATGGGAGGGTGGAGCACCATGGTGGGCCAATGTAGAATGATCAAACAAAAATAGCGTCCCTTACATAAGACCTGATTGCTACTAAATCGAAGCTATTTATAATATCAGAGTTTCCGCACGCACGCTATTTCTTTGTAAACAATTTAATTGGTTCGGTATAAATTCAATTGATTAGGTACATCCTTAATCAATTGTCTTTTTTAAACTTTCACGATCAGAACACATTATAAAACTTAAGAAGACGGGTATTTATCGCGAATTTACCTTTAATTTATTCCCGACGTTTCGACCGGATTGCACCAGCCGTGGTCGCGGGGAGACTGAAGTACTGGAGGTACCGCGACAGCAAAGTGAAGGTGTTTATTCAACTACCCTCACTCATCTTCATAAATGTTAATTAGGGCCGGTTCACACTAGGACAGCACACTACACTAACAGTGTCCGTATATTGAGGCGATTTCACTTGACGAGTACACTTAGTGATTACTGGATTCCAAGCTGAAGAGAGTTTGAAGCCGTCTTCGCGATTGAAATTTGGGTACTTCTTGATCTCAATCGCTTCCCGAACCATTCTCTTATAGTAGTGCTTCTCATGGGCAAGGATTTTTGGGTTGTGCAACTCCATCCAGTGGTTGGGTCCTGAGTCTATCACATGTTCCGCTATAGCAGACTTGTTCGTTTGTCGATTCTTGACCGCTGCTATGTGTTCTTTTACCCTTTCAGCGACTGTTCGCTTCGTTTGGCCTATGTAGGAACGCCCGCAGCTGCAATCGATCTTATAAACACCAGGAACCTGGAATGGTACTACATCCTTTGGTGTACGCAGACGCTTCGCCACTTTGTTTAACGGAGCATAAACAGACTTTATTGAAAGCTTCTTGAAGAGGTTTCCAATTTTGTCCGTTACCCCCTTCACATAAGGCAAGAACGCCGGCTGTCTGGTTACCTCAATGTGTCTACTCTTCTGCTTGCGGTTGCCATCTGGATGCCATCCATTATTCCTGTACCCGTTTCGTTTTAGAACCTCCTGAACATGTTCCAGCTCTCCGGGCAGATGTTCAGGGTCACAGAGGTCATAGGCTCTGTTCATAAGAGAAGACACCACAGACTGAAGATGTGCTGGATGATGATGAGAGGCAGCATTCAGATATCTGTCCGTGTGCGTTGGTTTTCTGTACACGGTATGCGACAAGGTTCCATTGGCCTTAACCATAACTTTTAAGTCTAAAAAGGCTAAGGATCGGTTATCCTCCATCTCATACGTGAACCTTATCTTCGGGTGTATGGAGTTAAGATGTTCAGTCAGTTGGTCAACTTCCTGTTTACCTCCACTGATAACGCAGAAAACATCGTCGACGTACCTTTTCCAGAGCCTTATACCGTGAGCTGTCATGTTGATCATAGTTTCAAAGTGTTCCATCCAGATATTGGCAAGTACAGGAGCTACAGGACTACCCATAGCTACGCCATCAATCTGGAGGTAATGTTGCCCTTGGTATAAGAAGAAATTTCCGTCTAAACAGTTCTCCAGAAGACAGACATACTGGTCAGGAAGTTCATGATCACACAATCTTTGCCTAACAACATCAAGACAATCCTTCAGAGGAACACAAGTGAAAAGAGACTCAACGTCAAAGCTCACCATTGTATCTCTGGGTTCCAACTTCATGCCCTTGATGATGCCGATGAAATGTCGCGAATCCTTGACAAAAGATGACGTCTTGCCTGTTATAGGTTGCAGTATACCAGCAACATGTTTCGCCAAATTGTACGTAGGCGAGTCCACCTGGCTAACGATAGGTCGCAGGGGTACGTTGGATTTGTGAACTTTTGGTAATCCATACAATTTGGGTGACTGAACTACAGCTGGTCTATATAGGCGTTCAAACACATCTTCATCGAACAAGTCACTATACTCGTGTATAACTGCCCTGACCCGTTTCGTGACTCTAGCCGTGGGATTATATGAAACCGGCTTATACACCTTTTTGTCTTCCAGTAGATTCCGTATTTTAGTGTCATAGTCTTCTGACTTCATTATAACGGTAGCGTTACCCTTATCCGCTTTAAGCACGAGAATCTCATCATTTTTCCGTAAGTCCTCAAGCGCTTGTAGCTCACCCGCTGTTACGTTGGGCTTTGGAGGCCGACTTTTTCGTAGTATAACCGAGACATCCTGTCTTAGCGTTTCCGCGTCATTCGAAGGAATCTTATTACGAACAATAGCCTCCTCGACACTGCTCACTATATCCTCATACGGAATCCTTTTAGGCGTTAAAGCAAAATTTGTGCCTTTTTCTAGAATGCTAAGTGTGTCGTCATTGTAATTATAATCAGTAAGATTTATCACTGTCTTAGCCTTTTGTGTTTGTACCTTATTATGCTGAGCCTTACCACTTCGAACCAATAGACGGTTGAACTTCTTCTCATGTCGCTCGACGCAACACTCCTTGGTTCGTTGCGCTTGATAATAAGTAACTCGCAGGATATCTATTGTTTCCGAAATTTTATTTGTTAAGGCAATTTTCATATTCAGATGGCATTTAAATTGTTATTTAATTGATTTTCAAATCATGATTTGAAATCTTAAATGGTGAAATCTGTGATTTAGTATGAAAATTTAATAATCCATTGATGAGATAACTATTCGTTTCCAAAATAAGTTTTTACTGTTTTTTCCATCTGGAATTTCTCAGTAGCTGCCACAGAGTCTGGATTTGAGGCTGTTTGATGACCTCGCCCTCTATTACATGAGACTTAGGTCCATGTTCACCGTTCAAGATAACAGTCAGATTAACTAAAAACAGCTGTCACTGTGACATGTTCCCATACAAAATGTATTTCCAACAGCTGTTTTTATATAATCAGAGCGTCATTTTTTGGTGAACATGGACCTTATAGACATGACTAGTTAAATATGGGTGTACTAACAGGTACACCTATGCCTAACCCCCCGAGGATTACAAGCGTGATGTTAAGTTTTTAATCATACTGTGAGAATTCTCCGCCTAGAAAAAAAACATGCTTTAAGCGACTAAAGGAGCTGAACGCGAGTTTTATAATGCATAAAAGTTTATGATTCACTGCAATAAACAAAACCAGAAAAATATATGATATTCTTCAGGATATATGCTAGTACTAGCTGACCCACGCAACTTCGTCTGCGTCACATAAGAGGGAAAAAGCTACCTACTACTACCTACCTACTACTCCCTACCTACTACTACCTACCTTCTACTACCTACCTACCTACTACTACCTACCTACTACTACCTACTTAAAAACATAATACAATTAGTTTTAAATTTTCGATCAAACAAAAATCACGGACTTATGTCTAAATTTTTTTATAACTAGTTAAAAACCATATTAAAATACATGCGATCATTCTGATTTTTTGGCAAATAATTCTACAAGCAACATATTAGAATCATAGGGGTTTAATTTTTTTAGTCCAATCCTTAGATTTTTTGTAAGTAAATCGTTCGAAACCACTCATTTCCCACTATTCGACCTACAGTGACTGACGTAACAACCACTTTGTAATGCAAGCTGATTAGAACTTTATTTTAACAGTATTTCAGACGAAGTTTGAACCACCACAAATAGAGTTGCTAATATACCTAGCTCCTGCAGTCCCTTTATGACGCTGTCAACACCGAAATGCGCGCACACTGTCTATTTGTATCGGAGTAAACAAGAGCCCACTATTATTTATTGTGCGGCCAGATTTTTGATAATTTGTGAGATATGACTCATTATCGCTTTAGATATGAATATGTCGTCTTCATGTTTTTAATTGCAGACCCATACGTCAAAAAAAATAAAGACAGAACTGTGTAATGATGATTTTAAGACCACTCTTTGCAATTATTTTCTATCGAGCTGATTTCGTCAAAAAATGTATCGATGCCGTCCATCATCAGATTGATCTTATCAGCTTCTTCACTTTCCGATACGCTGTCTATAGGTACTTTAAGTTAGGACTCGTCTGGGCCAGCAGTATCGACAGAGATAACGACAAAATCACTAACAAAACAACAAAACAACTAAAACAACTAAACAACTTTGTATTAGGTAAAATCTTCTAAAGTGTCACGTTCCCGTGATAATGAGCTATCAAAGTTTAAGGGCATTCACCGATGGAATCTTCAGCGTAACTTTGATTTGATCAAACACGCATAAAAAGTCTATCAATCGACAGCTAGCATCAATGCAAACAAATTTTGCACAAATTAAAACGTTCTTAACTGTCATATTTCCGAGATGAGAGCTATCGAAGTTAAAATACAATCACTGAAAACATCTTCTGATCAACTTTGATTTGATCAGAAACCCATAAAGCATTTATTAATCGATAGTTGGCATCACCACAAACAAGTTTTTTCTGAGATAAAATCTTCTACAGTGTCACGTTTCCGTGATCTAAGCTATCAAAGTTCTGCTAGCAGCGACCACAACGCCAAATAGTGCCTTCCGCCTGACGCAGGTCTTCAACGGACACGGTGGTTTCGGGAAGTTTCTGCACCGAACCGAGCGGGAGGAAACCAGGAAACGCTCCGGTGTCACCACTGCGAGGATCGACCGGCGGACACAGTGGAGCACACAGTGGATGTTTGCCCCGCTTGGGCGGATCACCGCCGTGTCCTCGTAGCGGGAATCGGGGCGGCGACCACTCGCGTCCGGCATATTATTTCTGGTTGTTCTCGTCTGGCTAACGGCGAGTATTTGCACAGGCACAATCAAGTAGCCAGGATTATTCACCAGCAACTTGCCTTGAAATTTAATCTTGTGGAATTAAAGGTACCGTACTACAAGTATGTGCCCGACCCAGTTCTCGTGAAAGACCATGTTACGTTTTACTGGGATCAGTCTATCATTACTGACAGGACTATTGTCGCCAATAAGCCTGACATAGTGGTGATAGACCGATCAGCGTGCCGCGTAATGATAATCGATGTTACCATTCCGCAGCTGAGAAAGAGAAACAAATAAAATATCTCGACTTGGCGCACGAGGTTCGCGACATGTGGAATATGGACTCGGTTACCATTGTGCCGATAGTCGTGTCGGCCAATGGCTTGATAGCCAAGAGCCTCGACGAACATCTGTCGAAGCTTTCTTTAGGCGGTTGGATCAAGGGCCTGATACAGAAGGCAGTACTCCTCGATACGGCTCGCATTGTGAGGAGGTTCCTGTCTCTGCAACCCTAACCACCGGTGACTTGAACCCTGCTCCCGACACCGGCGGAGCCCTATTTTTTATATTTTCAATTTTTTTTATACAGGGTGAAATTGAATAGATGCGACAAATTTAAATATACAATAATACGTGTTGTCAAGAAAATGTATAAAATATAAAATTAAAAAAATAATTGATCAGTGTTACGAAAACCGTTAAAATAATAAAAGTATCAAAAATCTTGCCGACTCATCGCAGTGCTCAATATAGCGGTAATTTACCTAATTTTGCCTTAATTTTTCTTATTTATTTTGCATATTACTGGAATACCGATAATTCGTACTTAAATAAAGATAATAACATCAATGGACCTTTTGAAAACGATAATCGCGTAATTTTTTTTAACGATTTAGATTGTAGAAAAAACAGTTTATAATTACTATGTTACTGTAACTGAAGCTCCAATTTCATTTTGTCGCATTAATTAAAATTCACCCTGTATTTTTTTTTTAAAATACTTAAAAATGTATAAAGTAAGATGATAAATGAATAAAGGAGATAATAATAAAATTTATTTTAGACCATCGAGTCCATATTTAAAACATTACAATTTTTATTGTTTATACATAAAACACACACATTATTATATTTGCCATCGTTCCATCAATAGTGTAGTTCACCCTAAAAAAAATCTTCTTGATAGTGTGAGCGAGATAGAACTATCTAGCCTGAGGAAGCGGGGGCAAAATTTGAATTTTAGCTGTCATTCTGTGCGCCCTTAACTTTCGAGCGCTGATTACTAACGAATAAAGTTTGTTGCAATAATTATGCTTACGAGAAACGCGTCTAGGATGTAGAGACTATTTCATTACTCGCTAGCATCATTATTGCAACCGAATTTATTCGTAAGTAATCAGCGATCGAAAGTTAGCGATTTTGTCGTTATCTCTGTCGAGACTGCCAGCCCTGCTCTACCGGTTATCAATTCTTCTACAGACATGGCCGACCCAACTCTGTGCCAAAATGTTCTATCGGAATTTTCCACATTACTTTCAAGGGACACATATTAACGGACAAGAACGAAGATTATAGCGTCGGCGATAAAACTACTAATCGTAACTCATAATCTGCAAAATGGATAGTTTGTTAGAATAGCCTTATAAATCAAGAGGCTTATTTTTATGGGGAATCTTTATAGTAGACAAGGGCATTAACTTTTAGGGATTATTTTACCAATATGTTGGTATCAGAGGGTCTAGGTAAAGATATTTTTGTTTCAGCGAAAGCAAATAACGATACAATTCTTCATATGCTCCTGAAAATCTTAATAGTAGTAAGCCATTGTAGAAATATGAAACGCTACGGAACCTATTCGATAAGAGGGTGCATTCTGAATGCTGACAACGTTGTAAAATTTATCGTCAAATACCTTTGTCGTTTTGATTATTTATTTACCCACGCAACTTCGTTTGCGTCACTAAGAGAGCAAGCTATTATTAGTCGTAGCGTGATGTTATTTACCCTATAACCTTCCTCGATAAATGGACTATCCAACATAAAAAAATAATAAACAATTTAATTAAAATAAAGCCCAATATTTCGATTGTCTCGTGAAGGAATGTAGGTGGGCATAACCTTTTCTTTTCAACAATTTGCAATGCACCGCCAGTAAATTAATTAATACACCTAGAGAGATGAAATTCTCTCCCTTTGACGTTCCAAAGGCATATTTCCTCCGATGTTATTACGTTTTCAAATAAATGACATATTCCTCCTATACTTATTTAACCAGATTTATCAGTCCCAGTTTAAAATAGAGCTATTAAAGGTCAATTTGAGGAAGGTACCTATCAAAGCTATTGAAGACACTATAAAGTAGACACTGCAAAGAAAATTAGGTACTTAACCAAAAAGGCACAGGTAACGAAATAGTTAGGTGTGCAGGTTAGCAATCTTCGTACTACTGTTAAGCATGCGAAAGTTTGTGAGGATCGATTTTTGTTATTCTTTGAACGCAGAAACTACTGAACGGATTTGGGTGATACTGCATAAGATAGATTATAACCATTTCGCTTTTATTATATTTTTAATAATAAAATAAATAAATAAGAAGGTTCCTAGCCTGCATACCTGTAATCTAAGTACTTTGAACCTTTGTTCTTCAAATTTTCATTTAGAGCCATTCTTAAGCTTGAATAAAAAAATGTTTCTGACGTTTTCCGCATCTGTCATATTTCGAACCTGTCATTTTGCTAATCTGTCGTTTTGCGAACCTGTAATTTTGCTAATCTGACTTTTTACGAACCTGTCATTTTGCCAATCTGTTTTTTTGCGTTCCTCACCATTTGTGACAAAATACTAACACCTGACTATTCACTAATCTGTCATTTGCGTTTCTAACGTTCTTCGCCCAAACCCTGTCGTAGACAACTTCCACGACACATGAGACCTACGATTTTGTGACCCTATTGAGGTGCCAGTAGGGCTAGTAACACTCGTATGTGTACCTCCTTAAATAACATGTTCTGGAAAAAACGAATTTATCCGATTTGTGCCGATCCGTTCCGAACATGATTCTGCGATGTTAAGGCGCTTAGACGAGCTAAATTAGCAATTCTATTTATGGTGGTTCAAACTTTGTTTGAAATGCTGTTAGAATAAAGTTCTAATCAGCTTGCACTACAAAATGGTTGTTACGTCAGCCACTGCGGGCCAAATATCGCGAAATGAGTTGTTTCGATCGTTTTACAAAAAACTATTGATTGGATTAAACAACTGAAACAGTATCATGCTAATATATTGCTTGTAGAAGTATTTGCCAAAAAATCAGAATGATCGCATGCATATTAGTATGTTTTTTATTGTTTGAAAGATTTTTTTATAGATAAGTTCGTGATTTCTTTTTATCGAGCCAAATTAATTGTATTATGTTTTCAAAACAGTATCATGCTATCATATATCCTGAAGAATATCATATATTTTTCTGGTCTTGTTTATAGCAATACTTTAATAATAATAATCATATACTTTTAGTAATTATAAAACTCGCGTTTGGCTCATGTAATCACCTTAAATGCCAAACGTCGTTGGCACAAGCCGAGTAATTGTAGTAATCTCTTCGAGTAAGCTTTGTTGCTGAACTCTTGTGTAAGCACTCGAAACTCTTTTCTCTCTACGAGTATCCATTATCACTTCAAGTAGGCATAATCTTCTTACAATCGCCATTTTAATACCAAAGAGCTCTATATATCAATACTCGTAAACTAATCCGATTACTTTACGAAGAACAAGTCCGGGGATAACACAAAACTGATTGGCGTACCTCAGGGAGCCCGACTAGGACCCGGCGAAGTTGGTCGAGGGTGTAGTCTCAAACTGAATAGGTAATCAATCTGCTATTAAGGTTTAAATTAAATTATATTCTTGGTTGCAATATTGATGAACTAGCTGGCCCACGCAACTTCGTCTGCGTCACATAAGAGAGAAGCAGCTCACAAAGGAAATAAAATTTCCCCCGATTTTGTAACATTTTTCATTGCTGCTCCGCTCCTATTGGTCATAACGTGATGTTATATAGCCTATAGCCTTCCTCAATAAATGGAATATCCAACGCAAAAAGATTTTTTCAATTCGAGCCCGAAGTTCCTGAGATTAGCGCGTTCAACCAAACAAACAAACAAACAAACTCTTCTGCTTTATAATATTAGTATAGATTAACTGAAGGTGAAGAACCATGTATATGTCACCGTAAAATTGTAAAACCCGTTAGATTGTGGGTATTCTATCTAATGAGATTTGAGGTCTCGAAATAACATGCTGCGTTCGTTGCGCTACGCGGGGCTCATATTTCACGTTTGAAGGAACAAGTCCCGATTATGGAGGCAGAGCTACTTCCGTCACATGCATTTCTCAATATTACGATTTCACTTCGACAGATTATAATCTACCGAAAAATAATACGTCATAATTGTAAGCAGTATGTTCGTTTGACAATCTTTCGAGAGTTTACAATCTCGCTAGTCATATTACAATCTAACGGATTTTACAATGTGACGGTGACGTAATTATACACAGTGAATGTAGATAGGGTAACATACGCCTAAGCTCATAACTAAAATGAAAAGTTTTAAATAGAGAAAACATATCATAATTAAGCTAAAATGTCAAACTATATTCCGCATACTCAGTTTCATATTTTTAAACCCTTGGGATACTCTACTACACAAAGGACTGTCTACTATACAACTATACATATTTTCCACGAGGTACAAATTCCAGGAACGTACCATATAAAATTCAACGCTATATTTAAGCACGTAAGGCGGGAATTTAATATTGAATTATTTATAGTTTAATGTATGAAACTTTTAGATGAGATTATTGTGTCAGTAACACGTGTATATGGCTAACTAAACGGTTACTGACGTAGTGGGTTTAACGAATTAAATATAATTATATAATCAACATATCTAAGTTGTCAACAGCGTCGGACACCACGGCCTGTCATGCAGCCGAAGTGCGGGCCGTCTTGCACGGCACGCGAACTTGAATGACATCATCCGTCGATCTCTTGTCACCCAATGGTTTGGCACACGACGATGGCAAGAGACCGGACGGCATGTCTTTGTTTTCATGGAAGATGGGCAGGCCTCTAGTGTGGGACGCAACTTGTGTCGATACTGTTGCGCCTTCCCATCTTCCTAGCTCATCGTGCTGTGCAGGGGCTGCCGCTGCGGCTGTTGAGAACCTCAAGCGGCGTAAATATCGTAACCTTATTGGTATATTATCGAGCCGTTTGGGGTTGAAACTCTAGGACCGTGATGGGGTCCAAGTGCTCACAGCCTTTTTAAAGAAATTTGTAAACGCTTAATTGACACTTCCCGTGACCATAGGGCTGGCTTTTACCTATGGCCAAAGGCTTAGCATTGCCATACAGCGCGGTAACACCGCCAGTTGACAGCGTTGAGGAGGAGTTTTTGACGCTATTTTTAAGTTTATAGCTTGAGTTAGTTTAGTTTATTTTAATTAATAATTGTATATAGCATTATTCTTTTAAATATAATATTTTACATATCTATACTTCTAAACTTAATATTATAAAGAGGAAAGATTTGTATTTTTGTATGTAACGAATAAACTTAAAAACTACTGGACCAACTTGAAAAATTATTTCAGCAGCTTGTAGCTATCCAAATAGCTACATTATCAGCGAGTAACATAGGCTATATTTTATCTCTGTACTCCTACGGGAACGGGAACTAGGCGGGTGAAACCGCGTGACGTCACGCTAGTCACAATTAAACAAAGTGTAAAATCCTCTCGTGTGTACACTGTCTGTGGCCTCGTAGCTCCCGAACGGATCAACCAATTTTGATTTGTTTTTTTTTTTTTGTTTGAAAATTGGATTAATCGAAAGTGTTCTTAGCTATGTTTGATAAAAATCAGTCCAAGATGGCCTCCGCCACAAATTGGCGGATTACACATTTATTCAACAACACCCTCAATATGGGTATCAAATGTAAGGACTATCCTAGTACATTACTACACTTACTTTAATAAATTTAAAAAAAAGATGGCCGCCACCACATAATGGTCAATTACATTTTATTTTCACAACTCCCTCAATAATGTACCTATACGATATTGAAAGGGAATAAGGAATACTTACCCACGAAATTACATGAGGAAAGTGGAGTGATGATTCATGGTACCTAGGACCTTACGAATGATTGTATCGGGGGTTTTTAGGGTTCCGTAGCCAAATGGCAAAAACGGAAACCTTATAAATTCGTCATGTCTGTCTGTCTGTCTATCTGTCGGTCCGTACATCACAGCCACTTTGGCTATAGCTGTTGAAACCTAGTAAGTAGATGTATTCTGTGAACCGCATTAAGATTTTTACACAAAAATAGAAAAACCAATAAATTTAGGAGGTTCCCTATACATAGAACTGAAACTCAATATAAAAAAATTAACAAACCTATACGTATGGGGTATTTATGAATAGGTCTTTAAAAATGATATTGAGGTTTCTAATATCATTTTTTTCTAAACCGAATAGTTTGCGCTAGAGACACTTCCAAAGTGGTAAAATGTGTGTGTAACTTCTAAAATAAGAGAACGATAAAACTAAAAAAAATATATATGTACATCACCATGTAAACCACCAACGAAAATTGGTTTGAACGAGATCTAGTAAGTAGTTCTTTTTAATACGTCATAAATCGTAAACCGGAATTTACCTTTCATTTACAACGAACTGCAAGAACTTTTATAATATGTTACTTGCTATTACGGAACCCTTCATGGGCGAGTCCAACTCGCTCTTGGCCGCTTTTTTAAATTTAATTTTACATAAAGGTAGAGAGAGGATTTCAGTATCCTACTAATATTATAAATGCGAAAGTTTGTGAGTATGGAGTTTGTTACTCTTTCACGCAACAACTACTGAACGGATATGGATGAAATTTATCCCGGTGTAGTAAGATCCCATGGGACAATTATCAAACTTCACGCGGGCGAAGCCGCTGGCAGAAGCTAGTATACTAATAAAGAAAAAAGCCGGTCAAGTGCGAGTCGGACTCGCGCATAAATGGTTGCGTACCATCGTAGGAGGGTTTCCCTGTAATTTTTATTTACTTCTATTATTTTTTAGAACGTCAAACTTATAACACCCCGTCAATTTTGCGTCGGGGGTTAAGAACAAAATAAACACAGAAAGTTTGTGAGTGAGGGTTTAAAGTTTCAAAGCCGATTAAAAGCTGAAGGAGCAGCTATATCTGAAAACCATCGAACAGCTTTCATGGAAATACCACTGAATGGAGTAGAACCATACCATTTTCCAGGAATTCATCGGGCAGGTATTCGAAAATCCCTATACATTCTATACCAGTTTTCTTTGCTTGGCAAAATTGTTCGTCAGAAAGGTATAAGGAGGCCTGAAGTGGCCGCTTTTAGCAGAATCATAATAAGCCTCGCCCTTTTAATGTATTTTCGTGGCATGCTGAATAATCCACAAATACTGGAATCGTTGGGATTGCTCGTTCCAAACAGAAGGCTACGGTTGGGACCAAGGGAGGGGCTTTTTAAAGTTCTGGCAACTCGTACAAACCCATAAAGTTCGCGCCAGTGATTCGTGCAATTAGAACACTCAATGATATCTCTCGGCATTTGGATATTTTTTTCTTGTTCTTTAGCGGAATTCCAGAGGGTGACACTTAGCATGTTGTCAACTGTTTAAATTGTGCTTCTACCCAAACTCGTTAGTTGGGACTGCACTATTAATTAGCTATAATGACTACTTTTGTTAATTAATAAAATAAATGAGATAATACTAGGACTCCATCCCCGACTTTGTCCGCAAAAATTATGATGGCTGCCTGATAAAAATATGATTTATAGCCACCCACGAATAATGTAGCTTTCTGCCAATGAGAGATTTTTACACTTGGATTAGTAATTCCAAAGATTACAAAAAAACTTACAAACAAATACCTTTGTATAATATTAGAAAAACACCGAAGGCACGCGTCGTACAATACCAGGGCCTATACTTGGTGACGCTGGACGCAGGAATTTAAAACATTATTTTTATTTCCGGCAAAAAAAGTCAAGCTTATTAACATTGAAAAGAAACAATTATAAAAGCAAAACTAGGTCGGGTCCATTAACAGGAGTAAGGAAAATTAAAACTGTAAAGTTAATACCGAAGAACATTGTCGAGATTCTTGGCAAAATGGCCTCTTAGGTGATATTGCTGCAGTTAACTACGCCGTAAACTCGAAGTATCTCTTTGCAGCTCATATTCACTTAAGGGTTTTAGGAGAAACTATTCTGTTCGATAGGAGCTTCTGCATGATGATAATATCTTGCTCTGTAGTCAAAATAATCATAGTATACCACGATTAAACAGTTATTTCTGAAGTGTACTGACTATTAATCTAAATTGTATAGTGCATATACTAGATAAATGTACTCAATATGCATCTACAAAAATATGAAGTTAATACCAGTTCTTAAGATTTTCTGTCATTACAATATTCGTCAATGCTGTAATAGACTTTATTGCAGCTGGATACCAGCATTTTTCATGGAGTGACTGCCTATCTGACCTCCACAACCCAGATAGTACTAGGTAAAACGATACCCCTTCGTACTGATTGTCTTAAATGTTAAAGTCTCTACAAACTATTTCATTCATTTGATTCATTACGTTTCACTCAGATTCGTCCCTTGAAGTGCAAGAATTCGTTAATTACCAAAGATTCCAACTTCCTGAGACCATGGCTGC
Source organism: Xestia c-nigrum (assembly GCA_916618015.1). Lineage (NCBI taxonomy): Eukaryota > Metazoa > Arthropoda > Insecta > Lepidoptera > Noctuidae > Xestia > Xestia c-nigrum. Next base: position 23,473,466 of record OU745246.1, read on the forward strand.
TGGATGGCATAGCTGCTGATCATAGTTATCACCAGCTCGGCCAGATTGGGCCAGATTGGGCCAAGGTGGGCACACAATGGCTCGTTTGCGTCCACAATGGTGAGAAACTCCCAAGCGGTCGCGCTTATACTATTTCTGCGAGCGCTTTGATGGGTTGTGGTTGGTTTAAGGAGTAAGCGGTAAACGGGAGAGTTTTTTTACTCAATAAAATTATAATTATGCTGTGGGAAATTTTGTGTTAATAAATCTGGTGGACATTGTTATCTACAGAAAAACAATTATAGCGAAATTCCAGCTCCGATTCAAAACCGATTTAAGCAAGAACTGGCCAAGCGCGCTTGCTGGCAAACATATTTATTTTTATAACTAAGAATTTATCTTATTGGTCTAGTGGTCGCTAGCGGGACTGCCGACCGAGCGTTAATGGTTTTTTCCGTCAGGATCTGTTCTCAGTTGATGGCAACAGGCTAATTCCCTATTAATAACAATAAAAAAATATTTATTTATAAAAATAAAAAAAAACTTTCAACATTGCTTACAAAATAGGTCACTTGAATTACAGATAGAGTAACCCTGACTCCCAAACTAGGAGATACTGTGACTTGAGGAGTCAGTGTTCTGCTGTGTGTGTATATTACATGGGGCTTTAACATAACTGGCGAAATGTGAATGTAGAAATTATTTGATGCATCTCTGACTAACTTTTCGGTGATAGTAACAGGTGTGAGGTTATGTTATATGTGATTACAACATAAAGGTAAAGGTTACGGGAATCCGTTGGATGAGAGTCGCACGAAACCGGTCAATGTGGCGACATTTGGGAAGGCCAATAAAAAAAAAAACAGGCATTGCAATAATCTCATACAGTTCACTTATAGCAGCTACGTAAAGTCATTATAATTATATAAGTTAAATAAATTTTAACTTACATAAATTAAACTAAAGCCTATGTCCAGCAATGGACGTCTTTCGGCTGAATTGATGATGATGATAATATGTGATTAAGAGTTTTTCAGTAGCAGCCCGAGAAGAGAGAGTTCACCGGCGTCTGCACACAAACATAACATGCTGTAGTGCAGCGATATTATGCCTTTTTTTTTAGGGATGGGAAATCATCAAATGACTTCTCCCACTCTGGGCGGAACGGGAGGGAGTGTCAGACTCTTACTGACTAAAACCCATCCATGTTCCTTCCTCGCCCTTTATGTTCCGGGGCGGCGGTGGTTCGAACAGGCCCGCAACCCCGGCAGGTTTCGGCCCTTGCGGGCCTTTGATAATCTCTGTTGAAATTTTCCGCCATGACCAATATTCCTTAAGACGGATATTTTATTAGTTACTACAATAGGCATAGTATTTATTTATTTATTTAACACTTGAAGCACAGAGTACAGAGGCCGACTCAATGCCATAGGCATTCTCTACCAGTCAACCTTTCGGTGATGCAGATACAAGCAGTGGTAGGTGCAATTATTTTTCAACGTGGCACAAACTGTGCAGCAAAAACATCCTAAACATTTTTTTCAAAAAACCACTTCACATTTTCGAGAAGTCTTCTACACTCACTCCGCTTATAACTTGGGCCACCAGCTCAACTCCGAGTGGACATATGAGTCGACCTTGCGATGTTACTATCTCGCATTTAGAAAGGAAGGAACCGATGAACCTTGTTTTGACTGCTCCGTTTCCGAAACGAGGGCATTTTGAAAGTTGACTAACTTCTACTTATTGATTATTACTTCATTTTATTGAGTACCAATTATTTTGTTTGCGTACGTAAATAAGTTCTGATCGTTTGTTTGGGCCAGAAGATTCTATACTAACTCGTTCAGGATTATCGAGCAGAGAAAGCAGTTTTGATTCTTTCTGTTTTAGTTAATTAAGACAAATATCACTACATATTATAAAACAAAGTCCCACGCCGCGTCTGTCTGTCTCTGTTCGCGATAAACTCAAAAGTTACTGCACTAATTTTCTTGCTGTTTTCGTCGTTAGTGGTTTTCAAGGAAAGTTTTGGTATATAATTTGTACGCGGGCTAGTTTGGTTTGATTTTTGGTAAGTTAAAAAATCTCCATAAATTAATGTTAACTCTTTCCTACCAACAAGATCTTATTTCTTCATCCACCCGGGTATCCACGGGGGGGGATCTAGGTACTCGAGAGACAACGCTATGACCTTAATCTGTCATGCCCACTATAATTTAGTTACATGAACTTCCTTTCATGAGGCACATATGAGATTTACAACTTTGATCCCTTTGCTAGTCTACTGAGCAGGTGCTATACTCAAAACATTAATTGAATCTACGCATACGTTGTGTCTGTTACGTTTGTTGGTAGGAACTTGGTACAAGTACTTCATTTTTAACCTCCAATGAATTTCACGTTATTCATACATGAAAAACAAGCATTACATCGGAAATTAAAAAAAGCCGTTAGCAAAGACGTTTTTTTTTTTTTATTTTCTTTTTAAAGTCATCTAAGAACTCAATAAAAAAAACTTGGAGAGGTGTTAGCCTCATATTAGTAGAATAGTTGAGGGGTGAGGGGGAGAGCAAGAGAGTACAACAACACTCATGGTGAGAGGAGTGGCATAATATTGCCATCGATGTAGGCACAACATACATACACAGTATACAGGGTTTTTGTAAAACACTGACAACCTCTCAGGACTATAATGTTACTAACATCAAAAATATTTAAAATTGGACACTCTAAGTGTTACCAAGTCTATGCAAAGCAAAAGAAAGCGATAGTACAATAGCGAGGCGAGCGGGACTACGGCGCGGTGGCGGCGGCGGCGGCGCAATTAATTTTATTTTTTTTAAACAATTGAATGATCTTTAGATTTACTCAGTAGTGTTAAAGCATGCCTAAATTAAAGCATGCCAGTGTTGTTGAAGAATCTTTCTTTGGTGAAAGATTATGTCGTCTAATCACTCATGAATTTGTTCTGTCGGCGAAACGTTCGTAGCAGAAAGGTTCTGTCGTTGAAAAACTTTTAAACGTTACATTCTGTCGGCGGCTCATTCGGCGGAGAAACGTTTGTCGGAGTTAAGTTTCAGAATCCCGCTGCCTATACTGGTTTTTCAACTAAACTAACGAAAATGTTACTGTAGTAACTTGAGTACGGTACTGAAATGTAAATGTAAGAGCTCACATTAATGTAGATACATTTGCGGGTACTCCATTAAAACTGATTAGGTTCCCGGACAGACCAAACAAGGAATTCTTACCCCTTTCCACATTAAGTGTAATTCTACACCAACAAACAAAATAACTTTCAAGCTTAATTTTCCGATAGAAATACACAAGCTAGAATATTTTGAGAAGACTGCCTCTCGAATTGAAAATTCAGATTGTAATGAATATTCATAGAAATACTTCAGATACTGATTTAATGAATATACCAAGATCCAAGAATATTAACATTGTTAGTAATGAAAGTTTTCACAAAATACTCCAATTGGTTCAAAAACTTGGACACACAGAAGGGCTTTGTTGACTTGAACCTTGATTGTTTCAAGTATTTGAATAGTTCAAATTCCATTGCTTGGGGTATTATTTCTGCAAATAAAACCTATGATGTGTTAGTTGCAATAAAAGAATAAAGATAATAGTGGAATTCTTTTTAAAGTGGAAAAAAACGCAAACGGACACAGTTGTACGCAACAATATTATAATTGCCTGAACTGTGTGTACATCATATGTTGCATACAATTCTGCAGTAATTATACTGAATTTAATGTTCCAACCTATCCAACAATATTTTCCATCTCTTGAACAAATACTTTTTTACTCGAAATTCTTGAACATTCCTCTACAATGGTCGATTCTTACGAAATCTCAATAACGTTCAAGTGTCAAAATTTACGTGCATTTATCGTTTATACATTTTTGCACGATCTGTTAAAATCATTCGCGTCTGCACATTGCATCAGGGCTCTAGTCACAGTAGATAGTGTTAACAGACAGTATATCAACTAAGATCAAACGCTCGCTGTCGATTTACACACCATGCTGAAACCTTTCACCTTTTTCGTGAGGTCTTTTGGCCTCGTAAACGACTAATTTAGTTGAATTTATGTATTTTTCTTTTAAATTTTATTTTGTCTTGAGTGAGTTCAATAGATACTTTATCTTTGTTTCTTATACAAACAAAGAATTTCAATGAATTTATAGCATACTAGCTGTTGCCCGCGACTTCGTTCGCGTGAAAATATTGATGGGTCATGTGTGAGACTGCATCGTTGTTTGAGTTGTCGCAAGCGCATGAGCTGAGGTCCTGGGTTCGATTTGCGGGACGGGCAGAGTGTTATTGTATTATTTGTGCCCGGTTGATGGGATTAAGCTAAATGTGCGAAATGTGGATGTAGGATTAGATACACCTCTACCTAACAGTGGCGCAGGGTGAAAATAGTGTCAGGGGAAGCCGTAGAAAAAAAAGGAAAACTGGTTTTTTTGCTTCTGTTAATGTTTTTCCCCGTGTTAATTTTGACCTCATTTTCACTATCAGCGAACCAAAAACCACGGAAACGACACCCATGATTAAAAATCCAAAAACATTCATCGGCGCCATTTTCGATTTTTATTTTGACTTCATCTTCATTCACCAAAAGTAAGATCAGAAATGCAGAAGAGAAAAAAAAAACAGAAAGCCACAAAATAAAAAAATCTAGTTTGTATCAAATACGATATCGACAATTATTATTACTCATTCTATCTCGTTCTATACTATACATTATTTATTAATTATTTTATTTTATTTAAACAACTCATACAACTATTATTACAGGTTTAGGTACCTAATACAATAAAGCAGTTATATTTAAAGTTAAATTATTTATGTTTTGAATAAATTAATTAATTTGACAAACTAAAGTAATTGCGCAAAATGCGGCCCGTGTGATTTCGCTCAGTGTACAACTGAAGCAATCAATCTGTTGTGATACCATATTGAGTGCACGCAGCGCGCGCGTCAGCGGCGCATGCTGCAGCAAGCTGGTGCGAGCGGACGGCACCCACAGGAGCGGCGGCTGCCATACTTTCTTTTTCTGCTCCTGCCGTAAGTCCACAATCTTCGGCTTACCTAGGTCCCTACAAAACGGTAAGTACTGCCAGCCGCGAAGTCACGTGTGCTATTAACTTGTGTACGGCCTATACTACTAACTTGCACTGTTGCAAAAGGTCTCTCCTGCTGCTGTTATTCGTGAACGAATGAACAACTACAATGCAAAACTTCATCCCCCTTTTACCCTTTTGTGGGTTGAAATAAAAAAAAGTAACGACTTACTAACTTTAATACTTTTTGGTGACTCAAAAAATAAAAACTTTAATTAAAAACAAAATGTTGCTCTTTCTTCACCCCTCAAGGGTTGAAATTCTAATAAAGCCGTTGCGTCAGCTTCCAATCATAAGTCCAGATAACAAATTTTGTACTTTTTACGTCGAAAATTAAGGATTTTTCACATACAATTTCATCCCCTTTATAAGCCTTCGGGGTGGAGTTATCAAAAACGCTGAAACACGCATAAATTAATTTTCAATCGTCAGCCTAAACACAAAAATAGAAGATCCTAACTTTAAAACTGACGGACTTTCATATAAGCTTCCATCCCCTATTTTATCCCCTTGGGGGTAGAATTGATCAAAATCCTTTCTTAGCGGATGCCTACGTCATAACATCTACCTGCATGCCAAATTTCAGCCCGATCCGTCCAGTGGTTCGGGCTGTGCGTTGATAGATCACTATGTCAGTCAGTCAGTCAGTTACCTTTGAATTATATATATTTAGATTTCAGGCAACAGGCTACAAAGAATAAATATAATTAAAAAAAAAAAAAAAAAATGCTTGCGTGTGACGTCATTTTAATTCTCTTATTCATCTCAGCAAAATTAAAGTGTTATAAATGATACCCATATTATGGAAATGAATAAACAGTAACCAGTCCGACATCTTTGAGAGTCCGCCGTAATGCAGTAAAAATTTCAGCTCAATCGAAAACCGGGATGTAGGTCAAATTTAACTTGAGATATGTATTACATCCGTGACCCCGGAACATAAAGGGCGAGGAAGGAACATGTATTAGGGTTTTAGTCAGTCAAAGTCTTACACTCCCTCCCGCTCCGCCCAGAGTGTGAGAAGTTATTTGATGATTTACCATCCGAAGAAAAAAATGTATTACATGCAGGTGAAGCAAATAAAAGCATGTTAAACAATTGATCTGACTACCCCTAGGCCCGGATTCCACCAAAACGGAGACGAGCAGAGCGGATAGCAGATCTGCAAGATTTGACCAATCACAGGAGCGACGATAAAGCGATGTAGATTTCAACCAACGTGATTGGTCGGTTTTCACACTTCTCCTCTCTGCTTTGGTGGAAACTGGGCCAAGACAAAGACCTAGTTGATTTACTGATCATTTTCATACTGTGTCGTAGTTAACGCATATGTAAATATAACAGATTCGCAGTGCGTCCATGCTTTGTCTTTCGAAACACTAAACTAGGTGGATGTTTACCGACATGTTGACACATAGACCAATGTTGTTGCCGTTGTTGGTTTAAGGTGTACCTAGTTTTTGTAATTTAAGTCTTTGTTATTTATACAAGCTGTACATTGTTTCAATAATATCTTCTGATTTTGAGTCGGTAATCAAATACTATTTCCTTTTTGTGTGTAATCAGGAAAGACCTAGAAATCGATGTGAAGAGAATAGCGTTTTTTATAATGTCCTCGACTTCAGATTTCTATCCTACAATATATTTTAACATGCGAAAGTTTGTGGGAGGTGGTTGGAAGTGTATTGAAAAATATACATTCTTATTTTTCACACTATCGCTCTCTTAAAAGAAAATGTGTAAAATGTGTGACAAAGCGAAAAGCAAATAACTTTATGTCAACGAATATGATTTATGTAATAAAGTTGACAATGTTTCAGCTTCAAGTTAAGGCATTACTTCTAATTGGCTTATTAGTAACTTTGATATTAAAACTAATGTTGCACTTGGGTTGAATTACTATGATAATGTAGTGGTTAAACAATGGGAGTTTTCACTTCGAAATTATCGTCACATTAAATAAGCCAAATTGATAGGCCACCGACCAAGGTTTGAAATAATTACATGACCGTGACTTTTTGTTTCATTTACAATAATTACTTTTTTTTACTCATTCTACTTTTCTTTTCGGAGGATTTTATTACGATAGTGAACCCGCTACGCCTTTACATTTAGTTTTCAAAATATTAGCACATTTCCTAGCCTAACACATACAATACATTATGTACGAAATGTCCATAGCACTCAAACTATTAACATCACAATCTACCCTCTGGAAGCCTTGAGCTAGCAGATTTGTCTACAAACTTACAATCGGCATAAACTTAAAATGTCACTAACAGGATATCATCCGTGATTGGTTTTATGTTTAGTCTTTTTTTAATCTTTGTTTTATTTAGAGGCTTTTACCTTACAAAGGTACGTCAGCCTCATCATATCCTAATTAATTATTATACGTAATTATAATACTATTTAAATAGAAATGTTATTGCGTAAGCGAGGGAGACAGCGATGCAGCAACCACTTCATAAATCACTTTCGCTCCTCCCGAATTAGGTGTAGATAATATTCTAATGAAAACCCCAACATCATACATATAAAGTTTTAACTCCCGCATCACAATCTTCCTTACTCTCCTGTTCTTTTCACATTCCACCAGCAAATGTTGGACATCTTCGACTTTTTCACACACTAGGCAATTAGGGGAATCGACTTTTTTAATTAGATATCCAAATTTCCTGGATGGAAAATGACCAGAACGCAATCTATGTGCCATAACAACATACGACCTCTTTGTATGACTTTCAGCAAACCAAGGGATTCGAGGAGGCTCACTTTGCATAGTCTTATACCATATATGTCTTTTTTTTTAGACTTCTTGTCAAAATACTCTTTAAACCGATTGTAGCATATGTTCTTGTAAAAGCCAAGTAATTCTGTATGCGGAGCGATGTCAATTTCCAATCCTTCCAAAGTAGCCTTTTTAGCAAGTATGTCAGCCTTCTCGTTCCATGTATACCAATATGAGATGGACAAATACAACCAGCCACTTCAGCAAGATTTTCAAGCAATTATTTACTTAGGTCAATGTTCACCTAAAAGATGACTTCTTGTTACCTAAAACAGCTGTTAACAGGGGAACTTGTCGCTTAAACGTTATAGTTTGGGTGAGCATGGAATTTAATCATTCGAAAACCAAAAGCCAATTTCGCTGCGAATACTTTCGATGTTCATAATAATTGTTCAAAATACATTAAATATACAATTGTTCCGTTGGCCTTGAAGATCCTCTGCAGAGTGAAGGTCGGTCAGTCGGTGAGTGACTTGACTGGCTCCTTTTATTGTCTTCCAACTAAAGTGTATTCCACATTCCTGAATGTACCTGATGAGTCAAAACTACCATTTACGTGAAGACGAGGAACGAGGTTCATTAACATATTTATTTATTTCCGTGCTGGCTTGTTGAAAAGACCAGTGGAACTAGTTATCATGGCAGACAATCATGAATAAACTTTAAGCTTGTGGTAGTGTGGTTACTTCGATGCAATTGATTTTTCACTTCTCATGCTCTAAAAGTACGCCGTTATAGCCCTACGAATCGGGTTTAAAGTGACCGTTTATTCCCTAGGGAGTAAAAAGTAACTTAAAAATGGAACGATCTTTTTCTCTGAAACATGGTCACAAAAGAGTAACTTGTCAAAGGTTTTATTTAAATTTCGAATTGGCATGCAAATAGAAAGCGGTTTATTGAAAAAAAAACAAATGAATTTATACAATTTTAAAGAATTTTAAAGAAGGTAAAAAGGCTTTCTACCTGGTATTGAACTACCAGTCGAATTTGTATTAATAGCTTAATGCTTGGGGAAGGTTATTATAATCACGCTGCGACTATCTGGAGACAAGCAAAAAGAGAAACGCCCGCGGCGGGGCACACCTAGTCTTAAATAAGTTATAAGAAAAAGCAAAGTTACACAAAACATAAGAGATTTCTTGAAGTTTCTTTCAATGTTGAAATAGGTAGGTAGTCTAAATAATTACACACGATCACACGGAGTGTAGTCGCGAAGCCAAACGTTCTGTCATTCATCATCTTGTTTATGAACCGTTAAGTTTTTGTGAAATGCGAACATAACGTCAAAACATTACTTTCTTTTTCTGAAATAATTTGTCAAGAAAGATGGATAAGCTATCTATCTGTATTAAAAGTTTCTTTCGTTAAAAAAGAGTGCTTATCATTCTTGATAATATTCAAGAGATGATTTGCTGAATTTAGAAATTCGCACTAAACTTATGTCAGGTGCTATGAAAGATTTTCGGGTCTATTCATAAATGATAGGCTTTGAAAAGCATAAAAAAATGTACCTATTGCAAAACATTCTATAAATAAAACCCCTTTATGTCTTAGTAAACGGACAGTTAGAAACAACAGATGACAAAACTTACAAGTGCATAAAATAAAGCCTAATAAAAATGGAAGACGCATCGCAAGAACAATCGCCCATTCAAATAGGCAAAGTTCAATGTACATAACAAGTGGTATATGCCTGTTAAATGAAGGAGGCCCTTCATGACTGGACTATTAAAGAAGGGAAGGTGCATTTGAACGTGGTTGATAGTACGCGAAACAAGAGTGGTGGTGTGACGTGCACAGTCACCTGCGCCAACGACGATTCCGCAGTTGTATCTCGCGAACGCGCCGCAAGCAGACGCCATCTTTGGAACGGTTTTTTTTTTATAATTCGAACTTCTTTTTTTAAAAGTGTGTGTTGTCAACGGTGACGGATCTTTTTACGCGTAAGTATTTATTGCTTTTATGTTTCGTCGCGCCTGTCGTATATATTTTTTTTATTTGAACAATATTTGTCATTTAGATTTTTTGGTGTAATTTTGTATCAAAAATAAGACGGATTTTTAATTAATTGAACCAGTGCAACAAAATTGACCCAATGCAGATAATTTTATTATTTTTGCATGCTGTTCCTTCTATATGTGGAACATATCTAGATAGGAGTCCGGTTTCTAACCAACTTTTATGAAAATGTGAACACAGTGGTACGACAAAAATAAAACAAAAATTAATAGCATCTAGTCATTTTATGCTGTAATTTGAACCGATGCAACTCAAATAATTATGCAAATATATTGTGAAGTGGGGAAGGTAAAAAACTACCGATCAATTTGATGACTAGTTTTGTGATTTTATAGTTATTGAAGTCGAATACCTACATCAAACTTGTTTTGACCTTAAATCAATTTGTTAAATAACTAGATAAGTAACTCTTCATTTCGTTTAAAATTCAAACACATATACCTAGAGGATTTCATTTCTACTTTCGCTACTTTTACAAGCACTTGTTAAAGTACACATCGGGCCAGAATTACCAAGCAACATGTAATAATTCCTCATATATGAGCACAAAAAGGTAGTATTACTAGTATCACACGTTATGTCACGCCTAGGTAACTTAGCTCATAGTGAGTGAAAGTGAAGCAAACGTTGCCCATGCGCAGAGGATGAGGGGAAGTTTGACTGAGAACACTGAGAGTTTCCTTATTACACTTACGTTCATTTACACCTGTACACGTTATTATCTAATATGTTACGAACTTATGACTGCTGTTATGTTGTACTTGTGTGTGCTTGTTTTTTTGCACGATGGTGTAGATATGTAATAAGTAAAAGTTATGCCTGTATAAGGTCTTGAACTTGGACGGGCTGTTTTGGTTTCAGATCAATATTAATCACGTAGGTTTATGATTCACTTGATTGATATTTATTTTATTTATTTATTTATTAACATAGGTTCACCAACAGCTTCTGTGTACAGCATTTAGATACAAAAATTTTTTAAGGTCTTGGACTTACACAGTCGCCAATATTATAGGTTAACCAGCATTCACAAAAATAAGTGATAACATTAGACAAGAAAAAAAAAACAAAAAGATGAGTGGCTCACGACATGAAATACAATAGCAAACCTTACTATTGAGAGTTTACTTAACTAACGAAACATAATACAAAGAAAAACATACGCTACGAGTGATTGACTAGGTAATTACAATTAAAATTTTAAAAAAAGAAGACTTAAGATTAAATTATCGTTAAAACATAAAAATTGGATCAGAACTATGAATAAAAATAATAACATTTTAAGATTTATTTCGGAGCAATTCTTTAATGGTAAAAAAATGTTTGGTTGATTCGATTGCTGCAAATTACTACCTTGTTGTATGTATTGGACATGCATTTTTTGTGGAATTTCTCTCTGTCTGAGAACGAAAGAAAGAAAGAAAGAAAGAAAAAGCATTAAAATTTATTAGCCCGACAGGACAAAACATATATAAATAAATTAAAATTAAAAAATGGTAAAATTGTGATTATAACACTAGTTTAAAGTAAACATAATGATAACATAAAAAAAAAAAAAATAACGAAATCATAAGAAAAAACAAACAAAATACAAAACAATTATAAGAAAATCGACGTATGAAGTCTAGATTTTTGGAAGCTATGGCTCACCCGGCAAGAGGTTGAAAATTACCCCACAGGAACATACTGTTGGGATAACAGTTATCCGAAATCCTGTACAAGACCAAAAGGCTCCTATCTCAGCATGGTGCTGAAACACAAGGTTAAAGGTTAGCGGACTCTTACCACGGTTCCTACCAGTAGGTAGTAGTAGTAGGTACATTAGTGCGACCCCCAACTAAAGACCAGCCCGGCAACACGCAGGAATTATATTTATCAATACTGCTACAAAATTCATATCGTATTACCCAGTACTAACTGGATTGTGGTCAGATAGGCAGTCGCTCCATGTCTTTGAGTTTATTTTTTTTATTTTTTATTTTTTTTTTATTTATAAATTACATTTGACACACTTAAATATATTATAAAGCACACAATTAGACCTGTAGGTCTGTCTTAGCATGCCATGGCCTGATATTTGATCAACGCGCTATTAACGTATAAGTTATAATCGAATCGATGTAATATTCTTCGAGCTTACGCTTTATGTTTCTACAATTCAATGAGTCTCTGATGTCTACAGGTATTTGGTTTAGTAAGTTGGGTAAAATACTGGTATCCGGTAAGACTAGAAGTTGACTTCAACATGGAAAAGGCTCGGCAGATGATTATATTGCTACAATTAATTAACCTGAAAGACCACAAAATTGTGAATCTTGAAGATTTTTTTCCATAGAGAGGTTCCATTTCTTTGGATAATAGATTTAGGTGCGCAGCTGCATTTTCCGACATTGCGATGGCCATTCAATAGTTCTTAACTTAGATCATGAAGTCTAAAGTATAGGAATAAAGATACAACTTTATGGAATATTTTGTAACGGTACCTACTATAAGTTTATAAGTTTTCTTATCTACTTTTCTAGAGCTAGAGATTTCTAAAACTACCTGAATAGACTAGATCTAGTACTTTATACATTGCGGAAATTATTAGAGAATCGATGTATGCAGAAGTCTAGATTTTGGAAGCTATGGCTCACCCGGCAAGAGGTTGAAAATTACCCCCACAGGAACATACTATAGGGATAACAGTTATCCGAAATCCTAACCAAATCCATGGCATACAAATTTGTCCAGACGTCTAGGCATTAGAAGCTAACACACAGACGAACAGGGTTAATTTCGCAGTCATCATAATAATAAGCATAGACGGCCGCAAAGCTGTTATGCAAATCGATGCAATTAATTACAGAACGGTATAAATGCAAAAACAGCATTTACCAGTTTTTTTACGATATTTTTGCAATTCAAAACAACTGGACTAGTAGGTTCACTGTATAAGGTTAGGACACATCATAAAAAAAACAAGAATAGCAATATTTATGGATAGCTTACTTTCAGCATGAATGTCTTATTAGATGGATTTGTTTTGTCTGTGCAGTAATCACTAACCAGTTTGCGTTTTCGGACAATGACGACGAAATTAAAAAAAAAAATATTGCAGCGTAGACTTCCACTAGTCAAGCAAAAAAAAAAAAAAAAACTACTAGTCAAGCCAAGCCCTCACAGACACATCAACACACACCCGTCGTTTTTGCGTCGGGGGTTAAAATACAACAGTAGTGGTTGAAGCAGAAGACGTTTAACTGAATCGAGACACTGCTTCTTCCGTTATTGGTTTTTTTTTGTCAGCTATAGAGATATTGGATTATAAAAGTTCGAAAACCAGTTATAATGTTATAACTTCAAACTCTTCATAATTTCTCGAAATAACTTATTTCCAACTTAAACTTAACTTCACAGACCTCGACAGGTTTCACGAGAACGTTCTCAAGTTATCCGTTCATTGGCTTATGTACAACTTAAACAGGAAAGGAAACTAAGTAGTTGTACTCAACTGTTCCTTACTATGACAGCTTTCTATCTTTCTTTAATTGTATACTCAAGGTAAAGAAAACGGAAAGTGCTTGTGAAAGCTTTTAAGTATTCTGAATAATTTGTATTTCATGAAAATAGTCACACTTTTCGCAAACGTTCTCTCCTGTTTTATTTGAATACTAGGTGGTATCCGGTTTTGGCGACCTTGGGTTTTTGTTTTTTTTTTTCACGGAACCTTATATATTTTTATTAAATAAGAGTTTTTTTGTAATATCACCTATCTGCCAGTAAAATTCATATCAAAATCGATCCAGCCGTTTCGGAGATTAACCGGGGCAAACAGACAGAGCCACAGAACTTTTTTTTTATCAGTACTGGAGTCTTCATTTATGCATTTAGGAAAAAGATGGTATTTTGAAATAACAAACAAACACTTAAGTATATATTTTATAAATTTTAGAATATACATTAGACACCTTCCTAGCTCCTGAAGGTACTGGTGACAAATATAGCCAATCAGCAAGATGGCAGCTGGGAGGACTGTCTTCGTTGGCTAAATGTACATCTTAGTATAGCTAACCACGAAGGCATACTCTCGATTCTCTGTTCTCTTGGTAACCGTGGGTTTCGTGATTTCTTTCAAAGCTCTTATACTTAAGCTACTACCCTATTTACACACGACATTTTACTTAACTTAAGTCAATACTGCGTCTTAGCCAAACGACCTCAAGATCACTTGAACTGAGTACTCAGAAGCACATATTCCAACATCACGTATGAGGAAACATCGACCGGTTACTTGGACCCAACTTAGCCAAGTCCAGTGCGTTAAGTAATGTTAACTTGAATGCAATCGCCTTAGGGAAACGTGCGAATACTTGGTTGCGTATGTCGCTTTTAAGTATTCTAAAATTATGCTTGATACCTAATTACAGTGTGTGGAAAAAATATTGTGACATTTAGCTATAAATATTATTAGCGCCCCGCCCCTGCGTCAAAAGTACACTCGTCCGATCGCGACATGTCCTAACATTGACCTCTTTTTTTTAGGATGGGAATTCGTCAAATAATTTCTCCCACTCTGGTCGGAGCGGGAGGGAGTGTCAGACTTTTACTAACTAAAACCCATCCATGTTCCTTCCACGCCCTTTATGTTCCGGGGCCGCGGTATCTCTTTCAAACAGGCCCGCAACCCCGGCAGGCTTCGGCCTTTGCGGGCATCTCTATTATGCTGACATCTCTTTGAGGCGCGCGTGGAACACGAACGCGCCGTCGACACGTGGCTGTATTGATGATGATGACTCAAAAGTGACGTTCGGCTATACAAAATTTAAAGTTTAGGAGCTGCTCAAATGTTAAGCAGCCCTTAAATGAGTGCCGTTTCAGTATTCAGGGCTGAAACTTGTCGTTTGATTTTATAACCTCTGGTAAAGGCTCGATGAATCGTGACGTGCAATGCGACTTGTGATCCTGTAGCCGGACAGGCTATAGCATCCGAGAATGTCGACAGCTTTACCATAGTGGAAATCGTTGCACCTAAGCGTAGACTCATAATAAACATATCCGTCACCCATCATAGTGCCTGTAGTGGATGACAGGTGAGTGGGCGGGAGTGTCAGACTTTTACTGACTAAAACCCATCCATGTTCCTTCCTCGCCCTTTATGTTCGGGGCCACGGTATCTCTTTCGAACAGTCCCGCAGCCCCGGCAGGCTTCGGCTCTTGAGGGCATCTCTATTATGCTGAGATCTCTTTGAGGTGCGCGTGGAACACGAACGCTCCGTTGACACGGCCTGTCGTCATAAAACGGACGGACGGCAAGCTAGCCCATAGCTCACCGTCCACAGGCCGGCATGACCCGGGAGAGCCAGGTGAGCCTGAAGCCACAAGTCCGACTCCCATCCCCCACAGCCAATACAATACTCGTTCTTATGATCATAACAAGAGTAATTTTAATAATAAAAAAATAAAGAATACGCTGTTACTAAATTTATACTGGAGTATCCAAGTTTTATTCTGAAACAAGATAAATATAAAACGCGTTGTTATCCCAGAGCGTCTTTTCTTAAATTATCTTAATAAGCTCACTCTTAAAAGTCTTATTAATAATTCATAAACGAAGATAGTAACAGTCTACGTCCCAAGATTGAACAAAAAACATCACTTTTAATTACTATTGAACACGAAAAAAAGTACAGAAACATAGATTCATCTTTAGAAAACACTAACAGACATTTCATTTTCTAAACAATTTAATCAGAATAAGTGCACTGATAGATACAATCTAGCCAAGTAAAGGATCCTAGAAGGCCAAGATCTTTATGATATTGCAAGGGCATGTATCCCCATCTCCTAGATAGGTGGTTGACATTAAGCATATTACTTTTATACTTGTACAAGCAAAGGTTATGGAAGGGTTCGTCCACTGACCCAGGATTTTCTCGAGTTATTAAAACCGCATATTTTCATTTTATACAATGTCATAAGCGGAATTTTATTTTTTAATAAAAGTCAAGTAAGTACATACTTTTATGTATTTTAGGAATAAGGTTTTTATTTGCTTTTCAATTAAAAATAACATGATTCATAAAAAATGCCAAGTATTTTCTTTGTTCTTTTTGGTAATATTCTATAAATCCCTTGTTTTCACAGTGTTTTTATTTTGATTTATAAGGTACCCGTTCAATAAGGGTCTACTACTTTACATCTTATGTCCTAAGTTATAAAGTTGAAAGTAGTCGACCGTCAGTAAATATATTACGTGTTTTAGTAAATAATTTAAGTATCCTAACTTCAATAGGTCATCAATTAAAGTGATTTTACTTTTACCAATCAATATTTAATCTTACTTTACTACTTTTATGTTCATTTTATCCAATATTAACACTTATTTATCGCCAATAAGCCCATAGTATACGTTCTTCCGCCAAGTCAGATAACTATCACTTGATGAGATGTCTTACCTACATAACTATCACCATCTGCCTGGCTTTTTTTTCAACTATGTTGGGGTCGGCTTCCAGATAACCGGGTGCAGCTGAATACCAGTATTTTACATGGAACGACTGCCTATCTTACCTCCACAACTCAGTTAATACTGGGTAATACAATACCCTTTAGTAAGACTGGTTATCTGACTAAAACTACCATAATATGCACACAATATATGTACTTACTGCATATAAAAAAAAACACGCTTAATTATTTAATTGCATGTTTAATAATTATTCATTAAGTGACTGTGGTTTTATAAGCACGCTCTTCCTACCTACTACTGAAACTAATTGCTTATTTTTATTTGTTCCGTCTTTCATTTTGTTCATAATTTACGTTCTACTAAATACCGACTGAATTTCAGGTTAAAATAAATAAATGAAAATAAATATCGCTGGACATTACACACAGCGCTACCTAGTGCCACACTAAGCAAGGCTTGTGCCGTGGTCACCAGGCAGTTGATATACTACATAATATACTTTTTTTTTTGTAAATACATATTTCTTATACATATAAACATCTATGACTCGGAAACAAATGTCCATTCTCATCACACAAACATTAGCTCCTACTGGTACCTATTCGAACCCGGGACCCTAAGAATGTAAGGCAGCTTTACTACCGCTGCGCCACTCGGGTCGTCATTGTTGTCAAGTATCTGACATTCCATCGTAACATCATATCGTGCTCACAATCGCACATAAACATTTACATAACAAGACTAACAGCTTTAAATTAGTACATAATTCGCGCCTGAAATGACAGCAATTCATTAGACAGCAATAAAAAACTTGGCGAAAGTATAAAATAGCATTAAAATGGTCGTTTCAAGTCGTGATTGTGATGATTTGATTACACAAATAAAAGCGATTGTATATACTACATATTTATGTGTTTTATACTGTACGTAAATAGCTGTTTTATTGTGTAACTGCAGTTTATTCTAATGACTGTTATGTTTTATTGTGTTGTTTGTTGTGTAATTTTGACTGCGTGTGTGCTTGGGTATCAACTTTGTTAGTTATAAAAAGGCTCCGAGATTGATAGATACTTAGATAGAATACTCTTTACTACGTACTCCAGGTACAAAAAAAAACAAAGTATAGTTTTTGCATAAGTAAATAATTATGGTGTCACAATGACCCAATGGGGCGTGTATTTACTTTTCCCAATTTATCTGGAGTCGGCGCAACACGTCTCCACCTACAACCTTCGCTATTCCTCGTCATCTCAGCAATACCTACCCCAAACACCACCACCACCACCTACCTCTAAAATATTTAAACTATATAGCAAACGTCTTTTTCTTTAACCAAAGCAGCTGCCAGACCCAACAAAATTCGTTTAAACCAGAAACAACAACTTAAAACTTAAACACAACTTCACTTCGCTTGCCAAAAGTCAAACCGTCGCCTCAAGAGACTACAGAAATTTTCATCCCCTCAGATCACAGCCAGTAATCCTCCAGTTTGATGATAGACACCTAAACTTAGGCCGAGATAAACAAAACCCAATTTAAACATTAACGCTAAAAACTTTTGGCACAAAATGCCAAACAGGCCTACCAAGGTTGATCAGTTTTCAAACTATTTAACATTCAACTCCATAATCTTTCCAACACCTCGCAATCATTACATAACACGTACTTAATTTAGCCATTGATGTACATTGCTTTTTATGTTCATTGTCTGTTTCGGCACTGTCTTACAAACTCGTCGATGGGGCGTGAATATTGATGGTGTTATAAAGTCGCAAGTCGGTCAGTGTACCCGTTATCTGATTATGTAAGAGGTTGATTTGAATGAATGGAGCCGTCGCTTGAATCTTGATCGTGATCGAAATTAGAATGATCTAAGATTAGTGGCCGATTATGGAGAAATGTTGACTTTGTTTTGTGTTCAAGTTACGGATACAACAGACCGTTAAATTATAAACAAGGCTTGTTAAATAAGAACTTGCAGAAACTAAGAAAAATCATTTTGAGTAAGCATAATTTCACTACGATGACAAAATCCTTGGCCCTAATTATGTCTTATTTTTGGGCAACTATCATATTACATGCCATGCATTTGACAGGGGGCTCACCACGTTTATCATGCGACTTAAACATAACTGGCGATATGTGGGTGTCCTATACACCTCCTGTGAGTGTGCTATTTTACACCTGCTGTGGGTGTCCTATACACCTCCTGTGGGTGTCCTATACACCTGTGTCCTGTAGCACTTCGGACTTGTAGGCATGATGTACACAAATTTATAACAAACAGTTACTGTTTATAAAACACACGCAAGTTAACGACCGCCAAAACAAAACGACATCACAATGACAACACTTGAATACAAAGTATAGCTGCATGGTTGTATGCGGATATTTTGGCGCGATTTCAAAAACGGAACTTACGCGGCCATCTTGGTTTTTTCAATGGAATTTAACGAAATATATTTTCAAATGTTGATCATCTTCAATGCTAACCTGTAAATAACATTCATTTCGGGAAGATCCTTGTATATGCACTAATTCACACCTTTTAAAGATTTTTTCCATGGATCCATGAAATTATGAGTCAAGTGAGTCTGCCTAGAAAGCAGAAACTATATCGCTACCAACTACGATCCTTCATCCTTGTATCCTTCATATTGAATGTGAAGACGTTTTATTACAGAGATTTTTATTAAGGGGCCGGCGGAGCATGCGTTTTTCATACAAACGTAATACCAAAATAATTTGTAGGTAAATCAAACATGTTCTTAAGGTAGTGTGTATTTATTTTGATTGGATTACAGAATATATAGGTTCCCAAACTCATATTTTGAATTTAAACAATAGTTATGAGACAAACAAAATTTCTGTAGAAATTTAAAATTCCTCATATCTCGTCCCTTTATCATTGTCCTTTCAAAATATTGATTTGGGAACATAAATATTCTATAATATAATCGAAATAAACCACAAACCTTAAGAATATGTTTGATTTACCAATTGTTTTTGTATTACTTTTGTATGAAATTCGCATGCTCCGCAGGCCTCTTAAAATCTTCACATTCAATAAAAATGTTGCGAGACCGCCATTTGATTCCAACCGTGAAATAACTCGATCTACTGTTTCGTACGTTTCACTATACATTATTTATTAGACAGCGTAACGTTCAGATACACATACCTACACTCCTAATATGCACACACACACACACACACACACACACAAACACGCACAATCATTGTCAGTTTGTCACACATGTACATACGTGGACTTGGGTAGGTACAGTCGAGAAAAGACTTAGGTGTGCAGGCAAGAGAAAAAGCTTCAGCCACCCTTACAATGTAGGCAAAGGGCATTGAAAATAAATCGTTATTGCTGTTAATTTTTCTAAGAATTGAATAACCAAAATAAATGCAGTGCCAAATTTCGAAATACCCTCATACAAGCGACGGTAATCAATCGGACTCCGGACACATAAATACAAATTTTGTGAAATTAACACAAAACCCTCATTTGCAAGCGGATCAAAACTCCACTTAGCATAATACATGAATGTATTCTGTTTTATTGACTGTACAATGAATGCGTGCACGAAACTGACCATGTAGAAAATCATTGCACCATATATTTGTATGCGAATCCCGACTTTACGTATTAGGTATAAAGGTCAAAATAGCGGGTCAGTGTATGACAGAAATAAAAATGTGCTTCCTGAATCATCTAAATTATTTAAGGTGAAATAGCGCAAAAACTATCGAAAAATTTAAATAAAATAATTACCTAGTTATTTATTAGTTTTTTTTTATAGGTACTTGTACATATTTTTATTTTTATTATTTCTATTATAGAGTGAGTAAAAAAATACGTGTTATTGTTTTTGATGAGGAATAAAATGTATTTATTTCATGAACGTAGGCGCGAAAACACTAACTCGTTTAAAGTGATATGAAGTAATTTTGTCTAATGCTAATATAATCAAAGAAAACCAAAGCAAACAATGACACACAATGTGTATTTTGTGTTTATAGAAAACTTTATTAACCTGTTGTACTGCAATATAGTATTATAAAGATGCTAAGCCTAAGTGCTTTTTCGTGAAAATTAAATTATCAAATTAAATTTGTTAAAATGGAAACAAAAAATCTTGCTTTTATGAAATTAAATTCGCATTTTACACACAGGCTGCCAATAAATAAAATAAAAATATTGTAAAACTCTAAAACCCAAATAGAAAAATAATTTCCATACTACTCTTTAAAACATGCTAATCAAAAACAAAATATCTCCCAAAGTCCCAAGACATTTCAGACCGACAACAGTTAAGCGTAATAAGAAAACCCATATACGAGTAGCTTTAACGAGAAGAGTGCTTCTTTGGAATCGCTTGACAGGTTAGTCAAAGCAAACTTGCCAAGTTTCCAACACAGAGGCCAAGTTTAAAATAACATTCTATTGACAGAGTACACCCTTCAGATTATTGCTTCGACGAGCCGTCAAGCTGCCAAGCCCTGCCAAGTCAGTGCACAAAGGCACCTTTGAGCCCACCCCGCAAAAATTCCTTTAACAGAGCGTCAGTGTAGGGGAAAATATCGAGATTTCTAGACGATTTTCGACAAACTGAAATGCACTTGACTTTTAAGATGAAACTGATAGGTATTGTTTGGAGGGTCAAATCGAGGTACCTAGATTTTTAAGTGATTTTTAAGTCTTCAACTTAATAAAAACCTTTAATTTAGCGAACAAAACCCAAGAAAAAAAAACAACATGACAATTATTGCAAAATTACAATTTTGTTTATTTTTTGTCAAAAAAATTGGAATTTTGCGAACTACCAAAAAAAGTATCGACAGACTTTCACAACACTAGCATAAGCCTGACGTTTATTTTTAAATTTAATAACACGGCTGGTCCATACTTGCGTTATAAAAGGCCTAGGTTGTAATCGACACTTTTATCAAAAACTTCAATATTTCCCCTGTCTGCATTGAGATTAATTTGAGTAACACTGCTGCCTCGTATATTAACTTAACTATATTATAACTTCGGCATTATTTGTACAAAAAAAAACATGTGGTGTCTTTGGGGAATGCCGATAGAAGTGTAAAATTGTAGGGAAAGATAAAGATAAAGATAAAGATAAAGATTCATTTATTTGCAAAAACATGTGTAGATAATAATCATGGAATGATGCTTATTATAGGTGTAACAGGATATTCTTTGGCACAACATGTTTGACCATGGTTGGTGTACAAATTAGGTCAGAAGACCATAAGATTTCAGAAAAAAAGATACAAAGTCAAATACCTATTCTAAAAAATTAAGATTATTGATATTGAATGAAAAAAAAATAATAAAATTAACAGTTTGTACATATTCGTGCGATTCAAAATAAAATATAATAGATTCAGTCAATATGTCAGAGCGATTTGTCATTTAAAAATTCATTGACATCATAGTAGGCTTTTCCTGTCAGTATTTTTTCAATGTTTTCTTAAATTGGTCTGTATTTAGTTTTTTTACACAGGTAGGCATATTGTTATATATTATTGGTGCTCTGCATACAACGCTTTTATACAGTAGAGCGCCACAAATCGTTAGGTGACGATCACGCGAGTTCCATGATTTTTGTTCACTCAAAAATAAAACCTACTTATGCAAGGTTACTGGTTACTCAACATATTCCATGCAAGACGTCGCAGTAGGGTTGTACGCAACAAATTAAACCACCAAATATTGAACTGAAGTTCAGTAGTTTTTGAGTTAATTAGTATTTGAGTTCTTTGTGAAAATCCCATTAAATCATTTGAAGCCATGATTTGACAAACAGGCAGTACTGAAATGTAAGGTATTATCGTAGTTAATACCGTAGCAGCAGTACAAGTACGATGCTATGCGTGCTATGATGAAAGATGGTTCCCCTATGGTAGGTATCCCGAAAAACTGCAGGACAACCTTACCTATATGTCAGTGACCAGGTAGTGCACAATGCTCGCAGAACGGATGACCGACAGGGCTGAAAAGTTCTGCAGTGGCGTCGCTTTGGAAGGCCTTCAACTAGGTGGACCGATGATCTGGTGAAGACTGCGGGAATCCGCTGAATGCGACTCGTACGGGACTAGACAATGTGGCGACACTTGGGGGAGGCTTATGTCCAGCTGCAGTGGTCGTCTTTCGGGTGAAATGATAATAATGAAGATGATATGTATGGGCATTGTTATACCTGCAATTATTCCGATCGGTATGGGCGTCAAACTTCAAATTTATAGGTACCCAATAATATTCAGACAACCTGTCAATCAGGCTTCGTATTGGATATGCATGATAAATATTTAATATTTCCTCTGAGCGTTGGTCAATATCAATATGTTATGCAGAAATTAAGTAGCGTATAAATAATTAATTAAAACCCTGATTTCATTCATGGATTAAATGGAGTTTTACGAACATTTGGTGGGATAAACAAGGTACAATTATAATATCCAAATATGTACCTACTTATTTGAACAGGGGAAAGTATGTAAGTATGTTTTATTCCCTATTCCTCCTATCTGCCTAGCCTTTCTATGAATAGTACAGGGGTCAAGGAGATATTTACAGTTACAATATGAAAAACTTGTATTAAAAACTTATGAAAAAAGTTGGAAGCTGGACCCCCAATATCTCTGTAACTAGAAGGTTCAGAGATATGGACTAATACAAAAAAAATATCGAAATGACGGTAATTAAGAACAAAACGTGCCTTTCGGTATCGCTAGGGGGGTACTTTTACAACTACAACAAGGTTTCAGAATTTTTGGGGCCCTTTTTATAAATTGCTGATTATATCTAGCTATACATATAATAAATCTATATTAATATAGCAGAAGAGTTTGTTTGTTTGTTTGATTGTTTGTTTGGTGGAACGCGCTAATCTGAGGAACTACCGGCTCGAATTGAAAAAATATTTTTGTGTTGGATAGTCTATTTTTGAGGAAGGCTAAAGGCTATATATCACGCTACGATTATTAGGAGCGGAGCAGGAATAAAAATGTTGCAAAAACGGGGTTTTTTCTTCCTTTAGATTTTCTCTTATGTGGCGCAGACGAAGTTGCGTGGGTCGGCTAGTACAAGATAAACGTAAGGACAGTATTGTGTGTGATAGAGTACAATAAATTTAAAAATATTATTTTAGGTATGAAATAGTAGTAATTTTGGTAGGCTTCCATCATCATTATCAGATCAGCCGGGAATAATAAAATGAAACAAATATTGCTGAACATTACACACAGCGCCATCTAGTGCCACACTAAGCAACGAGGCTTGTGTCTTGGACACCAGATAGTTCATAATATACTACATAGATATTTTTTGTTTGTAAATACATATTTATCTACACTAATATTATAAAGAGGAAAACTTTGTTTGTTTGTTTGTTTGGTTGTAATGAATAGGCTTAAAAACTACTGGACCGTTTTTAAAAATTCTTCCACCATTCGAAAGCTACATTATCCACGAGTAACATAGGATATATTTTATCCCCGTACTCCCACGGGAACGGGAATTACGCGTGTGAAACCGCGTGACGTCCGCTAGTTATACATATAAACATCCATGACTCTGAAACAAATGTCCATGCTCAACACATAAACATTTACTTATCGGGATTCGTAACCGGGACCTTAAGAACGTAAGAAAACCTCACTACCGCTGCACCATTGTATTGTATTGTATTGTATTGTACAACGCGACGGGCTGGTGTCCGCAACTCCACGTCAGAGAGAGTATTTTGCGTATGTACTATAATCCACCACACGGGCCCAGTGCTGTTTGGTAGATGTCACATGTCTTCGAATGTTTGGTTCTAGGACATGCCGGTTTCCTCACGATGTTTTCCTTCACCGTTTTTGAGAGCAGTGGTGATGAAATAAATTACACAAAGTAATGCGCCTGTCTGGGTTCGAACCCAAGACTTACTGTTCGTAAGTCGGGGCCACCACCACTGGGTTACCGCTGCTCACCGCTGCACCATTCGGGTCGTCAAACCGAATCACCCACTGCTGGATATAGCCCTCCCTTTTCTTCCATCACACTTTCCGATTCTATGCGTCCCTTATCCAGGTCTTCCCCGCGACTTCGACAAATTCGGACTAACGATATTTAGGACAGCCCCGGTGTTTTTGGCTAAGTAGGCTTTACATTTTGTACACATTACTAGCTGACCCACACAACTTCGTCTGCGTCACATTAGAGTGAAAAACGAAAGAAAAAAAACGTCCCCGTTTTTTCATTCCTGCTCCGATCCTAATGATTGTAGCGTGATGTTATATAGCCTAAAGCCTTCCTCGATAAATGGACTATCCAACACAAAAAGAATTTTTCAATTCGAGCCGGTAGTTCCTGAGATTAACGCGTTCAACCAAACAAACAAACAAACTCTTCTGCTTTATAATATTAGTATATATAGTATATATTGCAATAACACTGCGCTCAAAGCACTGAAGGATAGCATCATGAGGAATCCGGCATATCGACCAACCCCACCGGGTCCACGTGGTGGATTACATCTCACTACCTATCATGGAGTTGTGACTTGTCCCAGCAATAAGAACGGTTTATTCCCGGTGACCCCACCCGCTCGTCGTTTCACTGACTGGACAGGTTCACTCAAATATGTGTGGTTCTTTCTTCAAAACACCATCTCAGACACTAATCTGCATAGTCCTCATGTCAATTAAGCAAGATAGTCTGGACTTCAAAAGAGACTACGACCTCTCAGTTTGTTTCGGCTGTTTCTTCTCAGAGTAGTCAGGTACGAAACACCGGCCCCATCTAGTTTAAAAAAATGACGTGTAAAAGTGTTTGTGAAAACCTACTTACAAAATAAACATCATTTATCATTTACTAGTGGGGTCTGCGCGAAATTATTAACCCCACTAGTTAACCCTACCAGTGGGACGACGACCCGCATAAGGGCCTGCGCAGGCGACGGACTTATTGTGCGTGACTGACAAAAAGTCTGCGACAAATTTTGCTTGTTTAATTGTGTTTCACTACGTTTTGTCCACTATAAGGATCTACTGCTGGAGAGGCTCCTACTGATCGCCTTTTAGTCGACAAAAAAGGTCAAATAAGTAGTCAAATACATTAATCACGCAAAATTTGTCGCAGACTTTTTGTCCGTCACGCACAATAAGTCCGTCGTCTGTGCAGGCCCTAAGGCTGTGGTTCCACTAAGGCGGAGTGGAGCGGGGCTTAGCTGTGAAAAGAGGTAGGTGTGGAGAAGAGAATATGTGGATTTCAAGCCATGTAATTGGTGAATCGCGGCACTGCTCGTCTCTGCTCTGCTCAGCTCCGCCTCAGTGGAATCGCAATCTATTAAGTAAAAATTGTTCCAGTAGAAAACATTGTACCTATGATATGAGAATTTTATGGCTCAAAAACTACACTGACAAGTGCCGACACGACGTAGTAACATCAGCAACTTCATCAGTGCAGTCGCACCGCATGCATTCTGTTATGTAGGTATAGAGAATCTATACATAAATATGTATTCATTTATACAATGGTAACCAACTTACGAACCAGTCTATCCGGATTCTAAGGCCGAACTTATAACCTAGACAAGAATGTATGTAAATAATAGCCTTATTATAAAGATATTACATAACAATTGAATAAAAGGTGATTGTAATAAAAACAATAGGCATAAAAAACGTGTAAAAAGATGTGCATGTTATCATAGATGTGTTGGAATTAACTTACAGTCTTACCAGATGTAAGTACATGGATCAAATTCAAAATATTTTATTTACAAACAAAAAACAAAGGATCCATGTAGTATATCAACTATTTGGTGTCCACGACACAAGCTTCGTTGCTTAGTGTAGCAATAGATGGCGCTGTGTGTAAATTCCAGCGATAGTTAATATTATTTATTTCATATCTACAAATAGGCAGTAATAATTCAAAAGATAGGTCCCTGGTTCACCTTGGTACTTTCCTACGGAAAATATATCCTGCAAAAAATTTTATGATTAAAATATTTGATAATTGGTGCGGCTATCTGTCATATGAGGTGAAAAGATTATACTCAGCAGTGGGACGAAACAAAACAATGGTGGTGATGATGAATGACCCAAGCATGAATAAAGCACTAAACTTGATCTAAGATAGGCTTCAGCGTCAACTATGCAAAACAAGAACGCTTTCGGTCATTGATCCCAATCGCAATGGTGTACGCGTACTAACTACCAATCTTTAGCTGTCTTATTTACATCTTATTGAAAGAATCTCTTCAGATTACCTACCGATACGTGACGTACAGAAGTC
Source organism: Xestia c-nigrum (assembly GCA_916618015.1). Taxonomy (NCBI): domain Eukaryota; kingdom Metazoa; phylum Arthropoda; class Insecta; order Lepidoptera; family Noctuidae; genus Xestia; species Xestia c-nigrum. The sequence continues at coordinate 23,500,154 of OU745246.1, forward strand.
CAGATCTACAATTACTGACCTGTGTCCGCCGTGGTACGTAGGTATTTTTGACCAGCATTTTCCTCTCTTTTTACTGAAACACTGTATCTAACACCAGCTTGGTTTTAGGCTTAGGTAAATAAAACTCGCCAATATTTGCCATAAACATCGTGTTATCCGCTGCTCGACGATTTCAATCCATATACAGTCTATACCACCGATCCTCGGAAAATTCCGCTAACCCAATAACTAAGTAAACACATTAAACTAAGTGCCCAATCAAACCGCATCTAAGATCTAAGCATTTTCTTGGAATAAGTCCGGCCATATACTTCACGACCACTCGCCAAATTCGGACGACGCCGTACGATCTCTTGCGTAATTCGCGCTAATTATGTGCTTTCACCTGCGGCCTGCGAACCTTCCATCTTGCGACAACGCGTCATTTTTTCTCGAGGTCGGGGGAATATCAACTGATGCAATGATCGCGTGCGAATCGCATGTGCGACGGTGTTACGACAATGTGAACCTATCCGAATGATGTAACGATGCTTTTTATTGTTTGAGTGTGATGAATAGGTGATTCTGTATGGTTTAGTGGCGTTTATGTGTGTAGCAATTGTTCTCGTAAATATTAATTTGATGTGTGTTGAAAATATGCAGGTCAGTCGTTATGATTTGTTTTAACATGTTGCACAAAGATATAACTACTAACTTGGATTGCTTGTAGAGTTTGAGGACAACTAGTGAGTAATATAATGTGCCCTACATAATAACAATATTAACATAGCTATGTACCTACAATACAGAGTACATTCTGTGTTATATGTTTCACTTACTGAGCTCCGAGATTTTCTCAAGATTTTGATGTACAGATGCAACTTGCAAGTTGGTCAGAAAAGTGAAAAGCAGCCACCGGCTGATTTTTCCTGATTTTATTTTAAGTCTCAACTCTGCAACAAACAGGACATTAAGTTCACTTGAAGTAACAGATTTCAAACGAGTACTTTTTCCTTACAATAATAGACAAGATGAAATAGGTTTATTTATAAAACATACACCTCAAGTACAATACAATACATATAACCTGTCTTTTGAATAACATTCTAAACAGATGACTCATTATAATGGATACCTATATAATCCAGTATCTTTAGTATCATCTAAATTACATCAAAACTCACGGAAACCAGACACACATAATTAATGAGTTACATAGACGCAGTTTTCTAGACACATTCTAGACCAGAGCGAGTGTTAGTACTTTCTATTTTGTTTTAGCGTCTAGTTACGAATGATTCGAGCTAACTTACTTTTTATTTACTTAGTTTGATGTAGTAGTAGTTTCACTTATGTGCATGGAGTGTTACATTAACTCGTATATCTACGATGTTATATTGTTTCCTTTGTTCTTAAAAAATAACATAAAAATAGTGGTCTGCCGGTGCCAGCAGGGTAGTTAGGGCTCCAGAAACAGGAACCATCACACAATGCGGTATATCGAGGAATTCTGCCTTCTGAATCAGACCCTTGAGCCAACCACCGAACCAGAGTCCTAATTAGTTGAGTGCTTATTTTCGTATCCATTTTTAAAACAGTTATATTAAATAACCACTCGTTTACTTATAAGAATTGAATAGAATAGAATAATCATTTATTCGTTAATATACAGCACAACACAATAGACAACACCACCACAACCAAAACACCAACACCACCAACCGACACCACCACCACCAATCCTAATATTCTTTATATTTACCAATCAGGAGAGTTACAGGAAGGCCGAAGAAAAGATAGACGGACTATGTGCGGAAAGATATGAAAGAGAAATGTCTCGTTTCAACCATGTCGTGACGATATACAGGGTGTATTTCACCTCATCACAAAGCCGTTAACCAAGCATTCTGTATAGCAAACTAAGGCCCGTATTACAGAACATCGCTCAATACTCAAGCATTACTTAAAACTAGATTCAAGCCATTTGATTATTTGAAACTAGTTTTAAGCAACGCTTGAGTTTTGAGCGATGTTCTGTAATACGGGCCTAAGTAACTTTCCGCAAAAAACATTGCTGGGAAACAACTTTTTTATTTGAGGTTATAAATCATGTTTTGTGGTATAACTCAATGTAACACACTCAAAACACTGTGCGGATGGATGGATTGAATAGTACGGAGGTCGTAGAGATATTTAAAGTAAAAATCTTGCGATAAAAAGTGGTATTTAAAAAAAAACTTGTAAAAATCTTGCAACTTTGACCCCCTATATCTCCGTTACTAGGAGGTTCCCAGGTATAGTGTAGAACAAAAAAAATATCAGAATGACGAGGAGAACAAGTGCCTTTCGTATTCGTTAAGAGGTGTTTTACACCCATTATTTTTCGTTGGGTTTTTGTTGGCAAAGGTCGTGGACAACCGTAAACGCGTCGTCCTATCTGCAAACACCTCCACCTCCCAAGCCACGACACTAAAACTACACGATGATCTGTTGTCACGACATAATGGGAACGGGCTCAAAGGATGCCGTGTTATCTGACAGGGGAGAGTGGAGGGCTGGAAGATGATGATGAATGGTTACCAGACTACTCTTACTAAGCCAGTTACAAAGTGAAAACCAGATTTTGATTAATCAGATCATTCATACATGAGGATAGAATGTCCCTGCCGGGGCTGCGGGACTGTTCGAAAGATAAACCGTGGTCCCGGAACATAAAGGGCGAGGAAGGAACATGGATGGGTTTTTGTCAGTAAAAGTCTGACACTCCCTCCCGCTCCGCCCAGAGTCGGAGAAGTCATTTGATGATTTCCCATCCGAAAAAAAAAAAAAAAAAAGGAGAGTATGTCAGATTGGACCCTTTGTTGATAGACCGAAATAATTCGAGCTTTCATAATTTTTCCTAAAATCTACCTTCATTAGTCCAAACATTGTTCGCAGTCATTCAATGAAAACTCAACCGTTGCTTTATGAAAATATAAATTATACCAATTTTCCTATTAACCGATCCACTCAAGTATGCAAATTATGCTTTTCAATCAAACCAACTTTTTTAGGACGTTAATCGTTTGTGTTTGTGGAAAATCGGATATTCGAATTAAATTGATTAAAATTACGAACACATTTCCTTTCGACTATTCATTTGAAGCCTTTGAAGTAATTTTTTGTAATCCATAAATAGTTTAAAACAGTTGGTTTTCGTGTCTGTCTGTCTGTCATTCAAAAATTTTTTGTTCTTCAAAACTGCGCAACGAATGTTGAAGGGACTTTCACCATCATATAAGGTGTTAAAAAATTAACTGCACGAAACTTGAGGAGTTGTTTGGAATCACAAATAAAAAATAATCACGAAAAAATTTTATACAGGGTTATTTTTTGTTTACACTAAACCCGAAAAGGGGTCATTGTACTCATCATTTTGAACAAAAAAAAATCAGCTGTTCCCTACATTTATGTTCGCATAACTCGTCAAAATGTAGGGAACAGCTGATTTTTTTTTTGCGATTTCAAGGTTCGTCCCATAGAAAAAGTTGTTCAAAATGATGAGTACAATGACCCCTTTTCGGGTTTAGTATAAACAAAAAATAATGTTGTATAAGTAACGATCCGTTTCAAAGATATGCATATTTTCACTGCGCACAAAATGATTGAATATGCGCACTTGACTGTACTGTGACTGCGCCGTGAAGGGTGCCGGGCGCGTAGTCGTTCACCCCTGCGACAGCGCAAACGTAGACAGCTGATTCTAACTTTCCCATCTCATTTTTCAGACTTTGGATTGGCAATGTTTTTTTTTTTATGTAAAAACTAAAAATGCTTGAAAAAAAATTTTTTTTTTTGGAATACGTTTGTTTATTGATACCGAGTACGTACACGAAATTCTTGCAGTTAATTTTTTAACACCTTATATAGTCATTAAGTAGTAAGTAATCCCTGTATGTCGTTGAGAAATATGCTGTATATATGTATGGCATTTGCCACCGGCCTCCACAAAGAAGGGGCCACTAAAACTTGTTACTTTTTTTTATAAATTAGAAATAAGAACATTATTTGTGTTCATGACCAGGTCTATGGTCCGAGACACCACAACAGAGTTTGCACGGTTAAGTCTAAGATACACCTTGTATTAGTACATATTATGTTTTTCGTCTGTTCCGAAAAACAAAATCCACGTCCACTTCTCGATTGCCCCAAGACCTCCACACCCTAAAATCCGGCCCTGAATATGCTGGTTTCCTCACGATGTTTTCCTTCACCGAGGCTAATACTTAAAGCTACGCTGAGTATCACTTGTTGGAGAAGTCATTTGATGATTTCCCATACGAAAAAAACGTGTGGCACTCGGCACTATTGCATAGCATTTTTATCAACTTATGCAATTATAATTATTTATTTATTTAATTTTTCCGTTTGTTTCCGGCTCGAGGACCAAGCGCAGACTGAATGTTCAGGCTCGGCTTTTTATCACGACCAAATTATGAATTTTATAATGATGGTTCCACACACACATAGACAGACACGTCAAACTTATAACACCCCGTCGTTTTTGCGTCGGCCACGCGCGGTAGGCGAGCAGGCAGCGCGCGGACGGCGCGCAAGCACGCGGTCCGCTCGCTTGCGGACGGATTTCTGGATTCGGTCTCCACGCTCAAGGCCCGCGATAAAAGCTATGCAATAGCTTAAAAAAAAAAGTATTATGAATATTATGAACTAACATTAGCTTATCTCCTTGTTATGTCAAATGATAAAAACTGGGCGATGCAGGGACGCGTCGCTAGTTTTATATGGTTACCTAAAGTAATTAAATCTGAATAGTGGAAGGTAAGTAATAATTAAGTGCGACTTAGAGCTCATTCCTTTAGATTTGTTATTTGATTGGCTTCCTTATTAATTAAATTTGCTAACTGTAAACTTGTTAACTTGGTGTAGAGCAAAATGTCAGCTTCCATCTTATATAATTTCGTGGGAGAAGCTGTTAATTAAATGCATGTTAATGTTAATTAAGGCGATTACATGAACTAAACGCGAGTTTTATAATTACTAAAAGTATATGATTCACTGCTATAAAAAAGACCAGAAAAATATATGATATTCTTCTGGATATATGCTAGCATGATACTGTTTTGAAAACATAATACAATTAATTTGGCTCGATAAAAAGAAATCACGAACTTATCTCTGAAAATATCTTTCAAACAATAAAAAACATACTAATATGCATGCGACCATTCTGATTTTTTGCCAAATAATTCTACAAGCAATATATTAGCATGATACTGTTTCAGTTTTTGAATCCAACCAATAGTTTTTTTGTAAATCGATCGAAACTACTCATTTCGCGCTATTTGGCCCGCAGTGGCTGATGTAACAACCACTTTGTAGTGCAAGCTGATTAGAACTTTATTCTAACAGCATTTCAAACGAAGTTTGAAGCACCACAAATTGAGTTGCCAATTTAGCTCGTCTAAGCGCCTTAACACATTAATTTATTAGCGCTACAGAATCAAAATCAAAGCATTTATTTCAAGAAGGCCGGTTACACTTTTGAATTGTCGAACGAAACAAAGGAATGTAGCTACAGTTTCAGTGACAAGATATAAAAACTGTGAAAGTACTGTATTTGCCCATTCTAAAGCGTACAATCTCTATGGAAAAGAACGGGAAAGAAACTCCATGGACACTATTTTAGATCAGAATATTGTTACAATACTAGAGAAAATTAAAAAAGTGCTCAAGTGCTTTGCATTTTTCTTCAAGAAATAAATTACAAAATATAATACATAGAGGTATTGACAAATGTCTATTGTCTATGTGAGACTAGATAATAAATAGATCGGGAGCTTCAAATAATGAATAACTTAGTATCGAGCTCCAGTAAAAGACAAAGAAAGAGGGTAGACACATTTATCTATAACTAACAATTTATTTTCCATCCACCCGCATTCTCCAGTCACCCGCGATCGTGACGCTTGCAACAGCAACGAAATATCGACAAAAACAACAATAATTTAAGTCGCATCTCACATCGCTATGCTATTCACACTCACATCGCATTTTATTTGACACTTTGAATCGGTTTCGAGTGCGAAGTAAGGAATAACCTTACAGAATGCCACTTCTTACGTCATTTTATACTTTATCTGTCAAAATCTCCCTGTCAATTTAGTTCAACTTGCGGACACGTTCGCAAGGGTGGCGCTAGTGTAAATTCAATCGAGTTTATATATTGCCAATCAAAAAACTTTTCCGATTTCATATTTGAAATTTAGAAAGAAGTCTTACAGAATCACACCGGCCCTGATCGTGCTTGTTGCAGGCAATTTAACTAAAATGTTATCGAATAATCGACGTATTTACGTGACATTTTCAGTGCGCGTTCGTTCTAGAGCCTCCACATATACCAAAAAATGGCTAAAACCAATCGTTGCTGTCTTTTAGATGCACTATAGCAGCTTTCACGGGAATCCTTATTGCCTAGTCTGTCATTATGCATGTACAGTCAGCAAAACAGTTAGGTATGTAGGTTAGCAATCTTCTTACGACTATTATAAATGTTAAAGTCTATAAAGATCGATTTTGTTATATTTTCACGCAGAAACTACTGAAAGGATTTGGATCAAATTGCAAACAGATTGATTAAAACCCTTTTCCATTTATAATAGTAGTAAGACGATTGCTAGCCTGTAAACCTAACTGTTTTGCTGACTGTACATGGTATCATTACACAGACAGTTGTGTGTCGTCTAAGTACACAAGTAGACGTAATTGGACCGTAGCGAGGCCATTTACCTAACTTACAAAGTTTTCTTCACTTGGGACTGTTGGTCCTAGGTTACGTAATATAGACATAATTAACTGTTGACAGGGGTAGAATAGAAGAAATGTTTATTGTTTAGGTATTATACCTATCTCCTACCCTAATCGTATAGTCCTGGGGGGGCACAGTAAACACCCATTACATACCGAGTTTCTTCCGTGCCTCGGAAACACGTTAAGCCGTTGGCTGTCATTTATATATATACTAGCTTCTGCCCGCGACTTCGTTCGCGTGAAGTTTTGATATCGCAACGCATCGCCTGCTCAACGGAAACTTTTTTCCCGCTTGCAACATTTCTTATTGCTGCTCCGCTCCTTTTGGCCATAGCGTGATGTTATATAGCCTATAACCTTCCTCGATAAATGGACTATCCAACGCCATAAGAATTTTTCAATTCGAGCCGGGAGTTCCTGAGATTAGCGCGTTCAACCAAACAAACAAACAAATTCTTCTGCTTTATTATATTTGTATATGTACGAGTATATAGATACGAGTATCTTTGACAGTCGTTACAGGCAGTCAGTGGCCTAAAAGTTTGAGAACCAGTCAGGGTGCAAGCATCAGTGCTAGCTGTTTTTCAGCTTGCGCCCACGACTCACAAAACTAAAAGGTAGATTTAGCAACAAACCACGGTACAGCAAGGACCTATCGGGGCTGCCGGACTGTTCGAAAGAGATACCGTGTGGTAGGGTGGAACATAAAGGGCGAGGTAGGAACATGGATGGGTTTTAGTCAGTAAACTTTAACACTCCTTACTTGAGAATTGAGCTTATTTTTTTTTTAAATAGAGAAATATGACAAATGTTTTAGACCATAATTACCTCAACTTATTACATTTTGTCCTACCATTTTCCATCTCTTTTTAGTCACTAAAGCTAACTTATTACCTGAATTCATATTCTCTTCCTTTTCTATTCTGGCGACACAATAAGAAAGAAGAAACTTGGTTGTTTACTGTCTGTACCTATATTGAAGAAAGTGCAATCCACTTTGTACTGATAGCGTATAAGAAATAGGCGACTGAAGATTTCTACCAATATTTCTACTGCGGTTAAAGGATACACGTAAGCATAGCTCAGTTTTTTCCAATAGGAAACTTAAGTACGGCTACATAAAAATGGTAATCAGTTTGGTGGTATTTTTTAAAAACCCTTTAGAATACTGTTTAGGGAAAACAGGATTTGCATTTTGGGACAATTTAACTTTACAAGCTTTTTATTTAAGTTTTAAAGCCAGGGTCCAACGAAACGACTAAATCTACCTCCAGTAACGACCTTTTTTTTGGGTAGATAATCATCAAAATACTCCTCCCGCTTTAAGCGGAGCGGAAGGGAGTGTCAGAGTTTTACTGAGTAAAACCACTCCATGTTCCTTCTTAGCCCATTGTGTTCCAGGGCCGCGGTATCTCTTTCGAACAGTCCCGCAATCCTCCAATAAAGACTTGAATACAAAATGAAATACATATCACTAAATTTTTCCATTGGGTAGGCAGAGTGGCTTCGTCCACGTTCACTAGGGCTTATTCTCTTTGAAATTCTAGTAAGTAATGAAAGTTAACAAAGAATTGTGAGTGAACCGAAAGAAGTTGTGTTGGAAGGCCTCACTAGGTGGTCCGATGATCTGCTGAAGGTTGCGGGAATCCGCTGGATCCGAATCGCGCGGGACTGGTCAATGTAGCGACACTTGGGGAGACCTATGTCCAGCAGTGTACGTCTTTCGGCTGAAATGATGACAATGATGATGATAAGAGACTGAGAGGAGGGAGTGTGAAAAAGGGTGTTTTACGAGCCAAAATAAACGAAGATTTCCTGAGAAAGAATTTCTCTCATAATGCCCCTAAGTATGGTCGAACAATCTATTTGGTTTACAGTGTAACCCACAAATTAGATTATAAAATGTAAACCAAATAGCTAGCATCGGGACATACAAGCATGTCTGCATGCTTGTATGTCCCGATGTACGGTTAAACCAATAATAGGTATGACCAATAAATTCTCATTAATTTGCACGCAAAACATGTGTGCACCTGCAAGCCCTACTATATTATACTTGTTCATAATAATGTATGTGTTCATTAAACAGCAATGTCATCTAAATGTACCTAACACCAGTGTATGTAAATTTCATATCACGAGGAATACATTTCGGTAGCTTTTCAGTATCTGTTCATTCAATTTTCAACTTTAGTGTGAACTGAGGGACCAAACTGGAATCCGCAAATTAAAAATCGTAGGATTTAGTAGTAGACTTAAAACAATTGTAGAACAAATCTAGGAATTTGTAAACAAATATATTAAAAACTACAGCCCTTAAAGTGCGGTCCCTCAGTTCTCACAGACCATCAGCCATATCTCGTAAAGTATTTGATAAATTAAAGTTTTGTGACTACAGATATTTAGTAAAGAATTTGTAAAGATATTTACTGAATACCAGATCAGAAAGCATCAAAGGTAAAGAATATATTACAACTTAACTGTGGTCCCTCAATCCTCATAAGAAAAATACATATTTAAGGGAATATTACCTAGTAAATCTTTCTTTTTCCACATAAAGATTTAGTAAGAGTCTCAAAACATATTGTAAAAAGAAATGGAAAAAAAATATCGACGCAATTTGAAGATAGCGAATAATAAAACTGGTCCCTCAATCCTCACCTCTACTGACATAAGTGCATGTATTAGCTGCTAGACGAGAGGATTATCAGAAAGTCTAGTGTACTAAACTTTTAGTAAAAAGTCTCTACTAAATAATAGGTATCTAAAATTGTGTATTTCTTACCTGTTAGCTGAGATAATATATATTTTTAAATCCTATAACAATGGATAGAGTAGTGTGACCACAAAATCAAACAAAATGGAGACAGTACTATTATACTTTATTTAATATAGTATTAGACGAAACGAAAACAAGGTGGCTAATTTAAAGTTAGATACATGGCGTATGTGTATTTAATAAAAAGTAGATAACAAAATTAACAAATCACTTATTATCTATACATATAATAAAATCGTTGAGACCAAAAAATCTGTACATTGAAGATGAAAAAAAAAAAGACCGATTAGGGTGACTTAAAATAAGTAACTGAACATATTAAAACCATTTTTAAAATTCGTGTTTCTTTGTTTGTTTGTTTGACCGCGCATCACGTAAAAACTGCTTGACGGATTTAACTTTTAGAATATCTTAAGTTACACAGTTCGACTTAAGCTATTGTCTTACTATTGTGTCTCTAATTAAGACATTCAAAAGGTTAAATTAACTCAGAATAACATTTAAGCTATAGAAATTATGGTTTTTTTTTTTAAAGGGGTGAAAAGGGGGGTAAAGTTTGTATGAAAAAAACATTTTAGATTGTTCTAGATTCATGAAACTCAGAGTAAAGACTTATTATTAAATCTAAAGAAATACTTGTTTCGGCATTTAAAAAAAAACATCCAGAGACGTAAAAAAGAGGGTTTTGTGTTTAAAATTAATTAACTTCATACACCTATAGAATAAAATCCATTGAAGTGGAAACCTTTAAAAGTTGCTGTAAATACTTCAAATCTAATACAGGTAAATGTAATTTCACAATTTTCTTGAAATTTGATTTTTGAAGTGAATACGCCCAAAATAGAGGAACTCAAGAAAATCGGTTTTCCTCGGTATAAGTAGTTGGTAATACAGAGTGGAAACGGTAAACGGGGCAGTAAGGGGAGCAGCAGCTACACAAAAATGGCCACAAACAACCACAACAACAACAACCAACAATCCGTAATTTTTTCACAAAATGTTTATCCCCTCACACTCACTGATTTAATTAAAAAGAAAGTACAGTTAGCACGAAAATGACCATTTTACATAAATATTTTTTTTGATGCCAATCGTTCTTTCTGACACTAATCAAGAAGTTCTTCCAAACCAACCCAGGTTAGAGTACTCCAAAAGTCAGAAATCGCAAAAAATAACTCAGCGGGGCAGTGTAGGGGAAATAGTTAGCTAGATGAAATTGCTATTTTACACAAAACATTTTTTTGATGCCAATCATTATTTTTTATTTTACATAAGACATAAAGCCGGAAAAGTTACAAATACATTACAAACGAGTACAAATCCTACTATCTACAAATAAAAAATGCAGCTTTGTCCTGAAGGACTGTCTGATGGATCAACCAACGCACAGCCTAAACCGCAGTTCCTTGGTCCAATCTACTTCAAACTTTGCAATCAACAATATTAACAGAATTGATGGACGTGTTTCATATTGCATTGAAATTCAACCTCTAACGGGGTTAAAAAGGGGTAGAAAGTTATTTTGGCGGTGATTTTTCGAATTTGATATCACTACTCCTTCGAGATTTGGATATAAACTACAAGTTATTTTGATACATGTTTCAAAACCCAATTCGATTATATTCCAAAAAGCTTGAACTCACATAAAAATTTGGTGCAAAATTGCAAATACTCTTTAAAATTGGAATGACTCGAAAGTCACCGTAAAATATTAATACCGCATTTGAAGGTTTCTAAGCTTTGAAGAGGTTGTGCACTTTAAGACACGGCGTCATAGCGTAGGGACTTAGAGTTTGAAATTTTAAATGGTAAGCAGTTGTAAGAGGTCCGCAACGGTTTACAGCTAGCTGGAGTATGACTATCATCGAGTGTCTAAGTATGAAGATGTAAAGCTGTCAATAGAAGCCTTTAAAGCTGTTTTTGTAAACATGGTGTTTTGTAAACATTTATTCTTATTCAAATAAATACGTTGTTAATCACAAGTATTTTATTTTGAACAAAATTGCCCTTGGGTACGTAAATTGACTTCAATGCATATCTTAGGAGTTAAACCGTTTTAAATAACTCCGTAGCAAAATAATGATCATGTACCGGATGCGCATTTTCACTATGCGGAAGTATGTGTGTGATGTGCTCTTTGAAAAAATGTATTATAGGTGCTTACGACCCACTTTCTGTAACCCTCTCTTTCTCTTATGTGACGCAGACGAAGTTGCGCGGGTCAGCTAGTAATATAATACTTTTATTTAAGTAATTTAAATTTGGATGTAGCTTAATGAATGTAAGAATATTTTTTGATCAGTACTTTCAATAATTTTGAGATGTTGATCATCATAACAAAAAAAACGCTCATTCATAAAAAAGTGACATCGGTAATGTCCAAGACCCCCTGAAATTAATGCTGGAACGAATTCAGATGCGCCCATGATTTTGTAGGTTTTGTTCTTTACTGTTATGGTAATAGGAACATTAGTAAGAGAATTTCTTTCAGTGCCATTCAAATCAAATGATATTATTTTTGAAAGCTCGTAATTATAACTAAGTTGGTCATCACAAGTGACACAGTTCCTGTGTCCTTTATCGAGGTTAATAGCTTCTTCTAAAATACCTATTCCAAATATTTCAATAAAACTAAGATTTAAGGGCAAAAACGCAATGTCTCTTTTGATTATGTTTGATTGGCAGGACCTATTTAAACACTTTTTTGTGAAATTTGCACTGAAAAAATATCTTAAAAGTATATGTTCAAATATATATGTGATATTACACTGGCAATCATAGCTAATATGGTTTCCTTTCTCATATAATGGGCTAAAATAAAGTAAACCAATTTTAGCTCTCATTAAATAAATGTCATCGTCTGTAGATTCAATGTCACAGAGTTTCTTTATGTATTGTGGAATTAAATCTTTATTATAATTGGCCATAAGATCCCGAATATTCTCATTTTCGTTAAATCCTGCACTCAAAAAGTACATAACAGAATCGAAACCACAAGTATTGTTAAGAGTGACAAATTTATCATTTAGTACTTACTACTAACGTATTTACCTTACTACTTTTTAATCTCCGTGGAAATCGACTTACGAACTGACACACTATAATTCTTATAACTAACGAAAATGATACGTACCTATTCTGAACAAGACAAAATAGTTGAGATTTGATTGTTAATATTTCACTAAACTTCAAGTGGTACTTATTTTCTCTAGTATAAAATAAATATAATATTATGTTTGAAACGTTATTATCAACAGGGAAATGAACAATATTGACAACTGATGTCTTGATTTATTTATTTATTAACGTGATTGTCGTTCTGCTGAATCCATAGATAAAATGCCAAAACAACTGGTGTCCACGGCCATAAAACGCATTAAAAAAAGGTTCTACAACGTTATTTGTGACATTTGGGCAGCATTCCGAATAACACCGAGAACACTAGCGCCCTCCGCGGAATTATTACCACAACTATGCTGTGACGCGATTGGTTGAAAATCTGTTTAGGTATCTTATTGGTTTTTTATTTAATTAATATTATTTTTTATAATGTACGTGTTTTTATTGGTTAGGTTCAGTTTGCAAGTAAGTTTTAAAATTGTATACTTACAACATTATTTTTAGTATATGCGAAACCTGAATACAGTTTGTTCAGAATCAGTAACTGAATCTATTCCAATAATTGTTACACCATGTTATATTTTGTCCCAAAATTATTTAAAAAAGGTTACGAGTTGGACACCTATCCGCGATCATACGACGATCAGCTGACTACACGGGGGGCATAACGGGGCGGGTAACACTACTCCTAAAGGGCTATTGAAGGACACCGTGGATTTTAGTCTGACTGATAGTCCCCCCCGCTCTGTCCTGGGTAGAAGGACTCATTTGATGATATTACCACGATAAAAAAAATACACATACGCCACATGTTACATTTATTTAACATTAAATTAACCTTAAAACCTTGTTTTCGTTTCGTCGAATACCATATTAAATAAAGTATAATAGTACTGTCTCCATTTTGTTTGATTTTGTGGTCACACTACTCTATCCATTGTTATAGGATTTAAAAATATATATTATCTCAGCTAACAGGTAAGAAATACACAATTTTAGATACCTATTATTTAGTAGAGACTTTTTACTAAAAGTTTAGTACACTAGACTTTCTGATAATCCTCTCGTCTAGCAGCTAATACATGCACTTATGTCAGTAGAGGTGAGGATTGAGGGACCAGTTTTATTATTCGCTATCTTCAAATTGCGTCGATATTTTTTTTCCATTTCTTTTTACAATATGTTTTGAGACTCTTACTAAATCTTTATGTGGAAAAAGAAAGATTTACTAGGTAATATTCCCTTAAATATGTATTTTTCTTATGAGGATTGAGGGACCACAGTTAAGTTGTAATATATTCTTTACCTTTGATGCTTTCTGATCTGGTATTCAGTAAATATCTTTACAAATTCTTTACTAAATATCTGTAGTCACAAAACCTTAATTTATCAAATACTTTACGAGATATGGCTGATGGTCTGTGAGAACTGAGGGACCGCACTTTAAGGGCTGTAGTTTTTAATATATTTGTTTACAAATTCCTAGATTTGTTCTACAATTGTTTTAAGTCTACTACTAAATCCTACGATTTTTAATTTGCGGATTCCAGTTTGGTCCCTCAGTTCACACGCACATCTATGATTTAGTAGGTCTGCATTTCAGAAGCCATACTCTTAAGGTACCGTGTGTATAATTTTCGACTTTATGGCAATCACGTGAAGGTTTATTACGACTAGATACAGACACATAGGTACAGGTATCATAACGGCAGTTTGTGATCAATGCCTGTGCGGACAGCAAATGAAATGCAATTACAATGTCTGATTGCGATTGCTATGTTATTCAACCGACTGTTTGGCAGAAGTTCAATTTAGAACCACGGTTTACTTCAGTGGTGAAAGGTGAAAATTTCAAGTTGAATCTGTTCTAAAGCTCAAGACTCCAAAAGTCGCATCGTTTTCAATTTTATAACAAAAAAGAAAAAAAATATATCAGACACACAGCGCCACCTAGTGCGACACTAAGCAAAGCTTGTGTCGTGGATACTAGATAGTTGATATACTACATACATATTGTAACGTTACATTTTCCTGGGGAGGAAAATGTAAGGTTGCATTGTGTAAAATAAGATAAAAATGACAAGGGTAAATAATAGCAAGATGATTTAATAGGTTAAGGAAGCCGAGGTAACGTGAGGATAAGAGTCCAGGTCCGAAGCTCGCAGTAGGTAGAAACGCCTCGCCGCAGTGATAGTCTCGCTCGCAGACGCCAATCTTGCGAGGGTTCGAAGGTCGAGGCTCACCCGCTGTCAATGTCCAGGTTCTTAGAAATTGTAGTAGATGCCTTTTCAAGGTCGACAGCGTCCAAGCTCTCCGTAGTAGTGTAGCAGTGTAGTAGCAGCAGCTTTTCAAGGATATTAGAGTTAGACTTTGCGGACTTAGCGATCACATCAAATAGCTCAGAGCTCCGTCAAGCTTCTTACTCGCTCGAAGACCAAGGATAGACTGCCCCTTCAGGCTCGGCTTCCTGTCATCATGCAGATATGAACTTTTATAGTGTTCTAGAACATAGAAGAATAAAATGGTTACAAAAGAGGTCTAGCATCAAACGTATACAACCTACAATTACTAGTTACAGGAATAAATTAAAAAGAAAACTAGGCTTGTCATTGTCATTATCTGACATCACAAAAGTAAACAAAGATTTGGAAACACCAAAATGTACAGAAATGCTTTAAATAATACTAATTAAAAGGCGGAAAAGGCATGCTAAGCCTCCGCATAAAAGTTATGAAGTTATTCGGAAATGGCATGTGATAATATTTTGGATTACAATAGTTAAAAAAGTAAGTACAAAAACACAAACATTACAATATATACTTTTTTGTTTGTAAAATACATACTTATTATGTATAATAACAAACAAATTAATGTCCGTACTCATCACACAAACATTTCCTCTTACCGGGATTCGAACCTAGGACACTAACAACGTAAGGCAGCGTCACTACCACTACGCCAATCGGGTCGTCAAAAAACACAATGAAACTTCACTTCCTTAAACACAATGAATTATAACTGAACAGCATAACAAAGAAGAATAGGCCGAGGAATACCTAATTTTGCAGACACCATCATATTTTAACACATTATAATTGCCAGTTTTGTTGATGACCTCATGACACATGACCCGGGCCCAAATCCAGACTCCATGGCGATAGTGAGAAACCCAATGTATGTTTCTCGTGGAAAAAGCCAACACCCAAAAAGACCTATGACATGAGGTCCTGGGTCCTCTTGGGTATTAGCTTTTTCCACGCTCAGCAGTCACCCTTGCCAGTGGCCAAGCATGACTGCCTCGTAAGACTCGTGCAATGGTTCCCAACCTATGGTCCGCGAAAGGTTAAAATATTATATTCGTGATTTTTGACTTCTGCAGAAGATGCGCAATACACGCGACGCTATTTCTTTCTATTACTGAGTTATTCTTATTTCCGAATTTGAATGATTGCAAAAAATTTCGAGATAACTTCGATCGCTTTTGTATCCTTCAAAGGTTTTCATTCTATTTTCCAATTTGTTACGGCTGCTTAGCTGGACTCTTGCAAAGATTACGAGGTTTTTATTTAGACAGTGTTTATTCCAACTTTGTAAAATAGTGAGATTCATGAGAGCAGTAGAAGAGGTTATGTGTGAGAATTATCGTAGCGTGGAATTTGACGTTAACGTTGACCGGTGACAGGCGACAGGTGACAGTGACAGTTCGTGGTATGGGCACTGCGTTTCGTTGTCTTCGTACCACAATTTATGCATTGTGTGATTAAAGATTCATCCCCGAGATATAATCTTGTCGGTGTCCATGTTTATCTAGGACCTTACAGCCCCTGCTTACAATGAAGACACCAAAGTGGTCACTGGTCCAAAAAAGGTTGGGAGAAACTGGTCTAGTGAGACCAACGACGCAGTCGCTATAGTTAATGCCTTCTATGACTATAAGAATATTTTATATCGCGCTGAAACTAACACATGCCTATCCAGCTAATCGTAATTTATCGTAATCTAATCATTACTATGCAAAGCATGTTTGAAACCAGTATTACTGTCACTATAACCTGTCTTATCATTTGTTACAGTATTAATTGGAGTCACGGCCTGAACATGTTATCCAGGCATCATTGGACGGCTCTCATTGGTGAGTCTATTTTAATATCTGCTGGGATTTCCATATATCTATATTCTATGTATATTTTACTTTACGTAAAACGGACTTTAGGAACGGACGGACGGACGAACGGACTATTAAATGCACTTAAAGTACTTACTCGAAGAACCTAAGGAAAAATCACGAATATAATCCCGTAAGTACTTTAAGTGTAGTGAAAAACAGTGAAAGTCTAAAACAGTTTAATTAAATGCTTCGAAAATCAAAGCGAAATAAGTTTAAATGAGAATGTGCCCGGATA
The DNA here is from genome assembly GCA_916618015.1 of Xestia c-nigrum. NCBI lineage: Eukaryota > Metazoa > Arthropoda > Insecta > Lepidoptera > Noctuidae > Xestia > Xestia c-nigrum. The sequence goes on from OU745246.1 coordinate 23,517,242, forward strand.
AATACAATTGTACTTGTTATTCCTATTTTTGTTATGTTGTGTTCACTTGCGGCATAAGCCAAATAATATCTTTTCTTTCTTTCTTTCTTTACTTAAACATATTATAAACTAGCGGAAGTCGCGCGGTTTCACCCGCATAGTACCGGTTCCCGTGGGAGTACGGAGATAAAATGTAGTTTATGTTACTCAGGGTAAATGTAGCCTTCTAATGGTGAAATTTTTGAAATCGGCAGAGTAGTTGTTGAGTTTATTCATTACAAACATACACACAACAAATAAAATAAAATCTGCTTTATAATATTAAATAGATGTAGAAAGGTATTGTTTGTAAGTTTGTTTGTAGTTGGTAATCTTCGGAACTACTGGAGGCCTCAAATGACTGCTTTAAATGGATCATAATAGGATAATATGGATTACGTTAAAATTCGTAAAATGGTCTTCAAGTGACAATTCATAATATTATTCTGCGTCTGTGACCATTTTAAGAATTTTAACGTGATCGGCCATTTTGGGCCGTGTTTTGAGTCCGGAAATCTTTCACTAATGGGAAGCTACATGATCCTGGAATGATTTAAATGATGTGACTACTTCTGACCATAAACCGATCAAGAGGTCCTATCGCCATCTTAAAAAACTCGAGTTAAGGTCGTGGCTCACTTGACAAGCACCGCACCAGCACCGCTCCAACCCAGCAATTTACTTGCCATTCAAATTAGAGCATTAAATCGTGTGTCGCATAACATATTTTTTAATGTCCATATGAAAAAGCTTACGGCGGGTGGTCAACGCGCTTGCCGCTACCATACGCCTCGCCTCGCGGGCGGCGCGGCGTCCACGCGTGGACCCCTAGCTTGCGGCGCGCGGTCCCCTCGCTTGCGGCGCGCGGACGGCGCGCGGCCCGCGCGCCGCAAGCGAGGGGACCGCGCGCGGACGCCGAGTGGCCCGCGAAACAACGTCATTGCGCCGTCGTGCTTCTCTACGTCGTGGGTACTCTTTGTTTAATGTATGGCCAGTTACAAATTTAGTTCGAGAGCCCACGACACTAAACCTAGTTCGGTTAGACTTCCAGATAATATCTATATATATAATTGGTCACGATGCTGGAATACATAAACCTGGCGGCGCTATTAAAAAAACCATTACTATTATGATAAGACTCTCAAGTTATGTGAAATTCAGTACAAATCGAAATCTTGTTGACACCGAAGTAGCACAAACTAGTTCCTTAAGAGCTCTGGAGCCAATCCGATTATTCCCAAAGGCGTGCAAGTCCTACGCGTGCTCAATCACAAATGCCTTACAATTGCGTTCGCGGTGACAGCAAGCTCTTATTCCGGGAGGTAGCGGTGCAAATAAAAATGCCCTAATAAACCGACTGATATTGTTGTAACCGAAGGTTGATCTTATAAGATGATCTTATAAGATCTTAGAGACCATGATCTTATAAGATCAACCTTCGATTACAACAGTATCAGTCGGTCGGTCGGTCGGTCTGTAACAATTAAACCACGAATCCACGTCAACAAAATATAATTACTACAGATAATTCCCTAAAATACAATGCTACCTCCTGGACTATTACTACCAGCGTGCGGACTGTGAGCTTGCGCCTTGCGGACGGCGAGGGGACCGCTCGCGGCCCGCGCGGCGCAAGCGAGGCGACCGCGCGCCGCAAGCGAGGGGACCGCGCGCCGCAAGCGAGGCGACCGCGCGCTTACACCCCGCTTGCGCCGCGCGGGCTGCGCGCCGTAGCCTATATTCGAGGCGACGCCGGTCAGGAGCTGTGCTGGTGCCGTGCTGGTGCGGTGCTTGTCAAGTGAGCCACGACCTTTAATCTCAACTGCCTGTAGTGCTCCCTGCTGTTCAACGAACAAGGCTCTGGCGCAACGTCCACCAACCCGCATTGGACTAGCGTGGTGGACTATAGTCCAAATCCCCCTTGACTTTCAAACCATGGCAGATGGACGGAGAAAGGGGAGGCCTTCGCCCAGCAAAAAGAAAGAAAGAAAAAAAGATAAAGCATTTATTAGCCCGACAGGACAAAACATAAATAAAAAAAATAAAAATGGTAAAATTGTGATTATAACACTAGTTAAAAGTAAACATAATGAGAAAATAAAAAAAATAACAGCAGAATGAAAAAAATATGTGAATAATGTGAATGTAATGAACGTGTATGAATAAATAATAGCAGCAGTGGGGCACTATGTAGGCTAGAAAAAAAAAACCGGGTGAAGCCGCGGTCGAAAGTTAGTCTTGAAATCAAACGTACGTAATACCCTAGTACACCGACGGTCAGCCAGTTTTCACCCTTCTCCCCTAAGTGATAAGGTTGAAAAACTCGGTGTATATCTTAATATATATAAATCTTAATATATATAAATCTCGTGTCACAATGTTTGTCCTCAATGGACTCCTAAACCACTTAACCGATTATAATAAAATTCGCACACCATGTGCAGTTCGATCCAACTTGAGAGATAGGATAGTTTAAATCTCAAATTATGAGACGCAGACGAAGTTGCGCGAGTCAGCTAGTAGTTTTATATTTTTTTGGGGATTATTAAGAATCGATGGCGATAAAATATTGATTAGTTAATCGAATTGTCTTGTTTATGTGTCGACCTTTATCACACAAATTAATGGCAACAAGTTTCACGCTGTATTTTTAGCTAAATTTAGGCATAATTTAGTTACATTACCCATAAGAAAATACAAGTTTTATAAATAAGTGTGGTGTAAAGGACATTGTGACATAACATCGCCCGCGACTTCGTCCGCGAAAATTGTGATAGCTCGGCTAATTTACACGATATCAAAATAATTTATGGTCTATGTTATTCAGTAAAAATGTAGCTTTCTAATGGTGAAATAATTTTTAAAATCGGTTGAACAGTTCTTAAGTAAAAACGTAACAAAAAAACGAAAAATCAATTCCTTTCGCTATAGAATACTAGCTTCTGCCCGCGACTTCGTACGCTGATCCTGTTGCTAATTTCTTTTTTTTTTATAAAAAAGTATCCTATGTTACTTCATATACCTCCAAGAATATGTGTACAAAGTTTCATGATGATCGGTTGTGTACTGTCCATAATTCACTTAACAATTACATAATATCTTCCTCAAAATATAAAGCTATAAGAAAAACAGAACTTCGTGATTACTTTTACATTATAATAATCGATTTATAATGTAAACATAATCGAGCAGAGGGAACAAAAGTTTGATCAGAATACTTTCAAAGTCAACTAAAGTTTGAATTTTAACGAAAATGAATGTATCTCAAACAATACTTGTTTGTATGAGGTTATTTAGTTTAATCATTTACAAAACAGATTGTATACATCAACAATAATATTTGAATGATTATGTATAAGTATCAAAAGGGGAAAAAGAATTACAGGGCGTTATAATATTCAATTTTACAACGCCAACATTTTGTAAAATTTAATCAGTCCAAATCGTTGTCAGTGCCCAGAAGGCTGGCAGCATTGCCACGTTGGATGGCAATGCTGATTCTTTAGCTAAAAAATAGGCCCGCCACCTGGTCACGTGAAGGGTCGCTCAACCCCTGGCGATGTCCCAAAATATAATGTGGGTACTCGGATCCCATGACTCTAGTGATTCAACCCCAAACGGCTCAAACACACAACTACCAATTTATTTATTGAATTTGCGCTGTTTGAAGTTTTTCAGCCTCTGCTGCCGCCAGCTTAAACTACTTAAATTATTTTGCGCATTTAACGGACACTCAGGTTGCAAAACTACCTACTTTATTGTTCAAAAAATTGAATAAAGATACGGTATATTTCAACCCCAAACGGCTCAAACACATATAACTACTAATAAAGTTATTGTATTTGCGTTGTTTGAAGATTTTCATAAATTACTTTGCGCATTTAACGGACACTCAGGTTGCGAAACTACTGTATTGTTCAAAAATTTAAATCGAGATACAGTATGCTTGTGAAAACCTGATCTTAATCTCATTAAATTGTGGGAGATGCAAATTAGTGAGATTATTTTTTAATTATTTTTTCTAGATTAACTAAAGTTGGATTAACGAGAAAATAATAGCTTTTGTTAAATTAAGAATTATACTTTCAAGTCAATTTTATCTTCAGGGTGTATAATTCGGCAGTGCTTATTAAAGTTTAGTTTAATTATTTTCTGTGTGGTAATAGCCAAAATAATCAGTTTTAATAATTAGTTTTATCTGTTAGTAACTAATTTCGTTGATCTAGTGATCGCAAGGCTATTTCTACTGGGTTAATTTCAACGGCTCACAGAGAGGAGGCTTGTCCCAGCAGTGGGAATATTAATAGGATGATGATGATGTCAATGGCTCGCTCGTAATCTTTACTGGGAAAATCCGGGCGTTATAGGTACTGCTGATCTGCTTAACCTTTTTGGGATTTGTGGTGTGATGTTATGTCAAAATAAAATTTTGATTTTCTTTTTCCACAAATGGCAGCTTTTTTACTATTATTATAAGCCTACCATTGTCCCACTGCAGGGCAAAGGCCTCCCTTCCCTCCCTCCACATTTCGGGATCATTTTAAATAAAATAAAATAAATAAATATCGCTGGACGCTTAACACACAGCGCCATCTAGTGCCACACTAAGCAAGGCTTGTGTCGTGGACACCAGATAGTTGATATACTACATAATAATATATACTTTTTGTTTGTAAATACATACTGCTCCATCAGTTACGATATCCTTTCAAAAACAAACACGATGTTTTATCCAACAATAAATCTCGCAAAAAACACTCCATCCAAGATTCAATTTGCATGAAAAATATGTTGAGTAACAACCATCCGATTAGGACTGATTCTATCTCCACACTGAAAGAAAAAGAAATCATATCTTTTACATCGGGATTGAATCAAGATAATATTATGTACATCTTTCATGACTTCTTTCATTCTTCAGCATATGTTTCCATTGCTATGAAATCTACCTTTTTCATGTTTTTTCTCAGTTCGTTGACATCACTTTTGGAAGAAATGTGTTGTGTAAGATATTCCTATACTATAGAATAAAATCATCATAATATCAGCCGAAAGACGTCCACTGCTGGACATAGGCCTACCCCAAGTGTCGCCACATTGACCGGTCCCGAGCGACTCGCATCCAACGGATTCCCGCAACCTTCACCAGGTCATCGGTCCACATAATGGGATGTGAAAATATAATAACGTTTTTTTCACTACACTTAAAGTACTTACGGGATTATATCCGTGATTTTCTTTTGTTTCTACGATCTCTCTTCTTTTGTTTCAATCGTGAGGACGTTTTAATCTATCAAGTACGTGGGTGGAATCTAGTGATAAACCTAATAAAAACTAACATGCGTCTCCATTATAAAGAAAAGCCGAGTGATAATACTGTGAGTGCGTTCTGTCGTGAGTTACGACCGAGTTCCAGTAGTGCGCGTAATAAAATACTAAGAAAGAGGGTAGACAGATTTGTCGGCTCATTATTAATCATTTTCGTCCCACCCGCATACCTCTTCAGTATTCCCGCGATCATGATGCTTGCAACAGCGTAGAAAAATCGGGTGCTCATAAAAACAAAAGTAAATCACGAATATAATCCCGTAAGTACTTTAAGTATAATAACGTTTAAAAAAATCTGCACGCCTACGTAATTCGCGAAGGATTAGGCAAAAGTGTACCTAATATTACCCCCACATTTCGCCAGATTTGTTTAAGTTCCGTGTAATAAAGGGCCAGTCATCAACCGAAGTTGAAGAACCGCAACTAATAAGAAATTCTGATGGAAAACCTAATTACAGCTGTTTGTCCGACATGAGGACCTCAGTCTCATCGGGGGTTCAGGACCGGTCGTAAGAGATACCGTGGCCCTGGAACATAAAGAGTGGGGAAGGAACATGGATGGGTTTCAGCCAGAGCGAGAAGAGTCATTTAATGGTTTCCAATCCGAAAAAAACAAAAAAGAAATAGGACCTTATGCTTCACTCGATGCTCGATGCTTTATATCTCGCGTCATTAGACCATGGACCACAAGGTGATTATAATATCTAGATTTAACATCTTTTTATCGATAAGTAATGTCTTTAAAACTGCTGTGTGAGCTTTCTATAACAATAAAAAAGTTCTATCATTATAAAGACATCAGACATTTTATAGTCAAAGAATATTAATTTGTGATAGCTTTGAGTTTGGTCAACAACGGCAAATTGCCACTAAAGTTTGATTTCATTAGCTCGGCTGGAAATTGCGGAGCGGGCCGCCACTGAAAATAATATTCCTAGATTGTTTTGGTCGTAATTTTCACAATACAGTTTTATAGAAGTGATAACATTACTGTAGATAAGTATTTTTTAGAGTATGGGCTTGCAATAAAACTTGCTATTTGTTCTCTAAATTGAAGCCGCATTTGCCACGATCACTCCCTTGTGATGCATGGCCATTTTTTACAAATCGTGCCTCGAAAAGCATGTGAAGCCGTCTCGGCTGTCATTTGTAGATTCTTGACCATCATTACAAGTAGTCAGTGGCTCGAAAGTCTAACCGCCAGTCTTACCAAGTGGTATCATATTATTTCCCTGAGCTGTGGAAGTCAAATAGGCAGTCGCACCATGTGAAATACTGGCTATTCAACATCATCGGGTTCGACTAGAAGCCGACCCCAACATAGTTGGGAAAAGGCTAGTCGGGTCGGCTCTTATTGCACCGTAAAGTTGTACACACAATAAGGCTGCGTTTTCACAGAAGCTGAGCTGCGCGGAGCTGAGCAGAGACTTATAAAAATTGACCAATCACATTGCTCAAAATACACATCTCATCTCCGCTCCGATTCAGTGGAATCAGTGTTAGCAGAGTTGAGAAGATTTACATTAAAATGTATGGTGCGCATAGATAAGTGGGGCACAGCGGTGTCCAGCTTAGTAGAGCTGTGCCGGGGTGCAGCGGGGCTGTGCGGTGTCGAGCAGGGATGCGCGCAGTAGAGCGAGGTTGCGCGGGGTGGAGCAGGGGTAACGCGACGTCAGGCGCGGGAGTTTGTTTGTTGCTCCGCTAGTCTCGGCTCTGGTCCGCTCCGGTGGTCTCACCTCCGCTCGGCTCCACTTCACCCAGCTACACAGGTCAGCCCTGCACCGCCCATCTCTGCGCAGCTTTAGTGGAAACACCTTCCTATTTACACGCCTCTGCTCCGCTGAACTCTGCGCAGCTCCGCCTCTGTGTAAACCCACCCTAACGTCGACGCGACGGCAGCGCCGTCGCGCGGCGTGTCATCTAAACGCGCATATGAAAGTCGCTAACTATGTAGTAGCGGTTTTTTCATACAAGCCTACAAGCTTGGCTTGCTCTTATAACCTACTAGCTGACCCACGCAACTTCGGCTGCGTCACTTATGAAAGAAAAATGAAAGGAAAAAAAAACCTTCGTTTTTTGCAACATTTTTCATCACTGCTCCGCTCCTCATAGTCGTAGCTTATTAGGATCTACAGATTAAAGCTGGAGATGTTATATAGCCTAAATCCTTCCTTAATAAATGGACTATACAACACAAAAATAATTTTTCAATTCGAGCGGGTAGTTCCTGAGATAAGCGCGTTCAACCAAACAAACAAACAAACTCTTCTGCTTTATAATATTAAGTATAGATCACTCTTCATAATGTTAGAGTTTCTGAACAGTCTGCTTGCTTTATGGGCTTGCCGCATTGTTGGCCCCTAGGCACGCCAAATAACATCTCCAGCTCCTAATAAGCTAACATTTAGCCCCCCAATTTGTGTCTCCAGTTTCCCTACAATTAATCTTCTAGTCACGTTAAAAGTTGTCCGTTTTAAACGTCTCCCACGTGAAAAGTTTTAAATTGTCTGAGATGAAAAGTCGTTTAAAGTCTGTCGTTTTCTGACAAGTTTTATTATCGTTCCTGAAGTTTATTTGTGGAAATAAACTTCAAAGATAAACATTAACAATTTTAGTGTAGCCGGTTTTAACTGGATTTGATGGTTTCTCTTTTCGGATGGGCGTAAGAGTAAGAGTAAAACCAAAGAAACGATGGATGAACTGTGTGAAGGAAGATATGGTACGAAAGGAATTAACTAGAGGAGCTAAACGCGAGTTGTATAATGCCTCAAAGTATATGATTCGCTGCATAAACTATCTGGTGTCCACGACACAAGCCTTGCTGAGCACTAGATGGCGCTGTGTGTTAATGTCCAGCGATATTAATGTCCAGCGATATTTAGCTGTAACTTTTAACAATTTCGAATCATTAAAAGTTCAAATCTAACGATTACGTTTATAACCATCATTAGCTTTGTTTTTCGTAAACGATGTTAATTGTAAGTATGAATCCGAACTACTTATATTTGGGGTCAGAACATAACTATTAATGTGAATTACAGTTCAATATAATTTTATGATATTTCGTTTTATTTTTTAGTAAGTTATTCTTGAGAAATGTAAGAATACGTCTTAATATAAAACACAAACCACGAAATTTTGACCCAGTCTGAAAACTTAAGATAGATAAGTCTACCTATCTTATGTACGTCTATCTACCTTTCGTATGATAAAAATTGCAAATCCATTGAGTCCTTCAGTTCGAGTATTGGAAAATAACGTACAATTATTTTTGTTTTTGTAAATCATTGAATATTGACAGAGATAAAACGCATCGAAACTCGGGAGTAGGGGCTCGTGACGTCAGAACTTGCAATAGATTATACCAAGGCGTGACGTATTGAGAATTTTGGAAGCGTCGTATCTACGTCAATTTTGGTTTATGTAACAAAAGAAAAAATACGGGTAAAATAGTTGTTGATAACTAACTGACAGACTAATTTTATTTTTTGTCATCTACCCTGTTTTAACACCATACTTTCTGGTAAGAGGGAGCGAGAGAAAAGAGTAAAATAAAACCCGTCATGTTTTGTTTAGCCTTCAGTCAGTTTTCTATTGTAAGTACCTTTATATATTTTTTTTTTATTTGAAATGTTTTTGTTTTTTATGCTGATAATGTTCTAATCTAAGTGAATTGTTTAATCAAATATAGCTGTATTGGCCTCCGTACGTTTTGACAGGTGACCACTGAAAACCAGCGCTGTTCTGTGGGTTCCCCATAGCACAGCATCATGCTGAGTGGTAACCTATTTGTCGCACTCACGACGTGCATTTTTTTTAATTTTTTGTCCGTTTGTCTTGCAATTATTATAATGGTAATGTTGTTGTTGTGTTAATTTTCGGTTTTAGTTTAAATATTTGTGTTTGTATAATTATATGACGTGCATACAATATTGATAAACAGAACCCAATTGGGTTCTTTCTTTCTTTTCTTTCTTTCTTTCTAAGAGTCAGTCGTCAGCGTTTGATAAGATAAGATTAAGTTAAATTAGCTTTTATAATGAATGAAAAGTTGTCCATTTCATACTAAATTAACCACGTACTAAATTAATTCATTTCATTTCCTTGGCACGGGAAATGAAAACGTTGCGTAGAATGATTAATTATCTTGTCGGGTAACTTTTCAAGCCACCGCTTTTACTTTTGCCAATATTCGTATTTGTTTAACTTAATTCTAGAATTTTTTAACAATAAATCTACCACAACATGAAAAATGAGCTTGAGATTTAACAAAAAGCTTGTAAAACCGGTCAAGAGCGAATCGGACTAGCGCACGAAAAATTCCGTACTATCGGAGTAGGGGAGTCCCTTTTAATTTATTTTTATTAATTTGGTCAGAGCAGTGGTGGCCTACTGGTGGTGGCCCTAATTTACGAACAGTAAGTCATGGGTTCGAACTCAGGCAGGTGCATTACTTTGTGTAAAATCAAAAATCAAAATCAAAATATTTTATTTCACATAGGCCTGGATGGGCACTTATAAAACGTCGAAAATGGTGCACGGTTCGCGTTTGTCGATTCCATGGAGAAGAACCGGCAAGAAACTCCATGGTTACTCCTTTCAAATCATTTGGTATTAAAATATTATTATGTTTCATTACAGCATTAGTACTAAAGTATGGGGGGACAGCGTAGGCCCGACAATAGGTCGTTGCTTGTTCTACAAAAAATGTAAAACAAAAGGAATATTTAACAAAAGTTAAACAGCATCCGGGAATCTAAAAGGCCTTTCAATGTTCACTCATTCACAAATAATAAGTAAAAAAGCATCTATACAAAGGTAATTAAATTAAAAAAAAAAGAAAAAGAATATTTAATCTATAGAACTAAATTAAACAAGTGACACAAATATTGTCATCAGTGCTGTAACTATTCTGAGCAAATATGAGAAAAAATGATTTGAAAACTACTGTAATAATCTGAATCAAAAGATAAAGAATAATGAGATTGAGAATAGTTCAGAGACATCCACAAATCTGTGCCGTTTATGAGCTACCAGGGAAGCCGCATGCGCAGAAGGAATCATAGTTCTGTAATTTGATAATTTGGCCATCATATAAGGGAGATCATTAATGTAAACAAGAAATACTGAGAGATCGTTAATGTGACCGGAGACATTAATGTAAATAATTAATTTCATCACCACTGCTCTCAGAACATCGTGACGTGAGTAAACGATGTTCGAGAACCAAAAAATTCGAAAACATGTGAACCGCACTGGGCCCGCGTGGTGGATTATAGCTCATTCCCTCTCGTATAGAGGAGGTCAGTTTTCCAGTTGTGGGAACATTAATAGGCTGATGATGATGATGATTTTTTGTTATAGCGGCAACAGAAATGCACATTCTGTGAAATTTTCAACTGTCAACGGATCATGACAGACTTACGGATGGATGGACAGACAAACGGAAGCTTAGTAATAAGGTCTCCCTTTCACGTACAGAACCCTAAAAGAAGTCCACTCCACAGACAAAGTTATAAGTACATTCTACCACACAGTTTACAATAGGGTAGACGAAAAAAAATCTGAATAAGTCCGTCAAGTTATTATTAAAAAAGACGCATATTTTCTTTTGTTACGTAAGTCAAAATTGATGAAGATACAACGCTTTTAAAATTCTCAATACGTCACGCCTAGGTATAATTTTTAGCTACCTACAATACGTCACGAGCCCCTACTCCCGAGTTTTGATGCGTTTTATCTTTGTCTATATTCATTGATTTACATAAATAAAACATACGTGTCCATTATTTCTCAATAATCTAACTGTCGGACTAAATATATTTGTTATTTTTTGATACTGTTCTCATGCCTATTCGACTTCCCGAAACCTTTGCGTTGCAGTAAGGATGGTTTTCGCATTTCAAATGTGGATATTCATACGAATTTTTACGACAAATCCTAATCGTTCATCACTTCAGGCCGTTATAAATTTACCCAGAGTACATTCATTGTAAAACTAATCAAGAATATGGATGAAAATAATAAAAAATGTTTTATATTTACAGTTCTGAAGTTTTAATCTGTACAATTTGAGATAGACATGGGGACAAGTATTGGTCCATGGTAAATCAGACTTAAGCGTTTGGAGTTTTAGGTTGACCTTCGTATAAATATTTTTATGTGTCTTTGAGGTTGTAAAGTTTTACTGGGGATAATGCTAAGTAAGAGAACAGCGGTGACCCAGTGGCAGTGGCCTCGACTTACGAACAGTAAGTCGGGGGTTCAAACCCATCAGGTGCATTATTTGTGTAATTTACTTCATCACCACTGCTCTCCAAAACGGCGAAGGAACACATCGTGCGGAAACCGGCATGTCCTAGAACCAAAAATTCGAATACATGTGACATCTACCAAACTGTACTGGGCCCGCGTGGTGTATTATACCCCATACGCAAAATATGCGCTTTGACGTGAAGTTGCGGACACCAGCCCATTATCACTATCACTACATCACTACATATTATAAAACCTTTCTCGAGAACCACTATCCGTAAGTGAAAAAAGCATGAAAATCGATGTAGTAGTTTTTGAGTTTATTACGAACAGACAGACAGACAGACTGGGCTTAGGCTTATAATATATTATAGTGAACTTACTTTTTAATACGTTCAGGAAAAGTTTACTAGTAAATATGATTGAAATGTCAATCGTATTTGTTCGTATACATATATAGAATATACAGGGTGTATTTCACCTCATCACAAAGCCGTTAACCAAGCATTGTGTACATCAAACTAAGTAACTTTACGCAAAAATTATTGCTGGGAAACAACTTTTTTTTTTGAGGTTATAAATCATGTTTTGTGGTATAATTCAATGTAACGCACTCAAAACATTGTGCGAATGGATGGATTGAATAGTACGGGGGTCGTAGAGATATTTAAAGTAAAAATAATGCGATAAAAAGTGGTATTTAAAAAAAAACTTGTCAAAATCGTGCAACTTTGACCCCCCATATCTCCGTAACTAGAAGGTTCCCAGGTATAGTGTGGAACAAAAAAGTGATCAGAATGACGAGGAGAACAAGTGCCTTTCGTTTTCGTTAAGAGGTGTTTTACACCCTTTAGAATACATTGGCTTTATTGAAAATTAGTTTTCAAAGGAATTTATAGTGAAACAATTAGGTAATATGTGAAGCATTTGTCAGGTTTCCTTCAAAACCATTATTATATAGCTGACAGGGGGGAGTACCTTTTTGAACGTTCGTACAGAAATTCGTAAATTCCTCGACCCTCAACTTTGCAGACTTGTGAAGACTATGTGAGTAATAACATTTTGTTACTAAATACTTTGGCCTTCAGAGATGTAGTGTAAATGTCACTGTAAAATTGTCAAACTCGCTAAACTGTAATGTCTCTAGCGATATTGTAAACTCTCGATATATTGACAAACAAACATACTGCTTACAATAAAACGCATTGTTTTTCGTGAAATGCATGCGATGGTAGTCAACTCACGCGATGTGGAGGGAAGGAAGGGCCCCCCTTGCCCAGTGGTACTACTCTCATAAAAAGATAATGTACCATTCCTGAGAAATACCGATTAATATAACCTAACATTAATACACTTAATATTCCCCTAAAAAGCGTAGTAAACGGGGCCCTACGGGCGCCTATTTCCGAGTGCAGGGTTTAAAGGAACCTAACTAACCTAACGGGGGGTGCCCCAAGTCCCGATTATGGGGGCAGAGATATTTCCGTATGTTCAGTTGACAATATTGCGAGAGTTTACAATATCGCTAGAGAGAAACACGTTATTTTGTAATATAACGTGTTTGACAATTTTTACATATATAAATTACAATGCGATTTCAGTTAACAACATCAGCTATATTAAATTACGAGTAATTTGCAGTAACCTGCTTCAATTTTAGAGCTATATCAATCTATCTTAAGGAGCTCGTGGCTAAATACAAACAGCCCCTCGCCGATCTTTAAGTTAAGCCCTGCTTGCCTAGGTTGGCATGTGGATGGGTCATCACCCTTAACTCAAGAACTCCTCAACCGATCAAAAAATCTCTTCCACCATTAGAAAGGTACATCTTTACCGAGAACATATTAGGCTGTAAATTATATTGATAATGCAAATTAGCCGAAATATCACAATTTTCGCGGTCGATGTGCTAGACATCAATAAGGTCTCTCAAATTTTTATTTAAAAGTACCAAGCCAAACCATGATGTAACTTTAAAATTAAACAAAGAATACGCAATCCATCAACATTTTACCAACCACTTAAATCACATAATATGCCATTTATCTAATTGCTAATTAATTTTGCCCATGTCATACGAAGACGACAATGCATGCGTAGGATGTCCAACATTGCCCAATAGAATGGGCAATCTTGTAATCTTGTCGGAGTCGACAGAAGCTCACCATTGTTTGTTTAACAATGCGTGGTGGGTGTCAAGCTGTAGAGGGTTTCAATCACTGATAGATACGCGTGGAGATGTAAACTGTGGTGATTCGTGTTCGACTAATGACATTATTAAAGCATAGCTCAAGATAGACAGGTTTGGAAGGAGAAAAGAGAAAAGCATCAACTCAAATTACGCACCAGCAAAACTGCCAATTAGCGATGGTTTACGAAATAAGCAGCTGATGAGAAAAATCTCTCTGATTGCAATAGCAATAACTAAGTACGGTACCATACCTGCTGTTATTGCTGAGTGTGAAGTAACAACAATTTGGAAGAAAACCGCACTTGCAATGGTCAACGTTTGCAAGGCAAGATAGAATATCAACTGATCTGCCAAAGCAGAGGTGGCCCAGTGGTGGAGTCCCGACTTACTTATCGGAGGTCATATCAAGAGGTGGCCCAGTGGTTGAGTCCCATCTTACTTATCGGAGGTGATATCAAGAGGTGGCCCAGTGGTTGAGTCCCATCTTACTTATCGGAGGTCATATCAAGAGGTAGCCCTGTGGTTGAGTCCCATCTTACTTATCGGAGGTCATATCAAGAGGTGGCCCAGTGGTTGAGTCCCATCTTACTTATCGGAGGTCATATCAAGAGGTGGCCCAGTGGTTGAGTCCCATCTTACTTATCGGAGGTCATATCAAGAGGTGGCCCAGTGGTTGAGTCCTATCTTACTTATCGGAGGTGATATCAAGAGGCCGGCACATTGTTTTGTGTTAGGTATTTCATTTATCACCACTGCTCTGAAAACGGTGAAGAGATCCGACGTCAGCCAAGGAAAAATTGGATAACATGTGCTTTGTTCTAACGCACAGGGCCCGTGTGTTACTTGTTTTATAACCAAAGGGAACGTTAATGGCGGATTATGCTATTATGATTAACGTCAAAATATACTGAACTCCTTCATCTTCAGCTTCTTCAATTTAATCTTCTTCACCTTCGTCAGATTCTTTATTTCTAACGCACAGGGCCCGTGTGTTACTTGTATTATAACCAAAGGGAACGTTAAGGGCGCATTATGCTATTATGATTAACGTCAGAATATGCTGACCTTCTTCATCTTCAGCTTCTTCAATTTAATCTTCTTCACCTTCATCAGATTCTTTATCTCTACCTTCTTAATCTTCAAAACATGGTGATCAAAAAAATTTCACTTACGTTAGCTTCGTTATCTCCAAACACCTAGTTAGCTCTAGCACCCAGTGTGTGCAGAACCTTCCATATTGCATTCTCACGACCTTGAGCTGCTAAGCCAGGTGAATGCTTAATGAATTTATCTATTTATACACTGCATGCGAATTGTGTGTGCCTTGCAAGTGCTGTATGTAGGCTATGCTTGTAACAAGTGACATGGCTTATCAATAAGAGTTGTCTACTTATGTGCGAGGTTGAATTGAGGTCATCAATACGTTGGTGATTGAGTGACAAAATTAGAACGAGCAAAGAATTTGAATGAGATCCTCACAAAGGTCACACATTTTTTTCAGACCAAAGAACTTTACAGGAAAGTGAATAAACTGCACAAATACCTAGGTAATGTATATTTTGTGTTCGCGTCAAATTAGATAGAGATATGGCTTGTTTCTGTCCATAGACAACACGTTTTCCGGTTCTCTAGCAAACGGCATCAAAAATTGAAATGTCAAACCGCCAAAAGTTTACAAACGTGGTGTTAGAACTTCAACCACGATAACAGGTATGATTGGGATGTTGATTTCACCACGTTTTCCCTAACACCAGCGAGATAGTTTCGATTACCATTTAGAACAAAGTGGTTTGGAATTTTACACCAGGAATGTAGCAGCCGCAGTGGTTTTATGCACGGTTGGTGACAATAAGTTTGCCCCGAAATGAGACTTAACTGGCGAAATGTGGGTGTTATATAAACGTCAGCGTAAAATTGTCAAACACGTTAGATTGTAATCTCTCTAGCGATATTGTAAACTCTCGAAATATTGTCAACTGAACATACGGAAGTATCTCTGCCCTCATAATCGGGACTCGGGGCCCCCGTTTAGTTAGGTTCCTTTAAACCCTGCACTCGTCTACTAGGCTTTATATGGGAATATAAAGTGTTTTAAGGTTAGATTATATTAATCTGTATTTCTCAGGAATGGTACATTATCTTTTCATGAGAGTGGTACCATTGGGCAAGGGGGGCCCCTCCTTCCCTCCACACCTCGTGAGTTGACTACCATCGTATGCATTTCATGAAAAATAATGCTATTTATAGTAAGCAGTATGTTCGTTTATCGAGAGTTTACAATATTGCTAAAGATTACAATATAACGTGTTTGACAATTACAGTGAAATACAGGCTGTAAACCACCTCATCACAAACCCGTTAACCAATAATTCTGTACATCAAACTAAGTAGCTGTACGCAAAAATTATTGCAGGGAAACAACATTTTTTTTGAGGTTATAGGTAAATTATGTTTTGTTATAGATCTCAATGTAACGCACATAAAACATTGTGCTGATGGATGGATTGAATAGTACGGGGGTCGGGGAGGTGTTGGTGGAGGTGTGTAAAAATCTTACAAAAAAAACCTTGTATTTAAAAGAAAAGTTGTCAAAAAGTTTTAACTTTGACCCCCCAAATCTCCGTAACTAGAAATATCGCAATGACGGGGAGAACAAGTGGTTTTCCGATTTGTTAAGAGGTGTTTTACACCCTTTATACACCTTAACTAACCCTATTAAAGGTGCAAAGTTACGTTAACCGACACCTAAAAGAACACCTAGCAAAATAATGCAGAAAATACAGCCTCAATCTAAGCGATCTTGAAACACAGCAAATTACATTCCTTCACATAATAGCACCTTTTTTCTGAAAACCTTTTTGTTCTGTTTGGGGTCAGACATCTTACGTTAATGAAGACATCTTGATAGGAGGGTGAACCACTCATCACTTAATTACTGCACGTTCTTCTTAGCTTTTTGAGCTCACAGCCGAATAGGATAGGGTTTTTGGAGATTAATTCCCGACCATGGACTAACACGCAAATTGGATCACGGATTTTTGAAATGAGAGTCACCGATTTTAATCAAGAAGAAGGAACAATGGTCATGTTCGTTAAAAATTTACTTAAATACTTAAATGTAGGTTTAAAGGTGTTCCGAGAACTTATGGAATGGGTTGAAAAAAGTACCACAAAGCATTCAGTAACAGTAATACTGTACTCCGTAATATAGCTAAAATTCGACATTTTTTTACTTAGCTACTGACACTCGCACCACCAAGACGTATGTAACGTCTTAAAAATTCTAAATCGGTTCATCCGTTCAGGAGTTACGAAATCACAATGTAACGAACATACACACACATACACGTGCGTAAAAACTAACCCTCCTTCTGAGTCAGTCGGGTAAAAAGTAATCTAACACAGTTCATTAAAGTAATACATTCAAGACAATATCACTGAAACTTTTCACTTTGAAACCAATTTTGCACATCACCAAAAGAAAAACGATTTCCGCGAGATTTCTTTCAATTAAAACTTGAATTTCACCCCGTTCTCTGTATTACTACTGTTATAATAGCGAGGAAAGATCCCGAAAAGAAAGAAAGAAAATAGACAAAAGATGAACTCTCATCCGTGAGACAATAGCTGGCTTTTTAGCGTTCCGCGAATTAATGGGAAAACGGTTCACTGAATCAATGTGGTGTCAATGAGTGTTCTCTTTTTGCTTTTGTTATCTTTTCTTTTGTATTCTTTGTTAGATTGTAGAGTATCTATTATTAGCTTGTTAATGTAGGTTTCTTGAACTATTTTAGGAAAGACAATTAAATGGAACAATTGAAGTAGCTACTTGATTACAATTTAAACGAAGTCCTTTGGTATAGTAATAAACATTTATTTTGAATTTTATGTTTTGTATATAGGGTGACTGGTAATTAGTGAATGATACTTAAAAACGTGATACATTTTTAAGCATCATTCACTAAAATTAATGAACACATTCATGATAACAAACAACTTTCATAATGGGACCAAACCGGAAATCGCGTCAAAAAATCTTTTTCATGTTTTTAAGATAAGATTTTTTTTTTTGCGAAAAACATGGTATACATATGTATATGTAGATGTTATTAAAACAAATGAGATCATACATGTATAGCTTAAAAATTAAAGCATGCAAACTTAAACGAATAAACAAATCAAAAAGTTATCATTTATTATAGACAAAAATCTTTAATATTATAGAAATTATTTACATTCAGACATTTAGGTAGATAATTTAATTTTAAATATGAATAACAACTTTTAAGTTTTGATAATTTACTTTAAATAAGTGTATGTATTTTAAATACCATAATATACCACATAGCCATACAACTTTTCTTACAGCTTGTTAACCTTCTTTTTTTTTGGGATGGGAAATCATCGAATGACTTCTCCCACTCTGGGCGGAGCGGGAGGGAGTGTCAGATTCTTACTGACTAAAACCCATCCATGTTCCTTCCTCGCCCTTAATGTTCCGGGGCCGCGGTATCTCATTCGAACAGGCCCACAACCCCGGACAGCTTGTTAACCTAGGGAGCTCATCTTGTACAAGTTTGTATTGATTACAGCGACTTCAAGAACTTACTTCTTCTGCTGTTTTTGAATAGTTCCTTATAAGTATCGTATCACTGATTGCCAGTCACCCTTGATGGCGGGATGAACTGGACACAACTGTAAAGAAACTCATTTTCCAGTATTAACAATATTTGTATTTATAAATTTGTACTGTTACTTAGAATAGGTACAACTTGGTATTTATCCTCATCAAGCTTAAAATAATGTCAAATCTATATATATTAAAGAATAGTTTCTTGAGAAGAAGCTTTTGTTTCTACCCAAAAAATCGAATACCATTTTTTTTCTTTGTTTTTATTATTGGCGGTAACTGATTCAAAAACTTGACCAAAGAGTTTTTGACGTGATAACGTCTTATAAATTGATAATACCAGCAACACTCATGAAAAATAGTAACGTTCCATGTTCCATAGTAACGTTCCACCGTTCCACGTGTTTTATTACATAAAATAATGATTATGACGTTTTTTGCGGAGTTTTAAAACAGGCCGACTCAAGTGTCCTTGTTACGTAACATCTCAAACGGTAAATGATAAATGATAAACGATAAACGATAAATGATAAATGATAAATGATAAATGATAAATGATAAATGATAAATGATAAATGATAAATGATAAATGATAAATGATAAATGATAAATGATAAATGATAAATGATAAATGATAAATGATAAATGATAAATGATAAATGATAAATGATAAATGATAAATGATAAATGATAAATGATAAACGATAAATGATAAATGATAAATGATAAATGATAAATGATAAATGATAAATGATAAATGATTATGACGTTATCACGTAAATCTATCGTCCGTAAACCGACTTTACAGACAACCAATTTTTTTTTTATGAACTCTTTGGTCACATCAAGTCCTATTAATATTTTATGTTTATTTTTGATAAATCACAACAGATTTTATTTATATTTGAAAATCATGACACAACCAACTGGAAACAACTGATAATCGTGGGGACATACCTCTGTCCAGCTGTGGGACGCAGGCTTACAGCACCAGTAACAACAACAAGTAACAAAAAGTTCAAATTCGAAAAAAAAAACTACTTACTTCAAAACCTAACTCATAATTCCATATTTTCATGAAAATAGATTTCCAATACACGAGCCAGGGAAAATCTCAGCAACGCCCATTTCATTTCATCTTCACGAACAACCCTTTTCTAGCCGTATAATAATGTAGTACAAGTCTACTAAGCCAGCCTAAGCCTAGTCTAGGAACCAACACAGAGCTATTTATATTAAAAGAACGTTCAACCACAAATAGCTCGAGGCACATAGCTCGTAAGATATTGCGATAATCTCCCGCCGGGAAATATCCCGGGGCTATTCGGGAATATTTACTGTACGACGTGGAGAAATGTGGTTTGTGCAGTTGTTTGTGCTGTTTTTAGATGTAGGAAATAATATAGAGACAACTTTGTTGAATATGAGAATATGTTTTTCCTAACAATTACTAGCCACTGTCTTATGACTACATCATATTATAAAACAAAGTCCTCCACCGCATCTGTCTGCTTATCTGTTCACGATAAACTCAAAAACTATTGCACCTAATCACGTTGTTTTCACCAATGGATAGAGTGGTTCTCGAGGATGGTTTTAGTAGACAATTTAAAAATGTCATGTTAAAATAAAGATGTTTTGACGAATAAAAACGAAAACTTTTCAAAAAAAGAACGTCCTTCTGGTTATTCAAATTTTGGATGTTTTAAGGGTTTATAGGTGACCAAAAAACTGAAGACCCTCTTTTGTAAAAGCGTTAAAAATGGCAGTTTTCGGGAGAAAATCAAAACAGTTTGGAACTGTCTGTGAAAAGCAATCAAGAGCATAAAATCTTCATCGATCAAAATCAAAATATTTAATTTCACATAATTTCCTACATTTAAATATTGTCAAGTTACAGAATTAAGTACTACTTAAGTGTGGGGGGATAACGTAGGCCCTACAATAAGTCCTTGCTTACTAGTATACAAACAACGTAAAACAAGATAAATATTTCACAAAAGTTTCCAACCATCTGAGAATCTACACCATAGAAAACTATCACCATCAAACTTAACCACCACGATAATGACCTTTATCGACGCACCACTTAATTCCGCAACCGCACCACTACACAAGATCACTTCATAGAAGACAGATCTCTTGCTGATGACAATGTGGTCACACTATGGGCGCACGGTGGTCGTCGCACGACTCCACAATAAGATGCATATCGACAAGAAAGTGGAAAGCGTGCGCTTTGAACGTGAACTGTCATTGTTATCTAATATCCTGGTTTATTTCTTTAGATATTATCGTAATCATGGGGTATCTATCTTGAGGCCTTTTTTTGCGAATGTCGAAAGAGTACAACTTTCGCGAATGATTCAAAACTTGGGCTAACTTTCTTTGGTTTCGGCTCGCAGTCGTGGATTACGTAACATCACACCTGTAATCAAAATGGGATAGGCTGATATGTATACTATTACATCCACATCGAACACACAGTTATGTTTAGGTCCCATGAAGTTGGGGGCTAGCCTATTGCCATAAAATGGACACACAATCCAGACGACTTTTTGACAAGTTTTTTTTAAATACATTTTTTTTTCGTAAGATTTTGACTTTTAACACCTCCACAATTCCCATAATATTCAATCCATCTATTAGCACAACGTTTTAAGTGCGTTACATTGAGTTCTACCACAAAACATGAATTATAACCTCAAAAAAAAAAGTTGTTTCCCAGCAGTAATTTTTGCGTAAACTTACTTAGTTTGATGTACAGAGTGCTTGGTTAACGGCTTTGTGGTTTACACCCTGTATAACACTTTACCCGACCTGGTAATCGACACCAAGACTCATTGGTGGATTACAGCATCCAGAAATCGGTCGTGAAATAAATACCAATTGTAATTGTATTTTTTTAATAAAAAATGCCATCAATGACATATTACAGCTTTTTAATTAATAAAGGTACAACAATTTTAACATTAACAATTAACAGTATTAACAATTATTAACAATAACAATTAACTGCACTAACAATTATTAACATAAGCAATCAGTACGTACATCTATACCTAAGTAACGAACATTCACAGATAACAGACATAACAGTAAAACTATTCCATTCTTTTCACAAGGACACAATACATAATCACAGTTTCCTCTAACAAACAATACTTAGATTGTTTTAGAACTATCAGTTGTTGAAGTATTGTGTGTCTAGTGTCAAGGCGAGGATCAATGCTGAGGTTAGGTGCGCCGGCGCAGCGTGTCACCTTACTGCTGAGGGGTCAGGGTCAACGCATCTGCTCCGTTCAGATAGGAAGCTGGTTGTTACAACTGGTTTCGTTTCGAGGTTACTTCGTTTTGTGACATGTTTAAATTAAAAAGGCTTACGTATTATCTTATCCTACTAACTAGCTTTTGCCCGCGACTTCGTTCTCGTGCAGTTTTGATATCGCAACGCATCGACTGCTCAACGGAAGCTTTTTTCCCGCTTGCAATATTTCATATTGCTGCTCCACTCCTATTGGTAATAGCGTGATGTTATATAGCCTATAGCCTTCCTCGATAAATGGACTATCCAACGCAAAAAGAATTTTTCAATTCCAGCCGGTAGTTCCCGAGATTAGCGTGTTCAACCAAACAAACAAACTCTTCTGCTTTATAATATTAGTATTAATATATTTATATAATATTAGTATTATTTATAATATTAGTATCAATTATAAATTCACGCAAAAACTTCTGAACGGATTTAGATGAAATGCACGCAGATAGTTTATGATCTGGATTAATACATAGGATAAGTTTTATCCCGGTAGTAAGATCGCATGAGACGATTATCAAACGTCACGCGGGCGTAGTCGCTGGCAGAAGCTAGTTTTACATATAGGGATGTAGATTCAAATCATTCAAGCACTCTGTGTAACAGATCGTGTGAGGAATAATATGAAAGAGAAATGGGTTAATGATCTGACAAGAGCATGGAAGAAGAAAAATCGATACCAGTAGAATAGAACAACTGTAAGAAGATGATGATGACAGGCACTCTGTATCAGTTCTGGTCGACGGAGCTCCACTTCGCGTGGCTCCTACTTCTGAATGGTTTATGCAAAATAACCACTTCTAACCTAATCTATCCGCGTCGGGAGAACGCAAGTCAGTATAGATTCAAACTAGTTTAGCTTTGGCCAAACTAGTTTGTCCTGAAATCGGGTTTGGCCGATGACATATGTACTCTTTCATCACCATTGCTCTCAAAATTGTGAAGGAAAACATCGTGAGTCGAATGAAAATTGATGTACATAAATATTTCATTCAAAACCCTTTTCCACAGCTTCGCAAACAATAAATATGAAAACGTATCAAACAACAATTTTGCATAAACAAATTCGTTCATGCATTCTAATCTAACAAAATACACATTCATATTATTATCATTGTGTTTGATTTTGATTCAGAAAACGGTTTTGTATATACGAGCTTATTCAATTCAATTCTGTGTGATTGTTTTATGGATTTCAACGAAACGAGCCTAGCAAGAGCCCTATTTAAATACAGTTTCGCGTGAGTCTTCCAATACGCATTTTTCGATCTTTCCATTTGTACCTTTTCAGGAAGAAAAGAAGCAGATAGTCATCTTAGAGTATAGTTCATCTCTTCCCTTGACTAGAGAGCTGTCCTTTATTTGGCCAAAGAATCGGCATTCAACGTGGCAGCGCTGTCAGCCTTCTGGGCACTTTCGTATTGACAGGGATGTGGACGATTTTTCGCCCTGCAATTCTTTTTCCATTTTGATAGTTAGATAATTCCATGAAGGAAGACTTTAGTTCTAAAGACGTGACAATCCTGCCAAGGACTTATATTTCAAGATAAAGTACACACATAAAGTTTGTTCTTTATTACATTACCGGCCATACACGATGTCCACCAAGTAGACCAAGATGGCACAATCTCGAAGCCCATCGAACTTTCCATTCATACGTCAGTTTCATCATTACTCCCTGCGGCCATTACAACATAGCCGAACATCGGACCGCAGCATCTTACATCATATAATAACGACCTTAATAATTATTATTGCGGTGCGCAATCAATGACTTATTACCTTTTATAGTTCAAGGACTGATATTGTTACGCATCCCGTTTGCTTATGCTAAAGGTCTCAAGAATCATCTGTAATAAGTAGAAGAGATCATTATGGCAAATTTTGATGATTTGCAATGGCAACTATAGCTACTATTAACTAAACTAAGTATACCCAGATACGTAATCGCATTGGGTTTTTTCGGTCCTATGATATAGCAGGTATAACCATAGATACTGTTTTAGGCTTTCACGGTTTAAAACTAAACTTATATTGTCACTTACGGGATATCTTCCGTGATTATTTATTATGTTGAGCTCCCGATGACAGATTTGTATGCTCGTAACAATTTAATTTCCATCCACCCGCATACTCCAGTCAACCCGCGATCATGGCGCTTGCAACAGCGTCGAAATACCGGGAGCTCAACATAATAAATAATCACGGAAGATATCCCGTAAGTGACAATATAAGTTTAACCATAGATAGATACATAGTCGCATTGGTGTTTTTCGGTACTAAGGATATAGCAGGTATAACGACACAAGTACTACAAAAAAAAAAAAACGCGAATTGAGGCGAACGCAGAACGGGACGGCATGGCAGGGAAATTAAATTTTTATCAATGAACATTCAAACGAATTGATAAAAAAATACGACATCAATTGCTTTGCTTTAAAATACTGCCGTGGTATCTAAAAGGATTTCATAGCAAGGCATTGAAAGACGCGCCACGGTCATATTCCTATATCCCAATAACCAAAACAAACTATTTTTCAGATACATTAAAATCAAAATCAAAATCAAAGCATTTATTTCAAGTAGGCCAATAACAGGCACTTTTGAATTGTCGAAACAAAGATGAAAATTAAATGTAGCTACAGTCCCAGTCACACGACATAAAAACCTGTAGTTGCCCATTCCCTAACGTAGATCTCTATGGAGAAGAACGGGCAAGAAACTCCATGGACACTCTTTTAAATCAAATTATTGTTACAAAATCTAGCATTCCCAACTCATTTTACGCATACATATCAGGCTTTAGCCGAAAAAAAAAATACACAAAAAACAAATATTTATCCTTCACAAAATATACTTATCTGAAGCCAAAACTCGAGTCTCGTAAATTGGCCCAGGGGTCTTATTTCACACGAAAAAGGCAAACTTAGTTTGTTTAAGTTAGGTACGCCTTTGAATTTATTTTAGAGCCTGAATTTCTTTAAAAGCCACTTTATTTACCATTTACCAATGTCATTAATCTTGTGCATGCTTTGGAAAGATCCCAAAAAATCCAATGTTTGGCACTTATCGTGTGTCCTTTTAATTTAGTGTTTGCACTGTGCTGGTCCTCTGTTAACAAAGTATAAGGTCTTTCTGTCTTTTCGTGTGGTTTGTGACTAACCTGGTGTCAAAGTTTTTATGCCACCCATAGACCTCTGACTTGGCTTTTCATGCCGTCAAGATAATTATATCTCTCAGGCATGCAAGTGATATTACAATACACACATGAACTTATATTGTCACTTACGGGATATCTTCCTTCCTTCCTTCTTTCTTCCTTTTCTTCTTCTTTTTTAATTTCCATCCACCCGCATACTCCAGTCAACCCGCGATCATGGCGCTTGCAACAGCGTCGAAATATCGGGAGCTCAACTTAATAAATAATCACGGAAGATATCCCGTAAGTGACAATATAAGTTTAGTTTTAAACCGTGAAAGCCTCAAACAGTGTTTAATGAATCATCTTCACACATCATTTCACACATGAATCTGAATGTTTTAGGTACTTAGATAGTGTATTTTGCACTGGCATTTCTTTTTCTTGAGGACTGACTTATTTTAGTGCATTTTGAAGGAATAAAAGAGCTTAAAACTTATCGAAACTAATTCCTGTTATTCATGAGCTATTATGAGTTACCGAGCTGTGATGATCATTTTTGGAACTACCCAGTCCTAATACTTTGGATATAGAAAATATCATGAATTGTTTGTTCACAATATATTTGCCGTACCGAACTCATCAGTTCCTGCGATTGGTCTTACTGTAAGCTTAGGAGACTTATCATAGTAAACTGATTAGATCACTACATATCTAGCGCATGTGTAACTGTATTAATTAACATAAAAATGTCAAGGAACGCATCCTGCAGCACTACATTGCTGATCTCGAATGAACTCGTACGCAATCATCAGCTGTCTAAGTATTTATCGCCTATTAGAAGATGGCTGGTTTCGAAGCTGATTGATTTTCACGTAGAGCACAACACATCACACACACACACACACACATACCACACACACACACACACACACACACTCTCACACACTTTCTTTCTTTCTTTCTTCTTTCTATGGATATATTGTTATTGTTGTTAGCAGTTTTGTAGTTATTAGAATGCATTCATTGTCAAAGTGAATGCTTTTATGAGTTTTATATGCCCCAGCACCACCAAATTTCCATTTCCACTGTCACATTTCAAATAGACATTACGACCCAAATGGCGTAACAGTAGTGACGCTGTCTTTCGTTCTTTGGGTCCTGGGATCGAATCCCGGTAGGAGCAAATGTTTGTGTGATCCGCATGGACATTTTTTTCTGAGTCATAGATGTTTATATGTATAATAAGTATGTATTTACAAACACAAAGTATATAATATATGTAGTATATCAACTATCTGGTGTCCACGATACAAGTCTGGCTTAGTGTGGCACTACATGGTGCTGTGTGTAATGTCCAGCGATATTTATTTATTTTTATTTTATTGAGTTAAATGTATATCTATGATTTCATCCCAACTAATCCGCTTATAACTTGCATCAAGACCGAACCAACATAAGAGCCAAGCCTACATACATTCCCACTTATGTAGTAATAGCATCCTATTAATTTCTCAATACTGGTCATTTGCCGCCATTAGGAGTACGCGCCGACTCTAATGAGCGCTTAACCTTTATTGAATCGCCTGTGATTTGCATAGTTTCTCCGATATCACGTCCAAACACGTATCGGGAATTACATGGATCAGTGTTTTGCTTTTATTGTGGTTCTATTTTTAAAATATTATGATTTCACTTGTTTCGTTTATGGTCGGTCTTTCTCTGTCTTTCTGTTCGAAAAGTTTTTTTTTGGCGTACTGGCCTCCGATTAAGGTTACATTTGACTAGACATTCCTTTTTTGAGTTTTACAATGCTGATGGAACAAGTTTGTTATAGAAGTCACTACGGTTCTCAACCATAGAGACTCCTTCAAACCGAGGATTTTTTTCATTTGTGACTTACCACACCGCCATTGACATTTTTACGCCACCGTTCTTCTTTAAAATTTCACAATTGAACTGAGTACGCGTTATCATCTGCCTAGCCTTTTCCCGACTACGTTTATGTCGGGTTTGGCTTCCAGTCTAACCGGATTGATTATCTAAACCGGTCTGATTATCTAAAACCCGCTGTCGCCGTGATTTGTTCCTGTATAAAAAATAAAACCGACTTCAAAAAAAAACAAAAAAGTGAAAAATAACTTAAGCTTCTGAAGTCGGTGACCTTTGTTTGATTGCTTTAGTTTTTTTGTCACCGACTTCAGAAGCTTAAGTTATTTTTCACTTTTTTGTTTTTTTTTGAAGTCGGTTTTATTTTTTGCAAAAAAGTTTTTATTTTTCACTTTTTAGTGGTTCACATGTGCTTGATAAATATGGAAAGTGCATACCGTTACAATTACAACAAGCCCAAACACGACTAGGACACATTGTCTCATTATGGAGTTCCGTGACTCTTGGCTTCATCATCAGATCTGATGGTAAAATGGTTCTTATCGAACGCAAATGCTGCACTTGTTGTAGAAAATACCAAAATCGCAACACGTTTTCATATAAAATTTGAAGAGTTCCCTCGATTTCGCCAAGATTCCATCATCAGATCCCAACTTGGTGGCTATGGGACCATTTGGAAAGAATACCCTTTCCAACAAAAAAAGAATTTTCCAAATCGGTTGGCAAGCGACGGAGTTATGCCCGAACAAACATAAAAAAAAAAATAGAAACATCCGAATTGAGAACCTCCTCCTTTTTTAGAAGTCGGTTAAAATGTGTTTTAAACAGTTGTTTTAAATTATCAGACCATCATCTTTTTGGTGAACATGGACGAAAGAGTATCTCTTTAAAACAAAAATGTACTAACGATTAATATACGACAAAAACCTATCTAACCGAGTGATTCGAATGCGTTTCTACATGATAATTAGAGGTAGTAGTAAACATGCCAACTTCAGTGTTTATTAATCACCAACATTACTATAATTAACATTTTCCCGATTTCACTACAACTTCTAGTTAATTGGTGAAAAAATGTACCTAGTTGTGGTAAAGTGCTGTAAAACATCGTAAATCACTGTGTAAAAAATTGCAGAATTAACAATTTCATAATTATTTATACAAGAAAACGTAATGATGCCACAAGTTAGTAACAAGTCAGGCACAAATAGTTACAAAAAGAACATTGATTTTAAATTTCATTCAAAATCAATCATCATTCTTTTTTTTTTCTTTTTTTTTTCAATATAAGTAGGTATGTTGACTTGGCCAAGGAATTAAAACATACTTCAGTTTTAGTCAACCGTTTCAATGGACAGAATGTTTTGAATACTTTAGTAACCTTTTAGCCGTCCTATCTGAAGGACCAAGATATAAGCAATCTAATATAATATGGGTGTAAAAATACTAAATCACAAAGCTGAAAGGCAATTGTTCTTCCCGTCATTCCAATCGTTTTCTTATTCTAGGAAACTTATAAATTAATTAATTAAATATCGCTAGACATTAGCACACAGCGCCACCTAGTACCACACTATGCAAAGCTGGTGTCGTGGACACTAGATAGTTGATATACTACATATATATACTTTTTTGTTTGTAAATACATACTTATTATACATATAAACATCCATGACTCGGAAACAAATGTCCATGCTCATCACACAAACATTTGCTCCTACCGGGATTCGAACCCAGGACCCTAAGAACGTTAGGCAGCGTCACTACCACTACGCCATTCGAGTCATCAAAGTAGCATAGTTACGTAGATATTGAGGGTCAAAGAGCCGACAGCCGAAGTTTTAAATCGACACTAATATTATAAAGCAGAAGAGTTTGTTTGTTTGTTTGAACGCGCTAATCTCAGGAACTACTGTTCAAACTGAAAAAATATTTTAGTGTTGGAGAGTCCATTTACCGAGGAAGGCTTTAGGCTATATAACATCACGCTACGACCATTAGGAGCGAAGCAGGAATGAAAAATGTTGCAAAAATGTTTCCTTTCGTTTTTCTCTCTTATGTGACGCAGACAAAGTTGCGCGGGCCAGCTAGTGTTATTATAATATTACTTTAAATAACTCCATGGCCTTTTTTTTCAATTCATCCATAATGCCAAATGCATGAGTGCATTACCTACATTAAGTTCTGTAAAAAGTGATTTTAAACCCCAAATAAAAAAGTTGTTTCCCGGCAAAAAAAAGACGTACCATTACTTAGTAGTACTTTTGTAAAAAATGCTTGGTTGACGGCTTCGTGAGGAATCGGTTTACACCTAGTCATCATCATCATCATCATCATTTCACCCGAAAGACGTCCACTGCTGGACATAAGCCTCCCCGAAGTGTCGCCACGTTGACCGGTCCCTTATTACGACTCGCATCCAACGGATTCCCGCAACCTTCACCAGATCATCGGTCCACCTAGTGGGAGGTTTTCCAAAGCATCGTCTTCCAGTTCGCGGTCGCCACTCCAGAACTTTTCGGCCCCATCGGCCATTCGTTCTGCCAGCAATGTGCCCTGCCCACTGCCACTAACGTTTGGAAATTCTTCGGGATACTTCGGTGAACTTAGTTCTCTTGCGGATATCTTCATTGACACCCAGTATTAAAAAAAAAAGTATATAAATACTTTTTCTTCTAAAAACAAGTTAAGTAATAATCATTATTCCACCCCCGGGGTTACAAAGTAACCTTTTTCCCTCACAAAGTAAGACTAACAGAATGAGGCTTCAAAGGTGAAGGTCGACAGTAATAGGAGCTTTTTACGAAGCTTTCTTTGAAAAGGGAAAGAAAACAATTCTTTTATTTATCATCCAGACACTATTTAAAAGACAATTAATTACTTAACCTTTTCTTTCCATTTCTTTTTGAAGAAATAGTAGCTTTTGTTTTGTAGTGAAAACGTATAGGCTGTTTAACACACAGCGCCATCTACTATCACACTAAGCAAGGCTTGTATCGTTGACACCAGACAGTTGATGTACTACATAAAAGGTGTAAAACACCTCTTCACGAAGCCGAAAGGCACTTATTCTCCTCGTAATTGCGATCATTTTTTTGTTCTACACCATACCTGGGAACCTTCTAGTTACGGAGATATTGGGGGCAAAGTTACAACTTTTTGACAAGTTTTTTTTTTAATTATAAGTTTTATGAAAGATTTCGACTTTTAACACCTCCACGACCCCCGTACTTTTCCATCCATACATCAGCACAATGTTTTAAGTGCGTTACATTGAGTTATACCACAAAACGTGATTTATAACCTCAAAAAAAAAAGTTGTTTCCCAGCAATTTTTTTTACGTAAAGTTACTTAGTATGATGTACAGAATGCTTGGTTAACGGCTTTGTGATGAGGTGGTTTACACCCTGTATATACTTTTTGTTTGTTAAAACATTCTTATTAATTATTATACATACTCGTATAAACCATATATCCATGATTCGGAAACAAATGTCCATGCTCATCACATAAACATTTGCTCCTACCGGGACCAGGACCCAGGACCCTAAGAACGTAAGGCAGCCTCACTACCACTACGCCATTCGGGTCGTCCGATAAAAAGATATTATTTATTGGTGTCTCGTTGGTCTAGCGATCGAATGTGCGGTTTGCACTGCTAGGTTTGATTCCCTGGTCGGGCAAATGGTTATTGGGTTTTCCATCAGAAATTTCTCAGAAGTTTTTTTTTATGTTATGTTTTGTTATTGATTGATTAAGAGCTTTAAGACGCTGTAAAAGTGATCATAGGAACCACCAGGAAAGGTGACCAGCAAAACCACCACTCCACTTCACATCATTTTGGACCTAGACTATTTCTTTTTTCTACACCGATCTTTAACAGGATTTTTTTTTTAACTCTTTCTCATTTATAAATTAGCTTTTTGATTCAAATGGGGTGGAGTACTTTGAGAACATTTTAATATTATTATGGAGTAGAATGAAATCTAATTAAAAATATTATATTTTTCTAGGACTAGTTTGTTAATAACTTAATAATTTACTTTTCCCTCATCGGTATACAATGTGACTTTGGCTAAACCTCCTTTACTCTACACTATACCATCATTCTTATATACGTGTCTAGTCCTATATCCCAAATAAATAACAATGATCAATACTTGTAGTCCCGAATTCCTCGGTCTGTGGCTAACGCAGGCCTAAACTTTGATCTCGAGTATTTGTGGTAGAAAATACTGAAACTAACCATCGGCATCTCGTATTTCTATGAAAGCTCGATCGTTGCCAGAATGTACACTCGACAAAATAGACGGTTAACCAGTTCTCAAAATCTATGTCAGTTAACCAAAGAGTTAGGATGCAGGCTAGCAATCTTTTTACTACAGTATACATGCGAAAGGGTTATAATCAATCTGTTTGCAATTTCATCCAAATCCGTTCATTAGTTTCTGCGTGAAAGAATAGGAAAAATCCACTGTAATATAATATGAGGCTGGAGAATATTTTTTCTTTTTGTTGGACATATTACTAGGTAAGTCATGGTATGATTTAGTGTAGTAGGGCCTCCTGTATTGTTAGACTTTACAAGTGGTCAACAGCAAACTTTTTACCTGTGACACTAAAATTCAAGAAGCGCCAAACGAGGTGTTTTTTTTCGTTCCTTCAATTTTGAATGTCTTGCTTGCCAAACTTAAATGGCAGCTAGTGGGCAGGGCACATTGCTCGCAGAACGGATGGCCGATGGGGCCGAAAAATTCCGGAGTGGCGACCGCGGAAGACATTGCGTTGGGAGACGTCCCACTAGGTGGACTAATGATCTGGTGAATCGGAAAACCGCTGAATGCGAGTCGCCCGGAACAGGTCAATGTGGCGTCACTTGGGGGAGGCTTATGCCCAGAAATGGACGTCTTTCGGCTGAAATGACGATGATTATGGTTTGCAGCTTGCTTATAACATCCCTGGTTGTTAAGGCAACTAGATCATATACTTTTATTAATTATAAAACTCGCGTTTAGCTCATGTAATCGCCTTAAGCCACAACAGAAACAACATCTCTTGGAACTATTCATTACTT
Organism: Xestia c-nigrum; assembly: GCA_916618015.1. Classification (NCBI taxonomy): domain Eukaryota; kingdom Metazoa; phylum Arthropoda; class Insecta; order Lepidoptera; family Noctuidae; genus Xestia; species Xestia c-nigrum. The sequence continues at coordinate 23,549,084 of OU745246.1, forward strand.
ACACTAACGTCAAATCAAACTACGATCGATCCGGCTACCTCCATCAAACGGTCGCACCTAATCGTTTGCAGCCCCAATCGAATATTTCATGTTAATTGCCAGCGGTTGGAAATTCTAATTAATACTGCACAAAGTCACGCGATTAAAATGTCATATGTTTCTGGGATCATGGTCAGAGGTCAAAGCCTTCATTTTGTATTCATTTCCGTCATCTTTATAAGTGGAATTAGACTTGACTAGATTTGAGGCAGGTTCCAGTCAACGTCATCAAAAGTTAGTTACCTTAAAGTTCTTGTAGATGCCGTAGTTTACGGAACCCGAAATAAAGTACCTACTATGAAAAGGAATCCTTCAAAAAAGTCTATGAATTTAAGTAGCATTTTACAACCAACTAAGTCTATTGTTTGCCAAAAACTCGTAGAGCATAATAGCAATTTTAAATTTTAATAAACAATCATATTTACCCAAAACGCAACACGTAAATTACCTCCAACTCGCATTGCCACAAACTAAATATTCAAAACTTCATTAGTTCGGTTGGGTTATGAATTAACAATGAATACTAGAAACTCCACCAACCAGTATTTAATATGCATATAACAAACTTAATGTGCAAACGCAACGAAGAATTTCACAATATTTCACGCACGCATGGAAATTCTTACCCTATTTCTGTCTTCTGTCATCACTATTTAGCAAATATATAAAAAATACGTATGTAAACACAGTTGACCTAACATAAAACAATATTTGTTAAACAAACCAGTGTGACCACGTTGTATTGTTTCACGACGTTGGCCGAAGTTAGCCGATGTTACGCGAGTTACGTCAGAGGTGCAAGCGCAGTGAAAGTGCTCCTTGCGCGAGTCGCGAAGACACTTGATGGGACATTGGAATAATATCAGGTATTGGCGTAATAACTGGACAATTTGAACTACTTCGTTGCTGTAATGGTCATGAGGTCCTTTTTATTTCGGATGGGAAATCATCTAATAACTTCTCCTTCTCTGGGCGGACTGTCCGACTTTTACTAACTAAAACTCATCCATGTTCCTTCCTCGCCCTTTATGTTCCGGGGCCACGGTATCTCTTTCGAACAGTCCTGTAGCCTCGGCAGGCTTCGGCCTCTCCAAGTGGTCTTGGGTTCGATATCCAAGTTGGTCAATGTTTATGGGTTTCATTAGGACCACCCTCGGTTTGCCAAAATGTGACAAGTATGTCCTATATTATACAGGGTGTAAACCACCTCATCACAAAGCCGTTAACCAAGCATTCTGTACATCAAGCTAAGTAACTTTACGCAAAAATTATTGGTGGGAAACAACTTTTGTTTTTGAGGGCTTGTCAAAAAGTTGTAACTTTGACCCACCATATCTCCGTAACTAGAAGGTTCCCAGGTATGATGTAGAACAAAAAAATGATCGCAATGATGAACGAGAAGAGGTGTTTTGCACACTTCATAGGGTACATCATCATCATCTGCCAAACCTTTTTCCAAGTATCGAAGGAGCTCGTAGCTAAATAATAACAACCGCTCGGGCCGATCTTTAGGTTAAGCCGTGCCTAGGTTGGGCAGTGGATAGGTGATATACTGGTAGTAAAATACTGGTAATCAGCTGCATCCGGTTAGACTGGAATTCGCCCCAAACGACACCATCATCATCTGCCTAGCCTTTTCCCAACTACGTTGGGGTCGGCTTCCAGTCTACTAATACCAGTATTTTACATGGCACGGCTGCTTATCTGACCTCCACAATTCAGTTAGTACTGGGAAAAACATAGTCCTTTGGAATACTAGTCAGACGTTCGGACAACTGAATGCCTGTAACAACTGTCACTAGGTTTTTCAATTAGGAATTTCTCAGTAGCAGCCACGGAGTCTGGAATTGTGCCTGTTTGATGGCAATAGGCTTCTCCCCAATTACAACATAACTAGCGAAATGTGGGTGTACTACTCGTATTAGGTACCTCTGCCTAACTCTTCGGGGACAAGGGGGTATGGGGGTGTACATAATTACAATTACACCCCCACGAAACTTAATTTCCCGGTACTTCATATCTGGCCAACAAACGTGGGTGGTTTACTAAATTACGCTCAAACAACAACAGAAGCACAATAGAAGTTACTGTTAAGTTACAAACGCGCGTAGGAGCGTACACGGCCGATAAGTACAACAAACGCAGAAACAATTACCAACTTCGTCACTAAAAGCCTTATGAAACAATATTGTTGTTTCCTCGGAATACGGATTTTCAGAAGTACCGTTTTATACATCAAAACTAATAAAGGGTGTAAAACACCTCTTAACGAATACGAAAGGCACTTGTTTTCCTCATCATTCTGATCATTTTTTTTTTGTTCTACACTATACCTGGGAACCTTCTAGTTACGGAGATATTGGGGGTTAAAGTTTCAAGATTTTGACAAGTTTTTTTTTATATACCACTTTTTATCGCATGATTATTACTTTAAATATCTCTACGACCCCCGTACTATTTGATCCATCCATCCGCACAATATTTTGAGTATGTTACATTGAGTTGTACCACAAAACATGATTTATAACCTCAAAAAAAAAAGTTGTTTCCCAGCAATATATAGAATGCTTGGTTAACGGCTTTGTGATGAGGTGAAATACACCCTGTATAATAAAAAAATATGTACCAATTAAACTTTATTTATGTTCTAAATTCAAAAATATATGAATTGTCTGATTGGTCACGTGTAACGGGGCCAACGGAAATCACCATATAAATGAATATCGAGAAACTTTTCTATTTGACTATGTATCTACAAATCATAAAATTGGTCAACGAAATTCGATCGGGGTCGATTAATCCCGCGCGATTTACGAGTACCTATGTGGAATGAATTTACTACCGACCCTTTATCGGCTTCATACTCGTACTTTTGTTTCACTTTCTACCTGACGAAAGCAAAACGCGAAAATAAAACAATTTAAATCAAGAATACTTTTATTCCATTATATATACCTTATTCGTATTGAAAAACGTCGTTTAATAATATACGTGGATATTTGTGAGTGCAGTTCTTGGCTCCATAACAGCCTCGCCTGAGGCTCGGATGTGAATTCCGCTTCGACTGCAATATTAAAGTTTCCCCACTTACGTCAAAATGTATTTTTTTTTTTGCGACTTTTTACAACTGAACCTTCTACATCAGCCCTCTAAGCGCATTACCAATCAATATGACGATATATTACCAAATAAAGTTCTGAAAAGACTCAAGTTATGCGCTGTCACGCCAATAATGTCATTCACAATCAATAAATACGTGCTAGACCATTAATATGTCTGTATTACTTAGTAGTACTTTTGTAAAAAATGCTTGGTTGACGGCTTCGTGAGGAATCGGTTTACACCTAGTCATCATCATCATCATCATCATTTCACCCGAAAGACGTCCACTGCTGGACATAAGCCTCCCCGAAGTGTCGCCACGTTGACCGGTCCCTTATTACGACTCGCATCCAACGGATTCCCGCAACCTTCACCAGATCATCGGTCCACCTAGTGGGAGGTTTTCCAAAGCATCGTCTTCCAGTTCGCGGTCGCCACTCCAGAACTTTTCGGCCCCATCGGCCATTCGTTCTGCCAGCAATGTGCCCTGCCCACTGCCACTAACGTTTGGAAATTCTTCGGGATACTTCGGTGAACTTAGTTCTCTTGCGGATATCTTCATTGACACCCAGTATTAAAAAAAAAAGTATATAAATACTTTTTCTTCTAAAAACAAGTTAAGTAATAATCATTATTCCACCCCCGGGGTTACAAAGTAACCTTTTTCCCTCACAAAGTAAGACTAACAGAATGAGGCTTCAAAGGTGAAGGTCGACAGTAATAGGAGCTTTTTACGAAGCTTTCTTTGAAAAGGGAAAGAAAACAATTCTTTTATTTATCATCCAGACACTATTTAAAAGACAATTAATTACTTAACCTTTTCTTTCCATTTCTTTTTGAAGAAATAGTAGCTTTTGTTTTGTAGTGAAAACGTATAGGCTGTTTAACACACAGCGCCATCTACTATCACACTAAGCAAGGCTTGTATCGTTGACACCAGACAGTTGATGTACTACATAAAAGGTGTAAAACACCTCTTCACGAAGCCGAAAGGCACTTATTCTCCTCGTAATTGCGATCATTTTTTTGTTCTACACCATACCTGGGAACCTTCTAGTTACGGAGATATTGGGGGCAAAGTTACAACTTTTTGACAAGTTTTTTTTTTAATTATAAGTTTTATGAAAGATTTCGACTTTTAACACCTCCACGACCCCCGTACTTTTCCATCCATACATCAGCACAATGTTTTAAGTGCGTTACATTGAGTTATACCACAAAACGTGATTTATAACCTCAAAAAAAAAAGTTGTTTCCCAGCAATTTTTTTTACGTAAAGTTACTTAGTATGATGTACAGAATGCTTGGTTAACGGCTTTGTGATGAGGTGGTTTACACCCTGTATATACTTTTTGTTTGTTAAAACATTCTTATTAATTATTATACATACTCGTATAAACCATATATCCATGATTCGGAAACAAATGTCCATGCTCATCACATAAACATTTGCTCCTACCGGGACCAGGACCCAGGACCCTAAGAACGTAAGGCAGCCTCACTACCACTACGCCATTCGGGTCGTCCGATAAAAAGATATTATTTATTGGTGTCTCGTTGGTCTAGCGATCGAATGTGCGGTTTGCACTGCTAGGTTTGATTCCCTGGTCGGGCAAATGGTTATTGGGTTTTCCATCAGAAATTTCTCAGAAGTTTTTTTTTATGTTATGTTTTGTTATTGATTGATTAAGAGCTTTAAGACGCTGTAAAAGTGATCATAGGAACCACCAGGAAAGGTGACCAGCAAAACCACCACTCCACTTCACATCATTTTGGACCTAGACTATTTCTTTTTTCTACACCGATCTTTAACAGGATTTTTTTTTTAACTCTTTCTCATTTATAAATTAGCTTTTTGATTCAAATGGGGTGGAGTACTTTGAGAACATTTTAATATTATTATGGAGTAGAATGAAATCTAATTAAAAATATTATATTTTTCTAGGACTAGTTTGTTAATAACTTAATAATTTACTTTTCCCTCATCGGTATACAATGTGACTTTGGCTAAACCTCCTTTACTCTACACTATACCATCATTCTTATATACGTGTCTAGTCCTATATCCCAAATAAATAACAATGATCAATACTTGTAGTCCCGAATTCCTCGGTCTGTGGCTAACGCAGGCCTAAACTTTGATCTCGAGTATTTGTGGTAGAAAATACTGAAACTAACCATCGGCATCTCGTATTTCTATGAAAGCTCGATCGTTGCCAGAATGTACACTCGACAAAATAGACGGTTAACCAGTTCTCAAAATCTATGTCAGTTAACCAAAGAGTTAGGATGCAGGCTAGCAATCTTTTTACTACAGTATACATGCGAAAGGGTTATAATCAATCTGTTTGCAATTTCATCCAAATCCGTTCATTAGTTTCTGCGTGAAAGAATAGGAAAAATCCACTGTAATATAATATGAGGCTGGAGAATATTTTTTCTTTTTGTTGGACATATTACTAGGTAAGTCATGGTATGATTTAGTGTAGTAGGGCCTCCTGTATTGTTAGACTTTACAAGTGGTCAACAGCAAACTTTTTACCTGTGACACTAAAATTCAAGAAGCGCCAAACGAGGTGTTTTTTTTCGTTCCTTCAATTTTGAATGTCTTGCTTGCCAAACTTAAATGGCAGCTAGTGGGCAGGGCACATTGCTCGCAGAACGGATGGCCGATGGGGCCGAAAAATTCCGGAGTGGCGACCGCGGAAGACATTGCGTTGGGAGACGTCCCACTAGGTGGACTAATGATCTGGTGAATCGGAAAACCGCTGAATGCGAGTCGCCCGGAACAGGTCAATGTGGCGTCACTTGGGGGAGGCTTATGCCCAGAAATGGACGTCTTTCGGCTGAAATGACGATGATTATGGTTTGCAGCTTGCTTATAACATCCCTGGTTGTTAAGGCAACTAGATCATATACTTTTATTAATTATAAAACTCGCGTTTAGCTCATGTAATCGCCTTAAGCCACAACAGAAACAACATCTCTTGGAACTATTCATTACTTACACTAACGTCAAATCAAACTACGATCGATCCGGCTACCTCCATCAAACGGTCGCACCTAATCGTTTGCAGCCCCAATCGAATATTTCATGTTAATTGCCAGCGGTTGGAAATTCTAATTAATACTGCACAAAGTCACGCGATTAAAATGTCATATGTTTCTGGGATCATGGTCAGAGGTCAAAGCCTTCATTTTGTATTCATTTCCGTCATCTTTATAAGTGGAATTAGACTTGACTAGATTTGAGGCAGGTTCCAGTCAACGTCATCAAAAGTTAGTTACCTTAAAGTTCTTGTAGATGCCGTAGTTTACGGAACCCGAAATAAAGTACCTACTATGAAAAGGAATCCTTCAAAAAAGTCTATGAATTTAAGTAGCATTTTACAACCAACTAAGTCTATTGTTTGCCAAAAACTCGTAGAGCATAATAGCAATTTTAAATTTTAATAAACAATCATATTTACCCAAAACGCAACACGTAAATTACCTCCAACTCGCATTGCCACAAACTAAATATTCAAAACTTCATTAGTTCGGTTGGGTTATGAATTAACAATGAATACTAGAAACTCCACCAACCAGTATTTAATATGCATATAACAAACTTAATGTGCAAACGCAACGAAGAATTTCACAATATTTCACGCACGCATGGAAATTCTTACCCTATTTCTGTCTTCTGTCATCACTATTTAGCAAATATATAAAAAATACGTATGTAAACACAGTTGACCTAACATAAAACAATATTTGTTAAACAAACCAGTGTGACCACGTTGTATTGTTTCACGACGTTGGCCGAAGTTAGCCGATGTTACGCGAGTTACGTCAGAGGTGCAAGCGCAGTGAAAGTGCTCCTTGCGCGAGTCGCGAAGACACTTGATGGGACATTGGAATAATATCAGGTATTGGCGTAATAACTGGACAATTTGAACTACTTCGTTGCTGTAATGGTCATGAGGTCCTTTTTATTTCGGATGGGAAATCATCTAATAACTTCTCCTTCTCTGGGCGGACTGTCCGACTTTTACTAACTAAAACTCATCCATGTTCCTTCCTCGCCCTTTATGTTCCGGGGCCACGGTATCTCTTTCGAACAGTCCTGTAGCCTCGGCAGGCTTCGGCCTCTCCAAGTGGTCTTGGGTTCGATATCCAAGTTGGTCAATGTTTATGGGTTTCATTAGGACCACCCTCGGTTTGCCAAAATGTGACAAGTATGTCCTATATTATACAGGGTGTAAACCACCTCATCACAAAGCCGTTAACCAAGCATTCTGTACATCAAGCTAAGTAACTTTACGCAAAAATTATTGGTGGGAAACAACTTTTGTTTTTGAGGGCTTGTCAAAAAGTTGTAACTTTGACCCACCATATCTCCGTAACTAGAAGGTTCCCAGGTATGATGTAGAACAAAAAAATGATCGCAATGATGAACGAGAAGAGGTGTTTTGCACACTTCATAGGGTACATCATCATCATCTGCCAAACCTTTTTCCAAGTATCGAAGGAGCTCGTAGCTAAATAATAACAACCGCTCGGGCCGATCTTTAGGTTAAGCCGTGCCTAGGTTGGGCAGTGGATAGGTGATATACTGGTAGTAAAATACTGGTAATCAGCTGCATCCGGTTAGACTGGAATTCGCCCCAAACGACACCATCATCATCTGCCTAGCCTTTTCCCAACTACGTTGGGGTCGGCTTCCAGTCTACTAATACCAGTATTTTACATGGCACGGCTGCTTATCTGACCTCCACAATTCAGTTAGTACTGGGAAAAACATAGTCCTTTGGAATACTAGTCAGACGTTCGGACAACTGAATGCCTGTAACAACTGTCACTAGGTTTTTCAATTAGGAATTTCTCAGTAGCAGCCACGGAGTCTGGAATTGTGCCTGTTTGATGGCAATAGGCTTCTCCCCAATTACAACATAACTAGCGAAATGTGGGTGTACTACTCGTATTAGGTACCTCTGCCTAACTCTTCGGGGACAAGGGGGTATGGGGGTGTACATAATTACAATTACACCCCCACGAAACTTAATTTCCCGGTACTTCATATCTGGCCAACAAACGTGGGTGGTTTACTAAATTACGCTCAAACAACAACAGAAGCACAATAGAAGTTACTGTTAAGTTACAAACGCGCGTAGGAGCGTACACGGCCGATAAGTACAACAAACGCAGAAACAATTACCAACTTCGTCACTAAAAGCCTTATGAAACAATATTGTTGTTTCCTCGGAATACGGATTTTCAGAAGTACCGTTTTATACATCAAAACTAATAAAGGGTGTAAAACACCTCTTAACGAATACGAAAGGCACTTGTTTTCCTCATCATTCTGATCATTTTTTTTTTGTTCTACACTATACCTGGGAACCTTCTAGTTACGGAGATATTGGGGGTTAAAGTTTCAAGATTTTGACAAGTTTTTTTTTATATACCACTTTTTATCGCATGATTATTACTTTAAATATCTCTACGACCCCCGTACTATTTGATCCATCCATCCGCACAATATTTTGAGTATGTTACATTGAGTTGTACCACAAAACATGATTTATAACCTCAAAAAAAAAAGTTGTTTCCCAGCAATATATAGAATGCTTGGTTAACGGCTTTGTGATGAGGTGAAATACACCCTGTATAATAAAAAAATATGTACCAATTAAACTTTATTTATGTTCTAAATTCAAAAATATATGAATTGTCTGATTGGTCACGTGTAACGGGGCCAACGGAAATCACCATATAAATGAATATCGAGAAACTTTTCTATTTGACTATGTATCTACAAATCATAAAATTGGTCAACGAAATTCGATCGGGGTCGATTAATCCCGCGCGATTTACGAGTACCTATGTGGAATGAATTTACTACCGACCCTTTATCGGCTTCATACTCGTACTTTTGTTTCACTTTCTACCTGACGAAAGCAAAACGCGAAAATAAAACAATTTAAATCAAGAATACTTTTATTCCATTATATATACCTTATTCGTATTGAAAAACGTCGTTTAATAATATACGTGGATATTTGTGAGTGCAGTTCTTGGCTCCATAACAGCCTCGCCTGAGGCTCGGATGTGAATTCCGCTTCGACTGCAATATTAAAGTTTCCCCACTTACGTCAAAATGTATTTTTTTTTTTGCGACTTTTTACAACTGAACCTTCTACATCAGCCCTCTAAGCGCATTACCAATCAATATGACGATATATTACCAAATAAAGTTCTGAAAAGACTCAAGTTATGCGCTGTCACGCCAATAATGTCATTCACAATCAATAAATACGTGCTAGACCATTAATATGTCTGCTTTCCTCCATAAACTAAGTGTCCAAACAATAGAAGTTAAATTGAAAGTCTAGCTTTGTCCGTTAAATGATTCTTTCTATTGCTTTTCCTTTGGTAGTGTTGATGTTATGAAAATGCATGAAGTGAGGTAGCGACAGCAAATGCATCACTTAAAATGTCATCAATAACTCGTTAACCTAATTTAACTGAATACTTGAAGACGGGAAGTTTTAAGTTATTCTGAAACATAAATAGGGTGGTGTGAGGGAAATAGGGCCTAGGTACAGTGAGATTCAGATAGGCAGTACGGCTGCATCCGGTTAGACTGGAAGCTGACCCAAACATGGTTGAGAAAAGACTAGGCAGATGATGATGTAATAAGGGGCGCACCTATTACCATCAACCGTGCACAAATCCAGACTCCGTAGCTGCTACTGAGAAATTCTAGATGAAAAAACCCAATAACACTTTAACCGACCCGGGAATCAAACACTGGACCTGGGGCCTAATTCTGCTATTTTAATAAATTCGTTATTCCAACACGATTCCATTCTCATCCCATTGTCATTTTGCTTAAAGTTCGTAATATACTAAATTCACAATGGTCGGTCAATGGTCTCGTAATAAAATTGTGTTTTAATGGCATTGTCGTATTGTCATTATTATAAAACCCTTAGTACAAATATTTTCGAAATCTACTACTAAATGCAAACATTTAGTCATGCCAGATTTCATGTACGAGATTAATATTCTATGACATTTCTTTCAATGGAGTGTCAGTGGTTGTTCATTGAGAAGTCACAATGGCGCCATTATGATAGTAGAATTAACAAACTTCCCAAAATTTGACAGAACTTGATCATTATGAAATCAATGATCGAATACTCTGACACTATTGTAATAGCAGAATCGAGGCCCTGATGCTCAGCTGTCGTGCTTGCGACGTCGACCAAAGAGCCAGTCAAAATCAAGTGCGTCTGCCACCGATAACGATATTGGTGAATACAAAAACGTATTCGATTGACACTAATCACTGGAAAACCTATTGAAATACTTGAATCGATTTGATATCGGATTCGGCTTTTAATTCCCATTCAACATTGAATTTCTGCCTCTGATATTAATATTTGGATGAACTTTTTCACTGAAATCCATTTTATATGCATGAAAGAACATTCCTATGATTGTTTGCTAGAACAAAAGCTCACATTTATGAAGTCAGCATTTTCGGTCGGACATTGTACGGTGGTCATATTATTATTGACTTTACCGTTAGCAGTATCTTCTTAACAGGTAGATATTTGATAGGGAATTAGTTCTACAATTTTTTCTCCCCGGCTAAAACGTAAGAGATGGACGGAGGGCGTTTTGGAGTACTTTCTCAAGTAGTTTATAGGCATTCACACATTATTCCTGGTGATCTGTAACACAGGTTTTACTTAAAACAGGCACCAGTCTCTTTGTAGTGAAAATTGACTTTGTACTGTTTATGATGATCAGAGAAAATAAAGAATTATTATTATTATTATTATTCAAAACATGCTCATCCTACTTTTAATATTATAAATGCGAAAGTTTGTGAGTGTAGATGTACGGATGTTTGTTACTCTTTCACGCAAAAACTACTGAAAGGATTTGGATGAAATTTTGCGCATAGATAGTTTATAACCTGGATTTATTACATAGGATATTTTGTTCTCTATATTCCTATTTTCAATTTAGGTAAGATTGTAAAATGTTAACCTTCTTAAGATTTTTATTTCCAAAACATACCTACACAGTCAGTTGTTTAAGTCAAACAAATCAAATATTATGAAAAGCTAATGTCCATGAATAGGATGAAAAAATATTGTATTAAAGAAATTGTTATAAGAACATGAAAAGCCTGCAAACATATTCCTTCCATGTATGTAAATGTATATCTATTTCCATAACACGAAATCATGAAGGCATTATAAATACCAGCCAGATAATAAAAGACGTTAAAAAAGAAATATTCCTTACGAGTACATACCTCACTGAAATTCTTTACAACATGGAACCAAAACGCTGTGGGATTTTTAACCTTATGCCACGGTAATAGGGGTTAGTAATTAAAGTACCTATCAGATCTAAAGACTCGTTGCTGTGCGCAAAGACTTCCTGGGGTGGTAAAATTGTGCTGAAACCGCGAGACGGGGTCCGTTTTAAGGGTTGTTGACATTCAACTTGATAGCAGGGTTCAAAAGTGAAAATATCTTCAGGTTTTCAGTGTCGTCCTGTAGGCTAAAAGGTGGATTATGATAAGACGAAGCAGGGGTCTAAATGAGCCTGAAATACCTAACTAAGTAAGAAAGAAATGAAAGAAAAGACATTCATTTAGTACAAGCCTAAGTGCACACAATATAAAACAAAGATTACAAAAGAAAAAAACAAAAAATGTAACACTGTGTGCCTTACGGCTGCGCCAAATAGGCAGACAGCAAAAATGCCAGACAACTGGTGCCCGAAGCTGGTTTTCAACTGGACCTGAGTTAGTGAGGTTCAAACTTAATGGCGGCTTGGAAGTTAGCTGCAAGTGACAGTCTGCGCAGGTTTAACGGATCAAACTTTACGGCGCCTAGGAACATCTAACGTAAAGGTGCTCAAAACACAATGTTACGTATCAGCGGGACACAGAGGACGCATCATCTTGACTGTATAATGCGCAGACCGTCACTCGCAGCTAACTTCCGAGCCGTCATAAAGTTTGAACTGAACTTTAGTAATGTGTGAATCGCCAGTATTATTCCATACTATTTGATGCTATGAATGATAGCTTGGGTATTCTTACCGAGATGTAAAAACAAAGTTTTAGACCTGAATTCCTGTCGCGCTGACGTCGTTCGCGTGCGTTGGTCGCGTAGTCACGAGTATACATTGTGTTCGTTATAGCTACATAATGCGACGCTGACGTTTGCGACTCATTTTTGCTACTGTTTTTCTCACTGACATACGCGACCGACAGACCGTGCGCGACCTACCGTCAGCGTGACTGAAATGAAGGCCTAAGGATGTAAATCGGGAAGAGAAATCTAAAAACTCAGTTCTAGGCTTGGTGTCAGCCCTTAATCGCAATTCCAAAAAGTCCGTCAGGCTGACCTAAGACCTCACAATGTATTACTCAAACCTAGAAATATAGGCTAACCTTTCCTCAAGCCAAAATAACCAGATCTAATCTCCTTTTCCGTCTTTTCAGTTCTGCTGGCAGCAACCTTCGCATCATGCGGCCAGATTGAAGACCCCTGCAAGACCAAGTCGAGGGTGGTGGCCGACGAAAAGTACTGCGACAAGTACTGGGAGTGCGACAACGGGCAGTCCATCCAGTACGACTGTCCTAACGGGCTGGTCTTCGCTGGCAAGCATCGAGGGGTGACCGAGGGATGCGACTATCCATGGAGGTCGAACTACTGCGAATATCCTAAAGTACAGATCAGTAAGTAGCTTTATGTAATTTATTAATCAATTCATGTTCATGCTGGCTCTTTCAGTGGCCTTGGAGCCAATGGTTTCAGACTCACAACAAGATCTAAATACCCTCGTGTCGCAAAGGCTGAAACAGCTTTCTGAAGTGTGTCACCCCGCTCAGTAGCGTGCGGTCCACGGAAAGACTGAAGCCGTGGCGAGGTAGTGCATCCTTACTAATCCCGTTCATTCCACCTGCTGAAAATCTCCCACCTGGACATGAGTTGCCATGATTGACCTGAAAGTCTTTAAAAAGACTGGGTCCGTAGTCGGTTGGTCGCAGCAAGGAAAACTTGCTTAGGAAGAGATTTATCAATGACTCTGTAGTGTAAATAGTGCTGTCCCATAAACGATGGGGCATTTAATATCTACAGGAACTGATGGATGCAACTGAAAGCGCAAAACTAGTACCTCAGTTTTGAGCTGACACGATTTAGATTGGCATCGGCACTCAGCCGAAGATAAACTAATCGGTAGAAGACCGTGATCTCAAATCATGCCTCAGCACACGTAACCGACGGAACAATGGAAGAGGTTCTCAAGTCAAATCGTATAATTTTTAAGACTTTTTTTGGATCATTGATTAATTTATTCAGTGTAATGACGGGGAACGACCATTGGCAATAACTTATGAAAATTATTTCTCCGGTTCAGTAAACCTGTCTTATATAACGGGACAAGCTGAAAAAGAAAACGAAAGAAACCTTGTGACCTCATTTAAAATGTAACAACACGACCATATCATCTCGTTCTGTAGGTCGTAACATTTAGAAGAGCTTCTGTAGGTGGCACCAATGAGGTTGAATAAATACCAGAGTACAACGAAATGTGGAAATACGGGCGCTTTGAAATGATCCACATTTATTGGTGGTAGAGAAAATGCTATACCTCCGCAGTATAAATCTCCCTTTGAAAACAAATTGGATAACTCAACTGAAAGACTTTTGAATTACAATAACAAAAGCTTCAAAATTGTAGATCTGTAGAATGGTTCTACTTTTCACGAAAAAATTGCTTTTAGGATATTTTTAAACAAAGATATGTTTCCATTTGGCTGATTGGCAAATTTAACTACCCTTTCACATCACCTAACACATCAATATTACCAGATATTACACCTAAGTTCCTGGGCCCTGGCAGGCCTGTTCCAGCAGTGGGAACATTAATAGGCTGTTGATGATGACCTGGGCTACCGGACTCTACTCGGGTTAAACTGATTTTTCGCCCCAGTATGCAATTTGCAATACCCCTACTATGCAATTTTCATTGAAATCGTTAGGGCCGTTTTCATGACAATGTACAAAAATTAGTATTCTACCTATGCTTAACACCATGTTTCCACCTCCAGATCCACCGATCGGCTCGGAGCACTGCGACTGGCTGTACGGCATCTTCGGCCACGAGACGTCCTGCACGAGATACTGGACCTGCTGGAACGGAACCGCCACGGAACAGCTGTGCATCGGAGGTCTGCTGTACAATGAGAACGCCCACTCCTGCGACTGGCCCGAAAATGTTGATGGATGCCAGAAACATCGTGAGTTTCTTTAATTTTTGTTTGTTTTAGACTATAAATGTGTTTTTAGGGTAGCGGTAGGTACAGTAAGCGTTCATAAGTGCACAGGCACGCTAAGGATCGTATTGCTGTGAACGCACGGGCGAGCGTCCGTGCGGCTGTATGTGTAAGCTGTCTCAATTCAGTACCTACGCACACCACAGCCACAGAGTCGCCTACTGTCGCAAGTTGTCGCGTCGCTCTCCACGAAACAAAAAGATATATATTACCGTCTCTTTTGTTATACACGCAGCAAACGCATGATCGTATTTGCATTGGATAGCTAAACATCGACCATATTTACCAGGCGTTGATAGCTGTTTAGGTTAAGCAGTGGGTTCACGATCAACGTGTCTCGAGTTCAAATCCCGTTTACATTATATGGGTTTTTTATTTTTTTTTGTAACCACTTTAATTAATATTTGTATTTTATGCAAAAACTATTTACTTAGGTATTTATTTTGAAATGGGTTCATGCTCATTATTTATTTTTATAAAGATTTAAATATAAGTTAATAACCCATCATAACTATTTATGTGATTGTGTAATATTTTTTCGGTGTTGGAAGGTAGAAAAAAAAGTCGTGCTGACAGATAACAAAAATTGTTTTATTCGTTTCATTTATTCATATAATTAACAACTTTAATAAGATTTGTAACGTCACATTCCTACCTAGATATAAGAAGTTCTCTTGTAACCGTTCATGAGATTTTTTTGAGTATCTGTATACCCACTTTGAAGTCATTTTTTATTAACATAACAAGGATATTCTAATAACACAAATATAATTGTTGATACCCACTTCTATCTATCGGTATTCAACAGAGCTTACTGAAAACTAATACATAATTTATACTTCGTGAATATGTTTTTTATGTGACGTCACAATAAATGTAACTCATATTGAGGTTAAAGTTTAAGTGTTCATTTTCCTGAAGAAAAGAAGATTGAAACTAAACCTCAATTTAGGAATTATTAATATCGCTAAACATTTTGTAACACGTCTAATTAAAACTAGAATATTAGGGATTAATATTTTGTATAACCCCCATTATTTTCAATGCAGTCAAGTAGACGTATGAGGCTTAAAGTCACCCAAAGGGCAATGGAGAGGGCTATGCTCGGAGTTTACTTGCGTGATCGCATCAGAAATGAAGACATCCGCAAGAGAACCAAGGTCACCGACGTAGCCCGAAGAATTGCTAAACTTAAGTGGCAGTGGGCAGGGCACATTGCTCGCAGAACGGATGACCGATGGGGTCGAAAAGTTCTGGAGTGGCGACCGCGAACCGGAACAAAATGGAAGTAATCCAGTGAAACTCTAAATATTCCCGTGCGAAACGTAATCGTTCTTCTTTATGTCTTTCTGTCAAGAAGGGCATTTTAGCTGATCTTCTGTGATGCAAGCCTTCAGCGTGGAGGGCACGGCGAACAGTTTGCGGTGACTCCGAGTGTGTCGTAGGTGTGAAACCAATGGTTTCATACTCGCCCACGATATGTTGTCGCTGCGCTTCGCTAATAAGCGACGACCTTCCACTTTGCTGTCTACTTGCAAGGCTCCCATTCTTCCTCATACCTTTTGATCCAGAGACTTACTGCATTTCTCTAAACAAAAAAAATGATGTTAGGCAGCTGTAATAAATACTAAAGTGACTTCATTCACTCTGCATTTATAAATCCAATAATAAACTCTAATTATTTATCTTGCATGATAGATTGAAAAAAAACAACGAATTAAGTAAACCACAGGTCACCAAATAAATGAACAATTTATAATACCCATTCGTTTTTAATTTTTAATGTTTAAGTTACAATTCATAAATAATTATAATACTCACATTCAGTTCTATTAAGGCCACTTTTATGAAGCGCGGATAATTCGCGATAATAGTCGCCCTCGCCTTAATATTAATATTTGCCCGCATTTTAAGAATCACACCAACAACAATACCGCTATCTATTAAACCACACGTCACTGACCATCAACTACCACATTATATAGTGTATTATGTATGACTACAACCAAACGACAAAGTTCATTCCGATCAAGTTAAAATATTCATAAAACTCATGTCTACCTCACAGAAATCTAACAAAATTCTTGAGTTATTTTTCTATCTACCTCCCTAACTTTACGAAATGTGTGAACAAAGCAAACAAGTTAAAGAATATAATATTTCTGTAGAGTAAAAACTTACAAAAAGTCTAAAAGTAACTGTGCGGGATTTGAACTCACGGCTTACCGATTCACTCTTAATTCTGGACGGGCCCAACCGCTAGGCCATCATGTCTTAGATATTGGCATTGAAATTATGAACTACAACTAGTTGCTGACAATATCTATTTTGTTGAAAGTAGAAAGTCGTAAGTCAAACTGAACGTCAAGCTATTGCTTTGTGAGATTGCCTATCGACTTTTGGTCGGCACTGTACACGGTGGAGGTTTGCCTCGCGTGTGCGGAGCACCGCGGTGACCTCTCTCGTCTGGCCCTGGTTCACTCCATGGTCCGGAGCGAAGTTCTGCGAAGGAGGTGGCGGAATGCAAGAGGGAGAGAACCTCTCCTCCCAGCCGCCGCAGGAGACGCATCGGGCGTCGGGGCCGGGGCCACATGGTGGCCCCCGTCCACCATTTGGGCGGGCGCTTGAGCGGTGAACTATGGGCTAACTCACCGCCCGTCCGTCTTATGACGACAGGCCGTTTCGATGGCTTGTTCATGTTCCACGCGCGCCTCAAAGAGATGTCAGCAGGAAGGAAGGTGTCAGTAAGGGCCTACCGGGCCTGCGGGACTGTTCGAAAGAGATACCGTGGCTGCGGAACATTTTTTAAATGATCAGATTTATGCATCTGTCGATCTCACCACTTCGCAAACTACCCTTAAACTTTACTCTGAAGCTCTCAAGCTGACATCTGTTCGCACATTTCCAGTTTAAACGCGATACACAACAACTATTCGTACTCAAGTCGACTAATTAACCTTTTCCAATAATGAAGGTAGTTACATTCATAAATAATCAGGTGACACGCTGAGAACCCACGTCAACTCCGCTCCTCCCATCAAAGACTTTCCGCCCTGTTTCCCAGAATCACACAAATAACATTAACAAACCAAATGAGAACAGACTCGGGAATGAGAAGCCATGAACATGAACAATAGACTCAGGAATTAATTAATTTAACTCCGTGTAAGACACATTCACACTTCCACGTAGATTAGTCGAAGATACGGCAACCGGTAGAAATTGGGGCAGGTTTGTTACGGGAACATTTGAAATAGCAGTACGCCTTCTCATATTTTTGAAGTGAACATTTCTTTATATGCGCGTTAAGCAATTTTTGGGTGAAAATAGTATATTTTATAACGAGGGAGTACGAAGCCATTATACCCGAGGTGGTTTAAGCGAGTGGTGAAAGCGAGGGTATATTAAATTTACGTTTAGTCTCGAGGTGCAAACTGTACTTTTCACTTCGAGTGCGAGAAAATTTGTCATTTAAAACCGAACTTTACACTCGACAAAAATTCTGAACTGAGCGGTCAGTTTTTTCTTTTATCAAGTCAGTCACAGAACTCACAGATTAACAATTTAAAACACAACACAAACTCTCAACATTTTTGCAATGAAGATGATCCACACTTCACAGATAATTAGTACCTAGATACAGTACCAACTGCAGCGGCTAGCAACAGAGGCATTGCACATACTTTTCAAAATCAACGATGCACACAAACAACAATATTTTTTCTCGCGTTGAAGAGTTCATTTGTTTTTTTTTCAATAAACCGTTTTCTACTTGCAAGCCAATTCGAAATTTAAATAAAATCTTTGATAAGACACACAGAGATACACTTTTGTTACCATGTTTCAGAGTAAAAGGTCGTTCCAATTTTTTAATTACTTTTTACTCCCTAAGGAAAAAATAGTCACTTGAATCCCGCTTCCTGCTTCGCTTCGTAGTTCCATGATACTCCCGGAAAAATCACGGAACTCCCGTGACCGTCACCTAACGCTTCGTAGTACTCGTAGCCGATCTGCTACGACGTAGCACCACTTAGGCGTGCGCTAACATATAGATTTTTTTGTTTTCACTTCTATTTCAGTCCCCAAAGACTGCCCCATCTATTTTATTTTCAACCTGTCCGCCTCACAGCTCACATTGGAAATAGTGCCTGAATTGCGTGAAACATTTTCAATAATAACTCAAAAGATTTTGGCAGAATTCATTGCTTCACTATAGCTTCACATATTTGAAAAAAAATGGTTACTCCGATAGCATAAATAACGCAAAATAATAGTTGTCGAGAAGAATAAGAAAAAGAAGAAGAAAAGAAACGATTATTTTTAAACTAGGTAATGCCCGCGGCTTATAATACTGGAATAAAGTAACCTATATAATAATCTAGGTTGTAAACTATCTTTATGCCAAGTTTCATCCAAATCCAAATCAGTTGTTTTCGCCTGAAAGAGTAGCAAACATACATCTATCCATTCCCACAATTTTCGCATTCATAACATCAGTAAGATTGTTAATTACTAGTACTTTTCATTGATGTATTGTTGCCTCTCAACCTCTCTGGACTGTCACACAAATAAAGGAAACTTGAGCCACAAAAGTGTTAAGGTTATCCGTCCTACAAAGCATTCAACGTATTTCACAGCCCCACTTTCTGCTCACAAACATAACACACAAATGTCTACTTAGAACAGTAATTTGTCATCGCTCGCACATTGTGACTCATACAATAATGCGTTTAATAATACGACTTACATCGGTGACATGAAAAGCCCATATAAATAATGTGAGCTATTCACAAACAACATACGCAATGAAGTACAGGCGCCTAAACAAGTGTTACTTGTAGAAGCTGATGATAGTATGAGTGCGAATCTATGTAGTGCTCGGGGAGCCCTAGAATTTGGATTATTTAGGTCGTTATAATTATTGGAGATTTTATTTTGTGTGCTTCATTTTCACGGGTTTTATTAAGTATTTTTCGTTTCCAAATACAATTTTCTTGCCCTTGTATAATGTTAATATGCTTGGGGTAGCCGCTACACGTTTGTTTCTTCGATTCACCCCTGTTAGATGTTACAGAATGTAAGTGTCTTTTAGTGCAGCCTAAGAATGTATGTTACAAAGCCGTAATATTACAATTTCACTACTGATATTACAATTTCACTTCTGATAATACAATTTCACTACTGATATTACAATTAAACGGTAGATTGTCAATTGGCATCATTTATTTGATCACAATTCTACCCTATCTTAACCTATTTGATCTAATTATGTCTCCCACTCGCACTGGAACTTCACTCTTACCTAGATTTATTATAATGTCACTAAAATGACCCCGTTGTCATTATAATGACACCCCGTATGTCATTATAATGACAGGCCGTAAAATCAGGCCGTTAAATAAGAAATGAACTCAATTGACTATCTACCGTTTATTTAATATATCACTATTGAAATTGTCATATAATGTCATGGCTTTGACAATATACGTGCGACATACCCATAAAAAAAAAAATATTTTGATAAAATCTAACTCAAAAGTGAAGTCGAGAGAAACTGTCTTAATTTAAAGTAAATCTTTCCTAAATATTCTACAAGGTACACAATAATATTATCCCCATTTTGTTTTACAACATAAACAAAATACATACAAGCGAATAAAAAATATTTCATGAACGACGTCAACATTTCATATCTCAAGTTCTTGAAAGGAAAAAAGACATTTCTTTTTACGCCACGTTTTAAAACTCACTTCGCAATTCAGTACCCACTACATAAAATGTAATGTTTCCTGACTGACAAGGTACAGAGTATATTTTACTATATTTTCTTTGAAAACAGTCTGCAAAACGGAGTGAAGTTATTTTTCTTTAAGAAAAACTGAAGCAAAAAGAAACATCTGAACAGAAAATAAACTTGTAGATTTTTTACGTAGTAATCTATACTATAATACTATATCCATACCATTATATAAATGTGAAAGTAACTCTGTTTGTCTGTCTGTCTGCTACCTTTTCACGAGAAAACGGCTGATCGGATCGTAATGAAATTTGGCAAGGAGATGTATTTCAACCCAGGGAAGGACATAGGCTATTATTATCACGCTAACTACTGACGGGGGTGAGCAATATTGCATTTCGTCTATAGTTTTCAACTGTTTGACAACTGACAACTGTCATAACATGCATTGTAATAGAGTAACTGTTTTAGACAAATTGTAACGAGATCAAATAGCCCTTCGGTGACGGCACCCGCCTTTCAAACAGTGAGTCGCAAGGTCAAACCTCAGTACAGACAAAGAATACTTTTTGATTTTGTGTAATGCTGTAAGATTTCTGATAATAACTTTGGTTCGCACGTTCAAAAACCACCCGGTTTTCACTTTTTGTAACAAAGTATTTTGTTTTTTTTAAAGCTTACATATTTCCAAATCATAGTTTTATACATATTTTTTTTTAAACTTAAACGACAGTTTGGGAGTCATTTATTTCAAATAATAAATCTGTAAACATGGCGCTTAAACTGTTAAAGGATCACACACAGAACCCTTTTTCTACTATTTCTTAAATTTTCGTCTGTGTCTGTGTGTCTCTACGTAGCCCTTTTACGTGTAAATTAAAAATCCAATGTGGTTTTATTGAATGCACAAATTATTATTGTACGTAACTTAGAGAAGGTTTTGATTTTTGATTTTTGTTTCTTTGCAATCGGTGCTCTCCATCAAAAGATAATATGACTTTAAAGTTTTTAAGGAGAACTTATCATCATGATCTAATGAATCTACATGCAATGACATCTATGAAACCAAAATGGTACTTATGAATAAAAATCACTAGATATAGAAGAACAGAATAGTCAACATGACCTTGCTTTAAAAATCTACAAAGCCAGTAGTGTCCGTTCGACAGCTTTCTATGCATAGATTTTAGCAGTTTAACTTCATGCTCTATAAATGGCGTTGTTCATTTGACTCCATTTTCTGAATCACGGTGTTATGATTTTCCGTGAAAGAATGATACTGGCATTCGCCCGTGTCAGATGTCTATTTTTTGTTTTTTTTTTTAGGATTTGAAATCATCAAATGACTTCTCCCACTCTGGGGATGACTTCTCCCGTGTCAGATGTCTCAAGTTTGGGTTTTTTGGAAGAAGTTCTCAATTCAACGCCTGTTTCTCTTTATGTAGGTACCTATATTATGACTGGGCAATACTCAAATGACCGAATTATGAAGTCGCACGAGACCGGTCAATGTGGCGACACTTGATAGGCCTATGTCCACTGCAGTGGACGTCTTTGCGCTGAAATAACGATGAATGATGATAATCCAAATGGAGTAGGGCAGGACACCTAGCAAGGCGCGGTGATGTCAGGTGGAGTAAAGCTGTGACCAAGTGGCATTCTAGAAATCCAAACAGAAGTTTTGTTCGTCCAGCGGTGAGATAAGCAGACGATATTGTTGCAATTGCGGGAATATCCTGGATGAGACTGGCACAAAAGCGTGGAACTTGGCACAAACAAAGAGAGGTCTGTACCCAGCAGTCGCTGAAGTCGGACTATGGATGATGATGATGATGACGCATAACTTTTTCCAGAGAAGTCCGATTTTCATGATTATTTTGATTGAAAAGCGTGTTTATCAAAGTTTGTCCCATTTTTTATTGAAAATAGTTGTGGTCGAATTCATGTGCGTATTGTATAATCATCGCTTGCTGAAACATCGTGAGGAAACCAACATGCCTGACAGACATTTGGCATGTTAAGCCAAGTCAGAGGCCCATGGGCAGCATAAAAACACCAGGTTAGGCAACAACACGATAAGGAAGGAAAGATCGCTTGCTTCGGTGAAGAAAGATATCGTGAGAAAACCAAAGCATGCCTGAGAGTTATTTCTCGACGGCATGTAAAGCCAAGACAGAGGACCTTGGGCGGCGTAAAAACTCTGACAACAGTTTAGGCACTAACCACACGATAACGAAGAAGATCGTTTTGGGGCTTATTTCATAAACCCTTTTGACAACTTTAGACCTGTCTGAAGTTTTACTGTGATCAGTTACAGCAGCTATATCGTGTGTCGGCTCATTTCACGCACCTTGATATACACTTTAGACATAGCTAGACTATGAGTATTATCGGAGATCTGACGATGGAGATGAAAAGCAGTCACAAGAGTTCTACAACACTTCAAATCTGCTCTATCGTGTCTAAGGCTCATTTCGTGCATCTTGATAAGAACTTTAAACCTAGCTGGATCATGACTATCATCGATGGTCTAACAATGGAGACTGAAGGTAGTAGCAAGAGATCCTCAACAGTTAACAGCAGCTATATCGTCATTGGGCTCACTGAATGCACCTTGATGAGAACTTTAGAAATAGCTAGAATATGACTGTCATCGAAGGTCTCATGATGGAGGCTTGGAGACGAAAAGAATTTGCAATAGTTTTTCAAAAGTTTACAGCATCTACATCGTATTGTGTTGACCTGCCTGGAGTATCACTATCATTGAAAGTCTGACTTTGGAGAAGGAAGGCAGATGCGAGAGGTCCGCAAGTTTGAAGCAGCGTTAAAGTGTCATGCCACTTGATGAGATTTTTCGACCTAGCTGGAGTATGATATTGTCGAGTCTCCAAGGTTGGAAACGTAAGGCTGTCGTGGGGAGAGTCCTTATTCGGACAAACATACGTTGAATATTTTGGCGTTTAATGTAAACCTATTCGAGAAAAAATAAATTGTTACTGACTTCAATCTGAATCTGAACTAATATTATAAAGCTGCAGAGTTTGTTTGTTAGGTTGGTTGAACGCGCTAATTTTAGGAACTGTTGGTTCGTCTTACGCAGACGAAGTTGCGCGGGTCAGCTAGTAATATTATAAAGCAGAAGAGTTTGTTTGTTTGTTTGGTTGAACGCGCTAATCTCAGGAACTACCGGCTCGAATTGAAAAAATCTTTTTGCGTTAGATAGTCCATTTATCGAGGAAGGTTATAGGCTATATAACATCACGTTATGGCCAATAGGAGCGGAGCAGCAATAAGAAATGTTGCAAGCGGGAAATTCATGCGAACGAAGTCGCGGGCAGAAGCTAGTAATAAGACATGGAAAGAGAAAAAGAAGTGGCAAATAACTTAGATGTGCTTGTTAAGTTCCCAATGGACATTCAAAGGAGATATTACTTAAATCTCAAAGCTTTTGCCCGTTTGCCAAGGGATTGATAGCTGGCTCTCGTCTCAGACATTTATACCGAAATACTTTCTTTTAATTCTTTGGCAGTACTCCAGAGGCTGATACTCTCAACATCTCTGAAATACTGAAAAAAAATGCGAATAAAAGTATGACCCTTAAATTCCAATCAAAGTGTATGCAGCTGACCTTATTTCGCTATTAAGTGCAAAATAGAAGTTGTTTGTATTCAGCCAGGGCTTTCACCCCTGCTCCTGGAAGGTTAGGTACTAATGAGTTCAAAGCACGAAGGTTCAAAGTCAGCCAGTAGGTTTAAACAAAACACCTGAAGTACTGTCAGTACAGGTTAAATGGAAAATTCTAATTGAAACTTCTATACCCAAGTGTACCGTAAATACTAGTGAATGAACAGCAATCGTTTCACCGATCAATCGCACAACTTTCACACTAATTGCTTCGTTTAATAAAGCGTATAATAGCATAATAGGTGCGTCGGCTTCCTTATGTAACCCAGTAATCGTTGCCTCCACATTAATCGGGCCATCGACATCAACAAAATCGAAAGTACACGTTGACTGATGGTTTAGAACAGAGAAATGACAGGTATGGTACGGTCGAGCAAGCTATTTGGTTTACACTTTACAATGTAATTTGTGGGTTAAACTGTAAACCAATTAACTTTTTCGACCGTACATGAGGTCATTAGTTTGGACCTAGTGGTTGAACAAAGGTTATACTGAGTATAAAAGAAGTTATGTAGGTAAGTTGTATGGGAAACCTTTTCAATACCGATAACAATTGTTCATTGTACAGTTGTATGAACTTAATTCTGGAAACAATACGTCGTCAAATCATAGTTTCTTAGGTCCATGTTCACCGAAAAGTTAACAGCCCGATTATCTAAAAACAGCTGTCATTGTGACATGTTCCCATACAGAAATGTGTTTTAAACAGCTGTTTTTAGATAATCACACCGTCATCTTTTTGGTGAACATGGACCTTAGTCCGCATTGATCATAATTTTAGATAGTAGTTACGTAGGTATCCATTTATACTAATTACCTACCTAGAACATAAAATTAACGGTTTGAAATTGCTTTTGAAACGGTAGTTGAAAGGATAATTTATTTTTGAGTATTCACTTGGCACTGTTTCATCTTTTTACTCTGAAACTAGTATACGTAAAATAAACGACTTAACGTAATGTAAATCGATCGTAGCAAAATACATACAGGGTGTTTCGTAAATATTGGTCCAACGTTAAGGATTCGACGTACCAGATTATTTACTATAACATATTACAATTTTAACAATTTTTACCCAACATTTTTTTTTTTGATAAAAATCTATGTGTTCAAAATTTAGGTTAAAATAGTGATCAACCTAAATTTTTCTTCAAAAGCTGTAAATTTAAATAAAATTTCATATTGTTTCACGATAGTTCTATTACTCAGGAGTACCTAATTACAGAAAACAAAATGAAAAATAATGTTTTTTGTTGAAACTACAACCAAGTTTGTAACAAAAGGTAGAAATTTCAAAACAAAAAGACGAAAAAAATATTTTTTCGGAACCCTTGGGTAAAAGTGGTTAAAATTGTAATATGTTATAGTAAATTACCTGGTACAACGAATCCTTTGGTGGACCACTATTTACGCCACACCCTGTATATTTGGATAAAGACTAAAATTTTTTGTTTTTTTGGGATGGAAAATCATCAAATGACTTCTCCCACTCTGGGCGGAGCGGAAGGGAGTGTCAGACTCTTACTGACTAAAACCCATCCATGTTCCTTCCTCGCCCTTTATGTTCCGGGGCCGCGGTATCTCTTTCGAACAGGCCCACAACCCCGGAGGGGTTTGCATATCTAATAGTAATTATAGACGAGATCCATTAACTTCGGCTGACCGTTATTCCTGTCAGTATTCCACAAAGTGGACCTGCTGCCCTCTTGCACCAAACGGTCGCCACCATGGGATGGCAGGTCCCAATTTGGTTGTAGCACACTTGTTTCGTCGGACATCGAAAAAACCAGGACTGGGTAAAATTTGGATCGCTCCGTCTTTCGCTGTAAGGTCCTTGTCAAAGTACAAAATCAAGGCACGGCTAAATAACGTTTTTAGATTTCGGTCTGAGTAGTTAGTACACTTAAATCTCCTGTTTGATTTACATGATTAGAAGTACGTTGCGGCTGGTATTCATTTCCGTGCCAATCACAATGTTAATTATAATTTTTTATCGAACGAATATTACGGTGTGGTCAACCCACGCGAGTCTGCAGAATGTTCTGGTCATACATATTGATGAAAAGTAACTACAAATTGAATGCATTGCCGTTCCAATTAGGTATGTATATGTATAAAATAATTTGAAAGTACACGTGATCATGGCACACTGAAATCAATTATGGGTCGTTCCGTAGTTTCGTGCAAAAACGATTTCCAGACTAATTTACCCAAGGTTTTCATTTCTTTTTTTTTTTTTTTAACCAGAATGGGTAAAGACATAGTTACTTTAAAAGGAGTATCGATAATATTAGGTTTTGATTTGTTATTTTATTTAATAAACTAATAAAACTGCGTCTAAATTCATTCCTCTCTGTTTCCAACTAGGGACCTCGGCGTTTGTTTTCATGTTTATTTGTCTACAGTCGAATTGTGAATAGCTTTAATTAATACGGTTTGTAAGAACCAAACCCCTGACCTATTCTTTAAGTATTTGAAATATACCAATAACTTAGTAATAGTAGAAAAAAAGCTATTTTTCTAATTGTCACAAAAAAAAACATCATCGCCATCCGTACTCGGAAACTTAGTAATTTTGTAGTGGTTTATTCGGTCCCTAATATAGTGCAGGTCACGACGTGTTTCTACTGGTCGGTCAGCCGCGGCAAACAGAGCAAAGTGGACGTACGCCTATCGCTGTCATAATTATTTGAAATCTTCGTATTGTTGGTAGTGCTTCGTCCAGAAATAATTTCATCACATTCCTTCTATTTCACAAGGTACTGTAGTAAACAAATTATTATAAATACTAAATATGTTTGGCTTTCAAATTGATTTTGATCCTATTTTAGTACTGAGTGGCTAATGTATTCGGTAACGAAATAATTAAACAAAATGTTAGAATTTTTCATTCATCTCCACTTCATCACCTTCCGTCCCCTCCAGTTTTCCTGAACATATTTATCAGAAAAAGAAAACAAAGACAAACTGGAAGGTAATGAAAAGTGAAAGGATTGTAATGAACTACGGCGCGATGGTAATGATGTGAAAACTTAAAAAATACTTAATTCGTCACTATCATCTGATCCATCATATTTATATATATATATATATATATATTATGAAATATAATATAATATAATATAATGACGGTGATTATTGAAATTAGCTGTTTTATTTAGCTGTTTTATATTACCGTCTTTTACGGTTCATTAACATCCTAACCCGACTTACATCATTACCATCGCGCCGTAGTTCATTACAATCCTTTCGCTTTTCATTACCTTCCAGTTGTTAAATTTCAATTGTCATTTTCTCCGTGAATAAACAAGATAATAACGTGCCTTCCACTTTAAATTAATCTGGTGACAATTTGTGACTCGTGTATATAAAAGAAAAACCTAAAATGTAATATTTATTTTTATTCTGCGGAACGGTTCTATTTGCACGAAACGACGGAATGAACCTTATCTTGTCTATCCTTCTCACAATTCTTCCATCTCTCTAGATCAAGATCTTAAGGCGCTTAGACGAGCTAAATTAGCAACTCTATTTGTGGTGGTTCAAACTTCGTTTGAAATGCTGTTAGAATAAAGTTCCAGTCAGCTTGAACTACAAAGTGGTTGTTACGTCAGCCACTGCGGGCCAAATAGCGCGAAATGAGTGATTTCGATCGATTTACAAAAAAAACTATTGATTGGATTAAAAAACCTGAAACAATATCATGCTAATATATTGCTTGTAGAATTATTTGTCAAAAAATCAGAATGATTGCATGCATATTAGTATGTTTTTTTATTGTTTTAAAGATATTTTTAGAGATAAGTTCGTGATTTCATTTCATCGAGCCAAATTAATTGTATTATGTTTTCAAAACAGTATCATGCTAGCATATATCCTGAAGAATATCATATATTTTTCTGGTCTTGTTTATAGCAGTGAATCATATACTTTTACATTTACTTATCATCTTTGTTTCGACAATTCAAAAGCGCCTGTAACTGGCCTACTTGAAATAAATGCTTTGATTTGATTTGATTTGATTTAGTAATGATAAAACTCGCGTTTAGCTGATGTAATCGCCTTAATAGAATAGATAATTCTCTACACACACAAACTGTTACACAACTTTTACGGTAATGCCATTTGTATTCATCAGCATCATCAGCCTTTTAATGTTTCCACTGCTGGGACACAGGCGTCCTGTCTACGAGGGGGAATTCCATAATTACAACATTGGATGGACATGTAACATAATATATGAACGGGGGTTAGTCACTGACACCTTATTTGACAGCGAACCCACCAATTCGCAATGGTAGACCGCTGCGTTTCCTGCGATACACCCAGATGGGTTCGGGGTATCTTCCTGTCGCTGACCCATTCTATTTGGGCTCGGCGCAACACGTTTTTTCTTTCATTTACCCCTGTCAGATGTCACGGCATCGCTGCATCGTTTACTCTATTTTCTTTCATATCATTCTCTTCACACAATCCATCTATGTTTTCTTTGACCTACGTCTCCTTCTCCATCAATCAACATTCATGTCCATCACTATTTTATTCACATAGGTACCGGCAATAGTCGATTGGCAAATAAATACAAGATTAATTTTTCACACGTCGTTGTCATAACATCGTACCTAAACTGCATATTCCATAACAAGAAAACTATCCACAACACTACCTAAAAATTCTTTTT
Source organism: Xestia c-nigrum (assembly GCA_916618015.1). Classification (NCBI taxonomy): domain Eukaryota; kingdom Metazoa; phylum Arthropoda; class Insecta; order Lepidoptera; family Noctuidae; genus Xestia; species Xestia c-nigrum. The sequence goes on from OU745246.1 coordinate 23,577,686, forward strand.
ACGTCACACCAAGACATTGATTAATGACATTGTACCACAAACGAAATAGAACTACATCCCACAAAACATCATATTTCTTAGTCCATCTGTGAGAATATCATTTAATAATGGCCAACTGACATTGGTAAAGTCGTGAACTTAGGCGTGGGACAGAAGTGGCCTATAAACTGATCTCAGTTCTCAGGCTATCTGATAATTAAAAGTATCATATGCCTGTAGAGTACTAGTGCTCGCGAGCGCAGTCTGAATAGGAAATGACGGCGTGAGACTTGTTCAAAAGAACTACCTTAGTGTTTGAAAAAGGATAAAAAAAGCAGCAAAGGGATCCGTGATAAAGTACAATATTAATTAAGACTATTTTTCAAAGGATTTATAACAAGAACACGTTTCTTTTTGTGCTATAGTAGCCATACCTACACAAACACACTAGTTGTGAAATTTTAAAGTGTCTACCTTGAGGGTAAAACAAATACAGTCCTGTGACAGACGGATAGACAACGAAGTCTTAGTAATAGGATACCGTGGTACGGTGTACGAACCTCTAAAAACATCAAAAACAAAAACTCTGCCTTTCAGAAAGCTACCATTCATGATGAAGGTCTTGTCTTTAAGATTGTAAACATAAACAAACAAAAAGGTATATGATCTTCATTATGCTTCTTAACCTTGAAAAAATAAGGTCAACAATAAGAGGCTTTTCGACCGATCAGAAGCCGCTTTGAAAGTTTTTAGTTGTAGTTTAGTTGTTTTCTAAAAATATTTTCCAAAGCAGTATCTGTTTCTTTTCAAAAACCAACCTACAAACATTTTCCGTAGTCACATCAAAAAGAAGTGCTAATAAGTACCAGAGAACCGGCAATAAAACCTAAACAAAAAGTCTTAAAAGCTTTATAAAATAAACATTCCACGTTTGTCGATCACGAGCAAAATGGCGGACAATCTAAGCGTTTATAAGTAATTCAATCGGTGCATCGTATCGATGGCCAGTACCGCCGAGCCGGACACGACTGGGGTATTGTCCCCGATTCTCAGAAACACGGATAAACTTGATAAAGCTTTTAATGTTTAGTTTGCTCTTGTATTTTATTAGACCTTTTTTTCCTTATATCGCTTAGATTGAAGGTAGATCTATAGTAGGTTTAGAGGTAAATTTTAGCTGTATGATGACGAATCGAAGGATCTTCAAAATTAATAAACAGAGTATCTGCATAAGTTTATAGTTTTGAGCAAAGTCGCATTTCGTGTCTGTGCGTGTCTTATATCTCTAGTTTTCGTCATCTCATCATACAACTGCTTTCTTACCATATCATTTTCACCCAACAGAACCCTTAGATCTTCCAAATTACCAGTATCATATAGGTATCAGATAGGTAATGTTACTACGGTCCGGAATTAGACACAAATAAAACTTATAAGCACCTTATTGTTCCACGCTACTTAAGCACAAGGACTTAGTAAAGTAAACAAGTTACTTAGACTTATATTGGTACTTGCTTATTGCTTGGAGAAGTAAGAACAAAACAATGGTAATGAGATGAAGAAAGTTTCAGTGGGCGACCGATCTCTTGTTATTAATGCAAGAACTCCCTTGGAGATGGAGTTTCTGGATGAAAATGCCTCTCTGTAAAAAGCTGGTTATTTCTTCCGCTGGAGTAATTTAGTAGCAGTTTTTATTAATCATGAACATTATCAGTAGCGACTTTTATTTTTCTCTGACGGATTTTAAGAAACATAAAAATATTGAATTAAGAACTACTCACACTTATTCAGCTCTATTCAGCTTATGCCCATAGAAAACAACTATTTTGTATGAGACGCGTACGCATCCGTTCAGTTGCTCTACACGTCTCATCCAAAATCGTTGTTTTCTATATGGGCATTAGCTGAATAGAGCTGAATAAGTATGAGTAGTCCCTTAAGGCACTTAGACGAGCTAAATTAGCAACTCTATTTTGCAGAAAAAAAGTTTTTAGAATAAAGTTCTAATCAGCTTGCACTACAAAGTGGTTGTTACGTCAGCCACTGCGGACCAAGTAGCGCGAAATGAGTGGTTTCGATCGATTTACAAAAAAACTATTGATTGGATTAAAAAACTAAAACAGTATTATGCTAATATATTGCTTGTAAAATTATTTGCCAAGAAATCAGAATGATCGCATGCATATTAGTATGTTTTTTATTGTTTGAATGATATTTTTAGAGATAAGTTCGTGATTTTTTTTTATCAAGCCAAATATTTATTGTATTACGTTTTCAAAACAGTATCATGCTAGCATATATCCTGAAGAATATCATATATTTTTCTGGTCTTGTTTATAGCAGTGAATCATATACTTTTAGTAATTATAAAACTCGCGTTTAGCTCATGTAATCGCCGGAATTAATAGTCTGTAGAACGTATATATTAGTTCTATATTACATTTATATTATTGTATCCTGTATGTCAGAAGCATTTTAAAAAAGTCGAAACACACCTCTACATATTATCTCACTTTTCTAAACCAATTTCTTGCAAATTCTAACTTGATCGCGTCGTCTTTTCTTTATGCGGTTTACTACATACTGTTTCACCAGTATAATATACTATTGTCTTTTTGTACCTTCCAGCCCTCTGCAACGACGACCCCAACGGCAATGTCCCCCTAGGCAAGTCCTGCAACCGCTACTGGCAGTGCCAGGGAGGCTACCCTCGTCTGCAGAGGTGCCCCGCTATGCTGGTCTTCGACAGAAGGTCGCTGAGGTGTGTGGTGCCTCCCACTGAGGAATGCGACGTTCCCACCACGACTGCGCCCCCACCGGAGGAAGAAAACCAACAGGAGTTAAGACAGGTAAGGAGGATTTTGGAGTATGGTTGATAGTAGACCGTTTTTTTTTTCAAAATTAGTGTGTTTGTATGCGTGACTGTACGAAGACTGTTACCACCAGCTGTTATACAAGGTGCAAACCTACCCACCACGAAGCCAGATTAGTGTTGGGAAAAGACTTTTTTTGGGCGTCAAAATCACAATATACGCTTTGACGCACTCAGAAAATTCTATACAATATCGAATGGTCAGTAGAGTAAAGCCTAAATCTTTTAGATTTTCGAATCTGAAAAGTTTTGGATTTGGTCATAAAGAAACATGTAACAATATTAATAAAATATTCGAACCTACTTTTAGCCCCTAAACAAATAATTTGTAGGTAGCCAATGGCTGCAATTTCTCGACTTGGTCAGATTACATACAATATCCCCATTAGTCTAATGAGATGTTTATCAACATCATCGCAAGAGATTTAGTGACCAGGGCTTGTACCGCCATCTCTGTGTGGGAACGAGAGGGAGCTATTTCTTACCCTCAATACTACTAGATGATGTTGGTTCCCCGTTCTATTTATCGAAGCGAGTGAATTTCATTTTCGAATAACCGATATATCGCGTCGGGTTAGTCACGGATATTCTTAGTTTGTTTTGGCTGTGGTTCAAATTCACGTGCAGTTCCAAATACACGTATCACCGTAGGCTTTTTTCAGTTCTTAATTTGCCAAAAATAACCTGTATTTTTCTGGTTTTGGGTATCACACTGTAGTTTTTTTTTTATTGAATTCCATTACAAACTGCAGACCTTTTACAGAATATTGGTTTTAAAATTATGCTTGTGATGATAACGAAACAAAACGAGTAAGGGTGAATGTGACCCGGGGTTGCGGGCCTGTTCGAAAGAGATACCGCGGCCCCGGAACATAAAGGGCGAGGAAGGAACATGGATGGGTTTTAGTCAGTAAGAGTCTGACAATCCCTCCCGCTCCGCCCAGAGTGGGAGAAGACATTTGATGATTTCCCATTCCAAAAAAAAAAAAAAAAGGCTGTATGTGACATAACTGTGACTGTGTGTAACTGTTGTTATATTTTGATGAAAGTTCGAACATCGAAAAAAAAATGGTATGTCAGCCGTTACAAGGTTACGTTATATTTTGATGATGTTCTAACTTTAAAAAAAAAATGTATGCCAGCCGTTACAATGTTACGTTTTACATTTTGATGAAGTGTAAAAGATCTATTACATTGGCCCTATTTACCCCGTTGTACCCGCTACCTGCAGGTTTTCCACAACTGCAATAAACTTATGGTAATCCAATCAGTTCCGCTGTCAACTATTTCAAAATGAAAATTGCTGGTTGCGGGGTTTCCCAATATTGGATTTAGACGTGTGATAGACACCTGACTATTCGGAATAAATATTCTCCTATGAATGGAAACCCACCTGCCATTTCACCATTTGCTGGTTGGGGCCGCAACGCTGTCAGTTACTAACAGAGTTTAAAACTGAGCTTGAAAAGCTTTAACTGGGCGTTTTTGTGTATCTCAAATTGGATTGTGGTTCGGTAGATACAGAAGATAAGAAGAACCAAAATGAATACAAATCCTGATAAAATAACTGCTTATTAAATAACGGATCATTCTTTTCTTTGGAGTTAGTCAGGTGTAGTTTGAAGGTTTAGTAAGTAGATAATAATAAGTAAGTTCTTTAAGCTTTTCACAAAATGTCATGTTTACGTTATGATAACATAACCATACGTTACCACGTAATTAGCCTTTTCCCAACTATGATGAGGTCGGTTTCCCGTCTTACCGAATTCAGCTGACCACCAGTATTCTACATAGGGACTGCCAATCTGACCTCCACTGCCACGTCAGTATACTGGTAGTACGATACCACTTGGTAAACCCCCGGGAAAAAACTATTCTCGTCGTAATTTTAGTAATTTACTTTTACATTTCTTTTAATGTTAATTTATTTATTTTAGGCAGGTATTTATGCACCTTCTAGCCTGAATCACAGGTTCCACCTAGTTCAGGCAATAAGCAACAGTGCTATATTTTACTTACTTGTTTTTGATACTTAATTGTAAGTGTGCCCCTTTTGATAAATAAAAAAATATTATTATTATTTCCTTTATTCAATTCTATACAAACTTTTTACATTTTGACGACCCGAATGGCGCAGCGGTAGTGAGACTGCCTTACATTCTTAGGGTCCTGGGTTCGAATCCCGGTAGGAGCAAATGTTTGTGTGATGAGCATGTACATTTGTTTCCGAGTCATGGATGTTTAATAAGTATATATAATAAGTATGTATTTACAAACAAAAAGTATATATGTAGTATATCAACTGTCTGTTGACCACGACACAAGCCTTGCTTAGTGTGGCACTAAATGGCGCTGTGTGTAATGTCCAGCGATACTTACTTACTTACTTACTTATTTTTAAATATTAATATAAAAATATATATAAAAAAACATTAAAAAATAAAAAAAAATTGTAGCCCACGGTATCGGAAACAGGGTCCAAGCTACCGGCGGTCAGGGGTCCAGAGAGAGGAACCTCCTAACAATACGGACCGTGTCCAAGAGTACCGCTTTCTGAATCAAGCCCTTGATCCAGCTGCCTAACGAGAGCCTCCTCAGGTGTTGGTCGAGGCTCTTGGCAATTAAGCCATGCGCTGACACGACTATCGGCACAATGATGGCTGAGTCCACAGTTATTATTATTATTCTTTAGGTTCGCTTCACTGACTACCTGTAACGACAAAGTGTCAAAGATCTATAAGTGACAGCTGGAACCAACGTCCAATTGCTATCAACTGATTAAAAATCCAGGCCTTGTATGACCTGATATAACGCTGGCCATCATTACTAGACCAACGATGCGTTGACTTCAAGTACCAGATCAAACATTCAAGCCATATAACAAGTTGCATTAATTTTTTTTAAATTAAAACCCCCGACACGTAGAGTCATCAACTTCAGGTATTATGATTCTACTAGTCAAGCCCATTCATTGGATACCCATATTGAGTGAGTTGTGAAAATAAATGTAAATCACCATTTTGTGGTGGCGGCCATCTTGGATTTGAAATTTATTATAGCGTATAGTATTCTACTAGGTAATCATTATTACCCATATTGAGGGAGTTTTTAAATAAATATGTAATACGCCATTTTGTAGCGGCGGACATCTTGGACTGATTTTTATCAAACATAGCTAAGAACACTCCTGACTAATTCACCTTTCAAACAAAATAATCAAAATCAGCTAATCCGTTCGAGAGCTACGTTGCCACAGACACGTCAAACATATAACACCCCGTCGTTTTTGCGTCGGCGGTTAAAAGACTTACCTTAAGGCCCTCTCAACTATCTGAAGCACTGAACTCATTAACACGCCAATCACGGCCATTAACCGAAGGTAAGGGAACATTCCCAACCAATTGGAAAAGACCTTCGAGGCGCCAAGATCTAGAATACTAATCTTAATTAAATGGACTGGCAAATCGAATTGCCTATTGATTCACGCCCGAAGTTTGTGGGTTTTGGCTAGACGTCTTCCATTTACCAAATATGTAAATAGAATCAGAAGGTTTAGGGTGACCGTAAAATGTGATTTTCTGCACACTGAAATTAAAAAAAAAAGCGCCTTTAGAAGCCACTGAATAGGATAATATCCGGCTCACAGTCATAACCCATTTCATTACAAAAAAAACAGAACTTGGACAACTTGCTTCTTGGCTGTGACAGACGGACATACAAATGAGTCCTATAACAGGTTCCCTTTTTTCATTCGAACCTACAGAACCCTAAAAATATTCCCTATTTCATTTGTGACTTTCTGTTGTTGAGAACTGATCTTCTGCAGTAATCTGTCGAATGGTTCCCTTGCTCGATTGATTCAGTATATTGAGCCATTTGTACTTAAATGAAAGTCTACGATTCAGGTTACTAAAGTTAGGGAAACATTTACTTTTGAAATACCTTGATTACTTTGTATAACGATCGTGGTTGGCACATCTAATTAACTTACCATCAAAACTTACTACAAAATTAGACTAGAACTTTTTGCTATAATTATTTAGGAAGTCTATAAACTGGGTAATTTGTTAATTTCTACTGCTAATGACTGGAAATCAACTCAAATTCAAATTCAATTTATTTCTAAGAAACCATACAGGGTGTATTTCACCTCATCACAAAGCCGTTAACCAAGCATTCTGTATATCAAACTAAGTAACTTTACGCAAAAAATATTGCTGGGAAACAACTTTTTTTTTGAGGTTATAAATCATGTTTTATGGTATAACTCAATGTAACGCACTCAAAACATTGTGCGGATGGATGGATTGAATAGTACGGGGGTCGTAGAGATATTTAAAGATATAAAAAATAATGCGATAAAAAGTGTTTAAAAAAAAAAAACTTGTCAAAAACTTGTAACTTTGACCCCCAATATCTCCGTAACTAGAAGGTTCCCAGGTATAGTGTAGAATAAAAAAAATGATCAGAATGACGAGGGGAACAAGTGCCTTTCGTTTTCGTTAAGAGGTGTTTTACACCCTTTATATACTTTTACCACCACTACCACCACCACCTTTTTTCACCTAATTTCTCATCGCTAACATAGCTCTTGAGTGCTTTTTTTTACTAACCCATATTGACCTTGTTGTTCGCAATAAATAATTATTCGATTATTTTGATTATATAACTGTCAAGAAAACAGGATCAGAAGTCAGTTAGTCAGAAAGTTGAAACTACTTAAAAAAAAAATAAAAAAAATAATTTCACATGCAATCCTTAATTATAATACATCTGCAATAACGCTCAATCTTTCTATTGTAAGATTATGTGCGCTATTGTTTATATAAGTGACGTTAGTTCTTCGAGTTAGTTCTTCTTCGTATCTTAACATATAGGTATGTTAAGATACCTATACAACGTTATTTTTTAGTCGTTTTAATCCCTTTAAAGGCGGATAGCACTCATGAAAATGAACAACTTTTACTATGGGACCAACTATGAAATCTCGAAAAAAATATCAGCTGTTGCCTACATTTTTCCGAGTTAGGCGACCAATAATGTACGAAGCAGCTGATTTTTTTTTCGAGATTTCATAGTTGGTCCCATAGTAAAAGTTGTTCATTTTCATGTGTACTATCCGCCCTTAAAGGGATTAAAACGACTGAAAAATAACGTTGTATGTAGATATGGTTAGTGGAGTTGTATTTTGCTATAGAGATCTAGGGATCTCTATAGCAAAATACAACTCCACTTACTTTTCACTCTTTAGGAACTTACATAATTTTCCAAACATATTTAAAGTTGTCTACATACTTTTATCAACTGTAAACGATGAACAATCTGCCCACAAACATTTGCAACAACCAATGGACATCAACCAATAGATGTAAATCAACAAAACAACCAATGTACAGGAACGGTAATAGGGAATAATGATTCCTGACTAATAAAAATATGATTCTGTGCAATGTGTCAGTTAGATTTATACATAAATATTGGATCCGTGATTTTTGTAAATTAATAAAAATATATACTTATAAGTAGATTTGCTGTTCTTTTCTTCTTTTCTATATTAAGTGTGTACATAAACTGTTACTAAAATAAATAAATAAAAAAATTACGACGATAAAGTTCATGACCGGGCTTGTGTTGTGACGTCATTTTCCGGTAAAAAATGTACTCAACGTTTTTATTTTTTGTTTGCGTGAAAAAGAAAAAATGTGTCCTTTAGTTTTTAGAAATCTATCTGACGGACTATTAGTTTTTTTTGTCATCTACCCCATTTCTATCCGGCGCACAAAATTCCATCGTCTGCGCAAGCCTTAAGTCTAAGACTATCCTTGTTACACTACGAATAGTTTTAAACTAATCTCCATTTTTTCTGTTCCAGGGCCAGCACCAGCATAAGCGACCAAACAACGGCGAATACCAGGACCAGGGTCGCCAAAGACAACAATCTAGAAATTAAGTCTACACATCTAAAACCTTCCAGAACCTTCCTCATTCCAAATTCTTCTTCTTCTTTCGTCTCGAAAGTCTTTCCCACCATTGTACTCTCTTCTCCATTAGAAGTAATTTATACTTCATCGTTTTTATAATAATTAGTCATGTAATTAATTAAGTGATTAAAGGTTAAGTGTAAAATACTGCCGTGAAACTAAAGGAATACTCAGTAAGTGAATCAGGCGAAATTGTTGTCGGGTTTGATCATTGTGGCATGAAGATGTATTTTGACAATTGTAATTATTAATGTTTTCTCACAGGCACTATGACGTATGACTTTAAATACATTAACAACAACAAAAAAACACACAATCCGCTTGTTTTATTGTACTCTTAATGACAAAGAATTGCAGACTTTAAATATTTGAATATCGAATGCCAAAAATTGTAAGCTCGTCCTTTTCAATATGGCCAGTATTCAATTTTGTTCGTCATTGATCTAATCAGAATTCCTGGTATGAAGGGAGTCAGATAAAATGGCGCTTCAAGTAGATAATTATTCTTCACGAAATCCAACTGGGACTTACCAACTTAGTAACGAGGTATTGTAGCTTTAACTTTTAATAGTCTTAAACCGAATGTTATTCTAAGTGTGAATTGTCTTGAAAGGAAAAATTAAAAGGTGTATTTAAAATTCTTTGAAATTATACCTAACTATAGCTTAAACACTTATAAAAATATTGTCATGATGATCTAGCCCCTGTATTAAGTACTTATACTTAGTCAATATTTATACTCATAAGTTCATATTGTTCTTAATTAATAATAGTCAATAAAAATATTATTTACTTAAGTTTTTCATTTTATTTTGGTTTTTGTACCTTCCTATAAATAACAAGTACAAAATACAACGTTAAAATACCTTTGCCACCCGGAACCGAAACGATTCAAAGACGAACAAATAAAAAAAAAAGTTACGACTTCAATATTTCTAGAAGCAGCTACAATTTCACAACAAAAATGAGCTATTGAAACATCTTTTAGTTACGTAAATAACTATTGATTTCGTCTTCTATCCCGAAGTGCTGTCAAAGCAAGACTGCAGAAACTAAAGATCATAATTGTTACTAGAGAACCTTTACGGGTTTGGCAAGTAAATTATGGCTAATTACAGAAGTCCTCTGAGAGGCGATCGGGCATCGGGGTGCAAAAGGTTCACGCCTGTTAGCCATCAATTAGCCTGTAATCTTAGTCAGTAATTGGGTTAAGGCTGTCAAAGAGTAACGTTTTTAATTAAATCTATTGGAAAATCTCATGTTATCCTAATGGTAAATTAATTGATTCAAATTGTTTGGTTGATTGATTTATGGGTCAATTTCAGGTTCATAGAACTTGCAAGGATTTGAAGATTTTTAGGCTTGTTATCAATTGATTAAGACAAAGATAAACAATATAATTAAGCTTAATTGTATTGAGGGTACGGACTCTTACATAAAAATCAAACACTTCCTTAACTTGAAATCAAATTATGAACTAAATAACAAAATAAATCTATAAAACCACATATTTTGCATTCATAATAAAATTAGGCTTGCGAACATGTAAACATTTAGATATTTTCAGAAAGAAAAGTGGATTTTCATCTCAGTTGTATTGAACATCAATTGGCAGCCAGAATTCAAAATTCGAAATGAACCCAGAAAGGTTTTGCTGGTAGTTTTAAACTAGATGACCTTTTAGTCTATGGTCTTGCATCAAACTTGTTCGAAATTCAAGCCTCGATGCTGTCAAATGACTCAAAGCTCAGGCCGAAATCTGTCTTTTAGAATTTTGCAGGACGAGCCAATTTGTAGCAGCTTTGTGACACTGTGCCAATAAACTGATAGAAATAGAACACTGGTAACTTTGGTCACTGGCAAAGAGGGGTTTTTAATGCAATTTGTTCTGTTTGTTAAATGTTGAAATGGTATTATTTTAAATGTGGTTTGTGTTTGAAGTCCAAAAGGTTAGCTGGAAATACGGTTTGTTATGTATGAATAATTATGCAAGATAATAAGTACAAAACTTTTTTTATTCCTTAGGGTCAGCACACACCGAGAATTTTGAGTCGCTCTGTTAAAAAGTGCGCGCAGCGTCCGCGTCGCGTCGCGTTGCGTCTCGGTGTGTACTGAACCTTAAAATTGTCTTGTATTGGCCAATAAAACATTGTGGTACTTGTTTAGTTTCCTTATACAACAATTAGGTACTTTACCACTTTATGTATATAGCGAGTTTTTGGTAAAACGGAAAGCAAACTGACAAAACGCATTCTCCCTCGATACCGCCGGTAGTGACGTAAAATACTACGTGTCCAAGTAACACTTTTGTTTGAAAATTACTAAAAGTTTAATTATGATCTATGCTAATATTATAAAGCAGAAGAGTTTGTTTGTTTGTTTGGTTGAACGCGCTAATCTCAGGAACTACCGGGTCGAATTGAAAAATTCTTATTGCGTTGGATAGTCCATTTATCGAGGAAGGCTATAGGCTATATAACATCACGCTATGACCATTAGGAGCGGAGCAGGAATGAAAAATGTTGCAAAAACTGTTTTTTTTTTCCTTTCGTTTTTCTCTCTTATGTGACGCAGACGAAGTTGCGTGGGTCAGCTAGTACGGTATAAACCTGGATTAACACATCCTATAATCCCTACTAATATTATAAATGTGAATGTAAGTTTGTTTGTGACGCTTTCACGCGAAAACTACTCAACCGATCATCATGAAACTTTGTACACATATTCTTGGAGGTATTAGAAGTAACAATGGATACTTTTTATTAAAAAAAGCTAATCCTCACTCGCAGACAAATTTGCGCGGGTCAGCTAGTGTTATTATAATATTATTGCAATGTTTGCTTGAATAAAGCACATTCAAGAAGGTCGCACAAGGTTGTACACGTCACCACTCCGTAAGCAGAAAAACCACATCGTAACGCATTGCTATATAAGCTTCCCATAGCTTACAACCACTTCAGAAAACCAAGGCAGAAATGTTCAATGAAGAAGTAGGTACTACCTAATCCTGCCGGGGTTCCGGGCCTGTTCAAAAGAAAAGAGATACCGCGGCCCCGGAACATAAAGGGCGAGGATGGAACATGGATGGGTTTTAGTCAGTAAGAGTCTGACACTCCCTCCCGCTCCGCCCAGAGTGGGAAAAGTAATTTGATGATTTCCCATCCTAAAAAAAAAAAAGGAGTACTACCTAATACCGTAAGGAACAACGTCATGGCTATAATATTTAATGCCCTTACTCACCTATCACGCATATTTTCATACAAAAAGCAACCCACGCATGTAACTAAAAATAGGGTGACCCTTCTTACAAATGAGGGTAAGTGTAAACGTACTTATCAATCAGGGCATCACTCCAGGGTCCAATGTCTTAAAGTACCCTAATAAAAAGCCATTAAATCAACAAAATCCACAGGGACTTAACCTGTCCCAAAATTCTTTCCACTTATGTTTCCTAATATAGCTATTATGGGACTCAGGGGAACCAAACTCTTTCATGAATTGGCACACCAATTAATTTAATGTAAGGGAAGTATTTTAAGGAAGCACGTTGATCCGACCTCTTTGTATTTTTAGGGTATGTGGTACTGCGGGCCTATGACGGTGACCTATAGGCTAGCTCGCAGTCCGTCCGTCTTATGACGACAGGCCGTGTCGACGGTGCGTTCGTGTTCCACGCGCGCCTCAAAGAGATATCAGCAAATTGATGGGGCCCGCAAGGGCCGAAAACTACCGGGGTTGCGGGACTGTTCGAAAGAGATACCGCGGCCCCGGAACATAAAGGGCGAGGAAGGAACATGGATTGGTTTTAGTCAGTAAAAGCCCATCACCAGCGGTTATTGAAAGCGGTCCGGTGGTTTCATTTTCATAAAATATCATATTATCAAATAGTAAAAGTTCCACTGCCATGAAGTTATTTGTTTAGATGCATTCTTTGTTATCTTCTATTAGTTGTCATCTAGTCAACCCTCTCTTTCTGTTTTACGATCCAAAAATACCCTTCGTTTCTTGCGAACCACGTCAAAAGAACGATAACATTTTGGGCCCACGCACTGTTTCGACTCCTACAGTTGTTCGCTTTCCGTCTATCGAGCATTACAAGGTTTTTTCATTCCTTTTACCTTTTCAGTCCTTTTATCGTTATTAATAGCCAAGGTTATTAGGCCTCAGATCTTCCAATAACTAGTAAAATATTATTAATAACTTTTAAAATACTGAAATACTAAAATGTCACGTCTTAATTTGCCATTTACATACTGTTTTGAGAACTAATAAATACTTATTTTAGCGACTAATAAATCCAACCTCCAACTGACTGTCCCATTGAAAACCAAAGCCTACATTTGTATCTTACCAAAAGACTGACTCAGTAGAAAAACGATGATTGTTCACAGGTTCTGTCCCAGGTACGTGCTTCAGAAATGGGCCCTGAACCCGGCTATTTAAACATTGCAGTCATCCTTTTTGCATTTCCAACCAGTTTGCTCACAACCCTCCCACACAGCAGAAAAGGCAATCAATTACAATATCACTCACCGAAAAACTGGCACAGAAAACTACAAAGGAAACCCTCACGAATCCACGAAGCCTACGATCCGACAGTGAGTAGGTAGATATTCACCCTTTACTGACACACGCACGACATACATACGTCTAAAAATAGCTCCCAAATTAAGTACTCGTACCTGCAAGTCGAATCAACCCAGTCTAATGGAGGAGCCCGATCGAGGAATTTAATTTGGTCGTAAGTGCTCCCCAGACTCGACGCGTCGTAAGTCGTACCCGTACACGTAACCCACGTGTAACCCGCGTCTTAACTCTCGGCCACGAGCTACACGACACGTGTTGCGACAGCCGTCTTCATCTTTCTGGCCTTATCCCATGTTACTTTTAGTCAGCGCAACATCCCGCACCGCACCACATCTTGGCGTCGGTGTTCATATGACCTATTGAAGTCGCAGGTTACTAGGCTACTTTTGGATTAGCTCGTTCCATCTTCGACCTCATCTCTGTCCTCAGAACAAGATTTAGGTCAAGAGTAGACCCATTTAATATAAAAAACACGGTTTTTTCTGCCATTCTTCCCGGACAATCGTCAGTCACGCCATCATTTAAGTACTCCGCTTTCTGTCACTACATTCCTTACTCAATCAAGCATCCATCTTTTCTTTGGTCGTCCTCTCCCTTTTCATCCATCAACACGTGTAGCCAATGCGAAGATAAAAAAAAAAAATTGCGCTTGTCGATGATGCGACCATACCACATGAGTAAGTAAATGGAACAGATTATAAGCTTCTTAACAACCCTACCAATCCTATTTTGGTAGGGTTGTCACAATAGGTGAAGACAAATTAATCAAATATTTACTTACATATTGTACTCCTTGGGATAGTTAAAGTATGATATATTTTTATTTTTTTCTAGTATTATTCATACACACAGTACAATAAACAACCATTGCTAATAAATACCAAGTGTTTACGTTAAAATATTCTAACTTGTCACAAAACAAATAACGTGTGATGCCTTGACAACCCTGAGATTTTCAACTGGCAGTGACAGCGTAAACCGGCTTTTTTCCACTTTTGCCGCGTACTCGACAAGCGGCCAGTGGTCACGCACGTGGTGCAACCGATTCGCTCGGTTGTATGAAACATATAGTCTGTTCTGTACTCTGTGACCATACTCTTGTGAAGGAAACAACTAATGCGCGTTCGATGCTTGTCGCAAATCGCATCGTCCGCAGCTGTGATCGGTGCCAAGTCGTACTCGTAACTACGCGTGAGTGGTAGACGTGACTGTTCACAAAATATGTAGATCGCCTTGTTAATAGGTGTTCGAGTGATTCGTTGCAATAGAGGGAGATAGGGAGACGATTAATTCCAACAGAAATGTTCGTCTGGTTGGAGGACAGCTGAAAACATGGAGTTATTTGTGGTGTAGTGGAGCCTATATGCGGTAATCGATCAGATTATGTCAAAATGATGAAGAGCTGGCACCGACGCTATCTACGTAAAACAGTTTCTACAGAACATTGGTAAAAACTGGCTAAGTGCAAGTCGGAATGAAGATTTCCGTACCATCTTAGTAGGGGAGCCCCCTTTAATTGTTAGTAAATGTTGCCGTGTTAGTATACTTTTGAAAACAGTCAACACGTAGTAACAATTCATAACATTGTTAGAGAATGTTACCTCTGCATGCGGTGTGGATGCAACGTTATGTTTAAAAAATAAATACTAGATATTTTATTTATATACTTAAAGAAGTTAGATGCATAGTACTACGCAACGCGCGTTTACGACCCAAATGTATGAACGTGGACGAGGCAAAAGGAGTATGAATGTTAGAATCGTAGCATACCGTTCTATAGTTTTGCCTACCAGCCAGCAACCAGTGTAGTAAAAACCGTGAAAGTCTAAAACGGTGCAAAATCAGTATTGTCTACCTATTAGGGTGCGTTTCCACAGAAGCGGAGCTGCGCGGAGTTCAGCGAAGCAGAGCCGTGTAAATAGGTAGGTGTTTCCACTAAAGCTGCGCAGAGATGAGCGGTGCAGGGCTCAACTGTGTAGTTGGGTGAAGTTGAGCCGAACGGAGCTGAGACAACCGGAGCGGACCAGAGCTGAGACTAGCGGAGCAACAAACAAACAACAAACAAACTCCCACGCTTTACGTCGGGTTAGCCCTCTCAGCCCTGCTCCACCCCGCGCAACCCCGCTCTACCGCGCGCATCCACGCTCCATATACACCGCACAGCCCCGCTTCACCCGGCACCGCTCCACTTCACCCCGCACATCTCCACTAAGCTCGACACCGCTGTGCCCCGCTTATCCGTAAATCTTCTCAACTCTGCTAACACTGTTTCCACTGAATTGGAGGGGAGATGAGATGTGTATTTTGACCAATATGATTGGTCAATTTTTATAAGTCTCTGCTCAGCTCCGCGCAGCTCAGCTTCTGTGGAAACGCACCCTTACAGATCATAAGATACTGCCCGCTGACAGTCAGAGGGACAGATGAACAGCAGAAGCTTAGTAATAGAGACCCGTTCGTAACCTAAAAATGAACATTCACACACGCACATGAGAGTATTAAACTTTACAAGACTTTCATAGAGTGGAAACACACAAAATATCAAAATATTGCTGCAAACATTCCAGTGCCACTTTACCTCCGAATGTTTTAAGACGGACTGAAATTTTAAAAGCGTTGAGTGCAGATTCACCCAAGTGGAAGAAAATATCACAACTTCTTGACGAAAACAACTCAACTTTCAAATAAATAGCTTTTAAAATAGGTTTCGATAATAAAAAACAGCATAAAATAAACAAAATGTAAAAATACAATAGCATCTCAAAACCAGAACACTGAAGTATAAAATCATATTTTATTACTAGCTTCTGCCAGCGGCTTCGCCCGCGTGAAGTTTGATTATTGTCCCATGGGATCTTACTACCGGAATAAAATGTATCCTATGTTTTATGTGGGTCATAGCGTGATGATATAAACGTAAGAGTAAACAAATATAATAATAACAAATCTCCGAACTGCTAAGCTATCGGGAGTTACACGTGTTATTGTGAGTCAACTATAAAAGATAGACATATGCTGTCTTGGGATATTTTTTATATAATTTTATGTGGAATATTTATTTCCGTTATACATGATTTCTATGTAGCTTTAACCATTAAGGCTGCACACGCGACGGAAGCTAAAAAAACCAAGTAACTTCTCCCGTTTTCCCAACATTTCCTTTCACTGCTCTGCTCCTATTAATGGTAGCGTGATGAAAAGTATACTATTACCTGCTCAGGAGTATGTAGAATAATTGTACCAAGTTTCGTTAAAATCCGTCGAGTAGTTTTTTTTTTCTATAAATAACATACAGACAGACAGACAGACAGACAAAAATTTTACTGATTGCATTTTTGGCATCAGTATCGATCACTAATCACCCCCCGATAGTTATTTTGTAAATATATTTCATGTACAGAATTGACCTCTCTACAGATTTATTATAAGTATAGATAGACTAGTAAAGGCAAAGAATAAAGGAATGGAAGTTGTCTAAGAACTCTATATAGAGACGGTTCGTAAAGTATGAGATGTCGAAAGATCTCTAAGAAAAGTTTATCATCTCTACCTGAGAGCTCTCGAAATAGCTCGAAAGTTTATGAAATCTTCCTCGACTGTCTTTATTTTATGAAAAGTTTTACAAGATTGAAATGGATGGTTGAATTCTTATTTCTGTTGAAAAGGTGCATTCACAAACGAATAAAACCAAGTTCCTTGTCTTTTATTTTGAATGGAACCTGTGTTTTTTTCCGCTCGAAATTTTCATATTTTCATTGAACTAATTTTTCCAGAAGAAACCGCTATGTGTTGTACTGTTTTTTTCTTAAAGGTAAATAAAACCTTTGGTGTTATGAAACGTGATAAAAAAAATACTTAAATTTTCCACATGTTTGCAACAAGGTGGAAAAGTTGTCGTGAATTTTCACAGAGGCTCTATTTCAGAAACACAAATCACCACCGATTGGCAAAGGCATATGCATAAAGCATAGACCCCATGACTTCCAATTGATGTCCAGGTTGATCTGCCATCACCTACGAATACCTTCAACATTATTTATCATCATCATCATCTGCCTAGCCTTTTCCCAACTTCGTTGGGGTCGGCTTCCAGTCTAACCGGATGCAGCTGAATACCAGTATTTTACATGGAGCGACTGCCTATCTGACCTCCACAACACAGTTAATACTGGGAAATACGATACCACTTGGTAAGACTGGTGACTTTTTGGGCCAATGACTACCTTCAACATTATTATTGTTATTTTTTATTATCAGCCACTTGTGTCTCACTGCTGGGCAAACGCCTCCCTTCCCTCTATCCACTTATCCCTATCTAGTGCTGTTATATCCACTGTGGAAGGGTTCGACTTTGTCCCGCCATCTCCTTCTTACCCTGCCGCGTAGACGTTTGCTGCTGTTCGGAACCCATTTAGTGGTAGCATTAGCCCACAGGTCCTCCGGCATACGACAGATGTGGCCAGTCCAGTTCCATTTGACCACATCGGCAATTTGATTACCTTAGTCTTCGTCATATTCATCGCGAGTCCGACCTCGAGGCTGGCATTGCTCAGTTGGTCGAGCACTAGGCCTAACTCGGCTGCCGTAGAGGAGAAAAGAACAATATCGTCGGCGAAGCGGAGATTCGTTAGTCTTCTATCGCCCACGATGATGCCCTTGTCCGTCCAATTCAGCATTAAGTAGTGCATAATTAAAAATCTAAGCAGGTTATTGACCTTCCAAAACTTGTTTCAGTTCAAACACATTTTACTATCAACATAGACGACAAAGAAACCACAATAACGCTTAAAATTAGCTTTAAGTTCTAATTTTACCTCATTAATTAGGCTCACACAAACCACACCCACGCTACACCTTCTATAAGGGTGGTTTTACGCTGGTAAATTAAATTATTTATTCTAGAAACTCATTATTTCGCTATGTTTTCATTCCCGGCATAGACTTCGTAGAAAACGGCGGGACGAGCTGGATAATAACAAGAAACCTATTGACCTGTGCATACACGTTTAGTTTTGTCAGATGTTTTGAGCCAGATGTCATTCAAATCCAACATGGCGGACTCCCAAAGATGGCGCGTGTTATTTTTTATACACCCCTGTGTTATGTGCTGAGAAGAAACCGAAAAAAATAACGCCACACCTATATTTAAAAGCTTTTACTATAACGTTATCTCATGTAGATCTCGAGGCTCCTGCGCCATTCTCATCCAAGTTTTTCTCTCGATATCAACCATTGTCTAACAATCTCGCCGCCAATCTGCCAATTATCTAATACAATATAATCAAATTAAACTCAGTGAACCAATATAAACGTGTCCTAATGTATGCAGCTGAACCAAACATAGTGATGTACGGTACCTCGCTTCATTGAGTAGGTACACAGCTAGGTATACGCTATTAGTAGATTCTAGAAACGGGAACATGGCAGTATGAAGCTAATATTGTTCAGCATGATGTTTCGGAGAACAAAGCTAACATAGTATTGCCACAGTTTTGCGTAGTTGCAGTAGGTTCAATTCAGATAGGATTGATAATAGCACTGCAATTATGACATGACATCATTAATGTAGTACCAAGTTAATTAAGTTAATGTATTGCTGCATGTTGTTGCCCGAATGATGTGAACAGGGCGCGCTGTTGGATAACCTTTGGTACGAATTGTTTTGTGAAATGTTTTTTGTCTCATTTTAAAGCATTTCTTATTAGAACAGTCATTGGGGAAATTGGGGAATTTTACCTGGACAGTTTTAAGACGTTTCAAATATACACTGACCCGCTTTGAAAAAGATACCTCCCTACAGAACCTACAATACTGCCGTGAATTTGTACACTGTTTTACGGCGACAATGGTGTAAATTCTGTTGTGCACAACTAAACTTAATTTAGGCTATTGCTATCTTTTTCTCTCCAATAAAACGAGAACAACCATGCAATAACCCTATACAAATAAATGATTCTTAAACGCCACAAAAGTGTGGATAAAAAGGTAATTCCTTTCAAATTCATTTATTCATCAAAAAATTTAGTAAAAAAGCAGCAAAAGTTAAAATTCTCAGTTCGGAAACAGAGTCATTCAGTACTACCAAAGGCGATTAGACGAGCTAAATTAGCAACTCACTTTGTGGTGGAAATGAAGTGAAATGCTGTTAAAATAAAGTTCTAATCAGCTTGCACTACAAAGTGGTTGTTACGTCAGTCACTGCGGGCCAAATAGCGCGACATGAGTGGTTTTGATCGATTTACAAAAAAATATTGATTGGATTATAAATACTAAAATAAAACCGACTTTGCAAAAAAGTTTTTATTTTTCACTTTTTAGTGGTTCACATGTGCTTGATACATGGAAAGTGCATACCGGTACAATTACAACAAGCCCAAACACGACTATGGTACATTGTCTCATTATCTATCGAGTTCCGTGACTCTTGTCTTCATCATCAGATCTGATGGTAGAATGATTCTTATCAAACGCAAATGCTTCACTTGTTGTAGAAAATACCAAAATCGCAACACGTTTTCATATAAAATTTGAAGAGTTCCCTCGATTTCGCCAAGATTCCATCATCAGATCCCAACATGGTGGCTATGGGACCATTTGGAAAGAATACCCTTTCCAACAAAAAAATAATTTTCCAAATCGGTTGGCAAGCGACGGAGTTATGCCCGAACAAACATAAAAAAAAAAAAAATAGAAACATCCGAATTGAGAACCTCCTCCTTTTTTAGAAGTCGGTTAAAAACACTATCATGCTAATATATTGCTTGTAGTTTTTTTTTGCCAAATAATCAGAATGAGCGCATGCATGTTTTTTTTTTGTTTGAAAGATATTTTTAGAGATAAGTTCGTGATTTTTTTTTTTCGAGTCAATTTAATTGTATTATATTTTCAAAACACCGTCTTGCTAGCATTTATCCCGAAGAATATCATACATTTTTCTGGTCTTGTTTATAGCAGTGAATCATATACATTTAGTAATTACAAAACTCGCGTATAGCTCAAGTAATCGCCTTAACACTAAAGTAAGTACTTAAGTGTTAAGTTGTCGCGCACAAAGAAGTTTGTTCTAGTCTAAGTAGCTTAACTGGGCTACGTACCATTAGTACCTAAAAGGGTATAAAAAGGTAGCAAGTAGTGCGTCATACAGCATGAGCTTGTATAAATGTTTACCTTTCAGGACATATAACAGGGGAGGGGCGAGGTCTCCGGGGTAAATGGAGGCTGTTTATAGAACTAACTGTTAAGAGTTGACGTCAGAACCCTCACTTGTATTAGTCCTATAATTCCCCCAGCGCTAGGCAAAGGTGTAGTTATAGTACTTACACCCACATTGCGCCAGTTATGTGTTAAGTATAATGTCATTAAGGTGATTCAATTGGCGTCAACCAGGCACGAGCTCATACTCTGTGGGTGCTTCTAAAAAATTCTTGACAGAAAAACCTAAAGCTGGGAATGAATAGTTGTTTGTACTCGGGACCATTTGACCAAATTAGTCCTGAGAATCTTAAAAATTTAAAGCTAAAATTTAAACACTTATGGAATGGATTATAAAACATATGAAGACGGGTATTTATCGCGAATTTACCTTTAATTTAATACCGACGTTCATATGTCATAATGACACATATGTGTGTGTTCATGTTTTTTAATGTGTTCTGATCGTGAAAGTTTAAAAAAGACTTATGGAATGGAACTTTTAACAACAACATGAAATCTGTGTCCCCCCCGTCAGGGGGGGACGCAGCAGGCGGTACCAGGGCTATGCCCCCTGCCCGCGGAGGCTATACCGGGGCCCGCTTAAGCGGAGCCCGTATTTGGTGGGGCGCTGCCCCTGGGTCCTACTGGGTGCATGATAATCATGCACCCATATGAGTAGATGCACTGATGTACTGTAGGTGTGCTACAGCGCTGTCATACAGCGCTGTTTTCTTCACAGCACCTCGGCGGTCCGTCCCCGCCAGGTGAGACCTCCGGTTACCCGGAGAAGGCCCGGCGGGGGACAACCAGCGACAGAGGTGCCGACTTATAGCGCACCTACAGTTGATGTGTGAGTCCCGTCCGCCCCACTAACCAGAGCTAGCCGGCAGTGGTACGGACTAAGGAATCGACGTGTGTGTGTGGGCGGTATTGTATTGTGTAACACCGCCCATGTGTGCGTGTATCGCAGGCCCTAGGGCCGCGACAACGCGTGAGTCTACGTGTGTGTAGAGAGATGCATGTCTGTTCTTGCTACGTAACATGCCCATATTAACTTGGCCCATGTCACGCAGCTGGGTGAGAGTAGTGTGTGTGGAGTCTATCTGTGCAGGTAAGCTGCGTGTGTCGGGAAAGCAGCTCACCTGGGTCCAGTCCGGTGCAATGGAGAGGCGGCGGAGGGGGGGCGACCGTGCCTTGCAGGGCCGCAGGAAGTCCCTGTCCCGACCGGCCTAGCCTTGGTACATCATGAGTAGCGAGGCCAGGCCGTCCAGGACAACGAGCTCGATGCTCTGGCCCTGCCTGATGGCCTTTATCAGGTCCATCAGTAGGGTAATGGCGCGAGCTGTGAACTCCTTCGTTGTGGTGGCAGGACCGGCGGTTGGGCCGGCAGAGGTGGCGTCTCTCTTGGCGCGGCATTCTGTAACTTGCGCGCGGATTTCTTAAATTCTTTGGGCCGTCGGTCGCGCCAAGTCGGCGCCGGCCGGCTGGCCCTCTGGCAGCTCCGTTTCCGGCCTCGATGGGACCACAATCGGTGCCACAGCCCGCGCCCGGGATGAAGGCAGGTCGCCCGCTTGCTCTCCCTCAGGAGCGGTGGGGGGCTCGGGTGCCTTACCCTTGCCCCCTCGCTTCCTCTTCTTTCCCCTCCGCCGCTTCGAGGAGGGGGGAGCTTCTCCCCTGTTGGTGGGCCCGTTGGCCGCCGCCATCAGCGACTCGCCTTGGGCCTCGGTGGAGGCAATGTCCTTGGGCCTCTCGGTGGCCGTTGTCGGCCGACGTGAGGCGGTAATGGCGGCGGCTGTGCCCGCCCGCCTGTTCGCCCTTATCTCCGCCTGGTACGTCGGGCACTTAAAGTTGTTGGCGGGATGATCGCCCCCACAGTTGGCACACGTGGCTGGTTCGTCACGCGGCCGGGGGCAGTCCCGCGCTGTGTGCCCTTCACCGCAGCGGACGCAGGCGAGCGGTCGGTGGCAGTGGTGCGACGAGTGCCTCCATTTCTGGCACCGGTGGCACTGGGCGGGCCCACGTTTGCCCCGCCAGGCTTCGATTTTGACACCCCTCATGTTCAGGAACACGGAGGTGTCTAAGATCCTGCGTACGTCCGGCGTCCTGCCGAGTACGGCGTGGAACACGCAGCCAGGTCGTCCCAGGCTCGCCTTAATGTGGCGAACGTACTCCGGCTGGTATCCCAACGCGCGGAGCTCCTCCTCGATTTCCGTTGGGGTGGTGTCGGCAGGCAGCCCCCTGATGGCCACCTTGCAGCTTCGCTCCGCCTGCAGTGAGTAGGCAAACCATGATGTGCCATCCTCCTTCTCCAGGCCAGTCAAGTACCGCTGGACCACCCTATATTCGACTTCACTCTCAGGAGTGAAGCGAATTCCAGCGCCGAATGGTCGAGCGCTGGGGGGATGGCCCAGCTTGTCCTTGAGGACCCTGAAGTGGGAGGCCCATCCTGGCAGCTTTTCCACCACAAGCGGAGGATACTTCAGCCGCTTCTGCGGCTTCGGCTTCGGCTGGTTGGCGTCCTTGTTTTCCGTGTCCTGGGAGGCCGCCGGCTGTGAGGGAGAGACAGCTTTAGCCATACTCACCCCTTGCTGGGTCTCCGGACACGTCGGCGTCGGTGGTGGAGAGGGGGGAGGCGTGCGGCGGGTGGCCTCCGCAAAGGTAGGCGACCCGGCGGCGGCCCGCTCCCCCCGCCGCGGTGCGCTCTCGCGCAACGGCGGCGGGTCGGGGCAGTACCGCTTTGCCTCTTCCTCTGGCTCGTCCGTGCTGCGGCGGCGTCTCTGGGGGCGCGGCTCCGGCCATTGGTCGTGGCCGCGCTCCTGTGGCGCCTCCGGTGGTGTCGTTATGGGTGCGCGCCATCCTGTTGCACTCGTTCCAGACTCATCCGACCCTGCGGACATGACCGACATACTCGAGCCGGTTCTCGGCGAGTATGCCGACCACCCGGCCGGAGAGTCATAGGCCGAGGCACGAGGTGGCGCTGGCGAGGCGGGCAGCTGGGGTGTCCGGGCTACCGGGCGCGCTCCAGTCGGCCGCTTGGTGCTGCTGGTGGCGTGCCTCACCGCGGACCCGGCCCCCGAGGGGGCGGTCGACGCGGCGGGGCGTGCAGTAGCGGCGGCAGGTGGGGACGCAGCGGTGCGCCTGGGTGGCGTCAGCGGCGCTGGAGGGCTGCTCGTCGCCACATAAGTCCGTGGCTGGGGTGTGGGCGCACGCACTGGGGGCGCGGGGTCGCGCTCGACCGCACGCGCGGGTGCGGGAACAGCGGTCCGCGTCTGTGGTGCGCGGCTGGTCTTCGACGTAGGTGGGCCCGGAGACTGCATCGGAACCGGACGGAACGAGGTCGGGCGCACGGGTACGGCGTGCGGTCGGCTCGGCGGAGGCATCGGCGCAACACGCGCAGGCGCCGACGTCTTCGACGGGCCGCTCGCAACGGCTGCCCCGCCTCGACCCGCTCCCTCCTCTTCCCTCTTCTCCTCCCGGGCGCCGACGGCTTCCTACTTTTAGATAGTATACTTTACTATAAGTACCTACCTACACCAAATTGTGACAGTTGCAAAAACAGAAGCACGTACGTGCAACCTAAGGTTCTTCCCGGTTGGAGCTTTTGCAGTCAATGGTCGTTTATTTGGCCGCGTAGTGTGCTAGCGCTAGGGCGTAGCGAGGTACGCGCAGGGAGGGGGCAGCTATCCCTCCCCCCCTAGAAGATGCAAAACATAAAGGTCGAGGAAGGAACATAGATGAGTTTTAGTCAGTAAAAGTATGACACCTGAGCGGGAGGAGTCATTTGATGGTTTCCAATCCGAAAAAGAAAAAGTTTATAAGATTGTAGGTACTATGAATGGTTGAATGTAGATTTTCATTTTTAACGTGATCTGTCCCATCGCTCATGCAGGATTAACCTAAAAATATTCTTGGTTTGTTACAAACTTCCCCCCCTTTAAAAAATCCTACCTACGCCCTTGGTGCTAAGTCCGTAAAAGTTACCTGTAGCAAACCATTCATTACTTCATTAAACTCACGTTATAAAACGATGAAGCATGACAAACATAAATATCCATATGCAAACACATTAAACCTGCAGTTTTCATTAATAATAACAAGCAAAACCCACGCGTTTTACTCTAAGACCACCATGCGACACAGCGGTGAGAGACCGCGACGTGGGTGAATGTCCCAGTACCCTTGGCAAGAACACTAATGGAAGCTGTACACTCTTGAACAAGAGCTGTTTAAAAGTGTCCCCTGAGACGCCTCGTAAAAAACCGACATGGAACACTGAAGCTAGATGAACGCTCCTATTTACATTCTCGCACTCGGCTGCCTTGGTATTACTAAGTGAGAGCGAACAGCCATCATAAAGGAAGGTACAATTTCGTAAACTGCAGCAACAAACCCGCCTGATTACAATACTCAAACTCAAAGCATTTATTTCAATTGGACCATTAGAGGGGAGTTACCACTGTTCCAGTGCGGGAAAGAAACAGAGCTATAGAGGACGTCTAGCGCCATCCCTTCCCCACCCTGAAATAAGATTAAAACAATACTCGTTTTAGACGTGATGGTAAGGCACTTTTGACGAGTTACGAGTGCTGGGTATGACCACTGTACAGGTTATCTGTTCAGTCTATATTCGGTATTATTGTACCGAAAAACTAGACTCTAAACAGCAAAGAAAAAAAAGTTGTGTGTGTGTGTGTGTACGTGTGTGATGTGTGTATGTGAGTGTGAATGTGTATGATTGTGATCCTAAAGGGATTGAAATAAATGATTTTAAATTGAATTGAATAGGCTCGCGCTTTACATAACTGGCAAAATGTGGGTGTGAGTTAGGTTTACAGGTTAGCAATCTTCTTACTACTATTATAAATGGAAAAGGGTTATAATCCATCTGTTTTCAATTTCATCCAAATCCTTACAGTAGTTTCTGTTAAAGTATAACAAAAATAGATTTTTACAGACTTTTGCATTTATAATAGTCGTAAGAATATTGCTGGCTAGCATACCTAACTGTTTTGCTGACTGTACACCTCGGCCTAACCCTTCCGGGATACAGGCGTGATTAAAACACTGACACAAAACTTAGAACAAGACATTTTCTGACAAAAAAGCAACACATTATAAAGTACTAGCTTCTGCCAGCGGCTTTGCCCACGTGAAGTTTGATTATTGTCTTATGGGATCATACTACTGGGATAAAAAGTATCCTATGTTTTAATCCAGGTTATAAACTATCTGTGTGCATCATCCAAATCTGTTCAGTAGTATCCGCGTGAAAGCGTAACAAACAAACTTACATTCACATTTATAACATTACTAGCTGACCCGCGCAACTTCGTCTGCGAGTGAGGGTTCGTTTTTTTTTAAATAAAAAGTATCCTATGTTACTTCTAATACCTCCAAGAATATGTGTACAAAGTTTCATGATGATCGGTTGAGCAGTTTTTGCGTGAAAGCGTAACAAACAAACTTACATTCACATTTATATAATAGTAGGGATAGGGATAGGGATAGTAGGATTTTGTAGGGATTATGTACCCCACGTACTCAGGGTCGGCGCAACACATTTTTTTCTTCCATTCTCCCCTGCAACCGTCACGTAATTATTTGCACCTTTATCCTTCATATCCGTCCTATTGTTTATTAAAAAAAAGAAAACAGCAAACAGAATAGTATTCCCAGGTCGTTTAATTATCTAAGTACAAGAAAAGGTTATCGGTGAATGCAGGCAACCCTACATACAACTGAAGTAAGAAAAACTTTCTTATACTTTTCCATTCCTACATCAAGCACAGATGTTTTATACTCAATGCAAAAAGAAAACAAGATCTTAAAACGTCAAGAACATACGACGATGTCCTCTGGTAGTGATGCACGATCCACTCCGATGATTTGTAGTATCGATATATCTATACTAATATTATAAAGCAGAAGAGTTTGTTTGTTTGTTTGTTTGTTTGGTTGAACGCGCTAATCTCAGGAACGACTGGTTCAAATTGAAAAATTATTTTTTGTGTTGGATAGTCCATTTATCGAGGAAGGCTATATAGGTTATAAAACATCACGCTACGACCATTAGGAGCGGAGCAGGAATGAAAAATGTTGCAAAAAGGGGATTTTTTTTTCTTTCGTTTTTCTCTCATATGTGACGCAGACGAAGTTGCGTGGGTCAGCTAGTTTATAATAAACCATTTATTTCAGTTAACAAAAATCCATAGATATATAACACGTCAGGTACATTTTTTTTCAAAAACAAATTATATTCGTAGCGAGACTTCTTATCTCACTCAGTTAAAGAATTGTTTGAAAATAAAAATTAATATTCGATCTACTCTACAATTTTTTATGACATACTAGCTGACCCGGCAAACATTGTTTTGCCATATAAATTATTTCTAGTTAAAAAAAAATGTTAGGGGTAACCCTTATCACTTAGGGGTATGAAAAATAGATAGTAGCCGATTCTCAGACCTACTAATATAAAATTTCATAAAAATCGGTCAAGCCGTTTCAGAGGAGTATGGCAACTAACACTATGACACGAGAATTTTATATATTAGACGAAGAAGAGGAAGAAGAAGAAGATTAAGAGGCTACGTTCACGCCCGACGACGCGGTAATACAAAATCCAATACAAAATGTACGAAATATTTAGTTCTGCCTGTTTTAATAGAGTTTGCACAAATTAGTTTAATGTTGTTTTGTTTTAATTAGAGTAATTAATTAGATAGTATTTATGAAAACGATCCATAATAAGTTTTTTGTAAATGCAAATGCAAATAGAAGTATTCGACCTGTGTCTAAAATCGCATCGCATAGTTACGATCCAGATCGATCCCACTATCGAATCAAATGCAAGTAGATATCGTACATCCCTATTCCCTAGCGGTACGTTCAAAAGGTAAGTAGAAACTAGCGCCCTCTAGCGGAATGTGATAAGACATGACATTATGTAAAAGTAAAATGTCTGAATGCGTCCGACGTTGGTAGGTCCCGACGAGATCCTGGGAGAGTTAGAAGTTTTGATGTAATAAATTGTTTTGGGAAGATCTTGTTACCGGGGAAAAGAAATGACCTAGGTATCTGTAGGTAGGGGATGAAGGTAGATAAGGTTACCGGAGATACCTATACACAGGTCACCGTTAAGATTTACACCACCGTTTTTATCGTGTTGTTCGACTGCACCACCATGGAAACGATTTTTGTCCACTGAAGAATCGACTCGATCGAATCGATTGGTAGTTTCACTTTTTTTTAATTCTCTTCTGTTTTAATCCATCAAGGGTCAAAATGGTCTACACTAATATACAGGCTACTCATTAAAAAGAAAAACAGATTTTATAAGTTTGAATGTAGGGAATCGGAACTTCTGATCTGATCAGAATTAAGATACAGACAGAAATAGAGATTTAATATTATCGAACACTACAAGACATTTTCATCAAGTAATTTTCATCTATTTCTGTTATAACCAGATTTTAGCAACAGACAATATAAATTCTTTGAATACTATAACCCGCTGTTTGAGTCAAATTCATCGAATTTCGTTCAGGCACTTCATGATTATATTATTATTAACACCAATGAAGCAATTTTCTTTGAAGGCCTTTTAGATTCCCTTTTGTTTTACATTTTTTGTATAGCAAGCAACGACCTTTTGTGGGGCCTACGCTGTCTCCCCATACTTTGGTACTAACGCTGTAATGAAACATAATGATTTTGTAATACCAAATGATTTGAAAAAAAGTACCTAACCATGGAGTTTCTTGCCGGTTCTTCTCCATGGAATCGACCAACGCGTACCGTGCACCTTTTTCGACGTTTTATAAGTGCCCATCCAGGCCTATGTGAAATAAAATATTTTGATTTTGATTTCTCGAAATAACTCTTTAGATTTCAATCAAACCCCGAAGCGGTCGTTCAGAAATCTTGACACCACTGGATCAAAAAGATAGTCAAAGGTGAATATTATTATCAATGTATCATATATTTTATGGTGTACATAATAAAGAGTATTCTATCTATCTATCTATCATCTGCCTGCCTTTTCCCAACTTTGTTAGGGTCGGCTTCCAGTCTAACCGCAATTAACCGGATTCTGCTGAATATCACTATTCTACACGGAGCAACTGCCTATTTGAACTCCACCACCCCCTACCTAGGTGTCACACGTTTTTGGGCCACTGACTACCTGTATCGATTGTCAAAGTTCAAAAGTAATGACAGCCGGGACAAACTGCTTTACTTGACGTGCGGTCCGAGGCATGGAGGAAACTCGGTATGTTAGGGGTGGTCACCCATCCACCGACCAACCTAGGCAAGCACGGCTTAACCTAAAGTTCGACACGAGCGGCTGTAATTATTTAGCCACGAGCTCAAAGGTAAGTTTAATCAAAACAGTTTAAGGGGCCGGCGGAGCGTGCATCGTTCATACAAACGTAATACTTACCAAAATAATTTGTAAATTATCAAACGTATTCTTATAAGTGTTTATTTATTTCGATTTTTCGACTCTACCTAAAAAATATGTATAATTTACGATTTGTTTTTGTATATATTAAATACGCACGCTCCGCGGGCCACTTGTGTGCCGTTGATCTAGCGGTCGCAAGCTAGACTACTGACGGACTGCTTAAGGTGTTGGGTACGAAAACCATACTAAAATACATGTTAACATTTTGATTTTTTTGGCAAATAATTCTACAAGCAACATAATTTAGCATCATATTTTTTTAAACCGATTAATAGACTTTTTGTAAATCGATCGAAACCTCTCATTTCGCACTATTCGGCCCGCAGTGACTGACGTTACAACCAGTTTGTAGTGCAACCTGATTAGAACTTTATTCTATCAGTATTTCAAACGAAGTTTGAACCACCACAAATAGAGTTGCTAAAGCTCATGTAGTCCCCTTAATCATAAGTTCTGGTGATATTTGGGTGTACTTTAAGTTACATCGCCAAACCCTTCGGGCAATACACTCGTTAAGTTTATGTAGTTATAAATAACATTATTCACGAACCAAATAATAATAAACACTGATACGTTATGAATATGATAATTATTTGCATAATTTAATTAATATTTAGTAGAACGACGTCACATCGTATTTACCGATTCAGTACACACAACTGATTTGAAGGGAACTATCAACCTACGCAATTAAAATCACAATAACTATATTTAGGTACACCCATAATCCCTGAACGGTTAGGCAGAGATGACGTTATAGTATACACCCACATTTCTCTAGTTTTGAAAAGGCGAAAGCGTCAGGGTAGCAATGCGGATTACGGGACTGTTCGAAAGAGATACCGTGGCCCCGGAACATAAAAGATCGAGGAAGGAACTTGGATGGATTTTAGTCAGCAAAAGTCTGACACTCCCTTCCGCTTTGCCAAGAGCGGAAGGAGTTATTTGATGATTTTTCACCCGAAAAATGGGTCGTTAGTGGAGGTAGATTTAGTCGTTTGGTTGGACCCTGGCTTTAAAACTAAAATAAAAAGCTTGTAAAATTAAATTGTCCCAAAATTCAAATCCTATTTTCCCTAGACAGTAGTATTCTAAAGGGTTTTTAAAAAATAACACCAAACTGATTACAATTTTTCTTCCGTTCCGCCTGGAGCGGGAGGAGTAATTTGATGAAGTCACATCAATGACTTTTTCAAGGCCAAATTTATCCCTAGACTTTTATGAACTTGGAGGGTTGTATTGATGATTTTGATGATTATAATTCTGTAACTACATACGTCTTACAGTCGCGAATGATATTTTAATCAACATACAACCTAGCACTGACCTGCAAATTGCAAAAAATGTAAGAAAATTTGAATTTCGCGGAGCATCCACCTTAAGTCAAAGTTATTGTGATGAACCAGGCACAAACCCAAACTTCAGACTACTACTGCGAAATTCCTAACGGACATACCCACTTATACTTTGGCCTGATAAATTCATAAACCGAAGACACCATTACCTCGTGAACATAAGGGGCATTTAATACCATGTCCTTTGTGTCCTGTGTGGACATGACTGAAGGCGCCGACGTTGGCCTGACAAATGAACCGAAGACCCCATTACCTCGTGAACATAAGGGGCATTTAATACCATGTCCTTTGTGTCCTGTGTGGACATGACTGAAGGCGCCGACGTTGGCCTGACAAATGAACCGAAGACCCCATTACCTCGTGAACATAAGGGGCATTTAATACCATGTCCTTTGTGTCCTGTGTGGACATGACTGAAGGCGCCGACGTTGGCCTGACAAATGAACCGAAGACCCCATTACCTCGTGAACATAAGGGGCATTTAATACCATGTCCTTTGTGTCCTGTGTGGACGTGACTGAAGGCGCCGACGATTAGTTGCTAAGTTCTGGGACGACAATATCAAAAATTGCAAATCTATTTAGTCCGTCCGTTAGAGTATTGGAAAATAATGGCCATGTACTTATTTTTTGTTTTTGTAAATCTATGAATATTTACAAAGAAAAAACGCATCAAAACTCGGGAGTGGGGTCTCGTAACGTCAGAACGCACTAAAAATGATGCCAAGGCGTGACGTATTGACAATTTTAAAAGCGTCGTATCTTCGTCAATTTTCGTTTACGTAACAAAAGAAAGAATATGGGTCAAATATTTATTGATAATCTAACTGACGGACTTATTCGTTTTTTTTTGTCGTCTACCTTATTTAGATTGCCATAAAAGAAAAGGAAGAAGTAGCGCTTCATCATCATAATCATCATCATCAGCCTATAATGTTCCCACTGCTGGGACACGGCCTCCTCTCAATGAGAGGGAATGGGCTATAATCTACCACGCGGGCCCAGTGCGGATTGGTAGATGTCACATGTCTTCGAATTTTTTGGTTCTAGGACATGCCGGTTCCCTCATGATGTTTTCCTTCACCGTTTTTGAGAGCAGCGGTGGTGAAATAAATTACACAAAGTAATGCGCCTGTCTGGGTTCGAACCCACGACTTACTGTTCGTAAGTCGGGGCCGCCACCACTGGGCCACCGGTGCTCGGAGAGAGATAAATATATTTCTTTAATTCCGTTCCTCAGGCGCCACCCGCCATTAGAAGGCATCGATATTACATACATTTTTCTTGATACTTACGCCTGAAATGATACTTTTCTATCTTTCACAGTTAAAGTTTAGTTTTTACATGTCCTAAAAACAAGACGGCATTTGTTTTTCGTTGTTTGAAGAAGTCATACACAAAAGTTATTTTAATGTCACGTACTGGCCGCGGCACTGGTTGGTACGCGACTAAATGAAAGTCCGGCAATTGCCTTGCCTTCATGTTGCCACTAAAGAGCACGGGCAATGTATCTTTAGTTTTATATATCATTGGTAAGAACGCACTAAAAATTATGCCAAGGCGTGACGTATTGACAGGCTATAATCTACCACGCGGGCCCAGTGCGGATTGGTAGATGTCATTATATATCTTCGAATTTTTGGTTATAGGACATGCCGGTTTCCTCACGATGTTTTCCTTCACCGTTTTGAGAGCAGCGGTGATGAAATAAATTACACAAAGTAATTCGCTTTGGTATAAACATATTTTTAACAACCTAACAAAACAGTTTTCAATTTGTAATCCCGGAAAATCTCCAATTAATTCCCAATCAATACGTGGATCTCTTTTACAAAACAAATTCGTCTATGTTTAGGCAGTGGAACAAATCGTATAGGTATCTTTGGCAAAATAAATAACACATGAAAATCCGAGATCCCTTTTTGATTAAATTCTTTCCCGAATTGGAAACTCCCAATAACAATTGAAAAGAAATGTAAGCAACCAAAAAACGTGTGTGGATTTAGGATATATTTTACAAGATTAGTACATTTTTTGAGGTACAAAGCTGTAAATGGTCGTATAATTATCATTATCATCTCCCGGTCCTAGTCCCATTCTATTTGCCGGCGCAACACGTTTTCCTCTTCCATTTCCCCCTGTCAGACGACATAGCATCATTTACTCGTTTCTTTTTCTCTTTTTCATAGCTAATGGTCGTTTATAAAAGTAGGTAGGTAATATCTTCCCCAGGAGCCTACGATTGAACTTTGGCGGAGACCTTTTGCTCCACGATTCTGCAGCAGCGAGTATTCTTATAAGTTTTCTCTTTGTAGGAATATATATTTTGTTGGAATTAAAAAAAAAACTATAGTGGGAGGATATTCACGCGGATAATGTCAATTAAGCAGAACTCCAACGTCGTAAAAAATCCTGTACCTGAAATCCTGAACAACAAACTCAAAAAAGTCTTGGGTTTTATGTTCGCGTCTGGATTCAGGAGCTTTTCCTTAGCAATCAGGGTTTCTGTTTAATGGCAAACTGGTGAAATGTGAGTTTACAAAGTGTTGTTACTTGTTTACTTGCTGATATAAGCAAAAGATTTACCTATAGACTGAACCTATAGACGACAAGCTATAATGTTTGTAAACAAAGAATTTCTACCAAGTTACGTAGACAAATCAATCAACAATAAATAATCCCAAATTCAATCAACTCAATTTATCATACGTGTAATACATAACGAGCAATTTCACTTGGTCGGGTTATATTTTAGCGATATAAAGAGCTGTCGTGTAATGTTTTGTGGTACCTATTGGAACGCATCTGACATCATGGAACGTAAACATTTGGGACAACAAGTAGATAAGTTCACGCTGACGGACGCTGTCAATATTTTTTTTCATTTGATCCAAAGGTTGCCAACCTGGATGTGTGTTTACAAAAATTATAGCTTCTCGAGGCGGGGACTATACGTACCTCCGAAAACCAAAAACAAGCACCTGCCTTGCCAACCTGATTAACCAATATTTTCCATTGCAGTTACCGACATGCGCACACACTTGATTCCTTGAACTTTTTATTGAATATAGAAAGAGTAGGTTATTTTCATCGCAAAAGAAGATATTAAACGGAAATGGAAAACGTGACTGGCATGCAGACAGCGACTTTGTAACGCCGGAGACGACGAAAACTCTTTTCTTTAAGAAATAACGGTTATTTAAATGTTGTTATTGTTACAAGACTTCTAGAAGACACGTGGTCGAAAGGGCATCCTAGTCTTCACCTAATGAGCATCTTTACGAATTTCAAAATTGTCTTATCTTTTTTGCAATTTGTCACTGTCTTGCTGTATCTTGAAAAAAATAATGAATACTGTGCTACGGATCTTCCAATTAAACAACTTTCTCTATGGGACCACCATCGTAATCGTAAAAAAAATATGAGCTGTCTCATACATTTGGTCGAGTTTTGTATGGGCCGTAGATTATTATTTAGCGATTACGATGGTGGTCGGAGCTCGTGACTAAATAATAACAGCTGCTCGGGCTGAACTTTAGGTTGAGCCGTGCTGCCTAGGTCGTCCGTTCCACCTAGTTACATTGTAGTTACATTGATGTAACTAGCTGGACATTTTTATTCCAAGTAGTTACATTATTTAAAAAATTAACTTTAACGTAACTAATGAGACTTTTTTGTTCCACCTAGTTACATCGTAGATAGGTACCATCGTCGGTTCAAAAGATATATTAGTTAGCTCTCGTGAGTCATGTACTCCTAGTACTTTCATGCTCATGGCAACCAACGTCTTAATGAACTTACTTAATGAAACCTCTTTGGTGAGGAATATGCGATGCGATGCGTTGCGCTGCGTTGCGTCGTCGCAGCGTCGTACAATCACTGTCAAAATGGCAATGCACAACAGTGATTGTATGGCGCAACGCACTAGTGGGGTAGTGATTTGTATGTAGGATGACGTTTGCGGCGCCGCTCCGTCGTTCACATGTTTTCACATGTTGTTCAACTTCACATGTTTGTTTAAGTATGTATGTGGCGTACAAATCTTGCAAGCCTAATTTGACACACACTAACGGCTTCGCGATTTTCTTTTAAATAAAATCTTGTCGTGAGAATGTTTTTCTATTAATTTTGTTTTATTTAAAGGATGACACAATGCTAAAATTAAAACCTCATATCAATAACTGTCAGCCCGATGATGTACAAAATACTATTGATATAATTATCAATGAGGATTGTTTAAAAGCCGTGGATGGTAGAGAACCAGCACCAAAAGTTTTTAATAAAGCATTGCAACATATTAATAAGAAGGGTTATAATATGGCTGCTAAAAAGCCAGTACCATCTTTTAAAAATAAAAAATCTGCTATTTACAAAAGAAGGAATGAAAAAGGCGGTGTGAAAAAAACTTCCACTAGAAATATAGAGGAAGTGGAAGTGCCCCATCAATTCAATTCATTTTTACTGGCGGACTACAAAAATGATAACATGCGTATCATAATATTCTGTTCGCAACATGTAAGACAGTATATTAAGACCGTTACATTTTATGGACGGTACGTTTAAAACTTGCCCAATGCCGTTCCGTCAACTATTTACCATTCCTGGCGGTGTTGTAAGTGACATTAATAATACAAATATTTCCAATGATTTCTGCCTTTATGACACATTAAAACAAGGAAGCGTATATTATATTATTTCATTTAATTAAAGCACAATTAAATGATTGGAAGCCACAGAAAATAATGATAGGTTTTGAAGAGGGAATAATTGCAGCGCTCAGAGAAATTAACACTGTTCACGAAATAAAAGGTTATCACTTCCATCATTACAATAGTTTGAAACGCAAAGCAAAGCAAATGGGTATATTTAAGGATAAAAGTCACAAAATTATAGTTTTACTCTGCAGCAGTCTAGCATATTTACCAGAAGAGGAAATATTATCAGTTTGGAATTACATTAAGAGTAAATTGTACTAGAAGATGATCGAATAGAACTTGAACAGTTTCAACATTATTTTGAAAAATTTTGGCTAAAAGAAAAAATGGTGAAA
Organism: Xestia c-nigrum; assembly: GCA_916618015.1. NCBI lineage: Eukaryota > Metazoa > Arthropoda > Insecta > Lepidoptera > Noctuidae > Xestia > Xestia c-nigrum. The sequence goes on from OU745246.1 coordinate 23,613,170, forward strand.
ATGTGGTGTAACTATGGTGAGCTACATCGAACAAACAATGTCGTGGAAGGATGGAATTTTAAAATGACTACTAAAGTGTATGTAGTGCAGCCCCGACTTACGAAAAGTAAGTAAGTCGTGGGTTCGAACCCAGACAGGCGCATTACTTTGTGTGATTTATTTCATCACCACTGCTCTGAAAGCGGTTAAGGAAAACATTGTCAAGACATCAGCATGTTCTGGAAGAAGGCCGGAAAGACCTGGAAGAAGACCGGGAAGACCTGGAAAAAGACCGGGAAGGAGACCTGGAAATAGACCAGGAAGACCTGGATAAAGACCGGGAAGAAGATCTGGAAGAAGACCGGGAAGACCTGGAAGAAGACCGGGAAGAAGACCTGGAAGAAGACCGGGAAGAAGACCTGAAAGAAGACCGGGAAGACCTGGAGGAAGACCGAGAAGACCTGGAAGAATACCAGGCGGAAGACCTGGAAGAAGACCGGGAAAAATACTTGGAGGAAAACCGGGAAGACCTGGAAGAATACCAGGAAGAAGACCTGGAGGAAAACCGGGAAGACCTGGAAGAATAACAGGAAGAAGACCTGGAAGAAGACCGAGAAGAAGACCTGGAAGAAGACGAAGAAGACCTGGAAGGAGACCGGGAAGACCTAGAAGAAGACCGGGAAGACCGGGAAAAACACCGGAAAAACCTGGAAGAAGACCGAGAATACCAGGAAGAAGACCGGGAAGACCTGGAACAAGACTGGGAAGACCGGGAAAAAGCCCGGGAAGACTGAGAAGAAAACCGGGAAGACCGGGAAGGAGTCCAGGAAAACCGGGAAGACCGTAAAGAAGACCGACAAGACAGGGAAGACCGGAAAGACCTGGAAGAAGACCGGGAAGACCGGGAAGAAGCGGGAAGAACGGAAAGAATGGGAAGATACGTTCGTATGGTTCTTTCGGAAATCTGTCATTTATCTGTCATTTTGTCGATTGTCAGGATGGAAAAGAGCTTTGTCGAGTCTTGGTAGACTAGAGATAGAGCGCCATGCTACGCCGGCTGGAAGAAGACCGGGAAGACCTGGAAGAAGACCGGGCAGAAGACCGGGAAGACCTGGAAGAAGACCGGGCAGAAGACCGGGAAAACCTGGAAGAAGACCGGGAAGACCGGGAAGAAGACCGGGAAGAACGGGAAGACCGGGAAGAAGACCTGGAATACGACCGAGAAGTGCTGGAAGAAGACTTTGAAGTTCAGGAAGAAGACCGGAAAGACCTGGAAGAAGACCGGGAAGAAGACCTGGAATAAGACCGGGAAGAAGACCTGGAATAAGACCGGGAAGTCCTGGAAGAAGACAGGGAAGTTCTGGAAGCAGACCTCGAAGAAGACCGGGAAGACCAGGAAGATGAACGGGAAGACCGGGAAGAAGACTGGGAAGACCGGGAAGACCTGGACCTTTTGTTTTGCATTTTTGACACTAAGTGTAAGAACTGGAAAAAGACCGGGTAGACCTGGAAGAAGACCGGAAAGACTGAGAAGAACGTAACTATACGATACCTCATTTTTATGGATAAAATGCACATCGGTCTTCCCGGTCTTCCCGTTCTTCCCGTTCTTTACGATCTTCCCGTTCTTCCCGGTCTTTTCCCACGTCTTCCCAGTCTTCTTCCCGGTCTTCCCGGTCTTCCCGGTCTGCTTCCCGGTCTTCCCGGTCTGCTTCCCGGTCTTCCCGGACTTCCCGTTCCTCCCGTTCTTCCCGGTCATCGTCCTGGAGTCCCGGTCTTCTTCCAAGTCTTCCTGGTCTTTTTCCAGTTCTTACACGTAGTGTCAAAAATGCAAAACAAAAGCGTGTCAACAAAGAAAGCAACAGATAGTGCCAAATAAGCCGGTGCAGGGTGTCAGAATTCAGAAATAAAATCGTATGGACGCGCACGAGTGACTACGCGGCTGGCAGTACCGTTTTGTAAGGACCTAGGACCTAGGACACTTGTGTGATGCTATTAGGAAACTCGCCTTCGGCTCGTTACTTAAACCCACACTCGTGTTGTAATGCCCTTCATTATGCACAGTCGCATAAACTACTATAGTGAGAGATTACAACCGAACGTATTTGACAATGTTACGGTGACATTAGATGGTAATGTGCATTTTATTCATAAAAAAGAGGTATCGTATAGTTACGTTCTTCCAGGTATTCCCGTTCTTCCCGGTCTTCCCGATCATCCCGGTCTTCTTCCCGGTCTTCCCGTTCTTCCCGCTTCTTCCCGGTCTTTCCGGTCTTACCGGTCTTCTTCCCGGTCTTCCCGATCTCCTTCCCTGTCTTCCCGGTCTTTTACAGGTCTTCCCAGGCTTCTTCCCGGTCTTCCCGTTCTTCCCGGTCTTCACATTCTTCCCTTCTTCTCGTTCTTCTCGGTCTTCTTCCAGGTCTTCCTCCCAGTCTTCCAGGTCTTCCCGGTTTTCTTCCCGGTCTGCTTACCGGTCTTCCCGGTCTTATTCCCAGTCTTCCCGGTCTTCTGCCCGGACTTCTTCCCGGTCTTCCCGGTCTTCTGCCCGGACTTCTTCTTTTTGGTTTGCTCCGTCGTCGCACCGCACCGCCAACGCATCGTGTGGCCTCGCTCTTATTTGTCAAAAAGCGATATACCAGCTATTTTTTAAATCTTTTATTAAACTTCACATGTTTGTTTAAGTATGTATGTGGCGTACAAATCTTGCAAGCCTAATTTGACACACACTAACGGATTCGCGATTTTCTTTTATTTTGTGCGTTTAAATAAAATCTTGTCGTGAGAATGCTTTTTCTATTAATTTTGTTTTATTTAAAGGATGACACAATGCTAATATTAAAACCTCATATCAATAACTGTCAGCCCGATGATGTACAAAATACTATTCATATAATAATCAATGAGGCTTGTTTAGAAGCCGTGGATGGTAGAGAACCAGCACCAAAAGTTTTTAATAAAGCATTGCAACATATTAATGAGAAGGGTTATAATTAGGCTGCTAAAAAGCCAGCGCCATCTTTTAAAAATAAAAAAATCAGCTATTTACATAAGAAGGAATGAAAAAGCCGGTGTGAAAAAAACTTCCACTAGAAATATAGAGAATTCAATTCATTTTTACTGGCGGACTATAAAAATGGTAACATGCGTATCATAATATTCTGTTCGCAACATGTAAGACAGTATATTAAGACCGTTATATTTTATGGACGGTACGTTTAAAACTTGCCCAACGCCGTTCCGTCAACAATTTACCATTCCTGCCGGTGTTGTAAGTGACATTAATAATACAAATATTATACCAATGATTTCTGCCTTTATGACACATCAAAACAAGGAAGCGTATATTATATTATTTCATTTAATTAAAGCACAATTAAATGATTGGAAGCCACAGAAAATAATGGTAGATTTTGAAGAGGGAATAATTGCAGCGCTCAGAGAGATTAACACTGTGCACGAAATAAAAGGTTGTCACTTCCATCATTACAATAGTTTGAAACGCAAAGCAAAGCAAAGTCACAAAATTATAGTTTTACTCTGCAGTAGTCTAGTATATTTACCGGAAGAGGAAATATTATCAGTTTGGAATTACATAAACAGTGAAATTGTACTAGAAGATGATCGAATAGAACTTGAACAGTTTCAACATTATTTTGAAAAAAATTGGCTAAAAGAAAAAATGGTGAAAATGTGGTGGTGTAACTATGGAGAGCTACATCGAACAATGTCGTGGAAGGATGGAATTTTAAAATTAATACTAAAGTGTATGTAGTGCAGCCCCGACTTACGAAAACTGCCCGGTTCCTATAAACAACGGTTCGTTATTGGTCAAAAGGTACCATTCGTTTTTCGAACCCAGACAGGCGCATTACTTTGTGTGATTTATTTCATCACCACTGCTCTCAAAGCGGTTAAGGAAAACATTGTGAAGAAATCAGCATGTTCTGGAAGAAGGCCGGGAAGACCTGGAAGAAGACCGGGAAGACCTAGAAAAAGACCGGGAGCACCTGGAAGAAGACCGGGCAGACCTGGAAGAAGGCCGGGAAGACCTGGAAAAAGACCGGGAAGACCTAGAAGACCGGGAAGACCTGGAAGAAGACTGGGCAGACCTGGAAGAAGACCGGGAAGACCTGGAAGAAGACCGGGGAGACCGGGAAGAAGACCTGGAAGAAGACTGGGAAGACCTGGAAGAAGACCGGGAAGACCTGGAAGAAGACCTGGAAAAAGACTGGGAAGAAGACCTGGAAGAAGACTGGGAAGAACTGGAAGAAGACCGGGAAGACCTGGAAGAAGACCGGGAAGACCTGGAAGAAGTTCGGGAAGACCTGGAAGAAGTTCGGGAAGACCGGGAAGACCTGGAAGAAGACCGGGAAGACCTGGAAGAAGACCGGGAAGAAGACCTGGAAAAAGACCGGGAAGAAGACCTGGAAGAAGACCGGGAAGACCTGGAAGAAGACCGGGAAGACCTGGAAGAAGTTCGGGAAAACCGGGAAGACCTGGAGGAAGACCGGGAAGACCTGGAAGAAGACCGGGAAGAAGACCTGGAAAAAGACTGGGAAGAAGACCTGGAAGAAGACTGGGAAGACCTGGAAGAAGACCGGGAAGACCTGGAAGAAGACGGGGAAGACCTGGAAGAAGACCGGGAAGAAGACCTGGAAAAAGACCGGGAAGAAGACCTGGAAGAAGACCGGGAAGACCTGGAAGAAGACCGGGAAGACCTGGAAGATGTTCGGGAAGACCGGGAAGACCTGGAGGAAGACCGGGAAAAAGACCGGGAGGAACGGGAAGACCGGGAATACTGAGAAGACCGGGAAGGAGACCTGGAAGAAGACCGGGAAGACCTGGAAGAAGACCAGGAAGACGACCGGGAAGACTGAGAAGACAGGAAAGAAGCGGGAACAACGGTAAGAACGGAAAGAATGGGAAGACCGGGAAGAAGACCGGGAAGACCTGGTAGAAGACCGGGAAGACCTGGAAGAAGACCGGGGAGACCTGAAAGAAGACCGGGAAGAAGACCTGAAAGAAGACCGGGAAGACCTGGAGGAAGACCGGGAAGACCTCGAAGAAGACCGGGAAGGAAACCTGGAAGAAGACCGGGAAGACCTGGAAGAAGACCGGGAAGACCTGGAGGAAGACCGGGAAGACCTCGTAGAAGACCAGGAAGGAGACCTGGAAGAACACCGGGAAGACCTGGAAGAAGACCGGGAAGACCTGGAAGAAAACCTAGAAGAAGACCAGGAAGAAGACCGGGGCGAAGACCAGGAAGACCTGGAAGAACACCGGGAAGACCTGGAAGAAAACCGGGAAGACCTGGAAGAAGACCGGGAAGACCTGGAAGAAAACCTAGAAGAAGACCAGGAAGAAGACCGGGGCGAAGACCAGGAAGACCTGGAAGAACACCGGGAAGATCTGGAAGAAAACCGGGAAGACCTGGAAGAAGACCGGGAAGAAGACTGGAAGAAGACCGGGAAGAACGTGATAATACAGGGTGTAAACCACCTCATCACAAAGCCGTCAAGCATTCTGTACATCAAACTAAGTAACTTTACGCAAAAAATATTGCTGGGAAACAACTTTTTTTTTTGAGGTCATAAATCATGTTGGTAGAACTCAATTTAACGCACTTAAAACATTGTGCTGATGGATGGATTTAATAGTACGGGGGAGATAGACGTGTTTAAAGTAAAATCTTGTACTAAAAAAAAAACTTGTCTTAAAGGTTGAACTTTGACCCCCATTAACTCCGTAACTAGAAGGTTCCCAGGTATGATGTAGACCAAAAAAATGATGGCAATGATGGGGTGGACGAGTGCCTTTCGGCTTCGTGAAGAGGTGTTTTACACCCTTTATGTCTAATGTTGATCCGACCTTTAAGTAATTGCTGTATCATGCAAAATTTGAAGTAAATCCATGCCGTACTTTTTAAGTTTAGCCTGGACATACATACAGACAGACAGACAAACAGACAGACAAACAGACAAACAGACATAGAAACAGACAAACAGACAAACTGACAAACAGACACACAGACATCCAGACATACAGACATACAGTTATACAGACAAACAGACATACAGACAAACAGACAAAGTATCAAATACGATATCGACAATTACTCATTCTATCTGGTTCTACTATACGTACTTTCTATTTCTGCCGTAACTCTCTGCTTACCTAGGTCCTTACAAAACGGTACTGCCAACTGCGTAGTCACTCGTGCGCGTCCATACGATTTTAGTTCTGAATTCTGACACTCGTGCACCGGCTTATTTGGCACTATCTGTTGCTTTCTTTGTTGACATGCTTTTGTTTTGCATTTTTGACACTACGTGTAAGAACTGGAAAAAGACCGGGAAGACCTGGAAGAAGACCGGGAAGACCTGGAAGAAGACCGGGAAGAAGACCTGGAAGGAGACCGAGAAGACCTGGAAGAAGACCGGGAAGACCTGGAAGAAAACCTGGAAGAAGACCAGGAAGAAGAACGAGAAGACCTGGAAGAAAACCTGGAAGAAGACCGGGAAGAAGACCGGGAAGACCTGGGAGAAGACCGGGAAGACCTGGAACAAGACCGGGAAGGAAACCAGGAAGAAGACCGGGAAGACCTGGAAGAAAACCGGGAAGACCTGGAAGAAGACCGGGAAGACCTGGAAGAAGACCAGGAAGAAGTCCTGGAAGAAGACCAGGGAGAAGACCGGGAAGAAGACCTGGAAGAAGACCGGGAAGAAGACCTGGAAGAAGACCGGGAAGACCTCGAAGAAGACCGGGAAGACCTGGAAGAAGGCCAGGAAGAAGACCGGGAAGGACCTGGAAGAAGACCGGGAAGACCTGGAAGAAGACCGGGAAGAAATCCTGGAAGAAGACCGGGAATACCTGGAATAAGACCGGCAAGAACTAGAAGACCGGGAAGACTGAGAAGACCGGGAAGAGCGGGAAGACCGGGAAGACCGAGAAGACCGGGAAGACCTGGAAGAAGACCGGGGAGACCTGGAAGAAGACCGGGAAGACCTGGAAGAAGACCGGGAAGACCTGGAAGAAAACCTGGAATAAGACCAGGAAAAAGACCGGGAAGAAGACCGGGAAGACCTGGAAGAACACTAGTGCGTTGCGCCATACAATCACTGTCGTGCATTGCCATTTTGGCAGTGATTGTACGACGCTGCGACGACGCAACGCAGCGCAACGCATCGTGTGGCCTCGCTCTTATCGATAGCTATATGACTGCGTTGCGTTCGAATGAAATCGTCATAAGATGTAACTTAGACATAAATTCCAAACTCGATAGTCATATTTATAATAAAACAGCCTTATTCAAATAACAATAAAGATTTCCCTACTTTGAAATGGTTTTTATTTAATCATCCTTATATCTACTTAAATTCTACTTTTTTAATCATCATTATTTACATTACATATACCTCGTAGTCATTATTCATAATGAAGCGACGCGCGACGTCGTCCGTAATAACAAAACACAAAGGCTGGCTAACCGACCAGGCATTATATGACCTAAAAGAATGGTTTTAGATAATTTTGTATGATTGTTATGTATTGTTTGTTCATTCTTAATTTACTTATTTTAATTTATGAATGTATTTTATGATAATTTTTAATGGGTTTTTAGTAATTTTTAATAAGTTTACTTATGTGTCGGATTTGTTAATGTGATCATGATTTGTGTTTTTTACTTTTTATAAAACTGACCTGTAATTCCAAATAATTATTAATAAATAAACTAAACTAAACTAAACTAATAACATGTTTCGAAATCGCAACGAGCTCGCTGCGCACTCGCCCCGCTTTCCACTCGCTCGCAACTCATTAGTGTGATAAAGCCGATCGGATTCATATTTTAATCAACTTACAATCTGGTACACTGGCCTGTAAATTGAAAAAAAACTAAGAAAATTGGAATTTCGCGGGCTAACCTGGCACTTCTACCTTTGTATTACACTAGCTTTGCCCGCGACTTCGATCAATTGAACTTCCCGCTTTCAACATTTCTTATTGCTGCTCCGCTCTTATTGGTCATGGCGTGATGTTGTATAGCCTATAGCCTTCCTCGATAAATGGACTATCCAACGCAAAAAGAATTTTTCAATTCGAACCGGCAGTTCCTGAGATTAGCGCGTTCAACCAAACAAATAAACAAACAAAACAAACTCTTCTGCTTTATAATTAGCTTCTTGGTTAATTTACATATATTACCTATATACCTACTAATATTAGAGGAAAGATTTGTATTTTTGTAAGCAACGAATAAACCTAAAAACTACTGGACCGACTTGCGAAATTCTGCCAGCCAATGTATAGCTACATTATCAGCGAGTAACACAGGCTATGTTTTATCCCCGTAGGTACTCCTACGTTACGGGAACGGGAACAACTCGGGTGAACCCCATGACGCCCGCTAGTACGTTTATAAAGGGGTTCGGGCATTTTGGTCCTTAGGACCAATAGATTTGAGGTGTATATCGATGGATAGCTCTTTTCTAGAGAAACAATAGTTATTATGGGGTGACATTTCGGTTTGTTGTCCAATTCGAGATGTCAGCTTATAAAGTATGTGTTTTCAGTATCTCAGATAGTACGCCACAAAACAGTAAAATACGCATTGTGTAGTGATTACCAAGAAATGTTTAGTTTATTTTTTGGAGATCATGGTTAAATAATAACAGCCGCTCGGGTCGATTTTTAGGTTAAGCCGTGCTTGGCTAGGTTGGTCTGTGGAAGGGTCACCGGATACCGGAACAATCTTTAAAAGCAGTCAGTGGCCCAAAAAATCAGACAACCAGTCTCACCTAGGGATGTCGTATTACTCAGTACTAACACGTTCGAGTTCCACGGAGGAAACTCGGTATGGAAGGGTGGTCACCCATCCACAGACCAACCCAGGCAAGCACGGCTTACCTTAAAGATCGACCCAAACGGCTGTTATTATGTTGCCACGAGCTCTTCCTAAAATGAAAGAGTTGTTTTATTTTAAACAAATTGTAATGAAAGTAGAATTGATGCGGAAAGGCTTGAGCAGGAGTGGTATGTAGTGCTATGTTGGTTCCTACGTTGACTTCATCTCAGCCGAAAGACGCCCACTGCTGGACATAGGCCTCCCCCAAGTGTCGCCACATTGACCGGTCCCTTGCGACTCGCATCCACCGGATTCCTGCAACCTTTACCAGGTCATCAGTCCACCTAGTGGGAGGTCTTCCAACGCATCGCCTTTCGATTCGCGGTCGCCACTCCAGAACTTTTCGGCCCCAACGGCCATCCGTTCTGCGAGCAATGTTCCCTGCCCACTGCCACTTAAGTTAAGCAATTCTTCGGGTTACGTCGGTGACCTTGGTTCTCTTGCGGATGTCTTCATTTCTGATTCAATCACGCAAGGAAACTCCTACGTTGACTTATGGGAGTGAAAGTTGGGTATATGATCCATAGTCTCTGCCTACCCCTCTGAGAGACAGGCGTGATATATATGTATGTATTTAATTAAAGTAATAAAAATCATGCCCTTATTTTTCACTTTCCAGCAAAAATGAAATACATCCTAACGCATTACGGTAAACCCCAACACATTATTAAAGCTCACGGCCGCCATCTTGAATTTTTTCACATTTTATGTACCCTAAACCACTGAAGCGATTTATACTTTTTATTTAAGATCTAAATCATTAAAATCGGTTCAGTAGTTTGAAACATGTATCAAAAATACTTAGAGATTTAATAAAAAACGGTTAATATTCAAGGTACGCGTACTCCGATCGGACAGCATTTCAGGTCAAGTGCCATACCTATTCGAACTCTATGAGAATATACCTTTCTAACGAAATACTACTCATATTTATTGGGTCCAGGACCAGAGTCCATACATTTGTGCCCATAGTCCTTTACGCCTTTTCCCCTGAGTTAGACAGAAATAAAGAACGCTCCAGTACATCACATGCTACAATCTTCACACGTAGTCCTACTGCAAATTGAAATGATATTGGATTTTTAACTTAGAGGAAGTACCCTGAAAGATTCAGGAGAGACAACCTTTCAGGATTTAGTAATAAGAGCAAATCAGGAAAGGTTTACGTAAGTGGTAAGCTGTAACGCCCCGGTCACGTCCTCGGGTGACACGACTTATTTCGAACGAGACACGCCCGGGTCACGTGAGAACCGACGCCGTCGCGACTTCGTGTGCCACTCTGCAAGTCGCGTCGCGGCTCGTGACAATTTCTAAAAGGTACTTTCATTTATTTTTCCCGCAGTCGCCGTCACACGCGTGTAACTTGTGGCCAGGTGGTAAGGCAACCTTTAGATCGCCGAGGAAAAGTCATTGAAACTTAATTAAATCAGTAATAGTTGAGCCATATTCCTAGAATGATTAATAACCTGACTGAGTCTATAAATATCCGAGCAATCCACGTGCTGCGGCCAAGTGAGGCAGGAACGGCTCGGAGGCGGAAATTGCGAAGCTCGATGTACTGAGGCAAAATATGTACAGGTGTACAGGTGTATGTAGACACGTGTATGTGTTGATGAACTGACGGGTACGTGTTTTGTGTGATGATGTAAATCTTCTACGGAGAAAGGTACTGCGGTATTTCCATTTTCAAAGCTAATAAGACACGGCACGTGTTTGCAAGCGCTTGCAGAGCATGTCTGAGGATTTCGAACCTTGTGAGTGACTGACAAAGTTTACTTTGAATTTTTATTTGTTTGTCATTAGGACATCTAATGATGATGATGATGATGAGGACCCACCATATGTCTGTCCGTACGTCTGTCTGTCCATATGTCCGTCTGCATGTCCGTCTGTCTGTCCATTCGCCTGTCCGTCTGTCTGTCCGTCTGTCTGTCCACCTGTCTGTCCGCCTGTCTGTCCGTCTGTCGGTCCGTCCGTCTGTCCATCTGTCTGTCCGTCTGTCTATCCGTTTGTCTGACCGTATGTCCGTGTATATGTCCGCCTGACCATATGTCTGTCCGTCCGTCTGTCTGTCCATCTGTCTGTCCGTATGTCCGTCTGCATGTCCGTCTGTTTGTCCGTCTGTCTGTCCATCTGCCTGTCCGTCTGCCTGTCCGTCTGTCTGTCCGTCCGTATGTCTGTCCATCTGTCCGTCTGTCCATTAATCTGACACTAGAATATGTGCACGAAACAAAGTTATTTGATACTAATAGCGTTGTCTCTTTTTCACAAAAAACATTTCAAACGCAGTTCAGCCTCAAATTACGCTCTTTCATTCACTTTTAACGATCCAAATGTCGCTGAGCATATTGGACGTCATGGTACGAGTTTGAGCGATGCAGTTTAGGAACCTAAACTAAAATGTCTTGCTTTTGAATCGTTTTTAATTAGATCATGGTAGGCCTCCAGGACTAATCAATAAAACATAGCTATGCTAAACGTAGATGCTTTATATTATCATGACCTACATGACAATCCTACACCTTCCACAAAATAGCAGTACTTTCTACAACCATGAGGTTCCCTGAAATCATGGTACAATAATAGTATGCCTGAAATGAGGCTGAAATGAAATTATGTCTTGTGCCTACCTATGTTACGTCGACTACGTATCTCCATCTAGTTACACGTGTGTAGGTACTTGTAGAACCCACGCATGTGAAGTAATAAGCACAAAACTTACAAAAGCCACGTCGGAACACGCTTCTGAAGTAAATGTTTACCTATTCTTGATCTAAATATTACCTAATTATGCGTGCTTGATCTAAATGCAAGCGATGATGCAATGGTAGTTAACTCACGCGGTGTGGAGGGAAGGAGGGGTCCCCTTGCCCAATGGTACGAGTACCCCTCTCATGAAAAGATAATGTACCATTCCTGTGAAATACCGATTATTATAACCTAACGTTAAAACACTTTATAGGTATTCCCAAAGCGTAGTCGACGGAACCCCGCCACGCGGGGCCCTTACTTCCGAGTGCAAGGTTTAAAGGAACCTAACTAACCTAAAGTGGGGGTGCCCCAAGTCCCGATTATGGGGGCAGAGATAGCTCCGTATTTCAGTTAACAATATTTCGAGAGTTTACAACCTCGCTAGAGAGATTACAATCTAACGTGTTTGACAATTTTACGGTAACATATAGATTTAAAACGTAAGGCTCCGACTTCGTTCAATGCTGCACATGTAGACTCCGTGAGCTGAATTAATTGCAAACCTTAAATCTTCGTTACCAGCTTCCTTTGTTAGGTTAGGTTTGTGAATATCTAGCACTCCCTTATAGATACTTATATGCCCGTTTAGACATTAAATATCTCATTCTTAAAAACACTAAAACGACTTAAGGATTATACTGCATCATACATCGATACTGATAAATGATAAATGATCTTTATTTTGTAAGTAGGTTTTCACAAACACTTTTACAAGTCAATTTTTTTTTTTTAAACTCGATGGGGCCGGTGTTTCGTACCTGACTACTCTGAGAAGAAACAGCCGAAACAAACTCAGAGGTCATAGTCTCTTTTGAAGTCCAGACATAATCTTGCTCAATTCACATGAGGATCATGTAGATATTAGTGTCTGAGATGGTCTTTTGAAGAAAGAACCATACAGATTTGAGTAAACCTGTCCCGTCAGTGCAAGCATTTGTCAGTTATCGTGTAGCTCGACTTATAACACAAGGAGCTCAACGAAACGACGAACAATACCAAAGAAAGGACATTTGGGTAGGTCGCTTATAGAACTCAAACTGTCAGACGGTTGAGGGGTAAAAAAATAAAAATAAAAAAAATGAAACCCACATGGTCCTCACATTCACAAAAAACACACAAAAAATAAAATAAAATTAATAATAATTTACAAAATGAATGTCAATAAAAATACGATATGTCAAATACACATACATAAAACAATAAAAAATAAACTAAAAATGTAAAAAATAATAAAATACTGAACTAAGTATTCATGTCAAGTCATTAAATGTCAAAAGCCACAAGTAAATATTCATGTCAAATACACACACACACACACACACACACACACAAAAATAAACAATAAAGTAAAAAAATATTATCCATTCATGTCAAAGTGTATAAAAGAAAGGAATCAATAATAAACAAGCGAAGTCCGAAATTACTATATTCGCAGAGCAAATTTCATTGGAGCAGCTTAATCCCAAGCCTTTTTATCATTGAGGTAGTGATTAACGTGATAGTAGGCTTTCAGGCATAGCTTCTGTTTTATAAACGATTTGAATTTATTTAGACTAAGCGCTTGAATATGGCTCGGAAGTTTATTGTAAAAACGTATACATTGGCATCTGAACGTTCCCCTATTTTCTTGAGCCTCGTAGCAGGAATAATAAATTTGTGTTTGTTTCTCGTATTTATGTTGTGGATATCACTGTATTTTTTAAACAAATTAATATTTTTGTGTGCGTACAAAAGATTTTCATAAATATACTGAGAGGGCATAGTAAGAATATTAATATCTTTAAATTTTTCTCTGAGGGAGTATCGGGGACTTAATTTATAAATTGAACGAATTGCCCTTTTTTGCAATACAAATATAGTCTGAATATCGGCGGCATTGCCCCACAAGAGGATACCGTACGACATCACGCTGTGGAAATAACTAAAGTAAACTAAACAGGCTGTTTCCAAATCAGTTAAATCACGAATTTTTTTAACGGCGTATGCTGCAGAGCTAAGTTTTTTTGACAATTTGTGTATATGCGGGCCCCACTGAAGCTTGGCATCCAAAGTTATGCCTAAGAACACTGTGCTGTCTTCCGGTTTCAACTCTTCATCCTTGATTACTACACTAGTTTCCACTTGTCTTACATGGGGTATCGTAAACTTAATACATTTGGTTTTTTTCTCATTCAGGAGTAGATTGTTAACATTAAACCAATTAACGACTTTTGCCAGGGCGCTATTAACATCATCCGTAACTAACTGCTGACGTTTAAGTTTAAATAAAAGAGAAGTGTCGTCTGCAAACAATACCATATCATGATTATCCTTTATGAGGTAAGGTAAGTCATTTATATAAATGAGAAATAAAAATGGACCAAGAATTGAGCCCTGGGGTACCCCCATTCTTACTACGGATCCGGGAGATCTTTCCCCGTTAACATCAACTCTCTGAATCCTATCACTCAAATATGAAGTAAGAAGATCCAGAGAGGCGTTACGGACTCCGTAGTGGTGTAGTTTCCTGATTAAAGTTTCATGAAGAACGCAATCGAAAGCCTTGGATAAATCGCAAAAAATTCCCAAAGCATCGAATTTGTCCTCCCAAGCATTATAAATGTGTCCTAAAAGTTCAACACCGGCATCGGTAGTTGAACGACCCCTTGTAAAACCGAACTGTTTTTTATGCAATAACTTATGTTTATTAAAAAAACTTTGCATTTGTTCCAAAATTAATTTTTCAAAAATTTTACTAAATGTTGGTAGTACTGAAATAGGTCTATAATTTGTGGGGTCTGATGTACTACCCGATTTAAATAATGGTATTATTTTACTATATTTCATTAGATCAGGAAACTCACCACGGTCAATACAATCGTTAAATATTACTGCTAAAGAAGGAGCTACAATGTTTATAATAGATTTAGCCACGTCCACAGAATGACCCCATAGATCGGCAGTCTTTTTTACATTTATGGTGTGAAAGATTTTAATTATATCTTTACAGGTTACATAATGAAAGTTAAATTCGGAATCACAGACTGAAACGTTTTCCTTAAGTAAAGACTCGGCAGCAGCAGGTGACGAGTTTAGCGATTTAGTAGTCGATACGGGAATATCCGCAAAGAAATTTTCAAAGGCCGTAGCAACTTGATTGTCTGCATTTAAAACATTATCGCCAATAGCCAGGCTGATGTCACTACTTCGGTTGCAAGACCTTCCCGTTTCGCTATTAATAACGTTCCATGTCATTTTAATTACATTACTACTATTTTTTATTTTTGAACTCAAATAACGTGACTTTGCTATAAAACAAACTTTTTTAAATAATTTAGAATAATTCTTAACATACAAATTAAAATCTACAGTGTTTACATATGTCCGCTCTTCATACAGCTCATACAGTCGTTTTCGACATACCACAACAGCACATCACATGCTGAACATGATCTGTCACATGACGGAGGACATGGAAGATGAGAGTTGGGAGATGGGAGATGGGAGATGGGAGATGGGAGATGGGAGATGGGAGATGGGAGATGGGAGGTGGGAGATCGGAGATCGGAGATCGGAGATCGGAGATGGGAGATGGGAAACCACGGCGAAGTACGTAAGTTACAGTACAGTGATAACAGCGATTTTTTACACATTTCCATGGGCGCCGGCAGCATAGTGCAAGGTCGGAACGTAAAAGAAAATACATTTTCTTTTCCCGTTCCAACTTTGGCCTATACATAGACAAACCAACCATCCGAGCCAGAAAGGAAAAAATTGCGAACTCAAGCAGATTGGATTGTACTATACTTATTAGGGTCGTAGCACACGTATCGGATCGGAAAGGGATCATCACCGCCTCGCTTTTCCCCTTGGCGTCAAACAGGCGTTGGTTAAGTGTGACGACCCCAAATTTATTCGCTTTATCAGCAAATCCCCCTCCACCTCAAGTAGCAAATAAGTAGTCTCTAACAATATTGTTAACTTAGCAATAACTAAATATAAATACATGTTTCATTATAAGAATATTATTACTAGGTATCTTAAATAATCTATCGCTCTTCGTCTAAGTAAAGTTTTTTTAAACTAATCAAGTGTCGATCACTTAATTCGTTCACGTAACGCAACCACGTAACGTAAGCGGAACAGAAGCTTCGGCTCGTCGACTCGGCTACATCTAGGCGACGCCGCGCTTAGGGCTCGTCGACCGCTGGTTGACGGCTGGGCGGCACTAGTTTAATCACTTTTAATCCAAACGTTAACGTAAGCTAGGGTACGGAGAGCCGTAAGCGCAGAGACTGTAAGTCGTCCACGCACCGCACTACGGTTCGTGAACTTGTCCCGAGGCGAGTCGATTACGTTACGATTCCGATTAGTGTGCGTTGCAGTAGGGAGTTTCATGCAAATAATACTGAACGGCTCGAGTTGATACGGTGACGATCCCTTTCCAATCCGATACGTGTGCTACGACCCTTAGCGTTTAGTTTTACTTCAAGCATTCTGACAATAAGATTTGACAGCAGTTGAGACATGACACTTGACAGTGACTCTAGAGATTTCAATTTCAATCGATGTAAAAATATCGATTTTCATCATGATTGACATCGATTGTGGATGAATCAATTCATTTCTATAAAAAAAAAAACATCTGTTCTCGTATGCAAGCTAATATTTTAGATAAAATAGATACTGTTCGTGTTGTTTAGTATGTATTGCGTGCTTATGTTTAGTTATATTCGAAGTCATAAAGTCAGTTAAAACAAAATAATGCAGACAAGCGTTATGAGAAAATTGTATTTTTTTAAAACAAAAACAAAGTATTGATCTTCTACCAAACAATTCATTAATTTTGACCGTGTTGGAAAAATCATTTCGTAAATCGATTACACTGATTCGAGAAACTCTTAAACGTCATTTTTTTTTGCCGATTTGTTTGTGTTGATTGATGGTAAAAGCTGAACAATTTATAGCAGTAACATGAACTTCTTTTCATGGTAGTATAATATTCAAACATCTGATGTTGATTGTTTGCTTGAGCTTGTTGATTACTGATTAGCTTATTACCTTACAGTGACGAACCAATAAAAATTCAGTGAGTTTTCGTCTGTTTACGTTATCAGTACCTAATTTGTCTTCATGACTTGACAATCCCTAGAGTTTTTTACTGTCATGTCGTAATAGGTTAAGTTTACTGTTTCTCGTTTATCTGTTTTATATCATTCATTTGTGATTGTGATGTTTAAGTTGGGACAATCGTGGTTCACGGCTGTGCGAGGCCAGAGCGGTGTTGTAGAGCTGAAGAATTTAAATTACGTATTTAAAAATCAGTTTTGTACCGCCAGTCAAATGAACAACAAATTCAAGCTACCTGAGCGATATGGAAAGGGAGAAAAAAGTGTTTGGTGAGTAAAATATACGGAAATATTTGCGTAATTTATCTCCAATGATGAGTGTAGGCTTTTTAACAGTTAACATAGTTGGAATGTTTCGTTCTTGTTACATAAGCGGCTTTTGAAAGCAATAATGTATAATTTCATAGTCCATGTAATCTAAGTAAACAAGATATTATCAAACACTATAATATTTCGCAAGATAATGATGTACCACTTGTGTAGCAACTACATGAGCATATAGGATGTAGCAATTAATGAGACTAATAATATTATGTTACTACTGTGAATTTATTATAAATTACAGTATAATTTTTCTACAGCAGGGAGATTTCATGTGATGAAATAGTACAAGACTTAGTAAGAACTAAATTAGTTCTTTGTGAGGCAGTTGTATGATGTTGTTGTTCATGTACAGCAGTGGTACATAACAGACAATGCCACAAGGCCTTCTCTACCCTACCTCCACCCCTAAGACAACCCTCTGAGTTCCGACCCCATTTCGTATTTAAAAAAACATTGATTCGATTTTGCAATATGAGGCAAGAATGCTTTACAAACTCCAATTCTTTATTCTAGGGTGGAATACATCCAACTGGCCGCTGAATACAAGCCTGCAGTCAACTTAGGCCAAGGCTTTCCTGACTACCATGCTCCCAAACATGTCACTAAGGCCCTGGGGGAGATTGCAACCAGCGAGAACCCACTGCTGAACCAATACACTAGAGGATTTGTAAGTACCATTCTCAAAAAACATAAATGTCAAAAACAACAAACCAAGACAACAACACACAAACAAAGGATAAAAAATTTACCACTTTTCCTATTAAAGATTTGAGATCTAAATTGGTGCTAAGTTCGGAGGAGGTTACAAAGGAGTTTTTATGTTTTCATAAACTGTTTTTCTTTTAAATATCTGCCTATTCTGTCCTGCTGCTGGGCAAAGACCTCCCCCATGGCTTTCCAATCATGTTTACAATTTGCCCTCTCCAACTAATCCAATAAGAATGAGTCCAGATCGTCACACTAGCATTTCTTGGGCCTATGTGACCTTTCGGGTCAGGCTTCATCCTAGAAAGTCTCTAGGAAACTGGAATGCTTGGGAAATTTTCATAGACAATTATTTGTTTATAACTGTTGAGACTTGATCTTTGACTTTTAATTTACAGGGCCACCCATCGCTCGTACAAAGCTTATCCAAGGTGTACTCGCCACTAGTAGGCAAGAATATAGACCCACAGAATGAGATCCTAGTCACATATGGGGCTTATGAGGCTCTGTACTCAGCTATTCTAGGTGAGAAAACTATTTATTTATTAAATATTAACTTTTGTTTGTGGCTTCACTTTTGTTATGTACCGAAATTAATACGTGGGAACTTTTGAAATGTAACCTAAGGCACTCGGGGCTAATGTAGCCTTCCGTTTATGAAAGATTTCTTGAAAACGAATCATTAATTCCAAAGATTACCCCCTATACATACAAACAATTAATGTTAAGTACCTCTTTATAATATTAGTATAGATACTTCTTATCTTCAATGACTATGCTAAAATTATGTTATCTTATCAATTATTATGCCTAGTACAACAAGTAATAAGAACAGTGATCTCAATTGACGTCAGCTACTCACTGTCAGTGACTACTCAGCTTGTTAAATAACTAAGATTCAAATTGTAAAAAAAGCTTTACCTATCTGAGAATATGTACCATGTCTTAAAAATCCATTGTATTCCATTCTTAACTTTCTAAATCTGTAGCAAAAAACTTATTCGAAGTAGGTACATATTTATTGCAACAATATGACCATATTCAAAGAATAAATAAAAAATTATTAAGTGCCAATTTGGCCTTGGTTTACGATAAGATGAATGTGATAATTAATTCAGAAATTGCATCAACTTGATCTATAACCCTAATACCATGATAAACCATGAGGTTTTCATACCATAAACGAAAGACTATCATCTTTTTATCATCTTTATCTATATGTTTGCTATGTACCCTTTGACCTAGCTGAGATAAGACTGCCCACCACTTCGTCATGGTTTTAATTATTATTATTTAACTAGTGTCCCGCCATAAGGCATACAAAATATCAAAAGTTAAAAAAAAAACATTTTAAGAACTCAAAAGTAGGTATGGTTGACCATTCTAGTTGGTTTACATTTTACCATGTATTTTAGGTTTGAAATGTAAACCAAATCGATTGGTTGACTTACAGTGCGTTCCGAGATAGACTGTAAACGCTATGAGCGTCCATAAACCCGTTCCGAGATACCGTGAGCGCGATCATAAGCGCGATATCGATGTTCCTTGAGTCGTCATACGCGCCATCTTGCGATTACACCGACCATGCCCCAAAGAAATATTACCGTGAGCGCTGTCAAATGACCTAATGACCGATCTTAGCTGTCATAATCGTGAAAACTAAAACGGTACGCAAAATATTGCTGTGAGCGCTGTGAGTGATTATATCATATCTCGGAATGCACGGTGTATCTTCACAATAATTTTAAATTACTTATGTCAAAATTAGATAAACTGTTTATAAAATGTCAAATTCAAAGCCTATAATTCCAGGTCACGTGGATGAGGGTGATGAAGTGATCGTCATAGAACCTTTCTTCGATTGCTATGACTTCATGATCAAGTCAGCGGGAGGAGTCCCTAAGTTCATTGCTCTCAATCCTGTAAGTGTTTCTTACCTTTTTTTTATTTTTTTTTCTTTGTTTTTAAGAAAGAAAGAAAGAAAGAAAAAGCATTTATTAGCCCGACAGGACAACACATAAATAAAAAAAATAATAGTAAAATTGTGATTATAACACTAGTATTTTAGGATGGTGGATGGTGTTTTTTAGGATGAGAAATCATCAATGACTTCTCCCACTCTGGGCGGAGCGGGAGGGAGTGTCAGACTCTTCCTAACAAAAACCCATCCATGTTCCTTCCTCGCCCTTTATATTCCGGGGCCGCGGTATCTCTTTCGAACAGACACCCGCAACAAGGTGTTTCTTACCTCAATATAATAATTGTGACTTGATTATGAAACTCTTCAACTAAACCTCGTTGAGATGTATTTTTTATTGCAAGATGGGCCTCGACCTCAATCACGCCTGATGTAAAGCGATGGATGAGATCTATTATGGAATGAGCGTGCCCAGAAGATTACTATAACAGGCTTCTTAACTGAAAAAATCTAATTAGTCCGTCACTTATTTTTTTTTATTTCACCCGTTTTTGACGTGACAACGTCTTAAATTAGGTTGCGGCTGGGAGTCACTTATGAAAAAGTGTAACGCCCGGTAACGTTACGATGAGTCACCGAACGAGAGAGAGGCCCGCCGAATGCCTTGCGTCTCTCTCCCACTCAACTATGACGTTGTCACGTAAAATCTTCGCCCGTAAAACCGACTTTACAGGCAACCATTTTTTTTTTTTTTTGTTACATAAACCAAAATTGACGAAGATACGACGCTTTTAAAATTCTCAATACGTCATTGTTTGGTATCATTTTAAGTGAGTACTGACGTCACGAGCCCCCACTCCCGAGTTTTGATGCGTTTTATCTTTGTCAATATTCGTTGATTTACAAAAACAAAAAATACGTGTCCATTATTTTCCAATACTTACTCTAACTGACGGACTAAATAGATTAGCAATTTATTGATGGTGGAAACTAGCCTATTGTGTTACTTGGCGTGTAATGAATAATGCCATTTTAATGTTAATAGCCCATAGTTCTGTCTGTCTATCGATTTTCATATAAATTGAGAAACACGCGAGCTCTATAACTGCCGTTTTCTATAACGTACTTATCATAGATATAATAAAGAAGGAGATATGGCGTGGAGTTCAAAATGTATAGAAAACCGATGAAGCCACAGTTGCCCCTCCATAAAGCTAATATTGCACACAGAGCTCTGTCAAAACAATACTACGAACAAGTGCACACACGCGCCATCGATAACTCTGTCATTTAAATACAAACCTTATTTGTTAAATTACAGCGTACTTTTTCCGTATAATTTACTCACACTAAAACAATTATCATTGTGTGTTGTCGGGACACGGGGGCGGATACGACACAGTGCTTGACTAAATCGAAGAGTTATCGATAAATATATCGATTATTTTTATAAAGGATTTGGAAATAAAGTAAATAAAAATAATATGAAACCTACCAACATTATTCAATGAATAAAAATACTTTAAAATCAATTAAAAATCAAATGACACAGTTACACGTAGTTCAAAATCAAAATCAAAGCATTTATTTCAATTAGGCCAGTTACAGGCTCTTTTGAATTGTCAAAGAGAAAAAGAAAATTAAGCATAGAACCACATCGGCCTGCCAACCGGATTACAAGAGTTAACAAATTTAAAAAAAATGTGAAATAGTAATAAAACAATTCGCAGTCCACTTTCTTGTCGACAGACTTTGTCAAACCTCCACGAGCACATCACTAGCTCGCGCTGAAATACGGCGGACCGGAGCAGCGGACGCACCATGCGACATGACGGCTTAATGATGTTTCGTTATGTCAGGTGTACATTGCTCGTTCAGTCACTCAGTGACAGACTAAGGTGGTTGTAAAAGAGCAATGTATTTAATGCAAACATAATACAGTCGGAGTAATACAAGAAAACATAAATCAAGTAGTACAAGTCAGATATATTTTAGGGATTATGGTTTTTCGTGATTTTTAAGACAAATATTGTAAAATACTTGTTCTAACTTGTGGTAACTGATGCCCTGTCTTCTAAAGTTTTTGTCTTGGCTTCTATTTTTGCACGAAACCACCGAACAAGACGTCATAATCGTTTTTTTTACGAACGCGGTTGACGACACACTAACTCGCGGTTACGGCCATTTTTTCAATAGCTGAGCGACGCGGCCAGCTCCACGTGGTCACCGACACGCCCCCTTGCCACTTCTCCTGTTTTTAATATTTCTGTGGTACTTATGTATAACTGTTCGTTAATATGCAAAGGGCAATGGAGAGGGCTGTGCTCAGAGTTTCCTTGCGTGATCGAATCAGAAATGAAGACATCCGCAAGAGAACCAAGGTTAGCGACGTAGCCCGAAGAATTACCAAACTTAAGTGGCAGTAGGCAGGGCACATTGCCCGCAGAACGTACGACCGATGGGGCCGAAAAGTTCTGGATTGGCGACCGCAAACCGGAAGACGATGCGATGGAAGACCTCCCACTAGGTGGACCGATGACCTGGTGAAGGTTGCGGGAATCCACTGGATACGTCGTACGGGACCGGTCAATATGGCGACACTTAGGGAAGGCCTATGTCTAGCAGTGTATTTCGTCTGAAATAGGAGGAATATGCCTACGTCTCGGACCTATCGGTGTCTCTAAAATCAAAGTAAGCTAGAAATATCTTCTCTGCGTCACTTACCGAGCTGTCACTTCCTTTGTTTCTAACAGACAGATTTAGCAACCCGGCCTTACCTGTTAGTAAGTTATTGAAAATAGCCGTTAGACACTAAGCTAAATTATATAAACTTCATTTTATTCTATCAAAAAACTTAGTCGATAAGCAACCAGCCAAACCTCAATTCCCTTTTCAGAGAAAAACATCAGGCACAGTCACTTCAGCGGACTGGGTCCTAGACGAGAGAGAACTGGCGTCCCTCTTCAATGAGAAGACGAAGATGATCATTCTGAACACCCCCCACAACCCGCTGGGCAAGGTGTTCACCAAGGATGAACTAGAGCTGATCGCCAGCTTGTGCAAGAAGCACAATGTGCTGTGCTTGTCCGATGAGGTGTATGAATGGATGGCCTTTGAACCCGTGCAGCATATTAGGATTGGTAAGTTCTTGGGACTTTTTACTTTTACTTTTTTTATTTGCGAATGTTAGACTAATCTACCAATTCAAGGATGTTCCTGACTTTAAAAAAAATCTGTTTCGTTCATCAATTGGATTATCGAAAAATACGTGTTTCTTTTTTGTTTTATCAAATTAAAATGAAAAATAAATAAATATCGTTGGACAGCGCCATCTAGTGCCACACTATGCAAGGCTTGTGTCGTGGACACCAGACAGTAGATATACTAATATAAATTAATAAATATCGCTGGACATTAACACACAGCGCCATCTAGTGCCACAATAAGCAAGGCTTGTGTCGTGGACACCAGGTAATTGATATACTACATATATACTTTTTTTTTTGTTTGTAATTACATACTTGTTATACATATAAACATCCATGACTCGGAAACAAATGTCCACACAAACATTTGCTCATACCGGGATTCGAACCCAGGACCCTCAAAATCAAAATCAAAAATCAAAATATTTTATTTCACATAGGCCTGGATGGGCACTTATAAAACGTCGAAAAAGGTGCACGGTTCGCGTTGGTCGATTCCATGGAGAAGAACCGGCAAGAAACTCCATGGTTACTCTTTTCAAATCATTTGGTATTACAGTATTATTATGTTTCATTACAGCATTAGTACTAAAGTATGGGGGGACAGCGTAGGCCCGACAAAAGGTCGTTGCTTGCTATACAAAAAATGTAAAACAAAAGGAATATTTAACAAAAGTTAAACAGCATCCGGGAATCTAAAAGGCCTTCAATGTTCACTCATTCACAAATAATAGGTAAAAAAGCATCTATACAAAGGTAAGTAAATAAAAAGATAAAAAGAATATTTAATTAAAGAACTAAATTAAACAAGTGACACAAATATTGTCATCAGTGCTGTAACTATTCTGAGCAAAATATGAGAAAAAATGATTTGAAAACTACTGTAATAATCTGAATCAAAAGAAAAAGAATAATGAGATTGAGAATAGTTAGAGACATCCACAAATCTGTGCCGTTTATGAGCTACCAGGGAAGCCGCATGCGCAGAAGGAATCATAGCCAAACTTCTTTGTCATCAACGTAGTCCTTGATTTTGTAATATGCTTTTTTCATAAGGACACGTTTAATATAGTTCTTGAACTTTCCATCGGTCAGTTCTAGAACTGACTTTGGCAACTTGTTATAAAAGCGTATACTGTTTATAATAAAAGACTTGCTAGTTTTTGTTAATCTGAATTACAATTTCATGTTTACTGCGTGTATTTTTATTGTGGAAGTCGCTTCTAATTTTGAAAAGCCCTCGATTTTTACGGACATATAAAATACATTCAAAGATATAAAGTGAAGGCAGAGTTAGTATATCGATCTCTTTGAATTTTTCTCTGAGTGACTCGCGAGGACCCATTTTATAAATCGCGCGGACTGCCCTTTTTTGTAGTATAAAAATGGAGTCAACGTCTGCTGCTGATCCCCACAGCAGGATGCCGTAAGACATAATACTGTGGAAATAAGCATAGTAAACTAACCTAGCTGTGGCTACATCCGTTAACTGCCTTATTTTCCTAACTGCATATGCAGCTGAGCTTAACCTACCTGAAAGAGTTCTAATGTGCGCGCCCCACTGTAATTTTGAATCTATAGTAATCCCTAAGAATACAGTTTCCGCTATAACATCAAGTTTATTGCCGTCAAGATTTAAATTAAGATCACGTTGTGGTACATTTGGTAAGGAGAATCTTAAACACTTAGTTTTGCTTGCATTCAATAAAAGATTATTAGCAGCGAACCATTTTGAGAGAACGGTTAGACTTTCGTTAACATGTTGGACAAGCGTATCCTTTCTATTTATTTTAAAAATTAGCGAGGTGTCATCAGCAAATAAAATTATATCTGATAATTTGGCCATCATATAAGGGAGATCATTAATGTACACAAGAAATAGGAAAGGACCGAGAATTGAACCTTGGGGCACGCCTATCTTGACTAGAGACCCGGAGGACGTCGCCCCATTTACATTTACTTTTTGCTGCCTGTTTGATAGATAAGAAAGAACCAGATCAGCAGCTTGACCACGAATTCCGTAGTGGTGTAATTTACACATCAGTGTGTTGTGGTCCACGCAGTCAAACGCTTTAGAGAGATCACAGAAAATGCCAATGGCATCTTGGGACTTCTCCCAGGATTCCAAAATGTGAGTGATAAGTTTAACTCCCGCGTCCGTTGTCGATCTGCCCTTCGTGAATCCAAACTGCTGACTGTGCAAAATCCCATTTGAGTTAAAGTGAGATAACATCTGGTCCAGCATGATTTTTTCATATATTTTACTCAACGCTGGAAGCACAGATATAGGTCTATAATTAGAGGGATCACTCTTACAACCAGATTTGAAAATTGGTACTACTTTACTAAGTTTCATTAGATCAGGGAATTTACCGCTATCCAAACATTGATTGAATATGCCTGTTAGGATAGGGGCAATTGATTCGATAATATCTCCAAGAACCTTGACGGATATGCCCCATAAGTCTTCAGTATTCTTTACGTTGAGACTTTTGAACGCGTTTATAATAGTAGCAATACATATTGGTTTAAATTTAAAGTTTGGTATATCCGCAGTAAAATTTTCTTTAAGCAAATCTTCAGCTAATGTAGATGAAGAAGGGAGAGATTTTGTAACTTCTAGCGGAATATTAGTGAAGAAACTTTCTAGTGTCTCGGCTACTTCTAGCTTGTCAGAAATGGTCTGATTATCTATTTTCAAGGACAATTCGGTCTGATCACATTGTTGGGACTTTCCAGTTTCTTTGTTAATGACCTGCCACACTGTTTTTATTTTATTATTAGAAATACCAATTTTGTTAATTATTATCTGTGATTTTGCTTGAGCGCAGACACTTTTGAATATTTTTGAATAATTTCTAACATAAGTATGAAAAACTTGATCTGAGGTTAGAGATTTTTCGTGATATAAATTGTATAAATTATCTCTGCTTTTTCTTATTCCCGCGGTAGCCCATTCACTAAATTTTGATTTAGAATTGACTTTAACTGTTTTCAAAGGACATGTTTTATTGAATTCTTGGCAAACTGTAGAAAATAATGTGCCATAGTTTAAATTGGGGTCTTTTGAATCAAAACTAGCGTTTGAAAGGTTACTTAGAACATTATTATTAAAAGATTTTAATTTATTTTTATTAAGAGGTCTTATTCTAATAGTTTTAGCTACTTAAGTGCAACTTTTTGTCCAAATCAAAAGATACAAGTTGACCAGTATGGTCTGACCTAACGCCACTAATTAAGAACGAATTTTTAACGTTACAATTAGTAAATACATTATCTATGCAGGAAGCTGAAGTTGCCGTTATTCTAGTTGCTTCATTAAATAAATATTTTAAATTGAATGATTTAAACAATGAGATGAGCTTACATTTTTCGGGAGAATCGACTAGCAGATCAATATTTAAGTCACCACAAACAAAAACTAATTTATTATCCCTGAAAAGTTTACTTAATATTTCTTCCATTGTGATTAAAAACAATGACAAGTTAGATGCTGGTGGTCTATAGACACATAAGAAAGTATGGCCTTCAACTTCTGCACATGCTACCTCACATAAGCGATCAACAGAGTAAGCAGTGATATCCTTCCTTTCCTTATGTCTGAGAGAACTGTTACAAAGTATCAGGGTACCACCACCCACTGTGGATCTGTTGAACGCGCTGGCAACTGAAAAATTACTAACATTAAACAACATCCTATCTGGTTTTAACCAAGTTTCACTAAAACATAAAATATCCATGTGGTATTTATCTACTAACATTTCCACGTCTAAAATTTTGCCGGAGAAGCGATTTATGTTCTCGTGGTAAAGTAAAATATTACTATCCGTCTTCTCTTTTGTCGGCTCTAATAGTTTAAAGAATCTACAACAGTGTTATCAAATAATACTGATTCATCACTTAACCTAGTCTCAGTTAAATCATCATTAACTGCGTGTATATTAAAAGCTAACAATGTAGCTAGTAAATGTTTACTAATCTTGGGAAGAAACATATAATGATCCCGAATCAAAACAAAATCCCTAACAAAATTGTTAGTATCAAAAAACAATAAACGGTCACTATGACGACATGACAAAATATGCATCAAAGTATTTAGGCTAGAAATATAATCATTTTCTTGAGCAAGTAAATTATCAGAATATGGAAACGCACACAATATTAATTTGCCTAGTCTTAACTTAAGTAGGGTGTCAATACCATTAACTATGTCCTTTTTAGGGTTCCGTACCTCAAAAGGTAAAAACGGAACCCTTATAGGATCACTTTGTTGTCCGTCTGTCTGTCTGTCTGTCTGTCTGTCTGTCTGTCAAGACCTTTTTTCTCAGGAACGCGTGGAGGTATCAAGCTGAAATTCATATCAAATACTCAAGTCTATGGTCTCTTGGAGCTGTGAAAAAATCAAACTTCTAAGTCAACGCGATCAAAAGATACTCCCGTTTATGCCGCAAATTTTCGACACTCGCAAGGGAATCAAAACCTACAGGGTACTTCCCGTGAACTCAGAATCTTGAAATTTGGTACGAAGCAACGTCTTATAACACAGATAAAGGAAAAATTGCGAAAAGCATAAATTTTTAGTTACATCATATAATAATTTTAAACTTATTACCCCTTTACTCATGAACGCGTAGTGGTATTATATTGAAATTCTTAACAAATACTCAAGTCTATAATATCTTTAAGCTGTAACAAAATCAAACTTCTACGTCAACGCAATCAAAAGATACAGCAATTAAAGCCGCATATTTTGAAACTCGCAACTACTCGCAAGGGAATCAAAACCTAAAGGATACTTCCAGACGACCTGGAATCTTGAAATTTGGCATGAAGCAACGTTATAAAGTACACATATAGGAAAAATTCCGAAAATCTTAAATTTTTAGTTACATCACATAGTATATTTTTTTTAATAATCATAAACTTACTAGCTGACCCAGCAAACGTTGTTCAGCGATTAAAAAAAAAAACAGATGTTGGCCGATTCTCAGACCTACCCGATATGCACACAAAATTTCATGCAAATCGGTTCAGCCGTTTCGGAGGAGTTTGGAAACAAACACCGCAACACGAGAATTTTATATATTAGACTTGCTGACCCAGCAAACGTTGTTATGCGATTAACAAAAAAAAATAAAAAAATAGATTTTGGCCGATTCTCAGACCTACCCGATATGCACACAAAATTTCATGCAAATTGGTTCAGCCATTTCGGAGGAGTTTGGAAACAAACACCGCGACACGAGAATTTTGCTTCCCATTCCCTCTCGCTCCACACCATGGTCTGAACCAGGGGCCCGGCCCTACGAGAGGTCGCTGCCGCCGATCGCCTCCACGAGGACACGGCGATGCTCCGCCCAAGCGGGGCAGACCTCCACCGTATGCTCCACCGTGTCCTCTGGGCGATCCGCACAGTGGTGACACCCTGGCGTGTCCTCCCGCCTGATCCTGAACGGGAACCTCCCGAAACACCCGTGTCCGGTGAGGACCTGCGTCAGGCGGAACTCACGGTCACTCCTCAAAGAGGGGCACTACCGCCGCAATGGTGAAAACGGGTAGACCTACTTTTATTTATTTATTTAACACTTCATGCACACAAGTACAGAGGCGGACTTAATGCCAGCCTCTTTTAATTCCAGCATACGGGATGATAGCTCTAAAGAGTTTAGAAACTCCACGGGGTAGCTCGTACAATCTTCGAATGACATGACTGTATCGATGGAGTGGTACGTTGATGTATCGCTCGCTATTTCATCCAAGAGTCTTCGCGTTATCACAATGGCTTACTGCGTTGCGTCAAGTCAATGTTATCGTGATAACTTTTGAACGATTAGTCAAAATTACTTAGTGTAAAAGACAAAGTTTATCTATATTAAATACTTAAAACGACCATTTTATCAATTTTTATAAGAATTTGACAGATATTCTAAAATGTGCATGGTAAAAAATGTATCCAATTTAATTGTATTCATGGCTCAGTATTTTGCATATAGTGGCTACCACATAAGAGATAGATATATGCTATCGCGGACTTTTATTTAGAACTATTTAAGATAAACAAACTTACAGTACATTAACTTCATGTAACTCCAACGGTATAGGCAGCGCACGCCAAGATAGCTCTCAGGGAGCAAGAATTTTTCAGACTTACCTAATACTTATCGTTATATTAGACCAAAAATACACAAAACCTTTATAAATTGTAGCCTATATGTTATTCTGATGTATAATCTGTATTCATGTAAAGTTTCATCTAAATCAGTTCTGTCGTTTAGGCGTGAAAGAGCCACAAACATACATACCAACATTTATCCATCCTCAAAAACTTTCACATTTATAATATTAGTAAGATATATATATGTATACCATAACTTTTACTTATATACCTACAGGTTTGTACGGAACCCTCGGTGCGCGAGTCTGACTCGCACTTGGCCGGTTTTTTGAAATACTAAGACTATTTCCAACTAGTAAAACTACAGTACTTTGCTCATTCAATTGTGTATGTTGAATTTTATGAATGAGCTCATTAAAATGCAGGTTATGGTGGCAGTGGTTCAGTACTGTATGATTAGAACGGTTATTTAACAAAGATCCAAAACCCGTTCCTAGTCTATCAGAGAACACTAAAATATTACTTTGGGTGGGGTTCAAAGTTGCTTGGCTATTATTATTTATGATGGGTAAGGCAGCGGGGAGAACATGCTGAGACATGGGAGGTGGCGGAGCGGCAGCGCAACTACAGGAGAGATTGTTGGTCAGTGACTCATACCTCTCTGCGTTGTACTTCACCAGGTCCACCAACTCACAAGCCTCCTGCATGCGCTCACTCAACATCTGTTGACTACACTCATATTTACAAAAGATATCCTTAAGTGTATTTTCCCTACTCAATAATTCCCTTTGAAGGTTTTGTATGTCAACATCATACATTTGTGTACAAGATTCTAACTTACTATTACATACATTTAATTGGTTTTTTAAGTTTCTGAGTTCTCTTCTGAGGTTAATATTGTATTTGTACACACTTTGAGTTTTTAGAAGTTTCTTATACTTTTTGATACTTTTGTTTATTTTAATATATTTCTTAATTTTCTTATGGCTACTTAGAACAATTGGACATCTAGTTAAGGTATCATCCCCAGTTAAATCTATGGTGACGGTGGGTTGCTCATACTCCAGTCCGGGTACACTATCAATTAGCTCACTGAACAGGTTGTTGGTATTGGCAATCTCTTCGCTGGCTTTCAGAGAACTGATGGAGGTGATGGTGTTGTTTGCTTTGCACAATTCCGCCTCCAGCTCAGATATTCGTTTAAGTGCCTGGTCATGAGTGTCATGGCACTGGTGGAAACCCGACACTAGTTGACGGAGATGGTGATGCTGGTCCAGTATATCGATGTGCTGGGTGTGGAGTTCTGCAAGCTGGCTCTTTAATTGAGTGTTTTTGTTTACTATTGCCTCTATTACCACTTCACTTTCTTCTCGTTCCCGCAGCAGCTTGCTGCACTCATTTCTAGATGAATCTAGTTCCCTCAGGGCCGCTTTCAGTTTGTCAGACATGTCACGAACAGTAGCTCCGCGGGTCATCATATTGCTTGATTAAGCGAAACCTAAGAACGTAAGGCATCCTCACCCACCACTACGCCATTCGGGTCGTCCATTACTTAATATAAAAAAAAATGGCGAAGATAAAACGCAGCAAAGATCATGAGCCCGGCCTGTGACGTCACTTGATGATAAAAAATGTACCTACCCACATGCGACGCCACAGGAGTTTTCGACGCACGTCTTAAATTAAAAATAAAAAAACCGGCAGATAATTAGTTTTTTTTTAGTCCTATCGCCTATTGTGCTATAATGCATAACGCTCGGTACTTCTCAACTCGTTATGGTTACCGCACAAGCAAGCGGAAAAACCTTAACCCCCTTCTAGTAAATCCGAAATAAATACTGGTTGTCACTTTAATCCACTTTTGAAAAGGAAGTTACAATGTCGGTGTTTCCTGAGCCCTACGAGATTGCATCTTTCGCGGCCAGCCTTAGGGACTACGCACACTTATTCAGCTCTATTCAGCTTATGCCCATAGAAAACAACGATTTTGTATGAGACGTGTACGCGCGCGTACTCGTCTTATTTGAATGTTATGCGGTATAAAGGGTGTAAAACACCTCCTAACGAAGCCAAAAGGCACTTGTTCTCCCCGTCATTGCGATATTTTTTTTGTTCTACACCATACCTGGGAACCTTCTAGTTACGGAGATATTGGGGATTAAGTTCCAACTTTTCGTTAAGTTTTTTTTGTTAATTACAAGTTTTTATTGTTAGATTTTTACTTCAACCACCTCTACGACCCCCGTAATATTCAATCCATTCATCAGCACAATGTTTAAAGTGTGTTACTCTGAGTTTTACCACAACACATGATCTTTAACCACAAAAAAAAGTCATGTCCCAGGAATAATTTTTGCGTCAAGTCACTTAGTTTGATGTACAGAATGCTTGGTTGACGACTTCGTGATGAGGTGGTTTACACCCTGTATAACAAAAAATGTGTTACTAGTAAGGGGTTACATAAATTTCATAAATCACTCCCCCCTCATTAAAAAAATCAAAACTAAAATGATCATTTTAATTATACCCATAGCAACATTACCGGACATGTGGGAACGCACAATCACCGTCGGCTCAGCGGGCAAGACGTTCTCGGTGACTGGCTGGAAGACCGGCTGGGCATACGGACCTGCTGCTCTGATGAAGAACCTGCAAGTGGTGCATCAGAACTGTGTGTACACTTGCTGTACACCTATACAGGTTAGTAGTAGACCGGTTTGTGTGTTAACGGGCACAAGACATGGAACATAGAAGGTAACATGATGGAAAGAAGACTATAAGAAGTCCCTGAAAATCCAACTGATACATTTTGTTAAAAAGTAAACTATGCAATGTGTATCGTTAAATGCGCAAAACCTGACAATAGTTTGATCAAAATCACGAGCTGAATCAATTGAACCACTTTTTAATATAATTATGTCACATTTTTCAAAAATATTTTCGTAAAAAATGTTGCTCTGTCTATTTATTAATAGGGCAAGTCATCACGTGCGCAAACCCGCCAAAATAGGTAAACAAACACAAATGGTTGTAGTTCAATTTAAATTTTCTCATAAAAATAGAATACCTACAATTTATTTCTCCCAGGAACGTAAGACACCGCCATTTAAAACTTTGTACCGAACTGGGATTCAAGCCATTCTGTAAGACATGCTTAGATAAGATCTCTGTTTCCCTTATAAAATGGGCATAATCATTCCCAGTTACTGAAAACTCTACAAGTAAGTCTATGTAGGTACTCTAACAGGTTTTTTGGAGTTTCTTGCCCATTCTTCACCATTAAGATTGACTTTATAACAGCTAACTACGGTAGCTTCATAAGATTATTATGCCTTGTAACTGATACTGTAGCGTCTTGTTTTTAGTCTTTGACAATTCGAAAGTACCTGTAATGGTCTAAAATGAATGCTTTGAGTTTGAGTTTATGCCATTTGTTGCCATCTGAGTGATCATGATTGGCATGCCCGCTATAGGTGACTCTCTTTTATCTTCTGTTAATCTTCCGTTCTTCCAAGTATTTCTCTTCTGCGTCTACAGGAGGCGATAGCCCGGTCTTTCGAATACGAGCTCGCCCGTCGCGAGTCCCCCGACTGCTATTTCAAATCTTTGGCGCGGGAACTGCTGCCCAAGAGAGACTTCCTGGTGAACACCCTCAGAGAGAACGGCTTCAACCCCACCGTTCCTGAAGCAGGTTACTTCATTATCGCTGACTGGACTAAGTTGGGTAAGTCGACATGTCTGCACCAAGGATCTTTTGGCGCGTGGACGAAATCGGAACTAACACGCCATCTTGTGTTTTCAATACAAAGTGTCACACATTATCACAAATACTCACCAGCAGCGCCTCTCGATTAACCAGATTCTAAAACATTTTATTGCAACGGTTTTACACAAATTCACATTGAAAACAAAAGCGAACGCGCTGATTGGATTTCTCAAACCCGACACGGCTTCTGAGAATTTTTAACCGACTTCTAAAAAAGGAGGAGGTTCTCAATTCGGATGTGTCTATTTTTTTTTTTTTTATGTTTGTTCGGGCATATCTCCGTCGCTTGCCAACCGATTTGGAAAATTCTTTTTTTGTTGGAAAGGGTATTCTTTCCAAATGGTCCCATAGCCACCAAATCAGGATCTGATGATGGAATCTTGGCAAAATCGAGGGAACTCTTCAAATTTTATATGAAAACGTGTTGCGATTTTGGTATTTTCTACAACAAGTGAAGCATTTGCGTTTGATAAGAACCATTCTACCATCAGATCTGATGATGAAGCCAAGAGACATGGAACTCCATAATGAAACAATGTACCATAGTCGTGTTTGGGCTTGTTGTAATTGTAACGGTATGCACTTTCCATGTATCAAGCACATGTGAAACACTAAAAATTTAAAAATAAAAACTTTTTTTCAAAAAATAAAACCGACTTAAAAAAAAAACAAAAAAGTGAAAAATAACTTTAGCTTCTGAAGTCGGTGACAAAAAAACTAAAGCAATCAAACAAAGGTCACCGACTTCAGAAGCTAAAGTTATTTTTCACTTTTTTGTTTTTTTTGAAGTCGGTTTTATTTTTTGAAAAAAAGTTTTTGTAATGAAAACACTCGACTCAGCAATAGTTTCGTACGTCCATAAATATCTTGTAAAATGCACAAAATGTTTTTCTTTAGCGGTGATTTGACGAATTTCTCAGTAGTCACCCATAGTCTGGATTTGTGTCCAGTTAGTTAATTAGACCTCACCCTTATAACATAGGCCTTAAATATAGCTGGCGAAATGTGTGTGACCAGTTCTCCTCGGTCTAATGCCGGAAACACACTTACGTGGTGACCCGTGGTGTGGCGTGGCGCCAGAAGCGTATCGGTTTCAAACATTTAGTATGGTTAGAGACATCAGGTATGTCGTGTCGTGTCGTGGCGCATTCTGGCGTGACGCTGAATGCTCACCACCGACTGGCCAGAGACGTGGGGTTATGGCGCGACACGCCACACCACATAAGTGTGTGTGTGGCTTTACTCTTCGGACATTACAGACAGTTATGACTTAACGGTTTTCTTTCTTTCCTACAGCAAACAAGATCGACTTGTCATCGGAGACAGACAAATACAAAGACTACCAGTTCACAAAGAAGTTTGCCAAAGAGACAGGAGTGCTGACCATTCCACCGACAGCCTTCTACTCGGAGGGACACAAGAGTCTCGGGGAGAACTTCGCTAGGTTCTGCTTTATCAAGGTAAATTGATGGTTTAATTATTTTGAACAGATGAATAAAAAAGTAAAGATTATCGACATCTACCAACCAGTATGCTAATCTGGCCCCTGTGATGATTATATCCCACTCCCTCTCATAGAGGCCGCCTCCATGAGCGAGCGAATCGCGATGATCGCGATCCTATTTCTACACAAAATATCACCGTGGAGACGGCCCAAAAGAGGCGACATTCCGTATTATATATATAATCGCTCACACCGCTCACATCCATACTTTGCGTTCCGATTTAAGTATCACGATTTTGACAGCTAAGAGCTGTTATCAATTCGGAACGCTCGTGAACGCGTTCACAGTGATCATAACCCCAAACCAAACCTTTCACAAGGCCTATTTTTGAAAATGGAAGTTATGTTTGTTAAGCTCGTCTGCTATATTCACTAGAATACTCATGGTGAATAGAATAGTTAGATGCGACTCCCTAAGTTCATAACCAAACAACACAACCTTTGAACACAACTGTCATTTTTGACAGCACTCACGGTGATATTTATTTGGGGCATGGCCGGTGTAATCGCAAGATGGCGCATGTCATGACGTCATCTAAGACGATTCAAGGGACATCGATATCGCGCTCACGGTAATTCGGAATGGGTTTATGGACGCTCAAATCGATTACAGCGTAATACGGAACGCGGCCAGAGAGTATAGGAAAACGTGACAAAGACAATAACATCGCCGCGATTCTCTCCCTCACGGAGACGGATTATTAAATGGATTCTAGTATTACTCTCTTATTTTTCTCTCCTAAACGGTCCAAAAATCACCATGTATGGTGCTACTAGTATCTACCACCCAGCACAAAACAAAGAAATGACTCATGACTTAATTTAAGTAATCGTTAAACCCTCTTACGAGGATAGGGCAGATTATACAGATTACTGTAAGTTGTTTCTAGTCCCGACAAAAAACCTGCAATTTAGTGTTTGCTTATATCTGTCACCGTAAAATTGTCAAACACGTTATATTACAATATAACGTGTTTTTTCTCGCGATATTGTAATGTCTCGAATTATTGTCAACTTAACATACGGAAGTATCTCTGCCCCCATAATCGGGACTTGGGGCAACCCCCCGTTAGGTTAGTTAGGTTCCTTTAAACCCTGCACTCGGAAATAGGGGGCACCGCGAAGCGGGGCTCCGTCGACTACGCTTTTTAGGGGGAATATAAAGTGTTTTAAGGTTGTTATATTAATCGGTATTTCTCAGGAATGGTGCATTATCTTTTCATGAGAGTTGTGCCACTGGGCAAGGGGGACCCCTCCTTCCCTCCACACCGCGTAAGTTGACTACCATCGCATGCATTTCACGAAAAATAATGCGTTTTGTTGTAAGCAGTATGTTCATTTGACAATAATTCGAGACTTTACAATATCGCTAGAGATATTACAATATAACGTATTTGACAATTTTACGGTGACATATCTATAAATAACTGAACCACCCGCACAACTTCGTCTGCGTCACATAAGGCGCGGGGCAAATACAAGAAGCGTCGGGCGGTGGTGTGGCGCGAGCCACTTCTTTGATATTTCATACAAAATGTATAGATGTGTTGCGCGAGACATACTGAGCCGGCGTGGCGAGGGCGCCCCTTCCTCGCCCTCGGCGCACCCGCAGTTAGCAGTGGCATTTACAGAGCGGGAACAAGACTGCAAAAATGCGTGACAATTTAAACAAGAAAGTGCCCACGCCTCGCCATTCAGACACCGTTAGCGCGCCTGTTCTGCGCTGCGCCGGGACCATGCCATCACCTCGCCCGCGCCGCGCCACCGACATACGCCTCTTGTATTTGTCCCGCGCATAACAGGAGAGAGCATAATAAAAACGCTCGCGTGGTACTTGATCATTATTTTATTTTAAAAGTAACTAAATGTCCTAATATTTGAAATTTTTATTTACAGAAAGACGAAAACTTGTCCCTTGCCAGCAAACTAATGAAGGAATGGAACGCGAAAAAGACAGCAAAAACAGGTTAAATTATTTAAATATTTTGTGATATAAATTTATATATTTTTATACATTGTGATACTTATACTGTCGGCCCTTTGTTATATAAGTAAGTAAATATTTTTTTTTTAATTTTGCATTTTGATGTTGATAATTTTAATTGGCTGGAACCAAACCAACAAAAGACTTAAATCGCAATTATTTTCTTATTAATGCTGTTGTTTGTTATATAAAAAAAATATATAAAAGTAAAAGGAAGACTCATCATTCCTGTGGTTTTATTTCAAATATCAATCCCAAAATTAGACAGTATAATTGACATAACATCACGCCTGTAAACCCCGAGGGGTTGAGCAGATGTATATCTAATAGTACACTCACATTTCGCCAGTTATGTTTGATTTCCATGTGATAGGGTAACGCGCCAATTGCCATCAAGCCGGCATAAACTCAGACTCTGTGGGTGCTACTAAGAAATTCCTAATGGAAAAACTCAAAAATACTGCCCGACTTCTTGTGAATTGAGAACCTAATCTATAGGTACTAATATTATAAAGCAGAAGAGTTTGTTTGTTTGTTTGTTTGAACGCGCTAATCTCAGGAACTACCGGCTCGAATTGAAAAAAAATGCGTTGGATAGTCCATTTATCGAGGAAGGCTATAGGCAATATAACATCACGCTATGACCAATAGGAGCGGAGCAGGAATGAAAAATGTTGCAAAAACGGGGGAAATTTTATTCCCTTTGTGAGCTTTTTCTCTCTAATGTGACGCAGACGAAGTTGCGTGGGTCAGCTAGTCATTCGATATAAATTTAAATATTGTTGTGTATTATT
This sequence comes from Xestia c-nigrum, assembly GCA_916618015.1. Taxonomy (NCBI): domain Eukaryota; kingdom Metazoa; phylum Arthropoda; class Insecta; order Lepidoptera; family Noctuidae; genus Xestia; species Xestia c-nigrum. The sequence continues at coordinate 23,650,229 of OU745246.1, forward strand.
GTTAAACCTACTTTGTTGGCCCTTTGTTAATGAGTAAAATCTTTTTTTTAACCCCCGACGCAAAAACGACGGGGTTATAAGTTTGACGTGTCTGTGTGTGTGTCTGGCATCGTAGCGCCCAAACGGATGAACCTATTTGGATTTTGTTTTTTTTGTTTGAAAGGTGAATTAGTCGGGAGTGTTTTTAGCTATGTTTTATAAAAATCGGTCCAAGATAGCCGCCGCCACAAAATGGCAGATTACATACTTACAACAAGTCCCTCAATATAGGTATCAAATAATAGGGCTTGACTAGTAGAATACTATCATCATCATCTCAGCCGAAAGACGTCCACTGCTGGACATAGGCCTCCCCCAAGTGTCGCCACATTGACCGTCCCTTGCTACTCGCATCCACCGGATTCCCGCAACCTTCACCAGGTCATCGGTCCACCAAGTGGCAGGTCTTCCGGTTCGCGGTGGCCACTCCAGAAGAATACTGGAGAATACTATACACCATGATATTTGAAATCTAAGATGGCCGCCACCACAAAATGGCGAATTAACGAATTATTTTCTATTTAACTTTTAGTACATTGTGTCAGGGGTTTTTTAAATTTTTAATTTAATTTAATTATTTTATGTAGATGGAACCTTAGTTCAAACCCACAAAACTCTTATATCGCAGTTATTGACTTGGTTAATCCAGTTTTAGCAATAAAGAACAAAAAGACTCATGATTCGAGTTGTTTTATTTCAAAAAATAATTCCAAAATAAAACATAATAATTTGTTTCATCAAAATAATATCACTTTTGATTTAGACCGTATTGCCATTACAATACGTATTAATATTGCTCGTCCGTCAAACGGTAGAATCATAGAGTTTATGAGGTGAAGTCTCCGCGCAGCCAACGTTTAGCATCTCTGGTGTCATTCCCGTACGTTTTCCCAAATCTGAAAAAGAATACAATATATAAAAATATTGGAGTAACTTATATCTCGGATGGTTACACAAGTGTTTTCAAGATCCTTTAAATTGCTTTGGGTAGGTATTGCAAACTTGCGTGGCAGGGGCCGCGAAAAGGTTACCCGCATAGGAGTGTTAAAATCGGGTAATGTTAACCTGTACCAGCACAGAATCCTCTAATTTACTTAGGTCCATGCTCACCGAAAAGATAACAGTCTGATTAACTGAAAACAGCTGTCACTGTGACATGTTTCCATACAAAAATGTGTTTTAAACAGCTGTTTTTAGATAATCAGAGCGTCATCTTTTTGGTGAACATGGACCTTAAAGAAAAAATGCAAATGACGGGTATAGGTCTTAGCCCAGTTACCATGACACCGCTCCCACCCGGCAAAAATAATAAAATTATATAATTCAAATATGACGTTTAAGTATTTCTCTTTAGATATACTTTACATTGGCATTGACAGCGGTGAGCCCGCTGATAGCGAGCTGTCTGCTAATGCATGTAGCTGTCACCGTAAAATTGTCAAACACGTTATATTACAATATAACGTGTTTTTTCTCGCGATATTGTAATGTCTCGAATTATTGTCAACTGAACATACGGAAGGATCTCTGCCCCCATAATCGGGACTTAGGGCACCCCCCCGTTAGGTTGGTTAGGTTCCTTTAAACCCTGCACTCGGAAATTATGTTATATTAATCGGTATTTCTCAGGAATGGTGCATTATCTTTTCATGAGAGTTGTGCCACTGGGCAAGGGGGACCCCTCCTTCCCTCCACACCGCGTAAGTTGACTACCATCGCATGCATTTCACGAAAAATAATGCGTTTTGTTGTAAGCAGTATGTTCATTTGATAATAATTCGAGACTTTACAATATCGCTAGAGATATTACAATATGACGTATTTGACAATTTTACGGTGACATAGCCAATGGAAAGTATATCCAAATAGCAATACATAAAGCTCATATTTGAATTATAATCTTTTTGTTGGGTGGGAGCGAAGTCGTTTATGTGTGCTTCAACCTTATGCTCGCACTGCTGTCTTCTAGCAATATTTAAATGGTTAACCCATATATATTTTATGGGTTGACGCATTTAATGGTTAAACACATACGTATAAATCAAACCGGTTCTCTTTTCAACGTGGTTAATCGATCCCTGCTGCGTACCTATCAATTGATGAAGCCAGAATATTACACTTGAGGTGCAGGTCCCTTCACAACGCTTCGATTCGGTAAGTCGTATGTCTATCTCGCTCGTTTTCGTTATGCCAAAAGAGAATAGACTTGTCGAATCGAAATTCATTCCGAACGTTTGTGAATACGGGGGCTGCAGACTCAATCTCTATAAAATAAAAAAGTACGACTGAGGGTATATCTCAGATCCAGAATGAAACTAATTGACCATTTCAATGTAAAATTATATCAATATATAAGCGTACCTTGACAAGCGGTACGAATGAGACGCGTTTAACCTGATACAGTTTACACCTAAAAATAAACATCACTACTGAACTTAGAAACAAAAATCAAAAAAATTAAACACGACTTGAAGCCGCTAATGATTGTAGAAAAGTATTTTCGTGCTTTCTGAGGCACGGAGGAAACTCTGGTCACCCATCTACAAGTCAACCTAGGCAAGCACGGCTTAACCTAAAGATCGACCCGAGCGGCTGTTATTATTTAGCCACGAGCTCCTCAAAACAAGTTTAGGCTAGGATGAATTCCATTTACATTAATATTACATTTTGTTGACATAAACCATGCCGGAAGCTTCAGTCAAGAGCGGGGGAACGTTTTTTTCATTAACGCAATTATTTGGCAGTAACTAAATGAAAAGATTGACGACTCGAATGGCGTAGTGGTAGTGAAGCTGCCTTGCGTTCATAGGGTCCTGGGTTCGAATCCCGGTAGGAGCAAATGTTTGTGTGATGAGCATGGACATTTGTTTCCGAGTCATGGATGTTTATATGTATAATAAGTATGTATTTACAAACAAAAAGTATATATGTAGTATATCAATTATCTGGTATCCACGACACAAGCCTTGCTTAGTGTGGCACTAGATGGCGCTGTGTGTTAATGTCCAGCAATATTTATTTTATTTATTTATTTAAAACGTACTACACCACAAACCTATGTTAAGAAAAAAATCAGGGTAAATTATAAGTGTATACAGGTACCTGAACATGCATCCAGGAACGTGTCCCGCGTAGTTGGGCAGCATCCCGACGTGCTTGTGATAGATCTCCGTCGGGGTGATGGACAGCGGCGGGTCAGGTCTGCAAGGTGGGGGAGGATGGGTGGCCGGTTCAGTAAAATATGATATATCAAGGACAAAAGAATAATCATTTATTGCTTAAAATGTAAGTGTTACCAGGTGTTAAAATGGTGATTTAGGCACAAACCATATTCTGCCTTTTAATATAATTTTACATCACCTATCAGGAAGCTAATGCGTATTTTAGTGAAATAAATTACCAATAATATGATTATAAAAATAATACCTAGTGGTAAGGAAAACTTGGAAAATAATGTCGAACCAGTTAAAACCAATTATTTACAAAATAAATGCTGGCCCGCGTGACGTTAGCACGTTTTGTTTTCTATTTTTATTTTCAGCAACTTTGTGTAGTTTTGGTCAAAAAAGATTGAAATTAAAATTTCTGATGGTGCTAAAAGCAACCAATCTATTATACCAAATGGACTGGCAGTCTCGTGATCTAGCATTGTTTGTCCTAAAAAACACTCCAATTTAACTGCCTGCGTCACAAGTTGCTCATAGCTATCGCTGCATGCCATTTAGAATATAAAAAGTAAAACACGTATAATTTAAGAACTTTATTCAAACAAGCATCTTGACCATATAAGGCCCTTCGAGGTGATAGCCTGTCTTGGCATAGTAGTTCCTGGTTCCAACTCCTGATATGACCGCCATCTTGTCAGAGCCATGCTCCTCCCTGGCAATCCTTTCAGCCTCCTCCATGAGTAACATGCCGAAACCTTGGTGTTGGAATTTTGTGGGGTCTCTGGCGTTTACCTGGAATGTTACGGAAGTTTTTTTTATTTTCAATCGACAACCTTACGACGAAGATCTGCTTTGGTTCTAAAATTGCAATTAATTGGACACAAATTCAGAATGGGGTGCGGTTTTCACCCATGTTCAGGCCAAGGGCGTAGGTAGGATTTTGTTAAAACCCCCACTAACAAAATCAAAAATGGGGGTGGGGGCAAAGACAAACACGAGAATATTGTAGATTAATCAAATGCTGCACGAGCGATGAGACAGATTACGCTGAAAAACAAATCTAGATTCAACCATTCATAGTACAATTTTATAAAATTCGTCTGTAGATTGGATCAACTTTGTTTTTGTTTATTAATAGGCTACCTACGTAATATAACTTTATGGTTTGAGAGCATTTCTGGATCTTCTAGAAGGGGGGGGGGACCTGCCCGTATCTTGCCACGCCCTTGGGTTCAGCCACATTCCTGCCCACTACGCCAACAAGGCCATTTGTTTACTTAGACTTTCAAGAGAATCGGTGGTTTTTACGGTGTCAACTTACTGGCACAACAGATCCATAGACATGCAGTTCCCTCACAATACTGCACTGTTTGAAGTTATCCTTGGGCCCAGGCTTTAGCTCCGGCCTGTATGTGTCTGAGGCACACTTCCTTAGCCTCAGTAGACCTACTAGTATGTCCTGGTCAGGGTCTTCGTATGCTAGGAATGTCTCCCAACCACCATTCGCTGTGTAGTCGCGTCTTATTAGTTCAACCTGAAAGTAGTGGTAGAAATAGTTAGTAAAGTTTAAGATTTTCGTGTCAACATTATCATATTTAACTTAAAGAACGGAGTCCACCAAAGCGGACACGAGCGGAGGCTAGATGGGACGTGCAGAAGCCAATCAATCACATTAGTTGAAATCTACATCGCGTCGTTCGTCCGAGATTTCGGTTTCGTATTAACTAGAACTAACTGGGTTGTGAAGGTCAGAGAGGCAGTCGCTCCATGTTAAATAGTATTCAGCTGCATCCAGTTAGACTGGAAGCTGACCCTTATTGTAAAGTAATTTTGAGTTTTGAATTTGACATCTGGCTTTCTCTTTTGTACACTGTTCACTCAAATTAATGCATAATCAGAATATTTTAAACCCTATAAGTTTTAATTTCTCCAAAAACTGTACTCTCACAGCTTTGTCTTTGTGTATTGCTGCAATAAACTTTAAATACTGCTTCATAATCTAAATTGGTTGCTCTGGACATTCACCTAAAATGAAATATAATTCTGATCCCAACTTACCTCATAAGGCCTGACCCTATTATGTATCTCCTGTATGCCGACTTCCCTGGTCCTGACATCCCTACAGTCAGTTCCCAGGTCGGCCATACGAGCGAGCGCCAGCTCTCTCAAGTTGCCATGTTCCACTCCTGACGAGACTAGGGGCATGGGAATGTCTCTTTGTACTCTGAAAAGTTAGTTAACTTTGGTGAACCAGGGAGATTTTAGCTCTGTAGAGACGTAAGATTTGCTTATGCATTTAAAAAAAATGTAGAAGTTGAGTTGGGCTGTCAAACTGAAATGGTTCACTTCTTAGCCCCCATGCTCTTCTGGTCTTTCTGCGAGAACTGTCTACTATAACAGGTTTCCTAGGTCACATTGGCTTGGTGTGGTTTCAAAATCTAACACTACTATCCAAAACTGTAGTCACAAAAGAGAGCTTACCTGTAAACCCTAGTCCAAGGTGGAATTAAAGCCAATATCTTAGCAATCAGATCCACGAGAGTAGACGGAGGATAGCTCCTATACCTCCCAGTCTTCCACAGCTCATATAGACCAGTCCCTCTGATCACCAGTGTGGGGTATATCTTGAGCCCATCAGCTCTGAACGCTGGGTTCTCAAAGAACTCTATGAACTGTTCTACATCTCTCTCAAAGTCTACATTTGGTAGGTCTGGCATCATGTGTACCACAATCTGGAAGTTGAAGGACAGTGTTGTTGAAACAATATCCTTTTTTAAAGGAATCCTAAGGTCCATCCACCTGACAGTTTATAGGTACTTCTTGAAGACCAACATGTTACTGACAACTATTTTCAATAACCTACCAACAGGTATCAGTATGTCTCTGTCTGTTTGAATTTTTGTTTACCAACCAATATAAAAGAAACAAAATGTCACAGAAAAGCTTTCTTTGATTTTTCTATGAATACATAAAGCATAGGCTGCATTCCGAATTACAAAATAATCACTCACAGCGCTCATATCTATACTTTGTGTTCCGATTTTGATATCACGATTATGACAGCTAATGTCAGCTCAAAGCTGTCATCAAAACTTAGTCCTTTCCTAGAAAATGGCCTTTGATGGTCAACAACGGAAAGTTATGGTCGGATAACTTAGTGGTTTTATTGAAGATAATTAAGATCCAGAGGATTATTCCATATGCCATAGGATAATTTCTGACTAACACGGGAGTGAACCCACAGGCAAAAAATAGTTGATGAATAAGACGTCTAAGCCACATGAAAGTAGCAGTACCTTATATCCAGCATCCTTAGCCAGATTAAAGTTCTCACAGACAGCCTTCACTGTATGTCCTCTGTTTGTGTCCCTGGCAATGTCTTCATATACAGACTGAACTCCGATTTCTAGTCTGAAAAGTTACAACACATTATTAGAATAAGTACAAAAACTTCTCCATTTCTTTTAGAGCAAGTTGAAGATCACAACATTATATTTTTTTTATGCAAAATGTGTGAACTTGCTAGTAAATCAGTGGATTACCAGTAAATATCTTACATTCACCAACCATATTGTTGTTGTTTTTCTCTTAGTTGTCATGTAGGAAAATACATACAAAATGCAAATGAAGTTGTGTTTGAACTATAAAGCTTTTCCCAGAGGCTTTTCTTACATTATGGTCAGAATAAGTGAAAGAAATTTCGGAATCGGTTCAGTAGTAGTTAAATAGATAATCGACCTTACTATGTAACTAAAAAAAAAAATTACCTCTATGTTTAGTTTGTAAGTCTATTATCTACAATAGCATTAAGTACTAACCTGGTACACCCATAGTTGAGCATATCACTCATGTGCCTCTGCAGGCAGTAATCTGGCCTGGTCTCTATTGTGATACCAATGCACTTGGTCTTTGCCTTCTCGGAGAACTTCACTGCCTCAGCGACACTGCTCGATGTGTGGCCTGAGAGGGCATCATGGAGATTCCTGAAGTGAGTTATAATAATACTTCAACGTTTAGTTTGCCAGAAAGTGGATCCACAAACAAAACTAAAATTAGCTAAAAAGTATGTGTGATGTCATCATGTTGTATATCTGTCACCCTCAAATTGTCAAACATGTTAGATTGTAAAATAACTAAAGAGATTGTAAGCTCTCGATATATTGTCAGTCAAACATACTGCTTACAATAAAACACATTATTTTTCGTGAAATGCATGTGATGGAAGTCAACTCACGCAGTGTGGAGAAGAGGGAGGGAAGTAGGGGTGCCCCTTGCCCAATGGTACCACTCTCATGAAAAGATAATGCACCATTCCTGAGAAATACTGGTTCATATAACCTAACCTTAAAACACTTTATATTCCCCTAAAAAGCGTAGTCAACGGAGCCCCACTACGCGGAGCCCCTATTTCCGAGTGCAGGGTTTAGAGAAACATAACTAACCTAATGTGGGGGTGCCTCAAGTCCCAATTATGGGGGCAGAGGTAGTTCTGCATGTCCAGTTGACAATGTTTGGAGTTTATAACTTGCTAGAGAGATTACAATCAACGTGTTTGGCAATTTTACGGTGACATATCCACATTCCAGCAGTATCATAGGATTGTGCAGACAGACCCACATTCCAGCATACCCAAGGTTAATAATGTGATAATTATGTCAACCGAATTTGAGTAAGATTTAATAAAACACATAATTATGATGTTCACACCAACCCCAAATAAATTGGCAAAAGGGGCTAACTTCATAAAGTGTGGCTATTCATATGATTTCTCTAATGTTATGATGACAAATATTTATGATTTTTTTAATAGCCATCTTAGTATTTGCACTACTTCTGCTTCTATTAAAGCTGAAATTGCTAATGGATTACAAAAATCATACCATAACTAATTCAAAGCTGCTTACCTTATGAAATAGTCTCTATAATCTTCAGGGAGGCTCATAAAAGTGCCGCCCATCACTATAAATTCAACTTTATCGACACTGTGACCCAGTTGCTTCAACTGTTCAACTCTGTGGCGCGTCTGTAGGTACGGGTTGTACCGCGCTCTGATCGCCCTCATGGACGTTGGCTCGTACCCTGTGTAGCTCTGTGTGGAGTACTCGAAGTCCGAGTCCGGGCCTCCAGGACAGTACACACAGATATTACCAGTAAAATTTATGTGCGGGCATCTGTGTGGCTTGCACATCACCGCGACAACAGCTATACCCGACGCTGTACGTATAGGCTTAGCCTTCAACTTGGGTAGAAGTATCTTTTTAGCATCAGCCGGCACTGCAGCGATTATGTCCACCAGTCTCGGTGATGTGCCCAGCCCGTACTTCGAGGAAATCCTCGTCTTCATCTTGTTGAGGTTAACATCTTTGCTCTGACGATGCGCCACTAATAACTCTTGTATAATCTCAGATATCACCATCACCATTTTCTCCTCTTTAGAGAGGTTAGGCATTACTTTCTTTTTCCCCATTTTTTTAGCTTCTTATTCGCGTTTTAACAAAAATAAATAAACTGCGTGTGTAACCTCATAAGCTTGCTTTCACAATATGACAATGACATAACTGACTTACTGACATTGACAGTTAGAAGAAAGATTGTAAATATTCTCGTTCAGAAATTATAACAAAAAATGGCTCAAAAGGTGTTTTACATTTATATATTTCTCTTACACTATTCTTAACAAATAAATGCACATTAGTATTACAACATAAATTATTATTCGAAACTTACTTGACTACGTTCACTGGTGCCCATTCAGTGCTCTGTCTTCGTCTGTAGTTAGATGAAAAGTCACAAAGCGCTGAGTTTGTGAGTTTCTTAGACGACTCACCGAATCTTTGGAAACCGTAAGGAACATGACCCGCAAAACCTAAAAACAAACAAGAGTCATTAATATTCGACACTTATCGTGCACGAAAGCCTCTAAGAGTTGATATCAGTTTATCGAACTCACGCACTGATTGCGACGGATTAAACCCCCATATTTGAGTTCGCACAAAAGAGCTATGTATTTTTCCGTAGGACATTTAAATGAAAAATATTACGTAACCCACATAAATAACTTGTAAAATAAATGCCAAATTGACAACATGCGATGTCATACAAAAAAACATGTCAATGCTTCAGTCGGCTTCAGTCTTTACACACAAGAAGGTTTTACAAAGGAGTTAGCAGTTGGTGAAGATACAGGTATGTTTGGATTCCTTTCTCATTTTAGTCTCACCTTTCTTGACGTATTTGTCAGGATGACCGTTTTCCATGAAGAATGGGCTAACAGAATGTGATGCTGGTGATAGCTTTGGTTCGTCCATGGGTACGTCTCGTAGTATTCCTGCACATTCTGGTCTGACTGTAACTAGTGGAAGCTTGAACTCGGCTGTCGCGGACTGTGGATATGAAAAACGATGGTAGGTATACTGGTCCAGCTTAAGACACTTTCTATCTTCAAGGTCTAGTTCAGTGTTCCTTCTCATGATCTCCACCCATTCTTCGTTCTTCATCCATCTCCATTTTTACCGATTCTATTCTTGATGTAGGTATAATTTTATTCAGATTAAAGTCTCAGGAATCACTCACGCATTTCACAAAAACATGGAAAATGTCAGGGTGCGTTTTCAAAATAGGTACTTCTCTGGACTTACGAATCTGTCGACCAAATCCCAAGGCTGTCCTTTCCCGGCTTGTAAGTCGACCACTCTTTCTAACTGGTTTCTTGCTGCTCTCTGGTTTAGTTGCACCCTTTGAAATTCTGACAAGGCTTCTGTCGCTGCGACAGTGTATCGCTGACCAAATTGGTTGTTCAATCGAGGGAGAAACCCTATATTTTCAAATTATTTTAGTATGTGAACCAGCACAATTAATTTCTGCTAATAAAATTTCTCTTTGCACTGATTGGGCTTCCGCCCTTTTCCTTCATCGTTAGTGTAGTTAAGAGATTATCTATCTGAAAGATTTGTGCGAAAACTTTTACGCTAAGCCTTAGGATATATGAGTTTACTACAACCAAGTCCCGATCCACGATAGCTGTATAACAAACACTAAATAAAACACAGCCCGTTAGTTTCACGAATGCTGCTCACAAAACAACTGCTCGCCATCAGATACCCATGACATAACTAGAGCAACCATTGATAAAGAACGAGTACCGTTTTATTCGAAGATTATGCACATATTTTGTAGGCCTTGGACTTTAAAATATGACACACGGGAGACTACACTGGGAACGTTTTCCGTTTCAAGAAAATCGCTAATCGTGTGCACTTATATGCTTTACCCAAGTTCCAAGTGTGCACTTTTTGTACTAGTGTTCATCCAGTCACGCTGTAGATACTGTAATTATTTGATTTGTGAGCATACATTTTCTCGTATGTGTGTGTGTCCCATGTTTACCTCGACCCTCAATAAAGGACGATAGAAAAAATCTAGGCAATAGAACTACGCCGTTTCTAGTATAATACGAACTAGTCTATAAGCTCTAAAATATGGGCAATCATCCGATGGGATTTGAGGTCAACAGACATCTGTTCGGTACATTCATCTTGATAAATATGACAGTTGTCTTGTGGAAGAGATCAGGTGGCCATTCTTTACGACGGTTATCATAAATGTATAAAATCTAGATAAGCTTTGAGTGATTTAGTGCACTTTGGAGAGAAGTCTATGAAGTATTGATTTCCTCAATCTATAAACACAGTCCAGGCTTCAAAATTTGTTTATATTTCCTTCCTTTTGTCGTTTGAAAAAGCATATCGTTCGTCGCTGATTGTCGAAGATATTGATTTGTTTTGAAAGCTCACTTTACCTAATGACTGGGCTGCATTTTGTTCAACAATAATACGCTGCTGTGTACGAGTATTTCATTGTTGATTTGTTGTCCCCCAAGAATATCATTCTGGTAATCAACGCTCAAACAATCTACCAGACAGTTCAGCAATAAATATTGCCTGTCTGAGAATGACTGTATATGCAAATCCCTGGCGAATTAATAGGCACTACCAGCTGCCTACGTGAATAGTGCAGGCTTTGAACTGTAGGTTAAAAACAATTACTCACACCTACCTACGTACTGGTACTGTGGTCAACTCAAACAGAATATTGCGAGAGTAAGAGCAATAAGCGAACATTAGCTGAACACTCCCGTTTGTCATAGACAAAGTGACCAAGCTTCGGCCATTGCAGGACTTTCAGACATTTGCTTCGCTAAAGCAGACTACGGATTACTTATTTATAGGACGAAAATGTGACGGCTTCTAAGAAATATTTAGGTGAAGGACTTGACAAATTCTCGACACCCTTTTGTGACCATTTTGGGTGATTGATCTCGAATCTTGCTAAGCATGAGTTCTTTGGCCTTGTAAGAGACATGTCAACCAAGCAACATGGCCAAAACGAACACCAGGCATTTACCTGTAACCGCATATCAAAAGCGGTGTTCGAATGAAATTACAAAGTTTTTGCTATCCCCACAAACAACACCGATTAATAGATTTCCCTTCAATTCTCTTTATTGTTTTTTTTTTTATACTTTAATTCAAAATGTACGTGTCCTAACTGTAATAGAGAATGTAAACATCTGTAGACTTAAGGTTCTCAGGAAACTCTGGCATGCCTCCGAGGCTCGGACCGGTCCAAAATGACTCATACCAAACTGATTCATCGCAATCAAGTTAATTCGAGACAAATTCTTTGAGATTTCACTTAGTATATGTGAGATTTTTTAAATTTAAAATAACGTGTTCAGTGAGATTTGATAAATTCCATTTTTAATGTGGTTTAATTATTTACTGCAAATAAAAATTAACTGTTGGTGAATTCAAACCAGAATTTAATTAAAACGGGAAAGTGGTCAATGTTTTTTCACACTGCCAAGGCGCTTAGGGCAAAAAAAAACAAATTGAAAGTAGGCAGACATAGAGGTTTTCTCGTGGTTGCCCCTAGGCCCTAGCCTAGTGTGACTAGGTAAGACGAAGAATAAACAAAATATTAAAGAAAACTTTCTATCTACTGCTTTGCCAACTTCTAGTCTTCTAGAAAGTAAAGAAACAATGCAGCATACCTTCATATCCAGGTATCATAGGATGTTTGTACACAGGGTCTCCGTTCCGAAATCTTGCGTTCACCACATCAATGTCTGTTTGCGGTGGCCGATAGATCTGTTAAGTATCAGAAAATAAAATATCAAGTTTATTAAACTGTATTACGCGTTCACGGTTTAAAATAAAGTTATACTGTCACTTACGTTCCCCCGTATTGTAAGTGTGGCGCTTGCAACAGCGTCGAAATATGGTGAGCTCAAAATAATGAATAATTACGGAAGATACCCGTAATTGACAATATAAGTTTAAGTTTATTTATAACTAGGAAAAGAAATGCTGGTCGTTTGCTGATGAGACTGGCAGAGCAACGTGGAGATTGGCATTGGCAAAGAGAATATTCTCGTCATTGGGTGAAGGCAAGTTCTGGAGGACGATGATGAATGCCTTGTTCCTCAAGATCGCTTTTGGTGTTTTCTTTTGGCAATTGTATGATCGCTTCACGCGTTTCCCACTGTCGATCCAGTTTGTTTCGATTAAATTGATCAATAGGTAACGCCTTTGCAGATGTTTGTAACCATTACCACCCCAGACAATTAAGGATTTTGCAGAAACTGCCTACATGCGGGGTATGCTTCCGACCATATGTATATATATGGCAATATCAATATTTGCCATGAAGGAAGTATTCTATCATTTACAGGGTGAAATAACAAACAACGATTATCAACTGATAAAAAAATTATCCATTGTATTTGTATCATAAAATAAATTATGAATTATCCTCCATGATATTGATTTGCAAAGGTTTCCATGAGATAAGGTACTTGACTAACCATGTAGTATATGACCTTATATCAGGTAAGTAAATAAGTAGATTAGATACACCCACTGTGACTGGCAACGGTAAATAAAATGATAAGAGATTAAATAGGGTTAATTGAATCAGCACGTGAATGCACATGTGGTTAGGGACTTATCTGAAAAACACGTCATACAGGTTGTAAACTTGAACATTAACCAACAACTGCACCTAAACAAAGAAGTCTACTCATTGATGTTATTTCCATTAAAGCGAATATCAACTGTACATTCTGAAAATTAAGTTGATTTCAGAATGAACGATTGAAAGCGTTATAAAAAAGTTCGTTGTTTATTCCCAAAAGCAAAAGCACATATTTTGTGACCCACAAGTTTAGAAAATAAATCGTAAGCGCAGGACACGTACCCCTAAAGTAATTCATCTACTTACTGATAATTTGGTGGTTTTATTCTAAACCCTAACTAGTGTTATTAGTGAACACCACATGTATAGGAGATAATAAAGGGGAAGTACATTAAAATAGGAATACTATTCCGAGCACTTCAGGAAAACTCAATGCTAATGGAGTTTTTGTGATAATTAACTACTTAGTGACCGCAGTCTTACAATGAAGTTGGATCATAGAGCAAATAGCTCGTTGCATAGCGATTGGGCACTTCACATCATTGTTTGAATATTCATAACGTAAGTCACTCGCGGATAAATAGACTCCTCTTGTGACAATTTCGCTTTAAGCGAGTTTTATTCTTTGTAAAATTAAGATTATTATCAATAATTTCAATACTCAGCCTAACGAATCTCAATACTAGACACCCAGGTCTCCACCAAGCTGTGCCCTTTTTTTTTAGAATGGGAAATTATCAAATGACTTCTTCCACACTGGGCGGAGCGGGAGGGAGTGTCAGACTTTTACTGACTAAAACCTATCCATGTTCCTTCCTCGCTCTTTACGTTCCTGGGCCGTGGTATCTCTTTCGAACAGTCCCGCAGCCCGCCAAGCTGTGCCCTCGGTTCTCCACCTTCCTCAACCAGCCTGATCCTACCGCCTTTTCTAAGGTTGTCGGCTCATCTAGCTGTGGGGAGTCCTACCCTACGCTTGTCTGCATTCTAGGACTCGTTTGCTCCATGAGCCGTCGGCCCTTCGAGAAACGTGATCGTCCAACTGTAACTTCAGCTTCCTTACTCCGCAAACTATTTGAATCCTCGCACAGTTGGAAAAAGGCTTTTTCTATTACAAGCATGGGTAACTATCTACCCCGAGTTCCCGATCTTGTGTTACAGTCTCGCATTAAGCTGAGTTGTAGCTTCAGCTTCAGACATTGCAAACCCATTATCCCACATGGTATTCTGCCTTGCTTCCAACGTGTCATCATTGATAGTGTCATCTAGTTAATTTCTAACGTTACTAAAGACTGTATCATCGTCTTCAAAGTTACTAACCTGAAAGTCATCAGCTGTACGATCTGACAGTACAAGTCTCTCCGAGTGCTGTACACTTGGATCCAGCAGGATCTTGTGTGTGGTCGAGCCATATGTGTCGCCTATTCGGTACTTGTACTCTGGACAATGACCTGTGTACCTGCAAGCAATTCAAATAATTAATATGTGACTGAATTTGAGATCAGATTTCCTACTGAGAAATTAAAGACTTAACCATGTCTTTGATTTAACCCAACTAGGTTTGTAGGTTTCCCCCATGGATTTTATACCACACATAACACGGTTAAACAAATTAATTGACTGCATGGAATATTACCCGCTGTCCCTACATAAAAAATTGACTCGTTTTAAATGAAGAAAACGATCATTTACGAAAACTTCAAACACGCGCCAGAAATATATAATAAACGAGATCATTTATCATATTTGGACACGCGACACGACCAACGCAACGCCCTAAATACATTGTCAACAAGAAACACAACACGGCAAGAATTACCTAACGATCCTTTTAAGAGAATTCGTACAAACGGACTTGGTTCATCAATAAAATGTATTCGTAACGCACTCTTGACAAGGTGAAATATGTGGCGTCAAAAGTAAACCACTGTCGTTACATCATTGGCGCCAATTTGGCAACAATCGCAACTTTACTGATGAAAAACGGCCACATGGTATTACTTAGTTGAATTTCGTCATACGCAAATGCAACGCAGTTTGTTTGCGTCGAAACGAGCCCTTTTTTGGACCTTTAATCTTATGAAAGGAATGTCCAAATTGCAATCGTAATTTTTAAATATTTAATATGGACATGGGAAATTGAAGTCTTGTCTTGGTTACGACTGAAAGTTGTGCAGCATTTGAATAAACGCCTTGGGCTGTGTAGTCTGTAGTTGCTATGCTGAAAGGATCGGTATGTTTTCAGGCTTCTTCAGTTATGAACATGGATACATTCCTGCATTGTACATCTACCTACCATCTCTAAACTAAACTATAGGTAGGTATCATTCATAAGGCCAAATTTATCTGCACTAGTTTGCATCGAGCTAAGACTATGTTTAGCGAAAACGCTTGAGTAGAGAGAAGGCAGGAAATTACAAGCTGTCGTCTCTGCAGTGGGTACTGCATAGTTATACTAACCCTGGTATGTAATGGGGCTGAGCTATGCTGACTAAGTCCAACGCCATTTTGTGTTATTTCTTGTTTTGCCGGAGAAGGATCAACTCATAATTTCTATATAAAACAGGATAATTGTTACTGACGCTAGAATTTATTATAAACACATTTGTTGATTTTGGTAGTTTGTTGTGGTTGGACGTCAAATTTTGACATGACTGGCATTGTTGTTTTAATTGATTTAATGGTCTGACGTGCCGATCGAAGTGGCCAGTTTGTTAGTGTATTTATGTGTGTGTTTATCTGAATATCAGACTAGGCATACGGCAAGGAACAATAAGTGGGCACTAATTCAATTATAAACAAAACATAAAAGACAATTAACTATTATAATTAGTGGAAATGTTTAATAAATAATCCTGACTAGATGACTAAACTCCTGATAATTGACTATGATGGCCAAACTTCATCATAACTACCAAACAACCAAGACACAGCGAAACAGACAACTGTTTTCAAAACAAAACAAGTCGGCTGATGCGGTGCCTGCGCAGGCTTCGAATTGTAGCTTCGGACTTCATCGGTCATCGTTCGTGCTCTTTCGCAACTCGTTCGCTCGGACTTCGTTCTTTCGTTCACTTAATCGTCCGCCATATTGAATGTAACCGCCGTAGCGGTCGGGTGTGTTCGGTGGTGCTTCGCGCAGTGACAGTCAGATACCGATGAAATCACAACTTTCAAAAACTTTGTGCTGAGAAGTGCTCCTTTAACGTTATAATTCCAATAAACTGTGAAGTGTTCTTATATATTTACCTATATATAATATAGTTTCGATATTTATAACTGATCCAGCGACTTGAAATGCATGCATTCCATCGAGACTGTTGAACTTTTATTTTTTTTTCGTTCGGTGCACATTTTGATTGTTATCAAGTATTTTTTTTGTATTTCACTCGCCGTGAACTATGGTTTTATATAAAGACATTATAAAATAAATATTGACATATCTATAGTGTTATGTGTTGATTAGACTGTGTTATCAAAGTTAGCAATAAAAGCTGATTAGGGATTGCCGAAACAATCAAGGTAAGATTATCCAAATAGTGCACTAGGTAATTATTAATTGACTTTACTTTTCAGATAGAGAAGAAACTCTCAAATGAGCCTTTACCGCGCCAAAATGACGAAACCGACAGCATCTCTTTTTTTATCCCATTTTAAATTCTTCTACTGGCAGCAACCAGAACAAATCATAATGCTTACCAATACAAATCATTCGAATACCAATGATTTTACAGTTTTGGACCTTCTAACCTACTTTATACATATAAAATTTTCACTCCAGCAGTGTGTTTACTTACCCAGTTACTTCGATCCTATGGACACACCCTAAGCCCATCAATAAATAACTTTAATCATAAGATGGTAAGCGTTACAGCTATAAACTTCTCTTATATAAATTACTACCTGTTTTTAACGGTCACCTAAGCTAAGAACCTCGATTTTTATTTAAATCAGCTTGATTGCAATCAGTTAAACTTAATTCAGATGGGAAATATTCATGGAGAACTCATTTAACGAACGGTGAAAATTTACGGGGATCTTCAGCTAAAGGAAAGGACTTTACAGTAAATCATAATTATGTCCACTGCTGGGGCAGAGGCCTCTACCAAATTGCTGAATATCTCACCTTAACAACGTCGAGGGACAAATTTTCCAAGATTGACAGAGATTTAGAAATGGATTTGGAAGTTCCTAACAGTGATAGATATTTCACTCAATAGAAGTTACGATCTGTTACCTAAAATATTACTCAATAAGGAACGTAAAGAAATAGTATATTATAGAAACACAACTCCAAAAGGCTGAAACAGCTAAAAAATCCAATCTTGTGGATATTTGCGAAGTTGTCGGCGATAAAGAGATAGATAAAGCCACTTTAACAGATGTTATCTAGGTTACCTATCAGCCATCAGTTTCATCACTACAGATGATGTTGTCCAATTCAGGTTGGAATGCGAGTTTGCAACAACATTTGAACACAGAATTACCAAATAGATGTTGACGTTATTGAAAATATTTTGGGCAATATCAAATTCTTTAACTTTGTTATTCAAAACGTTGTCCTTCATTGCGTTTGTTTGCTAACTCATTAGTAGTCGAAATATGGAACGAAATGATACTAGTATGACGAAAATGTAGCCCAGATTAAGAAACCTTGGCAAAAAAAATTGTTATACATGCATTCAGAACAACTGTTTACTCTTTAAGTTCTTAAATCTCCTTGTTCGTAGAAAACGTATTTTTTTACCTTTTTTAACTCATTCATAACAATTCTTTTCAGAATTATATTGTTTCTTACCATAATGTATCCCTTTTCAAATCATCATTGGGGAAATTTCAAGCAGAACTTCTTGGTAATGTCATGGATGGTAATCATTATGAATTGAGACCACAATACCCCCATGATGGAAAATAACGTGACATTGAGCTAAATACTTTTTTCCGAACTATGAATCAATTTAACAACCGAATTAAGTGCAAAATTACTAATCGATTTGGTCAACTACATTCTGCCAATTATTTCTAGTTGGCTATTAGACCGAGATCAACAGGAAATAAACAAAATAATGAGAAGAGAAGTAACGCCGCACTTACCGCACTTAGGTGTAGTCAAAACCTTTAATGTAAAAGAGAAGAGTGCTTCCGTTCTTAACATAAAATCGCCGTTAACCCTCCCAATAAAAGATAGCACGTTCCCAAACAATGAAGCAGGCACCCATTCAGTCTCAAGTAAAACGTTTCAAAGGAATCCTGTTTGGTGGCGGCCTAGCCGGGAGAAACAAAACCCCGCGACGACATCGTGGCGACGTCGTTCAAACATGGGCGGGATCACCTACAAGCATATCTCAACCTTACCACCCTCCACATAAAAGCACAAGTTGTACATGAAGTACTTCATAACATTCCTGCAAATCCCATTCTAGAAACGAGACGCTTCTTTGTTTTTGTTATTAGACTTCTATGCGCTGTAAATAATTACTGAACGGTTGTCCAAACAGCTTTCCAACTATCAACCTGCATTTAAAAAGTCAGGTCCAACTTTTGTCTCCCAAATAGATTGCTTTGAGATAAAAACGGAAAGTCTTCAAGTTCGTTTAATTCAAATTGTCTGTTTATAACGAAACTCAATTACTGATGATGGTATCGGAATTAACATAGGCCACGTTTTTTTCCTAAAGCATAAAGCACATAATCGTTCGAAAATAGTGTTCCGCGTCCCCAGCAAGTTTCGGAGACCGGTTTTGAGTAAGACTCGGAACAGCGGTTTGCGATGTTAAAAAACTGGCTAAGTTCGAATTTGAGCCTTTTAGGGGCTTTGTACCCTCGACGGAATGGTGGCACTCAATGATTCAAGGATGTTTGATGTAGCAACAGGCTTTTAGACAAAACACGGATTTAGGGCTTGATTTTTTACAAAGGTCTACCTGCACGAAAGACTTCACAACAGTCAATAAATTAAGATCTTGGGTACGGAACTCTAAAAAGAAGACCCGTGTCGGCTGATATTCGAGGTCGCAACCCAATTGGGGACCAGTCGCAGGTCTGTACGCTTTTGTAGTACACTTTCTCCATGCGTGACGCGCCCAGCCGCTGCCAGACATTTCACTGAAGATCGTCTGCAGGTGCACGACCAACTCAATGATAAAACGCGAATAAATTATTTGCGAATCATTTAATGATGCGCTAAAGTTACACTTTCACCTAAGAAAACAGGGCGCTAAAAATCAGATGAAACATTGTTACTAATTACAGTAGATACTGTCGTAAAAGTCGCACTCAAGCGATATTTAGAAACAATGTTGACACTGAATAAGTCACCAGTGTCAACGCTTGTTTGAGATGAAAGAGACAGTAGACCTCTTGTTATAAGTAGGTTTTGAGAACGACATTCTAGACCACAGACGCGACGGGTACCTAAATAAAAAGATGACAAATTTTTAATATCATTGACCCCTAAAACCTAAGATTCCGACATTCCTCTTCACAGGAAAGAATCACCATTATGATGCAAAATAAAACACGTGTTGCCTTGCGTTTTTAGACATCCTGCGATCATTAGAGATGTTAATGGTGAGAATCTCATAAAAACTAGTCCAGCGAGCGAGAAACAATTGGCCACGTAACCATTTGTTCGTACTTTCGTTCGTAAAAATTGTGTGTTAACACGAATGGTTATACCGCAAAGTATTCGAGAAGCAATTCGAGTCAATCAATTATAAAGATCCCAAATAGAAATCGTTATTTAAATTCGCCACGACTCGTTAACTAACAATTAGCGCCATGGTGACGAGATTCTGACATCACTTTGGGAAATAACTTCAAGAAACATAGTTGTGGAATTCAAAAAAACAATATCGGTTACCTCAGCACTCAATCATTGTATGGTGAACATCAGATGGATTGCTTAGCTGAATACAGTTCGCTTCTAACTATGACTCAGAATATTATTATTATGCAGATTTTCTTTGGTCACGCCTCATGTCTTTCAGGTGTGTGGAATTTACCATTAAAAAAAAGTTCAATAACATGTTCCGGCAATTGAATGGCCAAGTGTAACCAAAAATATTTAATATCAGTAGTTTTCTCAATGATAATTTTGTTAATAGAATTCAAAATAAATAGAAGAAGAAACATTTGCAACAATTCAAGAAATTGCTCTAAATTAAAGTGTGAAGAATCTGTAAGGTAAACAAGACTTTATTAATGTGATATTCTCATTAGACTTGAATGGACTTGTGTCAAAGATACAGGAAACCCTCATTGTCTTGGTCAAAACAAGTTGCATCTTGTCTTCACAATGGAAGCCTTATCTGAGGTCTTGCCTTTCTTGGAATTTCATAAAAGACTATTGATTACGTGTAAAATTTCTCGGCTGCTTATCTACTGGTGATAATGAGACTATCCATTTAGATAGCATTGAAATATCCTAAAATACATCCGGTTCTTACGTGGCTGAAGATTTTCACTTGGTGGGAATTGCATGAATGAAAGAGATGGTAGACCTAATCGCATTCAAAGAAAACATGAGCAAAGTAATAATGAGTAACATAAAAATGAGGAAAAACCAAAGTAAGAATACACATATCTCCTTCGTTGAGGCTTCATTGCTCTTGAATTATTGCAGATCTGTTTACATCAGTACATAAGCTTATCTTGCTACTTCATCATCAGCACGATAAAACAAATGATTTCTCTGATGAATTCCAACTTACGTAGATCATGAACAGCTGAATCATTCTCTCCACGTTTTAATTTCATTCTTTGATGCGCATGGGCATCTACAGTACCAAGTTATGAAGCAACATTGCAAAGTGTTTCATTCATACAGTATGTCTTACTTATTACACGAGGTGGTCTCTGTATAATTACGGTGTTGCAATTAGGGACGAGAGAGTGTTGCAAGTCTACTGAACATTATGGCAGTTTACATTATTATTTTTGCGTTTCGCTCTTTTGTTATGTTGTTGTTTCGAAATGTGCGTTGGATTGCCTTGTTTTAAAGTGTAGGATTGATTGATGTTTATTTTCAACAAAAGAAATTATAAAGTTAAGATGTAGTAGTATTCAATTATCCAGTATGCCCAAGAATTTCTAATGAAAAAAAAACAATACCATTTTTCGTCTAACGCACGAACTGTCAGATAACTGTACGCAAGTACGCACTCCTACGCATTCCACGTCACGCTTCCATACTCAGCACAAATACATCAGAATCCCGTCCATAACACGTATTGTGCAACCAAAGTATCAATAATAACAAAAGCAAGGCCAGTTGGTGTCGAGTTACATCGGAATTTATGCGAGAAACACTTTGTTCACTTGAGGAACCAAAGATTAGGGTTATCTATGAACCAAAACCAGAAAGGCTTGAGAAATTCGAGCCTGAAATAAAATGGTTATGTAAAAGAATCTACAAGGCTATAACCGAAGCTATAAGTTTTGATAGTTTAAGGAATTCCACAGTTTTATGGTGTTTTAACGATCAACCAAAGTATCGCTTACATTCATGTTGCCTTGCGTAACATTGCACCTCACATAATGCTTGATAACAGGTATTTTAAATCCACGACCGTCTAAAGACCTTCTATTTACTTTGTCATTATACTGGACATTCTGGCACTTAACTTTTTCATGTTCAATCAATCAATCAATCAACCCAGCATATGACAGTTCACCGATGGTCATAGACCTCAAGTCTTGGTTTATCGGCCTTCCGCGTTCAATCTGTGCAGCTGCGGTCAGATTGTCATTCAAAATCAGTAGTTCCCTGTGACATTCCAAAATATGTTTTACTACAAAATGCATTTTGATTTGTAGCTCATGTTACGCGATATGCCTCTGTCGTTCGTTAGGAAATGCATAATGAAAAATGAACGCAAGCTAGCCGCAATTCAATCTAAAATTATACTTTCGGTCTTCAACCCTACACAAGTTTCGATAAGCACAGGCTTAAGAATGCAAAAGACATGTGTCTTGTTGTGAATATCAGGTATGTTCCAAGTACATACACCTCATGGTCTGATCGATCACGATCCGTCTTGCGAAATGCTGGCCGTATTCATGAACCACGCATTAATATGTAGTCTCTTTTGACCTTTCTAACAATACGCTTCAGACTTCATTTTCATAATATACAGCAATTAATGATCTAGATTCAATACACGATTGTAGAAGTCCCACAAATTAGTCACCGCTAAAAGTGAAGCAAAATAAAATTTATCTTATCGCCGAATTAATATATGACAAAGATAATTTTAATACTGGCTTAATTGAAATGTACTTTTCAGGAGTTTGTACTATCAATCATCATGCTTTTATAATTACTAACAAGAGCCAACGTCATGAAGGCTCCACGGCTCCACAAAGAAGTATTTCAACCGACATTCCAAGCAAATTATAATCTAAATAGTGCTATCACGAACTTATCACAACTTACATCTAGTTGTTATCTGTTCACTGCACACAATTGTGAAGGTAATAATCCTGTTGTTAGTAACAACACTGGAAAAGCGGACAGACGGAAAGACATGTAAGAAATTTTCCTCAGTTACAAAGAATACCGTGCACCTGACAAGCTCACTGTCTTAACATTGCAAGCTAACGTTGTGTTACTGACATTTACTCGTAATAATGACACAATCATTCATAATCTTGCTGAATACAATTTAGTTACCAAAACTTGAATTGTAGCTGACCCAGTAGCGTTTCAAAGAACAGTTGATACAACTGCCGTAGGACTCTGAAAACTATTATTCATATTGTCAGTCAGCTACACTGTAATTAAAGTAACTGCATGTAAAATAACCGTTTACATCCTAATTAATAAACGTTAGTCATCCTTAATGAGGTCAACACCAGCCATAAAATTAAATGCCGATTGATTTGCGTCTCTATTAACGTTTGTTACATTAACATGTTAATTGATTCTCCCATTAAAACTATCTTGCGATCAAACATCGTCTTCTGATTGTTTAATCACTATCGTAGATATGAAGACATCAAAATTTAAATTGATTTTGATCGTTACAGTTTGATAATTCTGTTTTTGTTCGGCTGGTAAGGTCTCCGGACACAAACTTCTGGGATCTAATAGTTCCACTCAGTTAAGACAGGTCATATTTGTGGTAATTCTAAGAAATATGACTCTTGTCGTTTTTCTGGTATTCATTATAATCTTGGTTTGACCAGTAATTTGCGTAAGTACTATTGTTAAGTCTGAGAGAATTAGGGCAAAGTCCAAAAACAATCCTAATTCTAGCTGCAGGCGATTCTGCGAAAGTAAGAATAAAATAATGGCTGATATTCCCACGGGAGTCTCGAGAGGCGACCATGTAATTATGACAGGTATTATCAGACGAGCATCTGCGTCCACCTGTGAACTTATTAAGAAATTATTTATAGTTGCGTTAACCGTTGTGGATAATGCGATAAGCTCTTATTAACCTTATTTAATAACGTTAATAGCTTGTGAAGGAAACACTTAAAAATCATAGTTTTGTAGTGGCAAACATAATACCGAAAATTTTATTTTGGAGTGTAACATTTTATGTATTCTGAATAACAGTTACCTAACTTATTATCAATCGAAAATTAATATTACATGAAAACTGATTACCTCATGTATACAACAGTCGTTTGAATTTGCTGATCGCAATCGCCCAGTTGCTTGTTACACCAATTTTCTAACTACTAAACTAAACTGGGTTTCACGCTAACAAGACTGTTCCACGGCAATTACTACAGATTGAAATTGTTTATACGCAGTATTAATCTACTTGCAATTAAGATAAGCGTTAATAGAGCTTACTTATTAGTTATTAGATCTTTTAACTTGATCTAAGAGGGTTTATTAAAAGCGAGAACACAGATGATATCGCCGTCAGAAGTACAGACAAAGAAATGATTCATAATTCCACGTTGTTCCCAATATGGAGGAATAGTTTATTAGTGTGCCCAAGGTACTGTCGTAAAAAGACCACTTTCCATCTTTGTTGGCTTCAGCTTACAAAATCAGCGTGAGTAGTTCACGAGGCCTTGGTCTGCGAGTAACTGGAACACAAATCTAATTTGCGTACGCCCCGAGAAGCTTCGCAAATGCATTGTTGGAATTTTGAAATACTACTCAAAAACTGATATTTACGTAAACAGAAAACTTAAATTAAGATATTTGGATAATTGGACCGTCGTGATCACGTAGTAGACAGACGTTATTTAAATAAAACGTTTAGAAGATGCCATTGTCTGACGTTGTGTCAAAATATTTGCCTAATAGCTCGATTATATTTGCGTCACCCTTACAGCGAACATCGTTGTATCGTTTATTTATTCAAAACATTATAACAGACTTGTAATCCTACAGGCCAGTCCATTTTTCTGGCTCATGACGTCACTGCAGCTGTGCAAACTTGAGTTTTGCGATACAGTCTACTGCATGAAGGAAAAATGTAGGTGTGCAAATGTAGGTAAAGATTTACTTTAATGTCTTTGTTAACATTGCTTTTTTGCCTTGTTCGAAAAAAGAGCATAAAATAAAACCTGAAAACGACTGCGGATTCTCATTTCATGGCGTCATGCTCATTCAAATTAACATATAGCACAAAGACAATAACGTACGTAACATACATAGGAGGATTCTCGTAAGTGTAAAGCAAAAGCGAATCCAAGAAACGATTATATTAGGTATTTCAAATTAACATTACTCGAACGATTCTAATACCTAAAGAGAAAAGGCCGAAGCCCTTTTCCGATCGCAGAAGTACTGCTAACTAATCGTACTTTGGAAACTAGGCGATGTTCAATGCTCATAGAATCCATAATGGTGTTCGAGAGTCGGAATGCCAGCGAAGCCCACCATAAAGGCAACAACGCATGACCCGTTTTCACATGTATGGATATCCGGTTAGCTTATGGCCAAGAATAATGGGTGCATTTTAATGATAAATAGGAAAGGAGTACAGAACACATTCTTTTGTAACTACCAGACAATGATCTTCGAAGTTAAAAAGTGCCTCCACGTAACACTAATACAGAAGTGGACAAACTGCAATCTGTCATGAATAACGGTATTCAAGATAATGTTAAATAATAACTATAACGACTATTTTTACGACCAACTGTAGTTTGTACATTAAAACAGAAGTAAGATATCGCAAAATGTTGCATGTGCGATGTGTAAAATCTTGTTAGAATTTCTTTTAAATGTAGACTAAAAATAAATAAACAAATGTGGAATGGGAACGACATTGTTGTATTTATAACCTGTTAAAAACGTATTCGAGATCGTTATCAACAGCCTACGAGACATCTAAGGAAACTTGTTTCTTTTAGCTCGAAACTATCTCAATTAGACTGTAATTTTGTAATGGCGTTTAGTTTTAGTTTAAAATCATTTGCTTTATTGGAAGTAAATCAAATTGTTCCATTTTCTTTTGTTGCCAATAAACAGATATTGAGATTATTTGCAAATACGCAAAACAAATCTCGTCCACATTGATCACAATGGTGTGGCTTTTTACAAATTCAATAAAGCAAGAAATCGAGGTAACTGTACATGTCAGTTTCAACTCTCCTTATAAATATTTATCTTCATTGTCATATTTATATTCTTTGGATTATCTTTCCTTCGCAGGACAAACAGCACAGAACAAACAACCTGTTACTTCTAAGCAACCAATTTTAAAAATAACTGTCAACTAATTAGTATAACAAATTCTGTCTGCAAGTTGTAAAAACTTGTCATTCTCAACTAGAACTCGTTAGAGCTGCCATGTTTTATTATTGTCTTCATGTCTTGTACTTACGTCTAGTGTTTTGTGTTGCTGTTTTTTGTTATCTACTTATAATGCTTTATTAATTACAGTTTATATTGGAGTGTCGGTAATGATAAGTTCTCTTGCAACTATTTCTTCAATTGAATCATTCGGTATAATATACCGAATGATTCAATTGAAATTAAAGAATGAACAGTAAAAACATTCACACAACATATACATATTATGTATATGTTGTGTGAATGTTTTTACTGTTCATTCTTTAGAAATATTTCTCTAATATCTGGAGTGTTAACATTGTGGTGTGAATTGAGCTAATAAGTTTTGTACACATCATCGTCACTGCATTCATGTTACTTTGTTCATATCTCAATCTTTATGGGACCAAACTCAGATTTTTGTTAATATGTATTGCATCGCTTTAACACATGGGAATTATTTATTCTACCTACCAAGGTAGGACCATCATGTTTCTTGACAAATATACTTTTTGCACTGAAATGTGCCTCCCACGGTGCTATTATAACAGAAGATGTCCACCATGTAATGAATCTGTCAGTCTTAACAGGTAGCAATATTTGTACATCCCTTTCAAATGAAGTGTCTCCTACCTTATTTTTTACTTAACTTTTTACATACAATTTTGCGCGACAAAATGCAATATTATAAACCAGAGTCTGTACCTTACAAAGGGGCATCGGAAATATGTGTGGAATGCCCGAGTCATGGGCCAGGTAACCGGGAAGACCACGGGCCATCAAACAGGTTTAACTCCAAACCTTTTTTACCAACAATCCTCCTAATTTATTAGTTAAACTGCCATTAAAGTTATGGCGTCTTTTAATAGCTGTCTTGGTGTTTAATTAGGGGTGAAATCGTCGATATGTGTGACATCGTTACCGTGTTAAGGGTGAATTATGGTTTCATCACCTTTGCAATTTACAGTTTTGACACACGCTTCTCTTTTATTGCTCTAGTAGTTGCAGTTTTTAGTGGTGCTAACAATTCTATTGTCATAACTGTTGACACCTATGAAGTGGTTGAATTGTTACGTGCATGAGGATATCCTGAATTGACTCTAGCAACAATAGAACCACACCTTACATGTTTGTTTTCAATTACTAACTATTTCAGCCTGCCTAAATATTATGTAATCTACATATCCTCGTTTTGGGTCTGTTTTGCAATAGGCTACTTGTCAAAACCAAATGGTACTAAATTGAATAGGTGGTCATTTAATTCAAACCGAATCCGGATTAAATATGTATGGTTGTTACCACAATAAAACAACAAATCAAGTAACAAAGTGCCCGATAAATCTTAATAAGGCAAAAGTCGTGACTGGCCTATTTGTGTTCAAGGTGTACGAAACAAAATCGAATGGACAGCCATTTTTGACAACGTCCTGGACTTAAAATCTTCAAGGGTAACAACACACATGCAGTAAAGTTTCTTTAGCCGTGCCGTTCGTGACCTAGGCATTTGCTTTTCAATCGCAAGTAATGCAGCCTCGAATGGCATCAAGTTGATCAGACAGACAGGTCAAATATATCCGTCGCCAGGCCAAGTTTTTGCTGCAGTCAACATAAATCACTGGTGAAATGTGGTCTATCTTAAATGTCACAGTTTTTTTTTGCTAGATCTTTATCTACATAGATGGTAGACCGCACACGAAGCGGGGAATGAAACATTATTATGCGTAATGTACCCAGTCCCCATAGCGAGATACGGGCAACATTAATAAAACTTAGTTTAACTTAAAGTTATACGGGTATGATAAAGGTGTACTTTGTGATAACAGTCCGGGTGTGGTTACCAGTGGACCTTGTGAAAATGAATGTAGGTGTAAAATTTGAAATATAACAGCAGAGGAATGCAGTCCCTTTGAGATTACACGGAGCATTCATGCGGATCAAAATACGTGGGCGAGGTTTTTTGCTCGTCAAGTTATGCCGCCAAGTTGTCCGCTGAGACGGATCTCATTGCGGAACTAGATGTAACGCAGTTATGAGAGCAGCGATAATGAGATGCTGTGTTGACAAGTTAAACAAATCGGAAACAGATAATCAGGCAAGACATGTACACGTTACATTACGTAAGGCATCCGACCCGAATCCTTTTAATTTCAACCGCTATTAAAATTCCACGCAATAAGTTCGAAAACATCACAAGCACTATATCCAGTTCGCAGACGGAGCCGAACACGAGCACTTTAATAAGCGCAATTAACATTTACGACCGAAAATTAGATATTGCGGAAACTGTTGGATATTTTTTTATCTCGCACCTGACCTCCGTGGTCATTGAACTTGAAGCTTTAGGCTTGACGAAAATATCACGTAGACTGAACGGCGCTGCGTCACGCGCTGCCGCGTGCTCTCAAAGAAAATGACCAGTCAATCACTTTGCATCACTGGAGAAAGAAATAAGCTAACCAGAAAATTGCTCCCGATCTACTCTTTGAGGTTGCGTGTTCAGCAACCATCTCGTTAATAAAAGGGCCTCATCAAAATGTTGGTCAGCTGCCGCACTTGTGGCCGCTGCAGTTCAAGTATGCATTCAAGCAACGAACATGATTTCATTTTTCTCATTATGTAACGTGGACTTTACTGCTTTTATAAGCAGTATTCGCTTATCTGAGCTGGCGTGGACCGTGGTGTTATTTGTAGTTCCCAGATAATAATGTTTGTCCCAAGACCATAACACTTGAAGTAAATAATCTTTACAAATTGGTCCCGATTCGGGATGGTGAATTTGTTAAATGGACTTGATGGTTTTAATTTTCGAATCGAACGGTTCATCCTTGTAAGCTTTAGGAGTTTCGACCTTATGTTGTTGGCGTTTATTCCAGAGATATTATAAGTGAGCGCTGTGCGACACCGTTAAGCTACAAATTTTGATTTTGTTGCGTGTATTGCGTGTTTCGCTAGCATTAATTTGTTGTCGTTGCGTGCTGTTCCAGCCGATTGGTTGCGCCCGCTCGCTGGCCCGAGTGGACCCGCAGCCTCAGAAGGAATACCTACGCTCATCTGCATATCCAGTTAGTTAATGTTTACGGTAGATGCGTCGGTATTTGGGACGTTTGAACTTTCTTTTGTCAGCTCATTTGCTACCGAATTAGCTACCGTATTGTTGTTTCTACCATTTCTCGATTCGTTCCTTTTAAATTGATTTCGATTGGGGATTTAAAGTAGTACTTTGCCATTTTTATTAGTTTATGATCATTTTCCTCGTCTATGCAGTGAATATTTGTCATTTACGCAATCATGATATTAGAGAACGGCCATTTATCTTAATATGGATCATTTCCTTCAATTTCTCGGATAGAGTGCTATGCAAATCGACATCCTCTCTACGAAATAGTAAAGAAATCGTCGCTACGCACGTTTCCTGTCGCTTCGCCTTGCTAATCACTAATCATTGAATCAATATGCATTTTACAGACTTGCGTGTGCGCTTCAGTTTCCTGAAATAGTGGGACATTATCATATTTATATAAAGTGTACGGTGGTTAGGATTCAGTTCGGTTCGTGACCGCGTGTGTGCAGTTTCCGGACTCAGTAAAAGGGAAATATGGAAATGGAGATTCGGAAGTGTTAGTGTGTGCTAATTCTGCGTAATACAGGGTGTATTTCACCTCATCACAAAGCCGTTAACCAAGCATTCTGTATATCAAACTAAGTAACTTTCCGTTAAAAATATTGCTGGGAAACCACTTTTTTTTTGAGGTTATAAAACATGTTTTGTGGTATAACTCAATGTAACGCACTCAAAACATTGTGCGGATGGATGGATTGAATAGTACGGAGGTCGTAAAGATATTTAAAGCAAAAATCATGCGATATAAAGTGGTATTTAAAAAAAAAACTTGTAAAAATCTTGAAACTTTGACCCCCTATATCTCCGTAACTAGGAGGTTCCTAGGTATAGTGTAGAACTAAAAAAAAAACCGGCCAAGTGCGAGTCAGACTCGCGCACCGAGGGTTCCGTACAAAACTGTAGGTATATAAGTAAAAGTTATGGTATTTTTATTGCTAAATGAAATCCATAACAAAACAATGTGGAAAGCTGACGGTACCTTGTCAATACATATATGAAAACATTATGTATGTTCGGAAAAATCTTCATCTCTTTAAGAAGAGAAGTGATAGACATAATTTTAATACTAGAAATAGGCACAATTTGGATCAATCTCGGTTTAGATTGGCTAAGGTACGAAATTCTTTTATGGGGAATTGTGTAAAAATAATAATATATTTTTATAAATATAAGAATTTCGTACCTTAGCCAATCTAAAACCGAGATTGATCCAAATTGTGCCTATTTCTAGTATTAAAATTATGTCTATCACTTCTCTTCTTAAAGAGATGAAGATTTTTCCGAACATACATAATGTTTTCATATATGTATTGACAAGGTACCGTCAGCTTTCCACATTGTTTTGTTATGGATTTCATTTAGCAATAAAAATACCATAACTTTTACTTATATACCTACAGGTTTGTACGGAACCCTCGGTGCGCGAGTCTGACTCGCACTTGGCCGGTTTTTTGAAGTATATATAAATATATATAATATATTTTATGCAATGATTCGGCAGTTCGGTGTCCCCACATTGTTTATGACGATATCAGCAGCTGAAACACAATGGCCTCATTTAATAAAACAGCTTAAAAGCACAGTTGACAAAGAGGAAGTCTCTGTTGAGGAATCACAAAATATTCCATACGCAGAAAAAGTGCGACTCATTCAGTCCGACATCTATTTTTTTATTTTTTTTTGTTAATCGCATAACAACGTTTGCTGGGTCAGCAAGTCTAATATATAAAATTCTCGTGTTGCGGTGTTTGTTTCCAAACTCCTCCGAAACGGCTGAACCGATTTGCATGAAATTTTGTGTGCATATCGGGTAGGTCTGAGAATCGGCCAACATCTGTTTTTTTTTTTAATCGCTGAACAACGTTTGCTGGGTCAGCTAGTAAGTTTATGATTATTAAAAAAAATATACTATGTGATGTAACTAAAAATTTAAGATTTTCGGAATTTTTCCTATATGTGTACTTTATAACGTTGCTTCATGCCAAATTTCAAGATTCTAGGTCGTCTGGAAGTATCCTTTAGGTTTTGATTCCCTTGCGAGTAGTTGCGAGTTTCAAAATATGCGGCTTTAATTGCTGTATCTTTTGATTGCGTTGACGTAGAAGTTTGATTTTGTTACAGCTTAAAGATATTATAGACTTGAGTATTTGTTAAGAATTTCAATATAATACCACTACGCGTTCATGAGTAAAGGGGTAATAAGTTTAAAATTATTAAAAATATTTTTATTATATGATGCAACTAAAAATTTATGCTTTTCGCAATTTTTCCTTTATCTGTGTTATAAGACGTTGCTTCGTACCAAATTTCAAGATTCTGAGTTCACGGGAAGTACCCTGTAGGTTTTGATTCCCTTGCGAGTGTCGAAAATTTGCGGCATAAACGGGAGTATCTTTTGATCGCGTTGACTTAGAAGTTTGATTTTTTCACAGCTCCAAGAGACCATAGACTTGAGTATTTGATATGAATTTCAGCTTGATACCTCCACGCGTTCCTGAGAAAAAAGGTCTTGACAGACAGACAGACAGACAGACAGACAGACAGACAGACGGACAACAAAGTGATCCTATAAGGGTTCCGTTTTTACCTTTTGAGGTACGGAACCCTAAAAATGATCAGAATGACGAGGAGAACAAGTGCCTTTCGTATTCGTTAAGAGGTGTTTTACACCCTTTATATCCTAGTGAAAAAAACTTGTGTGGTGTTGTGGTTAAGGGATATCCTGTTCTGGTGTTTATGACTTCATATTAATAAGATCTGTGTGCGTTGCTCGTAATTGGGTCTTTTTTGTTTCTTTATTCTTGTAAATGTTATCTGATTGAACGCCTTCTCCTTCAAGTTGTTCGGCTTCACATCGGTTTTGTTATTTACTTTCTTCCTTGATATTTATTCCGAAACGGTAACTCTCTATGTAATGAAACTAATGTTTAATTACTTCCATCTCGAATGTAGGTTTATTGTCGTTTCTTACCTTATTGTATAATCCGTTTAAACGGTACTAACACGAGGTATGTAGAACTACTTACAGTTGCGTTCAACGATAACGTATCGACTTATCGAGAGTAGGTATTATATATATCAACTTCGCTTGTATATTAGTTTCTAGTAAACCTTACAATCTTTTGAAACAATAGCATTCCAATGAAGAATCCAATTCCAACTTTAACTTATGTAAAAAGTTAATAGAAAACATTTTTGCGTAAACTTGATTTCTGATTCCATGGTCGATTGACCATTACCCAAATGATCATTTGGGTTGTATTTTTCGATCGTGTGTTTTTCAAAATCTTTCTGTTTGATACCACACAAAAATGGCCCAGCACGATCATTTTCTTGCACAAAATTCTGCGTAGTTCCAACTTTATCATTTCCTAACCCATGTTGGAGCACAAATGGCCGTGCTAACCTATTTGCCTACAAATCCCACGCAGCACAATATACCGTCAATATAGTTCGTTTAATTGTCGGCGCAGGCGCAACGTTCTCAAGTTCTCATACGATACGTAAAGCATTGTTTGACGCACGGGTTTCTTTACTATGTGAAGGACGGAGATTAGCAGTTACTGCAGTTAGGTTTCATTGTATTTTAGTAGGTACTTTTTCTTTTATTTCAGTTTGAATTGAAAAGTGATACTTTTTTAGATTGAATTTGTATAGTTTCGGTGTTTGGACTTGTTCTTGTTCTTCTTCTACGAGTGAGTCTACCGTGTGCTAAGTAGTAATTCTTCTTTTGTTTTAAATTTCACTTTATTTTATGTAGTCTTATCGCATTTTTTTTCCATGGCATCCATATCTACTTCAGTGTCAGTGATCTTGTAAATATCTTAGACAATTTTAACGAGAAGAAAGAGGACTGTTTTATGTTTTTATTTTCATTAAACATTAACTATCTAGCCTACTTATGTTGTTAACCATTGTCGGGCTCCCCTTTTCCACGAAATTCTATCGTTTGCTGTACCAGCCAGTATTTTTGGTAGCAGTCAAGCTCATCCCACCACCTTCACCTTGGTCTGCTATGATATCGTCTAGCACTTAATACGTTACGGTCAGTTACTCCAACCATATCATAAACCATTAATTACCTATTAAAAGAGCACCACAAAGTGTAATATATTACAAATCTGTCATACCAGTATTCAACATTCCGTTCCAATCATTTGACTTTTACGACTCACTTTAAATTACCATCTTGTACTTTTTTTTCAATTTTCACAACATTAATAAGTTATTTTACATGCAAGTAGGCAACTAGTCTTAAAGATAAGATTATTATGCAAAGATATGCTGTCTAGGTGGAAGGAAAGCAATCAAAGAATTCAAATTAGAAAGGTATAACACGATTGAGATTTACAACGAGTTTTGCCGGGTGATAGTAAACGCGATTCACTATCTAATGAATTCTCATCATAACAATGCGTTTCTTTGGAGTTCCTTGACCGCTGTGCCTTAAGTTTTTTTGGAATCTTGCATTCAACAATGACTACTTGCAAATTGGAAATGAAAACCTAGATCTCATCGTCATCTTCCTGCCTTGTCCCATGTAGATTCCCTGGAGGTCGACGCAACACTTTTTTCTTGCATTCTCTTCTAGCAACTGTCTTTTTCTCACATATCATTCCTTACACAATCCATCCATTAAATCACCTACTACAAAGAAAATTCTTACACTCTCCATCGTCAATGATTGCTATAGTAATGGAAAACATTTAAGCAGCAGCTTCTATATTCTGCTTAACATCTATAGTTCTATCTATTAAACCCTCCGCATAGTTTGAAGTCACTTCTCTGTTTTTTTATTCAATATTCATTAGGTAACCATGGTCATCGCCCGGTAGCTCTGATTCATCAGGCTTAACTTAAAGCCTATTACATAACTGTTTATTTTCCTTAACAATCTCGGCAATGCCACACCATAAACCACTATCCTTATCCTCCATAGTTAAAGTTGAAAATTGTATAACAAATGGAGTCTGATCGAAAATGCATGCAGTAAGCACTATTTAAAATTCCTTAAACCGTTCGAAATTCGAAACTGGCGTATTTACGGTAAAGACTGTTTTAAATGGCGGTCGTGCACGGGCGCATACTTTGTACGCATTCATTTCTATAGGGTTATTCTTCAGCCTAGCGATTTACTTACCGGAGTCTACTTTGTCTGAAATACTGGAGACAGCTGTATGATTCACCACGTTATTGAACACTTCAAGTACGACAGTAACCGATGGCCTTTTTGATTCGTGCAAAAACTTGAGCTTCCGAAACTTGAGGTTAACCAGTTACCAGTTTCTACTGTCATTCACACATTTCACATACGACAGCCCTTCACATGAACTTAAACAAGAATAGTCTCCCATCCAAATAAAGCCATGTCAATTCTTATGAAAATGACTCAATTGCAGCCTGAGAACTTTGTACCTTCGTATAACGGTGTAATAGTTCAACTCGCTGGTTTCACACAATGACATGACAGTAAATATTTCTACAATGCTCCACTTTGTTCGTCTGAACTTTCCAAATATGGTGCGGATTATCAAGACTAACGTTATGAGCGAGATTAGTTGGTTGCTCAATGGTTTAGATTAAATAAGTTTAGGATTGGGGTTATTGACATTTTTGTCTGGTCTTGTTTTGGCCTTAATTTTTTGTCTTTGGATTGATCTCCTAAGTTTTGAAGAAACTCCCAATACCCGTCTATTCAACGAAGTTATGTATAAAGCGTTATAATTGTGGTTGAATGTCTATATATTTTTTTAAATGCCAATTTAAAGAGGCATTTCCAAATTAAAATTACAAGTCCCAAAAATCATATAAGTATAAAGGATATAAAATAAAGTACGGACAAAAGCGACTATATTGATGTCAGCGAAATCATAAATAAGAACCTAATTATAGTAATCGACGAAGGAAATGATCATGCAAATAAACGTTCTAATAATATTTGTGCGGATTCAAATTTCACTTAAACTGAAATCATGTTTTCTGACGACCTGGTTCAATCAGTTCCCATATGTGTTTGTTCACCTCAGTGACGAAAGAGACAATTTCTAATCGCCTTGATAAAGAAACCCAGAAGAATCTTTCTTATCATTTCAAAAATAATCAGCATCCTTTTAAAGTATTGACATGATAAAATTATATCGGCCAAAAGTTATGTCGAAGTATAGTATTTTTATAGTATTTCGAAACTACTAGAGTTGATAACTGACGTAGATACCGATAAAATGGTTAACAACGAAACTGATGAAGAATTATCTTGGAATAAGATGAATTGGTAAATTCAGGCTTCTAGAAGTCTATAATCGTTTAAACAGAACGTTCGTTTTAACGCGGCTTTTAACTACTGTTAAGTACACCAAACCTCCGTTCAAACAGTCAAGCAAGGACGTCCCGTAAATAGAACGGCCGGCTTTAATAATAAACTTTATCTTGATTCAATCGAACTATATTAAAATACAGAACACAATGAAATCATCTACATACTTCACCTTTACGATGGCTGCAACATTGCACACAATGCCACAGTATCGATCATAAGATCTACACTTAATTGATTCGATCCGTCCATCTATGTATCGACGCCGCTTATCTAAATTACCAGAGTCCTTGTACAGTTTCAACACATCATTTTAAAGTGGAGCAATGCAAAAAAAGCCAATGAGAATCAATGATATACAAAAACTCTGTGAAACTTACGTAAGAGCATAGTTTCTAAATATAGCAATAAAATTTTACAATTTGCGTATCTATCGATTACAAATCGATATAACGTGATCAATCCTACCATCCTACTCATATTATAGACGTTATTGCTCTCTAATGTTGAAGATAATGATCTATAGAAAATCTTATGTGGAGAACCTATTTTTAGCATTTTACGATACTATGAATATAAAGCAACTCTTAAACTTAACGGCTATGGATAGAGTCCGCCAAATGTGGTATTACCTAATGTAGCACAACTGATTCATGTTTTTTTATTTGCAGGCTAACAGTCATCGAAAATTCCGTATTGACAACGGAAAACCTTGGTAGTCTGCAGCTGACTTTGAACACACAGTACCGCGCTGTCACTTGTGCGAGCGGTTCACCTACGACCCGATACGACAGTCGAGCCTGACTGAGAACCGAGGAGGGTGGAGCCCAGGCGACTCGCACCCGTGTGATGTGCCGGCAACATCACATTGATGTGCAGGTAGACGTCACCTGATTCCCCACCACTCCTGGATGAGGAGGCACCATGAAGTTCTCAACTGGCTCCAGCTCGAGCAGTCTTGCCAGCGATTCGCTGTCGAGGAAGTCAACTCTATGCATCTACACGGAGGTCGATGCACCCACTATGCCGCCGCCTTGCGAAAGGGTGAGTACACGCAAACTCTTTCACACCGTCAATATACTCGTAATTTTGAAGCCACCTCATTAGGAGGCACCATACAATTTTGCCTTTTCCAAGACTAGGTGCTTAAATTGTAGATAATATAATCGGCTATAAGGCCAAAAAAATGAAAGTGCTCACCGATAAAGGTAATGTAACCTTAATGTTATGGGAGACCCAAGCATCTGCGCAATTTGCTTTCGATTTTCCACAGCCAAGTATAGTACATTAAAACTTTCAATTTCGGCCAACGATAATAATAATATCGCATTAACAAAAACAATGCAAAAAGCCGCGCGTCCGGGTTGGAGAGTACGGTGCGTTTGGACCAACCAAGAGAAAGTAGCATGTCATCTCTGGCACAACGAGTCGAGCCACCTGGCCACTGGCTCCAAAGTTTTGCAACACCTTGAATATATATTTTTTTCTCATTGTATCCAGCCCTATTCGGTGCCTCAGCTCTTTTATGGCTCTGCATCAATAAATTCTCATTTAAATTTTAATCGCTGGCCTTGCAGCTTTTACTACATAATTAATTCGCGAATACTTGATTTCTGACAGTTTATTACTTTTCAGTAATTTTTGGTACGAAATAATTCATTCACAATTCATGAACAAATATGCTAACAACAATAACGTGTAACATAACATTGCTCACGCGACAATCATACTAGCTATCGATATTGAACTATGAAGTTCCTATTTCTTTACATAATATTACGTATTCTTTCCAACCTTGAATCATTCCGAGCTTTATGCCGAAGTGATTCACCTTCTAGACCACAAAAGCCATCTGAATCATGTTTTTGAAATTTGACATTCAGAAGATTTACAATAAACCTTTGATTAATGACTGGTTCATCTCAAATTGGTTGTATATTGGCTAACATCTTGTTATTGTTGTTGCTTATTTCGTTATTCGCGTCCGGACGATCGAAATATATTCATGGCGTCGTCTCAAGGTCTCTATTGTCTTAAATACCACATACGAAACGTTAATATACTTTGTTTCCACGCCTCTATCAGGTCGATTTACTTCACAATCTTCTGTCTATTCTCTTACAAAGAAATAGTCGTTCAATCAACTTTCGAAATTATTATTTAGTGTAGATTATACGTCTAACTAATCTCAAATTATATTAACTGTTACTTCAATATCATTTCCATCTGTTACGGAGATAATACCTCATAACAAACTTATCTTACGCTGCAGTTTTTTTCTATTGAATAGATTATCTTCTAGACGTAATACAGTGGTCGAGATTTCAATTACCTCATACGACACCCAGCCATCACTTTCGCCGTCAGCGCGTGGGTGTTCAATCATCGTATCAGAACTATTATCTGGTATTTATTCATCGCCTATTGTTCTCTCAGCGGCTAATGAACTTTTACTGGATGAAAAGAAAGTATGTTTTAATGAGTGAGTTTAAAGAAGTGATCGCTTGTAATGGACGTTATCGTTGTCATCGACTTGATGTTTATTGATGGTTGGTTTGTATTGTTTATTGCTTGGTTGCATGTTTGTGTGACGTCACGAGTTTTTGTGGTGTATTGGTGAAATCGCCTGCAGCATTACACAACTGTCACGATGGTGGCTGCCACGACTGTGACCGTAGGAGTGGACAGGGGTTACAATCTTGACCTCTACGAAGAGATCTAGCGGGATATCTGTGATAAGAAAAAGCATGACGCTACTGTTCAAGTGATTCTTGTTTCTAAATCCTTGTTTGATGTAGTTTTTGTTTTGTTTGCCTCGAATAATCCAAATAAAGAGCACTAACATAATATTTATCTTTCACTTGTATCACAGTTATGGGAAAAGCCTTGGCTATTTAATGTAACGTTATCTCGGCCTTCGACCAAGATTGGTGCATAAAACATGTCGCGTAGCAAATTGCAATAACAGCTGTGTGTCACGTTGGTTATAACTTTACCAAGCCTACGATTGTGACGTCAGCGATAAACATGTTTTGACTAGATTTGAAAGGGTCCTGCCTGCGGTCACCAACCCGCTGGCCCACCACGATGACTAAGAACATGAACTTTGGAAGCTGTTTCTTACGTAGATTATTAAATCCATTTTTGTATTCTTCTCTGACTTACCGTTTTTCTTGTTTTCCGACTATACGAGATCTATGTAAAGACTTCTACAAAATGTAGTCCGCATTTCAAGCGTTATCGTTTCTTAGTAACTATTATAAACAGGCCTCTATTATTGTGCTCATAGTGGAGAGACCAGCAACCTGTCATTACACTATCGTGTCCATTGAACCCAAGACGTTACGCTACACGTTACTATGACGACATCCACGCACAGAGACTGCCTCCTAGTAACATTACTATATTACTGAGCTTTTTTGTCGACTGCGTTGTTTTCATTTATGTTACCAGATGCTTTCGTAATTTATTCATCACCAATTAAATTTACCTACTTCCCAGAATTGTGCACATTCCATGAAGGAAGGCAACTGTGAAATTAACTGACTTAACTTGTCATTACTGCTACGAAAACCCCAATTTACAAGTATTTCCAACAGCTTTCATCTTGCGACCTTAACTTCGTTCTGCTTGTTTATCGGACTGTATATTTACGCTCCTTTTATTTTATAGTAATCTGATACGAATTCGTTTACCACAGTCGGGTCTACCTCATTGTGCACTGCCTTGTAGACTATTGTCTGCGGTACGAGTCCTGCACGTCCCCAAACAATACATATCGATATATCGATATCGCTTGTCTTATCTACCATTGTGATTACATCCGATAGCACAGAAATGTGATCAAGTTTATAAGTTGTATAAAGTGCATTCATGTTTCCTACATTCTTTTTATAACGCAGCAGCAGTAAATAATGCTTGAGATAACTGCGGGCGCGTTGTGAGGATAACCAGACATTTTTCTCTCACAGGAGCACATAATTTCCTTAAACGATCGACTTCCATTCGCACATCGGAATCCGCTCGCACCTGGCAACAAGAACAGGAATGTTCGCATTCCTCATTGTAATCTCTAATTCCATAGCTATCGGGCCATTATTTTAATAAGCTTTTCAGTGCTGTAATAACAGTGGCGTGGCGTCGCGTGATCGTCCTTGAGTGAAGCGTGCACAATCGCACGATTCTTTTTCTAACAGTCGCTAGTTACATCAACTTGTGAGATCGTTACCATAGTGTATTGGAAATACCGAGAAATTCATCTGGTAAAAGATATTTCTGTCATTGTCTTATACATGTGGGAAACGTAGAAAGCTTAAAAAATGCTTTTCTTGAAATTAAGATAGTGCTTATCTGTTTGCCTGTTATGCTTTTTACTTTTTTAAGCAATTTCTAGATTAGGTAAACGAGTTCAGTAGTATCACGTTTATCCTGTGTACTGAGACTAGTTTGTTTAGTGTCTATTGTGACGGCCATGTTTGCTATTTTCACGGCTTGTTAAACTTTGCTATCGATACTTTCATCTAGTGTGACCTCACGAGAGCTCATTACTATTTGCCTTGTTCTGTTGTTCATCGCGCATGTTATGAGTTTATCTTAGGACGGTTATGTGTGTGTCGTCAACATTTACAGTTATACATCGCTTTCTCTGAAAAAGAAATTCTTTGTATTTGAAAAGTAAAATGTTTTGTATGCAAGTCCTGGCCTTCTTCTGCTCTACATTCATTAAGTCTGTCTAGAATGTTGTTTGCATGTTATATGGCTTCTTTGGACTGTAGATATGTCCCTGTAGAGTGTACTGCTGTAGTCTCCACTGTATTATTTGCAACTAAATAACGATTACCAAAGTTATTACTGTCAAAACTACGAGATCTATTCTTCATAACATAAAGAGGAGCCCCGAAGCGTGACTTCATACTAAAGTTTGTTAACATTACTTGACAATTGCAGTATATGTATGTCCCTTCCGTAGCTAAATTGTTTTTCCGCAGTCTCAACCATCGAATCCTGATAATAATGAAATTAAATTTTGAACCGAAGTTTTTAAATGATACCCACTTTGGCTTAACAAAACTTTCTATTAAAATAATTATAGTAATTTCTACTAAATGATAGATATATCGTAACTATGAACATTAACTATAATGCTAAAATAAATCTTGCGTAGTTATAGTTATTTCACGAGCGTTGCCAACGAAATAGATTTATTAACATGTAATAATACACGTTTAAATGATTACTGAAAGAACTGATATTACGAAATAACACGATCTAATAACTTAATTAGCCAATTTAAGTTAATAACAATATCATAACAAAAATTAAGTCGTTTTCATAAACAATCTAGATCACTTGTCTATTGACAAACTAGTCGCGGATTAAGAAAGTAATATGATTATGATCTCTTTTAGAAATCTTTGAAAAAAGAACAGGTATTGTAACTGTCAGTGTAACATATAAAAACAAAAACTCAGGTTATCTACGAGTATGATTTCTACTTTTACGAGAATGCACAATGAAAAAGAACAACTCGTATAAATTACGGATTATCTTGTTTGACATGCTTGTATTTTATAGCATTTTTAACACAGCTATAAAAAAATGCTGTTTCTATTTCTTTAAATCGAGTTATCCACTGTTGATTTGGCCGTCAACGGTTTTGTTACGACTGCGAAAAACTTAAACTTTGAATGGTTTTTATTAAAAGATCTCCAAGTTTCTCTCAACCATCGTTTGAGAACCGATTATAAGGTCTCTCAATCCTAAATATTTCCAATTTCTTTTCTTTTTTATACAATTCCGTAATAATATTAAAAAGCCCTACTCTTAATGGTTATTTCAACATTCACTATGTTATTATGATCATTAATACTGCTTAGATATGGCAGATGTTTCTTGAGAACAGTCAATTATGACTGCTGACCATTTAAATGACTTTAACAAGAACGCTAACTTGCAGATACGAGGACATATACATTACATACGTACCACACACGCCATGTTCGATGTCAACAGTTATGTAGATTTGCTAATAATAATGATACTATGCATATATATATTTTTTTTATTTACTTTATAAGTTGTTTGTTGCAGTGTATCTGCGCCATATGTCTTTTATTCATTTCCATAATCATCAAGCGTGTCATTCCCAAATTATTATACTTCATGTACGATTTTGGCGCAAAATATGCAAATGTAATTTGTGTTTAAATTGTAATTTGCTTCAGTAGGTGAAGCTCAGCTCGCTTATTATAAAACACGATGAATGTCAATGCTACGCCTCCATCAAAATTCTCCTGCCTTAATCCCAATTTACTCGGCGGAGCATGTCGTCATCTTCCAAATTCTCAAGTGGCAATTGTAATCAATTTTTAATATTACTTAGGTATCCAATGGTAAAAACGAGACAATAACTATTTACGTCCAAGATAGTGAGAACAACCATGTAGCTCCCAATGAACATCGAAGTGAACACATGTTGAATTGCTCTAATTTCATAGTCAACTTGTTTCCCTATCCAAAGTTATTCACTTGCAATTCGAACCCTTTCACGCCATGTCTACAAGCCTTTGGTAATGTAACACTCGATTCCTACAATACGTCTTGGTATCTCCTAATCACATGTTACTTGAATGTTGCATTACGAGCCCGTAGATCTCCGTGTTTTGTTACGCTGTTACCCCTATTGTAAGACGTTCATTTGCAAATGTGGGCCTTTCCGGTACACTGCAGA
Organism: Xestia c-nigrum; assembly: GCA_916618015.1. NCBI lineage: Eukaryota > Metazoa > Arthropoda > Insecta > Lepidoptera > Noctuidae > Xestia > Xestia c-nigrum. The sequence goes on from OU745246.1 coordinate 23,692,319, forward strand.
TGTTCACGGAAATGTATTTAATTTAAATACAAGTAAACCTACATTTGGTGTTGTGTTTCTTGTTTTTTTCTTATTCGTAGTATCTGTAGTCAGGATGGGGGAACAATATTTAGCATCAGCGTTATAACTTGTTGAAAAACAAGGCTCTGTGTTTATTTTGTTGTTATCGTCAACAATTGTGTTCACTATAAAATAGTCGACAATACTCATTCGTATCATATTTCAATTGTTTTTACCTGTTGTTTACCAACAATTAATTCTGCTAAGCTATCGAATGGTTTTGTTGTTTACGCAGTCCATGTTGTATTTGTTATTAGTGCTGTTTAGATTGAAAAAATGTTGTTTTGCGGTGATTTCAAAACAAGTATTTGCTACTTTATTAATAACAATAACGATTTTGATAAAATTAATTTCATTTTCATATCCTCTTATATCACTGACGGGTTTAAACCGCGCAATAACACGCTTCACTTAGACTTGACTATCTGAGATAATATCTCCCATCTTCTCTTTCAACATTTTCTTCTGTTACATTTCACAACGTGCCATGCTCCGCACTTCACAATAGTTTTGTGAAGAAATAGATGGATCAAGATTAGTCTAAGTAACTCTAAACGAAAAATAAGAACAATCTACGCTAGAGGTGGAAACAGTTGAAAAAACAAAAACAAACTTTGAAACATTAACGGAACTTCCAATAAGTGCTAAATAAAAAAAACCAGCAGATCAGGTCTATTCTAAAATTAATCTGCAGCTGCTACAATATATTTAAAGAAAAGAATAGAATTGTAATTTTATTCACCTTTCTCCGTATCAAATTAACGGTACTAATTAATGCTATATTTACACTATAGGCATTGATAGGCACTAAATACTAACCAGTAAGTCCATAATTTCACAAACTAAGGACACAAGCAAGGTACAAGATCAACGAATGTAGGACGAAGCTATTACAGAATTGATAGCAGATTTCTCAATCATCTACCTAGTTGAACGTTCTTATTTCATTGCAATTTCACGCAGATTTGCATACGCACAGATCGTCGTGTGATCTAATAAAATAGATTGTATCGTTTGTATGCCCATCCAATTTTCCGCCCGAGAAACGCCTTGCTTTGATGCCATGGAGATTGATGTTAATGAAGTGCGTTTAAGCATGCTTATGTTAAGTGTACCAGTGAAAAGATGCGTCTGAGATTGGATTGCCTAGTTTCTTATTAGCGACTGCTGTGGCATTAATCACAGTTCCCAGTGGATGCTCCAATTTCTCTCTGCCTTGTTTTTGGTTCTAGCCCGGGTTCTATGACAAGAAAAAAAACATATTTGAAAAGCGATTGCCATACCCAAATTTAAATTCAGAATTACTCATTCTGGTTCGCGGTCAGTGTTTAACAGGACAAGACTAAACGAATGCAACAACCTTTTTGAAATTGTTAAATTTAGCATTATAACATACATATTTACACGATTAATGGAAGCGAGGTGTGTATGAGTGTCTGAACAAGCTAATTAGAGATAGCTATCAAGAACACGAACATTATTTTAGAGCAAGTGTTACTGAGACTATAAAAGAAAGATTTGTTTACATCGAGCTAGATTTAGAAGAGCTGAATGAAGGCAATGAAGTTATATCAAAATTAAAGGGCAAAGAAAGTAACAAAAATGTTTCGTTACATAACAAGGCAAACCCAGCATGGAACAAATCGATAGTTTTAAACGGATCCGCTCACTTGGAAGCCTCGCAAGTTACTAGTTAGCTCTACTTACATATTGTATAAGCTTTTTATGCTAAACATCCATACCGGTTACATTATTTCGTAGAATTGATTTCTAAAGAACAAGTGAAGCGGCTATAATTGAGTCAATGGAAAAGTACTTGTTGCAATGTAGCCGGTTTAGTTCAAAAATTGATTTAATTTAAGCCCTAAATGTTCCATTCATGAATATTGATGACTTTAGTTGAGTCACTGCATTCGACAAAGGAGGCACTGGAATTGAACCTACAAACATGTATGTGCAAGTGTCCAGTGAATTTAAAGATGTAAATAAAGAACCTTCTACTAAATTCAATTGCAGACATGCTATCAATGATATATTCATTTAAAGACTTGTCAAGTATAAATAGAAAACCATATTAAAAAAAGCTTGTGACACTAGCAGTAAAAATAAAAAATAAACATTATTTCATAGCTAAGAAACACAAAGGGACTTCAACAATAAAGCCAGAAAGGACAATGAAAGCCAAAGCCTTGTCATGTCTAGAGGCAGTACAAAGTATTATAAACAATTACAAACGCAATATTTATGTGTTACTGGGAATTTTAAAGACGTTTTGGTGTTCCCCTCGATCTTTAAAACTTGCGTGTTGTAGTTCCTGTGAGCTGTGGGGTGAAAAAACTTCCCAGCTGGTTATCGTAAAATACCACGTGATGGTAAAGGGTGAGGTAAATTGGAGGGACAGGACACATCAGGAAGAAAGAACAAATATTTTCTAAGCGACAAAGATCGACCAACTACTAATATTACGAGTATAACTGACGACACTAAAACAAAAACGAATATACATAATTATCTAAGTACAACAATATGTTATCCCTTGAAGCCCTAAAAGTTCCTACTTACATATTCACATCAATAAAAGCGGACTTCTACTTAACAATATTACTACAGAAACCGGTGAAAAGTTGCTCCGGGCACATCCATAACCTATTTACCTTAATAAACACCGGCATCGATGCACGTGGTGCAATCACAACAATCTTATTTATGAATAACAAATCTTGCAATATCAATACTGTGACTACTAAGCTACGTTTCTTCAATAAGTAATTAACACATTCAAACTATGTCAATGAACGTTTTTATCTGTTATGGCTTGAAAATTGTTGTTGTATTGTTTAAGCAACGGTGATATTGTAATTAGTTTGTATTAAACATGCGATTGTCTTGGTTAAAGATCAATTAACTTCGATTTTAATGTTTAGTTATAGTATGGTGAAACTTTTCCTCAAAATCATTGAGGGTAACGGGTTTCAACTAATAATCAGTAATACCTGCTACCTGTAAGTAACATTGATTTAAATCAGGTTTGAATTTGAGCTAACGTAAATTAAACCTTCTTAATGCAGGTGATATAAAAGAGGTTGACTTGACAGTATAGGAGAAAATCATGTTCTATTTTCTAGTAAGTCGTTTATACAATAAACCTTTTTGCGCCTAGCGGCCTTGTATCCAATAATAAAATGGGGATAGTGGGATTAATTTATACCGAGCAAGAGCTACTTCGTCTTGTAAGAGAAAACGGGCTCAGATCTATAGAAAATTAAGGCCAGCCAACAGCCATACTGATCCGGCAATAAAACATAAATAATTATCACTCTCACAATACTTTATCATTGTAAAGTTCTTAACCTCAATATTAACTATGAAGATTCACAAATAAACCAAGATGCTGGTGACAAGACACGTGCATATGACACCTTTCTTGTTAACATACTTATTTTCGAGAAAGTTAGATTTTATATAGTCGACGAGAAACGGAACAATATAGAATTTTCTCCATTTAAATATGTGGGGCGGTCTAATGTTGCACGTGTTAAATATTGTCTGAAGCATCTTTGATACAATATCGTTTGAGAAAAGGGAACAGTTCAAACGAATGGCTCGATTTATTAGTCGGATAATTAAGAAATTCTATGATCAAATGAATTCTAGAACCAAAGTAGTTTAGACCACAAAGCCAGCCCATTCCAATCACCTCCATTTAATTTTAAACGTTTGTCTGATTTTGTAGTTTCTGCGTTACAAGTAGGGATGTACAACCACTTATTTCACCCATAACTTGAAATTTTATTTTTTGCCTTTCACCACTACTTAAAATGAACCCGTACTCCCAACATGGATGGAACCACTTAAAAGCATGTGTAGCTTCGCTCCTACTGGTTTTAAGATTCCAATAGATAAGTGTTGACATGTTACAAGACCCAAGTATTTGTATCCGACAAATGTTTCATAACTTGTTTTGAAAGAATCTTATGCTTTCTTCATTTCACCATCAACATGACAAGTTCGTGATATAATCGAATCATTATCATCACTATCATAATCTGTTACGTCTTTCTCAGATCAGATCATTAATATCGCACAGATCAAGAAAGATTTATTGATCTAGATTTTCAAAATTTCTCTCATAGCTTGGCGCTAGATTTGATTTAGTTATTCGATTTCGTAATATTAATTAAAAGTTGTGAATATTTATGCGTGAATAGTTCTGGTAATTTTAATTGCTGTTCTTTAATCTGCACATTAATATGGATATTTTTGATTTGTTTATAAAACATGTCTCGAGAAATTCCTGGCCGCTATGGTCAACGCAGATAGTGATGAATAGGTTCACCTCTTAATGACTGACAATCACGACTCTTTATTAAGAATAAAATCACCATCTCTTTCATCGCGTTACACAATATTTAATAATATCTGTCTCAAAACTTTCTGCCAATAAGTCACGCAAACACCTGTCGACAAAGATGATCTAATATTGAAATCATTAGGTAATGAATCAGTCTGATGTTATAATCAAATACCTATTTCTGTCAACAGAGAAATCAAAACTGGAAAACTGGATAATTTAAATAAGCGAATGAAGAATAAACTTAATGTTAGGGATATGAATATTGATGAAGAAACGGGCACAAATATAGTGTCTGACGAAGGGCGTATATAAGCAGCGCAGTAAGATAAGAGATTAGAGAAATAAGATTGACATCTCAAAGTATAGGACTATACGGTACTACCGATGATGATCGAAAAAAATATGATGCAGTATATGACTTTTTAGTAACTATAGTAAGGTTCAGACAACTCGATTCAAACCTTGTAAATGCATGCCTGTATAAGCATTTCCCATCTGAATGCTTCCATGGAGCTGGCTAAAGAATATCGAACTAAATAGATGAAATATTTGACAGTGATCGTATGTCAATTTGACTTCTAAGCTTCACTCTTCATGTATTATTACTGTCTCTGTCACAGGCCTTTTGTTTTCTTCTTAATGTGACTGTTGGTTTAAGTAACTGTACATCATATATAATGTTTCTTTTATTTCAATGACATGTTTTCACCGTTCCCTGGCAGTGGTATTAAAAGTATCGTATTAGAGATTTCTCGTTTCAAATAGCCTTCCTTCGCAACTTTTGCTGGATAAGTTTTAATAGATAGAAATTAGCTGTCCAGTCTGAGTCTCACTAAATAAAATTTTATTACCTAGCTGTAAGTATTAGTTAACATTTTAAGCTTATCGTGTTTTTTCAATGTCTTTTAAACTATGTCCTGCTTACTGTATTACCTGGAGCTGGAATTTCAATTTCTATCTCATGTTCATCTACATACTAATTTTTGTACTGATCTTTGGGTTCCGTAAGTTGTGAAACAGTTCCTAAGCAATTCATTTAGTGCTATTCCTTTGTTAGTTGTTATCATTGAGGGCAATATAACTTCGACTTCCTCTTGACAGTGATAACGTTGATTTATAGAGGAGTTGATGTCAGCAAACGTAATGTTGAACGTCATTGACGATCTAATGTTATGTTTAGATGTTTACATATTACGTGTAATATTATTGCCTAGACTTCAAGTTTACAAACGTTCTGCGTAAGAGATGAATGCCTGTCATCTTGCGCAATCTGTTATTGTTACAACAAGTAAATTTCACAACAAGGCATAGGAGAGGAGGAAATGATAGCATGACGGTTGACAGGAGAAAGGGGAATAGAAATGCCTGTTGCGCTAAACCCAAGCCACATGGGACAAAAGCAGGAAGATGCTCAAGCTCTTGACCCTTTTCTCCACACTGCTAATTTCTCATTTCTTTTCAACGTGTTCTTACCAATATACTTGTAAGACTGCAATTTGTCGTTTCTTTCCAACATCTTCTTACCAACAACGTAGCAACCTTAAACATAAGATATGTTAAAGATAATCCTGTCTTTACTTACTCTATAATCACATGCTTACATGCATGTTCCTGCATCTCTTACATAAGATGGGCCATCATCCGTCTGTTGTTAATCTTTACTGTCATTCGTTAATTGCAGCCTTCGCTTAAAGTTTACATAAACGTTTCTTTTCTTAACTAAATGGTAATTTGGGTTGCAATTCATCATCATTGCAGTTTTTATGACGTTTGCAAGTGTAGTTTTAAGCATCTTATGATTTGCCTATTATGTCAAATTACAAGTTAAACCATGAATCGCAAATAAAAATTCTACTATCTTATTGTTTTTGTGCTGCTTGCATGAGTTTCTGTAGATTTTGTAATCTTTTTCGTATTTCGATCTATATTTTCGCCTAAGACATTCTAGACTCCATTAACATCTAAATTGTGACAAGCAGCTGATTTTTCAACCTAACATCAATATTGATTAACCATTGCTAAATGTCTAAAGTTTCCGTTTTAGAATAAATTCGCTTGATTATCATTTAGCTCGAGTGGCTGTCGCAGTAATTCCGTGCAACGTATTATTATATCTGTGGGTCTGTCCGTCGGTCCGTTTGCGCAAAACTGGCGTGTTCTGTGTTCAACACCGTAAATATCGCCCGGGTCGCCTTCTCTGTCTGTGGTGTAAGAACGATGTGTATCAGTTTAAATAGGTTCCTGTTTTGTACTGCAATCTGCGTTAATTTTTTTAGTTAAAGATAGCTTTACTGTAGGTGTTTTGGGTATAAGCCTAGCTGACTATGTTTGATTCGTAGTTCGTTTTACTTGACCATATAGCCAATGCTTAATTTGAATTTGAATTAAGAATATAGAATCCTGTGTATTCATAGCCCGGAATTTTTAGTCCAGTTGCTGTAACTATAACACAATTTCGACAAAAGACAGACTTTAAACCTAAAACAAAAATCAAAATTAAATAACAAAATGTCACAGGAAAGCCATTCGTATAACTAAGTACCCCACATAACTTACAATGATTGCAGTTGCATGAGTCATGGAGCCATGGTAGTCTAAACATAATTACCACTTGCATACGCTGACTATCAATATCCGACATGTTGTGATACGGGTTGCTAGGCAACTATCGAATTGTTACCTTATTAGGCCCTTATTTTAATTAATTTGGGGGAAATAGGGAATGGTAATTAGGTTATAAGGATAAACGGATAAAGAAAGGAGCATGAAGGCTGAATGGATTAATGGAGCCATTAAAGAAATTAGAGAACATGAAACCACGCCTGTTACTACCGAAGAGTTAGACGGAAGCGTACCTCTAGTACACCAACTTTTTGCTAGACATGTTTGAGTTCTATGTAATTGGGAGCGCGCCTATTGGCAATATCAGGAGCAGATTCAAATTCCAGATTACTATTGAGAAGTTACTAATGGAAAAGCTCAATAATATTTTGCTCTTCAGAAGCTCTTGCTCGGCAGTAGCGAGGTGACCACAAAACCAACGAGGCTAATGAAGAAAGAGAATGAAGAAATATTTCTAAAAAGAAATCTTAATATTCGGTTGAATGATCGAAGTGTTGACCCAAACTACTTAGCTGTATTTGGTTTATGAGCTGTCAATAGAATCGTTGGTATTTTTAATGAAATACCAATTTTGGACAGTAACACTTTCTCCATAAAAGTCAGCAGATTTGGAAGTGGCGCAAATGTATGATGGGCTAGCAATGGTAGCAATATTCAAGTCTTGTAGGGCAATAGTTTAGACACAGTAGAAAAAGAAGAAGTAGTATCTACTGACAGATGGATGTCATTAAGTAAATGAGGTACATCTAATGACGTCTATTAGGTTGAAAATGTATGCAAATCTTTGCAAATGACACCTCAGAAACCACTTAATTTGCCTGTGATTTATTATGTGATATCAAACTTAATGTAGGTAATTGTTACGTAACCAAATTATATTCAGTAGCAATTGTTTCAATTGAAAACCATAAATATTTAGTGGATGATGAAGATTTGCTTAAAAGTTGCTTTGTTAGTTATTTTCTTAATTCGAAAGATCTATACTTAGAACTTCAAGGTGCTGCTTCCATGGTTCTTTAGTATTTATTTCGAAACGTTTTATTAACGGCAGCATTTCCCGCCATTTCAACTGGTAATCGGTCACGGTCGCGAACAGCAGTCGTTACAACAGGCAATGCAGCAAAAAAAGCGCTTCATGATTATTCAGCTTTATCTATAAAACTAGTTTCAACTGTTTTTCTTCGCTACTTGGCTAGAAAAACAGAACCCTTTGACGTGTTCGTCCGTTGCGCGTGCGCGTGGCTCTGCGACCTTTTATTTTTTGCGTCGATACAGCACTGCATTCCGATGTTGCCAGCGGCGCCAAGCGGAATACTGCAGCCATGTTGAAGGTATACAAGAACTTGGAGCTACCGTCTGCTTTCCCGCGTAAGATAATAGTAGATGCCAAGTAGATGGCGCTAATGACTAATTCAGGATGGTTCATCAGTTTTTTTTTTTATGGAATGATCCTCGTATCGTGGTAAAGGCGAATGGAGGGTGAGATTTTTTCCAATCTTTGTGATTCCACACAATTATAGCAAACATGTCATGTCTTTAATGCCCGAAGAGTTGAGCTGAAGTGTACCTTATTACCTTATTGTTATGTTTAAGTTCCATGTAAAAGAGGGCGAGCCTATTGCCAACAACCGGGCGCAAATCCAGACTCCGTGGTGCTACTGATAAATTCCTGATGGAAAAACCCAGTATCACTGTGCCCGACCTATAGCGAATTAGGTTTAAGAACAACTTTATTCTCATAAGAATTACATAAATTCACTTACTGAGAAACATACTTGAGTAACAATTTATAATTAGGGCGCACAGATTATGTGGGTACACAGATAAATAATAACCCAAACTCGATCATATTTAAGTTTAACAAAACACAACATGGATGTAGTTTGATTTTTACTGGATGTGGCATTGATAGCATAGTCTGTTATGAGCAGATTTATTACCATTTTGTTTTTAGTTTATTGTATTAAATATTAGTAAGTACATACATGATTTATATTATATAAATATACATATATATTTTGTGTAGATGTTATACGAATTGAACCGAGGACCTAATGCTCTGCAGCTTGTGATTCCATTTTTATAAGTATTCTCTAAAGCTGCAGAATCTTGACAGTTTTTCCATATTCCATATATCCTTATGGAAACAAAGAAAGACGTTTTAAATTGCTAATGTTGTAACACACGTACCTAATCACAGTTTTTAACAAGTTAATCCAAGTCCGGCTTACTCCAAATCCTCCCTGAATGGGACAGACGGATTAAGGTCAATTAAAGTTTACCAAGAACATCCTTTATTCATCAACTGTTTTGTCTGGTAACATTACCTAACAAAAGACACGGCTTTAAATTGAAAAAAAATAACAGTATTATCTCGTTGTATACAGGTCCCTAAACCATGAACTGTTACGTAAAACAAAATGGCCGCTGGAAGAACGATGCCATTTCAGAGACCATAGTGCAGTGTTTCGTTTTGCCCCCTGCTGTGATCAATTTTAGTAGAAAATGTCAACTATATCAACGCGTACCGTAATGAAATTGATATTATACAATAAACAATATGGCATTCAAGTTTAATGTTATATTTTATGGCAAATTGGACTTAGATTCAGGAACCTTTTATGGTCTATACAGGTGGTTTATCGCTTTCAAAGCGTCTCATATTTCTACAACCTCTTATAATATAATTACGGTACGGTAGGCGCAATGGCTGAGCGATTGAGTGTTACACAGCGTGGCACGGGTTCGCTCCCAGCACGGAACAAATATTTTTATGATTATTTTATTTTGTCAAACAAATTATTTATTGCTTTATTGACTTTTCCACCAACGTCTTTAACTCTGATGCTGATAGGTACTTTCGCACATTATACAGACGGAGAAATGAGCATTTTAAGTTGTAGAAAGTATTGAAGAAATTATCGAATTCTCAATGTCAACATCGGATATAATACTCTTAACATCTGTCACTTGATAGTAATCTTATTCATTAATATCGAGCAAAACCAGGTCGATATCATTAGTCGATTATCGAGCACTTTCCATCATTGCTTGATTCGTGAGTCATTATTAAAAATTGCTACACATTTTATGATAATGTTTGGTCGTGAAAGAAAGTTCTTGTTGTACAAAATCTAGGTCAAAATTGTTAGTTAAACGACGAATATGTTTTAATAATGGCTTTAATGCTTCTCCAAACCTCACTTGTTTACCAATTTTTTCCTTATCTAATCTTACCTTGCGGGTTCTCGAAGGATCAATAATGTTGGTACGTTTGTGAATGACGCGTCTATATTTCTAGTACACGTTTCTGCGTTAATAATAAAAACAGCCACATGTTCAATCTGAATTGTAAAAAAATTGCTAGGAAAACGCAAAAAGTTGCGCCCAACGTGGGGCTCGAACCCACGACCCTGAGATTAAGAGTCTCATGCTCTACCGACTGAGCTAGCCGGGCTGTGAGTTTTATGTTGAAATTTTGCATTACTTTCCAGAATAGTTTACTCACTATAGTTAGAGTGGAATGTTGCCAGCGCGATGTTCGAACTTCGAACACTGCGCATGCGCTGCTTTTTAAGTTCCTTATTTGAACCGGTCTCCCAGTGGGAGTTGCGAAAGCTGCGTTCAAGGTTGATTGGAGCTTTCTTTATTTAACAAAATATCTATAAGAATATACGACTCGTATGGTCTATACCCGCACTTAAGTTTTACATTGAAAGGAAGTCTGAATAAATTGAAGACTGGTCATTGCTGATTTGAAAACAATGGATGTTCCTATCTGCTTAGACTATGTTAAAGCACTTCCTAGTATCCAAATAAGGCTATTTATTTTCCTTATCACAAAAAAATGTCTTCCTGATCGTCCGGATCGGTGACCTTCGATAAATCAAGTGCAAGATGGATGACGTGTTGACACTGACCATGACCGGCTTTCAATGATGATGACTCAACGGCGGACGTTATGATTTCATACGTTGTATGGACTTGTATGAAAGCCGTCCTTACACTTTAACTACGAAGAGTAATGATGCAATTGATTGCTTCCTACTGCCAATATTTTGAAATACGACTTAGACTTATGTTGCTAGTTTCTACAAAAAAGTGCTTCCTACATTGAAGATATAAAGTTCCTGTTTGGGAATAATTTCATTAATAACTTAGACAGTACTCTCGACAACGTTGGTAGTTGACCCTTTTAACCCTTATGCCTTGAGCATTAAGGTTAAAAAATGCCCAACTGGCAAACATACTATCGAGGTATTTTTCAAGGGACTAGTAGGTGAAGTTTACAGATTCAGCATTTACGAAAAATACGCACTTTCGACGTGTAATTGCGGACACCAGCTCGTTATACAATACAACCACCACAGGTTCGACGGTGTTTGTTTGACCCTTTGCCAACATACAACATTAAATAACAATATAGGTACTTACAACTACAATAAACGACAAGAAACAAACCCTTTACAAAAGAAATAAAGATACAATAAAATTCTACGAGGAGATAAACAAATGATACGGATTACAATGGAAAGTCTCTTTCAAAAAGTTTGTGAATGAAAACTACAAACAATGAATAATATTACTTAACTCTAACGACCGAATCGCGTGCACTTTGACACCTTTTATAAAAGTCGTCACAAAAATTAAGTTTAGCAATTATTTTTTGTCAAAAAGTCGACCATTGTGATGCAATGAAGATGGCGGTTTTAAAGACTCTCAGACGTAGCAGTGAAAGTTTGTAAACTATTAACAATTTTGTCGGTCAGAGAAAACAATACGGCTGGTCAGATGTCACGACATTGGACGGTTTGTGGCGGCTGTTCTGTTGATTTTATTTTGTTAGAAGCTACTTAAAGTTCTGCCTATGGTTTCTTCGATGTAGAAGAAAGAAAGAAAGAAAGAAAGAAAAAACATTTATTAGCCCGACAGGACAACACATAAATAAAAAAATAATAATAATAAAATGGTAAAATTGTGATTATAACACTAGTTTAAAGTAAACATAATGAGATAATAAAAAAAATAAAAAAATAATAACGAAATCATAAGAAAAAATAAAACAAAATACAAAACAGAATTTGTCCTGTACAAGACCAAAAGGCTCCTATCTCAGCATGGTGCTGTAACATTTTAAAAAAACGTCACAGCGCTGATATTCTGATAGGGCCCAAAGTGATAAGAAGACAGAAGAAGAAAGATAGGTACCCTATAGTATAGCACTAGATAAAAGAGTTAATTTAAAATGTTTAAACATTAGTTCCGAAGGTTACTTACTAGACTACCCATATCCAAACTTAGACCATTACCTCTGGCGAGGCTCTTCATAATACCTACTAAGTTTTGGGTGCTAGTAGTACCCAGAGCCTAATAAGCGGTTTGCCTCGTTGGTAGTGGTTGTAAGGGTGATTGCTGAGCATGATTTCGATTCCCGGGTCGGTCAAGTGTTATTGCATTTTTTCTAAGTATAAATAATTTCACATAAACAACCACGAGTCCGGTTAAAGGTAAACCGTACTCAAAGAAAGCCTGTAAAAACAAAATATGTGAACATTAAGTACAGTCAGGAAAACAGCTGGGTTTACAGGCTAACAATCTTCTTACTACTAATATAAATGGAAAAGGATTATAATCCATCTGTTTGCAATTACATCCAAATCCTTTCATTAGTTTCTGCGTGAAAGAATAACAAAAATCGATCTTTACAGACTTTTACATTAATAATAGTCGTAAGAAGATTGCTAGCCTGCATACATAACTCTTTTGTTGAGTGTAGGTACATAAAATTTAAAAAAAAACTTACTTCGTACTCGTAAATCGTGGTCATTTTTAAATTTCCTCGATTGGAAAGTCGTAACATTTTCCATAGAATGTTATCTGAACTCATGATTGTCCGTCTGTCTGTCCTTAACCGCTTTCTACGCGACCTACAAATGTCGGCCCTATGTCAATTCGTACAATAGGCCTTTATTGATGCCTTGATGCACCACTCGCTTCAGCCAATTAAGTTTACTCCGAGTTTTGACCAGACAAAACCTTTAGGTATTAGCTTTGTTATAAATGTTGTTATAATTTAAATAAACTTGATTGTTGCAGACATAATAATACTGTATCTGGATATACAAGTTTTTTATCAATAAAGCTTTTAGCTTTGTCTCTTTATGAATGCAAAGCATTATTAAATTAATACTTTTGAATTTATTTATGATAGTTTTATTAATGGCGAGAGGTCAATCACTCTGCTTCAAAATAATTTCTAAACGCACACAGACGCCATTAAATATCATGTCATTCGGCAACTAAATAAAAGCGCAGAATTTGATTTTTGACCCACACCTCGGCGCCGACAGTTGAAATTCCAATACTGCATTAATTTGAGCTTTTTCTTAGCAGAAGTGTAACAACATTCTACTAATGACGTCATAGCCACACATATCGGGAATTATGGACCGTTTTATGGCATAAGTCGAATGTATTGTTGTGCCTAACTGGCTCACCTTGGCAACGGTTGAACCTGTGGCCCTTTTTAATTCATATTGCTTCTTGCTCTTTTAACTGCAGTTGTTATTGTGAAATCAAAATCAAGACCTTAACTCAAATTATTCAAATACAAAATTCGTTAACAATTTTTGAACGTGTATAAGTTCAGGGGACCGTCGCGTCGCTCAAAACTCCCGATCTTCAACACTTCCTAGTGTTGGCTAGTAGCTAAAAGAAATTGTGCAAAACACTCCCATAAATTTTTAAAACATATTCGTTTCGTTTAACTACTACCTACTACTATTGTTCAATTTGAAACATCAAACCCGAATCAGAATGTGACCCAAATAACCTCAACTGTAATTCAATACAAAAGAACACATGTCTATAATTCTACCAAAAAAATACTGAACACAGTGAACACTTATGCAAACAAAATGTAAAGAAACCATACACTACTTTTAGCGTAGACAGAACGAAAAGTAAAAGAGAAAACGGACTCAGACAATAAAAAATGACGATCGAATAAATCTGAACATTGATGCATCACCAAATACAAAAATCTGGGTGTTTAGTCTGAACGGACTAAATCGAATGGACGGCAGACGTAGACAAAACTATACTTATAGCAGCTATATTAAAGCTGACGAAGAAATGCTGAAGAGTCTGTTTGTTTTAAACGCATATCTCTTGAACTTCCTGTCGGATTTGCAAAAATCTTGGAGCATTTCATAGCCACACCACGCTTTTTAAAATCACAAACACACAATAATAAAATGTAAAACCGGTGGGTGAAATCGCAAAGCACAAGTAGTAGTCCAATAAATTTTATTTTAATTGCATCGTTGCAATCAACCACCTGCATGTTCAAGTAGACTATTAAGAGAAACACTTCACAACTTCGAGAGATTAGTCTTCGTCGTTAATTTGTTTATCGCTTGCTGTTTTCACTTGTTCATTACTGATACACTCGAAACGAGCAATGTTTTTGAATGGAGCTTTAAAGGTTCAGTGTAGAAAGTGCTAGGTTTTATTGGACTTCAATTTGCCACATTCGCTGGATTAATGTCAGGTCCCACTTAGCGGGTTATGCATCCGGACTCTTGTTAGGTATTTCTGCTTGCTTGTCTGACTTAAGGGTGTGTAAAAGTGCAAGTTAATTGTCAACATTGTCCTTATGTTCTTGTTATTCTTAATCTTCCTTTTCGTCACCCATATACAAGTGTACTGTAATAAATATAAGACCTTTTGCATGGTGTCTTGGACCACTAAAATGAACAACTATGTTATGCGAGGTCTTGTAATTCGCAAACAAAATATGGTTAACCAAAAAAAAAGTTAGGTTCTGTGTTTCAGTTTCACGGTCTGAGATACCACACGAGAGGTCTTGCGTTCATTCTGTTACACCTTGCAGGATCTCCAGGATGTACTAAACATACCAATATGTACCAACTTTTTGCTCAAGAAATGTTAAACCGGATTCAACATTAGGTCGACTTAAAAACTTCTCAAGAACAATAGCATTCTTCAAGCACTCACGTTGTTACGTTTTAGGTTCGTTATTGTATATAAATAATATACCTATCTATAGGTAGCGTACATAACAGGCTTAGTAACCTATTTACCATTCAGTCTGTAAGGTTTTGGTTAAAAAAATAAGGGCTGAAGAAAAAGACTTTTACTCAACTGCATAACGCAAAGTAGGGTGATGTGTTTATTGCCACTGAGCTTAACTGTGACTATGTTCTGACTCCCATTTTCAATCGTAAACTCGAAGTCACCTTATTTAGAATACTTGCATCAGTTGGTTTTTTCAAATATACATGCAGTCACCATCATCATCTGCTTTGTCTTTTCCCATCTATATCTATATTTAGGGTCGGCTTCGCGTCTAACGGGATCCAGCTGAATACCAGTATTTTACATGGAACGACTGCCTATCTGACCTCCACAATCTAGTTAGTACTGGGTGATACGATATCCGTTGGTAAGACTGCTTGGCATATTATAAGTATTTGTTATTACATAACAATTTGTTATGAAAGATTTTCCAGATTTTGAAATGATGAAAATGTAAAAATTATTAGCAACAACAACAACTAATTCAATTCTTGCAATCTTTTAAAGTATTGTTGACGTCAAATTCTTACTTATGTATTTTGCACACAGTGGTGAGATACCTATGTACAGTCGACCAAGTTATTTGGTTTAGATTTTACAATGTAATGTGTGGAAACTGTAAACGATATAGTTTGTTCGACCGTACCATAGACCAGACAGAAATATTGTTTTCTATTTCAACGGAAAATGAAGGTATATAGTGTTACCATGTAAAGGGAAACCGAACCGCAAAAATCCTTGAAGAAACCTACTTTGTGTACAATAAAGATATAACAATATTGTATGACGAAGGCGGATGCATTATCCGATTTCACAGTGATATAAAACTATCAGAAAAACAAGTTATGGCTATATTTTGATGTACTTTATTAACTTTTTGGTTACAACGGCTGGCCCTGGTTTGTCAGTATTTGTATTGTTGGTTAACCTTTACAAAAACGGATAATGGACGGATAGTATCCAATTTCATGATAGAGTTGATTGCTGAAAATAAATTGTATCACTTCGATTTTGTATTCGTTTTGATTTTTTAAGCACTTGGCTATGTAAAGCCAAATGCTCAATATTTAATGCCTTGCTGAGTCAAGTTAGGGGGCGTTAATTTTTTTTTAAACCGTCGCATTATTTCACAGTTTATCATATTTACACTAAACTAGGCATTTTGGTAAATCTCAAGTGAGTTTTAGAGTAGGGTCAAGTCAAATCTCTCGACATCTCACCAAGGGGGAAGGGGGATTGAAAAATCGTCAACACTGTCTCACGTAATTAATGGACGCATTGATTTTCTTATTCATTAGCTCCCTTTACTTTGCTTAAAATCTTGTATAAACTCATGTAACATTACTGTTTTTCAAGAACACGTACTTTCTCGCACGTTTTAACACTTTTAACCCTAACAGCCAAACGGTAATGCTGACGTGACTGTTCCAAATAAACACTTTTTATTATTATTAACCCTTTAAAAAAAAATACGGTCACCGATCTGGTGGAAGCGTGAAACTCGCACTTTTACACACTAAATTAACGTTAATAACACCTTGCAGTTTGCATTAACGGGTTAACAGCGAGAATCGACTGCTAAGAAATGCTACTGCGTTACTGTTGTTACTTAAAAATTAACCTTCATAATACATGATAAGGTAGGATTTTGTGCTGCAGGAGATATCTTTGAAGACCCAGAGATTTCGAAATAAATTATTACAAAAGCGACCCTAATTTTTGCTCACTAAGGTTGTATCTAGTAACAATATTTGTATGAGATATCATGTATCAGCTAAGCCCTACAGACCCGTTATTCGATATGACACTGTTTTTAACCACTAGTGAACACGGAACTGTATTTTATAGGAGTTTTATGAAAAACTAGACTCGGCTTGCTATTCTAGGTCTGTCGACATAGTTTCGCCTGGATTTAGGTCTATAAACAAACCTAGACAGAATGTTGTAGCTTGCACCTACTATTGATCTTGTGAAAGTTGTCTACGTACTCCTTGACTATTTTTTTTTGCAAAGAAAAGCATAAATTTAAACATAACATAATATATTATTCTGTTAGCAGTTGCACGCAATTTAGGGTTAAGAAAATTGTTTATGAAAAAGATAACTTCCTTACCTTGTTTTTCATCTCAATTTTAATTGAATTGTATCTCCATTTGAACACATTGTGAAGGTACAACGAAGGACCTGCGTGACGAGGGTAATAAATAGGTTTAGGCCTCCCCTCCCCTATACAGAGGAGGACTGTCTCCCTTTCAGCACTGAGAACGTTATAATATACTGATGATTATGCTATTTCTCAAACCAAGTAATAAATAGATTTTTACACAAAACGCTTCGAAAAACCTTAATATTTTCTGTATCAGTTCAGGTAGGTCCAGTCGCCACACATCAAGTTCCCACTGCTTAAAAATTCCCGAATGATTTTAAAACATAAAATATTGAAGGTTAACTTCAGAATCGAATGAGAAAATTTGACAGGTTGTGGTCAGGTAACTTGGTGCGATTTCGACTGTACCCTATCTACCTACACACTACTAAAGTTCTAAACAATTTCCTTTAGTAGGTAAGTAAGTAAATGGTTTCCTCACCCATAACCCGTTTATACAGTGCTAATAAATTCTTTGAACTTATCATAACAGACAATGGCCCATTCTCGGCCACTTTCGATTTCCCGAAGTTTCACGATTTCAATGCGTGGGCAGTGTTGCCATGTGTAATTGGTTTTTAGAATGTTTTGAGTGTGTATGTTAAGTTTTGATTTTACGTTAGAAGGTTTTGACAGATTTTGGTTTGATAACTTTGTCGTGTGTGCTTGAGAATTGTGCTAAAGGAAGTAATTGGACTTAGTTGAGAAAATGTTTTCAAGGAAATTATAACTTTCTTGTGTTATGCCTATTTATTTTATAGACTGTTTTACAAATTAGTGCTAATCCTTCGGCACTATTCAACCCTTGGCTATGCCGTTTGACGTATCCCTCAAATCTTCAAAAAGATTTACACAGTCACCTTTTTAATGTTCGGATTGGGTACAATGCAGCAAATAAAGAACGCATGGACGTTTTTTGTTTTCTGCATTGTTCCGATCATTAAAAGGTGTCTGTCCTTTCAAGATCATTGGGATACCTACCTACTATGGAGCCAAAATCCCTGATTGTATTCAAGTTGCTACATGTTAATTTTGACAGTTAAATTATACGGTACAGTTCAACTACCGAACATTGGCACACATTTTTACCCATGACTTGTTTAACACGCAAATTGTGAACAAAAAGCTCTTAATAATACATGCGCATATTCATTTCTTCTGCACCTAACAGTAAATCAACCGTTAAGAGTGTAAAACACCGATATAATATCCTGATTCTCGAGGCAAGTAGAATTACTAATCACAAGCTGTTGCCCGAGACTTCTTCCTAATTAATATCAATTCCTTTATCAACAGTTTAAGATACTTGATAAACTGCATTCAAGGTATAATATTTTGTAACAAAATATCAGCCCTATATGCCTTAATTTCAAATGCCAACGGCTGTTAAAAGATTTAAAACCACCTCTTTTACTGAAGAACATAATTTTCATTATCTGATGATCATCATGTACTGTAGGCTGCTCCTCATATCACTATAACCTTGTCAAGTTAATCACAAAATCTGGAAAAGAAAATACGAAAGTACTTGGATGTGCTCGAAAGGATTTTTCCGGAATGAATAGAATTCTCTTTATTGTCAAAGTTCCACTCCTTTTTAGGTAAGCTAGTAACTTTAGTTTAATCGTAAAAAGAAACCAAGACAGACAAACATAAATCATTTTCGCATAATACCGATCGTTATAATAATAAGCATTAGATGTTTTGTTTTAAAGCTACGAATACGATTGCTCGCTCCTATTTATCGCAAGTCAATGGCCGTGACTTCCTCCGACCATTCAAGGCAAGTGTTACATATTTAATTGCTAATTACTTACCAATGGGTATGTATTATAATACTTATATATATTGTAATAGGTGCGCAATCTTCTGAAATGGTATGCCGAGAGTTCACCTTGGCCAATGGGGTCACATTATTTTGGCTCACAATTTTAGATATATTTCGATTTCCTAACTTGTCTTCGTGGTAACTTTTAGAAGAATGGTTGATTATGCGGAATTGCAGATGAGTGAAAGGTCATCAGACTCTGCTTAACAGATGTTCTTCTGTAGAGCAGTAGGTAGGCAGGTGCAGATAGTAGCGGCACTAAAAAACTGTAACATGTTAGAAACAGGATTTTTAGTGTGTCACATTTATAAAAACAAATCATCGAAACATGTTTTTTTAAATTACGCCTCATCATTATTCTTCTCCACTTATACCAAATCATTTGGGGTTGGCGCAGAATGTCTTGTTCTTCCATTCTTCTCTATTTTCTCTATTACTCGTAATTTTAGCAGCCACCTCCTATCTAGCGATATCATCCTTGAACAGTCTATCCATCATTTCTATAGTTCATTCATCTCAAAATAATTTTCCTCACTACATTTTACTCATTCCTCTGCATCTCATGCAAGTAGAACCATACCACGAAAACCGATTACTATACAACCTTTAAGCCACACCGTCGCCACTTTCAGACTTCTTTTGCACTTATTCCTTTTTTTATAAATTCGCCTTACATCCCGCTAAGCGATTTCATCTCAGCCATTCACCCCACTGAATTACCCTATTATTTGGAAACTCAATTACGAACACAGTTCGCAACACGTTCGCTAACACTTACATAAATACGTGACTAGTAAACATTGTTTGGTATTTACTAAAGATACATTTGTACTTTTTACAAGTCCTTGATAAGGTAGGCAAGTGTTTACTAGTAATAGAATGCCCTTATCGACAGTCTGTCAACATGTAGGTACAGAAGGCACCACATACTATAAAGTTGTGTTATCGGTGGCACGTGTGTCAATATATTGAAGCCAGGTTTGAATAAACACTTCTTTATGAAAATATAAATCAATAACATGTTCAACAAACATGTGTATAAAATCCTATTTTCTGTGAGTGTTTGGAAAGATGTTGCTAAAACAAAAGAAAACGACCGCGGCAAATCATCACTTTTAGGTTACGTTGAATAGTATTGTCTTGCATACGCCTACTGAAAATCGTACCTACTTATCGTTTTGTGAAATTACTTTTCTCAGTGTGAAAACTTTTGCGCAGGATCTACATATTGAACTATTTACATATACGGTCTACCTATGTGTGTGAGAGGTGACCTTCTTAAAAGATGCGTTACGTTTGCAAGGTATTGTGCAATTTAAATACGTTATCTATCTATTATGATAAAAGTGTTAATGATAGTGATTAAATTGTCTTCGTCGTGGCCTATATTATGTATACGTCAATGTTTATAATGAACAGTCAAGAAGAGTATGCACAGGGCACAACTACATAACACGCAATATCACCAATGAAAAAGGTACCGATGAATAATACTTAGCATAGACTAATTTAGTACATACATACAAGTAGAGAAAGTTTGTAATTGTATTTGAGGCGGAATTAACACACGAGCCGTAGACGAGGGAGTGTTTGAGCCGAGAACTGCAATAACAAATGTCCACGTGTATCAAACGACGTTGTTTAATACACTTTTGAAAAAATTAAGTAAAATAATGAAAAATACATACCATCATCTTCCTGCCCCTGTCCCATATTACCTACCTGAGATCGGTGCAACACCTTTTTTTTTCATTTACTCTTGGCAAACGTCCCGATAAATTATTTAGGATGGTATTTAAAAGTACTTCAATTTATTCCCATTTCATTTACCTAATTTTGCCTGTGTTCCACCAAATATACTGAATGTGCACCAAAATAATTATGTTAATTAAAATATGTCATAACGAGCATCTATTTAGCAACTGTTGCAAATTTCTAAAAATAGTAATACACCTAATTTTAAAAACAAGCATTTATTTTTTTAGTTTTACTTCAGATAATGCACTGCAAAATGTATTTGAATCAAACACCAATTAATGTCCAATGTAGCTTTATTAATAAAAAATGAACACATTATAAAATGTAATGCTTACTAAAAATGTTTTTATAAACTAATCAGTACGAACCATAATAATTCAAAATGTTAAACAAAGTGTCAAACACCCTTGCCCAGTGGCACAACTCTCATGAAAAGATAATGCACCATTCCTGAGAAATACCGATTAATATAACATAACCTTAAAACACTTTATATTCCCCCTAAAAAGCGTACTCGACGGAGCCCCGCTTCGCGGGGCCCCTATTTCCGAGTGCAGGGTTTAATGGAACCTAACTAACCTAACGGGGGGGTGCCCCAAGTCCCGATTATGGGGGCAGAGATACTTCCGTATGTTCAGTTGACAATACTTCGAGACATTACAATATCGCGAGAAAAAACACGTTATATTGTAATATTACGTGTTTGACAATTTTACGGTGACATGCGCGTCGCAAGCGCGCCAAAACCATTTTCAGTAAAATAAATATAAGTCTTAGAAGTAATGTTTTACGAAATGCATTATTTGTTCTTCAATTATAATTATTTTAGCAACATCAAAGTTGTACAAAACCATTTTAAATGGGTATACGGTACTAGGATGCATACTAAATATTTTGTGTAACATTCAGGAATATTTGGTGCACGATCAGTATTTTTCGGGGAAGAATAAAATAGTTATTGTTACAATAGAATATTTGCAGCGCACTACAATAAAAAAGTGTTATATCTTGGTGTTAATTTGGAATTTGTTTGATGTAACATATTTTGTTGGCCGAGTAGTTTAATTATAGTAAAACAATTAAACGGGTTTAAGATCAATATTTTAGAAATGCATACATAGATGTACCTTTAGATGTTTGGTGAACACAAAAATATTATCCATTTATTTATACGTACATACTCCATACATATTTTCTTTGGTCTTCCTCTCCTTCGCCATCCATCTACATACATTCATACAAATAACTCTTCTACTCCTTTGCAGTTTTGTACTAATGAACATAGATAATAACTCAATAATAAAATAATCATTTCGACCTTAGTTCTCAGAACACCTGTTGCATATAATTATATCAAATTAAGATTTATCTAGCAATTAAATACACAACCGTTACTGGTGATATCCTTAGAATTTCCTGTGGCAATAACCTATAGGTTTGCGCACTTGTGCAGCAATAGTGCGCCTGCGCAGACGAGTAACAAGCGACTTCCTCCGGCTGGTGAATATGGCAGTTATGTTAGCGGATGTTAGGGAGTTTTGTTTCATTAATAACCTTTGTTAATGGATGAAATTACACATAAATTGTATGGGACGTTGTGTGGAATTGGCGAAGGTATGCCGTCTGGCATTTTCCTAGCCATATTATTATGCGTGAACCATGCAATACAAGTGTGAGTGAGATCAGTAAGACATGTGATTGCAACCAATTAAATATATTATTTACTGAAAGAATTCAGGAGAACAATTTCATATCTTCAGACTTAATCGAAATGGAAAAACGATCCCAGCTGATACTGGCATTTAGCTTAATTTTCCTCTTTTATCTATGAAAATTCACTGCTCATCCCGGAAACAGGTTTCGTAAATTAATTTGCATTAACTATCTTATCCTATATTTTGCTACTGGTATATGCTAAAACATAATTGAATTGCAATGACGGGTTAATAAAGATTAAATTACAATTTATAAGTTCCCACTGACTCATCAAAGAATGCCTATGCAAACTGCAATTGTATGCGCAAGAGTTATTTTACGTTCATGAATGACAAATGCATAATTTTAAGGTGTATGTGTGCTAATGAACAATGAAAAAGGAATTAAGCGGCAATATATTTGAAATAGTTGTTTCGAGGAATTAATTTAAATTAATTAGCAGTACTTAATGATGTAATTTGTGGTTTAGAATCGACCTTGGCAATGCAAATGTTGGTGTTTTACATAGATATAATAAAGTGTTTCACCTACTTCGGAAAATGCGACACTTAGCTTCAGTAATACGGTTTACATTTTGCTAAAGAAATAGGTACAAATCAGAGCGCGAGTTTTCTCCCCGAAAGGGCAGAAGATGCATTCCTCCTTTGGTTCTTTATGGCCTATTTTTTCCAGTGCGCACCTTTATCATCCACATACTTGTAAATCAGCACTAGAACCGCGTGGTGGATTACAGGCCTCTCCCTCACACAGGGGAGAAGCCAGGGAGAGAGGGTTATTCAATTCATCATCATCTGCCTAGCCTTTTCCTATGTTGGGTCGGATTTCAGTCTAACAGGATGCAGGATGCAGTATTTTACATGGAGCGACTGCCTATCTGACCTCCACAACCCAGTTAGTACCTACTAGTATTATATTATCTGTGCTACTGAGTAATACGATACCCTTTGGTAAGCCTTGGTAGGCCTGTTACTCTATTGTGTGGACGTTAATGGTTGATTCTGCTAACTGCTGTAAGCTGTTATGGTAACTTTCCAAAAAAATACACAGAAACAACGTACCGGACTGCTTTTGTTGCTTCGTCGCGTCGTGTATTACTACGGCGCCATGCGTGGGCGCCAGTATGCTAGGTATTCTCAAGCCTAAAATGATTATAAAACAATATTTTCTGCTGATTAACATATAAATTGTCAGTTTGTTGACATTTTAATTTACAACATCGACACATTAATTGATCAAAACAAACATTCAGTTCAAAGTCCATTGCATCGGCTACGACCGACCTTTGATTAGTAGGTGAAATTCAGTACGTATTAATTGATTGTTTACTGTCCACTCACGCGCATTGGGATTTCCTAGTCAGTTTGCTCGAGATATCGCCGCGAAAACAGCTTATGATTAAGAGCTCTGGAACCTGAAACCTGCGGCTGATGCCAAAAGTATAGTCGGAAAAAAAAACTGAAAAAATGCACATCCCTCATGTAAGTAAAGTGCCCGAGAAGTGATTTAAATAAATGAAATATGGCTCGTTTGTTCGTCGCAGATTTTGGCAATGTCAAGTGATTGTGAAAATTTTTATAAAACCATGCCTGTAATGTCCGAAAGCAGAAGTGTATCTCAGTAGCTACACATAGGTACATTTCGCTAAACCTATACTTACCCATTAGGACATAAGGGTGCTATACTTAATAATTAACATTAACGAATAAATGATTATTCTATTCTATTCTATAATTTTAAATCTTTTTCCTCGCTGATTGTGAAAATAAAGAAAGCCCTGAAAGCAAGTCTGAAATAAATATTGTAGAAACTTCTGAAAACATTTTCTATATTTGCAATATTTTCACTGAAGTATAGTAATTATTATTGGTACGATTCCACTAACGGTCGGCCACTTTTCAACCTTATATCTTAGAGCTTAGAGCATATAGGTTGCAGACCCTCAGTGAACATGGTAGTACGTACGTAGTACCTCTACCTACATTAGAATAGAATAGAATAGAATAGGTAATCATTTATTCGCTAATGGACAGCACAACACAAAGAGCAGCACATACATATAGATTATAACAACAAACAGCTTAACAATTAAATTAAAACAGCTCAACTGCGCTGAACATGCCCATAACGAAAGGGTAGCCAACTCAGCATATGCTGGGTACATTAGGCAGGATATGTATGGTAAATCATTGTGCCATGCTTTAACCCTGATATGACTAGTTGTTAGTCACTTACTAAGCCGGGGGCTAGACAGCTTAAACTTTCGTCAATGCTATAACACACTTTCATAGAGGTTAAGTACACTTGGACATTGTGAAGTCGCCATTGACACGACTTTTACCTTGCCTCTAACATGATTAGAGCATTAGAATACAACATTCTTTATTCTTACCTTCGTTTGTGAAAGGCTTTGTAGGAAAAATAAAGATTTAATAGGTACTAAACTATTATAGGTAGGTAATTACGTCTTTGAAGTTATTTGTAGCTTCCATGTTTCTAAATGCCTTTTCAGTTTGTCGATTAAAAATCCGTCAATAAGAGAAATAATTGCCGACACGAAGGTAATAGCTTGGTCTACTTCTGATACTAGGACGGTAAATACTTCAAACTGTCTTTTATATAGTAATACGACCTATATAACGCAATAAAATTGTAATCAATATGGCAAAATTGCTATTGATATGATCGGCCTTAACCTATGTATGACTTGTGAGCCACTATCTCGTATCGTGGCCTTACATTTAGCACATCGACATTATCAAACTTAAAAAAAAACAAGGAAGCGTGAGATCACGGTGATGATAACATTATGAAAAACATTATTCTCCCGCGTTTGAACGTCTTATCTGCGCCCCGCGCATACGATAAGCTCAGTTGTTATGCCCTGATTTTCTTCTTATCAAACATTAAAAGCAGCGACCAAATACCTGCTTTACATTTTAAACTTTATTGTCACTTATCAGAACTGAGAATTCACCGCTCTGTTTCGACAAGTTGGTAGCTACTTGCTTAATTAAATTAATAAAATATTCCGCTTTTGATTACTTTTGTACATAAGATGTTAGTTCTTGGTCAGTGACCTCGTTAACTTACTATTGCGTGGTGGACTCTGACCGCGCGTTGCATCGCCACACATGATAACCATCATTACACAGTTTATATTATAATCAAAGACGCACCGTCATTAGACAACATTAATTTCTTCGACTCCTATAAGAAATCGTGTATCAATCGTTCTTGACATTTCACCGCTATCGGATTGATCTTCTTAATAGACCGTACGAACCTTTTATGAAGTTAAATGTCGTTGTTATTGCAATAATTGTTACGACTACGAGTCAACTGTTTATTGACGAATCCTCCTCTCTCATTCCAGATGGATAGCAGCTCAGAAGCGATGGAGTTGCGGCGGGAGCTGGACGCGGTGCGCAACGCGCTGCAGCAGCAGTCCGAGTCGGTGCTGAAGCAGAGGCACCAGCTCGTGGAGGCGGGACACGCCCTCGCCGCCCGGGACAAGAAAGCCGCGGTGGAAAGGCGCCTCAGACAAGACCAACTAGCACTCGTACTACGGTCGTTAGTCCTCCTAGAATCCCGCCTCACCAGGGAGCAGAAACAAATACACGTCGCTCTTCACCAAAAAGAGAAAATTATCAAAACACAACAGGAAGAAATCGCAAAACTAAAAGCACGCAAATCGTACTGCAGCAATTGCCAGCAACTGCTCGGGTTCACCAGCGAACAGACCAACATTGAAACAGATCCGGAATTCCAAAGCTTAGAAAGCACGGATTCCAGATTCCAAAATACGTTTGTTAGAAGCTGTAGTTATCGTGAAAGAAATTCTCCACCGGTATTCCAAAAAAATACTAGGTTAAGTAAAAGCTTTCAGTATCAGTTGCCGAAGAGTGAAATTGTTTATGGCAACACGAGTTCTAGTGAAGAAGGGAACACAGCCAGCGTCGGCAGCAAGGGCACGTTTATCAAAAATAAACAAGCGTTTGTAAGACGAGACGTCTTCAGAAGGTCGAGGAAATACTCAGGAAGAAAGAACAACAATAAGTATGCTGACAACATGCAAAAAGGTTACAATAACCAAGCAAATAACAGCAGTAGCGCTGAAGAATGTATTGGTATGAGCTACCAAGTAAACCACGATGACGAACTCACCGCGAACCAAATAGCTAATGATATCAGAAAAGCTTCTTTGAAAATTGACCAGCTTATTGGTGAAGCTGCCAAAAAAGAACAAGACAACACGGCCAGTGAATCCGAGAAAACTTATTCTACAAAAATGGAGAGATTACACGGAATCAAACGGCAAGCGTCAGATGAAATAAAAGCAAACAGACAACTTTTCCTGAGTAACGTCCTCAGTGAAGAGGGCAATGAGAAGCCCTGGTATTGTAATGTTAGTGATCCAGAACAAGAGGGAGACTGTTTGGATCAGCGACCGCTAAGCAATAAATCAAAATCAACAGATGACCTGTTGGGAGTTGGTTTCAACAGTGGTATCCTTGATGCTGGAGTAGTCTCCGCTAAAAACGAAGTATTGTGCAATAACATAATGAACAACAATGAAAGATTCAGTTCCAGGTTTGATGATAAGAACAACAACATAGAATCAAATTTAAACAAACAAGCGGCTAGTGCTGAAGTTATCGAAAATTGGTATGCGAGTACTAGTGATGCAGATGAGAACCCTACTAATGAGATTTATAAAAATAATCCGGTACTAGAGTGTGTCAATCAAATATTGCTTCAAAATTCTTTAGATGATAGCAGTAATGACAATTCTAAGTCTAGTGAAGCACCCAGCCCTAAAGCATCAACAAAGCGTGTACAGTTCTCTACTCTTAACAGCATCTCCTATGATGAAAAAGTAAGATCCAATAACACCAGCAATACGCTGCCCAGGTCAGATAAAAGAGCAAATAAAATCGTCAAGTTTAGTTTGGAAACCGCATCTGAACACAGTTATGAAGTGCCAAACACAGCTCAAGGCTTCCAGTATGAGATACAAAGTTTGTACAGCAATGAATATGAGCCTATCATTACGAAAGGCAGTGATTCTAAACCTACGCCAATCCCGCGAACCGTGCAAGCCAATGAGAAACCAGCGGTTCCTAAAATAAGAGGCTCTATAGTGAAAAACATGGCCGCTAACTTAGAAAATCGTAACGTTAACAATGTCGTTGAAAGAAAAATTGATAAAGATCTCGGGTCTATGAAGATATTCAATAAGAGAAAAGTGCCAAGAACTCCTCCCGCCCTGCCACCAAAGCCAAAGAACCTTTCGGCTAAATGGAAAGCTGAAAACAATGTCAAACAAATGACAGAGCAGTTAGACTCTGAAGCCGTTGCGGCTAACCAACGGGTTGCAGATGTTAAGACGAGAAAAGTGGGACAAGTAGCAACTGTCAACAGTATAGAGCCTGACTACTGCTCCATTTCAGAGATAAATGTTCCAGTAGTCAGCAATGGTAAGAGGGAGTTGCTACTCACACAGCCAACGGTCGAGATCCACAACGAGCAGTACCCAGTGCACGCCGTCAGTCCAAGGAACAGCGTTGCTAAAGTGGTATCTTTGCCAAGGATCCAGAACAAGATCAGTGATAAAGATATTCCTAAACTTCCTCATGTCACTGAGATCATCATTCCGGACGAAGATGAGAAGCCGAACGATGAACAAAGCCGCTCCTTCCAACAAACTACTGACAGTTACTTGACTAACTTTGTTATGCATCCTCTGCAACCAAAATTGGACCCCCGTGCTTCCATACAAATGGGTAACACGGTGTCTTCTATACTATCTGAGATCAATAAAGGTGGTAAGGGAGGCAACAAGCAAATTAATTTGACAGAACTAGACAACCAGTTTAATCATGGACCCGAGAAAAATCAATCGATTAATGCAGAAATGCACAAAGCAGAATATTTCGACGACATGGACAAGTTTGATTTGTCCCAGAATTTTGAAGAATTCAAGATAGACGATGAACTCGGCAGCATAGTTGCAGAGGAATACCGCATTAGCTCCGGCAGCAGTGACGGTTCCATGTCTGATGTTGTAACCGAAAATCTTACCAATGTACCTGATAAAGATAAACAGCATAATACTACTAATAAGGATGACAATGGAAACGCTGAAAATTTTCTTGAAAATAACGAAAGTGCCTTAAACAAGAGCTTGTCGAAGAACGCTAAGTTGTCTAATAAGCCTGATCTCCTTTCAAATATAGAGAATTTAGAGACTGAATCTGTAAGGAACTCAGATATTGAGTCCAGTAATTCATCTGGGAGCAACAGCGGCTCTTACAATACTGTGAAGTGTGAGCCTAGGATGGTGCTGAATAATAATCCGGAGATAAATGCGCCCAAAACAAAGGGGACCTTCGATTTTTTCTTAGAGTCTTCTGGTCTTAGTTCTAAGTCAATATTCACGCCAAGTAAACACTACCTGGGTCTGAGACCACCAAGTGCCAACCACAAGAGCGTGTTGAAACCTAGAGATATCAAGATGCGCGTGAAGAATATTAATACAACGAACAAAATCAACGAAAAACCTATGACGACTGCTATTAAATATTTCGAGCCCTACGTGTAAACTAATTGTTAGTTATAGTGTATTTTATTTTTAATGAAATGCTTAAACTATTTATTGTAAAAAATGAACTTGCCGGCGTAATACTATGTACTAATGTATTTATGTTATTGTAAATATTATAATTATTATAACTAGTTATTTTGAATTATAAAATATTTAACATTTACGAAGTTGTTTAATTTTGATACGAAGTCACCATCTGCCTAGCCTTGGTAATACCCCTTTGTAAGACTGGTTGTCAGACATTTCTTTTATTCATTATTTACAATACAGGGTGTATTTCACCTCATCACAAAGCCGTTAACCAAGCATTCTGTATATCAAACTAACTAACTTTACGCAAAAAATATTACTGGGAAACAACTTTTTTTTTTGAGGTTATAAATCATGTTTTGTGGTATAACTCAATGTAACACACTCAAAACATTGTGCGGATGGATGGATTGAATAGTACGGGGGTCGTAGAGATATTTAAAGTAAAAATCATACGATAAAATGTGGTATTTAAAAAAAAGCTTGTCAAAATCTTGCAACTTTCACCCCCAATATCTCCGTAACTAGAAGGTTCCCAGGTATAGCGTAGAACAAAAAAATGATCAGAATGACGAGTAGAACAAGTGCCTATCGTATTCGTTAAGAGGTGTTTTACACCCTTTATATACACACTAACATTATAATAGATAGAAAAAATATGTACAAATATCAAAAAAAAGGGTTACAGGGCATCGAAAAATTCGTCCACATCGCTGCCAACAGGAAAAGTGCCCAGAAGGCTGGCAGCATTGCCACGTTGGATGGCAATGCTGATTCTTTGGCCAAAAAATAGTCCCGCCCTCTGGTCACGTGAAGAGTCGACCAACCGTTTGGCGATTTCCCGAAATACTAGGTGGGCACTCGGACCCCATGGCCCTAGTGTTTCGACCCCAAACGGCTCAAACACATAATTACCAATTAAATTATTGTATTTGCGCCGTTTGAGGTTTTCAGCACCTGCAGCAGCCGCCCCAGCGCAGCACACCGTGCTAGGAAGATGAGATGGCGCAAGGGTGTCGACGCAAGTTGCGTCCCACACCAAAGGCCTACCCAACTTCCATGGCATTATGGTCATACCATCTGGTCTCTTGCCATCGACGCGCGCCAAGCCAGTTGGTTCTAACACAGCTGGCACCCCGGCGGTGGCAAGAGCACGACGGATGAGATCATTAATGCTGGCGTGTCGCGCTATCCGACCTGCACTCTTAATGCAAGAAAGGCCATGGTGTCCGAGGCAGTCGACTGCTTCACCACATTGACAGCGATGTGGAGCCCCACAAGGAGCGCCCAAACGCAAACAAGTAGCGAGCCGGAAGGTCGTGTCACCTAACAAAGTGCCTATATTAGGTGACGGT
This sequence comes from Xestia c-nigrum, assembly GCA_916618015.1. Lineage (NCBI taxonomy): Eukaryota > Metazoa > Arthropoda > Insecta > Lepidoptera > Noctuidae > Xestia > Xestia c-nigrum. Next base: position 23,722,892 of record OU745246.1, read on the forward strand.
AGTGCCTGAAGCCAGAGACCCGACTCCCACTCACCCACAGCCAGCAGGCGGGCACGCTCAGCAGTATTGGTAGACGTATTAATAAGTTTCAGACATTTTGGGCCACTGACTACCTGTAGCGACAAAGATCAAAGATCACCAAACCAAAGATCTACAAATGACAACCGAGACCAACGGTTTAACGTCCTTTCCGAGGCGCGGAGGAAACTCAATATGTAATGGATGGTCACCCTTCCACAGACCAACCTAGGCAAGCTAGGCTTAACCTAAGGAAGAAGAAGGTGTACTAAATATTTTACAAATTCTCAAACTTTAGGAAGGTGAATCTGGAAGAGAAAGTAAAGATGGACGAGCAAAATACTTGCAAAAGTAGGTACTAGGTATTCCCGAGTTCATTGACGGTCTGCATGTTTTCACCCTTATGCCCTAAGTGGTAAGGTTGAAAAGTGTTCTACCGTCAGTGAACTCGGTACCACTCAGTAGTACTTGAGGAAGTTATGGAGAACAGCATAGCTATTCACAAACACTTCGATTTGATTTAGATTCAACAAGTCGTATGTCTATCTTTATTTGGTACTAGCGGACGTCACGCGGTTTCACACGCGTAATTCCCGTTCCCGTGGGAGTACGGGGATAAAATATATCCTATGTTACTCGTGGATAATGTAGCTTTCGAATGGTGGAAGAATTTTTAAAAACGGTCCAGTAGTTTTTAAGCCTATTCATTACAACCAAACAAACAAACAAACAAAGTTTTCCTCTTTATAATATTAGTGTAGATTACGAAAGCGAGCGAGATAGACATACGACTTTTCAAATTGAAGCGATTGTGAATAGCTATGCAGGTCAGGAATTTGACGACCAAACTCAAATAAAGCAAAAAAGGAATTAGGAAAATAGAAGAGAAAAAGTTGGTACATTACGAACAACAATTTATTATTAATTACTTAAACTTAAAACTGGGTGTAACAATCCTTTAAATATAATTATCTAACAACAATTAACTTAGAATACGTAGGTATCTAATAAATAATAACAAGATCTTACAACTAAGTGATAAATAAATTAGGAAAATAAATTAATTCAGAGACATAAGAAAAAGAAGATTAGAGAAGAGACATAGGGAAACGTATTTTACATCTTATTCTAAATAAATTTTACAAACAGTCCATCTTTGAAGAGTCTGAATATATTCCGTTCTTTGCTTCTTCCTAACCCAGAATCCAGGGTCATCGTTGAACCACTTTCGAACTTCCTTTCATAATAATCTAAGTATTCCTCCATTCTTTTATCCAAGTCAACTGAAAACTCAGTTGTGCCTGAACAAGAGTTTCCTCTATTTAAACTGGATAACTCTTCCAAATCAGACACTGAAGGTATTCTTGCACAAGAGATGTTTGAAAACGAATCATTTACTTTCACATTTTCCTTCCTTCTTTTTTCTTCACGACGTGAATAAGGCTTTTGTCTCCTCCTTGTTGACAAGTATTCTTCTGAAGAGAATGTAGCTGTTGGTCTGTCAACCACAGCAGGAACACACGTCGAAAGATCCTCAGGAGTATCCAAATCCACTGGTTTCCCCCATTTGCGATCCAAAGCACGGAAGGCCACAGTCAAATGCAGATGGAGTTCCATATTTGAATTATTTTGATTTCAATAGATGTTCTTAGATTGAAACTTCAACTTCTTCTTTTATATGAATTTGAATCCCCACCTATTGATCAGTTAGGTACCATTAAGGCCCTTAGCTAATAATTAGGTGCTTATCATTTCACACCTGGTGATTATTAATCGCCAGTTAGGCATTGTGTGCTTAGTTAATCAGAGACAATTAATTAATCGCACAATGTCACTAGGACCTAATTAATAAATTGGCTCTATAGTTGGTTACTAATCATTTCACACCTGATGATTATAAATCGTTCGTTATGATTAGTAGGCATCGTGTGATAATACGTATTAGCATAGAAATACCGCGCCTGTGTCGTCTGTGGAGCAGTGGTATTCCAATGACATCGCGTCCGGTTTATGATCGGTACCGATACTTTACTGTTTTTAAAACAGTGAAAGAAAACAGCCTGAAGAAGCTATAACTAGCATGTCCTACAAGGCTACTAAACATTCGATGGCATGTAATGCCCGCTTGTTAGTTTACCTAAATGTTGATGTCACTGTAAAATTGTCAAACATGTTATTTTGTAAAATAACTATAGAGAGATTGTAAACTCTCAAAAGAAGATTGTCTAACGAACATACTGCTTACAATATAACGCATTATTTTTCGGTAGATTGTAGTCTATCGAAGTGAAACCGTAGTATTGTAAAATGTATGCGATCGAAGTCAACTCACGCGGTGTGGAGGAGGGGAAGGGAAGGAGAACTCTCATGAAAAGATAATGCACCATTCCTGAGAAATACCGATTAATATACCCTAACCTCAAAACACTTTATATTTCCCTAAAAAGCGTAGACGACGGAACCCCGCTACGAAGGCCCCTATTTCTGTCACGTTGGGTTAGTTAGGTTCCTTAACTAACCCAACGTAGGGGTGCCCCAAATCCCGATTATGGGGTCAGAGATACTTCCGTCGTATGCATTTCAAAATATTAGTTTCATTTCGATAGATTACAATGTACCGAAAAATAATGCGTTATATTGTAAGCAGTATGTTACGTTGACAATATTTCGAGAGTTTACAATTTCGCTGGAGAGATTACAATCTAACGTGTTTGATAATTTTACGGTGACATATACAACGCACTCACTCTCGTTGTTATATTAGAACATGAAAAAGGTAGAAAAACTATCGTTTTAAGCTTGAATTAAAATTCTCAAACTTAAGGAAGGGGAATGTGAAAGAGGGAGTGAACATATGGACAAGGTGGAAAAGGGAAATTAACTAGGTAAAATATACTTGCGTAGGTAGTATCACTTTTTAACCTTATGACCTAAGTAATAAGGTTGAAAAGTGTTCGACCATCAGTGCACAGTTCTTCTCAAGTAGGTACCTACTAGCGGAATTTCAAGTACAAGATGTGTTGTGTAGACCTTTTTTTGTTGATCTGAGTGTGTAGAGCAAAAAAGGAATTGGGGAAAATAGAAGAGAAAGATTAGGTAATTTACGAACAATAATTTATTATAAATAACTTAAACTTAAAACTGGGTATAACATTCATCTAAATATATTATCTAACAACAATCATATATAAGAACTTACATAAAGTCTTAACATACTAGGTATTTAATAAATAATAGACAACAAGATCTTACAACTCAGAAATAAATTAATGAATCCAGAGACATAAAGAAAAGAAGAAGATTAGAAAAGAGACATAGGACATCATCATATTATAAATTAATATTAGGTGCATACAGTTCAAATAAATAACTTAAAACCAAATAAATTAAAACTGTAAATAATTTAAAACTTAATATATTAAAACTATAAATAACTTAAAGCTAAATAAATTAAAACTATAGATAACTTAAAACTAACTTAATTAAAACTATTTTATCTTAAAACCACCCTCTTGCGCTCCTTATCAATATACGACTTCGCACTATCTTTGAAGAGTCTGAATATATTCCGTTCTTTGCTTCTTCCTAACCCAGAATCCAGGGTCATCGTTGAACCACCTTCGAACTTCCTTTCATAATCATCTAAGTATTCCCCCATACTTTTATCCAAGTCAACTGAAAAGTCAGTTGTGCCTGAACAAGAGTTTCCTCTATTTAAACTGGATAACTCTTCCAAATCAGACACTGAAGGTATTCTTGCACAAGAGATGTTTGAAAACGAATCATTCACTTTCACATTTTCCTTCCTTCTTTTTTCTTCACGACGTGAATACGGTTTTTGTCTTCTCCTAGTCGACAAATATTCTTCTGAAGAGAATGTAGCTGTTGGTCTATCAACCACGGCTGGAACACACGTCAAAAGATCCTCAGGAGTATCCAAATCCACTGGTTTCCCCCATTTGCGATCCAAAGCACGGAAGGCTACAGTCAAATGCAGATGGAGTTCCATATTTGAATTATTTTGATTTCAATAGATGTTCTTCGATTGAAACTTGATGGTTTTATGTTAAAATAACGATCTGTGGGCCCTTTTATATGAATTTGAATCCCCACCTATTGATCAGTTAGGTACCATTAAGGCCCATAGTTAATAATTAGGTGCTTATCATTTCACACCTGGTGATCATTAATCGCCAGTTAGACGTGTGCTTAATTAATCAATGGCAATTAATTAATCGCACAATGTCACTAGGACATAATTAATAAATTGGCTCTATAATTGGGTACAAAATTTCACACCTGATGATTATAAATCGTTAGTTTTGGCACGCCTGTGATGCCTGTGATGCCTGTGGAGCAGTGACAACGGCTCCGGTTTACGAGTTGCAGGTAGTGGGTCCGAATCCAGGCACGCGTATTAGTTTCTGTATTTTTTTTATACAGTATATCCGTTTTGAGAGCACTGGTGATGAAACCACTGCTCTAAAAACGGTAAAAGTAAAGATCGGAAGGAAACTAGCATTAACTTAGAATCAAACATTCAAAAAATTTTATTTTACTACTCTGTCAAGAAAGTAGCGGGAAAAGATCAATAATACACAAACTGTTTGTTATTCATACAAATTTATTTTATCACCTTCAAAGTCTGCTCCTTCAGAAACGATACAGTTACGCCAACGAATACCTAATCCAACCATCAAAACATTGTTCAAAGTGTTCAAACGCTTTTTCCGGAATTGAGTTCAGTTCTCGCCGCTAATTTACTTCACTTTTGCGATGTTAACTTCAGTTGCAGACGTTGATGGCCTACCAGAGCGAGACAAATCTTCCATCACATCTCGACCGCTTTTGAACGCTTTGTACTACTCATGAGCACGTGTTTAAGATAAAGTCAATTCACCGTAAACGCCGTCCACACGGCCTGTCGTCGTTAGACGGACGGACGGCTAGCTAGCCCATAGCTAACCGTCCACAGGCCCGCATCTACCCGCCGCCTCGCAGGAGATCGTGCGGTACCCACGGACCATCTTTACGGCCACCACTTTTTGGGGCGTGTTCCGATAATGAGCAAGCATGCTGGAGCTTCGCATTCTCCTTTTGGAGAAGCTCCATGGCGGCCGTCAGGCGGGCCACATCGGCCCGTAGTTTGGCCAACTCGTCTCCCTCTGCCGAGGGAGGGGGAGGCCCCGCAAAATGGGCTCCGCTGCCGCCATGATGGAGGCGGAAGCCGCGGGTATGGCCCTGAGTTTCGACGAGTACTTTACTTTCAGGGCCACCGTCCTTATGGCGGCTTCCACCTCCTTGGTGAACCTGGCCTTACGCTCCGCCTCGGAGCCGCCAGGTGCACCCACTTCGCTGCCAGACCCGCGGGCTGCTGTCATGCCCGGCTGGTGCCCCTCCTCGGCCGGTCTTGCCGACCTCTTGGAGGCAGAGCCCCCAGAGGCCATCTGCCCCTCCTCAGAGGACGACGACCGGTCGCTGTCCTGCCTGATGGGCCGCTTGCGGAAGAACTTATTGTTCTCCGCAGCACCCCCTGCCCTCTCGCGGTGGGAGCTCCCTGAGCCTCCCGCAGCGCTCACCTCACTCAATGTGGCGTCGGACTCCGACGCCACATTCCTCCTCTCTTCTTCTAATTTTTTGTTTGTTTGATGTTTGTTTTGTTTTAAATTTATTTACATACCAGCTTTTGCCCGCGGCTCGCTCGCGTTAAGAAGTATTATTATTAACTAGCTTCTGCCAGCGGCTTCGCCCGCGTGAAGTTTCAAAATTGGGGTTGAGTGAGAATATTATAAACGTAAGAGTAAACAAATATAATAATAACAAATCTCCGAACTGCTAAGCTATCGGGAGTTACACGTGTTATTGTGAGTCAACTATAAAAGATAGACATATGCTGTCTTGGGATATTTTTTATATAATTTTATGTGGAATATTTCCGTTATACATGATTTCTATGTAGCTTTAACCATTAAGGCTGCACACGCGACGGAAGCTAAAAAAACCAAGTAACTTCTCCCGTTTTCCCAACATTTCCTTTCACTGCTCTGCTCCTATTAATGGTAGCGTGATGAAAAGTATACTATTACCTGCTCAGGAGTATGTAGAATAATTGTACCAAGTTTCGTTAAAATCCGTCGAGTAGTTTTTTTTTCTATAAATAACATACAGACAGACAGACAGACAGACAGACAAAAATTTTACTGATTGCATTTTTGGCATCAGTATCGATCACTAATCACCCCCCGATAGTTATTTTGTAAATATATTTCATGTACAGAATTGACCTATCTACAGATTTATTATAAGTATAGATTAGGTACAGTTTTTGCGGGTTTACTTTTTCCAATCTTTAATTACAGTTCAATCAGTCGAAAATCTCGAAAGATTTTTACAAACTTTCATCTTTATTTCCCTTACGGGTGGAATTTATCAAAATTCTTAGGGGATGCCTACGTCATAGTAGCTTTATGCATGCAAAGTCACAGCCCGATCGGTTCAAAATTGACAAAGTTTCATCCCCTATTTTATCCCCTTAGGGGTAGCATTTATCAGAATCCTTCCTTAAAAGATGCCTACGTCATAGTAGCTTTATGCATGCAAAGTCTCAGCCCGATCGGTTTAAAATTGTCAAAGTTTCATACAAAGTTCATCCCCTATTTTATCCCTTTAGGGGAGGAATTTATCAAAATACATTTTCTAAAGATGCCTACGTCATAGTAGCTTTATGCATGCAAAGTCTCAGCCCGATTGGTTTAAAATTGACAAAGTTTCATACAAACTTTCATCCCCTATTTTATCCCCTTGGGGGTAGAAATGATCAAAATCCTTTCTTAGCGGATGCCTACGTCATAACATCTACCTGCATGCCTAATTTTAGCACGATCCGTCCAGTGATTTGGGCTGTGCGTTGATAGATCACTATGTCAGTCAGTCAGTCAGTCAGTCACCTTTGAGTTATACAGGGTGTCCGGTAATGAATGGATAACTGTTGACGCAGACGTTGTGATATGGCAATGGAATGGCGTGTCAGGCGTGATCAACCAAATAAACACTTCGACAGTATATCCAGACTTTTATTTATCAAAATACGAGCTGATATTACACGTCCATTGTATATTCAATATGATGAATTAAGATTAAATTGGAGAATAATTGAGACGACACAAAACATAAAAAGGGGCAGAGACTGCAGAGAGCCGTGAGCAGATAAGTAGTTGTCAAAATCAGTGAAAAAGACAGATGACAACTTCAAATGACATTTAAATAAATATGGCTGCCTTTAAGCTGCGTTCATGTAGAGCTTACACAACTCCTAATACTCCTCCTTAAGCGCTACATGAGAGAAAAGAAAAAACTACTGTAACTCTACACAATATTTAAAAGACTCTACATTCAAGAGTTACATACTCTACCTACTTTAGAGCGACTCTACATAATTATACATATGATTCAATTCAATAATAATTACATGATTCATCACAATATAACAATATTTATCATTAATAAAATAAGTACAACAAAACTTTAACCATTTGCTCCACAAACTCTCACATTTAAACATTTTACAAAATTACAATGTTTCTGCGCACATAGTGGCTTTGTCAATACATCTGCTAGCATGTCATTAGTAGGTAAGTATCTTACAGTTATGTTTCCTTTTTGTACTAAATCCTTTACGAAATGGTAACGCAAATCAATGTGCTTCGTTTTCTTATGCGAATATTCTTTTACAAGTAATAATCTTTGAGCACTTTGATTGTCGTTGTATACAATTACATCAAAAGTTTTGGTAATAATTTCAGACAAGAAATTCTTCACAAAACAAATGTCCTTGCAAACGTCACTAATTGCTAAGTACTCTGCCTCTGTACTTGATAAAGCTATACTACGCTGTTTTCTAGCTTCCCAATTGATTAAACAGTTACCTAATTTTATAACAAATCCAGTGTAGGACTTTCTGTCTGATGAGTCATTAGCCCAGTCGGCATCTGCATAAGCACTGATATTAAAATTAGTACCTTTTGTAAAATGAAGACCATAGTTGATCGTCCCTGCTAAATAACGAAGTACTCGCTTTGCTGCGCGCCAATGACTCGTGTCGAAACATACACTGTATTGACTAAGTTGACTACAAGCATAAGAAATGTCCGGGCGTGAGCACACACTCAAATACATTAAACATCCCAACAGTTGTCTGTATTTGTATAACTCATCATCAAGACCCTTCCCATTAGACTTTTCTAACTTACAATTTACAGGTAACGGTGTAAGTACTGGCTTGCAGTCACTCATATTAAATTTAGCTAGCAAACATTTTATATAATTAGACTGATCTAGCACTATTGTATTATTATATCTAGTGACATTCATGCCTAAACAATTTTTTAATTGGCCTAGATGACGTATTTCAAAGTTTTCTTTCAATAATGATAAAACATTCCTAATACATCCATTATGAAATATATAACAGTCATCGACATACAGAGCAATTATTATATAATCTTTATCATTTTTCTTTATATATACGCACGGTTCGCACTTACTTTGAGTATATCCATTATTAATTAAAACATTATTTATTTTTAAATTCCACATACGGCTAGCCTGTTTGAGACCATATATACTTTTATTCAGCTTACAAACTTTACTTTTATCTGAACAAAAACCTTCTGGCTGCTCCATATATATAATCTCATCCAGATCACTATTTAGGAAAGCCGTGGTAACATCAACATGGTCCATCTGCAAATTCATTTCTGTTGCAATGGAAAATAAAATTCTCAATGTGGAATGTCTGACAACAGGTGAAAAAGTGTCATTGTAGTCTATACCTTCTTGTTGACTAAATCCACGGGCAACCAATCTAGCTTTATACTTATCTAGTTTACCTGTGGCATCGTGTTTCCTTTTGTAGACCCACTTGCACTTTACAATGTTTTCACTTTCTGGTCGATCGACTAATGTCCAAACATTGTTCTTAATTAATGAATCATACTCACATTTCATGGCGTGAAGCCACTGCTCACAGTCAGTAGACTTTGTAGCTTGCTCGTATGTATTAGGCTCATTTGCCAAACTCTGCTCAATTAGCATCGCCGATAAGTCATAATCATTATATTTAAGCGGAATTTTACCTCTATTAGTACGTACGGGACGCGAGCCAGAAGCAACACTTTGCACATGGTCAAGCTCTCCTCCTCGAAGTGTGGCATCAGGCAGAGAAGACACAGCATCCCTGCAGACGTTATCCTCATCACCATTATTACCATTTCCTTCAAGTGTGGCAGCAGGCATAGAAGACATAGTGTCCTTACAGACATCATCCTCATCACCTTCGTCACCAGTACCGTAGACCAGGTCCGACAAGGGAGACCACACTGAAGGTGTTAGGTCACTCTCAGATCCTGAAATAGGTGATTCCGTAGTAGACTTATGACAAATATTTTCACAGACATTATTAATAATTTTATCATTCATTTCATTTGCATTATTATTATCACAGTCAATATTTAAAATTTCATTATCAATATTTGTATAATTATTATTATTTACAATGCATTCATGAGAGATAAAATCATTATTCTTGCTTTGTGTTTTAAAGTGAAGTCTTCCAATAAATTCATCTTCTAAAAATGTTACATTTCGTGAATACACAACCTTTTTAGGATTATATGGATCAAGGAGACGGTAGCCCTTAAAAGTCTCACCATAGCCAACAAAGATATATGGTTTAGCTTTAGCGTCAAGTTTACGACGTTTTACATCAGGAATATGAGAAAATGCTACACAGCCAAATACGCGCAAATGACTGAGATCGACTGGCTGTCCAGTCCACTTACTCTCAGGGATATCATCTGACAACGCGCTGGTAGGAGACTTGTTCTTCAGGTATATAGCAGTCATTACTGCTTCTCCCCAGAAACGTTCAGACAGACCCGCGTCATGTAACATGGCCCTAGCTTTCTCAAAAATCGTCCTATTGACGCGCTCCGCAACTCCATTCTGTTGTGGACAGTAAGGCACCGATGTTTGATGTATTATCCCTTCCCTTTTAAGAAAATCAGTCAACGTTCTATTACAGTATTCAGTACCGTTATCGGTTCTTAAAATTTTAAGTTGCAAACCTGTTTGTTTTTCAACCATATTTTTAAAGTTAACAATATGTGAACTCACCTCGGATTTTGTTTTCATTAAATAACCGAAGGTTTTTCTAGTGCAATCATCCGTCAGAGTCAAAAGATAACGGGCACCGCCCCAACTGCTGACTTGAATGGGCCCACAGACGTCGGAATGCACAAGCTGGAGTGGCACGGTAGATTGGCTTCCCACAAGCTTCGGATAAGGCTTTGTATGCATCTTTCCAGTTAAGCAGGGAACACACTTGTTTGGCGAGTCGTCATCCTGAAAAACGACACCACAACATTTACCACCACCCCGTAGGCTATTCATACCTTTCTGGCCAATATGGCCTAAACGCTTATGCCAGACTGTCGCAGACACCAATGCAGTATTGACACTCTCTGGCTGCTGCCTAGGATGCACCAGCATGGAATGTCCCAACACATGCGGCTTGCACTGCTGTATCTTATACAAACCATTCACATTTGTAGCAGCTAAAATTTGGTTGCCAGTTAAAGAACTTATCTCATTATAAACATGACACCCATTTTTATCAAAAACTACTGTAAAACCATTGTCACACATTTTACTTACAGACAATAAATTCGTTGACAGATTGGGAACAACTAAAACATTTTCTAAAGTGATATTATTTTTGTCAGTAGACAAAACTAAATTGCCAATGCCAGACATTTCTAATTGACCACCATTTGCTATAGAAATTGAGTTATTATTACAACTTTTAAAATTTCTTACTAACCTAGCATCATTGATCATGTGAGCCGAGGCCCCGCTGTCTATGATGACATCATTATGGTGAGCGATGTAAGCCGATGCATAAAAGGTATGCTGTTCTTCTTTCTTCTTCTCATCCCTCTTTTTCTTAAAGCATCGCTTCGCTGTATGTCCTGGTTTTCGGCAGTAATCACACTTGAAAAGTTTGTTCTTCTTTACATGAAAAGCTGAAGCATCATTATCACATTTTCCATTTCTTCTGTGTTCCTCTTGAAGCAATCTCGTTCTCACTAGTTCAGAAGTCAGCGAGCTAGTTAAATTGGCAGTTTCAAGACCGGAGACTAGTGTGTCAAATTCCTGCGGTAAGCCGCTAAGTAGAATTTCAGCCACCTCACCGTCATCTATAATTTTTCCAATGTCAGAGAGTTGCTGGACTAATCCGGTGACATTTTCAATATATTCAGTCATGCTGCTAAACTTACTGTAGTCAACTCGATGTAACTGTCTAAGTAGCAGAACACGGCGATATAGACCTTTGTCCTCGAATGTATGAGCTAGCTTCTCCCATGCTTCTTTAGCTTTTGACGCTGATCGAACTATTTGGTACAAGTTGGGTTGTAGTGCCAGGCAAATACGCGCCAAGGCGCGGCTATCACGCACGGCGTCAGTATCAGTGCCGATCACGCAATCCCACAAACCTTCTAAAGTGAGTAACATCTTCAATGAAAACTTCCAGTTCGAATAAGACGAGATACCACTCAGCTTCTCCACTTGATTATTGATGTGTATCGCTGGTTGCGTTGCCATATTTCTTCTTTGACAATAAATCTGGTCGACAGTGAGTTTTGGTGATACATACAACGATGATTATGCGTAGATCCCTCGTTGCACGCCTTTCTTTTTCACTGGGGCCATAACCTGTTGACGCAGACGTTGTGATATGGCAATGGAATGGCGTGTCAGGCGTGATCAACCAAATAAACACTTCGACAGTATATCCAGACTTTTATTTATCAAAATACGAGCTGATATTACACGTCCATTGTATATTCAATATGATGAATTAAGATTAAATTGGAGAATAATTGAGACGACACAAAACATAAAAAGGGGCAGAGACTGCAGAGAGCCGTGAGCAGATAAGTAGTTGTCAAAATCAGTGAAAAAGACAGATGACAACTTCAAATGACATTTAAATAAATATGGCTGCCTTTAAGCTGCGTTCATGTAGAGCTTACACAACTCCTAATAATAACCTTGAAATGTCTTATAGTACAACTTATGGCCGTTCAGAAAAAAAAATGAAACAAAATATATCATAAGTAGTACCTAAGATATGATTTTTTTAAAAGAAAGGTCTAATTTTTTTACCTTGTTTTACTTTTATGACCACTACGATCAGAAATGAATGGATTCCATCGGTTTGTTGTTAATTTATTATTATACACGAACTATGCTAATAGATAAACAGTGAATAGTATGACTAGCTATTGCACTTTTTTATTAAAAAATTAACAAATTAATTAATTTTAGAAAAACTTTGCAAAATTTATTTTTTAAACAATGTTTAAACATCTTGGGTATAAAAAAATGTATGAATACATGAATGGCCAATAATTTTAAAATGATGTCACTTTCAAGTAGATTTTATAATGGTACAATTCATAAATGTATCTACAATAAATAGTGAATTATTGCCATTAATGTAGAAAAGGAGAAAATTTTACTAAATATCAAAATTTGTAATATGAGAACATTTTTTAAATTAAGTTGTACCTGAACTTTGGGGATTAATAAAAAACAACATTTAACATAAACAACACTTTGTCATACATTCATTTATAATAAATGTTCAAACTGTCGGCCTCCCACTCTTATGCAGGCCCTACATCTACGGATAAATGATCTACGGAGCAGTCTTGTGTACCGTCGCCGCGTCGTTCACAAATTTTTGATGCGGCTGCTTTGACTCGTCTTCTTAATTCTTCTAAAGACCTTAGGCTTACGGTATACTTCCTCTTTAAGGCAGCTCCAATAAAAAAATCCGATGGATTTAGGTCCGGTGAACATGGAGGCCACAAAATTGGCCCTAGCCGCCCGATCCATCTATCTGGGTACGTGTTATTTAAAAATGCATGAACAGATACAGCATAATGCGCAGGACAGCCGTCATTTTGCAACCAATATGACTCCCTCAGCTCCTCGGGCACTTCTTCTAATAAATTGGGGAGACCATTTTGAAGAACCTCCAAATAGCTTTGCCCTGTTAAATTCCCCGGTAATTCAAATGGCCCAATTATTATTCCACTTAATATTCCAGTCCAATAATTGATTTTAAATTGATATTGTGATCTATCTTCACGAATAAGATGGGGATTTTCAAGTTTTAGTTCTAGTAAAATTTTCTCCTTTTCTACATTAATGGCAATAATTCACTATTTATTGTAGATACATTTATGAATTGTACCATTACAAAATCTACTTGAAAGTGACACTATTTTAAAATTACTGGCCACTCATGTATTCATACATTTTTTTTATACCCAAGATGTTTAAACATTGTTTAAAAAATAAATTTTGCAAAGTTTTTCTAAAATTAATTAATTTGTTAATTTTTTAATAAAAAAGTGCAATAGCTAGTCATACTATTCACTGTTTATCTATTAGCATAGTTCGTGTATAATAATAAATTAACAACAAACCGATGGAATCCATTCATTTCTGATCGTAGTGGTCATAAAAGTAAAACAAGGTAAAAAAATTAGACCTTTCTTTTAAAAAAATCATATCTTAGGTACTACTTATGATATATTTTGTTTCATTTTTTTTTCTGAACGGCCATAAGTTGTACTATAAGACATTTCAAGGTTATCCATTCATTACCGGACACCCTGTATATGTCACCGTAAAACGTAAAATTGTCAAATACGTTATATTGTAATATCTCTAGCGATATTGTAAAGTCTCGAATTATTGTCAAATGAACATACGGAAGTATCTCTGCCCCCATAATCGGGACTTGGGGCACCCCCCCGTTATGTTAGGTTTGTTCCCACGAGTAATAAAGGAATGGTTTGTCCACCCAGGCAGAGCCTTGTACCTGGGTAAACCCAATACTGTAGGGTGTGGCCGGTGCCCTACAGGGGAGGTGCTAACGACTGGACACCCTCCAGCCATTCATCCTCTCGCCGCGCCTCAAAACTTAGGATTTGGTGGTTTTTTATCTTAGAGGTAGCCTTCCTCTGGGCCAGGCAGTTAAGCGAAGCCCCCGACGGTGGCATTATACATGCCTCCGTCCGCTGTCCGGCCAACCCGGCTTAGCGAACCCGCCGAAAGATGTCTCTTGTAGAAAGCTCCTAGAGGAGAGACAACGAATGCCGCGTTGGTGCGCCTGCACCTCGGTGGCATGGTCACGTCCTCCGCTGTGCCCTCTGCTTAACAGAGGGTCACGCGGAGGGTTGGTCCAAATTGAACCCCGCTCGTGATGCCAGACTCATTGGCCGCGGCAGTGCCAATCCCAAGGGATGAGAATTTCTTCTCATTCCTAAAGGAAGGACACTGCCGTGCCCGAGGTGCACCGGCCCAGCGAACACGAAATTCCATTCGCGATGCCAAATTTAAGACAAACTCTATGTCCGATGTTTTTGTCCTGTTTGTCCATAATGAAATTAGCTATACCTACACACTAGATATGATTTAACTAAAAACAGCACTGTATTTAAACAACAGCTGCAACTCAAACAGCGCCAAAATGGAAAACAGTTGTGCCAATCTAACAACAAAAAAAACAAAAATTTGAATTTGGAACCATAAACAAATCATCCATTCGCGATACTTTCATGACTGACTGTATTGCCCGCTTAGTTGGTTACCACCCAACCCACTCTTTTAAGGCAGAGATGGAGTCTGGGCCTTAATCGATTCCGCGAATATTCAAAACGGAGACGAGCGGAGATGTGTGAAGCAGAGAGGAGAGGAGAAGCGTAAAAACTTGGGTGCTTCCACCTAAACTATGTGAAGATCACCGCACTCACAGTACACAAGTTGCAGCCAACAGCTAGCAACAATTGCAAGTCTCCTCTATGCTCAACCGTTTCCACTAAGCAAAAGCAGAGACGACAAGATTAAATAACGAAGTAATTGGTCTACTAAACACTTCTCTGCTCTTTTCATTTCGACTCCGCTTTATATCTATCGAAATCGATTCTCCTATAGGCTGAATATATACCAACTTATAAATAAATCACGTCTATATATCTATGAACTGTAAAGCAAGTCCACATTTCACCCAGTCATCATATAGCTCCGCCGCGGCGTGTACTAGAGGCCGAGATTTTTTCCATCTAGATGTTGGGGTGCTACTGTGAATTCCTATTGGTAAAACCCAAAAGCAATTTATCCGACAGCCTGACAGGTGAATCGGACCCAGGAGTCAGCACTTCCGATTGCGATGTCTAGAACCCCGAGTAAGTATGACACAGTCTGACACAAACTCACGCCTATTCACGCCGGGAGTACGCAGAAACTATAATACACAACACTACCTGCTACGATCCTTAAATAATTAATTAGGTACCTTAACAGGTAGGTATTATACCTAATTGATTAATTAATTGGGTAAATTAGGGACTTATTAATAATTAGATGCTAATTAGTTAAACCTATATATAAATTAGTAACATGTCAGTTTTCGATTAGTTGGGACCTAATTAAGAATTTAGTGAAAGTAAATGGGTGCTAAATTTCACACCTGATTAGCAGGTAATATTTGAATTCAATAGTTCAATTACAACATTTTAAATCTTAGATTATTCATTCTTTCTTCTTTTTCGTGTGGTTAGCGTGCCTAACAAACCTCGTGTCAGACTTCAGAGTAGTTTGTGTTTATTTTTACTTTTTTAATATAAATCAAAATGTATTTAGGACTTTTGGTCTATGCACGCAAAGAGATAAAAAGAATTCGAAACACGGCATAGACGCCTAGCCTACTGGATACATCATGCACGCGGTACCTATGATGATAAATGGTGAAAAACTGTTAGGCGTTTAATAAGTCGTCTTCTATCATAATACATACCTAACATCCTTTTTACACATTTACAATTTCGCCTTCTCTTCTAAAATAACTCGAGGTCAATGACATCTTGCTCATTTTTGGATGCTTCAGACTTTGGGCTGTTGTTAATCATGGGGGCCTCATACGGGGCGTCTTACCGATATTATAAAACAGCGGGCATTAGGGCATGATTATCAATGAACTGCATAGGTAATACTTTAATTGCTGTGCTACCAGTTTAGATCGAAATAGCGGTCCTCGTCTACATTTTATTCAAGTTCTTTACTTTGAAATCCAATAATAAGCCTGTTCAAGCCTTGAATCGTCATATTCAACATGTTTTCTAATGAAAAACGATACGTACATTCATTTGTTTTGATTCGTATGAAGAGATATTAGAGAAAGAGCAATGACCTCTATCGCGAGCCAACTATAGTATCAGGTATCTGATAGCTATTTGTTTATTTGATGTGCATGCCTCAGGACTCTATCGCTTTCTGGCGCCTTGAACTGTTGTGAGGACATTACATATCATTTCCGTATTCCAAGGTTCGTCATTAAAGTATTCCTTTTGGAAAATGAGGGGTGCCGGCGATGATTTGCCATTATTATGTACTTGGCTATTTGTGTTGTGGTGGTCTGATAGGCAGCTACTCCATGTAAAGTACCAGTATTTAGCTGCATGGGGTTTGATTAAATACTTAAACAAATAAATATCGCTGGACATTAACATACAGCGCCATCTAGTGCCACACTAAGCAAGGCTTGTGTCGTGGACACCACATAGTTGCTATATTACATTTTTATAAGTACTTCTTTTGTTTGTAAATACATACTTATTATACATAATATAAACAAATTGAAGTCAACCACAACGTGGTTGCAAAAAGATGATGGTGATATAAAGTAAAAGGAACATAAATCTAAAATAATGGTTTATTATTTAAATTATTTTAGTTTTCTTCTTCTTCTTTGAGCCCTTATCATCCTTTTTCAATAAATCCTTCTTGTTTACCTGGAAAGAAAAATAAACATTTACTAATTATTGAACTTACTTTCCTAAACTAAAGTTTTATAGTTCAGGAGATATGTCATTTTATACTTCATTGAGATTTTTCCTTAGGGAGCATCTTCATATTCATTTTCGGGCTATTTTCAAGTGTCTGCAAATCTAAATAAACTATATTTGGATAGAGCATAAAATAATAAACATTTTTTTGTTATGACAGATAAGTTGTAAGTCGATTCCACCGAGAAGTTATGCAACCACAAAATAGCTGAGATCACCAAGATTGGGGTACCTAATTTTTTTCCCACCAACTAAATAGAGCTAATGGATGTAAACATTTTTTTATTATGCCACACAAGTTCTATACCCAGGTTATAAATAATAATGAGAATGAATGTATAAATGCTACTGGTCGGATGAAGACACTAATCGAAGGAGATCAGCCGGTCTCCTTGAAGCCCAAACTCATTGATGTGTTTATCCTGCCCTTGATAAAAAGCCTAATTTCTTATTAAAAAACTGAACAAGCATTATTTTAAACCTCTATTGAATCGTTTTTTTTTAAATAACAACTTTTTTGTTCATAAAATCCATCTAAAGGGCAGGTGGTGGAATAGAAAACTGGTCTTTAATTACCTTTCCATAACTACTAAGGAAGTGCCCAACGTCATTATTGACTCCCTTCTTTTTCTTCTTGCCTCCCGTTTGTAGTACACTCTTTGACCTCATCTGCTGTTTTTCTTCGGTTTCTTTTATTTTCTCTTGTTTTCTCTTCTGCATAAGTTCTTTGTAGTTTAAGTATTCTTTTTTGGGAGGTTTAGCACCTGAAAACAAGTTTTAAAATAAAGTTATTTAAGGTGGAAGTGACGGATAAGCCTAGGGAATTTTAATTTTCGTAGGGATTAGGTTAAATCATATTTAAATCAACATACAGCGTGTGTGTTTAGAGCCAGGACACTGACCTGCACTGCAAACTGCAAAAAAAAATGTGGAATACCCTGGCACTCAATTGCTTTTTAATATGATTTACTTAGCTCATCATTTCCAAATGTTGTTGAGATCTGTACCTTATAGTAAAGAAAAGATTTCACAGATGACGATGATCTACTAGAAAATGAGACTCCTACTTCCTTCACTTTGGGCCACTTGGGCCCTATCAGAATACCAGCACTGTGACATTTATTAATGTTACAGCACTATGCTAAGATTGGAGCCTTTTGGCCTTGTACAGGATGAATTTCAATTGTTTTAATGTTTTTTATTTATGTTTAATTTTTATTAGTTTTAAATACTGTAAATTATTATGTTTTTTCCTGTGCACAGTGGCGTAGCGTAGGGGGGGCAGGGGGTGCGGCCCGCCCCAGGCGGCACTTTTTAGGGGGCGGCAAAATTTCACAATAAATAATAAATATATTTGACCCATTTCAATTTTTATCGTAACTACAAATTTGGACCGATTGAAAAGAACACGGAATTTTACATTTACTTATTCTGTGACAAATTCGAGGGATCCACGAGTTATTGATTGGATTGTCAGTCGTCCATTTCACATGTAGCCGAGTGCAATTTAACAAAAAAATACTCATATGATTGAACGAAGTTTATAGTGGGCGGATTTTCATGGGACTTTTTTTGAGTTCCTAGACAAGTGGAGTAGAAAGTTAAAAAAAAATTTCGCCGCTCGCGAATTTTCTTTTTTTAAATTAATTTCTTCTGGATTTTTTTTTTTTCGATAACGAATAACTTCAAATTCGACAAATTCATTTTGTAGAGTAATAGTGTGACATGCGTGTATCCATTCAACTATAATTTGGTCTGTTTCTTTGTTCATTGTTGTAGATGTAATGCATATTTCAAGAATTCTTTGAAAATTTCCTATTCTATATCTTACCAAAAATTCTCTAGAACTAATCTAAGTATGTTATGTATAGTATACATCAAATTGAAATACCTAAATAAAAGGGCGGCAAAATTGTTTCAGCCCCGGGCGGCTGACACCCACGCTACGCCACTGCCTGTGCAAGCTAATTAATGCATGTTTTTCTTTCTTTCATTCATTACACATTATAAAGTAATATGAAATGGCTGAGTTTGAGTACATTATAAAATGGATTAAGAATAGTGACAGACTATTGGAAAACTGTATGACACTTTGTGGTGATGCTAGTATAGTCAAAAAAGGGAGAGTGCTGATCAAAATAGTCCATGATGATTAGGCTACAGTAGTAAAAGCACTATAAGGATACAAGTTAGTGGTAACTGGTAAGGAGGTTCGGTATACACTCATTGTTATAATGGAAATTTTATTCTATTAGTTTACCGAGACTTCACAACCAGGGAAGGCTAGGAAGACCAGTAAGCATAAGAGGGAGGATGCCTAGGCTTAGTCAGCAGAAGCTGCAACATCGCTGGCAATGATGACAATAGGATAGCCTAACGCTGGGTGATTCTTACTTGAAGATACGGTGTAAGGTGTAGGAAAGGACTCAGTTGTAAACTAACCTAAGCTAACTGCCAGTGCAATTCTTGCTTCTTCTTTCTTTGTCGGGTCGAAACCGGACATTCCAAACTTCACAACTTCATGTCGTATCTTCTTAAGGTCTAAATCTTTGCTAGAATTCCGAGTTTCAGGTAGTAGTTCACTTTTTCCACTGTTGTCAGCGGCTGTTTTTTTCTTAGCCTTGTGTTTCTCAAATTTGACAAACTGAAAGTTGCTTTCGGGATTTTTTAGTGCTAGCGCGGCTTTAGTCATGATAAGCGACATTTTCTTGCTTTAATTATTTGTATTACCTAAAAATACAGAAACTAAATACAACACGTTGTTTTATTTATTTTCCTTTTGTTTTTTTTTCTATTTGTCAAATCTGGCAATTGTAACCTTGATTTCGGGCTCCGGTATTTTCAGCCAACAAAATAAATGAAACTCTGAAACAATCAACAAAAGTGTTAATTTTTATTTACGTTGGGTGCTTGTTTGGTGAGATAATCTAATCTAATTATAAATAAAATAAAAAAGAGTATTCTGGATGGTAATAATAACATAAAGTTATTAAGATTAGAGTTTGATCAACGAAAGCTGTCCACGAACTATTCTCAAAAGTTATAATATGGCAATAATTTAAGATTGCCAAAATTCAAACTTGTGTCATCTTGATCTTGTGTTTACGTACGTGTATCATATTTACATTGGTCTGGTTTAAAATAATGCAAAAAAAACAATCCAAAGTTTGACGAAGAAACTTCTATTTACTGTGATTGACAAATAAAGATTTCAAAGGTGATTTGAATCAGAATGAGTGTGAAAGTTACGATGTACACAATGTTTACTATTTATTTTGTCTTATATTTTCTAAACTACCTACTGGACCGATTTACATTTGACAGTAATTTATTCGATAAATTTCAACAAATAAAAACCATCATTTCGAGTTACGTAATTATATGACACAAAAACTTTTATCTACGTGTTTTCCCTAAAATTGGACTTTAATACTATAATAATGCCAAGTTAACATAAAACCAACAAGATTCTAGTGAGTTTATACAAAAAAAAAAACTTAATTACATAATTATCTTAGCTAATAGCACAAGTTTTCAAAATATTAATTCAACTGATCGACTCACGTTGTACTCTATGAATGCTCACTACTTGCACCCTGGTGTGGAGATAGGGTCTCGTCGCCGACAATTATACACTCGAAAATGACAGCACATAAAACTTATAAAAAAAAATTACTTCCTGAATAATAAATAGTATAATTATCAACATCATTAATTTAAGCAGTGCATACCCAGGGTTAACAGCACTTGATTTTTTTAAACTCCCGCCTTTATTCTTTAACAGCTTTCGCTAACCAAGCTCTAACAATCATGTAAATGAGAATATCAGCACTTTCTTGACAAAAGTCAAAAAAACTACCAAATTCCTCTGTTACACGAACCAAAATTTATTTTCTACTATTTGATGTCTCGTTTTGGCTCGACGCGATTTCAATATTTCTATCCTGCTGTCAGAAAAGTAAACAAAGCCTCGCTCGTGGATCGTGTAATAGTTCATGTTAGTTATTATTCTGCTTCATGTAGTTCGTTTGCTTTCCCTTCCTCATTTTGCTCTTCATGACGAAATGCTGATCTAATAATAGTGCTGCTTTTTGTTTGTTTTTCGTTTTGAAATGCCGGCTGTAGTCGCGTCTTCACTAAAAATAATGTAACCGGTATTGAGTAGTGTTAAATTTGGACCGGCAGGTAGCGGGGCCAAATCATATTTTCGGCATCCATAAAACACCTCGCCTCGTAACTCGTCGAGTATAGAACGTTGACATTCCTATTACATTCTCTATCGAATACGTACGCTTTAGTCCTAGGTTATAACTTGAATAACTTAAGATTTTAAATATGAAGAATATGTATAGAAATACAGATTCTTCCATTAAAGCTGGAGATTTGATCTTAACAGAACAACCTTTTGCTTTTGTCTTGTCATCTAAAGAACAAGGAAGCCGGTGCGATAGTTGCCTCGAAAAGTAAGTTACAAAATTGTGTTTAGAACTTTCATTTCAATAATTTGATTCATAGTAATAAAGAGGCTGTAATAACTTTTAATGTTTACCTAGTTGAAACAGTGTAATTTTGAAAATATTTGGAGGGCTTAATATAATGTGTAAATTCTTTTCATTACAGGGTAAAGTTGATACTATTAGTGCAGTAATGGTAACAGGTTTTGGGTCTAATAATTAGCAGTTGTTATATCACTAATATCTTCAATTAATTTATAATAAATTAAGTATCACACTTTTTAAATTATTAAATGATCTTTATGTAGTAATACACAGTTAATTTTATTGGGCATTTTGTGTATTAGGTACTTAATTTAAAACATTGGGATGTGTCAAATAACTTAATACTTTTAATTTAAAATGAAATCAAATCGTTTTTTATTACATCAAAATTTCAATATAAAAATTAATTACTACTTTTTGCAATAAGTATTTTTTTTTTTGTTGGAATTTCTGTCCTAATTCTTTTAACTTAAAAAAAAATATGGTAACCTTGTTTTCACTTTAAAACATTTAATCAAATCATTTGTTGATATAACTTTTAATTTTCTAAAATATTTAATCAATCGAAAGACACTGACATTGAAAATAATTTCGAACAGGTGGTGCACCTGTATTTTTAAACACACATCAGAAGTATTGTGTCATCCAATGACCGTGTCTCGCTGCATTTCAGGGGCAAAGTGCTGAAATGTTCAGGATGCCAGTTCGTCTACTATTGTGGCCGCTCGTGCCAGAGAGATGCCTGGGGTGATCATAAGGTATGTCTGATCTATTGTCACACTTTCTCCACACAGGAGTCATCTATTCTTAGCAGCAGTTGTGTTAGGAAGTTTGCATAACTTCTTTTACCTTTATTTTCCAGTACCAATGTGCTTAAATTATTTATAGGATTCTTTTCCTTCTTATCCTAGAAATTTATGTAATGTTAAAGTTACATTTGTTGGTTTTATAGAAAGGGAAAGATACAAAAAAATATTAGGTACTTATAAAATATAAAATAATGCCAAAATCCAAATCCAAAATCTTCATAAAAGTTTCACTTGGAAGAATCCAATAAGACTTTTATGAAGATTTTGGCAGTATAATGCGCCGGGCTGGACATTGTAAAATAATCATGTGCTCAATCAAGCTGACAAATTTTACCCAGTAAAATCTTGACTAGCTCTATCATACACCCAAGAAAGGGGTTCTTAGAGGGGAAAGACTTGAAGAGTTCTGCTAGTATGGAAGTAATGTTTTTTTTCTATTTCATTTCGTTGTGGAAATTGTGTGCGTTTGCTCAAATTAAGTTTGTAATAAATTATTAGTAATAACGCGCTCGGCCGTGACAGCCAAATGTTGCAACTTTATCATCAAACGTCTCTATTTCTAAAACGCAAATTCGTTAAATAAATATTTATGCAGCGCGCCTCGTTACCCCGTACGATATCCAAACATTATGACATGGTTAACACGTAATGCTCGACTTGGCAGCGCTGTCTAACGTTTTGTATTTTATTTTCGCGAACTAAATGCTCAATAAATGTCGACCGATACGAACAGCGCAGCGTTGAGATATCCGGACCTGCGCACACGCACGACGTCAAATGACGCTTGACGTAAGAGGGCGTTGTGTAACGCCAGTTTTTTTCATCAATGATTAGTAGGATTGCCGATGTTCCTGAAATAAGTTCGTTGGGTACCTGCTGTAAATTCGTTTAAATTCTGGGTTCGTGGACACTTTTGGCGCAAGTCAATGTGACTTCGGCGTACAGAATTAATCTTCCTCAAACACTTTCTAATAAATCTTTCGGAACGATTGCCAACTAGGACAGAGGACTTACTATTTGTGGAAGGAGTGTAGAAACCTAACCTACCTTACTTTAAAAAATATGAGTACTGTACGCGAAATCACGAATTGATGAATAACCTATTAATTCTTACAACATGTGTGAGACCGAATCGCCATTTGAAAAGCTCGATTCCCAAGCCTTTCAATCGGCAACCTAATACTACACTTCATTTGACAGTTTTTTTAACTTGGGAATTGCTTAGGAATTGAAAATCAGAATCAAAGACTTTTTTACCAGCCTCTGCTCTGTCAGGAGGCGGTTCTTTTTAGAGTTCCGTACCCAAAGGGTATAAACAGGACCCTATTACTATCCACTGTCCGCCTTTTCTGTTTTTCAGTCGTCACCAGGCTGTGTGTCATGAACCGTGGTAGCTAGACAGTATTAATTTTCATAATGTCCATTTCTGTTGCCGCTGTAACAACAAACGATCATTAAAAAACGACAGTAAGGAACCCTTCATGCCCACGAGTCGCACTTTACCGGTTCTTTTTCTTTTATTTGCCTCGGTGCTTCATCAGCATCTGCCTAGCCTTTATCATAGCCTACTATGTTGGAGTCTGCTTCCAGTCTAACCGGATATCCACAACCCAGTTAGTACTTACTGGGTAATACTGATCCACGTGCTTGTTCCATGTACAGAAATCAGAATCTTCCATCACGACTTAAGTACCTGCTTCGGAAACCAACACGGAATATTTCCGTCTAAATTAGCTAGGTACTCTCTCAGTCTGTTGTTAAAGGTCCCATTTACGAGTACGTATGCCTGTGATGCGAAACAGACATTTCATGGCTTGTTGCCATTCTAATGCTATTGAGCCGTCACTATATTTTGTTTCTACTTCTACAAATGATGCTTTTAAAATTCGCGATATTATGATCATGATATTTTGAATCCGCTGTGATCATGATATTATTTTTAATCTGCGCTTGATGTTTTTGAGCGGAGTAAAATTAAATGGATTATGAAGTTACTTATAGCAAATGGACCGTTATTCAAAACATCTGCGTGTTGAGCAAATTGATTATTTTCTCGTAAAAGTTTTCTTAATCACATCATAGCTTTGGCTGTATAATTTAATACATTTTAAGCTTCTCTGAAACCTTCGGAATTCGTTCGTCCTCAACTCTGTATTAATCATTCAGTCATCAAACTCAGCCCACCCCAGCCCACTGGTGGGCATGGGCCTACCCCAAACATCACATCCTGTTCTCCGCTTTTCGCATCCGGTCTCAGCATTTTTAAGGTCGTCGGTCCACCTTACTGGGGGTATCCCTCGCTACGCTCGATACTCTGTATCTGATTTTCCTATGTAAAAAACGGAATATTGACAGTAACCTCCGGAACATAAAACATGTAAAAACGGGTATTTATCGCGAATTTACCTTTAATTTAAGCCCGATGTTCTCCCGTTTTTATATGTTTTATAACCTCCGGAAGCTGAAAAAAGTGTTAGTTAAAAGTAAAGTAAACGTACTGGCCTATTACCACCTATTACGCTACAGCTGAGTCTCGGGCCGTGTTATACAGTTTTTCCATCAATAAGTAAGTTATTTCAGTAGCTGTCTGAATTTGTGCCCGGTTCATATTATTCATAACTATAGCCTCAGCTGCTATTACATGGACTTAAACATAACTGCAGCAGGATGACCTCTAGCAGGCAGCGGTGACGAAATGTCGTGAAGTGCAGTACATCCGCCCCTTCCAATACTGCTAGTACTTAATGATCACGACCGCTCTGTCAAGAATGTACCGGATGAAGAGATAAACGTAACTGGTGAAATATAAGTAGGTACACCAGCAACCACTTCGTGGATACAAGTTAAATCAATAGCTCATCATTTCCAGTGGGAATGCGCCAACTTCAAGCGCGTGGCTCCGAAGGTGTTGCCGGATGGGGCGCGTATGCTGGCCAAGATCATCAACCGACTGTACCGGGGTGACGGCAACTCCTTCAGGTCGTTCTACTCAGGGACCTCGTTCAGAATGTGGAAGGATCTGATGTCGCGTGAGTATAACTTGATTGCCTCGATATTATGTTACAGGTCACTTATTTCATAAAGGCTTGAGAATCAGCACGTGTTGAACCTCAAAATTGCGTAAGACGCCTGCTATCACGTCTAGGGATACCATCCGTCCGGATTTGTCCGGACATGTCCGGACTTCTGGACTTTTGTCCAGACTTTGTCCGGCTCTTTAATTTGTCCGGATTTTCTGGCTTGGATGGAATACGAATAATAAAACTTGTAGAAGTAATACCAAATAAGTCTTTATTAGTTATTAACTTCAAACTATCAATCAAAAATCAAAATATAAATCTTATTTAAACTATTGCAATTAATATGAAAAACAATCAACTACTCCAAACATAAAATATTTTCTTTAAAACAAAATAATTTAACGTAAAATAATCAAACTGACGGGCAACGGGCCACCCCTCGCGAGCGTCTGCTATCGTGCCTACCATACCACTGTAAGTTAGTGGGTAATATTTGGATTTTGTGACTAAAATGTCCGGACTTTTATTGAAATGCCAGGCTTTTAGTCAGGACTTTTCAAATTTCTAAATGGTAACCCTAATCACGTCCCAGTGTTTTAGTTGAGGAGTGGCGAAACATACAGAGCAAGATATCTGTCTGTTAGGCTAGAAAAGCGTGATATGTTAGTTTTTACATTCTTCAGCCTGTAGTTTGGAATAATGCCCGGTTAAAAGCATACACTCGCCTGCTAGCACAGTCATGTGACTTAAAAGTAAGCGTTTTCGTGTTCCCTGCCTTCTCCTTCAGAGAATCCAGGTGTAAGATTAATAAATTAATCGGCTTCAAAGGTCTTTTTTGTATTCTGAACTAGCTGACCCGCGCAACTTCATCTGCGTGAAGAACCGCTCGACCGATTTTGTGCAAACTTCACATAAACCATCTACTAAATAGTCCGAACAAAGCCTAAACATTTGGTTTGGATAGGTGAGCCCGTTCTTCAGTTATAAAATTACAACGAAAAGTGGCATTGATTTTTATATATATTGGTATAACTCCCGATTTCTCCCCGTCGTTGATCCGATGTTGTAGTGTCCAAAACCTGCACGTCTTAGGACCTAAGACATAACATGACATGATTTGTGTTTTTTACTTTTTATAAAACTGACCTGTAATTCCAAATAATTATTAATAAATAAACTAAACTAGTACCAACCCAACCCAATTATCTGCCTAGCATTTTCGCAACTATGCAACTGAATACCAGTATTTCACATGGTGCGACTTTTTGACCGCTACAACCCAGTTAGTACTAGGTAATAAGATACTCTTGATAAGACTGGTTGTCATACTTTCGGGCCACAGTAACGACTGTCAAAGATGTACAAATGATAACCGGGACCAACGGTTTAACGTGCTTTCCGAGGCACGGAGGAAACTCGGTATGTAATGGGTGATCACACTTCCTCGAAGTAAACTAGGCAAGTTCCAAGCGGCTGTTATTACTTAGCCACGAGTTCCTATAGTTAGGTTCAAACTTTATGGCTGCACGGAAGTTAGCTGCGAGTGAGGTTCTGTGCAGGTATAACGGTTCAAACTTTACGGCGCCTGGGAACATCTAACGTAAAGGTGCTCAAAACACAATGTTACGTATCAGCGGGACCAGGGGTGGTCAGCTTTCTAAGCGCCCAATGCCTACAGTGGCAGGATTTGCAAAAAAGGGATAGCGCTCTACGAATGAATGTGATAGTTAGATTAAAAATTTACATGCTAGATTGAAAACTTACCTACCAATTTGGTAGATTTTGTTATATTTTGATATATGAAATATTTAGATGATGGATGTTTACCTTTTTTTTGTAAATATTTTGAATTTATTTATGAAATTAGAATTCCTGCAGTATTAGAGATTCTAATTATTATAATTATTACAACCAGATAATGGTTGGACTTTTGTTTTTATGTGATGGTAACTTTTACAACTTAACCCGGCCGGGCCCGTTTGCCGTTGTCACTGCGAGAAAATTTTATTCAAACTTTTTACTCCGCTTTCAACTGCTGTTTCTGTGTTTTTGCCGTTTTGGGTTTGTTTATCGTTTTTATTGAATTGCGAGATCGAGACTCCTGTGCGAAACTGACGCTTTTTGTGTTGTGAATTCAATATTTGTGAGATAGAGACTCCTGTGCGAAATTGACGCTTTTCGTGTTGTGAATTCAATATTTGTGAGATAGAGACTCCTGTGCGAAATTGACGCTTTTCTGTTGTGAAAACTTAGATTACGAGAAAGAGACTCATTTTTGTGCGATACTGACGCTTTTGTGTTATTTTTCCACCATGGTTGGAAAAGGGAATGTTAAGTGTGCAAAATGCGGCATTAGCTCAAAGGAAAACTCTTCCTTGACTTTTCACAGGTTTCCTCTCCCGTCCACTCAGGGGTCTATAAAGTAAGTCTATTTTGCGTTAATTTACACTTTAGTAGCTGATACTATGTCTATAAAGTAGTTTTGGAAGTCCGCGAAATTCAAATTTTCTTACGTTTTTTGCAATTTGCAGGCCAGTGGTAGGTTGTATGTAGTTGAAAATATTGGTTGTGGCTTCATTACTATTTATAGATATGTCTGTTAACTTAGGTAGGTACCTACATTTTCTATTAATAAAAACATCTAAACAAATCCTAGACAATAAATATATTATGTGTACTAGTCATGTGTATCAATCATGCTTTGGGTGAAAATCAGGCCAAAGCCTATATTGTAGTTGCATTGTGAATAAATAAAAAAAATTGCATAACTTTTCTAATACTTAATACAAAAATATCTTTTTCAGGGCTCGAGTTTGGGCAAAATTTTGTTTTCCCAATGATGATTGGTCTTCAGATGATTCATTGGTGAAGCTATACAAGCAGCATAAGATGTTATGCGGCAATCATTTTGAAGATTCATCATTTACTAGCAGTGCCAAAACAAGATTGAATAAGTTTGCCATTCCAACAAAAGCTCAAAATATTTTGGCCCAGTTACGAGATGAACAACCACCTATAGAAGCACAAAAAACACAAGTAAGTATTTTTTAAGAACTATTTTAACACACGAGGTCACGGCAGACCACGACAGAGATGGCGGGACAAACTCATTGTTTGGTAATTTTTTAAAATTGGTAATTGGAAAGAAAGAGCACAGATATTATATTCCTACCTTAAACATACAAAACTAATAAGGCAAAAAAAAAACTAACACAAAGTTCTGTATATTTGTAATAAATAAATGCGCTTAATAAAGCAATGTAAATAAAGACAGCAGACTTAGCAGAAAGAAAGAAACTCCCTAGTAAATTGGATTCTCTTGTTTCTGGTTCATTCAACAAATTGCTAAGATATGCAAGAAAATAAATATTTTATTGAAAGAAAGTTAATCAATATGCTTATAATATTTCAGTATCAGGAGACTACTCAAAACACGCAGACCAATGTAGAAGTTACAGCCAGTAGTACTTCACAGTGTTCAACATCCATAGAACACTTCAATGCAAATAACCCTCAGAGCCCAGATTTGACCAAGGTAATTAAATAAGTTGTAATAATAATATTTTATGAGTGGATTAATTAGCCTGGCCCAAGTTGAACTTGCCATAAATAATAGCCTACATCTATCTGCAATCAAGTAGGTACCTTCCAAAGTGAGAGAACTTTCAAATATGTGCAGTGATTCTGGAGATAACCCTCCACATATACACAGACATACAAAATTCATACTGTCTCGTTTGTATATTACCCCTTCGTCTGATAAGCCTGATTGAATCAGTCTGACACTATTGTTTAACTATTGTGTCTACCTCGCAGCAGATGAAGGTTTTTAATGGATTATTATAATAATATGTAGAGGCAGATTATTTAATGTATGAATCTCATAAAAATATCTGCTGATGGTTCATTAGACTAATTTTATGCAAGATAAGCAAAAACAAAAAAAATATTTCATACAAAAAAGGATAATCAATATTCATAAAATGTTTCAATACCTACTAACACCAATTGTAAACATATGCAAGAAAAATAAACATTTCATAGAAGGAAAGTTAATCAATAAAATTAAAATTTTTCAGTATCAGGAGACTACACAGATGCAGATGGATGTGGAAATTACGGCCAGTACATCTCAGTGTTCTACATCCATAGAACCTAGCCTTCAGGGTTCCGATTTGACCAAGGTACCTCAATTAATATATTAATATTTTCTTTGAATAGGACAAATTCATTATTGCTAGAGTCTAGATAAATATAATTTATGTTATTTTGCTGTTGACATAGATGTATTTATTTGCTATTGTTACATTATATTGCAAGTCATACTATACAATTATAATCAGTTTATCATATAATTATTCAATTCAGATGAAATTTTATGGAATGAGGACACTTTCCTTGTCTGAGTTATTGTTGGATTATGATAAAGCGATCTATGATTATGTTGAGTAACTGTAAAGTATGTCCTAACCCTTTGAATTCTCTGACATGATTATTATATGTTTTACAGGAATCATCGAAAAGCAAAGGCATATTAACAGACCTGAATGTCAAAAAAATCACCGAACTAACACCCAGAAAACAAAAACTGTACAGAAGATGCAGAAAAAATTTAAATGAAATATTGAGACTTCGAAGAAAACTTAGAAATGTTAAGAAGTGCAACAGGGATGTTTTAGGTTCTTTGCATGATGATGATGCGGTGAACAACATAATGAAACGAAAATTAAGCAGTTCATTTTATTTGTTGTTACAAAGCCAGTTAAAAAATGTGTCGAGAAAGTTAACTGGGCGGAGATGGACACTAGACGATAAAGTTTTAGCCCTAAGTATGTATAAAAAGTCTAGTTCGTGCTATAGGCTATTAAGCCGACTATTTTGTTTGCCTAGTGTGAGTTCACTAAAGGCATTATTGAACAAAATACCCATGATGTGCGGAATAAATAATCAAGTGATTGAAACAATTAAAGAAATCACAAAACAGAGGTCAGTCAGTGACAATTTGTGTGTTGTGTCTTTTGACGAAATGTCAATAAGAAAAAACCTGAGCTACAATACAAAACTAGACCAATTAGATGGCTACCAGGATCATGCTGCCCAGGGCCGAACGCAAGAAATTGCAAGCCATGCCCTAACTTTTATGGCTATAGGAGTTAGAAAAGCCTGGAAACAGCCGATAGCCTTCTATTTTTCGGGAGACTGCGTCACAGCTGATAGATTAGCTGTACTTATTAAGGAGGTGGGCCTTCTGTTTGTGTGATAACATTAAATTTGTCTTAGCCTCAAACTATATAAATTAATTGATTAAAATAAATATGAATTTTCAGGTTTTGAGTACTTGTTTTGGTGCTGGATTGGAAGTCATTGGCGTCGTATGTGATTTGGATGGCGTTAATTTACGGGCAATAAATTTATTAGGCTCATCGAAAGATCGACCATTTTTCGAACATGAAGGACATGAAATTGTCACCATCTTAGACCCGCCCCACCTGCTTAAATGTTTTAGAAACAATTTTTTAAAACATAATGTACAATTTGTACAAGATGTAGAAATAGAAGGTCTACGAAGAATAGGTTGGTACCTACCTATTGCTTATTATTCGTGTTGTAGATTTAGCAGCCTGTAGTTTTATAAAACTAACAATAAGGGCCTATTCAAACCTAAGCGGTATTTGCTACCGTCAGCGGTAGAGAAAACAGAGCGGGTATGCAGTATTGTTAGGTACTATAACTACTCCGCGGCTAGAGCGGAACTTGATACTAAATACTTGATCCAAACCTGCGCGGCATGTACCTCTACCTACAGCGGCAGCGAATACTGCTTAGGTTTGAATAGGCCTTTACATCATTCCTATGTTAAGAGCGTTCAGCCCGCGCGAGTGGTTGTACGTGATTAATTTATTAAATTTAAATGAAAGCACTATTTTTCTCAGCCCGCACTGGATCTTTGGTGTTTATTTGTTCAAACATGTTGGTGTTTGAACAAATAAACAAACACCAAGAATCAAACAATTATTGAAACATCAACAATCTAGAGCAAGCCCTGCTCTAGATTGTTGATTGTTTTTTTTTTGGACATTACATTAACTCCATCTTAATATTTCTATCTTAGAACGTACCTATTGCTAAATTAAATAATAAAAACAAAACTTACAACTTTATAATTATATTCATTTCTATGTGCCAAATAACCAGAATATTAATTGATTTTATAATCTTCTATTGCAGGAGTAGCTAAATGGAGCCACATCCAAGAATTCTTTGATAAAGATAACAAGAACCCCAACTTCGTTTTTGCTCCAGCATTGACCCAGCAACACCTTCAGCCGAATGGCAAACAAAAGATGAAAGTTCGGCTAGCTGCTCAAGTTTTGAGTCATTCCGTTGCTGCAGGACTATTTACCAAAGTAGCCCTAAGTAAGTTTCAGCATAATAAATTTCTATGTACTTTCAATCTTTCTAGTCTTTTTTCCCGTCTGTGGCAATGCACATAATTATGGAGGGTCATGTTTTTCTCTCGACTATGTGAATATGATTCTTTGACAAAAGACGATAAAATCATTCAAATCAAATTAAATACCTACTGATAATTGCATGAAATGAATAAAACCAAACCTAAGAAAGATGTTTGCAACCATTTAGTAATGTTGTAAACCTCATGTGAGGCGTTTGAAGAAAACAATACCACAGGACACAATAACATCAAGTTAAACCTAAGAGAGGGTGCATCACTGGATGATTCCCGGCAAGTTCATCTGCGAGAATATACAAAGTACAGCTGATTGTCCTCAAACTGGGATAGATTGCAGTAGAAAAAGACTTTAAAAAAAAAAAAAAACCGGATGTTTTGTTGTTGAAAATTACTGCAATGTAAAATGGCACTACTATTCCTCATACAACGGGTACAGGGTTCGGGGTACGGGTTCAATGGGTCAGTGTCACGTCATGTACCTAGTCATGCAGAAATTCCTTTTAACAATTGTTTTTTTGTTTGGTTTTTTAGACGAATTACCACAAGATGCCGTGGGGACTGCAACCCTCGTCTCAAATATTGATAAACTATTTGACGCCATGAATGGTGACACGCCTGACAGAAAAAGAGGCAAAGAATACCTTACCAACATGTCTTCAACCAGCCCTCATTTAGTTTTTTTTAATAAAATGAGAGAATTTTTCACGCATATGAAGTTTGTAGGGGCGAGAAGCAAGCCCCCATCACAAGATGGCTGGTTGAGGACGATGAACGCAATCGAGCGTATATTTAAAAATTTAAAAAAATATAATATTAACACATTATGTGTCCGAAGGCTCAATCAAGATCCTCTCGAAAACTGTTTCGGGTGCATTCGAAGCAACTGTGGTTGTAATCCAAACCCCACTTCAGTCCAATTTATTGCAGCATTGAAAACTAGCATAATAACCAATTTAATTAATAACAATAAAAACAGAAACTGCCTGGATGATGATAACGACATTCTGAATAATTTCAAAGTATTTCTCCAAAAAGGTGAGCAACCAATAAATGATGCAAACTCTTCCACACCTTTTCCAGCGGAAATTTCTATTGAAGGTGTAGAAGAGTTAGATATACCTCAGTGTTCTGGAGAAATGCAAGCATGTGCATATGTGTGCGGCTTTATAGCAAAAAAGATGTCTATTAATTGCGCGCAGTGTAAAAAAATTATGCTTGCTGATCCGAACACTGAGGTATGTCATTTATTTACATCCTTTAAGGAGTACAACGATGTAAAATCAAGTTTAAAATACATCCAGCCCAGTTTCTGTGAAATGGTTGAAAATGCTGCAATTATAGTTAACAATTATTTAAAAGAAAATTCGTACAAGAAAAAATTAAAATATTCTTTATTAAAAACGTGCGAAAATTTAAATAAAGATTGGCTGAAGGGGTGTGACGATCATTATGAGATGAATTCAAAAATAATTGTTGAGAGTACAGTTGAGATATGTCTGAAGCGGTTTTGCACTATTAAAAATCGAGGGTTTGTTGAGGAAGCCTCAAAAAAATCTTTATTAAGAAAAATAAAAATACTTAAACACGTTTAAAAAAATTGTATTATTTAACATCACTTAGAAATTCCTAAGCACATTTTTTTTATTATATTTGCTAAACAGGAAACGAATGAGGAGCTTGTGGATAAATAAAAATAGCTTGCCTTGATTTCTATGTGGATCTACATAGAGTTTCTAAGCTGTTGGTCCCGGCTGTCATTTGTACATCTATGACAGTTCTTACAAGTAGTCAGTGGCCCAAAAAGTTTGACTACCAGTCTTGCCAAGTGGTATAGTATTACTCAGTGTAACTGGGTTGTGGAGTTCAGATAGGCAGTTGCTCCATGTAAAATACTGGTATTCAGCTGCATCCGGTTTGATTGGAAGCCGACCTCAACATAGTTGGGAAAAGTTTAGGCAGATGATGATGAAACAGGAGAGGAGCATTCTATGACTTAGTCGATGACGGAATTTCAATAGGCGTGAGTGACAAATTAAACGTACCATTTAGTTAATTGTCACTCACGCCTATTGAAACTCCGGTATCGACTAAATAAAAAAAAGGAAATTCAAAACACTTCAAATCTCCCGCGCTATCGATAGTTACTGATGGCACGAACGGCAGCGCTAGTGTGCTTCTACGTAAGCATTTTTAAAGTATGAAGTTGACGTTCTTCCCTTTAGGGTATATATGTTCTGTGAGCGGGACACAGAGGACGCATCGTCTTGACTGTATAATGCGCAGACCGTCACTCGCAGCTAACTTCCGAGCCGTCATAAAGTTTGAACTGAACTATACACGATAATTAACATAAATAAATATAAAAGTTACCATCGACTTGAACCCTGCTCCTAGCCATGTGTATATTATGTCACCGTAAAATTGTCAAACACGTTATATTACGATATAACGTGTTTCTCTCTAGCGATATTGTAATCTCTCGAATGATTGTCAACTGAACATACGGAAGTATCTCTGCCCCCATAATCGGGACTTGGGGCACCCCCCCGTTAGGTTAGTTAGGTTCCTTTAAACCCTGCTCCGTCGATTACGCTTTTTAGGGGAATATAAAGTGTTTTAAGGTTAGGTTATAATAATCGGTATTTCTCAGGAATGATACAATATCTTTTCATGACAGTGGTACCACTGGGCAAGGGGAACCCCTCCTTCCCTCCACACCGCGTGAATTGACTACCATCGCATGCATTTCACGAAAAATAATGCGTTTTGTTGTAAGCAGTATGTTCATTTGACAATATTTCGAGATTTTACAATATTGCCAGAGATATTACAATATAACGTATTTGACAAATGTATGCCATTCCCCACGCATGATGAGACATGCTTTCAGCCTAATTAAATTAGGTGCGGTTGGATAGATATCAGTTAGGTAATACCGACAGCGATCCCCGCAATTATTCATATTCATATTCATTTTGTGAACATAGGGTAAATAATACAGATGTTATGTAAATAAATGTTGGTCCATACTATGTCCCGCCATATATTTAATGCCTAGTTATTATAATGGCTTTAATTTTACGTTAATCTTATAGATGTCATTACAATTAATCAACCCCTTATTTGTTTGACCGATTTAGACTAGAATTCCTAGTAAAATGCAGGTTTAATTTATTTCGTCATGGTTGTAATTACCTTACAGATAAATGTACCTTACGGCTTAGTAATGTGGGTGACTTACAAAGTGTTGCAAATTTACATTATTTAGGTTAATTTTAATTGTTTTCTTTAAATAATACCTATAGTCGCTAAATAAGTTAATATTTGTAAAAGTACGATGGGATGGGATGGTAAATAATCACGGAAGATATCCCATAAGTGACAATATAAGTTTGGGATTGACATCGTCACAATTGTGAACAAAAATCCGTTGTATAAAAAAAAATCGATCGAAAGTTTTCAGCAATAGATACAGATACATTGCACACGTGTGGAGCCGGGGCGGGTTGCTAGTACCTGATATGATATACTATCTTTGTGATCAACCTTAGGGAGATTAGGAAAGTTACGGGGTTGGCTGTACCTCTAGGCGCCATAGCATCTAGTTGATCTAGTTTTATTTGAATAGCCTAAAACACGTGACCGAAGAAGTCTTGGTAATTCATCACTTGTGAAGTACCTAGCACGTGCTTCCAAACGATAGAAATCGCGCCAACTCCAATCTCCATTTACCTGGTCCTGCGTCATTGGGCGAAATAACAAACAGACTTCCCAATACTATTGATGATTTATTTCAGACGTTATAGGTTCTTGATTGTTGCCATATGGCAGCTTATGCTGAGGGAGTAGATTTCCATTTAAAAATAACTCTTATTCCGACATAATATTATTCTAACTCAGCAGGAGTTAGAAATCGAATATTTGTTTACCGCTCTGCTGAGTTCAAATTGTGACTAGCCAACCCAAATATGAATAAGCGATGGTACAGTCATGAACACCATTATGTACACTTTACAAAATTTAAAAGCACGACGATTGTAACTTGAAGATAAGATATTTTTCATAAAAAATAATATGAGTTCATGATACTATTTAGTAACAACATGAAATATATTTTTTTTAAAAAGAAGAACAAACACTTTAATAGTAGATTGTTACACAAGGGTCGAAAGGAATCAATTCCCATACGAAGTATTTAGACGCCCGAGTGCAGCGAGGGCGGCTATAGTCCGAGTAGGAATTGATGTCTTTCACCCGAGATAAGCATACCACTTTTCATTTCGAATATAAGGAAAGTAAAAAATAGCAGTTTTATTTTCTTATCTGCTCGCCACTTGATAAAGTCATTATAAGTATTTTTTGAATTTCTGGCAAAAGATTTTCGATAGTTGTATTTGCCTCGTCTTAAACAGAATCTGGGGTCAGCATTTCAGAATTACTTGAACTCATTTTAATATGATGTTGGATATATTATAACGTGTTTGCTTAATGGTCCTCGTGACTGTACATAAGTAGTTTTGTGTTGTTGTGGTGTAGTGACTCAATTAATACTTGGAGTAATTGAGCCTTCTTTTTGAATGTGCCGATCTAAGAGTCTATAAAAAGAACTACTAGAAAACTTTGACATTATATCCATGAAAACAAATATGTGAAGTTACTTTGATTTATTTTCCAGATTACTCAGACTTAAAGACGGATAAGAAACGGATGGATCATTTCACGTCGCTGTGTGTTGTGTTGTACGAGTTCCTAAAAGACATATCACTGCCAAACACTGTGGAACTTATGGGATTGTATGGAAGGGTGAGTACTACACCTTTTTTTAGGGGGATAATCCTTATGGATACCCTTCGCCTGGGGCAAGCGGAGGGTTATGTCGAACTCTAACCAGCTAAAACCCACTGTTCCCACTACCATGTGTCGGGGCCCGTGAGATACAAGTACATTTGCGCGCGCCCTGGCTGCATCGGGTGCCTTTCCAGGCGGACCCCATCACTAAGTGCAGTCAGCGACCGCATTTTCTCCATGAAAGCGCGCAGAGGTGCGCGTGAGAAATCATCATCGTTTCGCTTACTTAAAACCTTATCAAGATATGGTGACTGATGCTTATAACAAAAAGCCCACCATTCTGTGAAAATGGAAACTAGGGCGCCGCCGCCCGGTACAACGGACTCGTGCCTAAACATTTCAGAAAACCCGATGTGTCCTGTATGTGGGTGATGTTTGCGTGTGACAAACTTTAACCGACTCAATCAGGAGCAAGGTGTCTTTTTCAGTAAACAAGGAACTTGATTTCAGTGTAATATCAGTTCTCACTACCATTTTCAGATGGTAATCAACAGTTTCATGATCCTAGACATCGACATGAACTCAATCGGGACGGGCATCTACCTAGCATCTTCTATCCTGGACCACAGCTGCGATCCGAACGCGGTCGCCACCTTCGACGGCAAGACCATCAACATCAGGGCCATTAAAGACATGCCTTGCTTGGATTGGAATCAGGTAATTTGCAGTTAACGAACTTTAGGTCCCGGGGCTGTGGGACTGTTCGAAAGAGATATCGTGGCCCCGGAATATAAAGGGCGAGGAAGGAACATGGATGGGTGTTAGTCTGACACTCCCTCCCGCTCCGCCCAGAGCGGCAGAAGTCATTTGATGATGTCCCATCCGAAAAAGGGTTGCGAGGATCCGCTGAATGCGGAACGGAACTTGAGAGAGGCCTCTGTCCAGCAGTGAACGTCTTTCGGCTGAGATGATGTAACTATACCATCTGAAGCCCTTGGCAAATTCATTGTATGGGGCCCCAAGAAAACTCGTCACATTTTAATATAGTTTAATAAATCATTGAAATAGTTCCCCAGTAGTAACTGTCCATTTTAGTTAAATATCTAATTTTCAAAAGCATAGACATATGTATATTTATAACAACGTCCTGCAATCTAGTAGGGTTATTGGTAGGTAATTGATTTTAAGTAGGTAAAAGGTAAGTAGGTACTTAATTGATTTTAAGTAGGTACATAAATAAAATTTATATTTTTACAAAATTGTGTTAAAAATGTTAGGTCACTTTTGAGCTCACAGCCTCTCGGGCAGGGGCCCCGTCAGGCCGGGGGCCCGTGGCATTATGCCAGTCCTGCCACCCTATAGTTATGCCACTGTGATAACTAAATATCGCTGGACATTAACACACAGCGCCACCTAGTACCACACTAAGCAAAGCTTGTGTCGAACTGTGATCAACTTTACTTTGTGAAAACAGACCTTACTGAGGTTACTGAGTCTGACTGGATACGGAACTCTAAGGATGGGATGATGTGGCTCGGCGAGAGATTATCATCCAGTAGTGAATAAGCTGAGTTGACTTTGAGAACAGTAAAGTAAAAATTCTGAATAAAGAAACCCAAAAGATCTTATCTCACTTAGACGTAATGGCGTCGTAGCGTAGTCGGTAGCATCTCAGAATATTGTTTGACGCTTGCAGAATTCGAAAATAATTGACCACAGAGACCTAGACAAAATATCCCATGGTATCATAATTCGTTTTTATTTAATGGACGATTAACTTATTGTTATTTTATATCTTATTGTATATTGTTATTTTGTGATAACACAGGCAAGATGGCAAAATCCGAGTGCGTATGTCATTCTGAGCGAATCGAAGAAAGAAAAAATTAAAAAAAAGACGAGCAGGACATTTTTGAAAGAAAAAAAAACATGACGTACATCCAAAACACAAAAAAAAAATACAATGAAAACGTAAAAAAAAAAGTTTATAAAAAAAACAACATGACGGAACAATAAAACTGAACGCCCTCATTAATTATCTCTTTCCAGATGCGCATATCCTACATCGATCTGATGAAGACCCCATACGACAGGCAGTCGGAACTGCTGCAGAACTACTACTTCTTGTGCCAGTGTGACAGGTGCATGGGTAAATGCTTTAGATGTGCATACTAATATATACTCCGGCATGCTCTATATCCCTTCGTTTCAAGTCGTCAGGGAGGGTTGGGAAATTAGGGTATTAAAATGCATTATACATTATTGATAGGTACCGGTACTGGTAGACGACAAAAACAAATCTAATTAGATAGACTCCAAAAAATATTGAATACTTACGTTTTTTTATTTTTTCACGTGAACAAAAATTACTTTGTGTAATTTATTACATCACCGCTGCTCTCAAAACGGTGAAGGAAAACATCGTAAGGAAACCGGCATGTCCTAGAACCAAATATTCGCAGATATGTGACATCTACCAATCCGCACTGGGCCCGCGTGGTGGATTATATAGCCCATTCCCTCTCATAGAGAGGAGCCCTGTCCCAGCAGTGGGAACATTAATAGGCCGATGATGATGATGAAACAAAAATTGAAGAAGATAAAGTGCGTCGAAATTCGTTTGACGTTACATTTCGGTACATTTTTACCGGAAAGTGACGTGACAAGTTCTTTGATGCGTTTTATCTTCGTCATTTTAAATTAATTTGATAAAGCAAAAAAACATGTATCCAATATTTTTCGATAATCTTACTGACAGACTAAACAGAATATTTTTCTAGTCATTCGTCATCCCTATTGAAATACTTGTGTTAACAGTTAATAATGTTGAACTACCTACCTTTTTTTCAATAGTCCTCTATCTATTTTTGGTGCCCCAAACTAATAGAGATGGTGTAAATAATGTGTAATATCCCGTTTAGTATCATACATAAACTCTCACATTAGCCCTCGATCGTAGAATCTTATGAATATTCAATTGATATGAAAAATATTGATTTTAAACAGATAACGTGTGGATGGGGAAGTTTGTTCCGCGAATTTTTCTCCCCAGCTAAACACTAGGGCGCTAACGCTTTTTGAGGGATTTTAAAAGAAAGAATTAGATATTTATTATACAGATTTGATTCTGAACATTGAGAAATGCTGCTACCCTGGCGACTTTAGGTAATACATACAGCATCCTTCTGAGCTGTAGACTTAGCTTCGTTGCTCACTCAGATTTGTCTTAACAGACATCCAGATAATAAAGCATGTGTCAGCAAGAATGTGATAAAACACCAAAATCAATAACTTACAGTATGGGACAAAAATCGCCATCGCGAATAAGAATCACCTCTCCCATACAAACATTCAATACCAACTCGACCCAAATGAATGAGACAGCTAATAAACCGCCCAACCCTTGTTCGTTCATTTGAGGTCACCACAAAATCGTCCGGTTGTATTGCAACCTTATCGAGTTGAAACTAAAAAGAAATAGCATTTTTTTTCGCGATAACGATGTTGAACCCTTGACGTAAGTCATTCAGTTTCATGGCCTCATAGCAATATTATAATTTGAAACTATTAGCAACTATCTTTCCCTCTTCTGCATTGCAAAGCATGCTACACTAAATCATCACATCATTCACGAAATAAACCTACAAATGTTTTACAGATGAAGATCGAACGAAATACATGCATGGAGCAATATGCCTCAACAAGCAATGTGACGAACCAGTGAGCATCCCTTGGAAAGAAGACTGCCAATTAGTCAGAAAACCTGAGAAAAAGGCCGAGGAATCAAAAACGGAGAAGGTTGAAGAAAATACAGAAGATTTGACGAAGGAAGTGACGGAAAATGGCACTGATGGCAAAGATGCGTTGCATTGCAAAGAATGTGGCACGAAGTATACTGAGAAGCAAGCGGACGTGTTTGTGAAGACTATGGAGTTTACTCATGTGCATTTACAGAATATGGAGAGGGCTTCTGTGGCTTGTATCCTTTTTCAAAACCATTCAAATAGTAGAACATACTATCTAAACAAAACCAAGTTTGCTAAATCACCATATTTTTTTGTGATAAGCAGACAAATAGTTATATCTAATTTGAGCTAATCATTCCGGAGAACATGTCTGTATTCTCTTATAATCGGCGACAAAATATAGCTATTTATCATTATCCATACGAGATTACCTGGTAATGTTTTCTAGGATAGATATCTATATTTTTTCGGAGGAGCGAGCTTCCTCCGTGCCTCGGAAAGTCGTCGGTCCCAGCTATCATTTGTAGATCTTGGACAGTTGTTGCAGTTAGGCAGTGGTCCAAAAAGTCTGATGGCCAGTCTTACCAAAGCGTATCATACAATCCAGTAGGCCAGTGCTGGGTTTTGGAGGTTTGATAGCCAGTGGCTCCATATAAAATACTGGGATTCAGCTGCATCCGGTTAGACTGAAAGCCGACCCCAACATAGTTAGTGTATAATAAGTTTATTTAATTATTTATTTCATTTATTTACATGTCGTACAAATTTTAGATTTAACGGCGGGTCCCAAACTAGGCATAGCCTGTATCTTGGTGACCCAAACACAATGGATTACCCGAGGTTATTATTATACAGTGTTCTGCTAGCGCTACAAATGTACTTTAGATAAACAAACAAATTAATTGGTTTTGGAATAATTAGAAGGCAAAACAACAAAAGTATGTATGTATTTACAAAAAAAAAAAAAACTATGTAGTATATCAACTATCTGGTGTCCACGACACAAGCGCCGTTGCTTAGTGTGGCACTGATGGCGCTGTGTGTAATTTCCAACGATATTTATTTATTATTGGGAAAATTCTAGGCAGCTATATTTGACCAAGAAATCCTTAACTCTTGCCCCAGACGTGGACGTATGCCAGTATTGCCTGGACAGGCAGGAGGGGGTACTGCACCCTCTGAACGTGATGCATGCTCAGACCCTGGACCAGGCCTTCGACGCGCTCATACAGGTCCAGTTGTGGGAGAAGGCATGTGGATATGCTGAGCAACTCATTCCTTGCTTTAGGTAAATAGTTTTTATTGTTATTGCTCCAAAACGGGCATAGTGGACGTTGGCAAGAAGGCTGCTAGGCTAAAATGGGATTGGCGGGTCACGTCAGCCGCATGCATTATGAGCGTTGGGCAAGTCTCCACACAATGGTTACCGGAAGACTGACTGCGCAGCCGAGAGTGGCCCAGAAAGAGGTGGCGAGACGGTCTGCACGCGTACCGTAAGGGCTGGTCCGAGGAGGCCAGGAATAAGAGCCCATGGATAGAATTGGGGAAGGCCTTTGCCTAATGGGACACATCAGTATAGGCCATTTAAAAAAACACTGAAAAATCGCCTTAGTGGTAAAGACGTGAATTTTAAGGCAAGTGTGGAGCTTTTCATGGAGAATGTCGCAGATATTTTCTCGCAATTGAAAATGGTGTCACCTTCATAACAGTTAGCCTAATTTCCACATCAGACAAAGTTGATGAATAGATATTCAAGAAATATTGGACACATTTTTTTCATTCTTCACGTAAACAAAAAATGAAGGCGGTGTACTGTGTCGAAAACTCCTGTTACGTCACATTTGAGTACATTTTTTACCAGAACGTGATGTCACAAGCCCATACACAT
Source organism: Xestia c-nigrum (assembly GCA_916618015.1). Taxonomy (NCBI): domain Eukaryota; kingdom Metazoa; phylum Arthropoda; class Insecta; order Lepidoptera; family Noctuidae; genus Xestia; species Xestia c-nigrum. The sequence continues at coordinate 23,765,111 of OU745246.1, forward strand.
GATCTTTGTCGCATTTTTTTTTTTTTTAATTTGCTAAAACACGTATCCAATATTTTTCGATAATCTAACTGAGGGACTACATAAAATCTTTTTTTTTTTATGGTTCTTGACTATCAAACTCCACGCGGGCATAAGCTAGTTCTTGCATAATTTGAAAAACCACTGATGACAAAATGTTTAATTCCAGGTTTTACTACGGCGACAGAAATCCATTGCTTGGTCTTCTCTACTTGAAGTACGGAAAGATCTTGCTATTCAAAATGGAGGTTGAAAAAGCGTTAACCCAGCTGAAAATGGCAGAAAAGATAATAAAAATGACACACGGGGACAGACATCCCCTTTACAAGCAACAATTAATGCCTTTACTGCAACAAGCAATCATGGAATCCTGAATTTTAGTGCCTGTAGATCATGGGTCATTTTAGTATGTAATGTGATATACCATAGGTATACTTTAATGAAACGAAATAAGCAATATGAAAGCTACAAATCTACAATAGTGAAAATATTAGTAAGTAATATACTTTTGTGAAATTTAGTGGTATTTCGATTTAGTGAGGAAACTTCTTTAAAATTCTAGCTGTAAGTAGTTTTATAAATAGCGAATATTTGGCAAGTCTCCTTATACATTTTCTGATAAATATTTACCAAAGAAACTTGTGAGCCCTGAAGCACTATTACTTTTGCGTGCAATAGTGATAGAAAGTAGATAATAATAAATAAAAAATCGCTGGACGTCACACACAACGCCATCTAGTGCCACACTAAGCAACGAGGCTTGTATCGAGGATACCAGATAGTTGACATAGATACATTTATTTTTTTTGTTAATGCATAAATAAATATTTTACAAAAGTTAAGCCTCGTATCCAGTTGGTAACACTTTTGGCGCACATGTTGCACAACATGTTGAAAGTCAGCTCAGAACTTTTGTTTTGGTTTGTCATGTTGCGCGCCACCTGGCAACGTCATGCGATATAGTGCAACATTGTCGAGCATGTTGAGCGTTACGTGTTGCGCGTCAATTGTTGCCTAATGGATATGAGGCTTTAGGATAAGCAATAATAAAAGGAACCTTATTAAAAAAAATAGATAAGTGACCTCGCGCTCGACCACGACTTTCGCGTATTCTAGTACAAACGATTCGATTAGACGCACGTCTTTATTTTTAACCGACTTTTAAAAAGGAAAGAAGGTTATGTATGCCACCAGCGTCGTACTCTTAAAGATGATTTTCACCAAACGACTAGAAAACAAATGTTTGATGAGATGACGGGTAATAGAGAAGAAGACACTGCGCCGACGCTAAATGAATATGGCAAGAGAATGATGGCTCGCAATGCATCGAAGGATTTTAAATTCTTTATACAATATTTAATCGTTTAATCAGTGCCTAATGGCCGTTTTCACCGACACTAAGTGATACCTAACTGAAAGTGTCAGGTGTCTGAATGCCTAGTTCCTGTTTTCACCAACAATAAGTGACGCCTAACTCAATCACTAATTCCTGTCTTCACCAACACTAAATGTCACTTCACTGAATGTCTAATTCGTTTTCACCAACTCGAAGATCACGATTGGAAGTATATCTACTATCTACATCACTAGCTCCTGCCCAAAACAAACAAAGTTATCGTTATTGTAGACTTTTTTTTTGTTTTATTTTTGACATAATGAAAGCGAGCGAGATGGACATATTTCCAAAACTAAACGTAACGTTTGTAAAACGGTGGCAGGAAAATGTTTAACCGCTCATTCAAAATAGCAGTGTATCATGCATGAGATAAGTTGGTGTTCTGACCGCGTAGTGCGCGAGGTTCTTATGATAATAATGTGTTTGTGTGAGTCACGCATTAGAGGTGGTAATGTGTTGTGAGCAGAGATCGGAAGTAAAAATATGGTATTATTCCTCCTGAGGGTCAGCGCACACCAAGAGCAGAGCAGAGCATTTTCTGAGACTACTGTAAAAGTAATCCTATGATAGTTTCATACATTGCAAAATTAAATACATATTTAATTTTGATGTTCGAGCTTGCAAGATGCATGTTCGAGTATTCTACATGCGCGAGCGCGCTTGGGAGATTCATGTTCTTATTGCTCTGCCAAAAGGGCGATAATTACTAATTCCCAATCAACCATATTGAACACGTCTGCCAACGTTGGATTTTGGCATCAAACTGGTCATGCACGCCCGCACGGAGGGACAAGCATGCCGGCTGCACTGTCGAGCAGTCAAAATTTTGCTCGACCATATGCGAGCATTTTACAGTTTAGTGTGCGCTGATCACGTGTGTGTCTTGAATATTAGGCAAATAAACTACTTTTCCGCTCTTTGGTCTTGACAAACGTGGGTATAAGTTTGATGTATGTTCAATTTCAGCACAACTAGCTCGTCAAAACAGTGATGAATCAATGTTATAATTATTGTCAGATTAGATATTAAAGTGACCTTAACAGATTGATATGTCAATTATTTTATAAGTCACAAGGCTGTGTGTGCAATAAATTGGATTAAGTTGTCATGTCAAAATGCCTTTTTAAAATAAAAATTAATAAAGTCTGCTCTATGGTTTTTCATTCCATTAGACCCTCATTTACAACCGTAATATAGTCTTTGTCCTCTTAAGGCCCTTTCTATTTCATAAGGGAAAGAGAGCTGAAATTTATAAAAATGACTGATTTTAATAATCAAAGTCATTCCATAAATCTTTGCCCAAGAATAATGTCCTTAGTAATGTTAACACATTTATTTGTCCAAGCTACATTGTCAAAATAAAAGTATGTCCTTGTCTTGGAAGGTGTGAGACTCTGTGCAGTCAGTCATTCTGTTCGTCCATTGAACTTCCAAGTCTCCTTTTCTTAGCAGAAGCTTCATCCTCTGCTTCTAATACCTTCATGCGGACACCACAAACCTCTGCTCCATGCAACACTCTTATGGCTTCATCTGCGGCTTTTACAGATGCATAACGAGCATATCCTACTGTCTTATTAGGTAGTGTGTAAACATTTATAAGGTCCCCAAACCTACAGAATATGTCACGTAAAACAGTCAATGGAGGAGGCTGGGGCTTACAGACCAAAAAGCACCTCTTGGCAACAGTACTGTCAATGTCAGCTAAAGGCTTTGGAGGAGGCAGTTTCACACTGCAGTAGTTGAAGTCATTGATGTCAGGGGTATGATCTTCTGCTACCCCTTTTGTAGCCATCTTAATGAGCTTAGAAGCTTCCGCTATAGCTGAAGCGAGTTGTGCTAAGTCAGGTGCATGATGTGTATGGGCAGACCTTATTGCATTCCTCAAATTATATGATACATGTGCCAAGTTATTAAAAGATTGGTTATGCATATCAAATGTAGACTTATCAGGTTTAACAAATATTTTCATGCCAGGCGGATATTCAAACTCATTCAACTTGTCAACTGCATATGCTGCAGAGATTGGATTTGAATATGATGCAATGCCTGTGCCGCATTGTCGAATCATATCAACATAGTACTTGCAATCAATGAGCCCTGGGACTAAATTAAATAAAGAATCTACTTGTGTTCGGCTTAAGTTTGGACAACACAAGAAATTTACCCGGGTGTAACCCCTGGGAGCAGTGTTCATCATGGAAACAAGAGCAGTACTACTACTAGAAGGGGCATTGGCTAAGTCATTAATGCTAGACTCGAAAGTTGTTGAATGACGTTTCGAATTAGTTCCTTTTGGCATGGCAAATATAGCACGATACTTTTTGTCACATTCTTCAAAAGCATGTGCAGCTGAAGAGAACTTTTTAAATGTGACATAAGCAAAACCTTTCGGGTCACCCGTATGTCGGTCTTTGTGAACGAGAACTGACTCAACTGGACCGTACTCACTAAAGACATCACGTATCTCCTGCTCAGTAGTTTTTTGAGGGACAGTTATGAATAGCCGTTTGTATTTGTCGTCATGGTAATCTTCCGACTGGATTTCGGACCGATTACAAGCCACCATCACTTTCAATACACGACCGGAACCCTTAAGTGACTTTTGATTCATTCCCTCCAAAGCGGCAGCCGCTTCCGATGTTTTGGAGAACTTAATGTACGCAACTCCTTTCGGTTGTCCTGTTTTGTGGTCGCGCGGCAGTCTTATGTCCTCGATAAGACCGAATTTTGAGAAACCGTCATGGAAATCATCCTCTGTAAATCGTCGTTCACAAACAATAAACAACCTCGAATGAGGTGGTGACTCGTCAGAGCCAGAGCTGTTGTTAATCTGCATTTTCAATTCTGTTTATTTAAAAACAATTCAAGAAAACTTCACAATTTTTGTGGTGACTTAGAACTAAATTGTCAGAGAACCATATGGACTTCACGAACAAGACGACAGACAAAATTGAATAGGTAATAGCAATTTTGTACAATCTTGTATTTCTATTTCTCTTGGCTGCTGTATGACTCTGTGAGTTCTTGACTGTTCTTGCTTGTCTTGCTTGACGTTGACGCCGCCGTGCCGTTGACAGAGTATATAATCACTACGTTTAGTGCCGTTGACGCTTAACCATAGACGCGAAATCAATCATGGATTTAGTTGACTAGGAGTTGATAAACCATAGATTCAAAAACAACTACGACTGTTACCATGAGGGATTTTCTTTTCCATCTCTTCCCTAGTCGCTGGATAGATGGCGTTGGTCTGACTACGTAACTGCATGGAACAGAACGTCATAATATCACTTGGACCAAAGTATTATATTCGGAAGCTTATGCAAACGAAAGCCCCTTCGCACACAAAGCTACAAAAATCTGCGATACTCGACGATTTTAGTATCCAAGCAACTACCGTCATACAAATCCATAATGTCGGAGAAGCGACTCGTGTACGAACTTCAATGGATTTGTATGGCGGCAGTCGCTTGGAGACTAAAACATTTTTCTAATTGCAGACACCTGCGTGTAGTACTTTGAATAGGGGCCATATTATCGCAAAAGCGGTCATTGTCCTTTCTGTAATAGCTCTTCGTATGAACCACAAGTCACATAATCTTTGACCTCTAAAATTACCGCAGGTCAATGTCATATTTACAACCCACCTGTGAAATTCAAATCTTGCGTTTTTTGCAATTTGCAGGGCTGTGCTAAGTTGTATAATATGTTTTTTATTTTAAATCGGTTGCGACTGTAAAACGTGTACCTATGTAGGTTTTTTGTAATTACAGAATTATAATCATCAATACAACTGCCACGTTCATAAGAGTCGAGGAACGAATTTTTCACAATCAAAGTCGTTCCTCGACTTTTATGAACTTTGAGGGTTGTACAGCTTGGCAAAAAAGTCGTGAAAATAATGGTGGCGCTACTATCGTACATATTGTAACCCTATATAGTACGACAATAACAGTTTGATACTTTTGTTTTTTTTTCAATTTTTAATTTTATTTAATGTGTACTTTGATGGGTTTTAGAAGAACTCGGTGCTAAATAATAACAGCTGGACAGGACAATCTTCAAGCTTAAGCCGTGCTTAACTAGGTTAGTCTGTAGATGGGTGACCATCTGTCATAGTTTCTTCCGTCCCTCAGAAAGCTCTCATAGCTGTTGTCGTGTCATTTGTAGATCTTTACTGTGAGTCAGGAGCCCGAAAATCTGACAACCAAGTCTGACCAAGAGAAGTCTGTATTACCTAGTTACTGGGTTGTGGAAATTAGATAGGCAGTCGCTCCATGTCAAATACTGATATCACGCTGCATCCGGTTAGACTGGAAGCGGACCCCAAAATTAGTTGTGAAAAGGCTAGGCAGATGATGACGACTTTAACGGGTTTTACATTACTTGAAATAAACATCAATTTCTCTGCTCGTTACATACTCACGCTTTTGTGTGATAATGCGCAAGTACGTGTGTATATTGATTTACATTATGAGGAAAATAATATCAACGCTTCGTCTAAGTGCTTTTTTTTCATTTTTTTTAATAAGATAGATAGAATTTTACAGATGTTTCAATTAGAATCTAGCATGTCTTCGTCTAAATATTCCACATCTGAAAGTTCTTCATCCGTGTCTGTATCTGTACTGCTGCTGTCATCTTGCAGATTTATGACTATTTTGTCTATATCACTATACAGAGTTTGCCCCTTTGATAATACTCTCTTTCTATTTGCATATGATGTTTTCCAATCACCAACAGAGATGCTTGCAAACACTTGTTCAGCCACGGCCTACAACAGTAAAAAATAAAGACAGTTAAACTTTTGCAAATACTTCTTTCTAAGAATGTGAAATGAAAGTAGCTATTTTAAAAAACCTTGATATCAACTGATCCAACATTATGTGACGCAATTTTATGTTTTAGTTACTTTAATTCTGAAAGTAACACAAAAAGTATCAAAATTATAGGAGCGTGCTTCTTTGTAAATGCACATAACCACAAAATTCATCGATGTATTTTTCAATGTAAATAATAGTTGTATAATGGTTTATACTATCTAGTGCAAGTTTAAACACACATATTACATCTGATTACTTAGATAAAAGATCATATTACCTGACATTTCCGCAGTTCTTTTAAAAACATCGTTGATATCCAATAAAATTTGTCCAGCTTCATGTTCCGCCAAACAACTCAAATACACTTTATAAATTATCTCTCTAGCGGAGCTGCGAATGGTTTTTCTGTTCATATTGAACCCTTTGAGTCACCAATTTAAACACAATAACAAAAAATACACGAAAAACAGCCACCGATATCATGAAATGACATTACATGTACTGACTAGACGTGACAGTAGGAGAAGTTGCCAACGATGAAATTTTTTAGTTCCGTTTCAGGACATTTTTGCCAACCTGTATTGATGATTTCGATGATTATAATTCTGTAAAACGTTAGAAAAGAATCATGCCCACTGTCCATACATTGATTGACCTGTCACTCGATTTTTTTTACAGGGCGCGTCTATCTACAAATAGTGTAGCATTTAAACAATTATTGTTTATAATAACTCAATAACTTAACATCTTTTCATATATAGGCCAGAGAAAAAAGTTATTAAGTAAATAAGTTTTTGAGGTTATAACAGCTGTCAAATAGGTTTGACAGCTGTTATAACCTCAAAAACTATACGATAATTAAAATCAAATTGCTTTTTAATCGCTGAGAGTAACAATCACTAAGAAATAAATCAGTCATCACCAAATCATATCAAACAGCAGTTAAATTCTTCTAATACCCCGCCGATGCTGAGTTTTAAATACTATTTACTTAATGAGTTGGCGAGTTCTGACTTTCATTGATTATTATATAATCCCAGCATAAGCCCAGGTATCTTCACGTTGTTTTCCTTCATTGATGTCCAAGATCAACTTACAAAGTCAGTACCTACGCATTGAAAAAGACACATTGGCCAGAATTTGAATTCACAGCCTCATGCTGCATGAGAGGTGAAGTTGAGTTTGAGCCATTACCATCATCATCCGGATCCTCATAGATAACGAAAAGAGCTGCCTTCCTACCTACATGTTTTTGGCAAACCCAGGGAAATTAAATAAAAAACAGGATTTCATTTATTATTATTTATTCAATGGCTTCTCGTACTTGACAACTACATCATCTAAAAATGCCGCTGGAGCCACAATATTGGTTTCATGCCTGGCCCAACCCAAGTACCACACCAACGTCATAACATGTGCACAACAACCTACAGTGCGACGTCCAACAATGCAGTTACAGCAATACTCAATAATGCCTTCTCGTCCATTAATACCATTTGCAATCAAAATGTATATATAGTACTGACGTCTTGATATATGTCTTGATTTTATTTTACCTTTTATAAGTGAATTTTCCCCACTGACCAACTCGGGTATTCGATTAGTGTCTCGACAAACTTCTATTCTGTATCCGCCGTGGAAACGTACATGCTCACCATAATATGAACGTGCTTGACGAATTTGGTACGTTCCCAAGGCGAATAATATTAATTCACTGAATTCTAGACGGGGAAACTCAATATTAGTATTATCAGCTGTAATGCTTTGAAAAAAGGATGCCCGGCTATTTAAATTATATTCTGTAACTATATTAGATAAGTTATTTTCCAAGGGCATCCTTTCATTTATTATTTGAAGTATTTGAGCAGCATCAGCTCTATTGCGAAGGCGAACACCAAACTTATTTATTATACTTGCAGCAATTTGGAAATAAGCCATCATATTTGGTACCGTTTTATTAAAATGGTCAAACCTTAATAATCTAAAATCTCTTTTAAAATATCCATTTACAACCTCCACCACCCTTCTGCATATAGTTACACATCTACTTCTATTTGCTTGGGTGGTGGTTAACTGGTGCTCGCCTTCCAAAAGTGACTCTGGCATATATGCCTTATAATTACAATGCTCTAATAAGCTGATGCTGTCTCTGAATCCCCTGTCTAAAATAAATATGTCATTATCTTGAAAGTACTGTCTCAGTGGGGAATTTTCATTGCCAAACAAAGAAGACATTATTTCTGCATCAGATGTGGTAGCCTTGTACGGGCCAAAACAATCTACAATGTAACCATCACAGGCTACTATTAAAAATGGCTTTAACAGATTTCTGTATTTGTGTAATGAATATGTATCTTTTTGAAACATGTAATTGCTACTTTTATTAAAAAAAAATGTATGTTCCATCACACATCACAATAGTTCATTATTTTCATTATAAATTCCATTTGGGATCATGAGATTGTGTCCTATTAATTGTTCTCTCGACAAGTGGTTTATTCCGAGATTACATGGAACAAAATCTTGTAACAGTATTTCTCGTGCTGTTTGCATTAACCTCTCTAATGTAGTGCGAGGAACTTCTAATAATGTGGATATTCTTAAGTCTGAATCACCTGTCCGCATCTTTATCAAGACAGCAGCTAGACTTAATATACCCCTGTGTTTTTCCAACAGTCGGGGAAGTTCTTCTAATAAACTAAGAAAATTCTCTTTTGTTAAGCCCATCCAAAACCCAAATAAATGGTCATCAATATCTTGTACTGATTCTATGCTCAAAAATCAAGAAAATGATTGTGTTTTTGAACAAACGAAAAAACGTGCTCTACTTGTTCAACAGTAAAATCGCTCATGCTGTTTTCACTGGCATAAAGGGAATCCCAACTGTTACCATGTAAATGTTCCGTGCATACTCTAGCCAGTTTGGGAATATAAAAATTGTAATTTGATAAAACGGTAGCCCGCAGTGCATCTGACACAGTATGCAGATTTTGATTCTCACACCCATAAAATGCACAATGAGATGCAGTATTGGGAGCACGTTTATAATTATGTAATGTTATGTTATTTGATTGTTGATTTCTCCCTGGTTGCGTTTGAGGCGAATGAACCTCTGGAGTTGGGCCTGATTCTACAGATGATTCCCTTTCATCTGTACTTGCAAGGAGCAGCGGAGGTTGTATTTCTGGAACATGGACTGGATCAATAGACTGTTCCACTTCTTGTCCAGTTACTTCGCCTTGAAGAGTCTCATCACCGTCTAAGCCTTTTCTCTCATCCTGTTGCTGAATTGAAAGAGCTTGTCTTCTAAATCGCAACCAACAGGCATGACATACACGATCAGATTGTGATATCTGTCAACAAAAAATAACATATTTGTAATAAAATGCAGTGACATACCTAGTAATGGCATGGATTAGAAGATATTTAAAGAGAAAATTGCATGCAATTTAAAATGAGTTTGAATACTCATATACAAACCTGACGAGGTGCTACAGTAGTTCGAATTAAATTGATCATCCTTAGTGTGAGGCTTGATGGGTTTTCTTTGAGTATGTGGTCACTTTGACGATTGAGCAATGATCGACCACAAACTGGGCATACTTGAGTATGACCACGGCGAGATGAACCAACAGATGGATCACACTCATTGTTTCCATGAATCTGAGCATTTATAGTCTGCATGGATATATCAAAACACGCTTCACAAATGTAATCTTCTTCTGTTACCTGAAAAACAATCAATTATGAGATTTGAAAGCCCACAATGGAAATAATTGTATTTTTACAAATACTAAATCGTTATTTACTACGTTATATACTTACGATTACTGGAGATATCGAAGTGCTAATTAGCGAGATGACTCTACTATCAAGCTGAAGGGCCCGATAACGACGAAGCGTATTAACACATATGTTGCAGTTTATACAAAGCAATCTCGTAGAAGGCTCCATAGTGCTTTCCAACAAAATCGATAACGTGTAGATCCCAATCAAAAAGCACTAAATCGGTATCCGTGTAACAAAGCCAAAGTAATCGTGAGTAGTAGATATCGAAGTCCGTAGAAAAAGCAAAAGTTGTAAGGGTATCAGAAAATCCAAAATCGCACAGTACAATACGTTGCAAGAGCAAACGAACGACTGCAAAACGTCAAACAAAGGACAGCCTGTCATTCACTCGTTGCGCTTGCGGCTAAAGAAGTTCGTTTTACGCGACCGGCGTTATCTTTACACTTATTTTTCTTTCCAAACCTTAATATAAAATCATAAAAAATCGTAAATAGCCATATATTAATAAGTGAAGTAAAAAATACCACTTGGTTATTTTAAACATTTATTAACCACATGACAAACGAATAAGTTTTTCGCATCATGTGAAACGGAACGTGGACAAAACACGTTCCGTTTCACTGGAACAATAAAAAACTTGTTCGTTTCGTTTCTTCTTAGTCTATTGAGAATGATACAATAATGAAAATGCTATTTTTCCTGGCCTCATTTGAAAATTCAATTAAACGATACGAAATAACCAAAAAAAAACCTTTTTTTTAAAGATATTTTACATCACTAGACGCGTTAGAAATTTTTCAGGTCAAGACTAGACATGATTCTTTGAATTTCGCGGGTTGTCTTTTAGCATCAGCCTAAACGCGGCTTACGTAACGAAATGCTGTACCGTATACTGTGTGTGTGTAGACTGTAGTATAATATATAATTTGTATATAATATAGTGTACATTATTACACTAGTCAAGCCCTTTCATTTGATACCCATATTGAGGGAGGAAAAGCTAGTAGACTACTAGCGCCATTGTTTAACCTCAGGTTGTGGTGATATAAGAACCGTTGTATTCAAAGATTTGTTTATTTTTGTTGTCTGGCAATACATTTTTTATTTATGCTGTGACATAGTCCGCGAAAGAATTATTTTATCGTTTTTTTACAGAATTGTACCAATTTATAGCGTAAAATATCGACTAGAATCCTTAAATTGTGTATGCGGAACTATATAATATCAGTTTACAAACTTTTGTAAGATAATTTCGTTATGTGCGTTATCTTCCAGTGCTGTGAAGGATGAATTCAGTTGCGCTTTGGAGCATGTCGAATGTAGTCAAATGGTTCACAGCAGTCAATGAGAGCGCTCCTGCGTCCGATGTCGTTTGTTTTGGCTCCGGTCACTGAAGTAAACAGTGTGGTCAGGACGTATCATAGACAGACGATGCTCGATTGAGGACATACCTGAACAATCTAGTCTACATTCTTCCATATACCCTCAAGTTTTTGTGTTATAAACTATTTGAATTTTCGTCAGTTAGTGTGTGGGACTTGGATTAAGGACTGGTTACGTGAAAATGTTCAGTAAGCACTACGAGACGAGGCTGCTGCAGCAGTGCAGCCCCTTGAGCAAGAAGCAGTGCATCAGGTTCCCAGCAGAACACACAAATGGAGATAGGTTTACACCGTGTCGGGCTGGGAACAACTGGCAGACAGCATTTCAAGGTAATTTTTAAGCCAAAAGATGCAATATAAGCTTATTTATTGAAAATTCCTACGGTAAATGAAGCGAGCCTGATTTCACAATGAGAACATGTCTGAGGTTAAGGTTACAACAATTTTATTAATGATGTTGGTTCTTAATTTGAAATGTAATTACACAAGAAGTGATAATCAATTAGGGCACCAAAGATAAGTTATTGAGTAAATAAACTAAACATGATTTTTATTTTGTTATCTTGAGTGCTTCACTTGAAGCTACTTATTATTGGGAAATCATTGGAGGTTCAGCATATTGATTGATTTATTCCATATTATTCATCAATACTGTTTCGTCTTATCTTTTGTTGTAAACATAACAAAGTAATAAATTACATTATTGCACTAATAATCAGATAATCATTGTAAACTATTTCAAGTTTATGCAATGATCTACTGTAACTACCAATTTAACATAAAAATTCACTATCACCCTTCAAAAATATTAGATACCAAGATAATACTAATAGCTGATAATAGACTTGCTTTTGTCTTTAACTTAAAACATTGTCGAGTACCTTCATAGGTATTTAAAATTATTATTAGACTTGATTGTACCTAGGTTGGTCTGTGGATGGGTGACCACCCTTACATACCGAGTTTTCTCCATGCCTTGGAAAGCATGTTAAGCTGTTGGTCCCGGCTGTCATTTGTCCATGTTTGACAGTTGTTACAGGTAGTCAGTGACCCAAAAAGACTGACAACCAGTCTTGCCAAAGTGGTATTGTATTACCCAGTATTAACTGGGTTGTGTGGGTCAGATAGACAGTAGCTCCATGTAAAATACTGGTCCAGTCTGTGTCCAGTTAGACTGGAAGCCAATCCCAACATAGTTGGGAAAAGGCTAGGTAGATGATAATGTTAGACTTGATTTTAACCCTTCATCTGTGGACCCGGACCGAATCAGTCTAAAGCAATTGTTTAACAATATTGTGTCTACTCGGCTAACAGTTAATGACCCTCTCAAAAACCTGCCCTTATAAGTAAAATTAAAACTTTTATATGATCAGTTTCTTGTTCATCTATTACAGTAGTTTTTATTATTATTGTTATGTGATGCGGAGGAAGGAGGACCTTGTGATGAGGAAAGTTCTGAATATGAACCAAAGACCAAAGAAACAATGCAAGGAATATGTAATGATATGGCAAGAAAGGAGGTGTTTGATAACATGTTGAGAAGTAAATAGAAGAAAATAGGCTATGCCAACCAACATATAGAGATAATAGCAAATAATAATGATGTTTTGTGGTGTGTCATCATGGCAATGTTTAAATCGATCAGGTTGTTTAATGATGGTTCTTAAGCCAACTACAGGAGCTAAACATGGGTTTTATAATGCCTGAAATAAACAAAACCAGAAAAATATCGAAGAAGTGTTTTGAAAACATAATACAATTAATTATACTCGATAAATAAAAATCACAGACTAATTAAAAAAAAATCCTTTTAAAGAGTAAAAACCATACTAAAATACATGTGATCATTCTGATTTTTTGGCAAATTATTCTACAAGCAACATATTAGCATCATAGTGTTTTATTTTTGTAGTCCAATCAATAGATTTTTTGTACATCGATCGAAACCACTCATTTCGCACTTTTCAGCCTGCAGTGACTGATGTCACAACCAGTTTGTAGTGTAAGCGGATTAGAACTTTATTCTAACAGTATTTCAGAAAAAATTTGAACCACCACAAATAGAGTTGCTAATTTACATAGTCCCCTTAATGTAATGAGGTAATTATCATTAAAGATATTGAAAACAAAATGCTAATGGAATGTCATTTCCCTTATGTATAGGTCAACCATATTGGTTACAACAGGATGAAAGTAACATAATTATTAAGTCAAATACAAGGATGCATCAAATAAAAATATAGGTGTTGAAACTTCATATATAGTTGTGATGAATAGGCAGATTTATTACCACAAGGCATTCTCAAATTGATAGGCATGAAAATATTGTTAGATTCTTATTAAGGCATATATTTGAATAGATAGGAAAAATTACACAATAAATAAAAATAGGGAAATAACACTCGGTACAATCCAAATACTAGGGAGGGTTTTCCCTTTTTTTGAATTTGTACGCAGGGAAAATGTGGTTGTTGATCTGTTGTGGTTTCATTGGAATATCCTATCCTAATTAGGTACCTAGGTTTTGGTATAGCAGCCAGACCTAAGACCATTGATAGTCTCTAGTAAATTTGAATATAAATATGTACCTATGCCTGTTTTATAGCAATAATAGGCAGTCTTTTGCATGTCCTGTTTAGAACAGGCAAATAGGGAATGCTTTGACCTAAGCACTGTATGAAGTAGCAATAGCATAAGAGGCCAACTTATGGTGGATTTGCTACCACTCACATGAAGTCGGCTGGGTCAGACTACCTTACAAAAAAAATGATGCGTCAAAGAGAAGCATCATGAAAAATCCGAATCAGAAGTGGTCATACTGTATTGCATTTGCTCATCATGGTCGAATTTGATCTTTAGGTTAAGCCAATATGACCTTGTAATGTAATATTTTCTAGCTTAAGTATATATATATTTTTTTTCGGAGGAGCTTGTGTAGATCTTTTACAGCAACCATCACGAACTTCAGTCTTACCAAGAGGAATCGTATTGCCCAGTACTAACTGGGTTGTGGAGGTCTGATAGGCAGTCGCTCCATGTAAAATACTGGTATTCACCTGCATCTGGTTAGACTGGAAGCTAATGATGAATTTGATCGATACGCTAGTGATACATCCTTCGTATAATCGTTACTAAAAGACCATTTGTGCTAGATCATTGACCTTATTGCAACAGTCATAGTTGTTGCTAGGTTCTATGTTTTTTCCATGGAGGTATGTACATGATTTCCCCACTATTGACCTATGTAAGAAGGTACATATAGGTTCATGATTTACATAAATTATTAAACAATTGACGTAAGTTTCCACCGTCTCCGGTTGAGTAAAGTTCGCCGCAGTAAACCATTAGAAAAATCGTGAGATGAATCGCATACTAATTATCTGAAATACAGAACTAATACCGAGTAGCGAAACGAAGAACTGGCAAAACGTGGGTATAGGTATCTACTTCTCTGCCCAACCCTTCAGGAAACGATTGATGTTAGGTTACCGATTAGCAGTTGCCGCGATTCCGCTCAAAAGACATATTTTCGGGGTTAAAACGATCAGTTCAGCCCAACGCCTGCTTTAAAAAACTTTTTAGTTAAGAACAAAACCGACTTTCAAAAAAACACTAAAATAGTAAAATATCTTTACTTTCTTTGGCTTAAAACAGTGTGTAACAAACAAAGTCACCGACTTCCGTTTCACTTAATAAGTACCTTCTTTTACTTAGAACCTAGATTTTACCCTTTTCAGATGTAGCGCGGGCGATTCCTCTACCACATGAAAAAAGAATCGGGTAAATTGTACCGGTAATCATTGAGTAAGCGATGAACATTCTGCCGGTGGAATACATAACCTCCCCCTTTTTAGAAATCGTTTGAAAAGCCTAACTGGCTCATTAACGTTTACCCCGAACCATCCATATATACCATAATGGACCTACCTTGACTCCAATAAGATTGATTTTACAAGTCTTGTCCTGGCTGATAAGGCATAGGTAGTTGTAAAAACTTTCCGACACCTAAAATTGTCAAAACATTTCTATTGATTTATCAAAAACCAATTCCCAGTACTGGTGGCAAACTTTAAATAACGTAATAATTTTGATTCACTATGGTTGTCTTCTTACATCTAGTAATAACAATGGCTATTACTTTCGGCCTAGGCAAAAAATTTGCTCGTAGCTCAATTTGGTCACGCTTCAGGGATCTGTGATGTGAACAAACTTCCACAGGAGACTCAAGGTTAAGTTATGCGAGGTAAGGCTGTTGAAGCACAGGCTTTGGCTTGGCTTTTCAGCGATTTTCAAGAAGAAATCATTTACTAGGGTATCGTTTCTGGGACGTACAGCTAGATTTAAATTTGCGATCGTCTCGAAGTTTTATTTATTAAGACTCAAAATCTTAAGGTAATTGTAATTGACACTGCGTTTTCTGAAGTCTATAAAGCGCGTAAGCTCATGATCATCTTCCAGCCTTTGTGTTATTCTATTTGGGGGCGGCAACATGTTTTCTTCTTTCATTCTCCCCTGTCAGACAACACGGCATCATTTACTCCTTTCTCTTTTTTATATCATCCCTCACACAATCCAGCCATGTTGTCTTTAGCCTTTCTCTCCCTCTCCATCCATAAACACCCAAAGCGCGTAAGCTCATCATTTATAAAAAATGGTCCATATTTCGTAGTACCTAATGTGCCGTTTGTGCTCCTTTCAAGATTGATATGACAACAGCTAGCGGCAGTATTTAGCTGCCCAGGACCTTTAACTTTACACCCTAATTACCTGCATCTAAATTATGTTTTAGATTAAGAATATGAAGAGCCCATATGGCTTACAAACTAAAGTAAAGGTGTGTGTGGGTGGGTGGAACACTACACCGACCGACATATAAAGTTACAGCCGCATGGCAGCCCGTCTATACCAACCGCATATTAGGTAATGCAATTTTGTTATAAATTATTACTAAATGACATCATATTGTCCGCAATTTATTTCAATTGTACTTTTCCCTGTACTTTTTTTTAAACAAGGAATGCATTTTATGGCGAGTTATGGCATAATAAAATTATGATATATTATGTTCTTGCGATTACGAGATATGCCAACTTGGCCGAAACTTTGCCAAAATTTGTAATAACATCAATGCTTTGTAATCTGATAGAAACATGTCGCAGCGTTTGATTTTGAATAGCACTTCTCGGTTCAGTCAAAGCCATAATTTGAAAAAAAAAAATAAAAGACAAACACGACAAGATTGCAATTTCTGCAATTTTGTTGTTGTCATGAGCAGCTCATTTAAGTTCAGACTAGGTACGGTGCCACTCAAAAGCTAATCCCACAACATTATAATTGAATTTAGCTCCGCGCGGAAAAAGGTTTACGTTATTACTCGACGGAAATTCTAGCCTGCAATTTAGCCAGCAGATTACAAGTGACTCCATGACAATTTATGATAGCCGTTAGACAATTTTCTTCCGTATTAGTGGAGGAACGCTGGCGATCGTAATCGCCTTGGCTAATTAAATCCGTTTGGAACGTAAGCCATTGTAGAAAATACTCGGTGCTGCAAATTAAAGAGTTTTTGCCACCTTAGTCACTGTAATTTACTATTTTTTATTCTGCCAAGAACCATTAATTGATATTGCAGATAATGGTTAGAGTATTGTCTTTCTGCTCATAGTAGTAGCAGGTATGCTATTAAATGCTCATAAAGTCGGTAGCATCGTCTGAAGTTTTTCTCTTGCAAACCTTGATATATTTTGGCTAACTCTCTAAGTGTAACTAATAATAAATGTTCAGTAGCACAAAAAAAACAGCTATTAAGTGCTGAACCAATCAAAAGTCAATACTCTAAACTTATTGTCTTTTTGCTAGCTACCGCCTAATACAACGTAATGACAATGATTCGCTTGAAATTTCGTATCTGACCATAATGATGGGTTGTCGGCTGGACTGACACCGACGCTTTATTTTGTTATTTTCTGCTGACCAGCAGTAATTGAAACTGGGCCTAACGGTGCCACCTGTATTATTTGGGATCGCATTGATCAAATCTAGAGCAAAAAAACGATTGGAACCCTTCTAGAGTTTTAAAGCTCGGCTCATTTCAGTATACACTGCGAGGTAATACTTTTTTGCAATTCAATTAAGGCTGCTCTGCTAGAATACCTATAGCTGCGATAAAATCTTTGCTGTCTAACTCGCACTTAATAAATGCGCTCATAAGCGAAAGAGATACCACTAGAGTTATACGATTCTAGTCTAGACTTTGATCACTTTGAATCCATTAAGCCGTATCCGTGTTGTCTGAAACTACCAAAAATTAAATGCTATCATGGAAACCTGACGCGTACGGCAAATTGGCATCAACTGCGTTCAAAATTTGTTTCTTTGACTTTCAATTAATTTTCTTCAGAAACTGTTTAGAAAATCCTCATCGTCGGTGTCTGATACAATAAACTTTTTATAACTTATCTCAAAGTTCACCAGCTACTGTACCAGTTAATTATCAGCTTTACAGTGAGCTAATTAGCTACCATGGTTAACGGCCCTTCGTAACTTCTCACGTAATTAAAACTCTTTTTTGTTTCCTAGCAAAATTAAAAATGCGACCAAATCATGGCACCATGAACAATGGTGGTTTATTTATAATTCATAATGCTTCGCGCTTGGCTGCCTGGACGCTATTGTAAATGTATGAACGAGAGAAAGTTTACAAGTCATTGTTTACTCGCCTAGACAAAATGTAAATTAAGGGTATAGAAGTCTTTAATTAGCGTGTAATTTAATGTAATCTCTTTTATTTGAAATGATGTAAGGCTTAAAGGGTCCTTTCCTTTTATAAAAGCACGTGGTTCGACCCCTCGGTGTTCGACACGTGTTAATGGTCGTGTAAAACCGATACGATTGTGGAATTCGTTTCGCCTCGTCCTTCTTAAGGACGCGTTTGGTCACTCATGCGCATCCTGCACGTGCTAGTTACGGGATACGGAACTTACGACCGCAATGCACGTGGGTCTATTGTTTTTGATTTTATCTCGCTTTTGTAATCGGTTTCCCATGAGTATTTGGATTTGTGGAAACAAACAAAGGACTTATTGATCTATTTGAATGACTATCCGGAATCAGAAACCATTCAATTAGATCCAAAAAAACGTTAAGGTTCTCTTACATTAATGTTCGTCTTAGCAAAGATGGGTAGAACTTGACTCACAAGTTACTGAACTACAGTTGAAAAGCAAAGTTAATTAGGTAAATCAACTTCATTAATTCCAATTCCGAGACAAGAAAAAAGAAAGCTTCTTGTGTATTCTTGAACTTAACATCGTTTCCATATCTCTTCCTAATTAAAACTTTTTGCTTTTCCATGTTTAATATCAATGTGCTATATGATATGATTATGGAATAAATGAGTCTAGGGTTTGTTACATCGAGCGTGAAGTTTACGTGTGAGGACTGGTCCTAGTTAGGGCTGCCCCTAAGGGCTTGAACAAAGGTGATTAACCTTTGATTAGTAAC
Organism: Xestia c-nigrum; assembly: GCA_916618015.1. Classification (NCBI taxonomy): domain Eukaryota; kingdom Metazoa; phylum Arthropoda; class Insecta; order Lepidoptera; family Noctuidae; genus Xestia; species Xestia c-nigrum. The sequence continues at coordinate 23,784,022 of OU745246.1, forward strand.
ACTAAAGAATTTTGCACTCCGTCTTGCTAAATGCCAAGTCTTTGACTCACCAATTCACCATAAGGCAATCGCGCAATGTCGTCCTATCTTGGTTTTTTGTTTGTAACTCCGCCTTTTCACTTCCCATCATGGGCACTATCTGTAGCAGGTCCCTATTTGGTGTGACTAACACAAAGGTGTGTTTCTTCGCCATCTTTCTTTGGTCTATTGAGGGAACTAGGATGTGCGGTACTAGTCATTGATGAGTCACATTGTGCACTTTAGCGGTCTTTAAACTCAAAATTTACATAGATTTATGCGTCTAGCTTAAATGCCCACGCATTTATATTTAATATTTTACTTAGATCATGCTCGTCATCTTACCAGAATATAATATTGTACATATCTATGGGTGGTAAGCTTGCAGGACGTTAGCTTTTCCGGCACACTTGGACAACCGGTCATACATACGGCTGTAGTTATTTATGAAATTTAGATGAAACTCACTTCATAAATTCCCCCTGGATTCAATTGAATGCCGCTGAAACCACTTAACCCAGGAGATAGGGGTTTAATAATAGTACACAAGAGATAAAAAAAGCTAAAGTTAGCAGCCCTAATCCTATCGCGTGCCAGAGCAATGAGAGGTGCAGGGCATTCACACTCAGGAGTATGATAGTTCATTACCATGCATTAGTTAGGGCATTAAAATCACTCGGGCAAGACCATTACGCAATTCTTGCTCGCCCATCACCGAGATTACCAACTGGGAAAGTTTTTTAGTTATGAAAAACACATGAAATTATTCGGATTTGATGCATTTTTTGTTTGTCTGGCTGCGATTATGATAATTTGTCCTATGACCCTCCCATGTCGTACTTAATGCAAGAGGGCTCTTGTTTGTTTAATTGGTAAATTGCAAACCACATCATAATTGTTTGCTCATTGCTGCATGAAACATTCCTTTTAAATGTTGTATAATTTATTAGTACATCTAATGCAAACTTCATTTACTTGGAAAACCCCCCTACTTATACCCCTAAGTCTCGCCACAGCAGTTTTCGCTTGAACAATTCCGCACAGATTTTTCTGTTCCACCGCCGAAGCATGAAGCACCAAGACCTATGATAAAGGACGATGCCCTTATCTATAAATAAGTTAGGCTAGTTCCTGATGACTTCTCATCCGGAACGGGTTACGTCGGCACGGATATTTTTGCCTACTGTTGCGAATAGCGTGATCTCTCAGCCGTGTCGGAGGCTTCGTTTGGGTCATTTGAGCGCGGTCTTTTAATCAGCGCCTGCGTCACGCTTGGAATATAATCGTATGATAGTGTATCGTTGGATAGCTCATTTTTGATTTGGTTTAAATTGCTTGCCATTTAAGGCAGGAAAATTAATGAAGAGTACCTGAGCGTAAAACTTTTTAGTTTGGCAATGATGTGTTTGGTGGTGCATGTGAGCTAGGTTTGCAGTTCACCACACCAATCTGATTGAACATAGCTTGATAATTGCACCAGTACGGAAGTATTGGAAATGCATTACGCTCAGCTAATGGAGTGATCGCAGTATGTTCTTTATGAGAATACGGGGGTAGAGCCCATTCATCTTGTTATAAACGTTTATACGCCTTAAACACCCACGGGCTAAGAAGCGGGATTGTTTCTTTGCGTTGTTTTGCCTATAAAGGTACCTTTACCCTTTGTGCAATTAATTATTTGATTATGTTGGACAAAAACCATACTTCAGTGGTCCTGTTTTCTATTCACAGTCGCTCTTTAAGTCTTCAATTCAAATTAGCAGTTGGCCAGACGGATGTAGCAACAATATCCCGCTATTAGCATGGTAATTAAGGGCCCATTATACCAATCACAGGAATCCCGGGTCAGAGGCCATTGGAGTCAATTATAGGCAGTTAATTTTCCGTCTGAACCGAAGAAGGTAAAAGCTACCTACTTAGAATTTTTTGAAATTTGTTTAGCACGTTTTCAAGTATTGTGTCAGTAATTGCTCAATGGGTCTTAGAGCATACTTACTAGAAGTGTTATCTACTTTGTATTCATATTGAGTTTCGTTGTTAGACTTGAGGCTTTAGCCTTACTTTTTTAAGGTTTGTTTTCGTCTAAGATGTTTCTTGCCAACCATGCTTTCACAATGATGTGAATGTGTCGCTTTTCTTTAGCGTCTCTCTCGGTGATTATCTAGTGGCTAAGTGAACCAAGTTATTAGCATCTCTATTCCTTTAGTATTAAGTATTTTTTCCGATCTGTTTATTTTTATTCAAGGTGATCTGAATCATTTTAGGCACATTCGATTAATTAGGTAAAAACTTAATTACTTTTTTATCAATTTGCACTTATTGCACAAAAGATAACTGAAGCATACGAAAAAAATATGCCTGACCTCTAGTAAATTTATTTACGCTTTAAAAGTGCGATATTATTCCCGAAATTATCACAAGTTTCCTTATCAGGTACAGAACAGTAATAAAATGCACTAAACAGCGATAGCTTTTGCAACCTGTGATGGCGATAAATTCTTTATAAGATGCTTTGTATGCACACACATGTCCCTTCCGAAGTTGCGACGGACGGTCCGTCTCTTTGAACTGTCGGAAAGTCTTCCTGTGGATGAAAGACACAGAATTTTTTCTTAATATGTAAGACATGATGGACCTATTTTACAGACAAGATCTTCATTTAAAATTCCTTGTTGAGTCACTGATTCCTGTGCTCAAATGAGAGGCGTATGCGTCAGCAATCTCCACCACAAAAGGACAAACTTTTTGGTCTCCAGGGATCCTTGAAGATCAAAAGTTCCCAGTTTTCCGCAATAAGGCGCCTTGAACCATATTACGGAAATCTGGGGTCGTACAGGCTTTGATATCATCTAAATTACAGGTTTGTATCGTAAGCCAGGAAAAGTCGCGCGACAAAACGCATGTGTATGCACCTCCTAACAACATAAACTGTCCCACTAACATCGGGAACAAATTGCTTGACTTTTGATAAGACTTCTTATCTACCATTGCTATGTGCATGAAATTGCGTATTGGCACTCTTACTGGGCTTATTTTTAGCGTCGTGGATTTTGTTGCTATTCGGCTAATTAATCATTGCAACATTATCTCCACGATCCTTCGTGACTTCAGCAGGATCTTGTCTTAAAAAAATGTTAAGTTGTGCAATCAGTCCCTGTCGTCTGCGTCCTTACTAATATGTTTTAGGTTGAGAAAACAGTACAGAATGATGAATCACACTGGTATATTTTATTCGGATTATTCAAATTCCCCACAAAATGTATGCTAAATACTTCATTGTTACATGCAGCAATAGGTATTTAAAAGCTTACTGTCATTCAGAAAATATGTTCGCTCTTTAAAAGGAGGTGCCGTCTCACAGACGTGAAAAGATCTAATCAAGATAATCAAATTCCGTATAAAAGTTTTCTCGCCAACTTGAATCAAGCGCCAGATCCCAAAAAGTTGATAGCAAATAATTGCACATGATACGATGGAGATCATTCTTGCACCTGTGTAAACTTTACACAGTCCTGTCACTTTTGGGTGGGCGAATGCATATTTGCAAGTTTTTAACCAACAAATTAACACTTTCGGCCACATCAAGTAACATACAGTGCCATATTTATCGTAAATCTTGGTCGCCTGCAGTGAAACGAATAAATAAATCTTGATTCATCATTTCATGTTTGATATTGCTATGCTTTTAGCTTATCTTTAATGTTTAGTAATGATTTATGGACGAATCCAGACTAATGAAATGTCAATTTTATTGCATTGTCGTGTAGGTAAGACGGTAAAATAATTCGCTCTTTTCTAATATTGTGACTGCAGAATTTATTTTTATGTCCAGTTTAATAGGAGATTGACATTTTAGACAGGTCCATGGGCAAGGTGCATGACATGCGCAAGATTTTGCACACCTACATCGATAATTTAGTAATGACCAGCCTTCAACTTACGATCAGCTGAATTGATGATATCATCTCATTTTGCTCATGTTGCTATTATTTAATATTTGTTTTGCTGCATAAATTTCGCGATTTGACGTAATTTTACTACAATCGTGTAATTTTTGTGTTCTATATCTGTGTTTGGTTACTAAAATACGACAGTTTTTTTTATTATTGAATGTATTTCGAGTCAGCTGGCTGTGATTCAGAATTCGTGATCGTATGCCATAGTTGGACTTTCAGTATTCCAAATGTATTATTTGTTCTCAGAAGTTCATTGTACCGATCAGCTGAGTCAACTACCTTTGATTTTTCCCTTTGCATGTTAATAATATGGCGACAAACTTGCTAAAGTGTCCAATATTTTGGCTCAGAATCACGTGTAGTAAGGAACAAATGGACATTTGTTAAATTTTTCTTTTATTTTACCAAGTACAAATTTTTATTTCCTCTGGATCGATAAATTGCCTGTCGTCATTCGATCGTGCATCTCTTTTATCGGTTTCGTCGCAAATGATATCATCTGTTTGCACCTCTATTGAATAACCAATTGTTATTTCATGTAGGTATTGACGACAATCTTAAAAATATCCTTTTTTGTCTACTCCGACAAGTCTAGACATGTTGAATACCCTCCCCGCTGTCAGAGATCAGCTGTGATGCTGTGTTAGGTATCTTCTAAGACGACAAATACACATTGTTCAACATTCATCATTCACGTCATCAACACGAGGATTTAGTCAAGTTTTTTTGGGCTATATTTTTATAGACTTGTTCGGCGGTGCCTAACCCTATCACGGAATTAGATGCAGGTTTTTAGACGATGATTCAATAAAATATTGATTGATGCATGTTTTGATTTCTACTGTCAATGTATCCTTAATTTATGCATGATAATTGCTCACATTATATGATTTTACACAATCAAATAATCGGCTAGCAACGGATGTAGGGGATTTAGTTATTATTTATACCTGATTGGATTTGTGCATCTTTTCTCTGGTTAGCAAAATAGCAATGTTTACAGAGACCCGTCCGTGCCGAGTAACTGTAGATTCTATGATTTCTATAGGCACCAGTTGGAATTTGAAAGTAGGTTGGAGAAATGAACCCGCTTAGGAAACGCACTGAAGCGTATATACAGCGCACCACTGTAACAGCACGTTGTGTAATATAACACTACAATTTAACAAAAACCATATATTTTGAAATAGTGAGTGCATGAATGTGCACCGTGTTTAGCTTAGCGGTACTCAAAATGAAGGCTCGGTTCCTGACGACATTCTAATCCTGCGTTGTTTCACCGTCTTTGAGCAACTGAGCAGTTACTACAAAAGTAAACACTGCTTGTTACATTGTTTGCTCACTTATGCCAATAGTTATGGCCTCATTGAGGTGCCTGCTACCAGCCGAGCTTACTTCGACCCGAGAAATATACAGCGTGCTACAAAAAACAAATTGAACAGTAGCTCTAATAATATAATAAGTAACTAACATTTGAGGTGTGATGACTTGATAATCGGCCGTGGTTTCCAATGACACATGGTAACTAGTAACAAATGATTCTCTGTACAAATATTGTCAGCAGCTGGCATTTTTTCTCCTCTTTATTCATCGAAGTTGAATTATTATTGCGAGATTCCGCACACGTCCGTACCTAGGCGATTGTATTAGATCCAGTTGGATGTCCATCTATTTTCTAACATTGTCACATGGCATTATTTAAAGCTTTAAAACCGGATGATTAATGTCCTAGACATTAGCATGCATTGTTGTTTCTATGTATGTAATTGCTACAGTTTTTTGTATTGTCTCCGATCTTGACACCTGAGCTGGAGCATAAATCAGTTGTCAAAGTGTTGAATTTAGGCCGATGGCATACAATGCCTGGTGATCAATTGACGTCTTCGAGACTTGTCTGTCTGACATCATCATCCATGGCTAAAGTCTGATGATCCTTGACATGTTTGAGCTCGATCATGTCTAGATTATACGGAGATGTATTAGAATTTAATACCTGCCAATGTGGTTGTATATTTTTTGCCAGCTAAAAATATTGATTTTTCGAGATCATTATAATCGCTGTTAGTAATGAAATGCTCGGCAAAAACGTCAACATATTCTATTGGTATTAGGTAAAAATTGGACAAAAAATCTTTTGCATGCAAAAAGCAGAATCGTTCACGACCCCAGCTATGTGTTAAGTAATGAACCACGTTTTTGGTTCAATGCACTCACGAATCTTTATTTATCAAATGCCATGATTATCAATTCATTTGTATTTAAACTCATTATTTGCATCGTGTGCACGATTTCCTTGGACTAAATATGTATCTAGGAATGATTGGCTCTATAATTTTATGGTTGGAGCTTGCTTAATGCATTACGAATGCAGGGTCCTATTTATTAATATGTTGTATCTGTAGCCCACATACAATTTGAAACAGTACATGTGGGTGGGTGCTACTCTATCCGAGCCATTTCATTGGTTCAGGCAGACAATTGCGTGCAGTTCAACGGCCCGCAATTGGGTTCACAACTAATTTTCCGTTTTCCACCATTCTGAGTTGCGTCAGGCCGTCAGGTGCCGCTACCGACAGTACCGAACTACTGACTAAAACTTCACGGACATCGCAGAGAGAACGGTCGTCGGCTCCGTTTCTGTGCAAGTCGCAACGTGTATTTATTTTAAGGAAACTCATGATATTTTTATTATTCTGTGAACTCATTTGTTGAGCTGGCGAAATTACGCACGATCTGGAAATGCAAATTGAATTCAAAGGCAAACCATACCTAATTGTGAAACTTCATGCCCACTATGACATGTGTGTAGTTTGGCAAAGTCAAGAGATGCTAATTGATGTCATCCGTCAAATAATTTTGCAATTCACTTCCAGATCCTGGAACTCATCTCCACACTATTAGTACCGCAGTACCTCGTCACAGAAATTTGAATCAACCTTCTCAGAATAATGTTTCAATGCATTAAGTGCGTCTGGCTCAATATAGTTAAACAATTGTTGGCCGGGTCACCCGATAAAGTAGAAAGAGCCGATAACCGGTGCATTGAGAAAGTACAACACCGCTACTGTGCGATAAGTTTTCAATAGAACGTTGTTTGTGGCCCTAATAGCTGATAAAATTTCTAAGGTTAAGGAACTTGTCTCTATCTGGTTGTGAAAGTGCATCGGCGCAGGCGCAGATGCATTAGAACTGCTTGCGATGCGCTCGCGGCGTTGGGTCCCGTTATTGACCTGACTTTACTAGGTACCCTAGCCAAGTACTTGCTTATATACGCGACGAGTCTAGAATTCTCCCAAGGAATACATAGCGGCGTTCTCAAGGTGGAGCCAATTGCATTTGCAAAACAATCTCTTTCTATGAAATAGGATATTTCTGCAAGTATTTAGTATTCCGTTAGTCTAGAAACGTTTATAGCACAGCAATTGTAGGTTATTGGCGAATGAGTAAACTGTAAACTATTTCCCATTTATTTATACATTTGAACAGGTATGAATTTGTCGGTATTGCTCGTTACGCAATGTTCTCATAATGACGTAAACACTTCAACATTATTCACAGGAAACGTGCCATGCTATGCCGTATGCGGTTTTTTTCCCTTTACTTCTAACTTGGATTAAAGTTTTTTGTTCACTGGTTAGCACTTTTTCTTTAAAGAAAAAGTTGATTTACTAAATGCTGCTAACATATTTCTAAAGCACGTGCCAATTATGTCGAAGGATTTTAAATTAGTGCACCAGTAGTTTTTATTGGTAACCTGTCAGAATTTTTAAACAGGTTGTCGCTTTGGCTACTGTGCAAATGAATTTATTTGACGCCATTAGCTTCAACTTAAGCTATTCTATATTCTTTTTCTTTGATCGATAGAGGATCTCTCTTTCTCGTTTCATATTTATGTACGTTTTCATTGAAGTAGTGTGCATTAGCTTTCTCTTCGAATCATCGGCCTTCACAATCTAACTAGGTACGTAGGTTTACCCGTATGCTATCGGTTATCGCAGAATCTAGGCCGTGTTATCGACTTCTGTAGCTGCACCTGCCACTACTTGCCTACAGTAACACTCCTGGCGTAATTAGTCGTTAGTTACGGGCTGTACACTGATGTGGAACGAATCTCAATCATTTGTTAACCAAATAGGTTTGGGCTGGCAGCTCTTGGCATAGTGTAGATGTGCGCGGGATGTGTTGTGACTGTTCTGAGCTAAATAGATTTTGGTACGGCCTCGTGGTGACTTTCTCTGAGATTTTTTTCTTCACCGATGAAAAACTCAGCTTAGATGTTAATTATAAAAACCAAAATGTGTTTCTTTGTTTCGTAAGTACCCTGGTACCATTAGGTAAAGACAGAGACGTGATAGTACTCCGTTTATTTTAATCACAAATAAGTGGTGGGCTCATTTTCTATGATACACGTATTCCTTTATCTATTTTTGCTATATTGATTCTCTATAAATCTGACTCAAGTGTAGGCGCGTCAAAGCCCACTGTCGCATACCTAGATAAGTTAACATTGTACAAGTTTTTTGTACCAGGTTTTTTTTCAACCTGCTACCGTCTCCTGATAACATACATTCTGGAGTGTATGACACACTTTTAGTGATAGTCGATATTGATAACCACTATCTGGGTGCAGTTTTCTGCGATTTGGCTTTTAGCTTTCATTGAAAATTCTTCAAACCAGGCATTTCTATCGTTATCACCAGTTCGAACATTGGTTCGTTCTTCGGTAATGGCTATGTATCACCAGTATCACTCAATCTTGCGTACAAAACACAAAATTCCCAGCAATTTACTTACAGATAATATTTACTAGAACAATTCCTTTGAGTCGTGGTTACGACTAGAAATTGGGGCCAATTTGTGTCCGTACTCCGTGTCCAGGGCAATTGGATGTGGGCAGACACCACGTAGGTGGAGGCCTTGCAAAAGACTGTTACGCTTAGACAATTAGTTCTATTCTCACCTTTGCAAAATAGACTCTATACCTTTAATAATTCAGCATGGATTCGCGTCCTGGACGGATGTTGACAAATTTGGCGAGGTTCCGAATTAATTATGTCTGTGCCGATGGTCTGTCACGTAGCTAACCAAATATAGTTGCAGCTATAACGTCTTCCACCTTGTATGGAGGTGCCCCAGGAAGGAAGAGGTGTGAGTGAACCCGCGCGTGAGTGAGCTACATGGGAACAATCGATGTTTTTATTCATTACGATACTATTGAAATGCAATTTGGGGACGTGCTTCCGACGGGCGTTTGTTATTTGGGATTGGGAAGTGCATCGACCAGGCTGCGCAAATGTTCTTTGGACGTCAATCAAAGTTGAATATTTGATTTGACTCGATTATTTGTAGCCAGACGTTTAAACGATAAACAGAAGTGTATAGGTAGAATTTTAAATCGATGATTTAAATGCAGTCTGTATAAAACATTTTGACTATAAAAAGCTAGACGTAGCCGTCGTATTTCGTGTCATAATGGCAAATCGTAAATGTACTAATAATTACAATCGGTATCAAAATCAATTTTTATTAATTCGATATGTTATAATTTGTCAATAAAATGTTAAATATATTGTTTATTAACTTTTTTATTTAATTTTCTTCCAATATAAAGTCTCACAATATTGCCAATACAAGAATTTATGGTAATATTATGCAGTTTTTATCTAAAAACATTCACAATTATGTATTTTTAAAACTTGTATAATAACATGCAGGCGTTATAATTGTGGTTATTTAGTGGTTCTAAGGATCACCATGAATCATTGTCGTCAAGTGCATTATATTTGTGTTATGTGAATCACCGTCCATATAAAAAATACCCAAGTAGGTACGGAGTGCAAATTGTATTTTTGGCGATATCCCCCAGGTCGTTCTCGTTTCTAAAGTATCAGTCAAACTCAGCCATGTGTTTTTTTGATGGTATAATTAAAGGTAATTTGGTCATTAGCGTTGTTAGAAATAGTTACATAAAAAAATTAAATATTTTTAATATCTGTTCCATTTCTTGAAATAAAAGATTTATTACTTAGCTACTTTAATTCATTTGAATGTTTTTTGAGTGATACGGCTAGACTAGAGTGAGGTCGTTGATTGATTTATTTTTTGTTTCGAATATTAATATTTTTTACACAAATAGATAGAACATGCAGTATCAACTTTCCTAAAGTTTAATTTATTTCGCGTCTAGAGTTGAAAGCTTCGATTTTTTTCCCGCCAGCAGACGTGACTAAATTAGTATTATTTTCAAACTTTACAAGCAGCAAAAACACGCTTGTTCGGTTTCTGTATAATTAATCAAAAGATTGTTCAACATTATAATTAATTTGCGCGTTGTGCTGTGTTTTTGAAATATTGTCAATTTTGCTAACAACTTCGAAGCGGAACTTTTTTTCTGCGCGTGAGTCACGTGGCACGTGCGCCTGCATATGGCCGGGACAAGTCAGGATATCGTCTGTGGCGACAAAATATAAATTATACAGTCACCTGCTTTTAATATTCCGTTTATAGTTTTGCATGATTTATTTACTCGTATAAGTAGATTTTAATGGCGTCTTTGAACTTTTATTCCACGTTTTTGATTGTTTTAAATAGAGACAATTTTTTGTTAGATATTTGATGCTTTAGCGATGACGCAATTATCATGAAAATGCAATAAAATATTTAGTTAATTACCTACGGGGATTTATGTTTTTTTTTTAAAATAAAACATAACATGTCGCCTTGGTAATCCCCAAAAGCGATGTGGATAGGTGTACATAATAAATAGTACATCCACATTTCGCATGTTTCAGTTTCATGTAGTAGAGGGTGACCCTATTACATGGAACAATCAATTGCCATCAATCGGGCAAAATCAAGCATAAGTAAACCAATATCCATATAACTAATAACTACAAGGCTGAAAATAGCTCCCGTATTACCTCAGTCTTAATGTAGTATTTTGATGATTTTTCCCTATTAGGCACTTCCAAGTAATTAGTCATCTAATTAAACTAAAGGTTTATTTTTGGACTTAAAGGAATTTATCTTTGTGTTATTGTCATAACATTACCTTGTTTTGAAAATAGTAACGCTTTGTTTTGCTATTTAATAGGTATATGTAAAACATTGTTATTAAATGAACAGCAAATAAAAAGTGTGAGTGTTTTCAGTTGGTCCCGGCTGTCATTTTGTAGATCTTTGACAGTCGTTTTATGTAGTCAGGGGCCCAAAAAGGCAACCCGTCTTACCACGGGGTATCGTATTACCCAGCAGTAAGGGGTTGTGGAGGTCAAATATTCACTTGTTCCATGTAAAATACTGGTATTCACCTGCATCCGGTTAGACTGAAAGCCGACTCCAACATAGTTGGGGTAAGGCTAGGCAGATGAAATAAATAGATACATTTTGATGTAAATCAGAGTCACAAGAAATTTAATTTATGAGTAAACCAGAAATTATCGTAATACTAGCTTCTGCCAGCGGCTTCGCCCGCGTGAAGTTTTAAAATTGTCCCATGGGATCTTACTACCGGGATAAAAAGTATCCTATGTGTTAATCCAGGTTATAAACCATCTGTGTGCAAAATTTCGTCCAAATCCGTTCAGTAGTTTTTTCGTGAAAGAGTAACAAACATACATCCATCCTCACAAACTTTCGCATTTATAATATTAGTAGGAAGTAGGATTTGATTAGAGTGATAAACTGACCAAGAAACATTTTCTTTTTTTTCAGCAATACACAGAGGAACAGAAAACCAGCCTACAAAGAAAGCCAGAGGAGATGGCGCAGGCGACAACGGAACAGGGGCACGGGACCAACACGCCTACAACTGCCTCCTTCAGAACGAACTCCTTGGTGCCCAGATAGAGGAAGTCAGAGGTCCCTCAGCTTCATGTGCAGAGGGAACTAAAGCCAGCTTAGGGACGGCTCAGACCCCAAAGTCGTCACAAGCATATCTGCCTGTCTACAGATTTAATGCACAAAGTCACAATGCTGTGGTAAGTTTTTTATTGTTATTGGGGTGAGCAACATTTTCAGAATCTTGCTGCTGTATGGATTGTCTTCTTGTGTTTATTTAGTAAATTGGCTTATTTTGATTTGCCTGCAATTAACACCTGGATAAAGATTTACACGACCTTCACCAATCCTCGTGATAGTGTCATAATTTTGCGCCAGTTCTAACCTTTAAGGAATTCTAAGTTGTCCTGCAATCTGATTTTTTCTTTCTATTTTTTTAATTTTCACAGTTTTCACGGTATCGTCCCTTGTGTCTGATATCCTGTAGCTTTATACCAAATCTTAACTTCAACTGAAGTAATTTTAGCAATGCAACTAGTGTCCTTATATTTTTTACCAACCTTTCTGAAATTTTGTCCGCAAACACCTCAACATCGGTCACCCATCTCACATTTCTTCTAAGACAATTTAAGGTTCATCCTGTCATGCTGATAATGCTTTTGTTTTAAATAGAGATAACGAGATAGCGATAATATTTAGTCGGACACAAGCAAGACATAAAATCTATCTGCATAAGGTAGTACTAGTACTAGCGCTCGCCTTGTGCCAAATAGAGTGTGTTGACGTATTTTAATGCTGATTCTAGTACATGCTGGGCTCGTTTCGATACAAGGAATTTGCTTCACAGCTGGTCACGTGTGTTAAAGTGAAATAGCGTTTTCTGTACATAGAAAAGATGTCATTATTGAGTAAGATTCTCATGGAAACATCATTCTTGGGTCTGGTATTCTATTGTTTCAAATAAATTGCTCACAGACGATTTGGAGAGAAGCCAAAACGCAAGTAACAGGTTATTGACTGAACCAAATCTCAGTTCTAAATTATCTGAAATTGTAAAGTTCTCATACTTATCAGCTTCTACGACGACATTTTTATCTCGATCTTGCTAGTCTAGACTTCCTTGTGTAAAAAAGACTCATGCTGTCTTCGATCAATAAAGGTTGATTGTACATCTAACTGCTGCTACAATTATGATTGTTCTCAATCCCTTTTCTATAAAACTCTATTCAGTTTCTCCTAGACGTGGCGTTTTCAAGGTTCGTCTCAAAATTAGTGATTGTTACAATTGTTCGTTGAGGCGTGAGTTTATTTAATGCGTAACGTAACAAAACGGTCAGTAAGCCGAGAAATGCAGTCTCACGATATTTTCCAATCTACGTCGATGCAATTTATTTTGTTGCCGATCTGGGAAAGAAAGATATTTGGAGCAATAGATCCTCGTCTTCTGCGTAAGAGTTGAATACTTCCGTGGGAAATAGGTCATCTTGGTTGGTTGGAAAATATTCCGTCACTGTACTGTTTATTTTTGTAGTGTTTTAGGATTGGGAGAAGGTACATGATCTGTAGGGTTGACAAAACCATTTGTTAACTTTTTTGTACTAATGAGGCTTGCGTGTTGGCTGCAACTCGCCTGATATGAAGCCATGATGCGGCATAGGCTCCAGCCTATGCCGCATCATGGCTCCAAGACCAGATGGCTGCGTGATCCATCACGCTAGCTCAAAAGAAACCGATTCACTCGAACCTTGAGTAGATCCAGATTATAATGACCAAAGAACAGAGACTTGTCCTGGTATTGGTGTTTTAATTTTAGTTCTGGCTTCATTACTAGAGCGTGGTTAAAAAAGTGTGTAGTTCTATTGACAAATCTGTAAAAGAAAAAGCATATGACAACATTAATTAAATATAAATAACGTTGTGTTGTCTACGTAGCATCATTTGGATTCCTTTACCCAATGCCATCGGAAACGTTGTTTCGTATTACTCCTGCCATTACCTTCGCGAAAAGCGAATAACAATAAAATCTCCGTGCAGTAAACTCAGGTCTCACATCAAATGCGTTACAATATAAAAAATATGCATGTCTAATTAGTATATTTTATCGATATGCGATATGTCTGCATGTTTCGCCTGTGTCTAATGGCTTCAAAATTTTTATTCGCCAATAAAACGCGTTTTTGCAAAAATGTAAGCGTAATTGGTAATTCGCTTTGTTTTTTGTGCAGTTTATGGTTATCCTTTGTTTATCTGGCTACCCATCTAGATATTTCCCAGGCAGGAATTAAACCATGGCTAACCAGCTTGAATACTGTGTCCATCAAGACATGAACAATACTCTTGCATCGAGTATTTTTTGTGTTCATGTAAAAAATGACTAAAAACTTTTCTCTTCATAAAATTAGCTTGATTATTGTGTTAAAAAAGAAATATGTGGTGAGGTCTGATTGCCTGAATTGAGCCTTTTATGTCCTGACAATATTTATGGACACGTCACTGTGATGTATTTGAACATTCGTGATTCGATGAGTTATTTAGACGGCGATTGGCGTATTGTCAAAATGCATTTGGTTTATTGCACAATAAACTTAAGTTCTTAATTTGATTTTGTATTTATTGGCTTTTTACGGCGTCATTTGAGCAGGATATTCTTGATTGGATGATGACAAAAAAGTTGTGGGTTATCGGAAAGTCTCCTGTAGTTACTGACAGTCTTCTTTAGAAAATAAAAGACAAACCATATTAACGTTCATGGAAGGTGTCAAACATGAGACAAATATTCATGAATGTCACATAAAAACCTACATCTCACGAGCTTTGGAACAGTTATTACACTTATTACACTTAAACAAGTTTAAAAACCCCCATACCACCCTGAAAAATTACACTTAACTAAATACACATAATTGTTCTGACCCGAACATTTAACCCCCCGCCTGCGCTAAATTAAATTTGGCCAATATCTGCTCGTAATGTCACCTAAAGTACCCATCTAATGTGAGCCAAACAGTGTTGTGACAGTATCTTCAGCAAAAAGTACCGATTTTAAATAAAAAACTTATTAAAAGTCGGCAGACATCGATTTTTATTATAGGGTTAAGTGACGTTGTATCGCCGCTAAGTCGGATGGAATTCTCGTAATGTTACAAAAACGTACGAATCGATACTTTAAAGAATGTGTTTTTATTGGTTTCAATCGATTTTTGCTCGAATTTCATATAATATCAATAAGATACAATCGCATTAGCGACCAGGGGTTTATGTGTTCCGCGATTCGAGATATCGAGATTTTCGGTTTTGATTGCAAGCGGTGAAGACCGTTTCCGATCCACGTGGAAGTGATAGTGATAAGATAACAGAATGGAAATGGTAAATAACCATAAAAATAATCTATAGACTTTCAACAAACA
The DNA here is from genome assembly GCA_916618015.1 of Xestia c-nigrum. Lineage (NCBI taxonomy): Eukaryota > Metazoa > Arthropoda > Insecta > Lepidoptera > Noctuidae > Xestia > Xestia c-nigrum. Next base: position 23,799,182 of record OU745246.1, read on the forward strand.
ATAAAACCATCGCACTAATGTTATAAATGCGAAAGTATGTGAGGATGAATGGATAGATGGATGTTTGTTACTCTTTCACGCGAAAACTTCTGAACGGATTTTGATAAAATTTAGCTCGAAAGATAATTTATATCCTTTTTTTCTGATGGGAAATCGTCTAATGACTCCTCCCACTCTGGGTAAGCGGGAGGGAGTGTCTGACTTTTATTGATTAAAACCCATCCATGTTCCTTCCTCGCCCTTTGTTCCGAGGTCACAGTATCTCTTTCGAACAGTCCCGAATTATCTCTATCTATAATTGATATCCTGGATTAACACATAGGATACTATTTGTCCCGGTAGCATGATCTCCACGTGGGCGAAACCGCAGCCATAAGTAAAGAATCTATGTCCCTCAAACTCCATGGAGAGCTCATTCACTAAAAACGGATAGTCTGATGGATGCTGTTAAAATGAAAGTAAGAAAGAAAGAAACATGTATTAGCCCGCCAAGATAAAATACACAAAAACAAAGATGTTCAAATAACATTATAAAAAGTAAAGAGAAATAAATTGGTCCTGTACGAGGCCAAAAGGCTTCTATCTCAGCATGGTGCTGTGACATTTAAAAGAGAGGTCACAGCGCTGATATTCTGATAGGGCAAAAGGATAGGGCTAAAAGGATAGTCATGATTGTGATTGAAGCTTCCAATCAGTTCAAGCAGTTTCACTTCCTCGTTTTATATTAATATCTATCTGCCTTGAGTTCTCAATAGGCAACAAGATCTACTCAATTGATAGCTGGAATCCGGTTTCGCTAGCCTTTCTAGCTTAGAAAATGACTATAGGGTTAGCATTTAAAAATACTTAACTATAATTATTGCTAAAATGGGACATTTTAATTTCAATTGGATTTTTGAAGGCACGGTTGGCGCAGTGACTGGCTGCTGCACCGCGTTTCGCGGGTTCGAAAAAATATTTGAATGGCCCACAGGTACTTGTTCCTGACTCCGTGTTCACAAACGTTCGACTCCGATTAGGCAACTCGTATATCTGTCTTCTTCTGGCATTACGAAAACCACCGAGATAGACATACGACTTCCCGAATCGGAAGGGAATCGAAGCGTTGTGAATACGGAGGCTGGTCTATCTGTTTGTGAGTTTATAATGTTTGTAAAACGCATCCACGATACAGGAAAATTTCAGTGTCAGGCAAGGTTAAAAAAATCTTTATCTACCCAAATATCATAAACCCTCTCTAATGCGTTCAAAAACCATAGGCAATGACCAGCATTACCAACCAGCAGAAATAAACGGAACTGTAATGAACTCATAACCTACTGAAAACAGTAGGTTATGAGTTTAAATTTGGAACAGGTGTCAAATTCAAGTGAGTGTGCTATTCTAGTACCTACCTACATTAAATCAGATATCGATACGAAACCCCAATTCAGTATGATTTTAATTATAAATCGCACGACATTTTGATCTCGAGTGACACAAGAATAGTGACTTTGTTCGTTTGCCTATGATTAAAAAAAAATGACAGATATCCGAAACACCGCCATTTCCAGCTGTCATTTGTTCGTTAGCTTTTTATTTCCAGTAATCCAGTTACGAGTAGACAAATTTTCTGATAAGTTCTTTATTTCTGTTGAAAATGAGTGATAGTGACTCGGAAATTGACATGACCACTCCGCCAGATATCGTAAACGCAGCGACGAAGGCAACTAATAACCTGTTACCACAAAAATCAAGGGCCAAGTAACAATGCTGGTCATTTCCCTATGGTTCCTGAACCCATCATAGAGCCCTTATGATATTTGGGTAGATAAAGTAGTGTATGCAACTATACATAATTAGGCATTACAACACTCGTGTGATGCTATTAAGAAACTCGCCTTCGGCTCGTTTCCTAAACCCGCACTCGTGTTGTAATGCCCTTCATTATGCACAGTCGCATAAACTACTATTAATTTTCAGTACGTTTTCATTTCAATTTTTTTCATATCTTTGCAAGGATTTAGTCGAAAAGTCCGCAAGTCCGCAAAACTAAACTATTCGTTGTCGTAAGAACGTAAATGTAGCTTAGTTAAACGAAATGTTTAGTAACTGTAAACTAAGGGCCACTTGCACCCGACCAATCTAAACTAAACGTTTAACGTTAAACGAGTTTAAAAACATCGATCTGTTCCTGTAAGTTGTTTGAAGATCATAGAGACAAAATTATGCTTATGAATAAAACCGCTTTAACCACGTTTAGCGTTTCATGGTGCAAGTTGGCTTAAATCAATGTGCACACTCATTACTTTTCAAAACTATTGATCCGTTAATGATTGATTGACGTTTGATGATGGACTTTTGAAAACCCCAAAGTCTCGAGACTCTTCAATACAATGTGTCTAAATCAAATGCTTTCAAGTTTTTGTAAAGAAAAAAGGTGTTAAAACATTATTTAGAAACTGTTTTGATGTGTCATGTATAATTTTATGAGTGTTAATTATAAAATTATAGAGTCTTATTATTTGATTCACCATCAGTAATTTGAAGAAGGATATAATATTAGCTACTGTTGTACGTATCTGATGTACTGACAAACAAATCGCTGAATCGAAGCGGCGTTGTTTGTAACAAGACGCCCGTATCGAATGTCATGCCATTCTTGTAAGGTTTGTGACATGGTGTACTCGGCCGCACTACTCATGCACTTGCTTATTCTAAACCAATGTTATAAAAAGGAAAGATTTGTATTTTTGTATGTTACGAATAAACAAAAGCTACGGGACTGATTTGAAAAAATATTGGGGGAAAATGTCCATGAAACAAAAAATGCCCATGGGAAAACATCTATCACCTAAATTATCAATTGGTCACCAAATTTAGTAAATTGAGCACTAAACTTTAATGAGGTGTTTGATGACAAATTAGTTTTGCCTAGGCCGACTTGGGGCACGAATAGATTAGGTTAGAAGGGTATGTGAATGGGTATGCCATACCCTTCGTGGCTATTTTTTTTATAAATCATTCAGAAGTAGGACCCCGCTTCGACTCAGATGCAAGAGCATAACGGTTCAATTTCTGGTGGTCATTAAGTAAAAAAAATACCAAAATTTTTAGTTCTATTTTCACGATAAAATGGGGATTAATTTTGGTGATCGTTTACTAATTTTTGCAATCAAAAGTGATTTTTTTGCTGTTACATTTAGCTAAATCTGGTGGTTCGTTAATTGTATGCCAAAATTACTTCAGCAATGGATAGCTAAATTATCAGCGAGTAACATAGGCTATATTTTATCCCCGTACTCCCACGGGAACGGGAACTATGCGGGTGAAACCGCGTGACGTCCGCTAGTTGTGTTGTGTTGTTGTTGTTGTTTTTTGGTATGTTGTGTTCACTTGCGGCATAAGCCAAATAAATATCTTTTCTTTCTTTCTTTTCTTTCAAAATATGTAGTCAGCGAGTATCTATACTAACATTATAAAGCAGAAGAGTTTGTTTGTTTGAACGCGCTAATCTCAGAATTATTACTCTATCTATCTAGGACTATCCAACGCAAAAAGATTTTTGCGTTGGATAGTCCATTTATCGAGAAAGGCTATAGGCTATATAACATCACGCTATGACCAATAGGAGCGGAGCAGCAATAATAAATGTTGCAAGCGGGAAAAAGATTCCGTTGAGCAGACGAGGCGTTGCGATATCCAAACTTCACGCGAACGAAGTCGCGGGCAGAAACTAGTCAGAAATAATATGTGTGGTTCAGTCTAAGGGTGTGGTATAGATTATAATCTTTATAGCTTGATATACTTATATCAATCTCAACAACTTTTTCTGAAAAACTGAAAAGTAATCAGCTAGATTACACAACACAACTGTACTGCTCGACCCATATAAATATGGAATAGCTGATATTTTTTCAGCGATTACGATGTTGGTCCCATATCCATTGAAGTATGACCCTTTCCGTTATTTTTTTGGAATACTAGTTCACGTCACGCGGTTTTAGTTCCCGTGGGAGGTGAGGGTGAGGTTAAAATAATATATGTTATGCCTATGTTGCTCAGTAAAGACGTGGCTTCCTAATGGTAAAATAATTTTTAAAATTGGTCGAGTAGTTTTAGAGTTAAATCGTAACACACAAACATACAAAAATCATTTCTTTCCTCTTTCTAATATTAGTTTAGATTTTAACCATTCCTCATTGTAAACTAACATCTGCCATCGGCTTCGCCCTCGTAAAGTTTGATAATTTTCCCGTGCGATCTTACTACCGGGGCAAAAAATAGGTATCCTAGTGTAGTGTAATAGGTGTTAGTCCAGGTTATAAACTATCTGTGTGCAAAATTTTATCCGAATCCGTTTAGTAGTTTTTGCGTGAAAAAGTAACAAACATCAATACATCCATACTCACAAACTCTTGCATTTATAATATTCGTAGGATTAGTAGGATACGTTTCTTTTAACTGTGGTACAGCTTGAATTTGTCTGTTAGATTGTACATGTTTTCTCAAATAAATAAATAAATAATTAATGTGGTCCTGAATGTCCTGAATTTCTGACGACATCCTTAAATATGACCACACATTTATGATACACGCTGTATGTGTTATATGATAATGATATAATATGTATTCCTATTGCCATACAAGAATATTGTTATTGAATCTGAAGAATCCACAAAAAAGTACTGCACTTTAATCTTTGACTCGACAAGTGTTGTCCATTTTTTTGCTCCCAGTAATATTAATTAGTTTTATTCATCTACTCGTGAATTCTTTCATGCTGTTTTTCAACTTCTAACATGCTTACTGCTATTTATTACAAATAAAAATGAGTACTTCAGATTTTTTTCTAATGCCTAACAAAATAAAATGAGTGATGGACAGGTTGCTGATAAATGCAATAAGTACACTTTTTTTCTGTTTTTATTTTTTCTTATGGGGTTTTAAGACGTTTTGTTTTCGGATGAAAAATCATCAAATAACTTCTCCCACTCTGGGCAGAGCGGGAGGGAGTGTCAGACTTTTACTGACTAAAACCCATCCATGTTCCTTCCTCGCCCTTTATGTTCCGGGGCCGCGGTATCTCTTTCAAACAGTCCCCCCGGCATTTGCGTAGTAACAGAAAGGTGAAAGTGCTCAGCATAATGTTGCCTGAAAAAGTTAGTGCGCAAGCGCAGCGCTTTGTGTGTCAATTATCACAAAATGGACGTTTAGCGTATGAGTGACAACGAGGATATGCTAATCAGCACAGCACCCAAGTTTTTGCACATTTTTTATTCTCTTTCTACCATGTAAATGATATTTAGTAACTTTTTAAATATTTATCCTTCTGCATCGTTTTTACCGGCCATTACATTAGCGATACAATGCCATTGTTTTTTTTGTGTGTGCAACTATTTTTGTTTTTGTCCAATCATTGGTCTGTTGCCTGTCTGACATCACTCAGTGACAACGACCCAAAATAATAATTTATTGAAATTTAACAACCAGACGTTAAATGGTGTTTTGTAGACACATTTAGTTTTTGGTGTCATTTAGATAAATATGGCATTAAAAGAAAATTAATGTTTCCTAAGCGACGCATTAACGTTGGCAAGTCACAACAAACCTCTTTATATGGAAATAGGAGCTAATTCACTGTGACGTGTCATATTCGCGACAAATGCAGGCTGGTTTGATGTCGACAGAATGCAGGTCTTTGTTATATCAATATATCACCGTGATTTGAATAGAAATGACAATATTAAGAATTTATTAAAGTCCAAACAATTGCAAGCTGTCAAACTTCTCGATTTATCTATAGCATAACTTACACAGATAACGAAGACTGCATGTTAGTTCAGGTTGTCAAGACGGTCCGTGCCGCAGCAAAAAACCCAGCATCGCATTAAAAAAACTCTCATTCCACGTTTTGCTAAATAAACAATTTCTATTAAGCTATCTTAATCCAACAGAAAAAAAAGGAATCGTGTAAACAGTTTTTATCCTCGTGCATTAGTAGCTTGTCAGTTCGTACGGAGTGATGATGGTCATGCACGACCCGGTTGCTGCGCGCGCAACCCCGCTGTCAACAGGTCGGATTAAAAAAAAAGAAACGTCAGAAATACTTTTTGGTATAAAATGGAGTCAGTAAATTCTATTTTATTGCAGACTAGCTGTACCCGGCATGCGTTGCAATGCATTTTTTCCTACCTACCTACTACCTACCTACCTACCTGTCTACTTCTCACCGTTTAAACCTTCCCTGGACTACGACAAACATTTTAAAACCAAAATCAGCTCAATCGGCCCAGCCGTTCTCGAGTTTTAATCAGACTAACGAACAACAATTCATTTTTATTTATATAGATTATTGCTTTTTCGTGACAAAACGGACAAGTGGGTTTTTTATTTGATTAAGTCAACAAAATTAAATATTCATCGTGTGAATTCGTCAGGCACCGTGCACAATCGTGCATCTTATTAGTGAAGTTCGGCGTTCTTCAAAATCTGCACGTGGACTAAATCGAAACAACTTAATGCCCATTCAGTAAAAGGAAAAAATATTGTCTATGTTAGCCATACATCACAGAAAAACACATTAAAACCTCGCATAAAATTCTAAATCAGTCTGGTGGTACCCACCCACTGTATTATCCTTGCATTATGCACTGAATACAAATGTCGTATATAAAAAATGCATTGTTATTTCGATTCAATTCTTGATGCGTCCCCATATAAATTTTTGCCGCTCTGCACACGTTGAATTTGGTGAAGACGGCGAATAACAAATAAGCTCTTTAAAAATTCAAGCTTGTCAGTCTTAGCTAATGCCTATTTGCAATGTTGATTGTCATGCATGACTTAAAAATGTGGGAAAGCTTTTGCTTTGTTCCACAATTTTAGTAAAAGATTTGATGCATCATTAAACTACGAGACTTTTGCGTAAGTCAACTTATTCAAGCATATTTTGCAAGTGATCTTCAGCTAGCCTAAAAGTCAAATGTGCAGATATCATCGCATACCAAAGTCTCGGCAATAATTTTCATGCCTTGTTACGTTTCTTGAGAAGTTATTTTCGATGGAACTAGAAATTTCACACTCATCTATAAATGCTAGATCACGAATGGTATCGTTACACGCGATTTAGGATTCCTGTGACTATATTTTGCAACAATATGCCAAAGTTTTGAAACTAATATATTAGAGTGTGTCGTTATTGCGTTTCGGTCTGTAATTTTATGGCGTCTAATTCCATCTTTGAGTTCCCAGGTGTAACAATTTTGAGGATAGACAATAAAAATGGCAATCGATTGTTTCTGTAGCAAACCTAAATTGATTTGTTTTTAGTGTGCATATCATTGCTGACTAGATAGTCTTGGGATCTGGTCTGGGAAGACAAGTATTTAATTCGTTTTACAGTCCATAAAAATAAACACAGATTCTGATGCATCCATCATTTCTTTAAAAAAACGATGATCTTCCGTCATTATATTCCAACACCACTGCTGAACCTGTCGTCGAGTCACGACTTCGGAAAGCTAAACGTTTTTGTTTCTAATCGTGAGGATAAATAAAATTTTATTTTAGTGTCATGTTTTCACTACAAACATTTAAAGTGTATTCTAACGCGACTTTTGTAGAAACAGGAAGATTTCGATTGTTAGGTTACCAGCTACATCATAATACTGACCAGTAGTCAATAAAACAATAAATGGAAATGTAATGACGCACGACCTCCCTAACCACATTTGACATGCCTTGATAATGCCTAATTAATATAAATAAATAAGTTTCTTCAAAATAAATCAACTATAATTGAGTGCTTGGTGGCTATTAGAGTAGAGGAAGACCAAAAACGTGAGGGAAGAAACATTATATGGACTGTGTGAAAGATGATAGAGCTAGAAAGTGGTGATTCCTGAGACGATGAATAATAGAGAACTATGGAAGAAGACATACCTACAGCACCGAGCCTAAATATAGGGATAAGGGCAGGAAGTTCTGCAGATAATTAAGTTTTCCGCCGCTGATTCATCAGAACAGAAATGTACTTAATCAATCACACACACTGATCTAAATCGCGCGCCTACTTCAATGGCGATTGCAATTATATCGGAACAATCGATATGCTAGGTGATTCACAGGCGCGACTAATCGCAAGTCGCAAGCTCTTCTTAACATCTTATGCTTTTTGTTACTCAGTCCTTGAACGGCTAGATAAAAGTCTAGACACTTTGCAATTTACAGATTTTGCGCTTGTGCATTTCAATGATGCGTGTGATACTAGGGTTCATCGATCCGATAGTATCACCACAACTTTTTTCTGTCATCAGAATGTCTTTAGACACGTCCAAAAATTCCAACGTACAAAGCTCAGGCACATGTCGTGACGTATTTTTGCAGCAATGCAAAAAGTAGCTGCGGTTCGAATCGGCTTTTGATAGCAACAAATCAACAAAAAATAGAAATGTTATTAATTCTATCACTTCACGCTAAAAATAATCGATTCGTCTATCCTGGTTGCTAAGAAAGATTATTTTTCGAAATGATAAGTTTGAATTAAACACGGTCACGGAAGTAGCCAATATAAATATTAAACTCCTATAAAGTGAAGTTTCGAAAATAATCCACTCCTCGCTATTATTTAGTAATAAAAACTAATGTGAAATCAATTAGCTTGAGCCGCACGATTGCTGCACGCCAGTAATTATTTAAAACGCTCAGATACATTAGAGTTAGTATTTGCAAAGTAATAGTTTAAAATGGTCAGCTATAAAAACATTTCTAAGTAATACACCACGAGGATTGCGTATTTGCTCATCAAATCGTTATTATAAAGTTTTTTCAACAGAGACAAGTCTGATTAGATACAAACTTTGGTCTAGACTTGAGGTCATTGGCAGGGGATGAATCGTAAGTTTTGTTATGCCAGTTTGTATGAATGCATTTTTTTCTTTTAATTTTTTATCCAACTGCATGAAATCGATTTCTTTGTACTTGTTTTTGGACACACGTCGGTCGGCTGCCGTAGTGTTGTTACAATCTAGATCATGTCTTAGATTGTCCTCCCGAATTGCTGCACAGTCACGTTTCGGGATCATTGTGTGGGTGCTCTTTTAATTTTCGAGACATCTCGATACGAATTTCTCGTTAATTATATCAGAATTATTTTTTATGATCAACGCGGAGATATAGATACTGGCAACCTTGAATCCGAGTTGGTTGCCGGCACCTACGTGCCCATTTTTTTGTCATCGAGCATTGATACGAAAGCACTGATTGACACTAACAACATGCTAATCATAATGCAGATGTTCAAATAGTTATCTGATACGGTACAAGTTTAGTTTCCAAATGCGACAGCATTGATGACTGACACATCACACGACTCAAACGATGTATCATTACAATAGAATGTGATGCGGCCATCATTGGCTCGCTAGGTATTGTGTATTATGTTCGGTCTATGCCTAGGTTTTAGGTACTCGTTTGCTGCTATTGTTAGTTGAGCAGCAACGAGAAAAAATAACATCGTATCCTTTAGATAAAAGATTAAATTGCTGCAGAAAAATAAATTTAATAACTGCCTCAATTCGAGAGTTATAAAACTACAAAAAACAGTCTTTATATTCTCAAATAACATGTTTTGCATTATTCTAAAAGAAGCAGTTTGTCGTCCGGCTAATGGTGCGCAGGCGCGCAAGCGGCTCCCGTGCCCTCATCAGCCATTGAACCGGTCACCAGAAGTGGGCATCCGTGTTCGCTCACTGGTTTGTTTACAGAAACAACAAAGTCTACTGGTACCTACGCGAGGGAATTTCGCGTGAGGCCTCTACTTGGCCTTAATTTTTTCCAAACTACATATTGACATAAGGACTTGAATAAACAGAGGCTTTTTGCGATCGAGGCCCGGTAGGGTTACTAGTGTTGACAGTGCTAAATCAATCGATCCAACGATGAGTTTCTTGAGATCCATGGTATCTGTTTAATGAGTCTATTTATGAACCGACTCGGAGATGTGCTGCCGACGAACTCCTGTGCGTTTATTTCCATCTGGGGATTACTCACTATCCCGACATTAACCTGATTGGTTCCGTAGTTATAAATATGTAACTAAAATAGACCGTTTCTGTTCAACGGTTAGAGAAATAGTGTCTTTGAACCTTCGTTGCAACCGTGAAAATAGAAAAGAAATGCTGGCAGGCTGTTGTCGTAACCGCACCGGAGCTTTGGCGGTTTTTTATTCGCATTCTTGGTGCACTTGATGAGCCGAGCTGAGATTACGCAACATCGGGAAACAAAGAGTTAATCGTCTTTCTATGAGAGTTCTTTGTCAGTGTTAGGCTTGAAAAAATCAGAAAGTCTTGTTATAATTGTTGAAAAAAATACATCAAACGTTTTACGGCCGGATTTCTCAGTCAGGTTTCTGTATCGAAAGCTTAGTTCCGTGTTTTTAATTTGTATTCTCCTCGTATTATTTAGTGTTCGCTGAAAATCTACACATTCGTCTTGCTTCTGCAGTGGTTCATTTTGTTTTATTGCAGTGCGTACGACGTGACCCGCCTACGGAACTGCCACAGGTCACAATTGTACTTCATTTATAGAACCAATCAATCTGCTATCTGCGATCTAGTCACTGCTGGATTTCTAGCTTTTTATGCGTCTGATGTCTGAGGTTAATAAACTTGCGTTTCTGATTGCTCATTCATCTTACATCATTGTGGTTTAGGCTAGATTGAAAATTTTCATTTACCTGTATACCCGGCTCCTGTATCATTAGTATCTAATACAATTTAGTTTCGCTCGCCTAGATTAGTGTTCATATCTGGTTTTTTCAATCTTTGATTAGACGCTGCGCTTTTTGCAGTTACAATTCGATTAGCTTCATCGATGTTATGTCTTATGATCTTTAGCTAGACCAGACAGACGTCTATTGTGGACAATTGTGCGGCCCATTGTTACGAGGTTTTTGTCTGTTTGCTTTGAATAAGCCAATTGTGGATCGAGGAAGTGGACGATTTGAGATCACCAAGTTGCTTACAAAGCGAACCAACTCACGCTACCTAAAATTTTCTCGCCGTTATAATTACTTAACGTTCCTTAGTTAGTCGGCCGTTGGTGCGAGAAGGATGTTAAGTACACTTTAAATATTTTTTATACCACATTAAGTAGCCTCTTGAGGTGTTGTTGACTTACAAAACATGTAGCTTAGGTAGTTAAGTAAACGTCTATCTATTATGGTATGACGTGACCACTGGTATCGCCGACAATTTGGTGGTTGATTGCGTAAAAAATACCAGTAATTCGCGTAATCAAAACGGCATTAGTGAGCCGAAGTTGTTAAAAAACGTTTGGTCTTTGTGTTTTAGAAGGTACCTCTAATGTTTCAATACTTAGTCACGCACTATTTGAATTGTAGGTAATGATTGCCGTTACTCGATCTTCATAAGAGGCTTCCATTAACCTAATCAAAGTACAATTGATTCAAAGAGATTGATCTTTGTAAACTTCGATTTTCCTTCTGTCAATAGTGAAGACATTAGTTAATTTGTTCAATTCTGGATTTATTATCAACAAAAAACGAATTCGACCGCATTTTCAACACTGAATTTGTAAGCTTCTGAAATAGAACCGTTTGTGTGTTACATTTATTAACAGTGCAGTGGGTACATCTGGTAACTGCGTTAGGAGTTGATGCGTCGGTAGCGAGGTCGTTGGTACACGATTACTATCTAACATGCAGTCTAGTCTAGACCAAACGTGATGTCAACGCAGAAAGTCTAAAAATACTCTATCTTTTCCCATGCCACTCGCATCGCACTCATATCATGCTAGCAACTAGAAGGTAGCATTGCTACTTTTCATATCATCATTTCGAATCACAGCTGACACACCTGTTTTTATTGAATAAGTATCATGAAACCTGTTGCAACTTGCTGCAGAAGATTTACGTCTTATTTAATACGATTATGCATCTAATTTGGAACACCAAGGTCATTATGTCGATGACCATTCGGGGGCGGGGCATCTAGTAAGTCAATATCTCCTTAAGTGGCACTTGCGAATTAATCATCGTGCATGTCTCGATGCACTTTCAATCTTACTCCAACTGTTCCGTTAGTATTTTTGATTCATTCATGATTCAGCCACATGTGAAAAGATTTGTTGTCTTAGCTCTGCTGCTATTCTCGTACATCATTGATTGAAAACCAAAATCGAGGCGACACAACGGTGTCGTATGCGTTATCTCGTAGTATTACATGTAAATCTTCCCTTTATCAGCGATTTATTGGGTGCGCTTGACTTTAAACATTCATGTTTATTGTCCCTGTACGTGTTTGTACACCTTATGTTTTTCGTTGACGTAGGCGTCACAGCCCAGTTGTGTTCCCATCTGAATTACATTACAGTAAAATGTCCGAAGTGGTCGCGACACATCCTTTTGTTGTTGTTTCCTTTAACTTAAATATAGCTGCGTATGCGCCCGAGAAACTACCAATATGTTCCACCCACACGGCCAAATTCTATGCTGCAACAATAAAAGGATTATTATCAGCCCCAAAAATACACATATGGTAATGGCGACCCACGTTATGTCTCAGGAAATTTGAGTCTCTTTATGAAGGTGTTATTCATCTAGATTACTCAAGAGTCCGTAATAAAAGCGGGTTCACGGACACTGAACTGCCGTGAGTTTAACGAAATTCTGCACTTTTTTGCAGTAGAATACTTAGAATTTCACGCGACGTTTGTCGGTGCGAAAATTCACATTAAAAATGTCAACATACTTGTCATTTCAGACGGCAATAAACAAAATAAATGCAAGTTTTATATCTCTGTAAATAATTGTTCCTCTCAAACAGACGGTCTTGACGAATTACTGTGTTTGCTATTATAAGTGTAAGCGTAGATACGTAGCGATATTAATCTTGAGCGTTCGTTATGTTCGATAGACGAATGGTAGCAGTGGCAGATATATCATCAGGTGTTTCTAATTCCGGTCGTCAATAAGTCCAATCAAAATGCGCTGTATAGGAATTATTCTAATGATTAATTGAAAGCGTGCAGTAAAAAAATCGCTGACAAATCGAGACGCTAGCAGACAGATACACGTTAAGTTTATTGCGTTTTTTTTTCAGCGTCTTTTTATTCGCCCGTTTCTGACAAAAGCTTTGGGTGGGCGAACTTTCAAGGCCTGTGTTATGCTTCAGGAGGTTGCAATTTGTTTCCTTGTAAGAGCTTTAACTTTTTCGTGAACTCTATCCTAATCGGCTCGTTTATCTACATTTCCAGACGGCCCAAAAGCAGTTTTGCATAAACCAATTTGAATATTTTTGCATTCGAGTCTAGATTTACAGAGACTTTTAAAATAGTCGTAATAAAGTCTAGGTTTTTTATTGTTAGGTCATAAGCTTTTTTTGCGAGTTCGCGTCATGCTTAATTTACAGATCTTTTACCTCTCGTGGCGATTGTTTCGTGTGCATGCGTCTTGTATTTTATTATTTTTTTTGTGTAGATTAGGATTCATCAAAATATATTGTTTGCCACTAGCATGTAGTGTTGAAATTAGCAGATTCAATTTGTCAATAGTTTTTGTATAATCATCATCATCATCTATAGTGCTCGCATGTTTCTGTTTTACGACTGTTGTATAGCTAATGACTGCAGCAACATTTATAACTTTAACACCGTCTAATATTTTTATTCTTTTGACAAATATGTTCTTTTTACTTTATGTTCTTTGGCCAAGTTTAGTTGGCAGTTTAATTATTATTTAACTTGAAATGACTTGTAATTTTTTTGAGGGTTTCTACAGAAATCTTTATCTATTGTTGCTGTAGTCAGATCTGTAATGAGTTTTTTTACAACTTTTGTAATGAGATTGTCAAGATAGACAGCTTTTCGTAATGGCTGTTTATTGACTACCGTTCATTGTAATGTTGATACCACCTCATAAAAACTTTATCTATATTTAGTTATTATTGCTTGGAATCAAACTTGTTATTAGAAAACGATTATTATAATTATTAACTACGTTAGATGTTGCATCTTTTCGTAAATTTACTCAGTTTTTATGTCTAGCTCTGTTTTTTTAGTTTTCGGAATATAATTCCACATGGTTTTAATGAACAGGTTTTGCTACATGGAATTGCTCATTTATTCGTATATTAAAAGTTGCAAGTACTTGTAAGCGTATTTTATTTTAGTCGTTCTGGGAATTAGCTAACAGTGTGTTTTTACGGCTGTTTGACGTTATTATATATTTTGCTTAAATGAGAAAGCTCTGCGACCATTATCCGTCTTTATTAATTTTCTTGCAAATAATAAGGAAAATGGAGGATTTATGTTACTTTAAACTATAACTTTAAATGGCTGCGTAATTTCTTCCACCGTTTAAACCTTCTTCTCTTTTACAGGAGAACATAGACCCATCACCATACAGCCTGTCCCCAATATCAGCAAAGTCGGAGAAGCTTCTGCGATCACCCAGGAAGGCTACGCGGAAGATATCGAGGATCCCATTCAAGGTGTTGGATGCGCCTGAGCTGCAGGACGACTTCTACCTCAACCTGGTGGATTGGTCTGCGCAGAATGTGCTCAGTGTGGGGCTAGGAAGCTGCGTTTATTTGTGGAGTGCTTGTACTAGTCAGGTGAGGAGAGAATTTAATTCTAGAACTTTTGAGATTGAAACTAGCAATATCATATGATTGCACAGCTAGATCGAATATAGAGGGGGAATAGATAGGGGCTCCTGAAAAAACCTCTTGGTTTGATTAAAATTGCGCCGAGGTAGCCCAAACATGTTTCAGCGATGGTCAAGCGCAGATCGTAGTGTCGTTCGGCCCGAGCCGAATAAGTATAGCAATTGCTTCAGGTCAGCTTTGTTCATAAAAAAAAATACTGGTGACTCGGAACAAATGTGTAGCACTGCTGAATTGCTGATAGGTACAGGTGCAACCAGATTGCGGTCGATCGAACTCGGCCTGTCGATATTGATCGCTTCGAATAATGTCACCACATTATTAGGTATCATATGTCACGAATTTTACGATGGCAATGTCATCGACTGACCACTGTAGGTAGGTAGTGTAGGTGGCATTAAAAGAAAAATCATTTTAGAAATTTATAAAACTGAGAAATACTTGGTGTCGAGAATATTAGCGATATTTGCGTTTTAGGCTAATATTTGCGTTTTGGGAGACCTATGTCTAGTTTTGTTATGTGTGTGTAGACTGCAATTGGTTTAAAAACTAATGATGAAGAAGTAAAGTTTGGACTATCGCAAAAAAATTAAAAGCTTCTCGGGAATTTGTAAAGCAAAGCACGGCAAACTCATTAATGCCAATCATTTGGTATTTATAAGGAAAATATACCTCTAACATGAAAATAAAACATTCACGTAGGTACTTACTAAAGAGACGTGTTTTTGATTGCATGCAGCAAACATATAATCAAATGCGCGTGTTTTACTAGATTCAAGATACGAATGCCCATGAACCTCGCGGCGTTTCCCTGTAGGTTGATGCCTCCGTTGTGCAGTACCCTAACTGCCTCATTTGTTACCTTATTCAGTAATTCTAAAGGGCTTATTGGTTCGTGTACAAGATTTCTCGGTTACGCTTCTACTCGTATCGGTCTATCTTGGGCTCAGTAACATAGAGCCATAAGAAAATGGAGTACGACACGAACCACATTCATGAAATTTTCTTTGCTTGTCAACCTCAATCCTTGCGCTATTCTCTACCCTTTAAAGCTACCGTGTAGGTAGCTCGACTGATTGACTTTTTGGTCATGTCTGATAGAAATTGCTGGCTGGAAAGAAAAGGCCTTTACCCAGCAGTAACATGCAAAATATTACCTACACAGACTGCAAAGCAAACCTAACTTTATTTTTATCATGCCATGCATATTTGCACTCTTGACGACTTAATTTTTTAGTGCTCCTTAAAACTACTTACCAAGGCATTAACCCGTATTGTGTGCAAATATTTGGCGTCCATTTCCCGCGGTGTTAGCAACTATCTGATGTTTGCCAGGTGACGCGGCTTTGCGACCTGTCCTCCGAAGGCAATGCAGTGACGTCAGTCGCGTGGAGTGAACGGGGGCATTTGGTCGCTGTTGGGACACAGAAGGGACATATCAGCGTTTGGGATGTTGCTGTTAATAAGGAGGTAAGTTTGCATATCATTTTAACAAAAAAGGATCTGAAGGTCTTTGGCCAGAAGCCATTTCAGTTTTCTGCTGTGAGATAGATTTATTAGATCTTCAAGCGTTTACTGGTAATAATCAGATCAGCTATGTACGCTTTGGAACCAGTTTATCACTGTTATCATAATTGCAATTTATCTGAACCTTGCCAGTGCTAGTTGTGACTGTCTGCAGTTATTATTATCATTGTGTCAATACAATGTAAGTGAGCATGATCAGCTATCTGAATGTCGGAAAGTATCATTAAATCAATATTATTGCTAACACGTTTTTATTGAAGGCACCGCACGAATGCACTCTATGCCCTTAGGACGATCAACCGAACGGTACTTTCCAGCGCTCTCTATGCATATCGCATATAGAAAACTAGAAGTGGCAAGTGCGAACTTAAAGACTTCCAATGTATGCATTGTGGTGCATTTTGTCACTCCAATGAGATATTTAAAGTTGACGAGACAGAATAAAATTAATAGCATATTTATTCTAATGATTTTGTTGAAGAATTTATGTGTGAATTTGTCTTTTATAATTTAAGAACATTAGGTAGCAATACAATAAATTGTGTTCTGTGTATTCAGGTGTGACTGTAGTTAATTGGTAAAATTATGGTCTTTATAGCTGAATTACTAATCAGCAATCAGTTGAACCAACCAGTTTGAGCTAGTTCTATAAATTATGCATCCGCAATCCACCGAGACTTGAGACTTGCATAAGTTTTATTAGAATACTGCCTACGCTCCCGGCGTCATTTATATCTCGATTTATTTTCTAATATATTGCTTCTGATCTTACCATTTTCTAGGCAATGTTACCCATGTCTGAATGGCTGGATATTGTAGTTAAATTGTCTAAGACTGATGGGTTCATTCGTCAATGTCGCATTGATTTATTCGAGTCGAGCTTTAGATCTTTCAAGGATAGTTGGCAACATCACTATTTATAATAGGCTATGTATTCTTTCAGGGATTTTATATAGACTTATGGTATACTGTATACACCGTTAATTTTATGTCGTTCTGGAAGCCAAATCCAATAAACTCGATCATCGAACTCGGAACGACTGGGTCTGTTTTTTAAATAACAATAATAAAAAAATATACTTTTTTAAATTGCACGTGGTTTTTTTTCCAAAAAAAAAAAACAACAAATAACATACTTACTTGTCAAATCACAAGAAAGTAATTAAGAAAATTTATAATATTTTTTTGTTATTTATAAAAAAAAAACTTCCTGTTGTTCTGAGTTCGATGATCGAGTTTATGGTTTTCGGTTCCAGAAAGGCCTGAAAATAAGCGAGTATTATGAGTTGTTGACAGCTATTGAAATATCTTGAGTTTCCAATAAAAAGTAAAGAACAGCATGGGTATGTCAAGTTATCCTAAATTGGATGTTTTGTAAATAATTTTCGGCTCTTTCTAACTTGCCCCTATCATTCAAATTCCTCAGGTCACCAAACTGCAAGGTCACATCGCCAGGGTGGGTGCTCTGGCGTGGAACGGAGACATCCTCAGTTCCGGCTCCAGGGATAGACATATACGGCAAAGAGATACGAGGACACCACGTAAGTTGTATATTTATTTGGTTATAGTCTTCGTGAATTGAGAAGACGGCAGATAAGAAGCGTTTAGGAAGTTTCTGACTGGTGTTGATCTAAACATGATTTATTTATTACAAGTTTCTGCAATAAGATGATAATAAAGCATCCGTGCGCCAAACGTCCAAATCCGTCTAGTCGGTAAAGCTTGAATATCATGCTGGGGACCCTTCATGATTTTCAGGCTTCACCGATTAGTCGATAGACATATTAATCATGTGTGTGTGTGTGTGTGTGTGTGTGTGTGTGTTTGAATAACCTTTATACGGGGTAACCCTTATATTATATGGGTTAACCTTTTAAATATTGGTAATTTACCAGAATAGAAACATTCTGGAATATATGTTATGTACAAAAATGAACTATGCGTGGTACCGGTCAAATAGGCTGATTAACCCTACAATAAGAGTTAACCTAAACTCTAGAGATTTAACCTAACCCTAAAAAAATAACCCGATTCACACCTCTGTCCGGCTGGATAATGGCTTTTCTGCACCACTTAATAAATTGACGCAACAGATGAAAAATTTAACAGAGAGTTGTATTCGTATTTATTGTTAGGGGTAATTTTATAAGCAGAACATAAATTCTAACTTGGATAGCTTCTATCAAGCCAGAAGCAATTTACCGGTGTATTAGTAAAAGCTCATGGCGGGATAATGTTTTACAGCGAGTAGTTAAATTTTACTATAGCGCCAGCTTACATAGGTCTAGTCAGAGACGGACAGTTCAGACAAAGGGTTCGACTTAGGGTCGTAGCACACCTATCAAATCGGAAAGGGAGCGTCACCGTATCAACTCGGGCCGTTCAGTATTCTTTGTATGAAACTCCCTACTGCAACGCACACTAATCGGAATCGTAACGTAATCGACTCGCCTCGGGATAACCTCACGAACTGCGGTGCTTACGGTTCTCCGTACCCTAGCTTACGTCTCTTCGTCCACGCCTCTCCCGCGGTCTTTATCAAGTGCTATGGCAATGATAGCCAACTCACGTATTGTGAACCGAGACATAACTGTGCGCTCGGATTCGAATAGAACCTATATCCGGCAAAAAAACCGGGACTTGCAAATTGAAATCCCTAAGTCTATGAAAGCCGATTTTCAGCCCACCGTGCGTCACCTAGCTGTAGGCTAGCCGAGTGGACGTACCGGAGCTACTGATCCGCTTACGTTACGTGGATGCTTGTTTGACGCCAAGGGGAAAACCGAGGCGGTGACGATCCCTTTCCGAGTTGTTAAGTGTGCTACGACCTTTAGTAAGTACCCGCCCGGTTAGTTCCTTGCGATTAGAACTGTGATTGTCAAAGTTTAGTTACAAATATCTCAACATTCAACTGGCCATAGTCCATAGTGTTTATCTCAAACGACTTAAAGCTAGACCTACACCTACAGTTATCTCTTACAATGTTGTGGTCAATAGTGTTCGGTCTTACATGCCGTTGCTTTCGGCTCGGAGGTTTTCGGGCAAAGTTGGATATAATATAATATGCTAGTCCCTTGAGAGCACATGTAAGAGCAGCATACCAAAGCTCACGACAACCACTCTAAAAACTATCGAATGCATTCGCTGTTGCCGAAATTGGCTATATGGTATCATCATCATCTCAAACTTGTTGTTTTTGTTTAGAAGTTGAAAATAAATTCAACTTTTATACAAAAATGTTAAAAAAAACCTGTCCCAGCCAAAATGACTAAATAAACTTAGAAAAATAAAATATTCATAAAAGTAAACATAATATTAACACATTTTAAAATGCATGTTTTGTGCACAAATTACGAGGTATTCCACGAAGCACACCCAAACGATGCGCACCCAGACGAAGCACACCTAAAGTATTCCACTTAGCACACCCGTAGGTGGGCTTCAAAAAAAAAAAAAAACTATTCCACGAAGCACACCTACGAATATCACTCGCATAGTGCGGGGACTAAGAAATAAAAATGTCGATCGAAGAAAATATTTATTTATATTTTTTTATTGTGATTTTATTAAGAGCACAAAAAAGGAAAGGAATAGAAAAATTAAAAAAAAAATTGTTTGGAAAGATAATTATGAAAAAATCTTTGATTTTAAATAGTAAGATTACAAGAATGACAAATATTGTGTCATATTATTATAATGAAACTGAATGATGTTAGATGTTTAAGTTAGTCTTTTAAATAATAAATAAATGTTTTCTTTTATCGAAATTTTTATTTCTTGGTGTTTACGGGTGTGCTAAGTGGAATACTTTAGATGTGCTTCGTCTGGGTGTGCTTCGTTTGGGTGTGCTTCATGGAATACCTCCAAATTACCACCGTTTCCCTAAAATTGAAAAAACTTTTAAAACATGACAACACTACTATTTATCAGTAATAATTATGTTTGATCGTCAATTGTTTATTTATGAATTTTATGACTATTGATTGTGTGCCCGCGCCCATGTGTTGGCATGGGAGTTTCCTTATTTTAGTACATTTATGTATTTTTTATCGGGCTTTTTATTACTTGTTATCCTGAAAATAATGAAAATGGATTACACAAGTAGAATAAAATATCGATACTCAATAATACCCTCTCGGATTGGACAGAGTTTTTTTTTGCATATTGGATTAGATACCGTTTTCCTCGCCATTAACTTTTAATTGCTGTAAGTGGAAACAACAAAAAATATAAACATTTTCCCTGAATTCAAAAATAAATAAAATATTTTTTACTATCTTTTTTTGGTTCGAATGAGGAAGACGAGTTTGACAACTTTTTAACTTGCACGAGATAAGGCCTTTGCCCTGCAAAGAAAATTACGTTGGTATTTTGATATCATACTGAGTGGCAATTATTTTCCAAGTTTGAGAAACATTTCCGAAGCCCCGTTGGACTGCAACTCAAAGGCTTGCGCGCACGACTTACCGAGTTCAACGACAATGCAATTATGCGGCGGTGTTATACTTAGTACTCTCTGTAGGTACTCTGACATGTACAGTCGCGAGCAGAAAAAAAGGTAACACCCGGCAACGGTTTTGTTTTGAAATTATGAGGAGTTGCGCAGGCGCAGTCTTATCCAACTAACTATTGCGGTTTAAAGCGTTAGAGTCAAACAAGCTACCTATATGTGATATCCGTAGTCTACACGTAGGTACTCAAGAAAGCTACAAAGGTGGACGAATCCGACAAGGGCTGATGACAAAAAAAAAAACTAATAAGTCCTTCAGATAGACTTCCAAAAAATATTGGTCACATGTTCTATTTCACGTGAAAAAAATAAAGACAATACAATGCGTCGAAAACTCGCGTGACGTCACATTTGAGTGCATTTATTACCGGAAAATGACGTCACAAGCCCCCCCCCTCATAATCTTGGACGCATTTTATCTTCGTATTTTTTTATTAATTTGATAAAACAAAACAACAGGTACTTATCCAATATTTTTCTATAATCTGACTGACGGATTAAACGGGGAAATATTTTTTTAAAATTAGGGATCATCTCAATTAAATCGATAAGTACCTACACAAACGAGGAAATTCCTTTTTAATTTCAATAGGTGAGTACATATTGATGCTAGTGAGTGTACAGTACACTGTGGTTCTCTGTGTAGATACTTTTGACATGTTAAGGACTTACGGTGCATCGAGATAAATCGTACAATGATCTTGTTAGTAAATATTCACTTACAACTGAGAGATTCGTTTAGAAGGGGTTATGGGAACTGTCACTGCATTATGCACCTTATCAATTTACACAATGTGTCCATTATGTTATCATAGTCCTATAATGAAGGTTTCATGCATTTGAGAGTAAAAAATGTAAATGAGTAAACTTGTTCTTTGGTCGTAAGAAAAATGTTTTAAGTTTTCTTTGGCGGTAAATGTGGGTAATTTGATTAATTCAATTAACTGTCCTCTTGTTTTATGACTCGTGCGGTAATTTAAGTTTTCGTACTGTAGGTTTTAATTATGAGTAAAGCTACCGAGTGCAATGAGACTGGAATATTTAAAATAACTTATTATATAAAAATCTCGTGTCAAAAGTGTTTGTTATCGAACTCTTCCGAAACGGCTTGACAGATTTTTATGAAATTATTGTGTATATTTGGCAAGTCTGAGAATATGTCGTAGGCTATTTTTTAGTCTCTCACACATAAACATTAATTTCCACGCGAACGAAGTCGCGAACAACAGCTAGTAAAATTATAAAAAGGAGATATTTATTTACACATACAAGTTCAATGCCTCTAATATAAGATTGCGTAGGCAGGCCCTCTCATTTACGCTCTTATATTGAAGGTTCTACAAGTATACCTAAACTGACCAACCTAACGAGATCTAGCTAGTACCAATATCTTCCGTACAGTTACCTCTCCGCATGCACTTACGGTGCATCTAGATAACTAACCCATGCTGGCTCATGTAGCGTGCGCTGTGTTGCCATGTTCTTGTTAGTAAATACATGTTCAAAGATGTGTTTAAGAAGATTTTACTCGTATTACTCCTTGTTTATGGTTATTAGGATATTGAAACTAGGAAGTAAGTTTCTACGAATTAACTTTGTTGAGTGGTTGTGTTTGGCTGGCGAAAGAAGTATTGACAGTTAACCAATGAATGAAATTGATTCAGATTTGAGCTGGTTTAATGTTTTTTTTTATATTTTCTAAACATGTGACATACATACAATAAAAATGCATGCATGCAGATGGTAACAAAACAACATAATTAGGTACAGCATGTTTGCCACATGATGTGACGTGCAAATGTCCAGAAGTGTTATTAACTCAAACATTCCCATAAAATAACGTTACTAAGACTAAAAAAATTGGTTGCCTGTAAAGTCGGTATACGGGCGAAAGTTTTACGTGACAACGACTTTGAGTGGTAAAATAATTTTAACGTGAATATTCATTCGTATAGTAGGAAGAAGGATGAAATGAACCGGTGTGTATGCCTATCTCTCTCACTCTCTCTCTCTCGCTCTGTCTCTCTCGCTCTTAGGCGGGCTAACTGTGCTCGAGTGGAAGGGACGCGTGCCTTTCACTTTTTATGTCTGTCTCTCTCGCTCTTTGAACACAATGCCAGCTTATGCTGGTTTTTACCAGTGACGTGCTAACTGCTTACTGCGCTGTAGCGTCAACTTCTGACGTCTTTTTTGCAACCCTTTCTTGGTCTTCTTCTGAAGTCTCTTTCTGAATCTTACTTTCCACGTAGCGATAGTTTCCACATGGAGAGGTTGTTATAGCTAACTAGTGCCAGAACCAACGTCAGTACTACACATAATTGACGTAGTAACCACCTCACGAGTTCTCTAGAAATGTCCTGGGCAAGGTCATTTAGAGTTGACAAATTGCACTAAACGTAAACTGGGTTATTAGCCTTTCATGAGTCATATTAAACAAAATGTTTCTTATTTCCAGCGTTACAAGCTCCTCGTGTACTTCAAGGCCACAGACAAGAGGTGTGCGGACTCAAATGGTCGCCGGACGGACAGTCGTTAGCGTCCGGAGGCAACGACAATAAACTCTTCGTTTGGTCTATGGTAAGTGTCGCAAAAAAGTTGTTAAGTACGGAAATTGTCTATTAGTTTTTTTTTGGTGATAGGATGTGCATGCAGCGTTTTGTAGAGGAAATTATTAGTTGAGAACTGAACCTCTATTTTTGAAGACTCGTAAAAATTGTTTAAATAGATGATTATTGTACAGACCATGAAATATAGGCTTGGATATCTTCCTTAAGGCAGTAATACAGGTTAGGGTGTTTCTAACAAGTTTACCTGTACAGTTGGATTGTTCAGGTAAATCGGAGTGTGCATGTTGCAAGCCTGCAGGTTTCCTCAACAGACAGCGGAAGCTTACCTGACGGGTGTACCTTTATAGTTAAACCTGACAGGTACACCCTAGATTACAAGGCTAATTTTAGGAATTGGCAAAAGGTGTAAAACGCTTAAGAATTAGGTGAATGTAGGGTGCAAGAAATACTGATATTCAGCTGCGTCCGGTTCGATTGGATGCCGTCCACAACACAGTTGGGAAAAGGCTTGGCAGATAGATAGGTTGCAAGAGCGAACAAAACGAGCACCCATTCTCAAGTAGGATAGGTTTTATTGTCCATTCATAAAGGTAGAACCAGGACCGATGAAAGAAATAGAGGGCAAATCTTTGAACATTAGAGAGATAGTACAGGTTAGCTCTAATATAATACAATTTCTGTCTGACATGACTTGTAGTACAGCCACTTTGACCCATTTACGTTGAGCAGGAATGATGAAAATTGCCACAAAAGGTAGGCCAATGAAGCGGTTGACGTAATCCTTGTTAAAAGGCCGCTGAGTCAGTACTAAATTCACAAATAAACTAGGGACTTTATGACCCATGAAATAGAGTTTTGAATTCCCTATTTTTTGTAAAGTTTTTAATGTTAACTACTCCTAATTAGTTAATAGAATTAGCAAAGTCCAAAGGTGTCTATCAATTGCAATTTTGACTCGTAAAAATAAAAGAACAGAATACTTTTTACCATATTATTAACCCATTGTTTTGTGGGAACGTAAAGTGGGACTGATACATTGATAAGAGTTGCGGTAACACGCAAAAACGTTTTTTAATTGCGATAAGGATGGTATTAATTGTTTCCGCTTTGATTATTATGGGAATGAGGTAGGTTGGTTGATTTGCCTATAGTTTTTTTTGGGTTATCAACAGCTGTGAACTGATTTGATATTTTTGGTTATCCTTGTTGTTATCCTGATGGGTATCCTGCGTAAACTGAAACAGAGATAACATAGGATCTGACTTTATTGATTCAATAAATAAAAGGACTTGATCTCAAGTAGTTTTGGTTGCGTTTTTGTAATAAAATTGTATAAACCTAGAAGTGTAAAATCTTGTGATTGATATAGGAGTAGAGGAAGTCCAAAGAAACGATGGATGAACTGTGTGAAGGATGTTATGGCTATTTATATAAAGGACTCTAAGTATATTGGGATAAGGGTGACTATCATCTACCCTAAGCACTCAGTCCACACAAAATTTTGAATGTAGTGAGGGAAATGATTGCGCTGTCACATTTTCAACTTTCGTCTCTGAGCTGAAGTTTGCAAATCGCACAGCTCACAGTCTCAATAACCCACCTACATTTACTAACCTATCTTTTCTTCTATTCCAGCACTCAACATCTCCCGTACAGACATACTCGGCGCACGTGGCCGCCGTGAAGGCTATAGCATGGTCTCCGCACCAGCACGGCTTGTTGGCGTCGGGTGGCGGCACCGCAGACAGGTGCATACGGTTCTGGAACACTCTCACGTCGCAGCCTATGCAGTGTGTTGATACTGGTATGTAGCTATGACATGAGTCTTTGATAGTCGGTTCAATGACTGGATCTGTAAAAGTTTTTGACGTTTTGAGTCTTTTGTGGTTCACGAAACTTTGAAATTTGCTTAAAATCTGTCGATTTCTCATCCTTTGGCAACAGAGATCTGATTGCCAGTGTTCCCACTCTTGCTCAGAAGGGTTCTAGAGGAAGTACCTCTACAGTAGGCTTTTTAACTGAAAAAATCGAATCAGTCCGTCACTTAGATTATCAAAAAATATTTGACCCGTATTTTTTCTTTTGTCACATAAACCAAAATTGACGAAGATACGACGCTTTTAAAATTCCCAAAACGTCACTGTTTGGTATCATTCTTAGTGATTTCTGACGTCACGAGCCCCCACTCCCGAGTTTTGATGCGTTTTATCTTTGTCAATATTCGTTGATTTACAAAAACAAAAAATACGTGTCCATTATTTTGCAATACTCTAACTGACGGACTAAATAGATTTGCAATTTATTGATGGTGGAAACTAGCCTATTTGAGAACACAACGTTCCTCTACTTGTCCATAGACGAGGAAAATTAAGGCTAGTAAGAATGGGAAACTCGCTAGATAAAGCAATAAATTGAAAATCTTCTTTACTCCCTTGAACCTTGATTACGTTAGTCACAATGGCAACGGTCAAAATATAATCATGAGACAAATTATTTATGCTAACTGATAACACGTCACAAATTAATTTGATTTCTTTGTCTACAGGGTCACAAGTCTGCAACCTCGCGTGGTCGAAGCACTCCAGCGAGCTGGTATCTACGCACGGCTATTCACAGAATCAGATCCTCGTCTGGAAGTACCCGTCCTTGACGCAGGTTTGTACATAAAATCGCTATATTATAACCTACTATCTTGTATTGATAAATATACCTTATCTCAAGGAGAGTAAACCTTTTGTTAGGGGGTATCATTGGTGGGCTGCGGGACTGTTTGAAACAGATACTGCGGCCCTGGAACATAAAAGGCGAGGAAGGAACATGGGTGGGTTTTAGTCAGTTAAAGTCTGACACTCCCTTCCGCTGCGCCCAGAGTGGGAGGCGTCATTTTGATGTTTCTCTTCCGGAAAAACAGGGGTATTATTAGATCATTTCCATCATCATTGCACTTGAAACATAGTGCAGTCAACGGCAATAATTTTACTTGTAGGTCTTTTATTTTATAGTGATCTATGATCTATTGTTAATATTGACTTTATATTGCCCATCTAAGGTTTAAAACCTATTATTATGAGGATTATTTTCTAATCGATGTTGTTTTATCCCCAGGTGGCGAAACTGACAGGACATTCATACCGCGTCCTGTACCTCGCGTTATCGCCCGACGGCGAAGCGATAGTCACCGGCGCAGGCGACGAAACGCTGCGTTTCTGGAACGTCTTCTCCAAAACTCCTTCACACAAAGAAAACAAGAGCGTTCTGAACCTCTACACGGCACTCAGATAAACTTATAATATATCTTAGATATATATATATATATAGAACTTTTGTATATACTAGATTTATTTATTTATAGAACTTTAACCCATTAACGGTGTTTCGAAGTATTTTTTGGGTGTTAATATAAGCTGGACTATTAGGTCGTTTGTAACTCGTGTTCGTTTGGTCTTGGTGGTTTGTTGTGTTTAGATAAAAATAGTTTTTTTGAAGTGGCAACACTGTGAGACAGAGATGACACTATAAACGGTAGTGCCGTCCCTTTCCCACAAACTTGCAAACTTCAGCTTTTGGTCCTTTTTGGTTTATTATAAAAGCTTCAAATAAATCACCATACTGTACCAAATCATTATTTTATACATAATGTACACTAGTTTGTGTATAAGTTATACATATACTGTTACAATGTATATTCGTTTAGACTTGATGTACATAGATTTCTGTACAGATTTAAGCGATAATCTACAGTTCTTTGATAGAATTGTGTTGCGTTGCTAATATATTTCTACATATTTACCAAAACTGGATGCAGACAAAGGATGGTGTCGATTAAAAATACTGATAAACGCGAAAAATATATAAAAATGCGATTATTATTATTAAAGCGAGCTGTTTCAGCTCTGAAGACAAAAACATCGTAACATTTTCAGTATATGTACCTAAACAGGGTAATATACTCATAATTCTTAGTTCAACACTAAAAAAATACTAAGTAACATGAATTGTCCAATAAAAAGGTGAAATACCATCTCTGCTGGACAGAAGCATGTCTTGAGTGTGCATTCGGTTTTCAAAACTAGACGATAGAGAGAGCGGACTATTCAGTCTACTGAAAATGCACCAATGCAATATGCGATTGACCAATCAGATGAGCCTATGACGTATCATCCGTACCTGTGATTGGTTCACGTTACCGAAGTTAAATGCTTAGTGCATTGCCTATAGTTTGACTGCTATTAATGCAGCCCTTCTAAAGGTTTTGCGGGGCGCGGGAGGGGATCGACCAATCACTAACAGCTGATTGCTCGTTCCCTTCCCGATTACCCAGCGGCCGTGATTATAATAAGTGTTAAGAGCGCGTATCCAGAAATTTGGCAACCTCGCAAATACCTGTCAAATATATACCTGTTTTAAAATTTCGAAATATTACTGTAAGTATGGAAAAAGAAATGTGGCTAACTAGCGAACTAAAATATTGATTATCTTAATAATCTTAATATATATAAATCTCGTGTCACAATGTTTGTCCTCAATGGACTCCTAAACCACTTAACCGATTATAATAAAATTCGCACACCATGTGCAGTTTGACCCAACTTGAAAGATAGGATAGCTTACATTTCAATTTATGAGACGCAGACGAAGTTGCGCCGGTCAGCTAGTAATATATATAAATCTCGTGTCACAATGTTTGTCCTCAATGGACTCCTAAACCACTTAACCGATTATAATAAAATTCGCACGCCATGTACAGTTCGATCCAACTTGAGAGATAGGATAGTTTAAATCTCAAATTATGAGACGCAGACGAAGTTGCGCCAGTCAGCTAGTGAAATATAAATTAGTATCGTAATACCGAATAATCAGTGTTAGATGTAAAAAAAACTATTTGGAAACTTACCAAATGCCTTTTCTACACTTGAGAAACGGGAAAAACGTCAAATTCAGTGTTTTAATTGAAATTCACTATTAATATTCTAGTTCCCCAGTTAACCATATTTCTTATTTTCATAAATTAATATTACCAAATTAATAATAAAGGGCCTGCGCAGACGACGGACTTATTGTGCGTGACTGACAAAAAGTCTGCGGCAAATTTTGCGTGTTGAATTGTGTTTCACTACGTTTTGTCCAATATGATGGAAAGGCTCCTACTGATCGCCTTTTAGTCGACAAAAAAGGTCAAATAAGTAGTCAAATACAAAATTTACTATTTTTAATTTTTTTTTACACGCAAAATTTGTCGCAGACTTTTTGTCCGTCACGCACAATAAGTCCGTCGTCTGCGCAGGCCCAAAAGGTAAATATTTGACAGCTATTTGCCACGTTGCCAACTTTCTGGATACGCGCTCTTAACGTGATTGTCTATGACTCGCGGGAATTGAACAAATTTTTGCGTTTTTAGTTCCTTAGTGTGGGTTAGGATAGCGTTTACCGGGCCGGTCGGTCATACTAATATTAAACAAGTATTTTCCGTGACATCTTCCAATGTGTTTCTTTACGAAGCCGATAGTCAGATGTAAAATCAAGGTCTTCGTATAAAACACAGTCCCTTCTCTCTATCCTCTACTTGAATTTTGACATAACCCGTATACAGATAATGAAATGAGAAATAATTTTTAGAAAAACTTTATTTCTGTAATTGAGAAAATTAGTTTCAAAAGTTAATTTGGTAAAGCATTTTTCGTTTGATTAATTAATGGTTACGTTTTTCTGTTCCAGCTTTTTTTGTTTCGACTTTTATCAGTTGATAGAATGATATTTGAAAAAAGAATATCGTTCTCTCAAATGAGTTTCAGTCGTAAATACGAGTAGTTCGAGGTTTTATTTAGGCGGAGAAAAAAGGTAGGAATATTTAGAACGAGATAGATGTACAATAGTACAAGGCTTACAGCTAAATCTTTATTATGTTAGTTTCTAATAGATGTCTAATAAAAAATAAATGAAATCGCATTTATTAATTAATGTAAATTTTAAGTTTATATAAGTAACAGAGGTGCCTCAGTTATGATCTCATTAACAATCCTACGATCTTGATTATGGCAACACTTTTTTATAACTTTTTCTTCTTACGTTATTTATTGTTCTCTTCAGATTAGTTTATTTATTGTATTGTAGCTTGTAGTGTCGTTAAAGAGTTATTAAGTCGTATTTCGTGTCCCAATAGACCGGCAACACAGACCTTGTTTAAAAGAAAATTGTGGTATGTGACAATTTTTTTGTGAGAAATTTTTAAGCGAACACTGCAAGTAACAATTATTTTTTTCCGAGGCATCCTCTATTTCCCTATATTTATGTATGAAGTTTCCAATGTCCTATTAGGTGTGTAAACATATAATGTAAGATTTATTTGACGCGTGCAATGTAGTTTATAAATTGTATTGTGTATATAAATGAGTGTGACTAAGATTATTATAACTAAAAAAGGTGTTTTCAATCGATTTTGCGTTGTTCTAGGAAGGTGATAGTTGATACTTTGAAATGGAGTTGTGTTTAGCTGTAAATGAAACTCATGAAAACGTGGAAGAAATATGCTGTAATTTAGAATCAGAATCACGAGAACTATGAGTCTAATTTTCTCCATCATTCAACATTTGAGGTCGGGGCAGCATGACGTCTTCCATGCATATCTGTTACCTGCAGTACAAGTACGTAGGGATCGATAGGACACGATAAGATAAATTTGACAGTCATTCTCGATAAAATGAGTTTTTGACTCCATAAAAACTCATTTTATCGAGAATAACTGTCAAATTTATCTTATCGAGAGTACAAGTACGTAGGGATCGATAGGACACGATAAGATAAATTTGACAGTCATTCTCGATAAAATGAGGTTTTGACTCCATAAAAACTCATTTTATCGAGAATAACTGTCAAATTTATCTTATCGAGCCCTATCGATTCCTACGGACTTGTACTGCTGTTTAGAGTCTAATTTGCTATTATACGATCTGAAACATTCACGGTACATTGTAGCTGTGTTTTCGATGTTTGGCCATTGGTGTTTTAGGGTTCTAACACACGCCGCTCGTCTGTGAGAACCCTAAAACTGCCGTCTTGCGCTATAATATCCATTTTAATTCTGGTCTGTGAATCAACTATTATTTTGATCAACTCGCATGATTTTTGTAAAAGTAGATTCATTTGTTCAGAGACTTGGATCAAGGTGTGGTGTCTCACTGTGTTAATAAGTAAGGAGTTGTGTCTCACTGTATCGTCTCGCCTTTATAGAACACTGCTTTTAAATGAATTATGTTCCAGAAGGGATGCGGAACCAAAAAGTAACATTTGTGTTCTTATTAAAATTGTGTTATTAAAAATTGATTGTGATTGTGTGAATCAGTAATCCGTCAGATTCGATTTTTTTTCTGTTCAATGTGTTCTACTATTGTTTTTCAGTTGTCAGTTGTTTCTATGTCATATTGTGCAAAATAACAGCTTTATCAAGGCTGCAGTTATACAAGTACGTAGGAGACGATAGGACTCGATAAGATAAATTTGACAGTCATTCTCGATAAAATGAGATTTTGACTCCATAAAAACTAATTTTATCGAAAATAACTGTCAAATTTATCTTATCGAGCCCTATCGATTCCTACGTACTTGTACTGCTGATACGGACCGCATGCGGGAAACCGGGCACCAATAGAAACTTCAGTTGTATTTTTATGGAGTGTCCACATCCATAGCCACGTCTGCTAAACGTAGTGATTATATACTCTGTGGCGTCTGCAATAGGGTAGTTGACAAACCAATTAAATTACATACTTTTAGAGCTGTCATAACGAGGTTCTTTCACAATTTTGTATGGTCAACTCAATGATTAGAAAGCAAATAAAAATCTAATTTTGCAATTTATTGAAAATAAATCGAGTTTTTTTGGACCAAAATAAAGTTTATTGTTTCATGGTGTCAACTTACCCTATTTGTCTGTACCAGTTTCACGGAACCTTCAATGGTGCTCTGTCCTAAGCATAATTTTGTCCAATGTGACTTGACAACTGACAATTTAATGTGGTTATACCAATATCTAGTTTAAGAGACAACAACGTTGGGACATATCAGTAAATTTCTGTTCTTTTTATAACACTAAACATTCCTATAAACAGGCTTTTCGATAATATTCATGTAAGTTAACGTAAATTCAAATAAATAGTACATAATTATGGCTTTAACGTTCTTATCTCTCGAACTAAACATAAAAATACATATTATAAATATCAATACACACATTAGAAGTCATTAGTCAAAGAAAACTTTCAGCAAAATCTGTCTTCAAAACAAATCTGATATCTGAACATTCTTGTGAAATTCCTTGTATATTAATTAAATATTAAAAAAGTAGTATCTTAAGAATTAGTAGCCAACTACTATTTATAGAGAAAAGAGTTATTTATATAAAATAGAGAGTGAATAATATATTAAACTTGTATAGACTGACGTATCCATTTTATGTTGTTAATTTTTAATATGTATTTTAGATAATTAAAATGTTTGATTGTGTGCTGTATTAGTGCGTTTTCTTGACCTCTACGTTGAACAAAATATCATAGAAGATAAACTAAATCGCTACTGAGATAGAGACGAAAATAGCAAGCCCTGTTCAATAAACGTTACAATCCGACAATTTTGTAAATATGTGACATATTTGTAAAATTGTATTGACAAGTGTTGAATAAACCTTACAATAATTGTCACTTTTACAGAGAAAAATACAAAAAAGTACCTAGGTAAAATTTAACAATTTTGTCAGTTTTCCACAATGGCAAATTTAGTTGTATTTTTTATTAAACAGGGCCCAGAATCTGCACAAAAAAGTTCTCCTGCACGCTATTTTCAACTCTATAAACTCATTATAGCCTTTTCCCAACCACATGTTGCGGTCGGCTTTCAGTCTAACCGGATGCGGTTGAATATAAGTAGGTATTTTACATGGAGCGACTGCCCTCCACAACCCAGTTAGTTCTGGGTAATACGATACCCCTTGATAAAACTGGTTGTCAGACTTTTTAGGCCACTGACTGTAACGACCGCCAAGATCTGCAAATTACAGCCGGTCTCTGTGACAGTCGGGACCAACGGCTTAACGTGCTCTCCGAGAGACGGAGGAAACTATGTTTGGTCTGTGGTGGTCACCCATCTACAGACCAGCCCAGGCAAGCACGGCTTAAACTAAAGAAGACCCGAGCAGCTGTTATTGTTGTATGTCCTCCCCGTAAGTCATTGTGATGATTTTTTTTGTTCTACACCTAACTGGGAACCGTCTAGTTACGGAGATATAGGGGGTCCAAGTTCCAACTTTTCGACAAGTATTTATAGTTAAAGATGTCTAAACACCTCCACTGCCCCCGTAGGCCCGTACTATTCAATCTATCCATCAGCATATAGTTTTGAGTGCGTTACTTTGAGTTCTACCACAAAACATGATATTTCACCCCAAAAAAATAAAAATAAAATAGTAAGGTTTCGATCGCTGATTACTAACGAATAAATTCGGTCATTTTTATGCTTACAAGAAACGCATATAGAATGTTGAGCCTTTTATTTTTCGCAAGCATCGTTATTGTAACCGAATTTATTCGTTAGTATAATTATCAACCGAAAGTTAACGTATTTGTCGTTATCTCTGTAGAGACTATCGGCCCAGAATGCTTGGCTTCGTGACGAGGTGGTTTACACCCTGAATAAACCGCTAAGTCTTAATAAAACAACTCTAAATTTATAGCTTCACATTTTTAATCGCCAAACACCAATTTACGGGCACACTACTTTATCGGTTATATGTTCTTCAGTGTTAATAATGTACATCACGTGGTTTTTCAGCCTTTCCTGGCTGTTATGCAAGTAAGCGAGTACTTGGCCATTCTGGGCAGCCAGGTCGAACTCCTCAATGTAGTGGTAGTAATTTCGGGCTAAGTTGGCCACGGCTCCAAGGATCTCCAACCAGTGACGGATTAAGACTACTTGATGCCCTAAGCAATCCACGCCTGTGGGGCCCCCTATCCGAATGTCAACTAGAATCGCCAAAAGGTCTAGTAGTAGTCTAGGTCAGACTCTATGTCAACTTAAAACGCGCGAATTTCAGTCGTCATTTCGTGATGCCCTTTTTTTCCGTATGGGAAATCGTCATATAACTTCTCCCACTCTGTGCAGAGCGGGAGGGAGTGTCAGAATTTTACTGACTAAATCCAGTCCATGTTCCTTCCTCAATTCGTCAATGTAGTTGGTTAAGGCGATTAACACACGGCACCACGCACCGAGGCGGAGGGCGGTGGCGGTAAAGCGGATTTCGTAGCGGTACCCCGCGCGGTAAGGCAGTTTACGCGCCTGTCCGCGCGGTTGGATTTAACGCGGATTTGACCAGTTTGATCACATACACTGGCAACAATGAACGCTGAAGTGGTGGCAGTAATCTGGCTTTTATAGCGTAGAAAGAAAAAAAAATAAGATATTGGGTTCATCCATTTTTAAGCAGAACAGGACATAAGCAGATCAATTTTTAAATTGCAACACGTCCTGCACCCACAATGATCCGCGCGGTTATGCGGCGCCCCGTGTGTAAGGCGCCGCCATACCGCGCGGTTGTCAGCGCGGAGGGGCGGTTGCGGTGAGAGCACCGCTCGAACGCGCGGTCAGGCGGTGTACGTGTGTTAGGCATCGACGGATTTAATAGAGATCAATGCGACATGAGATCCGCTTCACCGCCAACCGCGGCGGTGCGCGGTGCCGTGTGTTAATCGCCTAAGTTCTATGGGGCTGCGGGACTGTTGGGGCTTTTTTTTTCGGATGGAATCATCAAATGACTTCTCCCACTCTGGGCGGAGCGAGAGAGAGTGTCAGACTTTTACTGACTAAATAAAATAAACAATAAACAAACGCGCCGTCGACACGGCCTGTCGTTATAAGACGGATGGACGGCAAGTTAGCCATAGCTCACCGTCTACAAGCCCACGCCTAACGGTGGCCGGTGACGCCCGGTGCGTCTCCCGCGGCGGCTGGGGCGAGAGGTTCTCTCCCTCTGGCGTTCCGCCACCTCCTTTGCTAGCAAGACTGCTTCGCAGAAGGAGGTGACGGCTTCCCATTCCGTCTCACTCCGGACCATGGATTGAACCAGGGCCGGACGCGAGAGGTCACCACCGCCGATCGCCGCTCCGAGGACGGCCGTGCTCTGCCCACGTGGGGCAAACCTCCACGGTGCAGTGCGCCAGTGTCCTACGGTCGATCCTCGCAATGGAAACACCCGGGCGTTTCCTCCCGCCTGATTC
The DNA here is from genome assembly GCA_916618015.1 of Xestia c-nigrum. Lineage (NCBI taxonomy): Eukaryota > Metazoa > Arthropoda > Insecta > Lepidoptera > Noctuidae > Xestia > Xestia c-nigrum. Next base: position 23,833,713 of record OU745246.1, read on the forward strand.
GATGCAGGAACCTCCCGAAACAACCGTGTCCGGTGAGGACCTGCGTCAGGCGGAAGGTGGGGACGCCGTGGCGTCTAGCCACTCCCCAAAGAGGGGACTTACGAGTATCTCCACTATTTATTTATTTATTTATTTAACGATTTATGTACACACTAAATACAGAAAAGAAGAAAGGAATAGAAAATAGGTACAAAGGTGATGCTTATTTCTAAAGAAATCTCTTCCAGCATACCTGCGAAAGGAAAGTAGATAAAAAGAGATGTAGACATAGTGTGTAAAAGATGAGAAAATAGAATACATACAAACAAACGATAAACCTAAGAATATACTTACATACATACAAGACAAAAAATATATAACACAACTATAAACTACAATATAATATATAAGTAATAAAAACTTTTTTACAAAAAATAAAACCGACTTCAGAGAAAACAAAAAAGTGAAAAATAACTTCAGAAAAAACGCTTCAGAAGTCGGTGACCTTTTTTTGATTGATTTAGTTTTTTTGTCACCGACTTCTGAAGCGTTTTTTCTGAAGTTATTTTTCACTTTTTTGTTTTCTCTGAAGTCGGTTTTATTTTTTGTAAAAACGTTTTTATTTTTCACTTTTTAGTGGTTCACATGTGCTTACCCCTTCACAGCGTACCAGCGTGATTTTAGGTTATGAACTGGTGTAAACAATAGACAGATATGAGATTTCGGCAATCCCAGTACATTTGCTATCATTTATCGAGGAGTTCCGTTGCATATCTCCGAAGTTCTTCATCAGATCTTCATCAAATGTAATTGGGATCACTTCGAGAAAGTACATTCATAAAACTACCCAAACCGCTTCTAGTGCGCCTATAAAATGTGAAGAATTCTCTATATTTCTCCAGAATCCCATCATCAGCTACTGATTTGATGATTATAAGACCACACAGGAAGCACCAGCTTTCAAATAAAATAAAAACGATCAAAATCGGTTCACCCAGTACAAAGTACTGAGGTAACAAATATTTTCGAAATCGGGTGTATTTGACACATGTGCGTACCCCCTCAGAGCATACAGCCGTGATGTTACGTCATAATATAGTATAAACAATGAACCTACAAGCGATGGCAGCAATCACTGCAGATTTGCTGTGTACTTTTGAAGAGTTCCGTTGTATATCTCCGAAGATCAGCATCAGGTCTTCAGCAAACTAAAATGGGACCAAACGGGAAGCACCAGCTTTCAAACAAAAAAAGAACCATTAAAATCGGTTCACCCAGTCGAGAGTACTGAGGTAACAAACACAAAAAAAAAAAAAAAAAAAAAAAAAAAAAAACAGACGAATTGATAACCTCCTCTTTTTGGAAGTCGGTTGAAAAATAAAATACCTATACAACTATGACGAATTGGACAGATAGTGTTCTTTTACTCTTCTTTTGAAGACTGCAATAGTACGGCAGTCTCTAATATCAGGCGGAAGAGAATTCCACAACCGCACAGCGTGAACAGTAAAGGAGTAGGAATAGAAATCGGTAGAGTGGGGAGGGGATTTAAGGAGGTTCCTAAGATGCGACCGGCAAGGCGCATCAGAGGGACGGGAGTAGGAAAAGCGTTCCCGCAAATAGGATGGTGTTTTAGGGTTGTGGAGGATGTTAAAAAGCAGACACAATATCCGAGAGTTCCTGCGAAGTCGGATTGGGAGCCACTTGAGTATCTTGCGAAAGTTGGAGACATGGTCATACTTCCTAAGGTTAAAAACAAAACGAATACAGATATTTTGCAAACGCTCAAGTTTATTTAAAAGCTCCTCGGTGGCATCCAAATAACAGGCATCGGCGTAGTCTATGATGGGCTGGATTAAAGTTTGCGCAAGGGAGATTTTGGTTTTCAAAGGCAAGAAGCTCTGGAGGCATTTCAACGAATGAAATGTGTAGTGCACTTTGCGACTAACTTCGGCAACCTGAGAAGTCCACGATAAGTACGAGTCCATTATCGTGGCGTGCCCTGCACGGGGTTGCGACAGTCGCTCTCTCCATGTCGCAATGAGATCACGCCGGAGGTTTGTCCGCTGAGCGACTGTTTGCCGCGGCAGCGGAGTTTCCCCCCGGCGTAGCGCCATTCGTGCAGGCTCGCGAGGACTAGTGCCTCCAGATCCCATGGCGGCAATCTGGCAAAGAGGCTCGCCGCCTCGCCGGAGACGTGATGCCCTTTTTTATGGGAAGTCATTAAATCAGGGGTGATTTGACTCTGGGTGTCAGACTCTACTGAGTATAAACCATCCATGTTCCTTCCTCGACCTTCACGTTCCGGGGCTGCGGTATCTCTTTCGAACAGTCCCGCAGCCCCGGCAGGCTTCGGCCCTTGCGGGGCTCCTCCCTTTAAGCTGACATCTCTTTGAGGCGCGTGTGGAATACGAACGCGCCGTCGACATGGCCTGTCGTTATAAGACGGATGGACGGCAAGTTAGCCATAGCTCACCGTCTACAAGCCCACGCCTAACGGTGGCCGGTGACGCCCGGTGCGTTCTCTCCCTCTGGCGTCCCACCACCTCCTTCGCTAGCTTGACTGCTTCGCAGAAGTAGGTGACGGCTTCTCATTCCGTCTCGCTCCGGACCATGGATTGGCCCAGGGCTGGACGCGAGACGTCGCCGCCGCCGATCGCCGCTACGAGGACACTGCAATGCTCCGCTCACGCGGGGCAGACCTACACCGTGTGCTCCACCGTGTCCTCCGGTCGATCCTCGCAGTGGAAAAACCCGGGCGTTTCCTCCCACCCGATTCAATGCAGGAACCTCCCGAAACGTCCGTGTCCAGTGAGGAACTGCGTCAGGCGGAAGGTGAGTACGCCGCGGCGCCTCTCAAGCCACTCCTCAAAGAGGGGACTTACCGCCACTACCGTGGCGTGCCCTGCATGGGGTTGCGACAGTCGCTCTCTCCATTCGTGTAGGCGCGCGTGGACTATTATCTCCAGATCCCATGGTGGCAATCCGGCAAGCAGACCCACCACCTCGCGGGCGATCGTGCGGTACCCACGGTACTTCACGGCTACCACCTTTTGGGGCGCGTTCAGATAATGGGCGGCTCGCCGCCTCAAGGAATGCGAGAAATGTGGAATGCTTCTCATCCTTGCGCAGGGGCCATGCTAATCTCTGTATGAGACGTGATGCCTTAAGGACGGATTTTTTTCTGTGCTTCTTCTGGTGCCCCCCCAGGCGTGATGCCCTAGGCAATTGCTTAATTTGATTAAGGGTTAATCCGTCACTGTCTCCAACTCATTCAAGTAAAATAGAAGAGAACTCTTGATTTTGCTGTTCACCGTTTCAGGGCAGAACAGGTCTTTCTCGCATTGTTTTTTTTTCAGTGTCCTCAGCTAGAATCAATAAAACAAATAGATAACAGGTTTCACACGTGATTCTCGTAACTATCCATTGCAATTCTGGAAAACCAGAAACCGACTTTCAAAAACAAAAAAGTGAAGAAAAACAACTAGCGTCAGAAGTGGGTAACTTGTTTGTTTGTTTCTGTTTTTTGCTACCGACTTCTGAAGCTGAAATTATTTTTCACTATTTTGTTTTTTGAAGTCGGTTTAATTAAAAAAAAAAACCGTTTATAGCTGTAATATCCTATACAAATATTTGCTATGCATTTATTTTACACTATTAATACTAAATACTTCTGGTAGTAGGCTTATCCTCAATCAAATGGAAACTAACACACCTAACTGTCGAAATCTGGTTGTACCTACTGTACACATCTGCGTACCCCCTTAGAGCTTACAAGCGTGATGTTACGTTATGATATTGTGTAAACAGTAAATATTCAAGCGATTGCAGCAATCACGGCAGATTTGCTGTCTATTATTGAAGAGTTCTATTGTATATCTCCGAAGATCAGCATCAGATCTTCACCTAATTTAAAAGGGATTACTGCGGAATAATATTCTTCGTAACAAAAAAATTATCATCGAAATCGGTCATCCGCGAACACATACAAAAAAATTCGTTTAATTACCGGCCAAACCCGATTTTAGGACAAACTACATATTTCGGCGCTAAACTAGTTTGAATCTATACCGACTTGGTGTACCCCGACAAGGTTAGAAGGGTATGGCTGGGTCGAATGACCAAACGAAGCGAGCGAATAGACCTCGCCATACCATTCGTGGTTATTTTTTTTAAACCATTCAGAAGTAGGAGCCCGTCGACCTCCCGGGACTCCCTCGACTCGGATCGAGCGATTCAAACTAGTTTAGCCTAGGTCAAACGAGCCTTGAAGCCAAGCCTAGGTAGGGTGCAAAATTTGTTTAGGAGGGTCGCACACAGCGCTTGCGTGTCTTCTGCTGCAATACTGGCAAGTGTAAGACTTACTTTAGGAATATGCGCGTTTCCTTTGTTGATGTACCCCTCGATCAGAGCTGCAACCTTCTCCGGATTGGTCAGTCCATATTTATAGTAGGCTTCGACGGTTGGCAGATACACCTGGTCGTAGACTTGGTTGACGCTTCTGGAAAATGGTCAGATGTAAATAAAGGGTATAAAAAGAATGTTTACGAAGCGGGACCATAGATCATAGAGACCACGAAAGTGACCATTTTAGTCTCTAGGGAGTTAAAAGTAATTAGATTTTTAATTTTCTTCATGTGACATAGACATACTCAAACAGCCTGTAAATACATATACCTACTATTATCTGTGGAGTGTGGACCATATTTCTTTATTGCGATAATGTTGAGAGTTTTAGTCTCATGATTTTTCCGCAAAGAAGGTGGCGCCTTGTGTTTTAAATTGTTAATCTGATCGATTCTATATTCAGAATTTTTGTCGGTTTTTAAATATTAAGGCCCCGTATAGTCGTCTTGTGTAAGCATGCAGGGCCGATATTTTAATTGTTAAAATATCGGCCCTGCATGCTTTAGCAAAAGTCATAATACATAATCTTTTGCTGCCAAAATCGCAGAAGATTTATAAATCTAAAAACTTACGAATGTTTTATGGACTAAGACACAAATGTTTTTGTACTAAATTGACTATTTTTCTCGCACTCCTCGAGAGTCGAGACTTAACGCCAACAGTCAATGAAACCGAGGGTACCCGTACCGGATACCCGTATATTATGGCTTCGTTTAGTCCCTCGATATAAAATCTAGACTAACTATACTAATATTATAAAGCTGAAGAGTTTGTTTGTTTGAACGTGCTAATCTCAGGAACTACTGATCGAAATTGAAAAAATCTTATGCTACAACCAGTAGGAGCGGAGCATAAATGAAAATTGTTGCAAAAAAGGAGAATATTTATCAATTTTGTGGGTTTTTTTTTCTTTAATGTGACGCAGACGAAGTTGCGTAAGTCAGCTAGTATACTGTTACATCGGACCTACTAGAACATTCGAGAAAGCAAGTGATTACAGTGTGTGTACGTTAGAAGTTCGAGAGCATTCTATTATTATTCGTTTTAAAGTTTAGTAGGTACAAACTCGCGACCTCTTTATAAAAAGACATTAGAATTTCGACCGTACGCCTAGAGCATACGGTTCATATTTGTTTTGTACAAGTAGCTAGTAATAATAATTACCTAGCTACTTACCTACTGTTTTTTATGACCCTCTAGAATATTCGTGGTTATTCTGGTGTGTCTGTTGGCGAGTATAAATAGACCGCTCAGGGCCGCGACAGTCAGTCTTCCTTTGGCTACACAACGAAGCGAATCAAAGTGAACTTGAAGAGCGATGTCTAAGCGAATAGTGAACAGTAGTGTATTGTAGTGTACTTGTGATTAAGTTTTAATTGTTTTGTGATTAATAAAGTTATTGTGTTGTTTAATCGGTAGTAATTAATTTATCTCATACCCAGCTCGTAACAATACTATAATAAAGACGAAAGGCAGTCGTTGTTCCCGTCATTGGGATATATTTTTTAATCCACTTCCCCGAAAACTGGTTCTTTTCGCATTGCGATTAGGTCCAAAATGCAGTGTATTTCACACACGTGCGTTTTTTATTTTTTTTTCCACACGTGTGCGGAAAGCAAAATTGACACACATATATATACTTAGTCCAAACTGGTTGAATGCATAATTTAAAAAAAAAACATTCACCATTGTGTAATAGTCAGAGGTTTTTTTTTTTATTTCAGAAAAGTCATTTACGTCTTTCGTTGTAAACAATATTAATATTCAAATTGTGTTTATAAATTCAATATCATAGATAAACATGACGTTTTAAAACTAATATTTACTTTGCACTATATTGCGGGTAAACATTTTTATTACAAAAATATAAATGAACTACAAATAACACATCCTACACACATAAAATCAGTTCACATAAAAAAAAGAAAACCTTGTGTCAAAAGAAAACCACAGTCCCTAAACGTTCCCCGTGCAAAGGAGCCCATGACACTTGTGGCGTTTCCGCGCTGAATTGCCAGGGCTAGCCTCTGCGCCAGGAAAGAACCAGAGTGGGTCACCACCCTGCTCTCTAAGTCGACGGCCGAGATAGCGTCGGACCCCCAGCAACAGTGGTTTCCACTGCCAGTGGGACGTTCTGCAGCGGACACTTTTGCTACATTGTTCTCACATAATATATTATCATCTCAACATGAATGATGTAATCAAGATTTTGTAACAATATTTTGATTTAAAAGAGTGTCCATGGAGTTTCTTGTCCGTTCTTCTCCATAGAGATCTACGCTAGGGAATGGGCAATTACAGTACTTTCACAGTTTTTATGTCTATATGTGATTATGACTGCTACATTAATTGTTCATCTTTGATTCGACAATTCAAATTGACTTTTACTGCTCTACTTGAAATAAATGATGATAATGATTTTGATTTTTATTAGCGGAGGAGTAGGAAAAAACCGTAATTTCCACTTCCCTCCATATCAGCTGGAGACAGAACGAAACAAGGCCAATAGGGACAAAGGGTTGTTTACAACTGGGATAGGCCCAGTCGCCTCGCACCACGGATAAGTACTTATACCTGTTAACATTAATGGGTCCTAAGTTGTGAGCTGTTATATTTGATTCCAATAATAGGTGTGACAAAAACGCTTGAACGCACGGAAATTTGTTACAGTTTCTATAAGGTATAAGGTCCCGAAGGTCCGTATAGTAAATAACTCCGGATGTAACCGTACAATATCCAACATCATATTGCGTTCATTTTGCCAAAGGCTGCACTCCCTTAAAAACCCTGAAGCCCGTAATGACTGTCAAATCGTAATTAATGCGAGCGAAGGGAGCGCGAGCAAAGGTAATAAGGAATACCACACACCATGTCTGTACACCTATTTCTATACATCTAAGTTCTACTTACTCAGTACAGGAATTCCTGATGACTCTCGCCAAACCGAGTAGTACTGCAACTAGCGCACTGTACTGGTGGCCGGCATCGTTAGTCGCCGATGAAGATCCATCCAATTGCCTAAAAATAATAATAATTTCAACGTATAAAATATTAGAAAGTGGTAGGTATCTCAGAATTTCATTTACCTTCTGCGTTTTATGAACACCTAGTGTCATCGTGGGCGGTGCATCCCAATATATTACGCGGCGTCCAAACAATTACTGTTGCCTGCCATTGACGCTTGTAAGTCAAGGACGATGCTCACAAGTTTGTGTTTTATGCTAGGACGATAGAGCTAGCCTAGGTAATACGAGGTTTCAAAAGAATAAGAGGTAGTTAACACTGGTTTTGTAGCTAACAGCACGCCTACCGCACATGAGGTAGATGCTTCAGGAAATTTACATAAAACTATTATATAAATTAGTAGGTAGAGTAACATAACTACATACATATACCTGGGCATAATGAATTGATAACTATTGAATAAACTAAAGCAAACCATAGATAGAAGGGCATCAACCAACTCCTCAACGCTGTCAGCCGGTAATGTGCCCAAGAGACTGGCACCGCTGCCACATTGCATGGCAACTCTTAGCCTCTGGTCAAGGTTTAAGCCAACCCTTGGGTCGCAGGAAGCATCAACTAGGCATTTCGAAATTACTTTAAACAGGCTGTGAGCACTCTGACAAAGCCCTTTTTTTTAGGATGGGAAATCATCATTTTAACTTTTCCCACTCTGGGCGGAGCGGGAGGGAGTGTCAGACTCTTACTGACTAAAACCCATCCATGTTCCTTTCTCGCCCTTTAAGTTCCGGGGCCGCGGTATCTCTTTCGAACAGTCCCGCAACCCCGGCAGGCTTCGGCACTTGCACAGCACAATGAAGGGGCCCCTTATGCTGTCATCTCTTTGAGGCGCGCGTGGAATACGAACGCGCCGTCGACACGGCCTGTCGTCATTAGGCGGACGGACGGCTAGCTCATAGCTAACCGTCCACAGGCCCGCGTCTATGGTGGCCGGGAGCCACCACGTGGCCCCCGACGCCCGTTTGCCCCGGTGCGTCTCCCGCGGCGGCTGGGAAGAGAGGCTCTCTCCCTCTCGCGTTCCGCCACCTCCTTCGCTAGCATGACTGCTTTGCAGAAGGAGGTGACGGCTTCCCATTCTATCTCGCTCCGGACCATGGAGCCATGGACCATTGGATTACCTTAAACAGGCTGTGAGCACTCTGACATGACCCTTTTTTTTTTGTATGGATGGGAAATCATCAAATGACTTCTCCCACTCTGGGCGCGGAGCGGGAGGGAGTGTCAGACTTTTACTGACTAAAACCCATCCATGTTCCTCCTCGCCCTTTATGTTCCGGGGCCGCGGTATCTCTTTCGAACAGGCCCGCAAAACCCCGGCAGGCTTCGGCCCTTGCGGGTCCCTCGCCTTTTTTTTTTTTAGGATGGGTCGATCCTCGCAGTGGTCTGACTTGGCCCTTGAGTTACAACCCCAAACGGCTCGAGTATATACTTTCCACACACGTTGAAGAAGTGATGTCTCTCCTGTAGCTTATAATGCATTTCATGTTTACTTACCAGCGTCTTCTCAGATAATTCCCGAAATTCTCAACGAGTTCAAGTTCTTCATAATATGAATGTCCATCTCCTAAAGTGTTTTGATCCGTATTCGTGTCGGAGCCGCTTGAATCGAGGTCTAAGTCTAATGAGGGTTCAGAACCGAAGACGGTGACTCTAAAGTGAGATTGGGAGTCGGGCTGCCCGTGATTATTAACGCCGTGGTTATTCCGAGAGATTTTGTTGTAATCTGGTCCAACATAATAAGGATCCTGGATGCACAGAGGTGGTCTATCTGGAGGGTTTTTTTTGTTTTCACCATTGTCAACATTTGGCGCAGGTCCAGGGAAGATAATGTTTAAAGGGTTAGTCGGATTCGGGGGCTCATTGTTCAGCACTACTGGATAGTTCGCCGGGTAGTGTTGACCTTCACTAAAGGTCAAGTAAAGGATTATGGGTATTATTAGGCGCCACATTTTTTTCTGCAAAAAAATTGTCTAGTTTACTTGAATGGATTAGATCAATTTGCCCTTTACCACTAGTCAGAGAGACAGGTTAAAAATATGATATTTTGATATAAGTGACAAAACTTTGTTATTGCATTCGAGGCGAAATTCACATCCGAGCCACAGAAGTTACTGTGGAGCTGAGAACTACAGTAACAAATAGCCTCGTGCATCAAACGACATTTTAAGAACAGAAGTTCTAGAAAGGTTACACAGAACATGGAAACGGACATGTTCAACAAGAACCGCATTTCACATGCATTTCTTAAATCTTATCACCATGCCATACTGAAGGCCAGCGTGGCTGAGCGTGGTTGATAAAATATGGCACCGACCCTTTACTTCTCTCCTTTTAATAAAAGACAGGTTTTCAACTTCATCAAAATCACCAGTCAGGTAATGATTATGCCTAAATAATAATTTTAGTTATCAGTAAAATAATTGAAACATGCTTACCAGATGGAGGCTTTGGTCAGTAAATTGAAATAATTCATCAGTATTTATATAGTAATAATGAAATACCGTTAACTTGTTTTTTGTTATTAACATTTCATGGCAATTTATAAAACCACAGATTCTTAAACTTACGCGATGGGCTGTAACTAATACATATAATTGTAAATAATCTTTTACAACAGCAAAATACTGTAGATGGAAGAATGTAAGGATCCTAGTAGGTTAAGTTCTGTAGTTTCAGCTTACCTGAGGGTCCAGGGTACCCATAGGATAAAGGGCAGAAACTGACAGCTGATTTCGCCATTCGCTAGTTTTTTAGGGTTCCGTAGCCGAATGGCAAAAACGGAACCCTTATATTTACAACGAACTGCAAGAACTTTTTTCAATTTCCATTGTTGGTTATTTTTTATCTTAGCCGTATTATTTACAGAAATGGAGTCCCGCATATAGAGAATAATATTTTAGATTGAAATTAATATGAACCGAAGCTTTATTAGTACCGAAGCAAAGAAAAAGTGAAAAAAAAAATATTGCAGGAACTGCAACCAAAACCTTTGCGTGAAATGTTTCCAAGACAGGCATAAGTAAATAAATCTTTTTTCATTTCTTGTACAATAATTCTGTTTTATTTGCGATATCCTCTTATTTTTTTTTGTTCCGTCACTACTAAAAATACTTTCTAGTGCGGTTCACGTCGATATCGACCTGCCACTTTCCCTGGTTTATTTCTCATTTCCTGTTTGGCAGATCCCGGGCCGAACCTAAGGAAGTTGTGTTCAAGGTCATTGTAACAGTACAAAAAAAAAATGGTAAACATTATGTTTTCGCAAAGTTATAGCAATTCAATCTATCCTAGTCCTATTATTGGGTCGAGAAAGACCTGCCACGCACTGGCGGAAATATAATTGGGGGCGCGCATTTCGACCCGCCGCCACACCAGATTTTTTTTTTGTACTTTATTAGTAAGAACACAATTATTAATAATGAATTACGATATAACCTATAAGACTTATATAAAGGGTGTAAAACACCTCTTCACGAAGCCAAAAAGCAATAATTGTTCTCTACATCATTGCGATATTTTTTTTTGTTCTACACCATACCTGGGAACCTTCTAGTTACGGAGATATGAGGGGTCAACTTTTTGTCATTTTTTTTTGCAAGATATAGGCTTTTAACACCTCCACGACCCCCGTACTATTAAATCCATCCATCAACACAATGTTTTAAGTGCGATACATTGAGTTCTACCACAAAACATGATTTATAACCTCAAAAAAAAAGTTGTTTCTCAGCATTAATTTTTGCGTAAAGTTACTTAGTTTGATGTACGGAACGCTTGTTAAACGGCGTTGTGATGAGGTGGTTTACACCCTGTATAATATATTAAAACTATGCATAGTGTTCATTTGCACTTTTACACAAGTCCGTAGCACTTTCTTAGAGTCTAATATAATTTATAAACTAATACTCGGATATCATTCTATGTCAAAGTCCCTTACCATGGGATGTCCGCAGGGCTCGGTAATCTCTCCGTATGTATGGAATATAGGTTTTGATGATTTCCTCGCGATCCCACTCCCACCGGGCTGTTCATTAACCGGTTACGCGGACGACGGCCTGCTGCTCATTCAGTCAAGTACCCGGGCTGGACTCGAGAATTTAGCTGACACTTGCCTACGATTAATATCTCAGTGGGGCGATCGAAACCGTCTGACCTTTGCACCGCATAAAACATTTCAACTAATTTTAAAAGGTGATCTTAAATCGTGGCCGAGCATTAAATTTAACAAAATTCCCGTGATAAGAAAGCAGTCCGTGTGCTACCTTGGACTGGTCTTAGAGAGGAATTTTTCATTCGTAGATCACATAAAAAATGTCGGTCAAAAGCTAAAAAGAACTTTTATTCCTTAACGAGGATATTCAGATCTACGTGGGGATTGTCATTTTTAACTTAAAAAGACCATCTACGTGGCTACTTACTTGGGTTGTATGTGCTACGGGGCACCTGTTTGGGCCGATAGGGCCACCATAGGAGCGGTGCGACGTAAATTGCTTCAAAGCCAGCGTTTGGCGTTGATATTCTTATGCAAAGCGTATAGGACGGTTAGTACCGAAGCTCTTCCGGTGCTTGCGGGTGTACTTCCAGTCGATCTGGAGGTGCAGCGGCAGGCTGCAATGTACTATAACGCGCGTGAGACCACGGACGCAGACTTTTTAACCGTACGTGATCGTGCTAGGGTTTCTAGATTATTCAAACCACAGACCGACGTCTGGGAGGAACTTTTATCTGAATGGCAATGTAGGTGGGACAATTCCATCAAGGGCAGGCACCTCCACCAGTTCTTTCCATCCGCTCGTGAGCGGCTGGACAGGACATGGCTGGAGGTTGATCACTGTGTTGCCCAATTTCTCACGGGCCATGGCAACTTTAAGAGTAAATTATTTTCCTTGAAGCTTGTTGACTCGCCTTTTTGTCAATGTTCAACATCTGACTGCGAATATGAACAATCTGCTCATCACATTTTGTGGGAGTGTAGTCTTTGGCAAAATGAACGCAATATTATGTTGGATAGTGTACAGGTTACATCCGGAGTTATTTACTATACGGACCTTGTGGAAACTAGAGCAAATTTCCGTGCGTTCAAGCGTTTTTGCTATACCTGTTATTGGAATCAAATATAACAGCTCTCAACTTAGGACCCATTAACGTTAATATTTATCCGTGGTGCTAGGCAACAGGCCCTATCCCAGTTGTAAACGTCCCTTTGTGCCTATTGGCCTTGTTTCGTTCTGTCTCCTGCTGATATGGCGGGAATAGGGATTGCAATCCAGCGGCGTTTTCAATCCAGCTGGATTCTTGCTGGATTGACCTGAATCCAGCTGGATCCAGCGCGGATCCAGCAAAATATGGAACGAAAATAAAAAGACGACATTTTTAAGACTTTTTTTATTAAGTAATTTGTATTAGGAACTTCTTACAATAATCTATGATTTTTTTCAATTTTCTTTGGTTTCTTAACCATTTGAGATCAAAAGAATCAACTTAAAATTAAATAACATATAACCTCATATAACATTTAAGATAATGTTTCTAAGGATGGATTCGACCAAACTAGAGTAAGTTTTTACTCGAGAGTAAACTACCACTTAGGTACTATATGCAATTGTTTATTCGAGAATAATAATGGTCATACAAAGCAGTAGCTTACTTTCGAGTAACAAGTTACTCTAGTTTGGTTGAATCTGCCCTAAGAAAGCAATATCTTATTACCTACTAGAGACCTGATTATATGCATTTGCTTATTTAAGCCATTCTCGGCGGTTATTGCCGCTGAGAATAAAAAAAGCAAAAAGTGGTAAAATATGCTATTGCATATTTACGAACAATCGCGCTGAATCCAGCTGGATTCAGGTCAATCCAGCAAGAATCCAGCTGGATTGAAAACGCCTCTGGATTGCAATCCCTAGTCACAATTCTAACCTAACCTAACCTATGAATCCCTTCGACGTAACAAACGAGCAACGAATGAACTCAAAGATAACTTCATTTGAATTTCAGCTGACGAAACTACAGACAATCTTACCACTGAAAATTTGGAAACATACTTGATCGTTTACGTTTACAAATTTTTTAAATAATTTTAAAAATAATTTACTCATTGTAGGTATGCTGATTTTGAAATAGAGAAAATGAAAACTTACTTTTCTCTTTTTTATTTTGGGTGTTCCTAAAATCTATCATTAAATTTCACATATTCTGCCAATTTCCGTGCATATTTCAAGCATTGTTCATGCATATAACAAGCTTTATAAATTGCATATAATCCGGTCTCTCCTTATTACGTTTATGTTTAATGATAGGACGGCTAATCAGTAGCAATCAGTCTTAGGTTCAATCAGTCTTGGGTTTGATACGTTTGCGGATCCGCATTGCTGGATCCAGCACTGTATGCTGGATCCAGCATATTTAAAAAGGCGCTGGATCCAGCTGGATTGCTGTATGCTGGATCCAGCAATTGCAATCCCTAGGCGGGAAGTGGAAATTACAGTTCTTTCCTACTCCTCCGCTATACTTTCTGATTAATTTCGTTGCGGGATCCAAGACAGTTAAATTCATTCTCTGGGACTTCGTCGAGCTTCATTGTCTCGGCGCTTTTCTGGTGGTCGCCACTGTTGATTCTGGCTTTCAGGAGTTACAGTGGTTTGGGCGTGTGTGGCGGGCTTGTCCCAATAAAAAAAATATAGATAAAACACTACGTTCATGTGTTATATGTATAGCATAATATTGTAACTATTACTCATTCATTGTTTCAAAAGGTTTAGTTCTTTTTAGCCTACGCACTAAGTATGTGTTGTCTAGCAGCTGGATAGCCTCAACACTCACGTGTCGATGAAGTCTGTGTTCGTGGGCTTCAGCAAATTTTTGGATAATGGTGGTGACGAATTCATAGTACAGCCCCAAAGTTGGATGCCGTACGTCCAAATTGGTATCAGAATATGCTTGTATAGGGTTATTTTATTATCTACTAGCTTCTGCCAGCGGCTTCGCCCGCGTGAAGTTTTATTATTGTCACATGGGATCTTACTACCGGCATAAAAAGTATCCTATGTTTTAATCCAGGTTATGAACTATCTGTGTGCAAAATTTCATCCAAATCCGTTCGGTAGTTTTCGCGTGGAAGCGTAACAAACAAACTTACATTCACATATGTAATATTAGAAGGGATTAATAGACAGGATTTCTTTCCGAGTACCAATACATACTTTTATATCGTATATTGAGTTGCTGTCTTTTCTTTTTGACATGAGCTTTCCACCGCAACATGGCGTCGAGAGTGATGCCAAGGTAAATGGCATAAGGTACTTACGTCCCATTTATGAAGATTGGGTGATAGTCCAAGTGTTTGTTTGTAAAGTCAATGTGAATTGATTTTGACTCATTCAGTTTGATCTTCAATTTTTGTGTCCAGTCATAAACTTTGTTCACAGCTAGTTGAACTTTTTCTCTCTGTGGCTTGATCCGGTAGCCATAATTGCAGTATCATCAACAGATCTGGGATGTCACATGTGTACAACAAGTACGAAATTGGGCGTAGTACACTTCCTTGAGGTACACCAGCTTTTATAGATTTTAGCTCGGAATATGCGTCCTCCTGCAGTATTCTAAACATTCTGTTAGTAATGTACGACTCTAGGATATCTTGCAAATTCTGTTAGCATGCGTCTGAGCTATATATTAGACCGCATCAGATGAAGGTTTATGCGTTTACTTGCCGTAGTAAGAATCTGTGGTTGTATAAATTAAGTATTGAAATATCTATACTAATATTATAAAGCAGAAGAGAATGTTTGTTTGTTTGTTTGGTTGAACGCGCTAATCTCAGGAACTACCGGGTCGAATTGAAAAAATATTTTTGCGTTGGATAGTCCATTTATTGAGAAAGGCTATAGGCTATAAAACATCACGCTATGACCATTACGAGCTGAGCAGGAATGAAAAATGTTGTAAAAACGGGGGAAATTTTATTCCCTTTGTGAGCTTTTTCTCTCTTATGTGACGCAGACGAAGTTGCGTGGGTCAGCTACTTAATAATAAAGAAACAAGTTAACGGTATTTCATTATTACTATAAATACTGATGAATTATTTCAATTTACCGACCAAAGCCTCCATCTGGTCCTATGTTTCAATTATTTTACTGTTAATTATATTTTTTTCAATTTTGTGGTGTTTAGATGTGATGGCTCCCCCGGTAAACACTACGGGGTAGTGGAGGTGTTAAAAGTAAAACATCTTTCATAAAAAACTTGTTTTAAAAAAAAGTTGGACATTAGACCCCCAATATCTCCGTAACTAGAAGGATCTCAGGTATGGTGTAAAACAAAAAATGATCGCAATGACGGGGAGAACAAATGTCTTTCGGTTTCGTTAAAGTTGTAAAAAAGGGTGTAAAAAAACTTTGAGAAACACACGTTATTTATTAATTATTTTTGCGACACAAACTTATTAAACGGATTCCGAACAGAGTTAATTTTCCAAGTCAAAGTGTGTATAAACAATTAGTCACGCGTTAAAATATTTTGTATTCACTAATAAAAGTTAGAATGAGGAAGGTTAAAAATAAAAAAAATCTAGTAACCGTTTAGGACTGATACATCTACACCCCACTACCTATTGCTATATTTTAACTAGCATCACTATCACTACACAATATAGGGTGTAAAACACCTCTTCACGAAGCCGAAAGGCACTTGTTTTCCTCATCATTGCGATCATTTTTTTGTTCTACACCATACCTGGGAACCTTCTAGTTACGGAGATATGGGCAAAGTTACAATTTTTTGAATTTTTTTTTTAAATACAAGTTTTATTTTTGTATGATTTTAACACCTCCACCATCCCCGTACTATTCAATCCATCCATCAGCACAATGTTTTAAGAGCGTTACATTGAGTTCTACCACAAAACATGATTTATAACCTCAAAAAAAAAGTTGTTTCCCAGCAATCATTTTTGCGTAAAGTTACTTAGTTCGATATACAGAATGTTTGGTTAACGGCTTTGTGATGAGGTGGTTTACACCCTGTAAAACAAAGTCCTCCACTGCTCCGTTCGCTATAAACTCAAGAACGACTGCATCGCTTTTCATGCTGTTGCTGCTCACCAATGTATAGAGTAGGAAATGTTTTAATATATAATTTGTACGCGGGTTAAACCGCGTGCATCAACTAGTATTTCTATAAGACAGACTGCCTCGTTTGTCTATTGATCGTACTAGAGACAGCTTAGCATGAGTTTCAGGGATCGATTCCCAGATACTGCAAATTGTTATTAGATTTTCAAGTAGTCATTACACAGTAGAATAGAATAGAATAGAATACTCTTTATTATGTACACCATAAAAAATAGAAATACAAAAGGAGCACAGCAGCAGCAGCAGTCACGGAAACAGGTTTTGGGCCCGTTAATAGCAATAGGCTAGCATACTTGCTGGCGAAATAGGGGTGTACTATTTAGCAACACCTCTACCGAACCCTCCTGGGTTTGTGATGCCGAAGAATGAGGAAATGTCGTTATGTACTTTTTGAGAATTCATTTAATTTCACACGAGTAGGCGAGGACCAAATAAACGATGGAGTGTGAGAAAGATGACATGGCTAGAGAGAGAGACTGCTGAGATGATCAATAAGGCTGCGTTGATCCTAAAAAAATTGGGATAAGAGAGCCGGAGAACAATAATGTCCTAAAAACGGTAGGCTTTCACGGTTTAAAACCAAACTTATATTGTCACTTACGGGATATCTTCCGTGATTATTTATTAAGTTGAGCTCCCGATATTTCGAGGAAAAAAAAAATAACTTCAATCGAATCAAATTGTCGAGTACGTGGAATTCAGTTTTGAGTATGTTCAAAAGTAGCAGCCGGCATTAACAAAAAACTCCAAAAAACTTGGTGATACTGTGAGTGCGTTTTGTCGTGACTTTGTGTCGAGTTCCAATAGTGCGCGTAGCAAAAGACAAAGAAAGAGGGTAGACAGATTTGTCTGCTCGTAACAATTTAATTTCCATCCACCCGCATACTCCAGTCAACCCGTGATCATGGCGCTTGCAACAGCGTCGAAATATCGGGAGCTCAACTTAATAAACGGAAGATATCCCATAAGTGACAATATAAGTTTAATAATGTCCTATCTTTTTATTATCTCTATCTGTAGGATCTGTCTAATTGACCCAAATAAAAAGTATTTTCCAATTCGTTCAGTCGTCTGTGAGTAATCGGTGAGCATATTATACAAAAAAAGATTCCCACGAACGGAGAAGCTCTCCTACTTTTTTTAAGTCGGGTAAACATAGGGTGGATTTTAAATGAATTTTCTTTCATTTCTGAAATTCTAGTTGGTTGTGCTACGTAGACCAGTAGTTATGTAATGAGTTCCTTATTTTTGTTTATTAACACATTTTATTTATTTTATGCACTATACACATTTTATTTATTTTATGAATTTTGTAGCAAAGAGTCCGAAATTAGCATAGTAAAACAAAACATGTATAGTCGAAAGTAAGTATTTATTTTATTTAAAGAAAAGAAAAAACAATTACAGAAAAATAAAACAGATACAAGTACACAGCGACCATCGTTGTGATCAACCAAAAGTTGAAAAATGAAAGGAATTTTGCAGCGAAACAATAAAATCTATAATAGTTTGTAATCATGAGAACTCGTTTCTGTTTTTCAAAGCAGGGTTTCACAGTCAGTTTTCATATATTACTACGAGCAGATTCGCCAGTGTTTCCGCAATATCTTCAAGATCTTGCGGTGTTGAAATAACATACGGATGAGCTTGTAGATTCCTAGAGACCTCTTCAAATTTACTATTTATATTTTTTAATTCGTTTGCGGCATCACCAGCAGCGAATAATACATCAGCTTGGTGGCCATATTGATCGAGATTATCTTGAACAGTATCGTGAATAAGTTCATTGCAGTCATTATCTTCTTGTACGCAGGCGTCAATAAGATCTCTTAACTGAAAAAAGATAATTGTAATGTAAGTGGCGAATAGATAAAGCGAGATTTATTCAATAAGAGCTCTTAGGACATTGTTTTTGATCGGAATCCAAATAATACGTTCCGAAACATTCCTAACCAGTATTTTAATATCTAAGCCATTGGCCTCTCTAAAGCTACGACATAACGCCATGCTCTCCGCTTCTGGCATCCAGTCTGACACGGCCATATTTTCCAGCATCTAGCTAACACTGCACTTGTCGATACACAGTCACCCTCACCACGGCAGGACTCGTTGCTCCATCGGTCATCCGTGGTCTTCGACAAATGTTGCTTGCTCACTCTGCAGCGCATGTCATAATCCTAGTTCTTTGCAGGATAATTTTATTTTGCACTGATCGACCATCGTCACGGTTGTCAGCGGCAACGTTTCGGCACAGGATATCTTACCGGGATCGTCTTTATATCTCTATACAATTCGAGATTTCATATTGAAACATTGACTGCAATATTTTCAAAAACTGAATTATGTACCTCAGCAGTTTCGTTGGCAACGGTGTTGATAAGATTATTGACTTCGTCTATAACAGCTTCTGGGTTCTGGATAGCCTCTGGTGCCGTATGGTTAACACGATTTTGATACTCATCTTCAAAACTACCCGAGCTGAAAATAGTATTGAAATATATTATTCAACAACTATAACGGTGCATGTGTTTAAGAGTTTTACCCGCAATGGCAACGTGTTCGCCTAATCACAATGATGCTGGAGCTGCAGCAGTTTGCAGTTGTGCATATATTTGCAAAGCTTCCATCCAATCCTGCAGAGAGGTATTTAGAAGATCGTTTAAAGATCTTCGATTGACAAAATATGCAAGTCAAGCAGCGCCTACTTCAGTCATTTTAGTTTAGACTCTAGGTTACACTTACTCATTAGATACTACATGGTAGTGAATGACGTGGACGATCTCGGCATAGTGACGCCTGGAGTCGTTCAGGAGCGGAATGTTACCCTCCATGGATCTATAATAGTACAACAAAAGACGAGGCATGTATTAATATTAGAAGTCAATATATCACTAGAAGTATGTATTTAATATTTGTCGTGAACCATTGTGGGGATCTGTTACTCTTAGTCAGGCAAAGAAACTGTTGAAATGCGACAATGGACTGTCAGAGTCCTAAGATACCAAGTAAAGCACCCAAGAGTGACGTAGGTACATCAAACTAGGTATCACTAATATTGCTTGGAATTGGAAACGACATCTATTTTAAGAGTGACAAATCCTTGTTGATGGCAAACACTGCATTTGGTCTACCATCATAATAACGGTCAAAGATACGTACAATACATTTGTTTTTAAAATATTTGCGGCGTCTCCGAGTGCAGCAACATTTTGTTTATATTCTGGTGCAGCCACGGTCAGGCCAACGGCCACAGCTGCTACCAGGAGTTGCAGAATCATCATCATCTGAAAATATCACATATTAAACAGGGTGTAATCACAAAGCCGTCAACCAAGCATTCTGTACATCAAACTAACTTTTTTTTGAGGTTATAAATCATGTTTTGTGGTATAACTCAATGTAACGCACTCAAAACATTGTGCGGATGGATGGATTGAATAGTACGGAGGTCGTAGAGATATTTAAAGTAAAAGTCATGCGATTAAAAGGGGTATTTTTAAACAAACTTGTCAAAAACTTTGCAACTTTGAGCCCCAATATCTCCGTAACTAGGAGGTTTCCAGGTATAGCGTAGAACAAAAAAAATATCAGAATGACGAGGAGAACAAGTGCCTTCCTTTTTCGTTAAGAGCCCTCTTACAGTCCACTAGCGCCGCCAATCGAAAAAATGTCATAACTCGTAAACAGAATCAAAAATACAAAATGTGGTCTATTATTACTGTAGAAAAGGCAATAACGTAATTTTATAACACATTGTCACCACTTGAAATATAGCTGTTTAGCTAAATCGTGCATTTGTAACAAAAACGGCCGTTTATGTTTTGAATGCACGATTTAGCTAAACAGCGCTAGTGGACTGTAAGAGGGCTCTTAAGAGGTGTTTTACACCCTTTATATTATATCACCACTAATTTATATTTATTATATAATTTCATATAATAACATATAATAACTAGTTTTTTTTTAACACCCGTTACATGCGTACATTTTTTAAATCAATTTCCAGCCAATCTGACACAACTTGTCGATTCCACTAAAGTTGACTTACATACTAGTATAATTCCAGCCACTTTCTCACGAAAGTGGCTCCAATTATCCCCGTTCATTAAGCCAACCCTAGTGGTTCGCTCAATGCGTCTGCAATCTGGTTGTGTCAGACTGGCCATCCCTATGTATGCGGAAGTGGGCGCATTGACAACTTTAGCAATATGCTATGGTTGCTCGTGCAAATGCGACCCACTTCCTGCGTATAGGGCATTCTATGTTGAACGCATTGTGCGAGTGTTCCCCGAGCTTGGCTCTGGTGCAGTTCACGCACGCCGCTGCTTCGCCAAGATGTTTGACTGGGCAGGCCACCCTAAGGTGTGGACCGCAATAGTGGCTGCATAGGTCAATCGGCTCCACGCAAAGACGCTTGCCGTGACCGTATGCAAGGCAGCGCGTGCACTGCACCAGAGGCGTCTGGTCTTCGACGCGCACTCGCTGGAGGTCAATACGCAGTTTGCCCCCCTCGAGTGCCTGCCTCCAGATTGCAGGGGAAACACTCAGCACAATGCTGTTCACATGAGGGTTTCTCGTCTTTTTTCTAAATTTGATAGAAACTTTTTGTTCCTCGTCGCCGAGGCCGTCAAATAACTCCCGCTTCTGATTCCTAAGGGCAGCAACACATCCTCGTCACTGTGGAGCAGCAGCACGTCCCTAAGAATCAGAAGCGGGTCTCTGTTTTTCACCTCCTCGACGACGAGGTTCTCTCCGGCCTCTTCCAATCGCGCCTTAAGCTAGCGCCTTTCCTCCTTCGTTTCGCACCCTATAATAATTTTCTGGTCCTTGGCCTTTCGGACCCTCTCTACTCGCACCCAGCCCTCCTTCGCATCCACTGCTTTGCTCACTCTTTCAAGGACTTCGGCCCCCGTGTCCATCTCATGTTCGGACGAGACCACCACGGAGTGCAGCGTTGTTCGCTCCGGAGCTTGTGCCCCGATGTGGACTTTGCTGACGGTTGCAACACCTGCGTAAGTGATCTCCCCCACACATTTCCTGCTTGCCAGACTGTCTTGGAGCTTTTCCACCCTCTCGGTGTTCTCCTTGACAATCGAGATGTGTTCCTTGAGGGTGGTAATGAGCTCAGTCTGGCTCGCGAGACACTCGGAAATGGACGGGGGACAGAAGTCAGCAGTGCGGGTTCCGGCACGGCTACAGGTGCGGTAGAAGCCTTGTCGCGCTCGGTCTCCTTGACCAGCTCCATAGGTCCGGCACCGCCGTCTTTATTTCGGCCATGAGGTTGCGAGAGTTGCCCAAATTTAGCTTCGCCTTATTTAGGCAAGCTCTCGCTTCCTCAATGCGACTGCGGCATTTCGCCTCAGGCTTTTTGAACGGTCTTGGGGCATCATAGCAGCTCGGCGCGTCGCCGGAGTGGCAGAGCCCCCCTGTGACGCAACAGGAATCTCGTCTCCGAAGGAGATTCTCCTCCTTGCGTCAGCAGGCGAAGGCATTGCTTTCTTCGCCGATCGCGGCGAGCCGTTAGAGCCAGGAGCCCTCACGGTGCGGAACATTTTCAGGTGTAAGAGCAGGTGTTATCAGAACCGACTCCTGTAAAGAGGGAGTCAGAGCGATATCTACTCGAGAGGAGAGGCGTATAAGGTCGGACACTGGACAACACTGTAACCCTATAAAGGAGGGTACACAGAAAATAATAAAACAATATAAAATCATGTAAAAATTTTAAATACAATATTAAATAATTATTAATACAAGTCAACAATTGTGTGTCTAATACGATTCAATAATGTTAAAATACCTAAAAACGATAAAAAATCCCTTATAAGAGAAAATCCTAACAAAATGCCAAAAATATTTTTTTGCCGAAAATCCCACGTCTACCTTCCTATAACCCTGAGGGCGGGTGTTTATTCGAGCTAGGGGCGCGTGCGAGGTGTCCAGAGACGCGTCTCCGCGCGGGCTAGCGAATTATGGAATAAAACTTGTTAGGTGCCGAACTAAAATTTTGAGTTTTGGTCAAAAAACCAGTTTTCGAAATAAACAATTTGGAATTTCACCCCACAACCTGGAGACCGGGACACGGAACGCAGACCAGAATTCAGGGAAGAAGGGTGAGGACTATTGCAACTATAATCTTATTTAAAATGTGAAAGAAAATTTGGAAAAACAATTCATTTTGAGGATTTTCTCTGAAAATAAGGGATGAAGACCAGACGCGCATGTAAAAGCGCGCGTTATGGTCAATACGTAGGCGGAGGCCTAGTTTTGTCTAAAAACGCCGAAAACAGCTCAAAATTCGCACGTCTAGAATAGAAGATTCATGTATTTCGCTTTTAGCGATAAGACCGCCCATTGTGTCACCCCTTGTAAAGTGTTTAAAATGTTTGTATTTATATTTTTATGGTGTACAGTGCCGACCAAAAGTCGATAAGCAATCTCACAAAGCAATAGCTTGACGTTTAGTTTGACTTACGACCTTCTACTTTCAACAAAATAGATATTGTCAGCAACTAGTTGTAGTTCATAATTTCAATGCCAATATCTAAGACATGATGGCCTAGCGGTTGGGCCCGTCCAGAATTATGAGCGAATCAGTAAGCCGTGAGTTCAAATCCCGCACAGTTACTTTTAGTCTTTTTGTAAGTTTTTACTCTACAGAAATATTATATTATTTAACTTGTTTGCTTTGTTCACACATTTCGTAAAGTTAGGGAGGTAGATAGAAAAATAAATCAAGAATTTTGTTAGATTTCTGTGAGGTAGACATGAGTTTTATGAATATTTTAACTTGATCGGAATGAACTTTGTCGTTTGGTTGTAGTCATACAGAATACACTATATAATGTGGTATTTGATGGTCAGTGACGTGTGGTTTAATAGATAGCGGTATTGTTGTTGGTGTGATTCTTAAAATGCGGGCAAATATTAATATTAAGGCGAGGGCGACTATTATCGCGAATTATCCGCGCTTCATAAAAGTGGCCTTAATAGGACTAAATGTGAGTATTATAATTATTTATGAATTGTAACTTAAACATTAAAAATTTAAAAACGAATGGGTATTATAAATTGTTCATTTATTTGGTGACCTGTGGTTTACTTAATTCGTTATTTTTTTTTTCAATCTATCATGCAAGATAAATAATTAGTGTTTATTATTGGATTTATAAATGCAGAGTGAATGAAGTCACTTTAGTATTTATTACAGCTGCCTAACATCATTTTTTTTGTTTAGAGAAATGCAGTAAGTCTCTGGATCAAAAGGTATGAGGAAGAAGGGAGCCTGGCAAGTAGACAGCGAAGTGGAAGGTCGTCGCTTATTAGCGAAGCGCAGCGACAACATATCGTGGGCGAGTATGAAACCAATGGTTTCACACCTACGACACACTCGGAGTCACCGCAAACTGTTCGCCGTGCCCTCCACGCTGAAGGCTTGCATCACAGAAGATCAGCTAAAATGCCCTTCTTGACAGAAAGACATAAAGAAGAACGATTACATTTCGCACGGGAATATTTAGACTTTGACTGGATTACTTCCATTTTGTTCCGGTTCGCGGTCGCCACTCCAGAACTTTTCGACCCCATCGGCCATCCGTTCTGCGAGCAATGTGCCCTGCCTACTACTGCCACTTAAGTTTAGCAATTCTTCGGGCTACTTCGGTGACCTTGGTTCTCTTGCGGATGTCTTCATTTCTGATGCGATCACGCAAGTAAACTCCGAGCATAGCCCTCTCCATTGCCCTTTGGGTGACTTTAAGCCGCATACGTCTACTTGACTACATTGAAAATAATGGGGGTTATACAAAATATTAATCCCTAATGTTCTAGTTTTAATTAGACGTGTTACAAAATATTTAGCGATATTAATAATTCCTAAATTGAGGTTTAGTTTCAAACTTCTTTTCTTCAGGAAAATGAACACTTAAACTATAACCTCAATATGAGTTACATTTATTGTGACGTCACATAAAAAACATATTCACGAAGTATAAATTATGTATTAGTTTTCAGTAAGCTCTGTTGAATACCGATAGATAGAAGTGGGTATCAACAATTATATTTGTGTTATTAGAATATCCTTGTTATGTTAATAAAAAATAACTTCAAAGTGGGTATAAAGATACACAAAAAAATCTTATGAACGGTTACAAGAGAACTTCTTATATCTAGGTAGGAATGTGACGTTACAAATCTCATAAAAGTTGTTAATTATATTAATAAATGAAACGAATAAAACAATTGTTGTTATCTGTCAGCACGACTTTTTTTTCCAACTTCCAACACCGAAAAAATATTACACAATCACATAAATAGTTATGATGGGTTATTAACTTATATTTAAATCCTTTTAAAAATAAATAATGAGCATGAACCCATTTCAAAATAAATACCAAAGTAAATAGTTTGTGCATAAAATACAAATATTAATTAAAGTGGTTACAAAAAAAATAAAAAAACCCTTATTATGTAAACGGGATTTGAACTCAAGACACGTTGATCGTGAATCCACTGCTTTACCTAAACAGCTATCAACGCCTGGTAAATATGGTCGAAATTTAGGTATCCAATGCAAATACGATCATGCGTTTGCTGCGTGCATAACAAAAGAGACGGTAATATATTTCTTTATGTTTCGTGGAGAGCGACGCGACAACTTGCGACAGTAGGCGACTCTGTGGCTGTGGTGTGCGTAGGTACTGTATTGAGACAGCTTACACATACAGCCGCACGGACGCTCGGCCGTGCGTTCACAGCAAAATGATCCTTCGCGTGCCTGTGCGCTTATGAACGCTTACTGTACATAATAAAGAGTATTCTATTCTATTCTATTCTATTTGTATTGCCTACATATTGCCTATGTGTGAACTTTAATAAATGAGTTATCCATGCTGTGGTGGGGGATGCGCGTTGGAGGGAGCGCGGGGCGATGCGCCGCGCTCACTCCGAGCAGCCTTAGTGACAGCACGCCTAACCCAGTAAAATTGGAAACTAAAACAGTGTTTTATTGTACAACCCTGAACAAGACATCACCCTGATATACTGTAGCCTTACTCTGAACCCTAATTAGCGTACGAGTGAACACCACACTATGTAAAATGATTTTCTATCAGCGATAATGATGCATAATGACTGGATAACTCAAAAATTGTTGCTCGGAACCGACTTTTATTCAATTATTATTATTTTTTTTTCATTTTTTTTTATTTTTTTATTTTTTTAATTTCATTGTGCATTTAATAATCAACTGGTTATGGAAGTATTTAAAATAGTGTTATAAAGTATGTAGTTTACTCGTAGTAAGACAATGGTAACTTACCTTAGAGCAGGAGAACTGAAACAGTGATTTGTAAAGTTGAAGATCAAATCGACTTATACTGCCTCTGATTCGTCACGAGCCATTGTTAACTGGGTCAGTTTTTTTTAAAACCCAATTGCCTTTATAATAATTAATATTTCCATCAAGAATATCATGTATGTTATCATTGTTTTCTGTTTGTGTTTGTTATTTTCCATTACTTAATAATGAATTACATTCATTGTTTCAGATTCGTTATTCGTTCCGAATGATTAATTACCGGTATCGTTCATATTTGTATCTAATATTAATTACGATAACATTAGTTACGATTTGCTTATTAACTATTTTCCATTAAATCAATACAAACTTCGGTGTGACTGATAAGATTATTATTTATTACTTTTTAAACTCATAATATTAAATAATTTTAAATTAACTAAAAAAATAAGCTGGCACGTATTTTAATCACGTTAATATTATTCTGATGAAAGTTTGTAAGTGTGTTTGTGTATGAATGTAACTCCTTCATGCTCAAACGGCTAAACGGATTTTGATAAAACGACTGCCGATCTATTGGGTTATAAACATTGTAGCTCCTTCTTTAGCTGTAATATTTAACGATTGTATTGATCGTGGTGAGTCTTTGTTTAAATCGGGTAGTACATCCGACCCCACTTATTATAGACCCATTTCAGAACAAACCACCTTTAGTAATAATTTTGAAACAAATCTAAAGTTTTTCTATAAACATAAGTTATTGCATAAAAACAGTTCGGTCTTACAAGGGGTCGTTCAACTTCTGCTAAGTTTTGAACTGTTAGGACACGTTTATAATGCCTGGGAGGACAAATGCGATGTTTCGGCATTGTTTGCGATTTATCTAAGGCTTTCAATTGTGTTCTTCATGAAATATTAATCAGGAAACAAAACTACTACGGAATACGTAACGCCTCTCGGGATCTTCTTACTCCTTAATTGAGTTAAAGGATTCAGAGAGTTGATGTAAACGGGAAAAGTCTTCCTGAATCCGTAGTAAGAATGGGAATACCCCAGGGCTCAATTCTTGGTCCATTTTTGTTTCTAGTTAATATAAATGACTTGCCTTACCTTATGCAAGAGTCGATAATTGGTTTAATGTTAATAATCTACTCCTAAATGAGAAAAAAAACTAAATGTATGAAGTTTACAATACCATAAGTAAGAAAAGTGGAAACTAGGGTACTAATCAAGGATGATGAGTTAAAACCGAAAGATAGCGCAGTGTTCTTAGGCATAACTTTGGATGCCAAGCTTCAGTAGGGCCCGCATTTACACAAATTGCCAAAAACAGTTAGCTCAGCAGTATACGCTGTTAGAAAATATCGTGATTTAACTGATTATATTAGTTATTTCCACAGCGTGATGTCGTACGGTATTCTATTATGGAGCAATGCTGCGATATTCAGCCAATTCTTTTTTAAAAAGGGCGGTTCGTTTAATTATAAATTAAGTCCACGATACTTCCTCAGAGAAAATTTTTAAGAGATTAATCTTTTATCTCTCTTAGTTTTATTTGATTATGAAAATCTTTTGTATGCACATTAAAATATTGATTTATTCTAAAAATAGAGTGACCTCAACAACACAAATACGAGAAACAAACACAAATTTGTTGTTCCTGCTACGAGGCCCAAGAAAATAGGGGGAACGTTCAGTTGCCAATATATACGGTACTAAATAAATTCAAATGTTTTATAAAACACGTTAATTACTATCTCGAAAATAAAAAGGCTTGGGGTTAAGCTGCTACAATGAAATTTGCTCTGTGAATGTGGAAAATTCGGACTTTGTTTATTATTAATTCCTTTCTTTTATACACTGTGATATTGAATGATTTGACATGAATATACTCAATGCAGTATTTTATATTTTTTTACTTTATTACTTTACTAGCTTCTGCCCGCGACTTCGTTTGCGTGAAATTTTGATATCGCAACGCATCGCCTGCTCAACGGAAGCTGTTTTCTCCAATTCGTTCAAGTTGTAACTCTTCAATTCTTAGGAGCAAATTAACGATACTCGGCCAAATCTTTTAAAAGCTGTCCGGATATTTGAGTCACCTACCATAACGTCATTATTAACCGAATTCAAAAAGGTGGAGGTTCTCAATTCATTGTTCCCCGATTACTCGAAGATGACTGGACCTGGATAAATAGAGCGAACTGTTCAAATTTTATAGGCTCACCAGAAGCGATTTGGGTAGTTTTAGAAAGAGTATTTTCTCGGAGTGATCCCATTTCAATTTGGTAAAGTTTTGATGAGGAACTTTGGACATAGGCAACGGAACTCCCCAATAAAATTAAATGATAACAAATGTACGGGGATTGCTGAAATCTCATGTCTGTCTATTGAATCAATTTGATCTGTTCATAACAAAAAACCCGCCGGTACGCTGTGAAAGGGAATGCACATGTGAACCACTAAAAGTGAAAAATAAAACCGACTTCACACAAAAAAGTGAAAAATAACTTTGGCTTCAGAAGTTGGTGGCAAAAAAACTAAGTAAATCGATCAAACTACCGGGTACCGTGGC
Source organism: Xestia c-nigrum (assembly GCA_916618015.1). Lineage (NCBI taxonomy): Eukaryota > Metazoa > Arthropoda > Insecta > Lepidoptera > Noctuidae > Xestia > Xestia c-nigrum. The sequence continues at coordinate 23,862,124 of OU745246.1, forward strand.
CGTTGGCGCCGTGAATCTTTGAGTTTCTCTGAATTATTTCTGTAATTGAATAATAATACGTAATTTTCAAGATTATTTTTTTTCTTCAATTAAAGTATACAGGGTGTATTTCACCTCATCACAAAGCCGTTAACCAAGCATTCTGTATATCAAACTAAGTAACTATACACAAGAAACAACTTTTGTTTTTGAGGTTATAAATCATGTTTTGTGGTATAACTCAATGTAACTATATTTTGGGTAAAATATTTTGCGGATGGATGGATTAAATAGTACGGGGGTCGTAGAGATATTTAATGTAAAAATCATGCGATAAAAAGTGGTATATAAAAAAAAACTTGTCAAAATCTTGTAACTTTGACTCCCAATATCTCCGTAACTAGAAGGTTCCCAGGTATAGTATAGAACAAAAAAATGATCAGCATGACGAGGAGAACAAGTGCCTTTCATATTCGTTAAGAGGTGTTTTACACCCTTTATACTTGCGACTATACATAGTGGTCTTCACTGCAAACAGATACGATACATAAAAGTTCATACGTTTCAATTTTATGTGTTTATTGCAACATACTGCATAAGTGAGAGTTTAGGAAAAGCTTCAAACATTTAGCTTGTGAGGGCAATATACAACATTTTACTCGCTACATAACTACTGTTCTGCTTCTGCAGAAACCACTAACGAGAATTTTAGAAATGAAAGAAACCCAGTATTTTGAACCGACTTCAAAAAAGGAGGACAGGTTCTCAGTTCGTAGAAATCTTTTTGTATTTACAGTTCACCGATAACTCGAAGAAGCCTATACCGGTTTCATCATCTGCCTAGCGTTTTCCCAATCCCAACCCTATGTTGGGGTCGGCTTTCAGTCTGAACGAATGCAGCTGAAAACCAGTATTTTACATGGAGCGACTGCCCGTCTGACCTCCACAACCCGTTTAATACTGGGTGTTAATACGATACAACTTGGTAAGACTGGTGTCAGAGTTTTTGGGCCACTGACTACCTGTAACGAATGTCAAAGATGGGCACCGTTTTATTTCTATCGGTCCTTATGCTTCATGTCTAACAGACAGAGATAGCAACCGACCGGTACCTGTTAGTAAGTTATTGAAAATGGCTGTAAAAGTTCTTGGTAACTTATCGAAATAAGCACGTGCGCAACGTGGTGTGACCTCTGTTGCCTCTTCCGTTGGATATTTACAATGCCCTAACTCAGATCATGGTTTACCAGGGTGCCAAACTTCACCATGATCCGTCCAGCCGTTTAGGCGTTAAAAGGTAACAGACAGAGAAACATCAAGAGTTTAGTGTTGCATTATACGAGTAATAATAGTATGGATTTACACATAATTAATTCGATATGTTAATAAAATTAAACGATTAATAAAATAAAATATTATTTCAGATTCGTTCTACCCGATAAAAAAAAATCAAGGTAATAACAATCAATATAAAATGTAGCAGAAATTCTTTAATATTAATTGTGAACTTTTCCTACTTTGGTAAGTACCCCTTACTTTATATGCCATGAATGATAATTATAATTGTAAGTGGTCATCTGGCGCACTTTGTGCATGGGCAGGCAAGTCGACGTGAAAATGGCAAAGTTCTGGCCTAACAAAATATAAATACTGTCCTGTGAGCCACAGGAATCAAAAAGCGAAAGCATTTGACATCTACCCATCACTGCTCCTATCTGAATTGAATTTGTTCCATGTTCTCTTTTTCTACATGTTTCGCATATAAATTATATAACATAACAATATTATAACTTTTATAGTACCTACATATTTTACTTTTATTTTTTTCGATTTAGTTGACAGTATTTACTTTTTCAAGTATGGTATTATTATTATTTCGTAATTGTCATTATTTTACACTTCTATTTTTGTTACTGAGAATATGAGGACAGCGTAGATCTTATTTGTTTTTCTTTGTTTTATTTAGTTAGTTACACGATTGTCTGTCAGTTTGAATACTTTACGCGGGTGACCAGACAGTTCAACACATATTAATAATTAATGTATTAAAAGTAAAAGTTTTTGAATTATTCAAAAACTTTTACTTTACAAGCAACGATTAGCAAAAACATTATTTTCATCCCCCCATCTCGGAAAGAGTATTTTTGCTCTTCGATATCTGAGTACAAAAGCCGTTTTTATCGTCTAGCTAGAGGATAAAGTAAATTTGAATTTAGAACATCGTGTGCACTAAGTATGTGAATTAAAACATAATTAAACCTATTTACCTCCATGGTGCCGAATTTATAATGCAACTTTTTTTTAATTTGTTAATAACTCAGACTCGGAACCTTCTTGGTGTACCTACTTATTTAATTTGTAATGCGCGCGCCATTTTCGTTTCAGGTAACACCTTAGGTTAAAAACAAGCAACTTGGAAACAAGTGAAAAACCTAAAATTACCACTCATTATCTAGCGACGAGGAAGTTTATTTGACGCCAACAGAATTAACTATATTTGTTAATAATGCGCATTTTTTTTTTGCGTTTGATCATTTCCTCGCTGAGGTGGGATAAAAAGTTACGTGTTGCACTCGAATGCAAAGATTTTTCACATCGTGCTCTTTTGATTCCCTCGCTAACGCTCAAGATTTTAAGTTTTGAAAGCTTCGCTTGCTTGGTCATCAAAATTGAGCACGCGGTTAAAAAGCAACTTTGCACTCTTGTATAACAAATAATGATTAATTTGTTAATAACTCAGACTTAGAACCGGAACAAACAATTCTTTCATGCGGAATTAGTTGTTTGCGAAATAAATAGTGTAAGAAACGTTGGTTGTAAAATGAAAATTAGTCAATGGACTTTTGGTGAAACTTTAGTGAAACCTTTACGTGCCCTGCCCAAATATCCTTTCTTTAGTAGAATTAGTCATCGTGTCATCAGACGTTACTTTTCAAAGTACGAAACATCCGGCCCCATCTAGTTTTACAACATAACATGATGTGACGTGTTTTTTTTTAATAAAACAAAATTGACAGAAATTCTCATAATTATTTTTATTCCACACAAAATAACAGATATATTATACAAATTAATTGCAATGATATAGCTTAGGTATGTACAAAGGCGAGCTTAACCCAGAGTTAAGCTTTGAGATTTTCTTACAGCAAACCTAATTTTGATTGTTCTTTTTTCAATTTTTATTATTGTTAAGTTTTTTTTTTTTTGTAAATTTTGCTTGTTTTTTTTCAGATGTTGATGATGATTGCTCAATTGTTATTTTTGACCAGCGCTTACGCGCTCGGTGCGGCTGCAGAAGTACCGCCCTACACGAATCTTGATGTTTCTATACAAGCAGCCTTCCATCTACTGCAAGAAAACGTATTGTACGTATATGCACATTATTGTAGTTAACGGATACCCTCACATCTGTCGAAAGTATTAGTTAGGTGCCTGTATAAACTAGGGTTGCCAACATTTCTTCAGCTAAATATAGTATTTTTAAAATAAGCTACAAGAAATATAGTACACCCCCAAAAATATAGTATTTTATGGAAAAAGCCAAAAATAAACAAAGATTCATTTGTTCTTGATTTCTTTTTTCATAAAACATATTTTGTTGCACTTCTTGCATTAAAAAAAAGTGTCTTTTATGTTTTATTACATTTAATTAAACCATTTTTTGCCGTTTTTTTTTATTAATCAGAAACCTACTACTTCTGTTTCTTTCTTCTCGCCATTTGAAAATGTCCTTTCTATGAATGCCGTAGTGGCGGGAAAAGAAAGCAGGACTGAAATTACTTTTTTGGCAAGTTGGTTACGGTATTTTTTTGAATATGTCGCCATTTTTGCCATGTAGTTTTGTCAGTTAACCATTACAATCTTTTACTTTTGACAGATGTTTGTTGATGAATGATAATGCATCAGTCAAAAGATAATGTTGATATTCTTTAAAAAAATATATGAAGGATTTTTTTATTAGATTCCGGTGTTGAATATATATTATTTTTGCGTACTATATATTTCTTCAACAGTATATAGTACGCAGAGCCGAAATATAGTAAAATATTATATATTACAGTACGGTTGGTAACCCTAGTATAAACATACATAAGTGCCACATCGAGATAGTGACGTCATTGATTCATGAGGGTTTGCCAAAGTACCAAAAACAGAGAAGTGGACGTCAATGGTGAAAACTTTGACCAGCAGCTGTAGGCCTAGTATAATATGTTAACGAGTAGGTAACAATTACCACGTGAACCATCTATGACGAATATACTGCCTTAAGAGAGGTATATTTCTTTTACTTAATATCAGAGAAGAACTATACTGCGATCCTTTCTAGTATTCTTCTTTGTATATTGTTAACAATGTGCTTCGAAAGCTTACATCAGGTATGCGTAACAATGCCTATTCCCGTCGAGGACACTTCTTATTAAGTTTTAAATATAATTGAAATGCTTAGTACTATGAAAAACACTGGATTTTACGGTACAATAATCATACTAATAAAACAAGCCATAAGGTTTAATATTATAACTCACAGATTTTTTTTATAAAACTTACCGCGTACGAAATTCCTGTATATGCGAATTCCATAAATTCGCCGGAATTCCCGCGGCGCCGGACTTTCTCATGCGATAATAGTATTATAGTAATTAATTTAAGTAAAAATTCATATGGCACTGAAACTGCGATGCCCTTCGCCGCTCTTTCAGTGTGAGTTGACCCTATATGGCGTTTCAAACGGCTCAGAAACAGCTGGCCACGGATGTTAGTCGAATAGGTACTAGCTCTGGGGTGAGGCAGTGCCGCCGGCGCAACTTGGGGCTGTTTCGGGATTTAAAAGACTTGATGCAGAGGTGTTAAGTTTGATTTTAGACATTACGTAACCCGAGTACACGAGGCGTAATTCGACATACCTACCTTATGTCTCTTTGTCTCTCTCTCTATTTCTCTCTATCTAATCTATATAACTATTCCATCTTCGTGAACTTTTACATCTTTGTTCCTTTGTCTCTTAGGTGATATCGATACAATTGATAAGAAATCTTGTAGGTATTAATGAGATTTCATTTACTCTCTCATCGGTTTTATTGCTGATCTGTAATGTTTTGTTTATTTTCTTGTATTAGATCCATGGACGGAAACATACCGCTCTTGAATGACCCCAGGCGTCAATATGGTGACATTATCTTTTTGGTTATAGAACAGGCTTGTTCTTTCCCGTAAGTATCTGTTTAAGCTGTACAATGCTACCATCGCTCTAAACAGGGTGCCAATCCTGTAATATGTATAACGTTAAGCAACACGCCATTGACACTCTATCGACACACTACAGACATTATGTTGCCACTGTTGCAAAAAATCAATGGCGTCTCAGCGGTGTCTCAGTAGTATTCGATAGACACAACTGTCAAATACACTTAAAATCTGTAAATATTTTAAGTGTATTTGACAGTTGTGTCTACCGTAACTTTGGCCATCACGATGACATTGACAGATTATAGTGGAGCAGAATACCAATTTATTATTACAATAGCCTTTATATGGCGTTTCAATGGCACTGCAGTCGTAAGTCAATGACCATATATTAAAAAAATATAGAATACCAAATGTCAATGATTAGCCTAATGAGGCACTACCCTACCAACACACTATTGACAAGTTGGTTATTTTAAAGAATTGGGCCCCAGGTTTTATAAAAAAATACTCGTTATATTCTTCAAGTTTTTCAAGTTATATTCTTCAAGTTATATTCTTCGCGAAGGAGTACCTGACTAGAGTATTTGATATTAATTTCAGCTTTACGCGTTCTTGAGAAAATAGGTCATGACAGTCGGACAGACAGATGGACAACAAAGTGATGCTATAAGGGTTCCGTTTTTACCGACTGAGGTACGGAACTCTAAAACTAAATGATGAATGTTTTCATAAATCTGTGTCTCTTTCAGCCCACATGATTATTACGGGGACTACCAAAAAATTAACAACGGATCATTACCTTTTGTTGATACTCATCCAGAAACAGTAATAAAATTAACCAACCAATTGATCAATGAAGTCCAAAATCGCACTAAACCCATCCAAGAGGTAGGTACAGTAATTATAAATGTCAAAATATGTAAGAATCAGCTGACAGAATTAGGTAGGGAATAATGTGGGTAATATACCAGTGGAGAAAGAAGCCTTATAAAATAATAAAAAAAAAACGAAAAGAATCATAGTAGGATGAAACCCATCGGAAAAAGAAAAGAATATAACAAAAATAAAAGGAAAAATAATGAGCAGCGATGGCCCCGTGGTGGCGGTTTCGACTTACGATCACTAAGTTGTGGGTTCGAACCCAGACAGGCGCATTACTTTGTGTAATTTATTTCATCACCACTGCTCTCAAAACGGTGAGGGAAAACATCTCGACGAAACCGGCATGTCCTAGAACCGAATTCGAAGACATGTGACATCTACCAATCTGCACTGGGCCTGCGTGGTGGATTATAGTCCATTCGCTCTCATAGAGAGGAGGTCTGTGTCCCAGCAGTGGGAACATTAATAGGCTGACGATGATGATGATGATGATGATGATGAAAAGGAAAATTAATTTGCGGGCTACCTGAGGTCGGGAATTGGGAGGTAGGGGGTTAAGTTTAAAAAACGGTTTGTATCGATTTCTGGCAAAACTACAAGTCTTATGGAAAAAAAGTTATTGGCAAATTTGTAGGTAGTGAAATAAAAATATATTAAATTAAAAAAAAGTTACGGTGTTTGGACCATAAAAAGGTAAGTTTTCACCAAACTTCGTAATAGATAATATTTTTGGTAAAAGATTAAAATAGAATTACCAAAAAATTTGTTAGTTAATTTTTTCTCCTAAATGAAGTTATGTGTAATAAGTTGACCGTACTATTACCTACAACTTTGCTATAAACTTTTCTACATAGGACTTACAGTTTTGCCGGAAATCGAGATAAACACAGACATTTTTATTCTTAAACGCCCCACTTCCCGATCTCAGATCGCCCGTAAATTATTTTTCCTTTCATTTTTGTTGGATTCTCTCCCTGTTTCAATGGGAACCCTACTGTTATTATTTTAGTTTTCTATAATTATCTGCACTGGTCTAATAATACCTACTGTCATGTCAACTATCTAGTGTCCACGACACAAGCTTTGCTTAGTGTGGCACTAGGTGGCGCTGTGTGTTGTGTCGGGTGGTTGATGTACAGAGTTGAGCTACACGATGACTAAAGTTAACTTGCCTAAGTTTGTTTAGATGGTCATATTTCTGCAGTTATTCGGTGAAGGAAACTGGCGGTTTCTGCTAGATTTTGTACAGGGTGTAAACCACCGCATCACAAAGCCGTTAACCAAGCATTCTGTACATCCAACTAAGTAGTTTTACGCAAAAAATATTGCTGGGAAACAACTTTTTTTTTGAGGTTGTAAATCATGTTTTGTGGTAGAACTCAATGTAACGCACTTAAAACACTGTGGTGATGGATGGATTGAATAGTACGGGGGTCGTGGAGGTGTTAAAATTTTACAAAAATAACTTGTATCTAATTAAAAAAAAGTTGTAATTTTGACCCCCCATATCTCCGTAACTAGAAGGTTCCCAGGAATGGTGTAGAACAAAAAATTGATCGCAATGATTGAGAGAACAAGTCCCTCTCGTCTTCGTGAAGAGGTGTTTTACACCCTTTATTATCCAGTTTTGTAAATCTGTCTAGGTACATACCGATTTAAATAGAATTACTTGATTACTGTGATTATTATTTTCCATTTACAGTTAATACACTCCGTGAAGAGTTCCGGTTTAGCCGACAGTCTGCAGATTGATAAAACCATCGACGAAGAAATTAAAAAGAATGGAAATAAATATGACGAAGCAAATCAAATTTATTTGGCTGCAGGATTATTTGCAACACAACTAAACAAGGATCATGTAAATTATTTTGCAGAAAATGCACAAAATCTTAGTGCACATCGCTTTATTCTTACCGGAGTAGAAGAATTAGAACTAATCGTGACGGCTTTGCACAATCTTATGGATCTATTGCTTCCCAGAAATTTATTTCCTCAGGCGCAATAGGTCTTCAATTTGACATTCTGTGAGTTTAATAAAAAGTCACCAGAAAAAATTGGGATGCAACTAAGCCAAGGATTTTGAAAATGAATTCGTAATTAAATTTTATTTTAAGATTTATAGCCTTTTTGAAATAAAACTCTTTGATTTGTCTTGAAATTATATTTTTTGTTTGAATTATTATGTCGTTTTTTAGGGTTCCGTAGTCAAAGGATAAAAAGGGGACCCTGTTACTTAGAATTTACTGTCCGACTGTCTGACTGTCACCAGGCTGTATCTCAAAAACCGTGATAGTTAGACAGTTGAAATTATCACAGTTGATGTATTTCTATAATCGCTATGCGTGCACCTCGATGACATCTCATTCGGTCTACGTCATTCACTCATTTCAACATTTACAGGCACAGGCAGTCGTGCGCCATCTACGACATAGCTAACACTTATGTAACAGTGCAAAATATCTTTGTAAAAGCAGAATATACGCAATCATTTGGCGTCAGATCCTATTCATTTTGGTATCCTGGATCAATCTCATGCCAAAACATGATGACACCGACGTGATCAATGCAGTTATCAGAATATCTTATTATTATTTAATAAGTGACCCACGCAACTTCGTCTGCGTCACTTAAGAGAGAAAGAGCTCACAAAGGGAATACAATTTCCCCCGTTTTTGCAACATTTTTTATTGCTGCTCCGCTCCTATTAGTCATAGCGTGATGTTATATAGGCTATAGCCTTCCTCGATAAATGGACTATCCAACACAAAAATAATTTTTCAATTAGTAGTTCCTGAGATTAGCGCGTTCAACCAAACAAACAAACACACAAACAAACTCTTCTACTTTATAATATTAGTATAGATTATTATAATTGTGGACACGGAAAAAAGTAGTGAACAGGAACCACGAGTGGAGTGAAACACTATATCGCCAGGAGATCATCTGAACCATAACTTGTAGCCCGCCGGTCAGATTTGTGAGCCAGGAACACTGCAGCCTTTTCCCCTTTCGTTCCCATATTTCCGTCTTCAATTTCACTGAGTATTGTGCTAACTTGCTTCATCACTTATCCGCCTGCGGGGTAAGTGTTACTTTATTGTGAGGCTAACGCAAAACCAAATGCAGTATCATACCAGTTTTTACATTATCCTTATTCCTTATGTAGGTACTTCACATTAAAAATAAAAATGTACGTGTCAATGAGGTGGATGAAAAGCTGACAAAAATAGCTCCATTATTAAGCGAATGTCATCTTTTTTATAGGTATTTTACACAAGTTTGTTAGTGAAGGGGCGTTTTACAGTCCACTAGCGCCGCCAATCGAAAAAATGTCATAACTCGTAAATAGAATCAAAAATACAAAATGTGGTCTATTGTTACTGTAGATTTTTTATCGTCATTTTATTTTGCCTTCGTATTCTTCATCTCCTCTGAAAGCGCAGTCTGCAGAAAATATTGTAATATTCACTTATAACTTTTTATTCACTTAAGACTTGAGTGTAGATGATCTGGTTGGGGGAGTGTCGGGACGCCGGAAGTAATCTTCTACGGCGCGCTGTCGTATGCGCTGTTTCCGGTTGCTATATAAGGGTTCGCGCTGTGCGATATTATGTTGCAATTGAAATATGAATTCCTGGCGTGTCTACGGGACTATTCGAAAGAGATACCGTGGCCCCGGAACATAAAGGGCGAGGAAGGAACATGGATGGGTTTTAATCAGTAAAAGTCTGACACTCCCTCCAAGCTCCGCCCAGCGTGGGAGAAGTCCTTTGATGATTTCCCATCCGAAAAAAAGGAAATATGAATTAGACCAAAACTTGTCAAGGTATGGTGTACGACAGGAATGGTGATAACTACGTAACACCTGACGAATATTAATAATATATAATATATATATATATTTTTATTTTATTTATTCATCGATCGTTTTTCATCCAGTCTATTTCTCTGTGGAATGCGCTTCCCCAGGAAATCAGGATGGCAATCGTCAATCGTTTATCCTTTAAAATTAAAGTTCGCGACTACATTCGGAAGAAGCTGGCAGTTTCGTCACAACGGTAATATATTCCCAATTGTCTGTCTTTTTATTTTAGTATATCCGTACAAATATACACTTACAATTACCCAACTTACAATTTACCTTAACTTTAATATAAATTTATAGTATTTTGTATAATTATAGGTATAGCATTTTATATATCCTTGTAGTTTATCGTAGTTTTAATAAAATTATTCGTGAAATTTCAGGAATGACACCTACCACTCCTTGTCTCTGCATCACCTAAAGGTTGACTGGTAGAGAATGCCATTGGCATTAAGTCCGCCTCTGTACTTTGTGCTTGAAGTGTTAAATAAATAAATAAATATTTTATTGATATAATAAAAAATGCTACTTATGGCGAATTTTGTGAGATAGTAGCTGCAGGATTAACTGTCTTTAAGCGCTACGAGTCGAACCAGCTAAATCACAAACTCAAACTCAAACTCAGATCATTTATTTCAACTAGACCATTACGGCACTTTTGAATGTCGATAAAACGAAAAAAAAAAAGGCTACAGTCACAGACACAAGGCATAATAACTTGAGAATGTACTGTAGTTGCCCATTCCCTAGCGTAGATCTCTATGGAGAAGAACGGGCAAGAAACTCCATGGACACTCTTTTCAATCAAAAATGTTCTTACAAAATCTTGGTTACATCTTTCATGTTGAGATTATACATATATGTGAGAACGATGCAGAAAGACGTGCAGAATAAGAGCGTCCAGAGTAAAAAAAGAAATAAATCAACAAAACCTGTATTTAGGTTTACTTCTGCTGATTTTCAAGTTAATATTTTTCAGTTTCTGTTACCATTTCTCCATTCTGCTGTATTTATACGATAAATGAATATTTATTTCAGTATTCTTCCAATTTCAACACCTAATATGGAGAAATGACAATGTCTGAAAATTAATATGGGTATTGTTTGTATGGTGAATCGGGTTGGGTGTATTACATGAACAATGATTTTAAGATTTAATGTGGCGGGCCTGAAATCCCAACATCCCCTGTTGGGTTACAAATGTTACAATGAGGTTGGAATGAAAAATAAAAATCAATATGGGTGTCGCTTCCGAGATTATGCTGATTACGAATATGGCATTTATTATGATCCAGCCAGAAGATGGCGGATATATACAGGGTGTAAATCACCTCATCACAAAGCAGTTAACCAAGCATTCTGAACATCAAACTAAGTAACTTTACGCAAACAATATTGCTGGGAAACAACATTTTTTTTTGAGGTAATAAATCACGTTTTGTGGTAGAACTCAATGTAACGCACTTAAAACATTGAACTGATGGATTGAATACTAGGGGGGTCGTGGAGGTGTTAAAAGTTAAAATCTCACAAAATAAAACTTGTATTTAAAAAAGATTTGTCAAAAAGTTGTATCTTTGACCCCCCATATCTCCGTAACTAGAAGGTTCCCAGGTATGGTGTAGAACTAAAAAATGATCGCAATGATGGGGAGAACAAGATAGTGTCTTTCAGTTTCGTGAAGTGATGTTTTACACCCTATAATATAACCACCTAACCTATTGGGGTTTCATAACAAATGCGCGACTTAATGGCCACTAAGGTTTACTCTGTAGAGTCAACATAACATCATAATATTTGAATAAATAAAGAAATCATCATCATCATCATCCAGCCCTTCTCCCATGTTACTTGAAGTCTGCGCAACACGTTTTCTTCTTCCATTCTCCCCTACTCAACTGTCATGCTATCATTTACTCTTTTTTCTTTGACGACCCGATTGGCGTAGTGGTAGTGACGCTGCCTTACGTTGTTAGGGTCCTGGGTTCGAATCCCGGTAGGAGCAAATGTTTGTGTGATGAGCACGGACATTTGTTTCCGAGTAATGGATGTTTATATGTATAATAAGTATGTATTTACAAACAAAAAAGTATATATGTAGTATATCAACTACCTAGTGTCCACGACACAAGCTTTGCTTAGTGTGGTATCAATCCATCCATCTTTTCTTAGGTCTTCCTCGCCCCCTCCATCCATCACAACAGTAAACATAACATCACGTCTGTTATTACATGAAGGTGGACATTTTTCCCCTCTTTGAGGAGTGGCTGGAGAGGCGCCACGGCGTCCTCACCTTCCGCCTGACGCAGGTCCTCACCGGACACGGATGTTTCGGGAGGTACCTGCACCGAATCGGGCGGGAGGAATCGCCCGGGTGTCTCCACTGCGAGGATCGACCGGAGGACACGGTGGAGCACACGGTGGAAGTCTGCCCTGCGTGGGCGGAGCTCCGCCGTGTCCTCGTGGCAGCGATCGGCGGCGGCGACCTCTCGCGTCCGGCCCTGGTTCAATCCATGGTCCGGAGCGAGACGGAATGGGAAGCCGTCGCCTCCTTCTGCGAAGCAGTCATGCTAGCGAAGGAGGTGGCGGAACGAGAGAGGGAGAGATCCTCTCTTCCCGGCCGCCGCGGGAGACGCAACGGGCGTCGGGGGCCACGTGGTGGCTACCGGCCACCGTAGATGCGGGCCTGTGGACGGCTGGCTATGGGCTAGCTAGCCGTCCGGCCGTCTAACGACGACGACAGGCCGTGTCGACGGCGCGTTCGTGTTCCACGCGCGCCTCAAAGAGATGTCAGCAAAAAGAGAGGGGCCCGCAAGGGCCGAAGCCTGCCGGGGTTGCGGGCCTGTTCGAAAGAGATACCGCGGCCCCGGAACGTAAAAGGCGAGGAAGGAACATGGATGGTTTTTAGTCAGTAAGAGTCTGACAGTCCCTCCCGCTCCGCCCAGAGTGGGGGGGGGGTCATTGGGGGCTGATGATTTCCCATCCTTAAAAAAAAAAAAAAAAAAAGGTGGACATTTTTTTGGCTTTTCCGTCATGGGTGACGTGTTCATGGTTTTCGGGGTCGCTGATTACGAAAATGAGGATCCAAATGGCGTTGAAGATTTTTTTTTTGTTTTTCCATCGTGGGTGTCGTTTTCATGGTTTTCAATTAACACAATTCTAATTTTTCTTTAATTTTTGTTTGTCTTCGTAGCTACGTATCGTTATGTAATTTACTGGCCATAGTACTTCCATCCTAGACAATAATTTAAGATTTTACATAATATTTTTGCAAAGTTCCTCTGTTCTGCTTTGAAACCAACTAATTTATGAGCAACGTCTGGATATATCTTTAAAACGACGACGACGTCGACTTATATCTTTAAAATTCTGCTGGATCTTGAATCTTACTTACTCTTTGTTTAGGGCACTGAAATTCCCTCATTTTATAATTAAAATTACCCCGAATTCAATGCGAGCGAAGCCGCGGACCAAAACTATCTAATATATAAAAATCTTGTGTCACATTGTTTGTTATCGAGGTCCTCCAAAACGGTTTCAACGGTTTTAACGAAATTTTTTGTAAATTTACGGCAGGTCAGAGAACAAGTCGTAGGCTACTTTTATACCCCTAGGTGACAAAGGTGGTTCACGCGGACGAAGTCGCGAGCAATACGTAGTTTTTAGATGAAGAAAAAAAAAAGGATCGCATTGAAAACTTTTTTATTAAATTACAGAAAAAAATATATTCACGGCGACCACCGTCGTGATTTGACTCGAGAACGACCAAAAGTTGGGAAAAAAGGAATTGTGCTGTCAAATACTAATCGTGATAAACTAACACGATAACAATCTGGATTTGAGTCCTGCTTTGGAAAAAACGGAGATCTCTCTCTCTCTCTGTTTTTCCAAAGCAGGGTTTTACTGTATCTTTTTAGCACCGCCCTTTTATTGCTTGGAACAGATTGCCTGCTGCATACACGATATCTTTAAGATTTTCCGGTGATGATATAACATATGGATGAGCTGCCAGATTACTCGAGACCTCTTCAAATGTACTGTTTTGGTTTTTTAATTCGTTTGCAACATGACCAGCAGCTAAAAATATAGGAGCTTGGGGGCCATATTGATCGAGATTATCTTGAACAGTATCGTCAATAAGTTTATTGCAGACATCATCATGTTCTATGCAGGCGGCAATAAGATCTGTTAACTGAAAAAAGAAAATTGTAATGTAAGTGGCGAATAAAAAAAGTGAGATTTATTCAATAAGAGCCCTCAGGACATTGTTTCTGATCGGAATTCAAATAACACGCTCCGAAACATGCCTAACAAGTATTTCAATATAGCCATTGGCATCTCTAAAGCTACGACATAACGCCATGCTCTCCGCTTCTCGCATCCAGTCTGACACAGCCATCTTTTTCAGCATCTAGCTAACACTGCACTTGTCGATACAACAGTCACCCTCACCACGCCAGGACTCGTTGCTCCATCGGTCATCCGTGGTCTTCGACAAATATTGTTTGCTCACTCTGCAGCCCATGTCATAATCCTAGCTCTTTGCAGGATAACTGGCGGACCACGTTTTGGAACAAGATCTCTTAACGGGATCGTCTTTATATCTCCAAACAATTCGGGATTTAATATTGATAGACTAGCTAAAATTAAAAACTGAATTATTTACCTCTGAAGTTTTGTTGTCAACTTCATTGAAAAGCTCCTTGATTTCGTTTATAACAATTTCTGGGTTATTTATAGCCTCAGGTGCCGAACTGTTAAGATGTTCTTGATATTTCTCGTAATAATCGAATTTTTTGCTGAAAATAATATTGAAAATTATTAATTGACTATAACAGTGTGATCAGAGTTTTACCCGCAATGGACACATCGTCGCCCAATTGCAATGAAGCTGATTCCAAGGCAGTTGGAGGTTGCGAATACAGGTGCAAAGCTTCGATTCAATCCTAAAGAGTAGCATTTAAGAGATCATTTCCAAGATCTTCGAAAGACAAAAATGCAAGTCAAGCAGTGCTTCAATGATTTTAGTTTATGATTCATACTTACAAGCCACCGCAGTTCTCTAATCCGAGTTGGTAAACGACGTGGACGATCTCGGCATAGTGACGCCTGGAGTCGTTCAAGAGCGGAATGTTACCCTCCATGGACCTAGTAAAACAAAAGATGAAGCAAATGTTAAAATTAAAAGGCAATATTTTAGTGGAAAAGTTAACAAGACACTATATTGCAGGTTGTAACATTTTAATTTCACTTGAGCGTTTGATTTACTTCTACATGGTAGGATAATAGTAGGCATGTGACTAAAAGAGTGATGGAAATTAGTATTGATGGATGGAGAGGGAGAGGAAGGCCAAAGAAAAGATGGATGGATTGTGTAAAGACTGATATGAAAGAGAAAGGAGTAAATGATGCCGTGACGTCTGACAGGGGAGAATGGAAGAAGAAAACGTGTTGCGCCGACCCCAAATAAAATGGGACAAGGGCAGGAAGATGATGATGGTAGGTATAGTCCTGTTGCAGTTATTTAGCGTCTGACAGCAGCAACCAAAAAACAACCTACTCCTAAGTGCTAATAAAGATCACTATGAATTTTTGAGATCGGTCAGCAATCAAGGGTATTTTCACAGTATCGGTTAGTCAAGGGTAAAATATATGAAAAGACTGTAAGGTCGGCAATAAAAGACCATTACACTGCCATTATTACAAATTAAAGCTGTGAGCTACATCAGACTCATCACTAAGAACAACATATTGCTTGAAATCGGAAACGACATCTAAAGAGTGTGAAACACCTCTTCACGAAGCCGAAAAGCACTTGTTATCTCCATAATTGCGATATTTTTTTTGTTCTACACCATACCTGGGAACCTTCTATATAGTTACGGAGATAAAACGGGGGGTCAAAGGTACAACTTTTTTAAATCCAAGTTTTTTTGTAAGATTATGACTTTTAACACCTCCACGACCCCCGTACTATTCAATCCATTCATCAGCACAATGTTTTAAGTGCGTTGCATTGAGTTCTACCACAAAACATGATTTATAACCTCAAAAAAAAAGTCGTTCCCAGCAATAATTTTTGCATAAAGTTACTTAGTTTGATGGTCAGAATGCATGGTTAACGGCTTTGTGATGAGGTGGCTTACACCCTGTATTTTAAGAGTGACAAATCCCAGTTAACAGCAATCTCTGCATTTTGGTCTTTCATCATAATAACGGTCAGAGATACGTACAATACATTTGTTGTCAATAAATGTTTGGCGTCTCCGAGTGCAGCAACAATTTGTTTGTACTCCGGTGGTTCGGCCACGGTCAGGCCAACGGCCAAGGCTGATACCAGGAGTGGCAGAATCATCGTCATCTGAAATTATCACCTTTAATTATTTATTTGCCACGGATATATCAACATGAAAAGTGTAGACTTTCTTTTCCCAACTATATCGGGGTCGGGTCCTAGTGTAACCGAAAGCAGTTGAATACCGTTGGGTTGGGTTACGGGGTTATCACCGTAAGGCGCTCCCCCACACGGAGCATGTATAGAGCTGTAATGTAACAAAATCAAAAATCAAAATCAAAATATTTTATTTCACATAGGCCTGGATGGGCCCACTTATAAAACGTCGAAAAAGGTGCACGGTTCGCGTTGGTCGATTCCATGGAGAAGAACCGGCAAGAAACTCCATGGTTACTCTTTTCAAATAATTTGGTATTACAATATTATTATGTTTCATTACAGCATTAGTACTAAAGTATGGGGGGACAGCGTAATTAACAGTTCAGGTCTCTTCTTTCTGTTCTAATAACAAATTTGCCAGGCCTGGAAGATCCGAAAAAAAGAACACCACTGTCCAATGTCAAAGGTGTCAACAGTATGGTCACATTAAAAATTACTACAGCTCTTACAGCCGATCCGTTCTTTTAAATGTGCCCAAAACCTGCCCCAAGGTTGATCACTCTACACGTGCTCTTTGCCACGGTCTTCATCTTTCAAATTGTAAAGGCTGTGAGGCCTTTAAAGATATGCTGGCCAGAAAAACACAGAAGCGTACATACTTTAAAAGAAGAGAAAGAAATCAATCTGAATTTCCCATCATGGTGGCAGAAGTGAACACAAACCATAGCCCCAACAGTACTCAAAAAAATTATAGCGTAGTCCTTAAAACACCGGCCAAGAGCGTGTCGGGCTACGCTCAGTGTAGGGTTCCATAGTTTCCCGTCCGTCACAATAAGTATTCAATCCAATCCGATTTTAATCATTCTTTTTTTGTTTGAAAAAAGATACGTTCAGGATAATAAAATATGTAAACGAAGTTAAAAAAAATGCTTGCATATACGATCATACTATTTTGTCTTTTTTGTACAAAGGAAACTAGGAAACTGTTGTTTCCATCCAAGTTCAAAATGGTTTTCCTAGAAAGTCCTTCTAAAGTTCTACTTTTCAGATTTTTTTCATATTTTCTAAACTTATGGTTCAAAAGTCAGAGGGGGGGGGGGGACACATTGTCTTTTTTTACTTTTGGAGCGATTATTTCCAAAGTTAGGGTTGAAATAAAAAAAAATCACTTCCCACTTTACATATAATAGGGGGGCTACCCTACTGAAACATTTTTTTCCAATTTTTATTTTACCACTTTGTCGGCGTGACTGATACACATATTAGTACCAAATTTCAGCTTTCTAGTGCTAACGGTCACAGAGATTAAGCGAGGACGGACAGACGGACGGACAGACCGACATGGCGAAACTATAAGGGTTCCTAGTTGACTACGGAACCCTAACAACGCCCACTTATCAACAATTATCATACTACTTGTGAATAACAGTATGTAAGACAGTGGTAACTTACCTTAGAGCAGGAGAACTGAAACAGTGATTTGTAAAGTTGAAGATCAAACCATCTTATACTGCCTCTGATTCGTCACGAGCCATTGTTGATTGGGTCATTAAATTTGTTTTCTTTATTTAAGCCAAATTGACTATATGACGATATTATTTCCATGAAGTATATTATTATCCAGTACTTAATAATTTGCATAATTGCTTCAGATTCGTTATTCGTTTCGAATGATTTTCTACCGGTATTGTTCATATTTTTATCTAATTAACGTTGCGACTTGCTTATTTTCCGTTAAATCGCTTTGGGAGCACACAAACTTCGGTGGGACTGATAAGATTATTACTTATTACTTTTTAAACTCATAATGTCAAATAATTTTAAATTAACTAAAATATTAGGCTGTCTACTCGCTTGCTCCATGCTGCTTGCTTGCTGCATGCTTGCTGCTCGCTTGCTGTATGCATGGAGTATGCTTGTTTGCATGTTATGAAACTACGCATTTAACTTTTTATAATTGCCTAAAGTTTTTCTTAAAAAAGAGTAATAAAAAAATACTACCCTGTCAATTATTTGTTGAAACGTGATTTATCCAAATGTATGTAGATATCTATATAAGAAATGAAAAAAATATTGATGAACATTTGCATTTGATAAATATTTGTAAAAATACATTTGCGGAATAAGTTCGCGAAATAAATCGTATACGAAACGTTGGTTGTAAAATGAAAATTGGTCAATAGACTTTTGGTGAAACTTTAGTGAACCCCAAAACTCAGTTAGTACTGGGTATTACGATACCCCTTGGTAAGACTAGTTGTCAGAATTTTTGGACCACTGACTGCCTGTAATGGCTGTCAAAGATCTACAAATGACAGACGGGACCAACTGCTTAGCGTACTTTCCGAGGCACGGAAGAAACTCGGTATGGAACCGGTGGTCACCCATCCACAGACCAACCTAGGCAATTACGGCTTATGCTAAAGATCGACTCGAGCTGCTGTTATTATTTAGCCACGAGCTCCTTTTTAGAAAGAAAGAAAGAAAGAAAAAGCATTTATTAGCCCACACAGGACAAACACATCAAAATTAACAGTACAAAAATTACAAAAAAAAACTAATATATAAAAAAAAAAACTAATAAAAAACTAATAATATAATACTAATATGTAACTATACACACACACACACACACACATATTACACATATTTATATCTTTACACTTACCAAGAAAAAAAAACATAAAGGAGCAGAAAAGTTAAAGAACTAAGATGATTTATAATTACTTACCATGGTTTCTAGCCATTTTTAGTGTCCGATATTTCCGGCACTCTTGCAACTACCATGATAACGGTCTGTGCCAGTTTTAGCTCCACTCATGGGCCAGATTTCTATGACGCCTCTTGGCCTAAAAGCAATTCAAACCTATACGAAAAAAGGCAATGGACATGTCGTAGCCGCACCGTATGAAACGCCGTATTACATAAAACCGCGCCGGATTGAAAAACGTCGCTATTTTGTCATGCGGCGTTTTCACATACAGCCGGATTACAATTTGTACATCTTTGACAATCGTACAGGTATTCAGCGGCCCAAAAATTCGTCGCCGGTTAGTAAATATTACAAAGACATAAAATGAATGGGCAACATAGTCCAAGTGCCAAAATGTGTAAAAGCCTTAATGTAAATGAAAGTGTAGGTAAATGCCACAAAATAATTGTGTTATAATGCTTAGGGGTCTTATTGATAGATTGTCAAAATGTACAAAAGATAAAACATAATTGTGCCAAAATGTGTTCCAATTGGTACTCCCTTGATTGTCCTAAAATTTTTTGTCCGAAAATCATTAAGTATCCATAACACGTTTGCTACAAACTTCAGTAACCATAATGTTCAAAACACCGAAATTATGTTTTACATAACTAACTTTACTTCTAATACTATTTTGTCATAATAAAGAATAGGTACTATAATAATTGAATCTCGTAATTTTACATGACATAAAGTCGTATGTCCCAAGTATTGTATCACATAATGTGTATGATTCCGAATGGTCATTTTTAAATTTTAGTCGCCAAAAAATTCCCTAAAAATTAAGTTTTAGTGACAGAAACGAATTGCTGTAAAGCCGACTCCACGTGGTCTTATCTGCCCTACCCCAAGAGTGTTATTTAAAATCACGTGGGCGCGGAGGGGCGAGGCGGGCCGCTAGTTGAGGAGCAGGTGGTTGTAAGTGCCCCGTGGTGAACGTTAAACCCATCTGCGACGATAAGCTCGCGTGAGGCCGCCGGATCCCCGCAGCGCCGCGCCGGAGCCGTGACAGAAACTTTACAAAACATATGAAGACGCGCATATTTGAAACAAAGCGTCTCGTAGACAAAATTATCTAATACCTACAAGAACTGCACAGCCACAAGTCTGATTGTTGATTGTCGGCTTCCCTTTTGTATGTATGCGGGCGTGCACATCTACGACAAAGCAGTCTAGCGACGACGTCGGACGTACCTACCTCTCTAATAGTCTCGTCCGAGTGTCTAGAGAATAAACACGTCGCATCATGTTTACAGAAGAAGAACTCGTAAAAAAATATATTTTATTTAACTTTATGTTGTGTTCAATGACGGATTTTCTTTTTCAACTCTTCCCTAGTCGCCGGATAGATGGCGTTGGTCTGACTACGTTACTACAAGGAACAGAACATCACATAGGTAATTTCACTTGGACCTAATGGTTGTATTTGGAAGCTTATGCAAACGAAAGTGTCAGTCAACGAGCGTATGTGATGTGTGTTTTTTCAAGCGTTTGGGCTTTGGCACCCAGTAACGTAGTCGGATCAACGCCATCTATCGAGTTCATGGAAACGATTTTTTTTAAATTCTCAAATAGAAAACCTCTCATTGCATTGTAATGCGACGTCGCGACGCAATTTTATGTACAAACCCAAACATTTTCGTTTTAGGTGTGCGATGTGTCGTAGAAAACAGTTCTTGAGGCAGACTTGTCTATGTGAGGCAAGTCTGTTTAAAGACAGTCTTGTCTTTAGTGTGCGGTAGCCCTTATAAATTGTTTCAGATTCGTCGTACCTGATAAAAAAAATCGAGGCAATATAAAATGTAGCAGAAATACTTCAATATTAATTGTGAACTTTTCCTACTTCGGTAAGTACCCTAAGTAGTAGTTATTTTATATGCCATGAATGATAATTGTAGTGGTAGAGGTCGTCTGGCGTACTTTGTGCATGGGCAGGTAAGTCGACGCTTTGGAAGTGGGAAAGTTTTAGCCTAATAAAATATAAACATTGTCGTGTGAGCAACAGGAACCAAAATATCGAAGATATGTGACATCTACCAATCCGAACCAGGCCCGCGTGGTGGATTATAGCCCATTCTCTGTCATTGAAAGGAGACCGTTTACCAGCATTAGGAACATGATGATGATGGTGGGCTGATGATGATGATGATGATGATGAAGACAAAGAAGATCAGTTACGGGCTTGCTTATCTTTTATCATTTCTTTCTTGTAGTCTGTGTGTCCATATATAGCTCATATATTGTACACGGTGTCCTCGTAGCGGCGATTGGCGACGGCGAGCTCTCGCGTTCGGCCCTGGTTCAATCCATGGTCCGGAGCGAGACGGAATGGGAAGCCGTCACCTCCTTCTGCGAAGCAATTATGCTAGCGAAGGAGGTGATGGAACACGAGAGGGAGAGAGCCTCTCGCCCCAGCCGCCGCGGGAGACACATTGGGCGTCGGGGCCCCCGACGCCCAATGTGGGCTCGGGGGCCACGTGGTGGCCACCGGCCACCGTACACGCGGGCCTGTGGACGGTTAATTATGGGCTAACTAGCCGTCCGTCTTCGCGGCCTCCCCAAATATCATTTCTTTGGATTGTTCCTCTTGTCGTTGAGCTCTTTAGTTGGGTTATTGGGTGCACTGTCTGGACAGGTTCACTCAGATCTGTGTGGTTATTACTTCAAATGACCATCTTAGACAATAACCTGAATAGTCTTCTTAGGAATTGTTTTTAGATTTCTTGATTTTTTAGATTACTAATTTTTATTTGTTTTAATATACTATTATTTTAGAATATAATAGACTAGAGGGTTTTTTCGTTAGGATTTATGGTTTGCTTGGTTTTTTTCAGAAGTTGATGATGTTTGCTCAATTGTTATTGTTGACCTGCGCTTGCGCGCTGGGTGCGGCTGCAGAAGTGCCGCCCTACACGAATCTTGAGGCTTCTATACGAGCAGCCGTAAATCTACTGGAAGAAAACGTATTGTACGTATATGCACATTATTTTAGTATACGAATACCTTCACATCTGTTGAAAGTATCAGATGGGTGCCTGTCTGAACATAAGTGCCACATCGAGGCAGTGACGTCATGGATGGATTTATGAGGGTTTGCCAAAATAACCACAAACAGAGAAGTGGACGTCAATGGAGTAAACTTTGCCCAACAGTAGGCCAGTATAGGTTAACGACCAACAATTACGACTAGAACTATCTATGACGAATAGAGTGCCTAAGGTCAAGAGTCATATTTCTTTTATTAAATATCAGGGAATAACAATATTGTGATCGTTTCCAGTATTCTTTTTCGTATACTGTTTACATAGCACTTCGAAAGCTTTCATCAGGTTGTTACTTAACAGTACATCAATTAGTTCCAAAGCAAAATTCTACAATGACGGCGGTGTTCAACTGGATTGAAATTTAATTTTCGGTTGTCATACAAATATTCAATCCATATAACTATTCCATCTTCGTGAACTTTTACATCTTTGTTCCTTTGTCTCTCAGGTGACATCGATACAATTGATGTGACATCTTGTAGGTATAACTGAGATTACATTTACTCTCTTATTGGTTTTATTGATGATCTATGTTTTGTTTATTTTCTTGTATTAGATCCATGGACGGAAACCTACCACTCGTGAATGACCCCAGGCGTCAATATGCTGACATTATCTATGTGGTTTATTCAGAGGCTACGAATTTCCCGTAAGTTGTACAATGTCACCATCGAACTTAACTCGTTTCATTTATAATTGATAATAATCGATGTATTCCTCAATCGAATAATAAATGTAAAACCGTCCAGGAAATTATTTAAAAATAGTACAGATGTTGATAATTACGCTGAAATTACCTCTATCAGAGATGCACAATTATACACTAATGCCGATATAATTGACAATAAATTCATTGACTTTTTTCAACATGCAACAAACCTAATTCACATTGATTACATACCATCACTGAAATGACATATAAACTCATCATCATCGTCATCATCACCATCATCATCATCTGCCTAGCCCTTTTCCAATTATGTTGAGGTTGGTTTCCAGTCTAATCTGATGCAGCTTAATAACAGTAACTTACATGAAGCGACACAAAAAAGAAAATGACATATAAAGGGTGTAAAACACCTCTTGACGAATCCGAAAACCACTTGTTCTCCCCGTCATAGCGATCATTTTTTTGTTCTACACAATACCTGGGGACCTTCTAGTTACGGAGATATTGGGGGTCAAAGTTTCAACTATTTGACAAGTTTTTTTTTAAGAGCCCTCTTACAGTCCACTAGCGCCGCCAATCGAAAAAATGTCATAACTCGTAAATAGAATCAAAAATACAAAATGTGGTCTATTATTACTGTAGAAAAGGCAATAACGTAATTTTATAACACATTGTCACTACTTGAAATATAGCTGTTTAGCTAAATCGTGCATTTGTAACAAAAACGGCCGTTTATGTTTTGAATGCACGATTTAGCTAAACAGCTATATTTCAAGTGGACTGTAAGAGGGCTCTTAAATACAAGTTTGTATAGTAAGATTTTTACTTTAAACACCTTTACGAGTCCTGTACTAGTCAGTCCATCCATTAGCAAAATGTTTTAAGAGCGTAACATTGAGTTCTGGCAGCAAACAGGATTTTTCACCCCAAAAAAAAAGTCGTTTCCCAGCAATAATTTTTGCGTAAAGTTACTTAGTTTGATGTACAGAATGCTTGGTTGAAGGCTTCGTGATGAGGTGGTTTACAGCCTGTATACTATCGAATACCCGTAATTTCTATTCTGATCCTACATCCTAGGTAGGTGCGCAAACATATAAATAATATAATAAAAAAAGCTATTTCCAGTAAATTTACATTTCTTAAATCTGTACATGTTTTTATTGTGGCCTATTCTGTGTTTTTAATTCACAACCTGTTTTATATAAATTTTCCTATAGGTATCTATTTATCTATAACTATCTTTGCTAATAATATGTTTGTTTGTCTAATCTATTTTATTTTTATTTTTCTGTGGAACCCTAGAATGGGATAAAGGCCTCCTCCAGTGATGCCCATTTGACTCTGTCTTGAGCTACTTGTCTCCAGTTTGGGCCAGCTATCGTTTTAATCTCGTCTTCCCATCTTGTAATAGGTCTCCCTCTAGTTCTTTTGCCTATTGGGCCGTTCCAGAACGTTACTTGTTTGGTCCATGTAAGATCAGTTATCACAACATGTCCTGCCCACTTCCATTAACATTTTTGTGCATGACTTTGTTGCTTTAGTATTTTTCTTATTTTAGTGCGTCGTATTTTATCCAGGGCTGGCAGTCTCGACAGAGATAACGACAAAATCGCTAACTTCGATCGCTGATTACTAACAAATGCATTCGGTTGCAATAATGATGCTTGCGAATAATGAAAGTCTCTACATCCTAGACGCATTTCTCGTAAGCATAATTATTGCAACAAACTTTATTCGTTAGTAATCAGCGCTCGAAAGTTAGCGATTTTGTCGTTATCTCTGTCGAGACTGCCAGCCCAGCTTCCTTATCTCAAGCATACTTCGTCCGCGCAAACATATATGGGGCCCAAATTCGGTAGTGGTACTCATGAGGGTGCAGGGTATTCCCCTGTGTGCTAATCTGCCTCACTTCTGTAAATCCCGAAATTCCTTTATTTCGGTGCGCGCCCTTTCCTCTTTTAAATGGGGCAAAACGAAAAAAAAAAGTCAAATCAGTCTATCAGGTAGATTATTAAAAAAAAATTGACGCGTATTTTTTCTTTTGTTACGTAAATCAAAATTGACGAAGATACGACGTTTTTAAAATTCCCAATACGTCACGCCTAGGTATAATTTTTAACTAGTTCTGACGTCACAAGTCTCCCGAGTTTTGATGCGTTTTATCTTTATCTTTGTCAATACTCATTGATTTACAAAAAAAAAAAAAATACGTGTCCATTATTTTTCAATAATCTAACTGACGGACTAAATATATTTGTAATTTTTTGATACCCTCGTCAAGCCTATTCGCTCACAATGTGAGGCTCTAAGGGTTCCGTTTTTGCCGACTGAGATACGAAACCTTAAAACAAAATGATGATAAACGTTTTCATAAATCTGTGTTTCTTTCAGCTTAGACAGTTATTACGGGAACTACCAACAAAATATTAACGAATCATTACCTTATGCTGTTAACCATCCAGAAACAGTAATACAAATAACCAACGAAACGATCCATAAAGTCGCACATCGCATCAAACCCGTCCAAGAGGTACAGTAATGATAAATGTTAAATTATATAAGACCCTGCTGCTGACTGAATTAGGTAGAATATAAAATGATGTACCTACCGTATTATTACTGTCAAGCGTCGGGTTGTTTACCTGTCACGTACAGAGTTGAGCTACACGAGGACTGATGCTGTCTTGCCGCCTGTTGGGACTGCTTAACTCAAACACCTTTCCAAATGTTGCCCTGCATGTTTACCGATATTTCTAAGTTTGTTTAGATGGTCATCATCATTATCATCGTCATCTCAGCTGAAAGACGTCCACTGCTGGACATAAGCCTCCCCCAAGTGTCGCTACATTGACCGGTCCCTTGCGACTCGCATCCACCGGATTCCCGCAATCTTCAACCTTCCAACGCATCGTCTTCCAGTTCGCGCTCGCCACTTCAGAACTTTTCGGCCCCATCGGCCATCCGTTCTGCGAGCAATGTGCCCTGCCCACTGCGACTTAAGTTTAGCAATTCTTCGGGCTACATCGGTGACCTTGGTTCTCTTGTGTCTTCATTTACATGTCCATATTTACAGCTATTCGAAAAGAAACCGGCGGTATCTGTTAGATTCTATGTTATCTAGTTTTGTAAATATGTCTAGGTACATACCGATATAAATATAATATTTTTTTTACTGTGTTTAATAAATGGTATCCATTTACAGTTAATACATTCCGTGAAGAAGTCTGGTTTAGCCGACAATCAGCAGATTGATGAAACCGTCTTCGGAGAAATTAAAAAGAATGGAGATAAATATGACCAATCAAACCAGATTTATTTGGCTACGGGATTATTTGCAACACAACTAAATAAGGCTCATGCAAATTATTTTGCTGAAAATTCACATAATCTTACCGCACATCACTTTATTCTCACCGGAGAGAAAGAACTAGAACTAATCGTGGCGGCTTTACACAATCTTTTCGACCTACTAATAGTTAAATTTTCAATTTGACATATTGACAGTTTAATTAAAAGTTTACAATAAGACAAGTAAAAAAAAAGTGAGATGCACCCAAGCCCTGGATTTTCAAAAGGAATTCGTAATTTAATTTAGTTTGAATATTTATAAAAAAAAATATATAAAATTCTTTGTTTTGTCTTGAAATTATATTTTTTGGTTGAATTATTGTTGTTTTGTTACGGTTCCGTACCTTAACTTATCCTATGGATCCCTTCCACATCGTTTTTACGATAAACGGTTAGTCGGAGACAAAAACACCGAGACACTTTTAGCCTTATATTTAGGTGTTTTCTACGATAGAATCGAGAAAAAAGAAGTCTAAACAAAAAAGATATTATGACTTTGAATAATAGTGTAAAATATGGTTATGTTGAGAAAATATAGGAAAACAAATAAAAGTATAATGGATGTCTATTGCTACTGACATTATGAAGTTGAATGATTCGGAGTTATGAACATTAGAGACAGAGTAGTTAGGAATTATGATTGTTATGATGAAAAATTTTAGGAAGAATATTTTCGGATTTCCAAGTTTCGGAGTTAAAAATATAGGTGAACTTTGGAGCGCCCATCGGTCTCATATAGGTGGTACGTCTCTGGCGCTACCGGGTACCGGGTGAGGGCAAAATGAGCCCTCTGTAATCTGGATAGCACCTAAAGGAAGAGGAAATATGAATTAAGACTATCGAACACCACCAGAAACAGAAGATGAATAGGGAACCAACAATCATCATAAACAAACTCATTCTCATTTTAGCCGAAAGAGGTCCACTG
Organism: Xestia c-nigrum; assembly: GCA_916618015.1. Classification (NCBI taxonomy): domain Eukaryota; kingdom Metazoa; phylum Arthropoda; class Insecta; order Lepidoptera; family Noctuidae; genus Xestia; species Xestia c-nigrum. The sequence goes on from OU745246.1 coordinate 23,889,173, forward strand.
TTAGACTTGGGCGTCCCCCAAGTGTCGCCACATTGACCGGTCCCTTGCGACTCGCATCCAACGGATTCCCGCACCAGGTCATCGGTCCACCTAGTGGGAGGTCTTTCAACGCATCGTCTTCCGGTTTGCGGTCGCCACTCCAGAACTTTGCGGCCCCATCGTTCGTCCACTCTGCGAGCAATGTGATCTGCAATTCTTCGGGCTACGTCGGTGACCTTGGATCTCTAGCGGATGTCTTCATTTCTGATTCGATCACGCAAGGAAACTCCAAGCATAGCAATCTCCATTGCCCTTTGGGTGACTTTAAGCCTTTTGATAAGGCCCATTGTGAGTGACCACGTTTCGGTCCCGTATGTAATCACTGGCAACACACACTGGTCATAAACTTTCGTCCTAGAGACACGGTAAGCGGACGAGAAGCCGCGCAGCTTCCCGAACGCTACCCAGTCGAGTCGGACTCGACGATTGACCTCTTTCTCGAAGTTAGACCTACCTAATTGGACCGTTTGTCCTAGGTGTTCATAATCGTCTACAATTTCGAGTGCTATCAAAAAAAGTTGAACTCACATAAGAACTTGGTCCTAATACTTTAAAATTGGAATGTCTCGAAAGTCACCGTATTATATTTGAAGGTTTTAAGACACGGCCTCATAGGGACGTAGAGTTAGAAATTTGAAATGGAGGATTAAAATATTTTGGTTTCAAAATTGTCATCAAAGGCATGTCAATAAAGATGGAAGGCTTGCAACAGATCCGCAAGAGTTTACAACAGCTATATCATGTTTAGGGCGCTTTCAAGTTAAACTTTTCGTATCGGCGCCGGTACTGCAGCGCATCTCGACGCCGCACGGTTGCCGTATTGCGCGCTTTGTATGAAAACAAACGAACGTCCGTACGCAGTACGACAAACGCACTGCTTCGGCATCGCAGCGGCCCGACACGAAACGTCTAAATTGAAAGCGCCTTTAGGATAATTTCATGCAACTTAATGAGAACCTTTAACCTAACTAGAGTCCGACTTTCATCGATAACTGACGATGGAGATGGAAGACAGTAGCGAGAAGTCCCCACAAGTTTACAGCAGCTTCCTGTTTCGGCTCATTTCATGCACCCCGATGAGAAGTTTAGACCTGACTGGAGTATGACTGTCATTGACTGTCCAACGATGGGGGCAAAAGGCAGTTGCAAGAAGTCCTCAACGGTTTACAAGTTATATCGTGTCCCGGCTTATTGCATGCTCCTTGATGAGAAGTTTCGATTTAGCTGGAGTCATCAAGACTGTCATCAAATGTCTAAGGAAGCAAACGTAAATGATAATAGTATAAATTTTAGTTCAAAAAAAGTAAAAATAAGTAATACACTATATACAAAATAGATACGATTTACACCTATGTGTATCCAGTGAGCCAGCTTGGGCAAGCTATCGAGGGAAACCCTTATTTGGAAAACCATAAGTAGAATATTTACGATTAATGCAAAGATTTCTGAGAAATTAAATTGTTATCTACTTGAATCTACACTAATATTATAAAGCTGAAGAGTTTGTTTGTTTGGTTGAACGCGCTAATTTCAGGACAGCCCGTTTATCAAGGAAGGCTAATATCACCGATAGGAATTTCCCAAAACCAAAGATTTAATCCTTATTCTTTCCTTCCATTTCAAGCGCTGCATAACGCGGTTAAAGTTATACAGCAATCACATACGAAGGAATTAATCCTCTTACGAATTAAAAAAAGAAAGTCAGCGACATCATAAGTTTAAAGGTTGACTCACACTTTCTCTGACCCTTACCCGCAGACGACGTTGCGCGGGTCAGCTTGTGTATAATAAAATTATATGTACAAATATTGAACGAAAATATTTTAATAATAATAATAATAATAATTTATTTATTCAAGTAGCTTAGACTCATAAATTTTGTTAGTATAACTTAAAACTATGTTAGTAAAACAGTGACATTATTGTAACAAACACAAAAACATTAAAAGCTGATACGACTAGATCATTCCGCACCGTGACTCACCCCGGTGTCATTCCGTAAGAAATAGCACCGCAGCGATTCACGTATGTGCAATCCAGCCGGCTTGCAATCATATTTAGAATACTGTTGGAGCTACCCCGCACCCTCCACACCAGTGATGCACACCTTTTGCGCATATTTGTGTAAAAACAATTTACATGTGCATCGGCGAACATCCCTGATGCGCTACAGAAACGGGGCAGCACCACCAGCACCCGAAATGCGTTGTTATATTGAACACGGAGGGCGCTGTGCGATCGCTGCATATATCTAGCCCACAAGCTGCACGTGTAGAAGGTAGTGCAATAAGCTCTAAAGAGAGTAATTTTTACTTTTAATGAACAACGTGCAAACCTGCGAGCCAACATATTCGATCTTACCGACAACGCCCTCCGCTCACGCTCAATATCAGAGTCATCATCGAGAGCAGGTGTTAATATATGACCGAGATATTTGAAAATGGAAACACGTTTTAGCGGCGTTCCATTTAGCCGCACCAGTGGCATATTTTGCACGTTTCTACGACCTGCTTCGAATACCATGACCTCTGACTTCTTACAATTATACATCAAACCGTGTCTTTGAGCATAATCCTCACAGATATTGACCAGCCTTCTAAGGCCACAGATTGATGCGCTCAGCAGCACCATGTCGTCTGCATAACTAATGTTATTGACGCAGATCCTGTCAATGTGACACCCAACTCTGGTGCTACTGAGCTCACCAATCAATTCGTTTACATATAAGTTGAAAAGCGTTGGTGAGCACAACCCTCCCTGCCTCACCCCGCATTCCAACTCATATGGACGAGAAAAGCCTCCAGCCCATCGTACAGAGTTTGACTGGTTACTGTACCAGAATTTAAGGATGTTGATGAGACCTATTGGTAGTTTCTCATCTTCTAGCTTCTTCCAGAGCAAATCATAAGTAACCAGGTCAAAAGCCTTTGATAGGTCGAGAAAGCAGGCGTAAACCGGAGTATCCCGCTGTGTGTAGTAATTGACAGCATGCTTAAGGCACAGCACTGCACTTTCTGTCGATAAACCAGGTCGGAAACCGAACTGATTATCGTGAATCTTTATATTACTGTTTAAGTGTACATTGAGCATGCTGTCAAACACCTTTGCTATTACAGTAGCTAGCGATATGGGCCGATAGTTACCGATGTCAGCGAGGTCGCCAGTCTTGTTTTTAACAATGGGCACCACTACAGTACGCATCATATCACTTGGCAGGTAACTGTGGCTCACACAGAAGCTGTACAGCATTGCCAGAACACGGGCCAGGTGTGGGCCACTATATTGCAGATGTTCGATGCTCAGCCCGTCATGGCCAGGGGATTTACCCTTCGACATTGATGTAATTGTCCTGGCAACCATTTTGGCATTAAATTTAATTCCTATTTCCATACCGGGTACAGCATCGAGCACCGAACTAGAGGGTCCCAGAGGCGACTTTACAAAGAAATGCTGCATAAATAGATTAGCAACCTCTTCCGGTTCTGTTTTTCCATCCACACTCACAGGGACACCAGATCTGATTTGCAACTTTTTAGTATGCTTCCAGAATCCGCGAAAGTCATTTTTATAATGAATCGCTTAAATATGTTTTGCACTATATCGTAGTCGTAGGCCTATGACTCATCGGACGGACCTCCGGCGCAATCTCATAGCGACATGGAGAGAGCGACTGTCGCAACCCCGTGCAGGGCACGCCACGATAGTGGCGGTAAGTGGGGACTTACCGCCACTATCGTGGCGTGCCGTGGCGCCTCTCCAGCCACTCCTCAAAGAGGGGTGGCTGGAGAGGCGCCACGGCGTCCTCACCTTCCGCCTGACGCAGGTCCTCACCGGACACGGATGTTTCGGGAGGTACCTGCACCGAATCGGGCGGGAGGAAACGCCCGGGTGTCTCCACTGCGAGGATCGACCGGAGGACACGGTGGAGCACACGGTGGAAGTCTGCCCTGCGTGGGCGGAGCACCGCCGTGTCCTCGTAGCGGCGATCGGCGGCGGCGACCTCTCGCCTCCGGCCCTGGTTCAATCCATGGTCCGGAGCGAGACGGAATGGGAAGCCGTGGCCTCCTTCTGCGAAGCAGTCATGCTAGCGAAGGAGGTGGCGGAACGAGAGAGGGAGAGATCCTCTCTTCCCGGCCGCCGCGGGAGACGCACCGGGCGTCGGGGACCACGTGGTGGCTACCAGCCACCGTAGATGCGGGCCTGTGGACGGTTGGCTATGGGCTAGCTAGCCGTCCGTCCGTCTAACGACGACGACAGGCCGTGTCGACGGCGCGTTCGTGTTCCACGCGCGCCTCAAAGAGATGTCAGCATAAGGGGAGGAAGAGAGAGGAGGAAGGAACATGGATGGGTTTTAGTCAGTAAGAGTCTGACACTCCCTCCCGCTCCGCCCAGAGTGGGAGAAGTCATTTGATGATTTCCCATCCTAAAAAAAAAAGAGGCCTATGACTCATTGATGTAAAATACGAGAGGTCACATCAATGAGTCACATTGTAACACCAAAATATTTCTATAAAAGTAACTGCATTTAAATATTGTTCTTTTATTATTTTCATCTTATAATGGTTTTATTTTCGTCGAAATTGGGTCAGGATTTGCAATGTTACAGCGTTGTAAAGTTTCACCGCTTTTTTGAAAACTCTGACACCAGATTAGGCAATTAACCACACTTTTTTAACTTTACGTTCCTTCATGAGCTACTGTGGTAACGCCGCGGTAACATGTCCGATTGCGGGTGATGCGGAGTGTTTACTTTCTGTTTTTTTAAAGTGATAGAAGAAAGAAAGAATTCATGTTTATTTGGCACATGCCACAAGAACATCCAACAAACAAAAATAGGAAAATATAAACTGTAAAAATGCACAACAAAAACTTAAAACTGAACAGAGAAAAAAAAGAAAAGCGAAATTATGTTGTGTGTGTCTCACGGCAGCACCAAATAGACGGTCCAGTTCAGCAAACTGCCGAACAGCTATAGTGCCCGACACTAGTTTTCAACTAGACCTGTTATGGTGATGTCATGGACATAAAACAGTTTTGTGCTGTGTGTGTCTACTTATTGGGTATTATGTATGTATGAGTTGACAGTAAAATAGAATAAAAAGTGTACCTAAACAATAACATACAAATTACGTGTAAATAAAAATCGAGAAAAGTGCAAGACAAAACAAACAATTAGGTAAATAGTTTAATTGGATAGGTGGGTTTAGTTTTTAAATCATATAATTGAGACATTCAGTGCGACCATATCCAACTTCCGTTGTGATTCTATTAGACACTGCCGTAAACGTCTTCTGAATGTGTGTATTGTGCTGATTATTCTAATCGGTGGTGCATACCACCATATTTTGGAAGCCACATAGCGAAAGCTACGCCAGAAAGCTGCTATATTATGAGATTGAGTCGAGAGTTGTTGCGAGCATTGCCTTTTGCCACATACGCGTCTACTAGTTATCCAACTAAGTTTATTGTATAAGTAGTCCGGTTTTTTTTTCGGTCACACCGAACAGGAGTCACGTCAAGTGTACTTTCCGTGAGAAATGCTTGTTTAGAAAAGGTGTTACGTGACATCGCCGAGGAATATTATAGCAAAACCGCGCGCAAGCATTTTGTACTCTTTATATGAGTCGATCTGTACGAGCTAGCAGGCGCGGGCCGTACACTGTGTCGGCGTAGTTCAACCTAGATAGTACCAAGGTTTCCACAAGTTGTTTTCGTAGTGATTCTGATAAGTAAGGCCTCTCCTTGTATAAAACTTTTAGACGATCTTTCAGTTTCTCAGTTTCTTACATTAGTTCGCTACGTGCTTCTCAAAACAAAGGTCTATGTCCATCGCCAGACCCAGCTTTTGCACCTCATACACCTGCTCAATTGGTTCGCCCATTAGTTTCAAGTCGAAAGTCAAAGGTAGTCGAGCCAGCTGTTGTCTTGTCTGGTACCAAATACTATATATTTCGTTTTGGTAGAGTTCAGCGACAGGCAGTTCTCCTCAGACCAAACGGCGATTTGTTGAAGATATTCGTTAAGATCTTTAATGGCACTGTTATACTCGTCTGGTATGAAGGAAATATATAGTTGCACATCGTTGGCATATATGTGGTACTTGCATTTCTGTAGGCATTTTATTAGGTCTGCGCAGTAAAAAATAATTTGAATGGGACCTAAAATAGAGCCCTGCGGGACTCCGCTCTCTACGGGAATAAGGCCCGTTATAAGTGTAGTGCTATCACCCAAACGCAGGTCAACTAGCTGTTCCAAATGCTGAGAGACATCATTAAGTATTCTAACTGCACGAATCACTGGTGCGAACTTTAATAAGTTTGTACGGGTTGCCGGAACTTTAAAAAGCCCCTCCTTTGGTCCCAACCGTAGCCTCCTATTTGGAACGAGCAATCCCAACGATTCCAATATTTGTGGATTTGTTTTTTTGTTTTAAATATGACCCATACAACAATCATTATCATATCACCCACTGATGGCTATAAGCCTCCCCTTTTTTCTCCCACACTTCTTGGTTCTGTGCGTCCGGGTATTTCCAAGTATTTCCCGCGATTTTAACGACATCGTAGATCCAACGAGCTCTAGTACAGCTCTGGTTTCTTTGGCCGAATCTTGGCCACCACTCAGTCAAAGCCTTGATCCCATCGTTCATCACTGCTGGACATAGGCCTCCCCCAAGTGTCGCTACATTGACCGGTCCATTGCGACTCGCATGCAACGGATTCCCGCAACCTTCACCAGATCATCGGTCCACTTAGTGGGAGGTCTTCGAACGCATCGTCTTCCGGCCCCATCGACGACTAAAAACTATAAAGAACACGATTTTGTCAAAATGATCAAAGCGTTTGCCTGAAATAAATATTCTCATCGAAAGATAAACTTTTTACCATACCAATTTCAACTCAGTACAGAACTGAGGCACATATTGATGGAAATTGCAGAAAACTTATTATACCTAAGTGGAATGAAACAAAGAATTGAGCATTATAAGTTTAAAGTGTTATTCATTTCAAAATAATAATTATAATAACTCATGGCATTTAAACAAAGAGTACTTACCAAATAGTAAATAATGTTAAAGTATTTCAGCTACGTTTTTTATTGCCTTGAGTTGACTTTTATCTCTTGAAACAAATCTGAAACCATAATAATTAATCCTTTTATAATAAAGACATATCGAATTCATTATAAATCCATATCCTACTAATATAATAAATGCGAAAGTTTGTGAGGATGGATGTATGTTTGTTACTCTTTCACGCAAAAACTACTGAACGGATTTGGATGAAATTTTGCACACAGATGGTTTATAACCTGGATTAACACATAGGATACTTTTTATCCCGGTAGTAAGATCCCATGGGACAATTTTGAAACTTCACGCGGGCGAAGCCGCTGGCAGAAGCTAGTTTATTATAATGTAACACTAACTCCTGATTTTTCTCTGTCTGTTACCTTTTAACGCCTTACCGGCTGGACGGATTGTGATGAAGTTTGGCACTCTGGTATACCATGGAGTAAAGATATTATGAGTATTTATTGTGATTAAAATGTGCTGAAGTTTTGGTCAAAACCGAAGGTTTCTATTTATTTATTATATAAGTATTCCGATGGAAGTTTCCCACGTAATAATTTCCAACATGCGCGCAAGTCGCGGTAAAAAGTTATATAAATTTTTCTAATTGACATTGATACTTTGTAAATGCCAATGGGTCTAATTATACCTATGACTCGAGATAAAAGAAAAGCAGTATATAAGTAATTATAATTTACTGGTTTGTTACATAAGACTTTCTGGTTCAATACGCAGTACTAAAGGTAAGTTCTTGCCTCCTTCTTTAATACAACATTACTTACTGAGTTGTGGGTGAATGGTTTAATCCTGGCTGATGAAAACTAATTTACTTGTAAAGAAACTTCTATACGCTTAATTGACACTTCCCGTGGCCCTAAGGCTGGCTTTTACCTTGGCCAAAGGCTTAGCATTGCCATACAGCGCGGTAACACTGCCAGTCTCCTGTGGACTTTACCAGTTGACAGCGTTGAGGAGGAGTTTTTTGACGCCATTTTTTAATTTTATAGTTTAAGTTAGTTTAATTTATTTTAATTTATAATTATAAGTAGCATTATTCTTTTAAATATAAAAACTTTTGAATTTACTTATCTACTAACAAGAAACCAGTGTTTTTTTTGAGATACTAGAGACTAATTTAGTTGTTTTATTTTTTTTCCTTAGTTTACTTTTTATAATTTTTTGTCTTTTTGTTTATTCTATCTTTTGTGTTACGTCCTGTGTGAATCTAATAAATACTTTTCTTTCTTTCAATGTTTTCAGATGACTATGATTCTGGGAACCCTAGTAGTAGCCGTGTTGGTTGGCCTGGGCACTGGTGACTCGGTGCCACAACCATTCAAACAGTCTGAAGCTGCACTCGTAAATGCCACCAAACTGCTGCTGAAAAATCTTATGTACGTGTCCTTGAGAATTATTATGTAGACCAGAAAAAACAACATCACAGACATCAGGGGGTCTAAAATGGCCGCTTTAGCCATAAAGTCCATTTTAAGAATTTAAAATTTTATTCAATAAAATGATTAAAAAGATTAAAATTCTTAAAATGGACTGATGGTTACAAAGATCATTTTACGTTTTTTTTTTAACGTTATTCATTTACGATTCCGGTAAAGCGGCCATTTTAGACCCCCAGGCCTGTGCTCTAGCCGTAGAAACGTAACAGACTTTTTTTTTATTGTTTTCTATTTCTCTAAAAGTAATGCATCTCTTGTTGTATTAGATCCATGGAGGGCCACATTCCGCTTCTGAACGATCCCAGACGTCACTACGCCGAGATAGTCCAAGTTGTCAATTTTATTTCACTGAAACAAACTGTTTATCCGTAAGTATTAAATTGGTCTTGCTTGTAGTGAAGGTCAGCTCAATGTGGCCAGAAACAGGTCGCACCTACCCTGCATTTCTTTAATTATGTATCCCAATTATATTCTACTATAGTGCTAATGAACCACGTAAAAAAAACATGAAATTATTCAATCGTTAAGTGCCATAAAATGCATTTTTTTGCATTTTCAAATTTCGGAAACGCTGGACGCGGTGGACGCCATATAAAGCGAGAGACAAACTGGGCCCACGTACGCAACGTATGCGATGCAACGCCGGAGAATTGGTGTGCACACTTGTCCCGTGTATGCAACGTAAATTGGCGTCAGACGCTTTTGTAATTTTTCAGAAGGTGCACTAGTGCATCTGTAAGTCATGTTTTCTGATTCTGATAGCGAGTTTGAGGATGATTTATTTACTATTTGTTCCCTTGTTGCATTGCGTAATGCAGCATTACGGTATTCAATGCATGTAATGTTATAAATTACAACGTATTTCCTTATTAGATCGATCAGCTGTTTATCTCCCATTTTGACTATTTGATAAGAAAACACGTACACCAAGGGTTTACTTGTTCATGACGTTCTGCGCGGAAGTTCTAGAAACACACTGGTCACACGCGTGGGATAGCGTACGAACATCCCCTCCACCTTCCCATCCTTCCCATGCCGATCTGGACATCGCAGGTCGACGTTGCGTGGAAAGCGTGTGATTGCGTTGCATACGATAAGTGTGTTTCTATTGCATAGTTTTTCATATCAAATCAAGAGTCCAGATATCATAATGGGTTGCATACGTTGCGTACGTGGGCCCAGTTTGTCTCTCGCTTTACTCTGTGTCATTACGTCAGTTGGCTGTTTAAACAAATGCAGTCATCAGAGATTTTATAATACCATATAAAATACCCAAAAGAATATGTTCCGTTCTCGATTTTACCGCTAAAGAGCCACTGGGTTTAGGTGGGAGGTTTATAATGCAATACAATGGTACCATCGTGCTATTGCTAATAAACCTGCTGCAGCTAACTTCCCCTAATTGTCTTTTTAATTATTTCTAACGTTATATTGAAAATGATGTTGTTCCTTTCAGTTACTATCCTTATAACGAAGTATATTATAAATGTCTTAACGATTCAGCAGGAGAGGGTATTGGTAATCCACAAAAAGTGATATCTGAAATCAAGAATCTTCTCGATGAAGTTCACGACGCCACCAGACACGTAATTTTTAATTTTTTTATTTTACTTTATAGCTAATGCCCACTGGTTTACCAAAGAGAATAGGCTTGACGACAGTACCAACAAATTGCGAATCTATTTAGTCCGTCAGTTAGAGTATTGGAAAATAATGGACACGTATTTTTTTTATTTTGTAAATCAATGAATATTGACAAAGATAAAAGGCTTAAAAACTTCGGGAGTGGGGGCTCGTATATCGTCAGAACACACTAAAAATTATACCAAGGCGTGACGTTTTGAGATTTTTTTAAAAGCGTCGTACCTTCGTCAATTTTAGTTTATGTAACAAAAGAAAAAATACCGGTCACATATTTGTTGATTCAATTTTCTTGCATCTTTGTTTGGACAATCAGAAGTGCCTGTAACTGGCCTTACTTGAAGTACTCGTAATCTAAACCTAACTGGCGGACTATTATTTTTTTCACGTCTTTCCTATTTCACGGGTTAATGTCCTACAGGACCTTACTGCCAGGAACTAACGTATCCTGTGTTAACCCAGTTATAATATCGGATTTAGAACGAATCTCCTTTGGGTATCTTGTTTTAAATTAATTATAACTAGCATACAATAAAATAGAATACTCTATAGATACAATTTTTTTAACATTTTACAAGGGGTCACACAATGCGCGGTCTTATCGCTAAAAGCGATCTTTTAGATTAAAGTCCAAATTCGTTCAATTCCTTTAGGTAGTCGGTGATTGACTTGCTTTTGTCCATCTCAGCAAAGACATGCGCCTTTACGGCATACATACATTATTTGAATATTTAAATTGTGTTTATGAACAGAATATATATATATTAAATAAAAATAAAAAAAAAATAACCAAAAATATAGATATCATAAATAATAAATAAATAAATATCAGAAATAAACATGATTAAATTAATTAATTAAAAAAATATAAAAATTGTATTTGGCCGTGTAGCGGATTCTTTTTTCGAAAGATTATTGGAAGACATCGTCAAGAAAGTATTTATTCGTAGCCGGTTACACTGAAACGGCTCCCAGTTCTCCAACATAGTTGGGAAAAGCTTAGGCAGATGATGAACCGTTTTAGGTGTAAAAAAGCCATTTGTAAAGTTTCCAAATAGTTTTTTTTTTCATATAGAATTGATCATCCGGTGTTAGGATATTAATTATGGCATTTCATCATCCATATTTTAGTTCTCTAGTTAGTCATGCTTCTTATTTCCATATAGTAATATTGCGAAAATACTTAATTATAACAGGTAAATATTTTACTGGTGTTTGCGAGGTTGCTACGAGTAACTTTCAGAATGCGCGGGCACTGATAAAAAATCTTTCTTCTTCATAATTAATGAATACCATAAATATGAATTATCTGTTTTCAGCTAATACAGCTAATTAAAAGCTGTCATCTTACGGATTTGCAATGCAACGCAATTATACACGACATCGTAACAAGTGATCGGGATTCGTATGGCGTTCCTGTTCTTATTTTCTCAGCTGCTGCTCGTACTGCAACAGAATTCAATAAACTTAGTGAGAAGTTCGAAGAAGTTTCGAAGGACCTTAATGCAAGCCATTATGTTTTTACATCACCGGACGATCTGAGAGTTCTAGTGGCGGAACTTGCTTATCTTTACCAAATATTGAATGATCTACCACACGAATATGATGACTAGGTGACACTCTACAGAGCTGAAACTGTCGAACACAGAATACAAGGTACTAGGCGTGATGAAATCTATTCAGGTACGTGTCCATTATTTTCCGATACTCCAACTGACGTCCGTCCATATTTTTTGCTTTTGTAAATCAACTAGCCGACCCGACAGACATTGCCCTGTCCTACCTACCTACTACTACCAACTACTACCTGCTACTACTACTACCTACTACTACCAACTACTACCTACTACTACTACTACCTACTACTACCTAACTACTTCTACCTACTACTACCTACCACTACTACTACCTACTACTACCTACTACTACCAACTACTACCAACTACTACTACTACCTAACTACTTCTACCTACTACTACCTACCACTACTACTACCTACTACTACCTACTACTACCTACTACTACCTACTACTACCTACTACTACCTACTACTACCTACTACTACTACTACCTACTACTACCTACCTACTACTACCCTACCTAAGAACCTTCTGACAGTAGAATTAGTGAAATCGGTCCAGTCGTTCACGCGTGATGCCGTGACCAAAGTGAATAGGGGTTCATTTTGATATATATAGATTTAAGATGAATATTGACAAAGATAAACCGTATCAAAACTCGGTAATGGGGCTCATGACGTCAGTTTATACTAAAACCACCTGTTACAACCAGTTTATACTTAGGCGTGACGTATTGAGAATATTAAAAGCGTCGTATCTTCGTCAATTTTGATTTACGTAACAAAAAACGGTGGAATATTTTAGAATAATCTAACTAACGCGTAACGGACTTATTAGATTTTATTTTGTTGTCTACCCTATTGTATCTTGTGTCTGACAAGCAAAAGAACATCTGTATTTCTCATGAAATAATTAGTGAGAGACCGTGAGCTTTTGACTGTAAATTTTAAGTTTTAGTGTTTTAGCCTTTTAGATTTTTTTTTAAAGTTTTAGTGTAAGTTAGTTAGTGTAGTTTATTTTAGCAAATTAAGAATAATGTACACACCTATTAAAAAAAAGATATAGTTTTAGAACTAATTGACTGCATGTTTCTAGTTTCGGGTCTCTCATTGAAAATCTAAGGACAACTTTAATTTTTTTTATACAATTATTTGACGTTTTTGAATAAGAGCTAATGTCATTAGTTACGATCCATTTGATGAAGTTAGAAGTTGAGCCTAGGACAAAATTATAGAAAAAGAATAAGAAAGGGCCTAGAAATGAACCCTGTGGAACGCCTTTGAGACCGTAGGCTGCATACATATCCTTAAAGAGATGTGGGATGTCAGGGGTTCGCAAGGGCCAATATCTGACGGGGCTGCGGGACTGTTCGAAACATATACCGCGGCCCTGGAACATAAAGGGCTAGTCCTAGTTACCTAGGAACACAAAGTCTGACACATATGTGAATTCATAGTTATTGAAACGTAATGAAAATCGTTTCAAATAATATAACATTTCACTTCCTTGGCAGTCGTGTAAAAAATAAGTGGGAGGTGCAAAGTATAATATACTGTTCCTGTAAGTACCTAACCCTTACACGAACGTAAAAGGTAATTAGGTAATTGGTCAGTCGTGACTCACACGATACGTTGCATCTACACCTGCAGCATTCAGAGTGTAGGAACTACAGTTGTAATGCAAACGTGGCAAAATGCAATGTGCCCCGCGGATACAGGCGAGCAGCCAGTCGTCTCCGCCGCGCCATTGCATGAACTTGTGTGCGATTGTTATACAATAAGAAACGTCACTGTAACATAACTCCTGATATTATGTAAATAGACTTTATATTGGACTTTGTGATTTCATTTACATCCTTCTCCAACCAACTACCGAAGGTTCCAACACACACAAACACTTTTATTTTAAGTGATGCAAGCGGTTTTTCAGCCACAGTACGTCGGCATTATGCTCTTAGGCCCGGCGCCCATTATTGGCATCGGCAAGAAAAGGGATCCTTCGGCATTCCTACATGCAATTAGCGCACACTGTTGGAAACTATGTCTTGGCATGCTGCAATGTTCTTAGTGATGACGAGGCGTCCTTAAGGATGCCGCATCGTCTTGGATGTTACCCCCGAGTGTTGCCTCGGCACCGGCGGCGGCGCGGCGGGCGGCGCGGCGTACCGAAAGATCCCGAAGTATCCCGAAGCGGTATTTTTGTTACTACAAACATATATTATGGAAACTTCTACTTTATTGCCATGAAGTCAATGTATGTTTTTATCACCTAAAAATCCTCAGCAGTGCCGATGTCGATAGTGGCGTAGGTAATAGGCGCCGGGCCTTAATGAGCATTGTCCCTAGCAGTTCTTTCGAACTGGTGAATGTGACGAGACGGCTTCTCAGAGGCAGAAGATCATCATCCTAATCAGTACATAGTTATGTTATGCTACAGTTCTTAGACTGGATAAAATTCCTCATGGAACTTTTGAACCGACTTCGAAAAGGAGTGCTCAAAATAAATACATCTCACAATATTTCTTGCATTAGACTGTTACAATACACACACATTTAAGAAAAAATGTAATAGCGCTCTACGGTTATTATCACACGACAACACCCGTCGGGCTAACTCTCAATGAAGGCATAAAGGTTTCTTAAAACTACTGAATGCAGAAAATATATGTATTTTATTTCAAGGAAATTGTAGGTACCGACCAAAAAGATTAATCCAATAGTATGAACCGTTACATCGATGCTTTCAGCTATTTATGTTCTTGATAGGTTGCATTTCGATCCGTACAACAGCTGGTAAAGATTTTTTAACGCTATTGCGATTGATCTCAGTTCTTCCACTCCGGTAATTACATATTTATGTGAAGTAAGGTTTTGTGAATGTGAAGCAAAATCTTCTTTATGATGCTTAATGAGTTGTGTTGCAGCTAATCCCGCAGCACGTAAAATCTTTTCATTGACCTCATATTTATCCACGTTCTTTTTAATTTCTTCGTTGACGGCTTTGTCACTGTTAGATGCATTTATCAGCTGTGTTATCTGAAAATGGACAGCATTTAATGATATTTTTATGAGGTGACTGACAATTAGTGTACGATTGAGAGTATGTCATGCCTGTAACTGGCCTACTTGAAATAAATGCTTTGATTTTGATACTTAAACTTGTGATCGTACTCATGATAACAACAGCTTTACTGTGGGACCAAACCTGAAATCAGTTCAGTATACAGGGTGTAAACCACCTCATCACAAAGCCGTTAACCAAGCATTCTGTACATCAAACTAAGTAACTTTACGCAAAAATTATTGCTGACTTTTTTTTTGAGGTTATAAATCATGTTTTGTGGTAGAACTCAGTGTAACGCACTTAAAATATTGTGCTGATGGATGGATTAAATAGTACGGGGGTCGTGGAGGTGTTAGAAGTCAAAATCTTACAAAAAAAACTTGTATTTAAATAAAAACTTGTCAAAACGTTGTAACTTTGACCCCCCATATCTCCGTAACTAGAAGGTTCCCAGGTATAGTGTAGAACAAAAAAATAATCGCAATGATGGAACATCATGAAGAGTAGTAGTTTATAAGAGCCAGACGAACTTTTAGGTCCTTATAAAAAAACCGCCATTACTCAACCCTGTAAATAACAGCTTAACAATGCGACGTATGTCAGTACCGATACTACCTACATAATAATAATTCAGCATCATCATCATCACCAGCCTATAATGTTCCCACTGCTGGGACACGGCTTCCTCTCAATGAGAGAGAATGGGCTATAATCTACCATGCGGGCCCAGTGCGGATTGATAGATGTCACACGTCTTCGAATTTTTGGTTCTAGGACATGCCGGTTTCTTCACGATGTTTTCCTTCACCGTTTTGAGAGCAGCGGTAATGAAATTAATTACACAAAGTAATGCGCATGTCTGGGTTCGAACCCACGGCTTACTGTTCGTAAGTCGGAGCCGCCACCACTAAAGCCACCATAAAATTTAAAATCAATATAAAATCCATCATCTATTTCCCGAAGAATTTCCCCATCCAGCAACAGAGGATGAACTAATCTTGCACATTTTTCATCCTACATCATGATAATAAGCCAGCAACACGACTGGATAATTTACACTGGACCGCAAAGAAAAAGGGTTGATTAGAAAATCTTCAATATCTTCAAAAGTACGTAGTTTTGTCTATATTTTACTTTTTTATTAAAAATAATAAGTTTGAATTTTTTTTTTATTATTTGTTAAGCACATTAAATTATTTCTTTATTAAGTCATTTGCGGGGCGAACATGGCCAGATACCGCACAAGATAGAGAGGCTTGGAATGAAAAAGGGGAGGCCTTTGCCCAGCAGTGGGACACACGATAGGCTAGAAAAAAAAAAATGAAGTCATTATTTCATAAAACTAGGTCGACTAACTTTGAAGGTTTTTAAGACTTTCTAGTCGACCCTTTTTCTTTGCAGTCCAGTCTATTATAGTTTGACATTTTATTATGTACATACTAGCTGACCCACGCAACTTCGTCTGCGTCAATTAAGAGCGAAAAATCTCACAAAGGGAATCAATTTCCCCCGTTTTTGCAACATTTCTTATTGCTGCTCCACTCCTGTTGGTCATAGCGTGATGTTATATAGCCTATAGCCTTCCTCGATCAATGGAATATCCAACGCAAAATATTTTTTCAATTCGAGCCAGTAGATCCTGAGATTAGCGCGTTCAACCAAACAAACAAACAAACTCTTCTGCTTTATAATATTAGTATAGATTTAACTATAACTGTACCTCTAGGACGGAGTCCCAGATTTCGTGAGTTATTTTCTGGGTTAATTGTATTACTTCTTGTGGATGGGCATCAGCATAAGTTAATGATTGGTTTACATCATTTTGGTAGTTCCTGTGATAATCGTGTCGACTGGAAAAATACAAGACATTTTTGAAACGGGATTTTTAGAAATAGTTCTACGACTTTCGAGATGCCAAATAGAATTTCATGATCATTCAAGGACAGTTTTCACATTAGTTAAGTTCGATGATAATATTTTTAATCTTAAACATGTACTTACACGTCACTGCATAATAAAACACCCTCTTGGCTAGCCACGTGGATAATTGCAGCATAATGCCGTCTGGAGTCATTCAGGGCCGGTACGTTGCCGTCCATGGATCTAACCCAAGAAAAGGAACAAAAAAATACTGATCATCAACAAAAAAAACAAACACTTCAAACAAAATAAATGAGCGAGTAAATAATATCTCATCATAGGATAGCTAGAAGATGTCACATCAATAGCAATCGCCATTTTAATAACAAAAAAAATAAGACACGTCGAGTCGCCTTAGGTCCATTTCCACTGAAAATATAACACTTGTTTCCTTTGTTTCCTTTTTGGTCTGATTATCTAAAAAGAGCTGTTAATAACACATGTTCATGTTCACCAAAGCCAATCAAATCGATTAAACAAGCTAATCAATAGTTTTCTCTAACCGAGGTGGGAGAGGTTCTGCCGGGGTTGCGGGCCTGTTCGAAAAAGCCCCGGAACAAAAAGGGCGAGGAAGGAACATGAATGGGTTTTAGTCAGTAAGAGTCTGACACTCTCTCCCGCTCCGCCCAGAGTGGGAGAAGTCATTTGATGATTTCCCATCGCAAAAAAAAAAGGTGGGAGAGGTTATTTCAAGTCGGACACTAGCTGCTCGGCAATTTGCTGAACTGGGTCTTTTTGGCGCAGCCGTGAGACACACAATATTATCTCTTTTGTTTTCTGTACAGTTTAAGTTTCTTTATTTATTTATTATTTATGTATTTAAACTTCATGTACAGGAGTGGTACATAGGCGGACTTTATGTCACAAGGCATTCTCTACCAGTCAACCTTTGGGTCAAATAAGACAGCATTGAGATAGAGTACAAAAATCAATGAGAAAAATACCAAATCGAAATACATAAATAGTATACATACTAATACACATATATTAGTATATTACAGATAAAATGAAATAAACTAATACATATCTAATCATAATATATATCTAATTCATATCTAAACTTATATTGTCACTTACGGGATATCTTCCGTGATTATTTTTAATGTTGAGCACCCGATATTTCGACGCTGTTGCTTGAACGCTGCGGGTTGAACCCGCGATCATGGCGCTTGCAACAGCGTCGAAATATCGGGTGCTCAACATTAAAAATAATCACGGAAGATATCCCGTAAGTGACAATATAAGTTTAGTTTTAAACCGTGAAAGCCTAAAACAGTGTTTAATTCATATCTGTCTTTTTCGTTTTATTGTTTAGTTTTAAGTTTTTACTTAACTTAAATCCTATTTTTGTTATGTTGTGTTCACTTGCGACATAAGCCAAATAAATATCTTTTCTTTCTTTATTTCTTTTTTTCAAGTCTCTGTTATAGCTAATCGGTGAATTCTGACGTCAAGGAGGAAGGTTACATCCAGGTATTATTGTGAGAATTTAACATACAGTCTGCTTTGAATTATATTTTTGAAGAGGAGAACGTTTTTGACGAGTTTGAAACCGTTGAGAGACTTTTGCGAACTCCTCGTTTGTATTCCACCAGACGACACTACTTCACGAACTTTAACACAAATTAAGTGACAATTTCTTTTTCGTCATAGGTACGTAAAATTAGTAATGCGGTTCTTTTTATTATCCATTAAATTTAATCTAAAAACTATTTACAATAGTTCAAAGGTTCAAATACCAAAGATAATTTGATGGTTATAAAGAACTGTCATCTCAAGCATAATGCAACCATTGTTTCGCATTAGCACGGTTATTTACGTGTTAAGTTACCAACCCTAATTGACTGTATTATCTATAATCATTCGTCTTTCATATAGACCGCGATACCCCTTGGCATTAAAAAAGCCGCGAGCAAACTGGCTTTCAAAAAAGCAGTTCGGAAATTTTATTTAAAATCGGTCTAAATTGTTGACCATAGAGTCGTTGTAATTTTATCATAAGATTTCTCGTATTTCGGACTATTCGTTTGTACATTATAAAACTTAAGAAGACGGGTATTTATCGCGAATTTACCTTTAATTTAATCCCGACGTTTCGACCGGATTGCACCAGCCGTGGTCGCGGGGAGACTGAAGTATTGGAGGTACCGCGACAGCAAAGTGAAGGCGTTTATTCAACTACCCTCACTCATCTTCATAAATGTTAATTAGGGCCGGTTCACACTAGGACAGCACACTACACTAATAGTGTCCGTATATTGAGGCGATTTCACTTGACGAGTACACTTAGTGACTACACTTAGTTACTATTCGTTTGTATTTTAAAATAAGTATGTTCGTTTTTTTTTTTTGTTTTTTTTTTGCCTGAGCTGTCCCACTCCTGGGCAAAGGCCTCCCCCCAATTTTTCCACTTTTCTCGGTGTTGCGTCTCTTCTCGCCAATTAACGAAAAAGCCATCCAAGGCGTCCCGCCATCTTCTCTTCGGTCTGCCGCGACCCCGTCTAACTGTCTCAGGGCTCCAGTTTTGTGATATGCGGGCCCACAGCTTTTCCGGCATCCGGCAGACATGGCCTAGTTTATTTTATATGCTTATTTATTTATTAGTATGTGCCTATTAATGGGATTTATTTTAGGCCTACAAGATGGTATGTTTATTTTTATTGTACTCGATCACAATGCTGTCTATTTGACCCAAAGGTTGACTGGTAGAGAATACCTTGTGGCGTTAAGTCCGCCTATGTACCACTATAGCACATGAAGTTTAAATAAATAAATAATAATACACTTTAATTCTTTAAACGCCCATATAGTACCTAATCGAGCTAGAATAAGTTGTGGTAAACCCCAAAAATGCCGCCTCATGTTTAAAAACTGTTTGCGATTAGCGAGCCAATACGAAATAGCTGGTTGTTTGCACTGTTGGTGAACAGGGCCCTTAGATTAGCTCTCGCCCCTAGGCCCGCAGTGTAGACCCAAGCGTCTCTACACATATACGTACAATACGTTTTCTTGTAGAATTCCATAGGCTTTAAATAGAGTATCCACGATCTGTCCGTAGGCCGGTACATCTCCAGCCGCGCCCAGCGCACAAGCGCAAGTGAACACGAAGAGTTGAACAATCATCGTCATCTGAAAAAATTAACAGATTAACTACACATGCTGTACCACGACTCAAAGCTGTTCAATGACATTGACTTCCAATTCATGACTATCACGCACAGTCTGACATTACCCACTGTTAGACATTTCTGCCGATCCCCAAGTTCCTATGCAAACATTATGTAGGTAGGTTTATAATACAACTTGAAATACAAACTTTTTGCAATAAATAAAACTGACAAGAAACACAAAATGTGAAAAATAACTTCAATCAATCAAACAAAGGTCACCGACTTTATTAATTTTTGTATATGTCACCGTAAAATTGTCAAATACGTTATATTGTAATATCTCTAGCGATATTGTAAAGTCTCGAATTATTGTCAAATGAACATACTGCTTACAACAAAACGCATTATTTTTCGTGAAATGCATGCGATGGTAGTCAACTCACGCGATGTGGAGGGAAGGAGGGGTCCCCCTTGCCCAGTGGCACAACTCTCATGAAAAGATAATGCACCATTCCTGAGAAATACCGATTAATATAACATAACCTTAAAACACTTTATATTCTCCCTAAAAAGCGTAGTCGACGGAGCCCCGTTTCGCGGGGCCCCTATTTCCGAGTGCAGGGTTTAAAGGAACCTAACTAACCTAACGGGGGGGTGCCCCAAGTCCCGATTATGGGGGCAGAGATACTTCCGTATGTTCATTTGACAATAATTCGAGACATTACAATATCGCGAGAAAAAACACTTTATATTGTAATATAACGTGTTTGACAATTTTACGGTGACATATAGACACCGACTTCAGAAGCTAAAGTAATTTTCACTTTTGAAGTCGGTTTTATTGTGTACAAAAATTTTAGTTGTTCTCATAAAATATTTGTCATGATGTTATTTTACATTCTTAACACAATAAATGGAACCTAACAATTAAGTACCTAGCCTATACACATCTGCGTACCCCCTCAGAGCGCCGAGGCGTGATGTTACGTCACGATGTTGTTTAAACATACAAGCGATTGCAGCAATCGCGATAGATCAGATCAGCATCAGACCTTCACCAGAAAATGGGACCACCTTAGAAGTATGCTCATTCAAATTAAAAAAAAATACTGAGAATCGGGCCTCGAATGGATGGATGGATGGATGGTTGGTTTTTCCCCCATTTTTGGACCGATTCTCAAAATTCATTCAGCGAACATAATAAAATAGACAGACAAACTTTTAGGAATCATTCAGACAACCAAGTGGTAAAAAAATAATAACAAAAGCTAAAAAAACACAAAACAATTTTGGTTCGGTACTCAATCCATAAATAAACACATGCATGTCTTTGTTATCTCAGTATTTTATTTGCTTGGACATATTTGGTTAGACGTACTGAAGCTGACGCTGTGTTAAAATTTGACCATCCATTTTAATGGGGAAGTCCTATTAAAATAGACGGATTTTTATTAATATTAAGAATACATAGGTACATTCAAACATAGAATCAAATCGGAAGTAGGTTTAAATGAACGTTGATCATGCAGCAGAATGACTGTTAGACAGTTTTGGTTACGACTGACGGATTTAGGTGACAATCCAAAATAATAATGAGAAAGTTAGTAATTGAAGGGGACATGGAATAATCCACGCCGTGATAAAAAAGTAAGACTGCCTGCTCAGGGAGTGACAAGGTTCAGCTAGAGCAGGCATTTGAGGGTGTTATAAAGTAAACTAGGTACTTACCAAAGCAGTGAGTAATAATTACAATTAATTTTAAAGTATTTCTGCTACATTTTATACAGCTCTTAATTGGTTATGTATCATGGGAAATTAATTAAATGATAAACCGCAAAATAGTTTATGAAAAGCCTAACGATAATTGTTTCAACCGTAGATGGAAAAATACATTTCAATCATTTAGAACGAATTTGTAACAATAGGAATTGAAATAATAAAAGTTACAATGGGTTTTATCCTAAAAAGATGAAAGGTATTAAAAGTTTTGTCGCCGTGGAATTTTTCTGTAGGAATATTCAAATTATTAATTCCAAATTGGGTGAATAATCAAATAATATGTGTTGTTAAAAACTGGCCAGGGCTAAACAAGATTGACTCGCTCGCTCTTGCATCCCGTCCTGTCCGTCGACGGAGCCCCGCTAAGCGAGGCTCCTATTTCTGAATGGTTTATAAAAAAATAACGTGGTGCCCCAAGTCGGTATAGATTCAAACTACATAGTTCAGCCTAGGCCCAACTAGTATGTCCTGAAATCGGGTTGGGCCGGTATCTTAAAGACAACTTTATTTTACTCCCAAAAGGAGGAGGTTCTCAACTCGTCACAATCTTTTGTTTTTTTATGTATGTTCTCCGATTAGTCGGAGATGGCTGGATTGATTTGTACTATTTTATTTTGTTTGAAAGGTTCACACAAATGTTCTTCACAGATGTTTCCATAATCATCAAGTCAGGATCTGATGATGGCATCCTGCAGAAATAGAGAGAACTCTTCGAATTTCATAGGCACGCATGAAACGACTTGGGTAGTTTTTGGCAAAGTACTTTCTCGGAGTGGTCCTACTTCAATTTGGTGAAGATCTAATAAAGAACTTCGGAGATAGGCAACGAAACTCCTCAATAAATGACAGCAAATGAACTGGGATTGCTGAAATCTCATATCTGTGTATTGTTTACACCAGTTCATAACATAACATCACGCCAGTACGCTGTGAAGGGGTAAGCGCATGTGAACCAATAAAAAGTGAAAAATAAAAACTTATTTGCTAAAAATGCATGCGTTACATTGACCACCACATAACATGATCATGATTTTTAACCCCAAAATGAAGTCGTTTGCCAGCAATTTTTTTTTCTTGAGGTTACTTAGTTTGATGTATGTACAGAATGCTTGGTTGACGGCATTTTGACCATTTATGACCATTTTCGACCATGTATGTTGTCCCATCAATAATTAAAAAGGATACAAGTGGGTCAGTCACCAAGCAATACTATGCCAGTATTACCAAAGTTGGCTTTTGGCTTATCGACCAATAGACCAAGTTGCTCTCGGAACTTATTTTGGATTTCTTTTTTTTTATTTTCCACTGACTGCTTTTCTTCGGCAGTAAGGCGTACATTCCATTTTACGGGCAATCTATAGGCCACATGCAACGACCATACAGCCTCTAGACTCCTAATAACAGGCGACCGATGTCTGTCAACACATTAGGGGTATAAATCTTATACCGTCGTCACTCACGGACAGGGTCTATGTCTTGTATAGACGATATTTGACTCTTGCACACATGCAAACCTTTGTATGTGTGCGAGTGCTATTGTATACCATATAAAAATATGATAATAAAATTATAACGAAATCTGGCAACACTGGACGGCAAAATGACAACTTGGGATAATTTCAAACCACCCGCCATTACGGTTTTTTGTGTCGATCGAGTGCATACCTAATGTTTCTTTAATGTTTCTCTCCGCATTAAATTGTAATATTAAACTTTTTTAAGTTTATATTGAAGTAAATATTGTTAGTTTTCAACGGAAAGACGTTTTAAATAGTTTTAGATTTATTCACGAAAGGACGTTTTTATTTATAGTGTTACGACAGGACGTTAAAAAGTTTGCATAGTTTTGTTAACTTTTGATTATTCTTTTTCGAATTGGACAAAGTTGCTAAAACCATCATGAGTAATCGGAACAACCATAGAAGATGCGCCAAGTGTGGTAAAACTCGCGCCGAAGATATGACTGTGTCATATCACAGGTTTCCGAATCCTGGCATGGCGAATAAGACGAAGTAAGTAAATCTTACAAACATTTTAGTCTTGTACTATGGTTACGTTATAGGTCGAAGGAAGCCTAAACATATCAGTTTGCATTACATACATATTTCTCTTATTTGGATGACTTATGTTTATATTAGATTTATGAACAGCTAATAAACTTATGCGAGGGTATCTTGAGTTTTGTATATTGTTTTCTGTATTTTTCTACTACAATTTATTTTCTTTGCATTTCCAGGGCTAGCGCTTGGGCCAAATATTGTTACCCAAACCACCCAAACGAAGACGACTTACAATTCCTGCAATCACTCTATATAAAAAACAAAGTGTTATGTGGAAGGCATTTTCATTCTTCTGCATTTTATGATAATAGCAGACAAAAACTCAGCATATTTGCTGTGCCCGATGCAGATGAAGTACAAGAGCTGTTAAATAAGAGAGACAATATTTTTACCCAGGTAACCATTATGTCATATGTTTAAAATTTCAAAGTAATAAGCACCCGACTTGTAGTGACAACCTCTGTGGCCCAATGGTTATCATGCAAGACTGCCACATCGGAGGTTCCGGGTTTGAACCCTGGTCCGGTCATGATGGAAAATGATCCTTTTCAAATTGATTGGGGTACTTGGATGTATATCTATATATTTATTTGTTAAAAAATATAGTATGGTTCAGTCAGTATACCATAACACAAGTCTCGAACTTACTTTGGGGCTAACTCAATCTGTGTAATTTGTCTGTATACATATATTTATTTATTATTTCAGAGTGTTGAGCAAGCAGTACTTGCGGGTCCGTCACAACCACTATCATCAGTTGAGATAGAAGAAGCGACAATTAAAACTGAACCTGCAATAACAACAACCCAACAAGCAGTTGTTGCTTTCAAAAATATATCTAAAGTGTCAAGTGTCAAACAGGTACCTACCATTATTATTGAATATACTGTGTGTAATTATATCCCTGTTAGATCATTTTTTCATGTAAGTGGCAAACACTGTTATTAAAGCCTAAGAACCTTATATTTTATGCTTTTTAAATAAAATGATTATTATGTTTGTTTCAGAATGTATCGCAAACAAGAGATTTTGGTTCATCTTTGCCATTGAAATCGGTTGACAATTTAATACATCAGCAGCCTACAATTGATATTCAATTTGCAGCAACCAGTCAAGCCTTTGTTGCCATTGAAAGTATACAGGTAACATTATTTTTTTAATACTTACATATCTATAAGGATAAAAACGATAAAAACGATTTAATGTCTGAAAGAATTTCAGACATTAAACTTTCTAAAATCCTAAGAATGTAACAATACAATTGTTTTAATTCTTCTTGTGGATGTCATGGCTGAAGCCCAAAACATTAACATCTCTTAGCATCTCTCATCCCCCATAAAAACATTTAACAAATTATGTAATTACTGTACTGTGTAAATATTATTCCTCATAATGATAATGCAAACTCATAAATATTACACCACTGAATATGCAATCAGGTTTGTGCTGAGATCAGCGGAAAATTGCTCTGTTATTTTTAAAAGCAAAAAAAAATTTGCTGAATTAAGCTATGGTAGGTAATAAAAATTGTGTTGTGATTTCAGAATACTGTTGGACGCAGGAAGAAACGTGGAATTTTGAAAGAACTGAATGTTTAAAAAAAAAAGGAACTAACTCCACGTGAGTTGAAGATGTATAAAATTTGTCAAAAGAAAATAAGACTTATCAACAGGCTCAGAACTCAACTGAAAGGGAAAAAGACCAATATCATCGAAAAAATTTGCGAAGATGAAAATGTAAAAGACCTCCATAATTTAAAAATGAGCAATTCTTTTATAAAATTTGTTACAATCACAATTGCAAAATTGCCCTAGAAGGCCAAAAGGAAGAAGATATTCCATAGACCAGAAATTAATGGCCTTGGTTATATATAAAAAATCCCCAGCCTGTTATCGATTGCTTAGACGCATGTTCGCCTTACCAACCCAAAGCTGTCTAAATAAACTGTTAAATAGAGTGCCCTTGAAACCAGGCATAAACATGCATTTATTTGAGTCATTGAAAAAAATGGCAGAGAGTAACACGGATGAAGAAAACATTTGTTTGCTGTTGTTTGACGAGATGTCGATAAGAAAACATCTCTTTTACGACAGTAAGCAAGATATGATATTAGGATATCAGGACCATGGCAATCATGGCAGAAGCCAAGATGTGGCATCTAAAGCACTGGTCTTCATGCTGGCTGGGTTATGCAAAAAATGGAAGCAACCAGTTGCTTTTTATTTTACACAGGCTCTAACAGCCGATAGGATGACAGTAATTTTAAAAGAGGTAATATCATTATTATTCAAATTATTAAAAAACGTAGATATAAAGCATATAATGAATTTAAAAGGAAAACTATCACGGTTATGAAGGCTTTACAAGTTAACAAGTAATTAACAATAAACTTACAAAATCTATTTTAGTATGAAAAATATTCGTAAGAGCAATTTTCATTGAATATGATCGATCTGGTTATGGCCACACTTGTGCAGGGTAGGCTTCTTCGGAACCCTACATTGTGCGTGGTCCGACATGCACCTAACCAATTTATTTATAATTTCAGATACTAACTGAGTGCATCAATGCAAAAGTTGATGTTGTAGGTACTATATGTGACCTATCAACGGTTAACATCAAAACATTAAAAACCTTGGGCGCAACTACAAGAGACCCTTATTTTAATTATATGGGTAAAGAATATGTCGCAATTTTGGATCCACCTCACCTGCTGAAATGCACACGCAATTTATTGATGAAACATGATGTGGAGTGTACTACAGATTTTCAGTCTGATAATATTCCTGTAAAAGGTAAACTATAAATGTATAGGTACTTGAATATTTGACAACCTCAGTACCCGGCTTCTGTCATGACGGAAAACAATATTTTTCTGATTGACCTGGGTCTTTGACGTTTATTTATGTACATATATAAATATAGTATACATATATTTTATTCAACAGTGTAATAGTATTGTTGATTTAGTATGTCACCCATGAAACAAGTTCACAACTTAGTGTGAGACTACGAGTAGCTCAATCTTTTTTTAATCTATATGATTTACTTACCCTGTAAGGTTACCCATTTACCAAGAATACTTGCCAATGATATTATGATTTGGTATAGATTTTACTACCGGCTGTTTGCCTAACTTCAACCCTCCTGGGGTTGGGTTCACCAACATATTAAAAATAAGTTTAATTTTTTTATTTTAGGTACAGCAAAGTGGAGTCATATAGAAGCATTTTATAATCTGGACAAAAATAACCCCAATTTTGTGTTCGCCCCTGTTTTAACGGACCAACACATTCATCCTAATGTGAAACAACAAATGAGGGTCAAGCTAGCAGCCCAAATTTTTAGCCATTCTGTTGCAGCTGGTATATTATCAAAAATTGCATCAGGTTAGTACTATTTTATTACTTAAAATAATTGCTGTTGCTGAAATTCGCTTGAATGATTATTAATTTCATTTTCGCTCATACTCTTACAACTTGAGGATTTTTTAATAAACTTGTTATTAATTATTTTCAGGCGATCTTCCGACGGAGGCTCATGTAACGGCAAGTTTTTTAAAAAAGTTTGATGATCTCTTCGATGCCGTCAATGCTGATACCAAGGATCTAAGAAGAGGAAAGAAGTATTCCACGAACATGACGGCACATAGTCCTCACATAGAACTTTTTAATACTATGCGAAGATTCATAGCTTCTATGAAATATATCGGAGCTAGGGGTAAACCTCCTTCACAGGATGGATGGGTTCACACTCTCAATGGAATTGAGAGATTGTGGAAAAATTTGCAAAATAAAAACATTAAAGCAATTTCCACGCGGCGACTGAACCAGGATGCTTTAGAAAATTGTTTCGGCTGCATCAGATACAGTTGTGGGTCGAATGCGAATCCCACCATTCAACAGTTTGTTGCGGGAATTAAAACCGCCATTATTACAAACTTAAGGCACTCAGGCCAAAAAAAAAATTGTGAAGAAGACCACTCAATTTTAAATAATAATTTAAAAGCATTTTTATTAAATAATTTTGAAGAAGAGCAGCCACAACAGGAATTAGATACTCTATTAGATACTTCTGTTGATGAATTGGACAAATTGTTATCTGATGCAGCTGACACTGTAGAGGAAGCGACGCCCGAGAGTCAAGCTTGTGCATACGTGAGTGGCTTCATATTCAAAAAGCTTAGACACAATGAATGCCAAGATTGCCGAAAGGCATTTTTAAGTGACGGTCAAGAAGCCATTCACATATTCATGAGCTTTAGGGAGTACAACGATATCTATTAATCGTATCGTATCGTTTTACGTTTGTAAAAATGTAGTGAGATCAGTAGAGCAGTGTGCTAATATAATAAATAATTATTTGAAAAATCATGGGTGGGAAAAGAAATTAAAAAATAATTTAATGATAGTATTAAATAGTGTTGATTTTAATTTTTTAAACAAATGTAAAACTCATGTAACAAAAAACATTGAACATATAAAAATAAGTTCATTTGCAATATGTATTAAAAGATCCATTATATTAAAAAATAGGGCTATGGAAGAAGACGAAAAAAACAAAGCTCTAGAAAGAAAAATGAAAATATTAAAAAATAAATAATATTATGTACAATTAAACTTGGGTAAAGTCGTATGTAATATTGTGATTATTTTATCAGACAAGTTTTCACGTTTTTTACCATAAATTAACCAACTGCCAATATTGACAATATATTCGCATTACTGAACAAGAAATAACTACTTTCAACCAGCAACCTTTTAAAACAGACCAATGTCAACAGATTTTGCTAACATTGTAAAAATAAATAATATTATGTACAATTAAACTTGGGTAAAGTCGTATGTAATATTGTGATTATTTTATCAGACAAGTTTTCACGTTTTTTACCATAAATCATAAGTCAAATGAAATAATATTAATTATTTCATTTGACTGCCAATATTGACAATATATTCGCATTACTGAACAAGAAATAACTACTTTCAACCAGCAACCTTTTAAAACAGACCAATGTCAACAGATTTTGCTAACATTGTTTTCCATTTACTAATACAATTATGTATTGATAAAGATATTATTCTAAAGGTGTGTTTTGTGATCTACTTAGGTCTTGAAAATGTAAATATCAAGAATTGGTTGTAATATGGTTATTGTTTCCCTGGTCGTACAATAATTTGTTGTATAATTTGTTGTTTGTTTGTGTTTTGACAATATTTATCGGAGTTCATCTTATACTGGTCATACTTGATGTCTTTTATGATTGCGTCCCTTTCTTTTGAAAGTACTTTTTTCTCTATCTCTTTTCCTCGATGTTACGAAAACATAATCAGTGATGTTCCAAATCGTACGACCACCTCTGTTGTCGAAAAATCAAAAAGTAAAACCTATACTTAACTATTTATTAATGCAAAAAATATATTTTTAATAATTAAAAATTACAACATTTATTTATTAATTAATATGTTCACTTCATTTTACCGAAGATTGTTTTATCCCTATGATAAACCGTCGCCGCCTACGGCGTTTATATAAGTTCAGATATTTTACTCACATGATTCAATCGTAATTAGAATAAAGAAGGTAATTTAATGCAAGTTAAGTATGTAAAAACATATTTTATTATGCCTACAGTTAAAAAATATCGATACTTTCTTGTTTGATTTAAAACTGTCCAATCCCTAGTGAAATGCAATGACCTTGAATTGGCCAATCAGAAAGCAGTACCCCGTCCCCCTCGCGTACCTCGTACCTCAGCGAGTTGACAGAATAGTTTTCGTGCGTTAGATTGATGTATTAGGCGTCTATAGGCTGTATGGTCGTTGGCCACATGTTAAATGCTCTCAAAAAATCTTTTTCGAGCATGTTATAAAGATAAACCGAATTCCATGTTTTCTTTTTTGCATGGCTGAAGCCATGAAAAACCTTGGCCTTCTCTAAATTATTATAATAATCGACAGTTTTGCTTTACATCATCAATATTTTGGTGATTCTCTGCATATTGATTGAGTAGTACCCACTCCATAAATTGCAACTTTTTAATAAATGTTGAGGAATGAGAGCGTTCCGTTATATTATATAAATCATTTCGAGTCAAAACCCTCATTCCAGAAGAGCCTAAAACAAAAATACACAAAATGTAAGTAAAAATTAAATAACAGACTTTCGAAAGTACTTACGGAAAAAATTCACCAAAAATAGGGGGGTGCATTGGGGTCTCTGTTTTGTGCTTAATTATATCCTATAAAGTCTACTCTATAACTAACAATTACAATTTTGGCTTAGAAATGGTGAGAAACACATTAAAACCCCCTTTGATCTTCCGAAATGTGTTTTTTAAAGCAGTTTTTTGGTGCTTACCTTTCAAGGACATAAATTAAGAAAAGCTACAGATTAGTTGTTAAAATTGAGTGCCAAATAAAGTACATACCTGGTTGTGCACAATCCATAGTGAAAACCAACACAAAATCGTTAAATCACACGATAACAAATATTTCAAAACAACGAAATTTGTGCGCATCGAACAATCACACGGACTCTGTAGGCGAACGGTAACTTCCGACTGAACCCACCACGTGAGGGATGGGATGGTGGGGATGGTTTTGTGTTTTTTGTAATTATTTGGAGCGGTTATACTAATTTTTGAAAACAATGGCTTAAAGGGAGTAGAACTAATATAAAAAAAATGTAATTTTGGCCAACCTTTAGCACCAAATGCCAGTCTGTGCATCGGGTCGCGGGCGGTATTTTAGGCCTTGAGCCTACCTACCGCCGCTCTCAGGTCTACCCGAGCGGGGCTAGCGAATGAAATGTCCAGCACCAGTCCCCACATCCGCACAGACAGGCTTTGCCAGGCAAGCCATCGGGTCCCGGGGCGGTATTGTAGGCCTTGGGCCTACCTACCGCCGCACTCAGGTCTACCCGAGCGGGGCTAGCGAACGAAATGTCCACCACCGGTCCCCGCATCCGCACAGACAGGCTTTGCCAGGCAAGCCATCGGGTCCCGGGGCGGTATTTTAGGCCTTGAGCCTACGTACCGCCGCGCGCCGCTCTACCCGAGCGGGGCTAGCGAACGAAATGTCCACCACCGGCCCCGCATCCGCACAGACAGGCTTTGCCAGGCAAGCCATCGGGTCCCGGGGCGGTATTTTAGGCCTTGGGCCTACCTACCGCCGGTCTCAGGTCTACCCGAGCGGGGCTAGCGAACGAAATGTCCACCACCGGTCCCCGCATCCGCACAGACAGGCTTTGCCAGGCAAGCCATCGGGTCCCGGGGCGGTATTGTAGGCCTTGGGCCTACCTACCGCCGCTCTCAGGTCTACCCGAGCGGGGCTAGCGAACGAAATGTCCACCACCGGTCCCCGCATCCGCACAGACAGGCTTTGCCAGGCAAGCCATCGGGTCCCGGGGCGGTATTTTAGGCCTTGAGCCTACGTACCGCCGCTCTACCCGAGCGGGGCTAGCGAACGAAACGTCCACCACCGGTCCCCGCATCCGCACAGACAGGCTTTGCCAGGCAAGCCATCGGGTCCCGGGGCGGTATTTTAGGCCTTGGGCCTACCTACCGCCGCTCTCAGGTCTACCCGAGCGGGGCTAGCGAACGAAATGTCAACCACCGGTCCCCGCATCCGCACAGACAGGCTTTGCCAGGCAAGCCATCGGGTCCCGGGGCGGTATTTTAGGCCTTGGGCCTACCTACCGCCGCTCTCAGGTCTACCCGAGCGGGGCTAGCGAACGAAATGTCCACCACCGGTCCCCGCATCCGCACAGACAGGCTTTGCCAGGCAAGCCATCGGGTCCCGGGGCGGTATTGTAGGCCTTGGGCCTACCTACCGCCGCTCTCAGGTCTACCCGAGCGGGGCTAGCGAACAAAATGTCCACCACCGGTCCCCGCATCCGCACAGACAGGCTTTGCCAGGCAAGCCATCGGGTCCCGGGGCGGTATTGTAGGCCCTGGGCCTACCTACCGCCGCTCTCAGGTCTACCCGAGCGGGGCTAGTGAACGAAATGTCCACCACCGGTCCCCGCATCCGCACAGACAGGCTTTGCCAGGCAAGCCATCGGGTCCCGGGGCGGTATTGTAGGCCTTGGGCCTACCTACCGCCGCTCTCAGGTCTACCCGAGCGGGGCTAGCGAACAAAATGTCCACCACCGGTCCCCGCATCCGCACAGACAGGCTTTGCCAGGCAAGCCATCGGGTCCCGGGGCGGTATTGTAGGCCCTGGGCCTACCTACCGCCGCTCTCAGGTCTACCCGAGCGGGGCTAGTGAACGAAATGTCCACCACCGGTCCCCGCATCCGCACAGACAGGCTTTGCCAGGCAAGCCATCGGGTCCCGGGGCGGTATTTTAGGCCTTAGGCCTACCTACCGCTGCTCTCAGGTCTACCCGAGCGGGGCTAGCGAACGAAATGTCCACCACCGGTCCCTGCATCCTGACACTAGGGCCCCCGGACCGGTCCCTGCATCCGCACAGACAGGCTTTGCCAGGCAAGCCATCGGGTCCCGAGGCGGTATTGTAGGCCTTGGGCCTACCTACCGCCGCTCTCAGGTCTACCCTGGCGGGGCTAGCGAACAAAATGTCCACCACCGGTCCCCGCATCCGCACAGACAGGCTTTGCCAGGCAAGCCATCGGGTCCCGGGGCGGTATTGTAGGCCTTGGGCCTACCTACCGCCGCTCTCAGGTCTACCCGAGCGGGGCTAGCGAACGAAATGTCCACCACCGGTCCCCGCATCCGCACAGACAGGCTTTGCCAGGCAAGCCATCGGGTCCCGGGGCGGTATTGTGGGCCTTGGGCCTACCTACCGCCGCTCTCAGGTCTACCCGAGCGGGGCTAGCGAACGAAATGTCCACCACCGGTCCCCGCATCCGCACAGACAGGCTTTGCCAGGCAAGCCATCGGGTCCCGGGGCGGTATTGTAGGCCTTGAGCCTACGTACCGCCGCTCTCAGGTCTACCCGAGCGGGGCTAGCGAACGAAATGTCCACCACCGGTCCCCGCATCCGCACAGACAGGCTGAGCCAGGCCAGCCATCGGGTCCCGGGGCGGTATTGTAGGCCTTGGGCCTACCTACCGCCGCTCTCAGGTCTACCCGAGCGGGGCTAGCGAACGAAATGTCCACCACCGGTCCCCGCATCCGCACAGACAGGCTTTGCCAGGCAAGCCATCGGGTCCCGGGGCGGTATTGTAGGCCCTGGGCCTACCTACCGCCGCTCTCAGGTCTACCCGAGCGGGGCTAGTGAACGAAATGTCCACCACCGGTCCCCGCATCCGCACAGACAGGCTTTGCCAGGCAAGCCATCGGGTCCCGAGGCGGTATTGTAGGCCTTGGGCCTACCTACCGCCGCTCTCAGGTCTACCCTGGCGGGGCTAGCGAACAAAATGTCCACCACCGGTCCCCGCATCCGCACAGACAGGCTTTGCCAGGCAAGCCATCGGGTCCCGGGGCGGTATTGTAGGCCTTGGGCCTACCTACCGCCGCTCTCAGGTCTACCCGAGCGGGGCTAGCGAACGAAATGTCCACCACCGGTCCCCGCATCCGCACAGACAGGCTTTGCCAGGCAAGCCATCGGGTCCCGGGGCGGTATTGTGGGCCTTGGGCCTACCTACCGCCGCTCTCAGGTCTACCCGAGCGGGGCTAGCGAACGAAATGTCCACCACCGGTCCCCGCATCCGCACAGACAGGCTTTGCCAGGCAAGCCATCGGGTCCCGGGGCGGTATTGTAGGCCTTGAGCCTACGTACCGCCGCTCTCAGGTCTACCCGAGCGGGGCTAGCGAACGAAATGTCCACCACCGGTCCCCGCATCCGCACAGACAGGCTGTGCCAGGCAAGCCATCGGGTCCCGGGGCGGTATTGTAGGCCTTGGGCCTACCTACCACCGCTCTCAGGTCTACCCGAGCGGGGCTAGCGAACGAAATGTCCACCACCGGTCCCCGCATCCGCACAGACAGGCTTTGCCAGGCAAGCCATCGGGTCCCGGGGCGGTATTGTGGGCCTTGGGCCTACCTACCGCCGCTCTCAGGTCTACCCGAGCAGGGCTAGCGAACGAAATGTCCACCACCGGTCCCCGCATCCGCACAGACAGGCTTTGCCAGGCAAGCCATCGGGTCCCGGGGCGGTATTGTAGGCCCTGGGCCTACCTACCGCCGCTCTCAGGTCTACCCGAGCGGGGCTAGCGAACGAAATGTCCACCACCGGTCCCCGCATCCGCACAGACAGGCTTTGCCAGGCAAGCCATCGGGTCCCGGGGCGGTATTGAAGGCCTTGGGCCCACCTACCGCCGCTCTCAGGTCTACCCGAGCAGGGCTAGCGAACGAAATGTCCACCACCGGTCCCCGCATCCGCACAGACAGGCTTTGCCAGGCAAGCCATCGGGTCCCGGGGCGGTATTGTAGGCCTTGGGCCTACCTACCGCCGCTCTCAGGTCTACCCGAGCGGGGCTAG
This sequence comes from Xestia c-nigrum, assembly GCA_916618015.1. Lineage (NCBI taxonomy): Eukaryota > Metazoa > Arthropoda > Insecta > Lepidoptera > Noctuidae > Xestia > Xestia c-nigrum. The sequence continues at coordinate 23,923,336 of OU745246.1, forward strand.
CGAACGAAATGTCCACCACCGGTCCCCGCATCCGCACAGACAGGCTTTGCCAGGCAAGCCATCGGGTCCCGGGGCGGTATTGTAGGCCCTGGGCCTACCTACCGCCGCTCTCAGGTCTACCCGAGCGGGGCTAGCGAACGAAATGTCCACCACCGGTCCCCGCATCCGCACAGACAGGCTTTGCCAGGCAAGCCATCGGGTCCCGGGGCGGTATTGTGGGCCTTGGGCCTACCTACCGCCGCTCTCAGGTCTACCCGAGCGGGGCTAGCGAACGAAATGTCCACCACCGGTCCCCGCATCCGCACAGACAGGCTTTGCCAGGCAAGCCATCGGGTCCCGGGGCGGTATTGTAGGCCTTGAGCCTACGTACCGCCGCTCTCAGGTCTACCCGAGCGGGGCTAGCGAACGAAATGTCCACCACCGGTCCCCGCATCCGCACAGACAGGCTGAGCCAAGCCAGCCATCGGGTCCCGGGGCGGTATTGTAGGCCTTGGGCCTACCTACCACCGCTCTCAGGTCTACCCGAGCGGGGCTAGCGAACGAAATGTCCACCACCGGTCCCCGCATCCGCACAGACAGGCTTTGCCAGGCAAGCCATCGGGTCCCGGGGTGGTATTGTGGGCCTTGGGCCTACCTACCGCCGCTCTCAGGTCTACCCGAGCGGGGCTAGCGAACGAAATGTCCACCACCGGTCCCCGCATCCGCACAGACAGGCTTTGCCAGGCAAGCCATCGGGTCCCGGGGCGGTATTGTAGGCCTTGGGCCTACCTACCGCCGCTCTCAGGTCTACCCGAGCGGGGCTAGCGAACGAAATGTCCACCACCGGTCCCCGCATCCGCACAGACAGGCTTTGCCAGGCAAGCCATCGGGTCCCGGGGCGGTATTGAAGGCCTTGGGCCCACCTACCGCCGCTCTCAGGTCTACCCGAGCAGGGCTAGCGAACGAAATGTCCACCACCGGTCCCCGCATCCGCACAGACGGGCTTTGCCAGGCAAGCCATCGGGTCCCGGGGCGGTATTGTAGGCCTTGGGCCTACCTACCGCCGCTCTCAGGTCTACCCGAGCGGGGCTAGCGAACGAAATGTCCACCACCGGTCCCCGCATCCGCACAGACAGGCTTTGCCAGGCAAGCCATCGGGTCCCGGGGCGGTATTGTAAGCCCTGGGCCTACCTACCGCCGCTCTCAGGTCTACCCGAGCGGGGCTAGCGAACGAAATGTCCACCACCGGTCCCCGCATCCGCACAGACAGGCTTTGCCAGGCAAGCCATCGGGTCCCGGGGCGGTATTGTAGGCCTTGGGCCTACCTACCGCCGCTCTCAGGTCTACCCGAGCGGGGCTAGCGAACAAAATGTCCACCACCGGTCCCCGCATCCGCACAGACAGGCTTTGCCAGGCAAGCCATCGGGTCCCGGGGCGGTATTGTAGGCCCTGGGCCTACCTACCGCCGCTCTCAGGTCTACCCGAGCGGGGCTAGTGAACGAAATGTCCACCACCGGTCCCCGCATCCGCACAGACAGGCTTTGCCAGGCAAGCCATCGGGTCCCGGGGCGGTATTGTAGGCCTTGGGCCTACCTACCGCCGCTCTCAGGTCTACCCGAGCGGGGCTAGCGAACAAAATGTCCACCACCGGTCCCCGCATCCGCACAGACAGGCTTTGCCAGGCAAGCCATCGGGTCCCGGGGCGGTATTGTAGGCCCTGGGCCTACCTACCGCCGCTCTCAGGTCTACCCGAGCGGGGCTAGTGAACGAAATGTCCACCACCGGTCCCCGCATCCGCACAGACAGGCTTTGCCAGGCAAGCCATCGGGTCCCGGGGCGGTATTTTAGGCCTTAGGCCTACCTACCGCTGCTCTCAGGTCTACCCGAGCGGGGCTAGCGAACGAAATGTCCACCACCGGTCCCTGCATCCTGACACTAGGGCCCCCGGACCGGTCCCTGCATCCGCACAGACAGGCTTTGCCAGGCAAGCCATCGGGTCCCGAGGCGGTATTGTAGGCCTTGGGCCTACCTACCGCCGCTCTCAGGTCTACCCTGGCGGGGCTAGCGAACAAAATGTCCACCACCGGTCCCCGCATCCGCACAGACAGGCTTTGCCAGGCAAGCCATCGGGTCCCGGGGCGGTATTGTAGGCCTTGGGCCTACCTACCGCCGCTCTCAGGTCTACCCGAGCGGGGCTAGCGAACGAAATGTCCACCACCGGTCCCCGCATCCGCACAGACAGGCTTTGCCAGGCAAGCCATCGGGTCCCGGGGCGGTATTGTGGGCCTTGGGCCTACCTACCGCCGCTCTCAGGTCTACCCGAGCGGGGCTAGCGAACGAAATGTCCACCACCGGTCCCCGCATCCGCACAGACAGGCTTTGCCAGGCAAGCCATCGGGTCCCGGGGCGGTATTGTAGGCCTTGAGCCTACGTACCGCCGCTCTCAGGTCTACCCGAGCGGGGCTAGCGAACGAAATGTCCACCACCGGTCCCCGCATCCGCACAGACAGGCTGAGCCAGGCCAGCCATCGGGTCCCGGGGCGGTATTGTAGGCCTTGGGCCTACCTACCACCGCTCTCAGGTCTACCCGAGCGGGGCTAGCGAACGAAATGTCCACCACCGGTCCCCGCATCCGCACAGACAGGCTTTGCCAGGCAAGCCATCGGGTCCCGGGGCGGTATTGTAGGCCCTGGGCCTACCTACCGCCGCTCTCAGGTCTACCCGAGCGGGGCTAGTGAACGAAATGTCCACCACCGGTCCCCGCATCCGCACAGACAGGCTTTGCCAGGCAAGCCATCGGGTCCCGAGGCGGTATTGTAGGCCTTGGGCCTACCTACCGCCGCTCTCAGGTCTACCCTGGCGGGGCTAGCGAACAAAATGTCCACCACCGGTCCCCGCATCCGCACAGACAGGCTTTGCCAGGCAAGCCATCGGGTCCCGGGGCGGTATTGTAGGCCTTGGGCCTACCTACCGCCGCTCTCAGGTCTACCCGAGCGGGGCTAGCGAACGAAATGTCCACCACCGGTCCCCGCATCCGCACAGACAGGCTTTGCCAGGCAAGCCATCGGGTCCCGGGGCGGTATTGTGGGCCTTGGGCCTACCTACCGCCGCTCTCAGGTCTACCCGAGCGGGGCTAGCGAACGAAATGTCCACCACCGGTCCCCGCATCCGCACAGACAGGCTTTGCCAGGCAAGCCATCGGGTCCCGGGGCGGTATTGTAGGCCTTGAGCCTACGTACCGCCGCTCTCAGGTCTACCCTGGCGGGGCTAGCGAACGAAATGTCCACCACCGGTCCCCGCATCCGCACAGACAGGCTGAGCCAGGCCAGCCATCGGGTCCCGGGGCGGTATTGTAGGCCTTGGGCCTACCTACCACCGCTCTCAGGTCTACCCGAGCGGGGCTAGCGAACGAAATGTCCACCACCGGTCCCCGCATCCGCACAGACAGGCTTTGCCAGGCAAGCCATCGGGTCCCGGGGCGGTATTGTGGGCCTTGGGCCTACCTACCGCCGCTCTCAGGTCTACCCGAGCGGGGCTAGCGAACGAAATGTCCACCACCGGTCCCCGCATCCGCACAGACAGGCTTTGCCAGGCAAGCCATCGGGTCCCGGGGCGGTATTGTAGGCCCTGGGCCTACCTACCGCCGCTCTCAGGTCTACCCGAGCGGGGCTAGCGAACGAAATGTCCACCACCGGTCCCCGCATCCGCACAGACAGGCTTTGCCAGGCAAGCCATCGGGTCCCGGGGCGGTATTGTAGGCCTTGGGCCCACCTACCGCCGCTCTCAGGTCTACCCGAGCAGGGCTAGCGAACGAAATGTCCACCACCGGTCCCCGCATCCGCACAGACAGGCTTTGCCAGGCAAGCCATCGGGTCCCGGGGCGGTATTGTAGGCCTTGGGCCTACCTACCGCCGCTCTCAGGTCTACCCGAGCGGGGCTAGCGAACGAAATGTCCACCACCGGTCCCCGCATCCGCACAGACAGGCTTTGCCAGGCAAGCCATCGGGTCCCGGGGCGGTATTGTAGGCCCTGGGCCTACCTACCGCCGCTCTCAGGTCTACCCGAGCGGGGCTAGCGAACGAAATGTCCACCACCGGTCCCCGCATCCGCACAGACAGGCTTTGCCAGGCAAGCCATCGGGTCCCGGGGCGGTATTGTGGGCCTTGGGCCTACCTACCGCCGCTCTCAGGTCTACCCGAGCGGGGCTAGCGAACGAAATGTCCACCACCGGTCCCCGCATCCGCACAGACAGGCTTTGCCAGGCAAGCCATCGGGTCCCGGGGCGGTATTGTAGGCCTTGAGCCTACGTACCGCCGCTCTCAGGTCTACCCGAGCGGGGCTAGCGAACGAAATGTCCACCACCGGTCCCCGCATCCGCACAGACAGGCTGAGCCAAGCCAGCCATCGGGTCCCGGGGCGGTATTGTAGGCCTTGGGCCTACCTACCACCGCTCTCAGGTCTACCCGAGCGGGGCTAGCGAACGAAATGTCCACCACCGGTCCCCGCATCCGCACAGACAGGCTTTGCCAGGCAAGCCATCGGGTCCCGGGGTGGTATTGTGGGCCTTGGGCCTACCTACCGCCGCTCTCAGGTCTACCCGAGCGGGGCTAGCGAACGAAATGTCCACCACCGGTCCCCGCATCCGCACAGACAGGCTTTGCCAGGCAAGCCATCGGGTCCCGGGGCGGTATTGTGGGCCTTGGGCCTACCTACCGCCGCTCTCAGGTCTACCCGAGCGGGGCTAGCGAACGAAATGTCCACCACCGGTCCCCGCATCCGCACAGACAGGCTTTGCCAGGCAAGCCATCGGGTCCCGGGGCGGTATTGAAGGCCTTGGGCCCACCTACCGCCGCTCTCAGGTCTACCCGAGCAGGGCTAGCGAACGAAATGTCCACCACCGGTCCCCGCATCCGCACAGACGGGCTTTGCCAGGCAAGCCATCGGGTCCCGGGGCGGTATTGTAGGCCTTGGGCCTACCTACCGCCGCTCTCAGGTCTACCCGAGCGGGGCTAGCGAACGAAATGTCCACCACCGGTCCCCGCATCCGCACAGACAGGCTTTGCCAGGCAAGCCATCGGGTCCCGGGGCGGTATTGTAAGCCCTGGGCCTACCTACCGCCGCTCTCAGGTCTACCCGAGCGGGGCTAGCGAACGAAATGTCCACCACCGGTCCCCGCATCCGCACAGACAGGCTTTGCCAGGCAAGCCATCGGGTCCCGGGGCGGTATTTTAGGCCTTAGGCCTACCTACCGCTGCTCTCAGGTCTACCCGAGCGGGGCTAGCGAACGAAATGTCCACCACCGGTCCCCGCATCCTGACACGAGGGCCGACGTCAGCATATTTGGTGCTTCGCAATCTCCAGTAGGACCACCATGTTTGCCAATCACGTCTTACGTTTCCATCGCGACGTTTCCAGCGCTTACGTTTCTCACATCTCTAGGCAACGTTTGTTCCCAGTCACCACCCTACGTACCAAGAGACATGTCTTACGATGCAGATGACTCATACTGCGTGTATCTGCCCGCGTATTCACAAACGCTCGGAATGAATTTCGATTCGACAAGTCGTATGTCTATCCTTTTTTGGTATAACGAAAACGAGCGAGATAGACATACGATTTCCCAAATCGAATCGAAGCGTTCAAAGGATGTGGCATCAAACTGACCCACTTTCTCCATGAGACCAACATTTTAAACGAGAAAAACAAAAGCTACTTTTCCAATTTTTTTTGCAATTACAATGATAAAGTTGGGGTCAGTGGATAAGAAATGGGGCACTATTTTTTTACTGCGAACAATTTCGTGGTAGTTGGGGACAGGTCTAACCAAAGATAATTAACACGCGAGCTGCGTACGAACATGAAATGCACGCGCGCAGTTCGCAAGCGACTCGCGAGCGGCGCATTCGCCAGGTATGTACGCACATTTACAGTTTTTCGCAATTACGATTATAAAGTTGGAGAAAGTTGTTCAGTCTGAACGTGTGGCCACACTTTTCGAGAACATGCTTGATGACGAGGGTGATCGCTTTGTATTCCAACGGATTACAGAGAACGTGTTCGTTTCAGCGGGTTGTTTAACAGCGTTTTTGTTTCCAACGTGATAATAAACGCGAAGACTGAGCCCTCGCGGTTACGCAAACATGGTTCTTGCAAGTCTGAGGTCGGCCTCCGTGACGTCATCAGTATTATCATGCCCTAATACCTATTTATTTGGGGTCGGCGCTGCATGTTTTCTTCTTGCATGCTTCTCTGTTAGGCCCCGTTCCCACTATGTCATGACAAAATAACGCATTATTTTTCGGTTTAGTAATCTATCGAATTGAAACCGTAATATTGTGAAATGCATGCGACGGAAGTACCGTACTTCCGTCGCATGCATTTCACAATATTATAAAGCAGAAGAGGGAGGAGGGAGGGGAGGAGGGGGGGGGGGGAGGGGGGGGGAGGGGGGGAGGGGCTCTGCCCTCAATCAGGACTTGAGGCAACCCAACGTTAGGTTAGTTAGGTTCTTTTAAACCCTGAATACAGAAATAGGAGCCCCGCGTAGCCTCCGCGTGGCGGGGCTAATAGAAATTAGATTTTCAAATTCCATATATAGAAGGCACAAAAAAAATAAAAACAATAAAACGTTCGGATATTACGTGTTTAAGTTTTAAATGAAAAATTGTTGTATTTCAGACAATCAATTATATTTTACAACTAGCTGACCCACGCAACTTCGTCTGCGTCACATAAGAGAGAGAAAAACGAAAGGAAAATAAATCTCCGTTTTTGCAACATTTTTCATTCCTGCTCCGCTCCTTATGGCCGTAGCGTAATGTTATATAGCCTAAAGCCTTCCTCGATAAATGGACTATTAAACAAAACAATATTTTTTCAGTTTGAACTAGTAGTTCTTGAGATTAGCGCGTTCAACCAAACAAACAAACTCTTCTGCTTTATAATATTAGTATTAGTATAGTATATCAACTTGAAGAATGTTGAAGAAAAAAAATACGAAGTTTATCATGTTTCTACTTATTTATTTATAATTTTAACAATCTTTTATTGAGACAGAATACCGCGAGTGTAGTTCAGAACGCATTTTGAAAAAAGTGCAGGATTGTTATTGTTGATAATCTCTGATAAATGCTAGCAATGGTTAGTTCAATGTACGCTAGCTACATAGTACAATCAAATTTGGATATTAAGATAATAATAATAAATAGATAATTACGAGTGAGTCCTGTGACGAAGTCTGCTTTTCAACACCCAATGAATTGACGCATAATGTAAAAAGCAGAATAAAATTCCTGCTTGAAAAGTCTCGCGGTAAATATCTGTATATTATTTTAATATCTGTTCATTATTTATATCTCACTATGTTGTTTGTATTATGTTGTAGTTATATGTATGTTGTTGAATGAACTGTTTTATCTGTATGTTTTGTATTGTTTAGGTATATGTTCTCGCTGCTGAGGTGAAAAGTTGTATGTGTTACACGAGACCAAAGTTATTTTGCATCTCGTCTTTGAATCCCTCGCTACGCTCAGGATTCTAACCTAGAATCACGAGCGTAGCGAGCTTACTCGTGATTCAAAATCAACACTCACAGCAAAAACTCACTTTGCTCTCTTGTTGCACAAATAACTATTTCACTTCAGTAGCTCAAACACGTAGGTTTTGCTGCCTGAAATCAGAGAGCAAAATGCGATTTTGCTCACTGAGTGGGACAAAGTAACTTTTTAATTTTGTTTTCAGAAAGCCGCGAATATCTTATTCAGCCTTGGGTTAATCATGCAATTCCAAACATTTACACTCTATCTCTTTCCCGCCATTAGAAACAGAGAGAGACAAAGACCAGCCCTTTCGAAGTTCCGATTTTGAATTCGACCTCAAAGACAAACACGTTCGGAATTACGAACTAACTAAAGAAATTTTGCAAAAAGATAAAATTATGTCTGTTAATGTAATTTATTGATTTTTTAACTTATTGTTGTATTTAAGCGAAAATGTATTTACTACAAATAAAACTGATATATTACCTGTAAATATTTATTTCTAGTTTCATTAATGTTACGTAGTATATTTTGAATAATAAAATATTATGGGTGCTATTTCCGAACACGCCTCCATTTAAATAAAAGAGCGGGAATAAAATTTCGTGGCTGGCGTAAAGAGTTGAATAAGTTAAAACATATTAAAATAACCGTAAAATATGAGTGAAACTAGCGACGAGAACTGTATTTTAACACCAGAATAGTTAAAGCAACAAGTTATCAGTGCAGAATTAAGTTTCCTACCTGAGAAGTCTCGCGAGAAATATCTGAAAGCATACCATGTCTTCAATGAATGTGTAATCAAACTTTCAAAGGGCGCAAGCAGTTTTTCGGAGACGGTGTTGCTATCTTATTTTTTAGATTTATTACAGACGAGGCGATCATCTACAATGTGGAGTACCTATTTACTCAATGTTGAAAGCTACTTTAAAAACAAAACATAACGTGTACTTATATTGAAACATACGCAAAACTCGTATCTTTTCTAAAAAGAATGTCAGTTGGAATAAAAAGTTCAAAATTTTCACGGCCCTTAGCATAGAAAAATTTCTTAATGAAGCTCCGGACTGCAATTTTCTTGCCGCTAAAGTAAGTGGTACGTATGAATCTATGTTGTTAGTTATTTTTGTGTGTAGACTGTTATGTATAAAGGTACTTACTGCTTACCTACTACTTATTTTTGGAGGCGCAATGAATCCTAGTCTGGCTTAGCAATACTGTTGAAATATTTATTACGATATGTAAAAGATGCTGTAAATGTTAAATTATGCATATTAATTATGTAATATTTTCATTACAGGTTGTACTGATCATAGGAATTAGTGGAGCATGTCGCAATAACGAGCTTTACAGCTAACAGTTAATAATATCGAAAAGCATTCAGATAAATTGCTGTTAATAAAATTGAATAATACGAAGACGAACCTTGACAGGTCTTTTGTCGTACGCGAAGAATATGTAACTATTGTAGAAATATTTACGTCCAGCCAATATAAAAACCGACTGATTTCTCATACAATACCGTAATAATAAATGCTCAAGACAGCCTATGGGAGTAAATAAAATAGGTGCTATACCGCGAGAAATTGCCACTTTCTTAAAACTGGAAGAGCCTCAGCTATACACGGGTCACTGCTTTCGGAGAACTTCGGCAACGCTCTTGGCTGATTCCGGAGTCGATCTCACCACTTTAAAACGTCACGGCGGGTGGAAGTCCAATACGGTTGCAGAAGGCTATATTGAAGACTCAATAGAAAATAAGTCGTAAATCTGTAAGCGTAAAGTGGAAACAATAAGTCTGAATTCGACCTCGGATCCTTGGTCTCACCCACGCCCATCCACTTCCAACGACGCACAGTTACACAGAAAGCCGATCAGAGTCACCAACGTTCACCGTAGTTCCTTCTCAATCCGCCACCAAAACAGAAACCTTAACCCCAGATAATCAAACTCAACTCAATGCAACTATAACGTTGCAGAATTGCAGTAATTTTACTTTTAACTTTAAAAATGTTCCATTTTATTGAATTGGTACTACCTACAATGTTAATTATTTTGATTCACAATAAATAGTTATTTCAATCTATTCCTGTTTATTATTTTATCTCCTAAAGTGTTTTCGCTGCTGAAGTGAAAAGTTATGTGTGTTACACGAGAGCAAAGTTTTTTGCATCTCGTGCCTTTGAATCCCTCGCCACACTCAGGATTCAAAATCAGCACTCGCAGCAAAAAACGACTTTGCTCTCTTGTTGCACAAATAACTATTTACACCCAAAAAATAAGTCCTTTTCTAGTAATATTTTTTGCGCAAAGTTACTTATTTTGGTGTACAGAATGCTTTGCTCACGGTTTCGTCATGAGTTTGTTCTGTTTACATGTATAAAGTTCGGTAGTAATTAAATTTGAACTTTTTTGTCATTGAGTTTGTGTTTCCAAAACTTGAAAATAAGCAGAGGTATTGAATTCAAAATAGGTACTCACATAGGTAACGGCATCGGTGGGTCGTCTTAGGTCTTCACGATCACCAGAAGCACTATCAACAACGAATTTCACTAGAAGCGTCACATCAGTCACGGAAGTTATCAAGATATTTAATTTACTTGAAATCTACAACAAAAGTTAACGACCGGCGACCCAAGAAAGTAATTTTGCAGTACCTACTCGAAAATTGTACCAAAGAGAAGGAACTGTTTTAAAAAAGGAACTAGCTCAGCTTCCAAACTATTTCTCTCTAGTCATAAAGTTTATAAACCGAACGGTATTTAGACCAAAATTCACAACCCAGCTCAAGCCCGTAAATTGCAAAAAACCCAAGAAAATATGAATTTCGCGGGCCACCCTGACTCATGCTTTCACCTTAATATAGCAATAACACAATTCACACTGACCTGATATAATATAATTTAAGAAATACCAAAAGAAAAACAGTTTAAAATGCATCTTTCTCATCAAGAGCTACAAGATAATTATCCGTTTGTATTTTTTTGCAACATAGCGCTGGCCTGCAAATTGGAAAAAACTTAAGAAAATTTTAATGTCGCGGGCTTACCTGACGCTTTCACCTTAGGACCATATGGACTAGGCATATCGACTGAATTAGCATGACTAAGGTACCTTCAAAGTCTGGCGCACGAAGTGGCCGCCATTGTGATTCAAAAACATCAAAAATATAATTTAAGTGCACAACCGTTTCACTGCGTTATATTTTTTTTTTTAGATTTGGGATAACAGTCTTTTTGCCTGTCATTAACTGAAAGTAATTCCCTGTAAGGAACACTTTCACTTAGAAATAAACATATACAATAACAGTCTAAAAGTGATTTTAATACAATAATTCTGTACTTACTTGGCAGAATAAATATAAAATGGCAACACTAACCGTCAACGAAAAATCAAATAAATTACTTTTAGATTTACCTATCCGGCCATAGCAGTTAATAATATTATGATACTTTGAAAAAACGGAGTAAAAACTCTAATCAAATCCAGTTAAAATCTCGCCATTGTTGCCGATTCTCTTGTACACAAAACTTACTAACTTACTTACTTAATTTCTTAATTTTAGTTAGTGGGTTTTGGTAAGTTTTTCTGAAAACAAAGTTTGACACAGTTAAAATCGAGTTTCACAGTCGTTAAGTGGAATAAACCATAGATTAAGATTTGTCGGAGATTAAAATAAAAGCTGAATGAAAGTGAACGAAATGATCTGAATTGCACAAAAAAACCTGAGTAATATCAAATAATTATTTACATGGAGCATAATAACGGCGTAAAACTTTATGGTTGTTTATATTTATTTTTCAGTTTTTACTAGAGTTTGGCCGGCGAAAGCTGTCTATGAAAAAAGGCGGGAAATAAAAAAAATCAAGAACTGGCCATACACTGCCACAGATATTATAATACTATGCTATCATACGCGCACAAGTGACAGGTCATAGCGGCACCAGGCGCGGGTGCATATCGCGGGCGGCGCGGTATTTTGATTTATTACTTTATTGAAAGTACCTATGCACCTATTCAGCATACCATAAACAAACATGATTATTTATGTAAAGTTTCGTTCAGGGGCTCTTACACAGGCAATTTTTTGAGCAATAATTTCTTAGCAACACTAATGGATCAATCAGGATCAATAAAGTGGAGCAATCTGAAGCAATAAAAATAAAAATGTGGCATTGTTTCGGGAATTTTGCTTCTAATAAGGTAGATGACAAAATAATCTAATTAATCCGTTAAATATATGTTTCTAAAAAATGTTTGACACATATTTTATTTACGTAAGTAAACAAAACATGAAGACCAAAGGAAAATGACGTTACAAGTCCCGACGCGTTGAATCTACGTCAATTTTTATTAATTTGATGTAACAAAAAAAAACAGAAAATACAGATAGAAAAACATAGGTACTTGTATCCTTTATTGCACAGTGTTAATTAGCTGACCCACCTTTGCAAAAATGGTTGGTTTAAATATAAAAGAAAAAAAATCTAATCTATCTTAGGTGGGTCAGCTAATGGCAACATTGTAGAACTGCACTTTTACAGCAACATGAAATGTGTTGAATGTCTGAGCAACTGAGGAAACTTGGCATGTAATGCAATGTACTGCCCCATGCTGAGATAGGAGCCTTTTGGTCTTGTACAGGACTCTGTTTTGTATTTTGTTTGTTTTTTCTTATGATTTCGTTATTATTATTATTTTTTTCTTTTTATTCTCTCATTATGTTTACTTTAAACTAGTGTTATAATCACAATTTTACTATTTTATTATTATTATTTTATTTATGTCTTGTCCTGTCGGGCTAATAAATGCTTTTTCTTTCTTTCTTTCTTAATGGGTCGACCCGAGCGTCTGTTGTTATTTAGCCACGAGCTCCTCACTGAAATGGAAAATAACAAATAAAAAACAATGATATCACACATGTTCTTCATGGAAATAATATTTTGGTATAGTCAATGGGCTTAGAAAACATAATTTAATGTCACAATTAACAATGGCTCGATTTCGACAATTCAGAGGTAGTATAAGTTTATTTGATCTTCAACTTCACAACTCACTGTTCCGGAACCCGTGCTCTAAGGTAAGTAAATTACCACTGTAACATGAACTCTTTAGAAGTAGTGTTAAAATGTTCTTCAACCTCACAAAAGATAATGAGAAATATTCTGAGTTGAGACGTACCAAGGAAGTATTTTGGAAGTCGTTTCAGGAGACCTTTACACCGATTTTCTTACTTACTTGAGTGACAATTTTTTCGTTACATTATGTCAGTAGATTACATTTTTTATTTACTTTTTCACTATGCATCATTATCTCTGATAGAATGACATTTTGCCTAGGCAATGTGTAAGCAATGCAAATACCCGATAATGCTACTCCTTCCATTTAATGTGCCTTTTTGTTCTTGGTGTAACTTGCAGGGGGAATGTAACAACACAACATTCGATTTTGCACAGAAACAATTGAATATGAACTTTTATATTCACCGTGAGGCGCTACCGGTGGGGAAGCGCCTTTCGGTAATTACCCATTAACCCAACCCAACGGTAGTATTCAAACGCTTTCGGTTAGACTGGGAGCTGACCCCGACGTAGTTGGGAAAGGAAAATCTACAATGATGATGTTGATATTCCCGTGAAACATTAAATAATTAAAGATGATATTTTCAGATGACGATGATTCTGCAACTCCTGGTAACAGCCGTGGCCGTTACACTGACCGTAGCTGGGACACGGGAATACAAACAAAATGTTGCTGTATTAGAAGAAGCCGCATATGTAATTAAATTCAATCTGTTGTAAGTATCTCTGTCTGTTATACTTTGTCAGTGGCAGAATTCGGCCCTTGTGGGCCCCTCCATTACGCTGACATTTCTTTGAGGTGCGCGTGGAACAAGAACGCGCCGACACGGCCTGTCGTCATAAGTCGAGTGCGAGGGCGAGTTAGCCCATAGCTCATCGTCCACAGGCCCGCGCCTTTGGTGGCTGGGGGCCACCACGTGACCCCCAACGCCCGTTACGTCTCCCGCGGCGGCTGGGGCGAGAGGTTCTCTCCCTCTCGCGTTCTGCCACCTCCTTTGATAGCATGACTGCTTAGCAGAAAGAGGTGAAAACTTCCCATTCCGTCTCGCTTCGGACCAAGTATTGAACCCTGACTTGGAGAAACTCACAGTGGTTCACACCGGATACTCAAAATACACTTCTTCACTTCACTTCACCTAAGCTCAATTCGTGCTGTTCTGGTGTTATCATTTGTAATAGTGACAGCATAATAGTCTTTTATTTCCGACATTGCAGCCCTTTCAATTATTTTACCCCAGACTAACCATTAGGTACTTTAACTGAGAAAATCCCCGCGATTTCATTGCTGACAAATCTCACAAAGTTATAGTGATCTTCATTAGCACTAAGGTTGCTTTTTGGTTGCTGCGCTAGACGTTTGACGCTAGATAACTACGAAAGGACTGTACCTACTCACTTTGTCTGTTGTTGTACTAGATCCATGGAGGGTAACATTCCGCTCCTGAACGACTCCAGGCGTCACTATGCCGAGATCGTCTACGTTATTTACTATTACGGAGTAATGCGCTCTGGTGGACTGTAAGTGTGAAACTCATTTTCTAAACCAAAATCATTGAAAAGAAAGCACTGCTTGACTTGCATTTGTCTTTCGAAGAATTTGGAAATGGTCTCCTAAATGCTACTCTTTCGGATTGAATGGAAGCTTTACACATGTTTCCAAACGCAAACTACCGTGTGGTTTCGGCCTCATTTCCATTAGGCGTTGCGTTTACGGGTAAAAGATTAACACATAGTTATGGTCAATTAGTAATGTCTTTCAATATTAGTTTCAGCATGTTCCCTTATTGCGAGGTGTATCAAAAATATCTTAATCATTCGGCACCTGTGGCTATCAATAACCCGGATATTGTTATAGACGAAATCAAGGAGCTTTTCGAAACAGTTGACAACAAAACTTCTAAGGTACATTATTCAGTTTTAGAAAATATTTTAGATAGTCTATCAATAAATGAACTCCCGATTTTTTAGAAATTTTTAAAAAGTTCGGAATTTCAAAGTTCGGCATGATCCCGTGAAGGCATCCCGAATCGTGGCTGCTGATAACCGTGATGGAGCGTCATTTCCTGGTCGCTCAGTGCGAAATGAAATTATCCTAAATAGAACTGGGGTTACGACGTGGGTTACAGAGTTAGTAAACAGCGTTTGTCGAAGACCACGGATGACCGATGGAGCGAGTCCTGGTGTGGCGAGGGTGACTGGTGACTGCGTATCGACAAGCGCAGTGTTAGCTAGATGGTGAAAAAGATGGCTGTGTCAGACTGGATGTGGGAAGCGGAGATCATGGTGTTGTGTCGTAGCTTGAAGCAAGCCAATGGCGATGATGAGTCAGGGCTCTAAAGCCATCACCATTGGCCTTTTTTTTTGGGATGGGAAATCATCAAATGACTTCTCCCACTCTGGGCGGAGCGGGAAGGAGTGTCAGACTCTTACTCACTAAAACCCATCCATGTTTCTTCCTCGCCTTTTATGTTCCGGGGCCGCGGTATCTCTTTCGAACAGGCCCGCAACCCCGGCAACAGGCCCGCAACCCCGGCAATCGCCATTAGCCTAAGATTTAAATAAGTTGAATAAATCTCACTTTTTCTATTCGCCACTTACAATGCAATTATCTTTTTTCAGTTAAAAGAACTTATTGACGCCTGCGTGGAAGATGTTGATATCTGCAATAAACTTATTGACGATAACGTTCGACGAAATATCGATCAATATGGCCACCAAGCTGATGTATTATTCGCTGCCGGTATTGTCGCATATGAATTGAAAAAACGAAATAGTAAATTTGAAGAGGTCTCGAAGAATCTACAAGCTCATCAATACGTTATTTCAACACCGCAAGATCTCAAAGATATCATGGAAGCAGTGACCAAACTCCTGTTAAAAATATACGTGCTGTGGGCTTAAATCCTGTAAACACCCTGCTTCAAGAAACAGAGACAAGTGCTCACAGTTACAATAACAGATGCCAAACAAAATCTAATTAGTCCGTCAGATAATCAAAAAATATTGGACACAAAAATTTTCTTTTTCCAAACAAAAATGAAGACGATACTGTGAGTCGAAAACTCGTATGACGTCACGTTTGAATACTTTTTCTATGGTTCCGTTGCCAAATGGTAAAAAACGGAACCACTGTCTACCAACTGTCTGTCTGTCTGTCCGCCCGTATGTCACAGCCACTTTTTTCCGGAACTAAAGAACTATGCTGTTGAAACTTAGTAAGTAGATGTATTCTGTAAACCGCATTTAGATTTTCACACAAAAACAGCAAAAAAAAACAATAAATTTTGGGGGTTCCCCATACTTTGAACTGAAACTCAAAATTGTTTTTTATCGGATAGTGATGTGAACTTCATCGTTCACGGCGGTGGCGGTGTTCTCTGTTTTATGACAAACAGCTACATCACCAACTAGAATTTCAGAAATGAAAGGACACATTTAAACACACCCAGTTTTATTTTATTCGATAAGACAGTATACAGGGTGTAAACTACCTCATCACAAAGCCGTTAACCAAGCGTTCTGTACATCAAACTAACTTTATTTTGAGGTTATAAATCATGTTTTGTGGTAGAACTCGATGTAACGCACTTAAAACATTGTGCTGATGGATGGATTTAATAGTACGGGGGTCGTGGAGGTGTTAAAAGTCAAAAGTTTACAAAAAAATCTTGTATTAAAAAAAAAGCTTGTCAAAAAGTTGTAACTTTGACCCCCCATATCTCCGTAACTAGAAGGTTCCTAGGTATGGTGTAGAACAAAAAAATGATCGCAATGATAGGGAGAACAAGTGTCTTTCGGCTTCGTGAAGAGGTGTTTTACACCCTTTAGATATGCAGTCTCTACCTGAGGCATCTCCCGCGGCGGCTGGGACATGAGGTTCGCTCCCTATCACTTTCCACCACCTCCTTCGCTAGCACTAGCACGACTGCTTCGCAGTAGGAGGTGATGGCTTCTCATTCCCTGTTGCTCCGGACCTTGGATTGAACCAGGGCCGGACGTGAGAGGCCGCCCCCTACGAGGACGGTGAAAAAAAGTGCTTTGTCCAAGCGGAGCAAACTTCCACTGTGTGCTCCACTGTGTCCTCCGGTCGATGCTCGTAATGGTGACACCCGGGCGTTTCCCTCGTTCTATTCGGTGCGGAAACCTCCCGAAACTTAGTTTTATTTTCACCGATTTGACGACTTCTAAAGTATTTCACTGTTTTCCTGTTTTTTTGTTTTTGTTCATTAGGTCTTTATTTTTGCAAAAAATCAAAAAATATTTTCTTTTCTAGTTGTAATATCCTGTACAAATATTTGCTATGCATTTATTTTACATTGTTATTAAAACAAACATCCGCATTGATAGCCTCCTCCTTTTTGAAGACGGTTATAAATAACTAAATACCTGTTCTCTCTTCGGAAACACATGCAAATGATAAATATGTTATTTCACAGTGTTTATTTTACCCTACAATACGTTTACCAACAAATCAGCATCTGTAATTTCGCTCGTTTGTCTCATTAAACTGATGAATGAATAACTAGAGAGCCCAGCTAAGGCTGAGTCCTGATGATTTAATTTCAGCAACATTTCACTACTGAAAGCAAAGGGAATTGGATTAAAATCACAACGTTTGAACGCCGTTCTATTGGTATTGTTTAATCTCAGTTTGTGTTCGTAATTAATATTAAACGCTTTGTTATACAAACTAAAATGCTTATGCTTCACTACATATTTTAAAACAAAGTCTCCCGTCGAGTTTCATACTACGCAACTCATTTTGATGCGGGTTTTTTGACGTGATAACGTCTTATAAATTGATAATACCAGCAACACTCATGAAAAATAGTAACGTTCCATGCCATAGTAACGTTCCATGCCATAGTAACGTTCCATGCCATAGTAACGTTCCACCCCGTGGCCCACGTGACATAAGGGGGACAACGGTAAGGAATTATTTGACGTCCTGTTATCCCCGTGACGGGGACACAGATTACGGGGACAACGGGAATACATCTAACGTTCCACCTCCTTTTTTTTTAAACACAAATGATAAATGATAAATGATAAATGGTAAATGGTAAATGATAAATGATAAATGATAAATGATAAATGATAAATGATAAAACATAAATGATAAATGATAAATGATATTTATTCAGCAAGTAGGATTTCTCAAACACTTTTACACGTCATTTTGACGTGATAACGTCTTATAAATTGATAATACCAGCAACACTCATGAAAAATAGTAACGTTCCATAGTAACGTTCCACCCCCTTTTTTGTATTACATAAAATAATGATTATGACGTTATCACGTAAATCTATCGTCCGTAAACCGACTTTACAGACAACCAATTTTTTAATAGATAGAGTGAGTCAAGAGGAAGGTGTTAGTATATAATTTTACGCGGGCGAAGCTGCGGGTATCGGCAAGTATAATATAACTAGCTGTTGCCCGCGACTTCGTTCGCGTGAAAATATTGATGGGTCATGCCATGTGTGAGAGAGACTGCATCGTTGGTCAAGTTGTCGCAAGCGCTACTGAGCATGAGGTAATATATTTGATATAATAAGAATTATTTTGGTATTACGTTTGTATGGACTTCGCATGCTCCGCAGGCCTCTCAAGGTTTCAAACATAGACTATGAACTGGGTTCAAATTATATCAGATGAAAAATATTATCTTTTTCCAAGATAGGATACCTACGGTAGGTATACATTTATCCAAAATGCGTCGAATAATACCTACTTCATCATTTCTCTGATAAAAGTAAGTATCTTCCTTTAAATACAAAAATATTTCCATCCTAGATATAGATGCCACGTTGAGTAAACATTTAAATATATACCAAATACAAAATAACCGACTAGTTGGGTTAAAACAAGCACATTAACTCCTAATTAGAGAAAATGTTGGAAGTTACCATATTAAAAATGTTTTCGTTAGTTTTTCCTTTCGCCACAAAAGAGCGTAGTCGTTACCAAGAAATAATTTTGTGAAAACTATATTTTTAATAGAATTATATGAAGATTAAAATCAAGCCAGCGTTGTTTCCACGAAACTTGAGCCACTTCTTACGATTTGGATTTTGGATCCCTCTCAACACAGTGTTTGAATAAATAATAAATTGAGATGGACCGACTAGGATTTTTACCGAGTAGTCAGTTGCAAAAAAGCCGACTTATCGGCTGACTAGTCAGCTAAGCCGATCATTTAAATTCAAATTTCAAATTCAAATTCTTTATTGACTCAATTTATGATACATTAATTGTTTGAAGCCTCTGACCCCCGAACTAGGTTTACCTGTATGTCAGGAGTCAGCACCCTCTCCCATTTTATTTGGCTTAGATACTATATCAACATAGAAATAGAAAAACGTGTGCCACAAAAACAATTTTAGGAAAAATGCAAAACAATTACAGAAACAAAAAGTATGAAAAATAAAAATAACAAAATTAAAAAAAACTAAAAATAATATACAACGTATAACAGAAAGGGTATAGTCATATGGAAGGGTGTGCTACAGACCATCAAACTGAACAACTTTCTCCGTGGGACCACCGTCGTAATCGTAAAATAATTAAGGGCCCCATACAGAATTCAAATAGTTAATTCCAATACCTACTCGACCAGATGTATGAGACAGCAGAAGATTTTTTTACGATTATAACGGTAGTCCCATGGAAAAAAAGTTGTTCAGTTTGATGGTCTTTAGCACACCCATCCATATGACTATACCCTTTCTGTTACACGTTGTATAATTCTATCTCATCTTCAGTTAATATCGCCTTGTGTGTGTGTTTGGGAAGTGTGTACGTGTGCGAGTGAGTGTGGGTGGGTTCCCGTTCGTGTTTGTGTATGGTATGAGTAGGTGTATGAAGGAAAAGCATGTTCAATGTACGAGTTAGAGTGATATTAATTAATTTATTATTATTTTCTCCACATCCTCATCATCAAGAGTAAAGAGCCAGTTCTTTAGTATTGGTTTACATTCATGCAGTGTTAGCGGATACAAATTTAGGATTCTGTTAATTTTGTTGTATAAATATACAGAAAGAAAAGCGTTTTGTCATCTTGCAAAAGCCGTATTACGTTTGGGGTTCTTCGCTTGTTTTGAAGTTTACCTGGATCATAGGGGGTGTTCGGGCGCCTCCGACCACTCGGCAATCTTCGGCTGCTGTCGGATGACGACGCGCGCGCATTTTTCTTACGTTTACCAACATCATTATTGTACCTATTTTGGATTATACTATTTTAAATTACAGTCCACTGCTTATTGAGTTAAGTCCTTAGCTAGGTCCCTAACAGGGGGTGGATACGTGTTTTTTGATAATTATCTGGAAAATAAAAAGTTGTCTTACCGTAAATACCTGGCACAGCTCGTATAATGTCTTCGTGGGAAATATGTATGGTTTGAATGACATTGTTTTAAGCAGAGACCGTTGTGCTCTTTCCAAGCGTAACAGATGCGTTTTATATTCACCTCCCCAAACCCCAATACAGTAACCAATAACTGACCACTGAGATCACTGTCAGCTACATGCCTCAGATTTTTAAACACCCATGTAAGTTTCCTGACTTGTGACGAAACCATCTCGATATGTGGTTGCCAGGATATTTTGTCGTCTAAAAGAACCCCTAGGTATCTGACCGTCTTAGATTTGGTCAGAGTTGTACACGAGCAGTGTTGAGAGAAAGGTGATTTGCATGTGTGAATCCGGACAGCCACATTCGGCTGTTTCATGCGAGCGTTACTGAACTGTACGAATGTGGTTTTTGATACATTTAGTGTTAACAGGTCTCAACCACGAGCAAACTTTATGGAGCCCCATTTCTGCATTTTGTTGAACGGCATCAAGTCTCTGCCTGAAACACCAAGGCTGTGTCATCGGCGTAGGTAAATGTTTTGCCTTTATTCAGTGTCATTTGCCACAGGTCATTAATGTAAATCAAGAAGAGACTGGGGCCGAGAACGCTGCCCTGTGGGACTCCATAGGTGACTGCGACATACGAACTAACAGCACTACCCACTTTAATCTTCTGTAGACGTCCAGTAAGAATTTTTTTATAGATTTTAAGAACCGTTCCCCTTATTCCACACCTTTCTAGCTTGTCAACAAAAGCGGAGATCGAAACAGTGTCAAAAGCCTTGGCCAGATCTATAAGAACTCCGACACACTTCTGTTTATTATCTAGGCAAGCTGTGACATAATCTACCAACGAGCTAACGGCTGCATCAGTACTTGTACCTACCCTAAAACCAAATTGAGAGTCAGCTAATATGTATTTTTTTTTAAGAATGTTATGAGTTGGTTATTCAATACCGAAAAATACCGAAAACAACTTGTCATAAAAGTAATTTCAGTCCTGCTCTCTTTTCCCGCCACTTCGGCATTCGCGAATTCGAGACTCACGGCAATCATGAATTCAAGAAGTAGTAGGTTTCTGATTAACACAAAAAACCGGCAATAAAAAAAAATGGTTTAATTAAATAAATGTAATAAAGCATACTGGAAGTATATCCGCAAGCACCGGTAAAGCTTCGGTACTAACCGTCCTATACGCTTTACATAAGAATATCAAAGCCAAACGCTGGCTTTAAAGCAATTTACGTCGTACCGCTCCTATGGTGGCCCTAGCGGCCCAAACAGGTGCCCCGTAGCACATACAACCCAAGTAAATAGCCACATAGATGGTCTTTAAAGTTAAAAATTACAGTCCCCATGTAGATTTGGATATCCTCGTTAAGGAATAAAAGTTCTTTTTAGCTTTTTCACCGACATTTTTTATGTGATCTACGAATGAAAAATTCCTCTCTAAGACCAGACCTAGGTAGCACACGGACTGCTTTCTTTTCGCGGGAACTTTATTAAATTTAATACTCGGCCACGATTTAAGATTACCTTTTAAAATTAGTTGAAAAGTTTTATGCGGAGCAAAGGTCAGACGGTTTCGATCGCCCACTGAGATATTAACCGTAGCAAGTGTCAGCTAAATTCTCGAGTCCAGCCCTGGTACTTGACTGAATGAGCAACAGGCCGTCGTCCGCGTAACCGGTTAATGAACAGCCGGGTGGAAGTGGGATAGCGAGGAAATCATCAAAACCTATATTCCAAACATACGGAGAGATTACCGAGCCCTGAGGCCATGGCAGTGGGCAGGTCACATTGCTCGTAGAACGGCTGGCCGATGGGGCCGAAAAGTTTTGGAGTGGCGACCGCGAACCGGAAGATGATGCGTTGGAAGACCTCCCACTAGGTGGGCCTATGACCTGGTGAAGGTTGCGGGAATCCGTTGGACGCGAGTCATAACTTAAAATCTAATATAATACATAGCTACATCTGAAACACTGAAAAACACCTGGGCCTCGATTCTGCTATTACGATAGTATCAGAATAGGCGATCATTGATGTACGTTTGCCTGGCACGGCCCCACAGAATCTGCCTTTTAGGTGTTCACCAATGCAATGTACTCGCCTCTAGGAGTATATGTACCGGTTTCTTTTTCAATGTACCTCTGTACTTTTGAAGAAATTTGCAAAATAAGGGGGCCGTGCTGAAAACGTTTGGCTGGCACGGCCCTCTTTTTTTGCGTGTAACTTGAAAAACGTAAAGCGCATTAAAAAGTTTCTTAATCTCAAGGAATGTGCTCTGTTGACGCGTTATATGTACCGCAACGGATATTCTGAATTCGTAATAACAAAAAATATATAGATGTAGAAAGGAGGCCGTGCTGTAAAATAAATAATTGAGGAAATCTCCAAAGAAGACAAATAACCTGAGCCAAAAACTATTAAAACATAATTAATGGGTGACAAGTAACATATGTACCGCATTGGTTTCTCATAAAACTTGCTAAATTTGATAAATAAACCAATGTTAGTTAATTCAGCACGGCCCTCTTCATACGCCTATATCTTTTAAAATATGACATGTTTGCTTACAAAATTCGACTTCTTGAATCATCTAAAGAAGTTCATTCGTTCCAAATAAATTGCGATACTGCTGTATTGGTACTATAGAAGATAAATTGGATCGAAAATATCATACATTACAACGAATGGGGTGACCATGAATCAACGTGAAAAAAAAGGATTAAAGAACTGCTGATATATTGAGTAAATCTATACTTAATATTTCAAAGAGAAAGATTATATAGCTTAAAAGGTTCAATAAAACAGAAACGTTTCCAACAAATCAAAATTGACTGAACCTTACATTAGAATAATATTAATATTACAATACATTGTATGACATTCACGGCATATTCAAGTGAAAAAAAAGATAACTAAATGTAAGTGGTGGCTTTACAGTACATAGAACTCACACAAATGTGCTATGCAATTACATAATAATATTTTACAATCTTCCGCAGCTTCCACAATAACTTAACATGGGAATCAATTATGCGTTTCATACAAGATTTAAATTTCGTCTCATTCAGTTGTGAATGTGAGGAGGTATTTTATCGTAACATTTTAAACAGTACCCCATGAAAGATGAATCTACTTTAGCAAGCCTGAAACCTGGCTGAACGAGTTGGTCCCTATTTCTAGTATTATAGTGGTGTCTGTCACCTCTTTTAATGAATAAATGCAGATTTTTCTTAACATACATGTTGTTTTCATAGATGTATTGGCAAGGTATTGTCAAGATATTAATTTCCTTAAACAGTTCTCTCAGAGAATCGCGTCTACGTAATTCGTAAATGGCTTTGATGGCTCTTTTCTGCAGAATGAATATAGACTCGATGTCTGCCGCACGTCCCCATAGTAAAATACCGTATGACATAATAGTATGAAAATTACTAAAATGGACTAGCCTCGCGGTGTCAATATCAGTAAATTGACGGATCTTTCTAACAGCATATGCAGCTGAGCTCAGCCGTCCTGCAAGAGATGTTAAATGAGGACCCCATTGTAGCTTTGAATCGAGCGCAATTCCCAAGAAAACTGTTTTATCGACAAATACTAGTTTCTCTTGATTCAACATTATGTCACAATCACTACTTTTGACATTTGGTAGGGCAAATCGAATGCACTTAGCTTTTTTCCCATTTAGTAGTAGAGGAATGAACCCAGAATCGAACCTTGTGGGACACCCATTTTTACTTTTAAACCCATTGAATTGACACCATTTATTTGTACTTTCTGCTGTCTATCATTCAAATACGACTTTACTAAACTAAGCGCAAGTTTACCTAAACCGTAATGCTCAAGTTTCAAGATCAGGGTTTCGTGATTTACGCAATCAAATGCCTTCGAAAGGTCACAAAAGATTCCTATGGCATCTTGTGCCTCTTCCCACGCAGTAAATATGTGTGTATTTTATTAAAAAAGAATCCCTGTCCAATTAATAGTTTCTATCTTTAAGTTAAGGAACGTAATAAGAAAAGTGCATAATTTAACAAATAAATAGTATTTCTTTAGACGTACGTAAATATTCGTAAATATTAAGTATAGATTTACTCAATATTTCAGCAGTTCTTTAATCCTTTTTTTACGTAGATTCATGGTCACCCCATTCGTTGTAATGTATGATATTTTCGATCCAATTTATCTTCTATAGTACCAATACAGCAGTATCGCAATTTATTTGGAACGAATGAACTTCTTTAGATGATTCAAGAAGTCGAATTTTGTAAGCAAACATGTCATATTTTAAAAGATATAGGCGTATGAAGAGGGCCGTGCTGAATTAACTAACATTGGTTTATTTATCAAATTTAGCAAGTTTTATGAGAAACCAATGCGGTACATATGTTACTTGCCACCCATTAATTATGTTTTAATAGTTTTTGGCTCAGGTTATTTGTCTTCTTTGGAGATTTCCTCAATTATTTATTTTTCAGCACGGCCCCCTATCTACATCTATATATTTTTTGTTATTACGAATTCAGAATATCCATTGCGGTACATATAACGCGTCAACAGAGCACATTCCTTGAGATTAAGAAACTTTTTAAAGCGCTTTATGTTTTTCAAGTTACACGCAAAAAAAGAGGGCCGTGCCAGCCAAACGTTTTCAGCACGGCCCCCTTATTTTGCAAATTTCTTCAAAAGTACAGAGGTACATTGAAAAAGAAACCGGTACATATACTCCTAGAGGCGAGTACATTGCATTGGTGAACACCTAAAAGGCAGATTCTGTGGGGCCGTGCCAGGCAAACGTACATGATCATTGAAGTCTTATTGATCAAATTCTGTCAAGTTTTGACAAGTTTGGTAATCTACTAATATTATGGTGTCATTATGACTTCTCAATGAACAACCACTATGACCCCATTGAAAGAAATTTCATAGAATATTAATCTCGTGCATGAAATCTGGCATGAATAAAGGTTCGCATTTGTACGAATGGTTTTATAATAATGGCAATACGAAAATGCCATTAAAAACAATTTTATTACGAGACCATCGACTGACCGTTGTGAATTTATCAGATTACGGACTTTAAGCAAAATATAATAATAATAATAATCGTTTATTCATCAAAAGGGGCACACTTACAATTTAGTATCAGAAACAAGTAAAATAGAGCACTGTTGCTTATTGCTTGAACTAGGTGGAACCTGTGTTTCAGGCTAGAAGGTGCATAAATACCTACTTAAAATAAATAAATTAACATTAAGAGAAATGTAAAAGTAAATGACTAAAATTACGACTTACATAGAAAAAAAGCAAACAACATGTCAGCAGTTTACTTGCAGACAACAAGTAAATCTTCTGTTTGTGCATAGGTCATGGGTTGTAAAAAAGTAATAATAGCCTTTTTACAGATAAAATAGTTCAACTTATATATACTTAGTTTTCTATTTAATCTATTGTACAGAAATGGGCCTAAAAATGTAAAGAATCTTTCCACAAAGACAATGGGATGAGAATGGAATCGTGTTGGAGTGACGAATTTATTGAAATAGCAGAATTAGGCCCCTGAAACATTGAAATATGGGTGTATTTCAATGTTTGATTAGCCTAATTCTGCTATTTTAATAAATTCGTCACTCCAACAGTGAAATTGTCTAAAATCGTATGATCTTAATCACAATTATACTCAGAAATAAATTAATCCTATCCCTAAGAAGACTTCTGTTGCTGCCTCCGAAGTTCTTCATCAGATCTTCACCAAACTGAAATGCAACTACTCCAAGAAAGTACTTTTCCAAAAAATACCCAAATCGCTTCAAGAGAAGAATTTGAAGAATTCTATCTATTTCTAGAGTATCCCATCATCGGATCCTGACTTGCTGATCACGGGACCACCTGGGAACTATACTCTTTCAAACAAAAAATTAAAAATCCAAATCAGTTTAGTCATTTTCGAGTAATCGGGGAATTTTATCCTTTTTGAAGTTGACAAAAATAAACTGTAAGGTTGATGATAGAATAAAAAAGATACAATAAAGGCTTTATTACACTTCAATTACTTGAGCCGATCAGTAGGCGCTTTTTATCGAATAGTCGGCTTTCCTGACCATTCGGCAACTAGTCGGTACATCTCTAATAATTATTAGGAAGAACCATTTTAAGAAAGCCTAACTCAAAGAGCTTTTAATTTAATTGATTCTACTTACAGCTGCAATTACTTACAAAGTTCTAATATTATTATACTCAGTTCCCGGAATATTTCAGAATTTCGGGTCCTGCTTACTACAAAGGCCATAAATTCGTAACTAGAGAAGAATTTGTAATAGCCTCAGTTCGTTTCAGAACTTTGAGAAATGGCATCTTCGTGACCTCGCGTCCAAAGTTTATTTTTAGCAGGATATTATTATAACTTACTATAAGAATCAAAGCTTTTTCGAAACAAATGTACGTACAATATTTTTAATGAATATATACACACTAACATTATAATAGGAAGAAAAAATATGTACAAATATCAAAAAAGGGGTTACAGGGCATCGAAAAATTCGTCCACATCGCTGCCAACAGGAAAAGTGCCCAGAAGGCTGGCAGCATTGCCACGTTGGATGGCAATGCTGATTCTGTGGCCAAAAAATAGTCCCGCCCTCTGGTCACGTGAAGAGTCGACCAACCGTTTGGCGATTTCCCGAAATACTAGGTGGGCACTCGGACCCCATGGCCCTAGTGTTTCGACCCCAAACGGCTCAAACACATAATTACCAATTAAATTATTGTATTTGCGCCGTTTGAGGTTTTCAGCACCTGCAGCAGCCGCCCCAGCGCAGCACACCGTGCTAGGAAGATGAGATGGCGCAAGGGTGTCGACGCAAGTTGCGTCCCACACCAAAAGCCTACCCAACTTCCATGGCATTATGGTCATACCATCTGGTCTCTTGCCATCGACGCGCGCCAAGCCAGTTGGTTCTAACACAGCTGGCACCCCGGCGGTGGCAAGAGCACGACGGATGAGATCATTAATGCTGGCGTGTCGCGCTATCCGACCTGCACTCTTAATGCAAGAAAGGCCATGGTGTCCGAGGCAGTCGACTGCTTCACCACATTGACAGCGATGTGGAGCCCCACACGGAGCGCCCAAACGCAAACAAGTAGCGAGCCGGAAGGTCGTGTCACCTAACAAAGTGCCTATATTAGGTGACGGTAGTGCCTGAAGCCAGAGACCCGACTCCCACTCACCCACAGCCAGCAGGCGGGCACGCTCAGCAGTATTGGTAGACGTATTAATAAGTTTATTCCGTACCGACCTGCAGAGCGGCTCATCCCACTGTCTCTGGGAAAACGGGTTCTCGGGCCGATCCGTGTCCGGGCAAGTCACTTTCCAGGCGTCCTCTGCGTCGGTCAAGCACGGCACTTCCGAGTCAACCAAGGAAAGACTTAAAATTTTCCTGGTTAGCTTTTCAGTGCTGTGGACAGAAGACAGGAACGCCGGTAAGCTTATACTAGAAATTTTGCGGACGCCGAGACCACCAAAACGAATTGGTAGTGTGGCTTGCAGCCACGCTCGGTCATCCAGGGCCACATTAAGAATGGATGTTAAAGTGTTGCGAATAATTTGATCAATTTTGTCCAAAAGTTCTGGTTGCTTCCAAAGAGGAGAACAACGGAGAAAATACATAAAATTTGGACCAAAACAGCAATATCTGATAATCGTGAATGCCGCATGTAAATTAATTTTGGAAAGTCTGTCCGAAATATCATTGAAATGTATAATTTTGTCATCAATGAAAGATGAATAACTTTCTTCTAAAATAGGGGAACCTAGGAGGTGCAGGGAACTTTTTTCTAAAATTTTGATTTGAGGAGCTATTGCATTAAATTTATCTATAATCGATTGTCTGTCGGTAACGTCAGAGAGGTAAATTTCACACTTTGATGGGTTAAGGTCTAGGCCAATGGATTTAAACTGATGTTTGAGGAGTTGCAAGTCAGCCAAAACGGTGTCAACATCACCTCCTAGCGTTCCATCGTCTAAATACCATACATTAAATTTTGAATTTAGTTGTTGAATTATGGGATGAATAGCCAAACTGAAAATGACAGGCCCGAGAGGGTCACCTTGTTGGCATCCAACTGCAGATTCCAAAACGTTGTCCTTGTAAAGTAATTTTGAAGGGTGTCTATAACATTGCCACAAAAAACCATAAATTTCGGGTAATTCTTTTTTTACTTCAGCCAACAAAGTGTCCCTATTCACGGAGTTGAAGGCATTTTTGACGTCAACCTTGAGGACGACCTCACCTTTTTTAGAGTCTAGAAAAGATGATAGGGCATGTACGGCTGCCTCACAGCCCCCCCTGGAACCAAAACCAAGTTGAAGGGGCTGGAACTTAGTTGCAAGCGTCTCGCTGTATAGCTTGCAACATATTTTGGCAGCCATACGCCTGTAGGTGCAACCGACGGCAATTGGACGAATGCCGCCGTCCTTCTTGCGCAAGGCGCATAGGTTAGCCCCATACAAGACATCGACGACGGCATCGTTCACGCCGCCAGAGAGCATTAAGTTGATCAGAACCGCGAGCTCCTTCAAGAGCGACTCACCAGCTTCCCCGGCGCCTGAACTCAACAAATCTTTCAAATGTTGTGGGGTCAGGCCGTCGAGGCCGCCAGCAGAACC
The DNA here is from genome assembly GCA_916618015.1 of Xestia c-nigrum. Classification (NCBI taxonomy): domain Eukaryota; kingdom Metazoa; phylum Arthropoda; class Insecta; order Lepidoptera; family Noctuidae; genus Xestia; species Xestia c-nigrum. The sequence continues at coordinate 23,951,961 of OU745246.1, forward strand.
ACTCCGAAAGGAGCTCACGGCTGCGATCAACTGCGGGGCTGAAATATTAAAAAAAGGTGGATCCTGAATGAGGGGGTCGGGGTGGACGGGTGGGTCGGGGAAGGTGAGACCATCCGCAGGCGATGGATGTTTACTCTCCAGGGCTGAAAGAGTATCTGGAGAGTATGGCGCCACCACATCACTGCTGAACAGTATTCTGGCTGCCCCCCTAATGTCACCGTCACTTAACTTGGATTCCGCAAGATCACAAATGTTTATCTGTTTATTAAAAAAAGGTAATTTGGAGTCTAAAATACGGGCCGAATTGTTGCAATTATCTTTAATTTGATTTGTTAAGGATTTTTGAGTAGCCAAATTTTTTTGGACATGCAGAATCCTGTAAGGGAAGGAGAGTAACTGCTCCCAGGCACGTAGCGAGTTCTCCTGGGTCGCGAGACGGACACATCGCGCTAAACTCAGCGCAACAGAGTGTCTCGCGCCCCGGGGAACTCTTTTTAAAACTGGAGTGGAATTTTTAAATTTAGATAACGTTCGCCACAAACTTTGTTCTAGAGGTGTTGATGTTGGAGATATGGCTGGGGGGCACAAAGGTACACTATGAGGTTTGTGAACCTTGCCATAGTGTATCTTAAGCCCCCGTTCGCCTTTGAAAAAACGAGCCTGGGAGCAATGAGGGCATCTTACCAGTTGCACATCCAGTGATGAATGTTGAATGTTTTGAAATATTTCTTTGATGTTGAAAAAGAGAGAAGTAGGCAAGTTATTATTGAGTTCCAAAAAACAGACGTAGGTTTTTTTAAATAAACGCTATTATTTAAAAAAAGTCTTCTTCCATACTCCTCTATTTTTTGTCATATCATCAGACACTTCTTTACTAACCATATCCGTCTTAACACAGTCCATCCATCGTTTCTTTGGTCTTCCTCTACTCAAATACCCATCCACATTCATACTCAAAACTTTTTTTAAGACGCGACGTTTTCCTCATTTCTCCGCATCACATTTAAAAAATGCCCAACGATATATTAATTTCATTATAAGTACCACCATTGTTCTCCTCATCATTGCGATCATTTTTTCGTTCTAGAACCTACCTGGGAACCTTCTAGTTACGGAGATATTGGGGGTCAAAGTTACAACTTTTTTTACCCTTTTTATTTTCCCCCTGCCCATGCTTGCCCCGCTGGAGGGGTATCATAAAACCGCTAAGTTTTATTTTCGGATTTATCTAAATAAAACGAAATAATAAAATTTCGTCAAACATTGCATGACATATACAAACAAAGTTCATTTTCTTTTCCCGGTTATTAGCCTTTCTGGAATATTCGTTTGTCTACCTATACTTTTGACGCTATCCAAATAGTGCGTGACTTTATCGATAAATCAATCGAAATGTAGGTATTACATTGCCTTTTTAAAATAAAAGTATTTTATACATTTAGTTTAATGGTTTTTGTGAGTAATATAATACAGATAATTACGAAATTAATATAAGTAATAAAATAAAAATTGAGGGATGATATTCGTGATGTAGGTAATTTTAAATAAAGGAGATAGTTTTTTTTGGGCCCACCTGGTCGTTGCATTTATTATTCATAATAACACCAAAAAAAAGTAACCATTTTACTATGGTTTTAAAGGAAATATTACGTAGAAATGAAAACGGAATCTTAAAATCATAATAAATAAGCTATGTTATGATATTTTTTTGCGAGTCAAATCATTCCTGTTGTGGTCAATGTCATTTGACAGCAAATACTTACGTGAATAGGGGCGTTTTACTGTTTACTAAAAAAAATACGGTACCTATCCGTTGGAAATCATATGTGCTATATAATTATTATAGAATCAGAAAGAATATAAAAATAAATATTATTAAACTATGAGCATTTTTAAAGCCATTTTTATAGGTTTACACTAAAATCGCATAGGTGGTTTAAACAATCAACGTGGCATGAAACGTTATAAACCCACTTTTTTTGTGATTGACAGACAACTTCATTATTTTGACATTTACTTTTTCTGTTTATTTTGGTTTTCGTAAGTGTTTTTGCAGATTTTTCGCATTTATTCCGGTTAGACAATGCTAAGCTAATTAAACCACTGGAATCTAGAGGTTATAAGGAAGAGATCAATGTAAGTTTCATTATTATATGCTAGAATTTATGTGGGAAACTAATCCTCGAACAAAAAAAATTGTCTCCTTTAGCTAAAGAGTTAAGAACAACATGGCGTTTGAATTTTCAGCTTTTTTCAATTGGCCTGTATAAAATGAACAAATACAAACAAAAAGGTACTTGATTTACATACAAAGAAATACCGTTTTTGCTACGATTAAAAATTGCCCAACGATATATTAATTTCATTATTTTAATACTATCACACTATCGCATACAATATTTTTTTTTTCATTATTTTATTATGTTTTAGATAAGTTTTCCTACTATCGATATTATTTCGATCGAATTAGGTTACATCACTACTTGGTAGTCCAAGATGTATTTATTTCTTGTTTTTATCAATTTGATTTATAGACTGTTGAAATTAAAGTTGCATTTCGTATCATTTTTGTTTTGCATTTCGTTTACGCCCTGATTTTATTTTTAACCAATCGTATTTTTGGGTTTGTAGTAAGAGTAAATCGCAAATGGATGAGTTTGGCGACACCGGTTCTGGTACAATGTTTATTCTCAAGCTACTTCCACTGTTTTTACTGTTCCGTGCAACCACCAGCACAATGTTTTGTGTTTTTGCGTTACATTGAGTTAAGCCGTACTGAACCGACTAGAACTTTTTAAAAGTACTCGTATCGTGTCCGCTTGACGATAATTCATTGTTGTTTTTTGTCTTGTGTCTGTCATGCATGAATAACAGTAATAATATAATCAATATTTAATCTTAAATGTAATTAGAATTTCGACTCATATTTTGATAGTTATTTAATCATTTGTATGCCCAAGTGGCTGCTCATGGTCCCATATCTTCCCGTGGGTGTCGTAAGAGGCGACTAAGGGACTTACCAGAGAATGGGCAGCAGCGTTCTCTGTTCTTTTGTGACAACCGTACTGCGATCGCCAACCCGCCTGCCAAGCGTGGCGATTATGGCAAAACCCCCCAAATGAACACCGCATTAAATAAATGGCCCCTAGTGCCCGGCAGCCCGTCTACCCTTGACTACGGCAGCGGTCGAGGTTATGGCGTGGCAAGGGGTGCGAAGAATCCCCGGATGGGATCCGGCTGACAACACCAACGACTGGACCTGGCAACTTGCAACACGCGCACACTCCGGACTGACGAGAAGATTGCGGAGCTCGAAGAGGAATTGAGCAGGCTGCGATGGAGTATTGTGGGATTATCTGAAGTCCGAAGAGAGGGGGAGGACACGATAATCCTAAAATCCGGCAACCTGCTTTATTTCCGAGAGGGTGACCGCTAGTCCCAGGGTGGTGTTGGGTTTATCGTCCACAAGTCCCTTGTGAACAACGTGGTGAAGATCGAGAGTGTGTCGACCAGGGTGGTGTACCTTATACTCAGAATATTCTCAAGATATTCGCTGAAGGTCATACAGGTCTACGCCCCAACCTCGGCACACCCCGACGACGAAGTGGAAACCATGTATGAGGATATCTCTAAAGCCATACATGGTTTCAAAACTCACTTCATCGTTGTCATGGGGGACTTCAACGCGAAACTGGGCAAACGAGACGGGGATGAGCTGCAGGTGGGGCAATTTGGAGTTGATCTTTTCGTCCAACTTACCGCAGTGTCTCAAGACAAAAGCCTATGACCAGTGTGTGTTGCCAGTGATTACATACGGGACCGAAATGTGGTCGCTCACAATGGGCCTTATCAAAAGGCTTAAAGTCACTCAAAGGGCAATGGAGAGGGCTATGCTCGGAGTTTCCTTGCGTGATCGAATCAGAAATTAAGACATCCGCAAGAGAACCAAGGTCACCGACGTAGCCCGAAGAATTGCTAAACTTAAGTGGCAGTGGGCAGGGCACATTGCTCGCAGAACGGATGGCCGATGGGGCCGAAAAGTTCTGGAGTGGCGACCGCGAACCGGAAGACGATGCGTTGGAAGACCTCCCACTAGTTGGACCGATGACCTGGTGAAGGTTGCGGGAATCCGGTGGATGCGAGTAGCAAGGGACCGGTCAATGTGGCGACACTTGGGGGAGGCCTATGTCCAGTAGTGGACGTCTTTCGGCTGAGATGATGATGATGAGCCTCTGATATAACCATCTGAATATCTATTTAAGGCGCTTAGACGAGCTAAATTAGCAACTCTATTTGTGGTGGTTCAAACTTCGTTTGAAATGCTGTTAGAATAAAGTTCTAATCAGTTTGCACTACAAAGTGGTTGTTACGTCAGCCACTGCGGGCCAAATAGCGCGAAATGAGTGGTTTCGATCGATTTACAAAAAAAAACTATTGATTGGATTAAAAAACTAAAACAGTGTCATGCTAATATGTTGCTTATAGAATTATTTGCCAAAAAAATCAGAATGATCGCATGTATATTAGTATGTTTTTTTATTGTTTGAAAGATATTTTTAGAGATGAGTTCGTGATTTCTTTTTATCGAGCCATATTAATTGTATTATGTTTTCAAAACAGTATCATGCTAGCATATATCCTGAAGAATATCACATATTTTTCTGGTCTTGTTTATAGCAGTGAATCATACCGCTGTGGGACCCCCGGGAATCGGTGACCTTGCTAAGTTTTGGATTACCGTTGAACAGTTGTAGAGGGACTCCTTGAACTCATGTTTCTGTTCTGCTTTGTAAATGGGTCAAACTATTTTGACCCTAAGGATATGTTACTCCCGAGTATCTTGTCTGTTCTTTTGTATCTTTATTACCTCCTTCCAAACGGCTTGACGGATTTTGATAGTTAAGGCGCTTAGACGAGCTATTAGCAACTCTATTTGTGAATTGTGATGGTTCAAACTTCTAGGAGAGACAGAGGTCTATGTCCAATAGTGGATATCTTTCGGCTGAAATGATGATGATGATGATGATGAATATTGACTAAGATAAAACGCATCAAAACTCGGAGTAGGGAACTCGTGACGTCAGAACTCACAAAAAAATTACCAAGGCGTGACGAATTAAGAATTTTAAAAGCGTCGTTTCTTCGTAAATTTTGGTTAGAAAACAAAAGAAATATTTTTTGATAATGTAACTGACGAACTGATGACAAAATGTATGTTACGATAGATAATTTTTCTTGCATTGAACCCTACTGCGTCGTCCTGCAAGGAATACTTCGAGTTACCCTGTAGGTATATTGTCTTAATTTTGCTAAATTTACGTACGCCTTGTTTCAACTTAAGCACAGCACAAATACAGAAACGGCACTATCGGCATACTACGCCTATGCAAACTCGTGGCTAAGGTATGGAGTGATGCTATGGGGTAACAGCGTAAACGCAAGCGAAGTATTTATAATCCAAAAAAAATGTATTAGAATACTGGCCCATATTGACAATACAGAAAGCTGTAAACCATATTTTGTTAAATTAAAACTCCTAACTTTACCTTCCATATACATACATGACCTTTGCATATTCGTATTTAAAAATAGCAACATTTTCCCAAAAACAAAAGACTTGCACAACGTAAACACACGCCATAAAAATAGATTATATCTTCCACAATCTCGGATCAAAATGCTTTACCATAGCCCATACTACATGGCAGTAAAGATTTTTAACAAATTACCGGAACAAATTAAAGAAGAACCAAAATTCAATATATTTAACAGAAAATTAAAACAATATCTAATACAAAAATGCTTTTACTCGGTCGCAGAATACTTAGAATAAAATAGATAGTGAATATGATAATAGATAATTACAAAAACACACACACGCACTCACACACTCACACAGAACATAACAAAACAAATTAATAAAAAGAAAATAAAATAGAGAATACAATAATAATTAATATAATAATTAATACTAATTAATAAAATATGAATAGGTATTATAGAGAATATAAATTAATGAAATATAATAATTCATACTAATTAATATAATATAAATATAATAGAGAATATAAATTAATAAAATATAATATATCATATATATTCATACAAATTAATGATATTATTAATTTATTTTTTAAGAACTGATACAAATTAATACAGTATAATAATGAATACACGTAAATAAAATAATTTTATGACGTCAAGATATTAATTATAATAACTACATAAACCTAATAGATACTAGGAATATTTCCGATGATAATTATATTAATTATATTATATTTGGATACTCACTGGATGCTTGTTTTGTCCAATCTATTATGTTGCCGTGCCCTAACCGGGTTTCATGTTGGAACTTCCTTATGTAGTATGTAACAACTAAATGTACACATGAATGCAATAAAGAGTTTGAGTTTGAGTTTGAGTTTGCTTTTATCGGTGAAAACAAATCGGAAACCATTATAATTAACCCTGTTATATTATAGCCATATTGTATTCATTATAAATTCATATTTGTTATAATACAATACAAACTATTTAAGTTGCTTTCTGTTTTATCTTTTAACGCTTCAACGGCTGGCTTTAACGGATTGTGGTGAGATTTAGCACACTGGTAAACCATTTAATTTTTGACGGTACAGGCATCGTTCAGAAATCACACACTTGCTAACTACAAGACGGGTATTTTGACCATTTCATTAAGTTGTTTGTAATTATAATTAGGAGCACCGGTGGCCCAGTGGTGGCGGCCCCGACTTACGAACAGTAAGTCGTGGGTTCAAACCCAGACAGGCGCATTACTTTGTGTAATTTATTTCATCACCAATGCTCTCAAAACGGTGAAGGAAGGCATCGTGAGGAATCCGGCATGTCCAAGAATCAAAAGTTCGAAGACATGTGACATCTACCAATCCGCACTGGGCCCGCGTGGTAGATTATAGCCCATTCCCTCTCATTGAGAGGATGCCGTGTCCCAGCAGTGGGAACATTATAGGCTGATGGTGATGATGAATTATAATTATACAGTCAAAAAATCTACATTCTATATTATGAACTAATTTTCGACCTACTGGCGAGCAGCGATAAGAACCTATTCAGTGTTATTTATTTATTTAAATAGAACGGCCTAAGTCAATTACACTATTTAAAGCTATAATCCATCTATGTCTAATTAATTAAAACCACGACTCGAGACAAAGGAAGATCGGTATATAAGTAATCATAACTGATCGTTTTGTTACTTATAAGTATTTGGTTCAGTACGAAATACTAAAGGTCCTGCCTGCAAACCTGCTTCCTACTTTAATACTAGATCATAGTTCATCATCATCATCATCATCAGCCTATAATGTTCCCACTGCTGGGACACGGCCTCCTCTCAATGAGAGGGAATGGGCTAATCATAGTAGTAGGGGAGGTAGTGGGGGAATCATAGTTATCATACGTTATTAAGGCGATTACATGAGCTAAACGCGAGTTTTATAATTACTAAACGTATATGACTCTCTGCTATAAACAAGACCACAAAAATATATGATATTCTTCAGGATATATGCTAGCATGATACTGTTTTGAAAACATAATACAATTAATTTGGCTCGATAAAAAGAAATCACGAACTTGTCTCTAAAAATATCTTTCAAACAATTAAAAACATACTAATATGCATGCGATCATTCTCATTATTTGGCAAATAATTCTACAAGCAATATATTAGCATGAGACTGTTTCAGTTTTTTAATCCAATCAATAGTTTTTTTGTAAATCGATCGAAACCACTCATTTTGCGCTATTTGGCACGCAGTGGCTGACGTAACAACCACTTTGTAGTGCAAGCTGATTAGAACTTTATTCTAACAGCATTTCAAACGAAGTTTGAACCACCACAAATAGAGTTGCTAATTTAGCTCGTATAAGCGCCTTAACATGATTATAAAGGTTGTAAAAAAATTCTTAATGAAGCCGAAAGGCTCTTCTTCTCCCCGTTATCGCGATATTTTTTGTTCTAAACCATACCTGGGAACTTTCTAGTTACGAAGATATTGGGGTCAAGTTCCAAATTTTTTACAAGTTTTTATTCAAATACAAGTTTTTATTGCAAGCTTTAATTTCAACACCTCCACGACTCCCGTACTATTCAATCCATCCTGATGGATGGCAGCACAATGATTTTGAGTGCGTTACATTGAACTTTACCTTTAATTTAAACCCGACGTTTCGACCGGATTGCACCAGCTGTGGTCCCGGGGAGACTGAAGTATTGGAGGTACCGTGACAGCAAACAAGCAACTAAGTGACTTTACGCAAAAATTATTGCTGGGACACAACTTTTTTTTTCAGGTTATAAACCATGTTTTGTGGTAGAACTCAATGTAAGGCACTTAACATATTGTGCTGATGGATGGATTGAATAGTACGGGGGTCGTAGAGGTCTTAAAAGTCAAAAAAACTTGTTAAAGAAAACATCAAAAAGTTGTAACTTTAACCCCCCATATCTCCGTAACTGGTTCAAAGGTTCCCAGGTATGGTGTTAAACAAAAAACTGATCGCAATAATGGGCAGAACAAGTGCCTTTCGGCTTCGTGGAGAGGTGTTTTACACCCTAATATGTTACTTATTTTAAATAATTTTAATTGCTATTAAATATGTATCATGAAGGAATAAAACATTTAATTTGTTAACTTAAACGATCTGATTGATAGCGTAGGTACAATGTAAGGAATTAAAAAACCTAATTTTATTTTATTATATGTGTATTTAGGTCCTACATTTATGTGTATAGAACGTGTAACGTTAAATGCGCAAAACCTGAAAACCTGAAAATAGTTTGCTGACCAAACTATTTTCAGGTTTTGCGCATTTAACGTTCACACAATCACGAGCACAATCAATTGAACCACTTTTTAGTATAGGTTACATTTTTCAAAAAAATCTTCATTAAAATTGTTGCCCTGTCTATCTATTAATAGGTCAAGCCACCACGTGCGCAAACCCGCCAAAATAGGTAAACAAACAAACACAAATGGTTGTCGTACAATTCAAATTTTCTCATACGTGGGATAATAATAGTTCTTGCCATTAAATCTAATTGCCAGTAAAACTTAAACAGCACATTAAACCTTTAATTTTTTTTAATGATTTTTTTTCTCTCAGAATTAGGTCAATTGAATTGAAAATCATTTGGGGTGTATGAGGTTTTGCGCATTTAACGTTTCACGTTGTATACTCTCATTCTCCCTGACATGTGTGAGTTTAACTTCTGTCCCAACACAGAGTAGTTAATGCATTTGTCTTGTCCGACGTACAGAATAACTCCAACTAATGTGTCCTCACAGTTGGCACTACCGCTGTTTTTAACTTAGCTCGTATGTTAGAAACTCAGATGGCGTTGTAACTTTAAGGATTTAGACGAGTTTGAACTAGGTTTTTCTTACTAAGTGAAGCAATACTCGCCAAGGTCGGTCCGTGATGGTAACTATACACTGTTACTGTTAGCAGCCTGTGTCATCCCACTGCTGGGCAAACCTCTCCTCATGAATTCCTTATTCGTCATGGAGAGGAAAAGAGACAATACACCCACTACGCTTGTTTAATGCAGGTTGATGGGTAAGGTAAACCTTTTAGCTCGACCTCTGGTTGCCGACGTTAACGATTGCTAATGCAATCGTTCTTCCGCCGTTTTCTGCTATCTGAACCGTTTAGTGGAGCTAAAGCATCTGAGCAGTAGCTCTGCTCAGATGCTTTAGCTCCACAGTATTATGTCATGTCGGCTACATACTGGATTTCCTCCGTAGGTACTTTGGTAAGGACGTCAAGCCGTTGGTCACGGCTGTCATTTGTAGATCAGTGACAGTTATCTGTGAGTCGAGTTGTGTGTGTTGATCGTCGGTAGTTTAAGGTTAAACTATTGACCTGGTTGTGGAGATCAGATAGGCAGTAGCTCCGTGTAAAATACTGGTATTCAGCTGCATCTGGTTAGACAGGAAATTGACCCCATCGTCTGCATTCCTGTTAAGTTTGGAAAACATTTTGTTCATTTATTTTATAGTTTTTTTTTTATAATAAACAAGTACCGAGGTCCCACCGCTGCGATATAATACGTTCATAGCTCATAGGTCAGTAGGACACCATAAATTGAACGGGCTCACATGCGCGACGTTCATTCGCGCGCCCAATCGATCGCCTCGGTCGACCAATCGATCGCTTCAGTTTGTCTTCCGCCATCGTATCGAGCGTACGTACCGATGCGCACCGCGAGCGCCGCCCCGGGACCTCGGACTGTAAACTGCTAAACTGCTACCCGACTTAAAACACGTACTGCGTTCTGTGCGCAACAATTCCCTTGCCTTTATCCCAATTCATTGGGGTCGGCGCTACATTTAGAATAAAATAGAAAGAATAGAATGAATAGAATTAGAAAGAATATAATAGAAAGAATAGAATAGAAAGAATAGAATAGAATAGAATAGAAAGAATAGAATAGAAAGAATAAAATAGAAAGAATAGAATAGAAAGAATAGAATAGAATATATGTACAAAAAAAAGAAAAGTAGATAGTTAGATAGATACTCGTATATATAGAATGTATATTTCTTCTTCAGAAAGCTGACTCCATCATGAAAAAAGTCTCCAGATTTTTTTCAGTAGCAGATTCATTCCTATTAAGAACCCGGAGTCTGTATTTGTGGGTTCCCCATAGCACAGCATCTTGCTGAGTGCTACCTGTTTGTCGCAGTCACGACGTCAAACTTTTTATTTTGTTTTTCTTTGTCTTACAATTATAATGTGGTTCTGTTGTATTCTAATTGTTTATGTTTGTCTAAATGCTCCGTATATTTATTAATTATTTTTTCAGATATTGTACGCATTATATGTATTTCCTTGCAACTAATAAATATACTTTCGTCCTTTCTTTCTTACCTTGTCTAGGTCATCAGGCTATAACTTTAGTTATGCCTTGTTAGCGACAAAAATCGTTAGTGGTTGGTTTACTTTACTACAATCTAGATTTTACCGTTAACAAATTTAAGCAAGACCTTTTGATTTGAATACATAAGGTTAAGAAACAAAGTTCATAGACTTATGCTTTAATAATTAGTTGCAATTAATTATTAGTTGCCTAGGTAAAGGTTCTATGTGAACAATATTGCCGACTATATATTCAAATAAAGGATTGTGATGCATATCGTTATATATTCCCTCTCATTGTGAGGAGGCCGTGTCCCAGCAGTGGGAACATTATAGGCTGATGATGATGATGATGATGATGCATATCGTAATTTTATTTAGATTTAATTCGTTCGTTTCTAAAATTATTTTTTATGCCAGTATAAAATGCAAGTACAAGCTTTTTTTTAATATTTCCTTTGTGTCCATGTTCCATTATCATAACTGACAAATAAATTAAATTTATACTACACCTGCTTGGAAAGTACCTTGATACTTTATCAAATTAACGGTAGAAAGTACGTCATTGCATATCGAACAAATATGCGGGGAGAAAACGCATCTGAGCGGGAGAGAAAAGTGTATGAAAATCCATTTCTTACGTGGTTTTTCTTTTTTTAATTTTGGGTAAGACTATGCGCCGGTAACCTAAATATCAAAAGCCAAAAAGTTTTTACAGTGAGTTTTTATCTCCAAGTTCGCAAAATGACACTGGCCACTAGCTGTGTGTTGGATGGTGTCGGGCTGGCAGTGCGACCCTGCGGCGGCAGGATAAACAATTTGAAAAAAGAACATCTGAAAATTGCAGACGCCATTGGCGCCATTTTCAATTTGTGTGTTGTTTGAGGATTCAGTTTGCGTAGAATTTATTTTTTTTCCTCGTAGGTGTAGTATAAAGCACTATGTATCACTCGAGAGAAAGTGCGATTCCCGATCTCGGGTGTATTAAAGCCCTCGCCTACGGCTCGGGCTTCAAACGACACCCTCGACGGTAATCGGTCACTTTCTCCTCTCGGTGAACAATGTACTATTTCACCATAGAGTTTATAGTCTTTGATTTTCACAGACGTTTATTTGTTTTTTTTTTTTTATTTATTTAGTGTTCAGTCCAGTAGGAATGTAGTACTTTTAAAAGTTATATCCGTTTGTTACTTGATGAAGAATGGATATGCATTTCGTCCATAGTCATCATCGTCATTAACTGTTAGTGAAGTAGACACAATAGGGGTCCACAGACGAAGGGTTTAGCTACAGGCTTTATTCACATTTGATTTAAATTATCCCGTGGGTCTTTGTGTTTGTCATAAATATGCCTCTAAGACTAATTGTAGGTACCATCTGCGTAGTTTTTCCAAAAATATGTTGGGGTCAGCTTCCAGTCTAATCGTATTCAGTTGACTACAAGTATTATACATGCAGCAACTGCCTATCTGACCTCCACAACCCAGCTAGTACTGGGTATTACGATACCCCTTGGTAAGACTGGTTGTCAGACTTTCGCGCCGCTGACTACTTTTAAAGACTGTTAAAAATCTACAAAATTACAATCGGGACCAACGGATATTTCATTGACATCACGACTTTCTTCAATGAGTTTATTGACCTAGTTGCCCAACTAACCGTTTCCATACCATTTTACTTACCCACCTAAGTCAAAAACCATTAATCCTTTTTCATCAAGCTTTTAACCAGAATAACCGCGTATTGACCTTGACAATTAGCCGGGGCCTACCCAAATAGGCCCGGATGACCTCTGACCTCCGGCCTTCAATAAATAATGAGCAGTTCCCAATAAGTGCGGGGTATGTTTCCAATTAAATAACTGAAATGTCCGGACTAAGGGCCGACGGAATATTATTTGTTAGGCAATGTTTAGGGAGTGCCGTGTATACAATTGTATTTTGTATTTATTTCTTGCTTTTTGTTTTGGAGTTTGCTCCGAAACTTCTTCCCCCCAGCTAGCACCAGAAATTTGCGAAAGGCTGGCGTTGTCGGGGACTGGCTCATGTATTTTTAAATTTATTAAACTTCGAATCTGAATCCGCTGTGTGTTTCTTGATTGGCATTCTAAAACGGTGGAGTTTACTTAATTCACTCAGATGCATTAAGTAAACTTTATTCGCCTAATTCACCTGGGTGCACTAAGTATACTGAAAGTAAACTTGGTTCACATGGTTATGTGGTATAATTTTTTTTAAACTAATTCACTAGTTCGCCACATATCTTATTTCTATTCAGTAATATTGCAAAATTAATTAAAATATGTAAAAATTTAACAGCTATTTGCGACATTGCTAACTTTTTCGATGCGCGCTCTGAGAAAGGAAATAAGAAATGTGGCTTACCACTAAGTTTATACCACATAACTGACATAACTCTGTGAATAAAGATTACTTTCAGTATACTTGTGCACCCTGGTGAATTAGGCGAATAAAGTTTACTTTTAGTATACTTAATGCCCAGGTGAATTAAGTAAACTCCACCCTAAAAACTCGTTTCGAATTTAAACTAGCGCCACCCTTGCGAGCGTGTCAGCGAGTTGAACTAAATTGATGGGGAGATTTTGACAGATAAAGTATGAGATGACATAGGAAGTGACATTCTGTAAGGTAATTCCCCCGTCACTTTGACGCTCACTTCGCATTCGAACCCGATTCAAAGTGTTAAATAAAAAGAACCTTACAAGAAGTGAGAGTGTATAGCGATATGAGATGCGAGTTGGTGTCTGAATTTTACAGAATCGAACGGCAGGTCGTGTACGTAGTGAAAAAGTGAATAATAAAGTTTGCATAAAACATCTTACTTTCATTGTGCAGTGCGGTTGGTGGTGGAACTTTAAATAAAGATACTCGTATCTTTTTACTGCAGTTCCGTGCGGCGAGGCGGTCCCGCGCGCCTCGGTCGCGCTGTCATCTGATAAAAGCATTTAAACTGTCCAAGTCCAAGGAGATACGGTCAGCTACCAAAATGTTGTTATAAATGTGTAAGGTTCTGAATATGAATGTGTGGATGTTTGTTACACTTTCACGCAAACACTTTTAAACACAAATTTTGCACACAGATAGGATACTTTTTATCCCGGTAGTAAGATCCCATGGAACAACACGCGGGCGAATCCGCTGGCAGAAGCTAGTATTTATATATTGAAGTCATGAATATAGGCATGTCACAGTATCAAAAAATTACAAATCTATTTAGTCCGTCAGTATTGAAAAATAATGGATACGTATTTTTTGATTTTGTAAATCAATGAATATTGACAAAGATAAAACACATCTAAACTCGGGAGTGGGGGACTCGTGACGTCAGAACGAGAAAAATAATACCACGTCGTGACGTGTTGCGAATTTTAAAAGCGTACTATCTTCGAAATTTTGATTTACGTAACAAAAGAAAAAATATGGGTTAAATATTCAACCTACCTCAAGGAGTAATTAGTTTTTCTTTTGTCGTCTCCCCCCTATTCATGGTTATTGACCCGTGGTTTTAACCTAGCACTATTAGTCGATAGAACTACTGCCAAACACGTGGCCTTCATTAGGTCTCCCGCTCGGGCAGTGCAGTTATTTAGTTTTGTTGAAATTTGGGTTGGGTTGGGAAATTTGGGAGTTCAAAATGTATAGAAAACCGATGAAGCCACACTTGCCCCTCCATAACGCTAATATTGCACACACAGTTGTATCAAAACAATACTACGAACAAGTGCACACACGCGCCATCGATAACTCTGTCATTTAAATATAAACCTTATTATTTAAACCACAACGTACTTTTTCCGTATAATTTACTCACACTAAAACAATTATCATTGTGTGTTGTCGGGACACGGGGGCGGATACGCCACAGTGCTTGACTAAATCGAAGAGTTATCGATAAATATATCGATACGTTTTTATAAAGGATTTGGAAATAAAGTAAATAAAACAATATGAAACCTACAAAACATTACTTATTTAATTAAAATAATTTAAAAACAATTACAAATCAAAGGACACAGTTACACGTAGTTCAAAATCAAAATCAAAGCATTTATTTCAATTAGGCCAGTTACAGGCTCTTTTGAGACAAAAAAATAGTTTAGAACCACATCGGCCTTCCAACCGGATTACAAGAGTAATTTAACAAATTGAAGAAAAATCTGAAATATAGTATCTAATATATAACAATTCGCAGTCCACTTTCTTGTCGATAGACTTTGTCAAACCTCCATGAGCACACGCGCAGCTCGCGCTCAAATACAGCGGACTGGAGCAGCGGCCGCACCACGCGACATAACGGCTTAATAATGTTTCGTTATGTCAGCTGTACATTGCTTGTTCAGTCACTCAGTGACAGACAGAGGTGGTTGTAAAAGAGCAATGTATTTAATGCAAACATAATACAGTCGGAGGAATACAAGAAAACAAAAATAAAGCAGTACAAGTCAGATATATTTTAGGGATTGTGGTTTTTCGTGATTTTTAAGACAAATATTGTAAAATACTTGAACTTATCTGTTGTAACTGATGCCATGACTTCTAAAGTTTTTGTCTTGGCTTCTATTTTGGCACTAAACCACCGAACAAGACGGCATAATCGTTTTTTTTACGAACGCGGTTGACAACACACTAACTCGCGGTAACGGCCATTTTTTCAATAGCTGATCGACGCGCTCAGCTCCACGTGGTCGCCGACACGCCCCTTTGCCACTTCTCCTGTTTTTAATATTTCTAAGGTTGGGTGTATTAGGGGTATGCCATACTGGCGGCGGATATGGAGCTTCTCCGGAAGGAGAACTCCAAGCTCCAGGCGGACTTGGCCAGTCTGAGGAAGCCTGGCCCCCGCGTGGCTCCTGAAAGTGGAGGGGCCCCAGCACAGAGGGGAAGCCAACCTGTGCCGGTGGAGAATCAGGTCCTGGACCTGGTTCGAAAGGAGCTTGCTTCCTTCCAGGCGCGGTTCTCCGTCCTGGAGGGAATTGTTCTGCGCCCTCCCTTGGGCGCGAACAAGGCGGTCGCGGGCACGAGCAGAGTCTCGTACGCGGCTGCTGCATCCGCTCCGGGGCCATCCAGTCGGCCCCCCGGCGTGGCTGCGTTGCCTCCCCCGCCCCCTGTAAAGCCGACTCCGGCCAAAGAGGCGGCGGCACCGGCTGGGCAAAAAAAGAAGGCGGCCCAAAAGAAGAAGGGCAAGGCAGCGGCACAGATGGCGACGGTGCCAGCGCCAGCGCCAGTTGCGGGTGGGCCCACACCCCCTGCACCTCCCACGGCTGAAGCCGAATGGCAAGTGGCCGGGGAGAAGCAGAGGGGGCGAAAGGCGGCCAAAAAGGCCCGCAAACAAGAAAGGCAGCGCCAAAACAAGGCGCGAAAGGTCGCGGCGAGGCTTCGCGCCCCGAAAACCGCCGCTGTAGTGATTACACTACAGCCAGAAGCGGAAAAGAAGGGCGTGACCTACCGCGACCTGCTGGCGAAGGCCAAGGAGAATGTGGATCTCGGTGAGCTCGGGATCACCGGGGGCCTCCGGCTGCAAGTCACCGCGACGGGTGCGCGGATGCTGGAGATCCCCGGTGACACTAGCGGCTCGTCCGCCGACGCTCTGGCTGAAAAGCTGAGAGCGTCCCTAAACGCGGACGAGGCCCGAGTCTCCAGACCCGTCAGATGCGCCGATCTGCGCGTCATGGGTCTGGACGACTGTATCACCGAGAAGGAGGTGGTGGCCGCCGTCGCTAGGTCCGGGGGGTGCTCTGCCGAGCAGGTCAAGGCAGACACCTTTCGTCCGGACCCCACGGGAATGCAAGCCGTTACGGTGAGCTGCCCCGTGGCGGCGGCGAAAGCCATTGTGGAGGGCCGAAGGCTTTTGGTGGGCTGGGTATCGGCGCAGGTAAAACTGCTCGAGCCCAGACCTCTGAGGTGCTTTCGCTGCCACGTGGGACACCACGTGTCAGTGAAGTGTGCCTCGGAGGTTGACCGCAGCGGTCTCTGTTTCCGCTGCGGTCAGCCCGGCCACGTGTCGGCTGGTTGCAGCGCTGCGCCGCACTGCCCTGCATGTGCGGCGGCCCGCAAGCCGGCCGATCATCGGGCTGGGAGCAAGGCCTGCGCCGCTCCCGCCAAGAGCGGAGCCAAAGGCAGGGGAAGGCCCTCCGCCACCTCCGCCAACGCCACCGTCGCCACTGCCGCTGCCGCGGCCGCCACAGCCGCTGTCGCTGTCGCCGCCGCCGCTGCCGCTTTGAGCTCGCCTGCGGAGGGGCCCTCACAGGGGTCCCGGGGGGAGGAAGCGATAATGGACTGTCAATAACGGCGCCATTACGCTTCCTCCAGGCGAACATCAACCACTGCGCCTGTGCTCAGAACCTGTTGCTTCAGAGCATGGCGCAGTGGTTGATCAACATCGCTGTGGTCTCTGAGCCGTACTTTGTCCTGCCCAGGGAAGACTGGGTGGCGGACCTTGACGGCTCAGTGACCATAGTGTCATCGGCCGCCGCCGGTACCCCGACCCTTGAAAATGTCAGGAGGGGTCGCGGGTGCGTAGCAGCACGGTTCGGGGAGATCGTCGTGGTGGGAGTCTACTTCTCCCCGAGCCGAACTCTCGCCGAGTTCCACAACTCTCTCGCAGAGTTGAGTGTCGTCGTCGGAAGCCATTCCCTCCCCGTGCTTGTCCTCGGGGACTTCAATGCCAAGAACTTGGCTTGGGGTTCTCGTTGCACAGATGTGCGGGGAAGGATGGTGGAGGACTGGGCCCTGGAGAGGGGCCTGGACGTCCTTAATCGGGGTTCTGTTCCCACGTGTGTGCGGATGCGGGGCGAGTCGGTGGTGGACATTTCGTTCGCTAGCCCCGCTCTGTCGCCGCGTGTCGTTGACTGGCGTGTCATGGAGGGGGTGGAGACATATTCCGACCACCGGTACATCCGGTTTGACGTCTCCACCCAGTCCTCGAGCGCGCCGGTCCAACAGGCCCCGAGTGGTCCGCGTTGGGCGCTGAAGCAGCTAGACCGGGAGCTCCTCCTGGAAGCCTCGATCGTGCAGGCCTGGGTGACATCACCGGACAGGCCTGCCGACGTTAACACTGAGGCAGAGTGGTTCCAGGGGGCCATGTCCGACATATGTGACGTGGCAATGCCCCGAGTCCGGCCAGGAAGCGCCCGACGCCAGGTGTACTGGTGGTCGCGCGAAATAACGTCTCTGAGGGAGGCGTGCGTCGAAGCGCGGCGCCTGTACGCCAGGCATCGCAGGCTCCGCATCCGCCTGCCGGATGCGGAAGCCATTGAGGCGGAGCTGTACGAGGGATACAGAGCGGCGAAGACCGCTCTCCGGGAGGCTGTCCTGCGGGCCAGGGAACTGGCCCGCTCGGAGATGCTGGAGACTCTCGACAGAGATCCGTGGGGGCGCCCTTACAAGATGGTGCGGAATAAACTCCGCACCTGGGCCCCCCCGCTGACGCAGAGTCTCCGGCCCGACCTCGTGGAGGACGTGGTGAGCGCTCTGTTCCCCTCGCGGGGGGAACATCCGCCCCCGCCTATGGCTCCGCCACCTGCGGTGTCGGACCCAAGCGACGACGACGACACTCCGGAAGTGACTGGGGTAGACCTGAGAGTGGCGGTAGGTAGGCTCAAGGCCAAAAATACCGCCCCGGGACCCGATGGCTTGCCTGGCAAAGCCTGGGTCCTGGCCTCGGATGCGGAGGCTCTCGGGCCCCGACTGAAGGGGTTCTTAAGCGCATGTTTGGAGAGGGGCCAGTTCCCGCTTCGTTGGAAGACGGGGAAACTGGTCCTCATCCAGAAGCCGGGGCGCCCTGCGGACTCTCCGTCCGCATTTCGGCCCATTGTGTTGCTCGACGAGGTGGGCAAGCTCTTTGAGAGAGTCATTGCAAACCGCCTCGCCGAGCACCTTGAGGGGATGGGGCCGAATCTTGCGGAGAACCAGTTTGGTTTCCGCAAGGGGCGCTCTACAGTGGACGCCATCATGCGCGTGAGAGCCCTCACGACGGGGGATGCGATATCCCGGGGCGGGGTTGTTTTGGCGGTGTCTCTCGACATCGCCAACGCTTTCAACTCCCTGCCCTGGAGCTGCATCAGGGAGGCACTCCGGTATCACCGGGTGCCGACCTACCTCCGTCGTGTGGTCGGGGACTATTTGACGGACAGGGCCGTCATCTACCCCAGTCGCTGCGGAGATTGGAACCGGCGAGAGATGTCGTGCGGTGTCCCACAGGGATCGGTTCTGGGACCGCCCCTGTGGAACATCGGCTACGACTGGGTGCTGCGCGCGGACCTCCCAAGTGGTGTCAGCGTCGTCTGCTACGCAGACGACACCCTGGTGCTGGCACAGGGGAGGTCGCACGAGGCGGCGGCCGACAATATGACACGCGGGGTTGCGATAGTCGTTGAGAGTCTCGAGGTGGCATTGCACAAGTCCGAGGCCATGTGCTTTCATGGGCCTCGGAATGCGCCACCGTCGGGATCCACACTGACGGTAGGAGGGGTATCCATCGGCGTCGAGTCGACGTTGAAGTACCTAGGACTCGTCCTCGACAGCCGGTGGAACTTCGTGGAGCATTTCCGACGTTTGGCCCCCAGGCTGGAACGGACAGGGGCTGCCTTCAGGCGGCTCCTGCCCAACCTTGGGGGGCCGAACGCCTCCTGCCGCAGGCTCTACGCGGGAGTCGTGCGGTCCATGGCCCTCTACGGGGCCCCAGTGTGGGCGCGTTCGTTGAAGCGGCGAGCCGCTCACCATTTGAACGCGCCCCAAAAAGTGGTGGCCGTAAAGATGGTCCGTGGGTACCGCACGATCTCTCGCGAGGCGGCGGGCCTGCTTGCCGGATTGCCGCCGTGGGATCTGGAGGCGATAGTCCTCGCGCGCCTGCATGAGTGGCGCGCGGAGGTACTACGCCGGGGGGAAACTCCGCTGCCGCGGCAAATTGCCGCTCAGCGGACTGACCTCCGGCGCGATCTCATGGCGACATGGAGAGAGCGACTATCGCAACCCCGTGCAGGGCACGCCACGATAGTGGCGGTAAGTCCCCTCTTTGAGGAGTGGCTAGAGAGGAGCCACGGCGTCCTCACCTTCCGCCTGACGCAGGTCCTCACCGGACACGGATGTTTCGGGAGGTACCTGCACCGAATCGGGCGGGCGGAATCGCCCGGGTGTCTCCACTGCGAGGATCGACCGGAGGACACGGTGGAGCACACGGTGGAAGTCTGCCCTGCGTGGGCGGAGCTCCGCCGTGTCCTCGTGGCGGCGATCGGCGGCGGCGACCTCTCGCATCCGGCCCTGGTTCAATCCATGGTCCGGAGCGAGACGGAATGGGAAGCCGTCGCCTCCTTCTGCGAAGCAGTGATGCTAGCGAAGGAGGTGGCGGAACGAGAGAGAGAGAGATCCTCTCTTCCCGGCCGCCGCGGGAGACGCAACGGGCGTCGGGGGCCACGTGGCGGCTACCGGCCACCGTAGATGCGGGCCTGTGGACGGCTGGCTATGGGCTAGCTAGCCGTCCTGCCGTCTAACGACGACGATAGGCCGTGTCGACGGCGCGTTCGTGTTAGGCGGAGCTGTACGAGGGATACAGAGCGGCGAAGACCGCTCTCCGGGAGGCTGACCTGCGGGCCAGGGAACTGGCCCGCTCGGAGATGCTGGAGACTCTCGACAGAGATCCGTGGGGGCGCCCTTACAAGATGGTGCGGAATAAACTCCGCACCTGGGCCCCCCCGCTGACGCAGAGTCTCCGGCCCGACCTCGTGGAGGACGTGGTGAGCGCTCTGTTCCCCTCGCGGGGGGAACATCCGCCCCCGCCTATGGGTCCGACACCGCAGGTTAAAAAGAGAGGGGCCCCCAAGGGCCGAAGCCTGCCGGGGTTGCGGGCCTGTTCGAAAGAGATACCGCGGCCCCGGAACGTAAAAGGCGAGGAAGGAACATGGATGGTTTTTAGTCAGTATGAGTCTGACACTCCCTCCCGCTCCGCCCAGAGTGGGGGGGGGTCATTTGATGATTTCCCATCCTTAAAAAAAAAAAAAAAAAAGGGGTATGCCATACTTTAGGTATAGCTCTCCGGGGATAAAAGGCGTGATGTAGGGTTTTGTTAATATAAATGCAAAATCGACAAAAAACTTTTTCTATAAGTATGAAAATGTCAATTTAGAAACTAAGAAACTTTTTTGGTGATTATTTCAAGTAAAATTGTGAAACGACTTTTGTTGCAGACCGTACCTGTCAGGACCAAACTAAACGCACCCTCAAATTGCTGAAATCAAATTGCAATGATTCACCCTAAAATTGCTTCACCCCACCAATTATAAGGAGACAAAAGGATGACTCAAGATAACGATAACAGCAACTTCTTCCTGTCCTATTTTTAGATTTTAGGGGGCCCATTCCTCATTGGAAGACCAGCGTCAGATAGCATCATCACCTGTCTGGCATGAATGCTGAAATGGACCTTTTTGGCGCAGCCGTGAGGCACACAGCACATTTCTACTAAGTTTTACTTATTGTTTTGTATATTTTTTACTGACCGACTTCTAAATAAAAAAGGAGGACGTTCTCAATTCGAATTTTATGTTTGTTCGACAAAAAAATTTTTTTCATCCCCCCATCTCGGGAAGAGTATTTTTGCTCTTCGATATTTGAGTGCAAAAGCCGTTTTTATCGTCTTGAGGGTAAAGTAAAATTGTTGCGGGCCTGTTCGAAAGAGATACCGCGGCCCTGGAACGTAAAGGGCGAGGAAGGAACATGGATGGGTTTTAGTCAGTAAGAGTCTGACACTCCCTCCCGCTCCGCCCAGAGTGGGAGAAGTCATTTGATGATTTCCCGTCCCAAAAAAAAAGTAAATTTGAATTTAGAACATCGTGTGCACTAAGCATGTGAATTCAAAACATCATTAAACCTATTTACTTCTAACTCTATGGTGCCCATTTTCTTTTAATTTGTTAAGAACTCAGACTCGGAACCTTCTTAGTGTACTTTTTATGGTTCCGTTGCCAAATGGCAAAAAACGGAACCCTTATAGATTCGTCATGTCTGTCTGTTTGTCTGTCCGTCCGTATGTCACAGCCACTTTTTTCCGAAACTATAAGAACTATGCTGTTGAAACTTGGTAAGTAGATGTATTCTGTGAACCGCATTAAGATTTTCATACAAAAATAGAAAAAAAATAGCAAATTTTGGGGTTCCCCATACTTTGAACTGAAATACAAAATTATTTTTTTCATCAAACCCATTTGTGTGAGGTATCTATGGATAGGTTTTCAAAAATGATATTGAGGTTTCTAATTTAATTTTTTTCTAAACTGAATAGTTTGCGCGGGAGACACTTCCAAAGTGGTAAAATGCCCCCCCCCCCCCCTCTGTAACTTCTAAAATAAGAGAATGATAAAATTAAAAAATATGCATGATGTATATTACCATATAATCTACCACGGAAAATTGTTTTTTCTTTAATACGTCATAAATCGTAAACCGCAATTTACTTTACATTTACTACGAACTGCAAGTACTTTTGTACTATGTTACTTGCTGCTACGGAACCCTTCATAGGCGAGTCCGACTCGCACTTGGCCGCTTTTTTAGAATGTTTTGCGCGCGCCATTTCCTTTTCACGTCATATTGTTAATACCCTAGGTTAAAAACAAGGAACTTGAAAATAAGTGAAAAACCTAAAATTACCACTCATAATCTAGCGACGAAGTTTATTTGACGCCCACAGAATTTGTTAATAATGCGCATTTTTTTTGTGCGTTTATTCATTTCCTCGCTGAGGAGGGATGAAAAGTTACGTGTTGCACTCGAGTGCAAAGATTTTTCCACCTCGTGCTCTTTTGATTCCCTCGCTTACGCTCAAGATTCTAAGTCTTGAATCACTCGCTGCGCTCGTGACTCTCGTGAATTTTAGAATCTTTCGCTTGCTTGGTCATCAAAATTGAGCACGCGGTTAAAAAACAACTTTGCACTGTTGTACAACAAAACAACTCCGTCGCTTGCCAACTGATTTGAAAAATAATTTTATTGATTAAAATTAATTACTTTTTTTTTAATTATTCTAAAGTCGGTGACAAAAAAATTAAATCAATCAAACAAAGGTCACTGACTTCAGAAGCTAAAGTTATTTTTCACTTTTTAGTTATTTTTTTTAAGGCGGTTTTATTTTTTGCAAAAAAGATTTATTATTGTGTGTGTGCTTTAGCAACTGACGTCAAATAAATGTTTTTTCTTTCTTTCGTCTGTCTGTCTGTCAGCGGGCTGTATCCCATGATAGATGTGAAAACTCGTAGCGATCGGCTACGGCTTGCCGTAGCGATTACGGCGTAGCCGCAGCTGATCGCTACGTGTGCTACGAAAAGCGTACGTGACGGTCACGCGAGTTCCATGATTTATGTTCATTCAAAAAATGCTCAACCCGCCGAAAGAAGTTTTCAGTCATCAGTATTTATACATGGTGCGACTGCCTATCTGACCTCCACAACCCAGTTAGTACTGAGTAATACGATACTCTTTGGAAAGACTGGTTGATAAACTTTTTGGGCCACTGAATTAAAGACTGTCAAATATGGACAAATAACTGCCGGGACCAACAGCTTAACGTGCTTTCCGAGGAACGGAGGTAACTCCCCCATTCACAGACCAACCTAGGCAAGCACGGCTTCACGTAAAGATCGACCCGAGCGGCTGATATTATTTTAGCCACGAACTCCTCATAAAGAAGAAGACTATTTAAATTATATTTGTTCTCGTTAGTCGTGACTGTATCAGAACCCACGAAAACAAAGTTCAAGAGAACAGTTCAACTTCAACCATTCTCTATTAAAAAAAGTACCTGCATTTGGCATGAATGGAAGAGAACTAAAAATAAACTTTTCAAAGTAACGCGCCAGTATTTGTGTGGTTTTTCTTTATTCTAGTGCTTACAGGCCTGGTGAGGGAGACGCGGCGTTTTCAAAGAGTTATGCCAGTTGGAAGCTCTCAAGCTAGTGTGGGTTCCATTGATTATTTATTTATTTATTCATGTACACACAAAATACATAAAAGGACAATATATTAACATAGAAGAGCACAAAGGTACTGCTTATTTCAAAAGAAATTTCTTCCAGCAGACCTGCGAGAGGAAAGTCTGATAAGAAATGTAGACACAGTGTAAAAGTCAAACAAGAAAATTTAAATTAAAACTTAAAACAAAACTATGACTATTTAATATAAACATATAACATACAAATACATACACATATTATTAAAAAAAAAAAAACAAAATAAACTACTATTGTAAATATTTACCTATAACATACATACATAATTAGAATATTACTGTATAGAAGAGCCTGCTTAAAACATTACTGGGAACTGGCGAGTCAAATAAAGGCAGATTCTATTTAATTAAAAATTATAATGTAACATCATTTGCCTAGCTGTTGGGGTCGGCTTCCAGTCTAACTGGATGCAGCTGAATACCAGTATTTTACATGGAGCGACTGCCTATCTGACCTCCACAACCCAGTAAATACTGGGTAACACGATACCACTTAGTAAGACTGGTTGTCAGATTTTTTTACCCGTAACGACTGCCAAAGATGGACAAATAACAGCCGGGACCAACTCCCTAACGTAATTTCCGAGGCACGAAGGAAAGGGCGATCGCCCATCCACAGACCAACCTAGGCAAGCACGGCTTAACATAAAGATAAACTTATTACAAAATTACTTATAGACGGTTTCGCTAATGAAATCGAACGCCATTATCTACACTATCTACATCTAAACTTATATTATACAGAGGAAAGATCTAATGTTTTCTTTGTTACTTTGTTACGATTGAACCCAAGAACCACTACACCGTTTTAAAACATTTCTTTCACCATATATCTTTACTGAGTATAGGCTATGTATATTGATATCATGCAAATTAACAGAGTTATCACAGTTTACGCGGACGAAGTCGCGGGCGTACTACTAGTCACATTTTAACTGTTTTCAATAGCTACTGTACCAATATGCCATAACTAATATGAAACTGACAGCTCTCGAATGTGGTATATATGCGTTGATCGCGATCAATTTGACTCATAAAAAAGCGGCCAAGTGCGAGTCGGATTCGCCCATGAAGGGTTCCGTAGCAGCAAGTAACATTATATAAAAGTTACGATTTCACGATATAAGACGTATTAAAAAAAACTACTTACTAGATCTCGTTCAAACCAATTTTCGGTGGAAGTTTACATGATAATGTACATCATATATTTTTTTAGTTTTATCATTCTCTTATTTTAGAAGTTACAGGGGGACACACATTTTATCACTTTGGAAGTGTCTCTCGCGCAAACTATTCAGTAAAGACCTATTCATAGATATCCCACACGTATGGGTTTGATGAAGAAAAAAAATTTGATTTTCAGTTCAAAGTATGGGGAACCCCAAAATTGACTTTTTTTTTTCTATTTTTGTGTGAAAATCTTAATGCGGTTCATAGAATATCTACTTACCAAGTTTCAACAGCATAGTTCTTATAGTTTCTGAAAAAAGTGGATGTGACCTACGGACGGACAGACAGAAATGTCTGTTTGCCTGGTCATCTGTAAAACAAAATATTTTAGGGTTCCGTTGACAAAAGGCAATACAGATGACCAGGTAATCGATAAAGAAGACAAAATCATAGCAATAAGTGGAAAAAATCTACGTAGGTACACTTTCCCACAAATCTGAAGTCAGTAAATACATTTCACACTTTTCACGGCCACTTCAAAAGCGAGCCAGTCGACTGGCTCAAGTAGTCGTACAAGTAGCTGTCTAGATCAAACGCGCCCCTTCGCGTGAGACAGAGGGTGGGAGGTCGTCGACCCCGCCACACCAGCGTGCAGAGAGCCAAGCAGACAAACGTAATACATGCAATAACTTCTACTTTACTTATAATACTCGTTTGTATTAAAATCACGTTGTTGGCAAGGGGTTTTTTGTTGGACGTGTGGAAAATTCATGAAAGTTTTTCACCGTAGCTTTTTTAACTTTTTTTCACCGTAATTTTCTTTTCATTAAGTACATAACTTGGCATTAAATGTGAAATGTTTATCATTTTATGTCGATGCCTTGTTAATCCTTCAGTAGGAAAAAAGCCCTTGGTAATTACAAGTAATATTAAGGAGTTAATTGCTGTACTTAGAAACAAAAGAAAAGCTGTGTTTTTCTTGTTTGGACGATAACTCATTTCATTCTCATTTTTTTCTCATTCCTTGGCACACTTGACAGTTGCTGTTGCTCAATTAAATCGCGTGGTTGAAATTACTCCATAGGATAATTTCAACGGTTGAAAAGTGAAAATCCACATAGCGTGCTTTACCATGCATTTGAATAAATGTTGAGAAAATGCAATAAGTAAACACAAGCATTTTTTTTGCGACAACCCCGGTACACTATTCCCAAACCACTGTAACTCGTGAAAGCCAGAATCAACGAAGTATTCCTCAGAGCGCATCTATTTCTAAGCGATCTATTTCTAAGCGCAACCATCTAAGCGCAACTAAATCATTCCTCGGAGCGCAACCATGAATCAACAGTGACGACCACCAGAAAACCGCCGAGACAATGAAGCTCGACGAAGTCCCAGAGAATGAATTTAACTGTCTTGGATCCTGCAACAAAATTAATCAGAAAGTATAGCAAAAAAAGAGTAAGAAAAAAAACCGTAATATCCACTTCCCTCCATGTCAGCAGGACACAGAACGAAATAAGGCAAATAGGCACAATGGGACGTTTACAACTTGGATAGGCCCAGTTGCCTAGCACCACGGATAAATATTAACATTAAAAGCATTATTGTTTAAAAGTGCAATACTTTTTTTCCTGCCCTTTTCCCATTCTATTTGGGGTCTTCGCAACACGTTTTCTTGGGGCATTCTTCCCTGTCAGATGTCACGGCATCATTTACTAGATTTAGCATCATTTTAAGGGTGCAACACACAAGCTGAACTTCAGGAAGGAAAACGGAAACGTTGTGGTCAGGTTTTCGTTTCAAAGATCTTCATAATAGACACTTCAAAAGATGCGAAATTTATCCCTTTATGTGAGAAAAGTAGGGCTGCGGGACTGTTCGAAAGAGATACCGTGGCCCCGGAACGTAAAGGGCGAGGAAGAAACGGTGGATGGTTTTTGGTCAGTAAAAGTCTGACACTCCCTCTCGCTCCGCCCAGAGTGGGCGGGGTCATTTGATGATTTCCCATACGAAAATCAAAAAAGAAGAAAATAAAGTGTGAGAAAAGTAGGCACAAAATCGGCACGAGTGGGGATGTCTTATGCATCGGCAGGTCAAATCAATGCCTTTGAAGAGAGAAGAAGATCGCAGCTGGACTTAAAGCATGATGCGCTCAAATCTAGACCGCCTACAGCTATACCCTACAATTTTGTCAATGGTCTTCTGACATGTCCGCTTTGTGCTTGGAGTTTGTCGGCTAGAGTAGGATATGCTAGCCACTTGAGAGCACATGAAAGAGCAGCACGTCAAAGTTCTCGAAAACCTCCCTAGAGAGCATCGAATGCAGCTGCTGTGGCAGTAATCAACCAGACGCCATCATCATCATTACACAAGATGACTAGTAAAAAAATGAAGTAAAATCTTTTTATTTCAGACATATAGTCCATAACGTGGGATGGTAAAACAACTTTAAAAAGAAAGAAATAAAAACTATGTTACATTGAAATGCAAAAATAAACATAAATTATTAAGAATAACTTTAAATTACATTAGACAAAGATTACATGTATAAATTAAAAATTATAATAAAAATTATAATAAAAATTAAAAATTACCTATTATAAAAATTATAACAAAAATCAAACATTACAATTAATTAACAATTACATAATATTATTTAAAAAAATTGATAAGTTATTATTTTCATTCTATTCTAGTGAAGATTTAAATAGTTACAAACTGGGACATTTTTCCACTTGTTTTGCACGTCTTTTGTTTTGTTGTCGAAATGGAAAAGTTACCAGACGGGAAACACCCGTTACAAACAAGGTTCAAAAGTGAATGCCTCACAACTTAGAACCACTTGAACTTGATCGTCAGTTGTGACGTCAGCTACCATTGCATTCAACCCTCACCCCTCTATCTAGGAGATATCTATAGCTCGTGATTACCGGTAAAAACTACCCTCTTTCTACTGGCGTCTGACTGGGGGATGATTTCAATTGGATGGGCTAACAATAGGTTAGTTAGACTGATCATTGATAGTTATTGATTACAGGATGCGCTTAATACACTCCTTGCATGAGCCAAGATATTTAAATGAACGTAGCATGAAGTAGGTACACCTATGCATAGACAATTACTACAGAGTACTTATTACATCCAGGTCGCATATAGTATATCAGGTTCAGTTGAAAACTAGCACCGGAACCGGAACTGCTCGGCATTTTGCTGAATTGGGTCTCTTTGGCACAGCCGTCAACCTCACATTTTTATTTATTGTTCAGATTCGTCCTGTAACCGTCCTTACCACAGTATCAGTAGACCAGTGTGTGTTGCCAGTGATTCCATACGGAACCAAAACGTGGTCGCTCACAATGGGCCTTATCAGAAGGCTTAAACTCACCCAAAGGGCAATGGAGATTGCTATGCTCAGAGTTTCGTTGCGTGCTCGAATGAAGACATCCGCAAGAGAACCAAGGTCACCGACGTAGCCCGAATAATTGCTAAACTTAAGTGGCAGTGGGAGTGGCGACCGCGGACCGGAAGACGATGCGTTGGAAGACCTCACCGCCTCACCGTTGACCTGGTGAATGTAGCGGGAATCCGTTGGATGCGAGTCGCACGGGACCGGTCTATGTGGCGATACTTGGGAGAGTCCTACGTCCAGCAGTAGACGTCTTTCGGCTGAAATGAAGATTCATCCTGTGAAAAAAATATTGGGGTGGCGCCCCGTACATGTAAATCGGAAAATTATAATGAGCTACGTGAAATACTGTTTATCTTTAAAAACAGTTGATAGCATAACAGGAACAATAATACTCGTAAGTTACAATTACCCATTCCGTTCGTAGTTAATTCTTATACCTTGTAGAAGTGATTTAAAATGCTATTAGCAACAACAATTGTCCTGCTCACGAATAGGTTGTAGGTTGAAATCCTCAGTGAATCCATTTAGTCATGGGCAATTAGCTTACATATTTAATGAGCTCGAAGTTTAACCAAAAATCCATATTAAATGTAGCGTCAAAGAGAACTGGTTTATTTTTAAAAGGTCTTCGAATGGGGTATTGTGTGTAATGGGTTCATTTGTTTTTGTTGAGTAGTTTTATTTATTTCGAGTGTTGTCGCAAGTGTTTATAGGTGGCCTCTTATCTCTTATACGGTGACCTGTGCCCCAGCTGTGGGGTACATTAAAGACTGATTACATTTATGGTTTTAACCATCATACAGCAGAACTGTAAAAAAAGTCAGGAAAAAGTTAGTAACAATCATTATCATCAGCCGAAAGACAACCACTGCTAAACCTAGCCCCCCCACCTCATGGGAGGGAGAGGGGTGTTGCCATAATCGTCACGCTTGGCAAGCGGGTTGTCGATTGCAGTAAGGTTGTTATAAAAGTACAGAAAACGCTGCTGTCCATACTCGGGTAAAAATAATTAAAAAAACAACCCCACTGTTCCTTGTTCTATTCGAATAATTTCATGAATGTGTAATTTTATTTGTGTCACGTTTGAAGTACGTATTTAATCCTAGCCTGTCTATAAAAGTAATTTGAGGCTTCGTATTTCTGGATGTCTCGAAAATCACCAACACGTGCAATAATGCTTGCGAATTTATTTATTTAACACTTCAAGCACATAGCACAGAGGCGGACTTAATTTCATAGACATTTCTACCAGTCAACCTTTGGGTGATGCAGAGACAAGCAGTGGTAGGTGCAAATCTGAAAATAATTTGATTAATACTAAGGCGAATCTCAGCGAGATCCGAAAAAACAATACCATTGGCCCCTGTCAAAAACGCACAGAACTACTTGGTCTTATAGAACAAGCTTTGAACCGTTTCAAAAAAAATAAAAAATAAAATAAGGTACTGCGTTCGATTCCTAGGTCAGGCAAACTGTCTTTAGGAAATTTCTCAAGCCAGGATTTGTGCCCAGTTGAAGTCAATAGTTTCAGCCTCTATTAACTCTAGAGAGAAAATCATTTTACACTGTACGTTAAAGATAACCATATTACGTCGATTCGACGTGTGCATGTTTGAGGGGGCATATTTTGGATTATGTTTTTACCTGGGTTATGAATGTGGCAATATGTCTTAATGTGATATTATGTTGTGAATAACGCGGGCGAAGCCGCTGGCAGAAGCTAGTATTTCAATAATTTACTCACAAAACTAAAAGACAAGGTAGGTATTACAAACGATTGCACTGAGAGAGAAAAAACGATAACTT
Source organism: Xestia c-nigrum (assembly GCA_916618015.1). Taxonomy (NCBI): domain Eukaryota; kingdom Metazoa; phylum Arthropoda; class Insecta; order Lepidoptera; family Noctuidae; genus Xestia; species Xestia c-nigrum. The sequence goes on from OU745246.1 coordinate 23,982,274, forward strand.
CATATACAAAAATACCAACAACAGAAATATAAATTGAAACGAACAGAAAGAAAAAAGGTAAAAAGAAAAATTTCCAATGAAGCGTCTCGATTTTCGAGATATCAGAATAGTCTCGTGCGTGATGTGATCCATTCTGTCTATTTTTGCTGTCGACTTCAGAAATTCAGACAAGATATTGAACGAGTCTGCCTAGATATGATTTAGTCGTAATCTAGTAGATTTTATTTTCGGTAAAGTTGTTGTCTGGTATCGAAAAATGTTGCTTGATGTTCTGGCATGTCGTTTTATTTTGAAATGTTTTATTTAGTTCATGTGTGTGATTCGATAGCTAGATTTAGGTTTATCTAATATTGTTGTTGGAATTGTTAAATTGTTATTGTTACTGTAGGAACTCGTGGCCCAATAACACAACCAGCCGTAGCAGTTAACAGCCGCGCTGGTCGATCTTTATGTTAAGCCATGCTTGCCTAGGTTAGTCTGTAGATGGGTTACCACCCTTACATACCAAGTTTCCTTCGGAAAGCACGTTATGCTCTTGGTCACGGCAGTCATTTGTAGATCTTTGACAGTTGTTACAGGTACTGACCCAAAAAGTCTGACAACCAATCTTACTGATATCGTATTACCCCATTACAGTATTAAGTAACTGGATTGTGGAGATCAGGTTGGCAGTCGCTCCATGTAAAATACTGGTATTCAGCTGCATCCGGTTAGACTGGAAGCCGATCCCAACATAGTTGGGAAAAGGCTGGGTAGATGACGATGATAAAGAATGTAGTGACATTGGAATTGTAAAGCAACTAAAATCCATGCACCTACGAGTATCTCCAGTTAAAACAGTACATATTTGTTTCCAGAATTAATATTTAAACATCTAGTTCAACAAGCTCGTATGTGTTATTCTTAGAATTTAATCTCGACATTTCTAATCTCCATATATCCACGTAAACGAAACGTCTTTGAAATCGACTTCAAAAGATTAATAAGAAGAATATCTTCCGTACATCTGTTCATTATTTCCACCGTCAATTTTGTAACATCCTGTTCATGTGCTTATGTTACTGACAGCACGGAAAATTAGATGTTTTTAAACTTTCTAATTTAAAATAAGGCGCTGCCTCAATGCTTTTTAACGGAACATAAAGGGCGAGGAAGGAACATGGATGGGTTCTAGTCAGTAAAAGTCTGACACTCCCTTCCTCTCCGCCCAGAGTGGGAGAAGTCATTTGATGATTTCGTTTCGGAAAAAGAATCTGGAATCATAAAAATACATGTATAGTTACAGTAATAATGATTTATTTTCAGATAACTTCATCATCATCATCATCGTTTCAGCCGAAAGATGTCCACTGCTGGACATAAGCCTCCCTCAAGTGTCGCCAAATTGACTGGTCTCGTGCGACTCGCATCCAGCGGATTCCTGCAACCTTCACCAGGTCATTGGTCCACCTAGTGGGAGGTCTTCCAACAAAACGACTTCCTATTCGCAGTCACTCCAGAACTTTTCGATCGTTTCACGTTTGAAGAATTTCCATAGAATTAAAATTAATTTAAGCCGTAGAATAACAAAAAATGCATCTTTTTTTCAATTACAGAAACCAATGTTAAGGTTGACTTGCATATTTTAAAATAAATAATCCTCCTAAGTATACGGCTGGACATTAAGCAAATAGTCTAGATTAAAGTTGTGACTGCAGTCCTGTTATAAAACCTCTCGTTATAAATGGGAGGAGGGGCCGGGAGTACTTATTAAATACCTACCTTACTCCAGGGTTGCACAGTTGCGAGGATTCTCATTATTGTCAGATTTTCCTGGTCAAGATCCAGCTTAAAAGCGGGAAATGAGAATTCAATGGTATAATAAGTACTAAGCTGTTCTAATTAATTATGTAAGTATTCTGTCGTAGGCAGAGATCAAAATTCAATGTTAAAAAAACACAATGAAATGTTTTCTTTTTAATAAATTTAACATTTAATATTTTCCATGAACTCAATAGATGGCGTTGATCTGACTACGAGCTACGTTACAAGGTGCCAAAGCCAAAACGCTTGAAAAAACACACTTCGCATTCGCTCATAGACACACACTTTCGTTTGCTTATGCTTCCAAATATATTCATTAGGTTCAAGTGAAAATTATGTGACGTTCTGATACTTGTAGTAACGTACCGAGATTAGCGCCATCTATCCATCGACTAGGGAAGAGTTGAAAAAGAAAATCCCTCATTACACTAACGGATTTTGCTTTTAATAGTACTTACGGTATTATCATCGTGGTTCCGTCTTGGTCCACCCTGCGTCACACCCACCTATCAGATTGGAATCTTTAAAAAAAAATAACATTTCCTTCCGTCTCAAAAAATATTTCGGGCATTTTAGCCTCTGTGTCAAAAACCCCACACTTTTCTTAAGTTTTTGACCTTCATTGTCGATAAATGAGATTGGATCTTGAATTAGCAGGATTTTTAAGTAGGTACGAAAACTAGCGTTTAAGTTCCAAACTATCATTACTATTCCTGAAAGCGGGCTATCTAGGTCACATCGCTAGATCATTGACATCTCTTCATTGGGGACATATTTGTGGTCATACAGGGAAACCACGATTCGCAAGTTATGTCACGTATACCAAGTTACGAGGCATACCGCTTATTAACTCTAAGCTCTTGTTACACTGATAGATAGGCGAAAGCTCACTTGGGAACAAGATATTCACAGCTTGCCAAATTAAACGAAACATTAAGTGTATTATCCCTAGCAATAGGCATGATTCCTGGCTAAAAAAAACGATTCTTTTTAGTACGTCAGTTAGATTTTTAAATTATATTGGATACGTGTTTTTTGTTTTATCAAATTAATAAAAAAAATAACATGTATGGGGGCTTGTGACGTCACACGAGTTTTCGTCTTTATTTTTTGTTTTAGGCGAAAAAAGAAAAAATATATTTTTATGTCCAATATTTTTTTGGAAATCTAACTGAAGGACATTTTTTTTTGTACCATATCTAACACACACCTTGATGGCCTGTCCTGTACACCACACGCTAATGGTTGTTGAACGGGGTCCGATAATAATATTAAATCATATTAAAATGGATAAACAAACACCGCAGTTTCGCAAGTTAGGAAGCCATAGTAAGGTTCACCAAAAAGATGACGCTCTGATTACCTAGTTTGAAACACACTTTTGTATGGGAACTTGTCACAGTGACAGCTGTTTTTTAGATAATCAGACTGTTATCTTTTCGGTGAATTCTCTCCGACCAGTATTTCATTTCAATAGTTTTGTGGCTGTCTTTCCCAACGGCACCTTGATTTTGAATATTACTAGCACAGACTGTGCTGATAACTTTCATACATGGGTTCCTATCTATGCGTCTACCAAACTCTTCTTCGTTATCGCTTCGCTATCTATGAGACGTAGACTTTACAACCGCAAAGCGGTTTTCACAGCAGCTGCGTTGCGGTGGACTATGTTTGGCGAAAAAATGGTCTGTGAAATATCAAATATTGGGTTTGTAAGGTTTTTGATGGGCTGTGTTTTGCCACGAATTCGTAAATTTATTTTTAGATGATGTTATTAAAAAGTTTTGAAGTTCTCAGTATTTATGTCACCGTAAAATTGTTAAACACGTTATATTGTAATCTCTCTAGCGATATTGTAACTCTCGAAGTATCGTCAAACGAACATACTGCTTACAATAAAACGCATATTTTTTCGTGCAATGCATTCGAAAGTAGTCAACTCACGCGGTGTGGAGGGAACGAGGAGTCTCCCTTGCCCAGTGGTACCACTCTCATTAAAAAAATAATGTACCATTCCTGAGAAATACCGATTATTATAACCTAACCTTAAAAAACACTTTATATTCCCCTAAAAAGCGTAGTGGACGGAGCCCGCTTCGCGGTGCCCCTATTTCCGAGTGCAGGGTTTGAAGGAACCTGAGTAACTTAAAGGGGGGCACCCCCCCGAGTCCCGATTATGGGGGACAGAGATACTTCCGTATGTTCAGTTGACAATATTTCGCGAGTTTACGATAGCGCTAGAGAGAAACACGTTATATTGTAATATAACGTGTGTGATAATTTTACGGTGACTTAATATAATATACAGGGTGGTGATGACAATACGACAATAAGTTAAACTACGCATACCTCAAGATGTTCCTAACAAACAAAAAAAAAATCGTATGAAAATATCAAGTAGTTGAGACAGGAAATTATTTTTCACCTTCAACATTTGCTACATGATGTATCTGATTTTAAGGAAGCACTAACAGGTTAACGACCCCTTGCCAACTCGCTATTTAAAAACTTTCGCTAAATTTGATTTGCTGCAAATTAGACCTTAAACCAGGCCAATAAGAGTCATAAAGAGTATCCTTAGAGTTAGATTTTGTCTGTTTTTTTATTTCGGTTTTGGGTTATTTTAAATGTGTAGAATTATTCCTATGAACTAGTATTACGCGTGTTTTCATTTATTGTCGTATTGTCTTCTCCACTCTGTATAGTGAAAGAAGGAAAGAAAGAAAGGAAAAAAAATATTACATGTCGCAAGGACATGACGTGCGTACAATAGGCATGAAGACAGTATAAAAAAATTACAAATCTATTTAGTCCGTCATTTAGATTATTGAAAAATAATGAATACGTATTTTTTCTTTTTGTAAATCAATGAATATAGACAAAGATAAATCGCATCAAAATTCGGGAGTGCATGGGGCTTGTTATGTCGGAACTAGCTAAAAACTATACCTAGGCGTAAATTATTGAGAATTTTAAAAGCGCCGTAACTTCGTCAATTTGATTTACGTCACAAAAGATAAAATACGGGTCAAATATTTTTTGATAATCTACCTATCTATAATATACCTAGTATCTATACTTACTAGGAAAGATAAACAATTAACATACAACGCCTATAAACAAACACAAACCTTAAGAATACGCGCATTTCTAAAAAGGCGAGTGTTTTTCTCTGTTCGCGATTTTTGTAACTAGTACCTACGTAACAAAATTTTTAACCGCTTTTGAAGAATTTTACTCTTATTATGATGCTCTATGTGTTCCTACGTGTTCCCCAGACTGAGGGATTCTGGAGAATTTCCGCAGGGAAATAAAAATGTAACGACCTATTTCTATACTGGTTACCCTGTACAAGTCTGGACGCCTTTCGAGATTTATACAAGTCAAGACGGAAAAATGGACCAAAAAAGTCACAGAATAGTACCCAAGAAATGGAAAAAGACGTACAGTAAGACAGATGAAAAGGTGGGAGGATGATATGCCAAAGGGCTGGCGAAGAACTGCTCTGGACAGGAATAATTGGAGGGAAATAGAGGAGGCTTTGTCGCAAGAAGCAGCTAGGTAATTTTATTTTATTTTTTATGTGTTCATTCCTACGTTCTCCCGAGACTGAGATACTCTTGAGAATTTCCGCAGGGAAATCAAAATGTAACGACCTATTTCTGTACTGGTTACCCTGCACAAGTATGGACGCCTTTCGAGATTTGAAGAGTGGAAATTCGTTTCGTTGCCTTTTAAATCTTCACCATCAGCCTTTAATGTTCCCACTGGGGAGCCTCCTCGCTATGAGAGGGAGAGAGAGGGAATGGGCTATAATCCACCACGCGGGCCCTGTGCGAATTAGTCGATATCTCATGTCTTCGAATTTTTGATTCTAGGTCATGCCGGTTTCCTCACGATGTTTTCCTTCACCGTTTTGTGTAAATTATCACAAAAATGTACCACAGATTACAGTTAATAAATAAATAAATTCATTTAAATCAGATATCACAAGATCCATATAAGTACAATCATAATTATCCACGTTCACAAAATTTAATTGAATCACAATTTTAGTAAAAATACAGAACTTACTTAGCTACGTTAGTACCTATTTAAGCTTAAATGTAGATTGCTCCAAAACTTATAAAACCGAATGTCCAAGACTCTACATCGCCAGAATGCTATAAGGGCTGGCGTGGATTCTGTAGCGCAAGGCGCCGCATCGCTTGCGCAAGATGGCATGGAAACCTGTGCATCCGCAAACTTCCCTGATGCGCTGCATGACCGGGGCAACCATAACAACACCCTAAACGCATTATCGTATTGGAAGCGTAAAGCATTGAACAAGCTTTGCGTTTAGTTACTCCAGGGATTGCAGGTGTACAGCGATCTACGGTAGGCTCGAAAAAGTGTAACTTTGACTTGAGCTGTACACCGATTGAATCTACTGGAGATTCGCTCTTATCGCCAATGCTCTACGCTCCCGTTCAATATCTGGATCATCGCGTAAATCATCTGTTATCAAGTGCCCAAGGTATATAAAAATTTCCACCCTTTTGAGAGGTGTACCATTAAGTGAAAACTGTGGGTACATACGATGAACACTTGGTACCAGACTTAAAACCATCAGCTCGCTCTTACTGGCCTTGTATTTCAGACAGTGATCTGCAGCTTACCGTAATGAAGAGCTTAGATAACCTTGAATACCACCCAATAGATGTTAAACAGATGTTAGAATTAAAATAAACAGTTGATGAGATGTTAACATATCGCCATCACTCACAAATATTGTAACAATTTGCGGGATTAATGAAGGATATGATGTGAAAACTGTAAGCTCAGTCAATGAGTTTGTTTGTTATGATTATGTTGTAGTTTATAATGTGTTATGTCTATAATTTTAATGGGAAATATGATGAAGGAAGCTTGCCTTCCTTTGGCCATGGATATGAACGTTTGATGGGTAAAAGTATACTACGGGCGGCCTGCTGTGTTGTATGGATCAGAATGTTGGGCCACAAAAGGGATGAATGAAAGGCAGCTGCAAGTCGCGGAGATGAGAATGCTAAGGGGGATGTGTGGTGTTACGCGATTGGATAAAGTAAGAAATGAGTATATTAGAGGAAGTCTGAAAGTGGTGCCGGTGACTGAAAATTTGTGTGGTAATCGGTTGTCATGTGACGCGGAGGAATGAGGAAAGTGTCGTGAAACATGTTTTGAGTATGAATGTGGATGGGTATTTGAGTAGAGGAAGACCAAAGAAACGATGGATGGACTGTGTTAAGAAGGATATGGTAAGAAAAGAAGTGTCAATTGTAGATCTTTAACAGTCGGTGCAGGTAGTCAGAAGCCCAAAAGTCTTACCAAAGGATATGGTATTATTCAGTGCTAACTGGGTTGTGGAGGTCAGATAGGCAGTCACTCTACATGAAGCGCTGGTGTTGAACTGCACCTGTTTAGACTGGAAGCTGACCCAAATATAGTTGGAAAAAGAGAAAGTAATGTTAAACAACAGTCCAACATTTGATATATGACCCCGATACTATTTACTTGACAACGAATTAATTGGCTTTCAAATTGTGTGTATATTCTTGAATGAAGTCTGAAGTAATATGTGTGATTGTGTGTTTGGAACACACAGCATCGATTTGAAGAAGCATCATAAAGGATACCTAAGGAATTGTATCTCTTACCTTTTCCCTTTCGTGTTACCTGTCTCTTTCACACATGCAGAAGGCGCGCATTTTCGAAACTGGTGTGCAATTGACACTTTTTTAATTGAATTATTGTGATTGTGAGGGGACCATATGGGTGACGTTTTTTTTCCCCCACGACTGTTTGGCAGTTTACCCAAATGTCATTTCTTTGTTATTGTTCGTCGTTTCGTTGAGCTCCTTGAGTTATAAGTCGAGCTACACGATAACTGACAAATGCTTGCACTGACTGGACAGGTCCACTCAAATCTGTGTGGTTCTTTCTTCAAAAGACCATCTCAGACACTAATCTGTCTGCATGATCCTCATGTGAATTGGGCAAGATTATGTCTGGATTTCAAAAGAGACTACTCGTATGACCTCTGAGTTTGTTTCGGCTGTTTCTTCTCAGAGTAGTCAGGTATGAACCACCGGCGCCATATAGTTTAAAAAAAAGACGTGTAAAAGTGTTCGTGAAAACCTTCTTACAAAATAAACATCATCATCATCTGCCTAGCCTTTACTCAACTATGTCGGGGTCGGCTTCCAGTCTAACCGGATGCAGCTGAACTATGGAGCGACTGCCATCTGACCTCCACAACCCAGTTTTTACTGAGAAATACGATACCACTTGCGAATACTGGTGTCAGACATTTTGGGCCACTGACTACCTGTAACGACTGTCAAAGATGAACAAATGACAGCCGGGACTACCAGCTTAACGTGCTTTCCGAGGCACAGAGGAAACTCGGTATGTAAGGGTGGTCACCCATCCACAGACCAGCCTAGGCAAGCATGGCTTAACCTGAAGATCGATATTATTTAGCCACGAGCTCCTCTAACAAAATAAACATAATTTATCACTTGCTTGACATACTCTACTTCAAACACCAAGAAGCACCTTGCTTCGGTGCTGTGTGTTCTCCATACACATAATAACTGTTTTGTTATAATGTATGAATGGAGTCCTTTTACACACTAAAAGGACTCTTAACGAAGCTGAAACGCACTTTGTTCTTCCCGTCATTGCGATTTTTTTTTTGTTCTAGCTTATCATACCTGGGAACCTTCTAGTTTCGGAGATGTCAAAGTACCAACATTTCCGTGACTTTTTTAAACACGTGTTTTTAATGTCAGATTTATTTTTATTTGCGACCCCCATACTTTTCAATCCCTCCAGCAGCACAATGTTTCGAATGCGTGACAAAGAGTTTACCGTAAAACGTGATTTTACACCCAAAAAAAAAATCGTTTCCCAGCAATACTTTTTGCGTAAAGTTACTTAGTACGATGTGAAGAATCTAATTACACCCTTAATGTATTTCAAAAACACAGAATCGATTTGAAGATCTATTTGATCTTAGAATGTCGATGGCAAGAAGTTTAAATACTTATGATTGCTCTAACTTCAAGTTGAAGAAGATAAAGCCACAAGTATCTATTCTGCATACTTCAACAAACTTGATAGTAAATATTCCAAACATTTACTACAAATAACACAAGTTCCTTGTTATCGTAGTTATATTAAACTTATACCTTAGACGAACCACTACTAATAGCTCTTGGAAACTTTTGAACTAGAATACATGTAATATTCTAGTTCAAAAGTTTCAAATCCAGCGGATAACTCACAAAGCCCTACTTATTTTTAGCTGCTCTCGACAAAGTTTGACCGGAGTTTAACTTCGAGCTGGGTAACCTCTGGCATAGAATAAATAAATGACAGTGTGTTTACAGGTTATGAAGCATTATATCGCATATTCTAGATTTGAACACAAATACAGGTGATTTTAAGACAATTTCAATGGTGGTCCCATGGAGAAATTGGATCAGTTTGATGGTCTGAATCAAATCCTGAAATATAACCACAGCATTCTGATACACGCTTTATATTCGGAAGAATACAGGAATACTCCAAATTATGCTGCGGACGATATATTTTCTAAACAACCAGGCTGCCAGGCTTCGAAGATGGTCCGTAAGTACATTATGATGATCAGATAGGTGATGGACTGGATCACAGAGTATATAATCTGCAGATTGGATCATCTATTTCACATGAGGTGAAATACAACAGACTAGCAGCTGCTCTATGACTGTTATTTCTTTTTAAAATAAGAACCCTGATTTAAAACTTAACTATCTGAGTCGTTGACAGGACTTCATAAAAAAGGAGCTGAACTTACAATTCCTTTATTGGCCTCCTTTAGGACTACCGAGGATGATGTCTTGGCTTCGATTTCCGGGGGGGGGACAAGGTTCTATTGGGTTTTGAATCAGGAATTTCTCAATAGCAGCCACAGAGCCTGGATTTGCGCCCGGTTGATCGCAATAGGCCGTTCTACATGGGACTTAAACATAACTGGCGAAGTGTAGTTTGTACTATGAAGCACAAACCCTGCCTAAATCTACGGGGATTTTAGGCGTTATATTACGATGTTATTGTTGGTACTTTCGGTGGCTAAATTTTCAGTACTACGGTCGCCTTTCAAAAGAGACCTTTCTCAAAGGTCAAACTCAAGCAATATATCTAATAGTAACAATAATGTCTAGAACTTAGTTCTATTATTATCTTGTCCTTGGAAAGTCCGAGGTTGCATACGACGTCGGGTCACCCGCAATCGATTTCTATTATTCAATAGCATCTACCAATTGCGTACTATCGACCAAACCTATTAATAATTCACAAAAGCGTCGTTTTAGTTATTTATGTCGCCATGATATTGTATTTAAATAGCTGGTCGCTTCAATGTTTTTGTAATATGACGTGGGTAAAATGACTTTGAAGAAATAATGATGTGTTTTCTGACATCATAATCTCGTCATTTTTAGGATACAAGAAATGAAAATTATGGTGTCAATATACTGATAGTTTGGTGTCATTAGCTGTGGTTAAGTTGTAATATTGATAGAGCATGATTTGTTTTGGAACGAAAATAAAATGAAAAGTCGTGTCAATAGGTCAACAGACCTAATTGTTTATGTAAGGGTTCATTTTTCAATAGATAACTTTTACTTGAGAAATAAATATTACGGACTGACAGCTTTTGAATGGCAAGTATGTCGTGCGTGTGTTCTCTTCAGATGAAATTATATTCAGTCGTGAGTAGAAATAAATATTGAATGTGCTAACAATATTTATTTCTACTTGTTACACTGTGTGGAGGAATAAGGAAACTGTAAAGAAAGAAAGAGAGAAAGAAAGAAAGAATAAGCATGTATTAGCCCGCACAGGACAAAACACATAAAACTTACTAATAAAACTTACACAGAAAAAACAAATACGTATTTAAAAATTAAAAGAAACGAAACTCGCCCTGTACGAGGCCAAAAGGCTCCTATCTCTGTTCTATCTGTGTTTTGAGTTTGAATGTGGACGGGTATATTAGTAGAAAAAGACCACAGAAACGAAGAATGGGCTGTAAGAATGATATGGCAAGAAATAAAGTGTCTGTTGAGATGACGAGTACTACAGAGGTATGGAATAAACACTTTCACACCCTAGGAATCACTGACAGTCCCCTGTGCAGAGCATGCATGGAGGCGGACGAAACGGTGGCGCAAGTGTTCCTTGAGTGCACAGGCGTTTCCAAGATTCGCGAGGAGACCCTAGGAATACCAAGATCCCTTGCGGATGCCCCGTGGAGACCGGGAAGTTTGATCTGCTGGAGGGAGGTGGGCTGGTTGGAGTAATCGGCCACCATGGCTTACGAACATTGGTCCACTGATAGACTGACAGACACTGATAGATAGAGATATGGAAGAAGAAAATATGCTGCGTCGACCTTAAATAAATTGGGATAAGGGCATCGAAATGGTGATGATCACTCTCTGTCTGATAGGCAGAGTTATTGATGACTACTAAACTAGCATCCACCAGCTATCCAGAGGAACTGTAGCTTTAATTAATCATGATACAATACTACAATAACCTATGTAAAAAATATCATATATTACCTTTACTCAACCGCCGCGAGATTTCTGACTGTGTGTGTTGGTTCAAAATTTTTAACAACACCATAAACTGTAGCGATATTTTGTCAAAATTTTTTTTCAACGTTCCCTTGAAGTCTAAACGTTACAATCCACCTTTATGTGTGCCATTTGCTTCAACTAATTATAGGCAGAATTCGTTCATTGTGCGTGCAAGCAGAAATTTAAACAAACTTTGTAAACAGTACGATATAGATCCATTCCAAACTAGTGTGTCGTCAGCCAGGAAGTGCTTGAGTCAAAGCTTCTTCATGTAGTTGCTTTTGTTATGCTGGTTGATAGGCAGTGTGAGCAACATTATAATTATGCTGTAGCATATACACAGAAATTTAGCGAGAATGTCCGTAGAATTTAGTTTTTTTTTTCTCTGTATTTTATAAGTGGAGACCTGTAATTGGCTTTCAGACTATTGTACTGTCCTTGATCTGGTTGTTTTAGCTGTAAGTCTCCCATGTTATTTAAATAAATAAATAAATAAATGATGTTCTTATGTCATTTTGGAGGAGGTCGTGGCTAAATAATAAAAGCCGCTCGGGTCAATCTTTAGGTTAAGCCATGCTTGCCTAGGTTGGTCTGTGGATGGGTGACCGCCCTTACATACCGAGTTTCCTCCGTGCCTCGGAAAGCACGTTAAGCAGTTGGTCCCGGCTGTCATTTGTCCATCTTTGGCAGTCGTTACAGGTAGTCAGTGGCTCGAAAAGTCTGACAACCAGTCTTACCAAGTGGTATAGTATTACCCAGTATTAACTGGGTTGTGGAGGTCAGATAGGCAGTCGCTCCATGTAAAATACTGGTATTCAGCTCTGCATCCTGTTAGATTAGAAGCCGACCTCAACATTGTTGGGAAAAGGCGAGGCAGATGATTATGATTCTCAAGTCATTTTCAGATCACGTAGAACTACCCCGAACAGTTCAGATAAAGGTAAGGAAGAATAGGCTATAACTTCATACTCCATTCAAAAAAAAAATGAAAGTGTTTGTTTGTAGCATTTGTAGTATCATAATAACAGCTTTTTAATGAATGCATATGAAAATATACATACTGTTTTTCATTTTCGTCAGACTATCAGTTTGGCCTGGCTAATCTCCGAAACCGCTGGACCTATTTTGACCGGACTTTTGCTGGCAGACATATGATGTTATATATGTCAGCGTCGCATTGTAAACCCAGTTAGATTTTAATCTATCTAGCGAGATTGTAAACTCTCGAAAGATTGTCAAACGAACATAATTGCTAACAATATAACGCAATATTTTTCGATTGTCGTCTATCGAAGTGAAACCGTAGAAAATAATGCGTTATATTGTATGTTCCAGTATGTTCATTTGACATAATTTCGAGAGTTCACAATCACGCTAGTTATATCGACTTAAATAAGGTTACTTTTATTTTAGGAAAATAATTATAATTCCGTGCAAAAAAATTAAAACCCTTGAAATTGGTGACAATATCCGATACAAAACGAAGGTAAATAGGTATGTTTTTTTAATAATAATTTCTCGCAAACGAAAGTCGCGTGCAACAGCCAGTGTAGAAATATAATAATGATGAATTATTACAGACTAATAGAACATTAAGAACAGTAAATAAATAAGAGAATTCTCCCAGTCGATTACCTACTACAGTCATTTGTAACTACTGCTCCTGTCTAATGTAATAAAGGGAACAAATGCGTGTAGATACGATAAATTAATGGTGCCCTAGTGTGTTACTTGTCTGGTAGTAGAATATCTTGCTTCGTACAGTCATTGCTGTAACATTGTGTAGGTAAATTAGTTCTGTTTTCACGTTGTGAGCCTAGGTGAGTAGGAAACGTCTCAATTAAAGAAGCATGTCGAATTTAGAACTTGTTATTAAAGATTTGACGACCTGAATAGCGCAGCGGTAGTGAGGCTGCCTTACGTTTTTAAGGTACTGGGTTCGAATCCTGGTAGGAGCAAATGTTTTTGTGATTTGTTTCCGAGTCATGGATGTTTATATGGTTAACTAGCTGACCCGCGCAACTTCGTCTGCGTCACATAAGAGAAAGAGAGGGTCACAGAGAGTGGGTCGTAAGCACCTATAATACAATTTTCAAAGAGCACATCACACACATCCTTCCGCATAATGGAAATGCGCGCCCGGTACATGATTATTATTTTGCTGCGGAGTTATTTAAAACGGTGTATCTCCTAAGATATGCATTGAAGTCAATTTACGTACCCCAGGGCAATTTTTTTCAAAATCAAAAACTTGTGATTAACAACGTATTTATTTGAATAACAATAAATTACCATGTTTACAAAAACAGCTTTAAAGGCTTCTATTGACAGCTTTACATCTTCATACTTAGACACTCGATGACAGTCATACTTCAGCTAGGTCTGCAGTTCTCATCAAGGTGCATTAAATGAGCCGCAACACGATATAGCTGCTGTAAACCGTTGCGGACCTCTTACAACTGCTTACCATTTAAAATTTCAAACTCTACGTCCCTACGCTATGACGCCGTGTCTTAAAGTGCACAACCTCTTCAAAGCTTAGAAACCTTCAAAATCGGTATTAATATTTTACGGTGACTTTCGAGACATTCCAATTTTAAAAAGCATTTGTAATTTTGCACCAAATTTTTATGTGAGTTCAACCTTTTTGGAATAAAATCGGATTGGGTTTTGAAACATGTATCAAAATAACTTGTAGTTTATATCAAAATTTCGAAGGAGTATTGATATCAAATTCGAAACAAATCACCGCCAAAATAACATTCTACCCCTTTTTAACCCCTAATATTGTTGATTGCAAACATTGAGCTATATATACTCTATGATTGCAAAGTTTGAAGTAGATTGGACCAAGGAATCACATTTTCCCATACAGTCTTTGCCCCATTTTAGGGGTATAATTTCAAAATTCTTTCTTATCGTATGCCTACGTTATACAGAAAATACACCCTCCAAGTTTCAGGTTTCTACCATCTGCAGTTTAGGCTGTGCGTTGATCCATCAGATAGTCCTTCAGGACAAAGCATTTTTTATTTGTTGATAGTAGGATTTGTACTCGTTTGTAATGTATTTGTAACTTTTCCGGCTTCATGTCTTATACAAAATAAAAAATAATGATTGGCATCAAAAAAATGTTTTGTGTAAAATAGCAATTTTCTGGCTATTTCCCCTACACTGCCCCGCTGAAAGTTATTTTTTTGCGATTTCTGACTTTTTGAGTACTCTAACCTGGGTTGGTTTGGAAGAAGTTCTTGATTAGTGTCGGAAAGATGATCGATTGGCATCAAAAAATAGTTTTACGTAAAATGGCAATTTTCTTGCTAACTGTACTTAATTTTTAATTAAATCTGTGAATGGGGATAAACATTTTGTGAAAAAATTACGGATTGTTACCTAAGACCATTATTGTGTAGCTGCAGCTCCCCTTACTGCCCCGTTTACCGTTTCCAACCTGTAGTACCAACTACTTATACCGAGGAAAGCCGATTTTCTTGAGTTCCGCTATTTTGGGCGTAATCACTTCAAAAATCAAAGATTAAAAAAATTGAGAAATTACATTTACCTGTATTAGATTTGAAGTATTTATAGCAACTTTTAAAGGTTTCCACTTCAATGGATTTTATTCTATAGGTGTATGAAGTTAATTAATTTTAAACACAAAACCCTCTTTTTTACGTCTCTGGATGATTAAAAAAAAAATGCTCAAACAGGTATTTCTTTATTTTTAATAATAAGTATTTACTTTGGGTTTCATGAATCTAGAACAATCAAATTTTTTTTTTCATACAAACTTTACCCCCCCTTTTCACCCCCTTTTCCCAACATTTTCCATAATTTCTATAGCCTAAGTGTTATTCTGAGTTTAGTTAAGTTTTCATTAAAATCCGTCCAGCAGTTTTTACGTGATGCGCGGTCAAACAAACGAACAAACAAACAACCAAACACGAATTTTAAAAATGTTTTTAATATGTTCAGTTACTTATTTTAAGTCACCCTGATCGGTTTTTTTTTTTAAATCTTCAATGTACAGATTAAAAAAAAAACTGTTTTTTTGGTCTCAACGATTTCATTATGTATATGTATATGTCACCGTAAAATTGTCAAATACGTTATATTGTAATATCTCTAGCGATATTGTAAAGTCTCGAATTATTGTCAAATGAATATACTGCTAACAACAAAACGCATTATTTTTCGTGAAATGCATGCGATGATAGTCAACTTACGCGGTGTGGAGGGAAGGAGGGGTCCCCCTTGCCCAGTGGCACAACTCTCATGAAAAGATAATGCACCGTTCCTGAGAAATACTGATTAATATAACATAACCTTAAAACACTTTATATTCCCCCTAAAAAGCATAGTCGACGGAGCCCCGCTTCGCGGGGCCCCTATTTCCGAGTGCAGGGTTTAAAGGAACCTAACTAACCTAACGGGGGGGTGCCCCAAGTCCCGATTATGGGGGCAGAGATACTTCCGTATGTTCAGTTGACAATAATTCGAGACATTGCAATATCGCGAGAAAAAACACGTTATATTGTAATATAACGTGTTTGACAATTTTACGGTGACATATAGATAAGTATTATTTACAAACAAGAAGTATAAATGTAGTATATCAACTGTCTGGTGACCACGACACAAGCCTGGCTTAGTGTGGCACTAGATGGCGTTGTGTGTAATGTCGTCCTAGTCAAAGTCGTGCCTAGTTTGAAACGATAATGGGTGACCTGAACCATTACAAAACTAAGTTTCGTCCGTGACTCTGATAGCAAGATATGCAGTTGATCCCAGCTGTTATTTGTAGATCTTTCGTTACAGGTAGGTAGTCAGTGGCCCGAAACTCTGACTACCAGTACCTACTACCGAAGGCTAACGTATTACCCAGTAGTTACTGGAAAGACAGATAGGCAGTCGCTTCACGTAAAATACTGGGTTTGGACTGGAAAATGACCCCAACATACATAATTGAGAAAAGACTGTTTGGAGAATGATGATTCACAAAAACGTGTAGCGAAAAGAAATACAATATAGGTACAGGGTGTAAACCACCTCATCACAAAGCCGTTAACCAAGCATTCTGTACATCAAACTTAGTAACTTTACGCAAAAAATATTGCTAGGATACAACTTTATTTTTAGGTTATGAATCATGTTTTGTGGTAGAACTCAATGTCACGCATTTGAAACATTGTGAAGGATTGAATAGTCCGGGGGTCGTGGATGTGTCAAAAGTTAAATCTTACAAAAAAAAACTTGTCAAAAAGATGTAATTTTGACCCCCATATCGCCGTAACTAGAAGGTTCCCAGGTATGGTGAAGAACAAAAAGAAATGATCGCAATGATGGGAAGAACAAGTGCCTTTTGGCTTTGTGAAGAGGTGTTTTACACCCTTTATAGCTCTTTTCCTTAAAAAGTCAATTAGCTTGGCTTGCTAGTCAGTTTTGCGCTCCAGTCTACTAGTTACTGCGACCAATCAATAAATTAAAGAGCAGTTTAACCCTAAAATGCGGTGACACCTAAAATATGTATAAATGACCAGTGGCCTGTTTGCCCATCGATTCGTCCGTTTCCGCTACCGTGCATGAGGCGGTTAAATATTTAGTTTACATACCACATGACGGTAATCATCATGTTTTCGGTAAACATGTCTATTGTGCAATGTTTATAGGTATAATAGCTGAGTTGATTACATAGTAGTACGATCGAACAAGCTACTTTTGGTTTACATTTTATTATATAGCTGACCCACGCAACTTCTTCTGCGTCACATAAGAGAGAAGAACGAAAGGAAAAAATATCCCCGTTTTTGCAACATTTTTCATTCCTGCTCCGCTCTTAATGGTCGAAACGTGATGTTTTATAACCTATAGCCTTCCTCGATAAATGGACTATCCAACACAATAATATATCATAATTTTTCAATTTGAACCAGTAGTTCCTGAGATTAGCGCGTTCAACCAAACAAACGAACTCTTGTTTTATAATATTAGTATAGATTTGTGGGTTTAACAGTTAATCAATTAGCCTGTTCGACCGTAAAGTATCAAGGTACAGTTATGATGACAAATCTCAAAGACGCAACTGGTGTCTATGTAAATCTATGAATAATAATAATAATAATAATATTTATTTATTTGTTAACATAGGTAAAGACATATAGATGTTATTTTTAACGAAACAGTGCGCTATGTTATGCCTGAAGGCGTACAAATTTGGTGTGCGATTCTATACATGAGATAGTGACATTATATATTATAAAATTTCAAAAAAAAAAAAGAAATCTGCAAACTATTAAAATAGAAAAATATAATTAAAAAAGAAGTCATAGAAATTAAAAAATCAAAACGATTAGAATGTCAAAATTATTAGAATGTCAAAACTATTATAATGTCAAAACTATTATAATGTCAAAATAATTAAAATGTCAAAGTGATTACAATGTCAAAATAATTAAAATGTAAAAATCATTGAAATGTTCGAAAATGTGAATATAATTAAAATATAAGTATTGTTTGGCAGTTACAATACATTCCAAATAATTGACTTAGTACTAATTTGGTATCAAAATTTACATAAGTTTGTCAATTGTAAAATAAATAGTCTATAACAATCATTGTAGCATAACAAAAAATTATAGAAAATTATTATTTATTAAAATATCAATGTCAAAAAAGAAATAATAATGACTAAAGTACAGTTATACATTTTTATCATTCAAGAAATCATTAACAGAATAGTAGCATTTTTCTAATAGTAATGTGGTCAATTTAATTTTAAATATGCGTATGGGGTGATCTTTTAGGCTATGCGGAATTTTATTATACAGGGTGTCTCATTCAAATCGGTCAGTATGGGAAAGTCTGAAACTATAAGACATACGAAGATCTGTTCTGAGGAACCATGTCATCGATTTTAATAACAAGAAAAACTGCATTCATACATATTAAAAAACATCTGTACTCCGTTCGGGAATCGAACCCGGTTATTTTGAAAAAAAAACCTACTCTATTTCTATTTGGATATCGATTGTGTAGGTGTTAAGCAGTAAATGTCTGTATGAAACAAGATGTCTAAAATGAATAAAATGCATTGTTTCCACATCCTTTAATTTATTTTAGTAGGTGCTCGAAGTGACCACCGTCTTTTTCAATACAACATTCAACACGATATTAGATAATATTATCGCAGATAACAAAACTTCCGGAATGGTTTAATGCAATGCTAATGACATATGTATGTAAAGCGGTGTATGTATCTAGTTACAACATCAGCAAAGAGGTACAAACAACCATAGAGTCAATTTTAAACACCAGAACTTGTTTAATATTGTAAACGTGGTCAGTTCAAGCACCTACTAAAATAAATTAAAGTATGTGGAAACAATGCATTTTATTCATTTTAGACATCATGTTTCACACAGACATTTACTGCTTAAGACCTACACGATCGATATCTGAATAGAAATAGAGTAGGTTTTTTTTTCAAAATAACCGGGTTCGATTCCCGAACGGAGTACAGATGTTTTTTAAAATGTATGAATGCAGTTTTTCTTGTTATTAAAATCGATGACATGGTTCCTCAGAACAGATCTTCGTATGTCTTATAGTTTCAGACTTTCCCATACTGACCGATTTGAATGAGACACCCTGTATATGATAGGACCCATTGACATTATACTTTTTCTTAATAGTGCTGTTTTGTATTGTCCTGTATGTAATAACTTATTAAATTGCTGTCTTATAGGACCTGAGCGTAATCTAATGCTAGCCAGAGTTGGAAACAAATTTAAATTAGATCTAACAAAAATGGACACTTCCAATATGTAAATAGACGGGAGGGTTAGTATTTTCAGAGACCTAAACACAGGCTCACAGCTTTCAGTAGATTTTAAATTTGTCATAGATCTTATGCATCGTTTTTGGGCCTTGAATATCTCTTCCCTTTCGCTACAGTTGCCCCAGAAAATCACTCCGAATCTCAATACTGATGCAACCAGACCATGGTAAGCTGTTACAAGAGTAGCAATGCTTACTTTATGTGATAAGTTGTGCAGCACATAAGCTAATTTGCTTATTTTTTTACATAAATCCTCAGAATGAGGTTTCCAAGTAAGATTGCTGTCAATTAAGATGCCCAGAAATCTTGCTACATTTGTTGAGTCAACTTTTTGCCCATTGTAGCTGACAGAAATATTAGCGGGACTAATCCGTTGGAAAAAATGCATTATTTTAGTTTTTTGCAAATTTATAATCAAGTTGTTTATGCTAAGCCAATTAATAATACTCTTTAATGTGTCATTAATCTCACTTTCATATTTGTTTAAGTCCGAACATTTTACAATCACAGTACTATCGTCAGCAAACAGCACCATAGGATGATGCGTTTGACGTGGCAAATCATTTATATATAAGAGAAACAAGGGTGGCCCGAGAACGCTACCTTGTGGTACGCCGTGTTTAACTTCTCTACAATCTGAAGTGTATTTAAATTCACGTTTATTTTTAAGGCATACTCTCGTGGTTTCTGTGTACTGTAACCGGCCACGTAGGTAAGATTTTATAAGATCAAAGATATTTCCTCTGATACCATAGGTATAAAGTTTCTCTAAAAGTACATTATGGTTTACATAGTCGAATGCTTTAGTCATATCAGTCAATATTGCACATACTGGAATTTTATTGTCTACATTTGTCATAATATTAGTTAAGAGTTTATAAATTGCCATATTAATATTCTTATTTTTTCTAAATCCCATTTGTTCCTCGCTTAATATATTATATTTAGTCAAAAATTTATCCATTGCTAAGTAAATAATTTTTTCAAATACCTTAGAGAAAATTGGGATTAAGGCCACTGGTCTGTAATTGGACATGTCTTCTCTATTATTTTTTTTATATAGAGGTTTTATTACTGCAGTTTTTAGGCTATTAGGGAATATGCCAGATTCAATACTACTATTTACAATGTGATTTAGAGGCCCAGCAATAGTGTCACTAACAAATTTAACTACGCTAGTTGTAATCTCATCGTAACCACAACTTTTTGTATTTTTGAGCGATTTAATTGCTCTTATAATGTCATTTGGGACTGTTGGTGACATAAACATTGAATTTGAGTTACTTTCTATGTCAATAATTCTGTCAGGTGTGTCATTAGTTACAATTTGTACTTGGTCAATAAAAAAGTCATTAAATGATGTTGCTATTTTCCTAGGATCCTTTATTGTCACATTTTGATTGTCAATTTTTAAAATAGGTTCTTTAATGTGGTTATTATTATTGATGATTTGCCACGCTGCCTTGGATTTATTGTGAGCCTTATTAATAATGTTACTGTTCTGTGCCTTTTGAGTAAGATTAATGATTTTTTTTAGTCTTCGCGAGTATGTTTTAAACGTTTTTTTATTTTCGCTTGACGGATTTAATCTATATTTCCATAGCAAGTTTCTTTGTTTCTTACTACAGAGTTTAATGCCTTTCGATAGCCATTTATTTTTTTTTTCCGTTCGAATTTTAACCCATTTAATCGGAAAACACTGATTGTAGAGTAGATGAAATATTTCCAAAAAAATGTCATAAGACTCATTGGGGTTACTTTCGTTATAAACGTCTGAGAAGGATAAACACTTTAAATGATTTTTAAATTTGATCAGATTTTCTTTTGAGAAGTCTCGTTTCTGAGTCCGCCAATACCTTAATTTGCAAATCCTACTGACTTGAATTTTGAGTATTTGAGCCGAGTGATCAGATATTGCAAAATCCATTACTTCTGCAGTGCATTTTAGATTTGAGTTTGTAGCAAAATTATCTAAACATGTAAGGCTCCTTGGCCGTGTTGGTTGGTTTATTTTTAAAATAAAATTGTAATTTAGGAGCAAACATTCAAAGTCCACGGTGCATCTATTACGTTTTAAAATATCTATGTTGAAGTCTCCGCATAATACTACCTTTACATTTGATTTATTGCACAATTTTTTTAATAGAGTTTCCAGAGTGTCATAAAATAGACTAATGTTAGACATATTAGGGGGTCTATAAATACATACTACTATTAATTTGTGTTTAATCAATTCTATAGCACAGCATTCAATAACGCCTGTAATAGAACAACTCTTCACATCGTTTAGTTCTTTGTATTCGTGGTAGGTTTTAAGTAAAATACAAGACCCTCCTCGTTTATGCTCACTTCTTGAGTAACATGTCGCTAGCTTAAAGTTTGGCACGTTTATTAAAATTTCTTGACCATTAATGACGAAATGTTCCGTTAAACATATTATTTCAATATTTATTTGTTTTTGTAATAGATTTTGGATGTGTAATGTCAACAGGTCTGTTTTGTTAAGGAGGCCAGCTATGTTTTGGTGCAAAATGTACATGTGATTATCAAAGAAAAAATTCAGAGTCATGATTAGCTTTATCATTTACAGCTAAGTTCGATGTATTGTCTCTTACACCATGGTCTTCTATATGGCGATGGTTATCGTTGCTAACTTTAGAGTAATCTTGATCGTAGTCAAATAGTGGTGCCGATTCTCTTGTACACCGAACTAACTTAAACTAAAACTAAAATTTCTTAATTTTAGTTAGTTGGTTGCCGTAAGTTATTCTGAAAACAAAATTCTCTAATTTTAGTTTTAGATTTGACACAATTAAAATCGAGTTTGACAATCGCCAAATTGAATAGACCATAGATTAAGATTTGTCGGAGATTAAAATAAAAACTGAATGAAAGTGAATTGCAAAAAAAAACCCTTGTGAAATCAAACAATTATTTAAAATTGTTTATCAATAATCATTAATGAAATACAGGGAGTATTATAACGGCGTAAAACATTATTGTTGTTAAATATTTATTTTTCAGTTTTTATTATCTGTGACCATAATAATCCTGCTAGGGTTGGAAATCGGAAATGACTTAAAATCTTGGCGAAACTTTTCGGTTTTCATTATGATATTTTATTATAATCAACAAAACTGCCGTATTTAAAAATCTATGAGGTAGCATGATTTGTCCTGTTATTTATTTCAGTCTAGTTTGTTTTTTAAAGCTAGTTAATAAATAAAAAATTGATCTTAAAAAATTATGTTCGGTTTTTTTGTTGAAAATAACCGGTATTTTCGTCGGCGTTGGGAAGGAAAGCCGTATCTTTGTTTTGTTTGTCATGTCAGATGTCACATGTCAATAATATTATTTATTTGGTGGTCGGTTTACATAATTAATTAACAAATAAATCCTCTTTGATGTTCGATTTGTTTAACACTAATCTCTGTATTCACGAGTAGTAGTAAAGTAACGTATACTTGTGTACACTATACTAGTATATACTCTAAAAGGAAAAACAAGAAGAAAATCAAGCTGATCCCAAAGTATTGGTTTTAAGGCCTATGTCAGTAGCGAGCTAAACAAATTGGCCAGCAGCAGGACTGTTCAGCAGTGGCAACAATGTAAGTTGTTTCAGTGAGATGAAATGTTATACTGGATTGGATTAGTATATGCTTAATTTTCATGTATTCTAAACTTATTTAATTTCAACAGATTTGAAGTGTGTGGGTGACAAAAGTGAAAACAAAGGCAAGAAAGGCGAGGGATTCCACCAGGGCTACTAGTGGAGGACCAGCAGGGGCAGATCTCAATGACATTCAACGCATGTTATCCAGAAACATTTATTAAATATGCGGTTTCAATTTTGTGATTCATAATCGCTACTCTTTTTTGTTTAGGTTTAAGGAGAAAATACATATTTTAACATTAAAGAAATAAAATGTTTCATTTAATTAAAAGAATTGACAAGTGATTGCTGAATTTTCCACGCTTCAGCAAGGAAATCGGTGCAGGTATCCTCCGCAATAGCGCTATGCTCGGTGACATTGATATCTTCTTCATCTGCAAAGATACACTTAATTAGATTTCTTATTTTGCAAACGAATAAAACAGAATTATATACATCAAATCAAGCACTTACAATCAAATGTTTCCAATTGTACAGGGTGCAACATGCCAGAATAATTTTTGTAGCATTTTCTGGTTCTGTTCACTAGGCACCCATTACACATTTCCACCACATTTCTTGCCCTTGAGTGGCACTCAATATTTGGCACCACGATGGGAATCATGAGCCATGACTGTAGTGGGTATCCGTTCCTAAAATAAATAAAACTTTATATGTACTTAGTTAATAGATATACCCAATAGGTATAAAGTTTACTAGTGACCTATGGAGAAGCCACTGAGATCTTTCCTCACATACTATTTACTAACTCATTTCTTTAATAAGTAATGACTAGGTGTAATGTATCACGTAATAAAAGTCACTATGACAAAAAACGAAATCCAAGAACTGTAATTCTTACTGAATTACAGTTCCTGGATTTTGTTTTTATGTATGTATGCAGTAATTAACTTGTTTTAGCAAGTGAATTACTGCATACATATAATATATAGGACACAAAACCGTTCTAGCCTTTAGGTGATTGGTGATAAATTCTTCATCCAAACGAGGATTCAGCTTATCCACCAAATAAAGTGCCCCCGATCTAGGTGTCTTTTTATTGAATTTCTTCTCTGCCATTTGGAATGGGTTGGATTGGTCTTATTATCTTTCCAATTGAATCCTCTCTTGATAGTTTCTAAAACATAGTTATTTCTTATTAGACACATTTATTACACAAAACCTGGAAGTGGCTTTGATTATGAGAAGTGTAGCATGTGCATTAGATGTTTAGTACGCAAATCCCGGTCAGTGGGTCGTCTTAGGGGCGGATTTCCCTTGTAAGTTTTCATGAATGCATTTCGTATTGTATCATAATAAAATAACACTAAATTTACCTTTCTGCCGAATCGACAACGGCTGCAATCACATAAGCTTCCATTCTGAACTCAAACACATCCAAACTTTCAAGAAAAACGAGAGAAATCTGCTTTGTAAATTTTAGTTCATGACAACTAATTTTATTCCACACCTTTTTAGTCTCGATTAAAAATAGTCTGATTTAGTTTGACAATCAAAGTTTTAGGTGAAAAACGTCAATTTCAGAATAGCGAAATTGCCATTTTCACTAAATTGAATAACTTAGTGCTGTCAAACTATAATTGATTTAAGTTATGTCATTTTAATCAATTTCAGAATAGGAAACGTCGTTTGACAGGAATAAACTAAATTTTAGTGATTTTTAGTCTAGTTTAGAGAAATTTGTGACAAGAGAATCGGCACCAATATCTTGGATTTGATCTGGTCAAAAATGTCTCTCCAACCGTGTTTATTAATTTTTCCTGTATTGTAGGAAAACATGTCAAGAGTCAAGGTGTAATTACTGTCAAAAAAGTACGCATACTGGTGGTTTTTGATGTCCAAACTTAGAAGATTGTTGAAAAGCTCGACTTTATAATTGTGAATTAGAGCCCCTCTTATATAAGTCGGAGCACATATAACAATATTTGTGTGTTTAATTGTTTCCAGTGAGCTTTTAAATTTTACAAGGATATCTAGATACTCGTTATTTCTTAAATCGTTTTCTCCAATGAAGATCAGGCAATAGTCTTGCATTGTAAAATGTTTTATGTTGTTCTTGACGATGCTTAATAATTCTTCTGTGTCAGCGTTATTAAGAAGATAATGACAGTAGTCAAATTCATTACAGAAGATTTCTTCGATTAACGGCAGTGTTCCTTTCGTACATCTACTACTCATTATCGCGAGTTTATTTATATGTTTTCGTTGTGATACGCCTACTGGTTTTATTTGTGCAATATTACCTAACTGGGAAAATGATGTCGAGTTGTTGCTTTGCATTACTGTGTTATAACTTATTTCCGAAGTCTGAGTTTCTTTGTCGTGAGTTTCAACCATTATGTCCTTGCAATAGTTGGTCGAAGTCATGTTGGAGTCATTATTTTAAATAATTGGCCTAATATTGTAAAGCATTGATTTTTGTTTGCTCAATGAAGATGGTGTATTGCTTTTTCTGCTAGGCGTCAAGCAAGTCTTTTTACATGCTTGGTCAGTTTTTAGGGCTCTTTCTAAATCGGATTTTAGACGGAAGTTTTCACTATTGAGATAATCAATTTCCTGATGAGCACTCATAAGTTCTATCTTGAGAGCATTTATTTGTTCGTTCAAGTAGTTAACATCGTCGCCGTTATTATAATCCTGCAGGCTGTCGGGTACGCTCATCATTGTGGTGTCTAGTATTGTCTTTTCGTCGTCATTTATTAAAAGAGATAAGTTAGTCAATGACCCAGTGTTCTGCTTACGAAGAGTGATATTATCTGTATCCATGTTTATTTACGCTGACACTTATGTTACTTAGCAACCTCTGCCGTCACGCTCTTGATGTTTATTAGCTGATTTACAAAGCAATTTATTTCACAAAAAGTGTTCCACCGTTTACCCCGGGTTCGAACTTGAGCCTCGAGGTTAGCGACTGCTACAGTGTAGCCTATTATTTGGCTCAGCCACAACGTATTTGACGTACTTGATTGAAATTAGGCAGCATAAGTTAAATATTTCAACATTTGAATTTGGTTAATCGGTTGGTATGATTCATGTGTTAGATTTTTTTTCCACATTACGTAGGTACTCCTTTGTTTGAGACACTAATATGAACACCTTTTTATGTTGAGTTTATGTTGATTAAGTTCACTTTTAATACAGTTTTGGGTGTTTGTTTATCTTCATATGTCTTATAATTTCAATAATTGTTATTGTTAATTTGATTTGTCACTTTTATTACGATTAGTCACAGATTCTATTTAAACAGTTTTAACAGTTATTATTTCACTCACCGTTGAATTAGTCACTTTGCTAACGTTTGCACTGGTATATTAGACTTAGATAAATATATTTTATGGATTTTTAACACAACTATATGATTTTAAATATTTTTAAAGCGAATGTAAACACGGAGCTTATTTATTTAGGTGTCAAGCGGAACAGCGCCATCTACCGATTGAAAACACTTCCTTAGTTGGGGACATGTGGTCTGCCGTCTCCTTCCTAGCGTGCTGATGGCAATCGAAATTGTGTCGGCCCAGAGCTGACCCAATAGTTTGGCGCTTACGGTAACGTCTATCAGTTCCTGTAGTGAACAAACAACAGGACATGCAAGAAAACTATATTAAGTGCCCTAAAGTTTGAGGAACACCACCACTCTTACAATCCAGGGCAGAGTCATTAATGA
This sequence comes from Xestia c-nigrum, assembly GCA_916618015.1. Taxonomy (NCBI): domain Eukaryota; kingdom Metazoa; phylum Arthropoda; class Insecta; order Lepidoptera; family Noctuidae; genus Xestia; species Xestia c-nigrum. The sequence goes on from OU745246.1 coordinate 24,008,904, forward strand.
ATATCCTCCGGAGCAGGTTTTCCTTGCTGCGACCAGCCAGGGTCTGGAGTCTATTTAAAGACTTCCAGCCCGCTTAGCATGACCACCGGAGGAACGAGAGAGACTCGACAAATCTTTTGTTCATCTGTCATTGAATCGACAAAATGACAGATGAACAAAAGGTTTGTCGACTCTGTCGTGTCTACGGTGGTCATACTAAGCAGGCAGGTCAGCCATACATGGAGATTTTCAGTAAGTGGAACGAATGCTTTGCTGTCACTGGCTGTAACTAACAGCTACGACACGTTTTTACAGTTGCCTTACGCAAAACTGATAATAAAAGCTGCTGTGAATGTGAAATTGCTACGTCGCGTTTGGAAGGACGATAGCAGCATTCTCATAAGAAGTAAATAAAATTGTCAACCACTATCCGGTGGCGACAACAGCCCCCTTCAATGGTAATACGTTACTTGACTGTATTTCAGGAGTCCTAAGCGGCCAGTCTTGTCTGGCTAATTTTTTCACAATATAGAGCTACTTTTTGTCTTTCTTTCTTTGTGTTTGTGTTTGTATTAATGCGTTCTATGTTTACCTTATTAATATTGTATGCACGTCATGACTTTGCGACGAATAAATATTTTTTCTTTCTTGTTTCTTTCTTTCTTTCTTTATAATGAAGACCGAATTGAGGAATACATCGGCTCCTACTTTCTCTAAAATTACATATACAGGTTTAAAGCTTTCAACGGGGCAGTAAGGGGATTAACTACCTTAACCATTACAGCTGGTGTTGCAAAAAAAAAAGAAAGAATAAATGAATACAGTAAAAACAATTCTGTAGACTCACTTTCGCTGTTTTTTTATAATAATTTATATGCGGCTACCTTTGTGCGATCCCCGGTCCATTCTGCTTGAAATAAAAACCTGCGTATTAGTAATTCATGAAATCAGGAGTACTATTCTCGTACGTTGGGATTTGTTGGTGTTTCGTGATGGATTTGTGAAGCTGCCATCTGGCTTAATCCAACCTCGGGGTAAACCTTGAAAATGGAAGAACCGGAAAGAGTTGGTGAAATATAGGAACCTAAAGCAGGATTACAATATCTGCTCCGAGTCCAAAAGGTGAAGCATCTGTAGCGAAAACCAAGGGTTTCTAGAGAGGAAGAGTAACACCAAACACCCTTCAGAACTTAACAACTCTTTGCTTCACCTTCATTCATTCTCTTATATAAGGTGAAGCAAACAGGCCACATATATAACACCTCCGTCCCCTCATTGTAATCCTGCTTTAGGTTCCTATATTTCACCAACTCTTTCCGGTTCTTCTCCAAGGAAACTACCAACCTGAACCGTGTACCTTTTCGGAAATTTTATAAGTGCCCAACTGGCCCTATGTAATGTGCCCCGGTCAGTATCTTTACTTATTTTTCAGTTTTTTATTTTGTTTATTAGGAAAACTAATAATAGGTACATCACTTTTGAAGAAAAAATTCAAGAGCTAAGAGTCTTCTTACAGGACACGATTTGAATGGCACCATTTGTTGAAGAGTTAAACATACAATCATAGGTACAAATGGATTATCTGAATACTATCTTGTTTTGATGGAGACTGTTTAAAAACCTGTAATAAAAAGGGTTGAAATAAAACAAATATTACGTTCGTTACCGTTATTATTGGATAATTCAAAATGCGTTTCGGCACTAAAAGGTACCATTTACATGTCTTTATCTAAACATACATTTAGATTCGTAAATATTCGTTTAAGTTGCATTTAAATAAAATTATACCCGTTTTGGAAATATTAAAATAAAATATAACAGCTCATTTACATGCACAAAACAAAAGTAAAAAGTCACAAAATAAAAATATATTATGCTAAAATAAATTAATTTGCAGTTTTTGTACAGTAGGTATTATTAATGACTCTGACCATATTGTCTTTAAACAAAAAAAAATGAAAAACTATGAAATGTATCTATTAAAGAAAGAAGTAATTCGTATTGTCAAAATTTCATAGCACTACGCATGTAAATACGAAATTGTTTTTATTTAAACATATTTACTTAGCAATTTATCAGCAACAAAAGCATGCTGGTGAAATACAGATAAAAAATTGGGATATATTTTCACACAGTCACTCAAATAAAAATTACAGTTTGATAAAATCCTGAATTCCGAGAATCGAGTTAAAAGCTTTTTCAAGTTAAAAAAAGGCGTTGTAACACAAAAAAGTGAGGATTCTTATAATCTTATATTTTCTTTGTTTTCAACAAAAGCACATTTTTTAATTTAAAAAAATTGGTTGCCTGTAAAGTCGGTATACGGGCGAAAGTTTTACGTGGCAACGACTTTGAGTGGTAAAATAATTTTAATGTGAATATTCATTCGTATAGTAGGAATAAGGATGAAATGAACCGGTGTGTATGCCTATCTCTCTCATTCTCTCTCTCTCGCTCTTAGGCGGGCTAACTGTGCTCGAGTGGAAGGGACGCGTGCCTTTCACTTTTTATGTCTGTCTCTCTCGCTCTTAGGCGGGCTAACCATGCCCGAGTGGAAGGGACGCGTGCCTCTCACTCGCTCTCATTGTGAGCGCATAACGTGAGCGGAGCGTAACGCAGTTTCTTGAAGTGTCACCCGGCAAACCAATTAATAAGACGTTGTCACGTCAAAAAATTATGACTTCGGAAAGTTGGTTTTAGAGAGCAACGGAGAATTATATACAGGCTGCTCACAAAAGTTTGACAGTAGACGCGTTCTGTTTGCAAATATCAATCTGTCAAAGTCAGTCTATACCAAGATTGCTCAACTTTTTCAAGGTGGACCATAATTTTTAGTCCACCGGTGGGCCATCTATGTAGTAAAGTGATAGGACGCTATAATTGAATTGTATAAATTTACTCTACACAATTTTATTTTAGAGTACCTACCATATTTTAAGAAATAGTTAAACCGGTGCTGACGAAATGCAGAAACAACTACGGACCTAGATACTGACAGAGTAATCTCATGGAGGATTCCGTGTCCGGAACCGAGTCTTCAATATCGTATTCCACACCGGTTTAACCAATTACTTACACTTCACCCAACTTAACTGTGCCGGTAGGAAACCACAGCACTAAAATAAATGTACTAAGTTTGACATATCGATGCGGTTTTGCTCGACATGCAGCGCTATCTTGAACTGCACTCTTAAAGTGGTCATACTATACTGGGCAGTGAGCACTCTGTTATAACCACGGCTGAAGAAAAGCGTGACATCGTTATCTTTATCATTACCTACGTTGATAAGTTTAACACCGATCTTAAAAAAGTGTTTCCTTTAGAATCACAATTAATACAATAATTTACTTTTGCACATCGAGTTATTTTCTACTTGTACTATTCTTAATCGGATAAGGCTAATCTTTTAAATTAATTGAGTATTCCGTTTTCGAGATAATTATATTATTTAGTTCTGTACACTTGATGTAACAGGGAACTTCCGGGTCCTCACAAATGTGTTTTATTCATTCGCCTTATTATATTTGTAGCTCAAGCTAGAAATAACTCGAGTGGCACCTTAATAATAAGCACTTTGGAATCTAATTATCTATACTTTACATAGCCATTACAACTAATCTCTACATACACTTAGAAAATCTACATAATTACAAACGTTTTCACTAAGAATCTAGACTTTTTGAATTTTTCAGAGATCTAGTTTGTGGTACAGTTTTATTCTTTTTGCTCTTACTATCTAAACTGAAGGTGTCACTGGTGCTTGAAGGGGGTGTGCTGAAGACTGAGTTTTTGGAGCTAGGCACACTATTCCCCGGGGAAACCCCGCTGTCCGTACTGACGGACGCGGGGCTCGGACTGTCACTCACGTTATTACACACCGACAGCTCTTGACCCGGGAGGGACACGATCTGACCTATCGGCTTCTGCCTGACTAGATTTATGCTTTGGCACACGTTACTCTTCACTTCACCATCACCCGGTTCCTTCTTGTGGTATCTCGTCAGGGTTCCGGCGGACCCCGCCGAGTTCGGCCGGTACATCGGCATGAACTGCGACTGCGGGTAGTACTGCATCTCTGCTGGTGCTTGGCCTTGAACCCACGGGCCCATGGTGGACACTACAGGAGGCATATGCGTCCACATTGGCATTTGGACCATGTGGGTACCATCTGCCATGGGGCTGAAGCCAGGGGTGACCGGCATAGGCCTCACCACTCCAACAGGAGTGGGTGCGCTGTGCGGTCTCATCGCAGGATGAGTCGCATACTGGCCAACAAACTCTTGTCCCTCATACATTGTGTTTGGAGGGGGATGCTGCGAGTAATCGGGAACGTTCGGGAACACAGTGTGTGGACTTCTCTGTAGATATGTAAACATTTGCTGCTGAGCTTGTTTCATGGCGACGTACTGCTGCAGGTGCATGGCAGTCTGCTGCCGCTGCTGAACGATGTCCTGGGCCATCGTAGTCGAGGTATTGCCATGTATGTAGTAGATATGTGGCTGAGTGTTCACTTGAGTGACTGGCGACTGCCTCTGTGTGTTATTTTTGGCGTTGTCTACTACGTTGTTCTGAGGATCCTGGTATTCTTCCGGGGGTGCGATGTACTTGGGTGGTGAGGGCGGCGTCACTTGCTGTGACATTGGATAACTTATGATCTGGGCTATGTACGGCTGCTGAGACTTAGCTGAGTGTGCTGGACTGTGTGTTTGGAATGTAGGATTAAATGTTATCTGCGACATATCTTGACCTGGCCCTTGGCCTTCTGGGTTATTGTGGTTACCTCTGTATTCATTTTCGTTTTTCCTAGGCTTTTGATTGTAAGGTGCTACTTTGGGATTGTTTTTCCAGTTAGATCCGGCACTCTGTGGCCTTTTGACGGGAGATTTCGTGGGATCATGCCAGTTGTCTCCGTTGATTTGCCTTAGATCGGGTGGATGGTGCGATTGGGCGCTGTGGGATCTTCTAGGTGGTGGTGACATGCCGTCGGGAATATGCTGCTGTCTGTAGCACCGTCTGCCTGATCCTGGGCTATTTTGTCGCTCTGGGGGAGGTGGTATCGGCCTCGGCACCCGTCTTCGGGCCGGAGTGGGTGGACTTGGCTGCAATGGTGAGGAATGTGTAGATATTGAAGTAGACCGCCATTGGTCAATCAGTATTTTTCGCCGCTCGTGCTCTATTCTAATTTCTGTTTCACTTGAGGAATCGTAGTCTCTGCCCTGTAGAAAAAAATGCTTTCAATTATCATGATTTACTTTACCGAATACGTACTAATAGTGATGTATTCTTAGGAAGCATAAGTTACCTTTTCAATTTTCTCGTCCAGCATTTTAAAGAAATCTTGCTGGCTGGCTGACACCTCACTGTAACAAGGGTTTGATTTACTCTCAAAAACTCAAAGAATACTCTCTTCTTTGATAAATTCTCTAAAACTTAAAGGTGTGTTGTCAAAGCGCTGAATAATATTAATTTGTTTGTATTTTTATTGTAAATTAGTAAATACTTCTGTGTTTAAGGGTCACAGCAGGTTGCGTTCTGTAGTTTCTGCTGGATGGCCATCACTCTTAGTTTAGAATTCTGTAACAAATCCCTTGGGAAGATTTGATTTGTAAAATTTGAATGGGCTTGTTCTGCATTAGAATTTATGATTTCTTACAGAACTCTAAACTACTGGGCTTGTTTCTTTCTTTTTAGTTTTTATTTAAGTCAATTTTATCACGTATTTTTTAAAATTAGTTTTTACGCATTCGAGTTTTTGTTTTTCTTTAAGAAAAAAATTCTGGTTTCATTACTTCTTGCCAGCGTTTTATACGATGTACTTACACGATAGGCTGGTGGTTGGTGAGCGGCAGGATGTGTTTGACCTGCTGCTGTTCATTCTCGTGATCCTCGGCGGGCAGCGCACCTCCTGCTGGCCCCTCCTCCTCGTCCGCTTCCTTATCTGCAGCGCCTGCGCAAAGAGAATACAATTTTTTTATTATATTGTTAGAATTTGCGTTATGAGGATCTTATCAATATAATACTTAATGGCGATATAATCGGTCAAGAGGATGATTTTGCTTTCCGTCTGAGGACCTAGGCTAGAGGCTTTAAAACTGTTTTCTGTCTTACGAGTATTAACAAAATCGGTAAGCTTAAAACTCTTAAAAGTGTATAGATAACTTAAATCAACATGGCTGCTTCATCATCATCTTCTTGCTTTTTCAGACCCTCTCAGTCGTCACGGCATCTTCTACTCCTTCCTCTTTCATATTGTTCCACACACACTCCATCCATCTTTTCTTTGGTTTTTTCTACCTCTCCATCCATCAATTTTAAAATCCTACACTGTTTTAATAATTTGTGTTTCACCCCTTTGCCCTCTAATTTGTGAAAAGTAATTCAAACAAAACTTTAACTGAAATTACTTGGGTATCTCCAATGTTAACCACATTCTACTAGAAGAAAATATATTGATACTTCTTACACAATATTTAAATTTTGCACGATTGTCCGAACTCGCCAACCAATTTTCATCTATTGCTCTGCTAAGCTTATCAGTCTTACAAGTTGGCTAAACCTCAATATTTTTGATTGTCTTGAAGAAATTAATAAAAAGAAATTAAGGAAAAACTAGCTTTTGCCCGCGGCTTCGCTCGCGTAGAATTTGGTATGCCACATTAAGTTACGTGACATTTTTTTTTAAATACTGATATTTTTTTAATGTACCTTCACATCGTACATCCCAGATGTCTAACTTCAAAATTAGTTTCCATACAATCTTTGAACTCCTATACCTAATATTTAGAGGGTATCTCTTGAGGGTGGAATTATATGAATTCCTTTCTAAGTGCTCATTATTTTAAGCTATGATAGAACTCTGCAAATTTCAAAATGCTAAGTCCAGTGGTTTCTTCATCAATCTTTACCTGTATGGTGTGTTTATAAAAAGTAGGCTTGAGATTATCCTATCCAGCACAAACGGATTACTAAACACTGACAACTAAACAGGTCGGACCAATGTTACTTGCATTTAATCACTACATAGTATAAAACAAAGAAGCTTTCTTTTTCCCTATGAATGCTTAAATTTTTTAAAACTACGCAACGAATTTTGCTGCGGTTTTTAGGGTTCCGTACCCAAAGGGTAAAACGGGACCCTATTACTAAGCCTCCGTCGTCTGTCTGTCTGTCTCCAGGCTGTATCTCATAAACCGTGATAGCTAGAAAGCTGAAATTTTCACAAATGATGTATTTCTGTTGCCGCTATAACAACAAATACGAATAAGAATTAGGTACATATTAAGGGGGGCTCCCATACAATAAACGTGTTATTTTCGCCGTTTTTTATAGACAATGGTACGGAACCCTTCGTGCGCGAGTCCGACTCGCACTAGGCCGGTTTTTTTTAATTGGAATAGGTGAACATCTGTGTTAATTTATCTGTGTTTTTACTGCAATATACTCCTGTATACTATGTTATTTGATTTTTTTTGTTCAGCGTAAATAAGAAGATTTTGGGATTTAGAAACACGTGAGCAAGCTACGTAAAGCTGCCCATGGGAAAAACAGGGCGTGCCTAAATGTATCCCCGCTACTTTCAAAGAGTGCCCTTGCGATTTATTGATGGTCATAGAAAATGCAACTTTAAGTGGAAACTGTAAACGTTTGAAATTAAAGGGTAAGTTATTGGGTATTATTGGGATGCGTGGAATAAGTCCACAAACCGACGCCCCTCCCCCGCGACTGCGACGCCGCATCGCGCTCCGCCCGTGCTGCGTCCGCCGCCGCGCCGCGGCGTTAGGCGCTCCGTTCAAGTCAATCATATCGTGATAACTTTTAAACTACATTAAATACTTAATGCGATAAATGTATTCATTTTGATAAGAGTTTGATAATTATTTACTAAATGTGCATTGTAAAACAGTACCCAATTTAATTAGATTTATGGTTCACAATTTTGGTTGTACTGGCTTGCACATAAAAGGTAGATATATGCTGTCGCGGACTTTTATTTAGATCTACTTAAGACAAACAATCCTGCGGTACATCATCTTTATGTAACTCCATTGGTTTAGGCAGCGCACGCCAAGATAGCTCTCAGATGGAAGATTTTTTTCCGACTTAATTGACACGTATCGTTATATTATGACCAAAACTACATAAAATCATTATAAATTGTAGCCTATGTGTTATTCTGATGAATAACCTATATTACTGTAAAGTTTCATCTAAATCCGTTCCGTAGTTTTTTCATGAAAGAGTAACAAACATACATCCATCCTCACAAACTTTCGCATTTATAATATTAATTAATTAATAATTAATAGTAGGAGTAGGATAGTAGGATATAATTTGCTGGTATACGTCTATAATAATATAGACGTATACCAACAAATTAAATTTTTCAGCAAATTATATTTTTCCTATCAGATAAACTAAATGGTTTTTTACTTTTTTTAAGGACACAAAAAACTAGGTACGAGTAGACAATTTCCGCTTAAGATTGTCCATTTTCAGATCTTGTGCAGTAAAATAGTTTCTCCTCAACGAAAAAGAAACTTGAAACTACAATATTAAAACAAATAGAGGCCAAAACAAGGAGTAATAAACCAAGCAAAGATAAGTAATCTTTACCAGTAAAAGCTCCAGAAACATTCAACAAACAAACTGCCAACAAACAATCAGATGTGGCTATAAGTATATGAAACATCTGTTACGAAGATGTTATGTTCAAAACTTTGGAGGACAAGGCTTGCTCATGTCATCACAAGAATTATTACTCAGACCTCGAAAACAGCGGTTGTGGAATGAATAAGAAAGTGGAAAACAAATGCAGAAGTAACTTTTGGAGCATATGATTCTTGGATGGGTGTGTGTGTAGTGACTTCAAGTGACGTACTGTACGATCTTAGTCAGGAATCTTCTTAGTCAGGAATAATTTAAGAGAGAAGCACTATTATAAGAGAATGGTTCGGGAAGCGATTGAGATCAAGATTCAAGAAGTACCCTAATTTTAATCGCGAAGACGGCTTCAAACTCTCTTCAGCTTGGTATCCAGTGATCACTAAGTATACTCGTCAAGTGAAATCGCCTCAATATATGGACACTGTTAGTGTAGTGTGCTGTCCTAGTGTGAACCGACCCTAATTAACATTTATGAAGATGAGTGAGGGTAGTTGAATAAACGCCTTCACTTTGCTGTCGCGGTACCTCCAATAATTCAGTCTCCCTGCGACCACGGCTGGTGCGATCCGGTCGAAACGTCGGGATTAAATTAAAGGTAAATTCGCGATAAATACCCGTCTTCAAATGTTTTATAATGTAGTCAGGAATATTAAAAAAAAAACAATATTTAAAACTTCAAATGGATCATGGACGGATAGCTGTAGAACCAATGACCGTTCGGATAGACGTGTTCTTGAGGTATCTCTCTTTAGCTATCTTTTAGGTCCCTGTTTGTGGTTTTCTGAAGACCCAAACAAACTCACAGCAAAAACAAGGTTTGTATGGATAGCTTTAAAAGAATGAAAGATAATGACAAATTACTGACTCGCCTTTCGCTCTTTCCAGTAGAAAATAAATCTCTATAACTTCTTCTAAACTCGAAACACAAAGTATCCTATTAAACCCAATTCTTCAACAGAACCAGTATTTCATTCATTGATCAAGACGTACCCGGATGTCTTTTATTCGTCGTAAGATAGGTTACCGCCATAATAAACACGTACTACCCACTTTAATGGCGTCGGAATCGTTTTGAGCAACGTTTTATGTGCCGGCGCAGGTGTGAACTTATTTGTTCATAACCTCTTTTGTAATGGCCGTTGTAGGTTAAAAGGGGGTTCGCTGAATAGATGATGTTGCGCAGTTAGTACTGTGTTAAGTTATTGCGTCTTATTTTATGATTCAATGAAATTGTAAGGGTCCACGTGAAACGTTTTATGAGAATATTTAAAAGGTATTCAAATTCAAGGGTCTTTGGACGAAACACGGTGTTTTAAAACCGACAAATAAATATAGACTAAGGTAGGTTGTAATGAAGGGTCTTCTTTGAGCGATTCGACATTAAACAGTCATTAATTGCGTGTTAACTGCAATACATTATTCATAAAATGCCAAAATTGTTGCCAGGACAATTTCATCAATGTCGAAGGGTAAATCCCCTGGCCATGACGGGCTGAGCATCGAACATCTGCAATATAGTGGCCCACACCTGGCCCGTGTTCTGGCAATGCTGTACAGCTTCTGTGTGAGCCACAGTTACCTGCCAAGTGATATGATGCGTACTGTAGTGGTGCCCATTGTTAAAAACAAGACTGGCGACCTCGCTGACATCAGTAACTATCGGCCCATATCGTTAGCTACTGTAATAGCAAAGGTGTTTGACAGCATGCTCAATGTACACTTAAACAGTAATATAAAGATTCACGATAATCAGTTCGGTTTCCGACCTGGTTTATCGACAGAAAGTGCAGTGCTGTGCCTTAAGCATGCTGTCAATTACTACACACAGCGTGATACTCCGGTTTACGCCTGCTTTCTCGACCTATCAAAGGCTTTTGACCTGGTTACTTATGATTTGCTCTGGAAGAAGCTAGAAGATGAGAAACTACCAATAGGTCTCATCAACATCCTTAAGTTCTGGTACAGTAACCAGTCAAACTCTGTACGATGGGCTGGAGGCTTTTCTCGTCCATATGAGTTGGAATGCGGGGTAAGGCAGGGAGGGTTGTGCTCACCAACGCTTTTCAACTTATATGTAAACGAATTGATTGGTGAGCTCAGTAGCACCAGAGTTGGGTGTCACATTGACAGGATCTGCGTCAATAACATTAGTTATGCAGACGACATGGTGCTGCTGAGCGCATCAATCTGTGGCCTTAGAAGGCTGGTCAATATCTGTGAGGATTATGCTCAAAGACACGGGTTGATGTATAATTGTAAGAAGTCAGAGGTCATGGTATTCGAAGCAGGTCGTAGAAACGTGCAAAATATGCCACTAGTGCGGCTAAATGGAACGCCGCTAAAACGTGTTTCCATTTTCAAATATCTCGGTCATATATTAACACCTGCTCTCGATGATGACTCTGATATTGAGCGTGAGCGGAGGGCGTTGTCGGTAAGATCGAATATGTTGGCTCGCAGGTTTGCACGTTGTTCTTTAAAAGTAAAAATTACTCTATTTAGAGCTTATTGCACTACCTTCTACACGTGCAGCTTGTGGGCCAGATATACGCAGCGATCGTACAGCGCCCTCCGTGTTCAATATAACAACGCATTTCGGGTGCTGGTGGGGCTGCCCCGTTTCTGTAGCGCATCAGGGATGTTCGCCGATGCACATGTAAATTGTTTTTATCTACCCAAATATCATAAACCCTCTCTAATGCGTTCAAAAACCATAGGCAATGACAGCATTACCAACCTGCAGAAATGAACGGTACTGTAATGAACTCATAACGCAACTGTAAACAGTTGCGTTATGAGTTTTAAATTTGGAACAGGTGTCAAATTCAAGTGAGTGTGCTATTCTAGTACCACCTACATTAAATCAGATATCGATAAAAAAAAAAATAAAAAAAAACCCAATTCAGTATGATTCTAATTATAAATCGCACGACATTTTCGATCTCGAGTGACACATGAATGGTGACTTTGTTCGTTTGCCTATGATTAAAAAAAAAAAGACAGATATCCGAAACGCCGCCATTTCGACCTGTCATTTGTTCGTTAGCTTTTTATTTCCAGTAACCCATTCTTTATTTCTGTCGAAAATGAGTGATAGTGACTCAGAAATTGACATGAATACTCCGCCAGATATCGTAAATGCAGCGACGAATGCAACTAATAACCTGTTGGCACAAAAATCAAGGGCCAAGTAACAATGCAGGTCATTTCCCTATGGTTCCTGAACCCATCATAGAGCCCTTATGATATTTGGGTAGATAAAGTAGTGTATGCAATTATACATAATTAGGCATTACAACACTCGTGTGATGCTATTAAGAAACTCGCCTTCGGCTCGTTTCTTAAACCCACACTCGTGTTGTAATGCCCTTCATTATGCACAGTTGCATAAACTACTATTACACAACTATGCGCAAAAGGTGTGCATCACTGGTGTGGAGGGTGCGGGGTAGCTCCAACAGTATTCTAAATATGATTGCAAGCCGGCTGGATTGCACATACGTGAATCGCTGCGGTGCTATTTCTTACGGAATGACACCGGGGTGAGTCACGGTGCGGAATGATCTAGTCGTATCAGCTTTTAATGTTTTTGTGTTTGTTACAATAATGTCACTGTTTTACTAACATAGTTTTAAGTTATACTAACAAAATTGAATGAGTCTAAGCTACTTGAATAAATAAATAATAATTATTATTATTATAACAGCTATACTCACTTATGTACATGGACAAAGTGACATTCAATCAGCGGTAATAATGATTGAAGAGTCAAAAATGTATTGGCTTGACATAACCTACCGAAAACTTGTTCTGGAAATATAAAGCGCTCATGCAAGCGATTACCACGTGTAAGCACTCTATTTTACTTTCAGAACTCCTTGAGCATATTGATACAAAAACAGCTACGTTGAAGATAAACCCATTTGCGAGTCCACGACATTTACGTTTAATTTCGTTGAAGTGTTTAAACGTGAGATATATTTAATTGCTTTAACATACAGGGTGAATTTTAATAAATGCGACAAAATGAAATTGGAGCTTCAGTTACAGTAAGTATTAATTATAAACTGTTTTTTCTACAGTCTAAATCGTTAAAAAATATTACGCGATTATCGTTTTCAAAAGGTCCATTGATGTTATTATCTTTATTTAAGTACGAATTATCGGTATTCCAGTAATATGCAAAATTAATAAGAAAAATTAAGGCAAAATTAGGTAAATGACCGCTATATTGAGCATTGCGAATAGTCGGACGACATTTTTTGATACTTTTATTATTTTAACGGTTCTTGTAACACTGATCAATTATGTTTTAATTTTATATTTGATGTTTTATACATTTTCTAGACAACACGTATTAATGTATATTTAAATTTGTCGCATCTATTCAATTTCACTCTGTATACTCTTCCATTTTACCAATCTAACAATCCAATGCAACATAAAACCTCACTTTGTCAATCCCGCCAATGATTACTCGACTTCAATCTGACCCTGTTCCACTGTCCATCCGACTTCCATTCCGACTTCCACCCCATTGTGTTATCCCACAAAAGGCCCCATGGTTCCGGCTCGCCATATGACGGGCACATTTCCTATTCACGGTACAGATGTGGGACAAATAGACGCCTATGAATTATGGAGTGCATTGAAAAGTTGCGTCGGACATGGATGTTATGGCCGGTTCATTGTTTGTACTTGTAATATTGTTTTGGCTGTTTGTATTTTTAATAAGCATGAATATTAGGTGGGCCCATGGTTAGGTTTAGTTACAAAGTTTATTTAAAGTTTCTCATGTTCATTAGGATGCAGCATGTCAATGACAATATAAATTGAGTCGAGTCGAAACTTGTCGAATTTAGCGCCCTTATTAGCGTCCAGCAGTAGCTGCAACAAGCAAACAATGTTTACTTGTTGCAGTAACAAAATACATCCAAAGGCCATGTGGCTTTTGGATTAGTTATGTTAAATTAAAATATATAAAAGGACACATAGGGCGAGTTGGCACCTAATGAAGTGCCCCATTGTATAAAGAACAACTTCTACTCAAGTGCGGAGTTATCTATAAACCTCTACTTGTATAAATGCAAAAGAGATGTGACAGCATAGGGAAATACCACATCAGAAAATCTAAGAAGCGTTAACTTTAACTTGTTAGAACAATCTTTACTTCCATTTTTTAAACCAAAAATCACAAGTTTTCAAAGTAATATTATGTTCAACGACTTGTTACGAAACATTCAAGGACAGCTCACTAAAGATTACAAAGTCCTTTAACAAAATGTCCTTTGAAGCGATCTCCTTTATCGTTATTGACTTTATAGGCAGTTCCATTTGATAAATCTATACCATTTTCAACTCTGTAGCGAGAAATTTAATGTTAAATCTCGTTCGCTTTAGATCAAATCTGCCGATAAGCAAAAGCTTTCGATTTCAAGTCGTATTTTAGTTTCTGAAATATTTTACGTAATTTCATAACGTTACTCAGAGAACTCTATAAATAAACGACGATAAACAAAGTTATTTTTAGTTGTTTTAATAACTTTAAGGGCGGATAGTACTCATGAAAATGAACAAAACATGACGGTGTAGAGTGAATTGAAAAGGGTAAAATAATTTTAACGATTCATTAGGTTAGTATAAAGGGTGTAAAAAAGCTCTTCACGAAACCGAAAGGCACTTGTTCTCCCCATCATTTTTTTGTTTACACCATACCTGGGAACCTTCTAGTTAAGGAGATATGGAGAGGTCAAAGTTACAACTTTTTGACAAGTTCTTTCAAAATACAAGTTTTTTTTGGAAGATTTTAACTTTGAACACCTCCACGACCCCGTACTATTCAATTCATTCATCAGCACGTTGTTTTAAGTGCGTTACATTTAACCAAAGTTACTTAGTTTGATGTACAGAACGCTTGGTTAACGGCTTTGTGATGAGGTGGTTTACACCCTGTATTTTAAAAAATTGTAAACAGGTATCCATTTTATTTCTTTACATTCATTTATCCTATCCTCAATCAAAAATAGATTTGATTTACGTTGACTTTCAATGGAATATATCTCATGGGGAAAAGCTTTGCAAAAAATCTTCCGACATCAAATAGTTTGAGGCCCCCATAGAAAGTTGAAACAATATATAATTTTCCTCAAGCAAATATGTTATTTTATATATTTTTATTGACGGTTGTGCCCAAAGGAATATGAATCTGAACTTTCATAACTTTATAGTAAACAGGTTATTGTTTCTTCTTTTCAATAAATTGGTTTAGTAACTTGTTCAAGGCAATACAATAGTAACAGAAAGTGTGTCATTTTCTTAAATTTTTTGTTAGTAGTTAGGCCTGTCTCACAAACGATACTAAGGCCTTTTATTTTGTGCTGGCTGGTTGTAAGTATATCATAAATCAAATCAAATCAAATCATTTATTTTTGTAGAAAACACTGTTACAATGGTGTTAAAAAGATTTACATTTTTCAAGTGATTCTACCGTAAGGATATAGAGAGAATAAAACAAAGGAGTAGTAAATTAATTTAATAGTAAATAAAAAATAAATAAAAAGAAACAAAAAAAAGATGTTAAATTAATTCAATGTCATGCAGATTAGTTATTATTTGAATGTCATTTATGTCTGGAATTTTTACAATATTTTAAGATACCTCCATAATAATATTGTTATTGCTTGACGTCATTGTGAGGTTTTAAGTTTAGGAAAATTATCGGTTAAGAATTCATTTAAATTATAGTAGCATTTACCAACTAAAAGGCTCTTCAGGCTTTTCTTAAATAAGGTAGTATTCATTGCCCTGATTTCTTTAGGTAATTTATTGAAAACAACCGGAGCCATGTGAAATACACGTTTGTCCATTAAAGCGGTATGTGTTCGGCGAACAAAGAGGCGAAATTCGTCACGTTGTTGCCTATTACTCACTTCTGAGGCTAGTGTAAATAACATTTTATTAGTCTTGACAAATACTGAGACTTCATAAATAAATAGGCTTGGGAGAGTTAAAATTTTGTACTCATGTAAAAACGGTTTACAGGTTTCGATCATTTGAAGCCCAAACATAGCCCTTATGCACCGTTTTTGTGCTTTAAAAATGATGTTAATATCCGTCGAATTCCCCCAAAATATCACACCACACCATATCTTCCTTTTTCTTTTATTCTAGAAAATTGACATATTTGGGCAGCCCTTTTGAATAAATGAAAAATCATTTATCATCACGTCAAAGTTTACAAGACTTAGTTCTCCAAAACGGCCGCCCTTCGTCACTTCTTTGTGTCTGTAGTTGGGAATTAAGTGGCCCAACAATGTCCCTAACAAGTCTCCTCACGTCTTCTTTCACTGGCTCGAAAGCAGCGGTGGGAGGGTGTGCTTTGGTTCCAACAACCCGTAAGTACCCCACATCACTACTACCACTCTGTCTTCGGCTTATAAGCTACACCAGAACATTCTATCACTTACCTAAACTATCACTCGTATAAATTAATGAATTCATTTATTGCTCGCGGTTTCATTCCTGTTATGAGGAGTTCATGGCTAAATAGCCCAACCCTTACAAACCGAGTTTCCTCCGTGTGCAGGGCAGCACGTTAAGCTGTTGGTCCCGGCTGTCATTTGTCTATCTTTGACAGTCGTTACAGGAAGTCAGTGGCTCAGAAAGTCTGACGACCAGTCTTACCAAGTGGTATCATATTTCTCAGTAATATCTGGGTTGTGGAGGTTAGATAGGCAGTCGCTCCATGTAAAATACAGGTTTTCAGCTGCATCCGGTTAGACTGGAAGCCGACCTCAAATAGTTGGGAAAAGGCTAGGTCCTGTTATGTACGAAAATAAACCTACGGTAACGTTTCAAATGTAGGTTACTACACTTGGGAATAATATAGCTTCCCGTTAGTGAAAGAATTTTCGAAATCGGATCAGTAGTTCTGAAGATTACCCCCTACATACAGACTTACAAACCACTTTTACCTCTTTTTTATAATGTTAGTACAGATTAAAAAGACAACAAATTAAACAGTTCATCCATTACACAATTTGAATTTCACGGTGCTTACCATCGTGTTTATCGGGTGATGGAATCAATTTGTTTTAATGGCCATGTCCATTAAAGCATGCAGAGCAATTTTTAATAGACTGCGGTCAATATTAATTAATTGATGTATGATGGCTTTACGGTAGCGTTAACTAAATGACGTAGAGGGTTTGTAAGCCTTCTACATATTTATATATGTCATCGTAAAATTGTTATATTGTAATCTCTCTAGCGAGATACAAAAGACTCCACAAAACTTGGTTGTCGTGACTAAGTGTCGAGTTCCAATAGTGCGCGTAGCAAAAGACAAAGAAAGAGGGTAGACAAATTTGTCTGCTCGTAACAATTTAATTTCCATCCACCCGCATACTCCAGTCAACCCGCGATCATGGCGCTTGCAACAGCGTTGAAATATCGGGAGCTCAACACAATAAATAATCACAGAAGATATCCCGTAAGTGACAATATAAGTTTAGTTTTAAACCGTGAAAGCCTAAAACAGTCTCTATCGAGATTGTAAACTCTCGAAATATTGTCAACTGAACATACGGAAGTATCTCTGCCCCCATAATGTCCAGCGAATATTTTTTTTATTGGCCTGAAAATTGATAAAAACGTAATAAATATTGGACTTCGCAGGCCACCCTGACGCTTTCACCTTAAGCCCCATTCCCAAGTAATGGAAAGCGAGCCTTTTGCCGTCAACCGGGCACTAATCCAGATTCCGTGGCTGCTACTTGGAATTTCCTGATGAAAAACTCGATAACACTCGACCTGGAAATCGAATCCAGATCCTCATGGTCACTCCAACAAAGAGGCCGTCAATTAAGTAAGTGATAGTTACTAGTAAGTTAGTCTCTCTTTCATCATCATTATCATTTCAGCCGAAAGATGTCCACTGCTGGACATAGGCCTCCCCAAGTGTCGCCACATTGACCGGTCCCGTGCGATTCGCATCCAACGGATTCCCGCAACCTTCATCAGGTCATCGGTCCACCTAGTGGGAGGTCTTCCAACGCAACGTCATTTGGTTCGCGGTCACCACTCCAGAACTTTTCGCCCCATCGGCCATCCGTTCTGCGGGCAAAGTGCCCTGCCCACTGCCACTTAAGTTTGGCAATTCCTCGGGCTACATCGGTGACCTTGGGGCTCTTTGCTTCAAGGTAAATATCAAAATTAACGTATTTGCAAAAGAATCACTTGAAGCAATCATCAACCCGAAAAAACGAAGGTATAAACATGTCAAATGAGCAAATCTGCCTTCCGCCCTCGGCCTATTAGTATTCTACAAGAGTATTTCTCATATAAATCTTCATTATTGAGCATACAAACGTATTTACAAATATTTTTTTGTAATCCAGTCCTAAAAGTCGGAATAAAAAGGAGATAAAATTAAATCAGTAAGCGGAACATGTTCGGAGTATATTCACCTAATTTTCATAATCTTGTGGACGAGTCTTGAAATCCTAACGTAACCAGGCGTTAGTCTGACAATCAGTCTTACCAAGGAGCATAGTATTACCCAGTACTAACTGGCTTGTGGAGGTCAGATAGATAGGCGCTTTATGTAAAAAAGCGGAATTCAGCTGCATCCGGTTAGACTGGAAGCTGACCACAACATAGTTGGGAAAAGGCTAGGCATGACTGATTTTGAGTTAATTTTGAGGACTGTTTTCTACTTATAAAAACGTAGCCTCTCCTACAAATCCAATCTCAAATAAACTTTAAAAGCTTATCGGTATTTCTGGAAACCCTACAGTACCCAATATCCAAACAAGGGAGCAATACATTTCAGAATATTTCAATGAAAATTGCTATTTTGTTTTAAAATAAAGCAAAAGTTTCGGCAATAGAGCTCGTTTCATTGAAACGACCAATAAATTCACTCTGTTTGTTAATTAAAGCCAAACATTTCGCCGTTTTTGGTATTTTGATATACTCGTTTGTAAATTTTTTTTAACTCGCGAATTAATTATATTTTCTTTGTCGAAAACTGGAATCAGTAGGAACAGTGTGGAAGGTTGACGGTATTTTAAGGTTTATGAAATCGGTTATAAATATCATCTCCATATACTCCATGTATTATTATATTGGTACTCATTAAAAACAAATGTTGTTCATTATATTTTGTATATTTTCTGGAGCCCTGTTTTTTGCCTAAAAAAATGCCTAACGTTTATGTACCGTCCGGGGAGACGGTTTAGTTATTTGGGGCTTGTACCTGCTAAAAACACCACCATAAGCCTACTTTCGCCTTTGACGTGACATGACGTTCGCGACCCATCCAGCTCAACAGGGCACCAAATTTTTTATAGCGATGTCCGGGCTCACCTAAGACATCACCACAACTCATGAGGGCCGTGCAAATCGACGACGATAAACTCAATGGTCTATCGCCCGCTGGCACCTCCTAGGGCGGCATCAGGTCGATTTGTCGCCTCTTCCACCGCCCTGTTCTCCTGATACTTTTTGGAGCCCCGAAACAGCCCGAAAGCGACGCGGCAAACCTCGTAGAGAATGGCGGGACGAGCTGGACAAAAACAAGCCCAGTGGTACACATTAACCCTAAATCAAAACAACTGGAAGTCCTGGGGAGAGGCCTTTACCAGGGATGACGTAGGCTAACTGGGTATATTTTATTCAGTAGTCAGGATCAAGGTCAGCATAGTAGGTATTCAAATTTCATAAACTTTTCTCGAAAAGGATTTATAACAGGAAATCTGTAGTCAATGATATTATAAGTAAAATTATAATATCCCATTGTCTGTAGTCATCTGGCCTCACCAGACCAATGTGGTATCACTCAATATCGAAAGATTAAACCCATCAATTGTTGTAGTGTTGAGACGGCGATGATTACAAATCGGCCCAGATCTGATGTATCTCGACAGGATGCTTATTTTCACCCAAGAACTGCAGGGTTATAAATACCCCAATAGTTAAACAGAATGCCTAACAATGAAGTCTAGACAATAAACCCATTGTGTTTGTGGCGCTAACGACCCGAGCGCCATGTGTTTAGTGTTGCTTAATCTCTTCCTGTCTGCTGTACTCCTAGTACTTTATATGCTAGTATAGATATTAACGTTTCACAATAATTGCTTGTTTCCATAGACTTGGCAAGATCAAAGATGACAGGTAAGATTATTATTGTAAGTGGTGTTTCTCCTTCCATGAGGTCATCAAAATATGAAGCTAGCAATGCTTTGTTTCGTGTGAATCTTTGTTGAGATTGACGTCATCAATAGGTAAGACCTGCTTTGCCTGACATGTTGGGACTTGAGATAACAGCTATAGCACTCATGCCTATTGAGTTCGGGCTATAATGCAGGAGTTCACCTTACGTGGAATAGTGTTTAAGAATAACATACAAACTGTCAGTGCCTTGTCTATAGTCAAGTTTAGTGAGAAAGTCTAGGCATTATAAATTAAAAGTTTTACGTGTAAGAAGTCGAAGTGGTAATTAAAACGATTAATAATCTTTACAGAAATTAATACAGGTCTCATGATAATTCCAGTAATAATGTTACAACGTATCTTGCTTTTAATAAAGTGAGCTTCGATTCTTTTCGCCGCCGCTTTACGACTTGGCAAAACAAACGAAACCTTCGGACATAAATTCAACCGTACGTCCACAGAGACACATGACATTTAACTTTAACTTATAATAGAAAATACTCTTATAATACAAACAGCACAAAGACCTAATACGAACAAAATATTTAACAATACTTGAGCAGTTGACATTATTATTTAACAATAGATGAATGGCTGCATTCCTTGTGTAGAATGTAGGTGGCAAATAATCGCACAAGGATGTTGCAAAGATTCCTTTACCACACAATAATATTGTATCCCGGAAAACCTTCAAAGCAAAATGAACCTTATTTCCCGCAATTTCTTAGAGAAATGGGTCAGTGGAAAGCGTAGGTGTTATACAGTAAATGGAACTTTGTGTTACTGTGTGGGAACATGTCGGTTCCGTCCGTTTTCATTTGTTGAATGCAGTTTGTTCCGTACGTAATCAAGAATGCTGCAAAATGGAGTTACATAAAGTCTTTTACACTGAAGAAAAGTCAAGCTCTTTTGTAATAAAGGAAACTGATTCCTAGGTATAGGAGTCTCGGTATCAAATTAGAAAGGTTCCAATTTGTTTTTAGGTCCTTTCACAGTTTCGTTAGGTACTTCTTTTTTTAATCTTTGCCCCACTCTAGGAAACTAACACTGCATAACTCTCATGTTATGTGGGTGCATTTACAAACAGCTAGAATAGATCCAGAACAGCCTGCAGGCCACAAAATTTTTTTTCGTGCGGGCATCAAACCTGTGACACACAATGCAGGAGTACATCATTCCACCACTGCGCCATGCCATCAAGTTCTCTGATTGTGTACATCACCGTCAAATTCATGATGATTCATGATTCATTTGTTACAATAATAAAATAAAACTAACGATCTACTTTCTATGTTTCTTTTTCCGTTTTTCATTTTGCAGGTCTGCTGGGAAGAAAATTGTTTTGAAATAAGCAGTGCCTTTGTATTTTAAGTTATGTTTTGTTGTTTCCTTGTGTGTATATCAACGATAAAATTTTACTAATACTACTTATGAATGCGAAAGTTAAGTATGGATAACGAGCAGAGAGAGAGAGCGTGGAGCGTGGAGACGAGCGTGCATATAGATGACGTATGGATGCTTGTTACTCTTTCATGCAAAAACTACTGAAGGAATTGGGTAAAATTTTGCACACACATATATATACAGGGTTACACCGTGATATATGTATGCAAAATTTTACCACCTCATCACGAAGCCGTTAACCAAGCATTCTGTACATCAAACTAAGTAACTTAAGGGAAAAATTATTGCTGGGAAAAACCTTTTTGTTTTGAGGTTATAAATCATGTTTTGTCGTAGAAAAACATTGTGCTGATGGATAAATTGAAAGAAGAGGAAGGAGGAGGAGGAGGTGGAGGAGGTTCGTGGAGGTGTTAAAAGTCAAAATCTTACAAAAAAAACTTGTATTTAATAAAATCTTGTCAAAAAGTTGTAACTTTGACCCCCCATACCTCCGTAACTAGACGGTAGTCCCAGGTATGGTGTAGGACAAAAAAAATGATCGCAATGATCGGGAAAACAAGTGCTTTTCGGCTTCGTGAAGACCTGTTTTACACCCTTTAAATGACCTAGGTTTTCACATAGGATACTTGTTATCCCGGTAATAAGATCAGAAAGCAGAAGCTAGTATTATTCAATACTCCTACGTACAGCATGACGCATGACGACAGTATCTATAAAAAAATTACAAATCTTTAGTCCGTCAGTTAGAGTATTGAAAAATAATAGATACTTACTTATTTTTTTAGTTTTTTCGGATCAATGAATACCGATAAACATAAAACGCATCAAAACTCACACAACTCTGTCAGATTTAGAAGAGCTCATAGCTAAGTAATATCATCCGCTCGGAACAATCTTCAGGTTATGTAGCGCTAGCCAAGGTTGGTCTGAGGATAGGTGACCACCCATTGTATACCAAGTTCCCTCCATGCCTCGGAAAGCACGTCAAGCCGTTGGTCCCGGCTGTCACTTTTCATATTTGGCAGTTGTTACCGGATTTCAGTGGCACAAAAGTCTAACAACGATAAAACCTCGGTCAGACTGCTGTCTTACCAAAAGGTATCGTATTACCTAGTAATAACTGGCTCATGGAAGTCAGATAGGCGCTCAATACATTCGGTTGGACTGAAAACCGACTTTAAAATAGTCGACAAGATGTCCAAGATTTTTATTACATTTAAAAATACAAACAACATTTTATTTAGCAAATCTTCGCCCTACCACTCAAAAAGACCTTCAATCTTTATAAAAGGCTAACAAAAACAGAATAACTCTAACTACACCAAAAAGAGGAAATATCTTCATACAATTTGAAACATTTCCTGGCAAGTTATGCATTATTTACTCGACGTAGTCAGCTCAAAGGCTTCCTTGTTACTTGGGATAAGTTCTATCCTTTTGGTCCGAACTTTTGGAATCCGCTAGCGCAACAAATTATCGGTTTCAGATAAATCCAACGTAATCCCGCTTGAGGTTTACTTAAGAGAGTTTTAAACTTCTAATAGCCTTATATTAATATCGGTTCGGAGTTCAATGATTTTTAAGTATATCATTTGCCACAATTTGACCGCATTGGTTTGATTTACTGTGGCTCATCACCATCTGCCTAGCCTTTCCCAACTATTTTTGGGTCGGCTTCCTGTCTAACCGGATGCAGCTGAATACTACTAATACTGCCTATCTGACCTCCACAACCCAGTTAGTACTTTAGGTAACGATACCCCATTGATAAGACTAAAGGCTATAATACGTTTCTTTACTTTCTCACACACACTTATCAAAAGTCGCGGGTGGCTGGTAAAGAATAAGTGTAGAAGACTGACTAACACAACAAGTACACTTTTCCGGGAGTTCATAATATATTTAGTCGATTTTAATGAAGCAAACTTTAATCGCTAATCTTCTTTATACTGGCAACACTATCACTAATACTAACACTAATGGCGCATTTACATTAAGTCGGTTTGACCGTATTCGGCTGCAGGCCGTATTCGGTCACCGACTAATATAAACAGGTATTCGTTTGGCCGTATTCGGTTTGGCCGTATTCGGTCGAGCCCGTTGTCGGTGTCGAGTGCGCCGTGCCCCGCCCGTCGCCCGCCGCCCGCAGCCCGCAGCTAATCAACATCAAACAAGTCGCCGAATTCGGTTAACCGACCAATGTAAACAACTCAATTTAGGTGAGCGTTTCAGTTAAACCGAATGCGGCCGCCGCCTTCGGTGACCGACCTCAAACCGACCTAATGTAAATGAGCCATAATAACGAATGTAAAAAAGCACTAATACTAATAACGAATGTAATAAAAGCACTGCTTGCATTTGGTCACTCTCTTACTTCTATCCACTGTGCTAGGAGGCAGATACCTTCCTTGTGAGTTTTTTAGAATAATAAACGACTTACTGCATATTTAAATTCAAACAGCAGTTTTTCATCACGGCCATTTCCTAAAGTAATAAAAGCAAATTTTATGGTTGAATCCTTAGCACATACAATTTACTTCATATGACGCTTTCACGAAAGGATATTCTATGAACTACGCAATATTTCGAGCATTACTCTTGTAATCTGGTCGTATTAAAACCAGGCTTATTGCAGTCAACAGCTGGACGTTGGCCAAGCTGTAACTGAGATGATTGAAATGATTTATGAACCGTTCAACCGGCAGGTTTGCGAAGATGTCATCAGTACTTCACTTGTCAACACGGGGTCAGTAGCTGCATCGTCAGCATCGTGCAAAGTGCTTTGCTGCCCACACTGCATCAGCGTGGTTCATTTTTTGGTTTGGGACAAGCCAGCCATACAATTCCCAAACCAGTCTAACTCCAGAAAACCATAATCAGTGACAGTGGCGACCACCAGAAAAGCACCGAGACAATGAAGCTCGATGAAGTCCCAGAGAATGAATTTAACTGTCTTGGATCCCGCAACGAAATTAATCAAATAACAATAAATAAAACCGACTTCAGAGAAAACAAAAAAGTGAAAAATAACTTTAGCTTCAGAAGTCGGTGACCTTTGTTTGATTGATTTAGTTTTATTTGTCACCGACTTTTGAAGCTAAAGTTATTTTTCACTTTTTTGTTTTCTCTGAAGTCGGTTTTATTTATTGTTAAAAAGTTTTTATTTTTCATTTTTTAGTGGTTCACATGTACTTACCCCTTCACAGCGTACCGGCGTGATTTTCTTTTATGAACTGGTGTAAACAATAGACAGATATGGGATTTCAGCGATCCCAGTACATTTGCTATCATTTATTGAGGAGTTCCCGTCGCCTATCTTCCGAAGTTCTTCATCAGATCTTACCGAATTGAAATGGGATCACTCCAAGAATGTACTCTTCCTAAAACTACCCAAATCCCTTCTGGTGTGCCTATAAAATTTAAGGAATTCCCTCTATTTGTCCAGGATCCCATTAAATGGAACTTAACATATCTAACTGTCGAAATTTGGGTGTATTGTACACTTCTGCGTACTCCCTCAGAGCATACAGGCGTGAGGTTACGTCACTATGTTACATAAACAATAAACAACCAAGTCATTGCAGCAATTACTGCAGCTTTGCCGTGTATTTTTGAAGAGTTCCATTTATATCTCCGAAGATCAGCGTCAGATCTTAACTAAATTGAAATGGAACCACACGGAAAGCACCAGCTTTCAAATAAAAAAAGAATCATCAAAATCGGTATACCCAGTGGAAAGTTCAGAGGCAACAAACATTGTCGAAATCTGGGAGTATTGTACACATCCTCAGAGCATACAGGCGTGATGTTACGTCATGATGTAGTATGAACAATGAACCTACAAGCGATTGCAGCAATGACTGCAGATTTGCCGTCTATTTTTGAAGAGTTCCTTTGTATATCTCGGAAGATCAGCATTAGATCTTCAACAAATTAAAATGGGACCAATCGACAAGCACCAGCTTTCAAACAAAAAAAGAATCATCTAAATCGGTTCACCCAGTCGAAAGTTCTGAGGTAACAAACACAAAAAAAAAAAAAAAATACAGACGAATTGATAACCTCCTCTTTTTGGAAGTCGGTTGAAAAGTATAGCGGAGGAGTAGGATAAAACCGTTATTGCGTGGGTCCTACGTGGGTTAAGCCGTTGGTCCTGGTTGTCATTTTGTAGAGCATTGACAGTCTTCAAACGTAGTCAGTGGCCTAATAATCTGACAACTAGTGCTATTCTAGACTGTAATCTATCTCTTTCATGCAGATCCGATCTGGCCCCTTATTCACAACCATTCGACTCGCTTCCGATTCGGAAAGTCGTATATCTGTCTTCTTCTGGCATTACGAAAACGACCGAGATAGACATACGACTTTCCGAAACGGAAGCGAGTCGAATGGTTGTGAATAAGGGGCCTGGTGTGATTGAGTAATAACAAATATCCATCAATTCAAACTTTCGATTTAATACAATAATAATGGTAGTAGTAAGATATAGTACACATAAAAATCTATATCTATACTAATATTATAGAGCAGAAGAGTTTGTTTGTTTGGTTGAACGCGTTAATCTCAGGAACTACCGGCTCGAATTGAAAAAAAAAATGTGTTAGATAGTCCATTTATCGAGGAAGGCTTTAGGCTATATAACACCACGCTACGATTATGAGGAGCGGAGCAGGAATGAAAAATGTTGCAAAAACGGGGGAAATTTTATTCCCTTTGTGAGCTCTTTCTCTCTTAAGTGACGCAGACAAAGTTGCGTGGGTCAGCTAGTAATATTATAAAGCAGAAGAGTTTGTTTGTTTGGTTGAACGTGCTAATCTCAGGAACTACGAGCTTGAATTGAAAAAATCTTTTTGCGTTGGATAGTCCATTTATCGAGGAAGGCTATAGGCTATATAACATCACGCTATGATCACGAGGAGCCGAGCAGCAATGAAAAATGTTACAAAATCGGGGGAAATTTTATTTCCTTTGTGAGCTTTCTCTCTCTTATGTGACGCAGACGAAGTTGCGTGGGCCAGCTAGTACACAATAATTATGGTTTAAATAGTCAAACCATTCTAGAGATATAATTGGCAAATAAATAAGTATTTTTTTACATGATTCATGATAGCCATTCGTTTTCACGAAAAAAGAATCCTTAAACTGTGTGATTGTTAAACAAATCCCTAAAATTCCATACCGCTTTGGTTTATCGCAAGGAAAACCGACTATAGTGCATACAAGTGCGTCGACCTACAAACCAGTTCATTGACACATTGAAAATGGCAGTACATTTGTAACGTAGAAACTATATTCAGTATTGATTGGCCTCATTTGTTGTACAGCAACATATATTTCGATACAACATTCCCGGAATACCAAGCCATGTAAATAATATTCAATATGCATTCGGCAGAACAAATTGGAGTTGCGTGTAAAAAGAAACATGGCGTTTAAATACACAATATGAATAAATGAAGCTGCATCGATTTTCCATAAGGGAAGTTGACGACCCGTTTGGCGTAGTGGCAGTGACGCTGCCTTACGTTCTTAGGGTCCTGGGTTCGAATCCCGGTAGGAGCAAATGTTTGTGTGATGAGCATGGATTGTTTCCGAGTCATGGATGGTTTATATGTATAATAAGTATGTATTGACAAACAAAAAGTATATATGTAGTATATCAACTATCTAGTGTCCACGACACAAGCTTTGCTTAGTGTGGCACTAGGTGGCGCTGTGTGTTAATGCCCAGCGATATAAAAAAAGTAAGTATTTCTCAGTACCAGCTTAAATGGAGCTGCACGTAGTTATACTTATAATAATTATTTAGCAATATAATTAGGTAGGTATACTTCGAATGGTTTTATTGGTACATTGTGTTTTATGGGGTTCCAACCAGGAACCTACGACCCGAATGGCGCAGCGGTAGTGAAGCTGCCTTACGTTTTTAGGGTACTGGGTTCGAATCCCGGTAGGAGCACATGTTTGTGTGATGAGCATGGCCATTTGTTTC
This sequence comes from Xestia c-nigrum, assembly GCA_916618015.1. Taxonomy (NCBI): domain Eukaryota; kingdom Metazoa; phylum Arthropoda; class Insecta; order Lepidoptera; family Noctuidae; genus Xestia; species Xestia c-nigrum. The sequence goes on from OU745246.1 coordinate 24,036,158, forward strand.
GAAGTCGTGGATGTTTATATGTATAATAAGTATTTAAAAACAAACAAGTATCTTTGTAGTATATCAACTATCTGCTGTCCACGACACAAGCCTTAATAAGCTCGTTCAGTGTGTCGTTCAATGGCACTATATGGCGCTGTGTGTAAAATCCAGCGATATATTTTTTTTGTCTGTGTTTCCGTCCGTCCCTCCGTCCGTCCGTCTGTCTATCAGCGGGCTGTACCTCATGATCTACAGGGTGTAAACCACCTCACCACAAAGCCGTTAACCAAGCATTCTGTACATCAAACTAAGTAACTTTACGCAAAAATTATTGCTGGGAAACAACTTGTATTTAAAAAAAAAAACTAGTCAAATAGTTGTAACTTTGACCCCCCATATCTCCAAAACTAGAAGGTTCCCAGGAATGGTGTAGAACAAAAAAATGATCGCAATGATGGGGAGTACAAGTGCCGTTCGGCAGGTGGTGGTTAAGAGGTGTTTCACACCCTTTATAGGTAGACAGTTGAAATTTTCACAGAATTTGTATTTCTATTAACAAAAATAAATTCAAAACTAAAGGGCGATTATTGGGATGGTGCGGAACCCTCCATGCGCGAGTCCGGCTCACACTTGACCATTTTTTTTCTTTGTTTTGTTGGTGCCTTTACCATGTTTTCAGTTTCGAGATAGTCAGTAATTTAACAACACCTACATTGCCTTAATTTTAGGTTACCTACATACTCTCTTTCGCTCTAGATTTACGGTTCGAAAACTAAGATAGACTTGTTCATAGAATTATCATGTCAAAATAGCAGGAAAAATATGTGCATGAAAACGAGCAAGATACGCAAGAACATGTTTACATCTGGCCGCAGGACAACCAATCATGGTTAACAAAACAGCAATCCAATAAGATCCCTTGTCAGATGGAGCCAAGATACAATTTAATATACCACATTCAATCTCCTTCGATTCGGTTGTACAACGCGTGTAACCATTGTATGCTGACCTAGTTGCAATGAAATGCAATATCCATTCCCGCTTAATTGAGTCCACCCGATGTTTGCCGAGAATATCTCGGGAATACCCGAGTATCTGTGCTTTAAATTGCAAATATGACTATATCCGGATCCATGGCATTCAGTAAACGTACGCAGGCTTTATTAAATAACTTCATCATTTAGTAGATGTTGCATTGGGAGTGGAAACAAAGGAGTGAGTTTTTTTCAAATAAATTTCGATTGCTATCTTTACAGCTGTACTTATATTGATATTTACGATGACAAAACTATATAAAACCAAGCATGTAGGTACCTACGTATATTACCAAATAGACCTCAACATTGACATTTCATCAGTTATCTCATGTAATACTAAACATGTTGTACCTACTCAATATGACATTGTATCTACAGGGTGTAACCGGACCGGTGGCGACCTCTTGGGTCCGGCCCTGGTTCAATCCATGGTCCGGAGCGATACGGAATGAGAAGCTGTCAACTCCTTCTACGAAGAAGTCATGCTAGCGGAGGAGGACGCGGAACGCGAGAAGGAGAGAACCTCTCGCCCCAACCGACGCGGGAGGCGCACTAAATGGGCCACCGTAGGCCTGTGCACGGTGAGCTATGAGCTAGCTTGCTGTCCGTCCGCCTTATGACGACAGGCCGTGTCGACGGCGCGTTCGTGTTCCACGCGCGCTTCAAAGAGATGTCAGCATAATGGAGGGGCTTGCAAGGGTCGATGCCTGCCGGGGCTGCGGGACTGTTTGAAAGAGATACCACGGCCCCGGAACGCAAAAAAAGGTGTAACCAGACTCTCCACGAAGCCGGTAACCAAGCATTCTGTACATCCAACTGAATATCACTGCGGAAAAATATTGCTGGGAAACTACTTTCATTTTGTGTGAAAAAACCCGGATTACGGTAGCGCTCAATCTTATGTCAAACATTTCCGAACACGGAGGGGATAGTATTGTCTCGGTCATATTATCACTGTATTAAATGTTTGGTCAGTCAATTCAGTCATCAGAGATTCATGCAGCTAAAATGTGGTTCCTGTAATTAAAAACGAGCCCATAGGTACCACAATATTGCTTTACTTATCACATTTCAAAATTATTTAAAAAAGAAAGAATCTTATGACTTGATATAAACCAAATTATTGATGTCCCGAACTCACACAAAATGGAATGATAATATAATTTATAAAATCAGTGAACATTACATTAATTTCCATCCCATCACAAAGCAATTTATCAAATAAACAATAAACGAAACATCACAACTCCATTTCGGGTCGAGAGGAAAATCCAGGGACACGATCTTAATTTTTAATTATTCCTATAATTTCGGGATTTTCTTATCACTACGGTGAAAATCGCTCTAATACGATTCTCCTCGGAATAAATGTTTTATGCCAGTCAGCATTTGGTACAGGCTAAATTGACGTATTTTATGACATTGTTAATATCTTCCTGCTTTAAAATTTTTCGTAGCATTTCTTCTGAATTTGGAGACATAACTTGATTTTAGGTTATAATTATTTGAAAACGGCTGCGTAAGTAATTTTCGTTAGGTAATTTTATTAAAAATGTCTTTGTTCCGTGTTTCTAAGGTTTTGATCCTCAATTAAATTGTAACTTTTCAAGAATTTATCAAGACGTTTAAACAAACCGTTGAGGCTTACTATCCATTTCATTAAAACAGAAGATTTTATAGAAAGATTTTTTCTACTTCAGTAGATTTACAAAATTGGAACAAAACATAAATCTTACAGCGTTCGTTCATACAAGCGTAATCGAACATACGTCCTAGGCACGTATTCGAGACGGACTGATTAGCTTCAGGGACGCAGGTGGGATGAAAGAGGCTCAGTTGACGGAAAGACAATTTGAGTACCGTACTATAACGAGAAAAAATGACGGTAGTATCGATATTTTTATTATTTGGTCCTTATTACCTGCCATACTTTCAAATGCTTAGATATTCATTAAAGAAACCGGGTGGCTAAGGTTCAATCGCAATGCTTTCATTTTTACCATTTGACAATATCCATTGCGTTATTTGCGTTGCCGAGCAGACCAATTTACAAACATTATGAAGGAATGCATGAGAATTATTCAAAATCAAACGAAGGTACAGGGCAGAGGGTAGACCTTTTCTTTGCTTCAAATACCCACCCGCAATAACTGATATCTGTGATCATGGAGCTTGCAATCGCGCCGAAATATTAGGACCTCGAAACAACATTCTAAAAGTATCACGAGTTCTGCGTTAACGATACCTACGAAATCCTTCAGATAGTGGTTGAAAGTGTGTAAAGTAATTCAGGTGCTCAAAACTCATAAGAGTGTTACCAGTTCCAGGCTAGTGATAAGCTTAGCAACATCACGCCGTTCCTTTAAGGGGCCAGCGGAGCATGCGTGTTACATTCAAACGTAATACCAAAATAATTTGTAAATCAAACACATTCTTAAAGTATTGTGTATTTATTTCGATTGGGTTACAGAGTATCTATGTTCCCAATTATATGTTGAATTTAAAGTTTCTATAGAAAACTTATTTTTCTCGTAATTCTTGTTTAAATCAGTATCTATTCAAAATATATATTTGGGAACCTAGATTTTCTGTAATCCAATCGAAATAAATACACACTACCTAAAGAATATGTTTGATTTACAAATTGTTTTGGTATTACGTTTGTATGAAATACGCATGCTCCGCCGGCCCCGTAACAAAATTATTTCACCTCTAAGCTACCGAAAACTGGCAACATCATTTAATTAGGCCAAAAATTTAAAAGAAAATGGTCTAAAACTTCACAAAGAAAATCTTACCTGAGGAAAGCAGACAGGTCAAAGGATTTAAGTAAAGTCTGAGTTTCACAAATGGACGTTTTGAGTGAATTTTATAACTTTTCTTTTGTGGGTAGTTGTGAATAGCTTTTCTTTGAACATCCTGTGAATGACGCTGTCCATCTTAGTTTTTCAAAGGAAGTTCCTGTAAATTGTACCTACTTGTTCATGATTTAAAGGATAAAACAGTATTTTTAAGTGAAAACTTCTTTAGCTGCGTTAACGACCCGAATGAAATTTGACGACCCGAATGGCGCAGCGGTAGTGAGGCTGCTTTACACTTTTAGGGTCTTCGGTTCGAATCCCGGTAGGAGCAAATGTTTGTGTGATGAGCATGGACATTTTGTTTCCGAGTCATGGATGTTTATATGTATAATAAGTATTGTATTTACAAACAAAAAGTATATATGTAGTATTTCAACTGTCTGGTGACCACGACAAAAGCCTTGCTTGGTGTGGCACTAGATGGCGCTGTGTGTAATGTAAAAAAAAAACTCTTTCTGAGTGAACAAAAATACGCTTTTCGTAGCACTCGTAGAGATCTGCTACGGCCACCATACCGTACGTAGTGAAAAAAATTTCACGCCAATCGGCAGTCCCCAAAGACTGCTAAGCATTTTTATTTTCTCTTTGGTCATTGCTGCTTTGTGAATACGAATAAAATATTGATGACTTGTCAGTGCTATTGATGGTAAAAAAATGAACAGTTTTCTAAGTTTTACCATGACGAAAGTGTAAGATTGTATCAATCTTGAAACCCTTAATATTTATTTTCATACAATAAATCCTTCGATACTTTAGTCATACCAAGGGTTGTTTCGTATTACCCAGCACTAACTGGGTTGCGTGTATAAGATAGACAGTCGCTTTCTACTTTATCGTGAAGGATCAGTTCAGGATTACTCAATTAAAACAGAGATTACGAAGAAATATTAGAATTTAATTAATGCGTACTACTTCAATGGCTGCTTATCAAACCAGAATAATTCAAAAATCCAAATGACAGAACGATGACAGTTGTCAAAAAAAAACATAACTGTAACGGCCAGTAACAACACGTCAGTTGAATATCGATTACAGCGCCATTGATATAAAAACTCGAATAAGTACTATAAGGCTAACAACTCGGCCATCCTTATAAGAGTGAGTCCTCTCACTTGAATAACAACAAATTCATAAAAATCATATTAGTAACATCAATATACCTACATCTGTTGTGATCTGCGGTCATCTGTGCGATGTCAACTGCTTGACACCTTTCACTATCTGCACTGACCGCTCACAACTCGTGCTCCGCATCTTAATTTCATTCAATTCAGGTCCTAATCCACTTCAATTTGCACAATCTGAAATCACGTCTTTGTTAATCTTAATTTGCACAATCTATTGCGATCTACGGTCATCTGTGCGATGTCAACTGCTTGACACCTTTCACTATCTGCACTGACCGCTCACAACTCGTGCTCCGTATCTTAATTTCATTAAATTCAGGTCCTAATCCACTTCAATTTGCACAATCTGAAATCACGTCTTTGTCAATCTTAATTTGCACAATCTATTGCGATCTACGGTCATCTGTGCGATGTCAACTGCTTGACACCTTTCACTATCTGCATTGACCGCTCACAACTCGTGCTCCATATCATCTAGTTGCATAGTCTGCTATGATCTACGACCATCTGTGCGATGATTATCATCACCATTCACTTTCTGCACTGGACGCTCATAGCCTATGCCTAAATGTTATACTATGTTTAGTCTACTATGATCTACAATCATCTATGCAGTATCGCAATTTCTTCGATATCAAACATTTCAAGCACTGATTGCTCATAGCCTAAACATAGCATTGTCAAGTCTCCTGTCAAGTCCATTTAAGTCAACAACTTAGTAAATAAAACCATCCTTTAGTGGCCAAATTACCTCAATAAATCTTACTTTCATTTTCAATAAATCTACTTTAATTCTAAAACACATGCTATTGTAATAATCAAACAATGCTTCTTTTTTTTATCTATTGTCATTTAAAATCCTTCTAATAAAATGATTCTTAAATCACAATATCATACTCAACTTTGATCCGAGTCTACTAATTTAATTTATTCGTCAGTACTCTTTTCGTTTTCGCTACCATCACTGGAAATATTTTATAATTTAACCAGGGATGTATCTTATCCACTGCTGCTACATTTTCATACTTTTTTTTTTTTTTCGATCCAATCAGGGAAGTATCCTCAATCAAAAACCTATCATTCTCTAATTTTTTTTTTGCAATTCTGTATGTAGCTGGAAACTTGGATATAAGTTTTTTTTATTTACCTACATGTTCTTTATCTATAAATTGTTCTTTCAACCCTAAAAAAATCACCTATATTATATAAAGTCACTCGTTTCCTATGCTTATCAAACGTTTTCTTTGACTAATGCTGTTGTTCATCTATTTTAGACTTAGCTTCTGTCCTCATTTTGACCAAACCATTATCACTAACACGACATATTACTTCATTTAACACCTCGTTTATTATATTTTCTGATGAATTAAAAACTTTGAAACCGAATATCAGTTCTGACAGACTTTTCCCCGTAGCTTTATTCATTGTGGTATTCATACTTAACTGGATGTCACCGACGTATTCATCCCTAGTGTTATCACTTTTACCGTGGCATTTCGTACTCAAAGCGTCCTATTGTAACGTTCTATTTGTCCGTTTACCCTGGAAGTGGCCACTGCATTAAGTATATGTTTAACATTGTACTTAACATTTGTACTGTCCATGAATGATTTAAATTTCAAGCTTGTAAAACAAGTACCTCGATCCGTGATGAGACGTATTGTCGTACCAAAAGTATTAAAATGATCTTTAAAGATTCTTATAGCTGTGGTATTCTTTGTATCTCGTACAGCGCTTATCCTTATGCATTTTGTAAAAGAATCAATCATTGCGAGAATATAAGTGTTACCTTTCCTAAAATGAACAAACGGTCAAAAATGGTCAGCGTGCAGCGTGTGAAAGGAAACATCTATTTTTGGTATCGGGTGAAGCATACCTCCCTTACGGCCACCAGGAGCTTTATGGTGCGCGCATTCTAGACAAGCCGATACGTACTTTTTGGTAAAAAAAACGCATTTTAGGGAACCAAAACGTATAGTGTTGTCGACTTGAGAGTTTTCTCGTAACCAAAATGACCTACGTTGTCATGGTTCATTCGTAAAACTTGCCAAACGGCTCTGAGAACTACCCATTTTATTTGTCACCGACGATTCTGTACACATGATCACCTTTTCAGAAATCCAATCTTTAACGTCAATATTTAAAATATCAAGTACGTCTGTCTCAGCATCACCCGTTACGGGCTCAGCTACAGGAGCACGACTGTGTGCATCTACGTGTGCCATGCGAGTTCCACACCTGTATTCAATTTCGCAATCGTTCTCCTGGAACTGTACTCACCACCGAAATATTCTCGGAATGAGATCTCGTTTCGTGAGAGTCGTACGTAGCGCATTAGTCAGTTATGATATTAAATTTTATATCCAGCAAGTAAATACGGAAACGTTTCAATGAAGCTATAACAGCTAAAGTTCCTAATTCAAATGAATGTAGATTTTGATGATGAGATGTAGATTCATCTTTAGTAGTTTTGGGACTGTAATACGCTACGGGCCTTAACATTCCGCCACTATGTCTTTGCATTAAAATGCCAGCAATTCCTAAAATCGACGCATCAGTGTAATTCAGTTTTTAAAGCACGAGTTATCAATGAATTATTTGTAAGTATAAACGATTTATCAGCTAAATTCTGAATCAACAAACAACCACGACCTTCATTTATTTCATACGCCCAAGGAAGGAGTTAAAACGTATGATCATATTTCCCGCCAAAAGACCCACGTACATAAACAGTTCCTGAATAATTGACGCCACAATAAACTGGAGCAAAGCATATTTCCTTAGCCCTTATTGAAATGTCTGAGGCCAACATAAGACATAATTTGTTTCCAACTTTCCGTGTAAAAATCAAAGAATCGTAAGTTTTGGTTATGACTACCTATATCAGGTTTTTCCGTAAAATTGTGTCCAAGAAGTACTGGATATTTAATGAGGTTGTCCTCCACAATAAACACATCTACATTTTCTAAAACATTTGTATAGCCTCGCACATTCTTCAACTTTACTGAGCCACATTTGTATAGTTTGCCCCTTTACCATTGGATCAAAATCAGGTATGACGTTTCCCAACATTGGAAATTTGTTGCCTTCAGGATGAGTATTTACTAAAGTATTTACTAATTTAGTCAAAAATAAATGAGTCATATTGTCAGTTCTGTTACTGGAACGTCTCACTGGAGAACATGTGCGCTTGCGATGGCGCGACGACCTGGAGTCGACGCCGGTGCCACGTACACCTGTCCTGCTGCGGTTGCTGCGACTGCTTCCACTCGAACGGCGGCGCCCATGACGCCGACGGCGATCGCTTCGGCTGCTGCGACTGCTTCTACTCGAGCCGTGGCGCCCATGACGCCGGCGATGATCGCTTCGGCTGCTGCTGCTCCTCTGATAACGTCTATGATGATCATGATCACTGCTCTGTTTACTCAGACTGTTATGGTGCTGACGACTATATTCACGGCGCTCGCGAGTACGGCTCCTTCGCATGCTGATTACTGTATCTTTACTCGATGTTCTTTTTTTTCTTTATCATCGCAACGTTTTCTTTTATTTGAAAACGAAGTTTGGTGCTTGGTCAGCTCTTTATGTCCATCTTCCATCTTGTTGCGTTATAAGATATGAAAAAAACGCACGAGCGACGAAACTTTTAAAATAGTGAGCGTTTTCGCTAGAAATTTTTACCTAGCCTGTCCTATCCCACTTCTGAGATGAAGGATCAGTTCAGGATTACTCAATTAAAACAGAGATTACGAAGAAATATTAGAATTTAATTAATGCGTACTACTTCAATGGCTGCTTATCAAACCAGAATAATTCAAAAATCCAAATGACAGAACGTTGACAGTTGTCAAAAAAAAACATAACTGTAACGGCCAGTAACAACACGTCAGTTGAATATCGATTAGGTACAGCGCCATTGATATAAAAACTCGAATAAGTACTATAAGGCTAACAATCGTGTGGTTAATGCCTAACCTGGTGTCAGGGTTTTTATGCTGCCCATGCGCATCTAACTTGGCTTTACATGCCGTCGAGAAATAACTCAGTAATAGTTTTTGCCGTCGCTGTATGTAAAATACTAGTATTCAGCTGTATCCGGTTATACTGGAAGCCAACCCCAACATTGTGGGGATAAGGCTAGGTAGACGATGATTTCGATATTAAAATTTTCATTCCTCCGAATTATACAATTCCAAACTTGATTAAAACTCCGAATCACTTTTGTACATAATTGTAAAAGGAGCTTAGGTTTCACGTTTTGGCGTCATCACTCCTACTCATTTACTTTGAATTTAGTTTTAGTATTGCAAATTATTTCTTTAGTGGCTTCTCATACGTAAGCTAGCTGATCCGCCTACACAATCCTATCGCAATATCGCATACCAATTAGCGACCTAACTAAGGGCTGGACCACACTGAAGCGATGCGACTTCGCGGCACTCTGCTAGAATATATTTGGCGCAAAATATACAAACCCACATCATTCTGCTACTTTCCGTTCAAATGTGTGTGTGTGTAAGTTTTTTTTTGTTTCTTAATGTGGTGCTGTACCATGCTTAGATAGGAGCGGAAGTAGCCTTTTTTTCTTGTACAGGACAAATTCTGATTTGTATTTTGTTTTTGTTTTTTCTTATGATTTTGTTATTATTATTTTTTTTTCTCTCACTATGTTCACTTTATACTAGTTAATTTAATTTTTGTTGTCTGCGATTGGGCGCTCCGTGTGGCTCTGCATTGCTGTCAATGTCATGAAGCAGTCGACTGCTTCTGACACCAAGGTCATAGTGCACATCGGACAAGACGGCATTCTAGCATTTAATTATTTTCTCCATAAAGCTCTTGCCACCACGTGCCAAGCTGTCTTAGAACCCAATGGCTTGGCACGCGACGATGGAAAGTGACCAGATGAATGACCGTAGTTCCGTGGCAGTGGGGTAGGCCTTTATATGTAGTTTGTAAAAATGTATAAAACACTGTTTTAAGCTTTTACGGTTTAAAACTAAACTTATATTGTCACTTACGGGATATCTTCCGTGATTATTTGTTATTTTGAGCTCCCGATATTGCGACGCTGTTGCAAGCGCCATTATCGCGGGTTGAAAATAATAAATAATCACTGAAGATATTCCGTATAATGTATAAAAAAGGAAATCATTTAGAATGTTGGATTAGAATGATGTAGTTAAAAATATCAATTAAAGTGCATTGCGACAGAAAGTACAAAACGCAGTATCGCAATCTGACGCTTATTTGAAGGCCCCTACTTTTGAGTAAGGCCCTTAAAATGCCTACAAACACTGCCATTCGTATTGTGTGTATGCATGCAGGGCCGATATTTTAATTGTTCACCCTGCCGCAGGGCCTTAAAATATCGGCCATGCACACTCAACGCGATTGGCAGTCTCCCTGCAGGCAGGGCCCTGCATGCAGTGCTTCGAGTAGGCCCTTTATTTGAACAGCGATGTGTGCGAAAATGTTGCCATACACCCGGTTTCTGAAAGCTTATCACAAAAACAAGAAAAGCCAAAGTAATACTAATAGGACAGCCCAAGTTTCACAACAGATTGAATTAAATACATTTCAGAAACCATAAGAGTCGAGTCACGACCTCAGTTAAACCGCGCCTATGTGTCACAACCTTATCGCGTAGGTGTACCCCAACCTTTACACCCACTTGCCAATGATGACCGCTAAGCCTCTTTGATGGGTCGTGGCAGCTGGACTGACGGCATTATTGATGCCTTTAATAATTTAGTGATTTTGCGGTAATGCACAGTTATAATCTACCTATTACCTAAGTAACAGTTCAATACAGCTTGTACATTTGGTAATTGAGAACGGAGAGTTCTTGAGGTAAGATGGCGGCAATTTGGAACATTTAATCATTATATTTCCTAGCACGGCGCAGTGTTGACAGGTGTGCTAAAGCTGTCATCGAATGGGATCCAGGAACTGAGAAAGAATCGTGGGTCGTCCGGCGGCAAAATGGGTAGATGACATAGTTGCTATCGAGGGTAAACTTAGACGAGGCTCGCTGACGACAGTGGAGATTGGCACAAGAAAAGAGAGGCCTGTACCCAGCAGTGGGTGAATTCAGGCTGATGATGATGCTCACTCAAATGTCTCGCTGATGGTGGCGCGTGTGTCGGACCATTTAGTTCCCTTCAAAATGGTTGACCTGAATGGTCCATGCGTCATGTTCGTGAACGGGCGCTGTCAGTTGCGACTGGTCATCTTTTAGTTGTCATAGCTTATTTGAATGAATTATTTAATTGTTTTTTCTATGGACACTTAAAACGTGCACAGCTTGCTACATTGTTCTCACATAATATACCATCTCAACATGAATGATGTAACCAAGATTTTGTAACAAAATTTTGATTTAAAAGAGTGTCCATGGAGTTTCTTGCCCGTTCATCTTTATAGAGATCTACGCTAGGGAATGAGCAACTACAGTACTTTCACAGTTTGTATGTCTTGTGACTGGGACTGTAGCTACATTTAATTTTCATCTTTGTTTCGACAATTCAAAAGTGCCTGTAACTGGCCTACTTGAAATAAATGCTTTGATTTTGATTGTGACCCATGGTGGCCGTTACTCCAACCAGCCCATCTCCCTCCAGAAGCAGATCAAACTTCCCGGTCTTTTCAGGTCATCTAATTCACTGTGACGCTCTTTTACAAAGAGAAAAGCGAATGAGGCGAAAATAATGAGGTAGCGTTTGCAGCAGTGAGACTGAGAACGTTATGAGAGGATTTTCCAAAGTGCCTGTGTGGCCTACTTGAAATAAATGCTTTGATTTGATTTTATTTCATTTGATTGATTCGATGATGATCATGAATCATTCTATTTAGCCTGTTACAAAATAAAGTCGCATTCCGAGCTTGCTTGTGCAACCGCTATGTATCGCGTATTTAAAAACTGTCTACGTTACAATATTGACGTATTTTTCAATTATACCGTCATTTAGAGACTTTTTTTCAGTAGTTTTATGAGTACAATACAGAGTGGAAACGCCGGCGCAGAAATTCATAGGTAGGTACCACGTATTTAGTACATCTTTCTAATACCCCCTACAAGGGAACCCTTCGCCATGTTATGTCGCAAACTAAACATGTAAGATACCCTCTACACAAAGTCTCACCAGAATCTAAACATATACAGTACAAAATTCTCCAAAGTACCGACCAGATCTCTCACTTTTATCATAGTTCTGTAAACCCAATGTACACTATCCTTTGAACTAGTCTGCACGGCACAGTACAAACATGGCGGTGTGTTTCGTCCCCTCAGGGACCCGTGCGAGTTTGCTGACAAATTGGCCCCCGGGAAGTTTACACTGGGCTGTGGAACTGGTCAGTAATGTATAGTTTTTTCTTAAAGATCTCTGGGATAGCTTTTAGTAGATGGAACTCAATGTGTTTCTTATTTTGTTATAGTTTAAACGCCAAAAATACCCCTGCAAGAGCCTATTAAGTGGTTGTTCCAAATCACGGAGGGAATTCAGTCAATGGTACCTATGGGCAGCAGTATTCTCTTGACCGATTAAAAACAATTGACAGGTAATCCTGTCTGCTATTCAACCTTTGACCATTTTATCACGGTTTAATGACAGTGTGATCTGTATGTGTGCGTATCGGCCTGCACCATTATTATGTTGTGTTGCTATAACAGTAATAAATAAACAAGCATCCAATAGCAACGGTGGTTTCATTCGGTAGCTGACAGATCACAGTGACACCTGTTAGCCTTGACTGCACCAATGCTGGGCAAAAGCCTCACCCAATTCCTTCCATGTGCTCTTTTCTCATGCCTTTGCGTCTCGCCACTTTGTTCTGGTTCGACCTCGGCGGCGCCATCCATCTTCCTTCATCGTCATCGCACATGCGACTGACGTGACCTGCCCAATCCCATTTTAGCCCATAGGTTTTGTAACTACGGAGGTCACTTGATAACACGAATCTTCTTTTTCATGTCAATGGTGTCCTTTTCATAATTAGTGCTAGCTGACCCACGCAACTTCGTCTGCGTCACTTAAGAGAGAAAGAGCTGACAAAGGGAATAAAATTTCCCCCGTTTTTGCAACATTTCTTATTGCTGCTCCGCTCCTATTGGTCATAGCGTGATGATATAAACCTTCCTCGATAAATGGACTATCCAACACAAAAAGATTTTTTCAATTCTAACTAGTAGTTCCTGAGATTAGCGCGTTCAACCAAACAAACAAACTCTTATGCTTTATTATATAAAAATACTAGCTGACCTACGCAACTTCGTCTGCGTCACATAGGTATATGAGAGAAAAAGCTCACAAAAAGAATAAATTTTCCCCGTTTGTGTAAGATTTTTCATTTATGCTCCGCTCCTATTGGTCGTAGCGTGATGTTATATAGCCTATAACCTACCTCGATAAATGGGCTGTCCAACACTAATAGCATGCATGCTTCAATAGCGTACTTTCCCATTGAAAGTCATCTTCAGCCGGGCTAGCATGGGCAGGGGATAAAATTTTATCCACCTGTCATTTCCACTGACTTGTCCCTTGTCAGTGGAAATAACCGGTGGATAAAAGTTTTATCCCCTGCCCATGCTAGCCCGGCTAATGGGCCTCGTCGTTGTTATTCAATTATTTTGTTACGCGAGTTATTTTAATTCAGATATATTTCCCAAGATATTCATCTAAATGAAATAGTGTAAATGGCAATTTTGGTCACAGTTAAACGCTAAAGATGACTAACGTATTTATTTTGATAAAGATTAATACTATGTCTGTAAAAACACCTTCGCAAATGAAGCATTATTTATGACGAAATTTTAAAATCATAAAAATGGTTATTGTGAGTCAATCTTCAAAGATAGACGTATGCTGTCCCGGCCTTTTTTTTTGAACTTTTTAAGAGCAATAATTCCTTAGTACATAATTTTCATGTAACTTGTACTGTTTAAGCAACGCACGCAACGGAAGCTCTCAAAAAGGAATCATTTCTCCCGTTTTTGCAACATTTTTCATGTATGTTCCGCTCCTATTGGTCATAGCGTGATGATATATAGCCTATAACCTTCCTCGATAAATGGACTATCCAACACAAAAAGGGTTTTTCAATTCCAACTAGTAGTTCCTGAGATTAGCGCGTTCAAACAAACAAACAAACAAACTCTTCAGCTTTATAATATTAGTATAGATTCATAATAGGAATCGACCAGATAACAGAAACGTCAACAGCGTTAACCTCCGAAAAACTAATGACACTATTCCACCATAAGGACCATTTTTATAGCTTGCTTACATTTATAACTATTAGTTAATATGCTGCGTTTCGCAGCTATCGGTATTTCTATTAACAAAGTTAGCTCGTTGTTAAACATTTTGATCTCTAGGCGATTTACAGCTTAGGCAATTTGCTGCGTAGACGAATTGAAAGTTAGACAATTGAGCATAAAGGCTTGATATATCCAATCCGCGTCACCTACTTTTCACTTGATTCAAACAAAAATTAGAGAAAGATTTTCAGTGACGAACCGTCTGTAAGCAAAATGACAAACAGACAAAGATAGCAACCTACCGAAACCGAACAGTATGTTATTGAAAATGGTCGAGATAGCTACTACACTCACCATGACTAGTTTTTCTCCTTGCAACATACAGGGTGTAAACCACCTCATCACAAAGCCGTTAACCAAGCATCCTGTACATCAAACTAAGTAACTTTACGCAAAAATTATTGCTGGGAAACAACTATTTTTTTGAGATTATAAATCATGTTTCGTGGTAGAACTCAATGTAACGCACTTAAAACATTATGCTGATGGATGGATTGAATAGTACGGGGGTTGTGGAAGTGTTAAAATCTTCAAAAAAAAACTTGTATTTAAAAAAAAACTTGTCAAAAAGTTGTAACTTGGACCCCTCACTTCTCCGTAACTTGAAAGTTCCCAGGTATGGTGTAGAACAAAAAAATGATCGCAATGACGAGGAGAACAAGTGTCTTTCGGCTTCGTGAAGAGGTGTTTTACACCCTTTAGATTATGCTATAATACAAAAAAGAACTAAGTTTAGGTACAGTTTCCAACTTCATAAATAAGATATTCCGACTTGATCTCAATAATTCTCGGGAATATATTCAAAGGCAAAGTGTCTGGGCCGCAACCTGTCAATAATTAAGCGGGTGTCGCTACCCGGGCACCTGATACAATCCCTTGCCCGGCTGTTATGACAGTCTCGACAAGTAAATAGGTCACAAAGAGAACAGCTGGCTGAGTGTGTCCGAGTCTGAGTGAATGAGTGAGTCCGAGTTGATTTTTGAAAAGGTTCGACAACATTTTTTTATAAAGGTGCTTAATATTATTCATTTTATGAGTAACATTATGTTATTTCAATGTGTTTTTTTAATATTAATTTGTTACTGACCCTACGGTCTTATCATCATCGTCGGCCGTGCATTTTCCCAACCACAATCTAATCGAATGCAGCTGAATACCAGTATTTAACTCGGAGCGATCAGGCATTCGCCCCGCCATGTAAAATGGCACAATAAACAAAAGTTTGTACTGAATTAAAAAAATATATTTATGTAGTATATTAACTGTGTATTATAATTGTCGACACAAGCCTCGTTGCTTAGTGTTGCACTAGATGGCGCTGTGTGCACTGTCTAGCTATATTCTCTTTTTTTTTTACGATGGCGAAAACAAAGCCCCTGTACGGTATCTGAAATAATATTATGAACGTGTTTATTTATGACATGGGCACAACAAATTGTAAGGTAGAAGAAACAGTTATAATATGGTTACAATTATTATCTCGGCAGACGACAAATTACCCAAATTATAGCCTAAGGCCATCCGTCTAAAATCTGTATAAAAAAACTGTCTGTCTGCTGGCATTGAAAATAGAAACCTACCTAGTTATCTACAGACAACCTTGGGCAATTTTACGAGACACATTTTCATGTATTCTAAGAAAATTATGGTGTCATTAAAATAAGGCATGTATTTAATGCAGCAACTAAGTAAAATGAATATAGGTTTTAAAAAAAAATAGAATGGGTACCATATATAATGGGTTGGCAGCTAATAAGGAGTATCGTAATAAGTAAAAGGTAGCATATTAATATATCAGTTATAAGCTCCGTTTTAATTTAAACTAGCATCAAGTTTTTCTTTTGGGAACTGAATTAATATCTAAGCGAAAACTTAATGATGAAAATAAAATAGAAAATGGGCATTCATAAATAATACAAATCAGATTCTATTTAAAATTGTTTGTATGAAGAATAAATATAAACTAGCTTATATTATACATATATTGTGTGACTTTTAATAGCTTTAAATAAACTCTAAAATGGCATGAATAAAAATATTTAGCGGCTTTTATTTTCAAAATTATGGTGAATAAATTAAAAACATAAAAAGAGTATTTACTTTTATTTATTTTTAAAAAATCATATTAATACAAAATTATAGGTGATTAATTTAAAAACATAAAAAGAGTAATTACTTTTATTTATTTTTAGAAAAGATAATGCACCATTCCTAAGAAATACCGATTAATATAACATAACCTTAAAACACTTTATATTCCCCCTAAAAAGCGTAGTCGACGGAGCCCCTATTTCCGAGTGCAGGGTTTAAAGGAACCTAACTAACCTAACGGGGGGGTGCCCCAAGTCCCGATTATGGGGGCAGAGATACTTCCGTATGTTCAGTTGACAATAATTCGAGACATTACAATATCGCGAGAAAAAACACGTTATATTGTAATATAACGTGTTTGACAATTTTACGGTGACATAATACATTGTTTGTATAATACGATGCTAAAGTCTTTACTTTAATGTTCTGCTTTGCCCAATAATATCCTTCTGTCCATTCTTTGAGTTCAATGTTGTGTGTCTCTGGGAATAAGTCTTCAGAGATTTGGTTTGACCATTGGGTGACCATATCACTCGCCACAACAAGGAAACGTGAAAGGGGAAAACGTTCCCGCATCGTAAAACTAACCCGCCACCCCGCACTACACTCGTATCCAACCATCGCGCCTTCCGCCGTTTTCATGAAATTATGATAAAAAAATATTAATAATTAACACTTATTCCTTTTTATTGTACTCGTTTTAACATTTAGAGCTGCCCGCAAAGCGGAGCCTGAAAGTGGGTTTTTAGACGGCACGAAATAGTTGGTAATTATTATCTTTGCCACCCTACTAACATTATTAGTCGCCAAGTCATTATATATAGCTCCTCGCCTAATATTTCAATTGACTGGTATAGTTTATTTGCTACCTAAACGCAGCTGCTAGTTTTTAGTTTTTATAACACCCTTAATTTTGAACCTTACATAATATAATAGTCGCGAAAATATTTAATCGCTGGCAAGTTATTTTATTTGTTGCAAACATTTGGTCGACTTTTAAGTTATTAGTCACTTGGAAAATAATAAGCTTTAAAATAATGTTGGAAATGGGATTTCTATGGCATCCTGAACTCGAATCTGCCTATAAAGTCGGCCATAGGAGATGATGGTTGTGCTAAAGGTGAAAGATGTATGCGTTTTGAAGGGAAATCAGGGATAATCAGGATAGTCTGGTATTTCTTTCTTCTTAAGCATTCTAGCAACCGTAGCGAGTTGGATCTGCGAGTAATCCTACCTAAAACAAAATTATGGTTCTGCACATCATTTTCGCATGTACAGTCATACTGAACCAGAATGTATGAGTGTGTGAGCACAGTATCCTTGCCGGTGCAATGTGCATGCAACCGAGAGAATATCGAAATAGATGTTATTTCTGCTTGTTCATGCCTGCGCGGGCAAGCCTGTGTTGCATGCACAGATCTCAATTTCCTGCTTTCTATTTTTCTTGTTGTCTATTTTTATAACATGTAATAAACCCTCTAAAGCAATCAAATTCTTGTACCGGTGATGCTATGCTTGTAAAGACCCAACCGACGGGCGACCGGTTGAGCTAAGTACAGTCACGTCTAATAAATATGTAAACACTTTTGTTAATATTATAGCTATTTTCGCGCGAAATAACGATTTTAACTAGGAAATTGGATCTTTTCCATAAAAATATGAGTTCCAGAATACTATTTACGTAACAACATTAAATTTTAATCAGTGCATTATGAGACACACAATTTAAAAAATTCTTAAGAGTTTACATATTATTAGACGTGACTGTACGCGTATATTGTGTCCTCTATGAAAGTTAATTTTGCATGTATAATTTAATTGTACATTTTAAACAGACATTATCTATCAGCTATGGGCGACTTAATATCGCTAATCGAAACAATCAATTGAGAACCATTTTAAATACCAGTTTCGTAGCTAAAATCTTTGCAATCCCATCTTGAAATCTCAACATTTTTGTTAAAGATAGCATTAAATCATAAATCCTAGTTATTTCTGTAAATTGGTTTTACAAAACGGACATCATATTAAGTTTTAATACTAGATGGGGCCGGTGTTTCGTACGTGACTACTCTGAGAAGGAACAGCAAAAACAAACTCAGAGGTCTATTTTAAGTGAAGTAGATAGCCTAGCGGTGACAGCGGTTGCCTGGGTGAATAATAGTTCCCAAGTTCGAATCCGTAGTCAAGAATTACTTTCTGCCGGGGTTGCGGGCCTGTTCGAAAGAGATACCGCGGCCCCGGAACATAAAGAGCGAGGAAGGAACATGGATGGGTTTTAGTTAGTAAGAGTCTGACACTCCCTCTCGCTCCGCCCAGAGTGAGAGAAGTCATTTGATGATTTCCCATCCTAAAAAAAAAAAAAAAAAAAAAGAGGTCTATTTTAAACTTCAGACATATAAGCAATTAAACATTGCCCTTTTTTAGTGTAAATACATTCAAAAATTGCCTTCCCGTGTCTACAATACAATTTACCAGAAAACAAACTCCAATTACAGACAAATTCTCCTCAGCGGCTAAACAAAGTCCGCAAGCAGGTCTAATTACCCTTATCTGGTCCAGATGATCTTCAGGGGGGTGGGGGAGGGACTACTGCGGCTTTGTGTTACTTATCGTTTGTTTTACCCCATTCTTAAGGGCAGTCGGCCTTCAAGGGATCGCCCTTTCAAAGCCAGCACTTGACGAAGCCACTTATTGGGGCGGGAAAAGTCATTTTTGGATGGTGTTAATTAAACCTCCGTACTCTAATATAATGTGTGTAAATGGTAAATGTGTCTATTGAATTATTTATTTCAATTCAGTTTGTATGTCACAGTCAAAACTGTGTTCAGTCAAAATTACTTTTGACCGGTAAAAACTATTTTAACAATTACTAACATTTATTTAGAAACTTATTAGGTTCTTTTTGGGATTGTTTCAAAAACATCATGTAGGTAATTCTAGGAATAAAGGTTCGTTCTAAAACAACATAATTTTAGTGCAGGCAACGCATTTTAACTACACGATTTTGACAGCCACCAGAATCAGAATCATTTATTCGTAAACATAGGTAACAATTAGAACAATATCTTAAAATTTGGTAGTGCGCTATGTTTTGCCAATTGACATACAAATTATTTTAACAAAAAAAAAATAACAATGATATTATGAATATATATGTATTTTTATATATATTATGTGTGTGCAATGTATGTAACTCTGAGGTGTTTCTATAATAAACACACACTACTCAACACTACTCTACGAGATTATGAAAAGTATACTAAATTATTACATTAAATTAAGCTAAAATAAAACAGACTACACATCGCTGTCAATAGAAAAGTGCCCAGAAAGTTGGCAGCATTGCCACGTTGGGGTGTATTCCCGCAGAGCCACTGGCTCGTAAGATTTTGATGAATAGCTATTTGTTTTATTTTAGAATCATTACACCTTTCACACTTGAAAGTTTATCGGTTGATTTACTCTGAGAACGAGAGATTTGTTTGATTTTTTAGCCAATATTAAAAGTTCAGTCGTTTTTTTTTGTATTGTTTGCACTTTCAGGGGTTACCAACTGAATTGCAATTTGCATCGTGTAAATGTTCTTTTCAAGGTTTGCTAGTGTAAAGCACGATCGACACCATGACAGTCGTAGCTCGTATTATGAGTGTGAGTGCTACGATATCGATACAAGTACTACGCCACAAATGCTACGGTGCTACGACTCAAGTACTACGCTACAAATGCTTTGGTGCTACGATTTAAGTACTACGCTATTAATGCTACGGTGCTACGATTTAAGTTCTACGCTATTAATGCTACGGTGCTACGATTTAAGTTCTACGCTATTAATGCTACGGTGCTACGATTTAAGTTCTACGCTATTAATGCTACGGTGCTACGCTGTAAGTGCGCTACGAGGCTCAGTTTTAAATTCTGCTTTTAAAATAATTATCTTGATAAGGTCATCAATGACACAATGTGTATGTTCACATAATATTTCCGTAAATCGATGAAAAGCCCCAAATAATTGTTGTGCCCTTATCAGTACCGAAGTATGTCACAGCAATTTAAACTATATTTGAAGGGCTATAAATAATTTAATTGTAGGTCACAACGCCTACGCCTGACCTGTACCAACAGTTTTATGGTCACATAGTTACAGAGTAGTTGGATCCGGAAACTATACTTTTTGATGTGAAACTTCTTTAGGCGTGTTGAGCACTTTTTGGGTGAACAAATATCATGGAACTCGCGTGACCGTCACGTACGCTTTTTGTAGCACTCGTAGCCGATCCGCTATAGCACAGCCGATCGTTATGAGTTTTCACTTCTACCAGGAGTCCACGAAGACTGTCCCACATATTATTTTTAACTTTTCGTTTTCAATTTTAAATCTTCAACAACTCTCCGGTTTCGTATTATTAACCGACTTCAAAAAGGAGGAGGTTCTCAATTCGTCGGAACCCGATTACTTGAAGATGGCTGGACCCATTTGAATTATTATTTTTGTGTTCGAAAGGTTATACTTTCCAGGTGGTCACATAATCATCAAATCAGGATCTGATGATGGATAGAGATTTTAAATTTTATAAGCACACTTGATGCGATTTGGGTAGTTTTTGGAAGAATACTTTCTTAAAGTGGTGCCATTTCAATTTGGTGAAGATCTGATGAAGAACTTCTGAGATAGGCAACGGAACTGCTCAATAAATGATAGCAGATGGATTGGGATTGCTGAAATCTCATGTCTGTCTATTGTTTACACCAGTTCATAATATAACATTACGCCGGTACGCTGTGAAGGGCACAAGTATCCCACTAAAAAAGTAAAAAAAAAGTAAAAACTGTCCGGTTCGGTCATACAGTAATAAAAGGTTACTTATTCATTTAAAGCGGCGTAGGGAGAGAAAGGTTGGCGGCAGGAAGGTGGGGTTTTTTGTCAACCGACTTCCAAAAAGAGGAGGTTTTAAAAAGCGACTATTTTTTTTCAGATGGGAATTCCGCTCCGGACAATTGATTGAATCAGGGCCGGACGCGAGAGGTTGCCGCCGAAACCCCCTGCATGATAAATTTCATGAAAATCGATAGAGCTGTTTCCGCAAACCATATTAAAAAAGAAAAAAAAATGCAATACATTTATATTACTATGAAAAAAAAAAACTTACAATCAAGCATTGCCCGTTTAAAGGTATTATTAGATTTTACATTATAAAAGAAGTTTACGTAGTTGACTTTACATCTTACGTAATTTACGACAGATTTACAAGGTCGAGTGAGTTGACAACGAAAAAGTTAAATTAAATTGAAAGGTGACAACTCGCGCGAACTCGCGAGTTTCACAGTCGCCATTTGATGAATGACCCTTTACTCCAGGTCTTTACTCCATCGTAAACTATAAGCTAACTGAAATGTCAGTGCCGCGCACCAAGCGACAGAATCAGGACACCGTTGTAAGTTATGTTCGTGGAAACTTCAGGTGAAAATAATTTTGTGTATGTGTGAATAGTCGTCGAAAATCTATTCACTACCACTATTCTGAAACTATTCTAACAAATACGACAACCATGGATGGCGCAGCGGTAGTAAGGCTGGCTTACGTTCTTAGGGTACCGGGTTTGACTCTCGGTAGAAGCAAATGTTTCTGTGATAAACATGGATTTTTTTTCCGAGTCATGGATGTTTATATGTATAATAAGTATGTATTGACAAACAAAAAGTATATATGTTGTAACGTATATCAACTGTCTGGTGACCACGACAAAAGCCTTGCTTAGTATGGCACTATAGGCGGCGCTGTGTGTAATGTCCAGCGATATTTATTAATTTAATACGTGGGTTATCTAACATACGCCTCTAATACTGCAACAGACTGTTACTGAGATGATATAAAAACTCGGGAATCGAACTCAGGATCTTATGCTCAGCAATCACACTTGTGACTCCTCGACCAATGAAGCAGTCAACGTTTTAGGTACAAACGTACCTATAAATCTTTTAAGGGGTGTAAAAAACCTGTTAACGAAATAATCTTAACCGAAAGGCATTTGTTCTCCCCGTCATTGCGATGTTTTTTTAATACAAGTTTTTATTGTATTTTTTTTTACCTTAAACACCTCTTCGATCCCCGTTCTGTTCAATCCATCCATCAGCAGAATGTTTTTAAGTGCGATACATTGAGTTTTACAAAAAAACATGATTTTGAATCCCTTAAAAAAAAGTTTTTTCTGTTGGAGTTTCGGCAGTATTTCAATATAACCCGCGTTAGATTTCTAGAAACACAATATATTATAATACGTAGGTAAAAATTACATGACGTGTTGTAAAAACCAAAGCAAAGACTAGAGAGCCAGCAGTGTCAGATAATGAGACCACCAGTCTCTATGATCTATCTTATAAGTTTACATATCCAACAGTTTCTTAGCAATCATGTTATTGTAAATTTGCTTGGTTGACGGCTTCGTGATGAAGTTGTTTACACCCTGTATTTACAGGTCCTATCATTACCAGCCACAGACCAAGTTCAAGCACTGCCGACCATAGGCTTCTCATTTTGCATGTACCATTCTTCACACGAATCAGCAATTTAAAAAAAAAAACAATCTGGAGTCACCGAGTAAATTTGTCATAAAAATCCGTCATAAATGTCGACGTTAATAGCTTATCAAAGTATTTAAAAGTCCATCAAATACTCGGGTAGCTTTTACGAAGAAAAATATTTCCCGTCCTAAAACAACATGCACAGATTAGCTTTCTGTGTCACAGTTATGGTAATATTGGTACAAGATTATTGTATAGACAAAATGGTGGTTTAGCAAGGGAATCAGACTTTATTGTAGTGTGGCGTGAGTGTTATGTTAAGTTATAAGTGATTTCAAAAGCTATGTAGATAGATATACATAATAATGATGATCGACGTCAAATTGTCAAGCCTTCGACTTTTTGGTTCAAACTCAAACTGATAATTTATTTCAATTAGACCATTACGGCACTTTTGAATGTCAAAATTACAAAAAAGCAAAGCTACAGTCACAGTCACAGGGCATAATAACTTGAGAAAGTACTGTAGTTGCCCCAAGTCTTGGTTCTAAGGGTCAACTCACACCGAAAGGGCGGCGAAGGGCAGCGCAGTTTTAGTGTCATATGAATTTTAACTTAAAATTCATTACTATAATACTTATTATCGCATGAGAAACTCCGGCGCCCCGGGAATTCCGGCGAATTCCATAAACGGCGCCGTGCGACTGACTCGCTTCGATGCCCTTCGCCGCTCTTTCGGTGTGAGTTGACCCTAAGAGATGCCACTCATGCCAGTTTTCTCAGGACCTTTTTTTTATCGCTTTGACACGTAAGTACATGAAACTCACGACTCTATGGGGATAGGCAGGAACTTCAGGACAGACAGATTCTTACATACTTTCTTTCGCGTCGTCTTTTACATATACACTGTTTGCGAGTACTCTGTACCTGTCCTTTCGGATGAACCTCACCAATAATTAGTAGGACATTCACTGATCCCATTTTAAAGCCCGGAACCCTCATTAAACAAATTACACTAAGTCGAAAGGCCTGTCTGTGTTCGAACCCAAGACAATATGTCTTACAATAGGTAACATAACATCGGGTTGGGAAGAGAAATATGTAAAATTACACCCACATTCCATGTGTTTTGTTTAAGTCCCATGTAATAGGGTCGAGCCTATTGACATCAAACGGGCACAAATGGCATCAATGTTGCCAGTATCCGTGACTGCTACTAAGAAATTCCAGATGTAAACACTTTGCCACACCGGGGAATCGAATCCAGGACCACATGCTTAGCAGTCGAGCTCACGACCACTAGAATAACGAAGCAGTCGAAGTATGTCTTTTTTTTTTTTTTAGGATGGGAAATCATCAAATGACTTCTCCCACTCTGGGCGGAGCGGGAGGGAGTGTCAGACTCTTACTGACTAAAACCCATCCATGTTCCTTCCTCGCCCTTTATGTTCCGGGGCCGCGGTATCTCTTTCGAACAGGCCCGCAACCCCGGGTCGAAGTATGTCTTACAATAACAAAACAAAAACCCTGTCAATGTGCTGATAACCATCCCATTACAAGTCGCAATGAAAGTAATGGAGAAACTTCGCAGACAGATCACTAACACTTTTATCTAAATGTTAGTCTTAGTCTTAGTATATTCAGTATGTGTTTGTGTGCACGCTCAATGAATGAAAAACTTCTTTTGTCTCACACGGTTCCCGCAAATAAAGTTTATGAACTGTATGGGGTTTTTATATTGAAAGTTTTGTAGTAAGAATCTGGACAGTTTTTGGTTCGAAACTATGTAAGTTTCGTTGAATTTTTAATGAAAAACGCAAACTTAAGGCGACTACAAGAGCTAAACGCGAGTTTTATAATGCCTGAAAGTATATGATTCACTGCAATAAACAAAAACAGGAAAATATATGATATTCTTCAGGATATATGCTAGAATGATAGTGTTTTAAAAACATAATACAATTAATTTACTTCAACAAAAAAAATACGAACTTATCTCTAAAAAAATATTTTAACGAGTAGAAACCATACTAAATACATACGATCATTCTGATTTTTTGGCAAATAATTCTACAAGCAACATATTAGCATCGTAGTGTTTTATTTTTTTAGTCCAATTAATATTTTTTTGTAAATCGATCGAAACCACTCATTTCATTCGGCCCGCAGAGACTGACGTAACAACCACTTTGTAGTGCAAGCTGATTAGAACTTTATTCTAACAGTATTTCAGACGAAGTTTGAACCATCACAAATAGAGTTGATAATTTGCTCCTGTAGTCGCCAAAAAAAATCCTTAAAGAACCGACGTATACGGTTTTAGGATATGAAGAACAAAATGGAACGTTTATCATACGCCATAGAAAAGGGAGGAATCTCCATTGTTTCTGGTGGGTTACTAACACTCACGCAACACAATGTAACTACTTATAGACGACGTGTAATTATTATTAACGCAGAACTTTAAGGTTCACTTGTTGTTCAGCCCACCCTGCAGAGGGCAAACTGAACTACTTCTTTTCAGCAAGAATACCACACATAAAATAACACCAGGTCTGTATTCCTTGAAAGTGTAGCTAGGAGTAAACATCTCTGAACCTCTCTCAGTCTTCTCAGACTCTCATGTTCTTATGCCAATTAATTTTGGGGGTCGCGGCGGCCCAGCATGTCTTTTCTTCTATTACTCGTCATCTCATCAAACATTTTCTTTCTTGCCATACTACACTCCAAACTGCAAGACATTCCAAAAGTCAAATCTTACAGTACAGCACTTTACTCAACCCGGGATTGAATCCAGAACCCAAAGCTCAACAGCTATACGCTAAGTCCTACAGGCAATTCACATTTTTCCACAATACATTTCATCGCAACAAAAATACGACACAACAAATAAAACAGAAGAAAATTAAATAAATATAAATCGTCGCGATAATCTAGCTCTAGACACGATTTAGGGCTTAGGTTGAGACCTAAATAAGTTTCTAGGTCTCTAAATTGTGCCGACAGACGAGCTTTTAGTGAAAGTAGATGGTTTCTTTGTCTCTTAAAGAATAATTATTTATTTACACAGTTGTTAAGGCGTAGTTAAATAAAGGAATGTTTAATTATGTTACTTAAATTAGGCAGATTATTTTATTGTCTAAATGTACACGTTAATTGCTTTTATTAGTAGGTAATTTAAATTGTCCTTAATGAAATAACGTATTTTTTCTTTTATGCGGAGTAAGATATAGATTTTAGTTTTGAAACACCAGAACATGGGATTTAGAGGTCGATTTTACCATTTAACAAAATATTCTAGATGTCTACATCTATACTAATATTATAAAGTTGAAGAGTTTGTTTGTTTGTTTGAACGCGCTAATCTCAGGAACTACTGGAATTGAAAAAATATTTTTGTGTTGGATAGTCCATTTATCCAAAAAGGTTATAGGCTATATATCATCACGCTATGACTAATAGGAGCGGAACATAAATGAAAAATGTTGCAAAAACGGGGAAAATTTATTCCTTTTTGTGAGCTTTTCTCTCATATACGTGACGCAGACGAAGTTGCGTGGGTCAGCTAGTCTGTACTAATATTATAAAGCAGAAGAGTTTGTTTGTTTGGTTGAACGCGCTAATCTCAGGAACTACTTACCGGCTCGAATTGAAAAAATATTTTTGTGTTGGATAGTCAATTTATTGAGGAAGGCTATAGGCTATATAACTTCACGCTATGACCAATAGGAGCGGAGCAGCAGTGAGAAATTTTGCAAAAACGGGGGGAATTTTATTCCCTTTGTGAGCTCTTTCGCTCGTAAGTGACGCAGACGAAGTTGCGTGGGTCAGCTAGTTTATTTAGTAAAACTCCGTCTCCCTGTTCTCGAGCCGTTAACTCAGATTTTGTGCGATAAGTACGTCTCAATTTGGACAGTTTTGTCGTTTGCCTCATTCAAATCCTGAGGGGTCCAATTGGTGGCATATCTTGTGTTGGGTCTTCACAATTGTATTGTGTGTGAAATGGGACAATTAGACCCTTTTAGCCAAAGCAAACATTGAAATAAAAACATGTTACGCAAAATTCTCCTCTTATCAAGTATTATCACTCATAAACATTCATACACTCTCCCCACTTGCACAGCTACACACACACCCACCATTATTACACCTACCAGGACACATTCACACCATACAAGAATCGCACCATCACATTACTTACACATACACAACATACCTACGAGTACTACACCTACCACGACCTACTCACTCTAACTCAAACATTCACAAACAGTTTTTATTATGAATAATTTTTACTTTTTCCTTTTACTCGTATAAACACATAAATAATAATTACTTTTATATCAACCATGTTACTGGTGAATACAGTTTTACTAAAACTTTTTGATCATCTACCCTTATGGATTCACTGGTACCCAAGTCACAGGCTATAAACCTAGTTTGGGTGCCAGGAGATAATACTAAACATTATTATTATTATTATTAATTAGCAAGTGCGGCGGTCAATACTTTTTGGCTTTGAAATTATTTTCAAGTAGTAAAGTATAATCGAATGACAATCAAATAGGTACATAGCTCAATGTTTATTTTGATCATTAAAATCATCTTAAAGTTAAAAAGTAAAAGCATCAAGTTCAATACTGTTTGTATGCAAAAACTTTTAAAATAGACTGCCACTGAAAGGTTCAATACCATTAGACTGGTGTCGACAACATTCAAGCCACCTCGCGACGCCAATCAGCAAATTGCATCAACTTTCAACGTACTTTCACGTTACCGGGCGGAGCAGGGGTGTCGCATTGACGCTATTGTCCAATAGAATTGGTTTGATTGGCAAAAAATAATTTGAGCTTGTAAAAAATATATTTTCGAAGTTCGGTAATGAATAATACGGCGCATATCAGAAAGACCTGATTCTTTTTTCGCGATATCGATGTTGGTTCTGTAGAGAAAGTTGTTCCATTTGATGCCGAGATTCAAGCCCTTCATTAAGGTAGTCTTGGTTGAAGATTGTTTTAATAAATAATCAGGACGTAGGAATAAAATAACATCACGCTTGTAATCTCGGAGGGTTAGGCAGTAGTATATCTAATAATAAACCCACATTTCGACAGTTATGTTAAAGTTCCATGTGATAGGGTGGGTGCCTATTGCCATCAACCGGTCACAAATGTAGACTCCGTGGCTGCTACTAAGAAATTCCTGAAGGAATACCCAATCATAATATTTTGTCGCACCTTGGAATCGAACTGTGGACCTCATGTTCACCTGCCGTGCTTGCGACCAGTAGACAAACAATGCAATCATAAACGTAAGAAAAAATGCATGCAATCTCCAGCTGTCGCCAATTACATGCGTAAAGGCAAATGATCAAAACATTCACGGTGCTTGGAGAATCCTAATCAGCCTAGCTATTTGACCTTATACCTCCCTCCAGTACGTCTACTCAAAGACTATGAAATTACCTTGAACTCTGTGAAGGCAATGTTAAATGCACACCCTATTTGTCCCGCCAAACACCACCCAGCTATTTATACTCAAAAAACGCTCCAATACCGTAACACAACCCTCATCAGGCTTTAAAACCCTGATTGGATTCTACCCGTTGTCCCGAAATCCTCATTTTTGTTGGCACCCCTGTTTCGATACTAAATGGATCCGTAGGAACGTGCTGTGTTGCAATTAGGGTAACCATTTCTTTTCAAAAGTCTTGACAAAAGCCAGACTTTTGCAAGGAGTTGGACATTTAACTTTTTTATCTTTCTATTCTACATTATTTGTCTAGTGTCTTAAAATGTCCCCTTTTGTTAACAAGTCCGGTCAAATAAGATACTTAGTCGGACAAACTAAAACGGGGAGCTAAAAAGCCGGACATTGCAGGACAAATCATGATGGATGGTAGCCCTCGCTGCAATTCTAATTGATTGAAAGGTATTCCAAGTACGGTTCTTTTCCGATTCCAAAGTGAATCTAGATAAACCCTGGTGAGGTGGTACTGGAGGTAATTTTAATCTCGTTTTGAATCTGTAGTAATGAGCTGATTTTATATGCACAAATTTCTTAAACTACAATTCATAAAGAGTGTAAAACACCTCTTCACGAAGCCGAAAGGCACTTGTTCTTCTCATCATTGCGATCATTTTTTTGTTCTACACCATACCTGGGAACCTTCTAGTTACGGAGATATGGGGGGTCCAAGTTACAACTTTTTGACAAGTTTTTTTTATAATACAAGTTTTTTTTTATACAGGGGTATAATGCCCCAGTCAGGAAATTGTTTATCACTACGACAATTTGCCTTCTTAGATACATCTCGTAGAAATGTCAACAAAATAGTCGTGATTTGAATAAATGGAACATTTAAGCTGGTAATAAATTAGTAGTTAAGCAATTAATTTATCTCACTTAACAAGGTACGAATAGGGCATACATTATATAAATACGAGTACAAGTCAATGATTGTAATTAAATGTAATCTGAACCTTGACCGCAAAAAGCCTTTTTTTATCAATAAAGCATCATCGGTATCAAATTGCACGAATCTACGAAAATATAATTAACATGAGATTCAAATCATTATCTGCCTAATCTTTTCCCAACTATGTTGGGGTCGGCTTCCAGTCTAACCGGATGCAGCTGAATACCAGTATTTTACCTGGAGCGACTGCCTATCTGACCTTCACAACCCAGTCAGTACTGGGTAATACGACACATACACGTTGGTAAGACTGGTTGTCAGGCTAAAGGTCCATTACCACCAGTTACGTCATGTAACATGAGAATCAAATATTCATTCAAATATTTTTTCTCTTTTTGTATACCGAAACATAAAAATGGGACATCATTATTAAGTTTGCACACAGAAAAAGAATTCCCAAAGCTCTGCAAATTAATTTGGAAATTAAAATGAAAATAATATTCCAAGTAAACATCGTTTTATTTATAGTAACTACGAAACTTAATTAGGTATATGAATACCGAGAAATGCTTGCCGAGTACGAAAATATTTCGTTTTAATTCATTTCGCATAAAAGACAGAATACAATCAGACAAAAATACAACTGACGGACAGAAATTGGTGAAAGAAGAATCAGACTAATTGATATTTAAGATAAATGATGTGATAGGTGAGGAGTTCGTGTAATTTTATTTTTAAGGGACAAGTCCACCACGCTAAAATTCCCAAAACACTGTAACTCCTGAGCGCCAGAATCAACAGTGGGGACCACCAGAAAAACACCGAGACAATAAATAAATATCGCTGGACATTAGACACACAGCGCCATCTAGTGCCACACTAAGCAAGGCTTGTGTCGCGGTCACCAGACAACGAAGCTCAAAGCTCGACGAAGTCCTTAAAAATTAATTGAACTGTCTTGGATCTCGCAACGAACTGAATTAATCAGAAAGTATAGCGGAGGAGTAAGAAAAATCCGTAACTTCCACTTCCCTCCTTCAGCAGGAGACACGAAACAAGGCCAATAGGCAAAAAGGGATGTTTACAATAGGATAGCCCCAGTTGCCTGGGTCATAATTGCTCATGCATTTATAGCAATAACCACTCGGGTCGATCTTTAGGTTAAGCCGCTCTCGTCGGTTGGACTACAAATTAGATACCGAGTTTTCTCCGCACATCGGAAAGCACGTTAAGCCGTTAGTCCCGGCTGTCATTTGTAATACATCTTTGACAGTCAGTGGGACAACCAGTCTTACCAAGAGGTATCGTATAATTACCCAGTACTAAATGGGTTGTGGAGACCAGGTCGTATTACTAATATTAAGCTGCATCTGGATAGGCTAGGCAGATGATGAAAAATGATAACTAAGTGAGAAGTTAATGATTTTTTTTGGTTTACTTTCACGTTATCAATATAAAACTTTACAGAATATATACTATGTTTTTATAACTTCAGAATATACGTAGTATCGGCTCAACAAAATTAAAATAGTTAAAAGCCAGTATCCCAAAGAAGGACACACATAGGTACTTGGAAAAAATACGTACTACAGAAAAGATGACATGAATACTGTGAATTAAGCTAGGAAGGAAGCGTAGAATAAAACGAAGATACTTCGCCGACCTCACATAAATTGGGATAAGGGAGGGATAGAGGACAAACTTAAAAGAAAAATCTTACTAGGTAGTATCTCTGAGTTTGGTTTATGTGACTCACCCACCGCTCCCTAATAAATCTGAAAATTCAGTTACAGATTGTATTCTTGAAAACGGTCAAAAAGGCGGTTTTTATAAGCAGTGTATCTGACTTAACCCTCAAACAATTTTGACAAATAAAAAATATAATATTTTCAAGTACTTATTGCTTACAGTGATGGATCTCAAAACATAATTTAACAAACTTTCATGCATCAAAAAAATCTTCAAACATACCTCTTAATTTTCTTTAAAAGCAGTTTATCCCTCCATTCAAATGATAATTATAATTAAAAACATACCATACAATTTCAAATGCTTAAACTACATCGTGATAGATATTTTTTTATTAAATAGTTAATTTAAAATCGATCGAAATCACTAATTAAACACTATTCGGCCCGCAGTGACTGACGTAACAACCACTTTGTAGTGCAAGCTGATTAGAACTTTATTCTAACAGTATTTCAAACGAAGTTTGAACCACCACAAATAGAGTTGCTAATTTAGCTAATGTAAGCTCTTGCCAGTTCTTCTCCATTGAGATCTACGCTAGGGAAAAGGCAACTACAGTACTTTTACAAGTTATTATGCCTTGTGACTGTGACTGTAGCTTTGCTTTTTGTTTGACATTCAAAAGTGCCGTAATGGTCTAATTGAAATAAAAGATTTGACGCTGGTGTAGTGATCACTAACGCGACACCTGAGCATGACAACCTGGATTAGTTTCCCGGGTCAGGCGAAGTGTTATTGGGTTTTTCAGTTTAGAAAATTTCAGTAACAACCACAGAGTTTTTGAATGTACCAATGATGGTAAGAGGCTCACCCCCTATAACAAACATGTGATATAAGAATAAAACATGAAATAACTGCTTCGATTTGGTTTTGATCGCACACATTATGAATCCATTTAATTTCTGCTGCCGTATTTTACTCCAATGTAACTGAAAAAAATATATATATATATCGCTGGACTTTAACACACAGCGCCACCTAGTGCCACACTAAGCAAAGCTTGTGTCGTGGACACTAGATAGTTGATATACAACATGTATACTTTTTGTTTGTAAATACATTCTTATTATACATTGAAACATCCATGACTCGGAAACAAATGTCCGTGCTCATCACTCAAACATTTGCTCCTACCGGGATTCAAACCCAGGACCCTAACAACGTAAGGCAGCGTCACTACCACTACGCCAAACGGGTCGTCAAAAAAACAAATAAAAAAAAAGTAAATAAATTAAATGTTCCATACCTAGGTTTCGACAAAAAAAAAGCATGCGGTGCAGTCTAGAAGTGAAAACTAGCAGACGATCCGCTACTGCTACGAGTGCCACGAAAAGCGTACGTGACGGTCACGCGGGTTCCATAATTTTCGTTCACTCAAAAAGTGCTCAAAGCGCCTAAAAAAGTTTACACTTCAAAAATCATACCACGCAACACCTGTCTAGACTGATTCCAGATTAAATGGATGAAGCCAGCCTACGGGGATTACCTACGTACTCCTGAATTTCAGTATCAGAGCGCATTGGCGTGTAGCTGGCAATATTGATTTATGTCGAGCACAGTTTAATTATTTTATTCTGAATTTTACGCTGAATCCATTATGTATCTGTTTTCCGCTACCTTTTTAGGCGACTACAGGCTAAATGCGAGTTTTATAATGCCTGAAAGTATATGATTCACTGCAATAAAGAAAACCAGAAAAATATATGATATTCTTCAGGATTTATGCTAGTATGATAGTGTTTTGAAAACATAATACTATTAATTTTACTAGATAAAAAACCCACGAACTTATCTCTAAACAAAAAACTTAGTAGTAAAGTGAGTAAAAACCATACCAAAATACATGCGATCATTCTGCTTTATTGGCAGAAAATTCTACAAGTAACATATTAGCATCATAGTGTTTTATTTTGTAGTCTAATCAATCGATTTTTTATAAATGGATCGAAACCAGTCATTTCGCACTATCCGGACCACAGTGACTGACGTAACAACCACTTTGTAGTACAAGCTGATTAGAACTTTATTCTAACAGTATTTCAGACGAAGTTTGAATCACCACAAATAGAGTTGCTAATTTAGCTCCAGTAGTCGCCTTAGCGCCCAAATGAAATACGGCAGACAAATACCTGGGACATGGGATTATTTATGTCCTAGAAATAATTACACTGGCGAAGATTCCTGCCTGGTTGATGGCAATAATCTCGCCTCCAATAATAGGAGGGATTTAAACATTATTGGGACTTGAAACATTACTAGGACTTGAATCATTACTGGGACTTGAAACATTACTGGGACCTGAAACATTACTGGACCTTGAAACATTACTGGGACTTGAAACATTACTGGGACTTGAAACATTACTTGGATTTGAAACATTACTGGAACTTGAAACATTACTGGGACTTGAAACATTACTGGGACTTGAAACATTACTGGAACTTGAAACATTACTGGGACTTGAAACATTACTGGGACTTGAAACATTACTGAAACTTGAAACATTACTGGGACTTGAAACATTACTGGGATTTGAAACATTACTGGGACTTGAAACATTACTGCAACTTGAAACATTACTGGGACTTGAAACATTACTGGGACTTGAAACATTACTGGAACTTGAAACATTACTGGGACTTGAAACATTACTGGGACAAAATGTGGCTATAACGTAAAGTACACCACTGCCGAACCCTACGGAAATTAAAGGCGTGAAGTTATGTTTTTTACGTAGGGAAAACCACAAGCAAAAGCTATGGAGAAAAAAAAATATGATCTAGCTAGATTTTGAGGGGTAGCTAGATTTTAGTCTACAGTTTCCTACATGGCATTAAAGCAAATATTTTATTTCATCATCATCATCATCATTTCAGTCGAAAGACGTCCACGTCCACACCGCGCGAGTTGACTTCCATCGCATACATTTTCAATTTTTCGGTTTCACTTCGTTAGATTATAATCCGAAAAATAATGAGTAATATTGTTGTAGAGTTCACAATCTCTCTAGTTATATTACTATCTAACGGTTTTACAATGTGACGCTGCCAAATTATACATAGTGTAACTAATTCAAAATTATTATCTTCAAAATCTGATTGTTATACAAGAACTTTTTAAACTGACAACAAATCATAGTTCCTGTTACGTCATAAACCGTTTGGGTTAGATTTCATTACCATATAGCTATACCATTTCTGACTACATGGCTTGTATATGCTAATCCTGTACATAATGCCTCGTGTGAATACATACGGGGTTGTCCAGCGGTTACAATAACACCTGGAGTTGAAATAGAATTACTTTTTGTTTGTTCATGCTCACCGAGAAGATAACAGTCTGATTATCTAAAAACAGCTGTCAATGTGACATGTTCCCATTCAAAAATGTGTTTTAAACAGCTGTTTTAGGTAATCAGACCGTCATCTTTTTGGTGAACACAGACCTTAGTCAGCTGACGGCTTAGAAAAAATGAAATCACTTACGATATACAACATCATTGACATAACTTTTTGTTTCCTCTATCATGAGCCAGCAAAACGTTAAACAACTTAAAAAAATATAAGTTGCTTGTTCCATGGAGTTTCTTGCCGGTTCTTCTCCATGGACTCGACCAACGCGAACCGTGCACTTTTTTCGACGTTTTATAAGTGCCCATCTAGGCCTATATGAAATAAAGTATTTTGATTTTGTTCCGCGGCCTCTGATTCACGTAAATAGCATTCTACAAGGTGTAAATAGACGGGCTGCGGGTCTGCTCGAAAGAGGTACCGCGGCCCCGGAAAATAAAGGGCTAAGAAGGAACGTGGTTTTAGTCAGTAAAAGTCTGACACTCCCCCCGCTGTCACACACACAGGTGTGTGTGACTCTCTGTGGCATCGTAGCTTCAAAACGGATGAACCGATTTTGATTTTCGTTTTAAAGGTGAATTAATCGGGAGTGTTCTTAGCTATGTTTGATAAAAATCAGTCCAAGATGGTCGCCGCCACAAAATTGTGGATTAAATTTATGCCCAACAACTCCTTCAATAATCAAATGAAAGGACTTGACTAGTAGAATACTATGCGCTATAATAAATTCAAGATTACCGCCACCACAAAATGGTGAATTACATATTTTTTTCACTACTCCCTCAATAAATCAAATGAATGGCCCTACACTAAAAACCGGAAATCTCTTGAAATTATGACCCTGTGTGTCGGGTTTTTTTAATAATGTAATGTAACTTGGTGAGTTGAAACATTGAAGTAAATTATTTCAACTTTATTTGGTAACCCATACCCAATACTTTTCCCCAGGTTATTTTACATCCTTACCTCTCAGCACAAGCACCTAATGGGTATGATACTAAACAAGTACCAACACCAAGGTCATATGTACTTGACAAATGGGATAAGAATTGGGATCATGAACCCTTTTCTGACGAAGGCGAGTATCGGAAAACACTTTACCAAAAGGTTATGTAGATTTTGTTGGGCGATATAAAGGGCCCTTTAAAGTAGACTAAAGCTGTATCATATTGAGGCGTTTGAAAGATAACATACCTTTGATGTTGGTTTATGAAGTACAATCAAACCTGGGTAAGTGAGAACTGGATAAGTGAGAATACTCTATAAGTGAGAGTAATAGCCAAGACCCGTCATTTTAAGCTCCCAAAACCTCTATTGGCGAGAAATAGAAACCTCTGTAAGAGAGAGTCGTTTTTCCCTCATGGACCTCCGTAAGTGAGACTGCTTCTTATTTTTACCTCTATAAGCGACAGTCAAGCTTTATTTATTTATATTATTTAGGAGTAATTATAAAATATCTGCTATTTTATACTTCATTCTTAACTTTCGTGGAACTTCCTAACCATTGTTTTTGTATTTTTTTCTTGTCAAAATTTTACCTATTCTATTTCGTGGAACTAAATAACATTGTTATTTTATCGCATTATTTTCGAATGGACACGTGTGCTTGTGTACCTCTATAAGAGAGAAACGCTACCCATGTACCTGCATTAGCGAGAAACTCGGGTTAGTGAGAAGCCTCTATAAGCGAGAATGAGATTGTGCTCCCTGGAACTCTCGCTTATCCAGGTTTGACTGTAGATGCCTCATACACTGTTTTAAGCTATCAAACTTCAAACAGTGTACTTTTGAACCGTGATCGGTTCAAAACTACATTTAATATGTCACTTACGAGATATCTTCCTTGATGTTTATTTATATTGAGCTCTCGATATTTCGACGCTGTTTTGCGCCATGATCGCGGGTTGATTGAGTCAGTCAGTTGAGAGTCAACCCGCGATCATATCCCGTAATGACATTTTAAGTTTAGTATATGCCTTGGCAGAGTGGTAACGTCGTAAGCTCGACTGTAAGCATGAGGTCCTGGGATCGATTGCCGGGTCGGGCAAAGTGTTATTTTGTTTTCTTATTGGGATTTTTTCGGTAGAAACCACGGATTCTGGATGTATGGTTGAGGTTTAGGCTCGCCTTTATAATATGGCACATAACACATAACTGGTGAAATGCGGGTCTGCTTTCGAGATACACCACTTCCTCAGAGTTTTTTGAATTACAGGCAAAATATGTATGTATATGTCACCGTAAAATTGTCAAACTCGTTATATTACAATATAACGTGTTTTTTCTCGCGATATTGTAATGTCTCGA
This sequence comes from Xestia c-nigrum, assembly GCA_916618015.1. NCBI lineage: Eukaryota > Metazoa > Arthropoda > Insecta > Lepidoptera > Noctuidae > Xestia > Xestia c-nigrum. The sequence continues at coordinate 24,072,924 of OU745246.1, forward strand.
ATTATTGTCAACTGAACATACGGAAGTATCTCTGCCCCCATAACCGGGACTTGGGGCACCCCCCCGTTAGGTTAGTTAGGTTCCTTTAAACCCTGCACTCGGAAATAGGGGCCCTGCGAAGCGGGGCTCCGTCGACTACGCTTTTTAGGGGGAATATAAAGTGTTTTAAGGTTATGTTATAATATTAATCGGTATTTCTCAGGAATGGTGCATTATCTTTTCATGAGAGTTGTGCCACTGGGCAAGGGGGACCCTTCCTTCCCTCCACACCGCGTAAGTTGACTACCATCGCATGCATTTTACGAAAAATAATGCGTTTTGTTGTAAGCAGTATGTTCATTTGACAATAATTCGAGACTTTACAATATCGCTAGAGATATTACAATATAACGTATTTGACAATTTTACGGTGACATATATAAATACAGTTATCATCTCCAGATTAATTTGTTCAAAAATAGAACTCCATCATTAAAAACTATCTTATTATATTCCTACTAGATCTCTGTATCTTACAAATCTAACCACGAGGATGTTTACGAAAAAAAAACGAATTCAGACGTTTTCTAAAACTAGCTATAAACTTCAAAAACCTAGTTTCATATTGTCACCCTAGCAAAAAGCGTTGTATCTCATACACATGTGTTAACTCATGTATTGTGTTTCAAGATATTAAAACACTACGACTACAACTGATTAAATTTCTCCCACACCCTTACCTAACTCAACCGAACCTTTCAATATTGAACCTAGCGTGCGTCAAGACATTACGAACTTAAGAAATAGACACCCTGTATAAGACGCGATGCGGTCATAAACTTGAGTATTGGTCCTCTAATAACCAGTTATTGCCACGAATCCCCGACAAGCCTAGGTAACTAGAGATAATGGATTGGATTATAGCTCCACGTGTAATGTAGATATTCATCATCTGCCTAGCCTTTTCTCAATTACGTAGTAGTATTTTACATGACGCGATTGCATATCTGACTTCCACAACCCAGTTAGTACTGTGTATTACAATACTCCATGATAAGGTTGGTTGTCTTACTTTCGAGTCATTGACACACTAAATGTCTTCACCGTTTTGAGAACAGTCATCATCATCATCATCATCAGCATATTAATGTTCCCACTGCCGGGACACAGACCTCCTCTCAATGAGAGGGAATGGGCTATAATCTACCACGCGAGCCCAGTGCAGATTGGTAGATGTCACATATCTTTGATTTTTTGTTTCTAGGACATGCCGGTTTCTTCACGTTGGCTTGTGATGACTAAATTACATTAACCACCTACCTTATGTCATTAAATAATAATGTAGCTTCCTATCAGTGAAATAATGTTTACAATAGGATCCGGATTTTCAGAGATTAGCGTTTATAAACAACGAAATAACAAACAACTTGACCTCGTTTAATAATAGATAGAAACTAGAAACATAGACACCATTCATTTTATCTAAAAAAAACGGAATTCAATCAAAACTGTGAAACAAAATGGATAGATTGAGGGATTGATATGCACATATTTAATTGCACAAAATTCAAAATTCAATCTGACTATCCCATGACATTTTTTTGTTCATCTCAAAACAAACTGACGTATTGTTTCAAATATTTCGATCGCACACAGTGTTTTACAATACTTTGGGTTTATTTGTTTGTTATCAGATATAGATAAACAAATATTGTTATCTTTTATTTAAATACTAACTTAATGGGTAAAGGTTCCAGCTGAAATGGGCATGCTAGTCAAAGTAGAGAGATCTTTTGCAATTACAATTTATGAACTGACATGCAAGACAAATTTTCACACAAAAGTAAAGAGCCTCCAAGTAATGGAAAAAGGGAAGGCCATAAATTAATGAGTATAAGTGAGTCTAGATTTGTCGCTAGACATTACACATAGCGCCATCTAGTGACACACTAAGAAAGGCTTATGTCGTGGACACCGGGTAGTTGATATACTACATAATATCTCTTTTTTGTTTGTAAATACATATAAACATCCATGACTCGGAAACAAATGTCCACTCATCACACAAACATTTGCTCCTACCGGGAATCGAACTCGGGACCCTAAGAACGTAAGGCAGCCTCATTACCACTGCACGGTACGGTACTGGTACGTAGGTTCAATGAGTACCTAGCTAAGTATCGATTTTCTTCTCTAGGTCATCATCTGCCTTCTCTCGACGAAATATGGGGTCGGCTTACAGTCTCGTCGGACGAACTAAATTACATTTAAGTACATGAATACTCAGCTCAGTAACAAACCAATAAAATACCTATCGGAAGTTTTAAAGCTAATTTAACTATGGAATACCGTGTTACCTAGCACTAACCGGGTTTTCAGGTTATATGCTTAGGTATATAACCTGAAAAACCCGGTCGCTGTCGCTCCATATAAAATACTGGTATTCACTGATAACTGGTCACTGGTTGATGACCCAAATATTGATGATTTTATTTAATCAACCGTTGAAGAATTATTATTGTGAGGCAACCTCTAGATTGATTTACGTGGTAATTAATATTAATTACGGCGGTATCCGATATCATTGGATTATTCACGTGTCAACGAAGATTGCCGACCAGGAAAAATGTAATTATGTTAATATGATATTATGGCACTTTTATAGGAATAGCTGTTTTTTTCCGATGAGAAATCTTCAAATAACTTCTCCCACTCTAGGCGGAGCGAGTGATGGGAGGGAATGTCAGATTTTACTTACTAAACCCATCCATGTTCATTTCTCGCCACTAATTTTCCGGGGTCACGATATCTCTTTCGAACAGTCCCACAGCCCCGGCAGGAGGATAGGTTCGGTCCCAAGTCCAGCAAAGAGTTATTGGGTTTTTTTAACATCATTTCTCAGAATCAGGTACGAGGTCTGGATTATAAAATCATTACAAAATAAACTGTGCACCATTGTTTGTCTCTCTACGCCCAAAAGTGACTGGTAGAAAATGCAAGTCTGCCTCTGTAGGTTCTGCTTGAAGCGTTAATTAAATAAAATTAGATTTTACTTGCTTCGAAATCTATAAATAATTGTCAAGCAAGTAAAATCTAATTTGGGTGGTAAATTAGATTTTACTTGCTTCGAAATCTATAAATAATTGTCATTGAGTTGATTTTAGTTTGTATTTTAGGAGCACCACCCTTACATACCGAGTTTCCTCCGTACCTCGGAAAGCACGTTAAGCTGTTTGTCCCAGCTGTCATTTTGCCATCTTTGACAGCGTTACAGGTAGTCAGAGGCCCAAAAAGTCTGACAGCCAGTCTTAGCAAGTGGTATCGTATTTGGAGGTCAGATAGGCAGTCGCTCCATGTAAAATACTGGTATTCAGCTGCATCCGTTTAGACTGGAAGCCGACCCCAACATAGTTGGGAAAAGGCTAGGCAGAAGATGATGAGTTGATTTTAGTGACGCCACACGTTTCTATTGCCATACAACATCTATGAGGAAATTGCGGTTTGACAGCGCGTATACGGATCTGGGACTTTTGCGCGAAAGACATTTGCGCGAAAGACACTTGCGCGAACCCGTTTGCGCGAAAAGACAAATGCGCGAACGGACTTTTGCGCGATTGGACATTTGCGCGAACAGACATTTGCGCGCCAGGACACATGCGCGAATGGACTTTTGCGCGATTGGACTTTTGCGCGAACGGACTTTTGCGCGAAAGGACAATTGCGCGAGTGGAAACTTGCGCGAGAGGACATTTGCGCGACTTAATGGCCACAGAGGTTTACTCTGTGGAGTAAACATAACATCACAATACTTGAAGGGGTTTTTGAAGTGAAACTTCTTTATCGGGGTTGGAAAAAAATGTAGTGTAATATTTTTTCGTTACGCGTCACATTTTTCCGTTACGCGCCATCTTTTTCAATAATAATCTTTATAGTAATAAGCTAAAATGAAATAATTGTAGAATTTGCATTTATGTCTTGGGGAGGTCGAAAAAACGATGGGTGGGTTAAGCAACATTTGGTGAGGTCGGGAAAAGAATGGGTGGGTCAAGCAACACATGGTGAGGTCGGGAAAATGATGGGTGAGGTTAAGCAACATTTGGTGTGGTCGAAAAAAGGATGGGATGGGTGGGGTTAAGCAACATTTGGTGTGGTCGAAAAAACGATGGGTGGGTTAAGCAACACTTGGGGAGGTCGGGAAAAGGATGGGTTGGTTAAGCAACATTTGGTGAGGTCGGGAAAAGGTTGGGTGGGGTTAAGCAACACACATAATGAGGTCAAGAAAAGGATGGGTTGGTTAAGCAACACTTGGAGAGGTCAGGAAAAGGATGGGTGGGGTTAAATAACATTTATTGAGGTCGGGAAAAGGATGGGGGGGTTAAGCAACACTTGGTGAGGTCGGGAATAAGATGGGTGGGTTAAGCAACACTTTGTGAGGTCGGGAAAAGGATGGGTGGGGCCAAGCAATATTTGGTGAGGTCGGGAAAAGGATGGGTGGGTTAAGCAACACTTGGTGAGGTCGGGAAAAGAATGGGTGGGTTAAGCAACACATGGTGAGGTCGGGAAAATGATGTGTGAGGTTAAGCAACATTTGGTGTGGTCGAAAAAAGGATGGGATAGGTGGGTTAAGCAACACTTGGTGAGGTCAGGAAAAGGATGGGTGGGGTTAAGTAACATTTGTTGAGGTCGGGAAAACGATGGGTGGGTTAAGCAACACTTTGTGAGGTCGGGAAAAGGATGGGTGGGGCCAAGCAATATTTGGTGAGGTCGGGAAAAGGATGGGTGGGTTAAGCAACACTTGGTGAGGTCGGGAAAAGAATAACGTAACGCCTCTCTGGATCTTCTTACTTCATATTTGAGTGATAGGATTCAGAGAGTTGATGTTAACGGGAAACGATCTCCCGGATCCGTAGTAAGAATGGGGGTACCCCAGGGCTCAATTCTTGGTCCATTTTTGTTTCTCATTTATATAAATGACTTGCCTTACCTCATAAAGGATAATCATGATATAGTATTGTTTGCAGACGACACTTCTCTTTTATTTAAACTTAAACGTCAGCAGTTAGTTACGGATGATGTTAATAGCGCCCTGGCAAAAGTCGTTAATTGGTTTAATGTTAACAATCTACTCCTGAATGAGAAAAAAACCAAATGTATTAAGTTTACGATACCCCATGTAAGACAAGTGGAAACTAGTGTAGTAATCAAGGATGAAGAGTTGAAACCGGAAGACAGCACTGTGTTCTTAGGCATAACTTTGGATGCCAAGCTTCAGTGGGGCCCGCATATACACAAATTGTCAAAAAAACTTAGCTCTGCAGCATACGCCGTTAGAAAAATTCGTGATTTAACTGATTTGGAAACAGCCCGTTTAGTTTATTTTAGTTATTTCCACAGCGTGATGTCGTACGGTATCCTCTTGTGGGGTAATGCCGCCGATATTCAGACTATATTTGTATTGCAAAAAAGGGCAATTCGTTCAATTTATAAATTAAGTCCCCGATACTCCCTCAGAGAAAAATTTAAAGATATTAATATTCTTACTATGCCCTCTCAGTACATTTATGAAAATCTTTTGTACGCACACAAAAATATTAATTTGTTTAAAAAATACAGTGATATCCACAACATAAATACGAGAAATAAACACAAATTTGTTATTCCTGCTACGAGGCTCAAGAAAATAGGGGGAACGTTCAGATGCCAATGTATACGTTTTTACAATAAACTTCCGAGCCATATTCAAGCACTTAGTCTAAATAAATTCAAATCGTTTATAAAACGGAAGCTATGCCTGAAAGCCTACTATCATGTTAATCACTACCTTGATGATAAAAAGGCTTGGGATTAAGCTGCTCCAATGAAATTTGCTCTGCGAATATAGAAATTTCGGACTTCGCTTGTTTATTATTGATTCCTTTCTTTTATACACTTTGACATGAATGGATATTATATTTTTTACTTTATTGTTTATTATTTTGTGTGTGTGTGTGTGTGTGTGTATTTGACATGAATATTTACTTGTGGCTTTTGACATTTTAATGACTTGACATGAATACTTAGTTCAGTATTTTATTATTTTTTACATTTTTAGTTTATTTTTTATTGTTTTGTGTGTGTGTATTTGACATATCGTATTTTATTGACATTCATTTTGTAAATTATTATTAATTTTATATTGTATTTTTGTGTTTTTTTGTGAATGTGAGGACCATGTGGGTTACATTTTATTTGTTTTTTTTTTTTTATTTTTTTTACCCCTCAACCGTCTGACAGTTTGAGTTCTATAAGCGACCTACCCAAATGTCCTTTCTTTGGTATTGTTCGTCGTTTCGTTGAGCTCCTTGTGTAATAAGTCGAGCTACACGATAACTGACAAATGCTTGCACTGACTGGACAGGTTTACTCAAATCTGTATGGTTCTTTCTTCAAAAGACCATCTCAGACACTAATATCTACATGATCCTCATGTGAATTGAGCAAGATTATGTCTGGACTTCAAAAGAGACTATGACCTCTGAGTTTGTTTCGGCTGTTTCTTCTCAGAGTAGTCAGGTACGAAACACCGGCCCCATCTAGTTTAAAAAAAAATTGACGTGTAAAAGTGTTTGTGAAAACCTACTTACAAAATAAAGATCATTTATCATTTATCATTTATCATTTATGAATGGGTGGGTTAAGCAACACATGGTGAGGTCGGGAAAATGATGTGTGAGGTTAAGCAACATTTGGTGTGGTCGAAAAAAGGATGGGATGGGTGGGTTAAGCAACACTTGGTGAGGTCAGGAAAAGGATGGGTGGGGTTAAGTAACATTTGTTGAGGTCGGGAAAACGATGGGTGGGTTTAAGCAAAACGAGGTAAGGTCGGGAATAGGATGGGTGGGTTAAGCAACACTTGGTGAGGTCGGGAATAAGATGGGTGGGTTAAGCAACACTTTGTGAGGTCAGGAAAAGGATGGGTGGGGCCAAGCATTATTTGGTGAGGTCGGGAAAAGAATGGGTAAGTTAAGCAGCACTAGGTGAGGTCGGGAAAAGGATGGGTGGGTTAAGCAACACTTGGTGAGGTCGGGAAAAGAATGGGTGGGTCAAGCAACACATGGTGAGGTCGGGAAAATGATGGGTGAGGTTAAGCAACATTTGGTGTGGTCGAAAAAAGGATGGGATGGGTAAGGTTAAGCAACATTTGGTGTGGTCGAAAAACGATGGGTGGGTTAAGCAATATTTGGTGAGGTCGGGAAAAGGATGGGTGGGTTAAGCAACACTTGGTGAGGTCGGGAAAATGATGGGTGAGGTTAAGCAACATTTGGTGTGGTCGAAAAAAGAATGGGTGGGTTAAGCAACACTTGGTGAGGTCGGGAATAGGATGGGTGGGTTAAGCAACACTTGGTGAGGTCGGGAAAAGGATGGGTGGGTTAAGCAACACTAGGTGAGGTCGGGAAAAGGATGGGTGGGTTAAGCAACACTTGGTGAGGTCGGGAAAAGAATGGGTGGGTCAAGCAACACTTGGTGAGGTCGTAAAGGATGGGTGGGTTTAAGCAACACGAGGTGAGGACTGGACAAGGATGGGTGGGTTAAGCAACACTTAGTGAGGTCGGGTAAAGGATGGGTGGGTTTAAGCAACACGAGGTGAGGTCGGGAATAGGATGGGTGGGTTAAGCAACATTTGGTGAGGTCGAAACAAGGATGGGTGGGTTTAAGCAACACACATAGTGAGGTCAAGAAAAGGATGGGTGGGTTAAGCAACACTTGGTGAGGTCGAGTAAAGGATGGGTGGGTTTAAGCAACACGAGGTGAGGACTGGACAAGGATGGGTGGGTTAAGCAACACTTAGTGAGGTCGGGTAAAGGATGGGTGGGGTTAAGTAACATTTGTTGAGGTCGGGAAAAGGATGGGTGGGGCTAAGCAACACTAGTTGAAGTTGGGAAAAGGATGGGTTGGTTAAGTAACACTTGGAGAGGTCGGGAAAGGGATGGGTTAGGTTAAGCAACATTTGGTGAGGTCGAAACAAGGATGGGTGGGTTTAAGCAACACACATAGTGAGGTCAAGAAAAGGATGGGTGGGTTAAACAACCCCAAAAACCATGAAAAGGACACCCATGAAGAAAAACAAAAAAAAAACATGGGCACTATTTTGGATTATCTTTATGACCCCATTTTCGTAATCAGCGACCCCAAAAACCATGAAAACGACAGCCATGACAAAAAAAAACAAAAGAAAACATGGGCGCCATTTTGGATTTTCTTTTTGACCCCATTTTCGTAATCAACGACCTCAAAAACTATGAAAATGACACCCATGATCAAAGTATAAAAAGGAAGTGAAATTTCTTTATGACGTTATTTTTCAAAAAATAATTTACTATATGCAACTTTACAGAAATAGGTTAAATAAAGTTAAATTAGATAAAGTTTAATAAAAGGCTTTTATTATCATAGACATAAATACAAATTCTACAATTATTTCATTTTAGCTTATTGCTACAAAGATTATTATTGAAAAAGATGGCGCGTGACGGAAAAATGTGACGCGTAACGAAAAAATGTTACACTAAATTTTTTCCCCATCCTTTTCTTTTCTTTTCTGACCTCACTATGTGTGTTGCTTAAACCCACCCATCCTTGTTTCGACCTCACCAAATGTGGCTTAACCTAACCCATCCTTTTCCCGACCTCTTCAAGTGTTACTTAACCAACCCATCCTTTTCCCAACTTCAACTAGTGTTGCTTAGCCCCACCCATCATTTTCCCGACCTCAACAAATGTTACTTAACCCCACCCATCCTTTTCCCGACCTCACCAAGTGTTGCTTAACCCACCCATCCTTTTCCCGACCTCACCTAGTGTTGCTTAACTCACCCATTCTTTTCCCGACCTCACCAAATATTGCTTGGCCCCACCCATCCTTTTCCTGACCTCACAAAGTGTTGCTTAACCCACCCATCTTACCCGACCTCACCAAGTGTTGCATAACCCCCCCATCCTTTTCCCGACCTCACCAAGTGTTGCTTAACCCACCCATCCTATTCCCGACCTCACCTCGTGTTGCTTAAACCCACCCATCCTTTACCCGACCTCACTAAGTGTTGCTTAACCCACCCATCCTTGTCCAGTCCTCACCTCGTGTTGCTTAAACCCACCCATCCTTTACTCGACCTCACCAAGTGTTGCTTAACCCACCCATCCTTTTCTTGACCTCACTATGTGTGTTGCTTAAACCCACCCATCCTTGTTTCGACCTCACCAAATGTTGCTTAACCTAACCCATCCTTTTCCCGACCTCTCCAAGTGTTACTTAACCAACCCATCCTTTTCCCAACTTCAACTAGTGTTGCATAGCCCCACCCATCCTTTTCCCGACCTCAACAAATGTCACTTAACCCCACCCATCCTTTTCCTGACCTCACCAAGTGTTGCTTAACCCACCCATCCCATCCTTTTTTCGACCACACCAAATGTTGCTTAACCTCACACATCATTTTCCCGACCTCACCATGTGTTGCTTGACCCACCCATTCTTTTACCGACCTCACCAAGTGTTGCTTAACCCACCCATCCTTTTCCCGACCTCACCTAGTGTTGCTTAACTCACCCATTCTTTTCCCGACCACACCAAATATTGCTTGGTCCCACCCATCCTTTTCCTGACCTCACAAAGTGTTGCTTAACCCACCCATCTTATTCTCGACCTCACCAAGTGTTGCTTAACCCACCCATCCTTTTCCCGACCTCACCAAGTGTTGCTTAACCCACCCATCCTATTCCCGACCTCACCAAGTGTTGCTTAACCCACCCATCCTTTTCCCGACCTCACCTAGTGTTGCTTAACCCACCCATCCTATTCCCGACCTCACCTCGTGTTGCTTAAACCCACCCATCCTTTACCCGACCTCACTAAGTGTTGCTTAACCCACCCATCCTTGTCCAGTCCTCACCTCGTATTGCTTAAACCCACCCATCCTTTACTCGACCTCACTAAGTGTTGCTTAACCCACCCATCCTTTTCTTGACCTCACTATGTGTGTTGCTTAAACCCACCCATCCTTGTTTCGACCTCACCAAATGTTGCTTAACCTAACCCATCCTTTTCCCGACCTCTCCATGTGTTACTTAACCAACCCATCCTTTTCCCAACTTCAACTAGTGTTGCATAGCCCCACCCATCCTTTTCCCGACCTCAACAAATGTCACTTAACCCCACCCATCCTTTTCCTGACCTCACCAAGTGTTGCTTAACCCACCCATCCCATCCTTTTTTCGACCACACCAAATGTTGCTTAACCTCACACATCATTTTCCCGACCTTACCATGTGTTGCTTGACCCACCCATTCTTTTCCCGACCTCACCAAGTGTTGCTTAACCCACCCATCCTTTTCCCGACCTCACCTAGTGTTGCTTAACTCACCCATTCTTTTCCCGACCTCACCAAATATTGCTTGGTCCCACCCATCCTTTTCCTGACCTGACAAAGTGTTGCTTAACCCACCCATCTTATTCTCGACCTCACCAAGTGTTGCTTAACCCACCCATCCTTTTCCCGACCTCACCAAGTGTTGCTTAACCCACCCATCCTATTCCCGACCTCACCAAGTGTTGCTTAACCCACCCATTCTTTTCCCGACCTCACCAAATATTGCTTGGCCCCACCCATCCTTTTCCTGACCTCACAAAGTGTTGCTTAACCCACCCATCTTATTCCCGACCTCACCAAGTGTTGCTTAACTCCCCCATCCTTTTCCCGACCTCACCAAGTGTTGCTTAACCCACCCATCCTATTCCCGACCTCACCTCGTGTTGACACCCATGACCGAAAAACCATAAATAACATGGGCGCCATCTTGAATTTTCTTTTTGACCTCATTTTCGTAATCAGCGACCCCAAAAACCATGAAAAAGATAAACATGACAGACAAAACAAAAAAAAACATGGGCGTCATCTTTGATTTTCTATTCGACCCCATTTTCATAATCAGCGACCCCAAAAACCATGAAAATGACACCCATGATGAAAGAATTAAAAAAAAACCCCTTCAAGTATGAGGCGTTATGTTACGTTTACTCCACAGAGTAAACCTCTGTGGCCATTAAGTCGCGCAAATGTCCACTCGCGCAAGTTTCCACTCGCGCAATTGTCCTTTCGCGCAAAAGTCCGTTCGCGCAAAAGTCCAATCGCGCAAATGTCCTTTCGCGCATGTGTCCTGGCGCGCAAATGTCTGTTCGCGCAAATGTCCAATCGCGCAAAAGTCCATTCGCGCATTTGTCTTTTCGCTCAAAAGGGTTCGCGCAAGTGTCTTTCGCGCAAATGTCTTTCGCGCAACTGTCTTGATACCCGCGTATACAGGGTGTAAACCACCTCATCACAAAGCCGTTAACCAAACATTCTGTACATCAAAATAAGTAACTTTACGCAAAAATTATTGCTGGGAAACAACTTTTTTTTTGAAGTTATAAATTATGTTTTGTGGTAGAACTCAATGTAACGCACTTAAAACATTGTGATGAAGGATGGAGAAGAGAGAAGTCAAAATCTTACAGAAAGCAACTTGTATTTAAAAAAAAACCTGTCAAAAAGTTGTAACTTTGGCCCCATATATCTCCGTAACTAGAAAGTTCCCAGGTATGGTGTAGAACAAAAAAATGATCGCAATGGATGGGGAGAACAACTGCCTTGGCTTCGTGAAGAGGTGTTTTACACTCTTTATAGATTGGTGGTGTAAACTACCCTTTTAGTCAAGCTCCTAGTTTGTATGATATTACATAACCACGCCCACTTAGCTATAACTCGACCGTATCATAACATTTACATAATATAATTAGTTCTAGCGCCAAACTTGCTTGTGATCGGTTATACGACCAGTTCACGGCACTATCTGATGTTAATTACGAAGAGAACCAAGCTATGTATAATGTATGAACTATCTCTGGTGAACTAAATTGGGCTGAAATTATTGTAAGTGTGGTTACTGCAGTTGATCTAATTGGATGGAAGAAAGATGGGCAGCGGCCATTTTGTGGGTTAAGTATTTGAGTATTTGACCGCCTCTCGTCTGTCTTGTGGTCTAAAGTGCTACTGCAGAGCATGCAGTTCTGTGTTCGATGCTGAGTAAAGTCTTATTGGGGTTTTTCAGCAGGAATTTATCATGGATATCTTGGATTCTGAATTTGTATCCGATTATTGAAAATAGGTTTGCCTCGATAAAACATAATTGAAGAAATGTATTATAAATATTAAAAAAAATATATAATTACTCTCAAATAATTTAGAAAGAAAGTATTAGACTTTTATTACGAAACTTCTAACAAGCTCCACCTTTAAAATTTCAATAAAAGTCGAAGTAATTTACAACTTCGCAATTATGAGAGTGGATTAAAAATATTGAACAATATTCTGTCAACTGTAATAGACGCGAGAACTGACCTAAATAAATGAAAGATGTAATTTGGTTGAAGCAAGTTGGAAATTAAATAGGGCTTAAGGGGCCGGCGGAGCATGCGTTTTTCATACATAATATAAACGTAATACCAAAATAATATGATAATTAAACATATTCTTAAGGTAGTGTGTATATATTTCAATTGTATTATAGAATATCTTTGTTTGCAAATTATTATTTTGAAAGGACAATGATATGAAGACGAGATATGAGAAATTTAAAAACTCAATGTGCAATTTTTTTTTCATGCCTCTTGTTTAAATCGCTGTACATTCAAAATATATGTTTGGGAACCTATATATTCTGTAATCCAATCAAAATAAATACACACTACCTTAAGAATATGTATTTATAAATTATTTTGGTATTACGTTTGTATGAGATTCGCATGCTCCGCAGGCCTCTTAAACATAACTGGCGAAGTATTGTACACGTCGGCCTCACCCTTTTCGTATTACAGGCGTGATGTTATGTTATCTGATGACTACAACCCAATTACTGGGTTTCATGATATCTTTCACAAAACCAGAAATACAATCTAATAAAGAAGAAAGAAAGAAAAGAAAGAAAATTGTGTTTGTTTGGCATTAAAATACCTATAATTATTTTACATAATACATAAACAAACAGCAGTATTATGCCCAAAGGGCCTCAGCTCAGCATAATGTCAGATGGCAACACAAGGTGTGCCACCTGACGCCAATTTTCAGCTGCAGCCCTCGAGTGCCATACGCTCGACAACATAAACAAACACATAATAAAGTCTAAAAATTTTGCACAAATATTCATTAACAGTATAATGTTACATAAACACATTAAAAATATTTAAAAAAAGTAAAAAATTATGGAATGTTTAAAATAAATAACATGGGAAAAAAAAACATACTTAACGTTAGATAATTATAAAAACAGTGTAAATTTATAAAAATAGCAAAAATATGGAAATAATTTAATATTTAGATAAACAATGCTAAAATTAAAAAATGCATGATGTTAATAATGTGAGAACACGTCTTGTATTTTCCACCCAAGTACCTGAGTTTCTTCCAATGAAATCAATTTAATCAGGCTTCAGACATTTGTAAAGTTAAGAAGGAAGGCAACTTAAAGAAAGTTCAAAGGATCATTTACTTTGAGGAGAACCGAGCGAAACCGCGGCCTGTATTATTGAAATTAATTGCCACTTAAACGTAAATAAGAAACAAATTGAAAGATCCTTTCAAAACTTTTGTAATTGCCATCAAAGACTTATCTAAATCTATATAATATATGTATGTATATAAAAATGAATGCCTATTTCATTTTTTTTGTTGTGTTTGTTATTGTCAGAAGGTTCTTATTTCAAAAAAATGTAGTAGGTAGGTAGTAGTAGGTAGGTAGTAGTAGGTAGGTAGTAGTAGGTAGGTAGTAGTTGGTAGGTAGTAGTAGGGAAGTAGTAGGTAGGTAGTAGTAGGGTAGTAGTAGGGTAGTAGTAGGTAGGTAGTAGTAGGTAGGTAGTAGTAGGTAGGTAGTAGTGGGTTGGTAGTAGGTAGGTAGTAGGTGACAGGACCACGTCTGTCGGGTCGGCTAGGAAATAATAAAATGGGTTAAGTCTGTCTAATATTTTAAAGCCGTGTCAAGTACCGAGAAACGTGATAATTATAAAAGACTAGCTGACCCGCTCAACTTCGTCTGCGTGAAGAACCGCTCGACCGATTTTGTGCAAACTTCACATAAACCATCTACTAAATAGTCCGAATAAAGCCTAAACATTTGGTTTCGATAGGTGATCCCGTTCTTGAGTTATATAATTACAACTATTTATTTTATACGTGATGAATTTTTCAATGGAGCCTATTCATTTTATTGCAGCCAAAAACAATAGAATTTAATAATAATAATAATTAACAACAGGTAGACTGAACAATAATAGACAGCTCAGACTGCGCCCAGATATTGTCTATTTCCGAATAGCTTCTTCGTTTTCTTCAGCTACCTTCGGCCGAGGTGCTAGAGTATTTACGCAATTTGTCAAGCTTACCCAGCGAGGTATTGATCTGCATGATATTTATGCTTCGTCCCTATTTGCGGCTTTTGCACTACTACAGACGCAATTCCTCTAGGAAGAAATAGAGGATCCAAGAGTTTACTATCACAGACCATGGGTCAATAAGAGAAGACCCTATACAATAACTACTTGAAATAAAAGAACGTAATAATATAGAAAAAACCGGCCAAGCGCGACTCGGATTCGCGCAAGGGTTCCGTACCATTATGTAAGTCACAATCAAAACTATTAATCAGTAAAAATACTTTTGACTAGCCAAAACTACTTTTGACTAGCCAAAAGTAATTTTGACCGGTCAAAAGTAATTTTAACTAATCAAAACTACTTTTGACCGGTCAAAACTACTTTTGTAATTATATATAGTTTTAAATGGTTCACCCTTGTTTGGTATAACAAGTTTTGATATAATGTTACTAATTCGAACAACGTTTAAGAAAATAATCAGTTTGTATAATATCGATTAACATCATTTTCATTTCATCGAATATTTATTTGCGATAACAACATTTGCGCTATTGATCAAAAGGTATAATGTTCATTCGATGTAATGCTCAGGTGGTATAACATGTATTTTATCGAATATTCAATTGATGGAATGTTATGCAGAAAAGAAAACACTGTAAATATTTGCAATTTTTTTTATTTTGAAAAAGAAAACACTTAGACTAATCTTAAATTAAATGCGATCGCTTTAAGTAAATCTTATTCTGTGTAAGTTTGAAAACATTTGCTAAAAATAAGGTTTTAGTGACAGAAAGGAATCGCTGTAAATCCGACTCTACGTAGTCTTGTCTGCCCTACCCCTAGAGTGTAATTTAAAATCGCGTAGGCGCAGAGGAGCGAGGCGGCCCGCGAGTTGAGGAGCATGTGGTTGTAACACTCGCTGCCGCGGCTCAGCCAAATGCTTACTGCATGCTTGATGCATGCTAGCTGAGTGCTTGCAGCTACATGCTTGCTGCATGCTCGCTGCATGTTAGCTGCATGCTTGCTGCACGCTCGCTGCATGTTCGCTGCATGAATATTCGATTCGATCTTTCGACTAAATCATTGTTAGTTTAGTGAAACATTAGTTTAAATAAAATTAGTGCATTTTAAAATTCGGTCAAATGACATTATTTCAAAGAAATAAATATGCGAAATAAAAATCGACCAATTAATTATTCGGTCAAATGAATAATTATACGAAATGACGTTATTGTAACTAAAATTAGCCGAAGCGATTTTCGACGAAACGTTGTTATAGCAAACAAGGGTAAACCGTTTTAGATGTAGTATGTGAATATTGTACAAAATAAAAGTTGTGTGAAATAAAAAAATTAAAACTACAACAACTAAAATTTATTTACAAACGTTGTTACAACTGAGGCGTTCTAAAACAAAATATTGTTAGTGCAGAAATCGCATTTTAATTTCATAAGGGTGTACTTAGGTACTCACACCAGTCAAAAGTGGTTTTAACTGTGACATCTAATATCATTAGACAAAACGGCAAAAAAAAACACGTTTGTTGTTGAACCTTTAGTATTTGTACAGCCTGGTGACAGACAGACGGACGGACAGAGGAGTCTTAGTCGTCCCGTTGGTCCCATTTTAGTTGGTCCCGTTTTAGTTGGTCCCATTTTAGTTGGTCCCGTTTTTACGCTCTGGCTACGGAACCCTAAAAAGAAGCTTAACGTCGGCAAAACAACAAAAAATAATAAATAGAAATTGATAAACATGACAAAATACTTGGCGTAAAACCTCAAACATCGAAATGCTATTCATATCCAGATCGTTGTACCTATATGAAAACAACAAGCCACCAAAAAGTGGTTACTGAATACATTATAAGTGCTGTAACACGTGTAGCCCCCAGCCTCCAGCCTCCAGCCTCCGACACAAACATAATATATCAAGGAAGGGTTGCCCAACTGTTAGCAGATTTATCATCAGGCTTGGCACCTCAATTTAAATAAAACTTCTTGGGCAAAGTTTTTTACATTGCTCTTCTGGGAATAAAAACTAACTTGTACTCAATTAAAATTGGTATACGAGTAAGTTTTCTTTTAAATCAAATCAAAGTCAAATCAAATAATTATTTATTTCGAACAACAAGGTCCATATGGGTTAGTAAAAAAGAACGAAACAACAACAACAGCAACAACAACAACACACAACAACAACAACAACATACAGCAATTCCAGCAGTTATCTATACAAATAAATAAAATTGAAATGTTTATTTGTAATTTCAAGTAACAGGTTTTTCACTAAATATGTATTTGAAAGTATATAGGTAAGGTACTAATAACAAAAATCTTTGTTCGGCAAATCTGTGAAACAGCTGGACCCATTTAGACGGGGTTTCATTGGCTGATAAGATGACGTTATACCGAGTAACAAAGGCTACTTTTAGTTCAGAAAAAGGATTAGGGTTCAGTGCAAAATAAGTAAAGTCTTCTAAGTGGCAAAAGTAGTAATAAAAAAGACTTGAAAAAAACTTTTTTTCGAAAATGTTTTTATTTTCCACTTTTTAGTGGTACGTGTGGAAAGAGCATGCTGTTCCAATTACAACACGCCCAAACACGACTAGGATACATTGCCTCATTACGGAGTTCCGGTGCCTGACTCTTGCCTTCTTCAACAGACCTGATGGTAAAATGATTCTCATTGAACGCAAATGCTTCACTTGTTGTAGAAAATACCAAAATCGCATTACGTTATCCTATACAATTTGAACAGTTCCTTCGATTTCGACAAGATTTCATCATCAGATCCCGACTTGGAACCATT
The DNA here is from genome assembly GCA_916618015.1 of Xestia c-nigrum. Lineage (NCBI taxonomy): Eukaryota > Metazoa > Arthropoda > Insecta > Lepidoptera > Noctuidae > Xestia > Xestia c-nigrum. Next base: position 24,090,152 of record OU745246.1, read on the forward strand.
AGGAAAGTATACCCTTTCCAACAAAAAAGTTTTTTTTTCAAATAGGTTGGTAAACGACAGAGTTATGCGCGAACAAACATAAAAAAATTGAAACATCCGAATGGAAAACCTCCTCAATTTAAAAAAATCGGTTGAAAATCAAGCTTACGTTTTCAAAATTCTATAAAATAACTTCCAAACTATTTTTTCTCAAAAAAGTACTTTTAAACATTACTGCCGTTTCGGGCTGCTGAATGCCATTTCCCTATGCTTTTTGGGTAACAGTCGTAATATTAAGCTGAATTAACGAATTACAATCCTGGTCACGGGGCTTCCTTAAATCAGAGCCATCAAGTAACCTCTGAAAGAGATAGCAGAACAAATGCTTATCAATTTCAAGACAGCGCAGACGAAAACGGAATAAAAAAACAAAATGTAAACGAGGGAGCCTCATAAAGCATTATCCAATTAGATTTCATTGTGCCTAACTCCCATATAATTAGAGTTCTTAATTAATTATTGCGTGGAACAATGGCTTCCCTTATTACGGCCAAGTTTTAGACATTTCTTTGTACGAGGCCACGAGGTGAGCGAGTACATTTAGCTTTTGTTCGACTGGGAAGTTTTTTTAAGGAGACCGACTTTAGAGAGGAGTAGAGGAAAAAAACATATTTTATTGTCTTTGAGGTTAAGGGGCAAAACAGAAGACAGACTTTTTGTGTACAAGTCTGCGACAAACAAAAGCAGTGCGAAAATTTTTGCGTGATTGAGGTGTTTCACTACTTTTGTCTTTTTTAAACTTTCACGATCAGAACACATTATAAAACTTAAGAAGACGGGTATTTATCACGAATTTACCTTTAATTTAATCCCGACGTTTCAACCGGATTGCACCAGCCGTGGTCACGGGGAGACTGAAGTATTGGAGGTACCGCGACAGCAAAGTGAAGGCGTTTATTCAACTACCCTCACTCATCTTCATAAATGTTAATTAGGGCCGGTTCACACTAGGACAGCACACTACACTAACAGTGTCCGTATATTGAGGCGATTTCAATTGACGAGTACACTTAGTGATTACTGGATTCCAAGCTGAAGAGAGTTCGCGATAATTACCCGTCTTCTTAAGTTTTATAATGTGTTTCACTACTTTTTTGTCCATTAAGAAGCGATCAGTTGGATACTTTCCACCAGATCCTTATAGTAGACAAAAAGTACTCAAACACATCAATGACGCATTTGTCGCAGATGTTTTGTCTGTCGCAGACTTGTACACACAAAACGTTTGTCGTCTGCGTTGCCCCTAATGATTCATATTTCTACGTAGCCAAGATGTGGAAAAAACAAATTTTAAAAATATTGCGATGTTTATTAACTTTCAAATTGGTAATCTTTCAAAATATTGTTGGTAAAACAGGTAACCTCTGGCAAATTTTACTCCCCTTTGAGAAAATTACAAGCCTATAACTCACTACGATGTAGAGGTTACTTCAAAAAGGCTTTATTTATTTAAGTAATCAGTGGACATTACCAAAACATTTCAACTAACAAATTACATTAAGGAAAACCACCTCTTTATAAATAAAATAAATGGCATTCGTAAACCACTTGTTGGTACTAATCAAGTTCTTCGTGATGAATGAGGGTTGAACACGCGAAGTGGTAAATGTATGTCCATTTGAAATCATTTATACTTATTACTGAAACTATGGTTTTTACTTTATTAAATATTACTTTGTCACGATTCTGTTGGAAAAGTTGGAAAATTAAATTAAATACTCGACGGAAGTTTTAAAAATCCTGTCACCATATTTTTTTCTTCCATTCCAGACATCTTGATGGCGTCTCGTTGTCTTTTTTTTTTATCAGGATTCTTTGTCCCACAGCTGGGCAAAGGTCTCCCCGTTGGCTTTCCAACTTTGTTTAACAGTAGAATATAAACACGCTAACGCACAATTACAAACAAATGCAATGCCATCCTTATACTTTGACACTCACACAATACCTTAGATATAATCAATACAATAAAACCAGCATCTCATACATTGAATCCCTGGCTTCATATCCCACGTCATAACTAATGCTGAAACTCCACGCAGCGTCAAAAGACCTCACCACACCCGCTTCCGCCACGTTCCGGCCACGACCTTACGCCTAGTTCACGACCTCAGCGGAAGCGACTAATGTCAACGTCAAACTAAACGCGCGTGTCACGTGTGCTTCCTTTCCGTGAGAGCCGTAGTGGCGCCAAACTCGATGAGTGAATCTAAGCTACTTCTTTCGTCGCTTAGCTCGTGGCCAGGCTGTTATAGCTCTTTCAACTCATGAATATTTAGGGCACGTCGACGGCTGCCTTTAGCGTTCCCTCCTCGCATACTTCGCCTTATCAAATATATAGAATAAAACTTCAAGCCTCGGTTTTGGAAGGTAAATTTACCTTTGAAGGCGTCTGCGTAGGGATATTAGTTCCCAAAGGAGATTGGCTCAATATCATCGTTTTTTTAGTCAAATGTTTGTGGAGATTGGTCTTATTTTGCATGATAAGTAGGAGTTTTTTTTTACTTAGCTTTAAACAGTCATAAATGGTGAAACACAAATTCAGATCATGTGACTTATTGAATAAAACGAGGTTTTGTCGTGAAGAAAGAAAACAGAGAATATTCATTTGAAATCTATCAAAGAATATAATATGAATTACGCTAAAAAATTTAAATTCTTATAATGGACTAAAGAAAGTCCATTTTCAGAATTTAATTTTTTTAACGTGGTTTAAATTATGTTCTGCTAAAGCGGTCATTTTGGACCCGCAGGTAAATACTCAGGTAAATTCAAAGATCGAAGAAAAGTCATAGTAATCATTAAATAAATACTTTTTTGTCCAAATTATGTTTGCTCACCTGACTTTTTGGCACTGTTTCCTTTGCCGCCATTCTTGTTACGCCTCGGATAGAGATTAATTTTACTTTGGCCACACCCCATCACAGCAGCCGAGCTATTCACATGTCATCACTAATCACTTGATCATCTTAATTATTTCATCACCAATTTAGGAAACAACTTAATTTTGGGTCTAAATATTATTTAATTTCACACACTTCCACTTAATTTTATGTTTTTTCGATTTATACAGGCGCAAGCTTGGCTCCATGATTTGTTTCCTGAAAAAGAGATAAATCAAATTAAAAAACGTTCTTATAACAACAGCATGGGGTATTTGGACAAAGCTGGAATAATACGGGGTGTTTAATAATCCCAAGCAAATAATTATGGAAATTGGACCGCGAGGGGTACACTTACAAATTCAGGGTGAAAATACTGGATGAAAGAGATTGTAGCTATTGAAAATGACCTTACCGTGAAGGTCAATTTGCAAAATCTACGGTAAAATAACAGTGTGTTTCAGTGGAAAACAATAAAACTGGACTGTTTCTTGTGTTATTTTGTCTTTGATGATAGAATCAACGACCTCTAATCGATAGCGATGAGGCAATTTTTAGTAGATGGTATCAATAACATTTCATTACAAACTTAGAATGAAATACTACAACTTTAAAATATACTCGTCAGTCTACACAAACAGAAAAGTGAAGTATCATTCCAATCAATAGTTTAACTTTTTAATAAGTAATAAACTTTCAAGGCTAGAAAGCGTGTCAACTTGCGTAAAAGCTAAAACCAATGTTCGACTTAATTCAAATCGTTTAATAGCCCCAAATAATCACATTATGTATCAAAATACAAAAGCCATTGCCCCTAAAAACAAAGGGTTCAAGGCTAATACAATTTATCCAAATATTGATCTGAAAACAATCCTAATTTCATTGGACGGGGAAAGCGCTACTGGTCGTGGGCCGACAAGCTCCTGTCAACATCAATTGAATGCCCGAGGGTTATAACAACGGGACTCAAATAAAATAAACAAACAATGGCGACGATTCTGTGGGACATCGACCAAACAGCAATAAAAATATTGCTATCTTTTTCTGACCGGTGTGATTAGAAAGGGACGGAGAGAGATTTAGAGCTGTCAAATTCAAATTGGCACGTGTCATTTGGAATTACTGAAGAAGTAATGTTTTAAGGCTTTTGACACAATTGACAGCTCAATTTTTTTTTTCGATTCTTTTTATTCTTTTTGCAAAATGATGATGAAAGATTTTTATTTTAACTTGTCGATGTCCTACATAGTAAGAGCCATTAATTTTATCACAGATTGACGTAAAACAGCTGAAAGATTTTTGTAGCAAACACAGACACTGCACTAGGGTTTACGCATGGTATAGGCATGGTTTATGCATGGTTTAGGAGACAGCAATTTTATTGTACTTAGTAAGTTTTTATTTACTAACCTCTGCTACATGATTCCACCATTATTCAAATACTTTTATATTAAAAAAAACACTAAAAGTGGGAAATAACTTTCTTTCCGGAAGTCGGCGGCAAAAAAAGTCAATGTACAACATAAAAAAAAAATAGAAACATCCGAATTGAGAACCTCCTCCTTTTTTAGAAGTCGGTTATAAAGAAAAACCACCGACTACCGGAACTCAACTTATTTTCCAATTTTTTGTTTTGTTTTTGGATGTAGGATTTTTTTTTGGAAAAAAATCTTATCGAGTAGGTATTCAATTTAAATTGTTACTAAAAGTTTTAGCAGATCCGAAAATAACTCCTAAAGTACCCTACCAAACTTCCTCCACCAAAAAAAATAATATCACAAAAATCGAACCAGTAATTACGCTATCATTTAACAAACATAAAAAAAACATACCCTCCTTTTTAGAAAAACCTCTGCTTTTTAGAAAAACCTGCTCTTTTTGGGAGTTGGTTAAAAAGTGTTGAAATATTGCATTTTAAACTAATTCTCCATGTTCAGATGTTTCTATAACTGAGAAAAGGGTGGACAGGGTTAGAAAACATTGTTTTTTATTTACCTAATTATCATTTCGTCCGTAACCGTACATCAATGAATAAAATCCCGATATACAGTGTGTTCATTCTCAAATACACCGGCTTTATTTATATAAGATTAATTTTACTGTTCTCCAGACAGTTTTATTACCATCTAGTGTTTATTTAAGTACCGCATGAAACGTTTATTGCTAGCACATTAAAATCATTATGGCGGAAAATAATTATAATTTTAAATTACATTGAACACATTCTGTTTCATTTTAACCTTTTTATGAATTGTTTATTTTTGGCAACTACTTTGAAAACATATTCCTAATTAACTTTTATAAAATTACCTTAGCTTTCGTGTTTTTTTTTTTTCCTATTACGTATATTTTTTCTCAACATCCTAACCAAATAACTGGAACCAAAAATAATTGAAACTGTAAATGTAATACTGATGATCGAAAGCTTTTAACACACGATTGATTACCATTACAATCCACAGTATTCTTCTGATTAATGCCCGCCGTAGATGAAACGTAGGTAATGTCAAACAACTGTCATCGCAATCTGAGCGTAATTTCGATGCACACATTGTGTTATTGCGAAATGGTTTGCCCATTACCCTTTGTGGCAATGTATGTTGTTCTGTTTGTTAACATAAATGTGTTGGCGTGTGGTATGAAACCAAGGTGGTTTCAGTTTCGTACATACCTTCATACTAATTGAATCGATTTTGTTGACTTTATTAATTGTTAGTCATGGTGCCCGGAAACCGTCCTTAATCCAGGTCAACGTACAGTTTTCACCCTTTTCCTCAGTTTGTTCTCCCATGAACCACATATAATTCAGGTTCAGGACAATTAATTATTTTCATAAATCTTTAATTATCTCGACATCAGAACTTACAGGAGCTGGTATATAATATGCACATGCACAATCTTAAAAAGAGATAGGTTTTTTTAGCCTTATTTCTGCTTCGTGGACTTTAAATTTGTTCAATAAAATAGTTACCTAGGCATGGCGAGATCTTTGTAGTCTGTTTAAATATATCATCATCATCATCATCATCATCATCATCATCATCATCAGCCTGTAATGTTACCACTGCTGGGACACGGCCTCCTCTCAATGAGAGGGAATGGGCTATAATCTACCACGCGGGCCCAGTGCGGATTGGAAGATGTCACATGTGTTCGAATGTTAGGTTCTAGGACATGCCGGTTTCCTCACGATGTTTCCCTTCACCTTTTTGAAAACCAAAAAAAAAACAAATCGAAATTCGTATACCGTCTACAAACATTATTTTTGATGTAAACTTCCAAATAATGGAGTTACAAATTAAATCACATATTTACCAGCAAAAATAAGTCTAAGAATTAAATTTCTTAACTGTTTTCGTCTAAATATACCTTATCTGGGGATTTCCAGGCCATTGTTCAAGTTTAAACTACTTTAAGAGTTTGTGAAAAGGCTAACTTTTCTTTTGGAGCAGATTAATCTTTCTTTTGAGCATTGATATTTTACTTCTCATTTAAAAAATAGTAAAAGTGATATGTCTTTTCATAGTGGGTGAAAACAATGACGGAGAAACATGGTAATGACGAGTTGTTTGTCAGTGTATTTTGAGTCTGGTGTACACGGTTATTGTTTTGAAATGTAGTAAATTTAGATTTTTTAATGTCTATGCCATGGCCGAAACAGTTTTTAAAAATCACATTTTTTTTTTAAAGATTGTAAGTACTGAAAGTTTTACTGTTTCATTGAAAGTTACTAGTAGTTTTGAAGACTATGAAGTAACAGAGCTACGTCAAGCAATAGCCTTACTAAAGCTTTAACTAAAATCTATTAAAATTGAGTAAAGAAATACAAGAAAATCACTTTGTGTTGCAGAAATGTTACATTTATTCATTTTGGCTCACCCAGTCACCGATTATCACACTTATCGAAATCAATTAACATTACATAAAGATAAGTATTATAGGACTATACCCTACACCTAGTACAAAAAAGGACCTACAATTTCAAAACCTAAATTTATTTTATCACAACTGTTATAATCGGAGTCACACTGTAACTTTTATGGAAAGCAATCAATCAAAGTTGCAGAAAGATTAATACCCAACCTGAAAAAGAGGGACCTACTTACCTTTCTACCTTTATTACCCCTGCTTCGTATTCCATAAGGAACTCAGTAATAATGTCGCACGTGGCTTTAAAACGTGTGTGCATCCACATACCGACTCAGAGACAGATCCCTGTGGGACTAAGATATATAGGTCGTCTTTACTGCACACGCGAACTAATCCAGTTAAGTTTATTGCATTTCATCTTTATGTAAATAGTGCTCTGTGTAATTAAATAGTTCACAGATTTTAATTACATCTTCACTCATGTTGATACAAGTTTTATGATAGGTATGTCACATCAATAGACCACATATTTACAGGTTCACTGTGACTTTATTATAGTCTGTGATGCACGACCGAATCGGTCGGCCGCTATTGTGTCTACTTCGCTAACAGATTATTGTATTGGGGGTTTTTGTTTCGGCACTGAGTTCCTAGTGGACCATTGTGTGTGCGCGATTTTGCATATAATGTATGTTGATTAGAGTATATTCTATTCAGTAACATCACATCTACTACTATGGCTGACTTTTTATGACAGTATGAGCTTGATGGTAAGGAGCCATTGATGGCTTTGGTGTTACTATGCTCAATAAACCCTCCTTTTTTTTCTTTGTTTTTTAGGATAGGAAATCATCCAATGACTTCTCCCACTCTCGGCGGAGCGGGAGGGAGTGTCAGACTCTTACTGACTAAAACCCATCCATGTTCCTTCCTCGCCCTTTATGTTCCGGGGCCGTGGTATCTCTTTCGAACAGGCCCGCAACCCCGGTAATAAACCCTTGACTAAACAACTGCAGATGTCATGTGTTTGTTTCTACTAAAAGTATATGAAAGTTTATTTATTAATGATAGGGTGGGTATAAATACGTTTAAGTTTTTTTTCAGTCTGCCTGTATGATCCGGCTAACATCTGAAACGGATTTAATGGCAAATACTTGATGTTTTTAGGAGTAACATAGGCTACTTTTATTTTGGAAAAAGGATTAGGGTGTCGTCAAAAAAAACCCTGAAATTGTTAACAAAATCTTATTTATTGTTTTTAAACCTCCAACGCGAAAACGACAGGCTGTTATAGTTTGACGTGTCTGTGTTTGTCTGTCTGTGGCATCGTAGCGCCCGAACAGATAAACCGATTTGGATTTTGGTTTTATTTATTTGAAAAGTGAACTAGTCGGGAGTGTTCTTAGCTATGTTTGATAAAAATCGGTCCAAGATGGCCACCGCCACAAAACAGTGGATTACATATTTATTCAACAACTCACTCAATATGGGTATCAAATGAAAGGGCTTGACTAGTACAATACTATACACTATGATATATTAAACATCCAAGATGGCCGCCACCACAAAATGGCGAATTAACGACTTTTTTTCTATTTAACTTTTAGTACAGGGAGTTTTTATATTATTAATTTCATTTTACTTGTTTAATAATTTCACGTGGGTTGCGGGGCACAACTAGTTAACCCTAAAAACGATGAACAATAGAGACAGGATTCTATTTATCATCAATCATAACATACACTATCTCAGAAGTACCATCTCCGTACAGACTTATCCAGTTATTATCCATAAAAGGCCTTTTCCAATTTGCTTTCGTCAGAAATGGGCCAATAGCTGTATTTATTAATATCGCCGGGAACAAAGCAGTCTGCTCGAATGGCCCATTGTGTGAGCACATTGTTTTTTATACTCGCCCAGGGGTATTCACCAATTATTTCTGCCCGTTTTTCTGTAGGATTTAGGTTTTTGGATAATATGTGCTTGGCATTTTCATCAAGTGTGTTAGGTAGTAGGACTTTATATGAAGTTATTATAGTTATCGTTTGATTGTAAACGTTCATTGCTAATGGCCGTTAGCTGTATTCGCATTTTTTTCTATGAATGTTGTCAAAAACATGACCCTCTTTTTGGGTTTCACTTTAGTCGGGCAACAAGGAGATTGCCAACCTCGAAACGAATTGATATCAGAAAGAAGATTATGACGTATTTCGTTGTTAGAATATAATATAATATTTTAGCCCGTATTAATATATAGGATACATAAACCCCAATTCTGAAGTCCACGCAGATGAAGTCGCGCCTGGCAGAAATAAATTTATATCATAATTCCATTCACATAAAAGAAAGAAAAGATATAAACTTAAAATCCACTAACGGGATTTCTTCCGTGAATTTAATTTATGTATTTATTTATTTATGTACACACAAAATACTTCATAGGACATTACATTAACGATAGAAGAGCACAAAGGTACTGCTTATTTCATAAGAAATCTCTTCCAGCAGACCTACGAGAGGAACGTTGGATAAGAAATGCAGACACAGTGTGTAGAAAAGGCAAAACATAAAAAAAAAAAAAATTAAACCCTTAAAGAAAAATATAGCTATATAAAATAAACATAAATATAACTATACAAACACGTAAAAATAAATAATGATATTGTAAATATATACCTATAATATATATATAGAATATTACAGCATAGAGGACAGGTAGTGCTCCTTGACTTGCTTTTTGAAAATAAATAGAGTTTTAGAGTCACGAATGTTAGGCGGAAGCGAGTTCCACAAACGTACTGCGTGAACGGAGAAGGAGTAAGAATATAATTCAGTTTTATGAGATGGGAAATTAAGATGATGTCTGAGGTGGGATCTGCACAGAGCATCAGGAGGACGGGTAAAGGAAAAGCAATTTTATTTGTTTAAAGCTCCCGATATTTCGAGGCTGTTGCTAGCGATCGTGACATTTTAAGTTTAGTTGTTAACCATGATGGCTTAAAAAGTGTTTAAAAAAATGCAGGGACATGACGTGCACACAAAATTTGATAATTATAGCGTAGTTAATACGCAACCAATAAAATGAAATCAACTAATAACTCAACTGATAACTTATCACAAATCAAACAGTTAACACAAATACAAACGGTTAACCCGTTAATTATAACCGTGCTTAACTGCATTGGTCACGAATACATTATTTGATAACAAACACTTTGTATTTTTAATTTACCACACTTTTTTTAGTAAAAAAATTATTACGGCATTATCAGATTTACATTCTTCATTTATTTTATTTGCTGGGTCTGTCAGAGGCAACCCTAATATTTCTTCAACCTTGTTTTATTTTGCAAGTATAGAAGATTGCAGAATCGGTCGTGCATTGACTTTCTCAAACTAAAACGATCGCTATTATCTTTAACGGGCATAGAAGACAAAGAAAACAAGATCTTTTCAAAACTTTGTTTGATTCAAGTTTAGAAGTCGCATGTCACTAACACGCCAAAGTGTCATGTCAACTACTTTGACAGCTCTAAAGTGAGGCTGTGAGGATTTTTTCGCCCTGAGTTAATAAAAGAGGTTATTTCTTATTCGGTTTTGTGTGTGCCTGTATCATGGATGTAGCTAAAAAGGCGAAAAGGGGTCTTTTTTTGGGACCGTCACACTATTCCCAAACCACTGCAACTCCTAAAAGCCAGAACCAACAGTGGCGACCACCAGAAAAGCGCCGAGACCACGAAGCTCGACAAAGTCCCAGAGAAACAATTTAATCAGAAAAGAATAGCGATTGAGTAGGGACAGGAAACACATAATTTCCACTTCTCACAATATCAGCAGGTGTCAGAACAAAAGAAGGCCAATAAGCAAAAAGGGGCTTTTATAACTGGGAAAAAACGACTAATAGAGAAGCATGACAAAAGCAGATATGCTGTGATGACCTCAAATGAATCATCAAAATCATCATCATCAGCCTATAATGTTCCCACTGCTGGGACACGGCCTCCTCTCAATGAGAGGGAATGGGCTATAATCTACCACGCGGGCCCAGTGCGGATTGGTAGATGTCACATATCTTCGAATTTTTGGTTCTAGGACATGCCGGTTTCCTCACGATGTTTTCCTTCACCGTTTTGAGAGCAGTGGTGATGAAATAAATTACACAAAGTAATGCGCCTGTTTGGGTTCGAACCCACGACTTACTGTTCGTAAGTCGGGGCCGCCACCACTGGGCCACCGCTGCTGAATGGAATAATGAAATGGTCCTACCCAATTTTGGACAATTTATTTTTGTTCAGTAAAAGCACCAGTCATAAATGGATTAAATGGGTCAAAGGAAGCGTATAATTATTTAAAAACACGCATAGTATGCTGTATGTAGTGGAAATGTTTATGTTTATTGCAATAAATAAACGTAACAGGTGTGCCGTTTTCACGCGACGTTCATAGCTTATAATTCTTCTTTTATTTGTCAGTTTTTGTGTTTGTGTGTAAACAGAGGATGATAGTAACGTTCTGTAATTATACTCTAAATCTTTCAGGCGTTTTCCATGATTTTATGTCGGATTACGGTTTTGTGTTGGCCACGAGGCATTCTCGTAGTAACTTTAATTATTTTTATTATATTATCCAGAAAGGCATTGCGTATCTATTTAATCCGTCAGTTAGAGTATTGGAAAATAAAGGACTCGCTTTTTTGTTTTTATAAATCAATGAATATTGACAAAGATAAAACGCATTCAAACTCGGGATTGGGGACTCGTGCCGTCAGAACTCACAAAAAATTATGCAAGGCAAGGTGTGGCGTTATGAGGATTTTATAAGTGCCATATCTTAGTTAATTTTGGTATATGTAACAAAAGAAAAAATACGGGTCAAATATTTGTTTATAATCTAACTGACGCACTATTTTATTTTTGTCGTCTACCCTAATAGACAAAAGTATAACTACAGAATATGATCGTAAACTTTTGACTGAATTTAACTATGTTTTACAAAACATGACCATGCTCAAAAGGAACCATCGCGAAAAATGACAAAAAGGCTCTCAAGAAGAGTCTCTTTAATTTAATTTTGTTGCGGAGATGAGGTATCAAAAATCCTTCCGAATTACTCGCCTTTGTTATATCAACAATCTTTTGCAGTCATTTTTCTTGCTCCGAGATCTACCGCATGCGAATGAATGAACGTATTTCTGATTTTAATGAACTAGTAATGTAGAATCAGTGAATTTAACTGCAATCATAGACGGTAAACTTGGCAACTTCACCAGAACATAATTGTTCCGCACACATTTGACTTTGAACACATAAGTGAGAAGTCAAATGATAAGACATGACGTACGTAAGACGAAGGATTCTCATTTATCTTACATTTTCAACTCACGAAGAAACAAACTTTACTCATCATAATGCTAATCTCGATTGGGAAACTTGTACTGAAATACGGGACATAAACGGTAATGTGTATTTAACTGAAAATTATGAACGCCGCAGGCTAAGTTGACTAACTCCAAAACTTTCGTCTTAAGACATCCTTCAACCAATTTTATGGCACCATAATAAGATCGTAAAAGAAATAATAAAGATGCACATTTTTTTTTACAGTTCTGATCATTTTATTTTAAGAGGCATTTGTATAAAACCTAAATTCTTTAGTGTCCTGATTGTTATAATAATTGTGACTGGTTCAAATGGAGTTTCTTGCCGGTACATCTCGATAATAAATGACCAGTCCTATGTGTAACTTACAAACTACTATAAACTTTAAGGGGCGGGCCTATCGCCATCAACCGGGCACAAAACCAGACTTCGTGGCTGTTACTGCAAAATTCCTAAAGGATAAACTCAAAACCATTTTACCCGACATTGTAATCGACCCCAGGGCCTCGATTCTGCTATTACAATAGTGTCAAAATAGTCGATCATTGATTTTATAATGGTCAAGTTCTGGCAAGTTTTGACAAGTTTGTTAATCTATGTAGCAGATATATTACATAAGCTGCTACTAGTTTTTCAAACCAAACAAATAACCTTGGTCAACAACATTTTGAGGTTATTTTGCCAATGAAACCATGAACCCGAAACACGTTAGAGAATGGATAACCAGCATCATACATGAGACGGTTAGGTGTTAGATAGCTCAAAACAGTATTTACTTAGAATTGAGAAGTTGTAAATAACTAGTAATCATGTGAACACTAACCAATGTCGGCAATATTGACATGCAGATTGTTCATTGTCTACGGCACAGATTCGGGTCATAAAACCATCTTTGGAATCCTCATAAAACATACAATCCAAATAAAACAATGGTTATAGGATTTATTAAAACTTTTTATTTGACATCAAAAATAATTTTATTATAGAAGTTGTCGCGTTTCATTCCACGCAACCGTCAAATCATACGGGTCGCGCTCAGTCATTGTAAAGATACACTTAAAAATCCATAACTTTATCAAGAGTATATTTACGCAAACAATTCAGTCATGTGTGTGTATGGGATACGGCAACGTATTAATTAAGATGTATCACCTTAAAATTAGAATTAATAAATATAAGCAATTCATTTTCCATGTTGCCATGTTAAGTGAAACGAATTGTCAATTTTGCATATTTGTGAATTTCCGTTTTTAGACGTCAGTCTGGGTCCAACATCCGCGCACGCTTCACGTGAGAACCCGGACTCCCGGCGTTGTTCGTTTTTTTTTTAAATTTAAGATGGCGGAGTAAAAATTTTCCACGCGTCCATGTGCGCAATATTTCTTTTCCGTTGTAATTTTTAACGCAATTCTGCGATGGACTACGGCCTGTAGCCACGAGGATGTCGGTTAAATCGATTTCGTCACCTCCGTAAATGTGGCGCAAGCAAATCAACGCTGCGAGAACTTAGCGCGTGGCTTCATCGATGACCGCGTGTCCACGGTAACCTCACGACCGGCTGAAGGAGGTCGAGAAGACGCGGACGTAGCGATATCTTCGCTCAGCTCAGCGTGCCAGCGTCCTTGGGAGGCGTCCCGTCCGTAGGGCTCCGCATTAGCGTGAGTGTCTGCCACCATCCATGTGTGGTAGGCGACCCCAAGGACTATTCGTCGTGCCTGCTTCGCTTCCCGCACCCGCCTTCTACACCAGCCTCCGCGCGCCCAGGCGCGAGGCCACGACGATCGCTATCGAGCACGTGCTCTGGCGATCGCCCGGTCCCCCAGCCCCGCGGAGAACCGCGAGAGCTTCGGCGACGTTCTACGGCGTAGGGAGTGCGATCATGGTACCATGAGTAAGTTCACCTTTTTATATAATCTGGCCAGAGAAAAACTAGAGTCAGTGCGCGTTTAACTTCAGAGGCCCGCTGCCCTATTCCTACTTCAGAATACTTAGTAGTAAGGTGTAAACGACTTTGTACAGCCTTCGATAACTTATGTAAATAACTTGTGTTAATATATTACCATTGTTATTGTTCTGGTTGAACTTCCTAGTTTTATTCTGAACAAACCTCCCATAGTCTTTCCAAAGCAAGAGGTCCTTGAACCAATAGTTTGATGCATACTCCGAGAGCTTGAAGACCTTTTTATTTGTAATCCTAAAATCATCGTGTGTTTACCTTCTACTTACTTACAACCTTAAACCACAACCTTTTTTCTTTTGCACCTCAACTACAACACTTTAACTATAACAATTATTATTTTTTTTTTTTTTTTTTTTTTTCTCACACACGACAATGGCGCCCGAACGTTTATTATAACATTATACTATGGGATTTGTTTGGAGTATTTCTGGTGATTGTTTTTTATAGTCAAAACTTGTTGCGTTAACATTCCCCAACACAATTTGTATTGAAAACTTTTAGGTAGCATCTGAACAGCGAGTGCTTCGCATTTTTGTGAGTTTATTTGTTTTGGTGAAGCAACATTTTACAGTTGAAAACATGACATTTTGATTTTTTTTTGGGAAATATTTTATATTCATGTACTGACAACAGTAACTTTATTTGGATTGCTCTCACTACTTCCTCAGCAAGCACCGTTCAGGTACTAACCGTTTAAATTTAATAATAATTTATGTTGTGTCGTCACAATGGCTGACCCACCAGAAAAATTTGAAGATACAGAGGATGATGTGCACGACAAATCCGATTCAGACGATGTCTCTCGAAATGTAACGCGTAGACAAAAAGATGCATTTCAGCAATCAATGTCAACCGCATCCCAGGACACAAAACACACTTACCAACCTTCACATAGTCAAACGGTACCAGCAGTCGACTCGAATGTCATAACTTATGTAGTACGCGATGACAATTTCAGATCATGGAATTTAAAGTTCACCGGCGACTCAAGTATAGTGGATTTTTTCTTGCGAATTGATGACTGCATGCGCACTAGAGACGTACCGGAACATAAAATTGTTAAATGTTTTTCAGACTTATTGGGCGGAAAAGCACTAGATTAATATAGACAGATTAGAGACTCAGTAGTCACTTTGGAGGATTTGCAAAATAAGTTTAGAACATTCTTCTCATCTTTTGACAATGATTTCACCTTGGAGAAACAAATTAGAGATCACAAGCAAAGCGTAGGTCAACCATTGCATATCTACGTGCTAGACATGCAAACCTTAAACTCAAGACTTACTTCACCATTGTCAGAAATTACCCTTATAGAAATTATAAAACATAATTTATTGCCAACCTATGCACAACTCTTAGCTGTCAATGACATACAGACCATTGACAGATTAATTTCACTAGGCAAGCGTTACGAAGCATACGCTGTATCCACACCATGTAACTCTGTCACAAAACCTAATAAGGGTCCGAAACAAGTAACCGTCCTTAACACTCAATATAAGAAAAAGGAAAAAACACCGGTTACATGCCAGAAATGTAAGAAGTCTGGTCATACATATAAACAATGCAGATCAGTACCTGGCATTGTTTGCTTTAAGTGTGGGGCAAAAGGGGTACTAACTACCCGCTGTCCAAAGTGCAACCCACCCACAAACACCCACCCGGAACAAAAATCAAATTCAAAAAACTAGATCACCCAGGAGTACCTAGTGCCTCTCCAAATAAACAACACTTAGGTACGGTGACTCCTGGTATAACATGTGGGAAACTAGACAACAGAATCTTTGTAGAATTCTTAATTAAAGACAGAACTTACAGCGGACTTTTGGATACAGGTGCAAACCTCTCAGTTATAGGTAACGATTACCATAACCATCTTTCAGATTTAGGATTCAAAATAGAAACAACACACTGGACCGCAAAGTGTGCCAACGGATCTCAAGTGAGAACGATAGGTACTATGTCCATACCAGTCAACTTCAAAGATAAAACTTGGGATATCACATTCATGGTTATACCAGAGATTTCCGACAACTTCATTTTAGGCATGGACTTTGTACATCAATTTGGAATTTTAAATTATTTTTATTTTGATAGCATACAGCTAGTTGACAAAAATAACGACATACACCCACAAGCTTCAAAACAGCTGTGCGGTATAACATCCAAAAATGAACTATCACCATTAGAAACAATAGAACTAGAAAAAGTAATTAATAAATTTAAAACAATAAGTACAGAAGAGAAAGGTTTAGGAAAAACCGACATAATTGAACATAGAATTGTAACAACAGGTTCACCAATTAAACAAAAATACTACCCTTTATCGCCAGTGAAATTGCAAGCACTGAACGATGAAGTGGACAGAATGTTAGAACTAGGCGTAATTGCTCCATCTAAATCACCTTGGTCCAACCCGGTTGTTATGACTCCAAAAAAAGATGGTTCACTCAGATTTTGTTTGGATGCTAGAAAGCTTAATGATGTCACTCTAAAAGACTCCTACCCATTGCCTTATATATCTTCAATATTAGATAACCTTAAAGGAGCTCGTTATTTAACTTCAGTAGACTTAGGTATCAGCTGCTTATTGGCAACTACCACTTTGCGATTCCGATAATTTAGATGGTAATGGCACTTCTTGTCAGAAAACCGCATTCGTAGTACCTAACAGAGGACTATTTGAATTCAAGAGAATGCCTTTTGGATTATGTAACGCAGGTTGCGATTTGCAACGTTTGATTGACTCATTGTTTCACCACAAGTATGGCGAAAAAATTTTTGGATATTGTGATGATCTTTTAATAGCTACTACTTCATTTGAAGAGCATATTGCTATATTGAACGATGTCATAGAAACATTAAGCAAAGCAGGTTTGACAATAAATTTTGAAAAATGCGAATTTTGTAAAGATCAGCTAAATTACTTGGGCTACGTTGTAAGCTCAAAAGGCCTGCAAACAGATCCAAGGAAATTGGACTGTATTAGAAATTTCCCAAGACCAACTACAGCGAAACAGTTGCGAGCGTTCATAGGTTTATGTTCATACTACAGGAGATTTGTTAATAACTTTTCAACAATAATAGCTCCAATGATGTTAATAGGTAAGAAAAAAGGAAAAGAGGCAATAGCTTGGTGTATTGAAGCGGAAAGGTCTTTCATAGCACTCAAAGAAGCACTTACTCAAGCTCCAGTATTAGCCTGTCCGGATTTTACAATACCGTTTCAGATTCATACCGACGCATCATCAGTCGGAATTGGTAGCGTTCTTGTACAAGAAATAGACGGTGTAGAACATCCCGTAGCATTTCACTCCCGTTTACTGTCAAAAACAGAACGAAATTATAGCACAACGGAGCGAGAGCTGTTGGCAGTAGTAGATTCCGTTATACATTTTAGGCCTTACATTGATTGTGCTCATTTTATTTTGGTTACAGACCACATGTGTCTAAAGTGGTTAAAATCATTAAACAACCCGTCAGGTCGTTTAGCTCGTTGGGCAATGCAACTAGCTTGTTTTGACTTTGAAATCCGTCATCGGAAAGGTGCTTTGCACGTAGTTCCAGATGCGTTATCTAGAGCAGAACTCAACGCAGTATCATTTTCAGGGGGTACGAATTCAAGCGATGAGTGGTACAATAAATTATTTAAAAATGTACAAACTCATCCAACATATCATAAGAACTATCAAATTAAAAATAACATATTGTACAGATACAGTAAACCCTTGACACAGTTACAAGAGGAAAACTCATGGAAAATGGTTATACCACATGACGTAGCACAGGACTGCATAAAGGAAAATCACGAAATAACCGCCGTGCATCCTGGTTCATTTAAAACTTTAGCAAAGATAAAAGAAAATTACTTCTGGAAGGGTATGTATGCAGATGTTAAGAGTTATGTGACAAACTGTGAAAAGTGTAAGGCTTATAAACACTCAAATGAAACACCACACGGACACATGACAAACCAGAAAAAGGTAGATCGTCCTATGCATACACTCTCCATTGACACAATTGGTCCCTTTGCAAAAGCATACTCAGGTCATGTATATATTCTTTCCATTGTAGATGTATTCACAAAATATTGTTGGCTACACCCCCTTAGAACTGCAACCACAAAGACAGCAACTTCTTTTATCGAATCAGAAATTTTATTAAAAGAGGGCACACCATGCGTTATTATATGTGACAACGCCACGATTTTTCAAAGTAAGGAATTTAAAAACTTTTGTACAAAATATTCAATACCAAAAATATTTTACAACGCATATTATGCACCACAATCAAACACTGTGGAACGCTATAATCAAACCATTCAAACTTGCTTAGCTATGTTAGTAGAGGAAGACCAGAGAAATTGGTCTAGGTTCCTTCCTCAAATCCAGTTATTTTTAAACACTTCCATAAATCTAGCTACAGGATACACACCATATTTTTTGGCCAGAGGTCGTGAAATCATCTCTGACGGTGCTTTGCATACCTTGAGGGGCAACGCACCACATTCAATTGATGATATTCAACTCGCCAATAGGAACGAAAAAGCAGATTCCTTAAATGAACTTGCAGATATTTTCCAACGTGTAAGCTGTACATTGACCAAAGCGTACAAACAGAATGCGAACAGATATAACCTACGACGCCGAGAGCTCGGGCTAAAAGTTGGTGATATTGTTTGGAGGCGTAACTTTGTACAGTCAAATGCGGCAAAGTTTTTCTCAGCTAAATTAGCACCAAGGTTTGTCAAATGTAAAATAGTCGACAAACTATCCGATGTTGTTTACCAATTAGAGGAAATAAACACAAAAACTATAGGGAAGTATCACGTCAAGGACATAATAAAAGTGCCATAAAAACGGTGTTGTTAATTATGCTTAGTTTTCTGACCGTTAAAAAAATGATGCATTTGCACATTCTTGGTCGATTTATTTTTAAATGACCTTTTCTAAACTAAACTGAATTGTTCCTGTATCAGTGGCTCCCCATGGCCCTGATAACGTTTGTTTTTTCAAAATCAATTCAGGACTTTTCCCAAAACAATTGGAAAAAAATTTTTTTATATGGGGTATTTTGGTCAAAATAAACATATTTTTTTCTAGTGACTATTTTTGTCACTACACTGAATTGCTTCGGTATCAGTGGCTCTCTATGACCCTGATCCCATTTGTTTTTTCAAAACCAGTTCAGTACTTTTTTCAAAAGAATTGAAAATAAGTTTTATTTTGGGAATTTTGATCAAAATATATTTTTTTTGCAAGTGACTATTTTTGTCACTACACTGAATTGCTTCGGTATCAGTGGCTCTCTACGACCCTGATCCCATTTGTTTTTCAAAATCGGTTCAGTAATTTTTACAAAACAATTGAAAATAAGTTTAATCTTGGATATTTTGATCAAAATATTTATTATTTTGCAAGTGACTATTTTTGTCACTACTCTGAATTGCTTCGGTATCAGTGGCTCCCTACGACCCTGATCCCATTTGTTTTATCAAAAACAGTTCAGTACTTTTTTCAAAACAATTGAAAAAAAGTTTTTTTTTATGGGTATATTGATCAAAATATATTTCTTTACTTTGGAAGTGACAATACTTGTCACCACACTGAATTGCTACGGTATCAGTGGTTCTCAACGACCCTGATTCCTTTTGCTTTTTTCAAAAACAGCTCAGTATTTTTTTTCAAAACAAATGAAAAAAAAAACCTTTTTAAACATTGAGGTAGGAATTTTTTCCCACAAACAATTTTACAACTTGTCCGCTTACAAAAGAATTGGGTGACGACTCATATTCATCAAAAGCATTGGCAGTCATTTCAGTGACATGCTAAAATTGGACATTATTATGTACATAATACTTAGTTACTTAGACACATAGATGATGGCATCAACATTTAATTACTTAGTATTATTTTAGCAATAGTTCATTTTAGGAAACCAATTCATTGGTCATTCAAAGTTCTTATTTCATAGGTAGTGCACTGATAGTTAGTAGGCCATGGTCAATAGTTCATAAGCTCGTAGTTTATAGTAGGCCAACAACAAATACTTGTTAGGTCAATGACTTTTAAGTCAATAGTTTAGTAAGCATACTTTTAATCAGGTATTAAACCATAAGGTAGCTTTATTTTAATAGAACGATTAGTTCATATTTTCATTATTTTACAATACTCACCATAGCTCTATAACTTACATTGTTCAACACAATCCTTACAGATTCCAGTGTTGATCGGTACATTTAAAAAAAACTTTTCATATACTATAAAAACTTTTTTAAACTCGGTTAGCCCGGCTGTGTCGGCTAACGGGGTTAGCCTTTTCCCGTGAAGGGGGGTATTGTAGCAGATATATTACATAAGCTGCTACTAGTTTTTCAAACCAAACAAATAACCTTGGTCAACAACATTTTGAGGTTATTTTGCCAATGAAACCATGAACCCGAAACACGTTAGAGAATGGATAACCAGCATCATACATGAGACGGTTAGGTGTTAGATAGCTCAAAACAGTATTTACTTAGAATTGAGAAGTTGTAAATAACTAGTAATCATGTGAACACTAACCAATGTCGGCAATATTGACATGCAGATTGTTCATTGTCTACGGCACAGATTCGGGTCATAAAACCATCTTTGGAATCCTCATAAAACATACAATCCAAATAAAACAATGGTTATAGGATTTATTAAAACTTTTTATTTGACATCAAAAATAATTTTATTATAGAAGTTGTCGCGTTTCATTCCACGCAACCGTCAAATCATACGGGTCGCGCTCAGTCATTGTAAAGATACACTTAAAAATCCATAACTTTATCAAGAGTATATTTACGCAAACAATTCAGTCATGTGTGTGTATGGGATACGGCAACGTATTAATTAAGATGTATCACCTTAAAATTAGAATTAATAAATATAAGCAATTCATTTTCCATGTTGCCATGTTAAGTGAAACGAATTGTCAATTTTGCATATTTGTGAATTTCCGTTTTTAGACGTCAGTCTGGGTCCAACATCCGCGCACGCTTCACGTGAGAACCCGGACTCCCGGCGTTGTTCGTTTTTTTTTTAAATTTAAGATGGCGGAGTAAAAATTTTCCACGCGTCCATGTGCGCAATATTTCTTTTCCGTTGTAATTTTTAACGCAATTCTGCGATGGACTACGGCCTGTAGCCACGAGGATGTCGGTTAAATCGATTTCGTCACCTCCGTAAATGTGGCGCAAGCAAATCAACGCTGCGAGAACTTAGCGCGTGGCTTCATCGATGACCGCGTGTCCACGGTAACCTCACGACCGGCTGAAGGAGGTCGAGAAGACGCGGACGTAGCGATATCTTCGCTCAGCTCAGCGTGCCAGCGTCCTTGGGAGGCGTCCCGTCCGTAGGGCTCCGCATTAGCGTGAGTGTCTGCCACCATCCATGTGTGGTAGGCGACCCCAAGGACTATTCGTCGTGCCTGCTTCGCTTCCCGCACCCGCCTTCTACACCAGCCTCCGCGCGCCCAGGCGCGAGGCCACGACGATCGCTATCGAGCACGTGCTCTGGCGATCGCCCGGTCCCCCAGCCCCGCGGAGAACCGCGAGAGCTTCGGCGACGTTCTACGGCGTAGGGAGTGCGATCATGGTACCATGAGTAAGTTCACCTTTTTATATAATCTGGCCAGAGAAAAACTAGAGTCAGTGCGCGTTTAACTTCAGAGGCCCGCTGCCCTATTCCTACTTCAGAATACTTAGTAGTAAGGTGTAAACGACTTTGTACAGCCTTCGATAACTTATGTAAATAACTTGTGTTAATATATTACCATTGTTATTGTTCTGGTTGAACTTCCTAGTTTTATTCTGAACAAACCTCCCATAGTCTTTCCAAAGCAAGAGGTCCTTGAACCAATAGTTTGATGCATACTCCGAGAGCTTGAAGACCTTTTTATTTGTAATCCTAAAATCATCGTGTGTTTACCTTCTACTTACTTACAACCTTAAACCACAACCTTTTTTCTTTTGCACCTCAACTACAACACTTTAACTATAACAATTATTATTATTTTTTTTTTTTTTTTTTTTTTCTCACACACGACATCTACTAACATAATGCCACCATTATGACTTCTCAATGGTCAACCACTGACACTCCATTGAAAGAAATATCATAGTATGGTAATGGTAATCTCGTACATGAAATCGGGCATGAATAAATGTTCGCATTTAGTATTAGATTTCGAAAACCATTTGAATTAAGGGTTTTATAATAATGGCAATACATAATTGTATTACGAGACCATTGACCGACCAATGATCGACCATTGTGAATTCAGCAGATTACGAACTTTAAGCAAACTGACAATGGGATGGGAATGGAATCGTGTTGGAGTGACGAATTTATTAAAATAGCAGAATTAGGCCCCGGGACTTCATGCTCAGCTGCCAGCTGCCAGTCGCACTTGCCAACCAACCAACTAGGCAGTCTAGCCAACTCAAGCCAAACTAGCTTCATTTTTTTTTCACCCCGAAAAATACCACAAGTATTTTTCATAGTCCCTCTTGTTAAGAGGCCACATCCTACACACACACACACACCCACATACACAGTTAGTCACAGTCCAAACAAGGAGCTTCTAATTCGCGACCTCTCGACTACAAAGGTGGTTCTCTCGATAGCCGAGAGGCGAGGGTCCGGAGAGCCCTCCTGCCACTTAGACAGGGGCTCACAAGTACTTCCAGCTCCTGCTGGTTTGTTTTCTTTTTAACACGCTAGCTAGTTTTGTGTGCGTGTGTGTGTTACAGGCATTGGCACACACAGTTACACACATATGTACACGAGAAGTGAAGAAAATGGTATGCGATAAGAAATAGTCAAATTTATTTTATTTCATTTTTGAATTTTTAGATATTCTTCAATGTTAAATTGTTTTCAATATAATGTTAAGTGGTAGAGCGGTGTCACCTAACACAATCTCTTTGCCTAAAAGGTCATCTCCAAATCGTGTTTGATAAGCCATAAGTTATTGACATACCTAAACATTTTCTTGTTGTAGAAGGAACTTTTAGTTACCAACGAAAAGTTACTTGCCAAGGTACTAAACTGATACTAGCTTTCTTCCTCTAAGTTGATAGACAGACGTGTTGCTAGGGAGTTAGTTCTACTTCTTTTCACACCAGCTAAAATACTAGGGAGGTCATTTTGCAGGACGTTCAAAAAGCCTCAGCATCATATTCCTGACCTAGTCCCATTCTGCTTGAGGTCGGCGCAACACGTTTCTTCTTCAATTCTCCCTTCAAATCCTTGAGGAAGGATTTGAAAGAGAAAGGAGTAAATGATGCCTTCTTTTCTTTGGCCTTCCTCTCCCTCTCCATCCATCAATAGTAATAATTTGATTACATTTAATTTTAAATTGAACTCAATTTTCAGGCATATTGTTTTTAAAAACAGAAAATCGTACACATCTACCTACAGTGGTACCCAAAAACTACAAATCAAAATGTTTGATGAACACTATGCTCAAATGTTTACATAGCTCAGTTTAAACAATACCCACTCGGCTTGTTTACTGGATTGTAAATAAAAATGATTCATTATACTACGATGTAGAACTTCACTTTGTACGACAAATAAACATTGAGTTTACAGGACTCGTAGATTTGATTTAATGTAAGTAGGTTGTTGAGATTTAATTCTTGAGGGAAATCTTCCAGTTCAAACAATCTTGCATTCATTGTTTTGAAAAACTTTTTTACAAAAAATAAAACCGACTTCAGAGAAAACAAAAAAGTGAAAAATAACTTCAGAAAAAACGCTTCAGAAGTCGGTGACCTTTGTTTGATTGGTTTAGTTTTCTTGTCACCGACTTCTGAAGCGTTTTTTCTGAAGTTATTTTTCACTTTTTTGTTTTCTCTGAAGTCGGTTTTATTTTTTGTAAAAAAGTTTTTATTTTTCACTTTTTAGTGGTTCACATGTGCTTACCCCTTCACAGCGTACCGGCGTGATTTTAGGTTATCAACTGGTGTAAACAATATACAGATATGAGATTTCGGCAATCCCAATACATTTGCTATCATTTATTGAGGAGTTCCGTTGCATATCTCCGAAGTTCTTCAACAGATCTTCATCAAATTGAATTGGGATCACTTCGAGAAAGTACAATTCCTAAAACTACCCAAACCGCTTCTAGTGTGCCTATAAAATGTGAAGAATTCTCTCTATTTCTCCAGAATCCCATCATCAGCTACTGATTTGATGATTATGAGACCACCAGCAGAAGCACCAGCTTTCAAATAAAAAAAGAATCATCAAAATCGGTTAACCCAGTCGAAAGTTCAGAGGCAACAAACATTGTCGAAATCTGGGAGTATTGTACACATCTGCGTACCCCTCAGAGCATACAAGCGTGATGTTACGTCATGATGTAGTATGAACAATGAACCTTCAAGCGATTGCAGCAATTACTGCAGATTTGCCGTCTATTTTTGAAGAGTTCCATTGTATATCTCGGAAGATCAGCATCAGATCTTCAGCAAATTAAAATGGGACCAAACGACAAGCACCAGCTTTCAAATAAAAAAAGAATCATCAAAATCGGTTCACCCAGTCGAAAGTTCTGAGGTAACAAACACAAAAAAAAAAAAAAAAAAAAACATACAGACGAATTGATAACCTCCTCTTTTTGGAAGTCGGTTGAAAAGGACGCGTTTCAATGGGAAGGTAGGTAACAAAATACCCCTATTTTGTTTGGCCTGCAGGTTTTTTTTTCATTTCTTAGGTTGTTTTATATTATTATCCAAGTACTGTTTATTTTGTTTTCTTACTTATGTATTCCAACTGTTTGCTCTCTTGGCTTCTGTACGTTTTTTTCCTTACAGCACATCGCTATTTGGCAACCCGAGGGTTGCCAAATAGCGCTGTGCTGTAAGTACTGCATCATGCTGAGTGGTAAACCTGTTTGTTGCAGTTCCGACTGTTTTGTATATTAATAATTGTTAGACTTTGCATGTTATTTTATTGTTTTTTTTTTGTATGTTCTTCTTGTTCTACGACTATGTTTTTTTTTTCTTGGAAACCTATCAAAAATTCATCGACAAGAATCCGCAAAAGGCAACATTATCGCCTGAGAACCAAACATGCTTTTAGGACACCATAAAAGACATTCAATATTTCCAGAGAAGATTGGAACTACTTTCAACAGCGCCATCAAAAACCAAAATCCAAGATCATCCTTGATCATAATTATTTGAACCAAAAGTTAATAGGATGGCTTCCCTTATCTCTTAAAACAATAAAGGAACACACACGTATAGACACATCACCCCTCGTTCACAAAGAACACCTTTGTAATTATAAGGCAAAAGGATTAAATTATATTTTACGTGAAGGCAGATAACGGTATAGTCGGAGTAACCAGGGTTGGTAAACCTGATGCGTTAGCCACGAACCACACGCTCAAACGACAAGCGTTTTGCGACTGCGACTGCAAACTAAACAAATGAAACATGTTTTTACGACACGCGCGCCGCGCCTGCCGTCATTGTCACCGCGAAGTCATTTGAAGAGCAACGGCACTAATGTTAGTACTACTACGGAACAAAAATGTGTGTTTCACTGCACGCAAATCTCGTCACAAGTTGTGTCGCAAGTCACGTTGCTAGTCACATGGTAAGTCGTGTCGTAAATCGCATCACAAGTGGTGTCGCAAGTCGCGTCGCAAGTCGCGTTGGAAGTCGCGTCGCAAGAACTCTCACAAGTCAAGTCGCAAGAAGTCTCTCGAATCACGTAACACGTTGCCAGTAAAATGCCTGAGGTAGTGAAAGGGGCGAAGAGGCAGTGGATAACAATTTATAGTATGTGCATTGAGGGCTAAACCGGAGGCTGTTATTTCAATAAAGCTTTTGTGCATTCGAAGTAACAAAGAGCTGGGAGGAAGCTTCAGTGAACACTTACGTGGGTAAAAGGAGGTTTAGAGTTGCATTATTGATAACAAATGACTGCCGAAAACATTAAACATTTTCTGTTGTATGTTGTCGATTGAAATACGAGTAACAGTTTTCGTCAAGTGCGCACACAACTTAAATCTTATTCTGTGCCAGTGTGCCAAAGGAATCCAAAATTATTAAGTTTTCATTCATTATTATCAGCCAAAGGAGGCTTTCCAACGCAACGTCTTCCGCAACCTTCACCAGGTCATCGGTGACCTGGTGAAGGTTGCGGATATCCGCTGGATGCGAGTCGCACGTGACCGGTCAATGTCGCGACACTTGGAAGAGCCCTATGTCCCTAGTAGTGGACGTCTTGCGGCTGAAATGATGATGTGATTAACAGACATTTCTGTTGTACTGCAGAGCAAAGACCTCCCTTCCCTCCTTCCACTTCCAGACTTCCCTTCCTTCCCTCCTTCTACTTGGTGTAATACACCAATCCTTGTGGAAGGACTCCAGTTCGCCCCGCCATCTCTTTTCAGGCCTGTCAGGTGGCCGTTTTAGTTTTACTACCTCGAATTTTCTCGTCAGTGACTACTTCTACAACTATACCGTAGTTATTATGAAATTCAGCTTTCTTTGTTACAGATGTTGCAACCAGAAAACAAAACAAAGTTACTTCAATAAGACTGCTTTTAAAGCAACAGGCGCTTTAACAAAGTTAACAATCAGTTCAGTCTTTTATTACTGTTACCTGGAATCGGATGTTGGTCTAGAAAACGTTACATTTCAAAGGTTTTTCATTTATGTTCCAGGTATTCAAGTAATTCAAGTTTAAAACGATATTGGAGGTTGAAGAGAAAATTGGATACTTGAATTTATATTTCAAATATTGCAAAGACCGTTGAAGGACCAGATACTTGCTTCTTGGAACAGATACTTATTATTTGAAATGAAATTTAAGAGACGTTGAGATTCTTGCCCGTTCTTCTTCACAAGAATCTGCATTTATTATAGAACGGATAACTTTTGTACTAACTGCCCGTCTCCATGACATCAAAGTTAAAGTAAATTATCTCATTGAAATAAATGCTTTCTCTTTGACTTTCAAATTGTGTATACCTGCATAGCTTATGAAAATGAGGCCTGTTTAAAGCTTTTCGTCGTTAAAAATACCTTTAAAATTGTATGAGTTAAACCTCTTTTTCCCTCAAAGCTGACATTCCTAAATTACGTGGAATTATGTGACCCTTTGCGTGATTAAATATGCCGCGACGTAACGAGGCTTAAGAGCGTGATATAATTAATACATGGAAAGAATTTCAATTGTGGCTGGCTTTACGGCATAATAGGTTACACGAGGTAGACGTTTCTGCCTGAAAGACAACATTTTAGGTGGATTAAGGATTTTGATGATGTTGTTTCAGCGCGATTACGGAGCCTGTAGGTATATCTCATAAGACCGACTAGACGGGGTCGCAGTAGACTATAAATAAAGGAGCCTTTTGATGACTTCCTCATCTATACTTAATTTTATAAAGCAGAAGAGTTTGTTTGTTTGTT
This sequence comes from Xestia c-nigrum, assembly GCA_916618015.1. Classification (NCBI taxonomy): domain Eukaryota; kingdom Metazoa; phylum Arthropoda; class Insecta; order Lepidoptera; family Noctuidae; genus Xestia; species Xestia c-nigrum. The sequence continues at coordinate 24,117,743 of OU745246.1, forward strand.
TGGTTGAACGCGCTAATCTCAGGAACTACTGGTTCGAATTGAAAAATTACTTTTGTGTTGGATAGTCCATTAATCGAGGAAGGCTATAGGCTATAAAACATCACGCTACAATTATTAGGTGCGGAGCAGGAATGTAAATGTTGCAAAAACGGGGATGTTTTTTTCCTTTCGTTTTTCTCTCTTATGTGACGCCGACGAAGTTGCGCGGGTCAGCTAGTAAATTATAAAGCAGAAGCCCCAATCGAAGCACGAGTGGCTTACAAAAAAGATGTGACATGGACTCAAACCTTTTCAACGTGTAACAAAATAGGCGAAAAATGAAGAAGACCATTGCAATTTAACCAAATAAAAAAATGCATTCATCAAAGCTCAGTCAAATAGAACCGGAATAAAAAAAAAACACGAACACAAATTCCCAATTCAAATCCGCGAAGATAAACGAAATAACACGTGTAACAACGGATGAATCTAAAAATATGATGTTGTTTACGATACAGGGCGTAATGAGGAGCAATTTGATAGCTCAGGATCATTTTATCGCCAGTGTAATCGAGTTTAATGAGCCAATCATTGTGCAAGCATGTTGCTACTATAAATATAGTGCCCCTATAGGGTGCGGTATGAGGGAGAAAAGTGCGATTTATGTAGGTGAGGTAAAACTTGGATTAAGGGCTGAAGTTTTGCGTTTACGAGTTTTTGATATAGGGGTTATATTTTGTTGACCTCATACATATATTTGTTTAGATATATAATATATTTTCTAAATAGGCTTGCATTTGGCTGCAACTCGCCTGTTATGAAGCGATGCCGTGGCCTAGGGAATAGCAGACTTGCCTAGAAGAAACCAATTATACATTAATTGGGTATTATATGAAAAGAAAAAAAATAGAATTATTGTATAGGTAATTTTAAGTATGTATTTATAAACAAAAAGTATATAAATGTAGTATATCAACTGTCTGGTGATCACGACACAAGCCTTGCTTAGTGTGGCACTAGATGGCGCTGTGTAATGTCCAGTGATATATATATTTTTTAATTCACTTGAACTTTGAAGAGATGTAGTTTTATAATGATCGGGAAACAGAAAAGCTGGCAGTGAATTACACAGACTGGTGGTTTACGCAATAAATGTGGACGCATAGCGCTTTGTTCGGGTTCGTGGATCTTCGACCATATAACGGTGACGTAGGTGACGCTGCGCCGTATCTCAGTTCATCCAATGATAGAATGGGGATAGGAGAATTAGATTGTGCTACAGGATACTCCCCGAAATTTCAAAGATAAAATACAAAAAGGCCGGCAACTTTGTGTCGATATTCAAAGATTCGGAGCTTGGCTTTGACAAGGGGATATGTTTGGTATAGTAAGTTGAGCATGAAGACATCATGGCTGACGTAGCTAGTGGCGACATTGCCAACAGTTTCCATGAAGAGAAAGCGTCACAGTTTACTCGCACTACGACACAAAAGACGTACAAAAAATTGTGGCGATTCTTCACAGCAGTTGTACACCCAAGGCACGTTCAGCGCTACGAATTTTATAAGCTTTGCTTTCTATCCAATATAATTCAAAACTATCACAACATCGTCTTTATTTACGTTTCCAGACCAATCATCCATACACTGAAATTTAAAAGCTTAGATAGATGAAGAAGACATGCTGACTCCAAAGAAATTAGGATAAGTGCAAGAGACTTATGATGACCATAGATTACATGCATCCATTAGTCCATTACTCTTAGAACACACATCGAATTATATTTGTATTATTTATTTGTATGCACTATCCACATTGAACCAACACGTTTCATCACTCCATCACTGTCTCAAACTGTCTCCGAGCATCGAGCAGTAAAATGGTCACGTTCACCAAACGACAGCAGATTTGTCACGATGTCATTTTGTTTCTGTATCGTCTGCTTGGACAGCGGGGCACGAACGATTTGGGAAAAACTGCTGAAAATAACTCTTGATTTCAGAGAAACATAACAATGCTTGTATTCCTTTATAGGTCTTCAAAAAAATGTCAGTAATAAATTCCACATTTAACCATTTAAACGTAACTACGTTTAATCATCATTAGTTCTGCCGAAAAAGTCCACTGCTGGACAAACGATAGTCAACTTTAAGTCAAATGTAGTAGGGGCGAGTATATTGAAATCAACCAGGCACAAACCACAAATATTGCTTGTTTGTGTGGAGACTTCGCCAAAACAGACTAGGAAGCCCATACCACAGGACAGCTAAAGCTATGCTCAGTCTCAATAAGCTGTTCTTTTTTTAAAACGAGTCCTGTGTAATAACAGGAACTTGCAAACACAACAAAGTTTTCTTATTCATTAGCGCTAAGAAAACATTAATTGCAACCAGCCAGCGTTGTAAAAAAAGATAAAAGCACACTATGGTCGCCCAGTGCAAAGAAGTGGACTTCGCAAATATTTACTACCGTACCTAAACAAATGCGAGTCCTTTCATTGTAAAGAATAAAAGCAGTTCTGCAAAACATTTCTCATTTTTCTTCTACGTTGATAAAGCGGTAAAATGAAAACATAAAACGTAGGAAAGTGGTTCAGTTTATCACACTTCCTTCTGCTCGTGAAAGTTGGTTGAAAAGAGCTATTACTTTAGTACAAGGGCTAGAAATTGTGAGTCGTAAACCCCAAACTCAATCCTATAATATAAATGCGAAAGTAAGTTTGTCTGTTATCTTTTCACGCCTAAACCACTTAACCAATCATCCTGGGCCACAATTCTGTTATTACAATAGTGTCAGAATAGTCCGTCATTGACTTCATAATGGTCAAGTTCTGTCAAGTTTTGACAAGTTTGTTAATCTACTAATATAATGATGCCATTATGACTTCTCAATGGTCAACCACTGACACTCCAGTGAAAGAAATGTCATAGAATGGTAATCTCGTACATGAAGTCTGGCATGAATAAATTTTCGCATTTAGTACCTAGTAGATTTCAAAAACCATTTGTACTAAGGGTTTTATAACAATGGAAATAGGACAATACCATTTAAACACAATTTTATTACTAGCATTGACCGACCAATGATCGACCATTGTGAATTTAGCAGATTACGAACTTAAAGCAAAATGACAATGGTATGGGAATGGAATCGTGTTGGAGTGACGAATTTATTAAAATAGCAGAATGCCCCTGAAATGTTGCATAATTTAAGTATACGTTGTTTGATGTACAGAAACAGACACAAAAAAAGACGTGTGGCACTCGGGGACTGCCGCGGTAAAGCTATTGCAGAGCATTTTTTATCAACTTATGCAATTATAATTATTTATTTATTTTATTTTTCCGCTTGTTGCCGGCTCGAGGACCAAACGCAGACTGAATGTGCGGCTTTCCATCACGATGAAATAATGAATTTTATAATGATGGTTCCACACACACATACACAGACACGTCAAACTTATAACACCCCGTCGTTTTTACGTCGGCCGCGCGCGGTCGGCGCGCTACAAGCGAGCGGACCGCAGGCTCGAGCGCTGTCCGCGCGCTGGTTGCGCGCCGTCCGCGCGCTGTTTGCGCGCCGACCGTGCGCGGCCGAAGCCGAGCCTGAACATTCAGTCTGCTCATCTGTGGTTTGGTCCTCGAGCCGGTAACAAGCGGAAAAATAAAATACATAAATAATTATAATTGCATAAGTTGATAAAAAATGGTTACAAAGAAGGTCTAACATCAAATGTATACAACCTACAACTCCTAGTTACGGCAATATATTAAAAGGAAAACTAGCTTGTCATTGTCATTATCTGACATGGGGTGACATGGGGTGTTAGGTTATTTTCGTTAGGTTATTTTCGTTACGGAATTTCTGGATTCGGTCTCCACGCTCAAGGCCCGCGATAGAGGCTATGCAATAGCTTACAAGCCGTTCCAGAGGAAGACGACAACAACGTTTTGAAGATAAAAATGGCGCGACTTGTATTTCGAATCAGGATTTAATTATATTATTACAATAATAGTTAAACCCGAAATCATTGTCAAATTCTAAATTAACGCGAGCGAAGCTGCGGGCTAACAGGCTGCGGCAGCTAGTATTAAGTAAATTGAAGTGTATGGTTTACTACTGTACATTACACACAATTAATATTCCTTGAATTTTGACAAATTAACAACGTTCATAGCCTCGCTATTCTCAAAAAAAAAATATGATTTTTTTTAACATTTGCCGCAATGGATTACGAATATCCTTCAAAACCTTCTAAAAAGTGTAGAAATTTGAATGCTTCTTTTATTGACATCGTAATGAAAAACTTCTTTGCATTCTTTTCAAATACAACAACATGATGGGAGTGAAATCCTTCGACGTTTTTCTTCCTTCAAAATCTCTGCCAGTTCTGGAAAATCTTTGATAAAACCTCCTTCAAAGTAATAATTATTTCCAAGTAAAATTGTTCGCTTCTTCTCAACGTCGAATATTGTTTGTTTTCTTTAATATTTTCTTTAATAAATGCTCTCCCCGCTCTCCCTAATGAATTTATCGCAAGTAATTTGATACCAAGCCGTACCGAGTCGGAACCCTGGACTTGTGCAAATTATAGCGTAATGTAGTTGTGGAAAATGAGACTCTGTGTAATAAACTCAAACTATACAGTTTATGGTAAGGGTGAACTAAGTTTAAATGGAGTATTTGTTACATTGAGGTTTAATTATAACTTTTTCAAATTAATAGCAACCGCTTAGTAACTGCTGTATAAGACCTGGATTAGCTGACCTCTTTATATTAATATACGTCTCTTTCATCTCACGTTGTTTATAGCATTCCTTACGTAATTTCCCTGAAATCGTAATATTATATTACCAACATAAATTCATACCAAACTATTAGACTAAGTATGACGTGTTCTCCGAATTACCTAAATCAACAGCAATATGTTCTGATTATCATAGATCTGGGAATCCTGCTTTCAATCCAAATAGGGTGAAGGTTACAAGTCACTTGTTATTTCAACGATTAAGGTGAATATTCAACTACCAACATTATTTTACAAACTATAAAAAAATTAAAAAAATTACCTACAGTAAAAAAAATCTTCCAAATCGCTGTCCTCGGGAATAGTCCAGAAGGCTACCAGCATTAATTCCACTTTGGATGGCAAAACTGATTCTTTTGTCAAAAATAAGCCAGACCTCTGATCGCAAGGAAGAATAGACCAATTGCTTGGCGATATACCCAAAGTCCAGGTTTAAATGTCTGTTGTCCTTTGGAGTTTCTTATATACCTATTTAAGAGACTTCGAATAATATTTTCATGCAATTTATATAGGTACCAAACATAATATGAATAAATCAACAAGCAACTCACTCGTGACACGATAACACCTAAACTAGGCCTATCAAATGACGATCCTTGTAAGCGGAAGAAATTTCACCTCATCCCGCTTAAATCCCTCCTCACATCATCTGATGTCAGTTTCTCAACGTAGAACTGTGGACAGATACAGCTACACTTAAAGTACTTACAGAATTATATCCGTGATTTTCTCATGCCGGATTAATGAGGACATCAAAGCAGTGAAAAACAATGAGAGACACAAATCGGCCATAGCTGAACATCTACTTACTCAGGGCCAAATCACGGGATTGAGTTTCATAAACCACAAATCTTGTCAGACCGATACTACATCCCAAGGTTAACCAAAGAAGCTATTGAAATGTGAAAATACAAAATTTAAATCGTGGTGAGTTCGTTTTTAAAACGTTGTTTTTTTAAAGACTAAGAAAGGTGGTAGACGGGTTTGTCTCAATAATTAATAATTTTCGTCCCACCCGCATACCTCTTCAGTATTCCCGCGATCATGATGCTTGCAACAGCTTCGAAATATCGGGAGCTCACAGAAACAAAAGAACATCACGGATATAATAACGTAAGTACTTTAAATGTAGTGAAAAACTGTGAAAGTCTAAAACAGATACAGCTAGTTCTCATCATCATCATCATCATCAGCCTATAATGTTCCCACTGCTGGGACACGGCCTCCTCTCAATGAGAGGGTATGGGCTATAATCTACTCGTACCACGCGGGCCCAGTGCGGATTGGTAGATGTCACAAGTCTTCGAATTTTTGGTTCTAGCACATGCCGGCTTCCTCACGATGTTTTCCTTCACCGTTTTCAGCTAGTTCTATGTCGGTACAAAATAAACCCTTATTGCCAAGTCCCCGCACGATTTGACACAGAAATGTAATGGGTCAACAAAGACATCTCATATTAGTAGCACGCTGAGCTCTGCATATCAAGTACATAGGGTACTTCCTACATTAATAACATGTATGTATATAAACACAATGTATATGAGGTGAAGTTAGTGCCGAGTTACAGTTTAATGGCGTTAAAGCACCACTAAGTACTTCAGTGGAGCTACTTTAGTAATAAACCTTTCTCGGGTAGAAACTACTTGTCATAAAATATGACGCGTTTAAAGTTCTGATAGCTTTGTAGAAATATACACCAAGTTAAGCATGACGAACAAGGAAGGGCGTTCAGTGGGACAACAGCATTATCAGACAGTTAGGTTCCCACCGCTGGGACGTAGACCCCTGTCAGTGAGAGCAAGTGGACCATAAACCACCAGGTGGGCCCTGTGCGGAATGGTTCGCGTCACATGTCATCGAATTATCGGTTTCAGGACTTGCTGGTTTCCTCGCTAAGTTTTCCTTCATCATTTTGACAGCAGTGGAGTTGAAATTAATTACCTAAAACTTTACCTTCGCTGTGTTTGACACAAGATCAGGATGGACGTGCCAGGACCGTTACTATTGAGCCCTATTTTCTATTCTCTGGAGACACCATTACAAGAGCAAGCATGACGTTCAAGAGAGGCCGTTGCGTGGGACCATTTTCTTTATTAAGCCTATACTGCCGTACTACTGGGCAAAGGCCTAAGCTCCCAAAACTCTTTCCATGTGCTCTTATCCTGCCACGGTACGCGTGGCACCATATGATGAGATGGATATTATTGTTATTTAACAACCTTCTATTGTATGGACTGGAAAATAGCGGCGTCCACAAGCGACACGCTGTTTACTATATGTCTGTATGTCCGTCTGCGTTGCTTCAGTTTGAGAGTAACCAGGAATATCCGTTGTTTACACGACGCGGCTTTTAAATCCGATACTAAACCGATTGATGAAATGATGTATTGAGGAATGAAGGAAACTGTAGGAAAACCTATTGTTTATTTGTGTGTCGAAATAAATTCGGCTTTCTAGGGAACTTATGTCTTTGTTACACGGAAAGGTTTTTGCTAAAGAAAAGGAAAAATGGCTTTGTAGTTTTCGGTTTTCGTTGTTTAGTTTTGACATTTAATCCAGGTCAATCGATCTTTTGGGTATACAGACATCAGCAAAACCCGGGTTTTTCAAAGAACTTTGTATCATATAGAGATCACATCACTTTAATCAGAAAAAAAGTTAAGTAATGACGTAGTTGGCATTTCCGCGAGGACTTACTGTTTAAAAAGATGAAAGGAACTACGGATAAGTAAGTCATAAACTTACATATCTTACGCAAACCCTCAGAGGATGAGCACACCCTTAGGCTGTACCATAATCGTGTCATCCATTTATCACCATTTTGCGCAGTGTAATCCAAAAGTATAGAAAGAAATAAAAATCTTTAGAAGTATTCACCGATGTTGATGAAAAGTCTGCTAGGTTGAAATGGATCTGGGCGAGTCACACTTCTAAGATTGAATCAGGACAGAAGGGAGATAGTTGTGCCTGAAGACGGACGTCGTAACCGAAATAAACCCAAACAAAATACTGGTGAGACAATTTTAACTCATTCTTGGAAAGGTTTAGGGACAGAATACTCACAAAACACCCGTGTTTTGGTAAAATCAAATCACATAGGTACACTTTTATCATGTAGAGAAATTACGACGCCTTGCCTTCATGTTTTACAAAAAGGTTTATTCATAAAATCAACTGCAAAATAAGTAACATATAACGATATTTATTTAGTTCATAAACGAAAATATCTGTTTTTTTACTATGTAAGACGTGAACGGGAATTATATAGAATGTTACATTACAGCCTCCTGACGCGGATGAGAATGTGTTGAAGTTGATAGATTACTGAGCTAAAGTCGTGTGAAATAATAGTTTATCTACCCAAATATCATAAACCCTCTCTAATGCGTTCAAAAACCATAGGCAATGACCAGCATTACCAACCTGCAGAAATGAACGGTGCTGTAATGAACTCATAACGCAACTGTAAACAGTTGCGTTATGAGTTTTAAATTTGGAACAGGTGTCAAATTCAAGAGAGTGTGCTATTCTAGTACCACCTACATTAAATCAGATATCGATAAAAAAAAAAAAAAAACCCCAATTCAGTATGATTCTAATTATAAATCGCACGACATTTTCGATCTCGAGTGACACAAGAATAGTGACTTTGTTCGTTTGCCTATGATTTAAAAAAAAATGACAGATATCCGAAACGCCGCCATTTCGAGCTGTCATTTGTTCGTTAGCTTTTTATTTCCAGTAACCCATTCTTTATTTCTGTCGAAAATGAGTGATAGTGACTCAGAAATTGACATGAATACTCCGCCAGATATCGTAAATGCAGCGACGAATGCAACTAATAACCTGTTGGCACAAAAATCAAGGGCCAAGTAACAATGCAGGTCATTTCCCTATGGTTCCTGAACCCATCATAGAGCCCTTATGATGTTTGGGTAGATAAAGTAGTGTATGCAACTATACATAATTAGGCATTACAACACTCGTGTGATGCTATTAAGAAACTCGCCTTCGGCTCGTTTCTTAAACCCACACTCGTGTTGTAATGCCCTTCATTATGCACAGTTGCATAAACTACTATTATTTAAGTTTGGGATAACATACAGGACCCAAAGAATGTGAAGGTGTTTTAACGTCTACATATTATAAGTTACTAGCACTTCGCCCGCGACTGCGTTCGCGAAACTTGTAATATCTCGGCTAATTTTCATGAAAACAATAATAAAATTTAATATAGCCTAATATAGCTTTTGTTACTAGGTAAAGATGTAGCATTCAAATGGTGAAAGATTTTAAATCGGTTGAGTATTTCTTGAGGTCTATCGTAAGAAACAAACAAACAAAAAATCAAATCTTTCCAGTTTATAAAATAAATAAATATCGCTGGATATTACACACAGCGCTATCTAGTGCCACACTCAGCAAGGCTTGTGTCGTGGTCACCAGACAGTTGATATACTACATAATTATATACTTTTTGTTTGTAAATACATAATTATTATGCACATAAACATCCATGACTAGGAAACAAATATCGATGCTCATCACACAAATATTTGCTCCTACCGGGATTCGAACCCGGGACCCTAAGAACGTAAGGCATCAAGTCGTATTTTATAATATAAGTTTAGATTCCTCGGGGATCAAGTACCTAGTCACAAGTACAACCTTAATGTCTGTGTTTCGATTTCAAGTCAAGTGATTATGATGTTTCCTTATCCGGCCAACTGGAATCTCGACTTGTGCCCGGTTGATAACAAATGACACGCACTCTACGACATAAGACTTTGTATTGTGTGGTGTTTATTTCTGTAGGATTATTTAATTATTGACATTATTTTTAAATAAAGGGTGTAAAAAACCACTCTTAACGAAGCCGAAAGACACTTGTTCTCCCAAAAAAAGTCGATTCCCACAGCAATATTTTTTTTGTAAAGTTACTCAGGTACATGTTCACCGAAAAGATAACGGTCTGATTATCTAAAAGCAGCAACAGTGACATGTGTCCATACAAAAATGTGTTTTAAACAGCTGTTTTTAGGTAATCAGATCGTCATATTTTTGGTGAACATGGACCTTAGTATGATGACAGAATACTTGGTTGACGGTTTCGAGATGAGTCTGTATACGCACTATTTATTTAATGACAAAATTATGGATGGTTGTGTCTCATTGAAATAATAAAAAAATACAAATAAAATTCACTTATTTTAGATAACATGATCCATAAATTTGAACATTCAAATAAACAAAATTAGTACTTAATAATAAATAAATTGACATTAGAATCAAGAAATTAAAACAAATTTCCCCAAAAAAATAAAAAATTAACATTAAAATCAGATTTAAAGTAAGATAAAATAAAACATTCAATAATAAATAAGATAAAGTACAAATTTTAACATTCAAATTAGTCCAAGATAAAATCCAAATTAAAACATAAAAATAATAGTTTGATTGATAAATTAAACCTAACTGGCGAGTTATAGGTGTTATGCGTAGCCCTTCAAAGATTACAAGTGTCATGATAGTGTGTAAAACCCACAGTGAAAAGTTGATTATATTCCAAGCTGTGAAAAATACCACAGTGCCGTGGCGTGAATGGTCCCTTATGCTAATATTCTCGATTCCATTCATTCTTATCTGCAGGAAAGAATTTGACAATATTCAGTCGGTTCGCTCGATACCAAGACATTGATTGACTCGGCAGCAGGTAAGTACGTACTTATTTACCAGAACACGTCTGTAACTGCCTAAATGTCTGATACGTAATCATTCAATAACCTTACGAGTATCATCATCATTTCAGCCGAAATACGTCCACAACTGGACATAAGCTTCCCCCAAGTGTCACCACATTGACCGGTCCCGTGTGACTCGCATCCACCAGGTCATCTGTCCATCGAGTGGAAGGTTTTCCAACGCATCATCTTCCGGTTCTGCGAACAATGTGCCCTGCATACTGCCACTTAAGTTTAGCAATTATTCGGGCAACGTCGGTAACCTTGGTTTTACTTGGCTTGTGTTTTTGTAGTTTTCAGATTTGAAAGCGTTTTCGTTCTAAATAATCTAAATCCTAACTTTAATATAATTAATATCCAGGTAAAAAGATCGACAGCAAATAAACTTATATCAAAGTCTGAGCTTGGTCCTCTATAAATACGTTTGAATAAATAAGTAGCAAAGATAAATATGTATCCTCCAATAGCACTCGTATATACAAACTCTATCGAGAACACACTAAAGCTATCAAATTCTTCCTAAAAAGATTCCTGTCTTGCTCCAAAATCCATATAGTCGAAGTTTCCCTAACATTGTTTGAGGATCACTGTAGTGAACTCGTAAAAACTTTATCAGTATCATATGGTTGATCGAAGCGTGGGGGATTTTAATAATTTATCTGATCTTATCTTATCTTATCCAAATAACCTACCTTAACCAAATCACAGTAACCTTATCAACAAATCTGTAACAATTTGCCAAATACTGAGACAGACATAAACAGTTATCTTTTTGCAAAGTTTTCTTACTCCAACTCATTATAATTGCCCTCCAAAAGTAATTCGCCGACATCTGGAATGCACAGACACGGCCCCCTCACAAATTTATAACATTACAATGCCCAACCTACCCCACTTCACTATTCATTGCTCCATTTGTACCCACGACCGATTAAAACGCCCTTACAAAATCATCAATGCACGTTGAATCTACGCATTTCGGCGCCCGAAACTTCCCCTTGAGTTTGAAGGGGTGATATCGACCGAGACTACCACCCCCTAACCCTAGGGGAACAAACTAACTTATATAAATGTCCCTCCGTAGACTGAAGATTTTTACTATGTGTTTATTTTTGCTACAAAATGTTTCGGTGTTTTTCGGTAAGTTTTGTTTATTGTTTGTTTAGAGTTCAATTTTATACGTCACTTTCAGTACTTAAATAAAAACGGGTTTGGAATTTACGTATTGAAAAACTTAGGTAAGTCTAAAACAGTTAAATTTCTGTAAACCTTCTGGCTTTGATTGATGGTTGTAGTATTTTTAGGTCCACGTTCACCAAAAAGATCCAAGTCAAAGTATTTATTAGTGAGCTTTTTGGTGATACAATCGGTCTTATAGTTAGGTTATAGTAACTCAAAAAACTACCTAATATTACATACAAATGAATAGCAAAATAAAAAAAATCCACAAAAAACATTTTTTTTATAGTAAACATTTAGATTAAAATAGATTACAGAGATTGAACACTATCATAAATTCAAATGGATACTTTTTAAAATGCAATGTCATAAATTAACAAATAATACGATAAAAATTCAAAATGTCAGAGTATTATGTCAAAATAATTACGAAATCTAAAAAACAAATCAGCCTAGCTTATTATAATTTGTCAAGAAGGAATTCGTCAATGGTATAGTAACATTTTTCAATTAAAAAAATATTTAGTTTCCTTTTAAATTGTGTCAAGTTTAAATCTTTAATGTCATTTGGTATTTTATTGAATATTTTCGGAGCCATACAGAGGATGCTTTTGTGCATAAGGGCTCTATAGCGTCGCTCTGATGCTTTCAGATAACGATATCTGATTATCTAAAAACAGCTGTTTACAACATTTTTTTGTATGGGAACATGTCACAGTGACAGCTGTTTTTAGATAATCAGGCTGTTATCTTTTAGGTGGACATGGACCTTAGTGGGATATGATAGCCATCCATCATGCCAGCTTTATTTCTACCAGATGTGGACAGATTGCAGCGTTCGTCGTTTGCTTTTTAAATGTCACAGCAGCAACTCATGTGAAAAAGATAGATTATTTATGGTGCTAAATAAGGTTTAAAATCCCACGGTGCATAGATGTGGAGAAAATAACCTCTGACAGACGGAAAAAACAATTAAATTATAATAAAAACTAGCTGACCCGCGCAACTTCATCTGCGCCACATAAGAGAGAGAGAGGGTAAGAGAGAGTGTGAGTCAAACTTAAAAGATACAGTAGGTATGTATAAGCATCGCAAAACAACAACACTATAAGATTTGTTCAATTTAGATCAGTAGTTCCTACTAGCGCGTTGAACCAACAAAACAAACAAACTCTACGGCTTTATAATATTAGTATATAAGATTCAAGTAGGTCTGTAACAATTTAATATCTCGGATATATTTGCATTAATCGCTCAAATTTGCTACCTACGAGTATGTTATTCCCTCGACAGCTTTTCGGACTGGAAATCTTCAAATGGGGTCCCGCTCTGAGGGGACAGAAGGGAGTGTTAGACTTTTAGTGACTAAAACCCATCCATGTTCCTTCTTCGCCCTTTGTGTTCCGGGGTCACGGTATCTTTATCGAACAGGCCCGCAGCCCCGGCAGGCATCGGCCCTTGCCCTGGTCATTCTGCTGACATCTCTTTGAGGCGTGAGTGGAACACGAACGCCCCGTCGCGCGTCGAGACGGCATGTCGTCATATGGCCGGCGAGCTAGCCTAAATGTCAATAAACCTATTTACAAAAAAACTAGGTGCTTGATTTCTGAAATATTTCGGCCTGCGGCCAAAAACTTTTTTCCGGCACCAAATGGAGCATACACGTTGGGATGCGTACTGCAAACGCTTTGAAATTGGTGTTGCGGCGCGATTTCATTAGCTGTTCTCTTGACTATTAAAATGCCAGTGTAATGCGGCGATATAATTAATTAAATAAATCGTTTGAAATCTTAATAAGGCTTAATCCCCCTTCCAGAACTATAGCAAAATACCGTCACATGAATATTTAAACAATCTGAATATTTTAGAAAAAGGGACACTTGGCTAACATTAGCCAAATAAACATATATTTAAGATGTTATTAAAATAAGACTAAATTCAGTTGAAGAACCAAACAAAAAAACGCAGAATAAAAATTGAAAGGGCATAAAAATAAGGGTTAGCGATAGAAAAACAGAGTAAAATAATTTTAGGAAATAAAGAATAGAATAGAATAGAATAGAATAGAATTCATTTATTTGTAAGTATGTAGTTTTACATGGTATGATGTTAATATTTTTTTTTTAAGTTCTATACACTCTACCACAACCTGTGGTGTACAAATATTAAATATTAAATAATAAAAAGAAAATAAGACATCAACAGAGTTGTAGTAAATTGTAAAATAAATTAATTTAATAAAAATATCATTATTGCATAAAATAGCAGAAAGTAAAAGAAACATTGAAATAATAGTATAAATAGATGGAAATATTAGCGGATCTTAATAAGAGATAGAGTATGGTCTCCTCGGCCACCTACCAATCAGTCGCTAATCAAGCGAAAACCTAGTTATAAAGGGCTCTGATCCCCACGTCAGAGGGACGGTTATTAGCCGGTTCGAGGCAGGCACTACCTCGACTGTCTCACAAGAGAAATTCCTGTGGGATAGTCGAGGTGTCCGCGGGAACCAAACAAAAAAAAAATCATAAGCCACAGAAAATTCCGATACTTTATAAAAGAGTGTAAAACACCTCTTATTGAAGCTGAAAGGCACTTATTCTCCTCGTCATTCCTGACATTTTTTTGTTCCACACCATACTTGTAACTTTAGAGGTCAAAGTTACAACTTTATGACAAGTTTTTTTTTTAATACAAGTTTTTACTGTAAGCTTTTTACTTTAAATACCTCTATGAACCCCGTACTATTCAATCAATCCATCAGCACAATGTTTTGAGTGCGTTACATTGATTTATACCACAAAACGTGATTTTTCACCCGATAAAAAGTTGTTTCCCAGCAATAATTTTTGCGTAGACTTACTTAGTTTGATGTATAGAATGCTTGGTTGACAGCTTCATGATGAGGTGGTTTACACCTTGTATAGTCTATCTGTTCAGAAGAAAATATGATACATAATGAGACGAAAGTATGACATAATTGCCTTGTTTGATACTAGCACTTAAGAGGCCTGCAGAGCATGCGTTTTTCATACAAACGTAATACCAAAATAATTTGTAAATCAAACATATTCTTAAGGCAGTGTGTATTTATTAATATATAGGTTCCCAAACACATATTTTGAAGACTGATTTTTTGAAGACTGATTTAAACAAGAGTTATGAGAAAAATCAATTTTGTATAAAAAAAAAAAAAAACCTCATATCTCGTCTTTATATTATTATCCTTTCAAAATATTTATTTGGGAACATAGATATTCTGTAACCCAATCGAAATATATACACACTACCTTAAGAATATGTCTGATTTTCATATTATTTTGGTATTACGTTTGTATGAAAAACACGTGCTCCGCCGGCCCCTTAAACTATGTAGTTAGATATTGCAACAAGATGAGATTATTATCTTTATCCCGCCTGCCGTACAGTCATTTAATTACATATTTAAGTTTACATAATTATCCCAATTGCGACATAAATAGATCCAATGACAAGGCACAAGAAATTATTTACCACTACCGTAACCCTCTCGATACCAAAAAGCAACGATTGGCAAATTGGAAAGCTAAACAGTGTCTGGGTTAGAACCACAATAAGCCGCCCGCATACCGGAGCAGAATGCCCCAGCGGGCATTTCACCGCGAACCATTTCACCACATCGTTATGACCTTCGAAGACATAATTAATAAAGAGCTTTTCACTATGGTTTCTAGCTAGCTATAGTTAGGCTGTAAGCTGACCCCAGCATAGTTGGGACAAGACATGCAGATATATAATTTAAAAAAATAAATAAAAAACAATAAATTGAAATTGTTAAAGAAATAAATAAATAACATTTTCTATAACATAGGAAAGACTTCTGCACTCTCTTGTGAGATCATAATGATGGTAGTATGCCGCACAAATAGAAAACCTTTATCTACTGCTCGGGTATTTGAAAATAAGCCATATTCATCGACTTTTATTAGAAACTAACCGTGGCCCGCAACATCATTCGTCCACATGAAAATTCTATGAAATACTATTTCCCCGTTTTTGTAATAAAATTCATGGATCCTGCACTCCTGTTGGTCGTAGCGTGATTTTATATAGCCTATAGCCTTCTTCGATAACTGAGCTATCCAACACTAAAAAAAATAAAGAAAGAAAAAAAAGTTGTTCGTCGCAAGGTCATGACGTGCACAATATAATTGAAATAAACATACGGCTCATTTAGACAAACGCAAACATTTTGAATACAACAGAACCATATTATAAAAAATATAAGACAGAACGGAACTAAAAAAAGACAAAAAAGTGCGTGACAAACAGGTTCAACTCGGCATGATGCTGTGATGGAGAGCCCACAGAACAGCGCTGATTTTCAGTGGTCACTCGAAGATAAAATAAAACAATTTTTCAATTCAAACCAGTAGTTCTTGGGATTAGCGCGCTCAACAACCAAACAAGCTCTTCAGCTTTATAATATCGAAGTTTATCAGAAATCTGAAAAATATTTTTGCTGGATTGAATATCTTGACACAGTTTACAGGTTTTAAATCTGCCTGTAAGCTGACTACACCGACGCTGAGCTGCTTGTGCGAGTACTAAGCCCTTAGGAAATCGCTTGTGGTATCCGATTTCCTTTAAAAATACATGTAAGCTTAGTAAAGAGATAAGGTGTACCCACAAGAACTTGGGATTAGTTTTGACTAAAGTTTATCGAGTAGACAAGTATGTGTCAGTAAAGTGTGATATGGGTTTATTTCCGCTTACTGGCAATTTGAGAAGTAACAAAATTAGTTAAGAACTATTAAATTAATTGACAACTAACTATAAAAAAAGCGGCCAAGTGCGAGTCGGACTCGCACATGAAGGGGTCCGTAGCAGCAAGTAACATAATCTAAAAAAAGACGGAATAAAAAGTACTTACTAGATTTCGTTCAAACCAGTTTTGGTGGAAGTTTACATAGTAATCACCATATATTTTTATTAGTTTTATCATTTTAATAATCTAGAAATTACAGGGGGGGGGGGCACTACTACTTTGGAAATGTCTCTCGCGCAAACTTTCCAGTTTAGAAAAAAAGTATTTTAGAAACCTCAATATCATTTTTGAAGATCTATCCATAGATACCCCACACGTATGGGATTAATAAAAATAAAATGTTGATTTTCAGTTATAAGTATGGGGGAACCCCCAAATTATTTATTCGATTTTTGTAAAAAAATCTTAATGCGGTTCACAGAATACATCTACTTACCAAGTTTCAACAGCATAGCTTGTATAGTTTCGGAATAAAGTGGCTGTTACATACGGACAGACAGACGGACATGACGAATCCATAAGGGTTCCGTTTTTTGGCATTTGGCTACGGAACCCTAAAAAGGGCATAAAAAAACTCCACCTCCACGCTGTCAGCTGGTAATGTGCCCAAGAGACTGGCGCTATTGCCATGTTGTATGGCAATAGTTAGCCTCTGACCAAGGTAAAGCCAGCACTTAGGTAACAGGATTGTTCGAAATGTTCGAAAGAGACACCGCGGCCTCGGAACATTAAGGCCGAGGAAGGAACATGGATGGGTTTTAGTCAGTAGAAGTCTAACACTCCTCCTCCCGGTCAGCTCAGAGTGGGAGAAGGTATTTGATGATTTCCCATTGGTAAAAAAAAAAAAGCATTTGGGTAACTAGGCGTTTCGAAATTACTTACCTTCAAAGGCTGTGAGCAATCTGACCCCACGGCCCCAGAGTTTCAAACTAAAACGGCTCGAAAATGTAGTTTCCACAAAGGTTCCTATTAATATATTTCCGCAGTAACAAAATCAAAAACTCCAACATTTACAACAACAAAATAATTTGTTTGTCTTGCAAAACTGGACTTCGAGTAATTTATTTCCATAATCCTTTAGTCGCTTTAAACCTATAATAACAACAAAAAGTTCATTGTACAAAATACTGAAAATACACCAAACAAGTACAACAGAGTAATATCGTGCTGGAAACCAGATGAAACTAATTTCAGGAATCGTTTCGCGGTTTATTTAAGTTTGATATTTTCATTCCACACTGATGTGAATGGAAAATGGTTAAATATGGTTCATTTTGTGCCTTTATTTTTAAAGTTCATCGGGATATCAAAGGAATCTACTGTAATAGGATTTCATTAAATACTGACTGATAATATGATATTTGTAATAATTACCTCTTTTTATAAAACATCTCGGGAATTAATTTCGCAACATTGCATTTGATTATGATATCGAATGTCAAACAACTATCCAAAAATGGCAGAGAACAGATAACTAATCGCTTTTTAGGTGGGGTAACGATCCTAATTACCCTTTCCGAAAACCTTTCCTATGTTTTTCTTTTAAGAAACGTACTCTTTATTACCATTTCAAATTCAATGAGGATAAAAATATTGATTTTCCACTATAATTTTCAGATTACCAAATAAAAGTTTCCTATATGACTCTGTTTTAAAAAGTTTAAACACTCATTTGCATCCATCTTCATCTTGCATGCACAAGAATTTTTTTTTTTTAAGAAAACATATCCTTTACGTGTACACAAAGCGACACATTAAACTCACTTTATATGACCTTCCCCTCCCCTACAATGCAAGATCAGCTTAATTTGGTTTTGTTTAGCATGATTGGTCGTCGTACTATTAAATCAAATCGAAATTGGGAACAAACACCAGAGAGCCATACAAATGTTTGTCCCCTCAAGGAAGATTTGAATCGAATTACCATGCTACTGTCATAACTTTGCAAAATTATAGATCGCTGTGTCGATTGAATCAGAGAGTAGTTTCTGCAATACCTACTTATGTACCGACTCGTGAATATGATTTTTATTGCAGGTTCTTCTTTCGGACACGGTTTAACGATACTTAGAAAACAAAACAATGACGATTTGCGAATAAACCTACATTGTGATGTACAATGAGTAATGGGCAACTTCATGAGCAGACATATAAATTAATAGTTTGCAATCACACGCAGTGAAAAAGCTATCAACGAACATTGACCTGTTTTAGTTTAGCATGATTTGTCCCACGTATATACAACATCATTTTGTAATCCTTATACCAATTTATTTGAGGTCGTCGCTGCCTGTTCTTCCTTATTTCTTTGTTACTCATCATTTCATCAGACACTTTCTATGTGGGCATATCATCATTCACACAGTTCATCCATAATTTCTTTGGTCTTCCTCTACTCTTTTAAACCCATCCACATTCAATTTCAAAACTTTCCTCACAAAATTTTCCTGCTGGAGCACATACCTAGATAACATTTTAAAACCTCTTCTTTAACTAAAACTTAACTCTAAAAAGTTCTCATTCTTATTCTTTATTGCACACAAAAAAAACAACAAATATACATATAACTTGCAATAATATAGCTTATGTACAAAGGCGAGCTTAACCCAGAGTTGGGTTTAAAGTTGTAATTTTTAACCTCCAAACTTTTCGTGCAAACAAGTAATTTCGTGTAATACTCACCGCCCGTCTCCCAAGCGTATCCCTTTGGGTCTTGAGCATAAAATTCGGGTCTTGAGTGTAAGGTCTTAAGCGAAAATGACAGCAAATGTAAAATGGCGGCACACGAAATGAAGAATCATATCATGTACAATAAGGAGATTGACGCGTAAACACCGGAACCTATTTATTTTACATCTAAACATGGACGCTGTTTTGTGTTACAGTAATTTTTCTTTTTCAGGAAGCGTGAATTACTTTAGGAAAAGACTGCGCACTGTTTCATTTAGTATAACGGTTCAAGAAGGCGTTTAGACAAGAATATTATTTGAACTTTAATAACAAAGAAATAACGATTCCTTTTCATTTTATCGCCATTTACCTACTTTATCAGATACCTTGAGGAAACCGGCATGTCCCAGGAACAATGATGTGAAGACATGTGACATATTAATCCTCTTTCTTATGTCACTTTCTTCGTCCCACAAGGAGGAGGCCTGTGTCCCAGCCGTGGGAATGTTATACAGTGTTAATGCTATGACACTATACATTTAAATTAAAGTATCCAACACAACGTGAATTACCAATCAAATGAAACAACATGATAAGCATAAGTTTTATAACCAGTGTGTTTAAAAAGACAAATGAATTCTCTAATTCTCTAAATAAAGATATAAGTACATTTTGTTTAAAAATAGTTTAAAAAATACGGTGCGAATGTGGAAAAAATCGCATTCATTGAAGTCTTCAATTACCTACAGCACACCTACAGTAATAGGGCTAGTCAACTCATCAATTATTCGTGTGGCTAATGGAATGGAAAAAAACCAGAATTAAATGGAAAATCAATTATCAGCCTTAGCTTTAAAACTGTTTTTGTTCAGACCGTTTTTTTAGTTAGGTCTATGCTCAAACTCTTTAAAAAAATCTTGTGAATTTCAGTTGCATTATTTTTTTTATAAATATAATTTGGATATCACAGTTTGATCAGGCTACTATCTATGTTAACAAACACCGTGGCAATTTCCCCTTTGACCGTTCATTTGTCACCTAAACCAATTATTGGGGTGACTTTGATTTCCTCGACACGAAGAGACGCAGTGGTCAATTTTGTCAAGGATTCCGTATTGAGGAAAACGTCTTGAAGAATTTTTTGAGCATAAAAGAGTTTTACTTATAAAAGTAGAGAAAAACCAAAAAACGTTGGATAGAATAGCTGGAAAGGGTGGATTCTGACATGACAAGGAATAAAAAAGTATGGAAGTAAAGAAGAAGAAAAATAAGAAGACATGCTGGCCAACCTCAAATACGTTGGGATAATGATGATTATAAGTTTTGTGACGCGAGCATAAGTCTCAATATGAAATAAACTGATATGTTATATGGACGTAGAGTTGACAAGACGGGATACTAATCTACCTATAATAGTGGCAGATAACTCAATATAACTGTCCTCTCGGTTAGACACATAACCCCTGCAAAAACAGAAATATATCCAAGAGCTTATTTACGGGAAATTGAGTAACAAATCAGTAGGATCCTTAGTTAAATCTACGTCTCTGTTATCATGTTTTCCATGAGAATTTGTCAAGACAGTCAAGTTTTCAAAAATCACTCTCTTTTCGGGGTTTTCGACTAGAAATAGATCATGACTACGAAAAAACATCTGTAATAAAAGACTGAAGATATGGACATTCAATTCTATCATGTTTTTGGCCGTTTGAAAGAAATCTACTTCATTCCCTGTATTTTCCCTACCCGCACCAGAAAAAATATAAAAAAACACGTGTAGAGAACATCCTAGCTTGTCAACCACTTCATCAACCAATATTCTGCAATCCAGGTCAGGTCGCACATACGTTGGTTCTTAATTGGATCGCCGTGATCTTGACTGCCCCGACTCGATCGGTATCGAGACCGACACCGACCACGATAAATATTCATCTATATCTTATGCAAGTGATCGGATCCTGTTACCGAGTTATCTGACACCGTTCGCTTGTGCATCACTTTATAAGTTATACCGCGTACCTGTAAGAGTATTTGTATGTCTCTAAAGAGTGGGGATGGTACCAAAAGGATGGGGAAGATTGGCTCGTGACAGAGATGAGTGGAAGAAACTAGGGGAGGTCTATGTCGAAGAACAACCTGACCAACAAACTGGTTGCTGAACATTATCGTAGAACTTACTTAATAGAATTGAGTAATTTTTTTGTTATTTTGTTTGTTTTTTTTTATCAACTAGAGGTTTTAAGTTCTTGTTTTTTTTATTAGATAGATGTTACATTTACATAAGCTTATAATGTACTGTATTTTGGTCAGTGAATAAAGGCTTTTATTATTATTATTATTTTTGAGAGTGTTTCTCAGCCCTTAGACTAGATTTTATCCATATTTACGGGCCAAAGCCAAAGCAAATGCAGTGTGTGGTGTGTAAATTTTATAATATCTACTTATGTGTTGTGATAAGGTCCTATCTCGTTCTCTTCTATCTGCATAAACTTCCTAAAGATTATTATTAAAGAGTAGGGATCATGGAGTTTCTTGCCCATGACTTCGTAGACTTGATGCTTGTTTTACGTTGTTTGTGTAGTAAGCTACGACTTGTTATCAGACCCCGTATTCACAAACGTTCGACTCGTTTCCGATTCGACAACTCGTATATCTGTCTTCTTCTGGCATTACGAAAACGACCGAGATAGACATACGACTTTCCGAATCGGAAGCGAGTCGAATGGTTGTGAATAAGGAGCCTGATGGTCTATGCTGTCCGCCCCATACTTAAGGCAACTACAGGAGCTAAACGCGAGCTTTATAATGCCTGACAGTATATGATTCATTGCAATAAAAAAAAAACAGAAAAATATATGATATTCTACAGGATGTATGCTAGTACGATAGTGTTTTGAAAACATAATACAATTAATATTACTCGATAGAAAAAAATCAAGAACTTATCTCTACCACTCATTCCGCACTATTCGGCCCGTAGTGACTGACTTGTAATGCAAGCTGATTAGAACTTTATTATAACAGAATTTCAATCGAAGTTTGAACCACCACATATAGATTCGGTAATTTAGCTCGTGTAGTCGCCTTAATTACTAATGCTGTAACATGACAACATTGTAAAAAACTATTAATATAATTTTAAAAGCGGTTGCTGTTTTAAAATTATTTGGTTAAATTTTAACAGAGTTTCTTGCCTGTTCTTCTCTATACGAAACGAACAAACCCGAACCGTGCACCTTTTTTCGATGGTTTATAAGAGCCCATGTAGGCATACTTATGCGATATAAAATATTAAATTTGATTTTTCGGAAGGAGAAGATTTGAAATTGAGCACCATTGAATTTACTTAAGACAGGACCTAAACATCTTCTCAATGGATTGAGTACAAGTTCTAACTAAGTGTCATTTATTAGGTCAGTGTCATGCCACGCCAAAGTCGTCCATATTGCGGGTCAAATCGGGCATAAAAACTGGCGCCACCATTTGACACCAATCAGAGTGATAATTAGGATAATTTTATTGGTAGTCGTTGTCAGTTACGATGTCAACTGCCCAGTTATAAGGTTCAAAGGCACATCACCATTAAGTACTCCGCTCAGACGAGGGTTCTATATACTGAATTATTGAGAGGGTATTACGAACTTTTTGGAGGATTACCGTGTTTTTCTGTATCTTTTATTCGTGTAGGTTAATACCTAATGCAGAAAACGAGACTTTGACTGGGGTGTTTGCTTCAAATACTTGCAAGACGCAAGATCGATCGACCCAAGTCGATATAGGCAGCTCGAAAGTCTGACTGCCAGCCTTACCGAGCGATATCGTATTATTAGGTAGATATAGGTTGTGGAGGTTAGATAGACCATCACTCCACGTAAAATACTGGTACTGAGCTGTACCCGTTAGGAAAAAGCTAAATAGATGATGACGACTTGATCTATCTATCATTCATTCGTCTATCTATATGAATATCTTGGGTCTTGACTCAAGATCTTAACTGGACAATACCATTACACTCTCCTGATATGATTGTATAGCTGCACGAAGGGAACAAGTGGCAATTTTTTGTATAAGTATGTTCAACGACTTACAATAGGATTTATTTACGGTGACATATTTTTAGCAAAAAGAAAATGGAAGATGCATCAAGCAATTATGGAGACAAAAAGACGCAGAACGAATGAAATATTTTAACATTATTTAATAACTGCTCGCAAATGGGCTAGCGTATGGCCGCAACTCGCCAGATATGTGGCCATGATGCGGCGAAGGGTGAACGGTGAATCGAACTCATATGAAATACGGATTCGAAGATTATAATTATCTTAGGTATTTCCCTTTTCAACCTACCTGGTCCAGCGGCTCCTCACCCTCACCCTTTTTGTTCCCCTCTTTGAGTGTATTCCCGCTGACCCCATCGCTCGTCGCCCCACTGGTGGGCTCAACGGGAAATGATGAAAACAATCAAAAATTATTCCCGTTGACCCCACCAGTGGGACGAGCAGTGGGGTTAACGGGACCTGTTAATATGACTAAAAATTGTCGCGTTATTTAATTAGTATGGATAGAATTTTGACTTTGATTGTTGTTTAATTTTTATGACATTAACTTATTTGACTGACATAACATTTGTTTTCTATTTTGTTTAATTTATTTTTTTATTTTCCTCTTATTTTTTTCTTGATTTAGTGACATTTTATGATTTATACTGACTGATAAATGTTTATAACTGACTATTATGTATTTGGATGATGCCTTCAGTAATTTAGTTTTTTATTTTGTAATATTTATTTTGTAAATTTGTACGCCTTACGGGTGAAACATGTACGTACAAAATATTCTTAATGTGTCATCCTACGTGCTTAATTTGCATGTATACGCATGTTTTAACAAATAAATCCTTATATTTATCTTTTATCTTTATGGAATTGTTATTTACTTATTTGCTTATTGCTGAATAAAACACTTTGTAAGAAACATAAAGTTCAAGGTTATTCAGTGATTTGTCATTTTTAACTTAACTTATTAAAAGAAGGAAAAAAGCATTTCCAGTAAAATATTGTAAAACCCACGCGCCTATCTATCAATCGATATAAAGCCTTCAACTTGAACCTATTGATCAATATTAAAGTAATTTATTTCAGTCGCACAGCTGCTGAATATTATATTATTTCAGGTCATTATCAGCTACACGTCCCGCTAAGAATTTAACTCCATCGGCTACGTGCAATGTCCAGTAATGTAACACAAATGACTCGTCTAGACAACATGTAATGTAGCACAACGACTATAGGGTTTGTTTGAACGTTACATTCTGTGTTACATTTTACTCAACATCCGAAATAGCTTGTCGAAATTTCAAAATGGCGCCTACCAATGACATCAAAAAGTTGCTGTCAAAATGTAAGCGTAAAACGTCGCCATCTTTAAAACTTTTCAAACTCTCACCATATGAGCAAATGAGAACTAAGTTAGTTTATAAGTTACCAGTAAGTTAAGCCTGAATTCGCGATTAGCTCGCTAAGTTAAATTTAAGTTACAATTTCTTTGTTTTGTAGACTAGTCAGTAGTCTGTAATCAATTGTTAAACACTTTGGGAGTTACTGAATTTGTACGAACATCAAAGGAATTAATACGAGCAACAATAAACGAATAAACCAGCACTTGTTGCCAGTGGAGCGCTGTTGATGAACGTTTGCTAAAATACTTTGTAAAATGCATAAAAAAATCAAGATGGCAGTATTCATTTCGTTTTCGGTGAGAAAAACCTAGTCGTTGTTCATCTGTTTCTGACTTTCTTATTTTTTATAATAAACTTATGTTTGTTTTAAATATTACTCTTTCGTTTATAAATACACCACCTCGCCAAATAAACATCGCTTCGACTTCAAAGTTGAACGCACACAAACACAAAAGCTTTTTTCTTTTACTTATAAGCTTATAGAAATAAAAAAAAACTATAATATCCCACATAAAGGCCACTAACAACAATGATATGAAATGTATTGGGTTGTAATACCCCAACATGATATTTATACGGGCTTAGAAGTTTGTGTTTATGAACCGTTGAGGGTTTCTTATGGACCTTAATGGCCGAGTGAGGGTTATATGAGCGTATGTTGTGTTGAATGAATATAGGTCAGACTCTCCGTCTGGTTGTTAAAGCGAATTAACTCGGTGATAAAATAATGGCCATTTTCAATAACTTACTAGCCGGTATCGGTATGTTTGCTATCTCTGTCTGTTTGACATTTGGCTTACTGACCGGTTAGAAACCAAACTTCACAGGAAAGCTTTCTTTGATTTTTCTATGAATCAAGTGACAGGTAGGTAACGCAGATAGGATATTCTTTGTTTATAGAAACACCTATGGGCCTCTGTGTTGGTTTTCCATGCCTCTGAGAAATATCTCCCTGGTTGGTTTTCCTCACGGTTTTTGCCTTCACCGAAGATAGTAATCAATTTATATAAATATACCACTAGCTGATCCGCGCAACTTCGTCTACCTCACACATATAACCTCACATAAGAGAAGATAGATTTAATTTTTTTTATTTTTATTAATTTTATTTAGGTACACACAAAATACATAGAAGGACATTATATTAAGAAAGAAGAGCACAAACGTACTGCTTATTTCATAAGAAATTTCTTCCAGCAGACCTGCGAGAGGACAGTTGAATTAGAAATGTAGACACAGTAATATTAGCATATCGCGGACTTTGTAAGGGGAACGATTCAGTCATTTAAGATTTTTGCGTAACTTTAACCGTTTACGAAGCGCACGCAACGGAAGCTCTTAAAAGGAATAATTTTCCCTGTTAAAAAAAAATCATTGAAACTCCGTTTCTATTGGCTGTAGCGTGATGTAATATAGGCTTCCTGGATAAAAAAACTATCCAACACTAACAGATTTTTTCAATTCAATATACCCACATAAATCCGGAAAATCAGAGGTGTATTGGGTTCAAACTCGAGACCTATGTCTTAGCAGGTCGACGGAGACACTACTTGCTATCACTGCTTTCAATTTACAGTGTGGGTCAAGAATACGTCTGCTTTTTCCAGACACAGTTCCTAGAAAGTTTTTTGTACTGGATCTGACTCCGCATGGCTTTTTTCTATCCTGTTAATAAGGCTTAGACAAGGCTTTAGCAAGGGCGGATCCAGCTTTGGCGCCAGGAGGGGGTCACATAGTCGTGGTCAAGTCAAGAACTTATAATTTAATTTGATAAGATATAAGTAAAAGTAGGTATTTTATTAATGTACGTAAGTACTGTACTTAAAAATATTTTTTCTTTATTGCACACTTGAAAGATTTAACACAATAACTTGTACATATACACTTACATATTGCCATCTTCTCTTGAAGACATCCAGAGAAGTACTATCATGCGCGGAATAAGGCAGTCAGAGAATCATTATGTTCATTTAGTGGTCCACCTAAGTCGTGGAGCCAGCTCAAGGGGGGCTCATGCCCCCCATGACCCCCCCCCTGGATCCGCCTTGGGCTTTAGATACCTTCTGAGAAGAGCGCAGTGTGGTCATCAATATCTATGGTTGTCAACACCACTAACGATATGGCAGCATTTCATCTGATAAACATTCCAGCGTCAGACAGCATCACCTGTCTGTCATGAATGCTGAAACGGACCTTTTTGACACAGCCGTGAGGCACGCAGTACATACTATGTATTTTTTTTCATAAGTTATGTGTGCTTTATGTACTGACGTCAAATAAGTATTTTTTCTTTCTTTCTTTAAAATACAGGCCTCCAAGTCCTCTTTTCATTCCAATAAAGAAATTGTGTAACTACTTGATAAATCTCAGTAATGTCCACAAAATAACATTTTCAAGGAAGCTTGACCGTTTAATTAATTCAACCCCAGTAAGTCCAACGGGGTTCGCTTCAAAAGGCGGATGAAAGGAAAGCGTTTCCTTTCAACAGATTCAATACCTTCTTGATGCATTAATAAACCCAATTATTTGAATATTTTGGTAACATTTCCTTGAAGTACCACTCCTTGTTCAATTAGGTTTTCTTTAGAACTTTTTTCAACCTTTTATAGGTATGATTTCGAAGGCCGCCACAGTTACACGACTAGTTTTTATGTAACTTGGCAACGATGGGTGACCATCATTACATACCGGGTTTCCCCTGTGCCTCAGAAAGAACGTTAAGCGGTTGGTTCCAGGGTTGCGGACCTGTTCCGGGGTTGCGGGCCTGTTCGAAAGAGATACCGCGGCCCCGGAACATAAAGGGCGAGGAAGGAACATGGATGGGTTTCAGTCAGTATAAGCCTGACACTCCCTCTCCCTCCCGCTCCGCCCAGAGTGGAAGAAGTTATTTGATAATTTCCATCCTATAAAAAAGGTGTCTTTTTATTCTTTGACTGTCATTACGAGTACGTACAGGTAGTCAAAGGTCCCGAAAGACTGGCTAAAAGCTTTAACATCGTAAAATAACACAACAAAAACATTTGTTTATTTTATCTGGTAACGGGGCGTGATTATGTGAACATAAAATTAATAAAAGGAAAAATAAATACCCTAAGTTCTTCCACGAGTTTCGGATTATGAATACCTACTTGTTTATTTGTTAACAAGTATTGGGACACGCAATGGAGGTCCGGAATATTCCCACGGGACAAATTATAGTATCCCATGACTAAAAGTATCCCATGATCATAATTCCAGTGCAGTGGGCTAAACTTCATAGCAATCCTGACAATATTTTTACCACCCACACGCTTGCAGCAGCGTTGTAACATTGGGGCTCAGAAAATAGAAAATCACGGAAGATATCCCTTAAGTGATACTGTAAGCTTAGTTATAAAACGTGAAATTTAAACAGTGTTCACAAGCCGTGTTATTTTCGCATTTATAATAACAGCATAGATATTCATGGAGGTATAGTCAAAACAGCTTTATTTTTACATATATTTAAACATGCACATACAATATAAATAGATTACCGATGGAGCAAGGCTTTGACCGTATGGTAGCCACGGTTTTACCGGGACGTCCTAAAGCTCGTTAGGTCGACAATATCGTCAAAGCGGCGGGGAACACCTGGGGCCTAATTCTGTTATTTTAATAAATTCGTCACTCCAACACGATTCCATTCTCATCCCATTGTCATTTTGCTTAAAGTTCGTATTGCTACATTCACAATGGTCGGTCGATGGTCTCGTAATAAAATTGTGTTTTAATGGCATTTTCGTGTTGCCATTATTATAAAACAATTAGTACAAATATTAGACCATTAGTTCGATGTCTACTACTAAATGCGAACATTTATTCATGCCAGATTTCATGTACGAGATTAATATTCTATGACATTTCTTTCAATGGAGTCTCACAGGTTGTTCATTGAGAAGTCATAATGACGCCATTATATTAGTAGATTACCAAACTTGTCAAAACTTGGACAGAACTTGATCATTGTGACTTCAATGATCGCCTAATCTGACACTATCGTAATCGCAGAATCGAGGCCCTGGATCAGGGACGCAGGACCGGGAAGTGTGATAGAAGGGGAGGCTTATACACAGCATTAGGTGGTTCCGGGCTGATGTATGATGATGATTAAATATAAATTATGTGGCCTGACTAAATAACAAGGTCTTTTCTACAAGGGGCGTAATACAGGGTGTAAACAACCTCATCACGAAACTGTCAACTAAGCATTCTGTGCATCAAACTAAGTAACTTTACGCAAAAATTATTGCAGGGAAACGACTTTATTTCGGGGAGTGAAAAATCATATTTAACTCAATGTAACGCACTCAAAATATTGTGCTGATGGATAGCTTGAATAGTACGGGGGTCGTGAAGGTGTTTAAAGTGAAAATCTTACAATAAAACTGGTATTTAAAAAAAACTTGTCAAAAAATTTGAATTTAACCCCGAATATCTCAGTAACTAGAAGGTTCCCAGGTATGGTGTGGAACAAAAAAATTATCGCAATGACAGGGGAGAACAAGTGCCTTTCAGCTTCGTTAAGAGGTTTTTACACCCTTTATTCACTATTATTTCGAGCTAGGAGAAACCATTTACTATTAATAGGTAAGTAACAATATAACTACAACCTGTGGCCAGTCAAGTGTGAGCAGCGTGCGAGGGTTAAGCAAGATTACGTGAGCTCACGATCAGTGGGCAGTGGAGGGTTAACGGGTATTAATAGGGCAGTAGGACACTGCGTTGTGCTCTGGAAGAAAATGCCTGATTTTGTGTTTACTTGGTTGAAATATAATCTGCACTAATATTATAAAGAGATTTCATTTTTAGTGTCTACAATTTTATTGTTATGGTGGAACTTTCAACTGTATGGACAAACAGACAAGGATATTTTCCCATATCAGTATTCCTCTATGCCATCCTTGTCGTCATCATGCAGCTGCATCCGTTTAGACTGGAAGCTAATGATATTCTAAAAAGCGAAAACAAAATTTAAAGAATGCGCCAAAGTAAAAAAAAATAAGGTGAATTTACCTGAAACGAAGAGAAAGATGCAATAAAAGAGCATGACACGGCAATGTGCTAACGAGTCCAGTTTAAAACTTGTAATGCTGAACCATGAAGTGGTGACAGGTTGCTGGCATGGCGCCAACGGAAAACTCATTACACCTTAGTGAGAACTAGGCAACAGCAAATGCACTTACATTTCAATTGCTGGGTCACTTGTTAGCAGGAACACTTATTGAGTAAGTACCTATCGGCCTCAAGTTATTATTTGCATAGTATAATTTGTTGATAAAACACAAAAAAGAAAACCCGACTTATATTTCTACATATAAAAAGAAACCTCATAAAAATCAAATATGAGGTCGGCTGCTATGTAGTCGTATTACAAAAAAACACAAGGCATAATACAATCTATTAGTTATTATGAAAAATTATTAAAAAGAAAACATTTAATGGTATTTCAAACGAGTTTTTTGGCCCTAAATGGCCAGTGTTGTGCGACTGAATGTCTGCTACCAAAGAGGCTAGTAACTTACTTAGTAATTCTTTTTTTTTTAAACAGAACGTGTTTTTCTTGTGTTCTTTATCTAATTATATGTTTAATCTGTATAGAATCACGTCCCTGAAGGATATTGGAATACTATTGGCTACCACTGTTGGATACGAAACATCAACTCGCGACGTTCTTTCATTGCAATTTGTATCAAAACGCATGTTTTTGTTTATTTCTGTAATAAGTGAGTATTTATCATAAATTCATCCTCCAAAGTATTTCTTCAAGCTACAAAATATTATCAAAGGCAAGTCTACGTATTCGTAAAAGTTGTTATCATAATAAATCTTGCATTCGTATATTGCTGTGGCGGCATTTCTTTAAATATTTCCTGTTTGTCTGCACCGAGCGCGCAAAAGTGCGTCGATAGGCAATATCCGCCCCAACTTATCATAATAATTGATTTTCATGTGAGTGCAGTATTCTTTGCGTTTTATTCGAGGACTGTTTTCATGAATATTTTTCAGATATGAGGATGTTTTGGAGTCACGTAGTTGAATATTTCGTGGTAAATAAATGTTTGAATCGTGTGCAGTGGGTTCCCTAGTCCCTATGACAGTCATTAGGAGGAAAATAGAGAAATTTACGGTAGGTACCTACTTAAAAAGCACATGATGTCTATGCATTCGTTAGTTAAGAGCCCTGTAACATTTCGACATTACGCTAATTTTAAAATGTACCTACCTAAGAAGCATATAACGAAAATGTTTATTGAATGTTATTTTAAAAGTTTAGGATGTATGGCGATGATTTTTTTTTGGTATCTACAAATTAGAGGTCCCAAATCAAGTCTCCGTGAGTTTTTGCGTAACATGCATGGGAAGAATTATTACTAAATAAATAAATAAATTATCTAAAATTCGCTTTATACTTTTTGTAGTAGAGAAAATGAACTGTTTTTAACAAGTTATTTTTACATCAAGTAAAGAACGAAAAACATACAATTTCATCGGGAAAAGCTTACTACAACTACCTATGCGTTTTTTTTTTATAATACCGCTCTTCACAAACAAAAATTGACGTAAAATTAATTACAACTCAAGTCAAAAATGTAATAAGTAACTATTGACAAATGCTACGGAAAAGATAAACCCGATCTTGATGAAA
This sequence comes from Xestia c-nigrum, assembly GCA_916618015.1. Classification (NCBI taxonomy): domain Eukaryota; kingdom Metazoa; phylum Arthropoda; class Insecta; order Lepidoptera; family Noctuidae; genus Xestia; species Xestia c-nigrum. The sequence goes on from OU745246.1 coordinate 24,149,051, forward strand.
GTCGTTTAGAAATTAAATTGCCACTTAGCTTGGCACTTCTGGTCCTTATAAACATGTCATTGACATTTCACAGATTCTTATCAAAAACACACGACAAAATTTTATAACCAATTATATGGCTAAGGCAAGTACCTAACTGTATAATACCGAACAATTAAAGCCTTGAGTTGAAAGTCCTAATCGATAGGCTTTGTGAGTGGAAACTCACAAAGCCTATCATTAAAACACTAAAATTAAAGGTAATTTTAAAATAATAGGTCATAGTCTAGACCCAAAAAAAATTACGTAATTTTTAATGATAGGCTTGTCTAGAGTTTATCACACGTGAAACAGCTGTAATTAGTACTTTAAAAACATCTAATTAGTTAGGTGGGGCTAAAGTTTTGCAAGTAAAAGTATTTAATTTTTCACTGAACTGAACAAACAAGGCCCCGGGGCTGTGTGAACCGTAATTATAGAACCTTTCTACAAAGTAAGGGATAAGGGGTGTGTCACACTGCAGGTAAAGCGATGCTTTAGGTATAAAAGATTTACAATAAGTAGTTGTAAAAGGTGCTCACTGTACAGATAATTCCACATAAACATTCTGATTTGATTTTCAAGACACGTTGAAGTCTTTCGTGGATTAAATTATATATAAAATATGTTGTGACCATTGAAAGTTGGCTAACAATAAAACTTTTGTCATAAAACACAAAAAAGTAACAATTACTTTAGCTTCAGAAGTCGGTGACAAAAAAACTAAATCAATCAAACAAAAGTCGTTTCACTTCATGTGCTTACACCTTCACAGCGGACCGGCATGATGTTATGTTATGAAGTGGTAAACAATAGACAAACATGAGATTTCAGCAATTCCATTCCATTCATTGCGGAGTTTCGTTGCCTTTCTCCGAAGTTCTGCATCAAATCTTCACCACATTAAAATGGCTACTCCGTTAAAGTACTCTTCCAAAAACTACCGAAATCTGCCTAAAAACTTTGAAGAGTTCTTTCTGTTTCTCCAGGATCGAAGCACCATATCCTGATGGGTATGGGACCACCTGGTAAGTATGTCCTTTTAAACAAAAAAAATCAAACATATTCCAAAGGTAGGGTGTATTTATTTCGATTGGATTGCACAATATCTAGGTTCCTAAATATATATTTTGATTGGACATTGATATAAACAAGAGTTATGAGAAAAATAAATTTTCTACCTATAGAAATTTTAAATTCCTCATCTCGTCTTTGTATCATTGTCCTTTCAAAATATGTATTTGGGAACATAGATTTTCTGTAATCCAATCGAAATAAATACACACTACCTTAAGAATATGTTTGATTTATACATTATTTTGGTATTACGTTTGTATGAAATACGCATGGTCCGCCGGCCCCTTTTTTTTTTTTTAGGATGGGAAATCATCAAATGACTTCTCCCACTCTGGGCGGAGCGGGAGGGAGTGTCAGACTCTTACTGACTAAAAACCATCCATGTTCCTTCCTCGCCTTTTACGTTCCGGGGTCGCGGTATCTCTTTCGAACAGGCCTGCAACCCCGGCAGGCTTCGGCCCTTGCGGGCCCCTCTCCTTTTGCTGACATCTCTTTGAGGCGCGCGTGGAACACGAACGCGCCGTCGACACGGCCTGTCGTCGTCGTTAGACGGCCGGACGGCCAGCTATTGCCCATAGCCAGCCGTCCACGTCCGCCGGCCCCTTAAGTGGTGATTCTGACTATCAAACTTCATACACATTTCCATTTTCATTGCATGAGGTTTTTGATACATGGTTCGTAAAATACCGTTTGGACTTCCCATTCAAAACATCTCTTCGGCTGACGCTACTGATATAAGAAGTGAGGTAAAGTTGATACGTTTTGCGATTATTCTGTAACATCCTATCTGTTACACTAGTTATTTTCTTTTCTGTTATTTACTGTGGCCTCTTTAATGCGAATGAACACTATTTCACTATTCTGGTGAGGGCTGCGAGAATCCGCTGGATGCGAATCGCACGGGATCGCTCAATGTGGCGACACTTGGGGGAGGCCTATGTAAAGCACCACTGCTGGACATAGGCCTCCCCCAAGTAGAAAATAGAAAGAGAGAATTGAATCATCATCATTTTAGCCGAAAGACGTCCTGGGCACTATTTTCTTACTTGACTATACCTTTCCTTTTTGCACTATTTTCTTTCTTTATTTTATCTCCTCCTCATCTTTACAACCAAGACAAACTACACGAGTTGAAAAACTTAAAATACCCCTAATTAGTCAAACTAACGCTTCGCTTTCAAAGGACCTTCACCCTCTACTTCAAAAATGTAATTTTAAACACGTGTTTCCAAAACTAACGACCCGTGTAACACGACTACACTTTGACCTGACGTTTGAAACCCTTACTGTGACATCACAACCACAGTACAATACTATTACAAGAATACAGTATTACAATGAGGAACAAAAGTTCCGAAACGGCTCATGCATACCTACATCCAAAGTGTTTACAGGATTCGAAATATGCTTCAGATATTAGGTTACTCAAATTCAAATTCATTTATTAGCTTACACAACAGAATTCTGTTAGGTTTAACAGCGGATCCAAAATTAGGCAGTCTGTATCCTGGTGATCCAGAAAGAAAAAAAAACCATAATTCATATTTTTGAAAATAATACAAATTAATAAGCAAAATTTGTTACCAGAAAGAGAAAAAAATGACTTATAATACTCGTGAGGAAGTCGGGGCTGTCGTATCGAGACAAGTAGTTTCGTTCATGTGTGTAGTGCAACAATATTTTGTTGACAACCCTAACACCCGCGATTAATCACAAAGAACCTAGTTAGTTTACTGGCTACCTTGAACTGTGTGTTTGACTAGTACGCAGTTCTTTTAGGGTCTAGGTTGTTTCAGAACAACAATTAAAACTTTAATGTTTGGATTTATTATAAAATATTTCCAGCAGATGTTTTCGTACTAAGTTATGTTAAATTGTGAAAGCTTTAGGCCATTTTTGAAACAGAAATCTCGTCTAGCTCAGGAATCAGAGAGAGTCTGGGATAATGTAGGTATATGTCAAAGTCAGAAAATACCAAATGTTTTCTGTTTAGAAAACAGTGAAAATAGCAAGTGAAAAAGGATGGATATGCGACCACAGGGTATTTGTTTCAATACTGTTTAAAAGTAAAAAGTCCTATACAATTTTGAAAAAATGGTCAACACGGCTTTGTGCCTAAAAAATATGGTCAATTAGGAAATATGTCCATATTTCGTAACTAAAAAAAATTTCTACCAAAAGATTTTCTTGCAAATAAGTAATAACTAGGGTAACGAACAGAGAGAAGGAAAAACACGAATGTTGCAGTCGGCTTCCAGTCTTACCAGGTGCAGCTGAATACAAGTATTTCACGTAGAGCGACTGCCTATCTGACCTCCGCAACCCAATTTTATTAGTACTGGGACTACCCATACACCCTTTGGTAAGATTGGTTGTCAGACTTTCGGGCTGCTGTCTATAACGATTATCAAAGATCTACAAATGACAGCCGGGACCAACTTCTGATTCCGACCAGATCATTGCCAAATATTGTAGCCCGATTTATTTCATCACCACTGCTCTCAAAAACTGTGAATGAAAACATCGTGAGGAAACCGGCATGTCCTAGAACCAAAAAATTCGAAGACATCTGGCATGTACCAAGTCTCGTATTTCCTAGTATTAACTGGGTTGTGGAGGTCATAAAGGTAGTCGGTCCATGTAAAATACTGGTATTCAGTTGCATCCGGTTAGACTGGAAGCCGACCCCAACATAGTTGGGAAAAGGCTAGGCAGATGATGATGTGACATGTACCAATCCGCACTTGGTCGCTGGTAGATTAAATAACCCATTTCCCTCTCATAGAGGAGCCTGTGTCCCAGTAGTGGGAACATTAATAGGCTGATGATGATGGAGCCCGATGCAATGATTATTCATTCTGATAACCCTATAATTTCCCAAATCACAGATAAACGCGGAACTGAGGACTAATCAAAAGAGATTAACTTGATTAATTGTTCCGTTTTCATTCAATTAATGGAGGTGCTAACGAGGTTAATTGAATGTTTTAGTTGAGCGAAGCGGTTGATGAATTTATATGCTTAGTAAGATTTAAAAAAGGTTTTAAGGAATTAAAACAATGCTGGCAGCAATTCTTTTGTGCTTGTTATTTTTGTCGTTTCAATCAATTGTTTAAAACTGTTTAAGGCGCTTAGACGAGCTAAATTAGCAACTCTACTTGTGGAAGTTCAAAGTTCGTTTGAAATGCTGTTAGAATAAAGTTCTAATCAGCTTGCACTATAAAGTGGTTGTTACGTCAGCCACTGCGGGTCAAATAGAGCAAATGAGTGGTTTCGATCGATTTACAAAAAAATATTGATTGGATTAAAAAACTGAAACAGTATCATGCTAATGTATTGCTTGTAGAATTATTTGCCAAAAAATCGGAATGATCGCATGCATATTAGTATGTTTTTTATTGTTTGAAAGATATTTTTAGAGATAAGTTCGTGATTTCTTTTTAGCGAGCCAAATTAATTGTATTATGTTTTCAAAACAGTATCATGCTAGCATGTATCCTGAAGAATATCATATATTTTTCTGGTCTTGTTTAAAGCAGTGAATCATATAGTGTCAGTAATTATAAAACTCGCGTTTAGCTCATGTAATAGCCTTAAAAATAATAAGTTTTTGTGATTATTTACGTGATTTTATGTTCTTCACGCCTTTTCTTCATACAATCTGCTATGATCCTAACAATCTTAACAGTCTACTCGTTCGATTCGTCCACGCTTACTTATCTAGTTATGAAACTTTTAAAACATTGTCTACTATTTTTCTTTTAATTAGGTATGTACTTAATTGATATAACCTCCTCTTTTTGGAAGTCGGTTGAAAATTTAGTCATCATCATCATCATTTCAGTCTAAAGACGTCCACTACTGGACATAGGTCTCCCCCAATTGTCGCCACATTGATCGGACGTCTTCCGCGGCGTTGGCCACTCCAGAACTTTTCGACCCCATCGGCAATCCGGTCTACGACCAATGTGTGTGCTGATAAAATTTGGTGACCAACAGTTAAGTGATTTCCACAATCTGCATTGAATGACATAACATAACATGACGCCTGCAATCCACCGAGGGTTAGGCAGAAGAGTACTTAATAGTACAACAGTATATTCGCCAGTTATCTTAAAGCAAGCCCATAACCATCCAACAGGGCGCAAATCCAGAGTCTGTAGCGGCTACTGAGAAATTTATGATGAAAAACTCAATAACACTTAGGTCAACCTGGAAATCGAACCCAGGACCATGCTCAGTAGCGCTTGCAGCCACTAGGCCAATTGATTGATTGATACCTAAAACATGTTCTTACTTTAACCGCTTAAGGCGACTACAGGAGCAAAACGCGACTTTTATAATGCCTGAAAGTATAATTATGATTCACTGCAATAAACAAAACCAGAAAAATATATGATATTCTTCAGGATATATGCTAGTATGATTGTGTTTTGAAAACATAAACAATTCATTTACTTATCTCTAAAAAATTCTTTGAACGAGTAAAAACCATACTAAATACATGCGATCATTCTGATTTTTGACTAATAATTCTACAAGCAACATAATTATTAGCATCATAGTGTTTTATTTCTAGTGCAATCAATAGATTTTTTGTAAATAATAATAAATAATAATAATAATAAGTTTATTTTCAGTAAAATGTTCACAATGGTTACAAGTACAGAAATATGGTTAAACATAAAGTGCGTTTAGTATTATCTCCTGGCACCCAAACTAGGTTTATAGCCAGCCAGGTTTTGGCTAGGTTTATATAGGTTTTTAAATCGATCGAAACCACTCATTTCGCATTATTCAGCCCGCAGTGACTGACGTATCAACCATTTTGTAGTGCAAGCTGATTATAATTTTATTATAACAGTGTTTCAAACGAAGTTTGAATCACCACAAAAAGAGTTGCTAATTTACCTCCTGTAATCCCCTTAAGTAAATAAAGCTACAGTATGATGAACGCATAACTTATCTGTAAATAGACAAGTATTCATATATTTCCAACTGTAATGAAGATTATTACCAGAACTTTGTCTCGTTTGTGTAAGTTACAAGGTTACAAGTTAAGTACTTACTTAGTTGACTTGATTCATGTCAAGTTGCTTCTGACTTGATTAGTGTTGATATAACGGTATTGATAAAGTTTTGTTTATTTTCTTAATAGTTTGGTTCTTGGCTCCAAACGAGAACCAGCATCTCAATTGAGTATAATACACCTTCATTAACAAATCCATTGATTCATGTTTGTACAATTCGATAAAATAAAAAAACATATTCACAGACATGTATACGTCTAGCGGGGTTATGTAAGCTCACATAAGTCCAAGATCAACCCCGTTAGACGTACATACTCGTAATATGCTAATCCTAATACTTGAAATAACTAATGACATGATTTCTAAAACAGTCTTTGTTTTACTTTACTTACTTTCAAACTTCATGGACACCTTTCTTTTATAGAATAGATAGAATTCATTTATTTCAGGTAAAACAACAGACACAAAATTAAAAAAATACACATATACAAATTTCATAATAACAACAGCAACAGAATAACAAATTACATTACATTACAATGAGTGAAAATATAAAATTAAAATGGAAGTAAGTAAAAAATATAATTAAATCGAATTTAAATCAATAACATTCAAATTACATTACACCACCCTTATGAGATGTATTCCCGCTAACCCCACCGCTCGTCGTTCCACTGGTGGGGTCAACGCTTAAATATAACTGGTTGCAAATTAGAAGAGCCTCAAAAAGTGCTCTAAAAAAATTGGTACCCATTTTAATACTACATGGTTTAAGCATCATTAATTTTATTCTACCCAATCATCTCTTATATCGCTTAAAAAGGTATCTTCCTCACAAAGCCTCGGTAGCTAAAGAGCTACCTACAGACCTCCGTACGTAAGCCCTTCCGATATCAGGATACAACCTGCAGTCAAAGTTTTTCCTTTGCCGTCTAAAAAGTTTGCTTATACAGACTTTTTTGTCATTACAAGCCATTTCACGGAAGCCGGCTCCGGGTCGGTGTTTTGTAAAATACGGATTTTGTATTTGGATAAATTGAGGAAAGTAGTGGAAGATAAGTACAGGTGGACGTAGAATGGCTGTCATATAGGAGATCTGGCAAACTAAATTAGAAACTTTTTCTTTAGCCGCTACTACGCATTTTGGAATCTAATTATTAATGATAGGTATGTATGTACATTGTACAGTCAGCAAAACATTTAGGTATGCTGGCCAGCAATCTCCTTACGACTATCATACATACATTGGTGGAATACGTGAATGGAAAATGAAATGATCAATGAAAATTGATGGATGCAAAGAGAGAGGACGCCCAAAGAAATGATGGATGGATTCGGTGAGGAATTATTTCAGAGATAGGAGTAAATGATGACAGGGGATAGTCTTTGGAAAGGGGCGAATGGAAGAAGAAAAGAAAGAAAGAAAGAAAAAGCATTTATTAGCCCGCACAGGACAAAACACATCAAAATTTACCGAACACGTGTTGTGGAGACCCCATTGCAAGTATTGGGACAAGGGCGAAAAAAATACAACCCAACTAAAATACCACCACTCAAAAAGCTGAAAATTGCTTATTTAAGAACTATTTGACAGCAAAATATCTACTAAGCAACTGCCGTATTTGACTTTACCTTCATACCGCAAGCAAAATAAAGAAAACCGTCAAAAAAAGAAGATCAATATAAAACGCCACGTAATCCATTCTTCAGCGTAAACCACACAATATATCCAAAGCTGTGGTATTAGTATTCCGATACAGTCGTACGCAGATAAACCGGCTATATCCAAGATAAAAATGTCTTTATATTTCAAAGTGTAAGTCGGCCATATTGGTTGCGTAACCACGTGGAGGGAATATTGTGCCAGGAATAGCCTTAGGCTCCCTGCTCAATCTACCACCTCTATTGAAGGTACGTGCTGGAATATTTCACGACGGTTGAAATATGTGTTGAGGAAATACGAGTAGGAACCAGTGGCGAAGGTTCCATACAACTCGATTCCTATCGGATTCCCTTTGAAAAATGGCACAGTCAGTAATCTATAGACAAATAATATAATTACTAGCTGACCCACGCAACTTTGTCTGCGTCACATAAAACGAAAGGAAAAAAAATCCCCGTTTTTGCAACATTTTTCATTCCTGCTCCGCTCCTAATGGTCGTAGCGTGATGTTATATAAACTATAGCCTTCTTCAATAAATGGACTATCCAACACAAAAATATTTTTTCAATTCGAACCAGTAGATCCTGATATTAGCGCGTTCAACCAAACAAACAAACTCTTCTGCTTTATAATATTAGTATAGATAATATAGATATTAAATTATACACCGGCTTAACATTACAAAAACCGGGCCTTCGCTACAGTAACTAGGTATTCTGAAGGCACTATTTTGCAACAACAGTATCTTGGAGTCGCCTTTCAAAATACAATGTATTAAAGATGAAATAAATCATGGCTTATCCGAAACTAAAAAAGATATTACGTTTTATTTTCTCCAATAGATTCAAAAAAATGTTGACATAACATTTTTCCGTCAAAAAAATAAAATCATCATCTATAAATTGTACTTTAAATTCAGTTTGTACGTCAAAACTTTTCCTTTTATAAAAAAATAAACCCCAAACCTGTTTCAAACATTCCATCAAAAGCATCAAAGTATCCATTCACTTTGCACCAGCCCATCAACGTGACTGCTCACAGCCACGTGACCATCTCACTTCCATGTCAACCGGCTGCGGTATCGATCTGTGTTAAGCGTTGCCTACTAAAATAAGGATGGCTATTTGTGTTACAGCCGCGTGTCATTTGACCTCTGCAGGTGAACTGGTGCTTGATAATTGATTAGATAATGAAATGATTGGTGACTTTGATGAGGAGGTAAAAGTTGTAGCGGCAGTAGTTATTTTATAAGACAAGAAAGAAAACGTATTAGTTTGTCACGGACAGAAAGTAAACTAAATAAAACTTAAAAATAAGACATGACATTAGACTAAAATTGTTCATTTGTAAGAGGCCAAAAGGCTCTTTCTCAGCATGGTCCTGAAACATTTAAAACATATGTAACAGCGCTGGTTTACAAAAAACGGCAAGAGTAGTCATGAGGAGAGTAACAGCAGTCTCAAAAGCAAAACATTGCTAACGCTGTCGACATGCCAAAAGTCTGGTGGAAGCACATCCAACTGAAATATAACACTATGAAAAGAATAAAAAGGTGCACAAATAGTAGTGAAAAAAACCCGAAGAAAGATAAACCTCCACCAAGAAAATACTTTTTTGATTTGATCATTATCGCGTTAGGAAAAACAGCTTTGTCTGGACCGAAACTTCATTGAATATTTTACATTGTTTATGCAAAAGACTCGCCAACAGGAACGTTTAGCATAAAGCGACGAAAATGATTCCTTTTAACACAAATATTTTTAGGACTGGAACTGTGAATGTATTGGTTTTACAAGGGGTGTAAAAAAACCTCTTATTGAAGTTGTTCTCCCCTTCGTTGCGATCTTTTTTTTGTTCTGCACTAGGTTAAAGTCTTGTTATAAATACAAGTATTTAAAAACAAACTTGTCATAAAGTTGGAACTTTGAACCCAATATCTACGTAACTGGAAGGTTCTTAGATATTTACTATTTATTTATTATTTGTATTTTTTGAATTGTGTCTGTTGTCTTGCCTGCAATAAATTAATTCCTTTTAACACAATTTTTTTTGGTACTGGAACTGTGAATGCATTGGTTTTACAAGGGGTGTAAAAAACCTCTTAACGAAGTTGTTCTCCCTTTCATTGCGATCTTTTTTATGTTCTACACTAGGTATATTTAAGAACCTTCCAGTTACGACGACATTAGGGGTCAAAGTTCCAACTTTATGACAAGTTTTTTTTTAAATACAAGTATTTAGAGTCAGATACTTTAAACACCTACACGACACGCGTACTATTCAATCCATCCATCAGCTTAATGTTCTGAGTGTGTTACATTGAGTTCTACCACAAAACATGATTTTTCACTCCAAAAAAAGAAGTCGTTTTCCAGAAACATTTTTTTTATTAGTATGATGTACAGAATGCTTGGTGGACGGCTTCGTGATGAGGTGATTTACACCCTTTCTTTTTTTTTAGGATGGGAAATCATCAAATGACTTCTCCTACTCTGGGCGAAGCGGGAGGGAGTGTCAGACTCTTACTGACTAAAATCCATCCATGTTCCTTCCTCGCCCTTTATGTTCCGGGGCCGCGGTATCTCTTTCGAACAGGCCCGCAACCCCGGCAGGGTGATACACCCTTATTAGTCAATCAAACCATTTTACCGTAGACAATAATGCAAAATCATGCTACGGTCAGCATAATTTTATGAATGCAGACTGATGATGTCTGTCCATTCTCCTTATACAATTAATCATAAAGGTGCCCTATCGAGGACCGCAAAGCTAATCTGCAACATATCCACGGGTATCAGTTGAATTGAATCGATTGTATCCGAACAAACCCGAATGTAATCTTCGAATCAGGACTGGATTAATTTTCGGTAGCTAAGCTCGGCAGATAATAAAATTGAATTTGGATTGGGCGATCCTCCACTTTGATGATGGGGTGTTTTAGTCATTGTTGGAATTCGTTGCGGATAGTGTAAAATGAAATTCGAATCTTCGATGATTTCAACGTCTCGTCTAATTAAAATCAAATAATATATTTAACAGATCATAAAATCCAATTTGTTAGTAATACATATGTCAGCGTAAAATTGTAAAAGCCGTTAGATTGTAATCTAACTAGCGAGATTAATAATAATAAATAATTTGATTAGTTTTTATATTTTGACTTGAATGTGCCCTGGCGGATAAGAGTATGTCATGCTCACTCAAATGTCCCGCTGATGGTGGCGCGTGTGTCGGGTCATTTAGTTTCCCTTCAAAATGGTTGAGTTGAATGGTACTGATACATGCGTCATGTTCGTGAACGGGCGCTGTCGGTTGGGATTGGTCAGCTCTTGGTTGCCACGGCTTTTTTTTAAATTAATTAAGTATTTTATAAAGGGTGTAAAACACCTCTTCACGAAGCCGAATGGCACTTGTTCTCCCCATCACTGCGATCATTTTTTGTTCTACACCATACCTGGGAACCTTCTAGTTACGGAGATATGGGGGTTCACAGTTACAACTTTTTGACAAGTATTTTTTTAAATAAACGTTTTTTTGTAAGATTTGCTTTTAACACCTCAACGACTTCCGTACTATACAATCCATCCATCAGGACAATGTTTTAAGTGCTTTACATTGAGTTCTACAACAAAATATGATTTATAACCTCAAAAAAAAAAGTTGTTTCCCAGCAATAATTTTAATTTTTGCGTAAAGTTACTTAGTTTGATGTACAGAATGCTTGGTTAACGGCTTTGTGATGAAGAAGTTTACACCCTGTATAGTATAGTAGTATATTAGTCTTTGGTACAGCCACACCGCACCAGCAAAAGCGCCGGCGCGGCGGCGCCGCACGAGCCGGTCGCGCGTACACCGGGTGCAGCACCGCGCTCTGCTCACAGCAGCAGCAGGACATCGGGCGAGGCGCCGTCGTACCACGGCCACGGCCACGGCATGCAATCTGTGCACGATTTGAAGATAATACTTATGCCGTGGTCCAGTGCCTGATTAAGTATTAGACCCTATCGGCCACAGTGACCATGAGGTAGTTGGCTGACCGCAATCAAAGAGGCGACACACTTAAAAAAATACAAGTAAGAGGATCTTTTAGCGCTTGGCTATTTTTTTTTAATACATTTCACAGAATAACTCTCAAAATGTTTATTATCATTGTTGAGGAGGTGGATCATGAGAATTTTCAAAGTTTTCAAAATCAACAAATCCTTGTAGCTTCATCGCATTATTTGTTTGAAAGTTGATTTTATCAAAAAGAAAGATCGTATTGCTTGTTTAAGTTATTGTGAAACTAAAAAATACAGCAGTTTTAAAATGTACTAGTTCATAAACTTGTTACGGACGCTTGCGCGTTTATTTGCTCCTGTAGGTGCTGGAGTAGGAACCCGAGGTAGATTACATCAGGTGGGCGGGAAATAAACTCAATTCGTTTGCTTTGGCAAACCAATTTGGAGTGGAAACGTTGGGTGGAATTATTAAACAAAATACCAACACAGAACATCACACAGTATCCATTTGAAAATTGAAATCCTTTTCCATTGCAATTGCGTTTGAAATTAATTTCACAGGATTGGTAATCCGAGGATTTATTTGGATACACGAGTAGGTACTGTTTGCATGTTTTTCGTGTTAGTCTAATTCGTGGGTGAGATTAACGGGTGTATTCCCGCTGGAAAGAAGAAGGCAAAATCTATTAATCAATGAAAGACACATTAAAACTCAAAGATGAACAAAAAACATGTGTAACAATTCCAAGTCAGACAATAACCCGACAAAAAAGATCTTAAAAAAAAAATTAACAAAGTTAAACAGACCGATACGAAAAAAAAAACGAAATTACGAAATTTTCATCCAAAAAAAATGATGTCGGTACTTAGTACTTATACTACATTTTGATACAAGTGGAGAAAATTTGTTATTGCAGTAGTAGGCGATATTAACTGCAATAACAAATGTTCACGTGTATGAAACGACATTTTTCTACTATAATTTAAATTTTATTTTTTTCCGCGCTTTGCTTTCGCCAGGTTCAAGGAGAGGCAAAGGTATGAAACCGTTATACAGCCTAATATAAAAAATTAATTTTAATTTGTTTTTTTTAATTTAGAACACAAATAAATGTTAATTTGTTTATAAAAGTAAATATTAGTTATAAATAATCATGTTTATCACCGATATTGAATTTATAAACACAATTTGAATATTCAAAAAATGTTATAAAAAAAAGTAGATCGCTTTTCCGATGTAAAAAAAACATTCACCTCTAGGACTCTGTAGTCAGAGGTGAATGTTTTTTTTAAATTATGCAATGAACCAATTTGGACTAAGTATATTTATCAATTATCTGTGGCAATTTTACTTTCTGCACATGTGTGGAAAAAAACATGGAAAATGCACACGTGTGAAATACACTGCATTTTGAACCTAATCGTAGTGCGAAAAGAATCAGTTTTCGAGGAAATGTATTGAAAATTAAGTTAAGACATTGAACTATGACTATCATTAGTTTTTACGACAGACTCCCAGCACAAATTGCGAAAAAACTTTCTATATATTCTACAAAAAAAGAATTGAGAAAAGACTCCGAAGAGAAACATATTGACCTCGGCAGGTTCAATCTCGACAGCTAAATAGCTCACTATAATTCTTTTCAAATATTTTTCAACAATGAAAACATCTAACATAATAATATTTGCCGAACATCTTTCAAAGAAAACTGTATCCGCACCAACGTATGAGCGAATTTGAAGACATGTTTTGTGATTATACACCTCCAAATGAAATTTTACTTTGGCAGTGCGAATGTAAGGTTTATTTTCGCCCTTCGGTAGTTTGTCGGAGGCAGCAGGAATATCTGGAAATATTTGTACAGTTGATATTGTGGTACTGTCTTCAGTTCCCGATATTTCCTTGACGTGTCGTCTTCAAGGTTAATATTTGTGGCAACACAATTAGTGTGTTATGGATGGTATGTGAAATGTGGCAAATATTCTCTGTTATTGTTCTGGTTACATGTTAAATTCCTACTATTTATGTGAGATAAACTTCCGAGATTTCACCAATCAACGGACGCGATCAGCAACTAAACTTAGTTTAATAAAGTTAAGTGACATAGATGCTAGAGTATATAAAACTGACAGCTCTTCAACGCCGTTTAGGTTGTGTTGATCGTGCTCAGCTTCTTAAAGTAAAACATATGAGCTGGTAAATAACATTTTAGTTCTAAAACCAGACGAAGCGTTTAAAAGGGACTCAGTAGTATTATATCTATATCATATTCTTATGTTTCTAGACTCTGGTCTGGAGAGTCAAGGGCGTCAGGATCGATAGTCCCCGACGATCTCCCCTATTGCCTAAGGCGTTGTAGAACCCAGTCTTCATTTTGACGCCCTTCGCTAAATCCGTCGCCTGCTAAATACAAATAGCTGTGTCGACAATAAAAGTTCTGGAAACAGTATTAGGTGTTTTTATATGCTCAGGAATATGGCAGTTGATGCAAAATTGCATCTTAGATTTGTCGGAAAAATAACTCAGCAACTTCCTATTTCGTTCATCTGAAAATGTTTGCATATTTTTTTTTTAGAAATAGCATTTCATTTGCATTAGACGGTCTGCTCGAAACGAATTCTTTGGAATTCAATCAATTTTACGACAAACTTAACTAGTCTATATTAGTGTAATGTATTATGACCAAATCCAAGAATGGATTTTGTGAGAAATAATATGAAGGAAAATGATTGAAGATGAATATAAATGATTGCGTGACGATTTATTGGAGAAGGGAAGAAAAAAACGTATTGAACCGTCTCCAAATAACATGGGATAGGGGCAGGAAGATGATGAAGTACCTGAGTAAAAAAAATCACCAATATCTTAATTTCACCAACGAGCACTCGACCTGCGATGTGGATGACGGCATACAGAGGAAACCTGTCCCAGCAGTGGGAAAATAAAAAGCTGGCGGTGAGCCTAAATAAACAACATCATCAGCCAAAAGTAGACTGGTAGAAAACGCTTCTGGCATTAAGTCAACCTTTCTAATCTGGGCTTAAAGTGTTATAATAAATAAATCAGGTGATAGTGTACCAACTCCCAACAAAGACAATGAAAAAGATCAATGCCTTAATTTCCTGGAAGCGGAGGCAACATCTAGCATCGTTAAACAACTGCCAGTAAGCTCAGACACAATCGGATCGCCGCCATTGTTATTCAATTGTATACTGATGGCAATTAAGTAGTAAGAACTGCATTCTACGACGCGAAAATAGAAGCAACTTGTTTAGCGGAAAATATGTTAACTGTTAATGAATTTGCATTAATTCATTGGTAGAATTATAGATGCAGATGATTCGAACACGAGGATGGTATTTCTGGATTTAAAGGTCAAAGATGAATTCAATATACTGTACCTACTTACTTGATCGGTTCTTATTAATCGATCAATCAGCGCAAACCATGACGATCCACTGTTGGACCTGTCTCTTCTATGCTTTGCCATCCTATACAACATTCTCCGAAGTCTAACCAAAAGACGTGATCTATAAAATATATCGCTTACATAAAGCCACCTATTATAACATCGCTATGCAATTTTTTAACGGATCATTTCTGGTTAATATGGAATACAATATAGAGTATACTACCTACCTATCTATATGTCCATAGAAAATTGAATTTTACTCAAAGTCACGCCTTCCACAACGTCTGTTGTTAGCAGCAGAAATCAGGTGAGGGTGCCACAAAGGGTGCACCCCTAAAAGGTGGTAGTAAAACACTAAAATTAGGTCGGCACACAGTCGAGCCCAAAATCCACTATCAAATTCCTGTTCAACACCTCTTTACGGCGCTCACTCTTCAAACACGGCAGTATTTTATCAAGCAATCCTAAAATGTCGGCTCCCGGAGTCCCTGACACAATTTTACGAGCATTTCCAAAGTCCTTGTCATACATA
The DNA here is from genome assembly GCA_916618015.1 of Xestia c-nigrum. Taxonomy (NCBI): domain Eukaryota; kingdom Metazoa; phylum Arthropoda; class Insecta; order Lepidoptera; family Noctuidae; genus Xestia; species Xestia c-nigrum. The sequence continues at coordinate 24,164,786 of OU745246.1, forward strand.
GAAGACGGTAATGATGCTACGAGTAATAAATCAGGGCTCGTAACTTCAGATTGTGAATAAGTTATCTTAGAATACTTGGGTCTTTCGGTACTGCAACATATGTGACGAATTGGTTGGGTCGTGGTCCACACATCATCCATTTCTTTCAAGTAAATTTTGGAAATGTAACCGTGAGTAACAAGGTATAAAGCCCATATTTCAATGGTTTTCTGTGGATCGAATTAGAGTGAAGTCGATATCGAGTATGTATTTGTATAAAGTGCAAAGTCCTTAAAGTAAGGTAGAGGTATATTTTCGTATCACATATTATAACAGTATCCTTTGTAAAATCATTTCTCTTTAAGTACGGTAGTTACTTAGTTCCCCAGCCGTGGGACAAATCAGACTAGCTATAAGTAATAAGGTAGTTTATGAATGTAAATTGACCAAAAGAAGCACTTAACATCGAGAGAATTTCATTTCTATTCCTTTCTTGGAATAGAGAGACATTCACTCAGGAGTGGGATATTAAGTTTTGAACCCGTGTTGTTTAGGTTCGATTTCATCTAAACTAATATTTGTCTGGGCTTCAGATATTTGTTCCGACCTAGATGTTTGCCTGTAAACAACCGCAAGACGAGAAAATTCTAGAGCGGTGCAATATGCTGTTTTCTTTCTAAAGCCAATCTTTTTTGTCATGTTTTACATAGCTTTTCATTTATGACCATCATAAATATGATGATCCCATAATCTTGCAGTAAACCAGTTTATTACGGTACGCAGATTATTATTATCATCGTTGTATTGGATTCCGATTTACGATTCGTTTTGGATAAACCAATCACTGATGAGTTCTTGAAAAAACGAAACTCCTGAATTATTTTTACGATTGAATAAAAAGGTTAATCACGTCAAATAGTTGGTCCTGGCTATTATTAACTTTGTCAGTCGTTATAGGTAGTCACTAGCCCAAAAAGTCTGACAACAAATCTTACCAAGGGGTATCGTATTATCCAGTACTAACTGTTTTGTGGAAGTCAGAGAGGTAGTCACTCCATGTAAAATATTGGTATTCAGCTGGATCCTGTTAGACTGGAAGCCGACCCCAACATAGTTGGGAAAAGGCTAGGCAGATGGTAATGATGATGAAGAATAAAAAGGTAAATACCTCACATCGGTCGTGGCATAACTGCATCGTTGGTCTTGTGGTCGGAAGCGCGACTCCTGAACTGGGGCCCTGGGTACAATTCGCAGGTCAGGCAAAATATTACTAGGTGATTCCTCTAGGAATCTAAAGGGTGTAAAACACCTCTTCACGGAGCCGGAAGGCACTTTTTCTCCCCATCATAGCGATAATTTTTTTGTTCTACATCATACCTGGGAACCTTCTAGTTACGGAGATATTGAGGGTCAAAGTTATAACTTTTTGACAAGTTTTTTTAGAAACCCAAGTTTTGTTTGTAAGATTTTAACTTTTAACACCTCTACGACCCCCGTACTTTTCAATCCATCCATCAGCACAAAGTTTTAAGTGCGTTACATTGAGCTCTTCCACAAAACATGATTTATAACCTCAAAAAAAAAAGTTGTTTCCCAGCAATATTTTTTACTTAGTTTGATGTACAGAATGCTTGGTTAACGGCTTTGTGATGAGGTGGTTTACACCCTGTATAAGTAGCAGCCACGGAATCAGAATTTGTAATTTGTTCCTGATTAATGGCAATAATCTCGACTATTGCGTGGGACTTAAATATAACTGGCATAATGTGGGTGTACTATTACAGACACCTCTGCCTAACCCTTCAGATATTACAGGTGTTCTATATGAAAAAAGGTAAATTAATAATTTGCCGAATTTTATGATTGACTAACTTCTGCCAGCGGCTACGCCCGCGTGAAGTTTGATATTGATCTTATTACCGGGATAAAAAGTTTCCTTTGTGTTAATCCAGGTTATAAACTGTATGTGTACCAAATTTGATCCAAATCCGTTTAGTAGTTTTTACTCACAAACTTTCGCATTTATAATATTAGTAGGATTTACTAGTTTTTGCCCTTGGCTTCGCCCCCAAGGACGTCAGACATTATCCAGCGGGAACTTACTATTACCGGGATAAAATCCATATGCCAAAGCTATCCCGTGCACTAATTAGGCTTAGCCCAGGGCCCTGTTTAATAACAATAATAATTAATTTATAATAATACTCTTTATATTTATAATTATTATTTCCTTTAATCATTATACATCTTACTTTATACATTTTTAAATATTTCTTAAAAAGATATAAAAACATTTAAAAATATAAAAAAAGGGATCCGCCGGTGTCAGGAGCAGGGTCCATGTCACCGGTGGTTAGGGTTGCAGAGACAGAAACCTCCTCACAATGCGAGCCGTATCGAGGAGTACTGCCTTCTGAATCAGGCCCTTGATCCAACCGCCTAAAGAAAGCTTCGACAGTTGTTCGTCGAGGCTCTTGGCTATCAGGCCATTGGCCGTCACGACAATCGGAACCGCCGCGAACCTCGTGTACCAAGTCGAGATACTTAATTTGTTTCTCTTTCTCAGCTTTCATGAGGGATAGTAACATCGATTATCATTACGCTGCGCACTGATCAGTCTATCACCACAATGTCAGGCTTATTGGCAACAATAGTCCTGTCAGTAATGATAGACTGATCCCAGTACAGCGTGACATGGTCTTTCACGAGAACTGGGTCGGGCACATACTTCTAGTACGGTACCTCAGAGGAGTAATTATTATTATTATTAATAAACGTTACAATCCGATTTTTTTGTAAATAAGTGACATATTTGTATGACAAGTGTTGTCTCACAATGATTGGCACCTGTAAAGAGAAAATGTTTATTAAACCGAAATTTGTAAAATTGTAGGTAAAATTTTACAATTTTGTCAGTTTTCCGTCATGGTGTTGTAAGTTTTATTAAACAGAAACTTGTAAATTTAAAACTTGTAAAATACAATTACAATTTACAATTTGAACCGTCTATTAAACAGGGCCCAAGTCATACTTTATCCTTGATTAACGATACCTACTATATCCAAATTCTTTCTGCGTTTATGTCGCAAAAGGGTCAGATCACAGATTCCGAAATGTCAAAGATTAGTAATCAATATAACTACGCTTAACTCTTAAGTTAGTTATCTATCAACCCCTGTTCTCGTAACAAGTCTGAACATAATGGTCGTACTTAATAGTTGCTATGTGAGCCGACAGCCGACGTCTCAAGTTGAATTGCGGAAAGTTTCAATGTGATCGGATCCAGGATTAAGAGGTGACGAAAACATAAGGGCGATGAGTTTTGACAAACGTTGTACCTAAGACCATTTTAATCGTGACTTCTACATTAGCCATCTGCTTGTTTTTTTATCCTGGCGAATTCTAACAATTAGTAGGTACATTATCTGAAGATGGGCAAAAAAGAATCAGTGAAACACTAAATAAACGCCACTAGCAATTCTATATTTCCTACACTATTTAAAGCTTTCACGGTTTAAAAGTAAACTTATGTCACTTACGAGATATTTTCCGTGATTATTTGTTATTTTGAGCTTACTAACAAATAATCACGGAAAATATCCCGTAAGTGATTTTATAAGTTCTATTTTCTAGTCTAATAACGTAAATATCTTTTTCATTAAACTGAATTTGGCACTACAGGTAAAATAGATTTCCAGCCATTTTTTAGATTCGCAGTACGGTCTAGTAATAAAAACAAGTCTTTCCTCAAATATTACCTTTGCCAAAATCATTGTTACTCACATTTTTTGGTACACAAGGGCTCATACTGTGTACTCAATTTCCATTTTTTCCTCTTATCCGTCGCGCTTTCGGCCATAAAAACAAAAATGCACGCGCGAGTCGGAATGGACGTGTTTAAAATAAGGAAATATCTGACGGGCTGCAGAACTTTCAGGGTGTGATTTGCTTTACGTTCATATTTTTAAAAGTTAATACTATTAACTACAAGAATTTCGTGTACGTACTCGGTATCAAAATACAAAAATATTTTTTCAAGCACATTTAATTTTTACTTAAAAAAAAAACATTGCCAGTCCAAAGTCTGCAAAATGTGATGGGAATGTTGGAATCAGCTGTCTACGTTTGCGCTGTCGCAGGGGTGAACGGCCACGCGCACGGCGCCATGCACGGTGCAGTCACAGTACAGTCAAGTGCGCATATTCAATAATTTTGTGCGCAGTGAAAATATTGCATATCTTTGAATCGGATCGTTACTTACATACATTTTTTCGTGATTATTTTTTATTTATGATTCCAAACAACTCCTCAAGTTTCTTGCAGTTAATTTTTTTGACAACTTATATTGGGTCTCAAATAAAGGGACGTTGTGGGTGATGCGACGTTGCAAGAAAAGTTTTAAAGAACTGTCCGGTCACATTTCTTATTGCCGTATGTTTTCAGTGTAACAATCCCAGTGAATATAATTGTATGAGACAGATACAAACCTATACCTACTGAACTTGCTAAGTCCCTATTGAAAGGATCGTTTCATTTCACGTTCGCTTAGAAGCGATACAGGGAAGTGATTACAGAAAGTAACTCAACTTCTTGATCAATTGTAAAGGAGGATAACTGAAATAAGTTTTTTTCATATACATATACAGGGTGACTGGCTCGGGACCCGCCATAGCAAATTCGCATATAGAGGAGGTCATTTGCTAATTACTGAACATTACTTTCCCTAGCCAAAGTTGTATAGTTAAGGAGCTAGGTATGTCAATTTTTAAACTTTAATTAATTTTTTCCAAAATATGACCTTCAAGCATTCAAACTTTTTTTTTGCTTGATTTTTGGGGGTTTTTTTACTGTTTGTTAGTATAGTTCCAAACATTGGTGATTAAAATACCTCGGAACTTCTCTCAAACTAGGGTAAAAAAATAAGATAGTACGCTTTTTAAAGAAAATAATGAGAAATCAAAATCATTACGATCAAATTCAACATCAAATAAAAAAAAGCTGCGGTGTAACAATAATTATTTTTTTATCAAAATTAGTTTTCTAGATTATAACCTTTCCAACGATCTAGTACGATCTCATTTCAATTTGGTGAAGATCTGATGAAGAACTTCGGAGATAGGCAAAGGAACTCCTCAATAAATGAATGCAAATGGACTGGGATTGTTGAAATCTCAAGTCCATCTATTGTTTATACCAGTTCATAACATAACATCACGCCGGTACGCTGTGAAGGGGTAAGCACAAGTGAACCACATAAAAGTGAAAAATAAAATCTTTTTAGCAAAAAATAAAACCGACTTCAAAAAGTTAAAAATTACTTTAGTTTCTAAAGTCGGTGACAAAAAAACTGAGTAAGTAAATGAATCAAACATAAGTCACCGACTTTTGTAGTATTCGTGAATGTCCAACTATAGTACCTATTGCTTTTTTTTTAGAAATGGCGTCTCGCAGTTTTGCAACCAAGGCGTCGCGGTAGACGGCACAGGAGATGGCGGGACGACCTGGACAAAACCAACGACCAGTGGCCCACATTGACCCTGGATCGAAGATTTTGGAAATCATGGGGACAGGCTTTTGCCCAGCATTGGGGTGACACAGGCTAACAGTAACAGTAACATCTCGCAGTTCAACCTTGAGAGGTTGTCGTTTCCTTAACCGGACTATTACTGTAGTATGATATAGTACACAAGTATACTAACCTCTGCCTATACCTTCGTGAATTACAGGCGTGATGTTATGAAAAATAAACACAGTCACATTTCTTAACGAATTTTTTCCTTACCACCAAGATATTACTACTAGATACGACAAAAACTAGCACTTGGCTACGTATTTTTGTCTTGCAAAATGTGTTTAGGGGGACTAAATGAGCACTACATGAGATAAATTAGCAACTCTATTTATGGTTCAAATTTCGTTTGAAATGCTGTTAGAATAAAGTTCTAATCAGGTTGCAGTATAAAGTGGTTGTAACGTCAGTCACTGCGGGCCGAACAGCGCGAAATTAGTGGTTTCGATAGTTTTACAAAAAATCTATTAATTTTTACCGAAAGAATTGTTTGCCAAAAAATCAGAAACATCGCATGTATTTTATTAGTAAGGTTTTTACTCGTAAAAACCAATTTGTAATTATTAGTTCGAGATTTTTTTATCGTGTAAAATTAATTGTACTTATTATGTTTTCAAAACAATACTAGCGTTCCTGCAGAATATCATATATTTTTCTGGTTTTATTTATTATGAGTCCAGTGAGTTCCAGACATTATAAAAATAATGTTTATAAAAGTACTTCTCATTAAATAGATACAACCATAGTACATTTTATATACCTACATACCTAGACTAGCAGTTTGTGAAAATAACTTTAAAATTAGTATTCAGGGAAGCGTCCCAAGTTTTAAATTGAGCAGACGAGGGTTACACAGTGAAGTATTTAATTAACCTGAATCCCCACTATATGTATTCAAATAAACCTGGAACTCCTTATATACTTCTTGAATTTTCTTGGGAAAAGTGCTTACGAACTGAAAAGACGTCTTAGGGCCAGTTTCACCGGTTCAGTACATTTATTTCCATGATAATATCTACCTACAATCCTACATGAGGGCTACGTGTTTAAAATTTTAAATCAGGTTGGATACACTTCATGTAATAAAAATTAAAAAATAAAATGGAATTAAATAATTACGTCCATGAAGTTTTTGCCCATTCTTCTCCAAAGAGATTTAAACATTGTTGGAATGACCAACTACAGTACTTTCACAGGTTATTATGCCTTATGTATGACTATGACTGTGGTTTCACTTTCTATGTTTTCTGACATTCGAAATTGCCTGTTATAGTTTAATTGAACTATTTAAGCTTGAGTTTGAAATATCAGTAACGATTTTTGTACAACAAAAATCTTCTAAAACAAGAAAAACCAATGAAAATTAACATAACATTCTCCGTCTCGCCAAACAGACAGACAGCTGGTATATTTTATAATAAACCCAGAAATGTACCGATGAAATATACACTTTTCAAAAACCTGTTAAAAGTCCAGCGATGCTTCCCATAAATCATGCTATGTTTTGTTTATTTTCAAAATATTTAACACTTTTTTTCTAAACTAACAACTACAGGTGGGAGTAATATAAATATTTACGTTATTATTATTTTTTGTCTGTATGTCTGGGCGTGTTTATTAAATGAATTATGAGGTTTTAAAACTAAAATAAGAAGCTTCTGTCCATCTGCTGTAGTCAGTTTAAACTTAGTTATTTATGTAGGTATTTATACAGTTATTGTTTGAGGTTTAGCGATGTCTTGTTAATGATGTAAAGAACTTCTGTTGATTGAAGTTTTGGTGTTGCTCAAATTATGCTTAAAAAGATAATGTTAAATGACTTGTTCTAGTATAAATATAAGGGAATAATCCGTAAAAAAATATTTAATTAAATAAAAGAGAATACACAAATAAAAATTAAAGTAAAACCAGTACGTAATTTCAAAAATGATTGCACTAATCGATTTCTGACCCCGTTTCTAATGCATTATTATAAAAACAACTAGCTGTAGCCTGTAGGCTATACCAATATTTGTTCCGTGCGGGAATCGAACCAGCGACACGCAGCGCTGCCATCAATAGCTCAGCCACTGCGTCAACAATGTCGACAAATTGTTCTAGTGAAATAAATAAACTTAGGCATCTTATCTGCTTATAGACCAACTCTGATTTATTATTTTAAACTTTATTACTTATTGGAATATCAGAATTTCTCTAAAAACGATATAAATTGTGTCACAGACTAAAGACGCTACAATTTACATCCCTAGATATTTCTAGGGATGTAAGTAGGCGAAGTAAGTAGGTAGTATTATTATACTACCTACTTACTTCGCCTTCAATCATCCGTCGCAGATTGCTTTTTCTTTCTTTCTTTCTTCTAAATCTTGGAAATAAATCTTTCTGTATCAGCAATGTAGGACTTATTATTCATTCAATCTTCGTTTAATGACTGAAATCACATTCGCTTCGTAAAGAATACAAAGCGTTTCATTATTTCTCTACTTCTGGGAAGATTTCTTTAAGAATGTGTACTAATTTTCGTTCATTACCAGAAATTGTGACAAATGACGACCTAGAGCTGCTGAAAAAATGGTATCTGTCCTGACGAATGTATCTACTTTTTTAACAAGCTGTACCCGAAACTTGGCTATCGTGACCTTTTGGCATTACACAACCGTTTTAAAACCGTGAAGTTTAACCGTTTATAACCGGCTAAAACATACAGAAATACGTCCTACTATATAATATTTATAAATACGAAAGTATATATGGATGTATAGATGTATGGGTGATAGTTACTCTTTTACGAAAAACCTTATGAACGGATTTGGATGAAAGTTTGCACACACCTAGTTTATGATCTGGATTAAAATATAGGATACTTTTATCGCGGTATTACTACCGATCCCATGGGACAATTATCAAACTTCACGTTGGCGAAGTCGCTGCCAGAAGCTAGTATTCAATAAAAATATATTAATAAATACTAATATTTTATTTTTTAACGAATACAACTATCACACTAAACGAGCCTTAAAAAGAAACAAATATTTGATCACGACCCTCAGACCAAATAAAAAAGACGGTACTCTGCGAACAGAGAAGTGAGACCGGTTTCGTAAACATATTGTGTGCATTTATTGAGGCGTAGTTTAATTGTCATCATCATCATCATTTCAGAGGCCTCTTCCAAGTGTCGCCACATTAACCGGTCCCGATTCACAACCAGCGGATTCCCGCAGCCCTCACCAGGTCATCTGTCCACCTAGTAGGAGGCAGTAATTGTAGTTTGATCTAAATGTGTGCGTGTGAGCGTGTATGCACAGAGCGAGGCATAGTTTTGCGCATCTCACTTTGTTGTTCTCAGCCAAGACTTGGATTTTTATTTGGTCTGAGCTACAACCTGTCAAAACATACATGGCCCTAAAAACTCAGTGTTTTCAGATGAAACTGCATGTTGGAAACTATTTCTTTCATACCCAACTTGTCCAATTAAACGGTATTCTCATCAACAACACAAAATATAATTGAAACAAGTGTAGCCGAAAGGGTCCAATATTTCGTGGAATTCCCTTTTTTGATTTATCAACGCTTTGAGAGTTAACTCTCTGCAAAAATAAATTTCAAGCTATTTTTGCTGTTTGAAGTGCCATGAAAATTAGTAGAAACAGTTTTTGCCTCACAAAATAGAAAACTAGATTGTATTACTTGTAACATGAAATCTCTATACATAGAACCTAATTGTAACATAAAAAGTATGACGGTTTATAAATTGGAGATCAGGAAGTCAACCTAAAGCATTTCCACATCTGTTGACACAATGTTACAATTCTGTGAACCCAGTGCTGATAGTGGAAGCCACAATTATGTCTCGTCATTTTCTCCGTGACGATTTCTTTCACAGATATCTGTGGTTCGCTTCGCTTATACAGCGTATCCCAGAAAGGTGTTGTCATATTTTTTATCCAGTCTTTCAAACCGAACCACTTTCTTTATGGGACCACAATCAAAATCGTGAAAAATAAATCATTTGGGTTTGCCCATTCATTAGGTCGAGTAGGTATTGAAGTTTAGTACTGAACAGCTGTTTTTATCGATGGTGGTCATATGGAGAAAGTCGTTCAGTTTTGATGGTCCGAATCACACCCTGGAATATGACCACACCTTTCTGGAACACGCTGTATAACCATTTTTTAGAGATTGCCGTACATGAATAAGTTCTTACCTTAACTTGAAACTTTCATGTATCCTATTGTTGGGTTCGTTCGGATCGGTTTCGATAATCATGTAGGTAAGGGTCTGCCCGCCACACATAATAAAAGGGTCAAGGCCTTCGGGACTGAGAGCCATCCGGACTAAGCTTCCCGAAGGACGAAAAAAAGATTGCAGGCTTACATTTTGTATAAAATGTATTTTAGTTATTAACACATTTTTTAAACAGGTATGTAGGTTGTACCCACAATATACAGAACACGGGATTGCGGGCAAACATCTAGAGAGGAGTAATAAATTTTGTGGCGCCGAAAGCGCGTTGAGCGAACAATTTCTGTTACGTAAACTAACCTGTCAGTTTTTGTTCGCCATATTTTGTCATACCGATTTAGCGCGATTTTGTCCCGCCTGCATTAGTTAGTTGAAGTGTACTTGACTCTTCAACCAACTTACCTGTGCAGGCGGGAATACACAGAACTAAAATAAATGTACCAAGTTTGACATATCGATGCAAATTTTCGTGACAAGCACCGCCTCGTCGAATTACACTGGTAACACTTTAAATTATGACACGTTTGGTTTGACCGATGACCTGGTGATGGTTGCAGGAATCCGGTGGATGCGAGTAGCAAGGGACCGGTCAATGTGGCGACACTTGGGGGAGGCCTATGTCCAGCTGTGGACGTCTTTCGGCTGAGATAATGATGATGATGATGATGACGTTTGGTTTGTACAGTGTGCGGATCTCGAGTCACTTTTATAAAATCAAATCAAAATCAAATCAAATAATTATTTATTTCGGTCCATATGGGTTAGTAAAAAAAGAACTTAAGAACTATGTTAGCGATTAGAAATTAGGAGAAATAATTACAATCATTCAAATTCAGATTAATCTACAAATAATAATCATAAATTAATTAATTAATAATTCCATCATTTCGTGGTTTTCATTTTTGTCAGCACCCTAATGTGTTGGCACAAAATAGGGCAGTCAAATTTGTCCGCAATGACCGCCGCATAGTGTGCGCTGGTAAACATTTGAGTTAATAACATGGTGGCTTTATTTCAGACTATGGTAATAACCCGCCAAAAGAACCATAACGCACTCCATAGTGTTATCAGTGCCACCTCTAGCACTCTCGCCGAGGCGTCTCTATGTTCTATTGTAATATAATAATTTGTTAAAGTTTACCGTAGTCGAGCCGACCCAAAATAATTAGGATAAAGCGAGTTGATGAAGAAAATAAATTCGGTTTAGCGTTTTCATTAGAGTTCAGTAATAAATATCCATTTTAAGTTACGGTTTCAAAGCGTTTAAACACAGGATATTAGAATTCATAATGAAAATGATGAGACATCTGTAGGTAGGGTTTTACATCTAGTCTGAAACATAAACACCAATAAAACTAAGTCAAAACAGTTTTATGATGAAGATTGGTTTATTTTTTTTTTCAACTGTAGGACGATTAAACTAATACAAAAAGGTTTCCTAAACTCATAAGAGTGGGAAATCTTTTAATCTTTCCAATCCCTTTTTTTTGGGAAGTTTTACCCCCAACCTTTCTTTTTTCTGTGCTTTTACTGAGTTATTTCAATATAGTATCAGCTGATTGTTGATCCTACAATTAATATTATTATGGCATATATTTAGTTAATCAAGTGGTTTAGACAATATTTTTTGTTGTTTAATAATGCTACTGCAACTGTGAAGTTTCGCAAGCAAAATTAATTTAACCGCTTAAGGCGATTAGACGAGCTAATTACGACGAGCTAATTTAGCAACTCTATTTGTGTTGGTTCAAACTTCGTTTGAACCAACACAAATAGAGTTTATTCTGACATCATTATGTCAGAATAAAGTTCTGATCAGCTTGCACTACAAAGTGGTTGTTACGTCACGCGTCAGTCACTGCGGGCCAAATAGCGTGAAAAAACTATTGATTGGATTAAAAAACCAAAACACTATCAGGCTAATTTTTGCTTGTCGAATTATTTGCCAAAAAATCAGAATGATCGCATGCATATTAGTAAGTTTGTTTTTGTTTGAAAGATATTTTTAGAGATAAGTTCGTGTTTTTTTTTATCGAGTCAAATTAATTGTATTTTTCAAAACACAATGATTTTCAAAAGTTTTCATATCACTATCATGCTACCATATGTCCTGAAGAATATCATATATTTTTCTGGTCTTGTTTATAGCAGTGAATTATATACTTTTAGTAAATATAAAACTCGCGTTTAGCTCATGTAATCACCTTAAACGAATACTGGCATACCAAAGTATCTCCTCATACCTCCATTTTACCTCTAACAATTTGGATTGTCATCTACATGCTAAGAAAAAAAGTGAAAAATAACTTTAGCTTCAGAAGTCGGTGACCTTTGTTTGATTGATTTAGTTTTTTTGTCACCGACTTCTGAAAAAGTTATTTTTCACTTTTTTGTTTTCTCTGAAGTCGGTTTTATTTTTTGTAAAAAAGTTTTTATTTTTCATTTTTTAGTGGTTCACATGTACAGTCAGCAAAACAGTTAGGTTTACAGGCTAGCAATCTTCTTACTACTATTATAAGTGGAAAAGGGTTATAATCAATCTGTTTGCAATTTCGTCATAATCCTTTCTGTAGTTTCTGTGTGAAAGAATAACAAAAATCGATCTTTACAGACTTTTACATTTATAATAGTCGTAAGAAGATTGCTAGCCTGCATACCTAACTGTTTTGCTGACTGTACTTACCCCTTTACAGCGTACCGGCGTAATTTTCTTTTATGAACTGGTGTAAACAATAGACAGATATGAGATTTCAGCGATCCCAGTATATTTGCTATCATTTATTGAGGAGTTCCCGTCGCCTATCTTCCGAAATTCTTCATCAGATCTTTACCAAATTGAAATGGGATCACTTCAAGAATGTACTCTTCCTAAAACTACCCAAATCGCTTCTGGTGTGCCTATAAAATTTAAGGAATTCCCTCTATTTGTCCAGGATCCCATTAAATGGAACTTAACACATCTAAATGTCGAAATCTGGGTGTATTGTACACTTCTGCGTACTCTCTCAAAGCATACAGGCGTGATGTTACGTCACTATGTTACATAAACAATAAACAACCAAGCGATTGCAGCAATTACTACAGCTTTGCCGTGTATTTTTGAAGAGTTCCATTTATATCTCCGAAGATCAGCGTCAGATCTTAACCAAATTGAAATGAAACCACACGGAAAGCACCATCTTTCAAATAAAAAAAGAATCATCAAAATCGGTTTACCCAGTCGAAAGTTCAGAGGCAACAAACATTGTCGAAATCTGGGAGTATTGTACACATCTGGGTACCCCCTCAGAGCATACAGGCGTGATGTTACGTCATGATGTAGTATGAACAATGAACCTACAAGCGATTGCAGCAATTACTGCAGATTTGCCGTCTATTTTTGAAGAGTTTCTTTGTATATCTCGGAAGATCAGCATCAGATCTTCAACACCAAACGAGAAGCACCAGCTTTCAAACAAAAAAAGAATCATCAAAATCGGTTCACCCAGTCGAAAGTTCTGAGGTAACAAACAAAAAAAAAAAAAAAAAAGTTTTTGGAAGTCGGTTGAAAAGAACCAATTGAGGCCAATCGTCGTTCTTATCTGAACAGCCTACTTTTTCAGCCACCTTCTGCAATTCATCATAACTTGCGTACCCTAAACCTGTCTTTTACGACCATCCAGAAAGAAAACTGACAGCCGATAGGTACTTATCAACACGACAGATGACCTTGAACTATACTTACATCTTGGTATACAATGTCCTTGAGACGGCTTCGACATTTCAAGGACAAAGTATAGTATGTACCTAGAGATATACTCTCCTGGGAAATAAAGTCAAGACGTGCTCAATATCAAGTAATGGTAAGTAGATTTGTCAAAATCAAAAGATATTTTTTCCAATCAGGCTACGAATTGGTTATTTTTTAAAGGAAAACTCACATAGCAATGTAATTTTGACATCTAGAATACTAGTAGCCTTATTCTTCTGATGGCTAAATAATAATCGCCGCTCGGATCGATCTTCAGGTTGAGCTGCGCTTGCCTAGGTTAGTGTGTGGATGGGTGACCACCCATTACATACCAAGTGTCCTCCGTGCCTCGGAAAACACGCTAAGCTGTCGGACGCGGCAGTCAATTGTAGATCTTTGACAGCAGTCGTTAAATAGTCAGTGGTCCGAAGCTCTGACAACCAATCGTACCAAGGGATTTGTATTACCCAGTACTAACTGAGTTGTGGAGTTTAGATAGGCAGTCGCTCCATAGTTGGGAAAAGGCTAGGTAGATTATGACACGTATCCCTCTTCCAGTAATCAAACAGTCTTCAAAAACCCGTTCACAACATCTTTATGATTTAGATAATACCTAAGCAGAACAAATAACACTTCTATTTTAGTTTCAGAAGTTTTCTCATAATGTAAAAGCTTTTTACCTATTTGAATGATAGTATAAACTTCCCTTATAGTGAATGCCATTCCAGAAACTTTTACCAACAACACTGAGAAATCCAATAACAATTTTCCCAGCCTGGATACCGCACCATAGATTCCCGACCACCTGGTCTAAAGAACGCTCTTTCTTTTTACATTTCGTGCCGTAACTCTTGAATTAAGTGCTCTTACTGATAAGAGCACTAAGCTACAAGCGAAGAGAAGCTCTAGGGAAATACCAGAATTAATTAAGGAGGTATTATGTACTCTTCTTTGCTTTCTTGAATAAATTATTCACTATCGTTTAGGGACTAAAGTATATAATCACCTATTCAACAGCCGCAGACAACAAGACAATATAAGCATAGTGTTCAATATTACACAGGCGTAAATGTTATTTGTTACTAGCCTATAAGAATATGAAATCAGAGAATTTACTTCGTATTCCTAGAACTACTTCAAGAGTAATAGATAAATTTTAAGCGGTAGATAGAAATCAATACAGTTTTATTTTTTCTATCATCGTTTCCATTGGTAGAATGTTGATTATCCAGGCCTCTGTGCTGTCTAAGGATTCATATTGAATTATGCTAAAGATTCATAATTATCATAGTTGTACCTTCTCCCATTTGACCTGTTGGTTGAATTAAATTACAGAGTGGGCCCACAGCCATCATCGTAATCATCATCTGTCTATCAATTTCCTAAATATGTTGGGGTCTACTACCACTCTAACAAGATGCATCTTAATACTATTTAGTTTTAACTAAACCTCGGAATTGCCTATGTAACCTCCATATGATGACATGAATGATGTAACCAAGATTTTGTAACAATAATTTGATTTAAAAGAGTGTCCATAGAGTTTCTTGCCCGTTCTTCTCTATAAAGATCTACGCTAGGGAATGGGCAACTACAGTACTTTCACAGTTTTTATGTCTTGTGACTGGGCCTGTAGCTACATTTAAATGCCATCTTTGTTTCGACAATTCAAAAGTGCCTGTAATTGGCCTACTTGAACTAAATACTTTGATTTTGATTTTCTGATTTTGATTGATAACCTATTAATTTATCGGGTAACACGACAGTCGACACCCCTTTGTTAGACTGGTAGTCAGACTTTCATGCTTCTAACTACCCGTAGTGATTGTCAACGCCTACTGTCATTAAACACCCGCCCAATTTTCCTACTGTCATCAAACACCCGCATCAATTTTCTTAGTTGTAGCCTTACGTCTCTGGATAACTCCAGAGACATAAGGCTACAACTAAGAAAATTCAATACTAAAAATAAGATTTACGGAAAATAAGATACAAGGACTTTTAAAAATAATCCGTACGGATTTTCTAGCTTCGTTGTAATAAATCACAAAAGCCTCGTTTTATCCCTTATATTGTTAGGCTCATAAATAACTCCCGCCCACTCAAGGAAAGGGAGGAATTAGAACAGGTAATAGGCACTTTCGTTTTGTTACAGAATTACTATAATGAGGAGAGGATAATTTTGGCATAAGAGTGCTTATGGGTTAAAGTGGATAGAAGTGGACTGAAGGAGAGAGCTCCCATCATAATTTATCTTCTTATTGTGGTCATTGATTTAAAAAAATATATAAGGGTATAGAAAGCCATGCTTGAATTATGTTCGTGATAATGTTAGAAATCCTCACCTGGAATTACAAGGCTTCTAGAAAACATACTTTAGCGCCTTCCTTGCTTTCATTGCAATCCGGCTTGAGGTAATAGCAAGGTAGGTAGGATGGCAAGGTAGGCAAGTAATTAGATAGATTTCGTCAATACCCACTTACGTTGACACTGAAATAATCCAGAACTAACTCCACACAAGACAAGATTTTCCCAACTGCATATTTATATGCAACATGGCAAACTTTAAATCAAAGTAACAGATGTCTTATAGCCCGAACTCCGAAGCCACAACTCAAACCTAATGAAGCTTCAAATACCTACACACAAAGTTATTCATCCAACGTTACATTTGTTCCGAACTCGCAATAAACGACCGGAGTAGGCACTCATTACAAGAGGCCGTAAAACACACGTTCCATTGCTCAATTTAGGGGAAAACAACACACCGAACGACCTACATATCGGGCGATGGACAGATCGCAGTAACTTAATTTTCATCGGAAATGTCGTTTGGAAGGACGTCGATAGAAAACAGATGGTTGTTCTCACAGACCAAGGATTGATTTAGATTACACGACAAGTTTGCAGTAAGGAGTTTTTTATTGCTTAAGACATCAAAGCTTTTGTAATCCCGAGTTACATGAAGGTTTATCTTAATCAGGTTTATCTTTTCATGGATTTCATTTTTCAGGATAAAATTAAAAGCTTCCGAGACTGGAGGTAACTGGAGAAAATGGACTGACTTAGAAAAATCCAAGAACCAATTGGGTCGGCCTCGCTTAGTTTTGAGTCTCTTTATTTTATCAGGAATTACAAATTATAGCATTGAATTTGCCAGCCTCAAGGTTTTTAGCACGACTTAAATAAGCAATGCTCATAAACATGTGATCCTGGATTTGTTTCCCAAGACAGCTAGAGTATTAGGTTATTGGGTTTATCTGTCAAGAATGTCTCAGTAAAGGCCCCAGAGGCCGGAAATTGGACTGTCTCATAGCGCAATATGGATTTTTCAGAGGTAAACTTCTGCCTAAGCTTTCGGGGATAAGTCATTCTCAAGAAAACTACAAAATGTAGTTGTAGGTGCTTCAAAACTAATCCAATCCCACAACGACGAGTCGCAATCGTATCGCCATCTATATACCTTCGCAATAACATGAGGAACATCTCAGTCTGAATACTTGAATGAAGCTGAATGTCTATTGAATTCCTTAGAGCGCCGCCCAGCTATGAACTGAACGGAATTGATTTTTCAAGTGAACGGGATCAGCTGATTGATTTGCTCAATTCTGTGAAGGTATTCGTGATTGTTTTGCTAGTAGGTCACGGGTAGGTTGGGGTTTAGGGTTCCATAACTAATAGAACTGACTTCTGTCTCTACTTGACTGTTTTTACTAGTAACAACTACGTTTTTTTACAGTATCTGCCGAAGGTTACATAGTTTGAACGCCAGATAATGTTAAAAACAGTCAATCACTATGTAATATAATACAAAAAAACTAAAACCTTAAAATCACCTGGAAGTAATTTGGGAAGGACAGGTTCAGGAGTGGCACAGGCTACAGGCAGTGGCAGGTGGTACAGACTATTAAAAAAGGTCTCCTTTCCTGGTTTTTTTTTTGGAAGTTGGTTTCATTAGATGATAAGGAGTGTGATGTCTTTCTCACACCGTAGGAACAAAATTACAAGAGATGCTCTAAAACATCGGACTATCGAGTGCCAAGATAAATTCATCAAATAAACAGAATGTTAATCAACAGAATTTCCGTTTATCTCTTAAATTAGCTGTCTAGTCGCAATAAGTAACTCCCACGCACATTGCTACTAAATAGCTAAACCTAAATCCTAATCCTACATCACTCATGATGTCACTTAGAAGTTGAGGAAACTTTCCAAAGTACTAAAAGAAAGTTACGTAGTTTTAGTAGAAATAGGAAATTAGTAAAGCTAAAACTTCACCATTTTACTTACAAACTTACAGGCTAAGATATAAAGTCCATATTAATGTTATACTTAGTTTTGGACGACCAAAGCTGAACCAGTAGAAGCTAGACAAGTTTTTAAAAGCTTCCCATGAAGATTATTTTATTGATACGACGATGCATCCTATAGATATAGTAATAAAAAGCAAAACGGTTTCAGTTGTCAAAAGGAAAAAAGAAATCGTCAAACTAGCAAACCATCCATACTCGTATTTCACTGAAAAATAGGAAATGTTGTTAAGCTTCGTGAACAACAAATATTTTGATACAAAACAACACCAGAAGTGAAGAAACTGGATACAGATAGATAAGTCCTAAAAAAACATGCTCAAAATACCCATGGAAAAATTTATAGACTCTTCTGCAGATTTTCACTGTCCAACAGAAACATACTTTAGTGTCATGTAATGTCGATATGTTTGCAAAACAAAGTATTAAACCAATCAGGTAGATTAAAATCTATGAGCGTACCTAATCTCTTTCTAACAGATAATCTATTGCTCTAAGCCGTGACGGTAGAAATAATCTAATATGGCGAAAGACTTACAGGAATAGTTACGAGAACTAAAACGTTCATTTTGAATGTGATTCCTAATGAATTAGGTATAATTTTCAATTATTATGAACATAGTAGTCGGTAACAGGTTGTCATGGTATGGGCATGTGATGCGGAGGAATGAGGAAAATGTCGTGAGCAAAGTTTTGAGTATGAATGTGGATGTGAGAGTAGAGGAAGACCAAAGGAATGATATGGATGGACTGAGTAAAAGATGGCAAGAAATGATGAGAGATGAATTGAGATAGATATGACGTTATCTAATGAGAAGAATGGATAAGTATGGAGGAAGAAGATTTATGGTGCGCAGCTCCAAATTAATTGGAATAAGTGCAAGCGAATTATGATGATGTTATGACCATAGTATTTAATTATTGTATTATAATAATGCTCTTTTAGGAGCTCGTGGCTAAATTATCTCAGCCGCTCGGGTCTTCAGGTTATCTAGTCTGTGGATGGGTGACCACCTTTATATACCGAATTTCCTCCGTGCCTCGGAAAGCACGTTAAGGTGTTGGTCCCGGCTGTCATTTGTCCATCGTTGACAGTCGTTACAGGTAGTCAATGGCCCAAAAAATCTGACATCAGTCTTACCAAGTGATGGTATCGTATTTCTCATAGTACTAACTGGGTTATGGAGGTCAGATAGGCAGCCGCTCCATGTAAAATACTGGTATTCAGTTGCATCCGGTTTAGACTGGAAGCCGACCCCAACATAGTTGGGAAAAGGCGAGGCAGATGATGAATGGTCTTTTAAAGTCTTAGTTGTAATCATTAATACTCGATGCATTCGCTTTTGAACTTTTCTAATTTGTACTCGTAAAGTATTGAATATACATTAAACATGATCTTGAAATAGAACAAATTGTTAGTTTCTTAGTATTTTCCCATACAAATTAATCGAAACTGAGCGATTAATTAAGCAATTTAGCCAATTAATCACAATATCCTGCACGTCGTTACGCCATTTTGTTAACCAATTAATTGATTTACTGTTTCCGCGATATGTTACTTGGCAACGGGTTGCTTAGACGAAGTGGCCTGTTCCTGGTTGCTTGTTAATTAGTTCCGCAAATACGGGAATTAAACGCAAAAGAAATACTGTTGAAGGTTCGATAAAACTTGTGCGGACAAATTGCTGACACCACAACGGACAGACAATGTAGTTATGAACTATGACTAACATATAATGTACTAAAACGGTTTGTTGCCTGTAATACTGGTGGTACACAGAAAAGCCGGAAAAAAATCCCTTGAACTACCAAGCGATCCAGTAGTACGACGAAAAGTTCTTAAGGCTAAATGCGAGTTTTATTATATTCTAAAAGTATATGATTCACTGCTATAAGCAAGACTAGAAAAATATATGATATTCTTCAGCATATATGCTAGCATGATACTGTTTTGAAAACATAATACAATTAATTTGGTTCGATAAAAAGAAATTACGAACTTATCTCTAAAAATATCTTTGAAACAATAAAAAACATACTAATATGCATGCGATCATTCTGATTTTTTGGCAAATTATTCTACAAGCAATATATTAGCATGATACTGTTTCAGATTTTTAATCCAATCAATAGTATTTTTGTAAATCGATCGAAACCACTTATTTCGCGCTATTTGGCCCGCAGTGACTGACGTAACAACCACTTTGTAGTGCAAGCTAATTAAAACTTTATTCTAACAGCATTTCAAACGAAGTTTGAACCACCACAAATAGAGTTGCTAATTTAGCTCGTCTAAGCACCTTAAAGTGAAAACTTATTTAGGCACGTTGAGCGCTTTTTGGGTGAACAAAAACATGAAACTCGCGTGAGCGTCACCTAACGTTAAATAGAAAATAATTCGTTAATTGTTAGGTCCTAGGTACCAGTCATCACTCCATGTACCTCATCTCATTTCGTTAATTACTATTCCCTTTCAATGCAGTACACATTATTGTAAAAGTCAAGCAAGCCCTTTCATTTGATATCCAGAGTGAAGGAATTGTGTAAAAAAAATAATTCAACATTTTGTGGTGGCGGCCGTCTTGGATTATTTTTATCATGTATACACTGAAAAAAAAAAGTAGTTGCCACAATCAAGATTTGGTTTAGATTGACTAAGTAACTTGTTTGCATCTGAGCCTATCAAGCACAATGATCACAACAACTACTTTTATTTGATTGAGATATCTTGGTTAGAGTTATCACAAAACCTATTTGCAGCAATCAAGTCAAAACATAGTTCCTCCAACCAAGTTTATTCAGTGTACCATATACACGCACACATACACAATAAGTTGATTGCCTTAAACAAGTAGCTTGTTCACCCTTATAAAGGAACTTGTTTATACTAACCAAGTAGCTTGTTCACCCTAATAAAGTGGCTTGTTTATACTAACCAAGTAGCTTGTTCACCCCAATAAAGTGGCTTGTCCATATACACGCACACATACACAGTAAGTTGATTGCCTTAAACAAGTAGCTTGTTCACCCTAATAAAGTGGCTGGTTTATACTAACCAAGTAGCTTGTTCACTCTAATAAAGTGGCTTGTTTATACTAACCAAGTAGCTTGTTCACCCTAATAACGTGACTTGTTTAAACTAACCAAGTAGTTTGTTCACCCTAATAAAGTGACTTGTTAACACTAACCAAGTAGCTTGTTCACCCTAATAAAGTGGCTTGTTTATACTAACCAAGTAGCTTGTTCACCCTAATAACGTGACTTGTTTAAACTAACCAAGTAGTTTGTTCACCCTAATAAAGTGACTTGTTAACACTAACCAAGTAGCTTGTTCACCCTAACAAACCTAATAAAGTGACTTGTTTATACTTGCCAAGTAGCTTGTTCACCCTAATAAAGTGACTTGTTTAAACTAACCAAGTAGTTTGTTCACCCTAATAAAGTGACTTGTTAACACTAACCAAGTAGTTTGTTCACCCTAATAAAGTGACTTGTTAACACTAACCAAGTAGTTTGTTCACCCTAATAAAGTGACTTGTTAACACTAACCAAGTAGCTTGTTCACCCGAATAAATTGGCTTGATTATACTTACCAATTAGCTTGTTTGCCCTAATAAAGTGGCTTGTTTATACTTGCCAAGTAGCTTGTTCACCCTAATAACGTTACTTGTTCAAACTAACCAACTAGTTTGTTCACCCAAATAAAGTGACTTGTTAACACTAACCAAGTAGCTTGTTCACCCTAACAAACCTAACAAAGTGGCTTGTTTATACTTACCAAGTAGCTTGTTTGCCCTAAACAAGACTCTTGATACATTTAATCATGTTTCTTGTTCGGGGTTATAAAGATAATCTTGGCTGCTCCAAACAAATTAGATGAATGTACCAATCAAGTGGAACTTGATTTATAATGTCACATAATGCTAGCTCAGCATTCGGTATTTTTGTTTTGTAATACCAGAGACTAGTAAAATGTAATACCGAATGTTGATTTAGTATTGTGTGACAATTAAAAATCAAGTTTCACTTAATTGGTACATTAATCTAACTTGTTCGGAGCACACAAGATTATCGATAAAAACCCAAAGAAAAATATATGTCAAAAATTGTTAGGTAACCTACCTATCTCCTAAAAAAGTTTGTTATCCTATAGTAGGGAAAATTAAATTAAACGATATAATTATTATACAATCATAATATATTGTTAGGTAACAGACAGGTTATATATACAGTGAGTTACAGACAAAATCTTACATGTATTAGACTTAAATTAAATTTTAATTGTAAAGTATATTTAGAACGATATACCTAAGTTATATAAATTGTGTATATACTCTCATAAAAGAATAACGCAATTAAGGTTAATTAGACAGACAGATAGTCTGACATAATAATACTGAATAAACATTATTATGGTATTAAAGTTTTTGATTAAAGTTACTGATACCAAATAAAAAACTAAAAAATAATATTTACTGTTTCTGCGCATTAAAATCAAGTATTGGTTAACGAAAAAAACTCTGTCTAAAGAGTGGACAAAACAGTGACTTCCAAAAAATGATATGAAAAAAGAAAAAAACAATATTAATTTAGTTTTTAAGTACCAAAGTTCCAACGCCTGATTAGTTTTAAACTAACAGGAGATGAAATCGAAAATCAAGCGTGATTCCCTAGCTTATTTCATCAGCCGAGGGTTGACAGGTAGTCTCCCTGCAGCTGCTTTTATCCCTTGCCATCCCTGCTGGATCAGAATGACCAACAGGACACCTTAAGTGAGCTACGGGACTAACACATCACACCAATAATTTTAATGAAATCTCCTCCAAAAACACCGTGTGATATGATTACTTATTGTACTATAGACGTTAAAGGTAGTTCAAATTTAATCCTACGTAAGGTCGAAAATTTCAATTGTTGAATTCTTTTATACGAAAACGTATAAAAACCCCTTCGTGGTATCCATACAAAACATACAACCCCTGAGAATCCCTACAAACCAAGGAAAGAACAAAAGCAAAAGAAGAACAAGCTAAACCACATACCTACTATACTAAATTATATTGTTTTATTTTAAAGCGGACTACGAATTGTTATATATGTTTTCCCAGACATAAGGACATTTATATTACAAGGTATCGGAGAAACTAGCTTATTGTAGAACAGTACTACCATTTCTGTTGCTTCAGGTTCTTTAACCTCATAGGCAAACAAATGATCGTCAAAACTCACAGTCTGAAATAAAGTTCCCTCAAACATCAGACTAGTGGAATCATATAAATATATGCTTTTTACTTTTAAAAAAGTAACCAACTCATCATTGTAGGTAGAGTTCACTAGTATAGTGCCCTCAGTGTAGCGTGTCGAAGATACAGTCGCCCAAGTTACTTTGGTGATACTTTTGTTGGGACACAATTGCAAGAGAGTTTGTAAGTATCTGACTTTGAAAGATAACACACGTTTAACCGGTCCAGTTTTAAGAATATCACTCAATTTTCCACATATAAAAATTGCATTTAGATTAAGTTGATGTTTCATACTTAATGACCATGTTATATTTCTGCGATTGTACGAAGCTCTAGCAGCTATTTTAGAAATTCTATGCTTTGCTTCGAATCTCATTGACCATAAAGACACTAGAGGACCAAACTTTTTAAGAGCAGAATGGTAGTGAATCATATGATGAAACTTTGGTTTTAAATGAACATGGGTAACTGACATGTACATCTGATTAAGCTCAGCAATTGTGGACTGCAATAATTCGTCAGTACCTTTAGCAAATGCTGTACATAAAACTATTTCAAGTACCTTTCTTAACTGTAGATATAAAGCCCAAGTGTCGTCTCCTCTAGGAACTAACTCTCCGACTAGTAACCCAAAGTATCTTAGGAAAGTCAGCATCTCTGAAGCGGAGAAACGAACGTTTCCTTGAATTAAGTGTTCCATGCTCAAAGAACATGGTTGATTTTTACTATCAGGGCCATACGCAAAAGCATGTAATCGTTCATTGAGAAAAAATAATGAAAAAAGTTTGAAATGTCGAATGTACTGAAGAAGAACAAAGTTCATCACATACTTGGCAACCCCTTCTAATATATCATGCATGCAGTCGACACCGACCTGATTAAACAAATCGAAACCTTTAACGTCAAGCCAAATACATCTTTCCTTGATACCAGTTTCTGCAACATTGTTGGTAAGTAAATCCGATTCATAATTTGTCGACGTACGGAGCAATGTTACATCTTCCCAACATTGACTTTTCATGACCTCTTTTCTGGTTTTACATATTCTGCATGCGAAATTGGCTGAAAAACTTTCTACGAAACCTGTCATCGAGTGGATGCCTAGATTATCCCCAATAATTAGCCCAAGCTCAAAATAGATGGTACCTTCGTATCCAGGTATGTCAAAATATATACCGGCTTCGCTAAGATAATTACATTCATCTATGATACATCGAAAAATTACCTTATTACCAAATAATGCTCTATCTGACGAATGAAATAACAAGGTGAGAAATATGTTGTTTAGTATAGAAGAACGGGTAGGTGGAAGACAAGGAATGGACGCGTATACAGCCCCTAATTTATGTTGACCTGAACGACTCCCCAATACATTACCAGTCTCATAATCGTCGAAAAAAATGAAAAACGGAATAACAGTTTTATTTGAGCGCGCTCTTATTCTGCTCTGCCAAAATGAGCCCTGGATAAAATTTTCAACAGCAGCACCTGACTGATTATTGATGAGACAAGTCATGTAGTTCAAGGTTTCCGATAGAATATTTTCCAAACTGAAAAATTTTTTTAGGACTTGTCGAAGGGGAATAAAATGTTGCTTGCATGCAACAGGTACCATACGCGTTACACCGGCTCGTTTTACACTGTCAAACCTCTGACCAATTATGACTTCTTGTGGTTTAATATAAGTATCTATGTTATTAAAGTATTGTAAGCGTTTATGTTCAGTATTAAATTGGTTCCATGGTGAAGTAATAAGTGGCAAAAGATTGTTTGTCAATGTATTGATACTGGTAGAAGAAATCGAATTTTCTGCGGACAATAATTTAAGGCGCTCCGTAATAGCCGGTACAACAGAATTTGACAAAAACTCTTCAAATCCATTTATTACCGCCTGTACAGCATTTCTAGGTAAAAGTGGATTGGCATATAGATTTGCTATAAAAATTGACAATGATTTTTCAACGGTAGTTTCAATACTAGAAGCATCAGCTACAACTGCAGCAGAATTTTCAAAATAATCTTTATTTGCAACTGCATCAGTAACGGCGACATCCACCTGAACATCTAACTCAGGTATCGACTCTCTGGGTAAATAAGTAGCATTCTGCTGTGACAGTTGAATTGGCACTATACCGACTTCCGAATCAGAGTTATGCTCCCGAAAAAAATGACGTCTAAAAGAGTTCAACAATTGAAATTTTCGACCACAGTCATTTTCTATGCATACATATATTTTGAGGTCTTTCTTGCTATGAATACTGTTAAAATGGAATTTAAGTGCAGCAAAATTTAATAATTCTGATCTACATACGAAACATTTAACCATTTTAAGTAGGTACGTAACTAGTTAATTACAAAGCTATTTTACAATCGCTGAGCAATGACTCAGCAGCAGTCGATCCTTTATCAAACTGTGATGTGATTTTATACAGTCCTCGTTGGATGAAGTACCATGTTGCATACGAGTCAAACGAATATTCAGCATTCAAAGCCCATATAGCTTTGAAACAAGTATCAACTGCCGCTAATATATTTGTTCTTTCGTATACAGCGCAATCATTTACAACAATCAAGAATGTGGTTATTTCCGATAAAGAAGGGCCTACAATAATGCAAAATGGCTGTGGCGAAAAACCTTTATCCATGAGTTTCTGTTTCCTCCTGTGTATTGCTTCTTTTATTTCATTATTCCTTATATGGGTTATGAAAGCGTCACGTGCCTCCACTTTCGTTGGCTTCCAAGCTTTATTTGTCTTTCTTTTGCCAGAAAAACTCACAGCTGAGCGAAGAAGGAGCGGTATGGCCATAAATGCCACTAAATTTGTAACTTCTTCATCGGGATCTAAAATAGAGAAAACAAATTGTCATATTCTGTCACTACTTAATCAAAAAGAACCGTGAGAAACTCTTCCTTTTTGTAATAAAAAAAAATACACTTACGATCGGCAAGCTCAGCAATTTCCGTATAAAAATTATCTTTGGTTTTTCTCTGGTTTAGCAATCTGATGATGTTTGTCTTCAACAGTGGGAAATTTAATAGTAAATTTTTGGTGTGGTTTGGATGAGAAACTTCAAAATCATGCTCCAACTAGAAATAAAAAAACACATCAATATTGGTGGACATTAAGGCACAATGGTCCGCTTTAAGGACTAAGTGCGGAAACCTAAACCCCATAACTAGAAGTGTCCGACTGCGGACTTTAAAGACAATCCATTGAAAATAAATATTTAAAACATCTGTGAAAATTTCAACTCAACAGACATACAGATAGACAGACAGCGGAGTCTTAATAATAGGGTCCCGTTTTACCCTTCTTTGAGTCAGTACCCTAAAAAGACTAGAAAAAAGTTTTTGATACCAGTAATACACATTTCATCCAAAATAACAGGTAGGTAAATGTGAGTAAATAATTATAAACACTTACCAAACAATAACCTAATGGCGTTTTCAGTGCTGGAAAATCATCAACATATTTCTCGATGGTCGGCCCTGTTTCACCAGCATGTAAATTTCGGATTCTATGTTCACAAGTTCGTTTCCATTTTTCCTCAACTATGTACCATGGATCAGATGAGTGTTTGAGCCACGTTATATCCTCCTCAACAGAAGTAGAAGTGAAAATTTCATCAGGCTCGTTAGAAAACGTTGAAGGTAGCGGTCTTGGTGATGGGCAAAAAGTTGAATTTAATGGACTTGACTCCCTGCTTTTTTTTGCCTTTACAGCTAACACTCCATGCCTTTGAAAGCGTTTCCGGGTGTTAAGGATCTGGTTTACTAGTTTGCCTCTCGCCTGTAGAGTGGTACCATTTGCTGTTTTGCAGGCTGGAATATAATATGTGGTTGACCTCTCCCCAGGGAAGAGTTTTTTTATTTCAGAGCACCACTTGTAGTATAAATCACCCCGAATTGGTATGTTTTGAAATTTTTGTAGAATTTCTTTTGCTATAACAGAAGCTAATAGATTTCGAGCACTGTCTCCAGGAAGACTGTCACCTGCATGAACCAGCAGACCTGCTGTCTCTAAGTTTTGTGCGAGTAGAGTCTGCAATACCTATAAACATAAAATTCAGTTGCTATAAATTTCAGTTAAAACAAAACACATTGGTGTTAATTCCTTAACATAAGAGATGGCTCACACCGAGACGCGATGCGACGCGACTCTGCGCTCACATTTAAATAACGCGACTCAAAATATAACATTATTTACTACACGAAAAGAAACACATATCATTGTGAGCCGCAGCCTGAGGCCGCCCGTGGCGACTTGTCTCTACTATTGCAAATGGTAAACTGTGCTGCGTGGCGTTACTAATTGTACTTTTATAAATATTTAGATAATTATGTACATAAATGAATACTTACACCACTGTCCTGTGCAGTTTGGGATTGTGTTGATGGACTACAGGCAGGTGTTAAGTCATACACAACCCCAGCTGTACCAATGCTTTGCTTATCATTAAAGACTTCCAAAGCTGTGGTTGAGATATCAAGGCTCTGAAACAACAAAACAAATTAGACTTCATTAAGGCTTACTTTATTCAAAAATGAATGAATACAATGTTATTGTCACTTACTACAATACTCGCATCATCTGAAGGCTCTTTGCCTACATATTCCGCAAACCACACCCTCCAGCAACGTAGAAATAGCACTCGTTGGCCTACTTTGGGGACCAGTTCTTTGATGGTGTCTGGCGTAAGGGCAGCTAATGCCTCCAGAGTAACTTGATTATCTGAAAGTGTATAATATTAACTACTTATTAGTAAAGTTAGTCCGAAAATTATTACCTTTTTTTTATATAAATATAACATGCTGATCATGCCCACTTCGTTGGGCGGTGACCGTGTCTACCACCTACCACCCACAACCTGATCAACTCACAAACTTAACAAATGAACGGTTACACTGATGTTTTTATTGTTATTTATTGATTGACATTAATTTTCTTCCTTATTAAATAAGTTCTAGTTCCTTATTAACTATTCTGGGCGAAGATTAATCCAAAAACACAAAAATCATGAAAATTGGTCCAGCCGTTCTTGAGTTTTAGGTGGTGTAACTGAGGGCTCGTACACATAGCGATCCGTTTTACAGGTCCATTATTTGATGGCGTATGGAGTTGCATGAGCGAGTTCACACACAAAACAGTATTCCGGATTCAGTAATCATGTCGCTCCGGTCCAATTCTGATCTGTTAAAACGGACCAATATGTGTAGGTACGCGCCCTAACCCTAACACGACTTTGTTTTTTTTAAATATATGTTACAGGCAAAACTCTTATTCAGTCAAAACCACTTTTGACTGGTGTCAGTCAGAACCTTTAAATTAAAATGCGATTTCTGCATTAAAAATTTGTTGAAAAAAACCTTAACCTAATAAGTTTCTATGGAAATGTTTGTTTAATTCGTTTTGACTAGTCAGAAGTAGTTTCGACTAAGAATTTTGACCGTGACATATATTGAAAGATATATAACCCATATTACAATCTGTACAAGTTTGGGACTATATACTAATAGGACTAAATAATGTGTGAAATGTCCAATAATGTTCATATTTATTTATTATGAAATCAATATTTTTATTTTACTATAAGTAGGTATTGTTCGCCTAGAACTAAGATCTTGTGATGCCCACCCCCCTATTTACATTTATGCTAAACATAATGTTTGGACTTGCCTCTGACTTCCCCCTGCTAACTTGGTATGGCAATTCAACTTTAAAGTTTTTGTTGCATCTCATTAAAATCACTAAAGTTATTTAATTGTTTCTCTCACTCTATCAAATTTTAAATAAAATATTTTTTTACCATGGATATTTCACACATCACTATCAACACCATACTAAGCTAAGCTTGTACAGACAGACACAGATACAGTTACACAAGGCAACGGCAAGGAGTGTATAGTTTGAATGTTTGATGCATATCCCACTGTACTTTGGGAAAAAGGAAGTTGGTATAATACATACTTTTTTTTTGTAAATAAATATTAGATACATAAAATATTATAATAAAACCCAGACAGCGAACAAACATTAATGTTCATCAAACAAATGTTTGTTCTCGGTAGGTATCGAACCCACCGCCCACAGCGCAGAAGGCAGCGCTGCTGCCAACTAAGCTATGGGGGACTACTAACATGATCAACAAGTTAGTTATGCATAACATGGTCTCTCAACTAGGTTGATGCATACAAACAGGTTAATCCTGTTTTTTCTTAAAGGATGCTTGCCTACCTATCAAAATGTAAAATTTTCATTTCAGATACTATGTATCTTTAATGTGTTAGTAAGCAAAAAACCTTAAATAAATAATCTAAAACAAAACATAGGCTTTTTTGCCACTAGGATGGAGTTTGGCCCAAGTACTGCCGGTCTTACACATCATGTCCTCTGCAACAACGGTTAGGTGGCTGTTATGCCCCTGTGCATGCAGGGATGTGGTCATCACTAATGCGCTAGTAAAGTGCCTACAGTATCACAGCAACGCGCTATGAAAATACATCATCATAAAACCGTTGTTCGCACACTTCGCTATTCGTATTCGCGTTTTTTCGACAATTACGACGAAGGGTGGAGGCTCTATTCACCTTTAACTGGCTATTTATAAGACGAATACGCTATACGACTAACGAAGTGTGACAATGTGTCAGACGCAGTGAAAAAAAATGAGGTTAGAAATGAAATTAATTATTTGTACCTACCTAAAAACGTGCCTGCAAGCTCAGAGAGGCCCCAAGTTGTTAAAAGCTCTAAAACTTCGTCCATTATAAACACCACAAGCGTGCACGCTAGATAAAATAATTTTAGTTAGGATGCATCACAAACACAGCAAATTGTCAATAAAATTTAAAGACAAATACTTACCAGAGGTATCCCACAAATGAAATAGGTATAAAAAGTGTTGTGTCTAGATTTGATTCTTGTTTTTCACGGAAATTAACTCACTCATTAAATGAATCTAGATTAGAATTATTGATATTTTTCACAGAAAATGAACAAAAAAAACGGCTGCGGCTGGCGGCTGAGTGACGGCTACAGAACAAATACGCGGCGGCGCGCGCCCGCGTCGCGGGCTCGCGCCGTACGAGTCGAGACGAGAAAGAACTTGCTTGAGAGTAGATAGAAAGTCAGAGATGGCGCGTGCGGCGTGGCGGCTGGCCGCTGGGCTGGAGGCCAGGGTTACCAACTCCTAAAAATATTTACCCCTAAGCTAAAGGCAAAAACTCCTAAAATTGCCACGTTTACTTGAACATCCCACTCATTTTTTTTTATTGGTTTTAGTCATAACAAAAAATTACTTGATAACGCAGCAGTTCAATTACAATATCTAAATGCAAAACTATAGATCAAACTGAACAATAACCAAGCCAAGGTATTTTATAATTTCTAGTAAACGTTAACAAAAGTCTATCTATACTATACTTAGGAGTAGAAAAAAAATCATTTGTTTAGGGTTAACACTGGCACTAGTGACAGTTGTTTATTTCTTTATATTTTATATAGTTGTGTTGTGCAATGTGCACGCTTTGTGTAAACATCTTCTTGGTGGAAACTACGGTGGCCACCCGTACTACAGGGTGAAATTGAATAGATGCGACAAATTTAAATATTCAATAATACGTGTTGTCAAGAAAATGTATAAAATATCAAATGTAAAATTAAAAAAATAATAGATTGCAGTGTTACGAAAACCGTTAAAATAATAAAAGTATCAAAAAATCTCGTCCGACTCATCGCAGTGCTCAATATAGCGGTCATTTACCTAATTTTGCCTTATTTTTTCTTATTTATTTTGCATATTACTGGAATACCGATAATTCGTACTCGAATAAAGATAATAACATCAATGGATCTTTTGAAAACGATAATCGCGTATTTTTTTTAATGATTTAGATTGTAGAAAAGACAGTATATAATTACTGTGTTACTGTAACTGAAGCTCCAATTTCATTTTGTCGCATTTATTAAAATTCACCCTGTATACCTATTAATATATAGTATCGTACTTGATTTCAGGAAATTGTAATAAATATTATAGAAAAATACTGTATTTTTATCCCTGATTCAACTGTCGCGCTTTTTTTTATAAACTTTGACTGGAAGTCTGGCTGGAACGTACCCGTGCAGCGCTGCACGGAGTATTTCAGAACGAAACGCATTTGCGGTAACAAAACGTCAACTGTCAAACTGTCAATAATTGTTTTAATTGTTTAACTTCTGCTGGTAAAATAAAAAAAACATGGAAGATGTTATTGACAAATATGGAGCAAAGTGTTACAGTACACTTACCTAAGCGGGATTTCTTTTTAGATTGCATGATGTTTAAAAATAAATTTGTAACTTTTTTTTCTGAATTTATATTTACTATATTTTTGCAGCTTTTTTGGGAAAATACTAGGTATATTTGTCCAAAATAAAGGTGGCAACCCTAGTGGAAACCCGCAGTGACTGGGTTAAGACAAACAAGCTTTTTGTTTATGGCAAACACGCAGCTTTATTAGGGTAAAAACCTTACTTGATAGCTGCAATCAAGTTGTGTTGGAGTATTTTTAATGATTTATTTGATAGATACAACCAAGAAGGTTGATTGGGGCAAACAAGCTTCTTGTTCAGAGCAAACACGCACCTTTATTAGGGTAAACACCTTACTTGATAGCTGCAATCAAGTTGTATTTGATAGATACAACCAAGAAGGTTGATTGGAGCAAACAAGTTTCTTGTTCAGGGCAAACACGCACCTTTATTAAGGTGAACTATCAAGTCGGATAGAATTTATCATTTAAACTTGATTAGGGCAAACAAGCCACTTGTTTTGAGCAAACATTCTACTTTTTAAGGGTGAACACCCTACTTGGTAGCCGCAATCAAGTTGTGTTGGAGTATTTTGACCGATGTTTTTGATAGATACAACTATCAGACTTGACTAGGGCAAACAAGCGACTTGTTCAGGGCAAACACGAACCTTTATTAGGACAAACACCGTACGTGATAGTTGGAATCATGTTGTCATGTAGTTTGTTTGTATGATGTATTTGATAAACACAACCAAGCAACTTATTTAGCTCAAACATTTAGCGCAAGATTAGACCAAGTTGTATGATTAATACAATTAATTGCAATGATAGATGCTATCAAGTCACACCAACTTAATAAAGTTTCAATAATCTTTATTGAAGTAATCAAAATGCTTGATTGACACAGCTAACTTACTTTGTTACAGTTAACATTTTTTGAACTTGTCTCTTTTTTAACTCTTCTACTATGATGTCTTGTTAAGGGTAATCGAGAAACTTGTTTGAGCGCTCAATCAAGTGAACTAGTATTGCTGCAATCATGTCGTGATGATCAACTTAACTAAGATTTTGATTGATCTAAACAAGATATCGTCAATCAAGCTAAAAAGTCACTTGATTGAATTGCATTTTTTTCAGTGTAGTATTCTACTAGTGAAGCCGTTTAATTTGATACCCATATTGAGGGAGTTGTTGAATAAATATGTAATCCGCCATATTTTGGCGGCGGCCATCTTGGACTGGTTTTTTATCAAACACAGCTAAGAACACTCCCGACTAATTTACCTTTCAAATATAAAAAAACAAAGTCAAAATAGATTCATAAGTCTGAGAGCTATGATGCCACAAACAGACATACACACACAGACACAATGTTATAATACCCCGTCATTTTTGCGTCGGGGGTTAAAAAAAACATTTAGAAACTAATAGCCGCCTTGTCCTACGCCCACACGTTACCTTGACAGTTCAAGGTAATTTGATTGTACCTTTTATCTCACACCACATCACATCAGTCCCTTACCCGCTTATAAATAACCGTCTTGTTCTCATATTCCCAGAAAAATTGTTTTGGAACTTTAACCTTGTTTATAGACGACAGAAATAACACGGAATATTATTACTTCTATTTCGATAAAAGATTCACGGAGCACAGACACATCTCCTTTTGGATATAGAGATAAACTTAACTCTATTGTAGGGATAGGTGTAATTGAGTAGACGACTCTTAGGCTAGCTTACACATTCAGACATAGGCATGAGACCCACACTACACTATAATCAAAAGAGGAATTAATAGAAATGGAATATTTCGAGTTTTCCTGGCTGTACTGATTTCAGTGGAACATTAGTAAAACCCAAATCCATTTAGAGGCACTTTTTAGGAGTTGAATAGAGGCGGAAGCTGCTCATCATGAAGATGCATAGCAGTGAAAGGATGGTGGGGGATTAGCTGTAATAGTCTAGTGATAGCGGTCGGTGGCCCAGTGGTGGCGGCCCCGACTTACGAACAGTAAGTCGTGGGTTCGAACCCAGACAGGCGCATTACTTTGTATAATTTATTTCATCACCACTGCTCTCAAAACGGTGAAGGAAAACATCGTGAGGAAACCGGCATGTCCTAGAATTAAAAATTTGAAGACATGTGACATCTACCAATCCGCACTGGGCCCGCGTGGTAGATTATAGCCCATTCCTTGAGAGGAGGCCGTGTCCCAGCAGTGGAACATTATAGGCTGATGATTATGATAATGATGATGAGCGGTCTGTTTGAATGCCAAGTCATAGGACCCGAGTTCCAACCCAAGACACGCACCGCTGTTTTTGAGATTAATGTGGGTATTGTATAATTATTACTTGCTTCGGGGAAGGGAAATCATCGTGAGAAAACCAGCTTGCCTGAGAGACATTTCTCGACGGCATGTAAAACTAAGACAGAGACCCATGGGCGGCACAAAACTCTGACACCAGGTACTAACCACACGATAAGGAAGATAATCATCAAGAGGCATCAGAAGCTAAAACCCAATAGGGCCAATAAACAACAGCACTAAGACATAAACACTTTCACAACATGCAAACACGCCTAAGTAGACCAGTAATTTGCACTTAACCTGGACGAGAATGTAGTAATTCAACGTTAGCAGACTAACAGCCAGCGAACCTACTTACAATTAATAATCATACATCTAAAATTAACAGTGAAACTCCAAAAGCCTTAAAGGTAAGAAAATCGTCTGCCACCGACAATGTTAAGCGGGATTTCAAAACTAATAACATAATAAGATTATGAGCTAACAGCCATCAGGCTTCGCAGGACGCCTAAATGAAACTAGAAATTTCGCTTTGCCTTTGTAATTGGATTAGGTTTTCGTTCTAGGAATGATCTTGAGAAGTCTTATCGGTGTTAGGATTATGGAAAGATTTTTGCAATGGTAGGGGAGACCGGGTACAAAAGTAACGGCGGGGCGAAAGTAACAAACGCTCTGTAGGTATATCAAATGGTCGAAACGCTGCTCTGCTACCGTCAGAAGACAGCCAGCGATGCTCCCCTCGCTTATATTTAGTCGCCGCGCTCGCTCCGAGAGGACGCCACGTGATTTTAAGAACCAGAAGTAAGTTTTTTGTCATTTACTCATTAGTGTTCACGTAGTGTTCAAATGGTGATATCAATGTGACTATTTGCAGTGTAATTTTTAATTAGATTGTTAACACGGTGTTGTTATTGATTTTGGAATAGCAAGTTCTATTTTTATGCAGGCATTCATGAATTAACAAAATCGTGGTTGGGTACAAAAGTAACACAGCACTACGGGTACAAAAGTAACATGTTACTTTTGTCCCCATAATGCAATACGTATGATTCCCTTATTATATTAAGTACATTAATTGTTTTTATTTACTAACAGAATGCCGCGACAACGAGTGAGAAAGACACCAAGAAGGACCAGTGACATAATTATGGACGTGTACATAAAAGTGGCTGACGAGCATTTCAAAGAGAATGCCACAATTAGAGCCCTGGCGCAAAAGTACAATGTTTGCCATGTGACATTGTATTGATACATAAGAAAATTACCATTCAAAAAATGATAAACACAGCTACAGACGAGGATGCGAAATAATCCTGGTCAAACTCTGACTACATTACATTCCTGGTATTGTCAAAAAAGCATTTCCTCTAGCTGTTACTGAAAAATATGAGTATATCATTGCTGCATTCTCAGTATTCTTCTTCAATCGCATTTTTTGCGATTGAAGAAGAATACTAAGAAAGAATGAAAGCCAAAAAACTAATTTACAACCTGATACATCTACAAAACGGAAAAGTAAAAATAACAAAGAAGGCAAGTTAAAAGTTAAAGAAAACATTGATCATAACAATAATTCAAGTGACGAAGAAGATTGCTTTTGTTTTTTTGTGTGTTTTATAATAAAAAAGTTGATTTTATATAGAATTTCAGATTTATTACATCCACCTTAACCATGTTACTTCCGTTCCGACCCACACCGTGTTACTTTCGTCCTGGCCCCGGGGTCGAAAGTAACAATCGTCGTTTTTTTTTTAAAGTATTGTAATTCACAATAAACAGCAAATTATGATGTAAATTTATATACAAATTTGTAGAGCACAAGCGACGGTATTATGTGGCTATATTCATTTCATCATAAATATAAAAAATAACGAAAAACCAGTGTCAAAGTACAAAGTGCTACTTTTGTACCCGGTCTCCCCTACTATATTTTATTTTAAACTTGTAGAAGACAATGGTGAGATTTAGAAGTTTGAGATAAAAGATAGCTATGGTGTTGGAAAAGAGGAGCTCGTGGCTAGATAATAAAAGTGCCACCATAACCTAGGTTGGTCGATGGATGGGTGACGGCCAATTACATACCGAATTTCCTCCGTGCCTCAGTAGGCAGATTAAGCCGTTGGCCCCGGCTGTAAGTGCTCTAACAAGCAACTGTCTGTGTTCTCTAGTCTGACAAGCAGTCTTACCTTTTGTTTATTTTATGTGTATTTGACATTTCGTATTTTTATTGACATTCGAGTTTGAATTGTGAATTATTATTTATTTTATTTTAATATTGTGAATGTGAGGACCTTGTGGATCACTTTTTGTTGTTTTTTTCCCACGACTGTCTGGCAGTTTGAGTACTATAAGCGACCTACCCAAATGTCCTTTCTTTGGTATTGTTCGTCGTTTCGTTGAGCTCCTTAAATTAAAAGTCGAGCTACACGATAACTGACAAATGCTTGCACTGACTGGACAGGTCCGCTCAAATCTGTATGGTTCTTTCTTCAAAAGACCATCTCAGACACTAATCTACATAGTTCTCATGTAAACATTTTCAAATTAGTTTGCAAGCTTGCGTCAGATATGTGTAACAAAGTCAAGTTATTATAAAGATAAAAAAGCGACCTTGTCCACATGAAACAGAGCAACATTAAATTAAAGAAAAACGAATTAAAACATAATTAGTAACCTGACCTTGCTTCGCCAAAACCCTAGTAATAAGATGAAATTATAGCACCTACTGACAGCGTAATAATTCTACGAAAAGCTATAATCAAATTTGAAAATTTTCCAGTGCATTGATCTGCCCTACAACGACACAAATGAACCGTCTAGGTCAGACCCGACTTTGATGTCACGACTTAATGAAATTACAAGACTTCACAAAGAGCTTTCGCATCACTACCACGCACGTAAAGAACATTGTTTATCTTAAAAATTCTTCATACATTCCTCCTCAGTTCTAAAACAAACTTTATGGACGTTATTACAATAAATCTCAGTCAGAATGCGATATGAATTAAAACGAATTGTTTGTTTGTAGTCATAAAGTTGTAAATCGGCGGAAGAGCACATTGTTATGATTCGAATGTTTGATGGTATTAGGAATTAATGTTTTCCGGAATAAAATCCAATATTAGTAGTGCTGAAGGATATACGCGTAATTTTAGATGGCCCATCAAAATAAACTGAAAGGTTGTGTATATTTGTTTGAGAGTAACGTTAGCTTTAGTATAAACATTTATAAAGTGAAGCAGTATTAGGAACTAGTTGTGTAGACTTCTGTCATATTGAGTCTTCTGAAAATTAAATGGTATCTCCTTCACACAAGACAAAATGTATTCCTAAAGTAGATTTTATTAGATATGTTAAATAATTTCCGCCAGATCATAATTAACAACAATGCGTTGTTGTTGATCATGAAGAGGCGACGATGACGGCAGTACGCCTTAAAACACTTCAGCTCTGGGGTAAGAAAGCAACACAGCACAATGTGATACTGGAGGAATTCTATTGCGAGTTCCCTTTGGCGAAAGCACATAACGATCGGATACCGAAACAATTTGTATTCGACAAGAAATACAAAATCCAGCTTCACGAGGACCACCGCTGCGAGGGATTAAACCCCGCGGAACTACGGATCTTCACACATGAATCAACAATGCATTGTTGTTGATTATCAACAACAATGCATGTAGGCCATCATTATTTCCCTGCCCTTATTCCAATTTTCTTGGGGCCGAAACAGCATGTCCTCTTCTCCCATATTTCTATATTCCTCGTCATCTTAGCAGTGACCTCCTATCTAGCCATAATCATCTTATAAGCAGTCCACCCATCTCTTTTCTCATTCTCATACTCAACATTTTCCTCCCTATAAGGGTGTAAAACCGCTCTTCACGAAGCCGAAAGGCACTTGTTCTCCCCATCATTGCGATCATTTTTTTGTTGAACACCATACCTGGGAGCCTTCTAGTTACGGAGATATAGGGGGTCGAAGTTACAACTTTTTGACTAGTTTTTTTTTTAAATAATAGTATATTTTATAACGAGGGACTAAACGAAGCCATTATATACCCGAGGTGGTTTGACTCCCGAGCTTGCGAGGGAGGCAATGAAAGCGAGGGTATATTATATTGGCGTTTAGTCTCGAGGTGCAAACTGTACTTTTCACTTCGAGTGCGAGAAAAATAGTCATTTAAAACTGAACAAATTTACACTCGACAAAAATTCTGAACTGAGCGGTCAGTTTTTTTTCTATCAGGTCAGTGGTCAGTGGTCAATGGTTATAATCTGTGATTATAACCATTGAAAACACAACACAAACTCACAACATTTTTGCAATGAAGATGATCCACACTCCACAGATAATTAGTACCTACCTACATTACTGCAGCAGCTAGCAACAGTGGCATTGCTTTTCAAAATCAACGATGCACACAAACAACCATACATTTTTCTCGCGTTGAAGAGTTCATTTGTTTTTTTTTTCACTAAACCGCTTTCTATTTGCATGCCAATTCGAAATTTAAATAAAACCTTCGACAAGTTACTCTTATGTAACCATGTTTCAGAGTAAAAGATCGTTCCATTTTTGAATTACTTTTTACTCCCTAGGGAATAAACGGTCACTTTAATCCCGCTTCGTAGGGCTATAACGGCGTACTTTTAGAGCATGAGACGTGAAAAAGTTTTTATTGTAAGATTTTGACTTTTCACATCTCCACGACCCCCGTACTATTCAATCCATCCACTAGCACAATGTTTTAAGTGCGTTACATTGAGTTCTACCACAAAACATGATTCATAACCTCAAAAATTTTTTGTATAATTTTTGCGTAAAGTTACTTAGTTTGATGTACAGAATGCTTGGTTAACAGCGTTGTTATGAGATGGTTTACACCCTGTCTGTTCCTCATTCCTCCGCATCACACACCACGTGAACAGGTTACCACGCATTGCAACGAAGCAAATAGGCCGTGACACAAAAATGCATTTTTTGTAACTACTTCAAGGTCTTATTTATTTCTTTTAAAAGAACACAAGCAGGTGTTCTTCTTCCACAGTTTATCGATAATTGGCGGAAAATGATGACAAACGACATCTGTTACTAATATTGTTAGTTCCGGACTATTATGGGAAACCATATCAGCTGTTATATTCCCATGCACAAGAATTATAGGGAACTGGGTTACTGGGCTCGGTTCATATTTCTTTAAAATACGACTTCGCGAGAGATTGAGGACAAATTTTAACCTTCACTTTGAATTTTCAATGTGATCTAGAGCGGGCAGATTTATCTCTTCTTAATGGATTTATGATGATAGTTTTATTAAAGAAATAACTAGCGAACGTGCGGTTTCACCCACGTAGTTCCCATTCCTGTGTGAATACTGGGAAAAAAAGTTCCCTTTGTCACTCTGGGTTATTGTTCCTAACGGTGAAAGAATTTTTCAAATCGGTCCAGTAGTTTTAGAGTTTATTCGTTACAAACATAGAAAATACAAAGCTTTCCTCTTTATAATATATTATTAGGATGGTACAGAAAAGGATAAATAAATAAGTATCGCTGGACATTAACACACAGCGCCATCTAGTGCCACACTAAGCAAGGTTTGTGTCGTGGACACCAGATAGTTGATATACTACATATTTACCTTTTTGTTTGTAAATAAATACTTTTACTTATTATACATATAAACATCCGTGACTCGTAAACAAATAGTGTCCATGCACATCACACAAACATTTGCTTCTACCGGGATTCGAACCCAGGACCCTAAAAACGTAAGGGAGTCTCACAACCTTTACGCCATTCGGGTCGTCAATCATTACTTTAAGAACTTACATTATTATTATTATGTATTATCTAAGAAGCGCGTATCTAAGTTGTAACAGGTGCAGACAATCGACAAAACTTCTCGTTGAGGGTGCATACCATTTATTCAAAAACAAACGCTCACAGTCTAAGCTTGAAGCATACTCACCCGTTCAATATCAAATATGAGTACCAAAACTACGAAGACAGCAGTCCGGATCCGAAAATACGACTAAAAAACAGGATCCATTACTGATTACCCGTCAGCTGTATACCAAAAATCGATCGTCTGCTCTGCTCCAACCCTAACAACGAAACCGTTCAAATAACAAATTGACGTGCGATTATTTTAAAGTAACATTGTACATCATTTAACAGCATATCTATGATACTGGAATTTAATGTTATTTACATTATCTTTTGTCTGAAATCTTCTTAAGTTACGAGTGTGTCCTTAGCTTAATCTTTGAGTTTTAACGAGACAGTTTAAGGACGTAGCTGTTTGTATAATTTTGTTATTAAGTTTAGTATTTCAGCTTGATTAATGTTGAATATGAATATCATCTTTTGTTTGGAGTCTGTTAGATTTCTGATAAAGACTCGAGCTAAAGACTTTGACGGGTCGGTTGTTTTAGGAAACCTTTTATTTAAATAATTGTACTTAACGAAGCTTATTAAAATGAGTCCGATGAAGGTATTAATGAAGTAATAATATCACATTCATATAATTTTATAGTTTAGAACATGTGATATCGATCAGACGGTTTTTTGACAATTCTAGAATCTCTTACCCTTATTCCAGTACATTTCGGGTTGGCGAATCATGGCTTCTTCTTTTAAACTTCTCTATTCCTCTTTCTTGCCATGAAATTCTTTGCATAGTCCTTCCATCATTCCTTTCTACTTTAATACTCATCCACGTTCATAGGTACTCAAAACTT
Source organism: Xestia c-nigrum (assembly GCA_916618015.1). Classification (NCBI taxonomy): domain Eukaryota; kingdom Metazoa; phylum Arthropoda; class Insecta; order Lepidoptera; family Noctuidae; genus Xestia; species Xestia c-nigrum. The sequence continues at coordinate 24,205,214 of OU745246.1, forward strand.
TTCCCACGACTTTTTGACAATTCTAAAACGATAACAACAATAAAATTGCAAGAGAACTTCCAACTACCTATAATAATAGGTACCTTTTGAAGTTGTTGCATGGATTGCCTGAGTATCGCATTAGAAACGCTTACGAACTCGATTTATGAAAGCACGTTTCTGTCGTTTTTTTTTTTTTTTTTTTTTTTTGTCCTTTTTAATCTCAGCTTTATAGGTACGTGTCTCAATTTCTTTCATCTATTTGTTCTGGTTTTACTTTAGTTAAGTCAACCTCTTCCATTTCATTGATTGATCAAGTCTTTCCATATAAAATGCTCATAGACTTCTTGAAAAGGGCTAGTTATGATACTAAAAATGTCCTGAGTTCTGGAAACCCATGTCGAGAAAAGTGTTATTGGTTTTTTCCATTAGGAATTTCTCAGCAGCAGCCAGATCTGTAGTCCCTGGTTGACGGCAATAGGCTCGCTCCTATTACTGGGACTTAAACATAACTGGCGAAATGTGGGTGTACCATTAGATACACCTCTGTCTAACTCTTCGGGGATAACTACTGGGATTTTATGCGTGATGGTACGTTCTCGTACGTTACCCGCAACGTGTCAGAAAGTCTTGTTACCATCTAGTTATAATAATGATTACGACTAACTCTCCTATAACACCGGGTATAGTTAGTGCCATACACATAAACTCATACATTTAGCCAAAGGGGTTTCACAGAAAGAACATAACATCATTTGCTACGATTCTTACAACCTTCTTTCGATGCCTCCACGTTCATACAACTGGTCTCATGCATTTACATCAAATTTTCAGCAAAGGGGGCGTCCATAAATTACGTGAGATGTTTAAGGGGGTGAGGGGGTCGAGTCAAATCTCATGTAATCTTACGTTGGAGAGAGGAGGGGTCTCGGCAAATATCACGCAATTTTTTTTTCTTATTGAAACAAAAGAATATTATACTATTTTGGTCCATTAGATTGTACATGCTCTTAAGGGTATATCGTAATACGATTAAGATCATTCACTAATTCGTTCGAAAGAAAATAATTTCATTCAAACTTCGACGATATACATCTACTGACTGTCAAACCACCATATTTACTAATTTAAAACGAGCTGCCAAGATTTTTATAACGCATACGTCAAAAGATACGTCTATAAGACGAAGAACTCACATTTTAAAAATCTCACGTGAGATTGGGGGATGGGGGAGGGGGTTGAATAAAATCTCACGACATCTCACCAGGGGGGGAGGGAGGGACAGAAAATTTAAAGAAACACCTCACGTAATTTATGGACGCCCCCAAAGAGTCTGATCAAATCCGTACGCAGCTGTATCAGACAGACTACGTGACCTCAACGTCATAAAACGATTGTCTACGTGACCGCTGATAGCTACGAAAGATATTCTAGAACATTTAAGAGAAGCAGTGGTACTAGTTATTTCTTCGGAAAATTGTGGCTCAAAAATACCGTGTTTTTCATGGTTGATTATATTACTTGTGTATTAAAAACCTGTTTTATTTGTCTAGGTAATCTTTGATGCATTTTTACTATTTGTATTAAGTTACTTTGTTTCTTTGTGAATTTATGCTTGCGTATTTTCCTGTTTCTTGATAGTCCTTTAAAGAAAACAAACGAGACCCAGGTATAAACTGAGATTTTTAATTCATTCGTTTCTTCGGCTTCAAGATTTTATTCTCTGCTAAATGAATTCAAAGCTAAAATTCTCGCGAAACAGTGAGAAATTGGACTATCTACTTACAATGTTTTAAGGAATTTGTCGCTGTTGAAATCTACCAGTAATTAAATTCTGTTTGAGCCTTTCGCTGAATTCTCATAAACTTTACGTTACTTTTTTATTAAGATTCTCGTAACGTTTCAGACGGTTACATTTAAATGAGTTTCAAACTATTAAGTAAATGTCTTGATATTTTACCTGTAATTGTATTCAAAATACGAAGGCATAAAATGTGTAACTTACCATAGAGTCCGATGCATTGAGCAATCCAATCCCACAAACAGTTATCATTATCACACCCATATCCACTTGGCATCGCTATCACAAATTATCACAAAACAAAACACGAAAAGTCAATACACGCCACTTACAAACCGAAACATCTTCACTAAATCACGCCATTTTGGAATCCCATGACAGCAACAATCAAATTCCATTTTTGAAATTCGATACACATTTGGCGGGGTTTATTTGACGTTTATTTTTTTTTATTTTATGGTAGTACAATTAATTGGTGTGGCACAGGCGACACGCCTGCGCGGCTCTCCCGTCATTTCGCGACTGAGCGAAAGCGTCCATAGAGTCCACAGTACCTGTTACATTTCGGGTGGTTTGGCGCTTGCGTACTACTGAACGAATACGGAACCATTAACAGAGGCGTTTATTATTAAGTTTGCATAATAGCCGTTGACAATTTCTTGATTGTTAGTTAGGAGGATGCAATTAGAGCCGTAGTCGGATTGAGCGCGTCATTCGCCATTTCCGTTTGTTCTATTTTTACTCGATACGACTGGATCTGTTTTCTCCTTCGTTAAGCCGCTTTGTCAATCATGGAGTCTTACCCTTTGATAGACAAAGCTGTATGCGAAGCTACTGTATCAATTTAGGAATAAATTGAAGGTCCACAGATCAGTTACAATAAAAAAATATGTAGTGTAAGGTATCTTTGTCATTTCCTTTGAACCAAATAAGCTTTTGATGGTATATTGATTAAGTTTTAGCCGGTACCCAAATGGGCCGATCTCAAAAGAAATAGGATTACTTTTGGTGAAACATTAAGTAGATGGATTTTATTGTCATAATCTTCATGTCATGAGTTAGACATGGGTAAAATAAGCTCGTTTGTTCATTAGCTATTTGTTTCTTAAAAAAACTAGTATTAGTACAACATCACCAGTCAGTAGATGGTCTTAGGTGCGGTCAGCAAAGATAAGATTGGCTGAGCATCGTTAAACCTTAATCAGCGAATTAATACAAAAAAGTGAGGGCAAAATAAAGCTCCTTGATAAATCTTCGCCATTAAGTTTAACAAGGCACAAAAATCCTTGCCGAAACGTACTGTTTAGTAGCGACCACAAAGCTGGTGCACAAACCAACCAGGATATAACGAAAAATTCCCGCGGAAATGATCATGACAAGAATAATATTATGGTCAACATATTTGAAAGCCTTTGTAACATCCATCAGTATAAAACAAACATTACTCTGACATTGGGAACAAAAGAAATTCAGACTAATAACGAAATGTTGAACAAAATTATGAATGTGAATTGTTTGTTTTACTCGTAGGTCATTATAAAGCATAACTACAAAAGGTTTAGCATTTCTTTCAACTTTTACTTGCTGATGTTACTAGCTGGGTATTAGTTGTATGGTAATCGATGGTCATGGGCTTAATTATGATAAGTACGGAGTAATGAGGAAAATATTGTGATGAAAGCTTTGAGTATGAATGTGAAAGTAGAGAAAGAAACAATGGATGGACGATGGAGGATGATAAGGCTAGAGAAGATGTGACTGTGAAATGGCGAAAGAAGGAGAGGAGTATGGAAGAAAATAACACACTGTGTCGGCTCTAAATAAATTGGGATAAGGGCAGGAAAATAATGATCTTGATACGAGCAGGGGCAGTCTCGCGCTTGTCAACTATAATATAACTTACTAACTTACTCTTGGGTCACGTCCATCTCAAACGTGCCCTACGTGTCATTAAATTAAGTTTGACCTCGAGACAAGGTTGATTTTCCTCATGTCTGCAATTACCAACATGAGCACTAGCTATGTAAAGTCTAAACAGACAGAAACCGTTACCATGCCTGTACCTGTACAAAGATGATTGGTATCGCCTTAAATTTATTGGACCCCACGGCAAATATGTTTGTCGGTTTATAAAAAAAACAGTTGTTCCATCAAATTTTTCGTAGAGTTATTGCACTTTTTTATGTTTATTTAATATCTGGGGAAAGATTTCAACGATGGGGTGTTTAGAATGATATTATAACCTGAACTCTAAAAGTTGTACCATCATCTCTACTGAGAAATCTGTAATTGAGTAACAGAATGACATGTTTCGCTACACGATAACTGACAAAAGATTGCACTGGCCGGACAGGTCCTCTCATATCTGTGTGGTTCTTTCTTGAAAAGACAATAGTGTCTCTTTTAAAGTCGAGACATAATCTTGCTCAATTCACATGAGGACTATGCAGAGTAGTGTCTGAGATAGAAACACTAATCTGCATAGTCCTCATCTGAATTGAGCAAGATCATGTCTGGTTTAAAAGATACACTATTGTCTGATTTTGTTTCCGCTGTTTTTTCTCAGAGTAGTCGGGTAACAAACACCTGTCCGCTAGGCTTTAGGCATTCAAAACTATCATCAACCAGCTGTCTAATAGTTTATGCGTGTAAACAAATAAAAAACCTATAAATAATACAAGTTCAAGGATTGTCTAAAGAGGTTCAGTTCAACGCTTCTAAAGGCTGTAAATGGGCAATAAAATATTGGATTTTATAGCCTCAATGGGCTTTAAGTGGCCATCAGTTTTAAATAAACTGCTTCCGTTAACAGTTGCTCCTTAAATTGACACTTACAGTTAACACGGTGTGAAAAGCAATTATATCTTCTTTGCTTTTGTGCTGAGGACGAGCAAATCTTTTAACACCTGTGTTCATCTGGAGGCGTTGACAGATTAATCTGTATGAAAACACATTGCGCTGGCCACATATAGGTCACTGATGTAGGTATGTATATAGACTGGATTCTGTGAGCACAAATTACCTGTATATATTTTCTGCACAGATATAATTTCTGCTCACATCAAGCCAGGCGTCCTATGGGAATACCATCGATGAAATGATGAAATTCGATACAAACTTTCATCTGTTTAATACCTTTAGGGTATCAGTTTTCGCAAAGTCATCGTTTCATATAAACATTTTTGAGCGAGATACTCCTGGCCTAAAATTCATAGTTCTAGATCAAGTGATTTAGGTGACTTGGTCAAGATCAGCTCGTTGCTAAATAATAACAGCTCAGGTCGATGTTAAGCTGAGCTTACCTAGGTTGGTCCGTGGATTGGTAACCACCCATTAATTCCATGTTTCCTCCGTGGATAGGAAAATACGTTGAGCCGTTGGTCCCGGCTGTCATTTGTTGATTGTTGACAGTCATTCAAATCCAATCAATCCAATCAATTCATTCTCTGGGACTTCGTCGAGCTTCGTTGTCTCTGCGCTTTTCTGGTGGTCGCCAATGGTTTCTGACTGATTCTGGCTTTCAGGAGTTACAGTGGTTTGGGAATAGTGTGGCGGGCTTGTCCCAATAAAGTCATTGAAATCAAATCAAATCACTTTTATTTTGTTAACACAGGTATAGACATAAGTACAGATCTTATAATTGACAAAACCTATGTTATAAACATATTTGAGAATCATGCACATGTATTATTTTAAACATATCAACATGGATTATAGAATTACGCATTATTTGTAATAAACACATTGTAATCGTACCTAAGTAAATTTATTCGGTTACAGGTAGTCAGTGACTCGAGAGTCTGACAGCCGCTCTTACCAAAGGGTGTCGTATTACTTAGTACTAACTAGGTTGTAGAGGTAAGATAAGCAGTCACTCCATGCTAAATACTGGTGTCCAGCTGCATCCGGTTAGACTGGAAGCCGACCCCAACATAGTTGGGAAAAGGCTAGGCAAATGATGATAGTCAAACTAGCAGTAGTATTTTTAAGACTATTACGTAAGAAAAGCCATCAGGGTGTGTCTTAAGACTCTCAGGTATAGATTGTTTATTGGAGTTGGTACAACCTTACTCATTTTGGGCGAGACACTCGTTTCAAGTGTACCTAAGGGAGGCGAGATTCGTTAGCAATCATAAGGGAAGGGAGACCTACTTGCCCTTTGTACTTTACTGAAATATTTTGTTTGCTGAAATCTTCACAGCGAATCATCTAGGTACTTCTTAAGTTTTTGATTTCTCAAAAATAATTTCGCCAAGAGCGTTTTATTTCCGCATGGAATTTTTCAAAGACCTAGTACTATACTTTTTACAAAACAAAGAACAACTAGAATGCCTACAACTAGCATGATCAGTTCCAACTTTACGTTCAAAGCGATTCGTAAATTTCAACCAACTTATCTGTGCGAGTTATTCAGCAACCCGTCCCATATGTCGATGGCCCATTTGGGACGAGTTGATGAAAATCAAAATATTTAATATTTTCATTGTGCAACTCGTCCCACGTTTCTTTTTGTGTGGAACTTTAAACTTTATCAACGTTTGGTACAGTTATTAAGACAAGATATAACAACAATCGAAACTAAAGTACTAGGCTATCAGAAATTGAAGATGGTATTCCAATCACAAGTTTACTCTGAGATAATAGTAAACAGAAGTACCCACCTACCTACTTAGATATCCGAAATATAAAAAATGTGCGGGCGGGAAAACTCATAACTAAAGTAAATGTACCAAGTTTGACATACCGATGCAAATCTTGACAAGAACCGCCACCAATTTTAGTTACACAATTTTAGTAAGATTTGCAACTGCGTACTTACGCAGTGTCCTGCTTGAGCGACAAATACGACGCGACAAGAAACGATGCAATGTGACGCGATGCTACACGCAACAAATGTCCTACGTGATTTTGGTCATTATATCTCGAATTTCTTTTGAAATATTCAGTATACCTTTGTGCTCTTCAACGTTCCTATTTCCCTTGGTCATGGCTTCACGCGTGTGCGGCTGGACCGATTTCATTAATTCTTTTTTTGTTGTGTTTGTTATTCTCAGGAGAAGGTACTTATGAAAAAAAAAATTGTAGGTAGGTAGTAGTAGGTAGGTAGTAGTAGGTAGGTAGTAGTAGGTAGGTAGTAGTAGGTAGGTAGTAGTAGGTAGGTAGTAGTAGGTAGGTAGTAGTAGGTAGGTAGTAGTAGGTAGGTAGTAGTAGGTAGGTAGTAGTAGGTAGGTAGTAGTAGGTAGGTAGTAGTAGGTAGGTAGTAGTAGGTAGGTAGTAGTAGGTAGGTAGTAGTAGGTAGGTAGTAGTAGGTAGGTAGTAGTAGGTAGGTAGTAGTAGGTAGGTAGTAGTAGGTAGGTAGTAGTAGGTAGGTAGTAGTAGGTAGGTAGTAGTAGGTAGGTAGTAGTAGGTAGGTAGTAGTAGGTAGGTAGTACTAGGTAGGTAGTAGTAGGTAGGTAGTAGTAGGTAGGTAGGTAGTAGGTAGTAGGTAGGTAGTAGGTAGGTAGTAGGTAGGTAGTAGGTAGGTAGTAGGTAGGTAGCAGGTAGGTAGTAGGTAGGTAGCAGGTAGGTAGTAGGTAGGTAGTAGGTAGGTAGTAGGTAGGTAGTAGGTAGGTAGTAGGTAGGTAGTAGGTAGGTAGTAGGTAGGTAGTAGGTAGGTAGTAGGTAGGTAGTAGGTAGGTAGTAGGTAGGTAGTAGGTAGGTAGTAGGTAGGTAGTAGGTAGGTAGTAGGTAGGTAGTAGGTAGGTAGTAGGTAGGTAGTAGGTAGGTAGTAGGTAGGTAGTAGGTAGGTAGTAGGTAGGTAGTAGGTAGGTAGTAGGTAGGTAGTAGGTAGGTAGTAGGTAGGTAGTAGGTAGGTAGTAGGTAGGTAGTAGGTAGGTAGTAGGTAGGTAGTAGGTAGGTAGTAGGTAGGTAGTAGGTAGGTAGTAGGTAGGTAGTAGGTAGGTAGTAGGTAGGTAGTAGGTAGGTAGTAGGTAGGTAGTAGGTAGGTAGTAGGTAGGTAGTAGGTAGGTAGTAGGTAGGTAGTAGGTAGGTAGTAGGTAGGTAGTAGGTAGGTAGTAGGTAGGTAGTAGGTAGGTAGTAGGTAGGTAGTAGGTAGGTAGTAGGTAGGTAGTAGGTAGGTAGTAGGTAGGTAGTAGGTAGGTAGTAGGTAGGTAGTAGGTAGGTAGTAGGTAGGTAGTAGGTAGGTAGTAGGTAGGTAGTAGGTAGGTAGTAGTTACGATATTGAAATTGGTAAAATAAGAGACCCTTTACGAGCAAATGTGTTATAAAATCAATTACCTACTCACCTTTCACCAACTTAAAATCAATACATACTAGATGGGAGGACGAGGAAAAGTACTCGAAATACTGGAGATAGCAAATTTTACTCAAAGGAAACATTCCTAAATTAAAAAGAAAAATAACGTTCATAATCATAATTAAGGAATGTTTCCTAAATTCCTTTTTTTTTTAAATGAAACAAATCTGCGTTCACCGATTTTCGAGAATTCGCTTGCAATACTCAGGCAACGAACTCGGGATGGATCGATTAAAGTTCGAAAAAATAACATTTACCTATACCTTTTTGACATAATCCATTTTCTTTGTAGTTTATTTAATTAATTTTAAAGGTTATATTTCTAATGGAAACCATTATTTTGATAGTTCATTAATTATTTTTATCAATAAAATTTAATTAAAGTGTGAAACATTATTTTTTTAAGTGTTAATAAATACAATCCTAAGTTAATCTGACTTTCTGCAAAACCCTCCAATCCCAATATTACAAAACACTATTTCACAGCAATATTTATTACAACACGGAAATTAAACGTTCAAATATCCAGCGATAGAAGAGAAGTTTCCCTTTTCCACGGACAGTCCCCGACCTTCTGACCTGGCTGTCGGAAGTCGCGGGACCAACTTCCAATCCATACGTTATCTGCCGCACCTGGTTGCGGACTTGGCATGGCTCCAACTCCAAGAATTAATACCGTTTAGAGCCCCACTTACGAGGGAAAACAAGAGGAATGAGATACCTGTTGTTTTTCATTTTGTTTTTGCAGTGTTTACTTAGACGTACGAATTACTGTTGAGTTTTTTTAAGTTAAGTGTTTTTTTATGCAATTCGAAAATGGCCCTCGTTTGGTAATAATGCTGAAAAATTTGCAATAAACAGGAATTTAGATTCAGTCAGCTGCGTCCTTCAAGCAAGTGAGTCTACCCTCTATATTAATCAAAAATCCCAAATAAACTCATACCTATTCGATGGTGATGCCAAACTGTATAAAATTAGCTCAATAAGTATTTATTATAAGAGGTACATAACCATCCAACTATTTTGTTCCAAGTAGTTTCATTAGATCAAACTGGTATGGACATTTTACGGACTAACTGGGGACATGACATCGAACACTAACAGTCGCTTCAGCGTACCATATTATACTCCGAGCTCCGAACCCGTGTCCGCACTCCGCTGTATGTCCGAACAGATCAACCACCCAACAGCTTTCGTCATCTTTTACAACTTATAAGGCTTCCGATGCGTCAGAGACAGCTACCATATTTTAATTACGCTCCACACTAATCCTCGATTTGTTAACGCCCAGTTTAATCTGCTAGCAATTCTTATATCAGCTGAGAAACATCGATTATTAGACTCGCCTTGATATTTTCGAATTACCATTTATTAGTTAGTCAGATCTTGATAACAGGCACCCATAGTTGAATATTCTCTTGAAAATTTCTCTTATGGGTTTAAAACCGTGATTTTTTAATACCTTCCATTAAATCCCCTGAAAAAAGTCCCACTTAACGTTTCAGGTAATAATTTTAGAATAACCGCTGCGAGGGGCGCTTTTCAGTGGATGCAAAGAATCCGACACAAAAGGATTTCAGCGTTGAATGGATGGGAGGCCTCATCCGCTAAAGGTCTTATCACACTGACAAGCGTATTCCCGGCGAGGCGATTGTTTAACACAGTCGCTGCGTTTGCGTAGCGAGTACGCCACGCGTGAGTAACGTCTTCACCACGTTTGCATGACGAAACCGATCGACGTGAGATGAGTGTACAAGAGAAAGAAAAAGAGAGGTAAGCGATTATACAATGCTGTGTGATTCTGTAAGACCTCATTCTACACTTCGAATCTGAATCCGCTGTGAGTATCTTGATTGGCATTCTTAAAACTCGGCTGGAATTTACACTAACGCCACCCTTGCGAGCGTGTCAGCGAGTTGAACTAAATTGACGGAGGATTTTGAAAGATGAAATACGAGATAGGTAACGTAAGAAGTGGCATTCTGTAAGGTAATTCCCCCGTCACTTCTAGTGACTAGATGATGCTTTCAGAATGCAAAATCAAGGTAAATTTGAACCTTATGCGAAGTGAGAGGGAAAAGCGATGTGAGATGCGATTTGTTGTTTAAATTTTACAGAATCGAACGGCAGAATTCGACATGTAGTCGCGACATACCCTCGCCTCTTACCCGCGCCATGCACGTTCGCAAATCGCTGCAAACACGCTGACAATTCGTCAGTGTGCTAACGCCCTAAGTGTATTCTTATCTATTGAGGTACAGATGGGCCATTCTGTCTGTAGGCACGACAGATTAGAGGGAAATTATCTCCGTAAAGCTCTGTGCTAATTTTATTGGCAAAAAAATGGGTTTGAATATGTTGGCGTGGTTCTTTGTTGTAGCAGCTTCGCCCATTTGCTAAAGTAGATAAGTAGGTGCAGGGGTAGGTAGATACTTGTTCCTTGTGGTGATAAGGTGAGATGAGGAAAATCCATAATGGTAATCATCCCCCCTAAGGTGCCTACCTCGACTTTTCAAAAAGACGATAAAATCCCTAAAACGTTAGGCAGAGATATACCTAATCAATCAATCAATATTTCTTTTTATTTTCAGGTACAACCAAAAAACATACTAAATCTAACATAAAAACTATGAAGTATGACACACTATGTGGCGGCGCGGCGTCGTGTCACGCGGCGCGGTGTCACGTAGCCTGCCACTACACCTTTCGGCCAAAAGTCTTCCTTGAGAAACTTGTCGAGATATTGTGTCGGAACTCGCACCACAAACGACTTGAAGTTAGTGTTGTGATGCGGCACCTTCACGTTTGCGTTCACCTTTGCAGTAGCGCAGATGATTAATAACGTAAACTTTTACGAAAATAGCAATGTTTTTAATACAGAAAACATATTGACAAGACAATTATCTTTTTTTTTATGTTGTCATAGCAACTTCTAAAGAATAATATCAGCCTGCCAGTGTTTGTATGACACGGTGCTATGCAACCTTTACACTTTCCCTCAATGGTGCAAAATATTATGCAGCCCCAATCCACAGCACATTTTGACGAGTGTTGGTTTTGGGACAGCTTTTGTCATCAGGTCTGCAAGCTGATTCTCAGTGTCGATTCTCTTCACAATCAGTTTTCCTTTTGTCACCATTTCCCTGACTAAGAAATGTCTTACACTTATGTGTTTCGTTCTTTTATGGAATTCGGGATTTTGCGCAAGTTTGACTGCGGCTTTGTTGTCAACATGCAGAGTTGATATACCATCCAGCTAGGTTAGACAGCCATAAATTATCTGCAGCCATACCAGTTCTTTAGCAGCCTCGCTTGCCCCGACGATTTCAGCTTCTGTGGTTGAGATAGCAACTGAAGGTTGCCTCTGACTCAACCACGAGAAGATCCCTCCGGCAAGAAGGCACGTGACACCAGTGGTGGATCGTCCGGTAATTTTGTCACCTGCATGATCCGCGTCGCTATAACCTTCGATGCTGCAAATCGAGTTAGCCTGATATCAAATGCCGAGGCTCAAAGTACCTTTGAGGTACCGAAAGATACGCTTTACTTTCAGCCAATCTGGCTGTGTCGTGTTCTCCAGCTTTCTTGACACTACACCAACCGCATAGGCTATATCTGGTCAGTACTCTCCACTGATGTTGTAGCATCACCATTGTTTCTATCCATAGGCGTTGCTACTGAATTGCAATCTGCCATATGGAAACTTTCTAGTAACTAGCCTTTGTTGTATTCCGTGCTTGTTCAGGATCTTTCGAACATCTTCATTGTCAAATTCTCCTCCGTTGTCGCTGAGAATGCACTTGACTGTATGTCCAATCGTTTTCACTTCATTCAGCGTTTGTGTTAACTTCATCTTTACGTCGGACTTGTTCTTCATGAAATAGACCATGCGATATTTTGTGAAATCATTCTTGAATAAAACGTAATACCTGTATTTTGAGAAGCTTGGCTCAAATGGTCCGCAAACATCAGTATGAAATTTAGCTCTTTCCCTTGTTCCGAACTTGATTTTATGCGACTTGCCATAGATGCAGCCTTCACACTTTTATCATCTGGACGCAACTTTATGCCTAGTTCCCTTTTGACTAAATCGCATCATGTAGTCTTGATGTGCGTAGCGTTCGTGGTACAGTTGAAGCAGGTTGGATCCAGTCACAGCATTAACTTCAATATGCCGTTTCTGTCTTTACTGCCAACCTGTAAAGTCCGCCATTCGGTACTCTCTTTCCAACTATCCAGTTCTGTGTTCCAACAGCTAGCTTGCAATCATGGATTGTCGACGAAGTCACGCCTCACAGCGATATGTACGGTGGCCCCGTTGTCAACGTACCAATTGTGACGGTCAGTTGCGATTTCATTTAAGGTATTTACCACCATTGTCATTATATTTGTGCTGTGACCTTGATTCGAACTGCTTGTGCCTAGCTTTGGGGGTCGCCCATCCTTTATCCGCTTCTGGCAGTTTCGAACCCTGTGCCCTTTTTCCGAACAATAATTGCACTTTATTGGAGTCTTTTTCTTCTGCTTTTGGCTATGCACAGAATCTCTTGTGACTAGGGCCTCTTGACTAGTCTGTTCCGCTTTGCTTGCAATTGTCTTTCAAATGCGCAAAGTTAACTTGTCAAATTTTCAATTATTCGCTCTTTCTTGCATAGAAGTGCCCAACTTGATTTGAACGCAAAAAATCGATCATCCAGACAGTCCATGATCTTACATATTAGAAACAGCTCAGGGAGTTTCGTCGTGGCATCATTTTTTGTAACTTCATTATTGAGATCGTTCTTTGCGAACCCATCGCTGATGTTAGCGATGATGACGAAGACAATCACACTCAACCGAGATACTACTTGAGGGATATGAGCACTCTGAGTCGTCCTAAGAAGTACGATGACTACATCTGCTCAGTAGGAACAGAACTTTTTCCAAGAACCTACAAGGAGGCCATGGAAAGAAAGGACTGTATAAAATGGCTAGAAGCTATGAAAACTGAAATGTATTCACTAATGGATAACAATGCTTGGACTTTATGTGAATTACCACCACATCGAAAAGCATTGCCGTACAAATGGATTTTCCGAATCAAGCGTAATCCGGATGGATCCATCGGAAAGTACAAGGCACGACTTTTGGTAAAAGGCTTCCGGCAACGAAAAGGTCTGGACTACGACCAAACCTTCAGTCCAGTCGCGAGGATGTTGACAATCAGATCGCTTCTAAGCGTCTGCGCTACTGCAAAGGCGAAACATCAATAGTATTGATGTTTCACCTTTGCAGTAGCGCAGTTGAAGATTAATAACGTAAACTTTTACGAAAATAGCAATGTTTTTAATACAGAAAACATATTGACAAACAATTATAAAAAAAAAAAATGATGTTGTCATAGCAACTTATAAAGAATAATATTAGCCTACCAGTGCTTGTATGACAGGGTGCTATGCAACCTTTAGAGGTCCAGCTGGTTTTCACCTTCACGTACTCTGCGAAAACTCCCCCATTCGAGACTGGTCCCGACTGCATCACTCCACGAAGGTTAAGGAGAGATCCTTAACCTTCGTGGAGTGATGCAGTCGGGACACATACAGCAACGTACAGCAGCTAATAGTAGGTACATTTCGCCAGTTATGTTGCACACTCCTGCCGGGGTCGCGGACCTTTTCGAAAGAGATACCGCGGCCCCAAAAAAAGGTGGACGCACACTTATCCGCGCCGAAGGAATCGACCGCGCCGAAAGATTTTTTTCTCATACGAATGATGTTATCGATTCGTCCGATTCGACGCGGATAAGTGTGCGAGGTTTCATAGAATTTCATACAAGTAATTCTAAAATTCGATTCCTTCGGCGCCGGCGTGGTCGATTCTTTCGGCGCGGATAAATGTGCGTTCACCTTAAGTCCCATTTAATAGGAGTCGAGTCTTTTGCCACCAGTACTGAGACATTCTTAAGGGAAAAAACCCAATAACGACTTGGCTGACCTGGGAATCGAACTCAGGAGCACACGCTCAAAAGTCACGTTTGCGATCAAAAGACTAACGAGGTAGTCTATTTTTAAAGTAACCAGAATTTGTAAAGTTGGTTCATATAGCAGCTTTTACAATTAATACCCTATTCTTTTTATTTTGGTTTTTTGTACTTTATTATTTTAAGTGTGTTATTGTAAGTCTGTTATTTGATCTCTTTTTTAGTTTTAAGTCATAGTTGCTTTATTTTGTTATGAATGTTGTGTACACCTATAATTGGTACGTACATTAGAACCATACCAAATGAACCTTTAATTATAAATGTTTTATGTATGTACTGTTGGTGCACCTATTTTAAATAAATAAATACCCTAAGAAACAGCTTAACTCAGTTTGCACCCAAGCACTTTGAGCTCCTGCAGACTGTCAACTCTGTCTAGATGGCAAGGTCACGTCGGAAGGAACACGTGCGTGGGTACAGCCATGCTTTACAGATTAACTGAATGCTGTTTTCGCCCGGGCGTCTGACTTAATTATAAACGGTTTATGATGGTAATTAATATGTTTGTAGTGTGGGTGCCTATTAGAGTTGCGCCGATTTCAGATTAAACATTTTTTTATTCTGGAGCAGTCGTGGCTCAGTGATGGAATTACGAGGCAGGTCGCGGTTTCGAACCCGGTTAGTCATGTTCTTAGTTTCTTACCTTGAGCAATTTATGTTATCACTATACTACTCTCGTATTAGAAATTGGTTACAGGAACCACGTCATGTCCTGTCCTGAACCCAATAATTTCCTTTGTTTTTACTAGATTGTGGATGAGTTTATTAACATTTAAACTCACGTACACAAACAAACAGCCAGTCCCAAAACGTTTACTTGTAAGCCATACAAATATTTGTTTCGTGCGGGATCAGGCATAGAGTTTAATAAGTATACATAGAGTATAATAAGTATAGACGGCGCGGGCCTGTGGACGGTGAGCTATGGGCTAGCTCGCCGTCCGTCCGTCTGTCTTATGACGACAGACGCCCTACTCCCTAACGTTTTCGTCCATACGGACGGATCTATCCGCGTCTCTCACACGCACTCGTCTGCAGACGAGCGCGAGAGAGACGGATAGATCCGTCCGTATGGACGAAACGTTAGGGAGTAGGGTCTCAGGCCGTGTCGGGGGCGCGTTCGTGTTCCACGCGCACCTCAAAAATATGTCAGCAGAATGGAAGGGGTCTGCCGTGGCCCCGGAACATAAACGACGAGGATGGAACATGGATGGAATTTAGTCAGTGAAAGTCTGATACTCCCTCCCGCTCCGCCCAGAGCGATAGAAATCATTTGAAGATTTCCCATCCGAGAAAAAAAACCCGCTTATCACTCAGGTCGACAGTGCCGTCACATAACACCAGCTCGCAGTGGAATCTGGTCCACTTCCTCTCGCAAAATCGCATCTATGTGATCTGCGTCCCAGCAGTAAAGTTGTCTAGGGCGATTATACCTATTTATGATTCCACTTTATTTCAACGTAAGTACCTACGAACCGTACGAAACAAATAAACGTAAGTAAACAAAATTCGCCCATGCATTGCACTCTAGTCAAGGGTTCGATTCCAGCATACTCGGAGTTAATAAATAATTATTTGTATTATCAACAGGTAGGAAGTAGTTCCGGGTTATGGAAATTGCTGTGCCAAACTAATTAGTTCGACTCCGAGTCCCGTTAATAACTTATTTACCGAATACCTAACAAATAGCGGGTCGGTTGCCACTACTTGATAAAGAATCTTGAATCTTGAATCAGACACTAGAAATTCCTAAAAATAGGAATTTCTTCAACTTCTTCAACAAATAGGAGCACTGAGATCGTTAATATGCCTGCCGAGTCTAAACTACGCATGGACGCATCACCCTGGTTTTCTTCGTTTTACAAAAATCCTTTTTTCAGATTTGTTAACGCCATCTGTTAGCAATAATCAACAACTTTCTTTATAGAAACGATCCATAAGTTATAACTAGATGGCAGCAGTAGCTGCTTATTCAATCAGTACTCAAGCCTAGCTGGCGCTTAAAAATAAGCTTGTTTGTAGTCTACTGCTTGTTTATGTTAATACCGCCTCGAACTACATTAACAAACATTCTCCACTTGTGTATCTAAATGAACTTATTTTCTGGCCAAGGAAGTCTGTTGAATATGGTGGATAACGCAGAATGTCCAACCTTTAGCTATTATAGAGTGGCAAGTATCGGTTAGTGGTAGTGATGTCCTGTTGGTAGATGACAGTGAGAGAGGTCGCGCGTTGTATAGCAGCAGGGACAGAAAATAGAACTCCGATTTTTTAGGGTTCCGTAGCCAAATGGCAAAAAACGGATCCCTTCTAGATTCGTCATGTCTGTCTGTCCGTTCGTATGTCACAGCCACTTTTTTCCGAAACAATAATAGCTATGCTGTTGAAACTTGGTATGTCGATGTATTCTGTGCTCACACAAAAATATAAAAAAAACAATACATTTATCATTACTCAAAATCGGAAAGTAGGTCTGAAGTTGCCTGGAAAGCGGGTTGAAAGTAATACTTTTCAGCCCTAGGGAGAATCACTTTCAACTGACAGCTGTCAAATTATAAAAAAACTAGTTCTTTTTTCACATTTCTATTGAACCATGTCCAGTGCCGGATTAGCCACGTAGCAAGAGTAGCAAATGCTACGGGCCCCGCGAATTGGAGGGCCCCGCGCTCAAATAGGTATTTCGTAATTACACCACTTCAACAGCAAGACATATGTAGAAAATGTTTTGTTTACAAAACTACTACCAAACTACAAGTAATTTGATTTTTTTCTTAACGAAATAAACGAAAAAAGACAAATAGTCGGTATTTTGTATGTGTAAGAAAAGGAAAGCGAGTATTTGTCCGCTCGGTTGGTGCCATTGGCGGGCGAACCGAGCCGACCCGAACTGCGCGCATGGCTATTTCCGCCTCACCTCTAGGTTAATATCTATCACGAAAATTGGTATCAAAATGAACAACAAAATTTGAAATTGTACCACATTTTTTAAATTGAGCGCTAGCGACACACAAGTTATGTGTTGTACTACTTGCACTGCACTAAACACAAGTTGGCAACACTGCAAAACTATTTGGGGAATTCCCTGATATTGTCATCGATCGAGCTAGTCGTAACTCGAACAAATAAATTAGGATTCTATTGACTATCAAACAATAAGAAATTGATACACTTTCCTTTGACTCAATATAAAAAAAAAACTAATAAAAGCACTTTAAATGTGAACTATTGTGAGAAAAGTTGTCTTGACATTGCTTCGAGTACTGTTTTCGTGATTGACGTAGCGCTGTGTGCAATTCATTCAATTATCTTTTTTAAAACACAATAGAAGAGTTTTTGTATGTGCAAGTGCAAATGCAAAAATATCAACGAGAACAACGAGATTCACTTAAGGTAAGATATTTTACTAGGTAGATATGTTTTTTTTATTAAATCGCATTTGACATGTTGATTTTTTTAATACAAGACGTATTTTTGTTCGATTGATTTCGGCAACGCTAGTTGTCCTACAAAAAGACGGACGTCGGCGATCGCTCTTACTGTATAAACACACTACGCCGAAATTACGCGACCGAATGTCACGCCGACATTGCTATTTCATTCAAATAGCATGCTATTTCATTCTAATAGTGACATTCGGTTGCGTAATTTCGGCGTAGTGTGTTTATACAGTTATACTTGAATCAATCAATGAAAGTTGGTAAAAGGTCATGACATGACTTATCATTAGTAGAACTAGAAAGTAGTAAAGTAGTTTATGCTTCCTCGCAATAATTATATATAAATAAGTACGCAGAATACATTCCCTGCCTTGCACATTCATTAAATTTTGTTGCTAAGTGCGCTGCAGACTGCTGTACAGAAGCATTACTTTTCTTCGATTTCATTGAAAACCTCTATACATTTTTTTCCGCTTCTACCTACCGATGGGGTCGTCTTACGAATGCACTTAAAGATTCCGCATCGAAAATTCCGATTTTGAAACGGTTATCAGACACTAGGTGGTCAGCCCGAGCTGATGCTACGAAGGCACTTTTATGTGGTTTTACCACTATTAAGCAAGTATTGGAAGACATTTTCAATAACGTGGATCAGAAAGCGGAGTGCCGTAATAAAGCTTATGGACTAGTTTCAACGATGAATAAGTTAGAAACGGGAATAATGACAATTACTTGGAACGGAATCCTAGAACGCTTGCAAGCGACAAGTGCTTCGCTACAATCGTCTGATCAAGACCTTAATACGGGATACGCCCTTTATGAATCATTATATGGCTACGTACCAGCAATGCGATCCACATTTTCATATATTGAGGCAAGAGCCAAAGATTTGACTAACTGTGAAGAATACCAGCAACAGACATCACGACGAATCAAGCAAAATACAAAGTACGACCATTTCAGCGGCTCTAATACACTCGACGACTTTGTTGAAAATCAAACACCTGGACAACGTTTCGAATTTGAGGTGTTTATTGTCATAATTGATAACGTACTGTCTGCTATAACTAAACGTATGAAAGCATATCATAAAATTACTAGTGTTTTTGAAGTATTTCGACAGATAAAATCTCTTACAACAGAAGAGATTTTGGAAAAATCGTCAAGGATGGTCAGTGCTTACGAAGATGATTTGGAGAACAGCCTAGGCGGCGAATTAGTGCAGTTCGCAGAGCTGCTGAAAACAGATGTGGCTACTGTAATTGACAGCAAGAAACAGGAGCCTCTGGAACTGCAATTTTATAAACTTTTATTAAATAATTCTTTAGAATCGTGTTTCCCAAATTTAGAAATTGCCTTGCGTATTTACTTATCTCTCATGATCACTAACTGCAGTGGCGAACGTTCTTTTTCAACGTTGAAACGAATTAAAAATGAATTAAGGAACACTATGGGCCAAGAACGTCTTAATCATCTCACGTTGTTGAATATAGAGCATGACTTGCTTAAAGAAGTCGATATTGAAAGTGTAATCGCTAAATTTGCCCATAATAAATCCAGAAAAGTTTATTTGTAACAGTTTTGTTTTATTTAATACCCTTTTGAGAACCGATAGCAAACCAAGGGCCCCTTGACAGAATTTGCTACAGGCCCCGCGCTGGCTTAATCCGGCACTGACCATGTCCCGAGTTCCGACTTCTATACAGCCTCTATATTACAGCGCTATGTAACATTGAAATAACATAAAATTCTGGATTAATTAAATTAAAATTAAATTAATATATTCTTTTTAAATAACTTAGTTATAATTTGGTTACAATATTTCTTTATATTAACGTAAATTTGGGCAAAATATTTACTATTATTTCAGTGACGAAAGTGAAAAAAACGGCACAAAACGGCTGAATAGCCGGCAACAGAAAAAAAAAATAAGGCGGGAAAGCGTCAATCCGACCTTAATTTTTTTTCGAGTTGTTTCGTGTTTTTATTTTTATTTTCCTTGTTTTCGTAATGAAAAGCAGTGTTTACCTCTAAACTTAGTCCCTCGAACTATTAGCCAAACGCTGTCCCAGGACTAAATAAGTTACTTTCACCCCTAAGGTAACAATGTACTATTTTTGGTTCCCCATACTTTGAACTGAAACTCGATATTTTTTTCACGTGTTGGGACACGTTTTGGTTTGATGAAAAAAAAAGTCTTCAAAAATCATATCAAGTGTGTCACTCCCAGTTATTACTTCTAAAATAAGAGAATGATAAAACCATGTAAACTTCCACCGAAAATTGGTTTGAACGAGATCTAGAAAGTTAACTGCCAACACACTAATTGCTTGTATTGTGTACACAGAGCATAGCTTTATATTATGTCACCGTAAAATTGTCAAACACGTTATATTACAATATCTCTAGCGATATTGTAGTCTCGAATTATTGTCAAATGAACATACTGCTTATAACAAAACGTTGTCGAATGTTATAACATCATCCATGCGATGATCGCATGCATTTCACGAAAAATAATGCGTTTGAGTTGACAATAATTCGAGACACTAACAATATCGCGAGAAAAAACACGTTATATTGTAATATAACGTGTTTGACAATTTTACAATAACAATTTACAATACAATTACAATTTACAATATCGATGGTCAAAGGTTGACAACACGTAATTGCAATGTATCAAATTTTACAGGAGAGGGAAAAAACTGTTTAATTTCGAAAATAATTAAAAAAAAAATAAAACAAAAAAGTAGTTGGTAGGTAATCAACTTATTTATTGATATAGCTTAAAACAATAAACTGTCCACATAGTTTTTTAATTAAATAATCAATAAACAAACAGTTACGTGGTAACAATATTTAAAAAATCTCACTGATAACGTGTTACAAGGAGTCAACATTTACTTTACGAGTTGTCAATTTAAAAAAAAACATTATCTATTAGATAGAAACAAATTACATGTGCGGCAAATTATCTTAAAAAGTTTTTATTTCACAAACATTTTCTTTTGATTCCAACTTAAACTCCAAAATAGATCAAACAATCGTAGTCTACATTCTGTTGCAAATTCGTGGCAGTGGCGTTTGTAATGTTTGTGTTTTTGTACTTACGTTTTTAACTATTGTAATCCAAAACATTATCACGTGTTCTTTCCGAATAACTTCATAGCTTTTATGTGGAGGCTTGGCATGCCTTTTCCGCCTTTTAATTAGTATTATTTAAAGCATTTCTGTACATTTTGGTGTTTCCAAATCTTTGTTTACTTTTGTGATGTCAGATAATGACAATGACAAGCCTAGTTTTCTTTTTAATTTATTCCTGTAACTAGTAATTGTAGGTTGTATACGTTTGATGCTAGACCTCTTTTGTATCCATTTTATTCTTCCATGTTCTAGAACACTATAAAAATTATAACTGCATGATGACAGGAAGCCGAGCCTGAATGGTCAGTCTGCGTGTGGTTCTTGACCCAGCAACAAGCTGGACATTACTCTGAAGATTTAATGTGATCGCTAAGTTCGCAAAGTCTAACCCAAATATCCTTGAAAAGCTGCTGCTACTACACTGCTACACTACTACGGAGAGCTTGGACGCTGTCGGCCTTGAAAAGGCATCCACTACTATTTCTCAGAACCTGGACATCGACAGCGGGTGAGCCTCGACCTTCGAACCCTCGCAAGAATGGCGTCTGCAAGCGAGTCTAACGCTGCGGCGAGCCGCTCCTGCCTACTGCGAGCTTCAGACCTGGACCTTTCTCACCACGTTACCACGGCTTCCTTAGTCTAATAAAGCATCTTGCTATTATTTTCTCTTGCCATTTTCTCTTACTTTACACAATGCAACCTTACAGTTTGGCGCCAAACTGCAACCTTACGTTTTCCTCTCCAGGAAAATGTAACGTTACACGTTCTTTGGACGAGCGACAAAAAGCAGAATTGCAAGTCCTTTATTTTTTTTCCTGCTCGTGGTGCATTATGCGTATTACACGTACTTTCATTTCTTCTCCACCCTATGTAGTTTTTTCCTTGTTCTCTTTCTTAACTTGTTATTCATACGCGCTTTCCAATGCTCTGCTTCAGCTAAGCCTTTTCTTTTCTTTGTCTTCCTTTCAGTACTATTCCCTTCGTTCAAAATACTGTCATCATCTTCAGAAGAGCAGGACGTCTGATCCGGA
This sequence comes from Xestia c-nigrum, assembly GCA_916618015.1. NCBI lineage: Eukaryota > Metazoa > Arthropoda > Insecta > Lepidoptera > Noctuidae > Xestia > Xestia c-nigrum. The sequence goes on from OU745246.1 coordinate 24,226,923, forward strand.
TCATAGTTATGATCATCACTCGTTCTACTATTCGTGGATACCGCGAGAGAAGTTGATGTACATTGCGTTGATGAACCTGGGCTGGCAGTCTCGACAGAGATAACGATCGCAAAAGTAACAAAATCGGTCGCAAAGTCTCACCGATCCAGATTTAGCGATATTTGGTAGTCTCTACACTCAAAGGTAACGAGTGTCCATGGTTTACTAACAATCTTTGTAGCTAACTAAACGAATTTCGTAAAGTTTATGAATATATTTTGCGAGCATTTTTGACAGCCCGCAAAGTGAATCGTTACCAATGTAAGTTAATTTACTAGTGGTTTTCGCGGAATTATTGATAAAAACTGTGCCAGGCGGGCTTATTACTCGAAGGGCTATTGTCTGTACCAAAATGTTCTGTGCTTACGGCCTTCTAGGGCCGTAAGCCAAACCTAACCTATAAAGGTTCCGGACATGAATATGTTTGCATACTTGCATACAATGGAAAAATCTGTCACTCCGCGCACCGCGGGCGGGACGCATCTTCAGTGGGTAGAGTGCCTTAATGTGAATAGGCGTCGCTAATATTGATTTAATTGGTAGGAAGAGGATTCATTTAAATGGAAATAACACACAACTGCAATCGATTCCTATTATCAACTTTATTACTATCAAAGTTATTCAAATATTCTACTAATAAATAAGGACGCATTTCTTTGTACGGTCTTCATAACGTGTTACATATTTTAAATAGGTGTAATACCACAATCAACATACACATCTTTCTTTTCTTTCTTTCTTTCTTTCAATTACACAAATATAGTTTTGGAAAAATCTGATCAATATTACACACACTTCACAAATTCACTGTTTGATTTTCTGCTTGTTCTTCGTCATTCGTTTACCGTAGTCACCAGCCGGCTCGGAGGCCTTCTGTAGTGTGACCAAGAGTGTGACACAACAGCTCGCTACATGCTGCTTCTGATAGCTTCGGCATGGTTAAAATGTAAAATTCCCAGAATTTGCTTATTTCTGTATCCGGACGGAATAACCTCAGAATTGTTCACGGAGCTGCTTTATGAATTTCAGCCATCTCTTCAAACACAACGACTTTACGAACTTTAGGTTGAATATTCCAGTATCACTTCTCCACATTATATACGTGAATGTAGAAGTATGTTGGTGGGGTCGCAGCTTTAGGCAAAGGTTAAAAAAAGAAAAAGTTAGCGGAGGTACTGTACTCTTGGCTATCAATGAAAAATGCTTCCGAAAATACCATTGAAAACGTTAATAAATATTGGATTCCAATGACAATGACAACAATACAAAACCAATTGACAAGTTTGACATTGACATTAAGCCAATGTTGCAAGGAGGCAAATTCTAATTTCCACAAATATTTTATCATTTATTTAATTTTTTTTAAACGTTTTTGGCTCTACTTACAAGTTTTCATGTAAAATTGTGCCTTCAAAATATGGCTTTTATAGTCTCAGTTTAAGTTCCAAGAAAACAATTATTTTTATTGAACCATGTTTTCTACTTTTCCCCATACTCAAGGAGATTTTGTAAAGGCATAAAATTATCTTTGAAAAAGCCGAACTATGAATACGTCTTTTGCTAGCCTACCGACATCGATTTGTCAAGATAATGTACGACTTTGCGCGTTATCTTGAATGTAGAGACTTGCGTTTCTCGCAAGCGTTGTTATTGCAACCGATTTTTTTCGTTATTATGTATCGCTCGTTAGCGTACCACAGCATCGTTACTAATGTCGAGACTGCAGGCCCTGGGTTAGGTTCTAAGATAAAATAGTAGGAGAGCTTGTATCATTTCGTGTCTCCTGCACAACATGAAAAGTTCCAATTTCAAAACCATATGGATTCAAAATTGGAGGAGATTCTGCATCAGGTATGACTTCTGCAATGCTCTCGATAACGTTATCAGAATTATGATGTGGGCTAGAAGGTAGCTGAGGCTGGTTTAAAAATGACGAAGTGGTAACATCGTTTAAAACAGTAAGTGATGAACCTGTAGGTATCTGTCCCGCCATTATCTTGACATCTCTGTTTGGTGTTAAATACAGGCGTACAGGCTTGAGAATGATCCAGGAGAACATTCTCAAGTCGATCTGATGTATAACTTTTAGCTAAAAGTAACATTTCTCTGTCTCTCACTGAAAACTCACTCCTCGTATTACGAGAGACGTTTACAGAAAGTCATTGTTCCTTCAAGCCCGTTACAACATCATTAAAAAGCTCTTCCTCACTGTGTTTCTCCATGATAACACTAAAACAAAAGACGACGAGATAAGTACCTAATTATCCCATTGCCTGTTGAAACCAAAGGGCTAGGTATCTAAAACGCAAAGATTTTTTTAAAATCGAACCAGTAGATCCTGAGATTAGCGCGTTCAACCAAATAAACAAACAAACAAACTCTTCAGCTTTATAATATTAGTATAAATAATATGTGGTATATATAACTCAATACATCTCATTAATTAGTTTCACATACCCTATAAATGTATCGATGATAAGATGACTTAAAATTTCAATAGTGAGCTTTTATTGAGCGTTCTACGTAAAATAATAATAAAAACTTACCAAAATACCATCAAGGACACTTTTCGGAAATAAATAGACGTATTTAAAGTTGTAATTAAATATTTAAAACTATTTTTTAAACAATTGAAACCCGCGCGGTAATGTTACTCTGTCAGTGAATTTTGCGAACTGCATTTTGCGTTGACACCTCGTAACTCGCGCAATAGTAAGCTCAAGTTGATACTTGATTGTTGTGAGTTGTCAACTCTGGCACAAATTGTTCGAGTGACATTTTTTGTGAATTACGAGTTATCAATAGAAAGATTCGGCGCTTGATTTCAAATTTTTTGATGTACATAACTCATTTTTTGAAAAAATGTGGGTTACGAGTTGTCAGCGGTGGTCCGCAGGAGCCTCAACTACGGTCCGCGAAAGATTAAAATATCACAGAAGAAGCAAGCTCAACCCAACCTAATTGAACCTATCAGAGGCAAAATTCTATTTTTATTTGAGAATCTCATACTAAATGATTGCTGAATTTTTCGAGCTCAATTCGATCGCTTTTGTATCCATAACTACCTTAGGCTGACCCCACATTTGGCGTGCGCGTCCTCGGGCGTGCGAGTAGCGCGCGCACGCTGCATGCACGTCACACGGCGGCAACACCCGACGCTCACGCAGCGCGCGCGCGGCGCGCGCGCTACTCGCACGCCCGAGGATCGCGCACGCCAAATGTGGGGTCAGCCTTAATTCTAAAGGTTTTCTTCATCACATTATCTAAGTTTCGTATAGTGTGAGTTAAAGATTCACTCCCCTAGTTAAAATCCTGTCGGTGTCCATGTTTCTCTAGGACCCTATGGTCCCTGTAAACAATGAACATACCAAAGTGGTCCCTGGTCTAAGAAAGGTTGGGAACCACTGCTTTAAACCCTGCACTCGGAAATAGGATTAGATTCCGAGTGCAGGGTTATCAAAATTGAAATTCCTGATGGTGGCCAAGCCAGTGTCAGTCAGTATAGTGTCAAGTGAGTCAGTGGAACTGACGAAACTAGAAAGGATGAATAAGAAAAACAACAGCAATGTTAGGTCTTAAACTTTATTAGGCTTAGCCTTGTTTCTGCGCGATTTCACGGGCCTTCGCCTTCTCGAGCTTAGCGATGCGCGCGTTGGACTTGTTGCCGAGAACGCCTCCGCCCCAGTGTTTGCGGAGTTCTTCGTAGCGCTCGTTGAAGTTCGTCTTGATGGCTTCCGTTACCTTGGAGAAGGCGGCACGGTCGCCAGACTCAACCTGGTAAAGAAAAAGGGATATTATTGAGTATAATTCCAATAAGTTGTAAATAATGTCTGTAACTTGAAATTGTTGTTTATTTTTCACACTACAAGCCACATAAAATAGTATGAAATGGTGTTTTTGTGTTAATTCGGCGTGTTAAACTTCTACTGTAGATTAATTATTACATCCAAACTTAATATTATAAATGCGAAAGTAACTCTGTCTGTCTGTCTTTGCTTCACGCCTAAACTACTGAACCGATTTGTGTGAAATTTGGTACAGACATAGTTTGGAACTTGAGAAAGGACATAGGATAGTTTTTATTACAAAAAATAAAAAATAAAATTTATTGCGGACATACAGCGCCATCTATTGGTCAAGGGTCGGCAATGTGATAAAACCAAAAATCTGCCAGAAGTCACTATTCCACGCGAACGAAGTCACGGGCAAAAGCTAGTTTAAAATAAATTAAAATTTTAATAATCCTTTTTATGGTATGTTTTTAGACAATGGTGTCGTAGATGGCATCTTCAGATAAAATCTATTGGTGGTAGATGGGTTGTCAGCATGGCTGTATGATAGCAAATAAATCATCATTACATGCACATCTAGACACAAAACAAAAACTATGAAGTTTATGAAATAAACACTGTTTAAATTAATACATACATGTGTGATTGCAACACTGGAGCAGGTCTTGCGGTGGACGAGGGCTCCCAGACGGGACTTGCCCTTCACAATACAGTACGGCACACCCATCTTACGGCAGAGGGCGGGCAGGAATAGTACAAGCTGGGAACAATGTTATCAGTTAGTTAAATTTTATAGATGGGAGTGGTAGTGAAGGTTTTTAATGGAGCTCAGAGTCAACAATCATCGTGCAGCTTAAAATATATTTTTTCATATTGAAAGCCTCAGGTGAAGAAATTCTAACATCATAGCAAAATTTCATTATGATCCTTCATCATATTCATCTTCCTTGTATTCCATTACTTAGGAATCTTGGGATTGGTGAAACAAAGTTTTTTTTTTTTTTCTAAAAAAAATAAGATTCTGTTTGGTTCATCAATTAGCTTATCGAAAAATGGATACGTGTTTCGTTTCAGCAAATGAAAAAAGTAAGAAAATGTTGGAACAATTAGTTTTTTTTTGTTATCTGACATAACAGGTACTCAATACTTCAACCATAAATCAGATTCTGTAGTCAAGTTATCAATCATGGATAGTTCATTCTTTCTTGCTACAGTAATCTAGAAACAGCATCATCTGCCTACCCCTTTGCCAACTATGTTGTGGTCAACTTCCAGTCTAACTGGATGCAGCTGAAAACTAGTATTTTACATGGAGTGACTGCCTATCTGACCTCCACTCCCAGTTAATACTGGGTAATACAATATCCCTTGGTAAGACTGGTCAGGCTTTTTAGGACACTGACTACCTGTAGAGACTGTCAAAGACTGCCAGGACCGACTGCTTAATGTGCATGCGTTCATCTAAAAACACAGCAAACTAACCTCGATGGGGTCAACATCATGAGCGATGACAACAAGCTGTGCCTTTTTCTTCTCCACTAGCTTGGTGACAGTGTTGGTGCCAGCGCGGATGGTGTTCGGCCTCTTTGGTGGAGGCTCATCCTTCTTGGCGACCTGAAATATGTTGCGTAGTCAGAAATTGTGCGAACTGAAGCATGCAGTTTTTTGTTTAAGTATGTTCGATCAGAGATCTTGGTGGTAAGTGTCCTCATGGCATTCAGAGTTTGTGTATGTTATCTTCATTTCGATAGATTTTGCTAACTTGATAAACAAGCTATTTTTAAAACAAAACAATGTTTTGGTTATGTCAAATGGCTGTTAAATCTAGTTTGGAGTTTAATATTGTTCAACAGCCTAAAAAAGAATGTTGTTTATTATTCAAGTTGATATTTAAGGGCAAAGAAAATCTGAAGTTCTAAGAGAATACTAATAACTGATGTTATATCATACCTTAGCTTCAGCAGCCTTCTTTAGGCGCTCTTTCCTGACTGCCTCAGTCTCTGGCCTGTATTTCTCCAAGATCTTGAACAGTCCTTTGGCTGTAACACAAAGAAACCTATTTAAAATCTTATGTAGGAGTAAATTTCTATTGAATTGCTATCCATTAGACATCAGAGTTAAAAAGCTCGTATATATTTTTGATAATCATAGTGATTCATCGTTGCATTTGGTAATCATCATGGTAGAACCTAAAATAACCTACAAGTTACTGCATGGTAAAATGTAGATTGACTAGCACAATCTATTTTAGAATCTACATAATACTTAATGGTTTATGGCATTAAATCCGTCTATGTACGTAATCCGTGTATGTAGGTAGACTAGGTAGACTACTCTTCGTTCATAGTTGGTAGTGTATCCTCCTGTACATAGTTTAAATTATACTTATAATGTACAATTTAGTATCATCAATAACACAATACTGATATTTTGCAATGATAGCATAGCACAACGGGGTGGTGACTGGACTGCAACTTCACGTCAAAGCACATATTTTGTGTATGGGCTATAATCCACCATGGGTAGTGTGCATTGGTGGATGTCACATGTCATTTCAATGATACAACTGTCTCTGTTACCAACTCCAACAGATGGTCTCATTCAAGTTAAAAATTGACTTTCCTATTTCCAGACAAGCAAGGTTGAGCCTACTTCTATGCCATAGAACTTTTTTTACACAATGAAATTCACAATCATATAAGTACTTGAATAACTTTAAAAAAACATGTTTACAAACCTGTAGTCTTGTCAAGTGTCTGGGTGAACTGGTTGATTGGTGGCGGCACCTTGAGCCTGCGCTGGAGCACTGCCTTCTGGCGCTGGATGCGGATGTACTTGGGCCATCTGACAAAGCGGGACAGGTCCCTTGTGGGCTGGATGTCCTGACCTAGGTAAAAGTTGTTTTAGGTAAGTATCTAGATGAGAATATTCTGTCTATAAACTTAGTATAAGCACGGGGCAAAGCCATATCAAGTCTTTTGCTGATATGATGATTAGTTATTGAAATGAATTTAAATCAACATCTTAATTTACAGGCGTTGTTTTTATTTTCAAATTGGAGGTTATGAATGCTTGGTAAATGTGGAGTTTGGACTAATCAGTGTTAAAAAGCTCGTATATTTTGTAACCACATGGTGATTTCAGATAAAGGTTTACATCATTTTAGTCCAATATTCCTTTGGAGCCTTAATTGCAGGAACTCACCACACTATTTCAACAACACACCTCGAAATGTATGAAAAACACTTCCGCCTCTTTGTTACAAATAATAATAACAGGCCAAGTAGCATCAACTGTGGAAATAAATTAAAAGTAAACTCACCAATAGCAAAATTCTTGGTCCTCTTCTCGAAGAGTGGGTTCACTACCTTTTTGGGCTCAACTTTCTTCACGACCAAAGGTGCGGCCGCTACTTTCTTTCCTACCTTCTTCTTAGGCTGAAATTACAATAACTTTGTCAGCTAAGGTCAGGTGTAGGGGTGTTTAATGCGAATAACACGTTGTCATCAGGTCTTGGTGATAATATGGTAAAAATCATGGCACTCATTGGAAGGTATCATCATGGTATTGATTTGAGGTTATGTGTATGACAATTTACTAATAATCAACGTATTTTACAATGAATTAGATTTGAGGGTCACTATTATTTCAAACTTGAACTATTATAATGCACGACTGGTTGGAAATACCTGAACTTATCAAAATAAAACAGTTTCGACGCCAAAAACAACGACGGTCCCACAAACATGTTATGGTGTAAACTTCACGGTAAAATCACTTTGTGTAACAAAAATATAGTAATTTACTAAACGCACATGGCTTTTACCTTCTTCTGCACCATCTTGAATGAGTTTTATTCAAGTGATCTTAAGGCCACGAAAAGATACGTGACCTAAAGTATACACCAAACGTTCGGCGAAAATGGCCGAACCAAAAAGATTTGGCACCTAGTCGAAACGTCAAAAGTAAATGATACCACAGATAACGTAAGCCCCATCACTTTAAGCAATGTAGAATCTCGTCTTTTGAGACTACTAAAGTAAACATAATTTCGTGGGGTGGCGCTACTGGCAACAGTGTTTGAACTCATTTTAAAATATGATTTGCGGCTGTAAGACGTATTGAATTACAGAATTAAAATCAACAGAATCATCAGTACTAACAACCCTCCAAGTTCATAGAGGTCCATTGATTCAGTCGCCCGTATTAACCATTGAATGACAATTTTGTGAAAAAGTCTCTTATTCATTTTATTATGGCTATCCCGAGGTTTCAATCATTCCCCTGTCGAACCCTGGTCTTGTTTTTTCGCAATCCTGATGTTGACTAATTGGAACTAAGCAAAATATATAAGTAGGTAACTAAGTAGTAAGTGTGAAAGGGCAGTAGTTTATCTTCATAACAATATGTGAGATGGCAACACTGTAACATTGGGCGGCACTAAACAAAGCTAAAGTTGGTCAAGTCTTACACATTTTTTTATTTCATCACGACAAAACGTGTTTTAATTGTTACTGATAAGTTTAGAATTAAAGTAACGAAAATCGAAGATAACCTACGAAAGCCTTGACAACGACGAAAAACATAAAGTTGCAAACTGAACACCAACTATTACGACCAAAAACAAAATAATCAAATCAAAATATTGATGTCAGTTTTTCGGTTTTCGTTTTATATCGGGGTGGAGAAGACACCGATCCATGTACAGTAAGGCTCGACCGAGATCTCGGTCTCGGTCTCGGTCTCGGCTTTCTCGGCTATAAATCCAACCGAGAAATCTGTCTCGGTTCTCGGCTAATAATAGCCGAGATTCTCGGTCATGGCCGAGATTGTAATTTTGTTCGGAACGGCATTCAAATTTTACTGCGCGCGGCCACGCGTCTCCAGCGCGAAATTGATTGGTGTAAGTGCGTGCGGGAGCTGTATTGTGATTGGTTGAAGTCTCGGATGGCGAATGGCGAACTGTTTCAGTGGTAATACCGTTTGTGGCAATGTTAAATGGCAAACAAATCACAGCCTCAATCCCACAAGGAAGCGTAATGGGGTGTTTCTTATTTCTTGTTTACGTAAATGACCTTCCTAATAATATAAATGAGCATTGTGTCCTGTTTGCGGATGACATTTCCGTGCTTACTTCATGCGAAAATGACACCAATGTAAATGACAAACTAAATTCCATACTCGAAAATACAATAAACTGGATGTCTGAACACAACCTAGAAATTAACTACACTAAAACTAAAATAATTTCATTCCACCCTCGTCAAAAAGTACCACTCAATATAAATTTTAGCTACAAAAATAATAAATTAGAATTAGTTGATAAATTCACCCTACTAGGACTAAACATTGATACGCATGTAAACTGGAAGTCACACATTCAGAGAATACGAGCAAAAATATCAAAATTTTCATACGCCCTCCGCGAGATTAAAAAAACAACAGACCTCAATACTGCACTATATAGTAACATACTACGCATACGCCTACGCATGGCTGAAGTACGGTGTCATCTTATGGGGAAACAGCACTGACGCGCCCACGCTGTTTACCCTACAAAAGAAACTAATAAGAATATTAGTAAATATTGAGGTTACCGAAAGCTGTAAATCCCACTTCCAGGAACTAAAGATTTTATCCCTACCCTGTCTCTATATATTTGAAGTTTGTAAGTTCGTGCGTAAGTACCCAGGATTCTTTACCAAAAGAGAGGATATACAATCGAAAATTATGTTAAGACATAAAAATAGGCTAAACTTACCAACATCGCGACTAAAAATGCATTCCAATAGTACCTTGGTCATGTGTATAAAAATTTATAATAAGTTACCCGCAGAAATTCAGAATTCAGATAAATTTAACATTTTTATAAATAAACTGAAGCTTTTCCTTCTAGACAAATGCTACTATAGTATAGGCGAATACTTAAATGATAAATTATGATTTACTATCTAATTATTTCTATAAATACATTTTTAATATCTAATAAATAAACATAAGAGCGTCCATAAAATAATTAATACACAAAATAATGAGAAATTAATAAAACAATAATAAATAATTTAAAAAATAAATGGTATTATATTCGAAAAAATAAATCTATATAATTTATGAAACAATAATAATAATTATAACTGTTAAATTAATTCTGCATTAGTAAAACAGCATCATTTATAAAGTGCAAAAAAAGGCCAGTATTCTTCCTCCTCTCTCCTACTAAATCTGTGCTGTGCCCGACAGGGTCCATAATTGTGACTATATTTTTTTTCTTCCATCTTTAAACATTATGGTACGCAATAAAGAATTGAGAATTGAGAAATTGAGAATTGAGAAAATTGGCGCCAACACAAAACATTCAGTCCTTTAATGACCAGGAAGAAGTTGATAATGAAAATGAAAATCACGCAGAGATGATGAAGAGCAAGCTACTGGAAGGACTTCATCAGCGGTTTTCATTTGTTAAAAGTTGTTTGCCACTAGTTGCTGCAACACTGATCGATCCACGGTTTAAAACCAAATATCTAACTGAAAGCGAAGTTAATTCGGCCAAGCTTCATATTATCGAGACTCTCAACGGAAATGTAGGATCAGATTCTCGTGAGACAACATGGGCATCTTCAACTAATTCGTCAAACATGGCTGCAACAAATCAATCCAACTTATCCCTTAAATTGTTTTTGTCCGTTATAAAGGACACAGTATTTCCACGCATACAGACGCTGTCTTAACACTCCTAAGCTTTGGGAGCGGGTGGAAGGGCAGGGTACTAGCTATCTCTTTCGCGCGGATGCATGTTCCATTAACGAAGCGATGAACGGTCGCGAGAAGTGATCATTTGAAAAAGTGCAACGGTCAGATTTGTTTACGCTCCTGTTCTAATTGATAACAACTGTTTGTATTTTGGTTGTTTTGTTTTTAATGATACATTATTAGTTAGAATATGATTATAGGTGTAGTATTTTGATACAACTTTTACAAATATTACTGTATTTAGAATAAAAAACTTAGTTTATTTAAAGTGTCCCACAAAACGGACCTTGCCAGCTAGAAGTATAAACTAGTGTATTCTTTGATTGACCCATGTAACGGACATTGTCGTTTAGGCCTACTTCTAAGTATTCTTTTTTTTGTCCTATAAAACGGACAACGCCAATTAATTGTCACTTTCAACTTCATGGTTATAATTTTAATAATATTTTTTTTTTTTGTCCTATTTTATATTAACATGGCTTGGCGTTCAAAGAAAATGTGCTCACTATTACCTACGGTGGAATCTGAACAGTCTGACATTAAGTCTGATGGCTGAGGCAACTTTGAGCGACGTGACATAAGTAGTACCATACCATATCTCCGTCATTTTACGACATATTAGCTGATCTCAGTGACTAGATTTAGCGTGGTGCGCGAGATGAATTTGTCACAATCATTTTTTGAAACTCCCCACTCTCCCCTCTTCAACCTCCCCCCCCATCGTATATCGGCGACTGGAACACGAGAGGCTTTTTGATTTGAATATTTATACTTTTTTATTGAGGGGCGTTGATATTTGTATAGCCTCCCCTCCCCAATCTCCCCTAAATTTGAAAGGGCTGCAACTTCAAAACGGTTACAGATAGCCATTAAGTGTTTGAACAAATATTATTAGTAGGTGTCGAAACCTGTTCGGTGGTGGTACCGGTAAAGCAAACGGGAGGTGGCGAGCGGAGCGAGCCGGCGACCCCCGTACCGTAGGAATTAGGTCACGATAGCTTTCAGGTGGTAGGTAGGTCCTGAGTAGAGTGAACTTGCGAGATCGAGTGGAGCAAAGGGGTGATGTCGCGAGCGAAGCGAGCCGCCCGCGCCGACCTTCGTAGCGTAACGAAGGTTGAGTGGGTGAAGCGTAACTAAGGGGCAATCTTTAGGGTACTAAATGTTTTTTTAATGGGATAAGGTCTGAGTTTTTAAATACGGATTTAGATTGTTTTATCTTAAGGTTTCTTAGACTGTTTAAAGGGCTCTGGAGTGTTTTCATAATGTATTAGGGATTCCTAATCGGTTTGAACAAATATACCTAATGGTAGGCTTCGAAACTTGTACAATATTTAGGGTATTTTTTTTTAATGGGAAAAGGTCTGAGTTTATGAATAAGGTGTTAGATTGTATTACGGGTTTTTAAGGGGTTTTCAAAATCTTTAAAGTGCTTTAATGGATTTAAGAAATCTTTTAACGATTCTAAATTTTCTTAAAATTTTATAAGGGTGAATACCTACTTCTCAAAATCATGAAATAGAAACTGCGAGCTGCGTAGCTCGCGCACCACGCAAAATCTAATATTGATTCTAGAATGTTCCTAACTATAATTTGATATTTTTTTTTAATATTACACAGTTGAAAATGGTTATTCATGTAAGTACCATCACTTCACATATAATACGCTGTGTCCGTTTTATGTGACGTAAATTCATGTTCCACAATTGCACATATAACGGACAATGTCCGTTTTATGTGACGTTATAAAAATAATACTTAATAAATATATACAAAAAAAAAAATCTTTTTTCTTCATTCTCTTTTCCACCGTAATTCCAACCCATATACGCAATTTCAACATTATACACACAAAAAATCTAAGGGTGACAATTTAAGGGTTAACATGATTCCATAGAGTTGGAAGACGAGCCAATGGCCAATGACGAATACAGTTCAAGCTCTGTGATCGAAATAGCGCTAGAAAGCTATCTTAGAGAGCCAAGACTACAAAGAAATGCTAATATTTTTGAGTATTGGTGTTTAGGCCTGCAGCAAATAAGTTTTTATCTGCGCCGCCTACTAGCGTAGCAAGTGAACAACTTTTTAGTAAAGCAGGACAATTATACGACGAGAGACGACACTCTTTGAAAGGCGAAAATGCCGAAAAATTGCTTTTTTATGTTATAATATAATGTTATTCAACTTTGATTATTAAAACAGTTAGTTTTGTTAAGCAGAAAGTACTGTATTAAAAATTTAACAGCATATTTTTTTTTCACGCTTTGTGTATTCTCGGTCTCGGCTCTCGGTCTCGGCCGAGATATTATTTTATTCTCGGTCTCGGTCTCGGCCGAGAACGAAAAATCCATCTCGGTCGAGCCTTAGTGTACAGGTAACAACCTATTGAGTGCATTAGTTTCGTGGTCGCAAACCGCGACTGCAGAGCGTGGGGTCTTGGGCTCGATTCCCGGGTAGGCCAAAAAAATGCTATTGAATAATCCTGAATAATAGAATAGAATAATTCTTTATTCATTCATGGACAGCACAACACAATTGTTACTGATCGTAGCTACGGTGACTAAAACGCGCTGGTATAGGTAACCACAAAATGTTACTGATCGTAGCTACCGTGACTAAAACGCGCTGGTATAGGTAACCACAGTTTATTTTACAAAAAACATACAATAATAACGAACAAACCAAAAGTCACAACTCTAGTTTTCTGTCACAGTCATATTTGGATTTGAATTTAGAAAACAATTAAAAGTTCCGAAAAGGTGATGCCAATAAGTTCGGTTCGTAACATACTCCACATTTTTATTAAAGTCTAGCCTAGAGCTCCTGGGGCACTAACTTCTTAAGCGGTCTCCTGAGAGGGCCAGCACCTGTTAGTATGTCCGCCACTCTTACTACTCCGTCTGGGCCTGTGTATATCTTAGTCACTCTACCTCTCGGCCAAGATCCCCTGGGTAACTGTCCATCTGCCACGATAACCAAGTCGCCCACCTTTATACTTGGGGATGATCCACCGCCGCGTCGAGGCACCAAACTTGGAAGATATTCGCGAATCCATCGAGACCAAAAATGATCCGTGAGTCTTACGGCTCTGCGCCAACCGTCTCGTCCGATGATATCCCGATCCGTCAACGTAGCGGGGATAGGTCTCCCTGAAGACGATCCTAATATAAAATGCATTGGTGTCAAGGCTTCCTCACAGTCTGGATCAACTGGAACGTGTGTCAGTGGACGCGTATTCACTAGATTCTCTGACTCCAGTAGAAAGGTCTGCAGGACTTCATCAGAGGGGGAGCGTTCTCTTAGGGTGGTCTTGAGTGCTGTTTTGATTGATCTTACCATACGCTCCCACGCTCCACCCATGAATGGGGCTGAAGGGGGAATGAATCGCCATGATATCTTCTCATCTGCTACAAATCGGTTAATTTCTGCCCCGTACAACCCTTTTAGTGTCCTGTTGGCTCCCACAAAAGCTGTTCCGTTATCGGACCATATTTCACTCGGTGTTCCACGGCGTGCAACGAAACGGCGCAAACTCATAATCGCCGCGTCGGTTGACAAACTATGTACGACCTCCAGGTGAACTGCTCGTATGACGAGGCAGGTATACAGTGCTACATAGCGTTTCTCTTTCCTTCTGCCAACTGTGACTTGAACTGGGCCGAAGTAGTCCAAGCCAACGAAGGTGAACGGTCTACGATGGTGGGCTAGGCGGGCTGGTGGCAGGTCTCCTGTAGATGGTGCGAAGGGTTGAGCGCGCTTTAGCCGACACAGTTGACAATCATGGGCGATTTTTCGAATAGCACTTCGCAAATTGATTATCCAATAGGTTTGCCGCATTTCGTTAACGACTGTCTCGGGATTAGCGTGGGCAGACTTCACGTGATGATGGGCAATCAAAAGCTGGACAGCAGGGTGTTTGGGATCCAAAATTATAGGATTTTTCACACCATCGCCAATATCTTGCATTCGGTTGATTCTTCCGCCCAATCTCAGTAAATTATCTTTATCTATGTAGGGGGATAGATTGAATAATCGGCTTTTTCGATGTAGTGACCTTTTCTCAGAGAGGTAGACTATTTCATCTGGGAAGGAGTCGAGCTGGCTTTTCTTCAGAATGTGTGATTCAGCCACGCGCAGATCCTCAGCGGTTATTTCTTTAGGACTGTCTTTGTATTTTAATAAGTGCAAAAATTTATGGGCTCTCGCCGTAGCTCTCACTAGCCTCATCCATGAGCTCAGTCTTTCTGGGTCGACAGTCAATGGTGTCGGGAAATTATGGGTGGAAATGAGATGACAATGATTATGAACGGATGGTTTTATTTCTAAACTACTGGCCGTATCTATGTATGGTGATGTTGGCCATTGTTGTTCTGATTCTAGTAAAAATGTTGGACCTGTAATCCAGCGAGATTCTTGATTGAATACTGCACGCTTATGGCGTGTCGCATCGTCTGCCACATTTTCCGCGGTAGGAATCCATCTCCATTCCGTTACAGCTGTAGTTTCGAGAATCTCGCCGATTCGATGTGCTACAAATGGTTTGAAAGACCGCGCATCACTACGCAACCAACTTAAAACATTAAGTGAATCACACCAAAATATACGCTTACTTGGTTTATGCTGATGCGATTCGTGAATGAATGATGCAAACCGAGCAGCTACTAAAGCTGCCTGCAACTCGAGGCGTGGGATGGAGGCGGGTTTCAATGGTGTGACTCTACTTTTGCTACCAATAAGAGCGAGCTTCACTGTTCCATCTGCATAGATATGTCGCCAGTACGCCACTGCCGCGTAAGCCAACTCACTGGCATCGCAAAACAGATGTAGTTCGCGGTAAATGATATTAGATGATCTAAATCCATAATATCGCGGCAGATGCAACTGAGAAGCAAGTTTTACATCTCGGAGCCATTCAAACCAAAGCTTTTGGTCTCCTTGATCGAGTTCATCGTCCCAAGATAAACCTTTTCGCCAAATTGACTGAAACATGACGCGTCCTCTAGAAACAAGTGGGCCTAGGATACCCAAAGGATCATAAATTTGCATTAGGTGTGACAACGCGTCACGTTTAGTTAGCCTAGCTGGCGCTTTAGAATCCAAGTTGAGACTGAAACCTATGACGTCGTTCCTAGGTTGCCAGTTCAGACCGAGCACCCTAGAAACGTTGTTATCGTTACCTAGCATTACATCGTTAAATTTCTGAGATATCGATTCAGGTTCTAATAAAGAAAGAGCTTTTAGGTCGTTCGAGACCCAGTCGCGCATCTCAAAACCCGCCCGACGGTTGAGATGTACAATGTCACGGGCCAGACGCGCAGCTTGGTCTACACTCTGTAGTGAGCCAATATAGTCATCCATGTACACATCGTGTATGGTTGCATGCGCAGCACCAGGGTACTCAAGTTTGCATTCCTTCGCATTAAGGTTCTTTACATATAGGGCGGTACACGGGCTCGAGCACGTGCCAAACATCATTGATGACATACGATACAGCTTAAATTTTTTGTCTGGGTCATCGCGCCACAAAAAGCGCTGTGCATCGCGATCTGCTGAACGGATTCGAACCTGTGGGAACATTTCGCGTATGTCCGCCGTGAGTGCTATAGCGTTTTCCCTAAACCTCATCAAGATTGCAAGTAATGGTTGTAATAAGTCAGGACCTGGCAAAAGGAGAGAATTAAGACTGATTCCTTTAAACTTCGCGGCTGCGTCGTGTACGACTCTCAACTTACCAGGTTTATGGGCATGAGTAACGCCAAAATGTGGGAGATACCAAGTGATACCAATTGGGGGGGCCGTGCACTCTTCAGCGTATTTCTTATCTAACATTGCTTTAATGTTATCTCGATACATGTTGGCATATTGCACATCTGACTGCATTTTCTTTTCGAGAGATAAAAATCTAGAAAGCGCTAATTTAAAATTGTTCGGTACATCCTTAATATCGGGTCGCCAGAGTAGACCGGCTTCAAAGTGACCATCGGATAGTCTATGTACAGTCTCGTGGAGAGTTTTTAATGCGTGTTTATTGGAATTGCCGCGGTGGTCTCTTTTTATTATGCCAATAGAGTCTAATTTGTAGTAGTCTTTGATTGCGGTTTCAATAGAAAAATTATTGTCTGACGTTTCGGATATGTTGGTATGGTGAAGAAAGTCAACTTTGGATGTTCGACTTGACACGAAGCCATATAAAACCCAACCAAGAGCAGTGTGAATTGCAACTGGT
Organism: Xestia c-nigrum; assembly: GCA_916618015.1. Lineage (NCBI taxonomy): Eukaryota > Metazoa > Arthropoda > Insecta > Lepidoptera > Noctuidae > Xestia > Xestia c-nigrum. The sequence goes on from OU745246.1 coordinate 24,243,726, forward strand.
TGGTTATCCTTGCCTGAACGAATAGTATCCGCCACGGTTAACTTCCAATTATCTACACCAATGATTAACATAGGTTGTACTTCCTCACAGCATAAAATATCTCCTAAATCGGATAAATACGAATATTTACAAATATCTTCCCTATTTACGGAAGCTTTATAATTTATACCTAAATTTTTGACCGAGCGAGCATTATGTATTTGGTAAGAATTGGTACAGTTACGCCCTTTAATTATAAAATCAACGTACTGAATATCGCAATCACGTGACAAGCCTCCTACACAATCTATTCGTACTCGTTTACTCGGACCTTCGATACCTACATGCTTTGCAATATCGGAGTCTATGAAAGTAGTTGTACAACCATCATCTAAAAGTGCGTGAGTCTCCACGGTCCCCCGGGGACCACTTACTTGAACTGCGACGACTTTAAGAAGTGGCCGAGATTTAGGTCTACTTACGCTCGAAAAAGGGCGAATAGCCGTAGCATGAGCCGATACTTCGACATCACAGCTGTCTGGTTCAGATTTCTCCTCTTCGATATGAGTAGATGGCTTCGGCGCTGTCTCAAGTTCAGAATCGGAGGTGTCCTCTAGATCGGCGTGAGCTAGCACGTTCTGATCATTATCTAAGTTGTGTAATAGGCTATGATGTTTGTAGGTACAGCCCCCAACGCTGCACGGAGATTTTACTTTACAAAGGTTAAACCTATGCGACCTATTTTCCAAACATCTATGACACACTTTATTCTTTTTTATAAATTGCCATCTGTCATTCACTGACAATGCCAAAAATTTGTCACATTTGTTGACATTATGTAATTTCGAACAAAAAATACATTTATTTCCAGTTTTATTTACAAAAGAATTGGAAGGTTTTTCGTCTGGTAGGCCTTGATCTGAATGCGTGCCCCTCTCGATGGGTAATTGAACAGAAGCCGTCGAAGAGTGGAAATCTTGAATTCCATACTTTGTATGCAGTTCACACTCACGAGATAGGAAGTTAGAAAGCATCTCCAACTTGCTGATGTGTTTGCCAGTATGACTAGCCGCAAACTCATACCACTTTGCGCGAATGATTGGGGATAGTTTGGTCATTAAAGAATTAAAAATTTCGGGAGAATGCAGATAGTCAAACTGATCCAAAAGTTGTATTATGCCAATGCAGTTTTTGACCCGGCACGTAAAATTAACAAAATCTTTACCTTCTGCGCCAACTTTAGGTAAAGCGCGCACAGCGTTGATTTCTTGCATCACAATTTTTTCGGTACGACCAAAACGCATCTCGAGGGCGTCAATGACCTCCATAGGGTCGTTCGCTGATACAAGTAGAATATAAACGGCTTCACGAGCGGCGCCACGTAACGATGAACTGATGCGAGCTAAGTTTTCTACTACAGAAAATGATGCCTGTGTATCAATAAAAATACGCTTGAAACCAAGCCAGTCCGTGGCAGATTTTCCGTCAAATACTGGCAGTTTGATGTCCGGCTTCTTGAGACTACAGATATTATCGTTATGTCCGCAGCTGATGGCAGCTTCATCGGGTGGCTGGAAATTATTGTTAATTTTATTTCTGTAAAGGTTAGTTGGGTTTTGGTTAGGCACGTAGGTCTCACGGTGTACATTTTTATTTATTATTCCGGAGTGTACATTTCGACCTGGGCCTGAACCAGAAGGAACATTGAGCATGGTGTCGTTGCATACGGTCGTGTGCGCCGTTGCAGCGGGAGGCACGAGCATTTTACCTCCTGGGATGATGTTTGTTTGCACATCATTAAGCCAACGGTTAATGATGTCCGCTTGTGCACCAGCGCGATCGCCGCTATGATCGCTGCCTCTTACGCTTTCTGCTTCGATAGCGGCCAGTTCGGCCTGAAGGTGTAGGTCAGCCGCTTTGCGTTCGAGTTCGGCTTGTCGGGCTGTGATGTCACAGAGCTGACGTGCGTGTAGTGCTTCAGCAGCGAGTTTTTTTGCCTTTACGGTATTCGAGGATCGTGAAGACCCTAGCGATTTTGTGGTGACCGACTTAGGTGTGTTGTGTGTGTGTTGTGGAGGGGGGTCACGGCTACCTGAGGGCACACCGCTGTCGTCATGGACATGCGGTGCTTGATGGGCCTTTAATAGGTAAGGAAAGCATACAGACTTTGAGTTGGGTTCATCAGCTGTCGGGGGCGCGCTGCTGTTAATATTGACGGGCGGCGCTTGGTGGGCCTCCGACGGGTGGGCTGTGCATCCATTCTCATTTCTGCTAGGGCCGGCGACTCCGTTTGAAGCTCCTTGTGGTGATTCACTATTTTGTTGTTTAGATCGGGTATTATAAACCATGGCTCCTTTTCACGTGGGAGAAGGACCAAAATGTTACTGATCGTAGCTACGGTGACTAAAACGCGCTGGTATAGGTAACCACAAAATGTTACTGATCGTAGCTACCGTGACTAAAACGCGCTGGTATAGGTAACCACAGTTTATTTTACAAAAAACATACAATAATAACGAACAAACCAAAAGTCACAACTCTAGTTTTCTGTCACAGTCATATTTGGATTTGAATTTAGAAAACAATTAAAAGTTCCGAAAAGGTGATGCCAATAAGTTCGGTTCGTAACAACAATAAAGCAGCACATACATATACATGTATGATACCCCTTGCCTCGGCCAGCACCGTTAAGTAGTTGGTCCTGCGCCTGATCTCAATCCGGTCGAGTGGGATTGCCGACCCACCGGACTATGAGAGTAAAGGAACAGAGAATGCACTTGTGCACTATAATATCTCCCGCGACGATGGCTAATGTCTGCTAAGATTGGCCGGCATGACCGAAAACGGTAAGGAGGAATAAGTTAAAGACTAATTCATTATTATATTAACACATTCACTGTCCGCGAAAAGAAACAATAGTTAAACAATCGCTCTGAACCATATGTGGCTCATGGGACAGGAAAAGGGTTAATAATACTTATTATAAGAAGAACCTGCACAACCGTGAGGTATGCAGTCTCAGGGAATAATTTTCCTGGAAGCCGACGTGGGGATGCACCGAGATGTGGTCTCAGTGGACGAGGGCCTCACCCCGCTCTTCCTGGCTAACGAGAACTGGCGCAAGCCTAAAGTATTAGACACTAATGACCGCAGGGAAGAATGGCAAGGCAAGGAGCTTCACGGACGCTTTTACCGGGCCCTACATGGCCCTTTATTTTTTTTTTTTTTTTAGGATGGGAAATCATCAAATGACTTCTCCCACTCTGGGCGGAGGGGGAGGGAGTGTCAGACTCTTACTGACTAAAACCCATCCATGATCCTTCCTCGCCCTTTATGTTCCGGGGCCGCGGTATCTCTTCGAACAGGCCCGCAACCCCGGCAGGCTTCGGCCCTTGCGGGCCCCTCCCCTTATGCTGACATCTCTTTGAGGCGCGCGTGGAACACGAACGCGCCGTCGACACGGCCTGTCGTCGTCGTTACACGGACAGACGGCTAGCTAGCCCATAGCCAACCGTCCACAGGCCCGCATCTACGGTGGCCGGTAGCCACCACGTGGCCCCCGACGCCCGGTGCGTCTCCCGCGGCGGCCGGGAAGAGAGGATCTCTCCCTCTCTCGTTCCGGCAACTCCTTCGCTAGCATGACTGCTTCGCAGAAGGAGGTGACGACTTCCCATTCCGTCTCGCTCCGGACCATGGATTGAACCAGGGCCGGACGCGAGAGGTCACCGCCGCCGATCGCCGCTACGAGGACACGGCGGTGCTCCGCTCACGCAGGGCAGACTTCCACCGTGTGCTCCACCGTGTCCTCCGGTCGATCCTCGCAGTGGAGACACCCGGGCGTTTCCTCCCGCCCGATTCGGTGCAGCCTAGGTACCTCGCGAAACAGCCCTACATGGCCCTGATGTAGACTTCTTAGCGTCCGTATCCTGGCTACGCTTTGGTGACCTCTTCGGGGAAACCGAAGGTTTTGTTTGTGCAATAATGGACGAAGTTATGATGACGAATAACTACCGCAAATACATTGTGAAGGACGGCACGGTTGACATATGTCGGGCATGCCACCTTCCGGGAGAGTCGATCCGACACATTATTTCTGGGTGTTCTAGTGCGGCTAACGGAGAGTACTTGCATATACACAACCTTGTTGCCAGGATTATCCACCAGCAACTTGCTTTGAAATACAACTTTGTGGAACCAGAAGTGCCATACTATAAGTATGCGCCCGCAGTTCTCGTTATGGTAATATCACGTTGTATTGGGATCGACCTATCACCACCCACAGGACTGGTGTTGCCAATAGGCCTGACATTGTGGTGATAGATCGATTGGAGCGTCGCACAATTATTGTTGATATAACGGTCCCGCATGTCATGTGGGATGTGGGTACAGCAGTCATTGTGCCGATAGTCGTGTCGGCCAATAGCTTAATAGCCAAGAGCCTCGACCAACATCTTAGGAAGCTCTCGCTTGGTAGCTGGATCAATAGTCCTTCTTGACACGGCACGTATTGTTAGGAGGTTCCTCTCTCAAGAGCCCTGACCACCGGCAGCTCGGACCCTGTTCCCAGCGCTAGTGGGCTACTGTTTTTTTTATATTTTTTAAGTGTTTTTTATTTAGTTTTATTTAAAAATGTAATTTATATGTATAGAAATGAATAAAGGAAACTTAATATTTAATTTAATAACCGACGAAAAAATTATATATCTACGGTTCGGAAAGAAGTAGGTACTCGTGAATACAATATGGTACTTATACGTTTTAGCGCCAGTGTCCCTTCCAGTCTGCATACGTATTCGTCGTAGTTAAAAAAACTGTTAATCAGCCAAAACTACTTTTGACTATTCAACACTATTTAATAAAAAAATCTAACATTAGTAATTTATCAGGTTGTAAGTTTTTTTTTGTGACACTCATAAACATCGTAATTTCTAATAGGTAATTACAATTGAGGCGTTCTAAAACAACATGTTTTTAAAGCAGAAAAAGTTATTTGTGCAACAAGAGAGCAACACAAATATTTTTTATTCTTTTATTTTATAATATCTTCATAAGTGTATTGAAAAACGTCGTTTGATACACGTGGACATTTGTTATTGCAGTTCTCGGTTCAATAACACCCTCGCCAACGGCTCGTGTAATTCCGCCTCGAAATACAATAACAAACTTTCTCCACTTGTATAAAAATGTACCTGAATGTTAACATTTGTGAGATTTTCTTTTCTGACCGATCGGATCGAGCGTTATTTCCCTCTAAACCTAATTACACCCAGCCATCTTCCTTGAATTGAAATCGAATTAGATAAAGAAACAGTGAAACAAAAGCACGAAACTCGAGTCATGCGCATACAATTCAGTTGAAAGCAACCTTTAGAATCCTAAATAATGTTTTATTTATTTTCCGTCTTCTACTAAACCTGTTTACTACGCTTTTACTGTTACGACCATCAAATTGAATCACGACTCCATTTTGAAATTTATTTAAAGAAAATAGAAAAGCGTCAACTGTTTTATAGGTCATAAATTATAATGTTATTTAATTTCAATAAAAATGTATTTTTGACTAGCCATGGATTTTAGGAATATTTTGTTTGCTGTTTTATGTGAGTTATTTTATTAATTTATTTAATAAATACACATTCCTTTCATTCAAGACAAAATGGATTAGGTATCGTAGATGAAGACCCGATAATGAATTTGCTAGTCGAGAAATATGATAAATATCTGATCAAATGAAACAAAATACTATTTTATCTGTAACATTTCTTTCAGCTTTAATATCCCTGAGCGATGCAGTCAAAGTTAATTTACATGGATCACTTAGCCTCGGCAAAGAAGTATTGGATACATTTTCATATTACATGGGAGGAAACAGCAATGGCGAATCAGCGCGTCGATCTATGATTCCAAATCAACAAACCGATGTCCCATTACTAATCATTCAATCCACATACTTGTGTAGAGACCTACATTTCTGTGACTATGAGTTAGAAAAATTCCTGAATGAATTTATACTGGTACATACTAAGTCTATACAAACCATTCTAATGGAACTTATACCGTATAACGAAATCAACGAAGTAACTCAAACGAGATTTGTATTTGAAGAACAACTTAAGCAAAGCTTGCAAGAAATACGAAAAATGTTGAGAGATATCAGTTTAAAACTTGAATTTGATAACTACGCTTCTTTGTGGATTGAAATTATAAAAAGAGTAAGCATATTGTTCCAAACTAAAGCTATAAAGTTTGCTACTGAAAGAATAGAAGGCACGCCGTCTGCCGTAAAGGAGCTTAAGAAAAAATTGAGGCAGAAATTCGTTATAGGTTCGGTTATAATTGATGGCAGGTATGAAAGCATGCTCTGCTCCGATTTTAACATATGCACCAACAATTACAAATGCTCGAAAGCCTTGCACACCTTATTAGAATCTTTTAAAGAAATGAGCAACGACAATGTGAAAATCTTTCTTCGTCTTGTATCAGAAAATTTATTGCAAACTAAATTTTACGATCAGTTAAGCGAAGTAACAACGAATGAGTTCCAAATTTTGCTGAACGATATGGCGTATTCTGATAGTATTCCATCGAGAGAAGTGTTACTATCAATACTTGGTACTGTTGATAGCAGACTTACTTCTCTAGGTTCGAAGACACATAGTATTAGAGCTAGGGACGTAGAGTTAGTACATAGCATATTGTCAGATCTGGATCATGCGTACAGTAAACGAACTGTTGTAGATCCTTTTCATTCATTTTTGACCAGCTTTTTTAGATGGTTGAGGACTGGCAATCGCCTGGGACCATCTATGCGCCAGCTCCTTGAAAATTTAACCGATCAACTGAATAAGCTCTCTGATGATTTGATTTTGAAGCTTACTAATGAAGTAAGAGTGTTCTTAGAATTAACAGTTGATCCAGAAAAGTAAAATAAAAGTTTTTTTATTGACTGGTTTTATTGCTTGCATCGGATAGTTTTATGTGTTGTTACGCATATTGTACGTATTTGCACATACATTTTATTATAATTTGCTCTTTCGCCAGTCCCTAAATGGTCCAACAAAATATTTCAAGCCCAGTGATCTCATTTCAAGGCTTTATTATTGCGCACGTGCAAATATGACAAAACTGCTGGCCACGTGAAAATAAATTGCAGCTCCCTACAGTACTGCACGTATCTAGTCAGTCTGTATACGATGGATTATCTCATGCTCAACCATGGCAATAAAAGAAATACTCTTCAAGGAATTACATGAATTCGTTCGTGTGAATATGCAATCACAATATTAGAGATTTTTATAAAAATAAGTGGCGGCGCTCTGGTAACGGCCGCATCTTCAACTCCCCTTCAGGACATATCCTATCACCGCGTAAGATAAAAAGTTATCGTATTACCCATAAATTAACTGGATAGTGGATATCAGGTAGGCAGTCGCTCTATGTAAACTAATGGTATTCAGCTGCACCCGCTTAGACTGAAAGCCGACCCCAACGCAACTACAGTACTTTCTCAAGTTATTATGCCTTGTGACTGTGACTGTAGCTTTGATTTTATTTGTGATTTGACATTCAAAAGTGCCGTAATGGTCTTATAGTTGAAATAAATGCTTTGAGTTTGAGTTTGAGTTTGAACGTAATGGAAAAGGTTTATCAGATGATGATGATGATAATACTAGTCATCATTTCATTTAGGTCTACATCGTGTTCCTAACAACAAAGTGCACGTTAGAGAAGTATCATATTCCCACAGTTTATTAAATTCCTGAAACCAATTCACAGACAGATGACATACCTGCTCTGAACAAAGAATTCGTTTACGGAATAACTATGTAACTGACAACAGATTAAAATCTAGGTTGGTAGACAGTGTTGTGATGGCCATGTTGCTGAACGTGAGGTCTTGGGTTCGATTTCCAGGTCTGGCAAATTATAATTAGGATTTCTATCGGAAATTACTCAGTAACCACCACAGAGTCTGGATGACCCATGGTACGTAAACATAACTTTTGAAATTATAATCTGACTTGCATTTTCCCAAGTTGTAAATGTCTCGGTGAAAAATGTGTACCCAAAATGTGACCTTACAGACTTTTAAGCCTCTTATCCAATAGGCAACAATGGACGTTCAACATGTTCGACAGCGTTGCACAACATCGCGCGACGTTGCCAGCTGGTGCGCAACATGACAAAACAAAACAAAAGTTCCGAGCTGACTTTCAACACGTTGAGCAACATGTGCGCCAAATGTTGCCAAGTGGAAACGAGGCTTTACTACCTGTACATTTTATTCTCTTCAGTCGTTCATTCCTGTGCAGACGCGTACTGTCACTGCCTGTCACTGCCTTCGCGATTCTTTTCCACCGGTTTCTATTGGCTGCATTGCGAGCATATTCTGACACAGGGATCTGATAGATATGATCGAATCTGGCCTTCAGGTTGGTGACCGGTCACGCGGGAATTATTGTTGCGGGAATATTATTTACCTTTACTAATGCAAAACACATTCGACAGTCAAATATCCAAAGTTTGAAACGAAACCTCTATGCTGCATTTTAAACGTCCCTTCTGAAACTAGTTAGCCAAGTTAGTTTGTTTAGTCGTTTCAACATGTCTCCCTGTTCGGTCTAGACCGCTACTTTTAGCTCAAAGCTTAGTTTATAGTTTGAGGTCATCGTTTGTTTAACTAGATGAGATGGAGTTAAAGTTTTAGTTGTTTTAACTCTGGGAGCTTAACTGATGTTATTATGTTGTTTCATTGCCTTGTTCTGCTTTGTTTTAATAAACAGCTGCGTCACTTTCTGCAGCTTTTTATACTCCAGCGTTATCATAATGATCATAGAGCATTCTCATCTTCTCTAGATTGTGTCGGCCCAGAACTTACGCGCGAGTTTAATGTCTGGCTTAAAGGCAACTAATCGATGCACCCGAAGCAGGGTCCAACGCAGTGTTTGCTACTCCCGGCGCGGCGTAAGCATAGGTACTAAATCCACCAAGTGTTCTACATTCCCATTAGGTTTAGTTTTAAACCGTGAAACCATAAAACAGTTTATGACCTACTGGCCCAGTTCCATTACAGTACATTTCGGTTACTGTTTTACGGTTTCACGGTTTAAAACTAAACTTCCCGCTTGCGCTTCCCGCGATCATGGCGCATGCAACAGCGTCGAAATATCGGGAGCTCAAAATAACAAATAATCACGGAAGATATCCCGTAAGTAGCAATATAAGTTCAGTAGGTCATGACATAATCCATGACCTGGAACAAGTACGGAGTGATTGTCAAAAAATATCGCTACATATTAACACAAAGGCTTGTGTCGTGGAAACCCGATAGTTGACATACTAACATACTTATATACTTTTTTGCCTGTAAATACAACATATCTATTCTAGTAATACCTTGGTACTTCAGTACCTACCACAAAACAATAACAACTTACAAGCACACAAACATATCAGACTTAAGGCTTCTCAATTATTCCCAAATTCTCACGAAACTGGAAACTTTACCCGGCCATTATCCAGTTTCACCATAACGCCCCAATTCAGTTACCTGCGAAGTTACGATTTACATTAAAAACTTTATTATTCAAGCTTTAGAACGCCCCAATGTGTGTCTAACGATGTTAACTCCAAAACGTCTGGGTATTACGGAGAATGACTGGCTAAACTGGCAACGACATTTAAAATGAGGATTTGTTGTCAATCAAAACGGGCTTTGAAAGGTGGTCCCGTGGACCGCACGTCAGTGATACAGAACCAATATAAGCTGGCCTCTTATTCCATTCAAACTCCATATCTACTGCGCTAGGCCAGCTCAAGGTCAAAGTGTTGCCATTTTGACTTTGAGCTTGATGTTGGGCTCGTCTACTGCAGTACGGGGGGTTTCAATGCAATACGAGTCCGAGTGGGAGTTTCCGGAGTCCTTAAACCTGTTAGTAGGTAACAAAATATAAGGTAACAATTTTGTTACCTTATATAAGGTATATAAGGTAACAAAATCTTAATTACGAAGGGCCGCGGGTAATTCGAGAAATCTTTGGTAATTATCAACTTGAAGAAGTACAATCAGCGAAGCAATTACCTACTAATTTAAGAAAAGTTTCGCCGTCACTTTATATTAGCTGAGAAAATCCGGAAAATATCATAATAGGACGGAGTGAAGAAAGGAGAAAATACTTTTTTTTGGTAGTCAAAAGACACGTTTTGAGGTAGGACTCATTCGCACTCAAAACATGTAAGAACACGTGAAAATGTAGGAACTTTGACTCCCTATATCTCCATAACTAGAAGTTTGCCAGGTATGGTACTCGTACAAACCAAAAACATGATAGCAATGACAGGAAGAACGGGGGGGACGCCTTTCGGTTTCGGTAACTACAGTACTTTCTCAAGTTATTATGCCTTGTGACTGTGACTGTAGCTTTGATTTAGTTTTGTATTTTTGACATTCAAAAGTGCCGTAATGGTCTAATTGAAATAAATGATTTGAGTTTGAGTTTGTAAAGCTATTTTTACACCGATTAGGTAAGGACTGAATTTATTACCAATATACTGACGTACTACTTGCCGTAGTGTATCTTCACCATTCCCAGTGTATTTTAAGTGGTATAATAAGGCTAATAAGTATTATAAACTGACCCATTTCATACCAGAAACAGACACAAACCCCGCAACGTTCGGGACGTTGCGGGGTTTGTGTCAAGAGCCGTGAGCTCTCGAGTCGCAATCAGGAAACAATCTCATTAGGCGGACACTTTGATGCTCTGTGAGTCTGATGTTAGCTAATTGGTGTGTCCTAAAGCAGAGCATGGTAATTATGTTTGTAAACAGTGCACTTAGGTGTTATTATTGTGGCAATAAAGGACGTACTGTAGACCGCACGTCATCGGTAGAATCAAAACCAGTATTAAGCTAACCTAGCCTAGTTTATTATATTTAATCGCAGTTCGACAATTCAAAAGTGCCTGTTATTGGCCTACTTGAAATAAACGATTTGATTTTGATTTTGTTCAAGTCATAACTCAGTTGAAGTACGTTAGTGTTTGTTGAAATCTGCAGTAAGTTTCAGTTCGTCTTCCCATCTCCTTTGTCGGTTTATTTTGCCTGTTATTAACTTATAACACCACAAATCTCTAGGTTTGCTCTTATCATATGGCCTGCCCATCTTCAGTAAATTTTGCTGGTCAATTTTGATCGAATCTAAGAACTTAGGTACTACTTTTTTTTAGCCTGAACTGTCCCACTCCTGGACAAAGGCCTACGCTATTCCAGTCACTTTTCTTGGTGCTATCTTGTAAACTAGCGTGAAGAGTTTACGAGAAAGTCATACAAGGCGTCCCAAGATTTTCTCCTCGATCTGCCCCCCGTGATCCCGTCTAGTGGTCCAGGATGGGCACCACTTTTGTGATATGCGGGCCCACAGCTTTGCGGGCAATTATTCTACTGAAATTAAAAATAAGTTAAAAGCTTCACTGAAACCATAAAGCAGTAATTTGCAAACAAGACATGCGCCAAAGCCTTTAATTTTGTTGAAACACCTAATAGTAAGTCAATAAATTAACCCTAGTGTGTAAAATGTAGGTACTCACCCTCTCCGGACAAATTAAAATATAATTACTTCAGTTCATTTTCCAGTGCTACGCTGACCTTCGCTGGGTTAAAGGTAGGTAATAAAATTTACTTATTAACAAACGTAATAATTTCGCCAACCAATTTATTTTATTCTGAAGAGCGAGTCGACCTACATTTGTGAGGTAGAAACTAAAAAAAAAGTAGAAGACTTGATCCAATTAATTAAAACCTTTCGAAAAAAATATTAAACATCGAACGCATTTTTTTTTTGAGGCACCGATTGTTTTGAATCTGGAGTCGTAGCTATTCTGGAATCTTACTTTCACGAAATCACGGTAGGTAGAAAGGTATTTTTCTACGGAGTAAAAGAATTGCACGGTTAGGTTTGTAAGTACCTAGTACCTACAGGGTGTAAACCACCTCATCACAAAGCCGTTAACCAAGCATTCTGTACATCAAACTAAGTAACTTTACGCAAAAATTATTGCTGGGAAACAACTTTTTTTTTTGAGGTTATAAATAATGTTTTGTGGTAGAACTCAATGTTACGCACTTAAATTGTTGTGCTGATTGATGGATTGAATAGTACGGGGGTCGTGGAGGTGTTAAAAGTCAAAATCTCACAAAAAAAACTTGTGTTTAAAAAAAAAGTATATCTCAGTAACTAGAAGGTTCCCAGGTATGGTGAAGAACAAAAAAATGATCGCAATGATGGGGAGAACAAGTGCCAACGTGTACCTAACGTGTCAAGATACGAAAATAATGGGCAGCGACAAATTGTTACTATCCTACGTACATGCACTGCAGTCATGACACCATGTAATGAATGTCTGAATTTGATTTTATATTAAGTATATTTGTTTCGTGTAATTTTTATTACGAATTTGCTTTTATGAAATTTAAGTTGACAATTTGATTGTGTATGGTGTTATTTTGATTGTGCGTTTAATTCTAATTTGTATTTAAACTTGACTCTGTTTTGAATTTTGATTTTGTAGTTAATTTTTATTCGGTATTTAATTTTGATTTGCATTTAATATTGATTTTGTATTTTATTATTTGTTTTGTTTTGATGATTTTAAGTCTAATTAATCTGGATTCAACTTCAATTAATCTAGTTACATCTATTATTTTATGGGGCATACGGTGCTAACCTATAATAAATTGTTATACTAACCTCTGATTTAAGAATCTTATTTTAAAACGTAACAGTATAAACAGTTGTTGGTTGGCCTGAAATAAGTAATTTCTATTGTTAATAATTATGTATGTAAAATTTGCACGCCGAAATTAATGGCAGAATAAGAGAAAAATACTTTTATTTGTAAGACCCTCCTGTACCTTATTTACGCAAATAAATGATTTTGATTTTGATTTTGATTTTTTGTAATTACAGTTTCACATTTTCCTTTTTCTCCTTGCTTCATAGGTACTTTGTTTGAAGATATTTTGTCAACGTCCACCAATAACTGCAATAACGGACCGGAACTGTTGAACTAATATCGGTAGCTACAAATTGCTTTCTGAAGCGTCACTGTATAAACAATTCTGTGAATTCCAATATCACCATACATTAATTATAGAAGCAGATGAGCTGTCGGTTAAAATCGTGGTTGCTTTTTCGTAAAAGTAACTGATACTTACAGTAAAATGTAATGAGAGATTATTTTAAATATAATTAGCAAGAAGGTTCTTCTAACTAACAAAATTGATTCAAAAAGCTGGCTGGAACGCCAGCCATTAAAATAAAAACATATAAAAGAAAATATTAAATGGTATCTTATTTTGACTTCAAGTGGCCAGGTTTTTTAGATAAGTACTTCAATTTACGAAAGAGGATTTAATTTTAATTCACAAAAATATTATTTTGGCTAGAAGAGAAATAAGAACACCCCGTCTTTCGAATTTAAAAACGGATTAATATTTCTTTAACCATTCTATCAAGGCGTGATTAAAATAAGTGTCGCCACATTGACCAAAAAATATATAATTATGTATTTTCTGGTCAATGTGGCGACACTTGGGGGAGGCTTATGTCCAGCAGTGGACGTCTTTCGGCTGAAATGATGATGATGATGACGATTCTCTGCATCATGCGCATCAATCTGTGTTAAAAAACTGATGTGTCGGATTCAAATTAATTACTGGAACTACGGTGAACACGTTATTGTGCTTACGTTATACCTATTCATGACATAATATTATTATTATGATCATGTCCGAAAATGTATTGTGTCGTAATGTTTGCATATCAGTTTTTAACGTAAACGTGAAAATTACAACACAACAGTTATGCAGTTAGTTTATTTCTGCGGTTTACACTGCAATCTTGGTTTTTTTTTTTAATAATTTCCACCGATAACACAAAATAATATGAAGTTAAAAGCGCACCCTTCTGTCAATGACATTCAAGTGCCAAAAGAAACAGCCAGCAGTGTCGCACTGTTAGTAATTGTGTCGATTCTGTTGTGCACAAACTAAACTTAAATAAGGCTATTGCTATCTTTTACTAAAAGGTAGTGCGAGAAAAGGACGGCTATAGCTATGAACTGAACTAAGTTAGAGATGTCAAACTACTTTATGCCTTGCGCTTCAACGTGTTTTTAGTCGACATGTTATACGTGCACCCTTCATTTGTATGGACATATTAGTTCCAATTAAATTTGACAGCTCTAAATTACGTCTGTCTCTTTCTCGTTTTATTAGAGAGAAAAAGATAGCAATAGCCTAAATTGAGTTTGGTTTGTGCACAACAGAATCGACACTATCTGATAAATCGAACATAAGTACATTTTATCTGGGTTCACAGCAGATCTCAACGTGAAAATATATTTCGACCTACGTCGGAAAGTCGTAAAATACGGGAAATAAAATATAAGGATTCGTTGTTATCGTAGAATGTGTGAGTTTTCCTCGCGTAATTGAATAATTTAAACGCTATCCGCATGTAGGGATAACTGAGATATAAACATGTCTTTGAGCTTGTTTTTTTACAAAAAGTTTTGGTATGTTTTGTTATTGTTTTCCTTTCGGCAAAATATAAGCCGATCGAGTAAAGTTGCTCTTTAGTTTCGTATTTCACGTATGATAATTTGAGTTGATTGTATTTGGGAGTATTTCTTGTTGATTGAATTGTCGCTACGTAGGTGCTTATCTTGGTAGAAATTCTTTGTTTACAAAAATTATAGCTTCTTGTGGCGCGGACAATAGTTATCCAAACTTTATGATTAAGAACTTGCTCAATTTTTCTACAGTGCGTTATTTTTTCGTCGTCAAATAAATTAACATATGACTTAGGACCCACAGGGAGATCCTAATTTAAAGTTGCTCAGCTGAAATTCAAACAAAAAGTAACCAAAATCTTTTAAATAAGCACCACCTACATAGATCGCTATTTAACTTCCTGTATACTTACCATTTTCTTTGAGAAAAAAATCCAAGAAATCTCCCTTCCTTTTATCTTAAAGCCAGTTAAAACATTTATATCCGAGAGCAAATCTCATTAGACAGTCGTTGCAAACCTTCGTAGTTGTCTCAAAGTGGACGCAAATTGGATTGCTACATCCCAAGGATCGGGGGAGGGGTATCCATCTGCTCAGCCTGTAAGTTACAAAAATAATGATGGACAGTTAGGCACTGACTACAGTTATAGACAGAAATAGGCATGATGACATACAGTATCAAAAATATGCGAATCTCTTTAGTCCACAAGAAATATTGAGAACTTCTTTATTATTATCTATGGTTTAGTCCGTCAGAGTATTGGAAAATGATGGACACGTATTTTTGGTTTTTGTAAATCAATGAATATTGACAAAGATAAATCATAATTTGGGAGTGTAACTCGTGACGTCAGAACTCACTCAAAATTGTGGACGGCTGGCTATGGGCAATAGCTGGCCGTCCGGCCGTCTAACGACGACGACAGGCCGTGTCGACGGCGCGTTCGTGTTCCACGCGCGCCTCAAAGAGATGTCAGCAAAAGGAGAGGGGCCCAAGGCAAGGGCCGAAGCCTGCCGGGGTTGCGGGCCTGTTCGAAAGAGATACCGCGGCCCCGGAACGTAAAAGGCGAGGAAGGAACATGGATGGGTTTTAGTCAGTAAGAGTCTGACACTCCCTCCCGCTCCGCCCAGAGTGGGAGAAGTCATTTGATGATTTCCCATCCTAAAAAAAAAAAAAAAAAAAAAGGCGTGACGTATTGAGAATTTTAAAAGCGTCGTATCTTCGTCAATTTTGGTTTACGTCACAAAAAAAAAATATGGGTCGAATATTTTTTGATGATCCAACTGTGGTGACAAAAAAACTAAATCAATCAAACTAAGGTCACCGACTTCTGAAGCTAAAGTTATTTTTCACTTTTTTGTGTGAAGTCGGTTATATTTTACCTTCTGAATTGCAGGGCCTGATCCAAAATTATATCCGGTTACCGAGTAAAAATAAAATCGTCGGGCTACATCTACTTTGATTTCAAAGAAATCTTCACAAAAGTACCCTAAGAATTTAGTTTAAAAAAGTAGGGCAGCTAAAATGTTTCAAAGCAGTAAAATGTGATTGGCAAAGTTTTAGATTGTACTTTTTATTCCTAAAACTTTATTCTAGTTCTCGTTTATTGGTATTGGGTTCAACTCCCAAGTTGGACAGTGTTATTGGGATCTTCATCAGTTTCTTAGTACTAGTATGGATTTTGGCCCGGATGTTGGCAATACGCTCGCCCCTAATACATGGGACCTGATAACTGGCAAAATGTGGCGGGACTGTTCGAAAGAGATACCGTGGCCCCGGAACGTAAAGGGCGAGGAAGGAACATGGATGGGTTTTAGTCAGTAAAAGTCTGACACTCCCTCCCGCTCCGCCCAGAGTGGGAGAAGTCATTTGATGATTACCCATCAGAAAGAAAAAAGAAATTGGGACCTGATAACTGGCAAAATGTGGGCTCACTATTAAATCCAATTCAATTTATTTATTTCAGGCTACAATGACCCATAGATAATATAATTATACCTCATCAGACATCACCACCCCGCCCCCCCTCCCCCTCCCGTCCTCGTCGGTCGTGTATTGTAGCTTATTTAAATACCAGAAACTGTTATTTTTTCGACTAAAGTTTGAAGGTTCCTTTGTTTCTAACAAATAGGGAAATCTTTGGAAATAAATGAATTGTCACTTCCATTCGTAGAAAGTATTCGGAAACTCGTTTGATATTTGTGTCATGTAAGTGAATGGTGGAAATAATGGAAAATGTATTGGGCTTCGAGGAACACAGTTTTTTATTGAAATGTTTTTGTAACATGCCACTCATGACTGTATGTAACATTGTATTGGGTAACTACCAGTAGCGAAGGGTAAATTTTTGTTACAGGTGAGCCGGTCCAGTGCACAACTTTAATAATGTTCGACAAAACCAAACGTTGAACCATTTGTAGTTTTAGTCATGTTTGGGCAATCACGTCCTAACTGAATTACCTAAATTGTTTTACTTTTGGCAATAGTAGACTCCAGTATAGTCGTTGTCCCAAAGGAAAGCCGGTAAGTTTCTAGTTGTATGAACCCCTCGCTACTGGTATCTACAGTGACCTTTCGTCAAAGTTTAAGGAAACCTTGTGTGTAAAAAGATCCTGAATAAACCGAAAGGCGCTGGTTCTTCTCGGCGCTGGTTCTTCTCGGGAACTTTTTATGTAGTTACGGAGATATTGGAGGACAAAGTTCCAACATTTTCTCAAGTTGAAAAAATACAAGTAAATGTTAAAATTTTACTTTAAATGCCTCCATGGCTCCTGTACTATTAAATGAATCCGTCAACACTATGTTTTGAGCAGGGACTTAAAACACCTTAAAGGTTACAGAATTATAAGTGTTACATGTTAAATTGGTAACAGAATCAAATATGTAACACTCATAAATGTGTTTTCAATGTGTTAACCCAAAACACTTACAAATGTGTAACCGTTATATATCTGTAACAGATATAAGTCATAATATCTAGTCGCAGTCTGTTGTAAAACTGATTATTTCAGGTACACATATTAACACATCTAGAAGTTTACAGTTTGCTTCGGTAACATTATTGTATCTGTTACATCTAAAAGTGTTTTTCTGTTGAAACTGTTTTAAAAACAGCGTTAAAAATACGTTATTATGGTTACTGTCTGAGTCCCTGGTTTTGGTTTAGGAACTTTTAACCCAAAATAACATTTTGCCATAACATAACCATAAAAGTATAAGCGACTACCAACTTTTATTTAGTGACCTTACCAATTACTTGTAAGTACCTATTTATTTACCGACATTTACCTCGTGCTAGTAAAAGAAGACAGTTTTTTTTTATTTCCGGCAAATAATTATTTGCTTGAAATAAAAAAACTTTTTCTGCTTTTTATTTGAAAATGATTATTTGCTAGTAGATCAGAAGCCGTTAAGGACATGTCTTTAACTGCTACTGATCTACCTACTCTAGGCGCTTCTTTACAGCACGATGATGAGGCATAACCCTGCTTTTGTTTGCGTCTAAAACTGTCACACTATTACAACTTTTATTCGTTTGCTGCCCAAACAATGTAAAACACAAACGTAAAAAAATCTAAAACAATGGTTCCATTCAAAGCTACAATGAATTTCCAATTTTAACGATCGCGGGGAATTGAAAACGGACAATGGGGACACCCACTTCCCAAATTGAATTCTCATATTTCTACTGTAAATGACTTTGTTTATACTCATCTATTTATTCGGAGAATGAAGTCAAAAAGTTCCGAGAAATCTTTGTTTGAAACACAAGTCAAAGCCAAACGATAAGGTTTACCTGGAAAAGATCAAGGTAAAAGATTCGTTTTAATAAAGAACAAAAAGCTAGCACCAACCTACTTGAAAGGAACATTTTTCAGAAGCGTAAACAGTGAACGCAAATTATTTTGTTCACTGGAAGCGAACCTGTTCACTGCACTCAGTGTAACTCAGGCTTACTGTTTTCCTAGTACTGAAGGACTTAAATATTCTTGGTTTATCTGTGAATCCAATAATTCATTTAAATTAAATTAAATCCTCTTTCCTTTTTAATTACATGGCCACTAGTCGTAAAAATATTGCAGGATGCCATTTAAATATATTTCGTTTGTTTTTTTTTCTTCACAAATGGCATTCGAATTTTTTTATGCGTTTTGGCCAGCTTTTAATAAGTTTTGATATATCGATATGTATGATTCTGAAACTTAACTTCGACAAACGTTTCCCCGCCGAATGAGCCGCCGACAGAATGTTTCGTTTAAAAGTGTTTTCAACTACAGAACCTTAGTTATAATTTAGTCACAAATATTTCTTAACAATAACAGATTTGGGCAAAATATTTACTATTTTTTCAGTGACGAAAGTGAAACTTAAAGGCGGGAAAGCGGCAATCCGAAATTAATGTTTTTTTCGAGTTGTTTCGTGTTTTATTTTAATTTTCCTTGTATTCGTAATGAATAGCACAGTGTTTACCTCGGGTTGAAGACTTATTTAGTCCCTCGAACTATTAGTTACTTTCACCCCTAGGATAACAATGTACTATTTTATGGCCGCTTATCTTTCAATGAAAATGGCATGTCAGGCTCAGACACGTTCTGCCATCATGCTGCTTTGGTGTGACTCGTAAAACTATACCTACAAACAAAAAATCACAAAAAAGGTAAAAAAAAATGAAGAACCGTCAGCGGCACATTCGTGTCTGACGTTTGCTATTGAATTTTGTTTGTTTCATTGTTAACAGTAAGTACTACCCGTATCTGCATGCTCTCATCATCATCATTTTAGCTGAAAGACACCCACTGCTGGACATAGGCCTCCCCCAAGTGTCGCCACATTGACCGGTCCCTTGCGACTCGCATCCAACGTATTCCCGCAACCTTCACCAGGTCATCGGTCCATCGTCTTCCAGTTCGCGGTCGCCACTACAGAACACTCCGGCCCTATCGGCCATCCGTTCTGCGAGCATGGTCTATTGGTTGCATATTATTATGTAATTAAACTTGATCGTATCTGTTCTTTAGACATACCAGGGGATTTCTCCTTTCACATTTTATTAAACTTCTGACGTTCGCGTTGTCTAGATAACTCACTGCCAATTATTGCCGTTCGAAGTGAGAATGTATTTTTTTATTTACCTATTTACTTAGGTGTTTCAAGAAAATGTTATTTTATTTAACACGTACCTATTATGTAGTTTCACTTCAGTTATTCCATCGTATATTCCATACGCGTCCTGACTGTGTAATGTGCAGAACGTCCGCATAGAATCGTAATATTTACAGCTACTATTGAAGAAAATAACATTTCTTATTGGACTTCCTATATAGTGGAAGCATAATTTCCACAAAGGTAAAAATCGACTACTTTTCTTGATTAAGCTTCATTGCTATTATTTTGGAAAGACACAATTTAATAAAACTACAACTTTCTTTTCCCCCCCTATTATAAATGGGTTTATAATTAAAGACGACAAACGCACCACATTTCTTGTTCTTCCATACTTATCTACTTATTAGTTGGAACTTCTTTCCTTGACGTAAGTAGTTATTTATTCAAATAACTGATAATAGTAGTTTATGCGACTGTGCATAATGAAGGGCATTACAACACGAGCGTGGGTTTAAGAAACGAGCCGAAGGCGAGTTTCTTAATAGCATCACACGAGTGTTGTAATGCCTAATTATGTATAGTTGCATACACTACTTTATCTACCCAAATATCATAAGGGCTCTATGATGGGGTCAGGAACCATAGGGAAATGACCTGCATTGTTACTTGACCCTTGATTTTTGTGCCAACAGATTATTAGTTGCATTCGTCGCTGCATTTACGATATCTGGCGGAGTATTCATGTCAATTTCTGAGTCACTATCACTCATTTTCGACAGAAATAAAAGATACCTACAATATTCTGTAACGGTGAACTAGTCCCACTCCCATTTACATCTCATTAGTGCATGGCAGCATGTAGCTTCATTACCACCCTTTCAAAACATATACTCTGATATACGCGTAACTACAACATTCACAGCACAGTTTCATTCAATATTAATTGCGGGAAGTCACACAAAACGAAATCTATTTCGGTGCAGTAAATTGGCGGCCATATTGCTGGACGTGACGGCCATTTTTAAATTTTCCCGCCACGCGAAATTGGCGCGCATTTACCTTTAGAATTTCTCTGCAACGAGCTGTTGAAATATTCATTTGATTTTACACCTCTCAGTGACGGAGTGGCCACTTTTTAATGTGATTATGAATAGGATTTTAAATTTTTCTGTAGCTGTAAATTAAACTTGGGATTGAGGGAGCAGTTTATAATGTGGCAGCCTCATTGGTCTTCTGGTCGCAATCATGTCTGCTGAGTATGAGGTCCTGTATCCGCAAAATGTTATTGGGTTTTCCTATCAAGAATTGCTCAGTATAGCAGCCATGGAATCTGGATTTGTGGCCAGTAAGAACCTTTCCTCTTTGACCAGATTTTTTCTGAAAACAAAACGGTGCTTACTTCTTAAAGCTAACACACAAAAGAAATGTCACATGGACACAATTAAATGTTTAATTGCGTTGATAAAAGCAAACAATTAAAAAAAAAATATTTATTTCTGATAATGCTGTTATAATAACACTATTTAAATATTCTAATACAAAGGCCTTAAAACAAAACATGCGCCTCTTTGCTGAGATATAAAAAAAAAACAATTACACCCGCCTTCAACATTGTTTATCTGTGGAAAAAAAGTACTTATTTTAGTAGAAATTATTGAAAAATGCCGAGTACAATTACTTAAACAATAGGTGGAACGAAGTTTATAGTGGTCGGATTTGCATGGGACTTTTTATTGGGTTCCTAGAGGAGTGGAGAAAAGGGTAAAAAAAAAAAAAACGCAATTCGCAACTTTTTTCGTGTCAGTCGTATTTATTATAATTATAAATATTGCACTGTTTGTTGCCCAAGTTGTATATACGACCACCAAGTACCGCGTGATGACGCTGTGCAAGCGTAGTTCTATGTCTAACGGAGGGACAGACGTTAGCAGTCCGACGCTCTTGCAGGACGTGCGGGATCCAACGGCAGGCTGGTATCCTTACGCATCGTGGAGTTCAGCACAAAGAGCTATCTCACGGTCAGGACCTTACATTCCTTGTACAGTTGTGCGGTACTATGCCGGTAGTGTTTGAAAGTCATGACCTTGAGGACAGCCTTCTGTGCCCTTTCCAGTTGCATCATGGTTGTTTTAGGAGCACCACCCCAGACCGTAATGCCAAAGGTTAATATTGACTGGCAAAGAGAAAAATAAACCATACGTAAAGTATTCCGCATCAGCACTATATCACAGGCTTTTAAACACGGTAATTAGTTTTCTTACTCGGCCAGACAACATCCTAAGCTGAGCATTCCACGAAACAAGATTGTCTATAGGTACACCCAAGTATCTTACACTGGTAGGTCTTGTCAGGGGAAGACACGCGCATTGATTCGGTAGTGCATTGCAAGTGTGCGCCTTAACTGTAAATGAGTTGTCTGGTTACGAGGAAGACTTCAGTAAAAAAGTGATGAAATTCGTTTTTTCTATTCGCCGCTAGCCAAGACATAACAATGCTAAGGACAGTTTTAGCTCTCCTCTTGGCTTCGTCCCAATTTTTGGCGTGCACCAGAAGGGCTATATCGTCTGCATAAGTATTAAATGGAACAATATGGGAGTGCCAATTCACATAGGCTATTTACATACACTAGAAAAAGTGTAGGCCCCAGGATGGAGCCTTGAGGCATACCGAAGGACAATGTACACTCGTCACTAACAAATGTGTCGATTTTAACGCACTGCGTTCGCTCGGAAAGGTTACTTGCGAAGACTGCATGTACAGGACCTCTAACTCCTATTTGCTCATGTTTTTTTAGAAGAATAGGAACAGAGACAGTGTCAAATGCATTGGAAAGGTCCAAAAATAAGCCTAGACACTTGGACTTTTTATCCAGTACTTCAACAACATCGTCAATCAGGGTCGCAAATGCGTATCCACAAGACTTCCCCTTACGAAAACCAAATTGATTTTTGGAAAGGATGTTATTTTTCTCTAAGAACGACCCAAGACGGTTGTTGGAAAGCTCCTCGCCTTTCAAGAACCTTTGATAGTGCAGACAGAACCGAAATCGGCCTACAATTATTGACACTGCCTCTGTCCCCTCCCTTGTGGATAGGATGTTCGACCGCTCTCTTTAAAACTCTCGGGAATTTACCTTGAGAGAAACAAACATCACTTACGTGAGTGACGAGGAGCACAAGAGTTTGTCTGCTCAATTTCAGAAGTTTAGAACTGATTCCATCCCATCCCGGTGCTGAATCAGTTCGAAGACCCATAATAATATTTTCAACCTCTGCAATATCTGGGGGAAGTAGAACCATTGAGTTGACCAGTTCATACTGCTTCTCACATGACTCATATTTTGTACCAGAATGTGCATGCCTAGCTGCAAGTTCCCTGCCTGTATTTCCAAAATAGCTATCGACTTCATTTAATGAAGCCTTGCTGTCTAGGTTGGATACAGACAACAACTCCCTATGAGAAGATCTGGATGTTGATTTGTTAATTATATTGTTAATTACTTTCCAGGTCTTTTTAGGGTTACTTTTTGCTTTCTCCAATTTATTATTTTCATAATTATTTTTAAGCCTGTGCAGAAGTTTATTGCAGAAATTGGGATATCGTAAATAGCTTAATTTTAGAACATAGTCGTCTGGTGTATCTTTGTGTTCTCTATGCATGTTATCCCTATGTCTAATGCATATGAGGAGTCCTGGCGTTATCCAGGGCTTGATTATTCTCAGCCTAGAAGGAAACGATGAACAAAGAACGAACGAAAAATAAAAATTCCAAAGAAAAATAAAAAAAGCCGCGAGCGGTGAAATGTTTTTTTTTACCTTTCTTCTCCACTCTTGAACTCAATAAAATGTCCCATGAAAATCCGCCTATTTTAATCTTCGTTCCGCCTTAAGGTCGTGGCTCACTTGACAAGCACCGCACCAGCACCGCTCCAACCCAGCAATTTACTTGCCATTCAAATTAGAGCATTAAATCGTGTGTCGCATAACATATTTTTGAATGTACATATGAAAAAGCTTACGGCGGGTGGTCAACGCGCTTGCCGCTACCATACGCCTCGCCGCAAGCGAGGAGACCGCGCGCGGCAAGCGAGGGGACCGCGCGCGGACGCCGGGTGGCCCGCGAAACAACGTCACTGCGCCGTCGTGCTTCTCCACGTAGTGGGTACTCTTTGTTTAATGTATGGCCAGTTACAAATTTAGTTAAAGAGCCCACGACACTAGACCTAGTTCGGTTAGACTCCCAGATAATATCTATATATATAATTGGTCACGATGCTGCAATGCATTAAAACCATTACTATTATGATAAGACTCCCGAGTTATGTGAAATTCAGTACAAATCGAAAGCTTGTTGACACCCAAGTAACACAAACTAGTTGCTTAAGAGCTCTGGAGCCAATCCGATTATTCACAAAGGCGCCAAGCTCAAGTGCTAGAGCGTGCACTGCAGACCTTATGTAGCCGCTTTGCAGCCAAAGGGGCACAACTTTTTGCAACCTACAGTTCCGTTAGAACTTATATTAGTAGCATGCAAGCGCTACAGCAGCTGCAACTAATAATTAATACAACACTAAAGCTCTTGTGGCGCTTATTGAATGAATGACAGGTTTAACTGAACGAATAAAAGATCACAAATCATTCACCTGTCTCTCATTTATTAAAATACATCTGTTGTTCCTGAGTCAGACATTCCTGAATACAAATATAAATAAATAATAAGTGAAGGTATAGTGTTTTTGAGCTAAATATGCAAGTGGCTAAAAACGCAGATCAGTTCATCGTGCATACTCGTATAGTTGATATTATTGGAGTATTTTTAACGCGTCTCAATAATTGTCTTGTAAACATGACGTCTATGAGAAGCAGCTTTAACTTGCAATTTCAACCTTAATACTTCTTCTCTGCGCGTCAAAGCGTTCACTTTTCTGAAGGTCCAAGTAATACCTGTGCCACTAATGCAGTTCAAGTCTTTACAATTACTTTTATTTCATACTTACTGCAGGTACCGAACCACACAAATGGTTATTTGTTTAGAGATCCGTAGAACTCGTTGAAAACCGTAAAATACCATGATTGATGATAATCGTTTGTAGCTGCTTCTATATTTTTCGCTCTTTCAATTGTTTAACAATTCCTATGTCTTACCATGTTTGCAGAATGCCTTTCACATTTATTCAAACTTATAAAGAACAACAAAATCAACAAGAACTTTGCATCTATCCATCTACGTGGGAAAAACATGATGTGTTACACTGGTCGAACAAAAAAAGCTAAAAAATAATTTCATTTAATTTTTGTAACACTTAGATAAAACTTACTTTTCCTCTGTAACTGGTCCGTTATCACTAATTGAGAAAACAAAATCTACCGGACCCTCGGTTGTGTTTGTTGATTTTTCCAATAAAAATAGCAGAATGTATTCAAATAAGAAGGCAATGTCCATTACGCTTCTGCTTATATTTTGAAGCCTTAATGTCGCTATTAGTAAAAGAAAAAAGAAATAAGTATTTCGGCATATGAAAATACATGTAGAATTTTTCATCATCGTCAATCAAATGTCTAATATTCTTCCAGTATTCCCCTTCTACTTGTCTTTTTTTAAGCATATTATGCACCCAATATCTCCTCTTCCTTTTTTTTTCCTGTTCCTCGTCGTCGAGAGCAATTGCGATTACTGCTAGTTCACGCAATGTAAACCGAGACATTATGACAACGTACAAGTCCTACGCGTGTTCAATCACAAATGCCTTACAATTGTGTTCGCGGTGACAGCAAGCTCGTAGTCCGGGAGGTAGCGGTGCAAATAAAAAACCCTAATAAAGTCAGTCAGTCGTTCGGTCTGTAACCAATCGTTACAGTACACCGGCTGAAACTATAAAATATAAAATAATTTAAATATACTGAACTTTAAAAAATCTCAGAACTGTAATGGAAAGAAAAATTAAACCACGAATCCACAAAATATAATTACTAGAGATAATTCCCTAAAAAACAATGCTACCTCCCGGACTATTACTACCAGCGCGCGGACTGCGAGCTTGCGCCTTGCGGACGGCGAGTGGACCACGCGCGGCCGGCGCGCGGCCCGCGCGGCGCAAGCTGGGCGACCACGCGCGGCCCGCTCGGCGCAAGCGAGGCGACCGCGCGGCGCAAGCGAGGGGACCGCGTGCTTACACCTCGCTTGCGCCGCGCGGGCCGCGCGCCGTAGCCTATATTCGAGGCGGCGCCGGTCAGGAGCTGTGCTGGTGCCGTGCTGGTGCGGTGCTTGTCAAGTGAGCCACGACCTTTATTGTCTTATTAATTTCACTCGACTGTAAAAACATTGCATTTTGAATGTCGAACCTAACACTTAGAACCAGTTTTAAAAAGAAATGTATTGAAAAAAATCTATTCGTTTAACTTTTCGTCAGCGGAACTCGTTTTTCAAGAAGTTTACATAAGAAAATACATCATCCATATTTTGCTCCTCTTTAACCGCGACGTACCTATTTTGATTTTTCCCTACAAAATCCAATAACGGTCACTACGCAAGTGATAGCGTAGCTTTTCGACTTTGAATATTTGTTGGAATATTGAGCAGCAAAGTTATTAAAAATAATATTATTAAAGAAAGATAGAAGATAACATAAAATGTTATGAACATTTTCATGGTAACTAGCTTGAAATGAAACCACTTCCGAAGGTTTAACGACTATTTAATATTTATTTATTTATCTTAAATACATGCGTAAAGTATACAGACGGACTTATTGCCACAAGGCTTTCTCTACCAGTCAAAGTTTCAATTTCTTTCAACAACATAAACCACAACAACTAAACAACACTATAACACTTAACTTTAAAGTGGAACATAAATTAAACGACGTCTAATAAAACTGTGAATAAGATGAGTACAGCCTAAGTCCTGAAACAAATAAAAGTAACCAATAAGTAAGGTAGATAGAGATACTCTTAATATTGGAATGTCTATGTAAGTAGGTACGTTCATTTGCGTACATAAGCATAATCCGCATGCAATGTTCCCACTGCTGGGACTCAGGGCTCCACTCTACGAAATAGAGTAGACTCCGTCCGCCCAATGCGGGTTAGTAGATGACGCATGTCTTTGAACTATTTTGTTCTAGGACATGTATACCAGTTTCCTCACCATATTTTCCGTCACTATTTTTGACGAATAAGTAAAAGTAAAATTAAAGCAAAAAGAACCGCAAGGCACGAATTAAACAAGTTAACATTTAATAACAACTTAAAATAAGGTTTAGTTAGTTTAGGTTTAGGTCGAGCTTAACGTATTAGAAAATACTGAGAAGCCCTCACAATAAAATCAAACGCTATATACATTCAGTCTTAAAGTATCGGAAATTGATGATTTGTTTATGGTTCCAAATTCTTTTTTTTTGTTGTTGTTAGATTGGCATTACTGTTTTCCATTTTTGGCGCGGAGTACAAAGCGTTCAAAAGCGGTCGAGATGTGATGGAAGATTTGCCTCGCTCTGGTAGGTCATCAACGTCTGCAACTGAAGTTAAAATCGCAAAAGTGAAGGAAATAGTGACTGAAAATCCTCATTCAACTTTGAGAGAGACGGCCGCCGAACTTCTGTATCTCACGAGTCGATCCGTACCATTTTAACTGATGATTTGGGTATGAAATATGTTACCGCTCGGCTAGTCCCAAAAGATCTGAATTTTCTCCAAAACTCAATCGGATGAGAGTCGCTGAGGTCATGTTAAAACAAGTCAGTTCTAACCCAACATTCATAAAACGCATTGTTACTGGTGACAAGACGTGGGTTTACGAGTTTGACATGTAAACTAGTCAACAAGCTTCGGAGTAGTGCCTTACAGTTGAACCGAAACCGAAAAAATAATAATTCGCAGCGAGATCTGCCCCCGTATTCACAACGCTTCGATTCGCTTCCGATTCGGGAAGTCGTATGATGTCTAGCTCGGTCGTTTTCGTAATGCCAGAAGAAGACAGATATACGAGTTGTCGAATCGGAAACGAGTCGAACGTTTGTGAATACGGGGTCTGAACTCAACTCCGGAAACAGCGTTTCAAAAATGTTTTGATGATTGGATTATGGGTTGGCGTAAGTGTATCGTTTCTGAAGGAGCATAATTGTAAGGTGATACAATAAATTTGGAAGAATAACAAACAAAGTAACGGGAAAAGATTAATAATATACAAGTACTATTGATCTTTTCCCGTTACTTTCTTAACAGAGCAGTATATCAAAGATGGCGTACGCACTAAGCTGCGATAATTCCATGCTACAGGTAAACATATTGAATTAATTAGAATACAAGCTTTTGCCTGTGACTATGTCCGCATGAACTTAAATTCCGAAAGTAGATACGAGTCTCTATGTTTACATCTTATGAGTAGGCTTCCTGTGTGCCAAATTACTTACATCGGAATTCGTTGAGTCGTTAAGACGTAGAAGCTAACAAACACGCACATGGACGGACAGACACGGTTACTTTCGTATTTATAATATTATTACGCATTGTGAAGAATAAATTATTAACACTTGATTGAGTATCTGTGCTAAGGCTCATCTGCTGCTGAGGAAATCTTTATGTGACCTACAAACCTATATATCAACAAAACACGTTAGATTGTCTTAAAAGATTTAGAAAATAGATGGTGGGAACTGCATTCAATGAATAGCCATACAAAGCGTAAACGGACTATTTACGAGCCAATCATTCTGTACATCATTAACTTATTTTATACTTTAAAGGTAGCTAAGCTAGATTTGGCTCTTGAATCTACAATATCCCCATAACTAAAAGATTCCCAGGCATGATACAGAACAATAAAAAATCTCAATCCGGTATTTTTACGCCCATTAAACTCGTCCTAAAACTAAAACGATGGAACTTTTGTAGAAGCATTTCAAATCCACCAGTGGATTACATAGAACGATATACAAGACTTCATTACGGCACTGAAAATTTCAGGAATCAAGGAAGTGACACAACATTACTATTTAAAAATGTTTTTATTGCTTTTAGAAGTATTCTCCGCGAAATTTGACACATTTTTCCATACGATGGAACCAATCATTGAAGCTACCATTCTATTCAGAAGTTGGGGTCTCCAAAATTGCCGTTTTGTAGGCATCCACAGCTTCTTCAGGTGATGAAAATCTCTATCTACGCAATTTATTCTTTATTTTAGGGAAAGTATAGAAATCATTAGGGCTTAGGTCGGGGCTGTACGGCGGATGGTCTAATAATTCTATGTTTTCCTGCTCTAAAAACTCTTTTGTTCTGTGCACGGTGTGACAACTTGCATTGTCGTGATGGAGGATGATGCGACGGTTGCAGTTCTCTTTACGGAGTTCAGAAGCGACCTGTGGCAAACAAATGCTAGCATACCATTCTGCATGTGAAGAAATGTGAAGTGAATCACGATCAATCAAGATTACATATTAGTAGCAAGTGAATATCTGCGCCCGCGTCTATGTTCGTCAGTGTTGCCAGTGAAAGGCATGGCACAGATTGGCGAACAGTATTCGTTACGTGGGGTGTAGGTGTTAATATTTTTATCTTTATATTTATTTATACTTCACACATTAATTTATTTGTATTGTTTATTCGTCTACACTTTATTTTATTTTTATCCGTATCTGGCCTTAGTGCCTTTACACGGTTTTAGTGTTAAACCACTTCGAAAGTCATAATAAATCATCGCTCTTGAATTTTCTCGAGTCAATTCCATTTTCTCAACGACTAAACAAGTTTGACAAAACCTTGTAACCAGACCGAGAATCTTTTTTTAAATAAATAAATGGTATTCGATTTTTAAAACCAAGGAGTTTTCAATTAAAAATATTTTAATATGACAGGAACAGTGGAAATATTCCATTCCCGATACTTTTGGTGCAGCCCTCGTAACACCATCAGAATCCTACATAATCAACAGTATGGTTTCACCAAGGGACGTTGTGTAACCTTATTAAAGCACATATTTACTGCGTGGGAAGAGTCCCAAGACGACATAGGATTTTTTGTGACCTCTCCAAAGCGTTTGATTGCGTAAATCACGACACATTACTTTTTAAACTTGAGCATTACGGACTGGATAAACTTGCACTTAGTTTGGTAACATCATATTTGAATGATAGAGAATAACATGTTCAGATAAATGGTGTTAATGCACAGGGTTTAAAAATAAAAATGGGGGTTCCACAAGGCTCAATATTGGATCTTTTCCTCTTTCTAGTATATATAAATGATCTACCCTATTTATTGAAAAACCAACCTCAAAATATGGTGTTATTTGCTGATGACACTTCCCTGATTTTTAAGATAAATAGACGAGATGACGTGAATAATGCCCTACTTCAGGTCCAAAATTGGTTCACAGCAAACAAATTGGTATTAAATGAAAAAAAAAAACAAATTATAAGATTTGCTTTACCGAATGTTAAAGGTAGTGATAGTTATATAATATTGAATAATGGGAAACTTGAATACGTAAATAAAACTTCTCATTTTACATTTCTTGCGGGGCGGCTAAGTTCAGCGGCATTTGCCGTTAGAAAAATCCGTCAATTTACTGATGTAGATACCGCTAGACTGGTCTATTTTAGTTACTTGTAACTATTAATGTCCTACGGTATTTTGCTATAGGGACGGGCAGCAGATATTGAGTCTATATTTATTCAGCAGAAAAGAGCCATCAGAGCCATATGTAATCTTTCTAGGCACGATTCTCCAAGGGAACTGTTTAAGGATATTGGCAATAAATACATCTACGAAAACATAATGTACCTCAGAAAAAAATTGCATCTTCACAGACATAATTACGGTACTAGAAATAGGGACCGGTTAGTTCAGCCAGGTAGATTCATCTTTCATGGGGTAGGTACCTACTGTTTGAGATGCTATAATAAAATTCCACAAAGTATTCTTGAACTGAATGAGACGAAATTTAAAACATGCATTAAACGCACGATGATAAAAATGCTTGGCTCAATGCTGGTCCTGCTCCACAAGGACAGGGGCGCATAATTGATGGCATTAAATGGTGTTGTTGGAGCTGCTGAAGATTCTACAACTATCTTTGCACTATAATAGATTCAAGCTCTTTAGTATTATATAATCGCATAGCCCTTATTGTGTGAGTACTATGTACTAGAAAGCTATCATTAAATAGGAACCTACGCGTTTTCTTGACTTAAATATGCCCAGGGCCCTATCCAATAAAGCTGACAATCCGACAAGTCCGACATATGTCAAAAAGTGACAACTCGACAATTTTTCTGTTTAATAAAACTTACAGGCGACAAAATTGTCACGGTGGAAAATTCACAAATATGTCGGACTCTTTTTTTTCTTGACATTTTTCTGTTTTATAAAACTTTATATGCGACAGCTGACAGGTGACAATTTGTCGTGAAAAACTTGTCAAATCTGCTTTATTAAACAGAAAATTGTCGTGACATGTTGACATATTTGTAGAATTGTCCGACAATTCTGACAGGCGCGTTACCCTCTGTCGCGAAATCATATTTTGAATTTTGAAGGTTTAAAAAAGTGTATTGAAAAAGTTTATTACAAAAAAATGGTACTTACATCGAGCAGTGAGAGTAGTGATGATGAATACTTGGAACAAATACAAACGAGGAGGCAACGACGATCATTTAAAAGCAGAATCAATTTCTCCTTCTCAATTACAGATTTCTGCTTTAAAGAAAAAATTCGGGTAAGTATGTAAATCTACCGTAGAATATTAAACAAAATTCTTTGCAAATATATTATGTCAAAAGTCGACATAATTGTCACGACAATCCGACAATATTGTCACCGACAATTGTCAGAAATATTGTGACTGTGGTTTTTTGATATGTCGAGTTTTATTAAACGTGTTTTTACATTAAAAATATGTCAAGATTTCACCTGTCGATTTTTGACATATTTGTCACGTTTATTAAACAGCTTAAGCGCGACAATTCTACAATTTTGTCATTTTTTGACATATATGTCGGATTGTCAGCTTTATTGGATAGGGCCCAGGGCCCTATCCAATAAAGCTGGCGGTTGAGAGTATGTCATGCTCTCTCAAATGTCTTGCTGATGGTGGCGCGGAGTCGGACCATTTAGTTCCCTTCAAAATGGTTGAGCTGAATGGTACTGATCCATGTGTCGTGTTCGTGAACGGGCGCTGTCAGTTGTGACTGGTCATCTTTTAGTCGCCATGGTTTATTTGAATTAATTATTTTGTTTATGAGTTGTATTCTATTTTCATTTTGCTATGGACACTTTTAACGTGCACATCTTGCTACATTGTTCTCACATAATATACCATATCAACATGAATGATGTAACCAAGATTTTGTACCAATATTTTGATTTAAAGGAATGTCCATGGAGTTGCTTTCCCGTTCTTCTCCATGTACTACAGTACTTTCACAGTTTTATGTCTTGTGACTGGGACTGTAGCTACATTTAATGTTCAGTTTTGTTTCGACAATTCAAAAGTGCCTGTAACCGGCCTACTTGAAATAAATGCTTTGATTTTTTTATTTTGACATCGTGTGTATGAGCGATCTTCTTTTACTTTATTTGCAACGCATTCGTTTTTCAATTATTTTGGACCAATAGTACCTAAATTGAGTAATTCAGTATTGAGTCACCAATTATAGCACTGCGTTCCATTTTCAAAGCTGGCCACTTTCTGCACAGCGCGTTGATAAACCATAGTGCACGATATAAAATCGTTGCGTTCAAAATAGCATGTGTTCACGAGGCATAAAGTGTCACTCAATCAAATTAAAAACAGAGTTACTGTTAGCATGGATCATTCAAATATTCATTCGATTCAATCATGCAATCACTACCTTAAAAAAATACCTACCTACCTACCTACCTTTAATAAATTGTCATATCGAGTTACTTAAACATAATCGAATGTAAATGGTTTTCTGTTCAATATTCCAATATCAATTATAACAGAGCGTTTCGAAGTGAATTGGCATGACATGAAAGCGAACACTACCCTTTAGCGCATGTAATTTGAAACAATTGGTTTACGCAATTTAAATATTTTATTTGACGCATGGAGGTGGACAAATAACCCCTGGTAACGTCCTACCGAGACAAAAACTATCCTTATGTCGTAAACCAGGTGATGGTCACGTAGGTAATTATACTTTTCACTTCTCATGCTCTAAAAGTACGCCATTATAGCCCTACGAAGCGGGATTAAAGTGAACGTTTATTCCCTAGGGAGTAAAAAGTAATTTAAAAATGGAACGATCTCTTACTCGTGGTCACAAAAGAGTATTTTTTTTTAATGGCTTCGCACGGTTTATGCATTAGCCAATGTCACGTAACTTGTCAAAGGTTCTATTTAAATTTCGAATTGGCTTGCAAATAGAAATCGGTAATATTGAAAAATAAACAAATTAACTCAACGCGGGAATATTTATGGTTGTTTGTGTGCATCGTTGATTTTGAAAAAGTATGTGGAATGCCTCTGTTGCTAGCCGCTGCAGTAATGTAGGTATACTATAATTATCTGTGGAGTGTGGATCATCTTCATTGCGAGAAGGTTGAGAGTTTGTGTTGTGTTTTAAATTGTTAATCTGTGACTGACCTGATAGAAGAAAATCTGACTGCCTCAGTTCAGAATTTTTGTCGAGTGTAAATTTGTTCGGTTTTAAATGACTATTTTTCTCGCACTCGAAGTGAAAAGTACAGTTTGCACCTCGATACTCCGATTCCGCCAATTGAATATACCCTCGCTTTCATTGCCTGCCTCGCAAGCTCGGGAGTCAAACCACCTCGGGTATATAATGGCTTCGTTTAGTCCCTCGTTATAAAATATACTATTATAACAGATTTGCTCATAAAGGGTCTCTTATTTCACCAATTTCAATATCGTTATGTATCTCATTACGTACTTGTGCGGTAATGTAAAGTAAATAGCACGGTTTCATGGTTTGGTGTCAAAATTGACTTTGGTAAATAAAATATACTAAATAAACATTGAATTCTTTAATTTAATTAATTTTGTCAATAAAATACAAACATTTATCTGTATCAAAACTCCAAAAATATTAATTTACTTAATTAGCAGTACTGGCTGTTTTTTGTGCATTTGCCTTGAAAAAAACGCTGACACGCGCGCGTCGCTAATTTGGTGAACAAGTAAAAATTATTCCGCGCGCTTTTTCTTTTCACTGTATTGTTTTATTTATTTCCTCGCAAATATGTTATAAAACGTCGTATGACATACGTGCGCTGCGGTGCGCTTGGTTAATTACAGCCTCTGCTTTCTTTTAGCCCTCGCCTACGGCTAGGGCAAGCAATATCGCCTCGGCTGTAATTTTCAACTTACCGCACTTATATCATAATGTACTATATCAACAAATCCAGCTGTGCAAATCAGTATATTAAACGGGCTGTGTGGCTGGTTATGTCGCCGTGTGTACCTAATTTACGTCTATCATTTGTGTGAAGATGTGACAAACAAAAACATAAACTTTCCCATTTATTACTCGTATGTACTGCTAAAATTATGTTATTGCTCTAAAATCACTGGTTCCCAACCTGTGGTCCGCGTATCACTGGTGGTCCGCAGGAGCCTCGACTACGGTCCGCGAAAGATTAAAATGTTATTCGTACTTTTTAACACATAAGATGCAAGCTCAACCCAACCTAATTGAACCTATCAGAGGCAGAATTACTAAATGATTGCTAAATTTTTCGAGCTCATACATGATCTCATCTGATGACTTTACATTTGAATTTTCCTTTTCTAATCTTCAAAACTGGCACTCGAACCCGACGTAAAATTCACTGTAAATATTTAATTTTTTGTTATCTTATAAAACGCTTGGGGATTTCCTCGTATAAGTAGGTACTTACGGGATCTTCGTTTATTACTTACGAGAAATCTAATATGGCTCTCTAAGTACTTCCAAAATACTCTTGAATGTTCACTCATTTTATGATAAGAAGGTATTTTAAGTGTCTGTTTGATGTTAACGTTTGCTTACGTGAAAATACTTTTGTAATAACTGAATTAAGTTATTAATGATGGCTTTTCTATAAACTACCTTATACAAACTACCTTATATAAACTACCTTATAAACTACCTTGTATATCTAAACAAGTATTTGTTTAGATATACAAGGTAGTTTTGCATTCCAGTCAAAACTTAGAAACTTAGGATTCTGTGACAAAAGACATAAATAATTAATTTAAATTACGATACCTGGTCTATAATGAATAAAGCTGCTATTTTAAATATGTACTAAGCATTTTAGAATAGCATGAAAAAAATAGTTTTCAATACACTTCCTCGAAAACTGGTTTTTGTCGCACTACGATTAGGTTCGAAATCCAGTGTATTTCACACGCGTGCATTTTTCATGTTTTTTCTACACTATTACACATCATACATATACTTAGTCCAAATTGGTTCATTGCATTAGGTATTAAAAAAAAAACACCTCTGACTCTAAAGTCAGGTGACTGGTTAGGTGAATGGTTTTTTTTTTATTTCGGAAAAGCGATCTACCTCTTATAACATTTTTTGAATATTCAAATAGAGTTTATAAATTCAATATCGTAGATATAAACATGATTATTTTATTTTATTTCTTCAAAAGTGTATTGAAAAACGTCGTTTGATACACGTGGACATTTGTTATTGCAGTTCTCGGTTCAAAAACACCCTCGTCTTACGGCTCGTGCCGCCTTGAACTACAATAACAAAGTTTCTCCACTTGTATCAAAATGTACTAAAAAAACATGCATCGCACGACATATCGCTGTGTATGTACCTACCTTTATTTGCATGTGTGAAGGGGCGATTATAGGGCTAGTAACAGACGGCCTGCGATTAAATACGGGTTATTTACATTTATCGGTTTCTGCAATTAAGAAATCAATAAATGCCATTCTATAATAGGCATGACTATAGTATTAACAAATTTTAATTTTATTTAGTCCGTCAGTTAGAGTATTGGAAAATAAATTACACGTACTTTTTGTTTTTGTAAATCAATGAAGGAATATTGACAAATATAATACGCATCAAAACTCGGGAGTGGGGCTAGTGACGTCAGAACTCGCAAAAAATTATACCAAGTGTGACGTATGGA
Source organism: Xestia c-nigrum (assembly GCA_916618015.1). Classification (NCBI taxonomy): domain Eukaryota; kingdom Metazoa; phylum Arthropoda; class Insecta; order Lepidoptera; family Noctuidae; genus Xestia; species Xestia c-nigrum. The sequence goes on from OU745246.1 coordinate 24,279,509, forward strand.
GAATTTTAAAAGCATCTTTGTCAATTTTGGTGTATGTAACAACAGAAGTAATACGGGTCAAATATTTGTTGATAATCTAACTGACGGACTTATTATTATTTTTTCGCACCTTTGGGAACAAAGGGTCACTTCAGCAACTTTTTGTAAAAACGACTTAAATATGCAGAAAAAACCGCGATAATCGACTTTATAATCTCAGCAAAAACCGTGGAAATTGCATGAATAACATCGTTTTGAGGGAGGGAAGGTCGTTACATTATTTTTGACGACCCGAATAGCGTAGTGGTGGCGACACTGCCTTACAATCTTAGGGTCCTGGGTTCGAATCCCGGTAGGAGCAAATGTTTGTGTGATGAGCCGAGACGAGTCATGGATGTTTATAATGTATAATAAATATGTATTTACAAATAAAAAAAAGTATATATGTAGTACTTATATCAACTATCTAGTGTCCACGACACAAGCTTAGCTTAGTGTAGCACTAGGTGGCGCTGTGTGTTAATGTCCAGCGATATTTATTTATTATTTCGCGTTATTGGACCGTTTGCTTTAAACCGATCGTCTCATCCTGTCAGTAGTGTTTATCCTTCCCTCAGTTTATGGCTTGTTTCTCAAAAACCCCTTTTTGTATTCATTTTTTAATATTCAAGATTACCCGTGAAGAAACTATCGATTTAAGACTAAAAGAATGGCCTTAATACTCTGAAACAGTACAACCTTATTAAAGAAATACGTCAAAAAAATGCTCTTCTCGTAAAGTTGGAAAACATGCAGAAGTGACCCTTTGTTCCCAAAGGTGCGTTTTGTCGTCTACCATGTGGATACGGGTCGAGAATCAATACATTAGCATATATATCTGCTTAAATTTGACAGAATACACAGCTACATCGATAATAAACAACAACTTGTGTAGAAAAATAGTTGGATGTTTGCGCCTGCGGGGCGGCGCGGCGCGGCGCGCGGCGGCGGCGGCGGCTTGGCGGCATCGATCAAAGAGAGTGGCGGTAGCGTTTTATCTCTTTGAGGTTTCGCGACATCGCTTCATGCAGTACCTATTACAGCAGAGGTAACAAATCAGTTAAATATTACAAACATTAATAATTAAATATCTATTTTAATTAATTTTATTAATAGTTTTTCATACATAACTCACTTTATTACGTATGTACACCAATTCTTAAAACGTAGGTAGAAGGAACAACAGGGTTTTTGGTACAGCCTGTACAGGTAACACTAGTTAACCCACGCAACTTCGTCTGCGTCACTTATAAGAGAAAAACGAAAGGAAAAAAAAAATCCCCGTTTTTGCTACATTTTTCATTCCTGCCCCGCTCCTAATGGTCGTAGCGTGATGTTATATAGCCTTAAGCCTTCCTCGATGTATGGACTATCCAACATAATATTTTTCATTTTGAACCAGTAGTTCTTGAGATTAGTCCGTTCAACCAAACAAACAAACACTTCTGCTTTATAATATAAGTATCTATGTCACCGTAAACTTGTCAAACACGTTATATTACAATATAACGTGTTTCTCTCTAGCGATATTGTAAACTCTCGAATTATTGTCAACTGAACATACGGAAGTATCTCTGCCCCCATAATCGGGACTTGGGGCACCCTCCCGTTAGGTTAGTTAAGTTCCTGTAAACCCTGCACTCGGAAATAGGGGCCCCGTGAAGCGGGGCTCTGTCGACTACGCTTTATTAGGGGAATGTAAAGTGCTTTAAGGTTAGGTTATATTAATCGGTATTTCTCAGAAATGGTACAGTATCTTTTCATGAGAGTGGTACCACTGGGCAAAGGGGACCCCTCCTTCCCTCCACACCGCGTGAATTGACTACCATCGCATGCATTTCACGAAAAATATTGCGTTTTTAGCCGACTTCTAAAAAAAAGGAGGAGGTTCTCAATTCGCATGTTTCTATTTTTTTTTTTTTCTTTATGTTTGTTCGGGCATAACTCCGTCGCTTGCCAACCGATTTGGAAAATTCTTTTTTTGTTGGAAAGGGTATTCTTTCCAAATGGTCCCATAGCCACCAAGTCGGGATCTGATGGTGGAATCTTGGCGAAATCGAGGGAACTCTTCAAATTTTATATGAAAACGTGTTGCGATTTTGGTATTTTCTACAACAAGTGAAGCATTTGCGTTTGATAAGACCCATTCTACCATCAGATCTGATGATGAAGCCAAGAGTCACGGAACTCCATAATGAGACAATGTACCATAGTCGTGTTTGGGCTTGTTGTAATTGTAACGGTATGCACTTTCCATGTATCAAGCACATGTGAACCACTAAAAAGTGAAAAATAAAAACTTTTTTGCAAAAAATAAAACCGACTTCAAAAAAAAAACAAAAAAGTGAAAAATAACTTTAGCTTCTGAAGTCGGTGACAAAAAAACTAAAGCAATCAAACAAAGGTCACCGACTTCAGAAGCTAAAGTTATTTTTCACTTTTTTGTTTTTTTTTTTGAAGTCGGTTTTATTTTTATTGTAAGCAGTATGTTCGTTTGACAATAATTCGAGAGTTTACAATATCGCTAAAGATATTAAAATATAACATTGCGTGTTTGACAATTTTACGGTGACATATAGATGTCACCGTAAAATTGTCAAATATGTTATATTACACTATACGTATACGTTATAAAACACTTTATATTCCCCTAAAAAGCGTAGTCGACGAAGCCGCGCTTCGCGGGGCCCCTATTTCCGAGTGCAGGGTTTAAAGGAACTTATCTAACCTAACGGGGGGGTGCCCCAAATCCAGAATATGGGGGCAGAGATACTTCCGTATGTTCAGTTGACAATATTTCGAGAGTTTACAATATCGCTAGAGAGAAACACGTTATATTGTAATATAACGTATTTGACAATGTTACGGTGACATATAAATTTAATAATAGATTATAAGAAGTATAGATTACCATAGAAGTAAGTAGGTATATTGACTGCCTCGTTGGTCGAGACTTCGAGAGGTCGCAACCACAACTTTTGAGCATGATGGCTTTTTATTATTATTGGAAACTAACCTTGATACATTCTTAATTTGGTAATGGATCAAAGTAAACAAGTAGGTAATAATTACCTTAGTATTATTTAAATTAAAAAAAACATTCATATTCATAGTTTTATTCTCACGTTTAAACTAAATGACAAGTTAAGTTATTAGTTCAAGAAAAGTATAAAAACAAGTATCTTAAGATAAATAAAACATTTAAGTAAGTATTAAGATATTAAGTATTACATATATTTATATAGCATCAAAATAAAACAAAAATGGAATCACATTATACCTAATCTTAAGATTCCAATAACGTTCAACAAAATAAACAAAATATGTACCTACTTTGAATTCTAAATCAGAGGCCCGTTTGCACCACGCATCACAAACTAAGCTTAGCACTAAACGTATTTAAAACATCAATCTGTCACTGTCATCATAAAACAACTGTCAGAAATAGAATACAATTTTAAATGTGGTAGAGCCATGGGCCGAAAACTAAAGAATATCTATCATCTTTATTCGGATTCTGTATCAGTTTCACTATTCGATTGTGTTCTGTTTTCAGTTCGCCTCCTTTTCTGCTCATTCCCCTGTTCCAGATCACGCACCGGTTTGCGAGTAAATGCTGACTTTCTCGTCATGGTTCCTATTGTTCTTGATGTAGACGGTTGAGAACACACGGATACGACGTTTGGTTCTATAGCAGTTTGAGAACCCACAGATTTCACATTTGGTTCCGAAACCTCAACATCTGAGGTTACAGGAGCTGTAACGAAACTTGGCCAGTCGATTTCTTTATGAAGCCAGTTTTTGTAAGTTTTCATAAACGTTTCCGTTCTTCTTTGGACTCGCTTCATCCTTCCTGCTATGGCACGTGTTAGCCTTCGACAATATTCTTTTAATGCCATACTATCTTGTTCGGACAGTTTTAAGTTCAGTCGAGAAATGATGATATTAAATAATGCATAATAGTCGCGGTACGATCCAGCTTCTTTTAGTATTATGAACAAATCTAAGTAAGTTCTTAAACCTTCCATGTCTCTTACTTTTGTTGTTAACGCAAGAGAAATTCGACATGAACTGACAGTTTTTTTTTTATGCGGTCCTATTTATGTTTTTTTCTGCAGTAAACTAAATAAACCCCAATTGAAATTAAGTATAACTCACTAGGCACCTGCATAATAATCCTCATTATAACAATTTAAGACAAAGAAATGGATTAGGAATTAAACGGGATTCAAAATGGCGGCTCAGTAACTCAGTACCTGAGGGTGTGAGTGTTAGGGCACGCCACGATAGTGGCGGTAAGTCCCCTCTTTGAGGAGTGGCTGGAGAGGCGCCACGGCGTCCTCACCTTCCGCCTGACGCAGGTCCTCACCGGACACGGATGTTTCGGGAGGTACCTGCACCGAATCGGGCGGGAGGAATCGCCCGGGTGTCTCCACTGCGAGGATCGACCGGAGGACACGGTGGAGCACACGGTGGAAGTCTGCCCTGCGTGGGCGGAGCTCCGCCGTGTCCTCGTGGCGGCGATCGGCGGCGGCGACCTCTCGCGTCCGGCCCTGGTTCAATCCATGGTCCGGAGCGAGACGGAATGGGAAGCCGTCGCCTCCTTCTGCGAAGCAGTGATGCTAGCGAAGGAGGTGGCGGAACGAGAGAGGGAGAGATCCTCTCTTCCCGGCCGCCGCGGGAGACGCAACGGGCGTCGGGGGCCACGTGGTGGCTACCGGCCACCGTAGATGCGGGCCTGTGGACGGCTGGCTATGGGCAATAGCTGGCCGTCCGGCCGTCTAACGACGACGACAGGCCGTGTCGACGGCGCGTTCGTGTTCCACGCGCGCCTCAAAGAGTGTCAGCAAAAAGAGAGGGGCCCGCAAGGGCCGAAGCCTGCCGGGGTTGCGGGCCTGTTCGAAAGAGATACCGCGGCCCCGGAACGTAAAAGGCGAGGAAGGAACATGGATGGTTTTTAGTCAGTAAGAGTCTGACACTCCCTCCCGCTCCGCCCAGAGTGGGGGGGGTCATTTGATGATTTCCCATCCTTAAAAAAAAAAAAAAAAAAAAAAGGGTGTGATTGTTTAGAAACAATAAAAAAACGATAGTATGTGAGTAAAAAGAGATTAGTGGCGGTACTCGTCATAAACCCATTTCTTTCTACAAATATTAAAATTGTTATTGTCTAAGGTCTAAGCTGTCAGGTACTCGAAGATTTCTCTGATTTGTCACTAAATTACGAAGCATATTTTTTTACATAATTTTCCTGTTCATTTCGTACGCTAAAAAACTGTCTGCCTGATAGGCTTTTTTGGTCTGAATATCTTCATTCTTGTAGGGTAGGTTTAATCTACACAGACCTAGCTAAAATAGACAGTACTATACTGTCTATTTTAGCTAGGTCTGGCCGTAAAAACTGCGCACCCACGTTCCAACTAACCTGGTCCACATCGTATATTATTTCACCGCAAAATTGTAAAACCCACTAGATTGCAATCTATCTAGCGAGATTGTAAACTCTCGAAAGATTGTCAAACGAACATACTGCTTACAATATAACGCATAGGTAGATTCGGTAGATTTGTAATTTATCGAAGTGAAACCGTAATATTATGAAATGCATACGTCGGCCGGCAGTATCTCTGCCCCCGTCATCGGGACTTTCTCCCTCCGACACACTACGTCGAAGTAGCAGAAAAGCTCCCAGCGAGACACCTTCTGCCATGGCTCACCTGGAAGACCCTAAACCGTTTGCGAAGTCAGGTGGGCCGCTGCAGATACAACCTGGTCCGGTGGGGGTATTCCTATGAAGCCTTATGTGACTGCGGTGCCTCAACACAAACTATGGCTCACCTCCTGTCCTGCACTATGTATGGCTGCACCTGCACTCTGAGGAACCTTTCCGAGGCCACCCCCTACGCTGTCACAGATTAAACACGCTGTCGAGGTCGCAGAGTACTGGTCGAAAACAATATAAAAATAAAAAGGGGAAATCATCGACACGAAGAAGAAGAAGATCGGGAATTGGGGCACCCCGACGTTGGGTTAGTTAGGTTCCTTTGCCCTAGGCTTTACAGGCGAATATAAAGTGTTTTAAGGTTAGGTTACATTAAACGGTTTGTTCTTCTCGTGGGAGTGGTACCACGAGACAAGGGGGCCTTCCCCTCCCTCCTCGACCTCCACAGGGCGCGAGATGAGTTCCGTCGCATACATTTTACAATTTTACGGTTACAATGGTAAAAAAATACGGTTACGGCTCAGATCATAGAAACAACAGGGTTGCCCGCGAAACTCAAAATTTCTTAAGTTTTTTGCAATTTGCAGGCCAGTCTTATGATTGCGACTGTAAGACGTATGAAGTTACAGAATTATAATTAGGGATGCCTCGATACACCTTTTTGCCGATGCGATACCGATACTGTTATGAAAGTATCGGCGATACTGATACCGATACGCATATTGAATTCAAAAAAGAAGGTACAATAAATAAAACACATTTAATTAATAGGGTTAGTAATCAAAATTAACATTTATAAGATTTTCATTTAAAAAACAAAGTATTCTTAAGTTTTGCGGGCAAGGGCGTTTTCGCAAACCTGTTTGAATAAGATCTCACAGTGAAAAATGGTCTCTCAGATGCCTTGGAACTCATTTGGAAACTAAAGTACTTCTGCGCCATTTTTTTCATGTTTGGGTATAAGACGTAATTTTTAAAGCGCGAAATTTGAAAAGTATCGTTGAATCTGCCATAAAAATATCGCCGTATACAACCTTCCCTCTCATTGAGAGGAGGCCGTGTCCCAGCAGTGGGAACATTATAGGCTGATGATGATGATGATGATGATACAACCTTATTTTTTGTTTATACTAAACCCGAAAAGGGGTAATTGTACTCATCATTTTGAACAACTTTTTCTATGGGACGAACCCTGAAATCGCGAAAAAAAAATCAGCTGTTCCCTACATTTATGTTCGCATAACTCGTCAAATACTCGGGTTTAGTATAAACAAAAAATAACCCTGTATATCGGTATCGGTTGGTATCGGTATCGGATGCATCCCTAATTATAATCATCAAAACCATCAATACAACTCTCCAAGCACACAAAAGTCGAGGAACGACTTTGACCTTGAAAATATCGTTCCTCGAACTTGTCCTTGACCTTGAAAGCGCAAAAAACTTAAGAAAAGTTGAATTTTGCGGGCTACCTTGTAGCATCCACCTTAACATAAACAAACTGTTGAAAATTCTTGTCGCATCTTACAACGAATAAAAATAAGAACAGCATAATACTTAGTTAAGATTTGTGACTATCCTAAAACTGTCCCATATTAATAATTCACGCCGGAATAAAAGTTTGCTAACGACTAGCTGTGGTCGCAGAAAAAATAATATTCTTGCGACAATAATCATAGCGGACAAACGTGGAGGTGGTAGTTACCATTATCAGTAGTTACATTTATTTGCGAAAGACAATTTAGTCCACCTAATTTTTTACCACCGAATTGAGAACCTCCTCCTTAAGTCGGTTAAAAACTGTATTGAGCATTCTCACTGACGAAATATTCATAAAGGAGCTATCTTGTTTAATGAGACAAATGATTTCAATATAGAGAAGAGAGAGAGAGAAACAGAGATTTCTGCAGGTTTTTAGCGAATGTGTGTCGCCAGTTACACGTTGGTAAATAAAGGGTCCAAAACAACTCAAAGCACTTGTTCTCTACGTTATTGCGATCATTTTTTTGTTCTATACCATACCTGGCCCCTTATTCACAACCATTCGATACGTTTCCGTGTCGGTAAGGAACCGTATTCGACTATCTCATTTCCGAACCGAAGAACTGTCAAAACGCTATTCACAGATCCGAACGGATGCGCTTTTTTCTCTCCGTTTGAGATAGTGTTTATGGGGAATGCTTTTTTTTTTTTTTTTTTTAAGGATGGGAAATCATCAAATGACCCCCCCCACTCTGGGCGGAGCGGGAGGGAGTGTCAGACTCTTACTGACTAAAAACCATCCATGTTCCTTCCTCGCCTTTTACGTTCCGGGGCCGCGGTATCTCTTTCGAACAGGCCCGCAACCCCGGCAGGTTTATGGGGAATGCTACAAAATGGTAGTAAATAGATAATCGTGGTAGAAAACTTAAGATAGTAATTCAAATTGGTTTATTTGAATATTTCGTTCTGTTTAATTAGAGAATATACAGCTAGTAACTTAACAGACAGCAACGATACAAAATTATTTTATTATATTACTAAAATTAACTAAAAAAAAAACAGTTTTCGAATAAACCTGCTTTGTAAACAGCCGTCTATGAAATTGCCATAGCGGAAAAATTGTTTTTTTTTTATTAAATCTATAGTTTTCTTTTTTCTTAAAAGGAAAAATTACTAAGTATTTGATATCTGTTTGTTAACTAAAATCTATAACGAATATTACATTTCTGTAAACATATAGATTTTATGTAAATGCGGATACATCATTAAAATTCGGTCAGTAAAACAACTAATAAAACATAAACAACACCAGACAATTATAAAACTTCATTAACTTAGTTCAGGCAGTGTTTAAAAAGTTTAATATTTTTATTTTACTGAAATACGCTAGAAATATGGTTTATTTCTTCGTTTAAATTTTGTTCGATATGACTCCCGATAGCAAACAGCTGTCGGAAAGATTCGAGTCTTCTTATCGAATAGAACTGTCAAAATTATTCGTTTTCGGATTTGTGAATAGCGTTTGAAGGACATTTTCGATATCTAAGACGTTCGATTCGGTTCGGAAGCGAGTCGAATGGTTGTGAATAAGGGGCCTGGGAACCTTCTCGTTACGGAGATATTGGGGGTCAAGGTTACAACTTTTTGACAAGTTTTAATTGTAAGATTTTTACTTTAAGCACCTCTACGATCCCCGTACTATTCAATCCATGCATCAGCACAATGTGTTGAGTTGATTTGATTGAGTTCTACCACAAAACATGATTTTTCACCCCAAAAAAGAAGCTATTTGCCAGCAATCATTTTTGCGTAAAGTTACTTAGTTTGATGTACAGAATGCTTAATTGACGGCTTCGTGATGAGGTGGTTTACACCCTGCATGTATGTATGTTATGCATGAAAACTAATTGAAGTGCGATATTAAACTTCAAGTGGGCAATTCATTTTTGCGGTGCCTGTCAAGAAAAAAATGCATCGTCGATATGACATTTACTTTAGTTCTCTGTTTTTCCGCCTGCACAGATAAATTGGTTAAAGAGTATCCATCTTGATTTCTACATCTCGGGTACTCATCAGACACCCGAATGGGGAAATTACGAAACTTTAGCGCGCAACAAAACACTGTAGAACGGGATGTTTTTAATTTTGAGCTCACTCCCCGGTACAGACGGATGAATAACACCTTTTGTTTGTTTGTTTTTCCAAATAGCGGTCTGACCCTGCTACAGGAGGCCTCACCCCGTCTCGTCACTTTTAAATTCACTAAATAAACAAAACACTATGAGAATAATGTCGTTTCGTAACTGTTTCGAATTTTAACCCCCGACGAAAACCGAGGGGGTGTTATAAGTTTGACGTTTGTGTGTGTGTGTGTTCCTCTGTGGCTCGTAGCGCCCGAACGGTAAAACCGATTTTAATTTTCTAACAACAGGAGTCAGATGCCAGACCCTGTCAAAGGCTTGGCTAATATCCAGGAAGACAGCCGAGGAATATTTTTTGTTTTCCAGTGTATTGCTGATGGTATTTTGTGCACCTGCTCAATGGTGCCATGCTGCTGTCTGAATCCGAATTGATGTCCAGGATGGATGGTATTTAGATAAGGGCGCATTCTATTGAGGATAACTTTTTCAAACAACTTGCCAACCAAAGGCAGGAAGCTAATTGGTCGACAGGACGAGGCTTCTTATGACGGTTTACCAGGTTTAGGTATCATAACTACTTGAGCAAGTTTCCATTAGAATGAGTAGTGGGAGAGTCTCAGGCAGGCATTGAAGACCATCACCACATTATACCTTTGTTAGGAAGGTTGTTTAGCAGTACGGATCCAATAGGATCATCTCACGGATTAATTCAGTAGGACTTACTGCCTTAAGAGGGAAGCAAAGTTGATTTGGCGACTGGAGGTAGTCAGTTACTTCCTCGTCTCTATTGATGTCAGTGCAAGGTAACGGAGTAAAAACCTTTTCCAGGTCCTCTACAAATACAGTTGCGTTTTCAGTTTCAGATCTAGCCTAACTTCTGTCCTGTCTTCGCAGTGGTGGGATATGTTCTTTTGGTCGCTTAAATTTCTTGGTCACACGCCATAACGAGTAATTAGTATTCAATAATAATAAGTGTCTTTGTAGGCATAGGTTCTCGTATTCCTTGATCATCACTTTCAGCTCTTTTGTTACTTTGTTAGTTTTGTCCGTAGGATATCTAGTTCTGTGCCATTCTTTTCTCATTACTCGCCGTTCGTTGACCTTCTCCAAAATGTTCCTTGGAAGTTCCGTTTATTTTGCCTTTTTTCTTCTATTTTCAGGTGTGGAACCGTTGGCCGCCAGGTGTATTGTTCTGCTGAATGTTTCGATAATGGTATCGATGTCTTCACCTGTTTTCAATTTGATGTTTAGGTTTAAATAACCCGTTAAAATTGCTCTATATGTATAGATCCCACTTGGTGTTTTTGCTATGGATATAGTGGGGTAAATCAAGTGGAACAGCTTATTTGAACACATTTAAAATGGCTGGTGAGTGGTCTGATGACAGATCTTCACATTTTTCAATCTGTAAGTAGTTACGCCCAAGGTTCTTCGAAAACTATATGGGGCCGGTGTTTCGTTCGTATGTATATAGGTACCTGACTGCTCTGAGAAGAAATAGCCGCAACAAACGATTAATATAATTTGGGGGTAGGCTGACTTCTATAACTTAATATGCGAAATATGCTTTGTAAATGCTCCCTCACCGGTATCGGTAACATTATAATGTAATCCAGCGACTAGGGAAGAGTTAAAAAAGAAAATATATCTCATTGAAATATTTGTTTCGATAATAACCTTATTCCTCTTTGTTTCGTATTTTTCGAAGCGATTTTTACTTATTCGGGTACTTGTGTTCTTCTATCTTTCATTTGTTTTGAACTCCAGAACGAATCCTTCATCTCTTTCAAATAGTTCAGATACAGAACAAATGTTTGAAAGTTCGCGGTATAGGGGCTTATTAGCCCATTAATTATTCTAGTCGAATGTGGTTGTCCGTTAATATTTAACTTCGGTTAAACAACCGCCCGAACAGGGTTGACAGGCGGATTCGATTTAAAATGTAATTTAATTTTTAATTGTTGTGGGTTCAAATGTCATGATATCAGACTAGTCCAGAAATGTATATTATTTTTAGGGGTGTAGTTATTTCATGAGTAAACACATCATCATAAAGATGAGGAATCATGGTTAAATAATAACAGCCGCTCGGATTGATGTTCTGTTTAAGTTGCGTTTGCCTAGGTCGATTCGTGGATGGGTGTAAATTAATTAAATAGCGAATTTCCTTCGTGCTGTGGAAATCACGTTAAGGTGAAATCGTCAGGGAGGCCCGCGAAATTCAAATTTTCTTACGTTTTTTGCTATTTCAAGGGCAGTGCTAAGTTGTATGTTGATAAACGTATCGGTCGCGACTGTAAGACGTATTAAGTTACAGAATTATAATCATCAAAACAACCCTCTAAGTTTATAAGAGTTGAAGAAGGGCTCTGACCGTGAAAAATTTGTTCATCGACTCTTATGAACTTGGAGATTTGTATTGATGATGACGTCCGATATGTTTATCAACATACAGCTTAGCACTGCCCTGCAAATTGCAAAAAACGTAAGGAAATTTGAATATCGCGGGCTACCTTGGAACATCCCCCTTAAGCCGTACGACGCGGCATTAGAAATTTTTTGACAGTTGTTACCGGTAGTTAGTGAAAGTCAGATTGATAACCAGTCTTACCAAGGGGAGGGATCCACCAGCCCTATATTCCCTGAGCTACACTAAACGGATTACGGTTGGTACACTGCCTGTCGACTTTCCAGATTATCGAACATAATCTCATTTTACCTGGTCCACAGTTAACTTTTCAGTTTCGGAATAAATAGAAAGAAAGAAAGAAAAAGCATTTATTAGCCCGACAGGATGTAAATAAAAAATTAAAAAAATGGTAAAATTGTGATTATAACACTAGTTTAAAGTAAACATAATGAGAGAATAAAAAACAATAATAACGAAATCATAAGAAAATACAAACAAAATACAAAACAGAATTTGTCCTGTACAAGACCAAAAGGCTCCTATCTCAGCATGGTCCTGTAACATTAAAAAAAAAATACGAACGAACTGAACTGCTTTTAAAGGTTAGGTATTTGTTAAACCAAAATGCCTTATGTAAATAAATATTGATCAAACCTAGAGAGGCGGTAGTACTAATGTCAGTCAAGACTTAAAAATATCGTATCTCTAGAAGACAGACACAGAGACGAAGAAGAAGAATCTCTTGATTTGTTTGACTAACTCATATACTAAGAATACAATAGCATGCATTACAACTTAACAGTACATACTGACAATTATTGTGAACCAATTAAATTAACATAAGAGAGTCGATTTAGAAAATATTTTTATCTACCCAAATATCATAAACCCTCTCTAATGCGTTCAAAAACCATAAGCAATGACCAGCATTACCAACCTGCAGAAATAAACGGAACTGTAATGAACTCATAACGCAACTGAAAACAGTTGCGTTATGAGTTTTAAATTTGGAACAGGTGTCAAATTCAAGTGAGTGTGCTATTCTAGTACCACCTACATTAAATCAGATATCGATAAAAAAAAAACCCCAATTTAGTATGATTTTAATTATAAATCGCACGACATTTTGATCTCGAGTGACACAAGAATAGTGACTTTGTTCGTTTGCCTATGATTTAAAAAAAAATGACAGATATCCGAAACGCCGCCATTTCGAGCTGTCATTTGTTCGTTAGCTTTTTATTTCCAGTAATCCAGTTACGAGTAGACAAATTTTCTGATAAGTTCTTTATTTCTGTCGAAAATGAGTGATAGTGACTCAGAAATTGACATGAATACTCCGCCAGATATCGTAAATGCAGCGACGAATGCAACTAATAACCTGTTGGCACAAAAATCAAGGGCCAAGTAACAATGCAGGTCATTTCCCTGTGGTTCCTGAACCCATCATAGAGCCCTTATGATATTTGGGTAGATAAAGTAGTGTATGCAACTATACATAATTAGGCATTACAACACTCGTGTTGTAATGCCCTTCATTATACACAGTTGCATAAACTACTTTTATCTACCCAAATATCATAATACAATGACCAGCATTACCAACCTGCAGAAATAAACGGAACTGTAATGAACTCATAACGCAACTGAAAACAGTTGCGTTATGAGTTTTAAATTTGGAACAGGTGTCAAATTCAAGTGAGTGTGCTATTCTAGTACCACCTACATTAAATCAGATATCGATAAAAAAAAACCCCAATTCAGTATGATTTTAATTATAAATCGCACGACATTTTGATCTCGAGTGACACAAGAATAGTGACTTTGTTCGTTTGCCTATGATTTAAAAAAAAATGACAGATATCCGAAACGCCGCCATTTCGAGCTGTCATTTGTTCGTTAGCTTTTTATTTCCAGTAATCCAGTTACGAGTAGACAAATTTTCTGTTAAGTTCTTTATTTCTGTCGAAAATGAGTGATAGTGACTCAGAAATTGACATGAATACTCCGCCAGATATCGTAAATGAAGCGACGAATGCAACTAATAACCTGTTGGCACAAAAATCAAGGGCCAAGTAACAATGCAGGTCATTTCCCTGTGGTTCCTGAACCCATCATAGAGCCCTTATGATATTCGGGTAGATAAAGTAGTGTATGCAACTATACATAATTAGGCATGTCCAATGCCCTTCATTATGCACAGTTGCATAAACTACTATTACCCATCCCAGGGACTTGCAATTCTGGAACGGACAGGGGCTGCCTTCAGGCGGCTCCTGACCAACCTTGGGGGGCCGAATGCCTCCTGCCGCAGGCTCTACGCGGGAGTCGTGCGGTCCATGGCCCTCTACGGGGCCCCAGTGTGGGCGCGTTCATTGAAGCGGCGAGCCGCTCATCATCTGAACGCGCCCCAAAAAGTGGTGGCCGTAAAGATGGTTCGTGGGTACCGCACGATCTCTCGCGAGGCGGCGGGCCTGCTTGCCGGATTGCCGCCATGGGATCTGGAGGCGATAGTCCTCGCGCGCCTACACGAATGGCGCGCGGAGGTACTACGCGCCGGGGGGCAAATTGCCGCTCAGCGGACTGACCTCCGGCGTAGTACCTCCTGGCTATGGGCTAGCTAGCCGTCCGGCCGTCTAACGACGACGACAGGCCGTGTCGACGGCGCGTTCGTGTTCCACGCGCGCCTCAAATAGATGTCAGCAAAAGGAGAGGGGCCCGCAAGGGCCGAAGCCTGCCGGGGTTGCGGGCCTATTCGAAAGAGATACCGCGGCCCCGGAACGTAAAAGGCGAGGAAGGAACATGGATGGTTTTTAGTCAGTAAGAGTCTGACACTCCCTCCCGCTCCGCCCAAAGTGGGGGGGGGGGGGGGTCATTTGATGATTTCCCATCCTTAAAAAAAAAAAAAAAAAAAAGGGACTCTAATCTATACTACATATATAATATTATAAAGCAGAAGAGTTTGTTTGTTTGGTTGAACGCGCTAATCTCAGGAACTGCTGGTTCGAATTGAAAAAATGTTATTGTGTTGGATAGTCCATTTATCGAGGAAGGCTATAGGCTATATAACATTACGCAACGACTATGAGGAGCGGAGCAGGAATGAAAAATGATGCAAAAACGGGGATTTTTTTTCATTTCGTTTTTCTCTCTGACTCTGACGAAGTTGCGTGGGTCAGCTAGTATTGAATAAAAGGTTCAACGATGACTATGGAGGTACGATGAACAGGATCTAAGAGCCTTATCACACTAGTGAGTTGCGAGCGAGTGCCGCGCAAACATTGCGAACTCGCGGCGAGCTCCGCTGTGAAAAGGCTCCAAAGTACTTCATCCCCCATTGAAACAGATGAAGCCTCCGACCAGCCGGGTGCTGTGTTTGATGAGCTGCGCAACTCTAGTTTTCGTTTTAAAACTGTGTACCTAAGCTGTTAGATGGCGCTGTTAGTTTTTCTTCAACCAAATAAATACAAAAAGTAATTCTAGAATGAGGATTCAAACTTGTGAACTATTATTGTTCACAAGGCAATCGCTGTCACCGATAGGCTATCTTCTTCACTGACAAGTATTCTAAAATAACTGTTTTCGCATAGCGGGGCTTTGTCGACTAAGTACTCTTTTTATGCGAATCTAATGTGTTTTGAGGTTAGGTTACTTGAATCGGTTTTTCTCAGGAATGGTGCATTATCTTTTCATGGGAGTGGTACCAGGAGGCAAGGGGAATCTTTGGGGGGATTTTTGGGCGAAAAATCATGTTTTGTGGTAGAATTCAATGTAACGCACTCAACACATTGGGCTGATGGACGGATTGAATGGTATGGGGGTCGTAGAGGTGTTTAAAAATGTTATTTTCACTTTTC
Organism: Xestia c-nigrum; assembly: GCA_916618015.1. Taxonomy (NCBI): domain Eukaryota; kingdom Metazoa; phylum Arthropoda; class Insecta; order Lepidoptera; family Noctuidae; genus Xestia; species Xestia c-nigrum. The sequence goes on from OU745246.1 coordinate 24,295,136, forward strand.
ATACTCTAAAAGTACGCCATTATAGCCCTACAAAGCGGGATTAAAGTGACCGTTTATTCCCTAGGGAGTAAAAAGTAATTTAAAAATGGAACGATCTTTTACTCTGAAACATGATCACAAAAGAGTAACTTATCAAAGGTTTTGTTTAATTTCGAATTGGCTTGTGAATAGAATGCGGTTTATTGAAAAAAAAACAAATGAACTCTTCAACGCGAGAAAAGTTTATGGTTGTTTGTGTGCATCATTGATTTTGAAAAGTATGTGCAATGCCCCTGTTGCTAGCCGCTGCAGTTATGTAGGTACTAATTATCTGTGGAGTGTGGATCATCCTCATTTGTGTTGTGTTTTAAATTGTTAATCCGTGACTGACCTGGTAGAAGAAAAAACTGACCGCTCAGTTCAGAATTTTTGTCGAGTGTAAATGAGGTTTTAAATTACTATTTTTCTCGCACACGAAGTGAAAAGTACAGTTTGCACCTCGAGACTAAACGCCAAATTAATATACCCTCGCTTTCATTGCCTCCCTCGCAAGCTCGGGAGTCAAACCACCTCGGGTATATAATGGCTTCGTTTAGTCCCTCGTTATAAAATATACTATATTATGGTGTTGATGCATTTAAAAAAAACTTGTCAAAACGTTTGAACTTTGACCACCAATATCTCCGTAACTAGAATGTTCCCAGGTACGGGGCGTGGAACAAAAAAATGATTGCAAAGACGGGGAGAACAAATGCCTTATGAGGTTTTTTACCACCCTTTATAGGCTGTTGCCACCATTATTGCCGAGGTCGCTCATGAATGGATGACCATCCATTACGTATCGAGCGAACCTCACGGTCCCGGTTGAGTAACATGGCTCCATGGGAAATACTGGTATTCAACTGCATCCTGGTGGACTGGAAACTGAACCCAACATAGTTGGAAAAAGCTAGGCAGATGATGATAAATGGTGATAATTGTTACCATTATGAAAACTTCACAAATATGTCGGAAATATGTGACATCAGTTGTTAACTTGTGATAATTAGTGTAACTTGTAAGTTATTCATAAAACCGCTATTACTGAATTTATGTTACGTTGTGGTTAAGGGCCAATCAAATACAAGCGTTTCCGTAGAAGAAGACATGCCTCCGACTTCGAACAAAGTGGAACAAGGTCAGTGTCGGGTCGTCGGGAGCCACGTGACGGCCCCCGACCACCGCCGGCGCGGTCCCGTAAGCTATGGGCTAGCTCGCCGTTCGTCCGTCTTATGACGACAGACCGTGCCGACAGCGCGTTCGTGTTACGTGCGGCTCAAAGAGATGTCAGCAAAAATTAACTGCAAGGGCCGAAGCTTGCTGGGGGTGCGGGACTGTTCGAAAGATATACCGTGGCCCCGGAACACAAGGAGCGAGGACGGAACATGGGTGGGTTTTAGTCAGTAAAAGTCAGACACTCCCTCCACTCCTCCCAAAGTGGGAGTCATTTGATAATTTCTCATCCGAAAAAAAAAGGCCAGTATCATAATGATGATGAACTTACTTACTGACAGACTTAAATTAACTTAATGATGTTCAATAATATACCTTAATTCCCGAAAGATTAGGCAGAGGGGTACCAAGTAGGCACCGATATTTATGTTTGAGCCCCATGTAAAGCAAGCCTGTTGGCATCAACCATGAACGTCTTAGGCCCTTTCAGAATACCAGCGCTGTGTTTATTAATGTTACAGCACCATACTGAGATAGGAGCCTTTTGGCCTCGTTTCTTTTTATTTTTAATGTTTTATCATGTTTAGTTTTCAATAGTTGTAAATAATGTTAATTTTTATGTTTTTTGTCCTGTACGGGCTAATAAATGCTTTTTCTTTATTTCTTTCTTAATGACAGTATGAAATAGTAGAAATATTGTATTATATCCTATTCACATGAAATTCGCAAAACCTGGCGTGGTGTCGTCATTAAGACGTTCATCATCAACCGGTCTCAGGCTCCGTTTCTGCTCCTGAGAAGTTTCTGATAGAAAAAGCCAGAAACACTGCCTGACCTGGGAACCGTTCCCAGGACCTCATCCTCAGTAGGTAGTCACGGTTGCGACCACACTTCATTTTCCGGCCATTTCCCCGCCCCTTTTAAACTTGCACCGTGTAAACACCATCCGACTGCCCAGATTATTGAGTAAAATTAATTAAATCAACTTTATATTCTCGTATACGAACTGCTCACAACAAAATTAAATATGGCCGGCATTTCACGCCAAAAAGTAATTTAGGCTTTGAATAATTAAGACTTAATGGTCGCCCGAATATTTTACGGTACATAGGTAATTTTCTTGCGGGTGTTTTTGAATTAATTTTTGAGTTATATTCGGCGACTGCCAAAATGTTGTAACTTAACTGAATAAACATTTTTGTTTTTTTTCATGCCAAATCTTATCTTGTCTTGGATATTTGATTGTCTCTTGTTTTGGAAATCATTCTTTTTTTCAGTCAATCTCTGCGTTGTTGGTCACAAAGTAAATTGCTTTTGGTTTTAGTGTATCCTGACATGATAACCCCACTAACTAGTGTGACCCGAAATCGGGTTTGGTCAGGAACAGATAAAACTACCGTCGATTTGACCCAGCTGTTACAACCCAGCGACCCTGAGGAGTCAGGATGCGATGCTATTCCAAATGAATAACACAACATCAAACAGGATGTTACATGTTTATCTGACGACCCTAATGGCGCAATGTTGCGATCGGCCTACAGTCTAACCGAATGCAACAAGTAACAATAGATCTTACTGAAGATTCTATTTTGAAATACACTAGTAGTACTTATAAAGTAAGCCAAAATAAAATAAAGAAATATGCAAAACTAAATAGAATTATTAAGAAATGTAATCAATTTAAAAAGCAACAAAAACATAGTTCCAAAAACATTAAACTAAGAAAAGAACGTGTTTTTCTTATAAACAAGTTAAGAAATTATCAAACCAAATTAGAGGACAGTAAGAAGTTTTATGAAATAGACACTCAAAACTTACAATCTGACATTCAACTACTAGAGCGTCAACTACAGTCATGTTATGCCAAGTATGTGAATTCTCAAAAACAAATTAAAGAACATATTCTCGCTGCAAATGAGTTAGTCAATAGTTGTAATAGTAATTCAGACTGTGTAGACATGATGACCTTCAACAACACTCAATGTACATCACAAAGGGAATCCAGCCCGGTCACTCTCTTGCCTGAGGTAACGGTGGACCCAGCTCAGTTGGGCAGTGTTCCGGACTGTATACCCATTCAAAATTCACTACACAATGTACAAGGGTCATCACCGGTAGGAAACACAGAAAGTAGTTCACCCCTGTGTTGTAGTACTCAATGTGGTTGCTCCATTATGTTTTCAGATAGTTTAGGAATAGGGTTAGGAAAATTAATTAGTAACAATCTGAGTAATTCTTTTCAAAATAATTATTTTCAAAATTATTGTACACCTCAGGCTTCCTACAACCAGATAATTTCATCCATTACTAGGAAGGAATTAGATCCTAATACTATTTTAACTATATTTGTTGGTAACAGTTTGAACATAAAAATTGATGATATCACTGACAATGTCACTCAACTGTTAAAGCTAAATTGTAAGAAAATAATTCTGTGTGCCTTTCCATACTTTCAGAAATTGTCAAGCAGGCAAAATCATTACATCCATAACCTGAACAATCGCATGTGTTTATTAGCTAGTCACTATAGTGACAGGTTGACATTTTTCGACACTAACAGTTTCGTTCAGAAACTGAAGTCAACTAGGAGTAATGCGTACTTGCCTATTAGTTTTAGACGTCGAATAGCTCGGCTATTAGCTTTTAGTATAAACTCAGACATATGTGGTATGTCGCAGTTTTCTGTAAATAGGTCTACTGAAATTAGTAATTATACTAATTGTAATTATACACATATTAATTTAGATTTAAACTAGTCAATAAGACAATAGAAGGTACGAGTGAAACTTTAGTTAAACTCGTCAACAACTTCGAAGTATCTTCTAGCTCTCGATCAATTAATTGTAAAAAAGGGGCTGAGCAGAATTCCTTAAAATTGTTTCACCAGAATATTCAGGGACTTTCTTCCAAACAATTAGAAATAGAACTAGTTTTAGAAAAAACGAAGTTTGATATTATCTGTTTAACTGAACATTGGATGAAAGATTATGAAGTTATGCAATTAAATTATGAGAATTACAATGTGAGCAGTTGCTTTAACCGTAAACTTAAGATGCGTGGGGGTTCATTAATCTTAGTCAAAAATTGCATTAAATCTAAGTCTCGTAATGATATTGTCGAGCTATCAGTTGAACATAGTATTGAATTATCTTGTGTTGAGCTAGATAAGCATGTAATAGTGTGCGTTTACAGACCCCCTAATTATCTAAACTACTCTATCTTTGAGTCCGTAATGGAAGATGCTTTAGCGAAACTTGTAACTGGTAATAAAATAATAATAATCTGTGGGGACTTTAATGTTAATGTCTTAGAGAATAATGCAAACAGCTGTAGATTTTTAAGTCTCTTTAAATCTTTTAATTTGTCAAACGTTTTTTCACAACCAACCCGAATTACTACAAATACTGCTACATGTATTGATAATGTTTTTTGTTGCTGCGACTACTTAGATAAATCTATCGTAAATTACCTTCCTTCAGATCACAGCGGGCAGACTGTTGCTTTCGCGTACAATAAACAATTACAAAGAATTCAGATTCAGACCAGACAAATAACACCCAGCAAGTTAGAAAAGTTTAATAATAATTTAATTAGCAAGCTAAATATACCAGCCCATATTAGAAACAATGTAAATGAATTGTATGAGGAATTCTTTTCGGTAGTGCACACTGAGTTCAATAACACTTTAAAAAAGAAAACCAAAACCATTGGCTCAAAGTTTATTTTTAGTGACTGGGCAACACAGGGTATTAGAAAAAGTAGGGAACGATTGTTTGAGCTGTACGGCCTTAAGCCTTACATCAACACAGAATCTTTTAATAAATATGTTGCTAATTACTCGAAATTTTTTAAAAACACCTGCAAGGTAGCCAAGTCCTTATTCATTAGCAATAAAATTAAATCAGCCGATAACAAAATAAAAACGGTTTGGAAAATTATCAACAGTGAAACAAACAGAAATATAAAACATAGTAATGACTTCGCACTAGAGACTTCAGGTGGCCTTGTCAGCTCCAATAATGAAGTTGCTCAAGAATTTGTAAACTTCTTTACCAGTATCCCACTTAAAACTACTGAAACCTTAAATTCCTCTCCGGTGCTCTCTATTGATTTATTAAAAGCAAACGTTTCAGCCTGTCCAAATGAATTTAAATTTCAGCATATAAACCCCACGACAGTCATAAAAGCTTTTAAACAAATCAAGATCAAATTAACCGAAGACCTATGGGGTATGTCTATTAAAGCTTGTACCTCAATTATTGAAACTGTAGCACCGTATTTAGCCTCAATATTTAATTTGTGCGTGGATCAAGGAGTCTTCCCGGATCTAATGAAATTCAGTAAGGTAATACCGCTTTTTAAATCCGGGGACAGTAAAGACACCAATAACTATAGGCCAGTATCCGTGTTGCCTGTTTTCAGCAAGGTGTTTGAAAAGATAATGCTCAATCAAATGCTTTGCCATTTTAACACCAATAAAATATTACACGAACAACAGTATGGTTTCACCAAGGGACGTTGTACAACTGACGCCGGTGTTACTTTATTAAAACACATATTTACTGCGTGGGAAGAGGCACAAGATGCCATAGGAATCTTTTGTGACCTTTCGAAGGCATTTGATTGCGTAAATCACGAAACCCTGATCTTGAAACTTAAGCATTACGGTTTAGGTAAACTTGCGCTTAGTTTAGTAAAGTCGTATTTGAATGATAGACATCAGCAAGTACAAATAAATGGTGTCAATTCTACGGGTTTAAAAGTAAAAATGGGTGTACCACAAGGTTCGATTCTGGGTCCCTTCCTCTTTTTAGTTTATATTAATGACCTACCCCATTTATTTAACATCCACCCGCATATGGTGTTGTTTGCTGACGATACTTCGTTAATATTTAGGATAAACAGACGTGCCACTAATTTTGACGATGTAAATAATGCCCTACTGCAGGTCCATAACTGGTTTACCGCTAACAATTTAGTACTCAATGGGAAAAAAACTAAGTGCATTCGATTTGCCCTACCAAATGTCAAAAGTAGTGATTGTGACATAATGTTGAATCAAGAGAAACTAGAATTCGTCGATAAAACAGTTTTCTTGGGAATCACGCTCGATTCAAAGCTACAATGGGGTCCTCATTTAACATCTCTTGCAGGACGGCTGAGTTCAGCTGCATATGCTGTTAGAAAGATCCGTCAATTTACCGATATTGATACCGCGAGGCTAGTCTATTTCAGTTATTTTCATAGTATTATGTCATACGGTATTTTACTGTGGGGACGTGCGGCAGACATCGAGTCTATATTCATTCTGCAGAAAAGAGCAATCAGAGCCATATACGAATTACGTAGACGCGACTCTCTGAGAGAACTGTTTAAGGAAATTAACATCTTGACAGTACCTTGCCAATACATCTATGAAAACATCATGTACGTTAGGAAAAATCTGCATTTATTCAGTAAAAGAGGTGACAGACACCACTATAATACTAGAAATAGGGACCAACTCGTTCAGCCAGGTTTCAGGCTTGCTAAAGTAGATTCATCTTTCATGGGGTACTGTTTAAAATGTTACAATAAAATACCTCCTCACATTCTACAACTGAATGAGACGAAATTTAAATCTTGTATAAAACGCACACTATGTAGGCAAGCATATTATAATTTGGGGGATTACATTAATGATAAAAATGCTTGGCTCAATGCTGGTCCTGCTCCACAACCATAGGCAAACTAACTGATTCCCAGGTTACGTTATTGTGGAAGCTGCAGAAGATTGTAAAATATCCTTGCATTGTATAGATTCCATCTCGTAGTATTATATAACTGCATAGCACATTTGTGTGAGTTCTATGTACTGTAAAGCCACCATTTACATTTAGTTATCTTTTTCTTTTTTTTGACTTGAATATGCCTTGGCGGCTGAGAGATTGTCATGCTCACTCAAATGTCTCGCTGATGGTGGCGGGTGTGTCGGGTCATTTAGCTCCCTTCAATATGGTCGAGTTGAATGGCGCCGATACATGCGTCATGTTCGTGAACGGGCGCTGTCAGTTGGGACTGGTCATCTCTTAGCTGCCATGGTTAATTTTAATTTCTTTTTTTTTTTTTTATACTGTTGATTTAATCTTTTCTCTGGACGCTCTTAATGTGCACGTCTTTCTACATCGTTCTCACATATATGTATAATCACACATGAATGATGTAACCAAGATTTTGTAACAATATATTGATTTAAAAAGAGTGTCCATGGAGTTTCTTGCCCGTTCTTCTCCATAGAGATCTACGCTAGGGAATGGGCAACTACAGTACTTTCTCAAGTTATTATGCCTTGTGACTGTGACTGTAGCTTTGATTTAATTTGTAATTTGACATTCAAAAGTGCCGTAATGGTCTAGTTGAAATAAATGCTTTGAGTTTTTTGAGTTTTTTTTTTTTTTTTACCAGTATTGTTCAAAGAGCCACTTCCATTATAGATAAAATAATATCAGTGCCTCCGGTCAAAAACGGCATAATTAGAGTTTTGCCCTTTTGTTTTTGTATCGCTTTTGTAATCTACGTGTTCTGTTATATAACATATCAAAAGGACATATCTCTAGCAAAGGCACATCTATCGATTTCAACTAAATTTCACTGCTTATTAGACAATGCATAAGGCAATCGAACTAACTAAAAAAAAAAAAAGGCATATACAGTAAATTTAATTACAAAAAGACACAACCCATGCGCCGTGTAGTTTTAAAGTTTGTTATAAATATAGACACAGTAAGAAATGGGTGAATAATTATAAAATCGCTATAAAAATTGTCAAAAAATGCACTTATTCACCTAAGTGCATTTTTTGACAATTTTTATAGCGAAATTTATTTTTCCGTTTTCGTGAACAATAAGGACCTGGTATGACAATAGAAAGTCAAAGTTTAAAGAATCTTTAAGAGGCCCAAGAATATCTTGATAAGTTTTAGAGATATTTTTAATCGACTTCAAAAAGGTGGAGGTTCTCAATTCGTCGGAATCTTTTTTTTATTTTTTTTTTTATGGATGTTCCCCGATTACCCGAAGATGGCTGGAGCGATTTGAATTATACTTTATTTGTTTGAAAGGGTATACTTCCCAGGTTGTCCCATAATCATCAAGTCGGGATCTGATGATGGGATCCTAGAGAAATTGAGAGAACTCTTCAAATTTTATAAGCACACTTGATCTGATTTGGGTAGTTTTTAGAAGAGTACTTTCTTAAAGTCGTCCCATTTCAATTTGGTGAAGATCTGATTAAGAACTTCGGAGATAGGCAACGGAACTCCTCAATTAATGATAACAAATGGACTGGGATTGCTGAAATCTCATTTCTATAAACAAAGGTCACCGACTTCTGAAGCTAAAGTTATTTTTCACTTTTTTGTTTTTTTTTGGAGTCGGTTTTATGTTTTGTAGTTTAAAGTGTAGTATGGCAACTAAAATTGAAAATCGCCCACTAAAATAGAAAGTCCCCACCTAAATGGCAAATCAGTGGTACCAGATTGAATTCTCTGTCACAAAAACTTCAATGTAACTAATCCCACAAATTTTCGTGAAGTATCAATAACTTACATCGACCAAATCTAGTGAAGATATCGTCATTTCGAAGCCGGAGATTCTTTAGGATGTCGGAAACGCAGTTGTACGCATCTCATGTACATATCTCGACCTGATCCCGAAAATGAGGATTCCAAACCACCTCAACACGATCCGTTCACAGAAAGCCTATCAAAATTCAGCCAATATGAAATCGAAGCGACTCTCAGCTTAAAAATGGAAAAGCCCTGATGAGGATGGGATAACGATAGCGCTCCTGAAAGCGGAGTGGAAGGCCTGCATTAAGAGAGCTTAAGGAGCTTTTCAACTAGGTCTTTTTATCTGGGAGAACTCCAGAAGCGTGTATAAAAATATTCTGAGTTATAATGTACGCCACCTTGGTCGACAGTTCGACACACACTCTCGATCTTCACCACGTTGTTCACATGGAACTCTACCCTGGGACTACCGGTCACCCTCTCGGAAATAGAGCAAGTTGCCGGATTTCCCCCTCTCTTCAAACTTCAGATAATCCCACAATACTACATTGCATATACATTTTACATTGGAATTAAGGACTTAAATATTACTCAATTTAAAAGCAAATTAAGACATCTATTATTGGAAAAATGTTATTATACTATTGACGAATTCCTTAATGAGAAATTGTAACTTATTTGACATTGATATTTAATTGACTTTGTAAAGTTTATCCTATTATATTCTATTATTGACATTGTATTATTATCTTCATTTCCATTCATTGTTTAATTTGTGTGCTCAATGGTTAATGTAAGTCTTCTTTTTTTTTTGTGTTTAATTGTTGGTAATTATTTTATTTTAACATGTTGATTATTCTTTTTATAATAGTGACTGATAATGTGAAAGAGTGTACACCTTTATGGTAGGTTTTTGAGGAACTATTTTTATTTATAACATCTCATGTAAAATGTACCAAAAATCACACCAATAAATGAATTTGAATTTGAATTTGAAATTGCAGCCTGCTCAATTCCTCTTCGAGGTGCGATATCTTCTCGTCGGTCCGGAGTGTGCGTGTATTTATTTATTTATTTATTTATTAGATGGCTTCTCAACAATGAGTACACTGTTACAATATCATTTGTACATCACAAACTTAAGTCTAAGCGCCTCATCACTTATAGAAAAGCACAGCATGCACTACATTATGCGGAGATTAATATACAATTAAATCATTAATTAAAACAATAAATACATAGTTTGGTAAAATAATTATACAGGTTACTTTTAAATATTTAAATTAAAATAAATAACATGGATTAAATTAAATTACAATTGATAAAGTTAGAAAAAAATTATTGGAATAAATTAAATTAGAATTGATTAAATTAGAAAATATATGTATGTGTATGTGTATGTTGCCAGGTCCAGTCACTGATATTAGCAACCGGATCCCTTCCAGGTTTTCTCACACCCCTTGCCACGCCGTAACCGCGACTACTGCCGTAGTCGAGAATAGAAAGCTGCCGGGCAGAAGGGGCCATTTCTGTGATGAGCGCATCACAGAAATGGCCCCTTCTGCCCGGCAGCCCGCTAGTCATAGGGAGGGTTTTGCCATCGTCGCCAGTGCGGTTCTTAGGTCCATGTTCAACGAAAAGATAACAGTCTGATTATCCAAAACAGCTGTCACTGTGACATATTATTACCATACAAAAATGTGTTTTAAACAGCTGTTTTAGATAATCAGACTGTTATATTTTTGGTGGACATGGACCTTACAAAACACAAAGAGCGCTGGTGGCAATTTTCTGGTAAGTTCCTTAGTCGCCTCTTACGACACCCACAGGTAGATTTGGGATGGTGCTATTCTTTACGTCCGGCAACATACGGACCTAGAACCGTAAGTACCGAGGATAATTGGAATGTTTTATTAATGTTGATTAATTAAATAAATGTAGTAATTCATAGATCTTTTAATAGATTTATTCTTTGCTACTTTAACTCCTCGACATCGATATCAGAAGAACATAAGTCATTATTATTTTTATTTATTATTATGTGTCTTATGGCCGTTTTCACCGACATCCCCTAAGTTTATGGGACCATAGAAAGAGATAGGGGACCGATTGGGGATGGTTTCTGTTTCACCAAAATTTTGAGGTCACTTAAACGCTAAAAGGTCCCCTTTTGGGTGAACAAAATTTAGCCCCATAAACCGGCACTTAACGTAAGTGATCTCTTAAAACACGAAGATGGGTTCTGATTTCAACGAAATTTTTGAAAATTTAGAAACTATTCCTACAATATTCAACACCAAAAACAGCGTAAATAACAGCCGTAGATCAAAAATATATCGCAATTGACCAAATCACATCAATATTCTTGATGAAACTGAATTTTATCGGAGATATAGGTTAAGTAAATCTTCAGTGTAATAAATAAAATAAATAAAATTCATTTAATTCAGATAACAATAGATGATCCATAAAGTGCAAAATTAAAATAAACCAAATTCTTAATAATGAAAAAGTTAACATTAGAATCAAGAAATTAAAATAATTTACCATAAAAAATTTAAAATTAACATTAAAATCAGATTTGAAATAAGATAAAAATAAAACATTCAAATTAAAATAAGATAAAATACATTTTTTTTACTATTTTTTATTTTAGTATTTGTTGTACCTAATAGATTAAACACGCCTTAGAATTTTCCGATAATAAGTGAGTACTTATACATATTATGTCCCTTGATCTTAAAATAAATGACACCTGGTGATATTTTTTCATCGTAACATGGTACTTTTTCGACGATACTTTATGTGTGCATTGATTGTATGTACCAGTGAAAATACAATCACCGGTGAAAGCACAACACCTTGAATTAGTTAAAATTATGAAATTAATCTGTATAATACGTTTATTACACACGATACGATTAAAACATTTAAAAGTAAATGTACTGCGTATTTTTAAGGTGGAGATGATGCAGAGCTTTTTAGAAATAGGTACATGTACCAAAATGTACAAAAGAATAAATATATATTTTATTTATATAGTCTCGAAAAACAACACGCGACGCTGAACAAACAATTTAAATATTACGAACTATGAATGACATAAGACTTGAGTTAAAAACAAAATATGTATGCTGCACAGCAAATTAAAAAAAAATGAAATTCATTAAAAATGTGAACGAAATCATATCTGATATTGATATCAGACCATGATTCATTAATAACTGTATCGATTTAGATGCATATTTAAGAGAATTTAATAAAAAACTGTCTTGTTTCAAAGTATCGATAAGTTAAAAACGGATCAGTCACTATTGTCTCAAACAAAACGTCACATAGTTATGTGTCCCGTAGTTAGGTGACAGAAATGTGGGGCTAGTATAGGGGAGCTTTTAAGCTAAAAATCCCATACCTACGTAAGTGGTAGTTTAGGGGATGTCGATGAAAACGTCATTTATAAAATAAGGGAATTGTAATATAAAAATAAAATTAGAAGAATTTAGGATTACTTAAAAATGTGTACAATCTAGGTAAAGACACAAGTAGTTATTAATGAATACGTATTATTACATAAAAACTTAAAACTAAAACAGGACGTATCGTCGCTCGCTGCTACGACGAATTCATCAGGCGCTCCAACAGGAATCACTGGTTAAATTACTTTACACATGAACAAACTGACTAAAATATATAACGTTATGCTAAAACAAAAAGTAAAAAGTATTTAATTATGTAGTATATCAACTGTCTGGTGACCATGACACAAGCCTTGCTTAGTGTGGCACTAGATGGCGCTGTGTGTAATGTCCAGCGATATTTATTTATTTGTTAACACGGGAACATCTCAAGGAAAACTAAAAAAAATAGTAAGCGCGGCTCAATGTGGAAGTGATTCTCATTAAATGAAAGGGCAATTTCTTATCTACAATGTACCTATGTTGAATTTTAATTGTGAAATGCTAAAAAACAATAACAGAGTTGCTTTTGGCCTTTCCTGAAGAGTGCCGAATTTGAGTTGTGCTCTCACCTACTATCTTATTTATTATACTGGTAAATGACATCCAGAGAATCCACACTGACTTAGTTGCTGACAGAAGCTAGTACTACCTAGTGATAAATATTTGAAAATATAGTGTGTTTTGCTATATAGTCATTTTTATTGATAAAATAATGTACGTTTATATATGTCACCGTAAAATGGTCAAATACGTTATATTGTACCCCGCGAATGGCAGCCATTTTGTTTTTCTATTCGGCTGATCTAAAGTACTTATGTTAAATGAAATGCGCATTAATGTGTGTAATTTATTTCATCGCCACTGCTTTCAAAACGGTAAAGGAAAACATCTTTAGGAAACCGGCATGCTCTACAACCAGAAATTCGAAGATATACATATGACTTCTACCAATCCGTCCCGGGCCCGCTTTATGGATCATAGCCCATTCTCTCTTATTGAGAGAAGGTCGTGTCGCAGCAGTGGAATCATTATATGCAGATGAAGATGATAGTATCCGATAGTCAAACAGCCTGTATGATAAATTATATGTATTCCTATAACTTAGCCTACTTTAATACGTGAAAATAGATACGTGTGCTTTATACCAGCATCTCTTCGGACGACCGTGCGACTAGCGCTGCTCAACCGTTGAAAATTGAACAAATGTTAGACGAATTGACTGAAAGATGATTTGGCTAGAAAGGAGATTACTCGTAAGATGATGGCTAATAGAAACATTACGATGTCATCATTCGCGCAGCATGTCTTCTACTTCCATACTCCTCTATTTTTCGTCACCTCATTAGACACTTCTTTTCTTGCCATGCCATTCTTAACTAAGTCCATCCATCGTTTCTTTGGTCTTCCTCTACTCAAATACCTATCCACATTCATACTCAACTTTTCTCACGACGTTTTCCTCATTCCTCCGCTCCGCATCACATGCCCATTATGTTACACGATAACCAATTACCACACAACATTTCAGTTATCGGCCGCGGCGTCACTTTTAGACTTTACTTACTTTATCCCGCATAACACAACACATCCACATAAATAATGATGTGCTGATCCTAAATCGATTGGGGAACATTATCATTTTCTAATGATAATATTCATGAGCTCAGGCAGGCGATTAGTCAAGTACGGTATTTTTTTAAATATTTCTGCACGATGTTCAGCAGATAGATCATCTATGAATGAACTTAGTATTTTCCAGAGTTCTTTTTCAAGAGAGTTATTACTACTCCTAAATGTCTTGTAGCAAGTGCGCTCAAAAAACATTGCTCGAATTTTATCATTCTTCAAAGATTTCCAAACTTTTGAAAATGCTGTTTTGAGATCTTCAGATTTAAGTATAGTTACTGCTAGATTAAGCCCGATTTTTTGTAAGGAGACTGGTGCATCCAATAACTTTGGTAAATATTTACGACTTTCAGCTTCATTCAATTGTGACAATAATGCATTTAATGATGGAACTGTATGTTGTAAATAGTCTCCTTTAGCGTACCACAAAACCGCGTCTAAGGGCACCAGTGGTCTGGCCATGTACAAATGTTTTGCAATATTTTTCTGTATGCTAATTTCTGTCCGATCAATTTCCCTCCATTTTATCTTAAAATATTTGGGGACGTGTATTTTTGCCATGTCTATTATTTGATTTTGTGGAAGAAGCGTGAAGAGACCACTTATAACGGCTTTTTGTCCAGTAGGTTTGTTCAGATGCAGTAAGTAGGCGTCGATGAAGTGCTGGGCGAGTGAGTGCGGCCAGTAGACGCGCAGCTTGGCGAGCAGACGTCGCAGTGAGACAGCGTCATCAGTTCGTAACGTGTCTATTTGTTTGTCGTGATGCATCAGCAGCTGCGGCTTGTGCTTCAGCGCATTCAGGCACACTTCTTCGCTCAGACACAGTGACAACGACTCCTCAAACATATGCTTCCGCCATGATTTGTTCACGTTGTACAAACATGACATGTCTGTTTTCCACTTGTTATTTTGTCGTATCTTTATAAGTTCCTGAATTTTCTGTAGGATGCTTGGGTAATTACTGATATCTTTTCCCCAATTCCTCAACAAAATTAATGCATTCTCTAATTGATCTATAGTCTCACTAAAACCGGACTCATTTGTAATGTTTTCACATTGGAGCTTTACCCATACGAAATTTAATAAAAAGGTAAATATTTTGCTTCTTTGTTCTACATTTAGTTTTCTTTGGACATCTTCAAAAGTATTAAATGCCAACTTTTCTTTTACAATTTCCGGCACAGGTTCATCGTGCAAGACTTTATACAGTACAATAGATTTGAGACACATTTGCACGTCCTTTTGTGATTCGGTGTACACTTCAACACTGTTGAACAACTGATCCAAAACGTTCCAAGCTTCATTGTCGAACTCGTGAGTAGATATTTGTGAAAGTAGATCGTTGACAAACAAAATCTTGGATGTGAAAACTTCATCAATGAATAAATTGTTGTAAAATAGAAGCAAAGTTTTGATATTTTGAGAGTTTTTCCTTGTACAACTGATCAATATTGACAGCATAGCACATCGTTCAGAAGGGGAGGTCTCTTCGCGTACAAGCTTTGTCAATTCAGTCAGTGCTTCGTTAAATGGGGCGAACTCAAACCACTTATAACGTTTTATGTGCGCGTTGTTTTGAAGGCTATCGTTTTCATCTTCAGAGAGCGGTTCAGTTTTATCGATGAAAACTTTTTTCACTAAATTAAATCCCTCATCTTCCGGCATATGCTTTATGAAGTGTCGCAAATTGTGGTACGCCCATAATGTTTCTTTTGTTTTTTTTGTTTGCTCGTAAAGAAATTTTTTTATTTCTTTCTTCTTTAAATATTTCGCTACCACGGTCAGGTCGATTGCTTTGACGTACTTTTCAAAATCGTCGAAAACTTTTTTCGGGTACTTTTTCATGAGTATTTCTGAGTTCTTTTTTCCGAAATCTGGCCAGATAGAGTAGTCATTTAATTTGTTCAGAACGTGTGCAGTCTGAGACTTAAACAAAAATAAGGTTGGGTCATCTGGCCACTCAAATGGTTCCATAACCAATTCTTGGTGTGCAATAACATTAATGGATCTTTTAAGCAAACGTTTGTAAAGGGATATTGTTGTAATTCCTCTTTTTGCGACATCATCTATGAAAGGAATGGAACAGTTTTCCAACCATTTGTTATACTCCGCATCAATATAATCAATGTCTCTATAAGGAATTCGAATTGAATGGTCAAGATAGACAAGATATATAAAAAAAGTTTCGACTCGACTTTCGCCTTTCAGGTTGAGTCTAATGTGAAGCATGAGTTTTTTAAACATTTTGGTGTTCATACGCGGTAATAGTTGTGTATGCAGGTACTCTGGATTGATAATGTTTGCGTACTGTGGGTCTGTGATTAGCCACGTGGACTTTTTGATAGCTGTCGCCGCATACAGCATGTCGTTGGATTTCATGACGTCGATGATATATTCTACATTTCTGTTTCTACTGGCGATGGTTATTTTCAGAAGGTTTTCTATGTCGCTGTCATCACTACTAATGTTACGTAATTCATAGTTTTTATTAGCAACCGCATCTTCTACTAGCTTGTTGAAGTGTCGGTGTTTTTCACCGAGTGTGTCTCCTTCTAGCGTTACCCGCTGATCCGACGGCACCGTCAAGAACTGTAAAAAATAAAAATGTCAATTATTACTTTTACCTACTTGATCTGTATTTCTTATATTCTTACTTTATGGTGCTACTTATTTCAGAAGTTTAGTTTATTTTCAAGAATAGATGATGGCAGCGGTCCGTTGTATGCATAGAAATACATAAAAAAACAGGAGAAGTGGCAAGGGGGCGTGTTGGTGTCCGCGCGACTGGCGCAAAAAGGGCCTCTTACGCAAATGGCTATACTTTTTTTGCAATAGATATCTACTTTGTTCCTCAACCACTACCTAAGTCTGTCGCTAAGTGACTGGACAACCAATGTAATAATCACCAAACGATAGTTCAGTAAGCGAATGCATCGCGTAGTGCAGCTGCTTCTTACGACGAGTTAGTCATGTGCTTGTGTACCGATGTATTTGATGGCAAAAGGTTTATAATTGACTGTGTACTACGTTCTGTTTTAAGAAATGCGGTTGTGTGCGCGACTGCGTCTCTATTTCGTTTACTGCACTGTATGTGTAGTAGTTGATGTGTGGTAGGGACAAAGCGGAGACACAGGGTACCGATACATTTTCGTCTAACGGGCGTATCTCCTTCTTTATTATATCTATGGTTGTATGTAATTAACTCGCAAATACTGAACTTGATTCTAGTAAAAGTGGTTTACTAACGCTGATACTTGATCACTTGATTCCTTTCTGAAAATGTCAGCAGGTTCATAGTTGTGTGATCAAAACCAATTTCGAAGTAATTAAATCAATCCCGGTACTTTGCAAATCTGACATCGCAAACTTTAGAAAAACCCATTTAGAAAGTGCACATTATTATTATTAATATCATTAAAAACAAAACTGAAGGTTTCTTACCTTTAGATGTTTTCGATAAGGAGAGATAGAGACATGCACAGGTTTTCTTTCAATTCATATGTCTGAATCCTGACTAATTGGCTGAACTCGAACTCCTCGCAATATAAGTTACACACGATATTTGTAATTACGTCGCTTTGTCTAGCTCTATCTTAAAAAACCGGACTGAAAATTACATAACAAACTCGTTATTCTAGGGCTTGCCTCAACTTTGGGCCACTGACTACCTGTAACGACTGTCAAAGATCTACAAATGACAGCCGGAACTGACGGTTTAACGTGCTTTCCGAGGCATGGAGGAAACCTAATATGTAATGGGTGGTCACCAATCTACAGACCCACCCAGTCGACCTGAGCGACTGGTATTATATATGTCACCGTAAAATTGTCAAATACGTTATATTGTAATATCTCTAGCGATATTTTAAAAACTGGAAATATTGTCAAATGAACATACTCCTTACAACAAAACGCATTATTTTTCGTGAAATGTATGCGATGGTAGTCAACTCATGCGGTGTGGAGGGAAGGAGGGGTCCCCCTTGCCCAGTGGCACAACTCTCATGAAAAGATAATGCACCATTCCTGAGAAATACCGATTATTATAACCTGACCTTAAAACACTTAATACTCTCCTAAAAAGCGTAGTCGGCAGAGCCCCGCTTCGCGGGGCCCCCTATTTCCGAGTACAGGGTTTAAAGGAACCTAACTAACCTAACGGGGGGGTGCCCCAAGTCCCGATTATGGGGGCAGAGATACTTCCGTATGTTCAGTTGACAATAATTCGAGATATTACAATATCGCTAGAGAGAAACACGTTATATTGTAATATAACGTGTTTGACAATTTTACGGTGACATATATAAAACCACGGGCTCCTCAGACAATTTTAGGTCTTCGGATTAGTTAAGTCAACTGAAATCGAACTGCAGATTTTACACAAGTAATTTATTAAATAAGCCCCTTGTAAACTGAACAAATTAAAAGTACAACTAAATTACACAAAGAATAAAAAAAAATCAAATTTATCCTCTACGACGACAAAATCTCGTGCTGAAACTTTAAAAACAAAAAAAAGGATAAAAAACATCAAAAAAACAAAATAACTAAACGAATTTACTAAGAAGAATATAATAATAACATCTTCACCCCACCCCATTCATTTATCCTCAAATACTAACAAATCACTCTTGGCAAATCGAATAGGATCGGAACCATTATCAATAATTTCTCATCGGCAGTATACATAACAGTTACAACATTTGATTTGTAGAACTGCCAGCAGCCCCACTTTTTTGGGTGCTGACAACAGTTCTAGCAGCAGCGGGGTGGAGGGTGCCAACGACCCTGATCCTGGTGAGTCACGACGCCAGAATGCAGCACTATTCCAAACGAATGAGACAACGTCATACAGAATGTTACAAGCTTATCTTAGGCAAGAAGGCAAGCTGGATATAACTAAATTAACTTCAAATGACTTATAATCACTGTACATTAAAAACTAAGTCCTCCACCGCGTCTGTCTGTCTGTTCTGTTTTCATGCTGTTTTCACCTATGGACAGAGTGGTCCTCGAGGAAGGATTAAGTATATATTAATTTATCAAGCGGGTGGGCGAAGCCGTGGGCATCAGCTAGTTCTATTATAAAAAACCGTACTTGACTCTAATACTGACATCATCAACATTATTCTCTACTCCCAATCTTTTTATGACAAGTGGTGACCAGTCAGATCACCAAACATTAATTCAAAAATTTTTACTTGACAAGGAACGATTAGCAAACACATTATTTGTCATTTCATCAGTATACAACAACAAGTTTAACAAATAATTCAATTCGCAAAATAATTATCCGATAAACTTTTACTTAATAACGTATTATTTGACAAAAAAATCACTATTTTTTCATTTTATCTCATAAAATAACGTTTGGAATAAAGACATTACACATTTTGATAGTGCCATTAAAAAAAAAAGAATGTAAATGAATTTGGTTTTCTATAAGCACAAATTTTGTGACAGGAATGAATCGCTGCAGAAGCGACTCCACTTAGGCCCGTATTACAGAACATCGCTCAATTATACTCAAGCATTACTTAAAACTAGATTCAAGCCATTTGATTGGTTGAAACTAGTTTTAAGCAACGCTTGAGTTTTGAGCGATGTTCTGTAATACGGGCCTTAGTCTTTTCTGCCCTACCCCTAGAGTGTTATTCAAATCCACGTAGGCGCGGAGGGGCGAGGCGACCCGCGAGCTGAGGAGCAGGTGGCTTTAACACTCGCTGCCGCGGCTGAGGCGTTGCATGCTGCTAGCATGCTGCATGCTGCTTGCTTGCTATATCCTGCTTGCTTGCTGCATGCTTGCGGCTTGTTTCTTGCGTTCTTGCTTGCTTGGCGCATGCATGGAGTATGCTTGTTTGCATGTTGTGAAAAAACTATGGATTACCTAAACTTTTTCTTTAAAAAGAGTAACAATAAAATACTAGCTTGTAAATTATTTTGTAGAAACGTGATTTATCCAAATGCGTCTAAATAAGAAATGAAAAATTAATAAATGATTAAATATCATCTGATGCATTGATAAAAGAAGTATTTGTCAAATAAATGTTTGTCAAATAAATGTTTTTAAAATAAAACATTTGCGGAATAAGTTGTTTGCGAAATAAATAGTAAATACGAAACGTTGGTTGCTATATGAATATTTGTAAATGTAGTTTTGGTGAAACATCAGTAAACCATGACAAGTACTTCATTGTTTTTCTATTAGCCATCATTTCACGAGTAACCCCTTTCTAGCCACATCATTGTTTGTGGCGAAGTATAAAATAGGGTAAATTTACAAGGTTGAGTAGGGCTAGCCGCACAGTCATCTGGAGAGATAGTGGTATTCTACTAATCTAATTTCACGTGTACGGTGTAAGAGTTCTTAGGCTAACGTAGACAAATACAATCATTTCATTTATTAAATAATATTTTACAGTCAATATTATCAAATTATTAACCGGTCAAAACCACTTTTGAGTGGTGTTAGTCAAAACCTTTACGAAGTTAAACTGCGTTATCTGCATTGAATTTTTTTTTTTTATCTTAACACTTCAGTTGTAATTACCAAGTCGTAAAATTACATGATGTTTTTTAAAAGGTCATAAAAAACCTACCAACCTTCACAATAGGGTACATGCATGTATTTTTTCTTCACTGAAATCAATTAATTACACTTTTATCAACCCAAAAAACGTATTAAAGGTTAATTTCAACTAGGTACTGCTTGTCGCTTAAAAATAACACTAAACTCCTGCAATTTTCTATGTCAGTTCCAACGTCCGTGATTGTCGCGGCCATACTAACGTTATTAAAATCTACCTTATTTACATCTATTTATATTAAAATTAGTGCTTTATTCAAGCAAACATTGCGATAACGATATTATAATAAAATCGTAGTGCAACTTTACCTACATTTCAAATAAAAGTTATTTTTTGACATCTGTATTTTGATGTCACTACTGCCGTTGTCGAGGACGACGTGTTTTGAGAGCGCGTTCCGTTTCACCAAAAACATGCTACATAAAACAATAAATTGTAAAATAAGTGATGTATAATAATTGTAAAAACTTAAACAAACTCACCATAATGTTTATATGCGCCAATACAAGGATTTTTTAATAAATAAAAGGAGTTTTGTAATTCTTACATATTCCCTATCTAGCTTCTGCCAGAAATTCACTGAATGTCATTTACCGGTATAATAAATATAGTTAGGATAATAATAACTATCTAAAATGGAAGTATCTCTATGTACAATACTGGTACTCGGTTGCACCCGGTTAATCTGTAGGCCGATAGAAACATTGCTGTTAAAAGCTAGGCAGATGCTGATTCTGGATTGCAATTAGCGCTAGCTGGCAAAGATGTTAAAATCTCGTTACTCTTTCTTCTCTTCCTGTTAATTTTTTCTTGAAAACTGATAGGATGTGACGCAAAATATGGTCTATGGTGAGGCTGACTACATTTTTTAAATATTTTTGCACAATATTCTGCACTTAAGTCATCTATGAATGAACTTAGTATTTCCCAGAGTTCTTGTTCAATAGAACCATTACTACCTCGATATATCTTGTCGTAAGTGTGCTCAAAAAATACTTCTCGAATTTTATCATCCTTTAAAGATTTCCAAACTTTTGTAAATGCTGTTTTAAGATCTTCAGATTTAAGTATAGTTACTGCTAGATTAAGCCCGAATTTTTGTAAGGAGACTGGTGCATCCAATAACTTTGGTAAATATTTACGACTTTCAGCTTCATTCAATTGTGACCATATTGCATTTAATGATGGAACTGTATGTTGTAAGTAGTCTCCTTTAGCGTACCACAAAACCGTGTCTAAGGGCACCAGTGGTCTGGCCATGTACAAATGTTTTGCAATATTTTTCTGTATGCTAATTTCTGTCCGATCAATTTCCCTCCATTTTATCTTAAAATATTTGGGGACATGTATTTTTGCCAAGTCTGTTACTTGTTGTTGAGGAAGAAGCGAGAAGAGACCACTTATAACGGCTTTTTGTCCAGTAGGTTTGTTCAGATGCAGTAAGTAGGCGTCGATGAAGTGCTGGGCGAGTGAGTGCGGCCAGTAGACGCGCAGCTTGGCGAGCAGAAGTCGCAGTGAGACAGCGTCATCAGTTCGTAACGTGTCTATTTGTTTGTCGTGATGCATCAGCAGCTGTGGCTTGTGCTTCAGCGCGTTCAGGCACACTTCCTCGCTCAGACACAGTGACAACGACTCCTCAAACATGTGCTTTCGATACGATTTTTCCACGTTGTACAAACATGACATGTCTGTTTTCCACTTGTTCTTTTGTCTTTTCTTTATAAGTTCCTGGATTTTCTGTAGGACGCTTGGGTACTCAGTGATATATTTTCTCCAATCCCTCAATAAAGTCAACGCATTCTCCAATTGATCTATAGTCTCACTGAAATCGGACTCATTTGTAATGTTTTCACTTTGGAGCTTCACCCACACCAAATTAAATAAATAAGAAAATAGTTTACTTTTTTGTTCTTCATTTAGTTCTCTTTGGACTTCTTCAAAAGAATTAAATCCCAACTTGTCTTCTACAATTTCCGGCACAGGCTCATCGTGCAAGACTTTATACAGTACTATAGATTTGAGACACATTTGCACGTCGTTTTCTGATTCGGTGTACACTTCAACACTGTTGAACAACTGATCCAAAACGTTCCAAGCTTCATTGTCGAACTCGTGAGTAGATATTTGTGAAAGCAGATCGTTGAGAAACAAAATCTTGGTTGTGAAAACTTCATCAATGAATAAATTGTTGTAAAATAGAAGCAAAGTTTTGATATTTTGTGAGTTTTTCCTTGTACAACTGATCAATATTGACAGCATAGCACATCGTTCAGAAGGTGAGGTCTCTTCGCGTACAAGCTTTGTCAATTCAGTCAGTGCTTCGTTAAATGGGGTGAACTCAAACCACTTATAACGTTTTATGTGCGCGTTGTTTCGAATGCTATCGTTTTCGTCTTCAGAGAGCGGTTCAGTTTTATCGATGAAAACTTTTTTCACTAAATTAAATCCCTCATCTTCCGGCATATGCTTTATGAAGTGTCGCAAATTGTGGTACGCCCATAATGTTTCTTTTGTTTTTTTTGTTTGCTCATAAAGAAAATTTTTTATTTCTTTCTTCTTTAAATATTTCGCTACCACGGATAGGTCGATTGCTTCGACGTACTTTTCAAAATCGTCGAAAACTTTTTTTGGGTACTTTTTCATGAGTATTTCTGAGTTTTTTTTTCCGAAATCTGGCCAGCTTATTATAGGGTATTCATTTATTTTTTTCAGAACGTGTGCAGTCTGTGACTTAAACAAAAATATGGGTGGGTCATCTGGCCAGTCAAATGGTTCGATAACCGATTCTTGGTGTAAAATAAAATGAATGGACCTTTTGAGCAAACGTTTATAAAGAGAAATTGTTGTAATTCCCCCTTCTGCGATATCATCTATGAAAGGAATGGAACAATTTTCCAACCATTTGTTATAATGAATAAAATCATCATCAATGTACCCGTTATGAGGTCGATTGGAATGGTAAAGTTTGGAAAGATATGTAAAAAAAGTTTCGACTCGACTTTCGTCTTTCAGGTTGAGCCTAATGTGAAGCATGAGTTTTTTAAACATTTTGGTGTTCATGCGAGGTAATAGTTGTGTATGCAGGTACTCAGGATTGATAATGTTTGCGTACTGTGGCTCTGTGATTAGCCACGTGGACTTTTTGATAGCTGTCGCCGCATACAGCATGTCGTTGGATTTCATAACCTCGATGACATATTCTACATTTCTGTTTCTACTGGCGATGGCTATTTTCAGAAGGTTTTCTATGTCGCTGTCATCACTACTAATGTTACGTAATTCATAGTTTTTATTAGCAACCGCATCTTCCACTAGCTTGTTGAAGTGTCGGTGTTTTTCGCCGAGTGTGACTCCTTTGAACTAGAAAATCAATATTTATGTCTTTAATTACGTTCATTTACATTTTATTTTTTATTTTTGCGGCTACTTATTTCAGAATTAGAATTTTCAAGAAAAGATGATTGCAGGGCTCCGTTTTTTGTAATAAATTCGGGACTTGATTCTTGTAGAAGTTATTTGATAACGCCGATGCTTGATTCCTCTCTGACAATTTCAGGGTTCGTACTTGCATGATCAGAGCCAAATTCGTAGTAAAAAAATAAATCCCGATACTTCGCAAATTAGACATCGCAAATTTTAGAAAAACCCGTTTAGAACATTATTGCACATTATTATTATTAAGTTCTATAAAAACAAAATTCTGTTTAATACCTGGGAACCTACTACATAAGGAAATATTGGACGTCAAAGTACCACATTTTTCACATTTTTTTTTTTAATATTAGTTTCTAAGGTTCACTATTAAATGCGTCTATAAGCGCCATATTTTGAGTGCGTTGCCTACATTGAGTTTCACCATGAGACATTAGTTTTCACCCAAAAAAAAATCGTTTTCCAGCAATAGTTTTTGCGTAGAGTTACTAAGTTTGGTGTACAGAATGCTTGGTTGACGAGTTCATTAGGGATCTGGCCTTTGTAGTAATTATACATAAATATGTTTCCAATCAGAAAACTTCACTTGATAATAACTCCAGCTATGAACTATCTACAAAGCCTCCGAATGTTGTTAGCAAGTGTCCATTAAAAACCGACGGTACGGTTGTACGGATCAAAGGAGATCACCCAGACTGGGCTATTTTCAAAAGTGCCAACCAATCAAAATGAACTGATTACATTTTTTTATTCTGACATCTAAGTTGTAAGTAAATTCACCGAAAAGTTATTAAACCACCAAAATCTGAGATCACCCTGATTAGGGTAATATTTTTTTTGCCTGCCAAAATAAACACAATAATTAAAAGAGCTCATGGATACAAAAAAAAATGTACTGCACCCCAAGTTCTATAAATGAGTTTTAAATAAGTAATAATGATTACTACAATATTTCAAGTGCTACTAGTCGATGATAACGCTAATCAAGGGAAATCTGCCGATCTTCTTGAAGCCCAAACTCATCAATGTGTTTATTTATCAAACCCGTCCTAACCTATTGAGCTCAAACCTAATCACTAAACTTTGCAAAAGTTCCGCTTTGGGGTTTGCCAAAGAGTGACGGAGTGCATCATTCTGGGTGCAAAGAGAACAGATAAAATACGGAACACAATGGTGCAAAAGGCTGCCAGGCTGAAATGGAATTGAGCAGGTCACGTGAGCCCCATACATAACGACCACTGGGCAAAGGTCTCAACACGCTGGTTGCCTGAGGATAGACGGCGCTGCCAATGCCTTCCTAGAAAGAGGTGGCGTGATGATCAGAACGCGCATCACGAAGGTATTGTTTCAAGGTGGCGTAGGAGAAGAGCACCTGGAAGGCTGTTAACCAGCAGTGGGACATTCAAGGTTCCCAAAAAATGTATTAAATATATTCAAAACTAATGCCTAACGCGTCCAGATCATCAGCCTGAGGATGGACAGCGCTGCCAAGGCCGGCCTAGAAAGAAGTGGCTCGTTCTGGATGCTGCGCTCCGTTGCTCTTCGGCACCTATTTTGACTATTCAGAATTTTATTTGGCATTAGCATTATTATAACTTTATCTCTTTGACATTTATTGAAACTGATTATATCCCCAATTAATATTGACATGCATGTACCTATTTCTTAATATTGATTTTATTACGAATGTGAAAGTTAACATAATTTTATAAAATTCTACCACTAGAAGATATCTTAAAAGTTGAACTAGTGTTAAAGTACCTAAAGATAATGTTCATTGAAATTATATATTTGTATGCCTCTGGGCAAAACATAGAGGATCCACCTATCTGTATCATCATTATTATAATTTGACCTATGTTTACAAATAAAGCATTCTGATTCTGATTCTGATTCTGATTCAGACCCCATGGCGGAACTTAATTAGTTGAGTGACTAAGTCTGAGCACCATAGATTAGGATGGGCAGGATAAACACATCGATGAGTTAGGGCTTCAAGGAGATCGGCAGATCTTCCTTAATATTAACGACTTCATCGACCAGTAGCATTTTTAATATTATAGTAATATTTATTACTTATTTAAAACTTGGGTATAGAACTTGGGTGGCATAGTAAAAATGTTTATATCTATGAGCTCTATTTAATTATATCGTTTATTTTAGTTGACCCGCATAAAGAAAATTACCCCAATCTGGGTCATCTCAGAAATTTTGTGGTTGAATAACTTCTCGGTACACTAACTTACGACTTTGGTGTTTTAACAAAAAAAAAAAATATATATGTTATGGTCTATCCAAAGTAATAAGTTTATTATATGTGAAAATAGCCCAAAAATATATGGAAGCTGGGTGATCTCCTTTAGAAACTATAAATGTAATAGGTTCATTCCGTCGTTTCGTGCAAATAGAACCGTTCCGCAGAATAAAAATAAATATTACATTTTAGGTTTTTCTTTTATACAACGTGTAACAGAAAGGGTATAGTCATATGAAAGGGTGTGCTACAGACCATCAAACTGAACAACTTTCTCCATGGAACCACCATCGTAATCGCGAAAAAAATTTCAACGGCCCCATACTAAATTCCAATACCTACTCGACCAAATGTATGAAACAGCTGATTATTTTTTTGCGATTTCGATGGTGGTCCCATAGAGAAAGTTGTTCAGTTTGATGGTCTGTAGCACACCCTTTCGTATGACTATACCCTTTTTGTTACACGTTGTATACACGAGTCACAAATTGTCACCAGATTAATTTAAAGTGGAAGGCACGTTATTATCTTGTTTATTCACGGATAAAATGACAATTGAAATTTAACAACTGGAAGGTAATGAAAAGTGAAAGGATTGTAATGAACTACGGCGCGATGGTAATTATGTAAGTCGGGACGGCAATGAAATATCGTAAAAAAGTTCTGAATTGGGTTAGGATGTTAATGAACCGTAAAAGACGGTAATTTAAAACAGCTAAATAAAACAATATAATTTCAATAATCACCGTCATTATATTATATTTCATAATATAGGTATATATAAATATGATGGATCAGATGATAGTGACGAATTAAGTATTTTTTAAGTTTTCTAATGTTTATCATTTGTTTTTGCTCAGGCTATGTTGTAACCCAATTCAGAACTTTTTTACGATATTTCATTGCCGTCCCGACTAACATCATTACCATCGCGCCGTAGTTCATTACAATCCTTTCACTTTTCATTACCTTCCAGTTTGTCTTTGTTTTCTTTTTCTGATATATTTGACTGCACCAAAGTCTCGAATTGCCGTTGGTGTTCAGGAAAACTGGAGGGGACAGAAGGTGATGAAGTGGAGATGAATGAAAAATTCTAACATTTTGTTTAATTATTTCGTTACCGAATACATTAGCCACTCAGTAATAAAATAGGATCAAAATCAATTTGAAAGCCAAACATATTTAGTATTTATAATAATTTGTTTACTACAGTACCTTGTGAAATAGAAGGAATGTGATGAAATTATTTCTGGACGAAGCACTACCAACAATACAAAGATTTCAAATAATTATGACAGCGATAGGCGTACGTCCACTTTGTTCTGTTTGCCGCGGCTGACCGACCAGTAGAAACACGTTATGACCTGCACTATATTAGGGAACGAATAAACCACTACAAAATTACGAAGTTTCCGAGTACGGATGGCGATGATGTTTTTTTGTGACAATTAGAAAAATAGCTTTTTTTCTACTATTACTAAGTTATTGGTATATTTAAAATACTTAAAGAATAGGTCAGGGGTTTGGTTCTTACAAACCGTATTAATGAAAGCTATCAATTCGACTGTAGACAACTAAACATGAAAACAAACGCCGAGGTCCCTAGTTGGAAACAGAGAGGAATGAATTTAGACGCAGTTTTATTAGTTTATTAAATAAAATAACAAATCAAAACCTAATATTATCGATACTCTTTTTAAAGTAACTATGTCTGTACCCATTCTGGTTAAAAAAAAAAACAGAAATGAAAACCATGGGTAAATTAGTCTGGAAATCGTTTTTGCACGAAACTACGGAACGATCCAATAGGTATAATATTAGGTATTTTAGTTACCTTTTCAGCGGGTGATGGTGCCTCGTGAGATGTGGATGCACGCTCCTTTGCAAGTAACCGCTCTGAAACGCGGGTACCCATGATCCTAGACCGGCTTGTCGCAGTGTCAGGACCTCTTCGTTTTCGTGATGCTGATTGCGGAGTAACGGGACTTTTCCGCTTTCTCTTACGGTCTCCTGGCTGTTGCGGATCCATTCTATAAGATCAAACAAGATTTTTAAGCTATAGACTATAAAGCTTCATGTTTGGGACTTTACACTCCAAGTTGCTAACCAAAAGAAAAAGTACCTAAACTGGTCAACTCAATACTAATTCGTCAACAACTGCCGTACGCACGTGACTCCTTGTTATCTGTCACCGGCTCTACTGCCTGATTAACAAAGTAAACTACAAAAATAAACATTACCGACACAAATATCACTGGGCGATATAACATCGACCGCCAGTATTGCCCTCATCCGTGTGTCGCTGCGGGGGGCCTACTGAAAACCAGCGCTGAGTGTTTTACACCCAGCATATGCTGAGTTGGCTACCCTTTCGTTATGGGCATGTTCAGCGCAGTTGAGCTGTTTTAATTAATTGTTAAGCTGTTTGTTGTTATTATCTATATGTATGTGCTGCTCTTTGTGTTGTGCTGTCCATTAGCGAATAAATGATTATTCTATTCTATTCTATTCTAAAACGAACATTAGCACCTTGCTCTTACAACCTCATCATCTGCCGAGCCTTTTCTCGGAAAACCAGTATTTTACATAGAGCGACTGCCATGTAACCTCCACTCTCCACAATCCAGTAAGTACTGGATAATACGATACGGTAAGACTGGCTGTCAGACTTATTGGATCACTGACTACCTGTCTCTAACAACTGTCAAAGATCTACAAATGACAGCCGGGACCAAAGGCGTAACGTGCTTTCCGAGGCACAGAGGAAACGGAAACTGGGTATCATGTAATGGGTGGTCACCCGTCCACAGACTAACCTAAGCAAACACGGCTTAACTAGAAGATTGACCCGAGTGGCTGTTATTATTTAGCCACGAGCTCCTTACGGTCTCAACTGTTATCATTTTATTTTTTTTGCCACCTACGTATTTACTAAAATCATTTACCGACTAGTCGTAAAGGCGACTATCGTCGAGATATTCCACGAAGTTTTCCTTCATTATTTGAGAGAAACGTTTTTGTCTAAACCAGCCTTTCCCAAAGTGGGTGGTAACGCCCCCTTGTGGGCGCTGCAGGCCTAGAGGGGGGCAGTAGGAGACCCATAAAAAAAATGAAGGCGTTGTGTAGAGACTTATAATTTGTAATTACATCTAGGAGGAGGACTCTTTAGACACTGAGCCCTCGACTCTCGACTACAACTTGTGAACATCAACTAATATAAATTAAGAGATTGCTCAATCTAACTATTTCTCTTCGTGTAATTCAGATGATATTATGATATTAATTAAATAAGGAATAAAATTATTAAATTAAATAATTTTAATTAAAGTTATAATAGCTAGCCAAGCTAACATAACAGTTGTTTGGTTTTAGCAACTTGTTAGTTGTTACTTTGTGTTTTTTATGTTAGAATTTTTAAGGAATTTCAATTTTAATACCAGGTGAATAAGTGGGGGCGCTAAAAAATAATTTATTCTCAAAATGGGCAGTAATCAAAATAAGTTTGGGAATCACTGGTCTAAACCATACCTGGGAACCTTCTAGTTACTAAGATAATTGGGAAAAAGGTTCCCTCTTTTTCACTATTTTTATATGTTTATTTAAACTTTCCTTTAATTACCTTCATGCGTGACCCCTGCGCTATTGAACAATGCATCTATCAGCACAATGTCATAACTGCATTACATTGAGTCCTACGGTGACACGTGAATTCACCCCAAAGATAAGTACCTACCTAATTCACCCCAAAGATAAGTACCTACCTAATTCACCCCAAAGATAAGTACCTACCTAATTCACCCCAAAGATAAGTACCTACCGAATTTCCCAGTAATCATTTTTGTAGGTAGTCAAGTAGAAATTCTATAGTACTACGAGTAGGTATTGTTGGTATGCCGCACCCTTACAAATAACAATAAACGTCGTATGCTTGATAAATTGAGATACACGTCAAAGATGGTCGAGAAGATAGTGAACCGTATAGGTATTTGTTTACGAGACCACCAAATAAGTGAAACTTGACAACGTTTATCAGCTGATTACTTCAATTATCGTAAATAATACCTACGTCATAATACAAATATTATAACTGTGATTAAACTAAAATAATACAACAACCCACTTCTTTATTATTGTTTTTAAATTCCTTCGCTTTAATCAATTTATCTTATTCCTGGAATATCATTTTTAGAAACTTTTATTGCCGTTGTGAGCTGACACTTGTTCGCAGAAACTGGTATAGATAGGTCTCACTTTTACACCTCTAGGAACTTTACAAAAAAAGGATCTAAACTCTCGTGAAAACTACAATAAACTCATTTCAGGTCTAAGTAGGTAATTCAATTCAAACCATAACAATTCAAATAACAACAAATCAACAACAACGGAATTTTCTTTTTTCTTTTCCCAGAGATCGGTCTGGTAGTGTTTATTTGGCTAAACTTCAAGGAAGTAAGTAATATAACTATTATACCTTTCGTATAAAATCTCGAAATGATTTCTGAGTTCCGAAATAAATTTGTTAAATCATAGGGAAGTAAGTACCTATTTCCAATTCATATTCTTAATTGCACACAAAATTAAAAGATGTACACAAAAAAAAACACTTAATGTTAGTAGGTAGGTATGTACATAATTAACAATTATTGAAGTAACGATCCGCACTTATAGCCCATTCCCTCTCATTGAGAAGAGGCCTGTCCCAGCAGTGGGAACATTAAAGGCTGCTGATGATGATGATGAAGAAACGATATTTCAATTTGCATGCGTAGATGTTTGTTCAAATTGCAATAATTATATTAGCTTGTTCGTCGTCATTTTAATAAATAAAAGACCTCAAAATTGTTAATTAGGTATTAACATAGTTATTGGATGGTTCTTTGAGTAAAGTTAAATAAATAAATAAATTAAATATTTTATGTTTCACTTACGTGTGTGTTTATGCCGAGTTCTGCATTCAATGCCGCACTGAAACACAGACTGTACTACTTATACACACTACACAGTAATCTCAGCGCATTATCAATCATATTAATTAGGTACTTACACAAACTGGTGTAAGGCGTCCTGCACACTCGTTCGTCTCGGTATTCACCGACACCGACACTCAGGCATTGCGACACATAGGTATCCGACCCGAATGGCCTGGTTCGAATCCCGGTAGGAGCAAATGTTTGTGTGATAAGCATGGACATTTGATTCCGAGTCTGTAATTACAAACAAAAAAGGTAAATACGTTGTATATCACATATCTGGTGTCCGCGACACAAGCCTTGCTTAGTGTGGCACTAGATCACGCTGTGTTTTAATGTCCAGCAGCGATATTTATTTATTTATTATCTGTGTACTACTGAATCGAAAATATTAATTATTTATTAAAGTCTATAATATTCCCTACTTCCACATTTCACGATCTTATGGGATTGTTATAGGACAATCCTTTGCGAAAGAGTCTAGCTCATCCCGCCATCTCCTTCTGGGCCTTCCACGTTGTCGTGTCTCGCTCCTTGGTATCCACTGAGTGGTCATTTCTGCCCATTGCTCCTCCGACATGCGACAGATGTGAGCAGACCAGTTCCACTTCAGCCTAGCACCTGTAATGCTAACATCAGCTATTTAGGTTTCGGAGTGAAGTGTGGAGTTTTCTGGCAGGACAAGGGTTGTCGTCGGCGGAAAGAGGTTAACCAATCTTCGTTTCGCCGACGACATTGTCCTGTTTTCGTCGTCAGCAGCTGAGCTAGGGATAATGCTCGATCAACTGACCCGCGTTGATTTCGTTACGGGGCAGGTCAATGGTGCAAACGGTACGACGGGGATCCAAGATCCCGAAATATCGGGAGCTCAACACCATTGGAACAAACAAGGAAGGTGATACCTTCCTTGTTTGTTCCTTATATGTATAAGTGACAATATGATAAGTTTAAAATAAAGTTGGTTTAACATTTCTTTGTAATTTAATGAACTGAACACTAATTGATAAGTAGTAAAACATTGGTACTTACGAGTATACCGTATATATTGTATCTAGGATAGAATAGAATATAAGGAAAGGTTCCATGCGCGGATCCCCACTACGCATGCTCGCAAATCTCTGGTAGAAACGCAGCCTAATGATCCGCACCGGGCGGCGGCACACGGCGGCGGCAGTCAACGTGTACAAACTGGTTTATACGTGTCGCACGGTAAACACTCCTCTCCACGCACTTTCTGTCGTCGATAAAAGGGCCGGGCACACCGCATCGAAAAAAAAAAGTAAATTAGTAACCTCATCCCGCGGACAGGATCTCGTGGCTAAATAATAACGGGCCGATCTTTAGGTTAAGCCGTGCTTGCCTAGGTTGGTCTGCGGATGGGTGACCATTTACATACAGACAGAGTTTCCTCCGTGCCTTGGAAAACACCTTAAGCTGTTGGTCCCGGCTGCCATTTGTAGATCTTTGACAGTCGTTACAGGTAGTCAAAAATGTGACCTATATTATAAAGTGGTTCAATTGATTTTGCTCGTGATTCTGATCAAACTACACACATCAAAAGTGTCTAGGGATCAACATATATTTTTGCAATAACTTTTCTCCTGATTGATATTAATTAAAATTTTCTTTAAGGATTCATCAAATAAAGTGTTTTCGTTTGTCACAGTAACGATAAACCAAGTCACCTTTGCATTAATAAAGAAATTTGCCATTTTCCTAATAAAGGGATTTTTGACATTTGAACCACTAACACAAAAGTTCGAAAAAAAGACTGAAATAACAGTTTTCTTTAAACTTTTATTGGGTAACTTAAACAATTAATAATCCGTGTTTCTACCGCGAACACTAACAACACAAGAACATCGGTTTGGCATACTCAAAATGAGTTCATCCAAATCACGCTGTGGAATGGCCGCCCATGTTCGTTGCAACAACAAAAAAAGGTCTTCTTGCGACTGGATACCCTCCATATTCGGCAGAGCTCTTCTCTGTAGCATATCCCATGCATGCTCAATCGGATTCAAGTCTGGCGACTGAGCAGGCCAGGGCAGGACATTGATGTTAGCTGCGGCGAGAGTCTGTCTTACAACTCTTGCGGTGTGCGGTCGTGCATTATCATGCATTAACTGAAATAAGGGACCGATTTGCACTTGTAGAGGAACGATGACGTCTGATACAATCGTCTCAGCATAAATTTGAGCGTTGAGGTTGCCTCTGATCCAAATCAACTCAGTACTTCCGCCGATCCAAATACCCGCCCATACCATGATGGTTCCACCACTATAAGGATGGACTTCCTGGCAGGATTTTAATCGCTGTTGGCGTCCAGGGGTTCTCCAGTGTCGTATACGTCTTGTATCCGGTCTCATACCAAAACGAGACTCATCAGAAAAGCACACGAAACGCCATTGTTCTTCTGCCCAATTTCTGTGTTCAAGAGCCCATTGATATCGAATCCTACGATTGTGCATTACTATAGGTGGTACCCGTAGCGGTCTTCGGGAATGAAGGTTCACTTCATGCAAGCGGTTTCTGACTGTTTGGTCGCTAATTAAGTTCCCTGAAGAGTGATGAAGCCTCACGGCTAACATCATGGCGGTTATTGTTGGAGCTCTTCGAGTTAAGATTTGAATGTATCGGTCTTGTCTCCGTGTGGTGCAGCGATACCGTCCTCCATGGCGCTCAGCCACGGTACCAGTGCTTCGGTAACGTGTCCAAAGTCGACTGATAACACTCTGACTTGTATTCAGAGCTAAAGCCACAGTACGTTGCCGGGAACCAGCTTCTATCATTCCCACGGCTCTGAGCATTTCTTCCCTGCTTAAATGACGTCGCCGCTCCATAATAACGTTGGTTTTAATCAGTAGTAGGGAAACAGTAGCACTAATAATGTCTTCAATGCGTTGTATGTTTTTATAGGGAAAATATTGACAGCTGATTTTCATCTTTTACTCGAATTTGATTCACAGTTCCTGATTCAAATTATGAAATGCACCAAAAAGGATCCATATAAATTTATAAAATCATAAATTTATTACAAAGCCACATCTCAATCTCAAGAAATCCGCATAAAAATGCTTGATCCCTAGACACTTTTGATGTGTGTATTTTCAGGTTTTGCGCATTTAACGTTACACGTTGTATTATGTTCTTTGCGTTAGCTTTTGTTTACAAGTAGCCAAAATTAGGCGTATTTCTTTAATAAAAGACAAAACACAACCTATCGAATTCGCTGCGCTCCCTTTTTGAATCCTACTTTATTTATAGTCTAAGATCCCGCTATACAACGACCTTCACCGAGATGCTTATTTAATGAGACGTATTTTTTATGTTATTAAATATGCCAATAAATATATCCTATATGGGTTGCTTAACAAATTTCAGTCCAGAGTATTTTTAATTAATAATTTAAAAACATTTTTTTTTTAAACATTGCACCGGTGTCATTATTAAATAAATTTGATACCAATCGAAAGTTTGAAGCCCATAGAATATGCAAACGTTAGGTTGCCTATTTTTTTCCGGTCACAACCACGGGTTGCCAGGTGTAAACAGGTAAATCTATAGGTACTAGCATTTTGCAAGGGTCCACCCTTTATAGCAGAACTTTTTATGTCATAATATTATTTTGCATACCAGCTGATGGCATAAACTTCATTTCGCAGAAAATAGTTTGGCAGATACTCATTTATCATAGGTTCATACTCATAATTTTGTAAGCCAAAATCATCTTCAGGCATACATTTCATATGCATAAGATTCAAAAGTAGAACCATCTTATCGCAGAAAGTTCACAGTCAGAATCATCTATTGGCATTATTTTCATATCGATAGTCTTTAAAGGCAGAACTATCATATCTCAGAAAGTTTACAGTTAGAATTATTGTTTGGCATACATTTCATATGCATAATAATGGAAAGACTCATCTATCATATCACAGAAAATTCATAAAATCAGTTGATTGTGAACACTTGGTTTTTATTTCCCTGTAAAAAGCAGGCAAACAAGCATATTATATCGTGCATGTATACAAGCTAGCATGAAGCAAGCATGCAGCACGCAGCATGCAAGCAAGCATGCAGCAGGCAAGCAAGCATGCAGCAGGCATGTAAACATCTGAACATGCATATACCATGCATACAGCATGCATGCAAACAAGCATGCAGCAGACAAACAAGCATGCAGCAATCATGTAGCATGCAAGCAAGCATGCAACATGCAGCAGGCATGGTTTCTGTCACGGCTCCGGCGCTGCGGGGCTACGGCGGTCCCACGCGAGCTGTTCATCGCAGATGGGTTTAACGCTCACCACCGCAGCTTCGGCTTGCTGGCCGGCTTCGCCGGCCAACCTCAGCCGCGGCGGCGAGTGTTACAACCACCTGCTCCTCAGCTCGCGGCCCGCCTCGCCCCTCCGCGCCTACGCGATTTTAAATTACACTCTTGGGGTAGGGCAAACAAGACTACGTGGAGTCGGTTTTGGAGCGATTCTTTTCTGTCACTAACTTTTCTAGCACAACATATTGACTTTTTAAGATAATATTTTAATTTTAAATTAAGGTTAAAAATGCTATTTTGTGGCATTGAAAAATGGCAATACTGCCAAATAAAATTATTCCAAATGAAATTCTGCAACCTTCATAGTATGCCAAGTGAAATTATATCAAATAATCGTCGTTCTAAGTAAACATTATTCTAAACGAAATTATGCGAAATATGAACAATGCCAAAGGTAATTATGCCAAATAAAATTCTGCTATCTAAAAGTATGCCATTCCAAATTCGGACATACACACATTCAGCCAAACAATAAGTATATTTAAAAAAAAATATGCCTTTAATATATTCGTTGAAAGAAAATTATGCCAAGTGTGTTATGCTAAATGAATTTCGGAGCAACAAGATTCTGCCAGATAGATGGAACCCATTTTGCAACGGTCTGATTATTGAATCAAACTTAGATAAAATGAAAGATTATTTCATAAGGAACACGGTGGTATAGGGTTGCCTGCGAAAAATCAGTCCCGAATTAGGGTTGTCGAATTTTAAATAATAAAATATCGCTGCGAGTGAATGTGTGTGAGAGAGAGGTCCCAGACCAACCATCCCACGCGGTAGAAAAGGACGCAGCGTAACAGCTGTTTAAAGTCCGCCCATTTAAAGAAGGAGAGTGGGCATGCTATTTGTGCTTGGAAATGAAAAGGATAGCGATAGACTCGTATATGCTGTGCATTATTTTGGAGTCATAGATATAGTATTATATAGATGGCGAGAAAGCGTGTCGCTGAAAGGGACAAAAAAAAAGTACTAAGTAGTACTAGTAGGAAAAATGTACCCCATAATTAGTGATAAAATTAGAAATAGGTACCAACACAAAGCCTGAAGTTTAGACCGATGACATCTGTGTCATCGAAAGCGACAGAAAGAAAACCGGGGAAGGGCGAGTCGGAGTCGCACACCGAGGGTTCCGTATAAACTTTAAACTTACCAATGAAAACAGTTCCCGCAAAAAAATTTTTGTGGAACTACAAATTTTCAGTTTTCGGATTTCAGAAATAAAAAACCGATGTGACTTTAATTGATTAAAAAATAAAAAAATAAATAACTATTTCTGTTTATTAATAATTAACTACTCCAAAATAATGCACAGCATATACGAGTCTATCGCTATCCTTTTCATTTCCAAGCACAAATAGCATGCCCACTCTCCTTCTTTAAATGGGCGGACTTTAAACAGCTGTTACGCTGCGTCCTTTTCTACCGCGTGGGATGGTTGGTCTGGGACCTCTCTCTCACACACATTCACTCGCAGCGATATTTTATTATTTAAAATTCGACAACCCTAATTCGGGACTGATTTTTCGCAGGCAACCCTATACCACCGTGTTCCTTATGAAATAATCTTTCATTTTATCTAAGTTTGATTCAATAATCAGACCGTTGCAAAATGCTAGTACCTATAGATTTACCTGTTTACACCTGGCAACCCGTGGTTGTGACCGGAAAAAAATAGGCAACCTAACGTTTGCATATTCTATGGGCTTCAAACTTTCGATTGGTATCAAATTTATTTAATAATCACACCGGTGCAATGTTTAAAAAAAAAATGTTTTTAAATTATTAATTAAAAATACTCTGGACTGAAATTTGTTAGGCAACCCATATAGGATATATTTATTGGCATATTTAATAACATAAAAAATACGTCTCATTAAATAAGCATCTCGGTGAAGGTCGTTGTATAGCGGGATCCTATACTATTAATTGATAGGATTTTTTGAACAGATCTGCCAAGTTACTCTCTGGATCTAATATAATTATCCGAGACGGATTGCAAAAAAAAATCGAGGTGTTTTCATGGAATTGAAAGTGCTCCTCCTTGGAAAAAATCGTGCCGGCGCCCATGCACAGTTCTCATCGTTGTTTTAATGTGTGTGCCTACCCCCCCCCTGTTGAAGTTTGGATGCGTGCTTGTCTGTAAACTGTTGCGAAACATACAGACATATACTTAAACAAATGGTTAAGGTGCTGGCTCAAGAAGTGAAAAAAAACACCCTGACATCTGGCAGCAACCAACTATAGTTGTCATGTATGACCCTGAAGGTAAATACCAACAGTCATGGCAGCTAATAATAAAGTAACGAATACTTATCCATTTGTAGGGTTCCGTATCTTAAAAGGTAAAAAAAGATCCCTTATAAGATCACTTCTTGTCTGCCTGTCCGTCTATCACCACCGATTTTCTCGGCGATCTAGCAAGTTGCAATTTATACCAGAGACTGAGGTCTAGTCCCTATTAGGTGTATGAAAATCAAGGTCCTGAGTTAACACGATAAAAAGACATGGGTAAGATATGGTATAAGATTTTCACCAAAATTTACCTAATTTTCAATCTTTTACAATTTGCTTGCCTTACCTTGCTTTAAACCAAAATTGCCACGTCTAGGTCAACTGAATGTACCCTATAGATTTTGGGTCGATATGGTAATTCCCGTTGACCTAGAATCACGAAAGTACAATGAGCGAAATTACCCTTGCGTCCAATAGCTTTAAGTTATACACCAATGGATAGATCTCTTTAAGAAGAATATTTTTTAGTATGGCAACTTCTCTCGATTTGGAGTCAGAGGGGAGCTACAGAGCTCTAAGTATGAGAAATATAGTTTTAATAAAAATACTGTTATTTCGTCTACTTATTAACTTTAATTGATACTTTATGTTTCAAACATCATTTACGAGGCTATACACGTTTTTTTTTTTCAAATAATTACATCAGAACTGCCATTTTACAAACAAATCCTGACAGTAATTGAAGGTTTACAAAGCGTTAATTCAACCCCAACCAATAGCGATAAGATATGTATCAATAGATTCATCTCTTCAAGAAGAATATTTCATGCCCGTAAAAAAAAAAACCTGCCTTGACTTCTTTTCTCGTCTCAGAATTAGAGAGGAGCTACAGTTCGATATCATTCAACTACCTAGTTCTATCAATAAAATCCAACAGACTACGAATTAGCAAAAGTTATGTTAGTCGCAAAAGTTTTCACATAAAATCTCTCTTCAATGGTGTTTATCTTATTGCTATTGGTTACTCAGAAAATGTGTTAACTTCAGTGTCCGATTGTATGTAGGTATATTATGTCACAGTAAAATTGTCAAACACGTTATATTGCAATATAACGTGTTTCTTTCTAGCGATATTGTAAACTCTCGAATTACAACATACGGAAGTATCTCTGCCCCCATAATCGGGACTTGGGGCACCCCCCTGTTAGGTTAGTTTGGTTCCTTTAAACCCTGCACACGGAAATGGGTTCCATCTATCTGGCAGAATCTTGTTGCTCCGAAATTCATTTAGCATAACACACTTGGCATAATTTTCTTTAAACGAATATATTAAAGGCATATTTTTTTTTAAATATACTTATTGTTTGGGTGAATGTGTGTATGACCGAATTTCGAATGGCATACTTTTAGATGGCAGTTTTTTATTTGGCATAATTACCTTTTGCATTGTTCAAATTTCGCATAATTTCGTTTAGAATAATGTTTATTTAGAACGACGATTATTTGATATAATTTCACTTGGCATACTATGAAGATTGCAGAATTTCATTTGGAATAATTTTATTTGGCAGTATTGCCATTTTTTAATGCCACAAAATAGCATTTTAACCTTAATTTAAAATTAAAATATTATCTTAAAAAGTCAATATGTTGTGCTAGAAAAGTTAGTGACAGAAACGAATCGCTCCAAAACCGACTCCACGTAGTCTTGTCTGCCCTACCCCTAGAGTGTAATTTAAAATCGCGTAGGCGCGGAGGGGCGAGGCGGGCCGCGAGCTGAGGAGCAGGTGGTTTTAACACTCGCCGCCGCGGCTGAGGCTGGCCGGCTAAGCCGGCCAGCAAGCCGAAGCTGCGGTGGTGAGCGTTGAAACACATCTGCGACGAGAAGCTCGCGTGGGACCGCCGGGGCCCCGCAGCGCCGGAGCCGTGACAGAAACCATGCCTGCTGCATGTTGCATTCTCGTTTGCTGCATGCTTGCTGCATGCTTGCTGCATGCTTACTGCATGCTTACTGCATGCTTACTGCATGCTTGCTGCATACTTGCTGCATGCTTACTGCATGCTCATTGCATGCATGGTATATGCGGGTTTGCATGTTTGCTGCATGCTTGCTGCACGTTTGATGCATGCTTGCTTTAGGCTTGCTGCATGCTTGCTGTATGCTTACTGCATGCATGGTGTATGCAGGTTTGCATGTTTGCTGCATGCTTGCTGCATGCATGGTGTATGTTTGTTTGCATGTCTGCCTGCTTCTTACAGGAAAATAAAAACCACATGATCTCAATCTACTGTTTTAATAAAAGAAAGAAAGAAAATTATGTTTATTTAGCCGTTAAACCCAAAATATTATGATTTTCACCTGCAGGCCACGAGTGCCATACGCTCGAAAAACATAAAGAAACACATAATATCGTCGAAAGATTTTGCACTAGTACCAACTAAGTAAAATTATTGTATATTTTATTAAATTAATAACACTGGTATAATTGAATAACGTATAAAATTTATAAAATATATTCATAAAATACATGCAAAAATTACAAAATAGGGAAATGGATAAAATTCATAACAGTA
The DNA here is from genome assembly GCA_916618015.1 of Xestia c-nigrum. Taxonomy (NCBI): domain Eukaryota; kingdom Metazoa; phylum Arthropoda; class Insecta; order Lepidoptera; family Noctuidae; genus Xestia; species Xestia c-nigrum. The sequence goes on from OU745246.1 coordinate 24,335,346, forward strand.
ATAAAATTAGTGACGTAAATATACTAAGAAAAAACAATAAAATTGTACAAAATTAATAACATTGGTAAAAGTGATTAACTAATAAGTTATGCCATTCAATGACTATTAATATTTAATGTTTATGCATATGAAATTTATGCAAAACGATGATACTGACCTCCAACTATCTGCGACAAGATGGTTCGACTTTTAATTTTTATGCATATGAAATTTATGCCTTTAGATGATTCTGACTAACAAAATTATGAGTTTATAAATGCGTGTCTGCCAAACGATTTTCTGCGAAATGAAGTTTATGCTATCCGCTGTTATGCAAAGTAATAATATGGCATAAAAAGTTCTGCTATAAAGGGTGGACCCCACGGAAATAGGGGCCCCGCGGAGCGAGGCTCCGTCGACTACGCTTTTTAGGCGAATATAAAGTGTTTTAAGGCTAGGTTATATTAATCGATATTTCTCAGGAATGGTACAGTATCTTTACATGAGAGTGGTGCCACTGGGCAAGGGGGACCCCTCCTTCTCTCCACACCGCGTGAGTTGACTACCAACGCATGCATTTCACGAAAAATTATGCGTTTTATAGAAAGCAGTATGTTCGTTTGACAATAATTCGAGAGTTTACAATATCGCTAGAGAGATTTCAATATAACGTGTTTGACAATTTTACGGTGACATATACACATTTACGTAGACTATTTTGAACATTCTAGAAATTAGCAAAAGTGGTGCTAGTAGCAAAAGTTCTCCTTGCAAATCTCTATCCAATAGTGTATATCTTATGGCTATTATTTGCACGTAGGTAAATAACACCAAACGGAATACAAATTGGTACAAGTCGTTTAATGGCAAAGGTTTTCCTTGAAAAACTCTATCTGATGATGTATATCTTATTGCTATTAGTTATACAGAAAATCTTAACTTTTGTAACGTTACATTTTCCTGGGGAGGAAAATGTAAGGTTGCATTGTGTAAAGTTTAAAGAAAAATGGCAAGAGAAAATATGATGGTTTAATAATACAAGGAAATAGAAATAAACTAAGTTAGGGAAGCCGATACGAAGCCGTTAGCATGGTGATAACGGTCCAGGTCCAGGTCCGAAGTTCGCAGTTGGCAGAAACCGCTCGCCGCAGTGATAGGCTCACTCGCAGTCGTCAATCTTCGATGGTTCGAGGGTAGAGGGTCACCCGCTGTCCTTGTCCAGGTGCTCAGAAGTAGGGATAGTAGAAGTAGCAGCAGTTGTCGCAGTCGCAGTAGTAGCAGCAGTAAGTTTTCAAGGTAGTCGACGGTCCAGGGGCTCTCAATAGTAGTAGCTCCAGCAGCAGCAGCAGTTTTCAAGGCCGTCAGGACTTCATTACGACGCCAGGACAAGATTTTGTAGACTTAGGCGCGACCACGTTAAATATTTCAGAGTAATGTCCAGCTTGTTGCTGGCTCAAGGACCACATGCAGACTGAATCTTTTCGACTCGGCTTCCCGTCATGAAGAAATTATAAATTTCAAAATGTTGGTTCTAGAACAGAAAAATAAAATGGTTAACAAAGAAGGTATCAAACATCAAATGTATAAAACCTACAACACCAAGTTACAGCAATAAAATTAAAAGAAAAACTAGGCTTGTCATTGTCATTATGACATCACAAAAGTAAACAAAGATTTGGAACCACTAAAATATACAGAAATGCTATAAATAATACTAATTAAAAGGCGGAAAAGGCATGCTAAGCCTCCGCATAAAGGCTATGCAGTTATTCGGAAAGAAAGTATTATAAAATTTTGGATTACAATAGACAAAAACGTAAGTATAAAAACACAAACATTACACTTTGGTGAATAAATAGTCACCTATTTAAGTCAAAAACGCCGTACAGAATACGAAAGGGGCAAATATTCTCCTTAAGAAGCTCTATCTAACGATGCCAAGAAAATTTTAATTGGTTGCAAATAAAGTCCTAACTTCAACCAAACAGTCAGCTATTTAGGTAAATAACTCTGAACTGACTGCGAATTAGCGTTAGTTATGTTAGTAGCAACTTGTCATTAAAAAGCTCTCTCTTACGGTGTATATGTAATTGATATTGGCCACCCAGAAAATCTTAACTTCGGTGCACAAATAGTCGCCTATTTAGGCCAATAACTCCAAACGGGAAACGAATTGGCGAAAATTATGTTACTGATAAAGGTTCTCCATAAAGAGTTCTATGTAATTGATTATATGTTATTACTTTTTTGTTTTGGGACAAGCCCGCCACACACGCCACTGTAACTCCTGAAAGCCAGAATCAACAGTGGCGACCACCAGAAAAGCGCCGAGACAATGAAGCTCGACGAAGTCCCAGAGAATGAATTGAACTGTCTTGGATCCCGCAACGAAATTAATCAGAAAGTATAGCGTAGGAGTAGGAAAAAAAATACTGTAATTTCCACTTCCCTCCATATCAGCAGGAGACAGAACGAAACAAGGCCAATAAGCACAAAGGGACGTTTACAACTGGGATAGGCCCAGTTGCCTAAGCACCACGGATAAATATTAACGTTAATGGGTCCTAAGTTGAGAGCTGTTATATTTGATTCCAATAATAGGTATGGCAAAAACGCTTGAACGCACGGAAATTTGCTCTAGTTTCTACAATGTCCGTATAGTAAATAACTCCGGATGTAACCTGTACACTATCCAAAATAATATTGTGTTCATTTTGCCAAAGACTACACTCCCACAAAATGATGTGATGATGATGTGCAGATTGTTCATATTCGCAGTCAGATGTTGAACATTGACAAAAAGGCGAGTCAACAAGCTTGAAGGAAAATAATTTACTCTTAAAGTTGCCATGACCCGTGAGAAATCGGGCAACACAGTGATCAATACCTCCAGCCATGTCCTGTCCAGCCGCTCACGAACGGATGGAAAGAACTGGTGGAGGTGCCCTTGATGGAATTGTCCCACCTACATTGCCATTCAGATAAAAGTTCCTCCCAGACGTCGGTCTGTGGTTTGAATAATCTAGTAATCCTAGCACGATCACGTATGGTTAAAAAGTCTGCTTCCGTGGTCTCACGCGCGTTATAGTACATTTACACCCGTTAAATATGTTATTACTATTGGCAACCCAGAAAAACTTACATTGGTTGTTAAGGCAATCTTAACTTCGGTGCCCCACTAGGTCACCTACTTAGGTCCATAACTCCGAACGGAATATGAATTGTCAAAAAAAGTGTTAGAAGCAAAAGTTCCCCTTTAAATACTCCTCTCAATGGTATACAACAATATTTTTTGTTTATACTAAACCCGAAAACGGGTCATTGTACTCATCATTTTGAACAACTTTTTCTATGGGACGAACCTTGAAATCGCGAAAAAAAAATCAGCTGTTCCCTACATTTATGTTCGCATAACTTGTCAAAATGTAGGGAACAGCTGATTTTTTTTTCACGATTTCAAGGTTCGTCCCATAGAAAAAGTTGTTCAAAATGATGAGTACAATGACCCCTTTTCGGGTTTAGTGTAAACAAAAAATAATGTTGTATAATTATCTTATGTCTATTGGACTTCAGGGCAAATACCTACACAGGGTGAATTTTAATTAATGCGACAAAATGAAATTGGAGCTTCAGTTACAGTAACATAGTAATTGTAAAATGTTTTTTCTACAATCTAAATCGTTAAAAAAATTACGCGATTATCGTTTTCAAAAGGTCAATTGATGTTATAATCTTTATTTAAGTACGAATTATCGGTATTCCAGTAATATGCAAAATAAATAAGAAAAATTAAGGCAAAATTAGGTAATTGACCGCTATATTGAGCACTGCGATGAGTCGGCAAGATTTTTGATACTTTTATTATTTTAACGGTTTTCGTAACACTGATCAATTATTTTTGAATTTTACATTTTATACATTTTCTTGACAAAACGTATTATTGTATATTTAAATTTGTCGCATCTATTCAATTTCACCCTGTATATCGGTGCCCATTCTCCTTTGGCGAGAAGCAATGTCTAACAGTACATGTAAAGAGAAAAATCTGAAAACCGTAAATATGTGGTTTAATAACAACAAAAGAAAACGATTTTATTATTACCATCTTATTATTTGCGGTTGGTGCAATAGCCGTTTCATGGGATCGCACAGCATCGTTAAGTTTGTTCTTTAAAAAGTTTGTACGGAGCTCTCGGTGCGCGAGTTCGACTCGCTCTTGGCTGTTTTTTTTCAGCATAATCTGTCTCTTTATCAGTTGCCAAAGACAATTACAAATACTTTTATCACAATTGATAAAACGTGATAACGATTATAAAACTAAAGAAGACGGGTATTTATCGTGAATTTACCTTTAATTTAATCCCGACGTTTCGACCGGATTGCACCAGCCGTGGTAACGATAACATAAATGAACAATTTTGAGTTTCGAAATTTTTCTTCAGTTATTAATTTCCTATCATATTCGGACATACACATGACGACCAATCAAGCTCTACAGAACCAGTTAATGCGGAACTCTCAGGGTATGACATTTAGGGGATGTAAACTCAAACTCAAAGCATTTATTTCAATTAGACCATTAGGTACGGCACTTTTGAATGTCAATAAAACGAGAATAAAAAAGCGAAGCTACAGTCACAGACACAAGGCTTAAGGCGATTACATGACCTAAACGCGAGTTTTATAATTACTAAAAGTATATGATTTACTGCAAAAAACAAAACCAGCAAAATATATGATATTCTTCAGGATAAATGCTAGTATGATACTGTTTTGAAAACATAATACAATTAATTTGGCTCAATAAGAAGAAATCACGAACTTGTCTCTAAACATATCTTTCAAACAATAAAAAATACACTAATATGCATGCGATCATTCTGATTTTTTGGCAAATAATTCTACAAGCAATATATTAGCATGATACTGTTTCAATTTTTTAAACCAATCAATAGTTTTTTTGTAAATCGATCGAAACCACTCATTTCGCGCTATTTGGCCCGCAGTGGCTGATGTACCAACCACGTTGTAGTGCAAGCTGATTAGAACTTTATTCTAACAGCATTACAAACGAAGTTTGAACCACCACAAATAGAGTTGCTAATTTAGCTCGTCGAAGCGCCTTAATAACTTGAGAAAGTACTGTAGTTGCAATGGGCAACTACAGTAGATCGTAGCGTAGATCTCTATGGAGAAGAACGGGCAAGAAACTCCATGGAAACTTTTTTCAATCAAAAATTCTGTTACAAAATCTTGGTTACATCATTCATGGTGAGATTATACATATATGTGACAACGATGTAGAAAGACGTGCACATAAAGAGCGTCCAGAGTAAAAAAATGGAATCAACAATTTAAAAATAAAGTAATTTAAATGAACCGTGGCAGCTAAGAGATGACCCGTCCCGACATGACGCATGTATCAGCACCATTCAACTCGACCATTTTGGAAGGGAGCTAAATGAACCGACACACGCGCCACCATCAGCGGGACATTTGAGTGAGCATGACATACTCTTAACAAAAAATAAAAACGTAAGTTTCCAGCAAATGATAGATTCGGGAAGACGCCTTGATCCACGCACAAATTGAATATTGAGGCTAAATACGGTGCTATGGTTTTAAAAATTGAGGATTTGATACGTTTGTATGAAAAACGCATGCTCCGCAGGCCTCTTAAAACTACACGATTACTGACGTCACGATAAGGGATACCGACGCGACATGTAAGAAAGAAAAGAATTACGAAGACGCGTTTACTGAAAATGTATTGTTTATTGTACACATTTATATGCTAGGCTTAAAACTGGTGATTACATGACCCTTATTTGTATTGGTGAAATAGCTTCTAATATCACTCAGAATCACTATCATTATCATCTTCCAGATACTTTTGAAAATCATCATAATAATGCATCCGCACTGCCGTTGATGGATGTGATTCTAATTTTTTGCGCATTTCCAATCGGAGTTTACATTTGCTCCATACAAAGTTATATTTGGGAGTCGCCTTTGATACCAGACAATAACTAGGAACAAAATTGTAGTCATTTAACACGTGTTGAAGGGTTTCAAGTACAAGCACTTCATCCTGAAAATAAAAGTCTGCAAACATTTTATCAAAAGCTTTAGTAAACAAAGAGTATATTGTTGGTGCATTATATTGTTCGATGTCATGTTTTAAACACTTCACAATAACTGCAGCCAACGGAGGTGATATTTTGATGTGAATATCTCTCCAAACCTCTTTGATGACATTTGACATCCAGCTGTGTTCATTACGTGATGCTATTATCGTATCTGAATCGAACATTTCATTCAAGTCAAATTTGTATTCGTCCATTACTTTAACGTATTCTGTTACCAGTTTCCAACTAGTATGTAGGACATAGTTTTCTACCAAAGGCAACTCTTTTTCCATTTTGGTTTTTATTTCTAGAAATAATTTGACAGGCAATATTTTTGTATTGAGATAGTACATTCTAAAACTACTAGTCAAAAACCTTAAAAACTTGTCGTAGTTGTGTCTAATGTAATAATCACCAGAACGCGTGCTATCCCATAGTTGAAAAGCTTTATCAATTGCTGGCTCTATTACTCGTCTGAATCTCAGAAGCTGATCTTCCTCACTCTTACCACACAATGCGTAACATGCAAATACTTCTAAATAAACGCTTTTATATGAACAAAATTTTGTTCCAGCTGAGGAAAGCATTACGTTGGCAACAAATTCGTCATCCAGAGCGTCCATTACTCTTGGTGCATAGTCTCTTAAGTAGTCTACACGGCCTTCACAGTTTGCGCTAGCAGGCAAAGAGTTTAAAAACTCGTAACTTTTCATGTAATATTTTGCTCGAATACTGATAGGAACATTTTGGACTGTACCAATCCTTGCGTAGATATCTTCACTCTCTTCTGCAGTTAAATTATCTATGAATGTGCTTAATACTTTCCAAAGGTCGTTTTGAACAGTCGCATTAGTAGCCTTACATATCTGATCGTGGGTGTGCTTAAAAATGACTGATCGAATAGTCAGATTCTTTGAAGTTTTCCAAATTTTCAAAAATATTTCTCTAAGATCTCCAGGTTTAAGTTTGGATGCTGCCAGATTGAGTCCAAGTTTTTGCAAGGAGACTGGTGCATCCAATAATTTTGGTACATATTTATAAATTTCAGCTTCATTCAATTGTGACAATATTGCATTTAATGATGGAACTGTATACTGTAAGTAGTCTCCTTTAGCGTACCACAAAACCGTGTCTAAGGGAATCAGTGGCCTGGCTACGTGCAAATGTTTTGCGATATTTTGCCTAATACTAATTTCATTTTGCTCAGTCACGCCCCAATTCACCTTACTGTCATCAGGTATATGTTTTATTGCTATGTCTATGACTAGATTTTGGGGTAGAAGTATGAAGAGACCCTTAATAACAGCTTTATGTCCAGTAGGTCTGTTCAGATGTAGTAAGTAGGCGTCGGTGAAGTGCTGGGCGAGTGAGTGCGCCCAGTAGACACGCAGCTTGGCGAGCAGACGTCGCAGTGAGACAGCGTCATCAGTTCGTAACGTGTCTATTTGTTTGTCGTGACGCATCAGTAGCTGCGGCTTGTGCTTCAGCACGTTCAGGCACACTTCCTCGTTTAGACACAGTGACAATGACTCCTCAAACATATGTTTCCGATACGATTTCTTCGCGTTGTATAAACTTGACATGTCTGTTTTCCACTCGTTCTCTTGTCGTATTTTTATTAGTTCTGAAATTTTTTGTAGGACTTCGGGGTACTTACTGATTTCTTTTCTCCAATCCGTCAACAAAGTCAACGCATTTTCTAATTGAATTATAGTCTCACTGAATTCGGACTCATTTGCTATATTATTACCTCGAAGCTTTACCAATACAAAACTTAATAAATAAGTAAACATTTTGCTTGTTTGTTCTTGATTTAGTTTTCTTTGGACCTTCACAAAAGTATTAAATTGCAATTTTTGTTCTACGATTTTCGGTACTGGTTCATCATGCAACACTTTATACAAAACTATAGATTCAAGACACATTTGGACGTCGTTTTCTGATTCGGTGTACACTTCCATACTGTGGAATAGTTGGTCCAATAAGTACCAAGTTTCTTCGTCGAACTCATTGGTAGATATTTGTGAAAGCATATTATCTACGAACTGAATCTTAAATTCGAATGGTTCATTAATATGTTTCTCGCACATATATTTCAGCAATAGTTTAATATGTTGCGGGTTTCTTCCTGCAGAAGTGATCAAAACTGAGAGCATGGCAGATCTTTCTGAGGATGAGGTCTCTCTGCGTATAAGTTTTTTTAATTCAGGTAATGCAACGTTAAATGGGGCGAACTCATACCACTGATAAGATTTTATATTCGGGTTGAACAACTCGTTTTCGCTTTCTGGAGAGAATGCTTTTAGTTCAGTTTTATCTATGAAAGTATTCTTTACAAATTCAAATCTCTCTTCTTCTGGCATGTTTTTAATGAAATGTCCCAACCCATCACTATAAACTAGATAATGTGCAAAATTGTTTTTTGCTAGTTTATACAGAAAAGATTTTATTTCTCTCTTATCTATATATTTTGCAACAACAGACAGGTCGAGGGCATAAATGTACTTTTCTAATTTTTCAATGATTGTTTCCGGGCACTTTTTCATAAGGAACTTTGTTTTCCTTTTACCCAATGCAGGGTAGTCACACTGTTTATCTTGTTCTAGTACTTTCATGACGTCTGCAGTGTGGGTCTTTAACAAAAATAAAATTTGCTGTTTTGCAGCAGTTATGGAACAGTGAGTGAGCCGTTTATAGTATGCCATGAAAATAGCAGATCTTCTACACAAACGTTTAAAAAATGAACGTGGTATCTTACGTTCGTTTTTTAAAATATTTTCTACGAAAGGAATGGAGCAGTTTTGCAACCATTTGTAAGACCTGTCCGATCCTTTCAGGTATTCGTAAAAGGCTTCGACTCGACTTTCGTTTTTCAGATTGAGTCTAATCTGAAGCATGAGTTTGTTAAACATTTTGGTTTTCATGCTAGGTAATAGTTGTGTATGCAGGTACTCTGGATTGATGATGTTTGCGTACTGTGGCTCTGTGATTAGCCACGTGGACTTTTTGATAGCTGTCGCCGTATACAGCATGTCGTTGGATTTCATTACTTTGATGATATATTCTACATTTCTGTTTCTACTGGCGATTTCTATTTTCAGAAGGTTCTCTATGTCGCTGTCATCGCTACGAATGTTACGTAATTCATAGTTTTTATTAGCAATCGCATCATCGACTAGTTTGTTGAAGTGTTTGCGCTTTTCGCCGAGTGTGTCTCCTGCTAAGATCAGTGGCGGCATTGTGATGACCTGGTGAAGAAATATAAATGATGTTAGTGCTTGTTGTTGGATTAGTTACATACATTTTACTTTCTATTCGTTCTATATTTTGATCAATCTTATTTAACGGTGTCAATAACCTTTGTACGGTTTTCATGAGATGCATCGTAGGACATAGGTACAGTACAGCGTGTATCAGTTTGTTTTTAATGTCATATTTAAGGGTGTGTAAGGTATCAACTTTCTCGGGGTTGCGGGCCTGTTCGAAAGAGATACCGCGGCCCCGGAACGTAAAGGGCGAGGAAGGAACATGGATGGGTTTTAGTCAGTAAGAGTCTGACACTCTCTCCCGCTCCGCCCAGAGTGGGAGAAGTCATTTGATGATTTCCCATCCTAAAAAAAAAAAAAAAAAAAAAAGGTATCAACTTTCTCCAAGAGACCTTGTTATCGCGAAAAATAATCAGTTTAGCATTTGGTCGAGTAGATATTTAAGTTATGACGACACATTTCTGATCCACGCACACCTTATTTAGGGAAGAATGTTTATTGAATTTTATATGGGTCCCAAAGACTACCCACTGATCCTTCATTTAAACTGGCCTCAGTAATTTAAACACTATGGTGGAAAACGATACATTAATATATAACGTATATTTCAGACTAAACATATCGCCATAAAAAAATAAAAAATCTTAGTACAATTACATTAAAATCATAACAAATTACACAATAATTAATCATTAAATTATCTAATCATGATATGATTGAAAATGCCACACCTACGTACTGTAGTCGGATAAAATTATTACATTCCTTGAAATGGGTTAAACTAGAGCTAATTTGAGCTATCGGGGTCGAAGTGCAATCACTTCGACCCCGATAGCTCAAATTAGCTCGGGGTCTAAACTGGGTTGTTTTTTGTTTCTCATTTAATTTATATTATCAACAGCCACTACGTTTATTACCAAGTATAAAAAAATTACATTAAATAAAAAAATCCGACACACAGGGTCATAATTACAAGGTGTTTTTTTTTTTTAACTAAGTTCCTTAACGCGGTTTTACGGAGCTTAGAGGTGCCATTTAGTAGAAAACGTCACGTAGTGAAATGACGTACACTGTGTGTGCGTTCAGAATAATAATATAACATTCTCATTCTCTTGACCCGAATGGCGCAGTGGTTGTGAGGCTGCCTTACGTTCTTAGGGTCCCGGGTTCGAATCCCGGTAGGAGCAAAAGTTTGTGTGATGAGCATGGACATTTGTTTCCGAATCATGGATGTTTATATGTATAATAAGTATGTATTTACAAATAAAAAATATATATGTAGTATATCAACTGTCTGGTGACCACGACACAAGCCTTGCTTAGTGTGGCACTAGATGGCGCTGTGTGTAATGCCCATCGATATTATTTATTTATTTTATTTTAATATAGGGTGCATTATTCTATTAGTAAAGCCCATTCATTTGATATCCATATTGAGGGAGTTTTAAAACAAAATGTAATTCAACATTTTGTGGTGGCGGTCATCTTGGATTTTAACTTTAAACACCTCTACGACCCCCGTAATATTTAATCCATCCAAAAAAAAAGTCGTTTCCCAACAATAATTTTCGCGAAAAGTTACTTAGTTTGATGTATGCTTGGTTGATGATGTTTTTACACCCTGTAAAAAGACTTAAGGGGCCGGCGGAGCAAGCGTTTTATACATACGTAATACCAAATTAATATGAAAATCAAACATATTCTTAAGGTAGTGTGTGTATATTTCGATTGTATTATAGAGTATCTATGTTTCTAAATAAATATTTTGAAAGAACAATAATATCAAAACAAAATATGAGGAATTTAACAATAGAAAAAATATTTTTCTCATAACTCTTGTTTAAATCGATGTAAGTACATGCAAAATATGTGTTTCGGAACCTATATACTCGTATTCTGTAATCCAATCAAAATTAATACATAATACCGAATATGTTTGATTTACAAATCATTTTGGTATTACGTTTGTATAAAATTCGAATGCTCCGCAGGCCTCTTAACTAGGTACTTTTTGTATTACCTACTGCAGGTAGGTACCTACTTAAGGCGGAGATTTCTTGAAAACGGTCGAAAAGGCAGTTTTAAAAGCAGTGTATCTCTAAAACTGTAAATAATTTCGACAAATAAAAAAAACTTTATATTTTGAAGTCCTTTTTGCATACACAGATGGAACTCAAAACATAATTTGACAAACTTTAATGCACCAAAAAAATCTTCAAACATACCTCTTAATTTTCTTTCAAAGCAGTTTAGCCATTTATTGACAATGATAATTATAATTAAAAATATAACATAAAATTTCAAATGCTAAACTACATCTACTGATGGATTAATTATTATTAAATAGTTAAGTTCTAGTTTTAAATCGATCGAAAATACTCATTTCGCAGTATTCGGCCCGCAGTGACTGAAGTAACAACCACTTTGTAGTGCAAGCTAATTAGAACTTTATTCTGACAGTATTTCAAACGCAGTTTGAACCACCACAGATAGAGTTGCTTATTTAGCTGATGTCGTCGCCTTAAATAGCGCTCATTCAAGATTTTGCTTGGTGTTTTTTATAGACGAAGCGTCCCATGAACGATTACAAAATACCTTCACAAACAGTAGCTAGTACCTACATTAATATTCCACGTAAGAACTTACTTTGAAAATAGTCAATAAAAAAAACAAAAGAAGAAGATTCCATTTAATTTCATTAATACTAAGGTAGTGGAGAACCAGGAGAACCAGGAGAACTAACCTATTGCTAGTCACTCTTTGCACCTGCTTTTTTTTCGGATGGAAAATCATCAAATGTTATAATATCATCACCCCACTCTAGGCGGAACGGGACTTTTACAGACTAAATCAAAATCAAAATCAAAATTTGTGTAACAAATAAAATTGATTTATATGAATAGGTAGTGAATACAGTTCTTAAATTAAAGAGAGGTCGCTATGTTATGCCAAGAGGCGTACAAATATATTATTATAGTTGCATGCTAAATAAAAAAATATATATACCTATATTAATCATGCGAGAGAAACCATCCATGTTCCTTCCTCGCCGGTCGCCCTTTACGTTCCGGGGCCGCGGTGTCTCTTTCGAACAGTCCCGTGACCCTGACAGAAAATGACATTGAAGCTCTAGTTTGATTATATTTTAGTATTGTTGTTTCACTTACCTATACTTTGATGGTTATATCCAAATCAAATACCGCATTTAACGACTTCTTAAAACACACTAAAAGTCGCTTCCACAGTACCTACTTACAACATTACATACAATTTAATCATTTAATAATTACACAAACTGGTGTAATATCGAGTCAATACAAAATAAAATGACTCAAATGTCGGTGTTTCCATAATACATCGCGGATCCCCGTTTAGCAATTTTGTTATTTGTTGCCTTGTGATAAGGTTCCTATCGAAAACAACTACTATAATGAACCTGTTTCTGTCTGACAACCACAGATTAAAAATATTTTGTAGTAGTGAACAGATAACATAAAATAACGTTATCAATGTAACGTTATTTCGTAACCGTTATATCCGTTTGTTTTTGTGAACGCTTTGAACGCACTGCTCCGAAAACGGTGAAGGTAAAAAAGTAGAAATACTCTTTTACTGTGATTGAATATTAATATTTATATTAGCGCTTAAACAACTACCATATAACAGCTATACAACATGGCAACGGCGCCAGTCTCATGTGGCCAGTACCAGTTGACAGCGTTGAGCAGTTTTTTGATTCGACGGCTTTTTTTTTAATTTTAAGAGCTTGACCAATTTACTAAACAAAGTGACATGAAAATAATAATTTAGTGAACTCATCCCGCGGGACTCAAATGAGCGGGATCAGTTTACTAAAGAGCCCAATGTTTTAGTTGATGATGTAAAAATTAAATGACTTATTGAAGATAGGTAAATAAAATTTTGTTATTTATTATCATAAAACCTCGTATAAGCACCTGAAGGTCATATTATATGCATGCAGCGCTGTTGCCTCTTGTAACTAACGCTTATATTTTCCAAGGTATAAAGAAGCTTTTCAACGATATTATTATGTACAGGAAAATTTCCTCGAATTTGCTGTAATGAAGCCTTTAGCGGGCAAAATAGAGAGATAAGTTTTCTTGGAAAAGCACTTCTAGTGGATATTTTATTCGATAATGGAGCAGCTATGTCTAGTGCTACAAGATTCTACCATCCTTAACAAAAAAAAAAAAAAAAAAAAAGGAATGACGGACGAGTGACGTTGAAAGTGGGATTCTGTTCGTAAACAAATTTTGAGCAATCGTGGTGATCACCAATGACGTATTATAAATAGACGCGTCATGCATGAACATCACGGCTGTCAAAAACCGCCTAAATACTGTCGGTAGCTAGATAGCTACAGACGCGCGAAGAAAGGGAAAGAAAATTAAACGTCATCTACAGAATGATGAATTTGATGTTAGAGAGAGATAAATATATTTCTTTAATTCCGTGGTCATTTTCCTTTCCCTTAACGGCACGTGACTTACCTCAGGCGCCAGCCGCCATTAGAAGGCATCGAAAGAAATAAAATAAAATAATTTTTTCTTGATACTAATTACGCATGAAATGATATTTTTCTATCTTTCACAGATAAAGTATAGTTTTTACATATCCTTAAAACACAGGACAGCATTTTTTTTTCGTTGTTTGAGGAAGTTATACACTAAAGTTATTTTAATGTGACGTACTGCCGCGGCACTGGTTGGTACGCGAATAAATGACAGTCCGGCAATTGCCTTGCATTCATGTTGCCACTACAGAGGGCGGGCAACGTATCTATAGTTTTATATATCATTGGTGATCACCACTAAAATTGAGGCAGTGAGAGGTTCATATTAATATTAAAAGCCATATATGAAGCTAATTATTTCTTTGTATATGGCTGTCAATATTCCTGCTAACAATTTTGATTTTTTAATTCTTTTTAATTTTATTCATTTTTATTTTATTTCATAAAAGTCCAACTTAAATTAGTATAATGACAGTGTAATTTCAATTTGATTTATTTAAATTCGATTGATTTCAGTTTTTTAATTATTTCCATTTTAATTTTATATTTTCACTAATTTTCACTACTGGTAATGTAATGTCATTTGTTATTCTGTTGCTGTTGTTATTATGAAATTTGTATTTTTGTTATAATTGTGTATATTAATAAATAAATAAAATAAAATTCATTTATTTATTAATATTATATTGTTGTATGTCTTGTTATTTGTGTGTTATGTTGTATATGTTATGTTGTTGTTTTATATAAGGTGTAAAGAAACCGAAAGGCACTTGGTCTCCCCGTCATTGCTATCATTTTTTTTTGTTCTACACTATACCTGGAAACTTTCTAGTTACGGAGATTTGGGGGGTCAGAGTTCCAACATTTTTTTAATGTAAGTATGACTTTTTACTTTAAAACCTCCACGACCCTCGTACTATTCCACCCGTCCATTAATCGGCACAATGTTTTGAGTAAAACATGACTTTTACCCCCAAAAAAAAAGTCGTCATTTCCCAATAATTTTTGCGTAAAGATACTTAGTTTGATGTACAGAATTCTTGTTTGACGGCTTCGTGATGAGATTGTTAACATTAATTTATGAAATGTTTTGACCATACCTAAACATTGATGTACAGCTGTAGGAACTTATACTTCTAGGATAATATAGATTGTTTGAACGTGTATCTAAACTTTTTTAGATAGAAAGGCAGTTTGTGCTAGTTGATTATTTGTCAATCATAAGTCCGCTAAAACAAAAGAGTCATCATCTTCATCGTTTTCATTCCCTTACCCTAATTAATTTGAGGTCCGCGCAGCAGTTGTTCCATGCTTGTATATTACTCGTCATCTTAGCAAACACCACCTTTCTTTTCTTGCTATATCATCATTCACACAGTCCAGCTCTTCTCTTTATTATTTATTTATTTATTTATTTAACACTTCAAGCACATTTATTACAGAGGCATTCTCTACCAGTCAACCTTTGGGTGATGCAGAGACAAGCAGTGGTAGGTGTACATCTGAAAATAATTCGACTAATACTCTAGTTAACTACAAAGATATATAAAATACTATAAATATATTATTATTTATATATACACGGATATACTAAAATAAAAATACAGACAATGGAGAAAACACTACTGTTGTGATGAACCTGCCAGTTTCTTGCGAATGTACTCTCGAACTTTAATCTTGAAAGATAAACGATTGGTTGCCATCCTGATTTCCTGGGGAAGCGCATTCCAAAGAGAAATTCACTGAATTCTCTTTAATATGCAATAATTCCTATAATGTAATGTTGATATAATATTGTCACGGTTTATGCACAATCTCTTCCTACCAATTTGTACGCCACGATATGCGGCTGAACATGTTAGAACTTTTCTGTATAACATGCATGCAATGTATCATATTATGTACAGCACGTTTGAACAAATAAATTTTTACTTTCCTTTACTTTACTTTACATCTCTACTTGGCTGCGGTTAGCTTCCAGTCTCACCGGATGCTGCTAAATACCTGTATTTTACATGGATTTACTGCCTTATCTGACCTCCACAACCCAGATAGAACTTTGTAATATGATACCCCTTGGTACACTTATACCCATTCACAGCTAAAATAAAAGGATATCCACCGATCAATATCTCCAATATCCATAGCAAAATTTTAGCGAACCCACAGACTACTAACAGGTTTACTTAGTCCGGGTTATAACTTATTAAGTTCCAAGAGAAATGGGTGTAACACCACTTAATCCCGCAAAGCCGTAAATTCGAATTGGCTCAAAATAACTTGGACAAGGTTTGAACTAATTTGTAACCCTTGACCGAAATATCTTGTTCACGGAAATTGCTTCCTTGCTTTTATAGCCTTTCTTCTTTATAGTATGGTAGGTGCTTAACCTTTTTTAGGTATTTTTTTCGGATGGAAATTCATTAAATGACTTCTCCCTCTCTGGGCGGAGCTGGAGGGAATGTCAGACTTTTGCTGACTAAAACTCGCCCTCGCTCTTTACGTTCCGGGGCCGCGGTATATCTTTCGAACAGTCCCGGAGCCCCGGCAGGCTGACATCTCTTTGAGGCGCGCGTGGAACACAAACGCGCGGTCGACACGGTCTATCGTCATAAGACGAAAGGACGGCGAGCTAGCCCATTGCTAGCCCATAGCTAACCGTCCACAGGGCCACCACGTGGCCCCCGACGCCCGGTACGTCTCCCGCAGCGGCTGGGGCGAGAGGCTCTCTCCTTCTCGCGTTCCGCCACCTTTTTCACTAGCATGACTACTTCGCAGAAGGAGGTGGTGGCTTCCCATTTCGTCTCGCTCCGGACCATGGATTGAACCAGGGCCGGACGCGAGAGGTGGCCGCCGCCGATCGCCGCTATTAGTGCCTAATCTGGTTACAGGGTTTTTTCTTATTCTGATTTATTTGGAATCGACGCTGCTATGCTTTATGAATTAAAAATGTCTCATATAAAGCGCGATTTTATCTGCTTTTGTTATAGCTCGTTTAATTTGCATGATATCAATAATGTAAAGCCTGTGTTACTCGGTAAAGATGTAGATTTCTAATGGCGATAGATAATTTTTAAAATCGGTTGAGAAATTCTGGAGTTAAACCGTTACAAACAAACAAAGATCATTGCTTTTATATTATTAGTTTAGATGTTTCGAGATTCGTGCAGAGGTTAATATCACATGTATTGTCAGTAAATATACTGATGCTGCTGCTGTGGATGTATTTTGCAATAATAGATCCGCCGAGGAAGACTTTCATACTTCGTTTATTCGGTGTTCTGTATCAGGAAATGTAAGAGTTTAGTCAAAAACTTATTTGTATTTTGACATACACAAAAAAGGTAAACAATTAAACCAACATACTATTTTACAAATTTATTAACACAAAATTTAAACAGTAAAACAAGTATTATAAAAGAACGGTTCGATTTCGAGTATAGTCACAGGGTACTCCACCTCAGGGAAATAAATAGGATACTTGAGACCATCACAGCCGCACTTGGACATACATTGGCACACTGGCGATGGTGTGTCGCAAACATTGCAAATATTGGCCGGATCTCTGAAGCACTTGCAGGGGACGCCGCAGTTGCAGGCACTGGCCATGTTGGCGCAAGAGTTGGCGCACAAGTTGGTGCATGGTGTAGTTGGCAGCATGAATGGATCTCGGAAACAGCAGTAGGCTGTTGCATTCTGAAAATAAAATTTAAAAATATATCAAGGTGTCCTTACAAAAATACTACGAAATTAGACAGAACAGAAACAGTACACTCCATCAGGTGCACAGTGCATTAAGGCGATTACATGAGCTAGACGCGAGTTTTATAATTACTAAAAGTATATGATTCACTGTTGTAAACAAAACCAGAAAAACATATGATATTCTTCAGGATATATGCTAGCATGATACTGTTTTGAAAACTTTATACAATGAATGTGGCTCGATAAAAAGAAATCACGAACTTATCTCTAAAAATATCTTTCAAACAATAAAAAACATACTAATATGCATGCGATCATTCTGATTTTGTCTAATATGCATGCGATCTGCCTGATACTGTTTCAGTTTTTTAATCCAATTAATAGTTTTTTTGTAAATCGATCGAAACCACTCATTTCGCGCTATTTGGCCCGCAGTGACTGACGCAACAACCACTTTGTAGTACAAACTGATTGGAACTTTATTCTAACAGCATTTCAAACAAAGTTTGAACCACCTCAAATAGAGTTGCTAATTTAGCTCTTCAAAGCGCCTTAAACATAAGGTGCAATCTACCTTTGCTTTGCTGTACCTATTCGGTACATGGAAATCAAGATTAAAGTTAGCACCAATGCAAATGTACATAACATAACACAATAATTTGAACAATATACGTACAATAGTTTTAGTAAAAATACTGTTGCAAAACCAAAATAAACCTTACCTGGCACAAATAGAGAACAAAAGCAAAAATCACTAAATTCCTCATGTTTATTTATTTATTTTAATTTTTGCTCACTCAAACAAACAATTGGAATGGTTCCCACGATGTGTTCTATTTAAACTGTAAATAATTCACATGCATTGATTTATATAAGTAGAGCGATGTCAGGTGCGCGTCTTATGCGTGGGTTCCGTATCTTTTTATTTTCCGAAATTCTTTTGTTTTGCATAATTTTAATCCTCTAAGCTCCTTACGTTTTTTTTAGTCTGAAAGGAAAATTATGCTGGCTTGATAATTTAAATTGAAAAATATGTATATTTGGTATTTTATAAGCCAAAAGTATAAAATATAAAATTGAATACCAGATATATTTATTTTCAAACCCGCATATGAGATAAAAACCTATTTTATCATGACACTATTGGTTTTCTTCCTGTAATAAGAAGTAAGAATCAATTTGAGTATTTTGTTTAATTTCTCAATGTAGCCGTGCCTTTGTGTAATATGGATTTTCCTTGAATAAACACTTCTTAAATAAAAAAATCTTCTTAACCTATGTTTCATAGTTCAGAAACTTATTTTTTCATGAATTTACTCTGTCTAGTTGCTAATCAGTCCTGCTGCGAAACTGTCCAACTGAGAATCTGTCCTGTTGCGAAACTGTCCAGCTGAGAATCTATCCTGTTGCGAAACTGTCCAGCTGAAAACCTGTCCAGTGGCTACCCTCTTTCTGTCTTTATTGATACCCCTTTCTGTATTTATTGACAGATGTGTCGAACAGACGGAGGTGGAGCTCAAACAATTTTTGACACAACACCTCAAACAGATTCATGGACACTTTATGAAGATAAACTAACGATAAATTCGAGCAAGTAACTCATTTCATTATTGCTTTTTCATGGCTAACTGATCTCTGCAGCATGTGCAGGGGATGCTATAGATGCAGCAGGAGATGCAGTGGTTACAGGCTCGACTTCCCAGTTGCAGGTCGTAACGTCGAACACAAGCGGCCTTAATTTGCTGTAGTTTATTCCATCAGCACTGCTCTCAAAACAGTGAAGAGAAACATAAAAACATGTGACATCTATTATCCCGCAATAGGCCCACGTTTTGGTATACATCCCTTTTCCCTCTCATAGAGAGAAGGCCAGGTGTCCCAGCAGTGCCGATTATGCTTGGCTTGTAATTTAAAAGCCTTAAAACCTAGTATTGGAATGCAAGGATACTTCTTCTACTTTTTGTGTCCCTGTAGCCACAAAGCACTTTGGAATAATAAGTGTAACTTACATAAACAAACGCAGGCAAAATCGCGGACCAACGTAACCATACGAGTTTTTAAAAATCACGACGGAACTCTAAAACATATCAACATTTCAAAAGAAAGTTGCGTCAATACAATTACTGGATACCGTCAGTTGGTCAAGCGTCAATCTTTGTTTGGTAAAATGTCACGTTTGGTCATTCGTTTCAAGTTTTTGGTAACTAAATGACACGTTTTGCTATTTGATAACAGTTTCTTCATACGACCTTGACCTTAGTAAATTCACGTGCTTCTTTAAAGAATTCTTAATTTCAGAACCATTTTGATCCAAGATTGTGAAGAAATTTTTTATTTTTAACGTGGAATCTGTTTTGAGATAGACTCTTCTAAGCAGCCGAGCAAAGGAAAATCTCAGTCAATTAGGCTTTTTGTTTTGCCTATACTTGGTGTAAACAGACTCTCCACGAAGCCGTTAACCAAGCGTTACCCTACGCAAAAATTATGTCATTTTTTGGGGTGAAAAAAAAAAGTTATTTTGCAACAATTGAATTTTTACTCACGATTTACTGTAAAAGTCAATGTGCTGTTGGATGGATTGAATAATGTGGGGGTCGTGGAGATGTTAAAAGTAAAGTTCTTATGTTAAAAACGTGTAGGTACTTACATAAATGTCAAAACAAACTTGTGATAGTGTTGTAACTTTGTCCCCCAATATCTCCGCAACTAGAAAGTTCCCAGGTATTGTCTAGAATGAAAAAAAAACAAAAATGATCGCAATGATGGTGAGAACAACCTTGCGTTCCGAATTGCGATAAAAGTGATAATATCGCGAATCCGACCAACGCGCAATGTCACAATTATTACTCAGTAGCCTCATATTTTGTGACTACTAAATTCGGTCGGATTCGCGATATTATCACTTTTTTTGCAATTCGGAACATAGGGAATGTACCTTTCGGCTTTGTAAATAGTCTTTTTACACATCTTATACTGTCCCACAGCTGGGCAAAGCCCCAGAAATTTTCATATCAGACTTTCTCGTCCTTTGGGTTAACCCGTAATTCATCATCATCGTCATTCACCTGCCGTTATCCTAATTCATTTGTGGTCAGCATAACTTATTCTTCCATATTTCTCTATTTTTCGTCATCTCATCAGGCACTTCTTTTGTTGCCATATCATTCTCAATCCGTAATTATTGAATTCAAATCGTCACGTTACTTCATAGACCTTCCGCGGATTATGTAAATGCAGTGACGGATTAACCCTTAATCAAATTAAGCAATTGCCTAGGGCATCACGGCTGGGGGGGGCACCAGAAGAAGTACAAAAAAAAATCCGTCCTTAGGGCATCACGTCTCCGGCGAAGCGGCGAGCCTACTTGCTGGATTGCCACCATGGGATCTGGAGGCGATAGTCCTCGCGCGCCTGCACGTATGGGGCGCGGAGGCACTACACCGGGGCGAAACTCCGCTGCCGCGACAAACTGTCGCTCAGCAGACAGACCTCCGGCGCGATCTCATGGCGACATGGAGAGAGCGACTGTCGCAACCCCGTGCAGGGCACGCCACGATAGTGACGATAAGTCCCTTCTTTGAGGAGTGGCTTGAGAGACGCCAGGGCGTCCTCACCGGACACGGTTGTTTCGGGAGGTTCCTGCATCGAATCGGGCGGGAAGGAACGCTCTGGTGTTTCCATTGCAAGGATCGACCAGAGGACACGGTGGACCACTGCACGGTAGAGGTTTGCACCCGCGTGGGCGGAGCAACGCCGTCCTCGTAGCGGCGATCGGCAGTGCCAACCTCTCGAGACCGGCCCTGGTTCAATCCATGGTCCGGAGCGAGACGGAATGGGAAGCCGTCACCTCCGCGCTGCGAAACAGTCTTGCTAGCGAAGGAGGTGGCGGAACGCCAGAGGAAGAGAACCTCTCGCCTCAATTGCCGCGGGAGACGCACCGAGCGTCACCGGCCACCGTAGGCGTGGGCCTGTGGACGGTGAGCTGTGGGCTAGCTTGCCGTCCGTCCGTCTTACGAAGACAGTTTATTTAATATTTATTTTATTTAGTCAGTATAAGTCTGACACTCCCTCCCGCTCCGCACACAGTGGGAGAAGTTGTATGACAATTTCCCATACGAAAAAAGGGCATCGCGTCTCACTCTCACGTCACCAAAATCCACACCAAAAAAAAATTGCCGATCCTTGTGGAAAGAGACCTTATTCCTGACCACCAATTTGGATTCAGGAAGTGCCACGGTACTATAGAACAGGTACAAAAACTGGAGGAAAAAATCAACACCACATTCGAAAACAAAGAGTACTGCTCTGCGTCTTTCTGGACATTTCGCAGGCCTTTGATCGTGTATGGCACCAGGGTCTACTGGCCAAAATAAAAACGTCTCTCCCAACAAATTTCTACCTGTTTCTGCGCTCCTACCTCAGCAAAAGATTCTTTCTAGTGAAGCAGGGAGATGAGGTCACAAATCTACGTGTGATTCAGGCCTGAGTACCTCAGGATAGTGTCCTGGGTCCCACCTTGTACCTGTTATTTACTGCAGACCTGCCACCTGGTTAGAAATGTTCTAACAGGCACTTTCGCCGATGATACGCCATACTAGCTACTGATGTCTGCCCGCAAAGGTTTCAATATAAAACAGATAAAGACTGTCAAAGAAGAAATCAAAGCTAATATACTACATATTAATGCTACATACTCCACCAGATTAAAAGCTCACCCAAATCAATTGGCAATGAAACTAATGTCAAACCGTGTTACCTTCACAAGACTGAGAAGAAGGGCACTTCAAGACCTACTTACAAACAGCAAGACTAAGCTGTTATGCCGATCGGGTGAGGCAGTGGCTTCATACCGTGCAAGATCTGGAACCATCACCTACCCTATTGCTGAATGTCTGAGGATAGATTAAAGAGGATTAAAAAAAAGGACTAAATTGAAAATTCGCGCGTTTAAGTTGACATAGAGTCCGACCTAGACTACTACTAGACCTTATGCCGATTCTAGTTGACATTCGGATAGGGGCCCCACATGCGTGGATTGCTTAAGGCATCAAGGAGTCTTAATCCGTCACTGTGTAAATGCACGCCAAAATGAATGGCCTATGAATGAATAAGATAGGTATCTTTAAGAAACCGGGATTACGAAAATAATTTTGATTTTCAGGAATATATTTTTAAAGACGGTGGTGTAAGCTTGGAAAGCAAGCTCACACTTCACCTAAAACTTTTTCTCGTCTTGTACAAAAACTGAAATAAAAAAACACACTTGCAACTCACTGTAAATCAGGCTCTGAAAGTATAAAGCGTAACCCACAGCACAGAGAGCTATAAAACATAGCGGTGACATGTCATTACCTTGGTAAAGTACGGCATTTTATTTTCTTCAAAGGCATCTCTTTTATTTCAGACGTTTCCTGAAAAATTGCAAGGCTTTTTATGCATGTGTTTTGCTCTCGTTAGCTAGAAAATAAACCCGGCTTTCAACATTGGAAAAATGAATGTCATCCTATACATTATTGCCGAATAAGTATTGCAGTTTAGTACAGCATAGCTGATTTATTTGGTGATTTTGACGGTGGTCTCATAGAGAAAGTAGGTCAGTTTGATGGCCTGTATCGCACCCTAAAATATGACCACGCCTCTGTGGTACACGCTGTATACCGTCACTTGAGATTTGCTATGGTTTATAGACTACGTGTAAGCAAGTGAAAAATATTATGGAGATTACTATTTAAAGAACCTTAAATTACGACACATTTAATTAATAATTAGTCTTTTTTTATTTGTAATACTTAATCTTTAATTTAAATAACATTATTACTTTGTAAAATAGATCGATATTTGATTCAAGTGGTGGCGCCACTGTTGCGATAGCCATCTTTTGGCGGGCTCAGCGGGCTGTCGATGAGTGACATGAGATATAAATTGTAATTAAAAGTGAAGTAAACATTTTGTACCTCAAAGCCAACGAGTTGTGATTTATTAGTCCTATATTTAGTTTTCACATGAATGCTGAGACCAGTCTAAGTTCGCTGTTCAGTCCATTTATTCATCAGAATCTCATGATTTTCCGTCTCTGGGGCCTCTATCCGTCTCTCTCGCACACGTCTGCAGATGAGTGCGAGTGAGAAGGACGTATAGATCCGAATATACGGACGAAACGTTAGAGAGTAGGGTCTCTGTAACGCAATAACCCTACGCCATGCCATTTAAAATAGAAAATTTCACAAAGAATGGGTGTCATTATCCTTTCAAAATGATAAAAGCATTAATGGGGTCTTACATGACCCCAAATGCGAGGATTTTAGGCGAATGAAAAGCTTTTCAGCAACAACGGTTGACCCGAAATTCTTTTCAGAGCAAGCTTAAATTGACGAACCTTAGAAAAATAAGGTTTTTATGTGACTATCTTGCTCACATTAATCTCGGTAACCGCCGAAACAGTTTTTATTGTGGTAAGTGCATTCAGAAAGTTTTCGTTGTCCAAGATAAGACGTAAAAATTATCCGTTAAAATGTCATTCAGTACTTAGTTATATTTTTTTCTAAAGGCGTTCGTTGAATGAAAAGGTTTCACTTAAATTTAGCCGGTTAATCTAAATTTTATTAGCAATTTTATTTATTAACATATTATTATGAATGTTATTTTTAACGTATATGTACAATAATTGTACACGTGTCTACTTAATACCATCATATCTATCTGTTATTGGTACAGACCGTGCGCAGTCGCTTTGATATGAAACTGGCCCAACGTGGTACGGAGTTATAATATAATAAGAGAGAGACCAGCTTATAATGGTTTGGTAATTTGGCTACCGCTGATGTGCTGCCTAGCGTCTACTTACCTAGTCTGGGCGTAGTTTGAGTAATAGATCATAACTTATTTTATAACATTCTAGTTTAATAGCTTATGCTTTTGTGGATTCGCCCGTGTAAAGTTCGATAATTGTCCCACGAGATCATACTACCGGGATAAAATGTATCCTATGTATTAAAACGGATTATAAACTATCTGTGTTATAAAATAAATTTATATTTTGTCACTTACGGGATATCTTCCGTGATCATACGCACCAACAGCAAGTCAGTAACCCGCTTGAATAATCACGTAAGATATCCCGTAAGTGACAATATAAGTTTAGTTTTAAACCGTTAAAGCTTAAAACGGTGTCAGTATAAGTAATTGACCTACCTACATTTTAGGTAGCAACGAAGACCCACCTGAACACAAACTTTCTGATACGATTCCCTTTGTTCCTCAAACAAATAACTAAATAATTCCGTTTTCTGCCATTCCCTCGAGAGAAACTACCAAGTTGAAGGATACTTTCGCAAAACCATTCAAAACGATAAAATATTGATTTATCGGTGCTATAAAAGAAGTTCTTCTAACTTGTAGATCTGTAAAATCGGACGTCTGCAAACAGTCGTAAGTTCTCAAATATCAAATTAATGGTACATAGAATTGGGGCAGCATTAAAAAGACCATCCGTCTGGTTTTGTTCGGACATGCCCAGGTTTTAGACACTTACTTGTGCGGACTTTGTCCAGCCTGGTAATTTAACCTGAACTTTTCGGATAAGGATTAAATATTTAGCCAGATCACTGCCTTATCCTTCAGGGAATAATAGGAATTATGTTAATCTGTGTTGTTTGAAACAAAAAAAGAGGTAAATGGCTAAATTAAAAAGAACACTCATAAACAAAATGTTGGACTTTTCTGCAAATATTCATTTATTTCCTGGACATTCCAAACTGCGAAATGGTAACCCTAATTAGGATGAGAACATACAGCTTCAGACATTCTTGAAGTATTAAAACTAGTTTGTGTGGCATAGTTACAAGAGCAAGTGCGAATGTAGATCAAAGTTAGTTGATGTTGTTGAATGTGAAAATGTTGAAACTATGAGGGCTGAAACCAACAACAATACTTGAAACTGTTTATTGTAGCTATAGTAGTGCAAAACTAGGGTGCTTATCTAGTAACTTTGTTGAAATTAGTTGAATCGCGGTGGTTATCAAAGACGAAAAATTTATATTTTTGTATGCAACGAATAAACTTAAAAACTACTGAGCCGATTCGAAAAATTCTTTTAGCAATGGATAGCTACGTTATCAGAGAGTAAAATAGGCTATATTTTATCCCCGTAGTCCCACGGTAACGGGAACTACGCGGGTGAAACCGCGTGACGTCCGCTAGTCAAAGTTAAAGGCATTACAAATTCAATTGAAGCTAAGATTTTGCATTTTACGACCCGAATGGCGTAGTGGTAGTGAAGCTGCCTTACGTTCTTAGGGTCCTGGGTTCTAATACCGGTAGGAGTAAATGTTTGTGTGATGAGCATGGACATTTGTTTCCGAGTCATGGATGTTTATACAACATTATTTTTTGTTTATACTAAACCCGAAGAGGGGTCATTGTACTCATCATTTTGAACAACTTTTTCTATGGGACGAACCTTGAAATCGCGAAAAAAACATCAGCTGTACCCTACATTTTGACGAGTTATGCGAACATAAATGTAGGGAACAGCTGATTTTTTTTTCAAAGTTGTTCAAAATGATGAGTACAATGACCCCTTTTCGGGTTTAGTATAAACAAAAAATTATGTTGTATATATAATAAGTATGTATTTACAAATAAAAAGTATATAATAATGTAGTATATCTGTATATCAACTATCTAGTGACCACGACAAAAGCTTTGCTTAGGCTGGCACTAGGTGGCGCTGTGTGATAATGTCCAGCGAATTTTTGTCCAGCGCTATTTATTTGCGGAACGTCCAAATTACGTAAGGCAGTCCCTAAAACCTCACGGTTGGCGTAACATGTCTTGTTCTTTCGTATCACCTCGTTTCTAGCTGTATCATCACCCTTCACACATTCCACACATCATTTTTTTCATCTTCCTCTACTCTTACCCACATCAGAGCATGCCTAAGGTGTCTACTTTTATTCCTTTACGAAATTTCCCAGTAACACACATCTTGCTATATCTATACTTAATATTATAAAGCAGAAGAGTTTGTTTGTTTGTTTGTTTGGTTGAACGCGCTAATCTCAGGAACTACCCGCTCAAATTGGAAAATTATTTTTGCGTTGGATAGTCCATTTATCGACGAAGGCGGTAGGCTATATAACATCACGCTGTGACCGATAGGAGCGGAGCAGCAATAAGAAATGTTGCAAGCGGGAAATTCACGCGAACGAAGTCGCGGGCAGAAATAAGCTTGTCCGTAATAAGGAAGATACAGGGTACTAGCTGAATATTTAACCGAGGCTCGGTATATGGGCCGTAAAGCTCAGCCAGATACATCCAATATACAAGATGTGAGCAAGGCCACATTTATCGCTGCGAGGTTCTATAAGTTACCCTGCCAAAATTATTTTCAGAAAGATTTTTAAATAATGTTGTTGTAATTTGTCCTTTCTTTAAACTGATGTTATCTTTACATAAGTATCCACTTTACTATCGTCATTTAAGTAAACTGGGAGTCGTATAATGCTAAACTTAGGTCTCCTCCTGCGCGGGCCTGTGGAGCTATGGGCTAGTTCGCCGCGTGGAACGAACGCTGGTGTCGACGACGCCAGTGTTCCACGCGCGCCTCAAAGAGATGTCAGCATAGTGGAGAGGCCCGCAAGGACCGAAGCCTGTCGGGGTTGCGGGACTGTTCGAAAGAGATACCGTTGCCCCGGAACATAAAGGGCGAGAATGAATGAACATGAATGTTTTTTAGTCAGTAAAAGTCTCACACTCCGTACAGAGTGGGAGAAGTTAATTGATAATTTCCCATCAGAAAAAAAATCCTCTCTAGGACGGGAGGAATTAACTGTAAGTTTAAGTTGGTTCCAAAATGACGGGTACTATTGGTCGTAAAAAAATGTTTCAAGGTGTACCGCAAACTGAAGTTATTAAGTAAGTAGGTTTCAAGTTCATCCTAAAACCCGCATCTGTTTACACAAAAATGTTTACCTAGTAACCAAAATGCGAACCTGTTTGTCTTACTCTACCAATTCCTATACTTGCATATACCTACTAAGAAAAACATAGTCGTATCATAATATACTAAGGCTTTAGGAAACACCAAATTTAATGTATTGAGAAACTGAAACTGAGAGATTGAGAGTAAGTATGGACGCCTGTGTTTAATACAATAGCAACATGTGATGTGATGCGCATGTCTGTATCGTAGTTTCTAGAGGCGAGTGTTCGTCCATATATTTGTGCACTGACAGAGTTAGGTACGTTTGAATTTTCTTTATTAGTATTAAATAGTTATAAATCTTGCATATCGCGCTGCTTCTCATTTCATCAACTTCTTCCCACCGGAGTCTGTTTTCCGATAATTGCTATCCATAGAAGTCTTTATTGAAGCAAGAGGGACTATTTCTGGGACCGCTTTTTTCATTCAATTCCGGACGACATTATTTTCATCCCAAACAAAACTATGTGAGATGCAAATAAAATAATAGGTTGGCATCTAACGAAACGAATAATATACAGAGTGTAAACCACCTCATCACGAAGCCGTCAACTAAGCATTCTGTACATCAAACTAAATAACTTTATGCAAAAATTATTGCTGAGAAACGAATTTTGGGGTGAAAAATCATGTTATGTGGTAGAACTCAATGTATCGCACTTAAAACATTATGCTGGTTGATGAATTGAATAGTACGGGGGTCGTGGAGGTGATTATTCCTAAAAATAAAAAAAAATAAAAACAAAGATATCTTGGAACTGGTGGAACTTTGACCCCCAATATCTCCGTAACTAGAAGGTTCCCAGGTATAGTGTAGAACAAAAAAATGATCACAATGCCGTCATTGCGAGGCACTTGTTCTCCCCGTCTCTCCTCCGCCTTTCGGCTTCGTTAAGAGGTTTTTACTCCCTTTATACTGTTTTTCTACATGAGATCTTTTATTTTAGCAAATATTGTATGTTTACGATTTTTAATAGGTAGATAAAGTCAGGGAGGGACATTCAATAAATTAGGAAAGTGATTAGGAAAATGAGGAAAGTGAGGCAGAAGAGGTACTGTATGTATTTCCTTAGCAATCGAATAAATAACGTAAAAAAACACAAAAAAAAAACATGCACCTAACACTGGAACACCTCTAGAAACTCCGAGTTCTGCATAAGTTAAGCCGCTCGAAGTCGATCTAATTGCACTGGATCTTCAACACAGCTCGCTTGAAGTTGAGCTCGACTCAACTCACGCCGTACCTTCTAATTATAATTACTTTGAGATCGATCTGACATCTTAATTATGAAAGTTTCGTTTTCTCGAAGTAGACACAGGATTATGGAAAATTCCCTATAATAAGAATATTTAAAGTAATGAGCAGTAGAAAGTTGTGCGAGCTTTACTTAATTATTTTATTTTAAAATTAGTTTTGAGAAGAATCTTTTTAAACTATTTCGTTTTGATATGGCCCTTTTCTAATTGGAAGATTGTTATCAACAATTATTTATTATTTCTTTTTTACTTGCTTTGTTAAATCAGCTTTGTCTCGAGGCTGTATTATCGCTCAGCTTCGTGCGATATTAATGCCAAAAAAGAAATGATAAAATGGGTACTCCCTTGCTTGTCCTAATTTTTTATTGTCCGAAAATCATTATCCATAACACGTAAACTTCGGTAACCATAATGTTCAAACTACCGAAATTTTTAGTTTTACATAACTAACTTTACTTCTAATATATTTTGTCATAATATCGAATACTATAATAATTGAATCTTCTAATTTTACATAACATAAAGTCGTATGTCCTAAGTATTGTATCACATAATGTGCATGATTCCGAATGGTCATTCATAAATTGTTAGTCGCTTAAAAATTCCCTAAAAGTTAGGTTTTAGTGACAGAAACGAATCGCTGTAAATCCGACTCCACGCAATCTTGTCTGCCCTACCCCTAGAGTGTAATTTAAAATCGCGTAGGCGCGGAGGGACAAGCACTGCCAAGCTTCTTGTCGGCAGGAGCACCAAAAAGCCGACTCAATTTTCAGGTCAGAATTCCCGTCATCTCGCGATTATAATTTTTAGATTGTTCTAGAACACAGAAGAATGAAATGGTTTCTAAGAATATGGTGTCTAACATCAAATCTATACAACCAACAACTCCTAGCTAAAAATTAAAAAGAAACCTAGGTTTGTCATAGTCATTAAATTACATTACAAAACTCGGGGAAAAGACTGAAATCTATAGAAAATCTTGAAATAATACGAATTACAAGGTAAAAGATATGCTAAGCCGCCATGCAGTAACCTACTAGGAAAGAACGTATGTGAAAATTTCGGATTATAATGGTCAAAAACGTAAGTACAAAAACACAAAGTTTTGGGATATTTCAACTAGTTCTTCCAATGGGTATTGTCTCATATTTATCATCTCTTCTCTGAAGAGCCACATTTTCCTTTCTTTCTCTTTATTTTATTTTCTCTTTTATTTTGCAATACATCTAAAACACTCGAAAATCTTGTTCAAAATCTGACTTGGAAATTGCCATAGCGGCTTTATCACAGTTTGATGTAGACTTTGTAGACCGTATAAAATCCAATAATCCTCGATTGCAGTTTAAAGTTATTTCATAATCAAATTATAGTCGGCATTGCGGTATTCGGGTTCCGGTACTGATACTAATTAGAAGTGTCAGCGGTATCGTCTCGGTTCCAACCGATATTGTCTCCCGGGAAATCTGATTTTGGAGCTAAAATTCAATTTTAGTTTATTATAGATTCTATTCCATTATTGATGAAAATTCTTAACTTTAGAAAGGACATTTCAGAATAATTAGTTGGTGGAGTAGGAGCAGGTGTTCAGCTGCATCCGGTAAGACTGGAAGCCGACCCCAACATAGTTGGAAAAAGGCTAAGCAGATGTTGAGGTAGGTTGAGGAGCTCGTGGCTAAATAATAACAGCCGCTCGGGTCGATCTTTAGGTTAAGCCGTGCTTGCCTATATATTGGGCTGTGGTTGGGTCCACCCTTACATACCGAGTTTCCTCCGTGCCTCGGAAAGCACGTTAAGCTGTTGGTCCGGGCTGTCATTTGTCCATCTTTGACAGTCGTTACAGGTAGTTAGTGGCCTAAAAAGTCTGACACTAGTCTTACCAAGTGGTATCGTATTATCAAGCACTAGCTGTCCCACGCAACTTCGTCTACGTCACATAAGACAGAAAAACGAAAGGAAAAAAAAATCCCCGTTTTTGCAACATTTTTCATTCCTGCTCCGCTCTTAATGATTGTAGCGTGATGTTATATAGCCTAAAACCTTCCTCGATAAATGGACTATCCGACACAAAAATATTTTTTCAATTCGAGCTTGTAGTTCCTGAGATTAGCGCGTTCAACCAAACAAACAAACAAATTAACTGGGTTGTGGAGGTCAGATAGGCAGTCGCTCCATGCTCCAAAAGGCTAGGCAGATTATGATGTTGAGGTTGTCGCGAAGTTTTGGTTCTAAAACAAGCCGCATTCCTAATGATGTATTTTACTGTTTTGAGGAGTGAAGATGAAATAATTACCCAAAGTCATGAACCAACCTGGGTTCGCACCCAGAACGTCGGAGTCGTTACTACAAGGGCCAATGTTTTTATAGTTATGTAAGATGGTATTTACTTTGATTCGTATTTCAAGAAATTAAATAGGCACTCAATTTGATAATTAAATTGAAACCACTTTTCTTCTTTGCGTTGTATTCATCATATTTTTGTTTTCATTTGTGGTTTCTAAAGATTAATTAGTTTGAATTCTTAAGAAAGATGAGGCACTTAAGTGTTATTTATGTCAAAATTACTTGAAATAATGCCTCGAGCATTTTATTCTTGAAGATTTTTCAGTTTTGTTACTAAAAACCATTATTCATTTGAACTAAATAATATAATAGGCACTTAAAATTAAATATCTGGCGTCCTACAGTTCTCTTCATAACTTTTCAAAACACATAATCGTGTTCTTTTATTGTTCAAGTGTATAATTTAACAGTAGTACCTAACTTAATACTTATTGCTTGTGTAATACAAAATAAATTATCGCTTCCATCAAAGATCTTTCAAAACTTATAAAACAGCATCTACAAGTCTAAATCTTAATTCGAATCTATGTCAAAAAATCTACAAAAAGTTCTATTGACATCAAATGTCTAATCAACGCTTTTGTACCGAGACGAAGAATTGGCGCGAATTCGAGACATTCAGCCAAAGTAATTCTATCACGGGCACTTGGGGTACTAAGGGGTACTTGGGTACCAGGGGTAGGGGTACCAATCACCCCACCGGCCATGATTAGGTACAGTCGCGCTTTGTGAAAGAAGCTCGCAAATTGCTGATTCAATTTTGTACAAATTGTTTAGTTAAGGAAATCTTTTCTTTTTTCGTGATGAATGGATTCATTTGTTTTCTTTTAAGAGTGGTTTTGCTTGAACAATGTGCTACATTTATTTGTCGGGATTGAGTGTTAATATTGCGAGGAGCTCGCGGCTAAATAATAACAGCCGCTCGGGCCGATCTTTAGGTTAAACCGTGCTTGCCTAGGTTGGTCTGTGGATGGGTGACCACCCTTACATACCATGTTTCCGCCGTAAAAATTGAGAAAAGATGAAACTTCTTCCACATATAATATTGACTTTAGCTTACAACAAAAAATCTTTTGTTTCTTTTCAAAGCGATGAACAAAGTTTACAGAGGTTTCTATCAAACTTTATTCATATTTTGTTTCTCTGATAAAATAACATTAATTTTTGTAGAAAACACAGTTAAATTTATTCATCCATACCTGATACGGAGAATAAGTAGATAGAGTTTGGAACCTATGGGCATTTTTTTGAATGGCATAATAAAATTTAGGTTCTAAAGAACTCAATAAGGTGGTAATAATACCTCTGGTAAGAAATTCAGATAGACTTAAGTTACGGTCACCAAGATAAATGCAGCTATTTATCTGGCCCTATGTCTTTAGGATTGAATGGTCAATAAACTTACTAAAATACCTAGACAATGACCCATCAATAAATCTATATTACGACCGTTTTTGGCGGCAAAGCGGCCATTTTCTAAGTCATTTCCAGTCTAGTGGCGGCCATTTTGTTTTGATTTTGAGAAAAAGTCCTAAGCTATCAGCTGACTTTGGAAAAGTAGCCAATACGTACTATGCGTTATTTATTTTTAGTAAATTTATAGGTCATTGGTTTTTCACGTATTTTTATACGTACCTACATGCATCCTACTTGTGGATTGTAATGCAGATAGGACTCAACGATGGTAACTGAATGTGAATAAATAAATAAAATAAATATCGTTGGACATTAACACACAGCGCCATCTCGTGCCATACTAAGCAAGGCTTCTGTCGTGGACACCAGATAGTTGATATACTACATATATTATTTTTTTTTTTTTTTTTTTTTTGTTTGTAAATACATACTTATTATACATATAAACATCCATGTCTCGGAAACAAATGTCCATGCTCATCACACAAACATTTGCTCCTACCGGGATTCGAACCCAGGACCCTAAGAACGTAAGTTTTTATAATATTCTATTTTATAATATTCTTTTTATATTTTTTTATTTACTTACCTTTGTACAGTGCCGACCAAAAGTCGATAAGCAATCGCACAAAGCAATAGCTTGACGTTTAGTTTGACTTACGACCTTCTACTTTCAACAAAATAGATATTGTCAGCAACTAGTTGTAGTTCATAATTTCAATGCCAATATCTAAGACATGATGGCCTAGCGGTTGGGCCCGTCCAGAATTAAGAGCGAATCAGTAAGCCGTGAGTTCAAATCCCGCACAGTTACTTTTAGTCTTTTTGTAAGTTTTTACTCTACAGAAATATTATATTATTTAACTTGTTTGCTTTGTTCACACATTTCGTAAAGTTAGGGAGGTAGATAGAAAAATAAGTCAAGAATTTTGATAGATTTCTGTGAGGTAGACATGAGTTTTATGAATATTTTAACTTGATCGGAATGAACTTTGTCGTTTGGTTGTAGTCATACAGAATACACTATATAATGTGGTATTTGATGGTCAGTGACGTGTGGTTTAATAGATAGCGGTATTGTTGTTGGTGTGATTCTTAAAATGCGGGCAAACCGCATAAGGCGAGGGCGACTATTATCGCGAATTATCCGCGCTTCATAAAAGTGGCCTTAATAGGACTAAATGTGAGTATTATAATTATTTATGAATTGTAACTTAAACATTAAAAATTTAAAAACGAATGGGTATTATAAATTGTTCATTTATTTGGTGACCTGTGGTTTACTTAATTCGTTATTTTTTTTTTCAATCTATCATGCAAGATAAATAATTAGTGTTTATTATTGGATTTATAAATGCAGAGTGAATGAAGTCACTTTAGTATTTATTACAGCTGCCTAACATCATTTTTTTTGTTTAGAGAAATGCAGTAAGTTTCTGGATCAAAAGGTATGAGGAAGAAGGGAGCCTTGCAAGTAGACAGCGAAGTGGAAGGTCGTCGCTTATTAGCGAAGCGCAGCGACAACATATCGTGGGCGAGTATGAAACCAATGGTTTCACACCTACGACACACTCGGAGTCACCGCAAACTGTTCGCCGTGCCCTCCACGCTGAAGGCTTGCATCACAGAAGATCAGCTAAAATGCCCTTCTTGACAGAAAGACATAAAGAAGAACGATTACATTTCGCACGGAAATATTTAGACTTTCACTGGATTACTTCCATTTTGTTCCGGTTCGCGGTCGCCACTCCAGAACTTTTCGACCCCATCGGCCATCCGTTCTGCGAGCAATGTGCCCTGCCCACTGCCACTTAAGTTTAGCAATTCTTCGGGCTACGTCGGTGACCTTGGTTCTCTTGCGGATGTCTTCATTTCTGATGCGATCACGCAAGTAAACTCCGAGCATAGCCCTCTCCATTGCCCTTTGGGTGACTTTAAGCCGCATACGTCTACTTGACTGCATTGAAAATAATGGGGGTTATACAAAATATTAATCCCTAATGTTCTAGTTTTAATTAGACGTGTTACAAAATATTAATAATTCCTAAATTGAGGTTTAGTTTCAATCTTCTTTTCTTCAGGAAAATGAACACTTAAACTATAACCTCAATATGAGTTACATTTATTGTGACGTCACATAAAAAACATATTCACGAAGTATAAATTATGTGTTAGTTTTCAGTAAGCTCTGTTGAATACCGATAGATAGAAGTGGGTATCAACAATTATATTTGTGTTATTAGAATATCCTTGTTATGTTAATAAAAAATGACTTAAAAGTGGGTATCCAGATACACAAAAAAATCTTATGAACGGTAACAAGAGAACTTCTTATATCTAGGTAGGAATGTGACGTTACAAATCTTATTAAAGTTGTTAATTATATGAATAAATTAAACGAATAAAACAATTTTTGTTATCTGTCAGCACTTTTTTTTCCACCTTCCAACACCGAAAAAATATTACACAATCTCATAAATAGTTATGATGGGTTATTAACTTATATTTAAATCTTTATAAAAAATAAATAATGAGCATGAACCCATTTCAAAATAAATACCTAAGTAAATAGTTTTTGTATAAAATACAAATATAAATTAAAGTGGTTACAAAAAAAAACCCGTATGTAAACGGGATTTGAACTCAAGACACGTTGATCGTGAATCCACTGCTTAACCTAAACAGCTATCAACACCTGGTAGATATGGTCGAAGTTTACCTATCCAATGCAAATACGATCATGCGTTTGCTGCGTGTATAACAAAAGAGACGGTAATATATATCTTTTTGTTTCGTGGAGAGCGACGCGACAACTTGCGACAGTAGGCGACTCTGTGGCTGTGGTGTGCGTAGGTACTGTATTGAGACAGCTTACACATACAGCCGCACGGACGCTCGGCCGTGCGTTCACAGCAATATGATCCTTCGCGTGCCTGTGCGCTTATGAACGCTTACTGTACCTATAGATGCTTTTTTACCTATTATTTGTGAATGAGTGAACATTGAAGGCCTTTTAGATTCCCGGATGCTGTTTAACTTTTGTTAAATATTTCTTTTGTTTTACATTTTTTTGTATAGCAAGCAACGACCTATTGTCGGGCCTACGCTGTCCCCCCATACTTTAGTACAAATGCTGTAATGAAACAATAATATTGTAATACCAAATGATTTGAAAAGAGTAACCATGGAGTTTCTTGCCGGTTCTTCTCCATGGAATCGACCAACGCGAACCGTGCACATTTTTCGACGTTTTATAAGTGCCCATCCAGGCCTATGTGAAATAAAATATTTTGATTTTGATTAAGCCTCACTACCACTAAACCATTCGGGTCGTCAAGAATAGTGAAGAGCTCGTGATTAAATAACAACAGCCACGAGGCTCGATCTTCAAGGTTAAGCCGCTCTTGCAAAGGTTAGTCCGAGGATGGATGGCCACTCATTACTAGTGATCGGAATGGGTAGAGCTATTTCGGTTCATTGACCGCAAACATTGATGTTAATATGGATATTCCACGGGATTCCGACTAATTTTATTATTATATTATTTGTTTGATTAAGTGAATAGTATTGATTATTTTAATTAAAATTTTGTTGTAAATAAGTACAAATTGTTATCTTTGATAAAGTTTTAATACCTACAACTTCAGAATAAAATGTTGATTATTGAATAAGAAATTGTTACTTACTTACAAAACATTTTTGTGGTTTAATGAATCAAGTTTATCTATTTATTACACTATCCTTAATCCCGTCCTTCTTATATTTTCCCGACAGAAAGGAAGTGTATTCTTTCATTGGTCCCGAAGGCGCGAATTGATTTTTTATGATTTTATAACCTACTTAAAAACCAAATCCCGGGACTCGGGGACTATCCATATTATCCTAACCTATGGCAAGTACATAAAACCGCTCTACCTATTCCGATCTATGCTCATTTCCTAAGTACCTACCTACCGTTACAGGTAATCATTAGCCCAAAAGTCTGACACCCAGTGTTACCAAGGGGTATCTTGTACCAGAGGTTGGCCAGAGTATTTTTTTTTCTTCTTCTTCTCTTTTGTAGGGCATCTCGCAGTTCACTCTGTGAAGACTGGCTTCTGCTTAACCGGGCAAGTCCTGTGGATGCCTTGTATATATTTAAGGCCTCCAGCCAGGGCGAAAATGGCTATAAACTAAGCGACAGCGCTCTAAGGGCACCCTCTGTGGGGTACGAACCTCGGTTTAGGGCGTCGCTGGGGGCAGCAAAGGGACAGGCTGGATCTGATTGTCATTATTTAGGGACTGTTTTATTACTATAGCCTCAGAGTTGGTCAAAGAGGCCGTCTCTCCATGTAAATACTGCTATTTAGCTGATTCTCAGGACCCGATAATTATGAAGTCGAAAAGCCTTCCTCAAACTGCGCCATACCACCCAGTCTCCGCATTCAGTAAGCCACAGCTCCCAAAAACAAGATTAATAACGCAATACTGAATAAAACCTACGCCATTGTCAGAAGATATTGACCAATCTGACCAGTATGACATAAAACGTGAGATACTAAACATTTTACCGTTTTACTGCACAGGAGAGCGCGCACTGGGTCATAAACGTCAGGTAAGTTACAGCGGCCGATATTGAGCCGCTCGTTAAATCGTATGTTTACTATAAATATTCGTTTACTTACTGATTTGTTGTGCACTGTACGGCATATTGTACCTCTACTAGATGTCTTAAGTACGAAGGCCGTGATCCATGAACGTTACTTACACGCTTTATTAACGATTTGACAACCCGAATGGCGTAGTGGTAATGACGCTGCCTTACTTTCTTAGGGTCCTGGGTTCGAATCCCGGTAGGAGCAAATGTTTGTGTGATGAGCACGGACATTTGTTTCCGAGTCATGGATGTTTATATGTATAATAAGTATGTATTTACAAACAAAAAGTATATATGTAGTATATCAACTATCTAGTGTCCACGACACAAGCTTTGCTTAGTGTGGCACTAGGTGGCGCTGTGTATGTCCAGCGATATTAAAAAAAAATATTTAAAAAAAAGTTACGTTGAGGGTCACTATCATGCACCTGTATTCGAATGTTTTGCAACATTGACAGAAATAACGTTTAGTCAAAGTATCCAGGTGCTAAGTAACATTTATAGATCTAGGCCCGAGTACTTTTTTTAAAGTGTGTCCCACTTCTGGGACAATGCCTCCCGTATATCCTTCCTGGCACTGTTCTGCTGCGTCACCTTGAACTAGCCTTCGTGATGCGCGTCCAGATCATCTCGCCACCTCTTTTTAGGCCGGCCTAAGCGGCGGTGCGGCGGCGCCGTCCGTCCATTTTACAATAGGTTCACACACATTTTTTTCTGTTATGATTAATTGCGAACATTTTTCTTTCTACACCATACCTGAAAACCTTCTAGTTACATAGATATTGGGAGTCAAAGTTACAACTTTTCGACAAGTTTTTTTTAATACAAATTTTTATTGCAAGATTTTTACTATAAAAACCTCTACGACTGCCGTACGATTCATTTCGTCCATTAGCACACTGTTTTAAGGGCGTTACGTTTAGTTCTAATACAAAACATAATATTTCACCCAAAAAAAAATGTCGTTTGCCAGCAATAATTTTTGCGTAAAATTACTTAGTTGTGTAGTTTAAGTTTTGTAGTTTTGTAAGTTACGTAGCTGTATGTACAGAATGCTTGCTTGACGGTTTCGTGATCAGGTGGTTCACACCCTGTATAATATGTATGTGATAATTAATTTTGGACACTGATGTATTGCAACTTTCTGAGTAGGTAAGTCGGTGTAAGTTTTTTTTCTTGATTGGCATATTATCACTATTTTCAAGTTAATTAAGTCCATTTACTCATTAGTATACTTACCTTAAATTTCCCATAAAAAATTTAATGTTTAGCTGGTTTCAGGAGTGCGAAAATAAAACCAAAGAAAAATTGTTTATTGATATATTTATTTTCAATTCAATATCAGTGTTTGACTATTATTAGGAATGCGGTGTACACAGTTATTATATTAAAATATATTTTCAAAGCTATCGTCCATTTTACAGCGGAAAGTGATATGTAGGAATATATACAGGCTGCTCGCTTATTGAAAAGTATTATAGGCTTTATTCAGTGGGTGCTCTATTTAATATAGTGTCTGAACTAGACTGATTTATTTAATCTTTAATCATCTATACAGATAAATAAAATTGAAGTGGCCGTTTGTTATTTCAAAATAAACACGGTACTTATTTTTAAAATATTTTGTCTATCTGTCTGTTTGTTAGGACTAATCTCCAAAACGGTTCGACCAATTTTGACAGGACTTTTTTTGCTGATGTTATGTTATAAGGAGGAACTTAAGCTACTTTTAAGAATAGAAAAAGCATTAGTGGTCCGTGCAAAAAAGTAAACCCTTGAAATTGTTAACAAAATCTTATTCAATTAGGAACCGAAAGTAACATTTTTATATTTTTTGGGACATAATGCTTAGATTTGCTTACTAATGAATGAGCATGATAAACTTGTAAATTGTTGATCGACAATCATGTTAAAATGGTCCTTTTGGCATAATACTGATTTCTTAAAAGGATACTCTTAAATATTAATTGCAGGTAGTCAAAGTTTTAATAATTAATTCTCAAATAATATTAATATGTTCAAAAGTAAAAACATTTTTTATTATGTCCATAGCATTAAAACAATTTTGATTAAACCTACATTTAAAATCCAATAAATATCACTGTTTCCTCGATAATCGTCAATATCAGGACTTGAGCCCAATCACCATATAAGAAATAAAAAAAATAAGAAATTGAATCCCGAATCTAGTTTGAAACTTTATTCCAACTAAGATCATTAAAAGTTTCCAACATTTGTTCAAATCTAAACACGTTGAATAATTACGTGAAAGCAACAAAAACACGTGTTCGACTGAACGAAGTAAAACAGTAAACGGACACTTGCACTAATTACTTGAACTAAATTGGCGCGTGCAAACGAAGCACATGGCCTATACTTAGTACTACCAATTAGCGTTACGTTGCCTAAAATTTTAACAACGTTTTTGTAACTTAATTTGAGAGAAAAAAAAGTCTTAAGTTAATTTGACTTTTTATGTCTGCGAAAAAATATAAAGTGTGTTTTTTATATATTTTTTATATAAAAAGTCTGTCGACTGGGGCCATGTTTCTTAAAATATTAGACTTTAATTTGTTTAAATTGATAAACTTCTTTGATAGGATTAATTAGTTTTCGAGATTGGGACTATTAAAATATTTGAGCTGCAATACTTTGTGAAATATGTTTAACCGCAGGATTTATTAATATACAATTATTAATTTTTAAGTCATAATTTTAGTTGAAAACAAGTATTTTTGGGAGTTATATTTTAAATTTCTATGAAACGAAGATGGCAAAATATTATAAGCGACCAGCCTGTATACGGAAAAAAATATTAACTTTTTATTAAGTATCAAGAGAA
Organism: Xestia c-nigrum; assembly: GCA_916618015.1. Classification (NCBI taxonomy): domain Eukaryota; kingdom Metazoa; phylum Arthropoda; class Insecta; order Lepidoptera; family Noctuidae; genus Xestia; species Xestia c-nigrum. The sequence goes on from OU745246.1 coordinate 24,375,431, forward strand.
AAATTATTTTAATAATTGGCACCGAGACAATAAATATCTAAATTATTATAAATCTTCAGAATAATAATTATTATTCTGCTTTTATCATGTATTATCTTACGTTACAACGAATTGGCGAAAACAATTTGACGAGACAATCACAAAATCACAGGAAATTTTCAATTCCGATCAAGCGATTTTTGTACAAATTTTTATACATATTTTAAAATGAAATACTCAAAATCAGTCGTGCGCGCGAAAATATACTTTTTGTTTTTTCTAAGTTTTCTATTGTTTATAGAACATTACATGAAAAACTATTTGTACTATTATAAAATTATTATTTTTTTAACATGTGAGAGGATGAATAACTGCTTTTTTTTATTTACGACAAAACCCTTGAGGGTAAGCGAATGGAATAAAAAAAAAATGTAATCTATTATTTCAAAAATTACCTTTAAAAATTTAAATTACACTGTCCATTTATAAGCTCAAAAATTGTAAATATGAGTTATTTGAATCTACTTTAAGAATATATTTTCTAGGCCAATAATTCTGACACATTGAGATATACAAGAGAGTACATAGGTATAGTATACATAAAACTGTATTCATTCCGTACAACAATCACTACTGGTAAATACTATATCTTCGTAAATAAATTTATCTTTAAAAGTTTAAACATTAGTGTTAGACACTAGTTCATAAACAATAGAAAACTCGAAATCAAACAACTAACTTAGCCTAGTTTAATGTTGCACAATATCTTTATCAACATACAAGAAATATTTATTTACAATAGTCTGAGTATCAAGAATATTTTCAATAGATTTGCCTTCGTCGTAAAGCTGGTTGTAAACCCTTATTTTAAAAGGTACTTGGATCCTACCATTAATTGTGATCTACTTAATCTGTGATGTAAAGTAAATCACCGTTCACTTGAGAAGCGACTCACGCAGAATTCAACACTTAATTAAAAGGAACTTTCCGTTTAGGCGTAACTTTGCGCGTGCTCTAAAGGTATGTTTGACAGCTTGTTGCCCTTCTCCACCCAGTTCTTTAGCCTCCCTCGCAGCTCCTCCAAACTCTTTGACTTGGCTTTGTTTATCCTCTTGTACTTCACGTCCTTGGGTTTGGTTACGTTCCTGTGGTTGGACATCACTCGGTTGTAGGTCACAACGTGGGTCGACTTCGGTTCCGGCTCCTCATCACTCTCGGCATTCGACGTGCCCTCATCGTCATCAGACTCGTTCGCCGGCATCATCCTCTTTGGCACATAAGTATAAGACCACACCTCTTTACCGTTCTTCGGTTTTAACTCTTTATCGTTGTCTATACTCTTGACCTCCGCGGTCAGGACTACGCTCCTCATTCGAAAGTTATCCCGCCTTTGAGCGAGGAGGCTTGTTTCCTTGTACTTCTCTTCATCAGTTTTGTTAGCATCGTTCAGTTCTTTTTCTGTGCTGTTCTGCGCACTGAGACCTTTAGTGGAGTCTCCATCGACCTCTTCTTCTACGCTGTACACTGTTTCCAGAATCTCTGGTCTTCGTAGGAAGCCATTCGACCGCCGCACTACGCTGTATTTTAGGTTGGGGTCTATGGCATCCGATATTGACCGGACAATGGTGACGCTGTCGGGGTTCGCCGACCTGAATCTTGGCACATTTGGTGTGTTACTGCTGTCGAAGTCAACATCTTCCATGATGACTGCAGAATCTGAATCATTGAGTGAATCGAAGTCTCCAGTGATGTGGGAGTCTTGGAGCATGTCCCGGAAATCGGGAATATTTTGTGATTCTATACCGTTATCGAGTAGCTTGGCTTGGAGAGATTCTATAACTTTCTGTTGTTTCATGATGATTGTTTCCCGTAGTGCGAGCATGCTGCTGATCTCCTTCTGCTTGCGTACAAGGCGCGACTCGAAGAGCAGAAGTTGGCTGGAGAGAGATTTGAGCTGTTCCGCCTTCTCTTTCTGCAGGCGAGTGACTAGTTCCTCTTGAGTGCGGTGCGCGCGACGCCATGTTAGGAGCTGGTGAGCCTGAGCACGATACTTCATCCGAAGATCTCTGTAACATGAGAATATTAGTGTTAAAGCCATAAATGTAACAAAAAGTATTAAGCACATATTTATAAACATCGTCTTATTCTAGAGGCTATTAAACCAACTGTAACATTGTATCAGTTACCAATATCTATTAAGCTGTCAATATCCCCAACAGAACCACTTTATTGCGGCACATATCCTCGAGAGATTTCATCGGCAAGTCTTTATTCGTGTCGTGTGTTCTCTAGTAATTCGTTCGATGCGATAAATATCTAATATTGTTTCTAACTTATTTTCGCAGAAAACTTTTCCAAGTCACTGTGAGAAGTCAAGGTCTCATCTCTCTATGAGTTGAGAAGTTAATATATTTGGTCCATTTTATCTTTTTTCTGTTGGCAAATATCCCGAAAGCGGTGTCTCTCTCTTTCTATTTAGGATTGTAGACAGCATTACTGATTTTGTGAATATTATTAGAATGAGTTAAACTTTAAATTTCATATTCCAGAAAAGATGCAGTTCGTGGTCCCAGAACCGTTGAATGCAGCATTTTGAAATTAAAAGACTTAATAAAACGGTAAATTTAAAATAGTGCTTTTGGACTGAGCATCACTTTGGAGTTTCACCTTAGTCAATACGTCAGCTCAACCAACTGCAATACACTGCCGGACTTAGGCCTCTCCTAACCGCGCTACAAAAGCTTGTCCCTTAGCCTATCACATCCAGCTTGAGCCTGGCTACCTTTCCATCGTCATCTGTCAACCTAGGTGCGTCCCACGTAACCAAAAATATACTCGTACTATACCTTAAGGTACCGTATAACTAAGTGTGTATTTTTAGAGTGCAAAGCCTTAACCCCAATTGACTGCAGCTATGTTACCTGATGCTCCTCCTGGCTTCATCCAAGGTGTGCGCCTCCAGAGGGTCGGTGAGGGATGCCGCAAGCGATACGTCAGGCTCCGTTGGGCTGTTCAGAGCCGACTCACTCCGGCTGTGGACAAAGAAGATGTAGCATTAGTTTATGAATGTAGACAGTCATTTGTTTCCGGTGATTAGATGCGCAGGATAGGATACGTTGGTCGATATCTTTACTGGTATATTGAACTTTGTGCTGTGTATAAAGAAATCCAGAAACACAAATGACAACCACACATAAACACGATGCGACGTCGTATCGTGTTCACGCCGCTACCCATCCTAATTTAAATCACAACTAAAAAACAAAATTACCATTTACTAAAACAAATAAAGGTACGCTTTGATGTGTCTACTTATGTCAATAAGGACCGACAAAGTAAAGGTTGGTAGACATTAAAAGTTTCAGAAAAGCGTTAACTTTGCACTTAACATTCATTACTACGCTATTTTGTTAGGCCTGTGTTTGTTTAACGCGATTTTCGAACAAAGGGGGAATTGGAAGGAAATAAATTAGCTTTTAGACCAATTACAACAAGAATGTTAATTTAGAAAGTAGTTCGGAGGTAGTGTAGTGTTTCTACGTCAATTGGTATTGCGGATGTTTTTAGAGTGAACAAAAGAAGAGTAGTTTATTCTGCCAAAAATAAACTAAACAATTTTATTAAAACGAAGAAAATATGATGCATAAATTATTTTGCAAACTGTGCTACGATTGTTATCTAAATCATTAGCTAAAGTGAGCCACCCAAAATGTAGCGTCTTAGATTCCGAAGATTGTTAGCATAAAGATGCGAACTCGACGTATGTACGTACATATATATGTATAGCAGGTACTTATATAATACTAGCTTCTGCTCGCGACTTCGTACGCGGATCCTGTTGTTATATATATTTTTTTTATTAAAAGTATCCTATGTTACTTCTTATACCTCCAAGAATATGTCTACAAAGTTTCATGATGATCGGTTGAGTAGCTTTCGCGTGAAAGCGTAACAAACAAACTTACATTCACATTTATAATATAACTAGCTTCTGCCTGCGACTTCGTGCACGGATTCTGTTGCAAATTTTTTTTTTTGATAAAAAGTATCCTATGTTACTTCTAATACCTCCAAGAATATGTCTACAAAGTTTCATGATGATCGGTTCAGTAGTTTTCGCGTGAAAGCGTAACAAACAAACTTACATTCATATTTATAATATTACAGGATAGGATAGGATAGGATACATGATACTTAGGTCCATGTTCACCAAAAAGATGACAGACTGATTATCTAAAACAGCTGTTAAAAACGCATTTTTGTTTGTAACAGTAGGATTATGTAAAAACGGTAATGTCACAGTGACAGACTGTGACATGACCGTTTTTTTCCGATTTTTTCGGTGGACCTTGTTTAGTCAACTAGTCATAAACAAGGTACGAGTATTATCACAAAAAGGTCCCAAAACTGAGCCGATTAGTCATAATTATCTAGTGCATACAACATTTTTCCAAAACATTGGCTAATTACAGCTACAGTTGCCTACTGCATAGACACAATATAGAATAAAATTTATAAATAAGTTTGTATAACACGAGTGTTATAAAATGTTTAAATACGCAATCACATAATTATAGTACAATCGCAATCCGTGCACCACTCGGTTTAATTAACTTTACACAAACTGGCTGCGGTCCGTGTAAAGTATCATTTTACAGTTGTTTACAGTCAACATAAATTCAGCTGGAGAGATCGTTTACACGAGGAGGAGTTTCTCGGTCGAGCAGAGGCGAAAATGTCCGAGCAATTCTTGCAAGCGAGTCTTGCAAACACATGCGTCCAATAATCGCGTTTTTTGTATGTGTTTACTCACGAGCAAGAATCAAACCTACGAAACCCGTCTAGCAAATTTCTACATAGTTTCCTTAGTCAACCGGCAAACATTGATATTCATTATTTCGTCATGTTTGTAAATCGGCTCGGATGTCAAACAGCCATTTTGCTAAAAGAAGTACCTTATTTTCGCGGCCCACAAAGAATCCCGAGCTCAGCAAGGGATTCTAGATAAATATTATGCATGCGAAAAGATTCAACCCGATTACCCGACATAGATATCTTTCACAGTGCGTGATTTTACATGTATTTGCTTAACACGTTCCATGTAAACCCCAACTTTTATATCTTCTTCTTCTCTAGCCACTGACTACACAATTGTTGGCGGTTTTATGTCATTTCCATCCAGTTTCTTTCAAATCGTCCTTCAATAATTGCATATTCGGGGCGAAAAACTTTCCTCATGTCAACGAACCTTTATTTTCATGAAAATTATTTATTCAATACTGAAAATGGTGGTAGTAAATAATAACAGAGTGAAGTAGGTCGTGCAATCGCGCTTGTTGCAAACTGCCATCGACCGCAATGTTCCATTGACAAATGTTTACCTGAAAAATTCCCTTGAAATCTGTTCCAGAGTAGGGTTACAATTTCGGATGTTATAAATTTTGTCAAAATGCCGGATATATTTTGTGACAAATACTGAAAATGTTGGAGTTTTCTAATTTCTAAAAAATACCAATTTCAGATGAGCATTCCTTGACTACAAATGTCTGGACAAACGATAAGGTTAGGCACTCGGACACAAGAAAAGACGTAAGACAGAGCGCGGACATATGCCTCTTCTGCGCCACTTTCATAACAAAATGTATAGAAGCGTCGCGAAGCAAAACATAAAGAAAAGACAGGGCGCGGACACGACGCTTCTAAAGATTTTGTACGCAAGAGACTTATGTCCGCGCCCCGTTTGCGTCTTACGGCTTTTCTGTGTGTCCAGCGTCTTAGACAAAGTCCGGATGGAAGGCAAAAAAGCCAAGAATGTCCAGACTAATTCGGACGGATGGTAAACCTAGTCCTGATTGAAAACACATAATGTATATATACAATGCTTGAGTGTATTGTTTACAATGGAAAGCTTCGGGGAAATATCGAACATTTCACTGAAAGGATTTACATTTTAATTCCTCGTATCGTATGGACTGTTTTAATTGGAAACCTGTGATTAATTTAATAGCTTTCAGTTTGAAAAAGAGAGTTAATATTTACCTACAGTTTATTGTTTTTCATGATTCTTAACAAAGGTTATTTACAATGAAGACTATTTTGCATAAATAAATAAATAGCACCCCTTTCAGAATTTTATCAAGTATAAGGGGGTAATTTGCAGTTAAACCGAATGTAATCTTTTGTGAAATTGTCATTGCTTGGAAATAGACTATCAAATATAGTAACATCGTGATTTGAAATCTAACATTTAAGTATATTGGTAGGATTCTTTCTACACAGGGTGGAATGACATCAAGGCACTAATAACTTTTCATTGGCAATTAAAAAACGAGCCCAGTCCGAGTCGAACTCTTGCGATGAATGGTTCCGTGCAATAGTACACTGAAAAAAAAAAGTAGTTGCCACAATCAAGATTTGGTTTAGATTGACTAAGTAACTTGTTTGGATCTGAGCCTATCAAGCACAATGATCACAGCAACTACTTTTATTTGATTGAGATATCTTGGTTAGAGTTATCACAAAACCTATTTGCAGCAATCAAGTCAAAACATAGTTTCTCCAACCAAGTTTATTCAGTGTACCATATACACGCACACATACACAATAAGTTGATTGCCTGAAACAAGTAGCTTGTTCACCCTAATAAAATAACTTGTTTATACTAACCAAGTAGCTTGTTCATCCTAATAAAGTGGCTTGTTTATACCAACCAAGTAGTTTGTTCACCCTAATAAAGTGGCTTGTCCATATACACGCACACATACACAATAAGTTGATTGCCTTAAACAAGTAGCTTGTTCACCCTAATAAAGTAACTTGTTTATACTAACCAAGTAGCTTGTTCACCCTAATAAAGCAGCTTGTTTATACTAACCAAGTTGCTGGTTCACCCTAATAAAGTGGCTTGTTTATACTTACCAAGTAGCTTGTTCATCCTAATAAAGTAGCTTGTTCACCCTCATCAAGTGGCTTGTTTAATAGTAACCAAGTAGCTTGTTCACCCTAATAAAGTGGCTTGTTTATACTTACCAAGTAGCTTGTTTGCCCTAAACAAGACTCTTGATACATTTAATCATGTTTCTTGTTCGGGGTTATAAAGATAATCTTGGCTGCTCCAAACAAATTAGATTAATGTACCAATCAAGCGGAACTTGATTTATAATGTCACATAATGCTAGCTCAGCATTCGGTATTATTATTTTGTAATACCGAATGTTGATTTAGTATTGTGTGACAATAAAAATCAAGTTTCACGTAATTGGTACATTAATCTAACTTGTTCGGAGCACACAAGATTATCTATAAAAACCCAAAGAAGAATATATGTTAAAAATTGTTAGGTAACCTACCTATCTCCTAAAAAAGTTTGTTACACTACAGTAGGGAAAATTAAATTAAACGATATAATTATTATAAAATCATAATATATTGTTAGGTTACAGACAGGTTGGTTTGGTGCATCGTTCCTCCACTTTCGTTGGCTTCCAAGCTTTATTTGTAGAAAAACTCACAGATGAGCGAAGAAGGAGCGGTATGGCCATAAATGCCACTAAATTTGTTACTTCTTCATCGGGATCTAAAATAGAGAAAACAAATTGTCATATCTGTCACTACTTAATCAACTAGATTTTAAACCTTTCGAAGAACCGTGAGAAACTCTTCCTTTTTGTAATTAAAAAAAATACACTTACGATCGGCAAGCTCAGCAATTTCCGTATAAAAATTATCTTTGGTTTTTCTCTGGTTTAGCAATCTGATGATGTTTGTCTTCAACAATGGGAAATTTAATAGCAAATTTTTGGTGTGGTTTGGATGAGCACCTTCAAAATCATGCTCCAACTAGAAATAAAAAAAACACATCAATATTGGTGGACATTAAGGCACAATGGTCCGCTTTAAGGACTAAGTGCGGAAACCTAAACCCCATAACTAGAAGTGTCCGAAAAATCGTAAGACAATCCATTAAAAATAAATATTAAAAAATCTGTGAAAATTTTAACCGTCTGCCTGGCGACAGACGGACTTACAGACAGACAGACAGCGGAGTCTTAGTAATAGGGTCCCGTTTTACCCTTCTTTGGGTCAGAACCCTAAAAAGACTTGAAAAAGTTTTTGATATAACACACATTTCATCCAAAATAACAGGCAAGTTATGTGAGTAAATAATTATAAACACTTACCAAACAATAACCTAATGGCGTTTTCAGTGCTGGAAAATCATCAACATATTTCTCGATAGTCGGCCCTGTTTCACCAGCATGTAAATTTCGGATTCTGTTCACAAGTTCGTTTGTACCTAAAAACGTGCCTGCAAGCTCAGAGACCACAAGCGTGCACGCAAGATAAAATAATTTTAGTTAGGATGCATCACAAACACAGCAAATTGTTAATGAAATTTAAAGACAAAGACTTACCAGTTAGCAGGTATCCCACAAATGAAATATAAAAAGTGTTGTGTCTAGATTAATTCTTGTTTTTCACAGAAAATGAACTCACTCATTAAATGATTAGTCTAGATTAGATTAATTGATGTTTTTCACAGAAAATGTAATGAACAAAAAAAACGGCTGCGGCTGGCGGCTGAGTGACGGCCACAGAACATATATTATTGGTGACGGCGCGCCGTCCGCGCCGCGCGCCGTACGAGTCGAGAAAGAACTTGCTTGAGAGTAGAAAGTCAGAGATGGCGCGTGCGGCGTGGCGGCTGGCCGCTGGGCTGAAGGCCAGGGTTACCAACTCCTAAAAATATTTACCCCTAAATATTATAGAAAAATACGTTATTTTTATCCCTGATTCAACTGTCGCGCTTTTTTTTATAAACTGTGACTGGAAGTCTGGCTGGAAATTACACGTGCAGCGCTGCACGGAGAATTTTAGAACGAAACGCATTTGCGGTAACAAAACGTCAACTGTCAAACTGTCAATAATTGTTTTAATTGTTTAACTTCTGCTGGTAAAATAAAAAAAAAACATGGAACGTGATGATGGTTTTTACACGCCACCCAAGTAAAAGCAAAAAAAAAGATACTAAGCTTCAAAAATAAATAAGAGTGCATGGGAGTTCGACTACCAATTGTGCAAAGATGTTATTGACAAATATGGAGCAAAGTGTTACAGTACACTTACCTAAGCGGGATTTCATTTTCGATTGCATGATGTTTAAAAATAAATGTAACTTTTTTTTCTGAATTTATATTTACTATATTTTTGCAGCTTTTTTGGGTAAAATACTAGGTATATTTGTCCAAAATAAAGGTAGCAACCCTAGTGGAAACCCGCAGCGACTTGGTTAAGACAAACAAGCTTCTTGTTTAGGGCAAACACGCAACTTTATTATGGTAAAAACCTTACTTGATAGCTACAATCAAGTTGTGTTGGAGTATTTTTAATGATTTATTTGATAGATACAACCAAGAAGGTTGATTGGGGCAAACAAGCTTCTTGTTCAGAGCAAACACGCACCTTTATTAGGGTAAACACCTTACTTGATAGCTGCAATCAAGTTGTATTTGATAGATACAACCAAGAAGGTTGATGGGAGCAAACAAGCTTCTTGTTCAGGGCAAACACGCACCTTTATTAAGGTGAACTATCAAGTCGGATAGAATTTATCATTTAAACTTGATTAGGGCAAACAAGCCACTTGTTTTGATCAAACATTCTACTTTTTAAGGGTGAACATCCTACTTGATAGCCGCAATCAAGTGGTGTTGGAGTATTTTGACCGATGTTTTTGATAGATACAACTATCAGACTTGACTAGGGCAATCAAGCGACTTGTTCAGGGCAAACACGAACCTTTATTAAGGCAAACACCGTACGTGATAGTTGCAATCATGTTGTAATGTAGTTTGTTTGTATGATGTATTTGATAAACACAACCAAGCAACTTATTTAGCGCAAACATTTAGCGCAAGATTAGATCAAGTTGTATGATTAATACAATTAAATGCAATGATAGATGCTATCAAGTCAAACCAACTTAATAAAGTTTCAATAAACTTTATTGAAGTAATCAAAATGCTTGATTGACACTGCTAACTTACTTTGTTACAGTTAACATTTTTTGAACTTGTCTCTTTTTAACTCTTCTACTATGATGTCTTGTTAAGGGTAATCGAGAATCTTGTTTGAGCGTTCAATCAAGTGAACTAGTATTGCTGCAATCATGTCGTGATGATCAACTTAACTAAGATTTTGATTGGTCTAAACAAGATATCGTCAATCAAGCTAAAAAGTCACTTGATTGAATCGCATTTTTTTCAGTGTATAAGAATGTTTTTTTTTTTATATAATGTTGTTATAGCTGCAACAGTAATACACATTCAGTGAAAATTTCAACTGTCTAGCGATCACGGTTCATGAGATACAGCCTGATGACAGACAGACGGACAATGGAGTCTTAGTAATGGGGTCCCGTTTTTTACCTTTGGGTACGGAACCCTAAAAATAAGGTAAAACAACGCTAAACCAAAATACGTACTTAAGTACATATACCATTGGCATAGGTACGGTATGATAGGTATTCAAGACAAAGAAGTTAGTGTTTTTCATCGATATGGGGCATCCCATCGCAAGTCCGGTCGAACAAGCTATTTGGTTCACACTTTACAATGTAATTTATGAATTAAACTGTCAACCAATTAGTTTGTGCGATGGGATGCCCCATATCGATGAAAAACACTTACTTCTTTGTCTTGGATACCTATCGAAAAGCATAAAAAGCGATTACGACACTCCAAATTCCAGATTACCACGAAAAACAATACTGATTTATCCAGTGTTTTTTAACAAAAGTATTTTTTCTTTTCATTTCCAATTGTTAATAAATTTCCTCTGTAAATACACAGTAAATCACGAACATTCTTCAGTATTTCCTTGCTTATTCGAGCGTGAAAATGAAGGTCAACGCACATGTATAAGCACTGCACGGAAGCCACATAGCGTCAACTCGGGATTTTCGGAATTATTCTAACAAATTATCAAATGCGCTTAACGTCTAATACAAAATCGTTCCGTTCCTGTCCACATCACCTGACTGGCCTTTTCCAACTATGTTGGGGTCGGCTTCCAGTCTAACTGGATGCAGTTGAATGCCAGTATCGTACACGGGGTGACTACCTATATGAACTCCACGAGCCAGTTAGTACTGGGTAATACGATACCCGTTGGTAAGACTGGTTGTCATACTTTCGGGCCACTGACTGCCTGTAACGACTATCAAAGATCTTCAAATGACAGCCGGGACCTAGGATAGCACGGCCTAACCTAAATAGCGTCCCAAGCGGCTGTTTTTATTAACAATTATGTTTTCAATATATTTAGAGCTAAACGCATCTAATGGTTTACGCGGTACAATTGAGCTTCATAACGGCACCACTTCGGGTTGGGATCAGCTAATAAAATTGAGGTAAGGTGATTCCGATCCGGTGTTGTGCTTATACGTGTGCTATGACCTTAAATCGTAAGCGCAAATCGATTTAGCTAAATTGCGGAAGAGAAACGAGAAAAGTCCTTTCTTTCTTGTTTCCTATAACATAATATTATTGACTGGAAATTGTTGAATGGGGCGAGCTATTTTTGCCGAACCATTGTCGCAAGCTCAGTCGTGTAGATAAAGTAATTCGTACTTATTTACCTTGTTAATACGATACATTTTGCAAGTTAAACATTGTTTACTTAAAGCGTGATGTTTGTTTTCTATTAGGTATTTAGTTTTATATAACGTGACATACTGAAAATATAAAATTAGCTTTTCGATAAAAAATTACTAGTTACGATGATTGTATGACTGAAGTTCCACGGTCCCAAAAAAACGCTATGCTTCAATCATTTATTGTACGAACCCCCAGTCTGCGGAATACACTGCCGGCTTCTATGTTCCTTGATCATTATAATCTGGATCTATTCAAAGTTCGAGTGAATCGGTTTCTTCAGGCTAACGTGCTCCACCCCAGACCGTTTTACATAAGGCGAGTTGCGGCCAAACACAAGCGTATTTAGTATTAAAAAAAACAACGGGTTTACACCGGGAGTGTCGGAAGTGAAAACTCGAACACTAACGTTGTACATTTTTGATATTTGGAATGGTTAGGGAATAATTTCGCACGAATTGCTTTAATTATCAGTATAAAAGTACTATCATTTATGTGGTAAAATACAATATTCATTTATTGCGCTATCGTACACAAACATGACAATTTATATAACATTAAAATAACTACAGAAATAGCCACCTACATTATGAATCTCCGTCTTACGAATTTTCGATCAGGTCACGTGACCTGACGCGAGTGTCCTGGCGCGAGTTTAAATTTTTTTACCCATCCAACACCGCTAAAGAAGTTATCACTTAAAAAAATAAAACGTATTTCTATCTGAACGTCACAAATTACGGGCAGTAGATATGTAACAACATAAAGAATGCGTAATAAGTATGTAATGTTCCTGTTACCTGATAGGTGTAATGTATTTACTTCACACCTCATTTTCATTACATCATGCCGCTTAATACATCATAATCCTTCTGTTAGAGACGTTTACAAGCTGTTACGTTATTAAGTATTTAATTTACCTATTTTTCAACTTCAATTTAAACATTTTTATTTCAGTTGATTGTACAATTTCAGGCTTTGATTTATTTCACGGTTAGTGTGTTGTAATTACATGAAATGCGACCATAATTACGTGGGATTTTGACGACTACTGAATAATAATCTTTCAGGTGACTGAATAAAAATAATTAAACAGGGTTATTTCTACCAATGATCAAATACGTTCATAGCACCCTTGACAGTCATTCTGTTAGCCACCCTTTTTTTCGGATGTGAAATCATCAAATGACTTCTCCCGCTCTAGGCGGAGCGGGAGGGAGTGTCAGATTTTTACTGACTAAAACCCTTCCATGTTCCTTCCTCGCCCTTTATGTTCGGGGCCACGGTATCAATTAAACAAAGGAATAGCTCAAATGGACACCACACAAATGAGCTTCACATATCAAAGGAAAATATGTCTCTATTCTAACTAGAAATTCACGTTCAAATTTATGAAATAATAATGCATTTATAATAGAGCTACACGAATTCTACATTAGTAATGCTAGTTACACATAGAGATAATACATAATATACTATGTTTGTGTATGTAAATATGTTCGAAGTGTGATGCATAATTTATAATAGTTTCAATGCCGAATACTATGTAAAGTCTGTTCAGATCCTTGTTTCCAATTGATGTAATTTCCACTGAAGCGAATATCAACTCGTTCGTACATAAAGGGTGTAAAACACCTCTTCACGAAGCCGAAAGGCGCGTGTTCTACCCATCATTGCGATCAGTTTTTTGTTCTATACCATACCTGGGTACCTTCTAGTTACGGAGATATAAGGGGTCAAAGTTACAACGTTTTGACAAGTATTTAAAAAAAAAAATTGTAAAATTTTGACACCTACACGACCCCGTACTATTCAATCCATCCATCAACACAACGTTTTAAGTGCGTTACATCTACCACAAAACATGATTTATAACCTAAAAAAAGTTGTTTCCCAGCAATTATTTTTGCGTAAAGTTACTAGGTTTATACTTACAGAATGCTTGTTTAACGGCTTTGTGATGAGGTGGTTTACATCCTGTATAAGTGATTTCAGAATGACTAACACCGCGAAAAACACCTGACTAACATGCAATAGCATTCTGCTTGCCGTGATGTCTGCACACTAAGGAAATCAATGGGCCCTAGTGCTAGTACCAAACTTTTTAGTTAAGTTCTATGCCAACTCAGTAAACATAGATTGCCTTGCCATCGACACGCTACAAAGATAGAAGGCTTACAAGATTTCGCAGAAACGGTTGAAGTTGAAGCTAACTGATGTGTGAGTGTGTGTGTGCGCATCTTTATGTGTTGGAGTTAAAGTTGTCTTTTCCAGAAACACACGTTTGTTTTCATATTTGGAAACAAAATCGGGACAGTATATTATTATTAATGTCTAGTGTCTACATCACATAAAAGGTACATACTATTTGAATTCGTGATTTTATGTACGTATGTAGATTGTATAAATGTTGTTGTTTGTGAATAGTTGGACTAATTAGGGGTTAAATTGTTACACGTGAAGCCCAGTAGCAATCACTGGTGTTGCATTGATTGTTGGGTTGGGTACTATTGTAAGGCTGCGTTCCACTGAGGCGGAGCAGAGCTGTGCCGCGATTCACCAATCACATGTAATTGAAATCCACATCAAGCCATGTGATTGATGAATCGCGGCACAGCTCGTCTCCGCTCTGCTCCGCTCCGCCTCAGGGGAACCGCAGCCTAAGGATGTACTTGATCTATCATCTCTAGATTAAGCCGTGCTTGCCTAGGTTGGTCTGTGGATGGGTGACCACCCTTACCTACCAAGTTTTCTCCGTGCCTCGGAAAGCACATTAAGCCGTTAATGTAATTCGTAGATCTTTGACAGTAGTGGCCTGACAGTCTTACCAAGGGGTATCGTATTACAGAGTGTTAACTGGATTGTGGAGTTCAGATAGGCAGTCGCTCCATGTAAAATACTGGTATTCAGCTGCATCCGTTGAGAGTGGAAGCCGATCCCAACGTAGTTGGGAAAAGGCAAAGCAGATGCTGAACTATCGATTTTAACAGACCAACTATGACAAAATCCCTTGAAGTTACTAGTATAAATCTCTCATATTCCACAACTACACATATCTTTTTAAAGCTTCTCTGTTTATTGTAGTTACCTACGGTGTTTTGTTAACAATTTGCTTTTGACCCCGAATAAAACATGTGCTTTTTATTCAAAATGCCAAAGTGCCGTATGTAGATGGCTAATAGGATATACCGTAACTATATAATACATATATAGAGGAAAGTCACCAAATATGGAATAGGATCTTAATATGGAATACCTTCATTTCTCTAAGACTATAAGTATGAAACGCAACACTCGACCATCTTTTGTTTCATTCGGTCTACTAACTATCGCACCCACACCATCGAGTCAGTTGCGCGAATGCTTCACGTGTGGCAGGCGTGTTTTGTTTTGTTGTCGTGCAAAAAATTTTAAAGGTAAGTAATAAACGAGTATTACCAGCTGTTATGTTTGTTTACATAAGTGTTATACTATTTAGTATATCAGTATTATGTTTATTTCACCATTTTGTGATCTTTTGTCATTAAAATATTGTGACTTTAAAAAATATTTAGAAGAGTTTGAACTAGTATAAAAATCCAAATATGGACAGTCGTACTTTTACGTACGTTTGATACTTGGATCTGTGACTTTTGCAAGTAATTATGTAACTTCTTTCATTTATCACAATATATTATATTCATTTAATTGATCTCAAAGATATTAATATCCATTTTTGTTATTTTTATGTTGATTTATGCTTATATTATTTATTTATTTATTAACACTTCAAGCACAAAAGTACAGAGGCGGACTTAATGCCATAGGCATTTTCTACCAGTCAACCTTTAGATGATGCAGAGACAAGCAGTGGTAGGTGTCATTTCTGAAATATATATATATATTCCATATATGGATACCTATTCCATATTTGGTTACTCATTTGTGATTTTGTTTTTTGTGTTAAATTTTAATTTGATAATTAATATATTTGATTAAAGGCTGTTAATTACTACATATAAATGTATGACTGATTAGTAAAAACATTAAACTGATTTAATTTATATGAAGTTTTTTTTTTATATCCCAAAAACAAAATGGTATTCCATATTTGGTGACTTTCCTCTATCCCGTTTCTTCCGTATTCTAAGTAAACATGGAACAAGCCCTCAGCTGGGTTGCGCGGCCCTTTCGACGTGTATTACGTATAATATTTATAAGCAGCAACGTTACGGAGCTAGCGATACGGTAAGTGGGCGCGCATCGAGTGGGACAAGGCTTGAGAGACAAGCGGTTCATTTTGTCGTCAAAAAACCCATATTTGTTAATTACATAACGTCACATCAGTAATGCCTGAGCTTTATTGTCACTAGTACCATTAACAGTTCCATGATGGAACTAGTGTTGTTTTTATAATCACTAGTTCCATTTTGAAAGAATTTGAAAATAATTGAACTAGTGTTGATTTTTTTTGAGAGGCAACTTAGCAGTGATGTATCTAATAGTGCCCACACATTTCACCAATTATGTTTAAGTCCCATGTAATAGGGAGCGTGCCGATTACCATCAACCCGGCACAAATCCAGACTCCATGGCTGTGTGATAAAAGTGTTCAGTAACTATTTTAATTATATGGCCGCGGCTGTCATTTTTAGACCTTTGACCGTCGTCGTACAGGTAGCCGAAAGTCTGACAACCAGTCTTACTGAGGTCTATCGTATTACCCAGTACTAACTGGGTTGTGGAGGTCAGATAGGTAGCCGCTCCACGTAAAATATTGATATTCAGCTGCATCCGCAGTACAAGTATGTAGGATTCGAAAGGACTCGATTAGATAAATTTGACAGTTATTCTCGATAAAATGAGTTTTTATGGAGTCAAAAACTCATTTTATCGAGAATTACTGTCATATTTATCTAATCGTATCTAATCGATTCCTACGTACTTGCACTGTCGGTTAGAATGTAAGCCGACCCCAAAGTAGTTGGGGAAAGACTAGGCAGATGATGAAGTATGGCTTTACGGGGCGTCCGTTCCACCTAGTTACATTGATGTAACTAGGTGGACATTTTTATTCCAAGTAGTACATTATTTAAAAATTTAACTTTAACATAACTAATGAGACTTTTATGTTCCACCTAGTTACATTGTAGATAGGTACCATCGTAGGTTCAAAAGATATATTAGTTAGCTCTCGTGAGTCATGTACTCCTAGTACTTTCATGCTCATGGCAACCAACGTCTTTGCAGCCAGCCCACCATACCATTCAAGAACGAACTAATTACAAATCGCTGTCACTTATCCCTTGCCCCACCCTCCACATACATGACTTATCCGTTACTCAGTGCCACGGGGCTATAATTTGACGCCAGCACTCCGTTCCTGATCTTAGGTCTAGGGCCATTACTAGTCTCAAGTCTGTCAGACGTAACGTGTGATTATATGCCGATCAAGAGTTAATAATGAACTGGTAACTATTGTACTTGATTTAAGGAATTTTCATTTATTATTATTTATTTTATTTATTTATTTATGTACACACAAAAAACTTCATAGGACATTAACGATAGAAGAGCACAAAGGTACTGCTTATTTCATAAGAAATCTCTTCCAGCAGACCTGCGAGAGGAAGGTCTTTACTTAGTAATGCGACTTCTTAAAGCCCTTAGAACAAGCTCCCGGCAGTGAACTACAGTGGAAAGCTCTGAATCGATTGCGTACCGAAGTAAGCCTCTGCAAACATAACCTGCCAAAGTGGGGTATTATTGGTTCTTCCATCACCGAGTGCGAACAAACAATGTCCCACCTCCTGCAGGGCTAGCATAGCCGGAGACATTTTATCCACAGGGAGAGGACAAAATACTTTACTCCCCTCTGTCAATTTTGTCCACCCTCCGAGGATGGCGACATGGCGGATAAACTATTCACGGTGGACAAAACAGGGGAAACGCTTATTGCCATTATAAGAAAACTTTGATTAAATTACAAAATAGTCGAGAATTTCGTCGTAAACTTAAGTACTTTTTTTAGTTTTATTACATCTGTGATGGAGATTTTCTTTTGTTTTGTTGTCAATGTCTCTGAGTACATAACCTCGAACCGAAAATAACTTGGCGGACGCGTCCTTTTTGATTATTTATTTTAAAAATAATTTTTAACCGTATTTTATTATCCGTAGTCGTAGTTTAGTGTCGTAGTTTCGCGAGTAGACGCGATATTAAGTGCGGAAAAAACCACACCCACCACCGCTAACACATTACCGGTTGCTCCAGCTCCTTCAGTTCTCGCTCAAATTGGGCGAAAACTTTGTGAAAAATCAGAAGTAGCGCCATTTGTAGTACCTACACGTCCAAAAAAATTATATTTCTGAAAATGATGGAACCACACCCTGATGCACCCGATGCCTTGTGTGCCATACCCAGTAATTTGAAGGAACATTGATAAGACAAGAAGTAGAACTTAGTAAAAATGTTTTACCAATTATAGAGAATAGGTATGAGAGCGATTCATTGATCTTCCAGAGGCGGTACTTCCATGCAAGCCTAAAAGCTTGGCTTACTCATCATGACTCTTCAAGATGTTATGGTTTCTGAACAGTCTGCTTGCCATATGGACTTTCCGCATTGTTGACCCTGCACGCCACTTACGAGGATTTTTAATAATCGGATCTCAATTAGTTACATTTACAGAAAATAACCATTTATTGAGTTTACAGTTCAATATATCCGCATCCGGTATATGCAAGCGTCACCGTTTAGGTATTTTTTTGTCCCAGCCATTTTTCCAATGCTAGCAAGCCAAATTAGACAAGGCAGCAAGACAAGGAGACTAAAATCTTTTCTGTTTAAAAGTTAAACTGTTTTTCCCACCTGAATTCGCACGTAGGAATTCCTTTACTTTGAAAATAACAAACCTACAACAAATTTGTAAAAGTTATATTTACGTATAACACGTGTACTTATTCCAGTAAGTTACCTACGCAATAATATGTAAAAAGTGGCAACTTAGCAAGCTCGTTATCCCAAATTCAATAACTTGTCGAGTCTATTCTTGGGGGTCCCAATAACGATAGTAAATGATATGAAAGTAATTGAATACATAGACATACTTTACATAAAGGATGATAATGTTTTGAATAACATTTTTGTCAGTGGATTATGTATAACATCGTCGTTATCGTCGAATCCGACTCGGCTGGGCAGCGTTCGGGAAGCTACGCGGTATCTTCTCGTCCAACTTACCGCAGTGTCTCAAGACGAAAGTCTATGACCAATGTGTGTTGGCAGTGATTACATACGGGACCGAAACGTGGTCGCTCACAATGGGCCTTATCAAAAGGATTAAAGTCACCCAAAACGCAATGGAGAGGGCTATGCTCGGAGTTTCCTTGCGTGATCGAATCAGAAATGAAGACATCCGCAAGAGAAGCAAGGTTCGACGTAGCCCGAAGACTTGCCAAACTTAAGTGTCAGTGGACAGGACACATTCCTCGCAGATCGGATTACCGATGGGGCCGAAAAGTTCTGGAGTGGCGACCGCGAACCGGAAGACGATGCGTTGGAAGACATCTTACTAGGTGGACCGATGACCTGGTGAAGGTTGCGGGAATCCGTTGGATGTGAGTCGCACGGGACCGGTCAATGTGGCGACACTTGGGGGAGGTCTATGTCCAGCAGTGGACATCTTCTGGCTGAAATGATGATGATGATGACTATGTATAAGGGTCTGAAATGAAATTTACTCTATTAACTTATGCCCGCAGCTTCGCCCGCGTGGAGTTCAGTAATTTTGTTGTCCTACAGGGTCATACTACCTGTAGTCCCCGTATTCGGGTTCACAACCTTTGGATCAAATAAAAAAATGTCAGCGTCTGTTAGAACTTACTTCAAAATAGCGACCCAAATGCTTACGTTCCATGAAGTCAAATGCGTTCCATATCGACTTGGAGAAACGAGGTACGGAACATTCGGGAGAAACTCAGTGGACCGTCCGAGGAACTCAACATGAGCATTTTCAGCCTATACGTAATGTTCCCAGTGCAGGGACACAGCACAGGCCTCCTCTCCATGATATCCACTATATGGTGGACCTGTCAACGTTAAATTGTCAAATTGTAATCTCTCTAACAAGATTGTAAACTCTCGAAACATTGTCAACTGAACATACTGCTTACAATATAACGCATTATTTTGCACTAGATTGTAATCTATCGAATTGAAACCGTAATATTGTGAAATGTATATTGCAAGCAGTGTGGTTGTTTGACAATCTTTCGAGAGCTTACAATCTCTCTAGTTATATTGATTACAATCTTACGGTTTTAACAATTTTACGGTGACACATTAAAATGTGTTTTTACCCGAATGCAGCCAAAATAATTTAGGGCTCCGCTGCATAGGGTTAAAGTCTCATTTCCGAAAGAGCTTTATCTAAACTGATTAGTGCTACAACTGTCTAGGTTTATTATTTATGACTTCTACTATTCTATTCATCCATTTCATAGACTATCCCACTAATATTATAAACTAGCTGACCCACGCAACTTCGTCTGCGTCACATATGAGAGAAAAACACGAAGGAAAATAAATCCCCATTTCTGCAACATTTTTCATTCCTGCTCCACTCCTAATAATCGTAGCGTGATGTTATATAGCTTAAAGCCTTCCTCGATAAATGGACTATCCAACACAAAAATAATGTTTCAATTCGAGCCGGTAGTTCCTGAGATTAGCGCGTTCAACCAAACAAACAAACAAACTCTTCTGCTTTATAATATTAGTATAGATGCGAAATTTTGTGAGGATAATTGGATGGGTGGATGTTTGTCACTCAAAAACTTCTGACTGAATTAAGACGAAACTACACAGATAGTTTATAACCTGGATGAAAAAGTATCCTATGTGTTAACATACTTTTTATCCCAGTAGGTAGTACGCATTCCATGGGATATTACCGACCTTCACTCGGGCGACGCGGTCGCATTATGCTAGTATCAAAAATATACACAGAGCTGAATAGGCATCTTGGATCAGATGGGAACCCACCGCGAAGATTCTTATCAATGGCGACATTAGCATATTGGTCCGGAAATAGAAAGCATGAATTCTACATAATGCATGCTGATTAAACACCTACGTGGTTCTGCATATAGAGATCCTCTGATAAGAACTTCTGTCTATTAAGAAATTTGATGCTGCGTTCGTTCTGAGATAACGTCTTAAGGTATTATTTAAAGAGTACCAGCCCACCTAGAGTTAGAATTTATTAACATTAAATAAATATGATGTGAAATGGATTTGGCATACACAATTACAAAACTAATTTATTTTCTTTCACAAGTTATGTACTAGTGGTTGAAGTGACCTTTTAGACAAAAATTGCATGTGTTAGGTCACTTCGCTGTTCCAAAACTTAAAGTTACGTGGTGTACTTACCAACAATTTAAATCTAAAATCGTAATGTCTAAAGAAAATATTTTAAAGTAGCATCAGACCTTATTGATTACTGCATCTATTTCTGAAACCATTATTTAGTGATAGTTATGCAGTTATCACAAAACGCAGTCTTATTTAGAACTAGCTTATACCCGCGACTTAACCCGCGTGGTGTTCGATATACGGGATCATACTATCGGGATCAAAAGTAGCCGATTTTATCCAGAATGTAAGCTATATTGACACCAAATTTCATCCAAATCCGTTAAGCCGAGCGTGAATAACAAATAGACAGACAACAAATAGAAAAATAAATCAGTTACAAACATTTTGTCGAGTTAATGCGAATATATAGTAAGAAACCGCTGATTTTTTTCGCGATTTAGGGTTTGGTTGGTCCCATGGTAAAAGTTGTTCATAGTGATGTGTACAATGACCGGTCCAAGTTTATGTATATCGTCCTGAAACACGGTGTAAAGAACGGAAAACTTAAAGTCTATTCCCGAACTAAAACACCGTAATATCTTAAAGTTAATTTCCATAGAGAATAAACAGTGAGCAGATAACAAGAAAATAAGATTACTGGCATTACGAAGCACTCAATTTGCAGATTACATTCAAGCGAGTGGTAATCCCGAAGACTTATGTCTTCACCGATCAAGTTTAACTTAACTATTGGTTAATAAACATAAAGAAATCGAGTAAATAAATATCGCTGGACATTAACACATAGCGCCATCTAGTGCCACACTAAGCAAGGCTTGTGTCGTGGACACCAGATAGTTGATATACTACATATTTACTTTTTTGCTTGTAAATACGTACTTATTATACGTATATTCATATATCCATGAATCGGAAACAAATGTCCATGCTCATCACACAAACATTTGCTCGTACCGGGATTCGAACCCGCGACCTTAAGAACGTAAGGCAGCCTCACTACCACTACACCATTCATGTTAGGATTAACTGTTATTTGAGTCATCAGCATCTTCCTGCCCCATGTTACTTGGGGTCGGCGAAACACATTTTATTCTTCTACTCTCCTCTGTTAACACCTCCACTGTTATCATTTACTTCTTGATCTTTCATATCATTCCTCTCAAAATCCATTCAACGTTTCTTTAGTCTTCCTCTCCCTCTCCATCCATCAACATTTATATTCATCACTCTTTTAGTTACATGCGATTCATCCCTCCTCATCACATGACCGTACCACGATAGTCGATTCCCTTTGAACTTTTCTGTATCTGGTGGAACTTTTATGCTTAACTGTTATGAGTAGGTTCTGTTACTGATTATCCCGCTACGGGTCATCATCATTTCAGCCGAAAGACGTCCGCTGCTGGAAATAGGCCGCCCCCAAGTGTCGCCACATTGACCGGTCCCGGCTCGCATCCAATGGATTCCCGCAACATTCACCAGGTCATCGGTCTACAGGTCATAATGTTGATGAAATGAAGAAAAGATGTTGTTTTTACTCGTATGCTGATTTGTAATAGTACATTAAATACCGTTGTTGGAAAACGGTAGCTTTTAGTCATAAGGAGGGGTAAACTGTTGCGAAAAACACATTCTATGGCACTCGGCAATTGTGAAGCTATCCACCAATGCAATGGAAGAATCTTTGATTAGGTTCGAGAAATTATTTCATACGTTCTAAATAACAAAACTTAATCCTTGATAATATTAGTATAGAATGAAACACTCGCAACTTCATAAAAAAATAACGAGTGAATTACTGCTTTTTATCCAAAGAAATGTGAAATGTTCAAGTGGAATGGAAGAAATATAGAAGTAAAAGAAATATTACGACACCTAAAAAGGATTTTTCATTGAGGAAAATCTTCAATACATTTTGGATGAGGAAAAACGTTTCACTTTTTGACTTCTTACCGTAATTAAGATAATTCGTTCGACATGATTTGTTAAAGATTTCTGATTTATGTTGAAATGAATAACCTTTACATGTTAATAAATAATATTTCCTTCAGTTGTAAAATGCTTAAATTAAAGATGTTTCATTCCTTTGTATAAATAATACACAATAATAATACATTTATATTGTTGCTTGGTTAGTAAGGTATTTAAAGGGGATCCGAACTGATGTAGGTACATCTTTAAATCATTATCGGCCATCCTTTCCAGTCTAAACGGAAACAGCTGAATACCAATATTTTACATGAAGCGACTGACTATCTGACCTTCACGACCCCGGTAGTACTGGATGATACGATTCCCCTTGGTAAGACTAGCTGCCAAACTTTCAGGCTACTGACTACATAAAGACTGTCAAAGATCTAAAACCCGGACCCGACACGGTGACGGCTTAACGTGATTTCCGAGACACGGAGGAAACTCGATATGCAATGGGTGATCATCTATCCTCGGACTATCCTCGGACAGCGTGGTTGAACCTAGAACTCGACTCCAGGCACAATCTGTTTCCCTTGAAAGTACAATTTTAAAAACAAACTCACCTGTCGTTTTCCAATCTCAAATAATTCATCCTCACTTCACATTTAAGTAAAATTAACACAATTTTAAACATCAAATATAAAAACACCTGAAACACTACTCCTATAAATGAAACCCAACTAAGTCCGACCACGAACATGGACATAATACTAAACCCAACAAAAAAATATCGACTCCTGCGCAAGGAAGCGAAACAACGGACACCGCACCTTTCCCTGCAATAAGGGTCAGCTTCGATTTGAAAAGTCCCTCTATCTCTCTCTAACTTGTTTTGTAAGAAAGGGATGGTAGATAGTTCGTGTTCGAATTAAGTGTGGAGGCAATGATGACCTGCAGTGAAGCTATAGACCGATATGGTGTTGATAAACAAGTATGGAAGCATGAGACGTCGATGGAAAACTATCGGGATGAGGATTTTGCTATTAAACTAGGATCTTTGGAGATATATAACCTTGTTTGCAACGTTTAAGATCTTGTCTAAAGTGTGATGGACAGCTTGAGACACTAAGCACATGGTTTTATTTATTTACTCCCGACAAAGTATATTATGTTCGTTTGTAGAATACAATACATAAAAGCTATTTGTTAAGGCAAAGGTTATTTCATTAAACTTTTAAAAACAAATCTCTAGAAATACAATAATGAGTATGTATGTGTTCGATGTAAGATTGGTTGTAGGAGGGTACCCGATTTAATGTAAACCGATGTAAAAGACATGTTAGGTAAATAAATAAACATCGCTGGATATTACACACAGCGCTATCAAGTGCCACACTGAGCAACGAGCCTTGTGTCGTGGCCACTAGATAGTTGATAGTTTAATATGCTACATGCATATTTTTTGTTTGTAAATACATGTCCAAAGGTATTGTGTGTTCTCAACGATCTTTTAAACCTTAACCGCAATAGCACTTGGGGAGCTTACAAGCGAGTTCAGATGCGGTTGGCTGCACATCGACACACGCCAGCTGGCCTGCGCAGGAGTACCTCGCTGACAGCTGCGGTCAGTGTAAATTTGTAACGAACTTTCGCATAAAGAAAGAAAGGTAAGATGGGGAAATTTAGCATAACATAATTATGTAAAAGTTATAATGATACTAATAATATTAACACCATTAGGTACATTTCTTCTTGTTAAACTACCCACACCAAAGTTTCTTTTTGTAGCGCAACATTTTGCAACATGTTACTTTCTGTTATACTGTTTTGACCACTAACATTCACAAACACAAAGTTGCTCCACAAAAAGCAACTCCGATGTAGATGCATCTAAACTCATTTCAAATAAAATTAATGCAGTGATAGCTGGGGGTGATCGTTGGATTGCCAACTAGATCAAGTTCAAACCCAAGACACGCACGTCTGATTTTTCGGATTAATGTGCGTATTAAGCCAAGTCAGAAGCCATGGGCGGCATAAAACTCTGACACCAGACACTAACCACACGATGAAGAAGATGAAGAAATAGTTAAACATACAATTAAGTAATGTAAATATTACGAAAACTATGGTAACATGCAAAGTTGTTTTTTCAGGTGAAAACCAATCTATTTTGCAATCGTAGTCGTCTAACGAAGTTTGTCACAAATCTTAGATATTAACGAACCGTTTAAATAAATTTTCAAACTCAGTCATAAAACAAGAAACTAAATCTAGATTGGATCCATTTCAGTCTGCAACGACTTCAAAGACGTTCAATCAAAAGTTTTAAATTAAAATTAAATTATGATGATATCAAAAACAAAAATAGTGGGATTTCTCTTTCAGGTTTGACGTAGATCAAATTGAATTTACAAGATACAAATAAGCTTTTTATTATCACTGTAAATATTGTTGCAATCAAGGCTAGTTTCCACCATCAATAAATTGCAAATCTATTTAGTCCGTCAGTTAGAGTACCTATTGGAAAATAATGGACACGTATTTTTTGTGTTTGTAAATCAACGAATATTGACAAAGATAAAACGCATCAAAACTCGGGACTGGGGGCTCGTGACGTCAAATTTTAAAAGCGTTGTATCTTTGTCAATTTTGGTTTATGTGACAGAAGAAAAAATACGGGTCAAATATTTTTTGGTAATCTAAGTGACGGACTATATAATTTGATTTTTTTTTTGCCTGGGTTTAATTTTTAGCTAGTTCTGACGTCACGAGCTTCCCACTCCCGAGTTTTGATGGGTTTTATCTTTGTCAATATTCATTGATTTACAAAAAAAAACAAAAAAAACGTGTACATTATGTTTCTAACTGACAGACTAAATAGATTTGTAAGTTTTTGATACTGTCGTTTTGCCTATTCATTTTCTCAGTAACAGTCACGAAATTTGGATTTGTGGCCGCGTTTTTTTTTTGGGACAATCCCGCCTCACTATTCCCAAACCACTGAAATTCCTGCACGGATGTTGGTAATAGGCTCGCCCTATTACATGGGACTTAAACACAACTGGCGAAATGTGGATGTACTATTAGATACACCTCTGCCTGACTCTTCGGGGATTATATTAGTGACTAGTTTCTGCCAGCGGTTTCGCCCGCGTGAAATTTTAAATTGACCCATGGGATCTTATTACCGGGATAAAAAGTATCCTATATGTTAATCCAGGTTATAAACTACCTGTGGGCTAAATTTGATCCAAATCCGTTCAGTAGTTTTTGCGTAAAAGAGTTACAAACATCCATACATCCATTCATTCATCTATACATACCTACTCACAAACTTTCGCATTTATAATAAGTATTAATAGGATAGTAAAAGTAGGATATGCATGAAATAAGGAAACTTGCTGTACAAACCCCATATAAATTAGGAAAAGGGCTCACTTTGCTTTGTTACAGAAGATAAGTCATTTTTTTTTTGTTATTTTTTTTTATTGTAAGTTTAATATTATATAATCTGTAATATAAAATTGTGACCCTAACCCTCTATTGTAAATCTAACATTGACTGTACAAATTATTCACAACGTGACATTTAAATTTTAGACATAGTAATTTAGTTTTTGTATGATAAATATATCCTTTTTCTTTCTTGTCACAATTCGCATGCTACCATATTTGTACGCCTCTTGGCATTACATAGCGCCCTAAGAACTTTAAGAACTGTATCTACTACCTATGTTACACAAATAAAATGATTTGATTTGATTTAATACTTGCCTTTCTGTCTGCAAGCAAACTTTATTACGGTAGGTCAGGAAAACCGAGCAAGATGAAAAATTAAATTCTCCTACGTTGCTGGGTTATTTCATAAAGTCCTGACGTTAAATAAAATTACTAGAAGATTATACAACAATATTTTAATATAAACACTTCAGAAAATTTCAAAGGAACCTTAAGCTTAGGAAGTATTTTAAATAAATGTTTCTTCCATTCATGGGTGATTTGACGTAATCGCCCGGGAAGGCTATTAAGGGTGACATTGTATCTTATTGCAGAGGATTAGAGTCGAAAATGGTGTGGCGTGGTTTAATAATGAAAACTTAATAGGGTTTGCCGAGTGTCATTTTTCCCACAAAATGGGAATTTCCCCTTATTGTCGCTGTTAATTGTAAACCGGCGGCGATCAATATAAATATGAGGTAAGGGATATTAAACGTTATGATCAGGTTAGCGATAATCGACGAGTTCGTGGCTAAAAGAAAAACAGCCGCTCGGGTCGATCATTTAGGTTAAGCCGTGCTTGCCTAGGTTGGTATGCGGATGGGTGAACACCCATTACATACCGAGTTTCCTTCGTGCCTCGGAAAGCACGTCGAGCTGTTGGTCCCGGCTGTCATTTGTCCATCTTTGGCAGTCGTTACAGGTAGTCAGTGCCCCAAAAAAGTCTGACAACCAGTCTTACCAAGTGGTATCGTATTACCCAGTATTGACTGGGTTGTGGAGGTCAGATAGGCACTCGCTCCATGTAAAATACTGGTTTTCAGCTGCATCCGATTAGACTGGAAGCCGACCCCAACATAGTTGGGAAAAGGCTAGACAGATGATGATTCTGAAATACTGTCAAAGATTAACAATTTAAAAAAGCAGCTTAATTAATTAATTAACTAGGTATCGAAATTTATATTGATTATTTAAGTCATTTGTGACTAGCTGCTGAATTTTGTCCAGGATGCAAGAAACTATACCTTGTATGAAACGAAGATTCATCATACTTGTTTCTGAATTTAGTTTTTTATCAATAAACAGTGCCCACTTCCACACATTACCATCACAAACAGCTGATACTTAATCGTAAACACAATACCCCCGAGGCAGCGCCGGCGCCGACGGAAGTCAGCTGACAAAAGTTGTAACTTCCGGTCGACTGCAGCTGATAACAGGTTATACGTACAGTCATAGCACAAATATGTATGCATTTAACAATATTTAAATTACTCGTAAAATCACGATTTCAACTTTGAGATAGACCTAGTCTCCATAGCACTGTTGGTTCTAAAAATTATGTTCGTAATAATCACTACATCTATACTTCTATACTAATATTATAAAGCAGAAGAGTTTGTTTGTTTGTTTGGTTGAACGCGCTAATCTCAGGAACTACCGACTCAAATGATTGTTGTGTTGTATAGTCCATTTATCGAGGAATATATTATTCTATATAACATCACGCTACGATTATTAGGAGCGGAGCAGGAATGAAAAATGTTGCAGAAACGGGGATTTATTTTCCTTCGTGGTTTTTCTCTCTACTAGTTCGAGTTGAAAAAATCTTTTGCGATTGATAGTCCATTTATCGAGCAAGGCTATAGGCTATATAACATCACGCTATGACCAATAGGAGCGGAGCAGCAATGAAAAATGTTGCAAAAACGGGTTTTTTTTTTTCCTTTCGTTTTTCTCTCTTATGTGACGCAGACGAAGTTGCGTGGGCCAGCTAGTTTATTATAAATCAAAGTCCTCCGCCGCGTCTGTCTGTCTGTCTGTTCGCGATAAACTCAAAAACTACTGCTCCGATTTTCTTGCTGTTTTCACCAATGAAGGCAGGATCAGCTAGTATTAAATTGTTGCCAAGTAGCCTAGTAGTTCTTCTTTACAGTTTCGTCAGTGCCTATTCCTAACCATCATGGTGTCAGTTTTTATACCTTCCATAGGCCTAGTATACTCATATGAAAGAAAGAAAGAAAGAAAAAGCATTTATTAGCCCGTACAGGACAAAAAAGATAAAAACTTACATTATTTACAACTATTGAAAACGAAACATAGAAACAAAAATAAAAATAAAAGAAACGAAAGGTCTTGAACGAAGCCAAAATGAAAAAAAAGGCCCCTTTATGTGTATTCGTGACTGTACAAGATACGCGGTGTTATCATGTTGTCGGTACTTTATCGGCAGTGAAATCTAAAATGGTACGGTAAGCTGGAATGCCTAGAAGGGTCAATTTTCAATCTGTCTAGACCACTGGTTCCCAACCTGTGGTCCGCAGGAGCCTCGACTACGGTCCGCGAAAGATTAAAATGTTATTCGTACTTTTTAACACAGAAGATGCAAGCTCAACCCAACCTAATTGAACCTATCAGTGGCAAAATTACTAAATGATTGCTAAATTTTTCGAGCTCAATTAGATCGCTTTTGTCCAATTTTTGTATAGTGTGAGTTAAAGATTCACTCCCCTAGTTATAATCCTGTCGGTGTCCATGTTTATCTAGGACCATAATTATGTTAACAATGAACATACCAAAGTGGTCCCTGGCCTAAGAAAGGTTGGGAACCACTGGTCTAGACAGATTTTGATATAACATGTGAAATGCGGATGTACCTAAATTCAGTAAAAGAGCATCAAGGGTATACAGGCTAGCAATCTTCTTACTACTATTATTTTAAATGCGAAAATTTATGCGGATCGATTTTTGTTATTCTTTCACCAAGAAACTACTGAACGGATTTGGATGAAATTGCTAACAGATTGACTGAAACCTTAGTAGTGAGAAGATTGCTAGCCTGCATACCTAACTCTTTTGTTGACTGTGCCAAAGATAAACTTCTAGAGGCGCTAGTGAAACAGCCGCTTAGGGCTATTTTTAGGTTAAGCAGTGCTTGCCTAGGTTGGTCTGTAGATGGGTGACCGGCCATTACGTACTGAGTTTCCTCCGTGCCTCAGAAAGCACGTTAAGCAGTCGGCTGTCATTTGTAGATCTTTGGCAGTCGTTACAGGTAGTCAGTGGCCCAAAAAGTCTGACAACCAGTCTTACCAAGTGGTATCGTATTACCCAGTATTAACTGGGTTGTGGGGGTCAGATAGGTAGTCGCTCCATGTAAAATACTGGTATTCAGCTACATCCGGTTAGACTGGAAGCCGACCCCAACATAGTTGGGAAATGACTAGGCAGATTATAATGATGATTAAACATAAACTTCTACTTCTCCATATTGTATTGATGCATTATTAAGTTCTAACTAAATTTCAATTACTTAACTCACAAAAACAGTTCTCCTAAGAAAAGAAGAAAATTGTAATAAAAATAATACCTCTCTTTTAAGGATTAAATCAACTGAAAAAAAAATGTCGCCTGCTCCCAAGTTTTTATTAGCAAGTTACTTCGCAAAGTACTTAATAACTTTTTTGTGCTTGTTCAAGAATTTTCCCCAGAGATGTTTGAAACTTCGCTTTTGGTTTCAAAGCTGTCCAAATAAACGCATGGAACTTTAGTGATTAGGTACGTTCTAAAAAGCTATTTGGTTTACAGTTTAACCAACAAATTCCATTGTAAGATGTAAACCAATAGTTTGTTCGACCGTAGTACGATCAACAATGTTAATTTGTTATAGGTACAAGTCTTTAAGCAATGTCATCACGCAATTAAAATACCTTGTCTTGAAGTTTTGATGTTAACCAAAAATAAATTAGGTTTTTAGCTTTCCTACCCTCAGCAGTTCTCAAAAAACTATACCTACACGTATTCTCAAAAACAGAGCAGCGGGGTTCGTAGATCACCGGTGACCCAGTGGTGGCGGCCCCGACTTACGAACAGTAAGTCGTGGGTTCGAACCCAGACAGGCGCATTACTTTGTGTAATTTATTTCATCACCGCTGCTCTCAAAAACGGTGAAGGAAAACATCGTGAGGAAACCGGCATGTCCTAGAACCAAAAAATTCGAAGACATGTGACATCTACCAATCCGCACTGGGCCCGCGTGGTAGATTATAGCCCCTTTCCTCTCATTGAGAGGAAGCCGTGTCCCAGCAGTGGGAACATTATAGGCTGATGATGATGATGATGACTCGTATTCTGGTAAAGCAGCGTGACAAAATTACTAGCGGGTGCTATTTTGGACAAGTGAAGATCTGACTTCTCACTCAGATGCAATACCATTAATAACGTCAACAAATATTATTTTATCCTCTTTGAGTTAACTTTAACCACTGAAGCCATCGTCGTGTCGATCAACAGAACAACAATAGTTTACCGATCAAAATTATACCAAAACAACTTGTTAAAATTAACTTTTTGATGCTTTCAAATTCCTCCAATATTTCGACGTTTTTGAAGGACTTATAAAGTTACAAACAAAGAGAGGCTGCCTTTCCATCCAGAGACATCCAGAGATGTGCTAAGCTACGTAGCTATAATGAAGTGTATGACGTCATCCAACAGAAACTTACTGTTACTGTTAGCCTGTGTCATCCCACTGCTGGGCAAAGGCCACTTCCACTTCCAAATTTTTCGATCCAGGGCCAAAATGTGGGCCAGTGGTCGTTGGTTTTGTCCAGCTCATCCGTCTACCGCGTCCCCTTCTGGTTGTGTCAGGGCTCCAAATATACAACAACAGAATACTTTGATGTTATAATATTTAATTTCTGCATGTCGCGGAGATGAGAATGCTAAGGGGGATGTGTGGTGTTACGCGAATGGATAAAGTAAGGAATGAGTATTTAGAGGAAATCTGAAAGTGGCGCCGGTGACTGAAAAGTTGTGTGGTAATCGGTTGTCGTGGTATGGGCATGTGATGCGGAGGAATGAGGAAAATGTCGTGAAAAAAGTTTTGAGTATGAATGTGGATAGGTATTTGAGTAGAGGAAGACCAAAGAAACGATGGATGGACTGTGTTAAGAACGATATGGTAAGAAAAGAAGTGTCTGATGAGATGACGAAAAATAGAGGAGTATGGAAGAAGAAGACATGCTGCGCCGACCCCAAATAAATTGGGATAAGGGCAAGAGAATGATGATGATGATATAATATTTAATTTCGATGTGAAAATCCTCAATGGATATCCTCTGCCCTGGGGAGAGCGGAGCAGTCTTTTTATTTTGGGACAAGCTCGCCACACTATTTCCAAAGCACTGTGCTCTGTAACTCTTGTAAGCTAGAATCAACAATGGCGACCGGCAGAAAGCGCACTAGACAGTGAAGGCCGACGAAAAAAGAAAGAATGTCGTACGGTATGTAATGATTAGTCACCCATCCACGGACCAACCTAGACCAACGTTGCTTAACCTGAACATCGACCCTCCCTCCGGAAGCTGATGCTATTGTTTAGCAAAGAGCTCCTTGCTTGGAAATTGGATCCTGCGGCATAAAAATTATGCTACCTGGATAAACAAAGCTGCAGGTAGAAGTTACCCCGGGGCTGCGGGACTGTTCGAAAGAGATATCGTGGTCCCGGAACATAAAGGGCGAGGAGGGAACATGGGGGCAGTAAAAGTCTGACACTCCCTCCCGCTCCGCCCAGAGTGGGAGAAGCTATTTGATGATTTCCCATCCGAAAAATAACAGTAAATTTTACTAGACACATTGTTTCGGAACTTGGTCATATCCCTGTCAGAAAAGCGACGGCAAAACTTTCGGCTCAATAAGATACTAATTGGAGATTGGAAACTCCCACGATCTGGATCACGAGAGATCTACGAAGTTTTGTAGGTTAAAGATTAATGTTACAGACGAAAACTGTTGGTAACTGCCAAGAAAATTGTGATGAATTAGTATGAGAAGATGTAGAAACTTTTGTTGATTTTGTGGTAATGTACCGTGGTTTTCTTTTTATTGTTCCGTACCTTAAAAGGATCACTTTTTTGTCTATCTGTCTGTCTGTCCGTCCGTCCGTCACGATTTTTTTTTCTCAGGAACGAATATCAGGCTGAAACATCAAATACTTGCGTACATATAAAAAAAAACTGAAAAAGAGCTACGGTGCCACAGACAGACGCACATATAGCGTTCAAAATTATAACACCCCTTCTTTTGGATCGCGAATTAATAAAATAAACCCAATGATATTCGAACAAAACCGATTATTGATGGTAGTTTGAGAGGTTAATCGTTATCTGTTTAAAATTCCGCTACATCAGGACAGAATTGTTTAGTTACCAGTGGCTTCGAAAACTTTCGAAAAAATTCCCATTGGATCTTACTACCGGGATAAAAAATATTCTATGTTTTAATCCAGGTTATAAACTATCTTCGTGCAAAATTTCATCCATATCCGTACTGTAGTTTTTGCGTGAAAGAGTACAAACATACATTCATACTCACAAACTTTCGCATTTTAATATTAAGTAGGATTCAATTATTAATTCTTCTTCATAGCATACCGATTTATTTATAAGAACACTTTACTTACCTACATCTCGAGGAGCTCGTAGCTAAATAATAACAGCCGCTCGGGTCGATCTTTAGGTTAAGCCGTGCTTGCCTAGGTTGGTCTGCCACTCTTACATACCGAGTTTCCTTCGTGCGTCGGAAAGCACGTTAAGCTGTTGGTCCCGACTCCCGGCTGTCATTTGTCCATCTTTGGTAGTGGTTACAGGTTCCCAAAAACGTATGCCAACCAGTCTTACCAAGTGGTATCATATTACCCAGTGTTAACTGGGTTGTGGAGGTCATATAGGCAGTCGCTCCATGTAAAATACTGGTATTCAGCTGCATCCGGTTAGACTGGAAGCCGACCCCAACATAGCTAGGAAAAGGCTAGGCAGATGATTACTTTACTTACCTACATGAAAATCCTTCTATTTCCCATTAGTATTAACAACGCAACAGCTATAACACAAGATCTATTACAGGTTCTCACAATATCACTTCCATTTATTATATTCTTGCAATATCATCACAAGCCTAATACATCAAGAAATCTAATTACCTACATATATCTCAAATATCTATAGCGAAGATATCTTTTATCCAGCCATTAATACAATAAAATACGAGTTAAAGGATCTTCAGAAGATTAATATTTCCATTTCGTAATATTAGGAAGTTACATGTGTGGAAAAAGTGAGTTTGTATATTTTTTTTTGTCAAGGAAATTGCTGTTATGTAATTGTTTGTACGGATGTTTGTAGTGTTGGCTGAGAATATAGCCTTAATCGATTTCGTAGGTAGTCATTTCTATTACTACCTACGAAACCGATTAAGGCTTCAGGCTTCTTCTGAATCTAGAACTCATTATTTCATCATTCTCCATTCACCCTTATTCAAATTTATTTGGGTTCAGAGCAGCATGTCTTGTTCTTTCATAATTCTCTTTTACTCCTTATCTCGGCAGTTACCTCCTTTCTAGTCATATCATCTTTCACACAATCCATCAATCGCTTCTTTGGTCTTCCTCTAAGAACTATTTCAACAAAATCAACCACTTCACCCGCAGCATCGTTTTCAAAATCGGTTTAGTAGGTTGACCCCGACATGTGCACAATATACTCACTCACTTTCTCATAGGATAAACCCAAGATTCACGACATTTTTTCCAGTTCAATGGCCATTAATATCCTTCAAAGAAAACCCTTATCCCTTTCTTGAAGAAGCAGATAACAGATATGTCAAATTTACACCTTGAAAAATGTATGCCAATGCCAAGGCATATACTGGTAGGGACCACAACATTCAGCCAATTCATTCAAATTACTCCAAAAACTGCCTCTCCAAGAAAAACGACGTCAAACTCAAAACACGTATACAAGATTCACAAAGTCCACTTAAGATGCCTACATATAAAAAGTGTGCCAAACCGATAAATATTATGGCTGAGTAGGATTCAAGGCGCACCACAGCGCACAGATGGGAAGCTTTCTCTGAATTATGTATGCCGAGGAGGTACAACACTTGTCTCTGGTAACGACGTTTACTTGCTTTTGCAAAACGCATTTGCTTCGGAATTTCTGTGGTCTGAATGATGTCATTGTTTCTACAATATTGGCGAAGAAAAACATAGTTAGCAATTATTTGCGAAAGACTTTTAATAAAACAAAAACAAAGTATACTCGAGTGCGTCCGGCTACCGTAAACCCTTACTCCCATGACACCCCACTGGAAGAAAAATGGCGACCTATTCTTTCCTGTTCTTTACGCAATACTGATTGGATCCAACTACTGGAACACTATCAGACAGGCTGTCTCAACTAGTAAGGCAACAGAGTCATCAAGAAGATGGATAAGCTGCACACACCTGTGTACCGGTAAGCGCTAAGAAGGATCTATTTAAAGATTCCTTTCGTCTTATAACAAGGACAGTTGTTTCCTCTGTAAGGCTGGTATTTCTTGCAGGCTTGTAATACAAACATACGGGGTGTATTTCACCTTATCAGTATATCAAACTAAGTAACTTTACGCAAAAAATATTGCTGGGAAACAACTTTTTTTTTGAGGTTATAAATCATGTTTTGTGGTGTAACTCAATGTAACGCACTCAAAACATTGTGCGGATGGATGGATTGAATAGTACGGGGGTCGTAGAGATATTTAAAGTAAATAATGCAATAATGGTATTTAGTAAAAAAAACTTGTCAAAATCTTGCAACTTTGACCCCCCATATCTCCGTAACTAGAAGGTTCCCAGGTATAGTGTAGAACAAAAAAATGATCAGAATGACGAGGAGAACAAGTGCCTTTCGTTTTCGTTAAGAGGTGTTTTTCACCCTTTATTTTCGGCACGAAGCTCTCAATAAAACAAGATATCAATCTATTAGTCAGGTAACTAATAAATAGCCTTTCCAGGACTGTTTGTTTGTTACGAAAAACAAGTAATAAATCATAAAAGCAAAGTGATATTTCGCACAAACACCTAGGTCCTATTGAAGCACACGTAGGTACTCCATTTATCAATGTCTATCTGCTTATTACTCATTCATGTCCAACAGGTGATGCTTAAAGGGGCTTACACATCGAAGCTGTCTGTCGGCGGTAACCCGGCAGAACGGCCCTTTTGTCAGTTTCACCGTTTTAACAGCTATACTAAGGTCACGGACTTGACCTCGAAAAGGGATAACTGCGGTCTCTATTCTTATTTTGCAAGACTAATGGAAACTGCACTTTGATCTGTCTTCAAAGAGTTCGTTTGGTTTTGGCTAAGAATAAGCGTACGCCAATCGTGGGTGTTTTTAATGGAAGGGATAATCTATATTAGTTATTTAATGTAAGAGAGGTAGCCTTTTACTGGCTTACAGAAAGATCGATAATCCCATCTGCAGTAAAAAGCATTGAGATATTATTACATTGGACTTTGCTAGACCTCGTCTTTGGCAAATCTAGGTCTAATCTAGCCACCCTACCTATTATGTATTCATGCTGGCACTCTATGTCATCATAAGCATTTGTGTATAACTTTGGCGCCCGGTTTCTCCCGCCGAATTCATCCTGCGACAACGTAAAAGTATGCTATATCTTAACCAAGGTCACGTAGTACCCGTTTTCCAAGCAATTGAGGCGTTAGGTACTTTTGCATACAAGATATTATTGCTGTGGATGTATAATACTATAGCTATTTCAATTCAACCAACCCTTCGGGAATAGTATTATGTGTAGTCAAGCCATCAATGCAGTATTTATATAGATATCAACCGAACATCAGCGGTGTCGCAAATACCATTACAAATGTTGTCCCGGAGCAAATGTCATGCCATTACGTCACGCAAACATTGGTCCCGAATCGAGCTGAATAGTCCCTAATATCCCAATAGAGGAATCAGGTCGATACTACTAACCATTTGAGGTCGTGCGTATGATGATGAGGGTCTATAAAGGTAAACACGGTTTCTTTTTCTCGGTAAGTAGGTATCTATACTAATACTATAAAGCAGAAAAGTTTGTTTGTTTGGTTGAACGCGCTAATCTCAGGAAGTACTGGTTCAAATTGAAAAAATTTTGTGTTGGATAGTCCATTTATCGAGGAAGGCTTTAGGCTATATAACATCACGCTGCGACCATTAGGAGAGGAGCAGGAATGAAAAATGTTGCGAAAACGGGGATTTTTTTCTTATGTGACGCAGACGAAGTTGCGCAGGTCAGCTAGTATCTAATAAGCAGGTACAGCGAAACCTGGATAACTGAGACATTCAAGGGACCTGCAAATTGGTTTCACTTAAAGAGGTATTCTACTTACCCAGTGTCTCAGATATATATACTGGAGGCATAAATGTCGGGACCTTAGCATGAGTTCCAGCTATGGAGGTTTCTCACTTATCCAGGACCCACTTAACCAAGTTTCACTGTATTTATTTAAATAGGATAAAGCACCCCAGCCCAGAACGGAGCACTGATTTGTGCCAAGTAACTGCATGATCATCAATACTAACAGTCAAGGCACTAAACATAAAAAAACAGCCAAGTGCTAGTTGGACTAGCGCATGAAGGGTTCCGTACCAGCGTAGTAGGAAACCCCTTTTATTTTTTTTATTTGTTGTTATAATATAGCACAACAGGCATACAACCATCTGTGAAAATTTCAACTGTCTAGTCGCTATCACGGTTCATGAGATACGAATCATTTATTACTTTCATCAATTATCATTGACATTCATTTTGTAAATTATTATTAATTTTATTTAATTATTGTGAAGGTGAGGACCATGTGGGTCACTTTTTTTTTCCTTTCTTTTCCAACGACTGTCTGGCAGTTTGAGTACTATAAGCGACCAACCCAAATGTCATTTCTTTGTATTGTTCGTCGTTCCGTTGAGCTCCTTGACTTATAAGTCGAGTTACACGATAACTGACTTGCACTGACTGGACGAGACCACTCAAATCTGTGTAGTTCTTTCTACAAATTAAAGACCATCTCAGACACTAATCTGCATAGTTCTCATGTGAGTTGAACAAGATTATGTCTGGACTTTAAAAGAGACTAAGACCTCTGAGTTTGTTTCGGCTGTTTCTACGAAACACCGGCCTCGTCTAGTTTAAAAATAAGGACGTTTAGAAGAGTTTGTGAAAACCTATTTGCAAAATAAATTTCATTTATCATTTACGGCCCAAGTCACAGACAGACAGACGTATAGTGGAGTTTTAGTATTAAGATACCGTTAGTACACTTAGATACGGAACCCTAAAAAGCAATATGAATCTATTAATTATAATGTCAACACAGATGTCTAATCGTCTAGCAAATAGCAAGAGAAATAACCTTCAGCATGTGCCACCTAACCTTGACCCACTGCATTCAAGACGACCAAGATAAATCTCTATCAACACAATGGTGGGTTTTAAAACATTCTTACCAAGGTTTTTAATGAATGAAAAGCGTCTTCAAAATAAAACGCCTCTCCACTGATGAATAGGCCCAGTTTTACATTTATTTTAGACCATCCATCACGAGGACTGAGTTTTTTCTATCTCTTTTAAAAAGTTTGAGAATCTTTAATTTAGCAATATATCACTCATGGGGTTGAGAGTGAGCAGCGGTGGCCCAGTGGTGGGTTCGAACCCAAGTAGGCGCATTCATTTTTTAATTTATTTCATCACCGCTGCTCTCAAAGTGATGAAGGAAAACGTAGTGAGCAAACATGTCCTAGAACCAAAAATTCGAAGACATGTGACATCTACCAATCCGCACTGGGGCCGTGTGGTGTATTATAGCCCATTCCCTCTCATAGAGAGGAGGCCGTGTCCCAGCAGTGATAACATTAATAGGATGGTAATGATGATGGGGTTGGGTCATCATCACCATTTATTTATTTATTTATTTATTTAACACTTCAAGCACATAGTACAGAGGCGGACTTAATGCCATAGGCATTCTCTACCAGTCAACCTTTGGGTGATGCAGAGACAAGCAGTGGTAGGTGTACATCTGAAAATAATTCGAATAATACTTAGGTAACTACAAAGATATATAAAATACTATAAATATCTATATATATATATACTATAAATAAATATCAAACTATATATTACTGTAAAAAGAGAATTAACACGGATATACTAAAATAAAAAGACAAACAATGGAGAAAACACTACTGTTGTGATGAACCTGCCAGTTTCTTGCGAATGTACTCTCGAACTTTAATTTTGAAAGATAAACGATTGGTTGCCATCCTGATTTCCTGGGGAAGCGCATTCCAAAGAGAAATACACTGGACAAAAAACGATCGGTGAATGAAGTCAGTGCGGTGATTGGGGCATTGGAGAACACGGTTATGCGATGATCGCAGACTCCTACTATGGTTGGCACAAATGTACTGAAAGTGGGGAGCAAGGTAACTAGGGGAAGTGGGAGAAATAAGGAAAGAAAACAAGGTAGTGAGCGCCCTTTGCTCCCTGCGCTGACGTATGGGCAACCACTTAAGAAGAGACCGGTGCTCGGAGACATGATCATATTTACGCAGATTAAAAACGAATCGAATGCAGTTATTTAGAAGACGGTCAAGTTTGTCGAGGAGATCTGCATTCAGGTCAAAGTAGCACACATCACCATAATCGATGATAGGAAAAATCAAGGACTGTACAAGCATTGCTTTCGTATTTGTAGGTAAAAAGTTTCTCAAACGGTACAGAGCCCGCAACGACCCAGTAACCTTCTGGCTGACACGGGCGACGTGGGTCTGCCATTTCATAGAGTTATCGATATACAAGCCAAGATCCTTCACATCGGCGCTAAAAGGGATGACCGTACCGTCGAAAATAACTGGTGGCAAGATTGTTCCATCCAACTTGTAATGGCTACGTGAACTCCCGATGATTATTGCCTGACATTTGTTTGGATTTACTGCCACACCAAATTTACCGGACCAGGTTTTTATAGCCATCAGGTCCCTATTGAGATTTTCGACTAGATCTCGTATTTCGTCAACCCTCCCCTGACAGTACAACTGCAAGTCATCCGCATACAGATGATACGCACACTGAAGCTCAGAAGTAAGGAGATTAATAAAGATAGAAAACAGAAGAGGAGAAAGAATACCGCCTTGAGGAACACCAGTTTCTAAATCACACCAACATGACGAGGAATCCCCAACGTGAACTGACTGCTGGCGTTCCTGAAGGTAAGAGGAGAACCATTCCAGTGCTCCGGGAGAGACCATAACATGGGATAAAATAGCTAAAAGGATATCGTGACTGACGGTATTAAAGGCATTCGAGAAATCAACCAGCACCAGTGCCGTCACCTTGGTGTCCTCCAGCCCTGCCCTAATATCGCCAGTCACTTTAAGAAGTGCGGAAACAGTGCTGTGACCAGGCCTGAACCCAGACTGTAGTGGGCTGATAAGTGAGTTGCGATGAACAAAATTGGAAAATTGTTTGTGAACACAGGCCTCAAGCACTTTTGATAGGAAGGGAAGGATCGAAATGGGACGGAATTGGGCAGGAAGGGTGGGATTTGGGACCTTGGGTAGCGGACAAACATAGGCTTTGCGCCACAAGGAAGGAAAAACTCCGGTAAAAAGGGAATAATTTACAATGTGGGTAATAGCAGGAAGAAGCTCATCCAGAAGAGTCGTGATCATACCACGAGTGATATTATCACAACCCACTGCTTTCGACTTGATGGACAGAATGGTTCTTTTGATCTCTCCCGGCTCAGCTGGAACAAAGCAAAAGTGGTTAATATTAGGACGCGTTAGACCAGAAATTAAAGATAAAGTTTGTTGCTTGGTTAAGGGATCCATAGATGAAGCAGAAGAAAAATGCCGGTTAAGCTCGTCCAGGTTTATAGAGTTTGGAAGGTCTAAATTTCGCGGTTTGCCGATACCCAGAGTTCCAAGAAATTTCCAGATATCGGCAGAAGAGGAAGAAGTAATATTATCTAGAATGTGGCGGCGTTTACCGATGCGTATCATCTGATTGCATCTATTCCTTGAAACCTTATATAATGACCAGTTCTCGTCAGTACGGTCCCTCTTAAATCTGCGGAATGCTCGGTCCCTACGGCGCATCGCCATCCGTATCCCTCTTGTCATCCATGGAGCAGGAGGACGTTTAAGTTTAACCTTTTTGATAGGAGCATGGACATTGTAGAGGTTGACCACAACATCATTAAATATGGCAACCTTGTCGTCGACCGAAGAGGCTTCCAACATAGGCTCCCAATCAATCAAGGATGCATCTTTCTTCAGCTCTTCAACATTCATCCGTGCAAAACAACGCCTGTACAGAACCTTGGGTTTGGATTTGGGAGGTTTCAGGATATATGAGAGGAAAATCATGTCGTGATGAGAAAAGCCAGGAGCGTCATGTTGACCATGGGAGGATACAAAGGAAGGATTCGAGGTGAGGATCAGATCGAGCCAGGTGTCATCACCAGCAGTGTTATGGTGGGTAGGTTGGAGCGGCAACACGTGCAGACTGGCTGACTCGATAAGATGGAGGAGTTTGCGGGATCGAGGGGCGGTACGGGCAAGTAGATTAGTATTAAAGTCACCCATGATGATGTGATGTGCATACTCTGAACCCAAAGATTCAAGTACTGATTCGAATTCAGTGAAGTAATCGATAGTGGGGGGACAGTAAACGACACCAATGACAGTTTTGGCTCCTTTGACACAAACTTCAAGGAAAATGAATTCTGCAGAAGCAGAGTATTGTGATGAAGAAGCAGCAAGAATTTTGTATGGGAAGTCACTACGGAGGTATATGGCAACACCACCCCCTCCCTTACCGATCCTATCATTACGTATAAGAGTGAAACCAGTAAGAGGGTACGTAGTAGACGGGAGATGTGGTTTGAGCCAAGTTTCGGAAATCAGGATGGCGTGAACATTACTATTATTAAAGGCGTCATAAAGCTCACTATAGTGGCTAGGAACGCTTTGAGCATTAATATGACACACGTTTACCAACCGATTAGACGTATCATTAAATGTTTGTTGCAAGAAATCAGCAAGAGTGTCATTGAATGAACAAAAGCTTCCATCGCTTGAAGAAGCAGCAGATTCATCCGCGGATAAGAAAGTTTCACTGTCAGACATAAATATATACTTAATAAATGTAAATAAATATATAATACAAATATTTAGAAAACAAAAACAATTAAGCTATAACTAAAAACTAACTATCACTAACAGGTGCACAATTCTGCACCACCCGCCAGCTCACACCAACACAAGAAGTATTAAAACAAGCATAGAAAAAGGCACATATACACATCAAAATACAAAGCAAAAAAAAGAAAACCGCAGTTCCCAGACATAAAGGGCAAGAATAAAACATAAAAGTGAAATAAAGAAGGAGGAGACACCCAACTGCACACTACGTGAAAAAATATAGAGGTATATAATCTGTGTGTAAACGCACCCCAGACACAACAAAACGCGGACTTAAAACGTCACTGTCAGTTTAGTATTTCTAAACGTCAATCTGACTTTTGACAAGCAAATAGTACCCAGTAAATAGTATTGATCAACGACTCAAATCTCAATTATTACGAAAAATAAACACAGTTGGGGGTATCCAAATACCAATTAAAATAAAGAAGCAAAAAGTAAACAGTTGTGAAACATAAGGAAGATAACTACATTATAAGACTGGAAAAATAGATACTGGTAAGTAAAGAATATGAATGATATTTAGAACTACCACTTGAGAAACACCAACAAAACATCAAACACTAACCTATTTTCGCGTTATGTTTTGCAGATTTCCGGCAGCGTCGCCACCTCCTCTACCACGCGCAGAAGGAGCCGCGTCCAGTGCCTTGGGGTACTGGGCTACCAAGGGCTTCAGTTCATCGAAGGAAGTTATCTTGTGCTTGCCTCCGTCAGGAGCCTTAATAAATATTACACCATCTTGAGTCCAGCACGATCGCATGCTGAAGTGCTCACGTGCCTTGCTGAAGACAGATTGTCTGGTCCTGGTCAAGAACTCCTTCACAGCCATTTTGGAACCCTTCAAGCCAGTTTTAGCCTTCCAGACCGATGACCTCAGCTCTACGCTCGCAAACCGGACAAGGATAGGCCTGTGACGATCCTTGCTGAGGGCCCCCAGTCTGTGACAGGCTTTAATTGAAGATGCTGAGATGTTTTTCAGTGCAAGCTTTGTATGTAAGACATCCAGGATGACAGCTGTGCAGTCTTCGTTGTCCGCTTCAGTGAGCCCTTGGAAAACCAAGGCTTTCCGCCGGTGCCTGGTCTCTAAGCCATCTAATTGCTTGGCACACTCATTAATTTGGCTTCGCAGCAGCCCAAACATTGAGAACACAAGCTCACGGAAAGCGCGAA
The DNA here is from genome assembly GCA_916618015.1 of Xestia c-nigrum. Lineage (NCBI taxonomy): Eukaryota > Metazoa > Arthropoda > Insecta > Lepidoptera > Noctuidae > Xestia > Xestia c-nigrum. The sequence continues at coordinate 24,418,322 of OU745246.1, forward strand.
ACTCCTCTGCAATCTTTGCCACCGTATCCTTGGCAGGCCCGGCGCACTGTATTTGAGCCTCAAGCTCACCCATTTTCTTCAGAAAGTTCTCTTCCAAGGTTTTTTGTGCAGCCAGGACTTCGGCAAATTGAGACATAATGAGTGTTGTGAAGTGCCTATAAATCTTGTGCTATGGTGTAGTGTAACAGCTGGCAGGTGGTTTATATTACTTGTCTAAGTCACATAAATGTGCCACAAACGTGAGTACTAGTTATTTAAGAGTTACAAACTAAGTACTGATGTAAACTTAATCAGATTTGTAATTTGTTATAATTAAAACAAAATTCCGGATTTAAAAAGACGTCTATACTTTTTTCACACCTACCCCCGAAAAAAGATGTCACCATTCGCTCGCCCTCATCCCAATTTATTTGCATTTCGCCTTCCATACTCTCTATTACTCGTTAACCCCTTTCTAGCCATATTATCTATAACACTGTACTTCAAATAATGGGATTGGATGACAGATTGAATAATAAGACCAACTTAATTAATAAAATTGTTAAAAAAGAAAATGAAAATCACGAATTTTACCTAAACCTTTACTAAGTTACTAAAGGGAAATACGAGAAAGCCCTGAATTAATTATATTAAGATTGAAATCGTAACCGTTAGTACCACGTCACCGATCCACAGTACTTTTCTAACAGAAGTTCCAAATTGAGGAATTAAGGAATCATGGGTCTTCTACTGAGACTGTTCGCCTGCTTCATCCCACTGCTGGGCAAAGGCCTATCCCCATAACTATTTCTATCCAGGGCTAATGTGGGCCACTAGTCGTGGGTTTGCCCAGCTCGTCCCGCCACCATCATGGGCCTTAGGGACTACATAAAATGATCCTATCAGCGATAATTATAAAATACCATTGATAATTAAAAGCTAAAAAACGCTTTAGAAGTGGCCTTAGGTCTTTAGGTCAATTAACTGAGTCAAGTTTACATTGCAATTTAAACAGATGCGCACTGATTGCACACCTTTCGATTGCAGTGGACCTTCGGTAGGGTCACCGTGCTATCACTAGGAACCACAAATATCCAGACATGAGCACCAGATGACTTAGGCCTGAATTCCTGTCATACTGACGCGTCATACCTTCCTACCGTCATGACGGTAGGTCGCGCACGTCAGCGAGAAAATCAGTGGCAAATACGCGCCGCTTCAGCGTCGCAGAATGGTGCAAAATATATCACAATGTATACTCGTACGCGCGACCGACGTCGGGCCGACAGAAATTCAGGCCTTAGAAATCACCAACGTCCAGCACCGGAGAGCCTCTATGGTTTTGCATTTCTTCGAATATTTTCGTGTTCATTAGGACTGCTCCTTCTAAGCCTACCTACGTGTGATATAACAAAGAACTCAGGTGTTAACCTTCGCAGATTTATACCCAAGGTCACGGTGAAGGTCGCTCGTGTCTGAATGGTATGAATATAATGTACTAGTAATGTCACTTTGTTGGCTGTTACTATGCGGAAAATGAAGGAGAAATAGCAGGCCATATTGTTGTGAACTAAACGTTACTACGGCAATAATTGAATGGTACAAAAATAGGAGAACCCGAAAAGAATCAATTGAGTAAATAACAAGAAATACCTAATAATAACCGCAACCTTCACCAGGACCGATGACCTGGTGAAGGTTGCGGGAATCCGGTGGATGCGAGTAGCAAGGGACCGGTCAATGTGGCGACACTTGGGGGAGGCCTATGTCCAGCAGTGGACGTCTTTCGGCTGAGATGATGATGATGATGACGATGACCCAATAATATATTCACAGGTATCACGTGGAATAGCTAACTCTAAAGACGCAACCCATTACGAAACGAATCTTAATATATTTTCTTTCTTTTTTTATTTAATTTTGTTTTAATTACCGATAAAAAGTATGTATGACCCTCAATGCCCCCCCGCATTTGCTCGGAATGATGTACGTTGTCCTTCCACCTGAATGAATAGAACTGAATAGGTAAAGAAATCATCAGGTATTCCTTGCCGTAATTTATACCCCAAGATCATGTCAACAAGGGTCCTTTGCCGTAGTCGTAAATCATTCCTACTCCTATTGCCCACATGTATTTCATCAAGGTCGCGAATAAGAAGTAAGAAGAAAAATACTGCACGGCATTTTTCAAAGCAAGCAGTTTAATAAGGTACAGTAAGCTTGTCCCATTTATTGCGTAACTTTATAACAGAGCTAACCCGGCGCAATCTCAGTTAGAAAAAGTTGTTAGAGAACTAACAGAGAGGGAACCAAGCTGTATGGATATTATTCTACATTTATGAACAAAGAATCTGTGCCTGTCTCTATGCTTAAACCAGAGATGGTGGTTTCCTATGGTGGAGCCTAACCTGATGACTACAAATAATTCTGACTAATTGGAGCTTTCAGAACCGTGATCAGTTATATTTTCAACCGACTTCCAAAAAGTGGAGGTTCTCAATTCGTCGACAAAAAAACTAAATCAATCAAACAAAGGTTACCGACTTCTGAAGCTAAAGTTATTTTTCACTTTTTTGTGTGAAGTCGGTTATAGTATAGGATCCCGCTATACAACGACCTTCACCGAGATGCTTATTTAATGAGACGTATTTTTTATGTTATTAAATATGCCAATAAATATATCCTATATGGGTTGCCTAACAAATTTCAGTCCAGAGTATTTCTAATTAATAATTTAAAAAAAAAATTTTTTTAAACATTGCACCGGTGTGATTATTAAATAAATTTGATACCAATCGAAAGTTTGAAGCCCATAGAATATGCAAACGTTAGGTTGCCTATTTTTTTCCGGTCACAACCACGGGTTGCCAGGTGTAAACAGGTAAATCTATAGGTACTAGCATTTTGCAACGGTCTGATTATTGAATCAAACTTAGATAAAATGAAAGATTATTTCATAAGGAACACGGTGGTATAGGGTTGCCTGCGAAAAATCAGTCCCGAATTACGGTTGTCGAATTTTAAATAATAAAATATTGCTGCGAGTGAATGTGTGTGAGAGAGAGGTCCCAGACCAACCATCCCATGCAGTAGAAAAGGACGCAGCGTAGCAGCTGTTTAAAGTCCGCCCATTTAAAGAAGGAGAGTGCGCATGCTATTTGTGCTTGGAAATGAAAAGGATAGCGATAGACTCGTATATGCTGTGCATTATTTTGGAGTAGTTAATTATTAATATACAGAAATAGTTATTTATTTTTTTATTTTTTAATCAATTAATTATTTATTTATGTTTATTGTTTATGTGACACTAAAGTATATACACATCTTTAGTAAAAAAGACAGTTAGAGTAAAACATATATATTACTTATCTGGCAAATTTTATCTTTATTATTGGGAGCCGAAATAAAAAACAACAATTAAAAGAATACTTCTGTTTATTGAAAAAAAATTAAAATACATTTTTTTTTTTAATTATTCAGGTTCCGAGTCATCGGACATATAACTGTGATCTCCAACTTCTGAATCTTCTTCGTCATCACTCTCCGTTTCAGTTTTTTCGACAATGTCTTCTATTTTTAAAGGTGTATGATCCCCAATGAATCCTACTGGTTTTAAATATTCATCTAAGAACCAACCGCAGTTCTCAGGCTGAAGTTTCACGTATATTGGATCCGTTGCATTAAGCCACATGGAATTTACGAAAATAGTTCGTAAAATTTTCTGAGTTAATGATATCCAGCATGGTGGTATGGAGTTGGAGTCGAAGCCTTTTATTTTTTTCAAAAGTGGTCATTATAGTAATAATTTTATCACTAATTACGGGGTACATTTTTCCTAACAGGGTAACCCTAAATGTAGTGAAGTACGTTTTTTTTGTCCCTTTCAGCGACACGCTTTCTCGCCATCTATACAGGGTTATTTTTTGTTTACACTAAACCCGAAAAGGGGTCATTGTACTCATCATTTTGAACATAATGATGTTGTATAATACTATATCTAAATAAAAAATTAAATAACTATTTCTGTATATTAATAATTAACTACTCCAAAATAATGCACAGCATATACGAGTCTATCGCTATCCTTTTCATTTCCAAGCACAAATAGCATGCGCACTCTCCTTCTTTAAATGGGCGGACTTTAAACAGCTGCTACGCTGCGTCCTTTTCTACCGCATGGGATGGTTGGCCTGGGACCTCTCTCTCACACACATTCACTCGCAGCGATATTTTATTATTTAAAATTCGACAACCGTAATTCGGGACTGATTTTTCGCAGGCAACCCTATACCACCGTGTTCCTTATGAAATAATCTTTCATTTTATCTAAGTTTGATTCAATAATCAGACCGTTGCAAAATGCTAGTACCTATAGATTTACCTGTTTACACCTGGCAACCCGTGGTTGTGACCGGAAAAAAATAGGCAACCTAACGTTTGCATATTCTATGGGCTTCAAACTTTCGATTGGTATCAAATTTATTTAATAATCACACCGGTGCAATGTTTAAAAAAATATATTTTTTTAATTATTAATTAAAAATACTCTGGACTGAAATTTGTTAGGCAACCCATATAGGATTTATTTATTGGCATATTTAATAACATAAAAAATACGTCTCATTAAATAAGCATCTCGGTGAAGGTCGTTGTATAGCGGGATCTTAGACTATTATATTTTTCCTATTTTATCGTTAATCAATTGTGGTCCATGTCCACCAAAGAGATAACGGTCTGATTATCTAAAATCAGCTGTCACTGTGACATGTTCCCATACAAAAATGTGTTTTAAACAGCCCTTTTAGATAATCATCATCATCATCACTACGTAGTATAAAACAAAGTCGCTTTCTCTGTCCCTATGTATGCTTAGATCTTTAAAACTACGCAACGGATTTTGATGCGTTTTTTTTTTAATGAATAGAGTGATTCAAGAGGAAGATTTATATGTATAATACATGCATATTATAGTAGAGAAACCCGAGAAATTTAAAGATTTGTAATGTGATGTCGTAACAAACATATTTTTGTGCGCTTACATTGCAAACGCTTGCTCAACCTTACGAGATAGATCAAATTTATGTACTACGAAATTGTATATCTTAAAAAGATGAATAAAAAAGTCCGCGACAGCATATGTTTATCTACTAAGGATAACCCACAGTAACCATTCTTATATTTTACATAGCGGACGTCACGCGGTTTCACACGCGTAATTCCCGTTCCCGTGGGAGTACGGGGATAAAATATATCCTATGTTACTCGTGGATAATGTAGCTTTCGAATGGTGGAAGAATTTTAAAAAACGGTCCAGTAGTTTTTAAGCCTATTCTTTACAACCAAACAAACAAAGTTTTCCTCTTTATAATATTAGTGTAGATATTACAAAAATATGGGTTATTTACCAAGCTATTTTAAACGATACAGTATCATTATTTATCCGATTAAATACATTAGATACGTTTTGCATTTCGTAACGAAGCTATATTAGTTACTAATACGGCTGATACACACGCCTATTAATCAGGGGCGGCCCTGATTAATTGGCTGATTATGATTATACACTTAACTTCTTAAGTGAAGAACACAGCCAATCTTTTTTTCTAAAATCTTCACTAAAAGAGATAAAACTTTGTACAGAAAAAAAACCCAAACCACACAGATGAAGTTACGGAAAACGCTACCAAGTAATATATCAAAAAGTTTCAAGAGCAAAAGTTTCACTTCTCTTTTTGAACAATAAGATGGTCTTGATTTACTGAATCGCCATTTTGGTCTTGTGAAAATATTGCTTCTGAGTTGTGACAACTGGAAAAGTTATATTATATGATATGTTATCGTTCATCTTTTCCTTATTATTAACAGAGTTTCTTTATCCATTACGGATTATGAGCACGTATGAAGAAAGTTCACTTCCCTTTCGTAGTTTTTCCTCCTTAATCAATTTGATACCGACCTAACATAACTGTAGTTTTATTACGGTCCTCTTTATAGTGGTGTCGTCTATTATTTATGATATTATTGCGAACGCACACTAGAGGCAGACCTATCTTAAGAGGCCTGCGGAGAATGCGAATTTCATACAAACGTAATACCAAAATAATTTGTAAATAAATACACACTACCTTAAGAATATGATTTGTTTTTCATATTTTTTTGGTATTACGTTTGAATGAAAAACGCATGCTCCGCCGGCCCCTTAAGACAGACAATTAGGTACTAAAGGGAATAAATAGTTTGTCTCGCTCGCACTAGTAGACAAATCAAATTAAACTAAAGATTTTAAAATTCCAAATTTGTTAAGCCAAGCCCAAGTTATTATAATAATTGTAGGTACACCAAATGGCAAATCACTGACTACCTAGTTCATACCCAGTTTAAGAAAATAAACATTCTGATTCTGAGTAAGTAATTTATAAGCTTTGTTTTTGTATGAAAAAAAATATTTGTACGCCATATTATGGCAGGATATGCTGGAACCAATATTGTAACATCTATTTCGTACCATATTCTAACACAAATAAACATTTTTGATTTGATTTAAAAAAAATGTGATAGGACTCTTAACTGTTGGCGCCCAACGACTCAACAACCTGTGTCGATCCCATATGCGCACGCGCACAGTAGCCAGTCGGTGTCGTAACACGAACACAACTAATAACAATGTGACAGCCGCATGCCACTGTTTGTCGGGCCCGTGCGCTGGCGCCGATGTTTCGCGTTGCGTCATACGAGTAGGGGCACCATGCTTTTTGGAGTTTCTGGAATACGGTCTCAATAAAATAGTCAAATGTATATTTTACTTGCGGCTAGAAACATGGATTTACTGTGTGAGTTTAATAAAACATTCTAAAACATAAATAGAAAACCTAAGAAAAAATCGTGTTTTCACTTTTTTTTTTAATTACGTTGTAAGGCAAACATTATACATATAAGACTAAACTAATCGATTGATGGACATATAAATTAATGTCATTGTAATATACCATAGGAGAAATATACAAAGGGACTCGTAATTCGGGTCAGTCGTGTCATAAATTATTATTTCGTTATGGTAGAAAATACTGTTTGTGAACGTATTTACGTATCAGAGTGCCTCAACGATAACACGTCACGAGCATCGTATTCCCCTATTTATAATTATTTTCGGATATAAAGGAACAACATGAAAAACACATTAGCTTCCGTCTGTCTCTGTTCTGATCTGTTTACTTAATTTGTTTTGGAACATGCGTAAATATGTTTTTATGAAAGTACATCACTTTGGTTTTCACTTGGTTTTGTTTTATTGAGTGTTTTCCACATTTTTCCTTTTATTAAGTTAATATTGAAGTATGCAGTAATTATGTACTTACGAACCAATGGTAAAACAAAAGACAATATCTATAATATACGAGTAAATATCGATTTAGAGGTACTTTTTATCATCTTCTGCCTAGTCTTTTCCTACGGGGTCAGTTTTCAGTCTAACCAAATCCAGCTGAATACCACTATTTTACATGGCGAAAGCATTTCTGAACTCATGTTACTGAATTAGATGTCTTTCTTATATTGTACGTTAAAAATTCAAAAACATGTTACATCTCATCATGTTAAAAAGTGTGGCAGTGCTATATCAAATCTCTACAGGGAAAAAAAACGACAAGCGACAGTACCAAGACTATCTCAAAACTTAAAACACTCATGGTCACCGCAGCAGTGCGTTAGCCGGTAGCACTCACGCGCATGTCAATACGCTCAGCGAAAGTGATTATCATTGTATTACAAGTGCGCTTGCGCAATACAAGTTATTAACTTTTCTTGCGTTTATTGGGAATATGGAGCGGTAACGTAAGCTGGAGTAGTTTTTTTTAAACTGAATGTGCAGTAATGGTATATAGGCTGTTCTAGTACCACAAGGCCATATCTACCTTTGGGTCAAATAGCAATATAAAAATAGTGATAGGGCCAAATAAAGAAAAAAATATTAAAGTACGTATCAAAATTATCTTAACGCATGTAATACCCGAAGAGTTTCAGAAAGCGATCCCTATAGAACACCCTCATTTTGCCATATATGCTTAAAGTCCTATATTTATTTATTTTTTTATTCATTAACACATACATTTGTTTTAACAGGTAAAACCCAAGCTTACAAATGTAGTCATTATACCTAATTAATTGTGCAGTCCCATCTAACGAGTCTGGGTAGAAGCACAATCTAAACAGCAGACAACATGCTAAGTGTCACCCTCTGGAATATAATAAGGGGCGGGCTTCTTGCCATCAACGTGGGTACTAAACGACTAACCCAAGTTCCAGGCAGCCACTATCCCATAAAACATGGGATAGTAGCTGCCTGTTGCTGGCTTTTAACGACCTGGATTTATCGAACTCAACATCTCGTGCTCGGTAGCAAACTAGCTAGTGGTAGTTAAACAGCTTTGTTTGCAAAAATAGCCATAACAAGTTGACTGTAGCAAAATCTGCTTCCCATTATGCAATAATCCCTCATTCGTAATGCCGTCCCATTACCCCTTTTATATTCTGATTAAATATTAAAAGTAAAACATTTTCCGTGTGAAAAGCAAAGAAAGGAATGAAACATCGGGAAATGGTAATTCTGTCGCGCGGGTTAGCCTATGGTAATACTGGTTTTATGAATAAAACATAGTTCAAAAGCTACAAAAATAACCGCAGAACCATTTTTCGAAATGGAATCTTTGAAAAAATACGTTTCTATTCATACCGGCTATAATTGTTGAGCCGCAAAGCCAATCAAATTACGCAGAAATAGAACTCGTACAGAATTAGTATTGGAACTGGAAAAATATTGTAAACTGTGTGATTTTCCGATTCAATCTCGCAAAGAAATTCCGAGCATAGTCCTCTTTATTGCCCTTTTTTTTTTTTTTTTTAAGGATGGGAAATCATCAAATGACCCCCCCCACTCTGGGCGGAGCGGGAGGGAGTGTCAGACTCTTACTGACTAAAAACCATCCATGTTCCTTCCTCGCCTTTTACGTTCCGGGGCCGCGGTATCTCTTTCGAACAGGCCCGCAACCCCGGCACTCTTTATTGCCCTTTGGGTGTCATTGTGAGCGACCACGTTTCGGATAAAGACATTCGCAAGAGTACCAAAGTTACCGACATAGCCCGAAGAATTGCCAAACTTAAGTGGCAGTGGGCAAGACACATTGCTCGCAGAACGGTTAGCCGATAGGGAAGAAAACTTGACCTGCCTTGCCTTGTGGCATTAAGTCCGCCTATGTACCACTCTTGTACATGAAGTTTAAATAAATAAATAAATAAAACTTCTGGACCGCGAACCGGAAGACGTTGCGTTGGTAGGCCTCCAATTAGGTGGACCAATGATCTGGTGAAGGTTGAAGGACTCCGGTGGATGCGAGCCGCACAGAACCGATTAATGTGGCGACACTTGTGGGAGGCCTATGTCCAGCGGTGGTCGTCTTTCGGGTAAAATGATGATGAAGAATGACTGAAAGAATTTCCATATTTTTTTTATTTTTTTTCATAAACTTAACGCAATTATTACATTGCCTACTTCAATGTCTAAGAGCCTTATCACACTAGCGAGTTGCGAGCGAATTGAAAGCGGGGCGAGTGCGCAGCGAGCTGCGATTTCCCAACTTGTGCCCGGCGATCACACTGTGAAAAAAAACAGCGAACAAGATAAGTCCCTAAATATTAGCATATCGTCGGTATATTGTTAATGAATCGGACATAAGTAAGTATCATTTAAATTTTATTGTCAAAATGTACCTATAGATAAATATTATAGTCCAATTCCAAGGTCATACCAACTTTGGCTGCGGCAAACTCTTTTGTAGATAGCATAGCGGTCAAGATCTATAAGTTCAAGGCTAGCGAGCCAACTACTAGGAACTGTCTCAATTGAAATATGGTTTGAAATACCTTTCTAAGCAAAAGCTAGCTGTTGACCTATAAATTCTATTATACCTTGAAAATTAAATTGACATAACTTATTAAGGAACCCGGTTGAATTTCAATGTCGGAATTCAACGAAACAACGAAACTAAAATAAAAGTACCTAAGTAAATCTCAGGCGAACTTGGGCACCATAATCCATTGCACAGAGATCTACAAATGACAACCGAAACAAATAACGGTACTTCATACCCCTCCCTGTTCAATCTTATCATCTTATCCCTATCAAATACTGTCCAGTAATTCTCGAGACGTGACATGCAATTACCTATCTTGATACAATTTCCTCCGCGGCATAAAGACCCTTAATAGAACTGTCTACCTTAAATCGTGCACCTAATAAGATTTAGGTCCTCAGGGAAATTCTCAGACTTAGGTAGATAATGCGTACTATCTAAGAAAAGGCTCTCGGGTTTAAAATAAGGTTTATTTTAAGTTTACGGAGATAGTGTGGATTCAACGTACTGGAAAATTAGGGCGAGTAGATAACGGATAAGCTGATGATAAAACTATAGGGAATTTAGTCTCTTTGGTTATTTGGTTACGCATAATCAGCCGACCTGCGGACCCACTCCAACACCTTAAGGCGCTTAGACGAGCTAACAACTCTATTTGTGGTGGTTCAAACTTCGTTTGGAATGCTGTTAGAATAAAGTTCTAATCAGCTTGCATTACAAAGTGGTTGTTACGTCAGCCACTGCGGGCCAAATACCGCGAAATGAGTGGTTTAGATCGATTTACAAAAAAACTATTGATTTGATTAAAAAACTGAAACAGTATCATGCTAATAATATTGCTTGTAGAAATATTTTCCAAAAAATCAGAATGATCGCATGCATATTATAATGTTTTTTATTGTTTGAAAGATATTTTTAGAGATAAGTTCGTGATTTCTTTTTATCGAGCCAAATTAATTGTATTATGTTTTCAAAACAGTATCATGCTAGCATATATCCTGAGGAATATCGTATATTTTTCTGGTCTTGTTTATAGCAGTGAATCATATACTTTTAGTAATTATAAAACTCGCGTTTAGCTCATGTAATCGCCCGATGCGGTGAGTCATCATCTACCTGAACCGGGATCTTTAAGCAAATAAGCAACTTATCCTGTATTCTTTAAATAAGTGAATCATCCATCATTTCAGCGGTAAAAAAAGGATTGCTTATTAGACCCACAATGTTAAATCATCATCATGTCGCCTTTTCCCAACTATCTTGGGGTCGGCTTCCAGTCTAACCGGATGCAGCTGCATACCAGTATTTTACATGGAGCGACTGCCTAACTGACGTCCATAACCCAGTTAATACTAGGTAATACGATACCACTAGGTAAGACTAGTTGTCAGACTTTTTGGGACAAATAACAGCCGGGACCAACAGCTTAACGTGCTTTCCGAGGCACGGAGGAAACTTGGTATGTAAGAATGGTCACCCATCCACAGACCAACCTAGGCAAGCACGGCTTATCGGCTGTTACTCGTATTATTTAGCCATGAGCTCCTCAGACCCACAATGTTACATAACATTCATATTCATCACAGACTTTAAATACTTCATAGCTTTTTAAAACAGAAAAAAAAGAAACTGTAATGGATATAAACCGGTAAAACATTTAATAATGAAATAAAACATGATAAATCCGCTGAAACATTCCAGGAACCCGTGTGCCCGCAGGAAACGAATCAAAGGCGTTTTAATGCTTTTATTGCTTCTAAATTTAGTCCCAAAGCGATTTAGAATCAATTGAGGAAATACGGGTAGATTTGTGGCATTCATTTAACGTTACAATGTTATCAACGTAGTGTGTGGCTTCAAGTATTCCAATTGATTTATTTACTAAGTATCTTTTACAGTCATTAAATCTTTGTTCGATGTCGGCTATACATCCGTAGAAAGGGCAACGGAATCAAGAAATTGCTGCGAGCATGTTTAATTTTTAAGGTTTCGCAGCCAAATGGCATAAACTGAAACTTTATCGAACTCCTCCGAAACAGCTTGACCGATTTTTATGTTTTTTTTTTGTGTATACAGTATTGGTAGGCCTAAGACTGTAAACAGTAGGCTGTAGACTTTTTGACGTGATAACGTCTTATAAATTGATAATACCAGCAACACTCATGAAAAATAGTAACGTTCCATGTTCCATAGTAACGTTCCACCGTTCCACGTGTTTTATTACATAAAATAATGATTATGACGTTTTTTGCGGAGTTTTAAAACAGGCCGACTCAAAAGTGTCCTTGTTACGTAACATCTCAAACGGTAAATGATAAATGATAAACGATAAATGATAAATGATAAATGATAAATGATAAATGATAAATGATAAATGATAAATGATAATTGATAAATGATATATGATAAATGATATTTATTCAGCAAGTAGGTTTTCTCAAACACTTTTACACGTCATTTTGACGTGATAACGTCTTATAAATTGATAATACCAGCAACACTCATGAAAAATAGTAACGTTCCATAGTAACGTTCCATAGTAACGTTCCATAGTAACGTTCCACCGTTCCACGTGTTTTATTACATAAAATAATGATTATGACGTTATCACGTAAATCTATCGTCCGTAAACCGACTTTACAGACAACCAATTTTTATGTCATAGATACAAGCAGCAATCTTTTACACTCGCCTAATTTGAGCTAATGACAATCGCCACTATTATCATACTATTAAACGTAAAAACCCACAATTATTTAACAGATATGTATTTATCCTAGTAAACCCATTGCCCATTTTTATGAAGGAACTATTCAACTCATTACTAGGCAAGTTTTTGACGTGATAACGTCTTATAAATTGATAATACCAGCAACACTCATGAAAAATAGTAACGTTCCATAGCATAGTAACGTTCCATAGTAACGTTCCACCTCCTTTTTTGTATTACATAAAATAATGATTATGACGTTATCACGTAAATCTATCGTCCGTAAACCGACTTTACAGACAACCAATTTTTTAATCTCACACATACACATACAAATTCCAAGCGATCGAAGTCGCGGGCAACAGCTAGTTTTTAAATGATCCTTTGTTTACCCCTGAAATAAAATAAAGCAATATTTTTAGTTTGGATGGCACAGCTCCGAAGCCAAAAATTAATCAGTAAACTGTCATAGTGAGTGTCCAACTAACCACTTCGATATCTATCACAACTTCAACCACAGTGATAAATAACTAAACTAATAACTAAACCATCCGAAAATAACTAACTGTGTCAAAGTTTATTCTCAGATTGTCACCGCTAGATTGGTTTTCTTCAATGTTTGCCGTCAACTCGACCTCCGTATACAATCTTTTTTTTGCCGCGAAAAAGCGAAAAAATGGCGGCCATGACCGAGATGACAAATCGTTGGACCGGTGTATATTTATTGTAAGCTGTTGACATAACAATGGGTTATTTAAGATTATTTTATGATGTTATGTTATGTCGCTGTGTACTTTGTTATTTTTACAAGCAAAGTAAAACAAGGGTTAAAACGTAAAATATTTACGGAATAAGTTGGTAGTAAAATGAAAATTTGTCAATGAAGTTTTGGTGAAACTTTAGTAAACCCTTCTTGCGTTGCTGACTAGATGAGCTCACAGTCCCGACCGGTTTATGTCAAGCGCGATTCGTCATTATATATAACATTTTGTTACGACATTGACCGTACTGTTGACGTGCACAATATATATCATATCGGTCCATAAACTCTTGGTCGGCCCTCCGTGATCAACTTTACCGAGGTTACTTCTATCTACTCCTTTAGCAATAATTTTTAGATACCTATTTTTATCTAGATACTGCCTGAACCACCCTTTTACAGGACCCCAGATTAAAGGTAAAAAAAACACCTCTTTTGAATTTAATGAGATGTTTATGTTATCTGTAAACTAACTTAACGCCGTAGCAACGCTTCTATTTGGCCTAACCCCGTGCGGAATATTTGTTAATATATAATTACTTTTTTTAAACTTTGTGATTTGTCATATAATTACTTTTTCAAATATTTTATAATTTTTTTGTGTATGTTTGTAAACGCACCCACGATACACATGACATGGATGCCAGAATCAATAGTGGGGACAGCCAGAAAAGCGCCGAGACAATGACGCTCAACCAGGGCTCCAAACGTTCAACTTCCAACTGTCTTCTTAACTTTGTCAGGCGCATTCTTTCGCAAGCATCCAACAAGAAGCCCGGCTTCCTCAGCATCGCATGCAGTCTCCTCATAAGATCAGAGTCGACTGTGCGTCGTAACCGGGACGTAGGCGTCGCACGCTCGCTTGACGCCCGCAGTGGTGGGCGTGCGGTACACGAACGTGGAGTCGTCGAGGGGCACCATGCGGGGGTGCCTGCTACCATACCAGTAAGAAATACATTTTCTAAATGGAAGAAGTTAGCTCTCAAAACGGCCGTATTGCCGGACTCTGGCTGTATCGATAAAATAAAATAATCCTGCTCTAGTCTTGCACCAGAAATGAGGTCGCCTATCAGCATGTACTCCTTTCTGCTTATTCCCTTAGTCTTTGTGTAGAAATCATGAGATCGGTTCTTTAGATTCAGTATTCTCTATCTTATTTATACATTTTTAAGAAAAACATTTAAGAATACAAAAATAGTGGCTTGCCGGTGTCGGGAGCAGGGTTCAAGTTACCGGTGGTTGGGGCTGTAGAGACAGGAACCTCCTTACAATGGACACCGTATCGAGGAGTACTGTCTTCTGAAACTCATACATATTTTCATAAACATTCTGTTTGAAAGTTGTATTAGTTCAAGCGTTCTCAGTCACATCAGAAGACGTCAACCAGCTTACTAGAACTTGTGGCTTCCCCAACATACCAACATATTCTGAGAAAAAATAATAGAAAAAACGTACGAAATAATATTCTGAAACATTCTTCAATATACAAAGACACATCCAACAAAAAAAAACTTTAAACTAAAAGTAATGTCATGACTCTGGAACAGAATTTAATTTTAAAGTAGAATTAAAGCTAACTTTATTTTGTCAGGGTATTTTTATTAGAAGCTTTTAGAATTTCATGAGAAATTTAAACGCTAAAAGTTATTCACACATGGAAAAACATTCAACATTTTTTACGAAAATGTATTCGAAAACTTCCTCTGAATTATACAGAATTCCAACTCAAATTCATGAACTCAAAAAGTTAGGGCATTCCTAATTATTTGTCCCAGTATTCATGACATTTTTTAGGCTTCGCTAGCCTAAGTTTCTGACTAAAGTCTCTCCAATTACCTAAGTTGCTCTCCCCTTGGTGGTCCACTTAAATATTCAGTACCAATCTAGGAATGTTAGTGATAAATTGCTTTGAAATACGAGCTAAGAGAAATAGTCAATCGATTGGTTTATTTCTACGCGAGCCGTTGGGAATTCTGTAATGAAGACAAATAGATTTATTTGTATGTACAATGTTTGTAATACTGGAAGCCAGTGGATATAAATTTGTCGTACCTATATTATAGAACAAGTAAACACCAAACAAACGCCACAATGTACTAAAAGTTAAATACAAAATAATTCGCTATTTTGTGGTGGCAGCCATCTTGGATTTTTTATTTATCATAGTGTATAGTATTCTACTAGCTAGACAAACCCTTTCATTTGATACCGGTTAAAAGTAGTAGAAGTGTTTGAAGTAAAAATCTTACAATTTTGTAATAAAAAAACTAGTTAAGAAGTTGGAAGTTTGACCCCCAATATCTCCGTAACTAGAAGGTTCCAAGGTATGGTGTAGAATAAAAAATCATCGCAGTGACGGGAAGAACAATAAAACAAACAACAGAACAAAGACGACGCCTTTCTTACACCTTTTATACTGTCACTTACAAAATACGGTGAAACAGCGTTACATTCGAAATATTTTAAAATTCCGTGTTCATTACATTAAAACTTTGCTTCTCCCAAAATAATGCTTGTTTATCCCTCCAACGTAAAAATAAAACAACTTTCGACATACATTTTGTGTTAGCAGCTATATTATTCTCAAAACATAACATTTTCGCTCTACTATTCATAGAATGTTGCGCTTACCTATGAATACTAGAAGTTTCTAGACTCATTTCAACATGAGATTGAAACTTCGAAACTATACGGAAATTAATTTGCATCTCAATTATAGTTAATGCGCTCATCGCACATGAATTATATGCATATCTATACTAATATTATAAAGCAGAAGAGTTTGTTTGTTTGGTTGAACGCGCTAATCTCAGGAACTACTGGTTCAAATTGAAAGTTTTTGTTTGTGTTGGATAGTCCATTTATCGAGGAAGGCTTTAGGCTATATAACATCACGCTACGACCATTAGGCGTGGAGCAGGAATGAAAAATGTTGCAAAAACGGTTTTTTTTTTTTCCTTTCGTTTTTCTCTTTCGTTTTTCGAAATTGTGTGGGTCAGCTAGTTATAAATATGTAAGTAAGTCTGTCTGTCGGTGTGTCTGATACCATATCACGTCTTAACGTCTGCTTAAAATGGAATTCATTGATGGGTAGAACGCCCATGGGCGGTTTAAAAAATTCTGACACCACGATAGGCTCTAACCTAACGATTAGGAACAAGGATTTGGGTGAAATTCTGTACCGTGGTAGACCATAACACGAGTTAGGAAATAGGGTGCTTTTTCCAGAAGAAAGTAAGTTAATTCCCGTGGGACAATTTCCGACCACGCCGGTGTAGCCGTGAGCAAAATGTAGTTTCATATTATAATTATTCTAGCAAATAGCGAACGTAGAGCACTACGATATTCATGTAATTCGATGTAACTGGCGAATTCATCTGACAATAGAAATGTAGGGAATTGTATGTAATTATGGATAAGTGAAAATGGACGGACAAAAGATTCATTGTTGGGCTTTGTAAAGCGTAGAGGTATTTCTTATGTAATTGTAATTTTATTTCGTTTTGTATGCTATCTGAAATAAATTATTAATGAAGCATCGATTTATGAAATCTTTGTAAAAAGCCTTTAAAAAAAAACTAGTTCTGGTTGATGGTACAGGCTCACTGTTTTAAACAGTATTATACTGTTTTTAACCAAATTATACTTTTTACTGTTGAAAAAAAATAAAGTATATAAAATATTGTATTCAGCATCAAAATGCAAACACATTATTATGTGACTACACGCTCATAGAAATTTCGCCACCTCAGCATTTACTGAAATAGTTTTTTCAGTAATGAATGCTAAGTGACGGGAGGATAGAAATAGAGCATCTATAAATTAAAAAAAAATGAGCGCCTCATTTATTTTAATTTCTGTTATAATTGTGGTGAGGCGTATGAAGTTTTTAAAAAAGATTGTAAATTAATAAGTTGTGCGAGAAGCTCTAAAAATATTTATTTAAAACAGTAAATAAATAAAATACCGTTCATTTTTCTAAAATACTGTTTAAATTCTTCATAGACCTGAATATACTTTATTTCTTGTAAAAAAAAGTTGGCAGCCCTAGTTGGCTCACCCCTTTTATTTGGAACTTAAAACATAACTGGCGTAATTTGGGTATACTGTTAGGTATACCTGTGCCTAACCCTACGAAGATTACAAGCGTGATGTTATGTAATGATTTTTACAAATTCAAAAACGAAATGCGAAAAATATATAGAAAATAAACATAGGATATGAAGAACAGTATTGTTACCAGTAAACCAAGAAAACATACAATCTAAAACATTCCCAAAATAAAGGAAATTTCAGGTAGCCCCCAGCTACTAAAAGATTCATCTCAGAGGACGCGTTTCATTGTTCTATTCCACCTAATCCTGTACATACTTAATCAGTACTCCTTGGAGATCTAATATAGCCATATTATTACACCTTGCACCAGTTGCCAAGGCCTCGTGGGTCAAGGTAAGGAGAAATAAACAAGAAGGAGATATGATATTGTAAATATGAAACGGAAACCACACTTTTTAAATTGTTGGTGTTTCAATTTCTACAGCGATTGTCTTTTTTTTTTCTTTTTGATATTGCCCGATTATCATTGATCGATGAACACACCGCGACTCTTCTGTTTTATCAAATTATTCGATGTTTATATCGTTTGTCATATTGCTGGATTAAGGCATATATTTTTAATGTTCCGACGAAAACAGAAAAAGGTTTTTCATGTCAATCTAATACAAGACAGGTTTCTAGATACTTTAGTCTGAGGTTTCTGGCCTAAGGTTGGTCTGGCCAAATTGTTAATTTTATGGTACCTTCCAATTTAAATGCTGTGGTTAGATAATTTTCCTGAATTTCGGAAGACAAGACTGTCTTTGTTTTTTGTAAAGCGAGATCCGCCATCTTGTGTACAGATTTGAATATAAAAAGATCATGCCTTTGTTGTGGACGTCAGGACAATCTCCTGTTAGCAAAATAGGTAGGAAGCAATGAAAATAAATTACAGGAAATTCCCTTGTTCTGGTATTCCTGCCAGTAAGCTTGAGAAAATAGACAACAATGTTCTTTGTATTTAAATCACGGAGATATGGTATACATTACTTTGTATATTTTGGTGGAAACAATGTAAAAGCATTGTATTTATATTAAGTCTTATTACTTTCGGATATTCTATTTTAATCTTAAGGATAGTTTCTACTCGCAAAATCAAAATAGAGCCCGCATGTCTATTATGGAATTTTATAATTTAATACTCCAATATTTTTTATTTTTCATCTACTTATACTAATATTATAAAGCAGAAGAGTTTGTTTGTTTGGTTGGTTGAACGCGCTAATCTCAGGAACTACCAGCTCGAATTGAAAAAATATTTTTGTGTTGGATAGTCCATTTATCGAGGAAGGCTTTAGGCTATATAACATCACGCTACAATCATTAGGAGTGGAGCAAGAATAAAAAATGTTGCAAAAAACGGGGATTTTTTTACCTTTCGTATTATGTTAATAAGAGAGAAAAACGAAAGGTATAAAAATCCCCGTTTTCGCAACATTTTTTAGACGAAGTTGCGCGGATCAGCTAGTACTTTATAAAATGCTACATGATTGGCGATTTTATTAATTTCTGTTACGTGCCCCCACATTCCCACCGAGAGGAGGCCTATATCCCAGCAGTGGGAACATTATAGGCTGATTATGGCTTATCCTTACGTTGCGTGTTTCATTCAAAAGCCTCGGATCTGTTAATCATCAAGTCAACATACAGTCACGTACACAAATACAGATTATCTGTGGTCACGAACCAGAGTGACTTCTTCAATGTCACCATTTTCAACTTTCAGCTGCTGTTTTCCTCAACCTTTACTCACTTGTGAAATATGGTTAAGAAAATCGTAAGGAGTTATAATCTGAAATGCCTACATGTAGTGAGCAAGCATTATGAATAATGCTCTCCCTTAATGTATCAAAAAAGGTCTCATTTTTACGCTGAAAAGAGACATTAGGTACCTCCCAAATGTAATTATTATAAAAAGCCTTAAGTACTTACTTTTTATAAAAAATACTTTTGGGAGGTTATTTTACCGCACCTAAGACAGAGTACTAACGTATTAGCTTATTAGATAGTATTAGCGTAACTAGGAGAAAGTACAGTCAAACAAGCAATTTAGTATACAGTGAGACTTATTCAAATTTCTACTAATATAGTAGAAATTTGAATAAGTCTCATCTTCTTATTTTATTTTCTATTGAAAGGAACAGCAAACATTTACATTATGAGGACTTAAAACTAGTTTAACAAAATAGCAATTTGATTATAACGTAACTCACAACGCTGTCCATAAGTAGACACAAAACTTAAAAAAAAAGAGAGCTGACTTCTAAGAGCTATTCTTTTAAGGTTAATGGTATACTTTCCAGAGGTGATGTTAAAGAATTGAGTACACAGCACCCGCACTACTGTGTTTAGAAGTTTTTGCATGATAGCTACCGGTATACGAAACACACTGGACCCGTGAGGTCAATTGTAGCCTTTTCACAGCAATGTGGCCTGTGCTGTGTCCCAGCAGTTTTTTTTTTTAATTCTTAGCCGTATCTGACCGTGGCATCACTTTGGGCCCTATCAGAATATCAGCGCTGTGACGTTTTATTTTAAATGTTACAGCACCATGCTGAGATAGGAGCCTTTTGGTCTTGTACAGGACAAATTCTGTTTCGTATTTTGTTTGTTTTTTTCTTATATCGTTATTTCTTTTTTATTATCTCATTATGTTTACTTTTAACTAGTGTTGTAATCACAATTTTACCATTTTTTATTTTTATTTTATTATGTTTTGTCCTGTCGGGCTAATAAATGCTTTTTCTTTCTTTCTTTCTTTCTTTCAGTGGGCCACAGCACAGGCATGCAGACATGCTAATCATCCTCATACCTAATATCTCGTCTGACAGTACATTATACAGGGTGGAAGATATTCCGATGCATAAACGTTTGCCTTGCGTTCAGTTTATCATTAATTGTCAGCCCAAAAACCAAAGTTTTTCAACATTCGCGAAATAAATAGTTGCTTCGCTTGTTTTAAAGATGGGCGCTATTCTCAGGTTTGAATCCCCAGTTCGCAGCTTTACCAAAAGAGCAGCAAAACGGTTTTTAAAATACTTGTTCAAGGTCATCACCCCAACGAGCTCATATCACTTATTCGCCAGCAGACGAAAATATTGCTGTCAAATAAAACGTACGAAAAACCAGATTTTTCAACCCAAAAAATCTGCTGAAATATAGGGGCCGTAGTAAAAAATACTCTGACTAACCTCCCCAACACCGGTGACACGTTTATTTTTGTTGGCCCGGCACTTTGGTTTTTGGGCCAAACTTTGTATGAACCGTGAATTCCTTTGTATCACTAATTTATAAAAACCAGCTCTCGCTTTTCGTTGTAATCTGCTATAATTTGACCGCGTAGGTATAGCACTTTTGTAGGAATGAGTTGATTAAAAATACGCAAGGGGGTTCAGAATGATGTCCTGAATACGTGGTTAAAATTTGTACGTTGAACCCCTGCCACCCTGTATACAATTTTTTTTATACCTAAAAACTCTCTCAATTAGAAACAATAAAATAGACGGTAAGTTCTGAGTAAGCACTCAATAAATTGTACCATTCGTACGTAGGTACCATTCCACATGACGAGGGTACTTAGGGTAACAAGTGGGGATGATAGAACTGTTCCCCGATCTAAATGTATACCCCTAGCTCTGGTGGTGAAACATTTTACTTGTTAGGAGTTATTTATTGCTGAAGTTTTCATATAAAACATTAGGACCGTGATTGATGCGTTGGTTTATTTGAAGGAACTATTTTCACTTATGCTCGAATAAAGACCGACAAGGATCTTTTTTCTTTTTTTTTTTTTTAGGATGGGAAATCATCAAATGACTTCTCCCACTCTGGGCGGAGCGGGAGGGAGTGTCAGACTCTTACTGACTAAAACCCATCCATGTTCCTTCCTCGCCCTTTATGTTCCGGGGCCGCGGTATCACTTTCGAACAGGCCCGCAACCCCGGCAGGACCGACAAAGATCTCATGGCAAAATAATAACAGCCGCTCGGGTCGATCTTTAGGTTAAGCCGTGCTTGCCTAGGTTGATCTGTGGATGGGTGACAACCCTTACATACCGAGTTTCCTCCGTGCCTTGGAAAGCACGTTAAGCTGCTGCTCCCGGCTGTCATTTGTAGATCTTCGACAGTCCTTACAGGTACTTCAGTGATATTATTGTTTTGGACAGCGTCGAAATATCGGATGCTCGAAAAACCAAAGGAAAATCACGGATATAATCCCGTAAGTACTTTAAGTGTAGTGAAAATCCGTGAAAGTCTAAAACAGAACATAAATGTTTATTATTATATTTATTGTTAAATTTTATTCTTCATAATTTTCTTTACTCTTGCATCTACAGTTTTATCTCTGCATCACCCTAAGGTAGACTGGTAGAAAATGCCCAAGGCATTAAGTCCGCCTTTGTACATTAAGTGCATAAAGTTTAAATAAAAAATAAATAAAAATAAATGTGTAATGTTTGCTTTGATACCCAAGGAGGTATTAAGTACCACACATGATATAATAACCCTTATATTTATAGCTGTTAAAGCAACAGGAATATTCAGGTGATTATTGTTTTAGACCTCAATTCTTAGATTATTTTTTTATCTTCAAATCCAAAACTCATTCGAACAGATTCACATAGAAACATATAATCAGAATAACTCGGGTCTATCTACGCACAATTTTTTAGAAACCTTTCTATAAATACCCTGTATAATTATTTGAAATCCTATACGTTCCACCGCACAAAAACTCCTAAAACAGCAATTATAACAGAAAACAAATAAAATTCAAAATGGTAAATTAACATACCTCTCGGAATCCATGATGCTAATGTTTTCAGATGGTATCCAGTTTTGACGAATTTTGCTAACGCCTCGTGAAACTGAAACAACAAAAATAGCAAACTTCATATTTTTGTTAATTGAACACCAACTGGAAAGCGAAACGTTAACGATTTCGTTGAATCGAGTTCGTCAAAATATTCGGAACTTGATTTATTTTGCATTGAATGTTTTTAGTTTGACACTGCTGGTAAAACGTATTTATTAGCCACTATTTAGTAACTCAGTTACAATAGTGAAAATAATGAAAAATCAATAGCAACAATGTGTTGTTATTTTGTTAGTATTCGACATCATCATCATTCTGCCATAATCCAGCCTACTTAAGAGGCATGCGGAGTATGCATTTTTCATACAAACGTAAAACCAAAATAATTGGAAAATCAAACATATTCTTAAGGTATTGTATATTTATTTCGATTGGATTAAATAATATAAAGGTTCTCAAACACATATTTTGAATGGACACTGATTTAAACAAGAGTTATGATAAAAATATTTTCTTTTCTATAGAAATTTTGAATTCCTCATTAGTACGAGTATCTCGCCTTTATATCATTGTCCTTTCAAAATATTTGTTTGGGAACATAGATATTCTGTAATCCAATTGAAATATATACACACTACTTTAAAAATATGTTTGTTTTTCATATTATTTTGGTTTTGTTTGAATGGAAAAACGAATGCTCCGCCGGCCCCTTAACATTAAAAAAATATACAACATTATTTTTTGTTTACACTAAACCCGAAAAGGGGTCATTGTACTCATCATTTTGAACAACTTTTTCTATGGGACGAACCTTGAAATCGCGAAAAAAAAATCAGCTGTTCCCTACATTTTGACGAGTTATGCGAACATAATGAATGTTAAAAGAGAGGGGTTCTGTCAAGACGCCAGCCGTCTTGACAGAACCCCTCTCTTTTAACATTCCACCCTAGGGTCTAAAATGGCCGCTTTAGTAGAATCGTTACAAATCACGTTAAAAAATTTAAATTCTTAAAATGGTCTTTGTTGCCATTACAAGAAGAATTTTAAAATTTGTTCAATAAAATGAATCACGAAAATTAAAAATTCTTAAAATGAACTTTATGGTAATGGTAACAAAGACCATTTTAAGAATTTTAAGAATTTAATTTTTTATACGTGATTCATTTACGATTCTGCTAAAGCGGCCATTTTAGACTCACTGTTCCAACTTTTCAATCACCTCTTCCAAAGTAAGTCAATAATATTTATTATTAATTACTAGCGGACGTCACGCGATTTCACCCGCGTATTTCCGGTTCCCGTAGGAGTAAAATGTACATATGTTACTCAGGGTGAATGTAGCTTTCCAATGGTGAAAGAATTTTTTGAAATC
This sequence comes from Xestia c-nigrum, assembly GCA_916618015.1. Lineage (NCBI taxonomy): Eukaryota > Metazoa > Arthropoda > Insecta > Lepidoptera > Noctuidae > Xestia > Xestia c-nigrum. Next base: position 24,441,958 of record OU745246.1, read on the forward strand.
GGCACAGTAGTTTTTGAGTTTATTCATTACAAACATACACAATGGGTTTGTTTTATCAGGAATTTCTCAGTAGCGGAGTTTGAATATGGTAATAGGGTCGCCCCCAATTCCACATCAGGACTTAAACATAACTAGCATATTTCACCTCACTCTCCGTGAAAAACAGGCGTGATGATAAGTTATGGTGACAGAAATAAACAGAATAAAAACATTACATAACAACATTATAAAAAAAAAAACAGTGTTATCTCACAGCCCTCGAGGGAAAGTAGTAAATTCTACGCATTCCTGTGCAGCTTTTCCTTTGACTGTTCGGAATGACCAGTTACACTGAACACTAACTGGAATGCTTAATTTGCTTACATTTACATTTAAATGGCTTAGGCTTGCCTTTTTTGTCGTTTAGTCGAGACTACAAATATATTAGTTAGGTAACATCCTTGTAACATCACATAGGATATAATAAACATAGAATACTCTGTATAGAATCTATGATTACGTTAGAACATGGATGGGTTTTAGTCAGTAAAAGTCTGACACTCCCTCCTGCTCCGCCCAGAGTGGGAAGGGTAAAAAAGTAGTTTCCCAGCAATAATGTTTGCTAGACTTACTTAGTCTGTTTACACCCTGTATTTTTTTTTTTTTAATGGCTTCGCACGGTTTGTGCATTAGCCAATGTCACGTTTAATAAGTTTATGAATTTATTTAAAAAAAAAAAAAGGTAGCGAAACTTTATGGAAATAAAAATAATAATTTACAGGGATTTAGAATAAATCAGAAATATAGGATCAACAATCGGAAAGGTGAATGAGTAGGTATGTACAAATGAGCAAATTACTATGACGAAAAATTACAATTTAATATTATTCAGAATAATAAATGAGACTATACATTTATAAACAGGACACCCTGTATTTAGATGACCAAACGAACGACTTTAAATAAACCAATTCCAACCAATAACCCTTACTATACAAGACTGTTTCTTCTTACGACAGCAACAGGCAACTCATCTCAACATGTTTCCGTAATCGTGCAATAAATGCCAACAGCAATTGAAGTAGAATGCAATTTTCTAAACGAGCGTAACTAAACAAATGGCTCGTTTGTATGGGAAATACGATTTTGCTCAGTACCGGTGTCCAAGATACAAGGAAGGGCGATTGGATGACGAAAAAGTTGACGGTCTGATTATCTAAAAACAGCTGTTTAAAACACATTTTTGTATGGGAATACGTCACAGTGACAGCTGTTTTTAGATAAACAAACCGTTATCTTTTCGGTGAACATAGACCTTAGTGTCTTAAATTGCAGTTAAGATAATGTAACGGACGAAGCACTGTCAAGTATGGTTGATACGTCATTTGATGTTAATTAACAGTTCATTGGTCAGGATTCTATGTATGTACCTATATATGAATAACTAGCTGACCCACGCAACTTTGTCTGCGTCACATTAGAGAGAAAAACAAAAGGAAAAAAAAACCCCGTTTTTCAACATTTTTCATTTCTGCTCCGCTCCTAATAGTCGTAGCGTGATGTTTTATACATAATAGCCTTCCTCGATAAATGGACTATCCAACACAAAAATATTTTTCAATTCGAACCAGTAGTTCCTGAGATTAGCTCGTTCAAACAAACAAACTCTTCTGCTTTATAATATTAATATAATACTCGTATAATAATATAATATAATATAGTATAGATTATTCAGAGTTTTACTAGTTACCTACGCTTAAGTAGTCTACTGGAACTATTAATAATTATACTCTTTTTTTAATGTTTCACTGGATACTTCGTTGTGGTTTCTTTTATAGAGATTAAAGCAGGCGTAACATGATATCTCTACTTATGATCATGATCATCTTTTCGTCCATCAATCCAACTAAAAGCAAGGTATAATTTAAATGTACGTACAATAAGCCAGTACGACTACTGTCATAGATACAGTAGCTGCAGAGAGCAGCAGTGGCCCAGAGGTGCCGGCCGCGACTTACAAATTGGGTTCGAACCCAGGCAGGCGCATTACTTTGTGTAATTTATTTCATCACCACTGTCCTCAATAACGGTGAAGATAAACATTGTGAGGAAACCGGCATGTCCTAGAACCAAAAATTCCAGAATACGCAAAATACGCGCTTTGACGTGGAGTTGCAGACACCAGGTCCGGCCGCGGCAGTCTCGACAGAGATAACGACAAAATCGCTAACTTTCGATCGCTGATTACTAACGAATAAATTCGGTTGCAATAATTATGCTTACGAGAAACGTATCTAAGATGAAGAGACTTTCATTACTTGCAAGCATCATTATTGCAACCTAATTTACTCGTTAGTAATCAGCGTTCAAAAGTTAGCGATTTCGTCGCTATCTCTGTCGAGACTGCCGCGGCGCCTAGCCCGTTGTTCAATACAATACAATACAGTAGACGGAAAGTCAACCCCAACATAATTGGGAAATGGCAGATCATCTTGTAACTTGCACCACAATAAATGCGGGGAAGTGCAATCTTGGACAACAAAGTGGAATAGAAGAAGAACTTAAATGTTCCCGACTCTACTCTAAAACTTCTCCTTTTTACATTCGTTTCACTCAAGTTTGTAAACAAAATTATGAAGAACGTTGAAAAGGAGTTTTTCCTCATTGGAAGAGGAACCAAGTTTTTATTTTCAATTTCCGATGTTAATTTGGGTGTGAGCGGAATTGTGAAATGAATAGCTGTGCCCTACTTTATTACTTTCTTCTGTGGTTTGTTATTTAAGTGAACAATGTTTATTTTTGTTAAGTTTTGGTTTGATTCAAATGAATCCCTATTTTTCTCCAGATAGAATTTAGTTTGTGAATTTCCGGGTCGAATTAGCCGGAACTATTTGTTCATTTAGCTTGTGATGGCTGAGCAAGATTATGGAACTAAGAAAATGAAACAGATTCCTTATTTTCAATACGAGAAAATCAACCCATTGCTTTCAAACTCGTTTATGAAGGATTCAGTACCACCGTCGAAAAAAAACACATTGATTTTAAGATTAAACACAGTAATTATGCCTAACCCTATAAAATATTGTTTGTTAAAGCTGCCGTTGTAATGCACTCTCTGGGAATATTAAGGCCAGTTTCACCGGTTGCGGATAAAGTGTCGGTTAGCCTATTAGGAACTTATCTGCCAGATAAACTAAAACCTAACTAAAAAAAAACAGTTTTAAAGTATTTATCAACAATCTCTAACTCTTAAAGTACACAATTCTCTTACAACACAATATCTAAGAAACAGATCCTAGACAAGTACTTATGTACCTTCAAACCGAACTAGACCAGATGTCTATCACGACCAACAATAGCGTTCGATGGGAACCGAACGGTTTCTATCGTAATGTCATTCATTAACACCATTGCACCATTGGCACATACTGATATATTGTGAGAACTCTTTTTATTGCTTTTCAGAAGAATTACTATAGTTAACGTTACCTATTTTAAGTAGAAAGTAAGGCAATTTTGCCACGGATTGGTAAACAAATGAAGTGATAATGTGGGAAGATTGTTTAAGTTACCGATATGACACAGATAGTATCCAAATGGAAACTCAATAACTATGTCACTGATACGTTGAGAAATGGTTATGAAATACATAGTTAGTAATACTTAATAACAAACAAAGCGTATTTTATTAAATTACTAGCTTCTGCCAGCGGCTTCGCCCGCGTGAAGTTTGATAATTGTCCCATGGGAACTTACTACCGAGATAAAAAGTATCGTATGTGTTAATCCAGGTTATAAACTATCTGTGTGCAAAATTTCATCCAAATCCGTTCAGTAGTTTTTGCGTGAAGGAGTAATAAACATTCATCCATACATACAACTTTCGCATTTATAATAATAGTAGGAAGTAGGATTATTTAAACGAGCAGCAGGCCCAGAAAGAGATGGCAAGACGAACTCGACAACACAAGGATTGGCGAACAATAGCATTGAATAGGGATAAGTTGAAAGGGAAAAGGGGGCCTTTGCCCTGCAGTGGGACAAATAATAAATAAAAATAAAAACACTTTAGTAACTCCCATATCTTTGCACAATACATTTTAAGTCAGAATTCTGATTACTTATATAATACCTAGATATCTTAATGGCAAGGTAACCGCCACCCATGAAGCTGAAGAGCTGCAATACCAAAGGAGTCACTAAAGTCACGCTACCGACCTTTAGAAAGACGTTCCTACACACGTTTCTTCAAGGACCATATCGCATTAAAATTGTCTGTGTCTTTTATAATTTGTTGTACCTTTCCAGGAACCGATTAATCGGGTTAAATTTTTTGCCGGTTAGACCTATAACCCAATATGTTTTATTAATCACTAGCTTCTGCCAGCGGCTTCGCCCGCGTGAAGTTTCAAAATTGTCCCATGGGATCTTACTACCGGGATAAAAAGTATCCTATGTGTTAATCCAGGTTGTAAACCATCTGTGTGCAAAATTTCATCCAAATCCGTTCATTAGTTTTCGCACACGCGACGGAAGCTAAAAAAACCAAGTTACTTCTCCCGTTTTCCCAACATTTCCTTTCACTGCTCTGCTCCTATTAATGGTAGCGTGATGAAAAGTATACTATTACCTGCTCAGGAGTATGTAGAATAATTGTACCAAGTTTCGTTAAAATCCGTCGAGTAGTTTTTTTTTCTATAAATAACATACAGACAGACAGACAGACAGACAGACAGACAGACAAAAATTTTACTGATTGCATTTTTGGCATCAGTATCGATCACTAATCACCCCCCGATAGTTATTTTGTAAATATATTTCATGTACAGAATTGACCTCTCTACAGATTTATTATAAGTATAGATAATACGGTTTAACCCAAAAAATGTATGTGTCAAACATTTAAATATTGCTGTCGTGGGTCATATAAAGACGAAGATTGGATCGAAGATGGGGGAAGAAAATGCTGGAGTTGAGACGACGGACGGGACAGAGTATCGGGGCAGACAGAGGGACGGGATAGGTGGACAGACGATCTCATTTAAGTGACCGGAAAACCTCCAAAAATGTAAAGATTTGGATGAGACTTACACTCAAGGCTCGTGGCCAAGGGTTGGAGAAGAAGATTAACCAAAATGAAAGAGACAAAGCACCGAGCACGGGCTATCTCCGTCCCTTGTATATTATAGCGTACAAAAACATCTCTGTGCTTGATCCGGATATTACTGGCTGATTAACCTTTACCCTCGATTAAAACCCCTATTCGTGGGTAAACTCTTCGGTCCCTTGTCGTATCCTATGCAGAAGAACCACCAAGAACAATACGAATTTTGAGGTGGTCTAATGATAGTCATTTCGCCCCAAGGCCAACACTGTAATCTGAGGAATATAAACCGTCTTAGCACTCCATTTGTAACTTCTCCATGTAATTTAACTAAGCCGGTAGAGGCAAGAAGCGTAAATGAAATATACGCGAAGATTCCGTTTGTCTTGAGTGATGAATAGGTCTAATACAGGCAGCTGGAAGAAATTACTGTAGTGACAGATGACTTGTTAAGGGGCCGCCTCTCTCTTCTGTGAAGCTTTGCGTTTGTCGTGCAGTTGTAATGCATCTTGTAGCAAAGATTATGCGTAATTTAAAGAAATTTAGGGGCCGGCGGCGCATGCGTCTTTTATACAAACGTAATACCAAAATAATTTGTAAATCAAACATATGCTTTTGGTAGTACGTATTTATTTCGATTAAGTTACAAAATGTCTATGTTCCCAAATTTATATTTTGAAAGGATAATGATATAAAGACGAGATATGAGGAATTTAAAATTCCTATAGAAAATTTATTTTTCGAATAACTCTTGTTTAAATCAGTGTCCATTCAAAATATATATTTGGGAACCTAGATTTTGTGTAATTCAATCGAAATAAACACACAATACCTTAAGAATATGTTTGATTTACAAATTATTTTGGTATTACGTTTGTATGAACGACGCATGCTCCGCCGGCCCCTTAACACATATTTTCGACAATACGTTTTCCTAATCCGTGAATAGATTTCAATTCATAAAATGTGTTTGGAAAGAACCGGAATATTTCTTTAGGGGTATGAGAAACGGGGTGTAAAGTCTAAATAATAAAATCTATGTCAGTCGTCTCCTAGCCTTTTCCCAACTATGTTGGGGTCGGCTTCCATTGTAACTGAATACAATTGCATTTACATTGAGTGACTGCCTATCTGACCTCCACAACCCAGTTAGTACTGGGTAATACGATACCGCTTGGTAAGACTGGTTGTCAGACTTTTTGGGCCACTCACTACTTGTAACGACTGTCAAAGATCTGCAAATGACCGCCGGGACCAACGGCTTAACGTGCTTTCCGAGGCACGAAAGAAACAGGTGAATAGATTCCGATTGACAAAGTATATTTGAAGACAGGAATTTTTAATAATTTATCGTATATCTTTAGAGGTAAGAGGAACAGGGTGTAAAGTTTCTAATCCTTGAAAAGGGAGGATCGTTCCGTTAGAGAAAAGACAGGCGTTTTGTCCGTCGGGCTATTGCCCGCTTGCTCTTGTGTGATGTACCCTAATTTCGTAGATAATAACAATGACAACAGTATCAAACAATTACAAATCTATTTAGTCCGTCAGTTAGATTATTGAAAAATTATGGACACGTATTTTTTGTTTTTGTAAATCAATGAAATATTGACAAAGATAAAACGCATCAAAACTCGGGAGGGGCTCGTGACGTCAGAACTAGCTAAAAATTATACCTAGGCGTGACGTAAAGGAAACTTTAAAAGCGTCGTAACTTCGTCAATTTTGATTAAAGCAACAAAAGATATTTTGAAATAAACTACCTGACGGACAATTTTTTTTTATCGTCTACCCTATTCTGGTAGTGCATTTTAGGATTTGCGTTACGTCAGCTGTGATGTGTGTAGTGGTTTAAAAGCGTCGTAACTTCGTCAATTTTGATTAACGTAACAAAAGAAAAATACAGGTCAAATATTTTTTAATAAACTATCTGACGGACAATTTTTTTTTTATCGTCTACCCTTTTTGGTAGTGCATTTTGGGATTTGCGTTACGTCAGCTGTGATGTGTAGTGGATATGGACATATTCAACTCCTTAGAAAAATTTCAACATAAATAAAGGTTAATTTCTAAAATTTCCTATTAACTCTTTATCGCTTCTGCTGTGAGGTCTAACGGTAAAACCTCTCAGAGGCAGAAAAAGGGCAAAAGCAGTGGGATCCATTAGGCACGTCCTATCTCAAGCCCGGTTGCTAATAAATCTCAGCCAGACTGCGGCTTTAGGATTTATTCGCTTTTAGTGCATCCGATTTAGGGAGTCCGTTTAATACAAGTAAAGATTAGAACGGTGCTTTTCGAATTGAAAGAAAGAAAGAAAGACAGAAAGAAAAAGCATTTATTAGCCCGACAGGACAAAACATATAAAAAAAAAAAAAATGTTAAAATTGTGATTACAACACTAGTTAAAAGTAATTGCGTTTTTTTTGTAATATATACTGCTTACCAGATCTCGAATATTAATTAATCTATATATATATAATATTACTAGTATTATAACGCAGAAGCAGAAAGAGTTTGTTTGTTTGTTTGGTTGAACGCGCTAATCTCAGGAACTACCCGCTCGAATTGAAAAATTATATTTGTGTTACGTGTGACGGTATACCGCCGTTTACCCGAATTTTATTTGCCCTAATATCATTTGCCATAATAGTCAACAGCCATAATATCATACGACATAATACTCGTTTGCCCTACTCTTATTTGCCATATTAGTCACGTGCCAGAATCATTGTTTCCCAAAAGTCACTTACCATAACATCATTTGTCATAATCATTGTAAGCCCTAATTATCTCATGCCTTAATTATAATATGCCATAACATAATTTTCCATCGACATCGGGTGTGTAACGGTTGTTTATATCAAGAGAAATTGGATGCAATTGGGAGTTTAGGGCACCCCGACTCGGACAGGTTAGGTTAGAAGCCATCCCCTTCGTGGTTATTTTTTTATAAACCACACAGAAGTAGGAGCCCCGACAAGCGGGGCTCCGTCGACCTAGCCCACCATCAACCATGCACAGAAATATTTGTCTAATACTTGTTATGCCATTTAAATATTATGTCTAATAATTATTATGGCACATAAAAATAAGGCAAACAATACTTATGGCATTCGTATCTTATGGTATCTAAAATTCGGGCAATTAAAAGTATGTCATGTCTTTTAGGGCAAATGAAACATTCGGGCAAATGAAATTCGGGAAAATGATGATTATGGCATAGGTATAATCTTCGGGCAAACAATAGACAACCACGTGTGACCCTCGATAAGCTGATGCTATATTGTGAGTTGCCAATAGACGCAACCAAGTTCGGTATCTTCTGCACCAAAAAATGCTTTATAAAACTGAATTACAAAAAATAAAAAAAAAATAGATTTTTTTTACGAATTATTTTTAGTATTTTCAGTGTGAAGGTCAAGAAAACTAAAATATTTTTTTTTTAAATAAACTATGGGAAATTGACACTCGGGTGTTCTACTTTTGCATTTGGAATGATATATTTAGTATAAATCTTCAATAAAAAGCGAATGTCACTTTTTTTGGGCAAAACAAACACCGTGGGCCATTAGGAGCGGAGCAGGAATGTTTTTTTTTGCAAAAACTGGGTTATGTTACTTATGTGACGCAGACGAAGTTGCGTGGGTCAGCTAGTCTGTAAATAATCAAAACACGGAGTTAAGTTATGCCAAACTTACACGTCGGAGATTATGTTTAATGTGAAGGTTTTACTGAGGATCTCAACAATTGGTAAACACTTTAAAGTGTTTCACAACAGGAATACCTACATTTTTGACATCTCCATCATACTTTATTGCAGACAATGTCACTAATTATAAAACTTAAGAAGACGGGTATTTATCGCGAATTTACCTTTAATTTAATCCCGACGTGTCCCGATGTGCCCCGATGTGTTCTGATCGTGAAAGTTTAAAAAAGACAATGTCACTAATGACTATGTCTAGGCCGGCTGGCCGTCTGTTTGTAACTCTACTCCACGTTTATAAAATACGTCGGTTAATAACGCGAAAATAAAAATAAAAAATGTTAAAAAAATAATATACAAACGTACGTAAATCCAGAATTTTCCGTAACAGCATTATTATTTTCCAAGGATTTTTGTCGCTTACCCCCATAGGATACCCATCTCTTATGTCACTCTCGGGACGTCTCCCCTTGACTGACACTGATTAATCGCCCCTGTACTTAATTACATATCGCCCTAAATGCAGTCACGCATAAGGGCCCGCGGAAGGAGGCCGATCAACATAATTTGTGTTTTTTTTCTTGTAACAGGTTTCGGTTAGTCAAATCTAACGGCAGTGTGACGCGAAGGTAAACATTGGAATATTATTTAAATTCAAAGAAAATACTAGGTTTCTAAAAATGACTTATTCTTCTTCGTTTCACTGGCACGACAAAATTCCTTAAGTAATTTGTTCAAATTGCACCTCTTCAACTGCGTATCTCTACACTGGTTGAGATACGCCGCGCCGTTGAAGTGGTGCAATTTTGAGCGAAATGAAGTAGGTATGAAGTCAAAATATAGGTACGTCGGTGGCAGTCCACCGATGTATATTTTGACTACATACTTCGTAGCAAAGATGGCAGTATAAAAATATGTGCAAGGTACCGTTATTTGGCGGCACAGTGGCTGAGTTCTGGTCGAAACAAATTTAATAAGACAACGATGGGAATCATCGACACGAAGAAGAAGAAGCGACGCAGCTCCACATCCACGGACTACAGCCGTGGTTAGCGTGGCCATGGTCTCCTGCCGAAGCTGCGGGACTGTTCGAAAGAGATACCGTGGAACAATGGGCTAAGGAGGAACATGGATGGGTTTTAGTCTACAGCTTGTAGGAGTCTGAAAAGCAACCAAGCGGGGAAAATGAGAAGCTCCCGCTTTATTGTTCAAGTTTATAATGCAACATAATACCTTGGAAATCACGAACCTAAGTTACCACAGCTGGACAGCAATCTATATGGACATCTATAGAAATAAATCGATTTATTTCTGTAGAGATATCAGATATCCAATATTGACCTTTGTCTGTCGGTCTGTTCGGCCGTGGGCGATAGTGTAACCAACACTAAAGATTCAGTTTTGTGTGCCACAAGTTACAAGAGACATTTTCTTTGTTTTGCCGCAGTTGCAAAATTTTGCATCATCATTATTTCAGCCAAAAGACGTTCACTGCTGGACATAGGCCTGCCCGAAAGCCCCCGAGCCATGGTGCCCATTCTCTTGTAAGTCCTTTAGTCGCCTCTTCACCACACACGGGAAGATTTGGGATGGTGCTATTCTTTATGTCCGACACCATACAGTCCGACACCGAATGCTTAGTCAAGCGTTTTATTTACGACTAGCCCGTAGAAATAGCACTATCTGTAATTAATTATTTAGCCCAAGAAATTACTTATTCATCCCACAGAGAGTAGGCCTGTGTTACTAGTAGTAGGAACTTTATAGGCTGATTACATATTTTTCGCTGTGCCTTCTAAATATAAACTATCTGATCCACGCAACTTCGTCTGCGTCACATACGAGAGAAAAAGCTCACAAAAGGAATAAATTTTACCCGTTTTTGCAACATTTTTCATTTATGCTCAGCTGCTTTTGGTCGTAGCGTAATATTAATAAAGCCTATAACCTTCTACGATAAATGGAGTATCAAACACACGCGCGTTCAACCAAATAAACAAATACACTCTTCATTATTATAATATTAGTGAAGATTAGTATATATGTCAACGTAAAATTGTCAAACACGTTATATTACAATATAAGGTGTTTCTTTCTAGCGATATTGTAAACTCTCGAATTATTGTCAACTGAACATACGGAAGTATCTCTGCTCCCATAATCGGGACTTGGGCACCCCCCCGTTAGGTTAGTTAGGTTCCTTTAAACCCTGCATTCGGAAATAGGGGCCCCGCGATGCGGCATTCTGTCGACTTCGCTTTTTAGGGGAATATAAAGTGTTTAAGGTTAGGTTATATTAATCGGTATTTCTCAGGAATGGTACAGTATCTTTTCATGAGAGTGGTACCACTAGGTAAGAGGGACCCCTCCTTCCCTCCACACCGCGTGAATTGACTATCTACCATCGCATGCATTTCACGAAAAATAATGCGTTTTATTGTAAGCAGTGTGTTCGTTTGACAATAATTCGAGAGTTTACAATATCGCTAGAGACATATATTCACCGCAAATTCTGCGTTCTAAGCATAAGTTTTAAGATCACTAAGAATAAGGTACGTTACTTATTAACATTCACAACACTTATAAAGCTGCAGGCAGTGTATATGAATGCTGCAAAAACTATTGTCAAATAAATTCGCTTCCTCATCTACCTTGGGCCAACCCCTATTTAATGGTGATCGTGACCGGTCCATACCGGGCCGGCCAAGGTTCCCGGTGCCCTGCGGAAGTCTCACTTGACGGGCTACCATCCATCCCGGACATTCCCGGGACTGTCGGCTGTTCCCCTCACTAAAGTGTGTTCAACCAACGGTTAAACAAGGATGTGCCTATTTCCGCTACTTCATCATATATGTTTATAAAAGTTTTGTTTTTATTCTTTTGCGCCAGCGTTTTTAGTTTTGTCAATTTTAAAAGTATTTCGACTAGGAAGCAATTAAGGAACATGCGGTATGGGTAGGTAGGGTGTTTTACCCGGCCAAATTCACAAGTTTGTTGCATAGGTTGGTTGGGTCTGAATCGTGATTGAGATGTGGTCACATTACTATACAGGGTGTAAACCACCTCATCACGAAGCCGGTAACCAAGCATTCTGAACATCAAACTAAGTAACTTGAAAAATTATTGTTGGGGTGTTAAATCCCGTTTTGTGGTATAAATCAATGTAACGCACTCAAAACGTTGTGCCGATGGATGAATTGAATATCAGGGTGTTCGTGGAGATATTATAAGTAAAAATATTACAATAAAAACTTGGGTTAAAAAAAAACTTGTTAAAAAGTTGTGTTGTGTTGTTGTTGTAGTACCTTTGTGCTCTTCTATGTTAATATATTGTCCTTTTATGTATTTTGTGTACATGAATAAATAAATAAATAAATAATAAATAAACATTGACCCCCAATATCTCCGAAACTAGAAGGTTCTCAGGGATGAGGTAATGATAGGAATGACGGGGAGAACAAGTGTTTTACACCCTATATAGGTCTGTGCCGAATTCAGTAACATTTAACAGACGACTTTTCAATAAACTAAAGAACCCTATTTCCTAGTTTACATAGCACAGAGAGTTTAGACAGAGGTGTAACTAATAGTGCACCTACGTAATAGGGGTGTCCTATGTAATAGGGGTCGAGCCTATTGCCATCGGCAGGGCACACATCCAGATTCCGCGGCTGCTACTGAGAAATCCCTGACGAAAAAACCCAATAACGCTTTACCCGGGAATCGAACCCAGGACCCCATTCTCAGCAGTCAAGCTTGGAACCACTAGGCCAAAGAGGCAGTCCCTAATTTATTGCGTTCTAAAGATAACTCCTGGATACAGGCCATCAATTCATCTGTTTTGTCCATATAAGTAACACAAAAGCAAGTGATCGTGCAAGACGCGCCCACATAGGACCTTTTAATTCAAAAGCTATGCCTTAGAGACATTACCTCCATTTTGTCGTAATAAAGTCTTTACTAACTGTGTGAGTAGGACTCAGTTAATTGATGTTAATTGTAACTTGTGAAGTTTTTTTACTCGCGTTGGTGCCCACGCGCAGGTTAAAATGACGCTGGAGGTTAAAATGGTCTGTTAAAATTAAGTTGTGTTTCTCAAGATGATTATGATGTAATTCTGTTATTAACTAGCAGTGCGATTATCCTTAGGCTAATTAGGCATGTGCCTAGGGACGCGATGTTGCAAAAGGGCGCGCTTGGTTTATAAGCGACGAAAAACTAGACATGAAAGACATTTGGGTGCCATTTTTTCAATACGGCGGCGTGAGCGTCAGACATGAAAAATTCGAGCCTGTAGTAAGTTTGTGTTGGATAGTCCTTTTATCGAGGAAGGCTTTAGGCTATATAACATCACGCTACGACCATTAGGAGCGGAGCAGGAATGAAGAATGTTGCAAAAACGGGGATGCTTTTTTCTCTAATGTGACGTAGACGAAGTTGAGTGGGTCAGCTAGTGTTTTATAATGCGCCATTCCACCATACATTTTGCAAATAAGTAGTGGACCCTTCAGGTTTGTTTCCAGCACCGCAAATTCGACTTTAGTGAACCCACTAGGTGGATCCCGGCACTAAAGGTGTTATTAACAAGTCAGTCAATTTGCTTAGCATATTGTGTTCTGTTTTATATTCGGTGATTGAAGACATACCTGCACATCGAATGCAGATATGTCTCTACGATGACACGGTCACAGCTTGCGGTGCGAACTTGGCAGGAGATAGCAAGAGACCGGTTTTGAATGGGAAAGGGTAGGCCCAGCAGTTAGGAGCAATTGAAAGACTCATAAACAAGGTAAATTAAATTTAAAAAACCTCCAACACATACTACATTATTCTACAAGTCTAGCCCTTTCATTGAAAACCATTGAGGGAGTTGGGAAAAAAAATATATGTAATTCACCATTTTGTGGTAGAAGCAAGAACACTCCTGACTAATTCAGCATTCATACAAAAAAAAAACACAAAATCGGTTCATCCGTTCGGGAGCTGCGATGCCACACACAGACATACACACACACGTCAAACATAGGTATAACACCCCGTCGTTTTTGCGTCGGGGGTTAATAAAAATCTTAAAATATACCAAAACAAGTTTCAATAACAGTCTTGATCCTCAACAAGTCTTCTATTAATAATATCAGTCTCAAAGTTTACTTTTATTCCAAAGGTAAGCAGGCATTATGAAATCAAGTGTCACCCTAGTGATGGATGCGTCGCTCAACATAATATTCACCCTGGCAACATTTAATATCAAAGTTCAGGCGCAACACGTAGGGTAGACCTGTTGCGTTGAAGTAAGTTTGGGAAATATAGTATTTGAGGGTTGAAAGATTACTGAGGGATGAAAGGTGGAAAATTTTCAGTTAAACGATTTGGCTTGGCAAATTGGCCAGCTTGGGAGATGGCCGTGTCCAGAAGTGAACTTCGTATGGCATGAGCACATATCAATGAGTTAGTAGATAAGCTGCCTACATACATATACCTGTGTACGGTCGAAAAAGCTATTTGTTTTACACTTTACAATGTAATTTGTTCGTTAAACTGTAAACCAAATAGCTTGTTCGACCGTACCTTAGGACCAGTTTAAAATGCCACATTTTGATACCCAAGCACGTCAATGAAATGCTACTTCAGGTTTCAAAGAAAACCTATTTGGTAACTACTTTTTCTTCATTATAAAAGTTAAGAAGACGGGTTGTATTTACTATTTATCGCGAATTTACCTTTAATTTAATCCCGACGTTCCGACCGGATTGCACCAGCCGTGGTCGCGGGGAGACTGTCGTCGGGATTAAATTAAAGGTAAATTAGCGATAAATACAACCCGTCTTCTTAAGTTTTATAATGTGTTCTGATCGTGAAAGTTTAAAAAAGACAATTACTTTTCCTTCAACTAGCCTGTTCCAACGCTTGGCAAAGGCTTCCTATCCTAGCACTAAAATTGTCCTGTACGTATTCGATGTGGAATAACTTCATCGTTGCAAAAAGACACTTTCAATTGACTTGTATTTATGATACACAAGTACTTGCACTAGCAACATAGCTCACATTAAAATCCTAAAAATTCCTACAACTGCCCACTTAGTAGATCGATAGCACATTAATATTTATTGGTCCTACGATCCGAACTATCGATAAGATTGCAGTATAAACTATAAAACTGATGAAAAGCGCCGCAGATCGTATCGTAAACTATTTCATTATTATCATACAATGTACTCTTGCGCAGGCTCGTAAACTTTTTAGCTTTATGTTATCTACAAATAGCAGTGAACCTACGAGTATATGGAATAACTATGTAATAGTAAATATAGTTTTTTATGATCTCAATCTAGACGACCCGAATGGCACAGCGGTAGTGAGGCTCCTTACGTTCTTAGGTTCGCGGGTTCGAATCCCGGTAGGAGCAAATGTTTGTGTGATGAGCATGGACAGTTGATTCCGAGTCATGGATGTTTATTCGTATAATAAGTATGTATTTACAAACAGAAGTATACATGTAGTATATCAACTGTCTGGTGACCACGACACAAGCCTTGCTTAGTGTGGCACTAGATAGTGCTGTGTGTAATGTCCAGCAATATTTATTTATTTATTTAATAAAGGGCGTTTACATAACCTAAACCTAATACAAGTCGAGAAACACGTGTCCTAGCCGGCGTTGCTGTACTTTTTTTTTGTTCTGGACCATCCCTGTGATTTATGGGAACCCTAGATGGTTCCAACAGTGAGAACATTAATAGGCTAATGATGATGATGATGAACTAGTCACGGAAATTTTAAAAGTCGAAGTTCCAACTTTTTCACACTCTATTCAACATGTTTTAACAATAAAGGGTGAAAAAGTGTTTAATGTTTGATATATTTTACCTTTGATACCTCCATGATCTATTCAATGCATTTAAGCATGTTACATTTAACCATTCAGTAAAACGTGATTTTTATCGCACCTAAAACAAATTAATCCGATACCAGCAAAAAAAAAGCGCAGTGTTACTTAGAAATGCAAGAAATGGTAAGTATATCACTCATCTGTAACAAATGACAGAAGTTGTGTAAGTACATGATTCTTATGTATATTCTAAGTGTAAAATGTCACTAATTGTAAGGAAAGTGTTTAAGTACCAGTTAGAATGTTATGTATGAGCCTATATAAGATAAATAACTAGTTACTAAAACACTAAACACACAAGTGAAAACTGTAGATATTTTGTATTGTATTTTCGTTGTAGTACAACCAACCCATAAGTTACGTATCACTATCACTACATATTATAAAACAAAGTCCCCTGTCTGTCTCTATGTATGATTAGATCTTTAAAACTTCGCAACGGATTTTGATGCGGGTTTTTTTAATGGATAGAGTGATTAAAGAGGAAGGTCTTAGTATATAATTTGTTCGCAGGCGAAGCCGCGGGCATCGGCTAGTTCCTTATAAATTGAAGTAAATATCAGGAAAGGCACATTAGTATGTAGCTTAATGTTTGTTTAAGAAAATTTATTTGATTTAAATTAAATTATAATTATTTATTTTTCATAAATAAATAAATAATAAATATCGCTGGACATTACACATAGCGTCATCTAGTGCCACACTAAGCAAGGCTTGTGTCGTGGTCACCAGACAGTTGATATTACTACATAATATATATTCTTTTTGTTTGTAAATACATACTTATTATACATATAAACATCCATGACTCGGAAACAAATGTCCATGCTCATCACACATTTGCTCCTACCGGGACCCTAAGAACGTCTCACTACCGTTGCGCATTCAGATTCATTAATTTCGTATTACTCAATACCTGGGTTGTGGAGGTCAGATAGGCAGTCGCTCCAAGTTAAATACTGGTTAGATCGCAGCTGCATGCGGTTGGACTGGAAGCTGACCTCAAATTAATCGGGAAAATGCCAGGTAGATGAAGCAGATCAACAAATTAATTAATTAAAGTGTCATGAAAGTAATATTATAGTATAAGTTTAACTTGGCATCTATCAGTGCCAATCCAGGTGCGTGGAATATTGCCAGTTCGGTGTCTTTGATCAGGTGGTAATTAGTGACAGTTACACTACTTAAACTAATCACGAAGTTTAAGGAAAAAGAGAGTGAAAATAGGGAAAACACTTGCATTGGTTTATATGCGAAAGTAAATTGCTAATTATTCAACAAATAAGTAGCTGACCCGCGCAACTTCGTTTACGGCGCAGTCATATGAGAGAGCAGAAAAAAATATTCCCAGTTTTTGCAACATTTTTCATTGATGCTCCGCTCCTGTAGGTCGTAGCGTGATGGTACTTAGCCTATAGGCTTCCTCGATAAATGGGCTATCTTACACTAGAAGAAATTTCCCATTCGGACCAGTAGTTCCTGATATTAGCGCCGTCAAACAAATAAACAAACTCATCAGCTTTATAATATTAGTATAGAATAAAACGACTCAACCTTTACTTTGAGCATACTCATGTCAAATTACTTTCCTAATGCAAACTAGAAAACGTTATTGTCACCGTAAATAGCTAAACACGATGTTAAGATGAAAACTAAACAGAAACCGTTTATTTTGAAGTAGGTAGGCAACAAAGTTTCCTTAGTTAGGTGAACCTACTTAGTTTAAATTGTACGAAACTCGACGACGAGCTTCTCAATGCTAAGGAAAAATAATGATGGCGGACTTTCAAACGAAAGTTGACTTCACATCGGAGGAATCCCGAGCAAGACCCTCTTAGTAATGAGAAATTCGACCAAGAAGGAGGTATTGTATCAAATTATTGCAAATATACTCGTACAGGGTGTAAACCACCTCATCACGAAGTCGTTAACCAAACGCTCTGTACATCAAACTTAAGTAACTTTACGCAAAAAATATTGCTGCACTTAAAAATCATGTTTTATGGTAGAACTCAATTTAACGCACTTAAAACATTATGCTGATGGATGGATTAAATACTACGGGGGTCGTGGAGGTGTTTAAAGTAAAAAAAATATTGCCATAAAAACAGGTAAGTAATTTAAAAAAAAACTCAAAAAGTTGAAACTTTGACCACCAATATTTCCATAACTAGAAGGTTCCCAGGTATGGTATAGAACAAAAAAATGATCGCAATGACGGGGAGAACAAGTGCCTTTCGGCTTTGATAAGAGGTGTTTTACACCCTTTTCGATAGAAACCAGCAGTTGCCCGGTAGCTTTTGATACTCGAAGATAGTAGTAGTGGTAGTTAGTTTCGCATTGGTAAAAGAATTCTCGGGATCGGATCAGTAGTTCCGAAGATTGTTTCCTATTGGATATAGGAAACAATCTTCGGACTTACAAAAATTTACCCTCTTACACCACACCTCCTTATGACAACATTACCTTCTTATAATGAACTGTAAATAGGTAGATGAAGAGAGTTTAATTTTTCAAGCCTTTTCGAGCATACATCTTACTTACTCCAAAATCCCGAATCTGAAATGAGAGTCGAGTACAGCTGTGCACATTCCAGCCTATTGCCAGCCATTGGAGCCTAATCATGTTAAATTGAGCGTCTTTAAGCCTCTTGAGGAGAATATTACCAAGTTTATGTACACCAAAGTATATACTAAGTACTTGAAGCGTGCCGTAAACGTTTTGTAAAATGCAAGAGAAATATTATGCGTAGATGTTAAGCTAGCTAGAAGATTATTTTACGCTATATTTGATGGTAGTATTACTTTTACCAGTTTAAGAGGGATTATTAACATTTACGAGTAATATGTACGATTTCTATAAAATGTTGCCCACACGAGTAACTATTTTGTTTCCACTAGTGTCACATCTTGAACAGTCAACGCCACTACTAATCTTGTTTATTTGGGATCACAAAGCAGAAAAATGATGCCCTGGCCTAGGAAATGCGATAAAGGAAAAGAAATACGGGGACGAGTTAGCAGTAGGACCGAATAAGATGGCAGGAGCAATTGCATTTGTAGATTGAAGACATTAGAGAGGAACCCAGAACTGGTACACTATAGTCCAACGAAAGCAAAAGTAGAATTTACTGGGTTGTGGAGGTCAGAAAGGCAGTCGCTCCATGTAAGATACTGGTACTCAGCTGCACCCAGTAAGACTGGAAGCCGACCCCATCATAGTTGGGTAAAGACTAGGCAGATGATGAGTCTAATAAATGAAAAAGCTTAAACTTGTGCCAGAATGACCGTAGAAGAAGTTTTGTTAAATTAAAAATATCATCTCAACAAAATAAAGCAAGTTCCCACCCTTTTTCCTGCCAAGATAATCAGTTAATGTTCAATGTTCATCCATATTTAATTATCAAGAAGCCAGCTTAAAACAGACATTTTAATCCGATGCCGAAACTCAATTTTTTAGGATTGCTCCTTTAATTGTATTAGGTGCCTGTTTCAGATGTTCGTAATTCACTTTTAATTCATTAAAATTAGGCCGGAAAATGTGACTTTAGGCAATTGGGTTTTTAAGGACAGTTCAGAGAATTAAAGACTGTGAATACGGGTCAAGGTTTACTATAAAAGCACGAAATCCTTAGTTTTGGCCGAAGTTACGGTCGTTTCCTGCACTTGCGGACATAAGATTTGTTAGGGGCCCGAACTAAAAATGAATGACAACGCGATTGGCCATCTGTTCTTACTCCCAATGTGTTTGCAAAACTCATGAATCCGAAAATATTATATATAGGGAGTAGGGTTCATTTCACGAATTAGACCCCTGGTTCGAGATCCAGCATTCATTTATGTGTGCCACTGAATCGTGAGGAACTGATGAAACTAAGTGAGGGTACAAATAAGAATTTTGTCGGGCCGCACCTCCTCCAAAGTCTCACTTTAATAGTTCAAACCAAGTCAGAGGCCCATGGGCGAGAGAGGGAGAGACCCTCTCTCTCTCAGGCGTCGGGGGCCACGTGGTGACTACCGGCCACCGTCGACGCGGGCCTGTGGACGGTTAGCTATGGGCTAGCTAGCCGTCCGTCCGTCTAACGTCTACGAACGCGCGCCTCAATGAGATGTCAGCATAAAGGGAGGGGCCAGCAAGGAACGAAGGCTGCCGGGACTGCGGGACTGTTCGAAAGAGATATCGCGGCCCCGGAATGTAAAGAGCGAGGAAGGAACATGGATGGTTTTTAGTCAGTAAAAGCCTGACACTCCTCTCCCGCTCCGCCCAGAGTGGTAGGGGTCATTTGATAATTTCCCATCCGAAAAAAAAAGGCCACACGATAATAAGAAGAATAATTCACTTACTTAAAATACATATCTATAAGCCACTATAATCTCTTATGTGGTTAAATAATAACAGCCGTAATTGCCTAGGTTTATCTATGGGTGGGTGACCCTTACATACCGAGTTTCCTCCGTGCCTCGGAAAGCACGTTAATTTGTATCTCTTTGACAGTAGTTGCGGGTAGTCAATGGCCCAATAAGTCTGGGTTGTGGAGGTCAGAAAATACTGGTATTCAGCTTCATCCGGTTAGAACGGCAGCCGACCCAATATAGTTGGAATAAGGCTAGGGAAATGATGAATCTCTTGTCATGATGGCCCAGAGGTTAAGTCCTCGCCTCTCACTCATGAGGATATTTGTTCAAATCCAGGCAAGTACCAATGTAACTTTTTAAACATATATTACGTTCTAAGTTTATCTTGAACATCACGGATATCGGTGAAGGAAAACATCGTGAGTAAAATATAAGTCTGAATTCGCCAACCCGTCTTAAGCAAGACTGCTGATTGATGCTCGTGCATTCTCTATTGAGAAGAGGCCTTTGCCCAGCAGTGGGACAGTAATAGCCATTGGGGGTACTCATAAAGAAATATTAAATAATCTCTTATGTAATTCATTACTTACACAGGAAAGGTCATTAAGGCCATCTCGTGTGTTGTTTCAATGTTTAAATTCGCGATAAAACTAAGTTTATTACTAAACTAAACAGAAATTGTTATATCTCTCCGAAACAATCACAGAAGTTACTTCAGGATTTACTTATCAGAGCCCTGATCAGGCTTTCAGAAACCGAAGCAAAAGTAGGCAATAAACTAATTAGCTATCCCAATTAGTACTTTCTTGGTCACGTACTATTAGAAAATGCGATACGCGTACTGAATGGGTGATTAAAGTAGATAAAACATTAATATAATTACTTGGAAAAGTGATTATCTGCTTAACCTTTTCCTCAGAAACTACTGTAACTGTATATTTTGGCGGATGGAGATAAGCAGAAATAAAATACATACAAGCATTCTGTACATTAAACTAAGTAACTTTACGCAAAAATTATAGCTGAGAAACAACTTTTTTTTTGGGGTTATAAATCATGTTTTGTGGTAGAACTCAATGTGACGTACTGAAAATATTGTGCTGATGGATGGATTGAATAGTGCGGGGGTCGTGGAGGTGTTAAAAGTCAAAATCTTACAAAAAAAACTTGTATTTAAAACAAAAGTTGTCAAAAAGTTGTAACTTTGACCCCTCATATCTCCGTAACTAGAAGGTTCCCAGGTAAGGTGTAGAACAAAAAAAATATCGCAATGATGGGGAGATTTTATCATCTCCACGAACCACGTACTATTCAATAAATCCATCAGCACAATGTTATAAGTGCGTTACATTGATTTTCCCAGCAATAATTTTTGTGTAAAGTTACTTAGTTTGTAGTACAGTATGCTTGGTTAACGGCTTTGTGATGAGGTGGTTTACACCCTACATGTTATTGTTCATGAACTGTTCTTGATAGTTTCAAAACACGATAGTTATTACTTCACTCGCTCATAAAACATGCAAAGATGTCAAGTTATACTTAAAGATTATTAACACTATAAACAAAAAATATACTGAAAGATAAGATTTCGAAACTTCATTAAGTACCTATATAACAATACGTTAGTTCGAGCGCGCGAGGTGAGGCAGCGCTAATACATAAATCGCTCAAAGATACCGTCTTTAAATCACAGCTAGGACAAAAAAAAACATCAATTTTTTGTCAATAATGCGACACCATGTCAAAATTGTCTTAACCAAAGCTTGCAGTACATTACCCAAAGTGGTATTTAGGTATTTACCGACCAAACGTAAGTGCATAAGTACCAACAACATTAGAACACCCTCAGAACTCGTTTAACAACCAAACAATACTAAATTCCAAGCTAACGTACAAGTCAGAACAAATGTTTACACATTGCATTGAGCAAACAAAATCCGTGCACGGGAATCGAACTCAAAGCCCCGACACTGGCTTGTGGCGGGTGTCACACATGAGGTGCTATGTGAACAAACACAGAACACATACTCTACCCGACTGTACTGAGTCAATATTTGGAAGAAAGTACTGCTCATAGCAGAAGTGATTCGATTTTTGGATTATGGGAATATCGGTGTTATGAATAGCAAAATTGAGAGGGATAGAAGGAAAATCAACCCTTTTGGTTTGTAATAAATTGAATACGTACCTAATAAATTCCCGTACCATAAAATAACACCGAACCTGTAATCCCGAAGAGGTTAGGCAGATATGTAATAAAAGTGCACACACACCTAATAAGTACTTAAGTACACCTATTTTTCGGCAGTTTCATGTAATATGGGCCCAGCTTATTGACATCAATTGGGCACAAATCCAGACTCAGTGGTGCTACTGAGAAATTCCTGATAAAAAAACCTTATACCACTTTGCCTCACCTGGGAATCGAACCCAGGAACTCATGCTTAGCAGTCGCACTTGCAACCACAAGACCAACGAAGCAGTCCCGTAGCCCTTCCGAGAATTGACAGGGATTTTTCATGGCGTCGTTTAGTCTCATACCCACGTCATGTTTGTTTGCCAAAAGTGACGAATTTTTGTTTAAATAAAATATATAAATAAATAAATATCGCTGGACATTAACACACAGCGCCACCTAGTGCCACACTAAGCAAAGCTTGTGTCGCGGACACTAGATAGTAGATATACTATATAATATACTTTTTTGTTTGTAAATACATACTTATTATACATATAAACATCCATGACTCGAAAACAAATCTCCATGCTCATCACACAAACATTTGTTCCTACCGGGATTCGAACCCAGGACCCTATGAGCGTAAGGCAGCGTCACTATCACTACGCCATTCGAGTCGTCGTTCAAATCTTTTTCTTTATGGCAATGTCTGTTTAAACATTAAGCAGAAATTACTATAATTACAACATATAAATCTCAAACTCCTATTTAATACCTATAATTATTTTAATAACTTAATGGTGCGTATCGTACGGCTATGCAGTGGTTCATTGACCGTTTACAAAACTATACATACAATGATCACATATATGCAAATTAATCAGTAGAATCGTAGATTTATTTTAAACGTTACTCAATTATTTACTATAGAAACTGTAGTGTTTAACTTAGAAAATTATTAAATATCAATTAAAAACTTTTGACTTCAACTTATCCGACTTCTTTGACATTCAAACTGCCTAAGTTATGAAAAGTATTGTTCAAGTAATTTTACCTAAATGAATACTCAATTACTTAAAACATAGTTCGTGAGTTATTAAAAAACTCTGGGCTATGAGATCTCAAAGGTTTTGTAATCATATCTGAATTATTATTAACTTAAGATATTTATTGTATTAAGTCAATATTATGTGGTTTTAGTACAAGTATTTATAGTAAGTATATACATAGTTTTGTGCCTGCGTTATGTTATTTCGTTTATCTATACTAATATTATAAAGCAGAAGAGTTTGTTTGTTTGTTTGAACGCGCTAATCTCAGGAACAACCGGCTCGAATTGAAAAAATAT
This sequence comes from Xestia c-nigrum, assembly GCA_916618015.1. Lineage (NCBI taxonomy): Eukaryota > Metazoa > Arthropoda > Insecta > Lepidoptera > Noctuidae > Xestia > Xestia c-nigrum. Next base: position 24,465,515 of record OU745246.1, read on the forward strand.
TTTTTTGTTGGATATTCCATTTATCGAGGAAGGCTTTAGGCTATATAACATCACGCTACGATTATTAGGAGCGGAGCAGGAATGAAAAATGTTGCAAAAACTGTTTTTTTTCCCTTTTGTTTTTCTCTCTTATGTGACGCAGACGAAGTTGCGTGGGTCGGCTAGTCTTTCTATAAGTCAAGTCAGAAAGTGCCGTTCAAGTCAGAATACAGACTCTTTATTTTAGCTACTTACTTAAAAATTTCTGACAATCTTTTTCTGAAATCATGCTTTAGAAGAAATCCCCGAATCTTCTAAGATTCTTTATAATCGACATAAAATTTCATAAAACACCTTATTGATATCCCGAAATCATGAACAGTTAGTGAAAAGCACGGAATCGAAACATGAATACTTAAATAAAAACAACAACACATTACTGCTTCAAATCACCTTACCTACGCAAAATACCCTTCGTTCATTACCTAAGACTTACTTGCGCATCAATAAATTCAAAAGATAAGATAGGTATCAACAAGGTCAATTGGTACCAAAAATTTGAAAACATGTGACATCTACCAATCCCAGCAGTGGGAACATAAAAGGCTGATAATGATGAAGGTATTGACCTTCATGGCTTAAATGAGGGATGTACCGTTTCCCGCGCTCTTTTGATTTTCTTACAACGCAATTTGCACTTACTTTTACTTAGAGTAAGTACGACTTTTGCATATCATATCATTTCCACGCTACTTCGCTGATTGTTTGGCAAGGCCTAAAAACGTTATTTGAATAATTTTATGTAAAACACGAGATTTTTTCTAAGGCGAGAAAAATGTTAAAGGGAAGCTGTATTTTCCTGTTACGTGGTTTGAATATGACAAGGAAAGTCGGTGAGACAAAGGCTAGAAATAGATCAGACAGTAGAACTGATTTTAAATCGATTGCTAGAATAGAACACAATACCGTATAACCCCAATAATAACTTAACATGACGGCTCGTAATCCCGGAAGGGTTGGCAAAGGTGTGCTAACAAGTGCACCCGCATTTCGCCATTTTTGTTTTAAGTCCCAAGATATGGGGCGAGCCTATTCCCATCAACCGGCCACACGCAACGGATTCCGGATCTGTGTTAATAAATAAATAAATATCGCTGGACTTTACACACAGCGCCATCTAGTGCCACACTAAGCAAGGCTTATGTCGTGGTCACCAGATAGTTGATATACATAAATAAATATCGCTGGACATTACACACAGCGCCATCTAGTGCCACGATAAGCAAGGCTTATGTCGTGGTCACCAGATAGTTGATATACTACATATATACTTTTTTTTTGTAAATACATACTTAATATACATCCATGATTCGGAAACAAATGCCCATGCTTATCACACAAACATTTGCTCCTACCGGGATTCGAAACCAGGACCCTAAGAACGTAAGGCAGCCTCACTACTCTAATTCTAATTTGTGGTATACCCCATAGCAATTTAACGAACCTAGTTATCGAACCTAAGACCAATACAATAGCATAAAACAAATGAAGAACAGACTATTCTATTCTAAGCTAGAAAAATCCGACTCATTACACTGATACCTATCAAATTTGAAAATGAAAAGAATCACCGAAAACGATGACCCTATAATATCAATTGCAACATCGCACGAAGTTAACCGTATTCTCGAAAAAATACCGTTTATCACACTTCCAGATCAATAACGAAATCAATTTCAATCAGGCACCATTGTTCGCTACAGTACTAGAAACGAAAATCATTGGTTTACAACTGAGCAGGTGCGCAAGCACGTGAATGAACTAAAGATTGCTCTTGCGCAGGGTCAACGACCTATCCGATCAGGTGTAATTACTGTATAATCACTTCAGATCTTAACACGATAATTTTAAGGTTCTTTTTTGGTTGGGTTAGTAATTTTGTAGCGGTTACATCAAAACTGTAATAATTAACTGGTGACTTCCGGCTGACAGGTGCAAAAACATGGGATGTGGGTGGTTTCTGCGCATGATGGTCGAGCTTTTGGTTAATAAGGTCAAGATTAATTAATTTTAATTGATATTGACGTGCGTAGCCTTTTATGTAAAACTAGCTGGCCCACGCAACTTCGTCTGCGTCACATAAGAGAGAAAACGCTCACAAAGGAAATTCAATTTCCCCCGATTTTGTAACATTTTTCATTGCTGCTCGGCTCCTAGTGGTCCTAGCGTGATGTTATATAGCCTATAGCCTTCCTCGATAAATGGACTATTCAACGCAAAAAGAATTTTTCAATTCGAGCCGGTAGTTTCTGTGTTTAGCGCGTTCAACCAAACAAACAAACTCTTCTGCTTTATAATATTAGTATAGATAATGGCCGCGTGTAGCAGAATTGTTTTCAATCGTCGCCAGGTAGTCAGTGGCGCGAACGCAAAAACCAGTCTTACCAAAGAGTATCGTATTACCTATTACTAACTGGGTTGTGGAGGTCAGATAGGCAGTCACTAGGTACATGTAAAATACTGGTATTTATCCGGAAAAGGCTTAGCATATGATGGTGGTTGACATGCATGTTTGTGAATTGTGTTTTCTAAGGAAACAAAAATATGGTATACGAATTAATTTTTGTTTAACAATGATTTAAGAATGTTCAGAGCAAGAAGTGTAGAGAGATTTTTCTACCTCATTAACCGACTTCAGAAAAGGAGGAGTTCTCAATTCGTCGGAACCTTTTTTACTTATATGTATGTTCCCCGATTACTCGAAGATGGCTGGACTGATTTGAATTACCTATTATTCTTTTGTTTGAAAGGGTATACTTCCCAGGTGGTCCCATACTCATCAGGTCAGGATCTGATGATGGGATCCTGGAGTAATAGAGATAACTCTTCTATAGGCATATTTGATGCGATTTGGGTAGTTTTAAGAGGAGTATTTTCTTAAAGTAGTCCCATTTCAATTTGGTGAAGATCAGATGAAGAACTTCGGAAATAGGCAGCGGAACTCTTGAATAAATGATACCAAATGGAATGGGATTGGTGAAATGTCATGTCTGTCTATTGTTTATACCAGTTCAACATAAGATCACGCCGGTAGGCTGTGAAGGCGTAAGCACAAGTAAACCACGAAAAAGTGAAAAATAAAACTTTTTTGCAAAAAATGAAACCGACTTCAAAAAACACAAAAACGTGAAAAATAACTAGCTTCAGAAGTCGGTGACAAAAAAAAATAATCAAATAATAGGTCACACGCAAATAAAAAAAAAAAACGGAACAAGTTTTTGAAAACATTGATCCAAAATCCAACAGTAGTAGTATACATAGTTATATTTTCTTATTTGATGGCAATTGGTTCGCCCCCTAACACATGGGACTTAAACATAACCGCCGAAATGATATTAAAGAAAGAAAGAAAAAATCAAATGTCAAAGTCAAACCGTCTGCCCTCAAATCCGGTAGAAACGCATTAAAACAACTAGAAGTGCCCGTTGATTTAGATTTCACCTATAGTGTCCGTGAAAACGAGCATGAATGCCGCTTAAACATTTATCCCCACAATACCTACTAATAACTGGGTCAACAATTCATGTTCCCCGAGGATAGCCCGGACGTGTATTAACGCTGTCCTAAAACCAGTCAACAGTATCGTCTCTGTGCCTGTGAGACTTTGTGCTGCTAACTGATAAAGGGTCGAGCAGTTCTATAGTAATATGACAATAACAGCCTATTCTTATGTCACCGTAAACTTGTCAAACACGTTATATTGTAATCTCTCTAGCGATATTGTAAACTCTTGAATTATTGTCAAACGAACATACTGCTTACAATAAAACGCATTATTTTTCGTGAAATGCATGCGATGGTAGTCAACTCACGAGGTGTGGAGAGAAGGAGGGGTCCCTCTTGCCCAGTGGTACCACTCACATGAAAAGATACTGTACCATTCCTGCGAATTATCAATTAATTGAACACTTTATATTCCCCTGAAAAGCATAGTCGACGGAGCCCCGCTTTCGTATTACCGAGTGCAGGGTTTAAAGGAACCTAACTAACCTATCGGGGCCGCGGGGGGGTGCCCCAAGTCCCGATTATGTGGGCAGAGATACTCCCGTATGTTCAGTTGACAATAATTCGAGAGTTTACAATATCGCTAGAGAGACACGCATTATCTATACTTATAATAAATCTGTAGAGAGGTCAATTCTGTACATGAAATATATTTACAAAATAACTATCGGGGGGTGATTAGTGATCGATACTGATGCCAAAAATGCAATCAGTAAAATTTTTGTCTGTCTGTCTGTCTGTCTGTCTGTCTGTCTGTCTGTCTGTATGTTATTTATAGAAAAAAAAACTACTCGACGGATTTTAACGAAACTTGGTACAATTATTCTACATACTCCTGAGCAGGTAATAGTATACTTTTCATCACGCTACCATTAATAGGAGCAGAGCAGTGAAAGGAAATGTTGGGAAAACGGGAGAAGTTACTTGGTTTTTTTAGCTTCCGTCGCGTGTGCAGCCTTAATGGTTAAAGCTACATAGAAATCATGTATAACGGAAATATTCCACATAAAATTATATAAAAAATATCCTAAGACAGCATATGTCTATCTTTTATAGTTGACTCACAATAACACGTGTAACTCCCGATAGCTTAGCAGTTCGGAGATTTGTTATTATTATATTTGTTTACTCTTACGTTTATAATATTCTCACTCAACCCCAATTAAAAAAAATAACATCAGTTATTCTTCGAACTCCTGGGCAGGTTATAGTATACTTTTCATCACACTACAATGAATAGGAGCAGAGCAGTGTAAGGAAATGTTGGGAAAACGGGAGAAATTACTTGATTTTTTAAGCTTCCGTCGCGTGGATGTATGTTTGTTACTCTTTCACGAAAAAACTACTGAACGGATTTGGATGAAATTTTGCACACAGATGGTTTATAACCTGGATTAACACATAGGATACTTTTTATCCCGGTAGTAAGATCCCATGGGACAATTTTGAAACTTCACGCGGGCGAAGCCGCTGGTTGAAAATAGTTGTGTTCGAATTCATGTGCGTATTGTATAATCATCGCTTGCTGAAACATCGTGAGGAAACCAACATGCCTGAGAGACATTTGGCATGTTAAGCCAAGTCAGAGGCCCATGGGCAGCATAAAAACTCTGACACCAGTTTAGGCAACAACACGATAAGGAAGGAAACATCGCTTGCTTCGGTGAAGAAAGATATCGTGAGAAAACCACAGCATGCCTGAGAGTTATTTCTCGACGGCATGTAAAGCCAAGACAGAGGACCTTGGGCGGCATAAAAACTCTGACACCAGGTTAGGCACTAACCACACGATGAAGAAGAAGATCGTTTTGGGGCTTATTTCATAATCCTTTTTGACAACTTTAGACCTGTCTGAAGTTTGACTGTGATCAGTTACAGCAGCTATATCGTGTGTCGGCTCATTTCACGCACCTTGATATACACTTTAGACCTAGCTAGAGTATGAGTATTATCGGAGATCTGACGATGGAGATGAAAAGCAGTCACAAGAGTTCCACAACACTTCAAATCTGCTCTATCGTGTCTAAGGCTCATTTCGTGCATCTTGATAAGAACTTTAAACCTAGCTGGATCATGACTGTCATCGATGGTCTAACAATGGAGGCTGAAGGTAGGCAAGAGATCCTCAACAGTTAACAGCAGCTATATCGTCATTGGGCTCACTGAATGCACCTTGATGAGAACTTTAGAAATAGCTAGAATATGACTGTCATCGAAGGTCTCATGATGGAGGCTTGGAGACGAAAAGAATTTGCAATAGGTTTTCAAGTGTTTACAGCATCTACGTCGTATTGTGTTGACCTGCCTGGAGTATGACTATCATTGAAAGTCTGACTTTGGAGAAGGAAGGCAGATGCGAGAGGTCCGCAACAGTTTGAAGCAGCGTTAACGTGTCTCGGCTCATGTCATGCCACTTGATGAGAACTTTCGACTTAGCTGGAGTATGATATTGTCGAGTGTCTAAGGATGGAAACGTAAGGCTGTCGAGGGAAGAATCCTTATTCGGACAAACATAAGTTATTGTCAAGAATATTTTGGAGTTTAATGTAAACCTATTCGAGAAAAAACCGACTTCAGAGAAAACAAAAAAGTGAAAAATAACTTTAGCTTCAGAAGTCGGTGACCTTTGTTTGATTGTTTTTTTGTCACCGACTTCTGAAGCAAAAGTTATTTTTCACTTTTTATTTTTTGTGAAAAAGTTTTTATTTTTCATTTTTTTGTGGTTCACATGTACTTACCCCATCACAGCGTACGCGCGTGATTTTCTTTTATGAACTGGTGTAAACAATAGACAGATATGAGATTTCAGCGATCCCAGTACATTTGCTATGATTTATTGAGGAGTTCCCGTCGCCTATCTTCCGAAGTTCTTCATCAGATCTTTACCAAATTGAAATGGGATCACTCCAAGAATGTACTCTTCCTAAAACTACCCAAATCGCTTCTGCTGTGCCTATAAAATTTAAGGAATTCCCTCTATTTCTACAGGATCCCATTAAATGGAACTTAACATATCTAACTGTCGAAATCTGGGTGTATTGTACACTTCTGCGTACTCCCTCAGAGCATACAGGCGTGATGTTACGTCACTATGTTACATAAACAATAAACAACCAAGCGATTGCAGCAATTACTGCAGCTTTGCCGTGTATTTTTGAAGAGTTCCATTTATATCTCCGAAGATCAGCGTCAGATCTTAACCAAATTGAAATGGAACCACACGGAAAACACCAGCTTTCAAATAAAAAAAGAATCATCTTAATCGGTTTACCCAGTCGAAAGTCCAGAGGCAACAAAAATTGTCGAAATCTGGGAGTATTGTACACATCTAGGTACCCCCACAGAGCATACAGGCGTGATGATACGTCATGATGTAGTATGAACAATGAACCTACAAGCGATTGCAGCAATTACTGCAGATTTGCCGTCTATTTTTGAAGAGTTCCTTTGTATATCTCGGAAGATCAGCATCAGATCTTCAACAAATTAAAATGGGACCAATCGAGAAGCACCAGCTTTCAAACAAAAAAAAAATCATCAAAATCGGTTCACCCAGTCAAAAGTTCTGAGGTAACAAACACAAAAAAACAAAAAAAAAAAAAAAACAGACGAATTGATAACCTCCTCTTTTTGGAAGTCGGTTGAAAAATAAATTGTTACTGACTTCAATCTGAGTCTGAACTAATATTATAAAGCTGCAGAGTTTGTTTGTTAGGTTGGTTGAACGCGCTAATTTTAGGAACTGTTGGTTCGTCTTACGCAGACGAAGTTGCGCGGGTCAGCTAGTATTGTAATATAACGTGTTTGCCAATTTTACGGTGACACTTATATCTCGGAGGACTTGATACAGGTTAGGTTATGTATGTTAGTCTGTAAGGTATATGAGCTATGGGTCTTTTGTTACCCGAATTAAATGATATATTATTATTTTAAAAGTTGGTGGCCGAGGATTTATACCATTAGTTGTCACTGCGTGAGTATCTAAACGTGAGATGTCCCATGGAAAAAAGGTACGATTTTTAATATGAATCAGAAAAATTCAATGTATTTGCAACATTACTGATGTTCAAGTTTTTACAGTTCCTACCAAAATAACAAAAAAGTATCATGAAAAATATATAAAATCAGCAAAAGTAATTCAAATATGAATTACTTATCTAATAAAAGTGATAATTTTAATTATTACGCTAACAACTTATCAAATTATTATAGGCAAATATCACAGGCCATGTCTGACGGATGCCGCCGGAAAAGCTGTGGGCCCGCATATCACAAAACTGGAGCCCTGAGACAGTTAGACGGGGTCGCGGCAGACCGAAGAGAAGATGGCGGGACGCCTTGGATGGCTTTCTCGTTAATTGGCGAGAAGAGACGCAACACCGAGAAAAGTGGAAGAATTGGGGGGGGGGGGCTTTGCCCAGGAGTGGGACAGCTTAGGCTAATTAAAAAAAAACACAGTTAATCAAAGGTTCTCTCATTCAACGAATAAAATGTTTTTTCTTGAAGTCATTTCAATAATAAAGACCACTACAAAGCCGTTGGCAACGAAACAGAAACATAGGTCATCTTTTGACTCGCAAACGCGAATCTCACGATTCAAATCGCTGACCCCAACACGCAAAATGTGATAATAAATGTTTATTTATCGTAAGCAAAGTGGGCCTTAAATATTTTACTGGGAGAGGTCCTTTGGGACCAATAGCCATTGTTTGAAGTCAAAAGTGGGCGAGAATTTGCCGCCTTTGCTCTTCAAAGGGACGAATATTGTTTCTTACATTTATTGGGTCCTTTCAAGACATTCGACGTTAGAAATAAGTGCTTTGGAATGTCTTTACGCTGAATATTTGTGAAATATAAGACAGGCTGGAATAATTCTAAGACTTCCTCCTACAATTTAAAAAAAAAAAACATGGAGGGAATTTTATCATTTCAAAATTCGATTATTTCACAGGATGTAAAATTCTAGGACTTCAATCTTTCTACCAATCGACACTATTGTTAATTCCTGTGACCCAAGCGCTGGCTGTTACTTGGCCGGAGGCTAGGCTATTGCCATACAACTCAAGTCTCTTAGGCACATCCAGTTGACAGCGATGTGGACCAATTTGTTGTCGTTTTATTTTTTTAGTATGTTGTTAAGATTAATGTTGTTAAACATGATTAGATGTTTTTCTTGTTGTATTTCTTTTATCCGTCTAGTTAGGTAGTTAATTCAATTTACACTTAAACATAAACATATTGTTTTATGCATATTTGTTTACATACTGTTACATCTTTGCTAACGCTCGATTTCAATATCAGAAGGAATCAATTTAACACGTTTTATCGACACCTACATGAAACACAATATAGGTCTACACGTGACGAAATCAAAAAGCGAAATGGCCTGAATATGGCTCCGATCATTGTAACGAAGATTACGGTATGAAAGATTAGAGGGTAGTCGGAAATTACTAAGTAAATTGAGTTGTATTGCGAAGCTGTTATCCGAGACTAATTGAATGAAGAGATCGCATTTCATTTTTGATTACAGTTTACGGAGAATTGCAATAGCTATGAAGAATATTTAGTTGGGTTTGAGAATGGTAAAGCGCAGGTTACACAGAGGCGGAATCCCGGCGGGAAAGATTTATTGTGCCGACTTACATGCATGAAGTGTGAAAACTACTTTCTTACTGTTTACTGCAATACTTGCATCTGTTTCATTGTTCGCTAGAAAAGCAGCGACTTTAAGTACCTGCAACGAAAAGAAAAAATGTTAGTTATGTGACAAATGTTGTTTTTTCAGAAGAGAATGAAGTGATCTTGGTTATGTCACTAGATATTTGGTTCCAAGAACCAAATGACCAACCATATCACCATTTGCTCGTAAAGATTCGTCTAAAGAAAGTGCCTTTCTATTTGTAGATTATCCAGGAAACAGTCTACTCATCCTCTCCAAATAACTTAAGCATACCAAGCGAGCGTCTCTTAACTTAAGTACTAGGTACAGCAAAGTGAGGGGACACTTTCTCCCCTTAAGGGAAAACCTCGCGGAGTTTGAAGTGCTTACACGATGCATACTCGTAGATGTAGTTTATAATTTGGAACATATTCACGAGTATTTAAGGTAGGTTATTGTAGCCCCTCTTATTGAGAGGAGGCCGTGTCCCAGCAGTGGGAACATTATAGGCTGATGATGATGATGATGATGATTATAGCCTGGAATATGTGTACGGTCACATAATCTGAATGAGAAGCAGATAACATCAGCCAGAACAGACAATAGGTAAAACTACCTATTTTTCTGTTGGATTGTTGTTTTAATCAAATACGTACGACATATTTAATAGGTTCAGTTTGAGTAGTCTTTAAAAACGTTCATTTGAATCATGTGAATTCTTTTTTCTTTGTATAATTTTGACCTTTTTTGCTTTTTATTATAGTAAAATACTTAGGGGATGAAAGAAATACTTTCTTTTGAATGTGAATTTCCATTTAGTATAAAGTATTATTGTCGGATTCCCAAAGGATAGAAGTTAGGCTAGTTTAAAAACAGAGAAACGGTATTTAGGAGGTATATACTTTGACAAGCGGATTATAAAACTATTGTACCTAAGGATCAGATTGATTCCCAGCTGATAGCTTTATTTCTAACACTGTCTCAGAAGTACGGGTTGTCATTTATAGACCTTTGACAGTCGTTACAGGTAGTCAGTGGCTCAAAAGTCTGACAACCAGTCTTAGCAAGGGGTATCGTATTACCCAGTACTAACTGGGCTGTGGAGGTCAGATAGGCAGTCGCTCCATGTAAAATACTGGTATTCAGCTGCAACCGGTTAGACTGGAAGTGACCCAAAATAGTTGGGAAAAGGCAAGGTAGATGATGACTGTTGCAAAAACGTCTTAGTGCAAGATACGGAAAAGGTATGTGTTAAAGGTATGCACATGTTTTAATCAATTATAACCTAATGCACACAAACATGAATACTTTAATCTCGACGGCATGATTTATGCAAAAAAAATCCTCTAGTAAACGAACAAAAAAAGACCAACCCAACCTTTTACAAAATTTCCGTTCTGACAAAACGAATAAGATTTCATTTCTGTGTAGCAGAAACTTCAAAAAAAAAGAAAAATAAAGATGTCAGAATTTCATTAAGTGGGTAAAAGCATTCAAAGGGGTAAATTATGCGGACGGGAGAGGACTCGGGAAAAATGTAGGTTACGTTATGAAAAATAGTTAACAGTCCGGACTTCTGGGGAATGGACTGATCAAAGGAACTCGTACAGAGAGATATTACTTCCTTTAAAAAAATGACTAAAAGAAAATACAATGAAGAAACTAGCTTCGTCCACCTGAATGTCTGAAATCATTGATGATTTGATAATGTTTTTTTCTAGCCGGGATCGTATCCCACCGCTGGGGATAGGCCTGCTGTTTCACCTTCCATACACCTGAGAATATCCATGTTAACCCCATAAACATGATCAAATCGTCACGCCATTATATGAATACTGGGATACAAGCATAAAACCCTGGTGACCTATGTGCCATACGCCAATTTTACCGAAAGCCGTCCTTGTTTGTCACTCGTGAAGATACCCAGCAGTGATTTCACCATCTGTTCCGTGCAAGTGCTTAACGGTGTGAGCTTCCGGCAGTTGCTGTTGAGGCGTCCCTGAGCTGGTCTGAAGGTTAGTGAGCCAATAGTTTTCAGAGCTGACGATGAAACCGTTTCTAATTCCTCCGTTCACAGGGTGGGTTTCATAAGAATCAATTTAATTTAGTCAAAAAACATATTTTTTCATAATTGTTCTCCCCGCGTGGCGTCGGCTATGCGCACGCCGCGTCATCATTTTTTATGGTGTTAATGTAACAGACAAACAGACAGCTAATTTCGAATAAGTAGGTAACATGGATTACTTTCTGAAAAAGCAGTACCATATTGCAATATGTCTGGGGCTTATTCTGGAACGTTTATATCAGGCCGCAAGCTTCACTGAAGTGATTGACACTCGATTAAACTCCATAAAAGGCTTGCACGTCTGCCATTTTGAAAACAATGATAAAGAGCTAGTTGGAAATATAGTCATAAAAATGTGGTAAGCCCTGTAGTGTGATATCCATATCGAGTATTTAGTTAAGCCACCATCAATCGAACAAATGATAATCATTTTCCAGTTTGACAACCCTAAACAAAACATATCTGTAGCATTAAAGGATATTTTTTTTTCTTTGAGTTAAGAGGCTTGCGGAGCATGCGTAGTTCATACAAACGTAATACCAAAATAATATGAAAATCAAACGTGTTCTTAAGGTAGTGTGTATTTATTTCGATTGGAGTACAGAATATCTAGGTTCCCAAATATACATTTTACATGGACACTGATTTAAACAAGAGTTATGAGAAAAATAAGTAAATGCATCATATCTCGTCTTTATATAATTTTCCTTTCAAAAATTATATTTGGGAACATAGATATTCTGTAACCCAGTCGAAAAAAATACACAATATTTTAATAATATGTTTGGCTTACAAATGATTTTGGTATTACGTTTGTATGAAATACGCATGCTCCGCCGGCCCTTAAGGCCACAACACTGTTCCCAAACCAGTGCCTTGTACTAACTGGGTTATGGAGTTCAGATAGACAGTTGCTCCATGTTAAATACTGGTATTAAGCTGGCCCCTAACATAGTTGGGAAAAGGCTAGGCAGATGATGATAAAACGGCTCTGATGCAGCGATTAAAGGGGTTACCCAAGTATTTGAAAAAACATACCAAACTCAAACTCAAACTCAAATCATTTATTTCAACTAGACCATTACGGCACTTTTGAATGTCAAAAAATTGAAAGAAAAATCAAAGCTACAGTCACAGACACAAGGCATAATAACTTGAGAAAGTACTGTAGTTGCCCATTCCCTAGCGTAGATCGCTATGGAGAAGAACGGGCAAGAAACTCCATGGACACTCTTTTCAATCAAAAATGTTGTTACAAAATCTTGGTTACATCTTTCATGTTGAGATTAACCTACGAAAGAAGAAGTATTAAACAGAAACATTGAGAAACTTTCATCTAAGGAGTAAGTATTAAACTACAAAAGCAAATTGATTCTACACACACCGCTTGTGCGAGAAATTAGGGCCCCCGCGCACTAGTCAGCCTGGCTGCGCAGCCAGGCTGCGGCAACCAGAATATTTGCGCAGCCAGTTATAGCAGCCAATCAACGACTAGTCTAGATCCTTCCGTCGAGCGATATGGACGTGGAAGAACTTATAATTATTGCTTATCTATCTCGTAAAAAACGCAAAACAAAGAAAAGACACTGGATTCATCCTCTTTTTCTAGAAAGACATTCAAAAGGCTTATTCCAAACCTATTTCAAAGATGTTCGCGCATTCCCAGACCGGTTTTTTAACTACACGAGGATGTCAGTGCAATCGTTTGATAACCTTTTGGAAAAAATACGAAATTCAATCAAGGGCATTGATACTCCTATGCGAGCTTGTATAAGTCCTGAAGAAAAACTGGTGATAACTTTGAGGTGAGTACGAAAATGAAAGATATTGTTAATTAGTCATAACATTTATTATTTATTTCTTACATGTATGGTAATGAATTACCTAGTTCAAGTTGTCCTGTGTAGTAAATAATTCTAGTAATTCAGAACCCTGAGACATATCTGTTGCATTTGTGTCAGTTGGTGATAACGCATCAGTATAAACAGTATTGTCTTGCCTGTCTGGAACAGCCGTAGAATACCCACGGCGGCTTTCAGTGGTCGAGGCTTCTGGTCTATAATTCGAGTGTGTCGAGTATCCATAGCGATACTGCCCACTGCTTGTGGTTTCCGGTCCATATTCAGTTGAGTATCCTTGACCTTGGCGATATTGTCCACTGAACGATGTTTGTGGTCTATATGATCTGGCGGCCGAAGTCCCTGGTTCATAATCAACATAACGTTGGCGAAACGGACTAAATTCGGAATCGTGAGTTTCCATCTGAGCTCTTTTTATAACTTCAATTAACTCCATTTTTGTAGAAAGCTTACGATGTCTCGGGATGTTTTTAAAATCATCTAGAAGTGAAAGCATAAATAGTCTATCTGAATCAGACTCTTGCTCTCTTTCACGCTCTCCTCTCATTACAATACTTTCCCTTAATACCTGCACCAAATTATCGTCGTCACTTGTCTTCTTCTTTTTGGAATCAGGTCGTTCACCTTGAGTACTACCGCTGTTAACGTTGGTTTCGGCAGTTCGTGTTTCATCCATGCTATTTTGAGTTTCATTCATTAGTACGGTGGGCCGAAGAAAATGAAGTTGTTCGAAATACACGTATGGACTCTTGCGCGAAGCTGCTGATCCACTTTTAACACCAGCTCTGCGTTTTACTTCCCTGCTGTAACTAGTCCTGATGTTCTTCCACTTGCTCTGTAGAGATTTACCTGAAAATTATATTTGTTCTTTGTTACAGATATCTTGCTACAGGATGTTCTCTAATGGAATTGAGTCATAATTATCGGATTGGACATACAACTGTCCGAGATATCATATATAAAGTTTGCATGGCGATTTGGGAGAATATGAGACAGTCATCGTTTCCAGAATTAAATGAAGAGAGGTGGCTTGAAATAGCAAAAGGTTTCAATGAAAATGCAAACTATCCCAATTGCGTTGGTGCCATCGATGGAAAGCATATAAGAGTGATAAAACCCAGCGATTCAGGATCACTGTACTATAATTATAAAAATTATTTTTCCATCGTTTTACTTGCTGTATGCGATGCAGATTACAAGTTCACATATATAGATGTTGGGGCTTATGGAAAATGTAGCGACTCATCTATATATAAAGAATCCATTTTGTATCAAAAACTTGTCAACAAAGATATACAAATCCCGGAGAAGCGCCCCATATCAAATAATGGAGTACCGATGCCATACGTCATAGTGGGGGATGAGGCATTTGGCTTATGTGAAAATTTAATGAGACCTTATGGAGGTAGAAAAGAATCTTCAACTATAGATTGTCTCGGGCAAGGCGGTACATAGAATGCACATTTGGGATTTTAGCCAACAAATGGAGAATTTTTCACCGTCCACTAGATGTCCGACAGGAACTTGCAATTGCCATAGTACAAGCTTGCTGTGTCTTACATAACTACGTGCGCGAAAGAGACGGGTATAGATTTCAAGACACACTGTACGTTCCACCAGAACTGGAAATAACCGGTGGACCCACAAATAGAGGCAGCCGATCATCAGCATCTTATAGGGATTTATTTGCGGATTATTTTATTAATGCAAATCCGTTAGAATGGCAAAACAGATACGCATTAGAATAGTGCCTACCTATTTATCTAAATAAAACATTGAAGTGAAAATACCTAGTTAAGTACAAAAAAGAACAATAACTAATACAGAGTTATTCTGCGATACCTTACAAAAATATTGATTGGTGTTGCAGAATCACCCTGTATTATACTGTATAATCCAGATAATAAATAAATAAAAATAAATAAATAAATAAAAATACATGCTTACCAAATTCATTTTTTTCATTTTCTGATAAATTTTCCGAGCACATTTTGTTCGTGATTTCTTCCCATCTTCTTTTCTTTAAATCCCGATCACTGTATTCTTCTGATGTTATATCCCAAATTGCTTTACGGCTTTCAATTTCCCGAATAAATTTCTCTGTATCGAAAGTCATCTTATCAAAGTTCGGAACGCAAAATACGTCTGGCTGCTACAACTAGTGCGCGGAGACTGACCGCAGCCACATACATTCGCCTACACACGTTCTGGCTGCGCGCAGCCAGCCGGCTGCCGTGCAAACAAGCGCGTTGTATTGGCTGCCGCAGCCGGGAATTCGTGGTTGCCTAGTGCGCGGGCTCCTATACAACGTCATATGTTTTACTGGCTGCCGCAGCCTGGCTGCGCAGCCAGGCTGACTAGTGCGCGGGGGCCCTTAGTTTCAATTACCTTGCTGCCAAATGGTAGCAGTTCAAACAAACAGTTTCCATTGTACACACTATACATTTCTGGCTAATTACCAAGTTTTGACGGTAATTATTTATATTTGGCAGGCAAATACTGTACTGCAGTGAAATTCTTGACTGTTGGAAGTTAATTTGAACGCGCAAATGAAATGTAGACGTGTAACTAAATTCTGGCGTGGTAGCGCGTGCTTCAGAATGTGATTACACGTGCGATGGATGCACAATTTTGCTGTTCGTACAACTGCACGCTTAGCATGGCCACCGGAGAAACGAGAGAGACTCGAGAAATCTTTTGTTCATCTGTCATTGAATCAACAATATGACAGATGAACAAAAGGTTTGTCGACTCTCTGTCGTGTTTACGGTGGTGATGCTACGCGGACAGGACACAAACGCCGTACCTGTAATACCTGAAGGGGTAGAAAGAGGTGAATCCAATCACATTCACTATTCCCCCGACCATCAATAATTAGTCCCGAAATAACCAGAAATTTCTTAGTTTTGGTCCACGGTCCACTGTCAAGAATTCAGGTGATTCTTGACAGTTCATTAATAGACTCGTAGTTCATGCAGCATTCGTATTCAACCGAAAAGGCAACATTTTCTTTATGTATTTGTTTGTACGATAAAAACAAAATTTCTTTAAAAAATTGCCATTTTCATTAAGCGCAAGTTTCAACTACTTCATAGTAACTTGAGTTGTTAACATTTATCGCATAATTTGTAAAAGTAAAAGATCCCATTTCCTAAGGAAGTCTACTCTCATAATTGCTTCAGAAGTGGGTTAATGAAAAATTCACTAAGTTTGTATTCAAACTGTACTATAGGTACTTCAATTTAATCAGAAGTGGCGTGAAACTGAAAACTCGGTCGAGAGTTTATACAGTCAAGTTGAAAATAATGATTTATTTGCTACAGGTTGATCATTGATAATTTCAGCCATGGTTAAGATCAACTATGACAATAGTAATGATCGTTAACGCAAATCATGGGTTTTCATACACAAAAATATTTCATTGAAGACATTGTAGTGCAGAATGTTTAAAGAAAGTGACATTCTACGAGTGCAAGTCATAATAGCAGCGATGAAAATGTCACAAATGTATGGAAATTCGTCGCAGAAATACGTAACGATTTGAAAGCTTTTGCATTTACATTTCAGGTTTCAGTAGTATTCATCACTTTTCTGCCTTTGTTCCAGTCTATGTTTGGCACAACGCGTTTTCTTCTTCCAATCTCCCCCCTCTCTTTTATATAAATTCTTCACACAATAGGCTAGTTTCCACCATCAATATATTGCAAATCTATTTAGTCCGTCAGCTAGAGTATTGGAAAACAATGGACACGTATTTTTTGTTTTTGTAAATCAACGAATATTGACAAAGATAAAACGCATCAAAACTCGGGACTGGGGGCTCGTGACGTCAGAACTCACTAAGGATGATACCAAACAGTAACATATTGGGAATTTTTAAAGCGTCGTATCTTCGTCAATTTTGGTCTATGTGACAAAAGAAAAAATACGGGTCAAATATTTTTTGATAATCTAAGTGACTGAGGTCCATGTTCACCAAAAAGATGACGGACGATTATCTAAAAACAGCTGTTTAAAACATATTTTTGTATGGGAACATGTCACATTGACAGCTGTTTTTAGATAATCGGGCTGTTATCTTCTCGGTGAACATGGACCTAAGAGACTAATTCGATTTTCTCAGTTAACAAGCCTATTCATCAATCTCTTTATCTCATAAAACCATAAAAACCTAAATGTCAGCCCATCGCATGAAATCATTTGTAATATTACTTACAGCATATTCTTCAGTAAAAAATTGCTCGCGCCATTACAGACGTGTCAAATAAGCGCAAAATTCAGCTTTATATTCCAAACCACCTTGGAGACATAGTGATACAAAAAATACACATTCACAAGTCATATTATGTAGACAGGCAGACAATTTATGAGTCGTCCTTATTCCGACACACGCGTCCAATTTACATTTTGCAAAATTCAGCTTCTTTATCACAGCGGTTTTATGTAGGTACAGTCAGCAAAACAGTTAGGTTTACAGGCTAGCAATCTTCTTACTACTATTATAAATGGAAAAGGGTTATAATCAATCTGTTTGCAATTTCATTCAAATCCTTTCAGTAATTTCTGCGTGAAAGTAAAACAAAAATCGATCTTTACAGACTTTTACATTTATAATAGTCGTAAGAAGATTGTTGGCCTGCATACCTAACTGTTTTGCTGACTGTACATAGTCGAAAATATAATGACGTGTAATGTATCTTTTGGTTCTCTCGTTTGATACCAGCCAGATATTATAACCAAATCCCAAATGGTTCTTCTATTAAACAATGTACCTAATATTAAAATAGCTTCTGCCAGCGGCTTCGCCCGCGTGAAGTTTCAAAATTGGGGTTGAGTGAGAATATTATAAACGTAAGAGTAAACAAATATAATAATAACAAATCTCCGAACTGCTAAGCTATCGGGAGTTACACGTGTTATTGTGAGTCAACTATAAAAGATAGACATATGCTGTCTTGGGATATTTTTTATATAATTTTATGTGGAATATTTACGTTATACATGATTTCTATGTAGCTTTAACCATTAAGGCTGCACACGCGACGGAAGCTAAAAAAACCAAGTAACTTCTCCCGTTTTCCCAACATTTCCTTTCACTGCTCTGCTCCTATTAATGGTAGCGTGATGAAAAGTATACTATTACCTGCTCAGGAGTATGTAGAATAATTGTACCAAGTTTCGTTAAAATCCGTCGAGTAGTTTTTTTTTCTATAAATAACATACAGACAGACAGACAGACAGACAGACAAAAATTTTACTGATTGCATTTTTGGCATCAGTATCGATCACTAATCACCCCCCGATAGTTATTTTGTAAATATATTTCATGTACAGAATTGACCTCTCTACAGATTTATTATAAGTATAGAAGATAGAAGATATCTAGATAACATTTTTTATCAACATCCGGAGATATTTTAAGCCGTTGGTCTTCTCTGTTAAGTTCTTTGACAGCCATCACAGGTCATTATGACCCAGAAATTCTGACAACCAGACTTCATCATCATCATCATTTCAGCCGAAAGCCGTCCACTGCTGGACGTAGGCCTCCCCCAAGTGTCGCCACATTGACCGGTCCCTTGCTACTCGCATCCACCAGATTCCCGCAACCTTCACCAGGTCATCGGTCCACCTAGTGGGAGGACTTCCAACGCATAGTCTTCCGGTTCGCGGTCGCCACTCCAGAACTTTTCGGCCCCATCGGCCATCCGTTCTGCGAGCAATGTGCCCTGCCCAATGCCACTTAAGTAAGACAACCAGACTTACCATGAGGTATCTTGATATCCAGTAAGTTCAGATAAGCTCTCGCTCCATATAAAGTATCCTTTACAGTTTTACCAGTATTTAATATGGAGCGACCCTAACGTACGAGTAGGGCACGAACGACTCTAACGGAGGAGCCAACCCCAACGTAGTACGAAAAATCCTAGTCACATTCGAGCTTCGCATATACAGTCGAGAGCAATGAATCCGGGTCACTTAAAGAATCCTAAAAATCTCGGAAACTAAAAATGCTAGGTTAATGCAATAAATTGTATTTAATAGACAATGTAATACTCCTTAAATGAAGGTATTAAAACTTCTTAGTTATTGTAAAGTTATATCATAAAAAATCAAATTTGAAAAAGGCCCAACTAGCAAAATTTTAACTTACAAGTGTCCTAAGACCAATAATTTTTACTCTTTTAGCATACTTACAGACAACTGTAAGTGTCGATTTAGGCGCACTTTATAAGAGAATTCTCACTTACAGTCAACTAATAACGCTCTTATTCAAGATTACTTTACACTAACAATAATCTTGTTACTGCTGTTGTAAGACCAAAATAACTTATGATGGTCTTATAACAGCATGGTTTGAGGGAAAATAGTCTTAGAGCACTCTTAGGACTGCACTTGCAAGTGTAATTCCCCTTATATTGCTCTCTGGAAGCTCAATAACGGAATATTTATCACAACAACCGAAAGTGTGTGCGCGAGTGCTGTTGAAATAAAAAAAAAACAAGTTTAACTGTCAACTTGTGGAAGTATTATTTGTATTAGTAGTATTTTTATTTCTTGTAACCATTTAGTTCATTTGCTTGATAATTATGTGTCTATGAACTTAAATGACTTGCGGTGTACATTTCTTCGAATGTTTTGTGGAATAAAGTAGAATTTTTTCACAGGCCCACTTAATTATGTATTTAGAATATTAGTAAAAACATATTAACTTATTATAAAAATAAAAACTGACGCCATTAGAGATTTATAAGACCAATTACTCTTCTCTAAGATAACTTTAATACTAAAATGTCTTATTTCACACTACTTAAGTTAATTTTAAGCCTTTTGAACTTATTGAGCTCTTACATAAAAGAACTACTTGCAGCCATTTAATAAATTTAGGGTTCCTTTTAAAACCATGGCTTACAAATTACCATTTTGTGGTAGGTGTATATTAGATGAGACAAATATGCATCAGTATATTATATGTCCATTTTTATGTCCATGTTTCCATTTTTCAAACTCCATAGTTAACTGTTAGTGTTACAAACACTTAGCGTTGTTTACATGAATATAATGGCCGCAATTCTTAGTAAAGTGTTCACAAGTCTTCCATAAGACCAAATAGTCTGATAGAGCTCTACTATTATTCGCTTTCTCTTTAATTTGACTCAGAGAAGACAATTTACACTTAGAACGAGTTGGTTTCATAGTAGTTTTATGCAAAAGTTTATTAAGATCATAAGTGTTATAAACCACTCAATGCAGACTCTACTAAGAAAGACTGTACTTTTAAGATGCTTTTTTAAGTGTAAATAATATTCAAGAGCAATTGCTCTGTAAAAATGCGCTTGTAAGACAACTGTACTGATAGATGTGTTACAACGATTCTTTATATACATCTATAAGAGCACGTACTAAGTGTTAGTACTCTTTAAGTACAAAACGTCTTGAATCATGCTTTTATAAGATGTTCTGTCATAGTCAAGACACATGTAAGTCAGTTGTAACACCTTAGTTCTCAAATCAGCACATCTACAAGAGAAAATTGCTAGTTGGGGGGCCACTTTCGAAGATGGAACTACGAAATTACAGCATTTGGTTTTGCTTTTGTTTGTAATCTGTCATATATGTGGGTACATAAACCATGTTGATAGTGCTCTATATTCATTATTCAAGCTGAAATTATGTCGCTTACGCCTGAAGAATGCACCAGAATACTTACAATGCTGGAAACCGGCCGGAGTCAGCGCGATACAGCCAGGACTGTCGGTGTGTCGCTGTCAACAGTACAAAGAGTTCTCCGACGTTACGAAGAAACTGGTTCTAACCTACGCAGACCAGGAACGGGCAGAACCAGGTGTACCACAGCACGAGAAGACCGATACTTGGTGAACACCATGCTTCGAAATCGCTTTCTCACAGGAACTGAACTCACAAATCAGTTTCGACGCCTCGGAGGAAGTAACCCAAGTGCATGGACAGTAAGACGTCGGCTTGCTGAATCTAACTTAAAACCCCTTAGACCTGCAAACGGCCCTAAACTGGAGCGTGGGCATCGTATTTCAAGACTAAGATATGCCCAGAGCCACGTAAATTGGAGTATTGAAGATTGGTCAAAAGTTATGTTCTCCGACGAATCAAAATTTATGCTCTACAAGCACGATGGAAGACACAGAGTGTATCGAAGACCAGGGGAAAGATTCAAGCAAGCATGCATCAAAGAAAAAGTAGCCTACGGTGGTGAGTCTGTACTTGTGTGGGCCGGAATTTCTTCTGAAAGTCGCACAGAGCTGGTGATCATAGAAAACGGCTCTTTAACTAGCGTAAGATATGTGGAAGAAATCCTCAATGATCACGTTGGTCCATTTATGGTCAATTTAGGTGAGGATGCTATATTTATGCATGACAATGCCCGACCTCATACAGGTAGGATTGTGAATGACTACCTTCAAGAGATGAACATTACTCGTATGGAGTGGCCAGCGCGCAGCCCGGATATCAACCCGATCGAGCATGCTTGGGACGAGCTAGGCAGATGCGTAAAACAACGAAACCCTCCCCCAATCACGCTTCGTGAGCTCAAAATTGCTCTCACAGAGGAATGGGAGAATATTCCCCAAAATCGTATAAGGAACTTGGTGTACAGCATGCCAAACCGCGTAAACGCAATAATGGAAGCACGAGGAGGCAATACGAAGTATTAAAATTCAAGAAAATCGTAATAAAGTTCAAAAATTTCATGTTTCCTATTTTTGTTTTAAGGAGAGATCAGCAGTTTTTTTCTTTATGTAATTTTGTGTTAATAAAATGTATGGTGACTCATATTTTTTTTACTTTCATTTAAGGAGTATTACATAGTCTATTAAATACAATTTATTGCATTAACCTATCATTTTTAGTTTCCGAGATTTTTAACATTCTTTAAGTGACCCGGATTCATTGCTCTCGAGTGTAGTTTAATATTTACTATTTGTGGCTTAATTTTGATACAAAATTCATGAAAACCGCTAATTTGCGTTGAGATAATATGAATATTTTTGTGACAGACGTACATAATTACTAATTAGTAACCACAATGACTCACCACATCACATTGGTAATGCACATATCGAATAAAGCTTACTGAATTCACGCAAATGAGCTTTCATTGCTTTCAATTGTATTTGTTTCAGTTTGACATGAGTGTACCTACAACAGTTATTAATTATACAGGGTGTAAACAACCTCATCTCGAAGCCTTCAACCAAGCATTCTGTCCATCAAACTAAGTAGCTTCACGCAAAAAATATTGCTGATATGAATATACGACTTTGTTTTCGGTAACACTTATTTCATTAACAACTTATATCTACAAATAAATCATCAAGATGAATAGCTTACTACTTTCTGACTTAGTATAACGATAAAGTCTAAAATCCCTTGCAAGAACCTAACTCGTAAAAAACCAAACACCACCAGATGGTCGGGGCCGTGTTAATTCGTATTACGGTCTGTGGAATAGGTACTTAAGTACTTACTTACCTACAATAAAACTGCAACAGTTGGTCCTTCACTTAAGAGGCAAAAGGATCATTAAGTTAAGTACATCGTACCGTATCTCTTAATCTGAGACGTGGAACAGCTGCTACCAAATGATGTCGGTTACCTGAATTGGCTAGAATGAGGTAAGTATTTCGTTAATTAATAGGTCTATTAAGAGCATGTGGCTAAAAAGGTAATGGACATGAGTGTTGAAGGATGATTTTTGTTATTTTTAATTAGTGGTTAAGGAAATGTCAACAATTGCAAAGCCTAAAACACAAAAACAGTATTTGATGGACTCACGTAGACCTTAAGATACTAATAATAAGCTTAGTTTATATATTTATTTATTTATTTAATGTAACGTGTCCAATGATGGAGCACGATCGTAGCTTTTTTATTTTTTTTAATCAAGCAAACAATTAATAAAATGTAAATAAGAGCTCGAACCACCATGTCTGCGGTATAAAACTAATTATAAAAAAATAAAAAATGTTGATGGATGGCGAGGGAGGGAATGGATGGTGTGTGAAGACTGACAGGGTAGAGTGGCCGAGTGGTCAATCCTAAAAAAAACGTGCTGCGCCAACCTCAAATAGAAAGGTGATGAGGTCTATCAAGTTAGAGCCTCCATGATGAATAGGAGAGAAATTGTGAAAAAAAAATTGTCCGTCAGTTACATTGTCAACAAAATAGACCCTCGATGTGTCTAGGTATCTAAGTTTCATTGATAAATACGAGTAATTCATTTTAATTGAAACCAATTACTCATATTTAAAGCTAAGAAAATGCGACGTAGTCATATTTCACTTAAAGGGTGTTTAACGTTAATAATCGTGACTTTTCCGAATTATTGTGTATGAAAAATGAAAAAAAAATAAAGGGCACTGAATGAAACATAATTCATATGCCAGTTGATTCTTTAACCCTTTCTTGACCACTGTGCCAATTTGGGAACACTTAATTAAAGAGGGTAGATAAAAAAAGTTTTGACAATAGTTAATATTGTGTGACTTTGTTGTGCAGTCGAAGGTGTGTTCATTAGGTAAAGTTATCGGATTATACTAATTTGTTCAAAAATCTTTCGTTTTGGATACATTCAAGTTCGTTATCCGGAGGACACTACAGGTAAGTGTAATTTTGTTTTTTTTATTTCATAACAGATGATGAATATCGTGAATATTGTTGATATTTTCGTAAAATAGGTACCTAATCTAACCTTTAAAGTTATTTCATTGCAGTTATTTTACATGTATATAAAAAGATAGTGACATAAATATTGGTGTGCCAATTTGGGTACAACGGCTGCAAGTGTACTAAAAATAACCTTTTCATTTACAGAATAAATGTGAATCGCAAGCAATATTTTAGTGGTACTAATGACTTCAGGGGCTTAGAAGAAGCTATTAACACAATAGCTGAGGATAGTAACGACGGCTTGGAGTATGATTTAGCCATCATTCCACCAGAGCCAAGCGTTATGACTGACGAAGGAGATGATGATGTGCCACCTAGTACCCTACCAAACGATGTCCCAGATAATATTGAGGTATTTGTTCGCAACGTGGGTACTCTGGAATCCGAGGATAGCAGTGATGATGAACCTTTGGCTGCTAAAAGGTCACGACCTTCCTTTAGATCGACCCAATCAGAGCACCCTGTCTCTGCTCACCGAGAGTCATCCAGTCTTCCGCTTTGGCGAAAGTGTTCACCTAATTACTCGACAACCTTTGAACATGAGATGATGACGAAAGCAAGAGCTGAATTTGATTACAGATTTGATAAAAAAATGAGCTTCTGTTGGTCCGCTGGAAAGAAAATAGTATTTGCACAATGTCGACCAATCACGATTCTTATGAGCCAGTAGGTTCCGTAAAAAGATGGTGCAACGAAAAAAGAGAAAAGGACGATGTGAGCATTTCTCATCTGTTCCAAAATTATAATAAAGGTATGGGCGCAGTGGATGAACTAGGCCAAGCCATATCTCTGTATAGAATTGGCGTACACGGAAAATATGGTGATGGGTCTTATTCACTTATATGGTTGATATGACCATGTCAAATGCATGGCGATTACACGTTATCGCTAAAGAAGAGCCCACCATGCAATTACTATCCCGCCGAAGTGTCGCCAGACACTACCTCAAACTGTCACCCCAAAGATGTTCTGCTCGCTCTTCATCATCCAATATTGACAGTTTACAGTTGGATGGGGTTGATCACGTCCCTGAAAAGCTTCTTAAACGAGTGCGATGTGCTGTGTGCCATATCAGAGGTCGCTGGGGTTGCAAGAAATGCAAGAAAACCCTGTGTATGGAAAAATTATGTTTCGCAAATTTTCACTCATTAGAAGCCGTTGTGCCAATTTGGGAACACCACTGAAAATTCATGAAAATTATTTCATTCGTTTTTTTTTGTGATACTATTTTTTCTTGTAGCCACTAAATTTCAATTAATAAAAGAATTAAAAAAAAACGGTCTTTAGTTTTGATTTGGCCATTAATGGGTTAATATGGTCTCAATCATAGCCTAGAGTCTGGACTCACGGATGTCCCTTTGACTTTGACTAGCTAATCCCCTAACTAAACTTCGTAAATTACATTTACTTACTGCCTCGTGGCAAAAGTTTTTAAGTCTGAGCTAGTAATTTCTCTCCCGAACTCAAGCATACCGTAAAAGCTACGACGTAACTCCTGAGAAACGTCTACATTATTTTATATTTATTTTTTAACCGTAACGTAACGAGAATGTCCTCCACCGAGACCTCATATGGGGCACGTACGGAGCATTTTCCATCTAGTCGTAATGGCGTGTGCATTTTTTCCGAGCAATTTCAGTTCAATTTCCTACTAGCAGCTCTTCCCGTTTAGATTAGTGCTACCTGGAAAATGTTTGCCTGTATATCAGTCTGGACGATGTAGTTGTGTAAAGGTTGAATCAGAAAGAAAGAGATGTTCCAATCCGAGGACTTAAACAATTTGGGAATCTCTGACAAAATGTTTGCAACTTCATGTGTTTTTTTTAAAAGGAACATCAAATAAACTTTTCGGCAGCTTATGTGAAATCAATAGATACACTTTTGGCTTTTCCATCGACGCTGATCTCCAAAAAAAGCTATTTACACAACTTTTTTTTTAATACGAGTTTTTATTGCAAGATTTTTACTTTAAATACCTCCACGAACCTCGTACTATTCAATCCATCCATCAGCACAATGTTTTGAGTGCGTTATATTGAGTTATACCACAAAACGTGATTTTTCACCCCAAAAAAAAGTTTGTTTCCCAGCAATAATTTTTCCGTAAACTTACTTAGCTTTGATGCACAGAATGCTTAGTTGACGGCTTCGTGATGAGGTGGTTTACACCCTGTATTTCGTTCCAGAGCGCCATTCTTTTTATCTACAGAGCGACCCGGGCGCGCGTCTGTCCGCTCCATAATACTAGGTATCGAATGTGAGTGTTCTGTCACGCCTGTCAGCACTGTCACAAGTCACCACTGTCAACATTTTAATTACATGTCTGATGTTATGTATGAAATTTGGAGAAGCAGGTGTCATCGACAGTGACTATTTGACCCCGATTCAATAGCCATTGATTCAAGCTGTTTAAGTGCCTGTCCACTTGTAATAGTTCCACTTCAACCAATGCCAAGATGACACTCGGCGACATATTGAGCTATACATCTCTAATAACATGGCCTCGCTTTGCATAGATTTCCCGTACAATTACAGATCTGTTTATACTGGTTATGCATATCTTGAGTGGTTGTCGTGCGTACTGTGACTAGACAATGGCATTTCAATCAAATCCTTATTACGACGATCCTGAAGGAATTCGTCATCGTAAATAGTTCTAACTGCAAAAGTTCTAAATATATAACATCACACCTTGTAATGGAGGGTTAGGCAGAGATGTATTTAATAGTACATCTACATTTCGCCAGTTATGTTTAAGTCTCATGTAATAGGGGGCGAGCCTATTGCCATCAACCAATAAACAAAAACCCAATCACACTGCACCCGACTCGGGAATCGAATCCAGGACAGCGCAGCAGTTGCACTTACGACCACTTAACCACTGTCTCGGTGGTTGAGTGGTCGTCCGAGGAAGTTTATATTATTTAGTTAATAATAATTGCTGCAACGCAATCACGGTAATACACTCGATACTACAACGTTTATCATCAGCCTAGCCTTTTCCCAACTATGTTGGGGTCGTCTTCCTTCAGTCTAACCAGATGCAGCTGAATACCAGGATTTTACATGGAGCGACTGCCTATCCTCCTATGTGACCTCCACAACCCAGTTAGTACTGAGTACTACGACACCACTTGGTAAGACTGGTTGTCAGACTTTTTGGGCCACTGACTACCTGTAACGACTGTCAAAGAGCTACAAATGACAGCCGGGACCAACAGCTTAACGTGCTTTCCGAGGCACGGAGGAAACTCGATATGTAAGGGTGATCACCAATCCACAGACCTACCTAACCAGGGACGGCTTTAACCTAAAGATCGACGAGCGGGTGTTTGGTTGTTTTTATAACATTTAGTCGATAATAATTGCTAAAGCGTAATTATTGCCATTCAATCGCTACGTACGCACGTGCCTACCATAAAGTTTCACCCAAGTTTTCCAAGCCATTAAAACATTAATCCCAACCACTAAACACGCGCGAGGTAAACCCGACGGAACAATTTTGTGGTTCTGGAACAATTTCCGCAGTTTTCATTAAGTTCACAGGCTGAGCATCGAACCCCGACCGTGCTGTCATAGACAGATATCGATGATCATGACACAAGCCGACCCAAGTAACAGCAATCAGCGAGGGAAATTAAAACAGCATACCCAAGATAGATAGAGATAGATCTTTTATAACTTTTCTATTTAAAACGCGATCTGCTTTGAGTATTTTGAAGAGGATGCTGCTATCTTTATTTTATCGGTTTAGGCCTGCGGAGCATGCATAATTGATACAAACATAATACCAAGATAATTTATAAATCAAACGCATTCTTTAGGTAGTGTGTATTTATTTCGATTGGATTACAGAATATCTAGGTTCCCAAATATATATTTTGAATAGACACTGATTTAAACAAGAGTTATAAGAGAAAAATAAGTTTTCTATAAATATTTATCTTAATATAATTTTTCTTTCAAAATTTATATTTGGGAACATAGATATTCTGTAACCCAATCGAAATAAATACACAATTCTTTAAGAATATGTTTGTTTTACGAATTATTTTGGTATTACGTTTGTATGAAATACGCATGCTCCGCCGGCACCTTAAGGCGCTTAGACGAGCTAAATTAGCAACTCTATTTGTGGTGGTTCAAACTTCGTTTGAAATGCTGTTAGAATAAAGTTCTAATCAGCTTGCACTACAAAGTGGTAATTACGTCAGCCACTGCGGGCGAACGAAATGTGTGGTTTCGATCGATTTACAAAAAAACTATTGATTGGATTAAAAAACTGAAACAGTATCATGCTAATATATTGCTTGTAGAATTATTTGCCAAAAAATCAGAATGATCGCATGCATATTAGTATGTTTTTCATTGTTTGAAAGATATTTTTAGAGATAAGTTCGTGATTTCTTTTTATCGAGCCAAGTTAATTGTATTATGTTTTCAGAACAGTATTATGCTAGCATATATCCTGAAGAATATCATATATTTTTCTGGTCTTGCTTATAGCAGTAAATCATATACTTTTAGTAATTATAAAACTCGCGTTTAGCTCATGTAATCGCCTTAAGTACAGCTGGTTCTATATTTACCATAACATCACGCCTGCAATCCTTGAAGAGTAAGGCAGAAGTGTACCTAATCGAGCACCCACATTTCGCCAGTTTTGTTTAAGTCGCATGTAATATCAGACGAGCCTAAGGCCCCGCTCCCACTATGTCGTAACAACAGATTTATCATGTAGTTTTAAGTGTCGTGGCTTGTGTACTTAAATGGAGGTGTTCACGGTAGCGGGCCTGTTCGAAAGAGATACCGCGCCCCGGAACATAAAGGGCGAGGAAGGAACATGGATGGGTTTTAGTCAGTAACAGTCTGACACGCCCTCCCGCTCCGCCCGGAGTGGGAGAAGTCATTTGATGATATATCAAACCAAAAAAAAAAAAAAAAAAAAAAAGTGTTCACGTATAGGAGGACACCAGTAGCGAAGGGTAATTTTTTGTAACAGGTAGGCCGGTCCAGTGCTTATTTTTAGTTATGTTTGAAAGAACCATAAATCGAACCATTTGTAGTTTTAGTCACATCCTAACTGAATTACCTACATTGTTTTACTTTTGGCAATAGTAGACTCCAGTACAGTGGTTGTTCCGAAGGGAAGCCGGTAGGTTTCGAGTTGTATGAACAAAACAAACAAACTCTTCTGCTTTATAATATTAGTATAGATAGATAAGACTTCGCCGTATACCTTTAGTTACATAAAAACAATGGCCGGACCACGCCAATCAACCTTCGTTCTCCTTTTCATTCGACAATCATAGCTTATCTGCCATAACCAGCCTTGCTTACCATCACAAAGCTGCTAAATATGACCAAACAATAGTGAGCAGTTCTATCGAGCTCTTGTCATAGTCAGCTGCAGATTATATCGACGTTTCACTGTCGAGGCGCAAGGCAGGAAAGATGGTGATCACAATGAAACTAATAGGAATAATGGGTGATGCAGAAAATGAGGGCCTTAATGCTTATCATGGAAGAACTGATATGCCTCGGGTTTTAATGACGGGTTTCGTTTCGTTCGATAGTGTTGGATTGATCAATGTTAGGAGCAAGACGTGTCTAGGAGCGTTTTGAAAGCGCTTGGCTCTTGCCAAATGCTTTTAAATCGCGTACGCAACGACACTCCATGGTATTCGCTTTTCTGGTTTTTAGGGTTTCGTACATAAAGGATAAAATCGGTACCCACTATTTACACGGTTACTTAGACTCCACTGTCCGCTAGACAGTTGAAATTTTTACAGATGATGTATTTCTGTTGCCGCTCAGCCGCTATAACAACTACTTACTAATAAAATTTTAAGCTTTTGCATAGTTTCTATCGCGGGCCTTGAGCGTGGAGACCTGTTTTTAATATTTCTATGGTGGAGACCGAATCCAGAAATTCCGTAACGAAAATAACCTAACACCCCATGTCAGATAATGACAATGACAAGCTAGTTTGTAACTAGGAGTTGTAGGTTGTATACATTTGATGTTCTAGAACCATCATTATAAAATTCATAATTTAATTGTGATGGGAAGCCGAGCCTGAACATTCAGTCTGCGTTAGTAAAATTATAATTGCATAAGTTGATAAAAAAATGCTATGCAATAGCTTTACCGCGGCAGTCCCCGAGTGCCACGCGTATTTTTGAGTTAAGGGGGCTCCTCTACTATTATGGTACGGAGCTATTCATACTCGAGGACGACTCGCACTTGGCCGGTTTCTTGTTTTACTTTTTCATAATCGTTAACACTGTTATAATGTCACTTTGTATAGCCCCCTGAATATATTATAATATCAATAAAAAATTCACCACAGACCTTACAATAAGCAACATAATGTTCCGGTTTTGATGGAAGAGTTGACAAGCAAAACTATGTTTTTCTCCAACGGCATACAAACCATTATTCAGAATATCCGATTTCTTCATTCATTTGAAGGTATTGTCGCTCTTTTAACATACTTATCTTTGATGTCTTCTTTAATGTCTTTCGTATTCCTTTTGATGTTGACTTCGGCTTTCATTACAGTGTTTATGCTTTTTGTAGGTTCACTTCGGTTAACTTAAAGTATTTGATTGCTGAGATATCTTTAGTACTTCAGTTCAATTGATTGTTGGGTACCTGTAAAGAGGTATGCTATGGTTGATACTCTTCACAAAGTGTGCGAACTTTTGCGTTGAACCTCAAGCATAATGCTTTTACAAAGCGAAACCATAGAATAGCTGAACAATAGTTAAGTATGCACCTGACAAGTAGCTTCTATTGGCCTCTCAAAGTTTCTCATTTCTTTCGATAGTTACAGAAGAAGCTTACTAAAAACTATTGCATAGTAGTAGTTTATAAGACTGATTTCAAGTCTAACACGATTTTACAGATCTCGTTTTGAAAACATTTTTAATGCAAAAGAAACGTTAATGGAACTTCAGAACTGCTTAAATTCTGTATCGATATCAACGATTTATTTGTACAGTGTTATTAGTGTAGAAATTAAAGCTAGCGTAATGAATTTGGGACATATATACTCGGTCTTTAATTCCCTGAACGCTCGCTTCTACAACCTGTAATCAATACCTTTTCAGTAGCGACTCAACATCGTATGAAATACAAGTACCCGATACTTTGACGTTCAAACGAACTTCCCAGACTTTCAGCCGTATATAAACCCAATCCGAAGTTGAAACTTCGACAGTTCCACCTCAATGTCGAAAGGAGATGTTTCGTGAAATATTTCGAATTCGAGATAATGGAGTTTCAAGTTTCTATGGTCAGAGTTCTCGATTACGGAATAGTTGGGTTTGATATTGATATATTACTCTCATCTTCGGAAGTTCTAGCGAAGTTGTGTGTAAGGGATTTTCCGGGTAGCAAAACCTACTCTATTGTCGCGTAATAAAAGAGATGAAGAAAGTCCGTGGACCACCTTCACATACCGATATTCCACTGTACCTCGGAAAGCACGTTACGCCATTGGTCCTGGCTGTCATTTGTAAGATCTTTGACAGTCGTTACAGGTAGTCAGTGGCCCGTAAGTCTGACAACCAGTCTTACCAAAAGGTATCGTTATTACCCAGTACTAGGAGATCAGATAGGCAGTCGCTCCATGTAAAATACTGGTTTTCAGCTGCATCCAGTTAGACTAGAACGTAGAACGAACGGACTCCAACGTAGTTTGGAAAAGGCAATGCGAATGATGAAAAAAGATGAACTTTCAAAAGCCCTGCCGAAATGAATCACCTTCTTGATAAAAGAAGAAAAAACTCAAGTAAATCTTGTGCCGTGCTCGTCTCAGAGACCCTACTGCCTAACGTTTCGATCGTACTCCGTATACTCGGATCTATCCGCGTCTGTCACACACACTCGTCTGCAGACGTGGGCGAGAGAGACGGATAGATCGGAATATACAGACGGAGCGTTAGGACGTAGGGCCTCAGAGGGCTAGACCGAGTGATAAAGGATTCATTATTTTATTAAAAAGTTATTCCGTATAATGCAATTACAGTAAGCTATAAAGTGGACAATTTGCAACATAAGTACTTATACCATCAAATTTGTAAGCTTGTAATACTTACAATCTTACTTTGTATGAAGTAAATAAAACTATGCATTTAACTGCATGCTTTGTTTCAATTTCAATATCCATCAAACATTTGTTAGAGGTTTCCAATAAAAGAGTAGGTTCAATAGAAAAGTCGATGTTAAAAATTCAATTAAAAGCTGGAAAGCGCGGTCAGTGTTCACGAGTCATTTCAGTTGATGGACCAATCGTACAGTCTACCGCATGATTGCGTGCTAAACTTTTTCCCTTGTTGACTTAATCAGCGATTTTATGTTTTTTCATACATGTCTTTTATAGTAACTGGTAATACAGTACGTGCACTTTGACAAAAGTTGTCTTAAATATGAAATAATGCTTGAAAAGGCTTTCTACAAGTTAATTCATTGTCTCTTCAACACAATTTCTTCGAAAAAAGAGTTCTGTCAATGTCATTGAAACGCCAAAACAACTTTGTGGCTGTGTTACTTTCAACTGAAGGAGAATATCATCTCCATAATTGTATTCTAAATTCAAATAAACACAATGCACTCCTTTTCAACTCGATCTCTTCGTGCTGTCACAACCAATCATAACGCTTGCATTGTTTTCTTCAGAAGTGCGCTCTTTGAGAATGTGATATGTACGAGTAGAAACATTGATTTGACGTTAGACTTCGTGTTGCCTTTGTTTGTGCTTCAGAAACATGTTTAGCTGTAATTAGATTGACAGTATTTTAACGATATCTAGTTTTCCAAGGATACCATTTCTTTTTAAATCAAAATGTACAAGGTATAGGTATTATGTTTATTTTCCTTAAATAAACGATTATACAAAACCGCTGAATATTCTTGAAACATGAGAAATATTGTCCCTAGTAAATCACTAGCATGCTAGCTTCTGAAAGTATTGAAACAGGCGTCAGTTTCAGGTTTCCAAATGCGGCGGTAACCAAAGTTTCCAAAAGTTTGAACGCATATGAAAGAAAAAGTATTAATTAACTCACTAAGGACATAATTATCAGAAAAAGAAGGAACAATCAATTGGTCCTGTGCAAGGTCAAAATGCGCTTATCTCAGCATGGTGCTGTGACATGTAAAAAAAAGTCACAGTGCAAGAAAGGCTCATATACTTTCAGTTAACCCCTCGAAGTAGTCCCCGGAAGTGTGGATTTGACCTTATCTTTGACCATATCCGTGACAGCCACAACTACATTTAACTACCAGAAATATGACCGTTTAATTCCCGAGATTAATTACGATATAACCGCTAGAAATTCTCGTCAGCTTGTCGGAAACGTTTCTCCTGTAATTACGCCATCTATCGCAGGATATAAAATATTTAGTTAATGACTGATAATATAGATAGATGTGGAAGGCGTGGCTGGTAATCAAGAGTTCCGTTGATTTATCAAGCGTTTTCTTTGGTTAATCCGGTTTAGTTGATGAAGATGGACCGGGAAGAAAGCTACATAATATATAAACGCGATTTCGGACTGAAGCATTAATTTCATCCCCTATGTTCCAGTTTTTCCTCTTGATTTCATGCAGTGTCTGTGGCTAATGGCTACCACAAAAGATAGAATAATGTTTATTAATGAACGAAATTTTGGTCAACTCCAGACAGTTCAAAACATGTTTTCTAAGTATTCGATATTTGTTCTCATAACCAGATACATTTCACAATTTCACGGCTTCACTTCGACAGATTACTTATCTGCCGAAAAATAATAAGTCATATTGTAAGAATGTAAGCAATATGTTCAGTGACAATATTTTGACAGTTTACTATCTACAGATTACAATCTAACTGTTTTTACAATTTTACGGTGACATATTATAGATTGATGTATCAGAAGTATGTATGTAGTATTTCTGTCAAGCCTTTGATTAAACCTACGAAGTCATACCTCTTACAGGTTTTTTTTACCGGTGTTTCTATTTTCTCTGCACAGCAGTAATGAATAAGTGTCCTAGATTTACTGGGACGAGCTTCACATCTTTCATTTCTTTTCAGATGTGCAGTGCAGAACAAATTGCACTCAGGGACACAGGTGCGCGGCGCGCCGCGATGTGTCGTCCACTTACATAAAAGCGTGTCTTTTGATATCTTTTATATGAATGTAGGTGTACGAACACATCAAAAAACATGTAGTTAATTCAGTTTATAATCACTATCACTAAATATTATAAAAAAAATCCCCGACCGCGTCTGTCTGTCTGTCTGTTCGCGATGAAGTCAAAAATTACTGCACCGATTTTCATGCTGTTTTCACCAATGGATGAAGTGGTTCTCGAGAAAGGTTTAAGAATATAATTTGTAAGCAGGCAAAGCCCCGGGTAGCAGCTAGTTTATATGTCCGCAAATTATCCCAAGAAACCGACAGAAGTTTAGAATTGAAATACAGATTACTCTTTCCTAGTTAAACTGAAATACTGGAAGCATATTATCTATTAACATTCCGCAAAAACTACCTGAAACTCCAGTAAAGCAACACATCTATTACCGCCAAAGAGATTTAAAAGACATATGTAGAGCGGACATTAGGAACAATGTCATCCAACAATTTTCAACCGACTTCTAAAAAGAGGAGATTCTCAATTCGTCTGTATTTTTTTTTTTTTTGTGTTTGTTACCTCAGAACTTTCGACTGGGTGAACCGATTTTGATGATTCTTTTTTTATATGAAAGCTGGTGCTTGTCGTTTGGTCCCATTTTAATTTGCTGAAGATCTGATGCTGATCTTCTGAGATATACAATGGAACTCTTCAAAAATAGACGGCAAATCTGCAGTAATTGCTGCAATCGCTTGTAGGTTCATTGTTCATACTACATCATGACGTAACATCACGCCTGTATGCTCTGAGGGGGTACGCAGATGTGTACAATACTCCCAGATTTCGACAATGTTTGTAGCCTCTGAACTTTCGACTGGGTTAACCGATTTTGATGATTCTTTTTTTATTTGAAAGCTGGTGTTGTCCGTGAGGTCCCATTTCAATTTGGTTAAGATCTGACGCTGATCTTCGGTGATATAAATGGAACTCTTTAAAAATACACGGCAAAGCTGCAGTAATTGCTGCAATCGCTTGGTTGTTTATTGTTTGTGTAACATAGTGACGTAACATCACGCCTGTTTGCTCTGAGGGAGTACGCAGAAGTGTACAATACACCCAGATTTCGACTGTTAGATGTGTTAAGTTCCATTTAATGGGATCCTAGAGAATGTCTCTCTATTGTTTACACCAGTTCATAACAAAAAATCACGCCGTTACGCTGTGAAAGTGTAAGCAAATATGAACCACTAAAAAGTGAAAAATATAAACTTTTTTGCAAAAAATGTAACCGACTTCACACAAAAAAGTGAAAAATAACTTTAGCTTCAGAAGTCGGTGACAAAAAAACTAAATCAATCAAACAAAGGTCACCGGTAGGTCACGGTCAACATTTTTTGATTTTGACACACGAGTGCAATATGAAAAGCGGGCATGGACACTGTTATAGGCAGTGACACTTGTTACAAAGTAGCAAAAACATATTCTTCATTTTGTCTCGTCACACCTGCCTAGCCTTTTCTCAACTATGTTGGGGTCGGCTTCCAGCCTTAGCGGAACCAGCTGAATGACAATATTTTACATAGAGCGACTGCCTATCTGACCTTCACAACCCAGTTAGTACAGAATAAAGAAAGAAAGGAAAAATATATTTATATTTTTTTTTTTACTTATGTTTTTCTTTTTTAAATTATTATTTACTGGGTAATACGATACCACTTGGTAAGACTCAAGACTGGTTGTCCGGTTATTTTTGGGCCAATGACTACCTGTCACTGAAGATCTACAAACGACAGCCGGAACCAACAGCTTGACGTGCTTTCAGAGAAAAATCGGTATATAAGGGTGGTCACCCATCCACACATTGACCTAGGCAAGCACGGCTTAACCTAACGATTGACCCGAGCGGCTCACGAGTTCTTTGAATTTTGGCACGTCTATCGCTCGTAAATATTTGAACGTGTTTGATAACAACATTCTGGTTTTACCGATCACGCTCAAGCTTCGACAAACTCGAGTAACTATGTACATGTGACACCTGTCTTGACTTGCGTGTCAAGCCCTCATATCAAACCAAAGAATTTCTACCTCTATCCACGCCTACCCGTATAGCAATTAATGCAAAAATCGCGTGTCGCCTATCATAATATTATCAATCTCGCAGTAACGTGGACGACAGATTCTGTTTAATTGCAAGCTGCATCCGAGTAACGGTGTATAATTACTGGCTGAGCTTTGACTTGATAGCTGGCAGATCTGCTGTGATTTTATGTTTGCCTGGTAATTTTAAGATGGTGCAAAGATAGGTTTGGTTTCTATTACGTGTGTCAGAATTAGGGTATCTATCTAACTTACACATTGTCATGAAGAAAGTGATTCAAAAATAGAACTATCTTGTATCTACATATTTCTACGGTTTCTGTTAATGTTATAAACACTTAAAACGGGATATTTAAAATGTTTATTATTTGTTCTGAGTTCCCGCTACTTCGACACTGTTGCAAGAGCCACGATGACGTAATAAAAAAAAATAACTATGAACATTTTTCTGTGCTTTTTCGATTTACACACAATTGAACGACTTCCAGGGTATAAAAATAACGGGAACTCTACTGTAAATATCCATTTAAATGTTAATGACAGTTCGAGAATGTTCTGATATACAGGAAGCAGTTTTCCACGGAAATAAAGAAAATACTACGTAGGTAAATGACGAATAATGCACAAAGCCGTCTTTATAAGTGAAAATTACAGAAAGAGTCCGCGTTCAATTCTTCTCGCAATTAAAAAGCAAACGATAGCATTAAAACGAGTTATTATCTTAATCAACCTAGCCTTTGACCAAGAACGTCCGTGTCTGAAACTTCTCGACGTCTTCAAATGAAAGATATTCCACCTCTTTGATACCGCCATTGAAGACGGCTCTTTATAAAAAGTATTGAGCTCTTCACAGTCTCGGGGGTGAATATCTGACTTTCTTAATCGTGGAGAGTGTTTCTTCAATACTTGAACGGTTTAAATGTTTTAAAGAGGTATGATACCAAGTTTTCTGCTAGTCTATTAGGTTAAGCCGGATTTCAGAAGTTGATGTTAATTTGTGTATTGGTTGTTTATTATATTTTGGATCAGAAACCAGCTTACTGTTGCAGAAAGCGGAATTTTAGTTCGCATTCAATGTGTTTTTGGAATAGTGCCGATTAAAAGAGATTCCTCTATATTTTGCACTTCCCTAGTAGGTACTCTTATTTTGATCGGCTAAATGTCAAGACACAAAGTCAGAAAGCTAAATAATTGGCATTTCAAAAGGACTGACAATAATCTCCAATACGGAGAAGTTTTTATCATTCAGCTATTCGGTCGCACGTTTAAGTAATAAGATAAGCAGTTCTGTCGTTTAGTATCTAGTATTTTAATTATTAATGGTGTCGATTCTGTTGTGCACAAACTAAACTTAATTTAGACTATTGCTATCTTTTACTAAAAAGCAGTGCGAGAAAAGGACGGCTATGGCTATGCACTAAGTTAGAGATGTCAAACTAGTTTATGCCTTGCGCTTCACCGTGTTTTTAGTCGACATGTTTTTACGTGCACCCTTCATTTGTATGGAAATATTAGTTCAAATTAAATTTGACAGCTCTAAATTACGTCCGTCTCTTTCTCGTTTTATTAGTGAGAAAAAGATAATATAGCCTAAATTAAGTTTAGTTGGTGCACAACAGAATGGACATCAATATCTGTACCTACTTAGTTTAGGAGCAGCCAAAGTTGTGTAGTTACTAATTCTATGAGAGGGTATCTGTGGCAGTTGGCAATAGGGCGACCAAAGCCGTCACTCATAGAGTGCGTAGCAACTAGCGGGTCTAATGATACTCGCATTATGTCGTATCGACATTAGACTTAAGGATATTCCTTACAGGCTTTGTTTTTCTGCACATAATACAATCTTGACTCATTAGTCGATTTCATTCAAGTTATTCAATTTCTCTATGATTTTATTGACTGCCTCGTTGGTCTGTGAATTTCTCAGCTACAGCCAAGAGAAGGAAGAGAAGAAGGAGAGTATTTATTGCCACCAATTAAGCACAAATCCAGACGGATTTGTGCTTAATTGGTGGCAATAAATAGAAAACAGAATTGGCAAACTTAAGTGGCACTGAGCAGGGCACATTGCTCGCAGAACGGATGGCTGATGGAGCTGAAAAGTTCTGGAGTGGCGAACGCGAACTGGAAGACGCGTTGGAAGACCTCCCACTAGGTGGACCGATGACCTGGTGAAGGTTGCGGGAATCCGTTGTATGCGAGTCGCACGGGACCAGTCAATGTCGCGACACTTGGGGGAGGCCTATATCCAGCAGTGGACGTCTTTCGGCTGAAATGACGATGATGATGATGATGCTGATGGTGACAATAGTCTCGCCCCCTATTACTATATGGGACTCAAACATAACTGACAAAGTGTTGGTGTACTATTAGATACATACACCTCTGCTGTCATATTATTTAATTACTTAATATTATATGAAATATTGTCAAACTCTGAAGTAACGATCATGACGAATTAATAATTAGCATTATTTAAGTACGCTATGTCACCGATGTAGTTAATTTTCTAGCACTCAACGCTGTCTAGTTAGCATTTTGTTCCCTCAACTGTCAACTGCCGCGGGGTGACATGGTGTCACCCCGCGGCAGTTGACAGTTGAGGGAACAAAACGTATCATTACTAGAGTGCGTAGCGAGTATAATGATACCCGCATTACGTCGCATGACTGTACCTAAGACTGTAGGATAATTCATGCAGATATTATTATACAAAGTGTAACGTTAAATGCGCATAACTTCAGACGCAATTTAAATCAATTGATCTAATTCTGAGAGAAAAAAAATAAAGGCCTAATGTGCTGTTCTAGTTTTACTAGCAAGCAATTAGATTTACTGGCAAGAACTATTATTATCTCGCATAAGAGAAAATTAAAATTGGACGACAACCATTTGTGTTTGTTTGTTTACCTATTTTGGCGGGTTTGCGCACGTGATGGCTTTGACCTATTAATAAATAGACAGGGCATAATTTTTTATGTTTTTTTTTTATGTTATCTATTATAAAAAAAGTGGTTAAATTGATTCTGCTCGTGATTTTGATCAAACTATTTTTGGGTGTTGTGCATTAACGTTTCACGTTGTATATGTAATTCTACTACATGTTTAAGTAAAATGAACCTGATGTAGCAGTAGCTGGCCGCTCATTCAGTATAAGAAAAACAACTTTTCATTGCAGTTTATTTTTACAGCACCCTCACGTTGACAAACGACAAAAATCAGAAGTTATTTTTTACGAATGAGCGGCCAGTTAGACATTACTCCTCCAAAATTCAATTGAAATTTCTTATTATTAAAAAAAAAATGCCTTTTTATTATTTCAACTGCGTGAATACCTCTAAACCAGTAGACTTTTATGTTTAGGGAAAGGAATTTCGAAGTTCAGTTGACATTAATAGAGCTTTGGTAAGTTGGTGTCCTATTTTAATACCCATCCTTTAGTAAAACGATTTGATAATTCAATATTGTAAGGTAAAATTCAGTTAACTCTGGCACAGTAAAACCCGATCTCAAAACACTCGAAAAAGGGTGTAAAACGGACAAAATAATCTACATTTTCCATTTTAAAATCCAACATCAAAAGTCCCATTCAAAAGAGTAAATTGTGGCCACATTAGTGGCTACACGTCGAGCTATTCATCGCGCTCCGTTTTAATATATAAGAGGCACCTTATATACTATTTAGGTAAATTGTAAAGCAGAGCAAATTAAGCTTTAAGTGCTCAAACGCGCGTTTAGGTCTCTTAAAATATTTTCAGTTTTGACAAATTACATTTTTTGCAAAAAAGGTTTATATTTTAGGCACATTAGGCCGTTTCAGTAACATTTTGTTGATATATTAAATAAAGAGTGTTTACTTTCAGACGTCATAGGTGCTGAAATAGTCCTGAAAACTAGTGAGACTGAATATAGAGCCGTTTGTGAATCCCACGAGAATTCGATGTACATACGTGGTCTAAAAGAGTGGCCTTTGAGGGATTGCAAAATGTCAGGGTCCTTAAAATAGCTTCCAGTACTTTATAATAGAAGTCAAATCGAAATTGAATCCCAGAAATCATCATAATCCTCCCGCCCTTATACTAATTTATTCCTTCTCTATTGCTGGTCATCTCATCAGATACCTCCTGAATTGAATCCCAGAAATCTATACTAATATTATAAAACAGAAGAGTTTTTGTTTGTTTGGTTGAACGCGCTAATCTAGGGAACTATCAGCTCGAATTGAAAAAATATTTTTGTGTTGGATAGTCAATTTATCGAGGAAAGCTTTAGGCTATATAACATCACGCTACAATCATTAGGAGCGGAGCAGGAATTTTATTTTATTTTATTAGGACGTTTTTTTTTTATTTATTTATTTAACAATTTATGTACACACTAAATATAGAGAAGAAGAAAGGATCAGAAGATAGTACAAAGGTGATGCTTATTTCTAAAGAAATCTCTTCCAGCATACCTGCGAAAGAAGATACTAAAAAAAAGAGATGTAGACATAGTCTGTAAAAGAAGAAGAGAAAATGGAATACAAACAGCATAAAACAGATTAAATATACATGAAACTCAGCTGTATAGTGTTTCGTTTCTCAGCCTTTCGTTTTTCTCTCTTATGTGACGCAGACGAAGCTGCTTGTTAATGATATGAAAATTCAGGAGATCTCTCCTGAATTTTGAAGAAATAATTTGTTAACGATTAAAAAACCACGAGATGCCATTCCCGCCGCTAAATTCCTTCGAAAATCATATGACAAGTCACTCGTCCTATCATGGTCGATATGGCCACCGTCCTGCTTCATTTTTCCCATCTCATCTCAACGACATCTCATAACAAACTCCTTATCCATCTAATCTCATCATCATTCCGATCACGTCGTCCCAAAACTATCTCTTTTCTAATACACACGGATCTTTCCTTAGACCCAATGTACTAGTAATAGGCTCCCATTCATACAGCTTCAAAATAACTCCCGGACTCCTGAACAGGGGATCAATTTGTATGATTGGATCGTTCGGCACATGGTTCGACAGTAAACGAACTTGATGTGTAGATAAAGTGGCAAAAGGACAACTCTATACAACGAGCTTGCAGGCATACAGACGGAGACCTGATCGAGCCCGAAGCGAAAATTTTATTCGGCCACTTGCTTTTCCAAGCGCTGCGCTGGTTGACATTTTGAATTCAACTGCGTGTCCGTTTGATGATTCTTCAAGTTCAGCTCAATATCGAGTTGTGTAGCTCTAAGTCCGATCTGTTTTATTTTAGTTACATACTCATTTATTCAAATATTTATTTATTTATTTGGCTCACCAACAATTGAATACACTGCTTCAAAGATACAAGATATGTTATATAGAATCACAGACAAGTGTATCAACCTCTTACAGGTAAGCACATCATGCACTACTTATTTGTCGTTGAGTGTCTATTGAGAATCAGATGAGTACATATGTACTCACACTCAGCTATGGTTTTTAAATACATAATTAAATCCAAATTATATAAAATCAAATTCAAAATTAAAATCGAAATAAAATCTAAATTAAAATATCGCTGTATTGGCTTCCGTACGTTTTTCACAGGTGACCACTGAAAACCAGCGCTGTTCTGTGGGTTCCCCATAGCACAGCATCATGCTGAGTGGTAAACCTATTTGTCGCACTCACGGCGTGCAATTTATTTTTTATTTTTTGTCCGTTTAGTCTTACAATTATGTTAATGTTGCTGTGTTAATTTTCGGTTTAAGTTTAAGTGTTTGTAGTATTGCGTTCTATGTTTACCTTATTAATATTGTATGCACGTCATTGACTTTGCGACGAATAAACATTTTTTCTTTCTTTCTTTCTTTCTAGCCAGAGAGCGATTAAATCATCGCAATATCTTGAGTAGCGACTGCAAGTGTGCAAGTAAAGCATGTCATAAGTGGGCGTTCATTTTCGCTGTTCAAGAAGTCAAGAAGCCTGACCTTCTGTCTGTGCCTATCTACTTCCCGGTATTTGTTAGAAGTGATCAATATCCTCGGAGAATGTTTGCACTGTAACGTTTGTTTAGTAGCTCGTAATTTGGGAGTATTTCCCGTCTTTTATTGGGGAACGTTTTGATAAAAGAATTGTTTGAAATTGAACGCTACTTGAAAATGTCAGATTATTTTTTTCTATTATGTTGGTATTTCATTTTTATGATAACGCTACGCTACCACCTCGTACTAAGTGGTAAATATTTTTGCCAGGATATGAGCTATACCTACTAAAAGTTCGGGCAAATGCAAGAGACAAAACATCACTGCTATAGGCGCCAAATTACAGAACAGTAAAACCAATAAAATAAAGATAGTAATATAAACTATCTACTTTAGGGAATCAAACAAACTTGTTTCGTTCAAAACTATCCGATTAATTCCCAAGCAGGTGTGTCCAGACACATATATTATGTCCTGCAAATCTATTCCCAAAAGTCCTTCAAATTGTTGAGAATGTACGTGACTATATATGCCACAAGGGTTAGTCCACACTCTAGACCCATCTGTGCAACATTGCTAAGTAATCAATATCCTCTTCAGATATTGATTCTGGATCATCATCTGCGTAGCCTTTTCCAAACTATGTTCAGGACAGCTTCCAGCCAAACAGGATGCAGCTGCATGCCAGTTTTTACTTGGAGCGACTGCCTAACTGTCCTTCACATACATATCTGTGCTGGGAAACGACTGTCAAAGATCTGCACAAATGACAACCGGAAACAAAGACTTAACTTGATTTCCGAGGCACGGAAAAAACTAGGTGTGTATGGATGGTTACCATCCATGAACCAACCTTGGTAAGCACTGCTTAACTTTGAAGATCGACCGTCCGAGGGGCTGTTATTATTTAGTCACGAGCAACATGACACATCTACTCAGATACTCATCTGCGGTAACATGGCTAAGTAATCAATATCCTCTGCAGATATTAATCCTGGAATCGGGACTATTTACCCCGTTTCTCCATTTGTCAGAACCACAAACGCTCGTCTCATGAAACAAATGACTGTTGTACCGCGCTGTCATTGTCAACTCGAGTAATGAAGATTGAATTTGAATTCTCAATTTTGGATTTCTGGGTAACGGTGGTAATATTACCACCGTTACCCAGAAATCTAAGTGAAACTAGTGCTTCACTCACTTCGTCCTTGTGGATTTGGATTCTCTCAAATAAACCAAAACTACATTCCGTTTCCTTTAGGGCTTCATGCAACAATGGCGAAATATCGAGAACTCAGAACAAATGGTAAATATTAAAACACTGAAACCGGGAAATTTGTAATGTTTACTATTTGTATTGAGTTCCCGATATTTCGGCGCTGTTGCAAGCACCATGATCACGGACAAACTGTTACTGCGGGTGTGTGTAAGAGGGTAGACAAATCGGTCTACCCTCTTTCTTGTTCGTTTTTTAGTTCCTTACCCAAAGGGTAAAAACTCATAAAGACTCTTCTGACTGTCCGTCTGTATCCAGGCTGCCAGGGTTGGCATGAATAAAATCATTTTACGATTTAAATCAAATGATATTTTCAATAAAAATCAATGATTTAATCAAAAATGTTTAGTTTCAACTTCTTTCACAGAAATCAACATGAAAAAAAAAACTGATTTAGAAATTATAATTAAGTTGCACCTAGTTTTTAACTTATCTTTCTATTTCACATGAAAAGCATGAAAAGACAGTTTCACAAATAAATCAAGGGCATTTCAAATGTTGAGAATCAATATTATGCATATGCATTAGTATCTTGGCACCAGACTGACATCGATCGTGCGAAAATAGTTCAGTTTATACCTGTATTTCAGCTCTAAAATACTGACCTTGCATTCAGAACTGTTATGTAAGCGGTGGAGCTAGAAAAGTTTGTAGAACGTGGAAGGTGGAAGTTTTGCATTTTACTTTGTATGTAGGTTATCGCGATCCCAACCACATTTTTGTTCTTCTTTCTTGTAGGGATCATGATGAACTATATAATTACTGAATTTACTACCTCTTGGGCGATGTGCAGTTCCTGGCGAATGGCTAAGAGACCCTCGGCTACGAGCATGTATAAAAGTTGTTAAGAGCATGTCACCGATTTCCCACATATTTTATATTCGCGTATAGGTATATCTTTGTACAGACGCTGGCACATCAAGCATCTACAATGTGTCAAAATTCTTGAATAGATTTTCAACTTTGTCGTTAAAGCATTTGATTCAAAGTTGATCGAGAAATTTGGCAGTTTCGAGTAACTTGATGTACTGGCGTTTGTACCAAGAAAAAAGATTATCGTAATCTGTTTAGCCGATACAGTCAAAAAAGGTAACAGACGGACTGAGTTGCTTTCGTATTTAAAATATTAGTATGGATGACGGTTGGATATGATGATGTCATGCCATGATCCAAGGAAAGAAAGTGCAGATAACAAACAATTTATTACTTAAATAAAAGCAGACTTTTACTTGACCAAAGTAAATACTTGTTTGTCGATGTGGAACGTTAAAAAGAATAGTTAAGATGTAGAATATATGACATCTTAAGTAAGCAATGTTAAATGCAGACACGCTTATCGGATTTAGATCTTTTAGCATCGCTTGGTACTCAAGAGCCGTTAAAATCACGCCTTCTTAAGATATATGGAACTTTTGT
The DNA here is from genome assembly GCA_916618015.1 of Xestia c-nigrum. Taxonomy (NCBI): domain Eukaryota; kingdom Metazoa; phylum Arthropoda; class Insecta; order Lepidoptera; family Noctuidae; genus Xestia; species Xestia c-nigrum. Next base: position 24,510,219 of record OU745246.1, read on the forward strand.
TTGTAAAGGAAAAGTAATCTTAGTGTGGCCTGTACTGTCCCCCCACTGATGGGCAAAGGCCTCCCTCAATTCCTTTCATGTGCCCTTTTCCTGTACTCGCGGAACGCGTCCAGATAGCCTCGCCACCTCTTTCTGGACCGACCTCGGTGGCGCCGTCCGTGATCCGGCAACTATTATATAGTGTGGAGAATTTTGCCTAACGGTTAACGTGCAGCGGACGTGACCCAATCCCATTTTAGCCTAAATAAATGTTGCTTGGACTAAAATAGAAAAGTCATGTGCCATTTCGGGATGCTGTTCTTTCAAATGATCAAAGGTGCGGCTCCATTGCTGGCCAGGGTTAAGGTTAAAGCTAACTTTACAAAGTTCACTTTGTATGTAAACAAATGCAGGCGGGCTATCCCCCACGGCCCCAAATGGCAAAATTGACAAACAAATGAATTTCGCAGCTAGCGTGGCAAACTTCCTGTGCACGTTGTCTGTAGCAGTGGAATTAGGTAGATGACAAAATAAAGCTAATTATCACGTCAGATAGATTTCTTAAAAATGTTGGACACAATTTTTATATTTTCACGTAAACAAAAAATTAACACGATACAGTATGGCTGTAGTAACTCTTGAGACGTCACATTTGAGTTCATTTTTTACCGGAAAATGACGTCACAAACCGGACTTACGATCTTTGACGTGTTTTATCTTCGATAGTTTGTATTAATTTGATAAAACAAAAAACACATATCCAATATTTTTGGAAAATCTATCTGACGGACAAAACAAAACCATGTTTTTTCAGTCACAAATAATCCCTATAGCGCCTTTCCGTAGAAATCACAATCTACAAGACAAAAAACGACTTCACCATAATTTCAGCCTAGAAATATAGACCAAAAGTGAGAATAAGTAAAACGAACGTCGGACTTCACAAACTCAAGTGTTTACCCGCGGTGTCTGAGCGTGTGAGTTTGAGCCAAGTTACGCACGCCCCCGAGACGATTAGGCACCTACAACTTAATTACACACACTCCAAATTAAGGTGTTAGGCTCATTCGGAACATTTTCGCTTTGGAATTAAATAAGCCTTATATTTTCTATTTTCTTAGCCCCTTCGTACACAAGGCTACGCAAATCTTTACTAATGTTGTATACCACATTAGTCTAGTATCAAGTCGCGAGTATCGAGTAGCGCACGGTCCGTACACACGACATTGAATCGCAAGACGCGAATTGCCTATTCAGTCGCTAAGCAGATCACACTTTTCCCAAAATGTCAAAAATCTAAATGCCATCTTGGAAATCGCTGCGACTTATGTAGCGATGATCTCGTCCGGCAAGTAGTGCGCGACTAGCACGACACGAGTCGCGGGACGAATGTCGGCGACGCGACTCGTGTACGAACTTCAATGTATTTGTATGGCGGCAGTCGCTTGAAGACTAAAATCGTTGAGTATCTAAGATTTGAGTAGCCTTGTGTATGAAGGGGCGGGTTCGAACCCAGACACGCGCATAATGTGTGTAATTGATTTCATATTATTTTGTTATTACGTTTGTATGAAAAACGCATGCTCCGCCGGCCCCTTAAGTATTCCACGCACAAGTTATATTGATAATCACCTGAATTGTCATCATTATAGGAAGACCAAGGAAACGATGGATGGATTGTGTGAGGAACAATTTGAAAGAAAACCGTCAAGTTATCATTTACTCCTTAGTAAATGATAACTTGACGGTTAACAGAAAAGAATGAAAGAAAAAAACGCTAAACGTCGACCTCAAGTAACATGGCACAAGTGCAGAAAAACGATGGTTGTAAAAACTACAATCATCATCTGCCTAGCCTTTTCCCAACTATGTTAGGGTCGGCTTTCAATCTAACTGGATGCAGCTGAATACCAGTATTTTACATGATGCGACTGCCTATCTGACCTCCACAGCCAAGTTAGAACCGGTAATACGATACCACTTGGTAAGACTGGTTGTTAGACTTTGTGGCCACTGACTAGATATAACGACTGTCAAAGATGGACAAATGACAGCCAGGACCAACAGCTTATCGTGCTTTCCGAGGCACGGAGGAAACCCGGTATGTAAGGGCAGTGACCCATCCACAGACCAACCTAGGCAAGCACGGCTTAACCTAACGATCATCCGAGCGGCGGTTATTATTTAGCCACGAGCTCCTCATGGTAAAAACTGAAATAATTAGTATTTTTACCTAAACAATGGTAGCAAGCATTTTAATCCTCTTTTTATTGCTACGTCCAGGTTACAGCTCATTTCCGCATGTGACGATAAAAAGAATTAATTTAATTAAAAGACTATTTCCTTTACTAATAAAATATCAATATTACCGGTCTGTAAGCACTATAGTCTAAGGAAGTCTTTATAACTTTATAGAGGTTATTAATTAATCCTTTTCCTTACCTACGTTACCATAAAACGTCATACAACTCTCCGCCTGATAATACTTAGCACACACGCATAAAATGAGTGACTTGAATCATCAAAACTAAAAGGAAACCCATTAGGCCTAGCAGTTACACGAATCTTGGGCCGGATTTGCGTCGAATTTAGGCTACGGCTAGCCACCAGTGCGCTAACTACGCGTCGTCCGCGAGGTGCAAGCTCGCAGGCTGGCTAGCTTGCTGTAAGCTTGCTGTCACCGCGAACACAATTGTTTTGTGGCATTTATGATCGACTTTGTTTCGCTGTCGACGCGCGCTAAAAGCATGCGGTCCGCTCGCTAGCAGTGTGCGGCCTACGAGTCGAGTTGCATGATAGCGGCAAGCGCGCCTTGGTCTTTTTCATATTGACATTAGGAAATATATTATACGATATTCGATTCAATGCTCTACTTTGAATAAATAAATAAATAATAAATATCGCTGGACATTAACACACAGCGCCATCTAGTGCCACACTAAGCAAGGCTTGTATCTTGGACACCAGATGGTTGATATTACTTGACAAGTATACGTTTTTGTTTGTAAATACATACTTATTACACACTAGCTGACCCGCGCAACTTCGTCTGCGTCACTCACATAAGAGAGAAAAATTAAAAATCCCCGTTTTTGCAACATTTTTCATTCCTGCTCCGCTCCTTATGATTGTAGCGTGATGTTATATAGCCTAAAGCCTTCCTCGATAAATGGACTATCCAACACAAAAATAATTTTTCAATTCGAACCAGTACTTCCCGAGATTAGCGCGTTCAACCAAACAAACAAACAAACTCTTCTGCTTTATAATATTAGTATAGATATAAACATCCATGACTCGGAAACAAATGTCCATGCTCATCATACAAACATTTGTTCCTACCGGGATTCGAACAGGATCCTTAGAACGTAAGGCAGCCTCACTACCACTGCGCCATTCGGGTCGTCAGAAAAATCAAGTTAATTGCTGGGTTGGAGCCGTAGTGCGTTGCCAGTATAGTAGTGCCATGACCTGTACTCACCGATATTTAGAGATTATTTTTCTTCAAAGATATTTTCTCTGGCGTCTCAACAATCTATAAACATTACGCATAGAGTAGTAGATACGTAGTATTTTGCAATTATAATAGCTGCCGATAATTTTATATTGACTAGCAAATACAGCCCTATCGTCACTGTTCGCAAGGTATCTACACAAAGTAAATTACCTCCAACATTTGATTGATTAACACTAGGGAACAATATTTTTGAGTTAAAAATTCGTAATCAACTTTGTACCTATCCATGTCGACTGGTGACCTGTTATGTAGCTGTCAAGAAAAACATTGATTAATGAACGAAAAAGCCATTCTGTCACTCTTTTATTAGTTATTTTGTGACCTTCGGTTCTTCATTTTAAAACACTGTAAACGTGTAAAACGGAATACGCCATCTGATATTAGTTGTACGTGCCATTAATTTACAGTTTAGTAATAAAGTCGAAATAAACGTAATTGCCTATTTAGCGCACTGGAACGTAATGTTTCTTTGCTTTAACGCAGCATTTTTAACCATTAATAAAAATAATAACACCATTATCATAATTAGAAGTGTACCTACTTACAGCACTGAAACTTTGAAGCTCACAAACTCACACTAAATAAACCCCGAAAGAATGCTTAACATCTCATTATTGTCCCTATTTTCATCCATATTTTGTCGCCCAAAGCGCAATGGAGACAGTCGAAATTACACTGAGTGATCGAATATGAAGAATGCCGAAATTATAACTGGAAGGCATAGGAAGGATGATGGGGATTTGTTGTTTTTTTTGTGTGCAATAAAGAATAAGAATATGAATAAGAATAAGAAGGACTTTTAGGGCCAGTTTCACCGGTTGCGGATAAAGTGTCGGTTAGCCTATTAGGAACTTATCTGCCAGATAAACTAACACTTTTGGTTTCACAGGTGTCGGATAGCGATATCTGGTAGATAAAAGTATTAGTTATAACCAGCCTTTAAGTGGTAGATGGTATTAACTATCAGATAACTAACCGACACTTTATCCGGAACCGGTGAAACTCGCCCTAAATATTGCTCACAGAACGAATACCTGTGGTTATCGAATGGCATTCAAAATTTGGTAAGTGACGTCGCCAGATCGCCGTGTGATCATCTTTCAGCTGAAAAGTTGATGAGAACTGTACAAGAACTCATTTTTAACCCCCCCCCCGATGCAAAAACGACGAGATGTTATAAGTTTGATGTGTCTCTGTGTGTGCCTGTGGTAGCGTAGGTCCAAAAAGTATGAACCGATGTTGTTGTTTTTTTTTTTTGTTTGAAAGGTGAATTAGTCAGGAGTGTTCTTAGTTATAAAAATCAGTCAAAGATGGCCGCCACAAAATGGCGGATTATATATTTATTCAAAAACTCTCTCAAAATGGCTATCAAATGAAAGAGCTTGACTAGTAGAATTATGTACTATGTGCTTTTAAATTTTTATATTTAATTTTACTTGCATTCAAACCATTTAACTCTCTTTGTGATTTACCCGCTCCATTCATGATCAGCAACTAGTACCCATCCAATCCGTTTACCGATATTAACACTAACTATCAACGTTACGATCAATATCCTATCTACATAAATGTTACCATCCATAAAACGATAATAGGGTTAGTCAAAGCGGACGCGTGGGAGCCTCCCATAATGGCCGCCACAGATTGATACTATCGCTTTTGATAGCTTTGACGGCGATATCATTAGCTTATAGCTTCGAGCTGCTCTGTCACACAGCTTTATGTTACAATATTTGCATGGTTATTAAGCGAATAACGTAGCTTCGGTATTCTTGACTTTAAATATTTGATCATATATAGTAAGGGAGGTACCGTTGCTAATAAATAGTCATAGTAAGCCGGCTGATATTGTCATCGAAGGTTTATCTTATATTACTAATAAGTAAACCAACCGTCAGCTGCTCAAGTAGCGGTGGGTATAGGACTAGGAGGTTACGAACGTTGTGACTTCATAACGAGCTTAAAAAAATCGTCAGCTGCATGGTGCAGGGGGGATTATGCATCAGCCGCTCGCATGAACTTGTAATATGGGTGTTAGGGTATGGAAATGGTACTTTAATGAAGGTTGTAGTAGAATAGTAAAGCAAAATCTAGCTTTGTTAAAATATTCATCGTCTTATTATTCTCCTGCCCTTAATCCAATTTATTTCAGGACGGCGCAGCATGTGTTTGCCAGAATATTATGAAGTATTTTAAAAGTACTGAAGGCAATTTTGGCATAACGTTAATTTATAACCGTAAATAAACTATGAACCTTCAAAGACAGTGACTTAGAAATTATTACTGATATTCCCCATGTCCACCAACATCATCTGCATAGACTTTTCCCAATTACGTTGGGGTTGGCTCCAGTCTAACCGGATGCAGGTGAATATCTGTATTTTACACGGAGTAACTGCCTCCACGACCCAGTTAGTTCTGGATAATAAGACTGCATATCTGACCTTCACAACCCAGTTAATACTGGGTAACGCGATGCTGAACTAGCAGTGTTTAATCAGCTTCTAAATAAACTGTTGTAGTGGTTGCAAAGATCCAGCCTGTCTCTTTGCTACCACTCCCCCAGCGACGCCCTAAGCAGAGGCTCGTACCCCACAGGGGGTGCATTGCGGTGCCTGTTACCCCCGGAACTGTACCTTAAAACTTCACTTTACCTTCAAACTTCACAATTTCCATCCCTTCCCCTAGTACCAACTAGATAGTTCCTCATTAGTTTCCGAAGCTATCCTCAAACTTTCCCCTATTCAGTTAGTCTATTGAAATAGCCGCAGTTAGCCGGAATAGTAATTACATTAGTACTAGGAATGTAGACAAAGTTAAGCGGATATTAAACTGCAGTAAAACGTTTTTAGTTCAAAGAGCTCAGTTTGCCGTAGACTGAGTGGCGCTGATTTATTTTACGATCATAGAATTAAGTATATCTAGTTTTCGTGTTAAATTAATGTTACGGGGTATGTTTGACCTTGCAAAAGACCAAAAACTAAGTAATCTATATCTACTACGGGTTGTGCCCCGCCCACGCCTAAGTGTTGCTACGCCGTAGCGGATCGGCTACGAGTGCTACGAAACGTTACGTGACGGTCACACGAAATCCATTATTTTTGTTTATCCAAAATCTGCTCAACGCGCCCAAATAAGTTTTCACATCAAAAACCAATTATAATAAAATGAATACTAGGTTAGGTATTTAATGATTCGTCAACGTTGTTTGGTCGTAACATAACACCACGCCTTTGCCCCGTAGGGTTATGCACAGAACACCCACATTTTTCCAGTTATGTTTAAGTCTCATGTCATAGGGGCCCAGCTTATTGCCATCAACCGGGCACAAATTCAGGCTCCGTGGCGTGGGTGTGTGTGAAATTCCTGATGAAAAAGCCAAAAAGCCACTTTTTTATTTTTTTATTTCATTAATCAGCTATTAGCATGTTTAATAAAGGAGAGTTAGGAGTGGCGGACTCATCATCATAATCATCTCAGCCGAAAGACGTCCACTGCTGGACATAGGCCTCCCCCAAGTGTCGCCACATTGACCGGTCCCTTGCTAATCGCATCCACCGGATTCCCGCAACCTTCACCAGGTCATCGGTCCACCTAGTGGGAGATCTTCCAACGCATCGTCTTCCGGTTCGCAGTCGCCACTCCAGAACTTTTCGGCCCCATCGGCCATCCGTTCTGCGAGCAATGTGCCCTGCCCACTGCCACTTAAGTTTAGCAATTCTCCACTGCCCTTTGGGTGACTTTAAGCCTTTTGATAAGGCCCATTGTGAGCGACCACGTTTCGGTCCCGTATGTAATCACTGGCAACAACACACACTGGTCATAGACCGGCGGACTGCATTGTAAAAATTGCCTGCATCACTTTCGTACTTTTGTGTACTCGAGCATCCTACAAGCGCCTACAGCACCGCGCATCATGAAAATGCGTTTCAGTCGGATACAGTTATAATGTGTTATTTTACTATACATATAAGGCAAATAACATAGTACAAAAGTGTGTCAACAACGTAAACACCTGGCTGAACGTCGATTTTCATTCTGAATGAACGCTTAGCCATTATTTTTACTACTTTTCATACATTCGCAATCGTTTCTAATATCGGTTTACGACGGAACAGTCTGTCACTTCCAATCGATTTCACACTTTAATATGAATATGTAAAGGTTCATAAAATATTGACTATGGGCACAAAGAGATTACTAAAAGAAACAGAATAGATCTGTGATAAAATAGAAAGTCAATAAATAAATATTCGACATAAAAAGACTTCTGGAACAAACTGGCGTGTAATTTTCACTACCCGTAGACTGTAACTAGCACTTTGATTTCAAAAGGTTTTATTTTATTAGAGGCCAATTCTATTCCCCTTTAACTTTCACTGGGGTAATAGTTCGCTAGGGTAGGTAATGGACATCCTCATTGGCGCTTGCAACGGAGGATATAGCAACCAAGTGCGGAGGCACCTATCAAGCCGATTCGATTTGGGAATATTTCGGCACTCTAATTAGAAAGTATTTTTAATTTTTTCCACCTGATTGTCAATTGTGACAGAATGAAGAAAGAACTAAAATTTGTAAAAAAATAATTGAGTTTGGATATATTCGCCTGGTAAAGTAGAATGGATCCTGTTTTCTTGTGGTCCCAAAATACCACTCAAAAATAATCAGGGACTGCGGTCGCGGTTTCAAAAGCCCCACGGCCCAAGGTGAATACTGTTGCCAATACTTACGATCAAAGTTCTTTGATGACAGTTACAAATGTTGGGAATAGACTGTAACTGGTAATTATAGTCACAGGGGTAAAGATATAATATTGGCAAAACGCATTTTTAGTCGGATACTTAAGTACCTATTAAAAGTAAAAGTTTTTACACACGGGAACCTTACATTATACATCCCAGAAAGATTATTCCGATTGAATTATTTTTCAAATGTAGAACTTGTCGGTTGTTTATTGAGAGGCAGAGTTTGTCCCGGCCGGCTCTAAGGCAAGGCCTGAATTCATGTCGCTCTAACGGTCAGTCGCATAACGTCGGTCGTGACGACAGCGAGAACAAAATACGGCTGTCGATCGCCGCTGACGTCAGCGTCGCAGTATGGTGCTTTAAAGAACCCAATATTTTAGGCTGGAAACAGTGCTCGACCGGTCAAGCAGTATTTCCAGCCTAATTCAAACAAGACTGACCGTGCGCGACCGACCGTCAGCGTGACAGTAATTCAGGCCTTCACGTTTCAGTGTCTTTCAGTACTGAACTAACAACAAAACATATCGAAAACAAGGAAAAACTAGTTCAGAGAGACCTTGATATTGAAGCGAGGTTGCGATAAAGTAATTCAATACTTCATAATTAGCGTTCTGTTATAAACTCAGGTAAAGCTAAGTGAAATTAATGTTCGTTTACTTTACCGTGAACTTGGTTAATAGAGAAACGAACAGATACATAGTGTTTTCAAAGTAGTTTACCTGTCTGTATACCTACCAAGTATCAGAACTTATAGGTCCAAGGACTAATTTTACTCAAACTTACAGAAAGGCAACTGAAACGTGTTATCAATTAGCGATACTAACAAAACAATGTTATGTTAAATTAGCACAATTCTGAAGACCGTAAACCGTAGCGGCAGAAAAAGCAATGCAACCCGCAGCAGCACATGGTTACAAGTTAATGACAGCACTGATACCCCAGTGGTGTGACCATGTCGGACTGCCAAGTTATTGGTCTCTCAGTTTGAACCCTATAGACACGCACCTCATATGTCTTTAGGAGCCCGGAGTCTGCTAGCTGGTTAACATTATGTAAAAGAGACGTAAGCAGAATGGAAGGGTCCGAAAGAGCCGATGCCCGCCGGGGCTGCGGGACTGTTCGAAACAGATACCTTGGCCCCGAAACATAAAGGCGAGGAAAGAACATGGATGGGTTTTCGACCGAAAATAAAAACTTTTTTACAAAAAATAAAACCGACTTCAGAGAAAACAAAAAAAGTGAAAAATAACTTCAGAAAAAACGCTTCAGAAGTCGGTGACCTTTTTTTGATTGATTTAGTTTTTTTGTCACCGACTTCTGAAGCGTTTTTTCTGAAGTTATTTTTCACTTTTTTTGTTTTCTCTGAAGTCGGTTTTATTTTTTGTAAAAAAGTTTTTATTTTTCACTTTTTAGTGGTTCACATGTGCTTACCCCTTCACAGCGTACCGGCGTGATTTTAGGTTATGAACTGGTGTAAACAATAGACAGATATGAGATTTCGGCAATCCCAGTACATTTGCTATCATTTATTGAGGAGTTCCGTTGCATATCCGAAGTTCTTCATCAGATCTTCATCAAATTGAATTGGGATCACTTCGAGAAAGTACAATTCCTAAAACTACCCAAACCGCTTCTAGTGTGCCTATAAAATGTGAAGAATTCTCTCTATTTCTCCAGAATCCCATCAACAGCTACTGATTTGATGATTATAAGACACAGGAAGCACCAGCTTTCAAATAAAATAAGAACGATCAAAATCGGTTCACCCAGTAGAAAGTACTGAGGTAACAAATATTTTCGAAATCGGGTGTATTTTACTCAGAGCATACAGGCGTGATGTTACGTCATAATATAGTATAAACAATGAACCTACAAGCGATGGCAGCAATCACTGCAGATTTGCTGTGTATTTTTGAAGAGTTCCGTTGTATATCTCCGAAGATCAGCATCAGGTCTTCAGCAACTAAAATGGGACCAAACGGGAAGCACCAGCTTTCAAACAAAAAAATAACCATCAAAATCGGTTCACCCAGTCGAGAGTACTGAGGTAACAAACACAAAAAAAAAAAAATACAGACGAATTGATAACGTCCTCTTTTTGGAAGTCAGTTGAAAAAGAACCCAGAGTCTGCTAGCTGGCTAGCATTATGTAAAATGTGAACAGCTGTCAGACAAAAGAACATCGTTTAATAAAAACAAACGAAAGTCTGCAAAACACGCAACTGTGCCATTTATACCATACCTGTTGCAACTTTGTAAATCGGTATTTCATGAATGTAGAGCGCATTGAAAAGACAAAGAGAATAATAAAATAGAGGAGAGATGAAGACAAAAAGACAAACCTATAAGTTTTCAACAATTCCAAAGAGAAGAAACGAAATAAACGGTCTATAAGATTGGACAATCACAAAGGAACATGGATTTTTCTGCTAGTGATGAAAATATCAATGAAATGTCGGTCAAGTGATCTGATTAGCTCTTGTCATTTTGGTCTATCAATCAAAAAAGTTCAGGTAATTTAAGATTATACAGGTAATAATCAGAAAGAAACTGGTCAAATTTTGATCAATAGTCATGCTTTCAGAAGCCAGTGATAGACACGATAATTGAATTACTTTTGTGTATCTTTAAACTGCTAAAATTAATCTACTTTTTTTCTATATTTTCTACAAGTTGAACGACCGGTAATTCATTTATCATCTAGATGAAATTCAGCTTTGAATTTTGGCTGCGGGGTGAATGTTTCAACCTCAATGGAGTATGGACCTGTTGCAGACCCATCTGTATTTTCTTGAATATGAATAGTTGGCGCCACCTGTGCGAAATTGCTGACATTGCCCCGAGCACATTAAAATGGCAACCACATTTCAGTTGGGATAGCAGTTTGTAGTATTATTTTACGAAATATAAAACTGATCTAAATTGTATGTCTATCGATATAAAAAAATACGATTAACCATTTCAGAATTAAATCATATATACAAGCCTATGCTAGTCTGATCAATATTCAAACTAAAATCAACTGGAACTTTTTGCCACATACATAAAAATAGATCTTTCCTCATTAAATACATACACATAAAAGTAAAATTGACTGACATAACCAAGTTCACAATTGAGACATTCCCACAAAACCCAACATTTCTAGCCACCTGACTCAGTCTTTTCGTCCCTTGTTCAAACGCCGTACTTCAGTTAAAATAATGAAGAATTTTCCTCCCCCATCTCAAGTTCATTCACATCTGGTAGACAAAGGATAAGACTATTAACTAGTCTCACCTCTAGGGAAGCTGTTGGTGACAATGTAATTAAAACTGCTATCAACGTTGTTTGTACGTGTTAGCAATGATATACGTGGTTACTAAGTACAATTTAAGGCGATTACATGAGCTAAACGCGAGTTTTATAATTACTAAAAGTATATGATTCACTGCTTTATACAAGACCAGAAAAATATATGATATTCTTCAGGATATATGCTAGCATGATACTGTTTTGAAAACATTATACAATTAATTTGGCTCGATAAAAATAAATCACGAACTTATCTCTGTAAATATCTTTCAAACAATAAAAAACATACTAATATGCATGGGATCATTCTTATTTTTTGGCAAATAATTCTACAAGCAATATATTAGCATGATACTGTTTCAGTTTTTTAATCCAATCAATAGTGATTTTGTAAATCGATCGAAACCACTAATTTCGCGCTATTTGGCCCGCAGTGGCCGACGTAACAACCACTTTGTAGTGCAAGCTGATTAGAACTTTATTCTAACAGCATTTCAAACGAAGTTTGAACCACCACAAATAGAGTTGCTAATTTAGCTCGTCTAAGTGCCTTAAGGGTGCTCCACACGTGTTCCGGTCGGCAATTTTCGGCACAGCCGGGCGTCAACTTCGAATAGCGGTTAGCTCCTAAGACCGTTTTCGTGTAAGTAACACGGTTAAGGTACTCGTAATTCCACCCTGCCTGTAGATTATAATTATGTTCGAGAAAAAACCGACCCCGTCATGATTAATATGCCGAACGGACTTTACCGATAGGCAAGAGGCGAATGAAAGCCGAATGTGTGTAGGTAGTGGTTCAACAAATACTGCCGAATCGACTGTGCCGAGCCGAACAAGTGTGTAGCACCCTTTTGAAGTTTAAGAGGTATATAGTATCAATTCGAATAGACACGTTGAAGGGTTTTAGTGTTCTCAGATGAAGTTGGTTTTTGTGTTTGTGCAGGAAATTTGTGTAAATGGGGTCTTTAGAGTTTAAGAAAATTCAAAGTACTTAAATTAATAAACCATCTAACAGTAAGCATACTCTGCATAAGCTGCGAGGTATCTTCTCGTCCAACTTACCGCAGTGTCTCAAGACGAAAGTCTATGACCAGTGTGTGTTGCCAGTGATTACATACGGGACCGAGACGTGGTCGCTCACAATGGGCCTTATCAAAAGGCTTAAAGTCATCCAAAGAAGAAGACATCCATCCGCAAGAGAACCAACGTCACCGACGTAGCCCGGAGAATTGCCAAACTTAAGCGACAGTGAGGTCACATTGCTCGCAGAACGGATGGCGGATGGGGCCGAAAACTTCTGGAGTGGCGACCGCGAACCGGAAGACGATGCGCTGGAAGACCTCCCACTAGGTAGACCGATGACCTGGTGAATGTTACGGGAATCCGCAGGTTGGAGTCGCAAGGGACCGGTCAATGTGGCGACACTTGGGGAGGCCTATGTCCAGCAGTGGACGTCTTTCGGCTGAGATGATGATGATGAGTAAGCATACTCATCAACTTTTTCGTCTGTTTTAATGATTAATTACAAGAAACTAATGATAAGTACACTAAAATACGAAGAATTTTCCCAATTGTAACTTCTATAATCACAGTCGATTCCAAATATTCAGGCTTATTCAGAAAATATAGGAAACAACATAAACATTTTTTATAACCAACCATATTTTCCCTAACAGCAGTACCAATAAATAAAATGTATGACATCCTAAATCCTCCAATCTCGGAAGCTGTCGAAGTAACAAGTCATCCATCATTATGGATGAAAGGTTCATTCACGGGGCCTTTTCGTACATTTTATTACGTGGAGTTGGAACAGGGTTAATTTTTAAAAGGCAGTAATGAAGATAAGGTTTGTTTTTTTTTAATATTTAATTTATCAGTAGAGAGATTTGATCTCCGATCCGATCTGATCCTGTGTCCTTGAAGCAAAAACGAATCGACATTTGTGCTTCCTGGCCGTCTGTACCTACGCTGCTCGGACCTGGACGATCAGCGAGTACCAGCCGTCCTGGAAGATTCTGGGTGTCAAAAGTTAAAAAAACGGTCATAGTCACCATTTTGACAGCAAAGGTAATGTCCTTTCTGTGGTATCGTTCGTGGTTTCGTTGAGCTCCTTGCGTTATAAGTTGAGCTGCACGATAACTGACAAATGCTTGCACTGACTGGACAGGTCCACTCAAATATGTGTGGTTCTTTCTTTAAAAGACCATCTCACACACTAATCTGCATAGTCCTCATGTGAATTAAGCAAGATTGTCTGGACTTCAAAAGAGACTATGACCTCTGAGTTGGTTTCGGCTGTTTCTTCTCAGAGTAGTCAGGTATGAAACACCGGCCCCATCTAGTTTAAAAAAAAATGACGTGTAAAAGTGTTTGAGAAAACCTACTTGCTGAATAAATATCATTTATCATTTAATTAAATTAATGACGTAAAGTATAATGCCTGAGCCCGCAGTCCCGATACGAGGGTCGAAGCTGTTACCACTGGCCCCTATTGCTGTTAGTCATCATCATCAACATCACCTTAGGTCACACCGACCCCTGTGGATGGTGAACTATAGGCTAACTCGCCGTCCGTCCGTCTAACGGCGACAGGCAGTGTAGACGGCACGTTCGTGTTCCACGCGCGCAAGGGCCGAAGCCTGGCGGGGCTGCGGGACTGTTCGAAAGAGATACCGTGACCCCGGAACTTAAAGGGCAAAGAAGGAACATGGAAGGCTTTTAGTCAGTAAAAGTCTGACACTCCCTCTCGCTCCGCCCAGAGTGGGAGGAAAAAAAGTCACCCTGGCCTTCCCTCTCATAGAGAGGAGGCCAGGGTGACTTTTTTTTCGGATGGGAAATCATCAAATGACTCCTCCTACTGTGGGCGGAGCGGGAGGGAATGTCAGACTTTTCCCTCTCTATGAGAAGGAATGGTCAAGCTAGCGTGGTAAATTAAAGTGCGGGTTGGTCGATTTCTTCCTTCACCGTTTTGAATGCGGTGGTGATGAAATAAATTACAGTCAGTAATAAAGCCTTATTAGGCCTTATTTGCCATCCATCCAGTTTCATTAAATTACATGAATCTCGTAATCTTATTTTTCGTATAGTATCAGAGCAGTTGAATACTGCTCTGATAAATTTTTTTTGATTAAATCTAGAATTCGTGAATAAATAATTTAAATTACATAATTATAATACCGTCCGACTTGATTGCGGAATAATTATTATAAATTGCTTACAATAAAACGTTATAAGGTTTGTTATCAGAAAACATTGCCCGTAATAACGTAATTAGGTGGAATTTATTAGAAGCGGTTAGGTATATTCGGTCGAAACAAGCTATTTGGTTTACAGTTTAACCTACAAATTACATTGTAGAATGTAAACCAAATAAGTAGCTAGTTCGACCGTACATATAAAAACATGCGAGGGAGTCTTTGGGAACTGCTGATAGAAGTGAAAACTCGTAGCTGTCCGCTACGGCGTAGCCGTAATCGCTACGAGTGCTACGAAAAGTGTAAGTGACGGTCACGCGAATTTCACGATTTTCTTAAAAATAGCTCAGCCGCCTAAAGAAGTTTTCACTTTAATAAAATAATATCAGGACATATCCCGTAGCTAGTTGGACCGATGATGTTGAAAAGTTGTCTGGGACTGACTGCGTGCTGAAGGCAGAGAACCAGTGTTCTGCCCGCGTAGTATGACCACCGTAGACACGAGAGTCGACAAATCTTTTGTTCATCTGTCATTTTGTCGATTCAATGGCAGATGAACAAAAGATTTGTCGATTGTCTATCGTGTCTACAGTGGTCATGGTACGTGGTACAACTTGGGAGCTAACTTAGTCCTTTGCTAGGCGTACCCAGCAGAGGACTAATAAGGCTATTTGATTGGCGTCTGCTTTCCCTGACTTTTCCCTTGGGTTTCAGCAGAGGGTGCTGTATCTATGAACCCTTGTACAAGGTATCCGTTTACACTTCTACTCAAAAAATATTTCTGGGAATCGAATTTTTTTTTGGGGCGAAAATTCACGATTCCTAGTAAGACTCAATGATACGCACTAAAAACATTGTGCTGAAGGATGCATTGTACAGGGGTCATGGAGATATTTAAAGAAAATAAATGACATTAAAATAAATAAATATTGCTGGACATTAACACACAGCGCCACCTAGTGCCACACTAAGCAAAGCTTGTGTCGTGGACACTAGATAGTTGATATACTACATATATACTTTTTTGTTTGTAAATACATACTTATTATACATATAAAGATCCATGACTCCGAAACAAATGTCCGTGCTCATCACACAAACATTTGCTCCTACCGGGATTCGAACTTAGGACCCTAAGAACGTAAGGCAGCGTCACTACCACTACGCCATCGGGTCGTCAAAAACTTTATCGTTTTATTTTTGGTTAACTTGTGAAAACGTTTGGACCTTCAATATCACTTTAACTACAAGGTATAACAAAAAAAAACGCAATGGCTAAGAGAAACAAGTGCCATTCGGCTTTGAATGGCAGTTCTTGCCAAACGATGACAACTCTTCATATCAATGTCTAAGCAGTATTAATAAATCCTTTAAGCCCTTAATAGCCGTCTACTCCGACACCCACGGACTTATAAAACTGAGACCACAACGTAAGTACAGTCAACCAGATATACTAGTACCACATTGACATTGAGACCGCGTTGATTCCGTAGCAGTTAGGCTGGTTTTGGCTCCTCAAATGGACTAGTGAGGTGCATTTGACCGTACCACAAAGTTTGAACGCCTTGCGTGGGAGATATTCAACAATTGCTTCTATTTCTGTCCGGCGAACTAGGGAAAGCAATCACATCGGACAAATATTAAAGGAGAATGTGCAGCGTACTATGGCACTTGGTTGCGCAACTTTTGATACAGTAAAGTAGTAGAAAATTAGCCACAAAAAAAGGGTTAGTGTCATACTTTAAAACGAGGTTCAATTCAAAATTAAATATTGTGGGATTTTTGAAAAAAAAACATAAGTTGAGTAACTGTTGAGGTTATGTTACTTTTAGAGATGTCCCGACTAGTCGGCGACTAGTCGGTAAAGCCGACTATCCGGCCACTATTGTAGTCGTCGATTAGTCGGCGACTAATCGGCAAAGAGCGCCGACTATTCGGCTTCTTACGTTGTATGTATTTCTCAATAATATGCATGCGGGGAGCTACATGAAATAAAAACCTTGATTAATACTTTCTGCCCGGTATGTTATATTTAGGTTTAACTTTCCTCATCAGGTTTCTAAAGCCTGTATTTTCAACAATTGACAACGGCTGGTTGTCAAGTGCAATCATTTCACCTATCGCAATATTGATTTCTCTTGATCTTGAGTCTTCACATGACCAGTGTATAGTGTACAGTGTACAGTGTATAGTTCATATCGTATATCTTCAATTTTTTGTTGGCTTTTCTGACTTAAACTGACCTCTGATGACACTGAAGTTGACGGAGTAGGCACTGCTTTAGGTAATTCTTCTGCTGAGATTTGAGACTTGGTGGAGTCGTCTGTGCTTGAACATTTGATTGCAGAACCTAACTGAGGTATCAGGGTTGGATGTTTGTATTTAATATGGTTGTTCATGCTTGTAGTGTTAGCTGTTTTTCCTTGTCCACCACGAGAAATTATCACTTGGCATTGGTTACATTTAACTTTACGGGAATCATTGTCCAATTGTTCAAAAAACATCCATACACGAGATTTTCTTTTTGACATGATTAAATTTTAATTCTACTTGTACACTTCAATGAATAATAACAGCATTATCTTTAATTATGCACAAAAAAATATTTTTTTACACTAAAACACCGCTCTCGACCATTACACAAGCAAAAATGAAGGAACAATGCGAAGTAAACAAAACATGTTCCGACACGCTCGCAGGCAGCGTATGCGATTGCGCGAGAATCAGCCGTAAAAGAAAGCGTTACGGAAATCCCCGAAACCGTAATCGGCTTAGCCGACTAGTCGGTCTTGTAACAACCGACTAATCGGCTAGTCGGCTAGTCGGCGAAAGTCATAATCGACACATCACTAGTTACTTTTCAAAAGAAATCAAAATCGCCATTTTGGTTGACATTTCATCGAATAGTGTTGTGACCAAACAATAGATTACGGAGTCAGAATCGTAACACTACAGATTATAATATCTTAATTGTTTTATTTTTACCTAGAAATTGCTTTTTAACGAAAGAAATAGTAACATAATTGAAAAATAATTATAATGACAACTCTTAAAACTTTTTAGTTACGAATGTAGATTATTTTGTTGCTCCACGATTTATGTTAACGTTAAATCGATCGATTATAATTGAAAAAGGAGTCGCTTCACTATTATGCAACAAATGACGTATTTGTGGTACTAGATACTAATTAAAATTAAAATAGAAACCCCACAAATGATTTCAATGAATTTAGGTAAAAAAATCATTAAAAATAATATTAAAATTATACATTAAACTCCAATAGCCATACGTGTCAAAAAGCGATACTATTGGTGCCCAATTTCCTTTAGATATGCGTAGTTTAGAAGAGGGATAAATATTATTTAGACCTCAAATCTATACTTCATATTATAAAGCTGAAGAGTTGGTGTTCAAGCATCAGTCCTACCGTTGGTTCCAGTCGGCGCAATTCATAGTTTATAAGTTTTTAGCTATAAGTATTTTATCAGGCGTTAACTTCTCTGTCCTTGCTTTCGTTTTCAATGTCAAATTCTAATAAATCTTAGTTGGCTCACTGCGTGCTACGTCCTGAGTTTTTTTAATTCTCCAAAATTCCTGACAAGTCCTTCAGTTCCTATACATGGTCCATCGAACCCGATAATATATTATCCACACATCAGCGAAGTGGAATAAGCTGAATTGGACAAATTAAGCAATTTTATATGGAAAAAGTGCTGGAGTGACGAGGCGACAAACACGTGCTTGGAAGAAGAGTGAATCGGACTTTAAGTGAAATAAAACAGGAAGTGTTTAAGCATTATAATTTAATCAAATTCACCCAACACTCATTAATATTAAATCAGGTAAAATAAAATATAGGAATTAAGTATTTATTAATAAGGTTAGTAACATATTTTTCATATTACATTTACAAGTTAGTTATTTACTTATTTATTCCTTTGTGTACATATTTACAAGGCATTATTTACAGAGCATTAGGTTAAATTAGATTTGTATAATTATAGTTAACGCGTGCTTTAAAAACAGTACAGTAGTGTTATTGTTAACCTACATTAGTTAGCTATTTAATTTCAGTATACAAACATTATTTACCCATTTAAACCTTTAAAGTTATTTGTTGCTTTGTAAACCTTTTAAAAAGTAGATAATTGATTTTTGTGTTACGTCATTTCTTTAGAATAGTACCTAAACCTTACATATTTTCCTATAGTAGTTCTAGTTATTATTAGCAGTGATAGATACAACTAAGTCAACTTTATATATTTATGTCTTAGCCTAATTTTGTTTACAGTCTCATTAGTAATTACGTAACTACGATAGGTATATTGTTACGAATACTGTCGTAATTTAACATTATAATTGTGTAATTACAGGTCTACGACTTTCACCTTCCAAAATGACTGATATTAAAGAACTTAAAAAGAAGCGAAGCAGTTATAAAGGGAGAATAACGGTATTTGGAACCTATTTAGGTAATTTAAAGGATGCCGATATAACCCCCTATCAGGTAATGGAGTTGCAATTGCGAGTCACCAAATTAGAGGATCTATTTAATGAATTTAACGAGGTTCAATTAAAAATAGAATGCATGTGCGACGCTATAGATATTGAGACTCAAGAAAGAACCACAGTCGAGACTCAATATTATGGGTTACTAGCTCAAGCTAAAATAATGCTATCTAACTTTTCAAAGTCTGAGCAAGACGAAGTAAAATCGAATTGCAGTAGCAGTAAGCGTCAGTTTGTCAAGTTACCTACAATCCAATTACCCAAATTCACAGGATCATATGATAATTGGCTCGAATTTCGCGATACTTTCGCGAGTCTCATACATGGCAATGACGAAATAGACGAGATTAATAAATATCATTACCTGAGGTCATCGTTAGAAGGATCTGCTGCTATCGTGATCCAGTCAATTGAGTTTTCTGCTCAAAACTACAATATGGCATGGGAGCTTCTTCGTGAACGATTCGATAATGAACGGTTATTGATCGAAAATCACGTTACAGCATTATTCAATATCGAGTCAATCACTAAGGAGTCCTCAACTGCATTAAAAGGTATTGTAGACAATGTAAATAAAAATATCAGAGCGTTAAAAACATTAGGCGAACCTGTTCATAGTTGGGACACATTACTTATCTATGTAATTAGACAAAAACTAGATCCTAAAACGTTTCGAGAATGGGAGGAATTCAAAGGGCGTATCGATAAATCTAGACGAATCACCTTTGATCAGTTTATTGAATTTATGCGTAATCGCGCCGAGTTAATAGAAACACTGGAGAATTCACGTCACTCAACAACTAATGTAAAACAGAACACTAAAATAAAATCCTTTGTTACGACAGAAAACACCAGTAGTTCTTCATCACATAGTTGTCCGAAATGTAAAGGTGACCACAACCTCAATTCATGTCCACAGTTTCTATCATTAAGCGTCAGCGATAGAATGTCTTCACTACCAAGCTATAAGGTTTGTTATAATTGTTTACGTCACGGTCATTATCCCAATAATTGCAAGAAACCAGGGTGTAAAATATGTAAACGCAAGCACCACACGCTCATTCATAACACAGATTTTAAACCAAAACCTGTTTCAAGCAAATCAGCTGATGGTACGACCGATAAGGCTATGGTTGCGTCATCCTCCACTGCCGAAGTAAACAATAATCACGTTGCACTCTCAGCTAATATCTCTGCGCATTCGCATACAAGCGGCACTGGCGACATCCTGTTGTCAACTGCGTTAATTAGGTGCTACGATATCAATAATAAAGAACACATAGTTCGAGCTCTGCTTGACTCTGGTAGTTCGTCGTGTTTGATGACAGAGACATTATTTAAAAGGTTAAATCTGCCTCATTTTAACACTGATAAATCTATACAAGGCATAAATAAGTCCATTACGCTTGTGGAGAAAATGGTCGTGTACACATTAAATCGTTGCATGAATCTTACGCTAACGATTTAATATGTTTTGTCTTGCCAACAATAACTGATAACGTTCCCGCTAGGCAGGTACATGTGAATATACCCTCAAATATTCACTTAGCTGATCCGTATTTCCACACACCCGCTTCTATTGATATTATTATAGGAGCAGATGTATTTTGGAGTTTATTAGGATCTAATAAGATTTTATTAGGTGATGGGAAACCAACACTATATCAAACTAGACTTGGTTGGCTAGTTTGCGGCCCAATTAACGGCGGCTGCAGTAACATTTCATCTCAATTTTCATCAATAAAATGTAATTTCACAAATATTACCGATCAGTATGAAAGTTCTTCCAGTTTGATTGAGTTAGATGACATCCGAAACCAATTGACGCGTTTCTGGCAGCTTGAGGAAGTATGTCTTGAGTCATCGACTTATTCAACTGAGGAGAAGATGTGTGAAGAACACTTTATAAAAAACACAACGCGCTTAGCAGATGGCCGCTTTAGCGTTAAATTACCGTTAAAGGAATTACCGAATATTTTAGGCAATTCATATCATCGTGCAAAACGATGTTTTCTGTCACTGGATTGCAGAAATCTCAGCCAACCCTCACTCGATAAAATGTATAAAGATTTCATGACTGAGTACATTTCTTTAGGCCATATGTCTGAGTGTAATATTCATGACGATCAACTGTCATATTTTATTCCTCATCACGGAGTACTGCGCGAGAGTAGTAGTACTACTAAATTACGGGTAGTATTTAATGCTAGTGCACCCACTTCCTCTGGCATTTCTTTAAATGCAATACAGATGGTGGGGCCTACCGTCCAGGACGATCTGAGTTCCATTATTCTTAGGTTTAGAATGCATAAGTACGTCCTCTCTGCGGACGTAGAGAAAATGTACAGGCAGGTGTCTGTAGATTCATCAGATAGGCACCTGCAGCAAATTATTTGGCGTGATGATGCTTCTGGTACTCTCAAGGGTTATCAGTTGCAAACAGTGACTTATGGTACAGCTAGTGCACCATTTCTCGCTACCAGGTGTCTCAAACAAATCGGTCTTGAATGTCAGGATCAGAAGGTCGCAGAAGTTATACTTCATGATTTTTACGTGGATGACCTTCTGACTGGTGCGGACGTATTTGAAGAGGCTCAAATGTTGCGTCATAAGGTGACGGATGCCCTGGCTTCTGGTTGCATGCCATTACGGAAGTGGAAATCTAACGAACCCAGTTTAATTTCACCATCATCTGGCGAGTTTTATTTTGATTTCCACAAGGAAAGTGATATCGTCGATAAGACACTCGGTCTAAGTTGGCGAACTGACACGGATGATCTGTGCTTTCCTATAAATATTCCGGAATGCATAGAAAATACTAAGCGTGGCATGTTAGCAGTAATCGCGCGAATATTCGATCCTCTTGGGTTGTTAGCACCGTGTGTCGTGAGCATGAAGATGTTGCTTCAGAAACTGTGGCTTGACGGTATAAAGTGGGATGACCAGCTATCACCTGAAGTTGAAGCAACATGGACGAATATAATTAGGGCCTTGCCATGCCTTCATAACTTACGTGTTTCACGTCGTGTGGTCTGTGACGTATACAAACAGGTGGAATTTCATATTTTTACTGACGCTTCCGAGCGAGCTTACGGCGCTTGTTTGTATATTCGCAGCATCAATGAGCAGGGTGACGTTGACGTGCGATTATTAATCGCTAAAAGTCGCGTAACTCCTATTAAACCACTGACAATACCGAGACTTGAGCTCTGTGCTGCTTTGCTTGGTGCACGTTTATATCAAAAGGTTGCTAATTCCCTTCGCATTACACCGGTTAGCGTATTTTTTTGGACTGATTCCATGATAGTGCTGGGTTGGTTAAAAATGTTGCCTATTAAATTAAATACTTTTGTTCGCAACCGTGTTGCCGAAATAATAGAATTATCCGGTGCAAGCACTTGGAGACATGTTTCGACACACGACAATCCAGCTGATTTAATAACCCGCGGAGCGGAACCTACCGCTATGCAATCACTGGATTTGTGGTGGTTCGGTCCATGGTTCTTAAAGTGTGACAGTACTACATGGCCACCCCCTGCTATAAATCCAGGAATCTTACCAGAGGTTAAATCTAGTATTTTAGTTAATTTAGCTCAAGATCATCATGTTGACAAAGATTCATTCAAATCATTCATTGAATTTAATCGTTTTTCCAATCTTAATAGATTACAGCGTTCTATTTGTTACGTTTTTCGTTTTATTAATGCTTGTAGAAGGTGTAAATCTAATACATCTTATTTAAACTATCAAGAACTACAAACTTCATTAAATTTTATTATTATTCAGTCGCAAAAAGAGTCCTTTCCTGAATATAATTTACTATTAAATAATAAAAAATTACCACATAAAAATAAACTATTAAGCTTAAACGTGTTTCTAGATAAAAATAAAATTATTCGTGTAGGTGGTAGATTAAAGAATTCCGACTACCCGTTTGAAAAGAAACACCCAATATTAGTACAGTCCACTCATCATTTTGTAAAACTTTTATTTAGATCTGAGCATATCAGGTTAATGCACGCAGGTCCTCAATTATTACTAAGCACAATTAGAGAGACTTACTGGCCACTTGCTGGTCGCAATTTAGCCAGAGCCTGTTTTCGACAATGTGTTCGATGTCAGCGCCTAAAGCCACAGGCAGTTGTACCTCAGATGGGTAATCTTCCATCAAATAGGCTCTCACCAGCCGATTTTCCTTTTCAAAGCGTAGGGGTTGACTACGCAGGCCCGATAATCTCGTCTAGTCGTCAAGGTCGTGGATGTAGATTAGTTAAGGTATACATTGTTATTTTCGTATGCTTCACTACAAAAGCCATACATTTAGAGTTGGTGGGTGATTTGACGAGCAGTAATTACTTACAGGCTTTACGTCGGTTCATGTCTCGAAGAGGAAAACCTCTCAACATTTACTCCGATAACGGAACATCATTTGTAGGAGCCTACAACGAGATTGCTGATTTTTTGAAACGCAATTGTGATTCCTTATCTGATAGTGCAGCTCAGGATGGCATTAAATTTCATTTTATTCCTGCTTACGCTCCACATTTTGGCGGTCTTTGGGAGGCGGGAGTCAAATCGACCAAATTTCATTTGTTTCGAGTGTTGGGCAATTGTCATCTTACCTACGAGGAGCTTAACTCCGTTTTAATCCAAATTGAAGGTATTTTAAATTCTCGGCCGCTCACACCGTTATCGTCGAACCCAGAAGACCTGTTGCCTCTCACTCCTGGTCACTTTTTAATTGGACGACCTCTCACGTCTCTTCCTGTAAAGGACATCCGGGACCACTCCACTCATCATTTGACTCGCCATCAACGAATTGAGCAGCTACGGCAGCATTTCTGGTCAAGATGGAGCAAGGAGTATGTCTCCGAGCTTCAGCAGCGTGTAAAGTGGCGTACGGGCAATGACAGCCTGAACCTGGACTCCCTCGTCGTCGTTAAGGAGGATAACCAGCCGCCGTTAAAGTGGAGGTTGGGCCGCGTTGTTGGTCTTCATCCTGGCACAGATGGGATAAGCAGAGTTGCCGACATCAGGACTTCAACTGGGACTATCAGAAGGGCATTCTCCAAGATATGCCCGTTATTGGAAGATACCAGCTGTTGAAAGGCGAGCTTCCAACGGCCGGGGGCATGTTCAAGCATCAGTCCTACCGTTGGTTCCAGTCGGCGCAATTCATAGTTTATAAGTTTTTAGCTATAAGTATTTTATCAGGCGTTAACTTCTCTGTCCTTGCTTTCGTTTTCAATGTCAAATTCTAATAAATCTTAGTTGGCTCACTGCGTGCTACGTCCTGAGTTTTTTTAATTCTCCAAAATTCCTGACAAGTCCTTCAGTTTCTATACAGTTGGTTTGTTTGAACGCGCTAATCTCAGGAACTACTGATTGAAATTAAAAAAATCTTTTTGTGTTGGATAGTCCATTTATTGAGGAAGGTTATAGGGATACCCAATAGGAGTATAATTGAAAAATGTTGCAAAAACAGGGAATATTTATTCCTTTTGTGGGTTTTTTCTATTTTATGTGACGCAGACAAAGTTGCGTGGGTCAGCTAGTAGACTCTAAACCGACTCTTTCTGTATTCATATTTTTGAAGACTAACTAGAAAGATACCTGAAAGATGTGATCAAATTGCTATGTTCCCACTGCTGGGGCAAAAGCATCCTCGCGTAGGACATAATTTATCCAAGGCCATATGCGTTAGACTTCGGCTTACCTGCAACAAAGAAATTGATCTGTTAATAATGTTACGAGCTGGGTATGAGATAAATTAACCTTCTGCGGCTGACGTGGTAGTCCAACAGACACCGTGAAAAACAAAAATTGGTTTATTACTGTTAATTTTTAAATGTGAGCGCCGCCGCTCTTAGTACCTTACTATAGTAAGATTGCGCGTCAGTCTGTGTACGGAGGGCGGTCGTAGCAAGCGCACGTGAGCGTAGCGGGAGGAAGGTGTCCACGAGACCACCACATCAGTGTTAAGGTAAGTGTCTATTAAACTACCACCTCAGTAAAATGATCTTGCTTTCATAGTGTTTCCTAAACAACCACATCAGTGATTAAGTTTAGTTGATCTTACAATAAGGTATTTTTTTTGTATTATTTCGAATTTGATTTTATTCACATAATTATTACGTATACGAGTATCTATCCTTTCATACTAATATTGTAAAGGAGATATCTTTGTATTTTTTAAACTTGTTTTCTTAGATGGCTGACGTAAATACACCACTTCACCCCAGGCCAGGTACGTTTTCTGCTTGTATGAGAATGTCGGCTGGAATTTTCTAGGCCACGAAGATCAAATAATACAGTGACTGAAACAGGCAATTGAACATGCGTTTAGCGATTCTGATGGTGAAGATGAAGACCCAACTTTCGAGCCAGAAATCCTACACCTTGAAGTAGGTGTAATTTCACGTGAACAAGGTCCAGAGCTAAAAGTAGAAGCGCTATAAGACTGCCACAGTGGTTGAGCGCCAAAAATCTTCAGACGAGTCACAAGACATACAATGAAAAATTGCCATGGAAACTGCGCGTGACTCACAAGGGTTTCAGGTAAGTATTTCCCCTCCTCCACCACCAGCATTTCGGTCTGTTCCACCAAGTGGCAGAAAACTGGTCTATAAGTCCATTTGTCCGATGCTGTGATTGTTCGAAGCCAATTTACCTTCAGCATTCCAAGCCATTATGTTATAATTGTCAAAAAAAAACTGTGATTTTGAAACCGTCTAATTTTGTAGTCAACCAATGAATGTTTATCATATTTTCTAGACTGATTATTGTAATTGTTAATTTTTATTATGTATAATGTAAAATTAAAAAAAGTTGATTATGTAATTTTTTCTAGGTCATTAATATTTAAGTAGAGATTCATGGAGTGATTTGTGTGAAGTCAATAAACACCGTTTAATTTTGAAAATACTAATTGTTTTTATATTTAAAGTTCATTTGACATATAAATAGGCTATAACCATCTAATAAATATAAATAAAATAGCAGCAAAATGTTATTCTATGAAAATATTTGCAGTTGAAATGGTGTCTCGCGTACTACCACGTCAGTAAAATTGTTAAAATTGAGCCACGTCAGTTGCAGAGGGTTAATTACTACCGATTAAACAACACAATAACTTTATTAATCACAAAACACTTTAAACTCAATCACAAATACACTACAATACACTACTGTTCACTATTCGCTTAGATATCGCAGTTCAAGTTCACTTCTATTCGCTTCGCTGTGTAGCCAAAACAAGCCTGCCGGTCGCGGGCCTGAGCGGTGTATTTATACTCGCCAACAGACACCAGAATAACCACGAACATTCTAGAGGGTCATAAAAAATACTAACAAAAGAATAGCAAGTCGATAGGTAGGTAGGTAATTATTATTACTAGCTACTTGTACAAACAAATATGAACCGTATGCCCTAGGCGTACGGTCGAAATTCTAATGTCTTTGTATAAATAGGTCGCGAGTTTGTACCTACCTAACTTTAAAACTAATAATAATAGAATGCTCTCGAACTTCTAACGTACACACACTGTCATCACTGGCTTTCTCGAATGTTCTAGTAGGTCCGATGTAACAATAATATACTAATTTTACTATGGACTATACAAAATGCCATAACAAAAGAACCTTTCACAATTTTCCAATCATCATCATTCTCTTGCCCTTATCCCAATTTATTTGGGGTCGGCGCAGCATGTCTTCTTCTTCCATACTCCTCTATTTTTCGTCATCTCATCAGACACTTCTTTTCTTACCATATCCTTCTTAACACAGTCCATCCATCGTTTCTTTGGTCTTCCTCTACTCAAATACCCATCCACATTCATACTCAAAACTTTTTTCACGACATTTTCCTCATATAAAACAAATATCCAATATAAAACAAAATAACTGTTCTCCGATAAACCTCACGAATGAAGGTCGTTTTAAATTACGATCCGTTATTAAAAGTAAAACGGATCCGGTGTCATCACTCTTTCAATGTTGTAATGGGTTCCCGGGTATCCGTTACAAGCTGTAAAATAACCAATATCAATCAACGGCTTTCACGGTTAAGGAATGGCCGTCTAAAATCGTAATTTTATTGAAAATCGCTTTTCATTGAAATATTTCTTGGTGATATTTTACGGGTTTGGTTGTAATAGGATGATATTTAAGTTATTAATAGCTAGCTAGCTGTTGAAATTATTATGAAAATACTAGTTGTTGTCCGTGTCTTCGTTCACGTAGATAAGTATGTGTCAGACTACAAAATACCTTGTATTGTATTGTACCGCGGGCTGGTGTCCACAACTCCACGTCAAAGCGCGTATTTTGCGTATGGGCTAGAATATTTGGTTCTAGGACACGCCGGTTTCCTCACGATGTTTTCCTTCACCGTTTTGAGAGCAGTGGTGATGAAATAAATTACACAAAGTAATGCACCTGTCTGGGTTCGAACCCACGACTTACTGTTCGTTAGTCGGGGCCGCCACCACTGGGCCACTGCTGCTCTCTACATAATACCTTACAACCTATTCTTAGACGTACCAAATTTACAAAAAAAAACATAAAATCGATCAAGCTATTTCGGAGGAGTTCGGTAACAAACTCTACATTAGAAAGATTACTACCCTATTTTAATCGTATATTGTTAACAATTTCAAGGGTTGTATACATATTGCTTGGGACTCTTATCTGTTTTCTAAAATAAAAGGAAGCCTAAGTTACTCCTTATAACATCAGTTATCCACCAGTCAAAGTCCTGTCAAAATCGGTTCCACCGTTTCGGAGACTAGCCAGAATATATATGCAGAGAGATTATTTAAGGGGATTAGAAAATAGGCCATTAGTTTGACGTGGTGGATTAGTTTGTTGTGCTGTATTCAATCACAATGTGTACTGCAAGTGATGCGGCTAATTACATAATGGACTCGAGCTACCAATTCATCTAACTGTGGTACATAGCTTATGTGTCAGTTTCCTTTGACGCATTCTTCAAGTAATGTATTCCTGGACATAGCTAAACAAAGCAAACGTTAGTATAGTCTTATAGGTGTCCGTATGGACACTTAAGTTGACCTGTATACTGCAATCCCTGAATCAAGTATATGAGATCTACAAGATAAAGTAACGTGTCTGTTCTTCCCAGAAATGTCGACAAGGCAACGACCCGCACCGGACTGGTCAATGTGGCGACACGGGGGGGGGCGCCTATGTCCAGCAGTGGATGTCCTGCGACTGAAATGACGATGATGACGATTCAAGTTTCATGATAGACTCTGAACAACTACAAGTAACCATAGTATTAAAAATGGCTTTCAAATATTGAAGAATCGAACCATTTATCTCAATCACAGCAGGGTAACGCTGCAATGGATTAGAGGTCACTTGATAACGATGTGGCTGACGAACTTGCCAGAAGAAGATCAAGCACAAAACCCTACGGCCCCAAACCCATACTGCCCAATCCCTTCAAGCAGCTAAGAAGCTGGTTAAAGGCTACAATCAGAGAAATGGTGGACCTCGACACCAGGATATAGGCAATCCAAGGAAGCTTTGCCATCCCTGGTTACAAAGCTGGACAGACATAGCTTTGCGTCTGGTGGCGGGGACCATCGCTGGATACTGCTCACTGAATAAACACTTCCACACCCTAGGAATCACTGACAGTCCCCTGTGCAGAGCCTGCATGGAGGCGGAGGAAACGGTGGCACATGTGCTCCTCGAGTGCACAGGCGTTACCAAGATTCGCGAGGAGATCCTGGTAATACCAAGATACCTTGCGGATGCCCTGAGGAGACCGGGAAGTTTAATCTGCTTCTGGAGGGAGGTGGGCTGGTTGGAGTAGTCGGCCACCATGGCTCACGCACAATGGTCCACTTCAACGACTAAGTACGGAAACCTAAACCCCATGATAGATTACCACCTTCATAACTCCTCTATATAATATCAATCAATACTTGTAAACATCTACTTCACGGCCACGTTTCGTACTACGTAAACAAATCATAACAGGTTATGTTTACCCTTTCCCATCTAAAACCATTTCTCCTATGTTAATACGGGATAGATGAAAGGGAAACATTTGAATACCAAAATGCTAGCAAGGAAATAGAATAAAAAACGTCGATAGTCAATATGTTATGTATTTCATGGAAAAGTTATGACTGTGTGTAGGTGGATAAGGGTCTGTTCAGATGGGCTAATTGCACTCATCATCTGCATAGCCTTTTGCCAACTATGTACGGGCCGGCGTGTAGTCTAATCGGATGGAGCTGAATACCAATCTATACTAATATTATAAAGCTGAAGAGTTTGTTTGTTTGTTTGAACGCGCTAATCTCAGGAACTACTGGTTGGAATTGAAAAAGTCTTTTTGTGTTGGATAGTCCATTTATCGAGGAAGGTTATAGGCTATATAACGTCACACTATGACCAATAGGAGCGGAGCAGCAATGAAAAATGTTACAAAAACAGGGATATTTTTTCCTTTCCTTTTTCTCTCTTATGTGACGCAGACGACGTTGCGTGGGTCAGCTAGTAATATTATAAAGCAGAAGAATTTGTTTGTTTGTTTGGCACGAATTGAAAAAATATTTTTGCGTTGGTTAGTCCGTTTATCGAGGAAGGCTATAGGCTATATAACATCACGCTATGACCAATAGGAGCGGAGCAGCAATAAGAAATGTTGCAAGCGGGAAAAAAGCTTCCGTTGAGCAGGCGATGCGTTGCGAAATCAAAACTTCGCGCGAACGAAGTCGCGAGCAGAAGCTAGTGGTGTATAAATATTTAAGACAGCTCTTAAGTATGAGACTGCATTGTATTGCTTCGGACATTTTAAAGACGGCCGTTGAATGTTACTGCAAATTCGATGTCCCATCTGAAAAAACCCTTACGCGGAAATGAAGCGTGCTCGTTTCAAAAACGTACTGGCAACGTTTATTTTGTTTTCTATTAAGAGGAGATGGAAAACTTGTCCGATTCGAAATAAAATGCAATACTAGTAAGATTGTACGTACGTGGCAGTATGCCAGAGAACCTGCGAACAAGATTGCATCGCCGATTTTCTATCAGGTAGGATGAAATCGTTGAATTGGAAGTACTTTTGTGGATTAGATGGGAGTTTTATTAAAATATTCTACAATTCAATGTATTTTTCTAGTAAATGTCAGTTGACTTCGCAATAAAATATCTAGGCAGGTACCTGAATATGCTGATTTCTTACAAATACGATTTGTCTGGTTTTGTGTAGAGTTGGCTTTTAGTCGATATCTTATGATACTAAACATATAAGGTATTGGTATTGTAAACATACATACGTATTGACTTTATTGTATTTTTCATTTTTTTTTATTAAAAGGCAATGTCTGCCTTTGATTGGAACTTTTCTGCCATACAGTGAAATTAGGGGCGTTTAATAAAGTGCTTTAATATGATATAAATACTGTCGTGGAGCTCGTGGCTAAATAATAACAGCCGCTCGGGTCAATTTTTAGGTTAAGCCGTGATTGCATAGGTTGGTCTGTGGATGGGTGACCACCCATTTCATGGTCTCCTAAAGCACGTTAAGCAGTTGGTCCCGGCTGTCATTTGTAGATCTGTGAAAGTCGTTACAGGTGGCCTTAAAAGTCTGAAACCAGTCTTACCAAGGGGTATCGTGTTACCCAGTACTAACTGGGTTGTGGAGGTCAGATAGGCAGTCGCTCTTTGTAAAATACTGGTAATAAGCTGCTTCCGATTAGACTGGAAGCAGACCCCAACATAGTTGGGCAAAGATTAGGTAGATGATGATAATGATGACATAATTACTGTAACACGAAAGACATTTAGCTCAGGCTAAATGACTGATGATGTTCTACACCAGTGGTTCCCAACTTTTCTTAGACCAGGGACCACTTTGGTGTCTTCATTGTTAGCAAGGACATGGACACCGACACAATTATATTTAGGGGCGTAAATCATTAAGGCGATTAGACGAGCTAAATTAGCAACTCTATTTGTGGCGGTTCAAATTTCGTTTGAAATGATGTTAGTATAAAGTTCACTGAAGAAATGAGTGGTTTCGATCGATTTACAAAAAAACTATTGATTGGATTAAAAAACTAAAACACTATCATGTTAATATATTGCTTGTAGAATTATTTGAATAAAAAAATCAGAATGATCGCATGTATAATGAGTTCGTGATTCTTTTTAATCGAGTCATATATTCTGAAGAACATCATATATTTTTCTGGTCTTGTTTATAGCAGTGAATCATGTACTTTTAGTAATTATAAAACTCGCGTTTAGCTCATGTAATCGCCTTAACTGAAAAATGCCGAAATTGGAAAATGAGTTGAATTAGTTAGTGAAGGATACAAGAGCGATCAAAGTGAGTTTGAAAACTTTAGCAATCATTAATACAGAAATAGGAATTACTTAGTAGAATTTGGCAATAATATTACCTCACTTATGCTACTACTTTCGAATGGCAAGAGCGAACGGAGCTAGCTCAAAAATGTTAACACTAAGACTGGCAGGTTTTCAATTAATTTGGGTTGAGCTTTCATCTTCTGTGTAAGTTAAAAAGTACGATTAATATTTTAAACCTTTCGCTTTCGTGGACCATATTTTAAGCTCCTGTGGACCACCGGTGATCCGCGGACCATTGGTTCTACACATTGTTCACTAAGGAGACTCAAAAACTCGCCATCCTATTGTCTCTTTTATACCAACTGAAAGAAAATCACGAATAAACATCCATGTGGTTCCAATCCAAAAACACGTGGGCAGTTATTGTTTCAGTACTCGTGGGCGTAACATTAATGGCCTGTCCTTTGCTCTGCGCCCGCGCATCCGGTCGGGCTACACCAAAGTTCACGCTATTGGTCCTTAATGGGATGAATGGACACGCAATCAATTAATTTATTATGTTGTTTGTTCATAAGTGATTTATTAATAAGGAGGACGGCAATATCATACCTTGGGACAGTAATCTATCTATCTTCTATCTATACTTATAATAAATCTGTAGAGAGGTCAATTCTGTACATGAAATATATTTACAAAATAACTATCGGGGGGTGATTAGTGATCGATACTGATGCCAAAAATGCAATCAGTAAAATTTTTGTCTGTCTGTCTGTCTGTCTGTCTGTCTGTATGTTATTTATAGAAAAAAAAACTACTCGACGGATTTTAACGAAACTTGGTACAATTATTCTACATACTCCTGAGCAGGTAATAGTATACTTTTCATCACGCTACCATTAATAGGAGCAGAGCAGTGAAAGGAAATGTTGGGAAAACGGGAGAAGTTACTTGGTTTTTTTAGCTTCCGTCGCGTGTGCAGCCTTAATGGTTAAAGCTACATAGAAATCATGTATAACGGAAATATTCCACATAAAATTATATAAAAAATATCCCAAGACAGCATATGTCTATCTTTTATAGTTGACTCACAATAACACGTGTAACTCCCGATAGCTTAGCAGTTCGGAGAATAAATGTGAATGTAAGTTTGTTTGTTGCGCTTTCACGCGACAACTACTGAACGGATTTGGATGAAATTTTGCACACAGATAGTTTATAACCTGGATTAAAACATAGGATACTTTTTATCCCGGCAGTAAGATTCCATGGGACAATAATCAAACTTCACGCGGGCGAAGCCGCTGGCAGAAGCTAGTCTATACTAATATTATAAATCAGAAGAGTTTGTTTGTTTATTTGTTTGTGTGGTTGAACGCGCTAATCTCAGGAACTACTGGTTCAATTTGAGAAATTCTTTTTGTGTTGGTTAGTCCATTTATCGAGGAAGGCTTTAGGCTATATAACATCGCGCTGCGGCCATTAGGAGCGGAGCAGGAATGAAAAATGTCGCAAAAACGGGGATTTTTTTTACTTTCGTTTTTCTCTCTTTTGTGACGCAGACGAAGTTGCGTGGGTCAGCTAGTACTTCATAAAAAAAAGCAAGTCTCGACGCACAGGAGTTGACAGTAGGCTTGTATCCTAACTAAGGTCATAGTCAACATCTGTGTAAAATGTTTCGAAATCATAAGTTCCGTCGTCAAATCTTAAAAAAGTATAAACAGATTTACTTTCACATTTATCTAAGTATTTTTCTTTCAATTTGTTTTTGTATATATTTTTTTTTAACTAGCGGACGTCACACGGATTCACCCACGTAGTTCCCGTTCCCGTAGGAGTACGGGGATAAAATACACTCTATATTACTCGCTAATAATGTAGTTATCCATTGCTGAAAGAATTTTTCGAATCGGTCCAGTCGTTTTTAAGTTAATTCGTTATATACAAAAATACAATTCTTTCCTATTTATAATATTAGTATACATATAAGACTTTAATTACATCTTTTTCCATAACTATCCCATCCTAGTTCATTATGCAGTACCTATTTTAAAGGCTTTATTTCCAGCCTTCCGCAACTTTTATGCCTTAAAAGGCACGTCATCATTCATGACTCACGACTTCACGAGCAAGCTATTTATAAGAAAAACTCTTTAGGAAATTAACTTAGACATCCTCTTTAAGCTTATTGGAAAATGTCACGTCTTTTAACCTTCAACCAAAGCATATTGAAGTAAAAATAAATCAGCCCGAAACATAATACATAAACAGAGAAAATCTTGAATAAAACGTATTTCATATTCGTAAACGTAGTTCACTGAAGCGAAACGCTCGAATAGAACAAAATAGGTAAAGTTTATTCAAATTGTAATCTGTAAACAAAGGTCAATTGAGACATAATGTTGGGGGAATATATCAGGTGGAAAAGGCAAAGGAAAAGACACCATATTTTGTAAGTTGTAAGGTTTTAAAGTTAGTGTTTGATTATAAGAACAGTAGAAAAAATTAAGGACTTTGGCACGAACTACATGCTGAAGCGACTCGCGTGTGGATAATGCGAATGCAGAGAAAACGAAACGAAATACCACAAGACAAGTTATATCATTTGTGGAGCGACGGCAAAGATGAGAGCGATGTATGTGGATGATAATTAAACAAGGCGTATACAGACATTTCACAAAACCCTCAACCAATCATTATGTCAGAGTACTCGTACATCAAATTATTAAGAAGCTTAACTCAAAAAAACAAAAACTGGAAATCGTTTTTTTAGGTAGAAAATGTCGATTTACGGTAGCGGTAGGATTCAATGTTTATTTATTTATGTTTTATTTAATAACACATACAAACGCACAAACACACAATGTAACGCACTCAAAACTTTGAAGACTCGCCTTTTTTTTTTTTTTTTAGGATGGGAAATCATCAAATGACTTCTCCCACTCTGGGCGCAGCGGGAGGGAGTGTCAGACTCTTACTGACTAAAACCCATCCATGTTCCTTCCTCGCCCTTTATGTTCCGGGGCCGCGGTATCTCTTTCGAACAGGCCTACAACCCTGGCAGACGCTTCTTTGACCTACATTATCTTCTAGCTACAAGGTATGGTCCAGAACAAAAAAAAAAAATCGCAATAACGGGTAGAACCAATGCCCATCCATTATAGATGTCGCTTGATGAAAGTCAAGACTGTCTATTTAGGTATTTGGAGAATCATAACAAAATATGTGACACACACTCGCCGCATGACGAAAGCCGCGTCGTGAATCGCATCGCTTGAGGTCGTGTGCAAGACGTAACGTAAGGTTGTCGACTTTTTAAAAAAAAAAAAAAAAAAAAAAAAAAGGTTGTCGACTTGCCGCGCAGACCGTGATATACTAGACACATGAATGGTGCACTCCTGTTCCAGTCGCGAATTTACTGGTAAATGCTAATCAGAACACATACAAGTCGCGTCGTCAATGCAAATCATGCGTCTTTTTCGGTCGCTAAATGTTTCTGACAGTAATTGTATGTTAATGTATTCTTTTTGGGGGCTGTTATTGTAATGTTTTAATATGATACGGCACATTAGTGAGGCTTCAACTGGATTGTGTTTGTAACTAAACGCTGAGGTTTTTGTGTTGTGGTTTTATTGTTGCCAAATAGTACTTGTATAGTTTCTTGTGGTTATGACAGTGGTGTCGGGTTTTATTTGTTAACAACAAATAAACAGAATAATCTGACACTGTTATTGAGTATAATAAAGCTCAAACAATGAACTCAGACTACCGTAGTCCACTGCTGGGCGTAGGGCTCACCAAGCCGAGCTACGCCGTCTTCGTCGACCCTTATCTTCGTCATCCGTATCCTATCTGACCCAGGCACGTTTTTAGGTTATAATGCACGTTTTCACCGCGAAAGAGTAATGAGCCAGAAATGGCTAGGCTAAGCGGACATCGATTTCATGGTTTGTGTTTGCACTTTAATATTTCTGTGGTTTGCACCAAGAAAAAGAGTTGTCTGATTTCCACCGCAAAAGAGAAATGAAACAAAAATGAGCTCGCAATGATTGAGTCATTTCTGCTCGACTCATTGTTGGTGGAAACACAGGTTACTCTTTACTGTTTTAGCTCGCTGAGTCATTTCTGCTCGACTCATTGTAGGTGGAAACACAGGTTACTCTTTACTGTTTTAGCCCGCTGAGTAATTTCTGCTCGACTCATTGTTGGTGGAAACACAGGTTACTCTTTACTGTTTTAGACCGCTGAGTCATTTCTGCTCGACTCATTGTTGGTGGAAACACAGGCTACTCTTTACTGTTTTAGCCCGCTGAGTCATTTCTGCTCGACTCATTGTTGATGGAAACACAGTTACTCTTTAGGTACTGTTTTAGCCCGCTGAGTCATTTCTGCTCGACTCATTGTTGGTGGAAACACAGGTTACTCTTTACTGTTTTAGCCCGCTGAGTCATTTCTGCTCGACTCATTGTTGGTGGAAACACAGGTTACTCTTTACTGTTTTAGCCCGCTGAGTAATTTCTGCTCGACTCATTGTTGGTGGAAACACAGGTTACACTTTACTGTTTTAGCCCGCTGAGTCATTTCTGCTCGACTCATTGTTGGTGGAAACACAGGTTACACTTTACTGTTTTAGCCCGCTGAGTAATTTCTGCTCGACTCATTGTTGGTGGAAACACAGGTTACACTTTACTGTTTTAGCCCGCTGAGTCATTTCTGCTCGACTCATTGTTGGTGGAAACACAGGTAAGGAGTTTTCTCTTGTGTGGTAGGTCCGTTCCGTTTGCGGTGCAAACTGGGCACAAATAATGAACATTATGAAATATTAATTTGCATAAATGCAATCGTGACTAAACGTGAAGAAATCATGATATGGTGATTGCAAAATAAACGTTGTAATGCCTTCATCACTTTAGTTCTCTTTTACTGAAAAATCCTAGAAGTATCTGAAATATTACGAAGTTATATTCTCTAGACATTTTTTTCCTAATATTGAAACATCAAAGAAAGCTCTGGGAAAATGATTTATCGTACCAGAAATTAAATTTTGGTCAATATCCGTCTATTGAAATTTGAGTTGACTGTCCTTTTATCTTGGCATTTTACTTGGATGCCAAGAAAATGATTTTATCTTTTTTTTTTGGAGACGACCGCTTTGTATTTTAGTGTAAGTAATAAAGTTTTTAGGGAAAACATTATTGTTATCAACTTAGTTCTTTAGATAAGAACTTTACGACTTACCTACAACAAGATTCTTTTTTGTTTTTTTTTTCATCATAGTTTTCGCTGGTAGAAAGCCGCTTTGTCTATGCCCTCAAACTAAAACAGAAGTACTTTATTGAAGCCAAAGTAAGATTCTATGACAATGTTGATCTATCGACAATGATGAAGTAGGTATAAGTATAGGTAATGTATCTCCAAACACAACATTTCTCAACCGGCTCCAGTATCTAATATCAAAGCCCGAGTGTCGAAACGACACAGTCTACACATCAGACCTTCCTGCTAAAGCCCCAGCCTCTCTGTATTTGGAAATTTATACTCAGTGCCATTACCGTGCCTAAACAAGGATCGATAAAGGCCGCATTGAAATAAACAAGCTTTGGCCCCAATACCGGCTTGCTTGGCCACTATTATATGGAAAATCTTGTGTTCCTGCGACGTGAAGGTAAGTGATATTGACGTGAAGTTTTCTTTGAAAAAGGTTGTTAGCGTTCGTTGTGTCTGTTGTTGGAATGGTGTGAAAAGGATACGTTTGTCTCTTTATAACATAGGTATAGATATACAGTAGCGAGGGGCTCATACAACTCGAAACCTACCGGCTTCCCTTTGTAACAACCACTGTACTGGAGTCCACTTAATGCCAAAAGTAAAACAATGTAGGTAATTCAGTAAGGACGTGATGGCCCAAACATGAATAAAACTACAAATGGTTCGATGTATGGTTTTTTTCAAAAAATATTATAAATAT
Source organism: Xestia c-nigrum (assembly GCA_916618015.1). Taxonomy (NCBI): domain Eukaryota; kingdom Metazoa; phylum Arthropoda; class Insecta; order Lepidoptera; family Noctuidae; genus Xestia; species Xestia c-nigrum. The sequence goes on from OU745246.1 coordinate 24,547,777, forward strand.
GGTGCGGACCGGATTTTCTGTTACAAAAATTTACCGTTCGCTACTGAGATATACTTATGTTAAAAAGCGAAAAATAAAAACTTTTTTGCAAAAAATAAAACATACTTCTAAAAATAAACAAAAAAATTGAAAAATAACTTTCGTTTCTGAAGTCGGGTGGACCTTTGTTTTATTGATTAAATTTTTTTGTCATCCATACATGACATCCGAATTGAAAACCTCCTCCTTTTTTAAAAGTCGGGTAATAAAGAGGTATTCGTTTGTAAGTTTGTATGTAGGGGGTATAATCACTGGAACAAATAGTCAAAATTCTAAAATTCTTTCACTGAAATTCGTGGGTGATATAAATTACATTTATATCATGCATATATTTGTATCTGTATTTGTATACTTTTAATATAAAGAGATATTTGTTTGTAAGTTTGTATGTAGGAGGTAATCTCTGAAACTAATGATCCAATTCTATTATTCCTAGAATACATAGCCTATACATTATATTTATATCATGCATATTATGCCGAGCTATCATAATTTAGTAGCAGGCGAAATGCTGGTATGAAATATTTGCGTCCACAAATAATAGAAAAGTCGTGTAATTGGATTACGATATTGATGTTTTCTGAGCCTTTTACATAGCAATATTTCTTCTTTATTCAGATGTTTCTAAGAATAACTGATCCGTCTTGTATAAACTTGACACAGTTACCAAGAAAAGATCAAAGGTCAAACTGTTTCATTATTGTCGCACTATGATTTTTAGACTGTGGCAGTCTCTGACACCTTTCTAGGTCATTTTATCAGACTGTGTCCAAACAAAGATAAATAATTCTGGTTTCAGCCACCAAGATGAATGAAAATAATCTCTGTTTTCACTAATACTAGGCATCACGAGATAGAATGCATAAAAAGGTAATTGTTGGAACTGTTCAAATGAAAATCCAAGAGCACAATTTCATTTCGACAACCCGATTGGCGTAGTGGTAGTGACGCTGCCTTACGTTCTTAGGGTCCTGGGTTCGAATCCCGGAGGGAGCAAATGTTTGTGTGATGAGCACGGACATAATTATGTTAGCGAGTCATGGATGTTTATATGATAAGTATGTATTTACAAACAAAAAAGTATATATTTAGTATATCAACTATCTAGTGTCCACGACACAAGCTTTGCTTAGTGTGGCACTAGGTGGCGCTGTGTGTTAATGTTCAGCGATATTTATTATTTAGGCATTTGTCTAGGTGTCGCCCAGTCAAAATGAAAACGAACATAAGTCTTTCATCACTTATCTAAAATAAACCGAAAGGCGAATAATTCATGACTATTTCTCGAACTAAAAGTTCTTAAAGATGTACATAATTTCTGATCGTACTGATTTGGTATTCAACAGTGAATTGTTGTCAGAAAGTTCGTCACCTTGGGCAATGTTGATGTCAAGAGAAAGGGTCAAGGGTAACGGAGGGGGAGGGGGGAAGGGTCAAGGTCATAGTTGTTGACTAAGCTGTTTATATGTGAAAACAATTGTGTGGGTTTATTTTTATTTATTTATTTGCTCTCATGCACATCACACATTTTACAATATTACTGGAGGTTTTTGTACATGAACCCTGTCAGGGCACTGCAAAGAACATGCTGGTTTGCTGTTGATTTTTGTTGGCTAAATTAATATAATAAGTAAATCGAATCAAAACTTATCAATACACAATAATTATACACAATTAAACAATACAATACAATATAATACATTTCATTTAAAATATGTCCAAAAGTTGTTTTGATGTCCGGTTAACAGTAAACAATACACAGTTAGTCAAACAATACATCTTATTCTATTAAATCTGACCCATGTATATGGGTCAGATTTAATAGAATAAGATAACAATAATAAGGAATAGGTAATAATTACAGTCATGTCATATCGTAAATGATTACATTGGATTGAATTATCGAATTATGGTGTGTCATTTCACAATACAAAATAAAAATAAAATGTAACTGAAGTAAAAAATATTTATGCCTTGATCAGACCGGATCTTCCAGTAAAATAAACCTGACGCCATCGGAATGGTTTGGTTACTTTCAGAAGTTTGTTTTGAAATAATAATTGTAGTTGTCTTGTTGATTTAGTGATCGTATTCTACAGTTCAGAAGAGTGGATTTGATTCTTAAGTCGCTCAAAGTGTAGCACAGATTCTGGATTTGTGCCCAGTTGATGGCTCTGTGCTTAAATCAAGTTTTCCATAAATAGACGCTATGTACAGTCAGCAAAACAGTTAGGTTTACAGGCTAGCAATCTTCGTACTACTATAATAAATGGAAAAGGGTTAAAATTAATCTTTTTGCAATTTCATCCAAATCCTTCCAGTAGTTTCTACGAGAAGGTAAAACAAAAAACGATCTTTACACACTTTTACTTTTATAATAGCTGTAAGAAGATTGCTAGCCTGCATACCTAACTCTTTTGCTGACTGTACATATGTTCTTCCCAACTGCATATTTTTCGCTTTTGAAAAAATACTAAAATGCCACTCACAGACATCGTTAAATACAAGGAAAATCAAACAGAAATTTAAAGACAGTGGAATCCAATTAGACATAGCCGCCATGACACCTGTTCCAGTCATATTCCATTACAACAAACAAAGAAGTTCTTTATCCACAGTCTGCAGTGCTATAGCCGAGGTGTTGTGTTTCTAAAGATCTTTGAACGAAAGACTCTGTAGAAAAAAATGTGGAAATTCAAACGTTTTGTCTTCTTTTGTTTTGGAAAGCGATGGAAATGAGATAGTAATATGTTTGTAAAAACAGATGAGGGTTTTTGTTTTACAAGATTTATTTATTGGATGAGTAATCATCATAATTTGTCTAGCCTTTTCCCAACTAAGGTCTATGTTCACCGAGAAGATTACAGTCTGATTATTTAAAAACAGCTGTCACTGTGACATGTTCCCGTACAAAAATGTGTTTTAAACAGCCGTTTTTAGATAATCAGAGCTTCATCTTTTTGGTGAACATGAACCTAAGAAGGGTCCTAGTAGGTAGTTAGGTACCGGTTTGAGCGATACCCATTGGTTAGACTGGTTGTCAGACTTTTGGGCCACTGACCTGTGAGGACTGTCAAAGATGACAAATGACTATCGGGACCGCTTAACGTGCTTTCCGAATCACGGGGAAACTTACGCACAGTGGGAACATTATAGGCTGATTTGTGTGAATTGATATTTAAAGTTATTAGCTAATTGGTTTTGCGTCACCGACGAAAAACATTGCCAATACTTTCTGTGATACCAAAAAGCAACATCTAACTTTTAACAAACATTTCCAAATCTTTAAAATTACTTTTATCAGAAAACTCTGTGTCTTTCGTTTCTGTGTTCATTTGCAATAATAATTGTAGGAACATAGAGAACACAAACCCGATATTTCCAAGGAATCCAAGACATTCTAGAAATAATGATGTCGAACATCGAACCATAAAAGGCAAAGGTAATCAATCAGAAGCGAATAGATGAGGTTTGAGCTCAAAACAATGTCTTTGTTAGTAGATCTCTAGTAGTTCGTTATAAAAGCTTTGTTGATTTCATTGAACGAAGATTAAATATCGCTGGACATTAACACACAGCGCCACCTAGTGCCACACTAAGCAAAGCTTGTGTCGTGGACACTAGATAGTTGATATACTACATATATACTTTTTTGTTTGTAAATACATACTTATTATACATATAAACATCCATGACTTGGAAACAATTGTCCGTGCTCATCACACAAACATTTGCTCCGACCGGGATTCGAACCCAGGACCCTAAGAACGTAAGGCAGCGTCACTACCACTACGCCAATCGGGTCGTCAATTTATTTATTTATTTTATTGAACGAAGATTAATCCTAAAAACAACAAATAACATAACATCACGCCTACAGCTCCCGGAGGGTTGGGCTGAGGTGTTCCTAAGAGTACATCCACGTTTCGCCAATTAAGGGTAGTGACTGCCCCTCTCAGATCACAAAAACAACAGCTGGCCCTCTATTGGAGGGCAAACCTATTCCTAAAAACAAATGAAGGTTCCTCTCTCCACAGCCCTGACCACCAGCAGTTCGGACCCTGTTCCCAGCGCTGAAGGGCTACTATTCTTTTATTTTTAAATGTTTTTGTAAATAGTTTCATATTAGAATATTTAAAAATGTAAATAATGTGTACTGTTATAATATGTAGGTTAGAGAGGGCCCTAGACAAAGTAACATTTTGTCAGTAACAACAAATTATTCAAAGACAAAAATGTATTCGATTGACCTAGATAACGAAAGGCTTAGTTAGGTACGTCAATTTTCCCTGCCGGGGTTGCGGGCCTGTTCGAAAAAGATACCGCGGCCCCGGAACATAAAGGGCGAGGAAGGAACATGGATGGGTTTTACTAAAACCCATCCATGTTCCTTCCTCGCCCTTTATGGGTTTTAGTCTGACACTCCCTCCCGCTCCGCCCAGAGTGGGAGAAGTAATTTGATGATTTCCCATCCTAAAAAAAACCGTTTTGAAAGCGATTGCCAAATATCTGCGACTCTTGGTATTCTAGTGGTTTCGGCTTAAACCAAGAAAAAACAATTTTGTGAACTACTCACAACATCAAATCCATAGAAACATTTTTCATTAAACGTACTTTTACCTGTAAGTATTTATTTTATTTTAATTACTTCGCAAGTCTAGATAGATAATGATAGATGACAGAACATAATGAAGCACATGACTAAGGTCCATGTTCACCAAAAACATGACGGACGATTATTTAAAATCAGCTGTTTAAAACACATTTTTGGAACATGTCACATGGACAGCTGTTTTTAGATAATCAGACTGTTATCTTCTCGGTGAACATGGACCTAAGTATACAAAATGTGTGTGCTGCCGAATGCATTCACACACATCCTCTGTGCCTCTGAAAGAGCCAGTACGAGTCTATAGTCACACAAAAGATAGAAACCGCAGCTGTAAGCACCAGTGCACATTGTGGAGAATTGAATGTCGGATTTTAGTAGGCTTCATTATTACTACCAATCCGGACTTATGTTAAAAATATGTATCTTCGGTATTACAAACAGTACGTTCTGTAAAGGCCGAATTATTGCTAAGCTAGGGCTCGTGCCACATCTCATAATAATAATAATAATAGAGATAGGACCATATCACAACACATGGTTACTATAAAATTTACACACCACACGTTGCATTTGCTTTGGCTTTGGCCCGTCAATGTGGTTAAAATCCAGACTTAAGGGCTGAGAAGAAAAAACACTCAAAAATAATATTAATATCGCTGGACATTACACACAGCGCCATCTAGTGCCACACTAAGCAAGGCTTGTGTCGTTGACACCAGATAGTTGATATACTACATATAATTATACTTTTTGTTTGTAAATACATACTTATTATACATACATCCATGACTCGGAAACAAATGTCCATGCTCATCACACAAACATTTGCTCTCAATCATCATTACAGCCGAAAGACGTCCGACTGATGGACATAGGCCTCCCCCAACTGTGCCACGTTGACCGGTCCCGTGCGACTCGCATTCAGCAGACCCGTGCAACCTTCACCAGGTCATCGGTCCACCTAGTGGGAGGCCTTGCAACGCAACGTCTTCTACAGAACTTTTCGGCCCCATCGGACATTGTCCTGCCCACTGCGCCACATCTATCAGCACAGAATCACAGCTGTTCTGCCGCTCAGAACATCGTCATTTGTTAGAGCGAGAAACAGTTCGCCGAGCGCATCTGATGCAGACGCATGTGATAGCACTCCAGCTCTGTCGATAGATGAGGATCAACCCTAAAAGGAAATAGAGATGTATTTGAACTTTCTCGTAACTTGGTAAATGAAATATTTGACCATCGTTAGTAAAGTCACGACTGTGTCGATAACTTTTCGAAGTCACTGAGAACATGTTGGAGCTTCCGATGCAAAACTTAACATCGATTTCAAACTTTGTTCTGCTGCACCATAGCGTAGATTTATCTCTGAAGTAATTTGCTTTAAGTTGATTACATGAGCTAAACGCGAGTTTTATAATTACTAAAAGTATATGATTCACTGCTATAAACAAGACCAGAAAAATATATGATATTCTTCAGGATATATGCTAGCATGATACTGTTTTGAAAACATCATACAATTAATTTGACTCGATAAAAAGGAATCACGAACTTATCTCTAAAAATATCTTTCAAACAATAAAAAACATGCTAATATGCATGCGATCATTCTGATTTTTTGGCAAATAATTCTAAAATCAATATATTAGCATCATACTGTTTCAGTTTTTTAATCCAATCAATAGTTTTTTTGTAAATCGATCGAAACCACTCATTTTGCGCTATTTGGCCCGCAGTGGCTGACGTAACAACCACTTTGTAGTGCAAGCTGATTAGAACTTTATTCTAACAGCATTTCAAACGAAGTTTGAAGTTGAACCATCACAAATAAAGTTGCTAATTTAGCTCGTCTAAGCGCCTTAAATACAGTCCACAATTATATACATAAACTCATGCCTTTTTTCCATAGAAGTAGGCAGACATCACAGATCGCCACCAGCTACGATCTTAAATGGCCGCTTTAGCAGAACATTATATCACCTTATAATGGATTTTATCATCAATACCATGAAGTCCATTTTAAGAATTTAATATATTTAACGTGATTCATATTATTTTCTGCTAAAGCGGCCATTTTAGAACCCCTGGTCATACAAGCGATGGTTGTGTGTATGTGTGGGATAATTGTTATGTCCACAATTATCCCGGTAGGAGCAAATGTTTGAGTGATGAGCATGGACATTAGGTTCCTAGTCATGAATGTTTGTGTGTATAATAAGTGTGTATTTACAAACAAAAAGTAAATAATATGTAGTATATGAACTATCTGGTGTCCTTGACACAAGCCTCTTTGCTTAGTGTGACACTAGATTGCGCTGTGTGTAATGTCCAGGAATATTGATTGATCCGGTAGTTCCTGAGATTAGCGCGTTCAACCAAACAAACAAACAAACTCTTCTGCTTTATAATATTATTAGTAATTAGTATCTATAGATATAGTATATCCTAGGTACCATAATTATCCTAATGATATGTGTATCCGGCATTCCCTTTGACACCTAAATCCGTGACTGATTTGGGTCCCAACAGAACGGATCGTGTCTGTTAGTTAATTAAATGGATTACCAATATCTAAGATCCGACCGATTTCCAATTAATCACAGGATTGAAATTCTGGATTGGTTTTCATCTCTCCGGTTTGAACGAACTTATGCATGGACTTGTGTTGAAGTTTGTTTACTAGGAACATCGGAGTTGCAAGTATCAGATCCGGCAAACTCGTAGTTTCTAAGACTGTTTACAGTTGTATGTAGGAATTTCCACAGGGAAACGTAGAGTGAATAATATAATTTAAATGTTTTGTTTTTTAGTTTTGCTTTGCTACAGGGTTCGTTATTGTACCGTATCTTTAGGTCGGTCTTTAGGGAGTTTGACGGTCTGATTATCCAAAAACAGCTGTCACTGTGACCCACATACAAAAATGTGTCTTAAACAGCTGTTTTGAGATAATCAGACCGTCATCTTTTCGGTGAACATGGACCTTAAGCAATTGCTTTAAAGTCTTGTTTAAATTATGCAGGGTGTAAACAGACTCATCACAAAGCCGTCAACTAATATTTCTGTACATCAAACTAAATAACTTTAGGTACTCAAAAATGTTTGCTGCGAAACGACTTTTTTTTTGGGGTGAAAAATTACGTTTAGTGGTAGAACTCAATGTAACGCACTCAAAACATTGTGCTGATGGATTGAATGGTACGGGGGTCATGGAGGTGTTTAAAGTAAATCAAAAAGTTGGAACTCTGACCCCAATATCTCTGTAACTAGAAGGTGTAAAATGATAGGGGAGGGGCCCGTAAGGGCCGAAGCCTGCCGGGGTTGCGGGCCTGTTCAAAAGAGATACCGCCGCCCCGGAACATAAAGGGCGAGGAAGGAACATGGATGGGTTTTAGTCAGTAAGAGTCTGACACTCCCTCCCGCTCCGCCCAGAGTGGGAGAAGTCATTTGATGATTTCCCATCCCAAAAAAAAAAAAAAAACAGGTGTAAAATGATTACAATGACCGGGGGGAAAAGTGCCTTTCGGCTTTGTTAAGAGGTCTTTTACACCCTTCATAATGCAAATACTATGAGCATTATCCAAAAATGTTTGCTTTCGGACCATTACCAGTGTAGTCCTCTTTTCCGTGTCCGAAAATGGGACATGAAATACATACCAATTTCCTATGCACACACCTTTATATTCTTAGTCAGACTTCATACATTCACACTGTCGCTGTGGAACGCAATAGATCAGGGGGTCTAAAATGGCCGTTTTAGCAGAACATAATATGAATCACGTAAAAAAACTTTCAATTCTTAAAATGGACTTTACGGCCATAAAGTCCATTAAAAAAAAAATCATTTTTAATGTGATTCATATTATGTTCTGCAAAAGCGGCCATTTTAGGCCCGCTAGTGCGTATGGGTAGGCACACAGAACACCCGGTGCGGTGGCTTAACGGTTACCCTGCTATGAATACGGGAGAACAGAAATGGTATTTCTATTTTCATTCTTTGTTGAGGGATTAGCTTGATATTAAAAGTGCTAATAAAGGTATTACTTGTTAATATGTGTACTGTGTACATTAAAATATGAAGAATTAACTGTCCCACGGGATCTACGGGATAAAAGTTTCCCATATTTTAACTAATAAATATCCCGATTATCTGTGTGCAAAATTTTATCCAAATCCGTTCAGATGATCCATCCTCAAAAACTTTCGATAGCTAAGCAAACGTTTTGAGGTATTTCTTATAATATACGATTAGAATAGCTTTTACTGAACTTAGGCTAAAATTTGTGAATTATTAAAAAAAGACGGTAGGTAGCGTTTTCCACGAAACTACCCATTTATTATAATAGTAAGAGGTAATGGTATAAAAGTTCGTTTTATGATTGGGTGAATAGAAAAGAGCGGGAAATGAAAACCAACAACCACTGTTCCACATTAACCCTGTATCGTAGTCGTGGGAAGACGTCTTTGCCCAGCACTGGGATAATGAAAGCCAACCGCTAAGCTAACAGTAAAATATACCTAATTATCAAACTAGACTTAAACAAATACTGAGCGGAAACGTAGCAAAAAAAGCCAACTAGAATTTACAAGAACTATGATTTTTATGCATATTATTTGCCTTACATGTTAAAATCTTAAAACCAACATTTGCTAAAACATCAAAGCGTCTTAAAAACAACGATTTTCTAGAGAGAAAATGCAGAAAAAAAAACTAATATCCAGTACAGAATAAATATTTAAATATTCAATGAACTCAAGACTGGATTTGAAGCACTATTTAATTTTCTACTAGAGCGAATCGTGGGTGCACAGTCAATTGAAAAGATCGTAGTTTTTTCTTATTTTCTTGTTAATATCTATTTAGAATTTCATTCGCATTACATTTGCTTAGAATCAACACAATACAGTTTGATTACGACGCCGCAGACTAATTCGTTCTTGTATTATCTGAGTTTATTTGATGAGACCTGGGTCTTGCCACAGAATAAAATTATGTAGTAGGATTTTTTTTTCTTTGTTTTATCATTGCTGTTTATATTCTGATTCATGTTTGATTTACTTAAATAGCTAAAGGAGTTTTGTTTGAGAATGGCAATTGCGGTGATTGACTTAATCTCGATTAAACTGCATTTGAAAAAAATGCTTAATTTGCGTTTCTGAATCATCTGTCAGTCGGCCATCTTTAATATTTTTCACCGATTAAAAACGAAACACACATTGTTGATTTGGAATAGTAAGATAAATATATTAAGAAAGGCCAATTACCTTTATTGCCATTAATATACAACATCGAATAGTTGTTAATTTTAACGGAAATATAATAAACATTGCCAAAATAGGTTACATAATTTTATAACAAACCTAAAACCCGATTAAAACGACCCGTTTGAGACTAACTAATCCAATCTCAGCAAACTCAACTAAATAATGTACAAAATTATGTCATTTTATGCTAAATTTAATTTTAAAGGCGAAACTCAACCCTTTTGCGGGTAGACAGTAAACATACCTAAGTCGGATGTCAATCATTGTGGTTTGTCTATAGAACTTATGGTTGTTTTTACAAAAGCTAAGCGATACCTAAAAGGGTGCTTAAATATTATTGAACTGTTGGAATTTGGATTCTAAGTAGGTATTACCTTACCTAGCCTTGTATAATTCAACAATGTGCTTTTATTATCATTTTAGGTGACGCCTCAGCCGGTATTTTGTCGATATTTCTTTAAACTTAATGTGACAGGGGTGAATTGAGAATAGGGGTGAAATTTTAGAGTGACGTATCCGGAATCCCAGACCTGCGAGGGGTTGAGCTGATTGATGTAAAATTGTGATATTTTAGAAAACATTTTTACAAGTAAGCGGAGATATAATGAATTCTATGACATTTTGATTCTTTGGACATGGCTTCAAAAAGTGCCTTTTTAAGACAAACATTAAATATATGGTTTGACTTTGACCTTGAACTAACAGCTTGTTGAAACTTCTAATCTTATGTACTTATTTGGTGTGTTATCAAATTTTGAAACTGCTCATTCAGAACGATTCACAATTTTATAATCCTCTTAAAAACTCATCCTGTTGGAAAATTCAATTAACTTTCGTCTTAATTAAATAATATATAAATTACAGTTAATTAAAATCTTACCTACTCAGTCACGTGAAGATATTTTCAACAATAAGTATCCAGAGAGCGGTATAAAGCTATGTCCATTATAAACTATATTTACTTTGCCCAGCGGAACACATCAAATACACAATACAAGACACTACGGAAATGGAATCCCTCTAAAACAAAGCTTTTATAATAAACTAATGAATTCAATAAAGCAATCTTTGTAAAAGCAGGATGTTTATAATTTATTTTGTTCGTTGAGAGTCACTGGAAAGTAGAAATTAAATAAATATAAATAGAAGGGTGCGAGAGGGTTAATTAGTCTTTCGCGAAACAACAGTTGGACCAATTTCGTTTTTTTTTTGTTATGTTATTTATTATTTTTATTAAGTACTTGCCGATGCCCGTGGCTTCGCCCGCGTAAAATTATATACTTAAACCTTCCTCTTGAATCACTCTATTAAAAAAACCCTCATGAAAATTAATTACGTAGTTTTAAAGATCTAAGCATAAGTACATAGGGACAGACAGACGCGGCGGGAGACTTTGTTTTATAATATGTAGTAGTAAATAAATATAAATAGAAGGGTGCGAGAGGGTGCGTATTTCTTTGTATACGAGTAAGTCGAGTAACGTAACATAAGATCAAATCTGTAATCACCGAAGAGTCCGAAGTGTGCCTTCATACTGAACACACATTTTGCTTTATCTATACTAATATTACAAAGAAGAAGAGTTTGTTTGTTTATTTGTTTGGATGAACGCGCTAATCTCAGTAACTGCCTGGGCGAATTGAAAAATTCTTTGCGAATTTTTTTTGCTAATTTTTTGCGTTGAATAGTCCATTTATCGAGGAAGGCTATAGGCTATATAACATCACGCTATGACCATTAGGAGCGGAGCAGGATCGAAAAATGTTACAAAAACTGGGGTTTTTTTTTCCTTTCGTTTTTCTCTCTTATGTGCCGCAGACGAAGTTGCCTGGGTCAGCTAGTAATGTATGTTTGCAATAACATTATAATGCTTTGCGAGAAACATGTCTAGAAAACATGAAAATATAACACTTGTAACGATTTTTCTCACAGTTACCTTGTAAATTTTCCCTACATTCCGTCCGTACAAAATGTCTTTTATTACGGACAGACCTTTAGTGGCATGACAATTTAGAAACTTCATTACGACTAGGTTTCGAATCTTTTCCAGAAAGAAAGACCAACTATCACAGTGCTATTCAATCAAGCTTAATCTCTTATCGCTATGACCGCTATTTGATTCACCGACACGGTAATTTAAATAAATGACGGCGATCTTATCCTCCGATATCCGTTCAAATATCCCACAATTTATCCCCAGATAGATATAACAATAATTACGTCTAGGTATCGACCCAGGCAATAAATTCTCAGGTTGATAAATAGCCTGAAGAGAAAGCTGAACGAATAGTGCCTCAAAAGAGGTAACAAATGTTTCATATCTAGATCTATACATTACAGAGAACCGCTGACTAATCTTTATTTTGGAGTATTCATATTTTCAGCTTGGAAACGCTCCCGACGCTAGCAAAGTTATTTCACTGTCTTTTCAGCATAATTTCACCCGAATACCTATAATTTTCACTCTGGTAAATTAGAGAGGCTTCACGATCCCAGCAGAGTACTCAAATTACAAGAAAAAGCATAATAATATATCGACATAAAACCTCCGCGAAGTACAAAGTACTTTTTAGGTTAATAAAATAGAAGCCTTCCGCGGGAAATCAAAATTCGCAAGAAGTTTTTATTTCTCAGCCTTAAAACCATACTAATATAACATAGGTTGCTTCGCTGTGTCTCGCAGCGGTAGTGAGGCTGCATCACGTTTTTAGGCACCTGGGTTCGAATCCCGGTAGGAGCAAATGTTTGTGTGACGAGCATGGACATTGGTTTCCGAGTCATGGATCTTTATATGTATAATAAGTATGTATCTACAAACCAAATGGTATCTATGTAGTTTATCAACTATCTGGTGTCCACGACACAAGCCCTCGATGTTTAGTGTGTAATGTCCAGCGTTATTTATTTATTTATATACTTATCATAGTTCAGCAGCTGAGCGGGTAGATGTTTGAAGGGGTTAGGATTTGGTCTCGGTAGTTTAGTTTCCATTTTTTTTTGTGGTCCGTCATTTCCGCAGTCACCTATTTCTAGCCATCCTTCCTACCTTTTCCTTAAGTGGAAAACTTCCTATTTTTTTAAAATAAAAGATAATATTGAAATAACCCAACTTTTTCCCCGTAAATCAATCATTAGGTAAGCTATCTCTAGCTGAGAAATACCACGATTTGTCTCGGAATCCGAGTAATCAACAAAGACAATATCTCAAGCGAGATGTAAGAAATTCTCACCCTAGAAAATTCAGCACAATCAAGTGGAAATCTTGGAACAACGAAGCAGGAAACATGTAAGACATTTTGCATATGACGAAAGAAATACACGAAGTAAATGCTTCCGCAAAAAAGGACAGTCTTGATGAAGATGCTATGGACATCCGTGAGGTAGGTACTCATAGGTTCCAAAGAAACGAAGGATGGTGTGAGTGATGATTTGGCAAGAAACCAGGTGTCTGATGAGATGGCGAGTGATATGGAAGAATGGAAGAAGAAGACATGTTGTACCAATTCCAAATAAATCGTGATTAAACCAGGATAATGATGATTTCCAATCCACTGATCTCTTCTTGTTCCACCAACTGCTGAGTGAAGGCCTACATCCGTTTGTTTTATTATTTTCTGATCTGCGAGACTCAACCAGGTCTGACCCTGAATTATTTTAGCTCTCTTTATGTTATTGTGTTTCTTAATATTACTTGGTAGAAAATTATCTATTACTATCTATGAACCTCTTTCTGTCCTGAGAATTGGTAACTATCACCTACCCTTTTTTTTTGGGATGGGAAAAAATTAAATGACTTCTCCCACTCTGGGCGGAGCGGGAGGGAGTGTCAGACTCTTACTGACTAAAACCCATCCATGTTCCTTCCTCGCCTTTTATGTTCCGGGGCCGCGGTATCTCTTTCGAACGGCAACTATCACCTACCCTGGGTTTGAAAGTAGTTCATTTTGCTCATTCTTAACTTCATATTGGGTATCTCCATAACAATAGAAAACAACAATTTACTAGTGTAGAACCATAGCTCTCTCTACTTTGGTACAAGTCATAACAATCAATGGAGGGAAACAAATCGCTCGATGCGCCTACGCCACAACAATGAGATTACACAGAGCTATAAAAAGATCTTAAAGCTAGATTATCTGTGCCGTATTGCTTGCTATTGATAGGTTTTAAATGTTATAGACAAACATATGTCCCTTGGCCATGACACGAATAATCTTTGGAAAGAAATGTCGTGATTTCCTTACATATTTTGTGAAAAATATCTTGAAGAGTTTATGTCTACGGGGTTTTTGACCAAAATCGGTACGGCGACGGTCGTCTTGAAGAATATTTTCATAGATGTACACCATCACAAATAGTTTCGCCTGACAACGTCCTTACAGCGCCAAAAACAACAAAAACCAGCCAAATCCAAATTAGGTACCTATTTCGCCACGTTCAATTGCATCTGTTTCACACATTCAACATAATCATTAATCGGGACAATGTGGGGTCCGTTGGGACTCAGGCCTACTCTTTGTGAGAAGTTTAGTCGACCGTAATCCACCACGAGGACCCAGTGCGGGTATATGGTCAGTCAGTTTATATCTTTTCCGCACACTACTTTGCTCATAATCTGTTTTTATTTAAAGTTGACAACCAAATAGTAAAATTAAAAACAATTTTATGTTTAGAATTAGGCGGTTATCTCCAAAAATACTCATTCGATTTCAATAATGCTTTTTGAGAAAGGAAGCTACAATAATGCCAAGTGCCACAGAACATGTTGTATACATAACACGCTGGCAAAGTCGCAAGCAGAACTTAGTCACCACAATAACGATCCACACGGTTCGGGAAGATATCACTTTCCGAATCGATGTGTCGTAAGTTATAACTGAAGTACATATAAATAGCTTACCAATGAGGCAGTCTTATCAAAAGAATAAAATGGCAGTTGCTATCAGAAATATTATCACATACCAGTCATCTTTTCCGTTATCGTTTGGTGCCAAAGATAAATCGCCCAAACACGCCCGGAAAAGTAATGCTTGGTTTCTTTTTCAGAATAAACCTACCCATATCTGTTGCGGTTATTATGGACCAAATTGTTTTTCTGGGTCTAACTACAACTGTGCTTGCAAAAGCTACTTACAAATGATTATTACGCAAGGAGGATTCCATAAAGTGTTATGGAAATTTATTTATTTATTATTTTATTCATTAACACATACATTTGTTTTAACAGGTAAAACCCAAGCTAACGAAAGTAGTCATTATACCTAATTAATTGTGCAGTCCCAACTAACGAGTCTGGGTAGAAGCACAATCTAAACAGTAGACAACATGCTCGCATGCAAGTGTCACCCTCTGGAATTCCGCCAAAAAGCAAGAAAAAATATCCAAATGCCGAGAGATATCATTGAGTGTTCTAATTGCACGAATCACTGGTGCGAACATTAATAAGTAAAAAAAAAAAAAAAAAAAAATTGTTACTTCCACATGTGTACGAAAAGCCGTGAGAAAATAGCTATCGTTTCTATAAAGTTAGATAGATAGAAACCATACGGTTCCATTTTGATTAAAAATCAACAGTAAAAATTCCAAAACACGAACGGAACGAGTTAATGAGCGCAAAATCTCTTTAATCAAAGCAGACACGGGGCGGAGAAAAACGTCCTAACTACTGCCCAGAAAAACATAAAAAATACTCCCCAGACCAACCCAACTCATTAGGCTTCCCAGAGGAGAAAATTATCACAAAACAAAGCTAAATCCGCCACGGCTATCAGAAATTATAAAACTCTAATAATGAGTAATTCTGGCTTACTAAACCCAATTTGAAAGCCAATTAAAACAGTCTTGGCTTGTAATAATTATAATTTATTGTGGGACTAAACTGCGATCGTTTGGGGTTCATTTAAATCAAAAAGCACTCTGAAAGGCTTGGCACTTTTAGTATCATATTTCTTTTAGGGGTTGTGCTGTAGAGACCGTTAATTTCGAGGAAAGAATAAGACTGCAAAGAAATCTAACATTACTGGGATCGTCGAAACTGCGGTACCCATTAATTGCGGACATGGGTCCGGACACGGGTACTGGTATCCAAAACTATCAACAAGAAGTCAAGAAGGCTTGGCATCATCAAACTTCAAATTTTTCGGATTCTATTAATGTCACTGTACATGTGCGTATTGTATAATTGTCACTTAAAGGAAAACATAGTGTGGAAACCAAATCAGCATGCCTGAGTGATATTTCTCGATATCATGTTAAGCCGAGCCCGAGACCCATGGGCGGTATAAAAACTGTAGTTAAAAAGATAATCGACCTTCTGACACTAAATTAGGATTTTAATTTGTATTTTTTTATATTCTTACACCATACAACTTATTTCTCCTTATTTATGGACATTGCGGTTTTTGATTGTAATAGACTCATTTATATGTAGTCGCCTGTGTACTTGGTTTGAACGATCCTCTCAACACACCACGGGAGTAGTGGACGTTTGCGAGATCAAAAATGTTTGTCCCAAAGAGATGAAAAACAATTGGAATCAGGAAAACTTTCGTCACCCTTCTTGTTCAAGTAACTTCATTACAAGAAACTAATGGAATAATTTGCCTGCTAATGGATCTTACTTGAGAAACAGCAACAACTTTCAGTATCAATACCCACCCTAAAGAAAGTAAATTCACCCCAAAGTTTTAGGTAAATACCCACCCCAGCCGGAATTTGACCCGCACATTAAGAGCCGAAAATTCTTAGCATAACTCACCCCAACTGAGCAATGTAAACGTATAGCGTTATTTTGGCACGTGACAGCAATGTGAAATTGTGAACTAACGCGCGTCTCCATAATGTTTTTTTTTTGACGTGATAACGTCTTATAAATTGATAATACCAGCAACACTCATGAAAAATAGTAACGTTCCATAGTAACGTTCCATAGTAACGTTCCACCGTTCCACGTGTTTTATTACATAAAATAATGATTATGACGTTATCACGTAAATCTATCGTCCGTAAACCGACTTTACAGACAACCAATTTTTTTTCAAAAATTTTCACAAAACAACGTCAGCCCGGTTTACCCGGTGTTTAAATCAATGTACGTTGACTACCAGAAGATCCTAGAGACGAAGTGACATTCTATAACAATATTTGTAAAGAAACTGTCCAAAATGTATGGGATTGATATAACGTACCGAAAAGTAAGCAAGTATAGTGTTGTCAATATTTTGAAAGTTGTAGTAAAAAATTGGTTGTCTGTAAAGTCGGTTTACGGACGATAGATTTACGTGATAACGTCATAATCATTATTTTATGTAATACAAACAGGTGGAACGTTACTATGGAACGTTACTATTTTTCATGAGTGTTGCTGGTATTATCAATTTATAAGACGTTATCACGTCAAAATTGGTTGTCTGTAAAGTCGGTTTACGGACGATAGATTTACGTGATAACGTCATAATCATTATTTTATGTAATACAAACAGGTGGAACGTTACTATGGAACGTTACTATGGAACGTTACTATTTTTCATGAGTGTTGCTGGTATTATCAATTTATAAGACGTTATCACGTCAAAAACGAAACTTGAAACTAATTGTCACGTGATTTACGATCTACGCAGTATGCTAAAGACAAAAGTTATACAATGTAGTTCTATCAATCCTAATTAGGGGCACAATGCACCTCCAAATAAGCAAGGATACAACGTATTAGGGTCACAAAAGGACTCACACGTAATCATGTCGTAATCGTACGAGTTCCGGGTTTCGACGACGTGTCGTAAACTTTATTTACGATAACGCGTTTAAAATTGTAAGTATAAGTGTTTTGTTACGAAATGGACGATTTATTGGTATGATTGTTGGAGTTGGAGGAAGACTGGTCATGAAGAATGTTAACTTTGTAATTAGCTTCCTTGACGAAGTTGGCTATCTTAGATGAGGCTGGCACAAGAAGCCACCTTCTTCCTTTCTCTTCCTTCCTCCTTCCTTCTTTCGTACCTTCTTCTTCTTCCGTTTTCCTTCCTAGGCACAATAAAAAGAGAGGCATTTACCCAGCAATGGGTGAAGTCGGGCTGTGTATGATGATGATGGCATGAATTGCTACCATTTCTGTCACTGACATTAACCGCCAAGGATTTGGAGATTTGATCTGGTAAAAATGTCACGTATGTAGTCACGGCATTTACAGATATGTAAGTAAAGTTGAAATAGAAATTGAAACTACCTAAGGCTTTAAAAATCTGAGCAAAACTATGTTATAATATCAAAACAGCTCAAACTGATATTTTAGTATAACATTAAAAATACTAAACACTAAAACCTCTTCAAACAACTCAAGAACTCGTCAAAAACTCCCATAACACAATAAATACTTGTTTATTGCGACAATAAACAGTTCTGTGCGCCTTTTAGATTCGCCTGTTACTTTGTTTATGAGGTGGTCATATTTTTGGTGAAATCTTGGCAGTATGCCCGTGATAGCTCTTAGATTTTATGTCAAAACTAGCTGACCCACGCAACTTCGTCTGCGTCACATAAGAGAGAAAACGAAAGAATAAAATGTCCCCGTTTTTGCAACATTTCTCGTTCCTGTTCAGCTCCTAATAATCGTAGCGTGATGATATATAGCGTATAGCCTTCTTCGATAAATGGACTATCCAACACAAAAATAATTTTTCAATTCGAACCAGTAGTTCCTGAGATTAGCGCGTTCAACCAAACAAACAAACAAACTCTTCTGCTTTATAATATTACGAGTAGTATAGATGAATGTACATGTAAGTAAGAAGTAATTAATAAACACGAACGTTACTACCAAGAACTCACTTACAAATAACAAAAAAATAAACAGACTTACATTAAAAAAATACCTACAATTAAAACAATCAACTGATGAAGATGAGCTCACAATATCTATTACGGACCACCTTCAGCATTATACGTAATTTTAGTTAACGTTAACGGTGATACGTTTTGTTGGTATGAATCGAAAAAGTTCACAATGTCGCCTTCAGCAGCAGTTGCTGAGGCGTCTACATATACGGCCAGAATTATCAATCGTCCCACTACTCTTGTAATTTTTAAACTACTCGTATTTTAAAGAATCCCAGGCCAAATGGTTTAAACTATGCAATTGGCTAGGAATGCAGCATGATTACGTTATGATACAGCAATCAAGGTTGATTTATACGACTATGTAATCGGAAGACTTTATCCACTCACGTTCAACACCAATGATTCGTAAGTAAACAACTTACATAACAACGACAATATAAATGCAATTTTATATCACAAACCTCTTTAGATATTCATATAACTTTGGTAATGGAGGAAGCAATAACTTTTATTTACCTCTCCATCAATCAGCAATCAATAAAAAACCCATAGCAGGTCACTGCCCACAAGGTTGCGGGACTGTTCGAAAGAGATACCGCGGCCCCGGAACATAAAGGGCGAGGAAGGAACATGGATGGGTTTTAGTCAGTATAGTCTGACACTCCCTCCCGCTCCGCCCGGAATGGGAGAAGTCATTTGACGATTTTAAATCTGAAAAAAAACTTCGCATTCCGTCTCGCTCCGGACCATGGATTGAACCAAGGCCGGAGACCTGAGCCTCTACGGTGGTTAAAAGTGTGCTTTGCAAGGCATTATTGGCATTATACAGGACGTAAACAGACTCATCACAAATACGATAGTCTTAATGAATTTAAAAAATATAACCGACTTCACACAAAAAAGTGAAAAATAACTTTAGCTTCAGAAGTCGGTGACCTTTGTTTGATTGATTTAGTTTTTTAATCACCGACTTCTGAAGCTAAAGTTATTTTTCACTTTTTTGTGTGAAGTCGGTTATATTTTTTGCAAAAAAGTTTTTATTTCTCACTTTTTAGTGGTTCATATGTGCTTACCCTTTTACAGCGTTACGGCGTGATTTTTTGTTATGAACTGGTGTTAACAATAGAGAGACATGAGATTTCAACGATCTCAGTACATTTGCTATCATTTATTAAGGTGTTCCCGTCGCCTATCTTCCGAAGTTCTTAATCAGATCTTTACCAAATTGAAATGGGATCACGCCAAGAACGTACTCTTCCTAAAACTACCCAAATCGCTTCTGGTGTGCCTATAAAATTTAAGGAATTCCCTCTATTTCTCCAGGATCCCATTAAATGGAACTTAACACATCTAACTGTCGAAATCTGGGTGTATTGTAAGTAAAAAGAATCATCAAAATCGGTTCACCCAGTCGAAAGTTCTGAGGTAACAAACACAAAAAAAAAAAAAAAAAAAAACATACAGACGAATTGATAACCTCCTCTTTTTGGAAGTCGGTTGAAAACCACAATATGAAATAAATTAATATCACAAAACATTCGAAATACTCAAACTGAAAAAATCTCGAATGATTTCAGCATCAGTACCGACTCCCACTCGACCGACATTAATTTAATAGGACGTTAATTAAACGCCAGCAATTAAACAGGAATCACAATTAAGTGAAGTTTTCAGGCAAAATGGGTCAGTCAGTAGTGGTTGATTTATTTATTTACTGACTAAAACCCGAGGCCCGCGTGGAGTTAGATAATTATCCCATCAGATCGTTCAACCGGGATAAAAAGTATCCTACGTGTAAATCTAGGTTACGTAGTATCTGTGTGCCAAATTTTATCCAATTCTGGTCAGTAGTTTTTGCGTGAATGAGTAACAAATCGAATCAAATCAAATAATTATTTATTTCGAACAACAAGGTCCATATGGGTTAGTAAAAAGAACTTAAGAACTATGTTAGCGATTAGAAATTAGGAGAAATAATTACAATCATTCAAAATCAGATTAAGCTACAAATAATAATCACACATTAATTAATTAATAATTCCATCATTTCGTGGTTTTCATTTTTGTCAGCATCCTAATGTGATGGCACAAAATAGGGCAGTCGAATTTATCCGCAATGACCGCCAGAATGCCATTGACGCTAGCACGAACTCTGCTCAATAATGAAGCAACTTTTTTGCGCAATATCGCTGCGAATCCGTCCGTTCGTCCGAAGTAACAAACATCCAGACATCCTCACGAAGTAACTAATTCTGCACACTTTACCCATTTCAAAACAGTTTCAATCGAACACGTCAGTTAGCACAGTCGTCGCTTCATCTCGCTGTCAGATGAACATTTACGTGGCTCGAACCGGGGCCGATGCATCGATGCTCCAACGCTCATTCTGATTGAATCGATTCAATAGGTTCCGTTAAGCGTGCCAGAGGACTGCCTTGTCACCTGTTAGGGATGCTACATTATTCAACTCGGCTTAGTACGGCACCATCATCAGCCTATGTGATCTCCACAACCTAGTTAGTACTGGGTAATACGATACGCCTTGGAAGGCTGTCAGACTTACAGTCCACAGAATGCCTGTGAAGACTTTCAAAGATGTGTAAATGACAGTCGGGACCAACGCAACCGTTTACCGTGCTTTCCGAGACACGAAGGAAACTGTATGTGATGGGTCACCCATCCACAGACCAGCCCAAGCAAGCGCGTCTTAGACCCGAGTGGCTGATATTCTTTAACCACGGCTGGTACGGCAATGCGACTCATGTATTTTGGCTGTAAAATCGAACACATGTAATTTAGAATCGCCTTGTCCTGAGAATGTCCAAATACAAAAAAAAAAAAAATACAAAAATATTTATTTCCATAAAACAATATTTCTTACATTGGTTGATGATTGGAGTCTCCTTTTAAGCAAATAATGACTGTAGTAGGAGACACCGCTCTTCCATAAATAAGATTGTGAGTGATGATAGAAGCCGAACGAATTATAAAACTAAAAAAGACGGGTATTTATCGCGAATTTACCTTTAATTTAATCCCGACGTTTCGACCGGATTGCACCAGCCGTGGTCGCGGGGAGACTGAAGTACTGGAGGTACCGCGACACCAAAGTGAAGGCGTTTATTCAACTACCCTCACTCATCTTCATAAATGTTAATTATAAATACCCGTCTTCTTTAGTTTTATAATGTGTTCTGATCGTGAAAGTTTAAAAAAGCCGAACGAAGTTTGTCGATCGACACGAGCTGAAGATAGGCGAATGTGTGTCATTTCAATAGGGAAAACGACAAAAAATCTAATTAGTCTGACAGATAGATTTCCAAAAAATATTGGACCCATATTTTTATTTTTTCACGTAAAACAAAAATTGAACACGATACAGTGCATCGCAAACTCGTGTGACGTAACATTTCGTAACATTTTTTACCGGAAAGTGACGTCACAAACCCCAACTCATGATTTTGCATTCGTTTTTTTCCGTCATTTTTTATTAATTTGATAAAATAAAAAAAACACGTATCGAATATTTTTCGTAATCTAACTGACGAACTAAACAGAATCATATTTTTTTTGTCAATCGTCATCCCTATTGCTTCAGGCCAGCTATGTTGTTCATCTCATACATTAAATTGGGATGGGCAAGTGAAAAAAATATATCGATATTTATCGTATCGATATTTGAAAACAGCATCGATAATTATCGAATGAAATAATCGATATATCGATATTTTTCCATACAATTGTCGATATTTATCGTCGACATTTTTAATCGCGATATATGGATATTCGATATTTATTTTAGAGTATCGAATGCCTACATTAAATTGCTAGCAAAGCCAATTCTGCACCTTGATGATATGTCCTATCGAATCGAATAGGCCAACAAACCACACCTTGTTGCACCCCTAAAGCTTGTCAAAGGATTGTCGTGTCTCTTGTTACTCACGGTGCGTTCGTGATTGCTGTGAGGGTGAAGCAGGGCGTGGAATGGCAGCTCTATCTGACATTATTAATGCCAATTTGAGTCTGACTGTTTGGCTAGATAACACGGTTGAACTTTTGCTAGTAAATTATATCCATATAACGGGTTACAGTACTGCCAATAAAGGTAGTATACAATTGAATTGCTAGGAGAAAAACCACACAGGATTTTTACTAGGCTAGCCTAAAACGTTTTTTACATCGAACCGAGCCGCCGCCGCCGGCGAGCTTTGACAACTAAATAAAATGAACAAAATACAGAAAGGTCAGCTATTTCTTGTTTACACTGTTCCATTACCGTAATTGTGGCAATCAAGTAATGATAACAGGTATTGTAATGTGTTAAATACGATTAATGTGGAATAATTCATCAGTCCTAGGATTATCATTGTCATCAGCCTACAGTAGTCCAGAGATATACAGCCCTAATCAAACGTTCGCCTTTTAAAGCGACCTGCTGGACTCATCCAGCCCCAAGGCCTAACACCATAACGCTTGTAATCCTTAAAGGTTAAGCAGAAGTGTTACATTGTCAGAATCTATACTTCTATACCAATATTATAAAGCAGAAGAGTTTGTTTGTTTGGTTGAACGCGCTAGTCTCAAAAACTACCGGCTCGAATTGAAAAAATCTTTTTGCGTTGGATAGTCCATTTATCGAGGAAGGCTATATAACATCACGCTATGACCAATAGGAGAGAAGCAGCAATAAGAAATGTTGCAAGCGGAAAATTCACGCGAACGAAGCCGCGGACAGCTGCAATGCATCAATATTTTTTAAAACCTTGGCATTATGAAAAAAAATAACTTCAAATCAAACTGTAAACAAGCTAATCTATTTGATACGTTCACTTTATCTAAAATGACATCACTTCAACCGACATCGCATTTCACTCCATTTTTATGTAAGTGTCCACTTAAAACATATCCTATCTATCCTTACTAATATTATAAAATGCGAAAGTAAGTTTGTTTGTTTGTTAGTTTTTCAACCTTCCTAAAATTTTGCACATACGCTGTCAGGTGTACAGAAACGAATATAAGGTACCTTTCATTCCCAGAAAGAAAGTACTGTTCCCGGAGAAAACAACAATTTCGTTCTTCTGATAATAGATGGCGCCAAGTGTCTTTCGAATCAAGATTGAATTATAA
This sequence comes from Xestia c-nigrum, assembly GCA_916618015.1. Classification (NCBI taxonomy): domain Eukaryota; kingdom Metazoa; phylum Arthropoda; class Insecta; order Lepidoptera; family Noctuidae; genus Xestia; species Xestia c-nigrum. The sequence goes on from OU745246.1 coordinate 24,571,658, forward strand.
TTATTACAAGCAGCAAGCGAATATTGATTATCTAATTCTAAATTGACGCGTGCGAAGCCGCAGGCCAAAGCCAGTTTACCTATAATTCCAAACTCATGCTAATTAGATGTAGAATTCTAGATAAACAGAATGGCGGACAGATACTATCGTATATGGTTACGTGTGTACTGTTATATCGCTTCGAAAGTAAGAGCGGTGTCGCCGATATGCGTGAAACATGCAATAGTGTAGGAGTGGTATTACTTATCTAAGAAACCCCGACACGTACGACGGAAGACGGTTTAATTCAATGATGATTCTAGTCATTGCTTTGTTTAGAAATGAGAATTGAAGCAATAAATGAGCTGGAATGCACTTATTTCGAAGACATTTCGACCTACGGCTTGATATAGAGCTTGCTTTCCTTTCCTCTCTGATAGCATCCAGGGGCCTGATTCAGAAGGCAGCACTCCTCGATACGGCCTGCATTGTTAGGAGGTTCCTGTCTCAGCTTGGATCCTGATCCTGATCCCGGTGGACCATCGCAAGGCCTCAAAGTATCGGATTGACAGTCTATCAAAAAGTTGATGAAAATGCTGTTGGAAGTCGGAAAGAGGTCGGAAGCGGATGACACTTGTCTATGACCCCGGGTCTATTCTGTCTAGTTCCCCTGGTAATTGGAGATTCATGAATCATTCTAGGTATAAGTACTTTTGATCTGGTCTTCCTCAAAGCTAAGCCATTTGTTAATCTTACGAAAAGTTTAAAATAGAGATCTATTTCAATGTTTTTTATGATAATTTTATTTTTCAATTCTTAATATAACCAAATATGTTTTTTATTTTTATTTAAATTAAATGAGTTTTATAACTTTGTTAGCTTAGATAAAAAATGATGCATGCTGTGGTCTCCAGTAAGTGAAAGTGTACACCTAGATGATACTTTTGTCGTCCATTATTTATTTTCCGAGATCTACTCGTATGTACGTCCTGTGTGATCCTAAATAAATAAGCATAACCTACTTTTAATTATTAAAAAAAGTGGTTTTGATATTCAGTCTTTCCATCAACAGCTATTCAAGAGCACGTTTTTCTAAGAACCGCTAGCAACCATTAAAAATGCATGCAGCATTTCTTGCATAATGCAAAACAAACAGAATGTCTTTTGTGTGCAGGGATGCGAACTGTTTTCTTAGATAATTTCACCGTTTCCTTGTTATAGAATTTATATTTCATTTGCATCGGTAAACACGATGCTGTGCCCACAGCAGATTCAATTCCAAGGAGCCCTGAGTCTGGAGACAATAGTCGTGTTCAAACGAAGCTTTTTATTTGTGTTGCATTTGTAAAGTAAACAGACTGATTTAATTCTGGTTTTGGCAATACGGTAGACGACCAAAAAAAAAATATTTGACCCGTATTTTATTTTACGTAGGTAAATCAAAATGGACGAAGATACGACGCTTTTAAAATTCCCGAATCATCAGGCCTAGGTATAGTTTTTAGCTAGTTCTGAAGTCACGAGACCTTACTCCCGAGTTTTGTTGCGTTTTATCTATGCCAATATTCATTGATTAACAAAAACAAAAAATACGTGTACATTATTTTTCAATAATCTAACTGACGATATACGTCTACCTACATACTTTTGTTTCCGGAAGTTAAAATCGCTGTTTATTTTATGATTCTATTTGAAAATTTAAGAGGAAACAATTCGCCGTCAATTTATGGCTTCTAAAGTTTTATTATTTGGAGAGAACTCGACTTGCTTGCTTCCGGAGGCGAGAATAACAGGAATATTAGGACGGCCATTACGTTTTTGAAGATGGTATTACAGTTGACAAAGTATGTTGGTACTATATGGTAGGAATGTGCCAGAAATTGTATTTGTGGCCACATAAACATTAGTTACGTTTCCTGTTTCGATGTTTGTATTGTAAAACATTGCTAAAGTTTGTATTCGTCCTTCGTTTTACAACCTTCTTCGCTGAATATTTTCGCTATCAAATCAGGGATGGATGGACCAATTTTCTCCTATGCTTACACATTCTTTGTCAAAGTAGATGTACGTAGACATACCTGAAACAAATAAACATGAAATTGTTAATAAATACCAAATAAAAGCGCTGTATGATTCGTATCTACACAAGTTCGAGCCATAACCAATTCATATACAAGCAAAATCAAGAAAGTATGCACGGAAGAGTTTTAGTATGTTAGGGATGGTAACCTATCCACTTATCGACCTCGGCAAGTGTTAGTGAACGACCGTAAATTACTTCTCTGGTCTTTCATTTGATCAATATTAAAGTATTCAAGGAAATGCACAAACATATCAAATACCATTGAAACCTGACTACAAAGAGTAAGGCCTACAATATAACGCAGTTACATGTAACAGCCGGCATTTAGTAGCGCGAGCTAAGAGAATAGCTAACCGATGCCGCCTCAGGGACAAAATGGCGGAGTGTTCAACGACTGAATGGAATCGAGGCTGGAGCATATAGGCTTACACTCTGGGAGGTTGTTTGGTTGATAATTTGAGAACTGTTTGCTGAAATGTATGTAGTTAATGAATATAGAAGTTTATTTAAGAGACTAAGGGCCAGTTTCACCGGTTGCGGATAAAGTGTCGGTTAGCCTATTAGGAACTTATCTGCCAGATAAACTAACACTTTTGTTTTCACAGATGTCGGATAGCGATATCTGGTAGATATAGTATTAGTTATAACCAGCCTTTAAGTGGTAGATAGTATTAACTATCAGATAACTAACCGACACTTTATCCGGAACCGGTGAAACTGGCCCTAACTGTTGCCAAAGACCTTCGAAATTTTAATAAAAAATAATACTTCCCTTTTTCAATCAGATTTCCTTAAGTGACCTTAAGTAATTTTCTATCCTAATTATTTCCTTACAGTAAGAACTAAATATAAGTCAGGAAAAAAGGCAAATATACTTTCTCCAATGTAAGGTTATTTATTGACTACTTTCAACATTTTCAGAGACATTAACTGTCTCTGAAAATGGTTCATCGTACTCGAGGTTAATTTTCATTTCTAAAGTAAATCTCCATTTTTTTCTAAACGTTTATATCTGAAAGCAAAGCCAGTTGGTCCTATTATGCTAATTAAAGAGCCCTTGTAAACTTCTTAAAGCTTTAAAAGAAAATGTATTTTTTTATCATATTTCGCCCTGACTGGGACTTCGAATTTGAGAGTAAGACTTAAGAAATTTGAATGGATTGTGTGATATATCTACAAATATGTCACCGTAATATTGTCAAACACGTTATATTACAATATAACGTGTTTCTTTATAGCGATATTGTAAACTCTTGAAATATTGTCAATTGAACATACGGAAGTTTCTCTGCCCCCATAATCGGGACTTGGCGCACCCCCCCGTTAGATTAGTTAGGTTCCTTTAAACCCTGCACTCGGAAATAAGGGCCCCGCGAAGCGAGGCTCCGTCGACTACGCTTTTTAGGGGAATAGTGTTTTAAGGTTAGGTTATATTAATCGGTATTTCTCAGGAATGGTACATTATCTTTTCATGAGAGTGGCACCACTGGGCAAGGGGGACCCCTCGTTCCCTCCACACCGCGTGAGTTGACTATCATCGCATGCATTTCACGAAAAATCATGCGTTTTATTGTTAGCAGTATGTTCGTTTGACAAGATTTCTAGAGTTTACAATATCGCTAGAGAGATTACATTATGACGTGTTTGACAATTTTACGGTGACATACAAGTCTCATTCAGTTCTGCGAATTGATATGATAAATTCAATTTATCAGGAAATGCGGGGAAGCGCTAGTTTTCTCATAAAATGTCGTCACATACTTCATTTCATTTTCTTGAAAGTATTCTCTTAATGTATCTTGCGGTCTGAGTCTCGAGACGAATTTGTGTCAAATTGGATCTTTTGTCTCTTTTGTCTTGAGAGTAAACCTACGTATTTTGTGTTTCCAATTTTATGTATTAACCTCAATATTGGCATTATTTTTCTACAAATATTATTTGTAAGGTATTGATAATATAAGCAACTATTTTGTCTACGGAAATTGACTATGATTTTAATAGCTATCAGCCTTCAATGTTCCCACTGCTGGGGCATAGCCGTGATTAATTGAGAGGGGTCCACCATCCACCACGCAGACCCAGTGCGGGTTACTAAAGTACGTAACAGGACCAGCAATAATTGCTTACACATTATTACAAATCCCTTGGTCCTTTGTTCCGATACCATCTGTTGCACGACGAAAAAGAAAAGGTCTAAAGAATATTTTAGCCTTCGTCTTCGTAGGAGTAAAATATAGCCTCTCCGGTTTTTCCTTCAGGGTTTCAGACCGTTGTTTTTGGTTGTAAATCACGTCTCGAAGGACCAGGGAAACAGCTGGTAGAGTACCGCTTAGAAAATGCACGAACCATTACTCGCTTTGTAAAGTAAAGATGGCTTTTGACTGTGTCTTCGCTTGTGAGTAGTTTGAAATGTACAAAAATAAACTATTATAAATCTAGTATAGAATAGTGAAGTTTCCTAAAACAGGCATTTTTCAATCGTCCGCTATGTAGTACAAAGCCTTGTTAAAGAAATAAACTATTTGAATTAGATCCCATGTCATAGTCTATCCCTCTTAAAATTTAATGAAAACCCGTTGAACCGTTTAGCCTTGAAAAGTTAACTGACTGTTGGTTAACAGCTGCATCCGTTTATACAGTAGAGCGACCTCCACATAATTTTGAAAAGACCGGTGACTGTTTTAATGAAGTTACATAATCTGCAACGTTGCAATTAATCTGTCCATCTTATTAAAAGCAAAAGTTAATCAACGAAACATCATCTGTCAGACACCTACACATCTGCCGACCCCATTTATAAGATACTAGCTGACCCACGCAACTTCGTCTGCGTCACATAATAAGAGAGAAAAACGAAAGGAAAAAAATCCCCGTTTTTCCATCATTTTTCATTCCTGTTCCGCTCCTAATAATCGTAGCGTGATGTTATATAACCTAAAGCCTTCCTCGATAAATGGACTATCCAACACAAAAAGATTTTTTCAATTCGAGCCGGTAGTTCCTGAGATTAGCGCGCTCAACCAAACAAACACACAAACTCTTCTGCTTTATAATATTAGTATAGAAGTATAGATAAAGAATGAAGATAATTATTCCATAATACCTCCCACTCATATCACGGCAAAAGATTTAATGAAGTATTGATAATTTATATACCTTTCAACCTTTTTATGTGTCATTTAAAATCGCTGTGGGCGTAGGTACTCGTATGCTATTTTCATAATTAATTTTTCATTAATTTAGTATAGATGCGGGTAAACCCGCAGGAATAAGCTAGTAATAAAGAAGGCCCCGATTGATATTATTCCATTACTTAGAAGTACTGCTCAAACAAAGGTAAACATAGATCAACCCGTTTATTACAACATCATATTGATGCATCTTGGGCCATATTTCTCTTAATTATACGCATGGATTATACCTTTACAGATATGAGATTAGTGATCGAGTGACCAACGGCTTAACGTGCTTTCCGGGGCACGGAGGAAACGCGGTATCTAAAGATAAGTCATCCACATCAGGCAAACCTTGATGATCGAGTCATGCGGTGAAAATGGCCCATCTTCATAGAGACCAAGCAATTTCATCACAAATAAATGGTCCTTTGTGGCTCGAAAACCGCATAATCTGAGCTTTCAACAGATCGTCGATATATTATGAACACATCTAGGTACAATCATAGCAAAACTTTAGTAATTACACGATTCTTGCGTGGGAACATGTTTCATAATGTTTGTCTTCTTTAATACTGAGGAGGTTTCCACGGAAACATGTCCGACAAATGGTTTTAACGACGTGGGAAAAGGTTGTAATTTTAACGTTTTAGAGATTTGTGATTGATGTGAAATACACATAAGTAAATAATTGGAAATTGATTCTAATATTTTAAATGCGAAATAGAAGCTCGTTGTTAAATAATAACAGCCGCTCGGGTTGATCTTTAGGTTAAGCCGCGCTTGCCTGGGTAGGACCCTGGATGGGTGACCACCCTATACATACCGAGTTTCCTCCGTGCCCCCTTAAGCACTTTAAATCTTTGATCCTGGCTGTCATTTGTAGACCTTGGACAGTCGTTTCAGGTAACTATCGCAGCGTTTATATTACCCACCACTAACTGGGTCGCGGAAGTCAGATAAGCAGTGGCTCCATGAATAATACTGGTATTCAGCTGCTTCCGGTTGGACTCGAAGCCGTCCCTAATATACCTAGTTGGAAAAAGGCTAGGCAGAGGATGGTTTGAAACGCGAATATAAGTCTGCCCAGACTTTCCGGTAACTTGAATAAGTAACTTTGTTTGGCTGACGGTCCCCAAGTCAGCCAAACATTGAAATTAGGTTAGCTTCTAACTCTTCTAACACATCTTTATTATTCACTACCGAAGTATAAAATTCAGTAGGATTCTTTTATGTCTCGGTAGTAGGTGTTTCTGTAGGAGAGTTTTAAACCTATACGTGAGCGGAGCAAAAGCGAGAGAAAAATAATAATACATTTTGTGTGAAATAATCTATTTTTATTGTCATAAAACGAACTTTACGATTGCGGTATAATAAAATAGTGTTAATAGTATTTTTTTCAGTGTATTTACGAGAATGAGAAAGTTGACACGTAGTGTGGTTTATACCAGGAACATTTCGTTTCACAAGCTTTGTGTTTGAAATACACAATTCTCCATTTGATGTCAGATGTTGTTAAACAATCAATAATTCTAGAATAAGACACAATTTACAAGATATCCTGTATTGTTCAAAGACACTTTGAAGCATTTATTTTATTACAGCTTAAGTTTCTTGTTACTTTAGCGACTTTCTCAAAACATTGCAAAGACAGCGGTCTATAAAACATTGATCAATTGATATTTCTGCAAACCTGTCATTTGGACATGGCAATTTTTGGGGTAAACATATAGCTATTAATCAAATAACTTAGAGGCCCGCCTATGTGTCACAACGGCAAAGTTTTGATTTATGGTACAGACATCTATGGTCCTGTAGACTCTCTATATAGTTATAGTTATTTTTCTTCTTATTATACTCAACAAGACAGAAGATTTGTCTGCCAGATATAAATGACTGGTCCTGTTCATTGATTTACCCATCGTATTAACATCTATTGGCGGCTAATTAAATCTGTTCATGGCACTTTTTTGAAACAAGTTAACTACATTATTATACGGAGAGCAGCGGTGGCCCAGTGGTGGCGGCCCCGACTTACGAACAGTAAGTCGTGGGTTCGAACCCAGGCAGGCGCATTACTTTGTGTAATTTATTTCATCACCTCTGCTCTCAAAACGGTGAAGGAAAACATCGTGAGGAAACCGGCATGTCCTAGAACCAAAAAATTCGAAGACATGTGACATCTACCAATCCGCACTGGGCCCGCGTGGTAGATTCTATAATCTACCACGCGGGCCCATTCCCTCTCATTGAGAGGAGGCCGTGTCCCAGCAGTGGGAACATTATAGGCTGATGATGATGATGAACTACATTATTCGGACGCGACTTTACGTAGATTGAAGTATCAATCCCTGGTAGAATTCTACCAAGGATTGATCCTTCACTCTTCACTCTAGTGATACACCTTCATCACTAGAGTGGCGGTACTTTCATTCGAGCCTAGAAGCTTGACTGTTTCTTATAACCACTACTCTTCGTGGAATTCTGGTTTCTGATCAGTCTGCTTGCCTTATGGACTTACCGTAGTTTTAGCACCTATGCCACTGATTTTCTTCATCAGTCTAGCATTTTCCCAACGATGTTGGTTTTGGCTTCCAGACTAACCAGATGCAGCTGAATACCAGCATTTTACATGGAGCGACTGCCTATCTGACCTCCACAGCCCAGTTAATACTGGGTTATACGCATAGATATAATAAAGAAGGTTATACGATACAATTTGGTAGGACTGGTTGTCTGACGTTTTGGGCCACTGACTATCTGTAACGACTGCCAAAGATCTACAAATGACAGTCGGGACCAACAGCTTAACGTGCTTTCCGAGGCACGGTAGAAACTCGGTATGTAAGGGTGGTCCGAGGACCGAAGCCTGCGGAGGTTGCGGGCCTATTCGAAAGAGATGCCGCGGGTTTTAGTCAGTAAAAGTCTGACACTCCCTCCCGCTCCGCCCAGAGTGGGAGAAGTCATTTGATGATTTCCCATCATAAAAAAAAGGGTGGTGACCCATCCACAGACCAACCTAGGCAAGCACGAGCCCAAGCCCGAGCGTCTGTTATTCTTTAGCCACGTGCTCCTCACGCCACTAATTCACTGCCCAACATTAACCGCTGTATATAAGCTATCCACATAACACTTCGCCGTCTGACTGTTCACAAGTTCATACGCAGAATACGCAATGAGATCTGAACCAATGACATAGATAACAAATACCCAGATGTGACTAATACAGGGGGACAAAGTTGCTAATAAATCTTGTCAAACTTTATCCTGGTTGTAGTTGTGAAACCAGGTTAGATTGGATGAGAAAGATGGTCTGTCTTCGATTCAGTGCTGCTGTGATTATAATTTGGAAGTAGGAGAGGTTACAATGAGGTCCTGGGTACGATTCCAGGATAGGGAAAAGCGTTTTAAAGGAATTTATCAGTAACAGCCACAGTTTCTGGATTTGCGCCCGGTTGTTGGTAATAGGCACGCCCCCATTACATGGAACTTAAAACACCTCTGCTTAAAACCTTCGCGGATTACGGGCGTGTTGTTATGTGAAATGGTAAAATGTTTGGCCAAATAAATATAAAAGGACCATCGACTCAGAAAAACCAAAATAAAAATAAAAGGCCAGTTTTTATTGGTTTATTTACTAGTAATGTGGGTCTATTGCAATTATCTACGTAAGAACCAGTCAGTCAATGGGAACGTTATAGGGTGATGATGATGATGATGATGACGTAAGAGCCCGCTTTTGAAATAAATTTAACGAACCTTTGAGATATTATTTCCAACTCATGGATGATAAAAAGTTTCAGTTGCTTTGACATTTAATTAACAAATAAAATCTCATCGTCGAGCAAAGGACTATTTCGTTCAAAGCGCGTAAACAAGCACAAAATATATAGAACGTCACACAGCATCCAACAATGCTATCCTCACAGGGACAACCAACAAAGCTCAGTATCACACAAGAGTATTTACTTCGTCAACAACATGTATAAAGGGTGTAAAACACCCCTTAACGAATACGAAAGGCACTTGTTCTCCTCGTCATTCTGATAATTTTTTTGTTCTACACCATACCTGGGAACCTTCTAGTTACGGAGGTATTGGGGGTTAAATTTGCAAGATTTTGACAAGTTTTTTTTTAAATAGGTACCACTTTTTATTGCACGATTTTTACTTTAAATATCTCTACGACCCCCGTACTATTCAATCCATCCATCCGCACAATGTTTTGAGTGTGTTACATTGAGTTATACCACAAAACATGATTTCTAACCTTAAAAAAAAGTTGTTTCCCAGCAATGTTTTTTGCGTAAAGTTACTTAGTTTGATATGCAGAATGCTTGGTTAACGGCTTTGTGATGAGGTGAAATACACTCTGTATAGAAAGCAGTGTAGACACGTTAGTCCTGAGCTAAGATTGTAGCTACTTTAATTTCTCATCGCTAACATAGTTCTAAGAACTTTTTTACTAACCCATATGGACCTTGTTGTTCGCAATAAATAATTATTGATTTCATTTCATTTTAAGACACACACATGCGCGTTTTTGCGTTTCTGCGGCCTGCGATATTGCGTTATCCTTTTTCAATGTACTGAAAAATTATAGGATTATGTATTGGGACGGCTACGAAGTTACACGACACTGCCGCGATTATAACGCTGCAATAGAAACAGGACGCAGAAACGCAAAAACGCGCTTGTGGCCTTTTCAGTATCTTTGTTATAGGACTACAAACCCAAAAAGAAGGGTAATATTTTTAGTTTGTCACGTATGTGCGTCTGTTCTGAGTTTCTGAGTGTGTGTCCTTTCTACCCCTAACCCCGCAACTCATCTAAACATGGCTTGTTTTCGGTCAAAGGACCATTTCATTGAAAGCGCGTAAACAAGGACCAACTCGAATGTCTCACAGCATCACACTATTCTCACAGGGATAACCAACAAAGCTCAGTATCACACACGAGTATTTACCTCACCAGCTTCCCGGCAACATGTAGCAAGCTGTGCAAATCTCTTGTACTGCAAGCTAAGATTATTATGGAGTGCAGATTTAGGTCAATGTTCACCGAAAAGATAACGGTCTAATTATCTAAAAACAGCTGTCACTGTGACATGCTCCCATACAAAAATGTGTTTTAAGGGGGTCTAAAATGGCCACTTTAGCAGAACATTGAATTAATCACGTTAATAAATTTAAATTCTAAAAGTGGACTTTACAATCAAAACAATAAAGTCCATTTTAGGTATAAATTTTTTTTTAGGGTGATTCGTATTATGTTCTGCTAAAGCGGCCATTTTAGGCCCGCAGTTATTGTTGTGTTTGTTTTTGGACACTCATCTTTTTGGTGAACATGGACCTTAATAAAATACTTCTGTTGCTTATGGTTTTATTTGTGACTAATAGTAGTAACAGTGTGTAAAATGAGATTTCCCCTGGGGAAAAATTACGATCTTCCAAATATAGACTTTTAGTTATGTTAAAGTCACATGTAGGTAATTGGGGGCGAGGTTATTGCCATCAACCGGGCAAAAATCCAGACTTGGTTGTTGCTGCAGAAAAATTCCTAAAACTGTTACAATAAAGTTCAAATCAGCTTGCACTACAAAGTGGTTGTTACGTCAGTCACTGAGGGCCAAATAGTGCGAAATGAGTGGTTTCGATCGATTTACAAAGAATCTATTGATTGGACTTAAAAAATTAAACACTATAATGCTAATATATTGCTTGTATTTGTCAAAAAATCAGAATTATCGCATGTATTTTAGTCAGTTGAAAGAATTTTTTAGAGACAAGTTCGTAATTATTTTCTATCGAGTAAAATTCAAAACACTATCATACTAGCATTTATCGTAAAGAATATCATATATTTTTCTGGTTTTGTTTATTACAGTGAATCACATACTTTTAGGCATTATAAAACTCGCGTTTAGCTCATGCAGTTACCTTAACTTACTAATGACCCAATGATCTTAAACAAGGAAAATTCAAAAGAGGAGATGCTCTACATTTGGCTTGACCGATTTAGTAGACAGAATTACATACGTTATTGCCCAACCTCTAAACGAAATCCCTTCCACAACCTCTACATACAGGAATGAATAGCCCCGTTGTTCTCTGGAAACAACAAGCTTCCTTTTCAAGATACAATTATTTCCTTTTAACAAACTATGTACCAGAAGCCTGTGAAAGTGCTAGGATGTATACAGATCACTTATATCTAACCAGGTATACGTAACACCACTTTGGAACGTACTCGTACCTAGTTACATTTACACTAAACTCATTGTTTCAGGCCCGGAGAAAGTACTTGACTAAACGGCCCATTGTTTTGTCTAACTTTCTATTCGATCTAGACTCGTTTGCTGTCTATCTTCTTGTCCGATGTGCCTTTAATGGTCAGCTGTTTCGTGGTATTAAATGAGCAAGGATTAATAATTATAATGACAGAAAGTTTGTCTCGTCTACGCGCTGTGCGTCAATTAAAGTTTGTGAATCATCTCAATCTTCCGTCTTTAATTAACTGTCACAACTCAGAAAGCTTTTAATTTTAAACTAGTTATTACCCGCGACTTTCCTTCGCGAGAAATTATTATGAAAAAATATTACTTCCCTTTTTGAATCAGATTTTGTTAACAATTTTAAGGGTTTTATTTTGCAGGGAACTTTAGACTAAAAAAAAAATTACTTAATCTTCTAAACTAAAAGTGGCCTAAGTTTAATATTATAACATCAGCCACGGATATCTGCGAGTAAAGTCCCGTCAAAATCAGTCCAGCCGTTTTGGAGATTAGCCCTAACCTGCATACTGTTTTAAAAATTAATGGAAATGTTAGTTACGTTCCATACAAAGCTGTTATTTTGATATTAACTTCAATTTTATTTATTTGTAAGTATGTGTTTTAATTTCTTTTCAAATTATCTATTCTTAGACACGCTCAGAAAAACAATGGCCTCACAGAAGAATCTTTCTTGAAAATCGCACTCGCACTTACTTAATCCATGTCTTTTGTCATGACAGTTACCAAGAGTTTTGGGTTCCACATGACTCACATAACAGTAATAAATTCAGTTTAACTTGGATTTAAATCGAAATAGTTGTCAGAGAATCTAAGATCGTTGTAGTTTCGGGACTCGGGTCCGAATTTCCTTAAGAGCCCTCTTACAGTCCACTAGCGCCGCCAATCGAAAAAATGTCATAACTCGTAAATAGAATCAAAAATACAAAATGTGGTCTATTATTACTGTAGAAAAGGCAATAACGTAATTTTATAACATATTGTCAACACTTGAAATATAGCTGTTTAGCTAAATCGTGCATTTGTAACAAAAACGGCCGTTTATGTTTTGAATGCATGAGTTATGACATTTTTTCGATTGGCGGCGCTAGTGGACTGTAAAAGGCCTCTTAAATGAACAGCCTACAATGTGTTTAATATGTAAACTGACCACGATACTGGATTCTACTAAATTTGCTTGTCTTCGTAATAGGTATTCAAAGTTTATATTTAGTTCAGTCTGTAGGTCAAGTATTCTGCTCACAAGATTCAATGACTAGACTTTCTCAATTTCTGAATTAAATTTTGCTGTCTCGTCCCTAAGGACCGAATACAAAAGACTCCTAATATTCATGAAATAAGGATTGTTTTTTTTACCAAATTAGATTATTTTCAGAACTGTAACGCGACTGTACGAAAATACATCTTTTATACCAGTTTTTACTAGGAAATGGACGATAATTACCTAAACAAATAAAAAAAAAGCACATTGTTGAATTTAAATATGGCCGCTTTAGAATATGAATCACGTTAAAATTCTTATGGTCACAGACGCAGTTAACGGTCCATATTACGTATTGTAACGTGTATTATTATCTTATCGTGATTCTGAAAAGCGGCCCTTTCAAAGCCGGGATTTGAAACTCCAACAGAAATTATTCAGGCATTTCCTGAGGTCCCGCTTTGAGTCAATGAAAAGGGTATTTCACTTACTATTAACAACTGCAGATAAAAACATAAAAACACGAGCCAATTCCTATAAAAAATATCTAACATGAACATAATAGCTAACTACTAGATAAAGTTAAACAGATAACATACACCGACTACATATTAGAGCACATTAACTCCGAGTCCAAACTGTCATAAATATTTATAACTACTATAAGCTAATGTTTCGCAAACGATATCAATCCGATACAGAGTGTTATAGCCGTTTCGTAATATCGATAGAGGTACGAGTATATGGTTATCGATATTGTAATATACGTATAACCTCTAAGGCCCTTCGCCCACGGCGACTTTTTATTGTAGATTTTTTTCGCGCGTTTCCATGTCGCGCGTTACAAATGCGACTTAACACGATAGAGATGAAGAAGCGCGTTTATTTTTCCCTTAAACATCATCTGCCTAACCTTTTGCCAACTATGTTGTTGCTTTCAGTCTTACAGGATTCAGCTGAATACCAGTAGTCAACGTGGAGTGACTGCCTATCTGACCACCACAATCCAGTTAGTACTGGGTAACACGATACCCCTTGCTAAGACTGGTTATCATACTTTCGGGCTGACTACCTGTAACGTTTGTCAAAGATCTATATAAATGACAACCGGGACCAGGCTTAACGTGCTTTCAAGGCACGGAGGAAAAAAGAAAGGCCGCTAGGTATGCAGCCCGCGACCAATTAAGTTTCTGGCACTGAAAAATACGCAGTGGGCGAAGACCCTAAACGTCCTAGTAATAAAACGCTTATATTTGACGGCTTCAGATCCCTTTCAAGTTTCAATTGAAGAATTCTTGAGAAGCTTATTTTATTAGAAAATCATTTCAGGTCGTCAAATGTTGACGAAATTATGAGCACTTGAAATTCTCTCGGCTGCCATATTGAGAAAATGATTTATTTATATGGGCTCTAGAAAAAATTGTCGCTCAAAGTTATATTTCTAATTAACCTACTTTCTGAGCTAACAGTGATTGCATAGCACATTTACAATTGACAAAAAAGACACAGTTACATACCACAGGAGAACTGCTAACAGTATTTCTGGTAACAATAGAAGTATCGTATTTCATCATCGTACTATTTGCCATCCATACTTATAATACTATAAAGCAGAAGAGTTTGTTTGTTTGTTTGTTTGGTGGAACGCGCTAATTTCAGGAAGTACCTACTGGTTCGAATTGAAAAATTATTTTTGTGTTGGATAGCCCATTATCGAGGAAGGCTTTAGGCTATATAACATCACGCTACAATTATTAGAAGCCGAGCAGGAACGAAAAATGTAGCAAAAACGGGGATTTTTTTCCTTTCGTTTTTCTCTCTTATGTGACGCAGACGAAGTTGCGCGGGTCAGTTAGTTACGAAATATATCGCCTTTTGTTTTACTCATCAGTTCGCAAAAAATAAGGTGAAATATTCAAAGAGAATGGCTAACCTTGAGTAACTGGAGAGGAAACAGTAGAAGACGAAGGATTTACTGGGTACTTGGTAATTGAGCAACTAAGGGGTGAGATAAGAGACGATCGACTTCTTCTTCGTTGCGATGTACCCACATAATACCCAAACAGTATATGCACAGCTCTCTCGTTGACTATGAGCAAGAATGGAGAAGAAAGAAGAAATAGCATGTATTAGCCCGTACAGGACTACACAGACAAAAAATACGTAAAAAATTAACATTATTTACAACTATTGAAAACTAAACATATAGATAAAAAAAAAAAAAAAAAAAAAGAAACGAAAGGTCCTGAACGAGGCCAAAATGCCCCTATCTCAGCATGGTAACCTGCTGACGAGCTCCCACTGGAATTGCACGAGTATTTGGGACATAATTTCTACAGCGGCCAACCTGATGATCGAAAGTATGTATTTATAAACAAAAAAGTATATATGTAGATAGTAAGTATATCAACTATTTAGTGTCCACGACACAAACTTTGCTTAGTGTGGCACTAGGTGGCGCTGTGTGTTAATGTCCGGTGATATTTAATATTTTTAATATCAGCAGTCCAATAGTTACAAGCTTATTTTATGTAGGATCAATTACTCTTTCCCAATTTTAATAGCATTTTTTTTTCTTTCGATACGTTCGTCGTCATCTCCGTGTTCACTTACCATATCATCTTAGTCATATCATGTTTCACATCATTCATCAAACGTACAAAAAGCCACACGAATTGACGCAAAACATTATAATTATGATAATTTAAGCGATACTTATGTAATGAGCTCATTTTCTCGTCATACCACATTTCTCAAAAACAGGATATTATGTATATTTAGCTAATGAAGGCATTGCCTCGTAAGTCATCATGAGGAGCTGGTTTCGAGTTTTCGACTCCTATCTTGGTTAAAGTGTTACTGGGAATTTTCAGCTGGAATTTCTGAGTACCCAGGTCTTTTTTTATTTCTTTTTGTTTGTTCTCATTTTGGTAATAATAAAAATAAATAAATATCGCTGGACACACAGTGCCACCTAGTGCCACACTAAGCAAAGCTTGTGTCGTGGACACTAGATAGTTGAAATACAACATATTTATACCTTTTTGTTTGTAAATACATACTCGTACTTACGAGTATTATACATATAAACATCCATGACTCGGAAACAAATGTCCGTGCTCATCTCATCACACAAACATTTGCTTCTTCCGGGATTCGAACCCAGGACCCTAAGAACGTAAGGCAGCGTCACTACCACTACGCCAATCGGGTCAATAATAGACCAGTTTAACCGTTCTTGGCAACCAGTGGGATTTTCTTATGTTTATAAGATATCCTTTGAGTGCTTAGGTACTACATAAAACGTCAGTGCCAGATCGCCCATCAAGGACTTACCTACATCTTAGGTTAGGTCCGTAAGATATTCTGTGACATGACACGGGTTCCATTACAAAATCAAATATCCTGAACAAATATCTGTGGATATCTTAGTAATAGCTTGTGTCCACTAGACCTAAGTGTTCTGTGTTGTGTGCTATCATTTTTAAACCATATCTTCAAATCCAGAAGAACTTTTGACAAAAAATAGTGAAAGTAAAGTGTAAAACTTCGTGGTAATTGGTTGGTGACATCATATGTATGGGCCATGTGCCGCAGGGGAAAGAGGGAAAAGTCGTCTAGAATGGTTTAGTTTAGATGAGGATGTGTATAAGAGCGGGGGAAGGCCATGGAAAAAAGGAATGACTGTGTGAAGAATAAATATCGATGGACATTACACGCAGCGCCATCTAGTCCGCCAGAGGGCGCTGCGTTGTAAACAACGAATTCTATAGTGCTCCCGTAAAATAAAGTTCAAAAATTATTAAATGTGCACAAAAGACAGTGAATAGTACATAAAAGTGAAAAAGGACACCAAAAGCAACTATTGTGATGTTATCAGTGCCATTAGTAACATAATAACTATAAAAAGTGACATCAAAAATTATGTGTTCTAAACTTGTTCCAAATCACTAACAAGTGTGAAGTGACAATAAATCCCAAGAAAGAAGTGTGCGAAGACTCTCAAGTCAATCTGATATAATGAAGAAAAACCTAAAGTGAATTAAAATATCCATAGAATCAACGAAATCTAGATTTGTAACATCGTATCTAGATCCGTTTTTTATTTAAAAATACAGCGATAACCACGCCATCTAGTAGATAAACCTTGAACTATCAAAACTTTTCCTTATCAGTGTTGCAACTCTAAAATAAAAGTTTTATTACTCACATTAATGTCATAAGCAGCGACATCTATCATCAAAAAAATAAAGTGCCTAAAAAATATCAATGTGACCCGTTATTTCGACAACAAGGACAACTGTACGGATGGCTAGTAGGGCCATACGCTAGACTTCGACGTGAAGAGGTCCAGGTTCGATTCACGCCTCATAAAACAATTTTTGGATTATAAAAATTATTATTTGAATTCAATTGAATCATGAACTTCTTAGAAAATATTACGTTCCGTAGCACACGCACACGCACGGAACCAGAAGATGATAGTATTACTTCACAAGCAGTGAATGAAACCACGAACAACAGCATGCCTGACCTGTCTGAGGATGACGATGACTCAGAAATCAAAACTTTGACGAATGAAATCGAAAAACTGACAATCCAGTTAAACGGAGCGCACAAGGAAATTGAAATATTGTCGTTAGAGAATAACAATTTAAAGCAAACAAATGATGAGTTACGTAAAAGAAACGAACTACTTGAAAATTCTAACAGTAACAGCCCATGTAAACAAAGAGCTACCACAACAAAAAAATCAACAAACACAAAGGAGACACAAACGGAACCAGATTCAACAGTTTCTCCAAGTAAAAATTCACAAATTTTGACTACACAGAAAAAATCTCGAGTGGAATCGCAAAAGAAAGGAAACAATAAACGGTTAGATAAACCAGGCGCACCGATGGAATCTGCTAAACGAGTGTCAACAGAGGGAACATTACAAATACAAGACCCAAAGGCTACTAAATCAGAATCCACTAAGAATAAAATATGCATTGTTAGTGCCAATAAAGTAAATAATATTTTATCAATCGCAGAGGTCACATTTCAAAACCACCAGATTTGTCATTATATCTCTCCAAACTGTGGATTATTACGCCTTCTTAGTAACCTACATCAAAAAGTGATAGATTACACAATGAAAGACCATTGTATTATTTTAGTTGGAGAAGAAGACTTCCAAAAAACCAATAACTATGTAGAAATAATAATAGAAGCAAGGAAGATATTAGAAGAGATTAAGCATACCAATATTATTTTATGTGTTCCCACCTTTCAATTGAGTGATTACTCCACTATGTTTAATTGGCGTATAGAAACATTTAACAATTTACTACAACTTGATTTACAAACATACAACTACGCAACTGCTTTTGACTCTAACTTAGATTTGTTTTATGATTTTACTATGTTTTCGAAAGTCAATAGAAAAATAAATGACTGTGGAATGCGCAATATATTTCGCAACTTGCAGCTTATGATATCTGAGGACCTCTCGACAGAATGTAAAGCTATAGATAATGAAAGCGTATCTCCGAGTCGTGAATTTTTTCTCTGATTACATGTATGTCCTTCATCAAAACATTGCCGGACTTCTAAGCAAATCAGATCTATTAAATATCTGTATTCAAGAATTGTCAAGTAAACAGACGGTTGTAGACGTACTATGTATAACCGAGCATTTTATAATGTCAGGTCATGAAAAACACTGTTTCGGGAGGTACCTGCACCGAATCGGGCGGGAGGAATCGCCCGGGTGTCTCCACTGCGAGGATCGACCGGAGGACACGGTGGAGCACACGGTGGAAGTCTGCCCTGCGTGGGCGGAGCTCCGCCGTGTCCTCGTGGCGGCGATCGGCGGCGGCGACCTCTCGCGTCCGGCCCTGGTTCAATCCATGGTCCGGAGCGAGACGGAATGGGAAGCCGTCGCCTCCTTCTGCGAAGCAGTCATGCTAGCGAAGGAGGTGGCGGAACGAGAGAGGGAGAGATCCTCTCTTCCCGGCCGCCGCGGGAGACGCAACGGGCGTCGGGGGCCACGTGGTGGCTACCGGCCACCGTAGATGCGGGCCTGTGGACGGCTGGCTATGGGCAATAGCTGGCCGTCCGGCCGTCTAACGACGACGACAGGCCGTATCGACGGCGCGTTCGTGTTCCACGCGCGCCTCAAAGAGATGTCAGCAAAAGGAGAGGGGCCCGCAAGGGCCGAAGCCTGCCGGGGTTGCGGGCCTGTTCGAAAGAGATACCGCGGCCCCGGAACATAAAGGGCGAGGAAGGAACATGGATGGGTTTTAGTCAGTAAGAGTCTGACACTCCCTCCCGCTCCGCCCAGAGTGGGAGAAGTCATTTGATGATTTCCCATCCTAAAAAAAAAAAAAAAAAAAAAAAAAAAAAAAAAAAAAAAAAAAAGGTCATGAAAAACTACTTTATATACCTAATTATAAGTTAGCGGCATGTTATGCTAGACAGGATAGAAAACGCGGTGGTGCCTGCATTCTAATAAGAGTTGGGCATGAGTATAAGGAACTGCCTGACATAATGAAATGCTCAATATCAGGAATTATAGAATGTTGTGCCGTAGAATTACCTGTCCAAAAAATTATATTTATATGTGTCTATAGACCTCCTAAACTGTGTAATCTAAGTAAGTTTTATGAAAACCTAGATCTCATTCTAAAAAAAGTGTGCACTAAAAATGTCAAAAAAGTAGTTCTATGTGGAGACTTTAATATAGATGTTTTAAATAGGAATAGAATGACGTTAGACTTTGAATGCTTTCTTAGGGGCTACAACCTCAAATTAGAAATTAAACAACCAACTCGATTTATCAGTAGTACTTGTCTGGACAATTTTGCACATAATTTTAAACAAAACTGCCAACATGAAGTAATTGACTTCGGATTATCAGACCACACAGCCCAAATGTTAAAGATAAAAGTTAATAAAACCCGGCGAATAAAATCATGGAAAACATTAAGACGAGATATAAGTGATGAAAACCTTATTAAGTTTAGTAAACATCTCCAAAGCCTATCGTTTTCTGATGTATATAGCACTGAAGACTCTAGTAAAGCCTATGACAACTTTTTAGAGATGTTTTTGATGTTACATGATCTCTGTTTCCCTTACAAATTAATGACCATAAGATCTGAAAAAAAAATAAAGTGGGTTTCTCGAGGGATACGAATCTGTAGTAAAAGACAACGACAATTACTGTGGCAACAGAGACTTAGACCAACTAGTGAGAATAAAATGACATTCAACAATTACTCAAGGACATATAGAAAAATCATTAAATTAACCCAGAAAGCTCAGAATAATCACTTAATAAATAACTCCAAGAATAAATCCAAAACTGCATGGCAAATTATAAATAATAATAAAACTGTAAGAGAACCCATTACCCAAATAAAGAAAAGAGATGAAATAATAACAAACCCTAATATAATAGCTGAATCTTTCAATAATTTCTTCATTGACCAGATTTCGGAGACACCAAAACATACATCAGGTGACACAATAAAAGTAAATATCAATCCTCACTCTATATTCATGACCCCAGTTATTCCCGAGGATGTCAAGCGAGTGATTAAAAACCTAAAAAATAAAAAGAGTTTTGGTTAGGATGGTGTTTCAACTACGGTCATAAAATTTGTTTCGGATTATATAGCTGCGCCCCTTGCTCACATTATTAATGTAAGCATATACTCTGGAATATTTCCGGAAAGTCTAAAAACCGTAATAGTTAAGCCAATACATAAAAAAAATGACAAGGACGATATGGCTAACTATAGACCAGTTTCTCTAATTTCCATCTTCTCAAAGATCATAGAAAAAAATATTTATGAATCACTTTACAATTTTTTAACAAAACACCACATACTATGTGACGAACAAAAGGGTTTTAGGAAAAATAAAAACATCAATATGGCTATCTTCGACTTTCTCAATAGAGTAATGCCAAAGGTGGATTCAAAAACCCCTGTATGCGCAATATTTGCCGATATGTCGAGGGCTTTTGACTGTGTGAATCACGATGCCCTTTTGACAAAACTTCACGCATATGGCATTCGTGGCAATGCCCTTAACTTAATTAAAACTTATCTAAAAGGGCGTAAACAATGTACGGAGATATCGAGCCTGTGTTTAGAATCTAGAAGGGAATTAAAATATAGATCGTCTTTTAGAGAAGTAAAATATGGCGTCCCGCAGGGCGGCGTCCTCGGATCTTTGTTATTTTTATTAGACATAAATGACTTGCCACAGCATATCCCTTATCCTATGATTTTATACGCAGACGACAGCACATCAATTGTTTCATGTACCAATAAAGAATCATACGTAAATGACATTAACAACACAATTAGTAGTTTAGTAAAGTGGCTTGACAATAATAATTTAGCTATTAATCTCCAAAAAACTAAAATTATGCACTTTTACCAGCGAATATCTTCAGGAAATGATATGGACATAAACTACAATGGTCAACCCATAGAAAATGTAACCAGCACGAAATTTTTAGGAATCACAGTAGACAGCCAGTTGACTTGGAAGCCACAAGCGGAAGACATATGTAAACGATTAAGCACAGCCGCGTATATGTTGCACAGTTTGTCCAAAAAAGTAAATTTGTCTACAATGTTAGTGGCCTATCATGGTCTAGTCGTTTCGGTATTAAGATTTGGTGTAATATTTTGGGGTCATTGCAGTGAACGGGAAAGCATTTTCAAAGCCCAAAAACGCTGCATTAGAGCTATGTTTGGTCTTAAAATAACAGACAGTTGCGTACCTATATTTAAGTCTCAGAAATTACTTACTTTCCCGTGCCTTTATATCCTCGAATTAGCAATATTTGTAAAAAGCAATCGATGTCTATTTGCAACTCTGACAGAAACTAGAAAACGAAATACAGCTATGAGATCTCAATACCAGAATCTATTATGCACTGGAGTTTTTAATACTAGCTTATTGAAGAAAAATGTGATTTGTATGGCTCCTGTAATCTTTAATAAAATACCTGACCAAATTAAAAACTTGCCATTACAAAAATTCAAAAAATGTTTGACAAAATTACTTTTAGACAAATGTTACTATTCAGTGCAGGATTTTTTAAATGACATTTCTTTGTGACATCTCAATAATTATAATTATATTAATTTGTATTATATTTGCATGCTATGTTATGGCAGAATGTACATGGATCCTATTTATAATTTAACATCTTATTTTTATGTACCTACATTCTAAGCAAATAAAGACCTATTCTATTCTATTCTATTCTATTCTAGTGCCACACTAAGCAAGGCTTGTGTCGTGGTCACCAGACAGTTGATATACTACATCATATACTTTTTTGTTTGTAAACACTTATTATACATATAAATATCCATGACTCGGAAACAAATGTCCATGCTCATCACACAAACATTTGCTCCTACTGGGATTCGAACCCGCGAACCTAAGAACGTAAGGCAGCCTCACTACCGATGCGCTATTCGGGTCAAAAAAGTTATGGTGAAAAAGAGGTGTGTGATGAGATGACGAGTAATTAAGAAGTATCGAACCCAAATGAATAGGGATTAAGAGCGGGCCTAAAGCAAAATCTTCAATCTTAGATTCGATTTTTAGAGTAGTAAATCATGTTCAAATCAGAAAAAAAAAATATGTCAGGAAACTTCATTATAAATGTGAGGGTTGGGTCTGAGCAAAAACATAATAGGATAAAATTTTCTCGATAGAAAATCGTCACAAAGTTACCTCTAATTTTCAACAATTTTGGTTTGTATTCTATTTTGGTGCATATTACTGAACCATAAACTACATAAATATTATAACTGATGTATAACCTAGGGCTGACTCTGAGAAAATTTTCAAAATATGTTCTATTTTATGAGATAATAGACTCGAAAGAATTTGGCGCTTACTACATTTTTAACCCGCGAAATGCGCCGTCTTCCGTCTCGCGGTACGCGAGCTTGACACATCAGTTTGTTTCACCGATCAGTAGCCCTCGCTCTGTTGAGACGGGCAGTCTATGTCACTTTGTTCCGCGCCTAGCCGCCCTTATTATTTTCATAATATTACTAATTTTTTGTTGAGTAACATGGGTGGCTAATAAGAAAAATACAATAGCAAAACGGAAGAAGCGAGAAGTAAAGCAGTTGAACACTCAATGTATGGCTGATTGCCGTAGTCGAAAGTACTTATGTATTTTTTACGTGCCTTAGCGCATAGTAAACTCAAAATAAACGGATGATTGATTTGATCGTGCATTGTTTTTGTGTGAAATTATTATAATTACATACAACGCTAGGTGCGAGTCGCCGTTGACCGGTCATTGTGGCGACACTTTAGGGAGGCTTATGTCCAGCAGTGGACGTCTTTCGGCTGATACAACCCGTACGAATTAACTATTATGTAGGTATATTATTATAAATTAATACAATTATGGTAGTTATTATTTAAAGGGATTTTATTACTGTTTTATTACTTGTAGATACTTATGTGTTATTATTACGTGAAAGTAGTGGGTGGGTAGGTAGAAGGTAGATAGGTAGAAGGTAGGTGGTAGGTAGGTCGGGTCGGCCAGTAAAGATTAAAAATAGACGAGGGCCCTAAAATGGCCGCTTTAGCAGAATCACGTTAAAAATATATTTTTTTAAATGGACTCTATGTTTATGAAAGTAAAGTCCATTTAAAAAAAATCGATGTGATTCAGAACACTCGCTTGTTTCAGGTATTAGTTCCCAGAAAATAATGCAAATCGAGTGATCGAGTTTGTTGATGGTTCTGTCGGTAGTACCATCGAGGTCGAAAATAATTTGAATAATGACCAAAATTTATCACTAGAGAAGTACGTTTATCTTTTCCTACTACCGAAATCTCACATACCTTATGTATGCACCTAGGATTTCATAAAGAATTATGAATACCTATTTACAATACTCTCGTAATAAAGGTGGCCTCACCATGTACATATTTTATGTACAATGAGAGATCTGCATAAACTGGTTTCGTATAGCTTGAGCACCGGTCGTTCTTACCAAAGTTCCTTTATTTACCCCCGACGCAAAGACGACGGGGTGCTATAAGTTTGTCGTGTCTTTGTGTGTGTGTGTCTGTCTGTGGCATCGTAGCATCCGAACGAATGAAACGATTTTAATTTTGTTTTTATTAGAAAGGTGAATTAGTCGGGAGTGTTCTTAGCTATGTTTGATGAAAATTGGTCCAAAATGGCCGCCGACACAAAGTGGCGGATTACTTACATATTTTTTTCACAATTCCCTCGATATGGGTATCAAATGAAAGGGCGTGACTAGTAGAATACTTAGTATGATACATTTACAATCCAGGATAGCCGCCACCACAAAATGGCGAATTAACTTTTTTTCAATATGGGTATCAATTTTATTTATCAAATGAAAGATTTTGACTAGTACAATAATGACTATATTCAAGGGGAATAAGGAATATTAGCTATCGAAATGAGACACGGAAAGTGGAGTGATGACTGGTTCCTAGAACTTAACTATAATCAATTATTTTCTCTTTAACTTTTATTACATTATGTGTCGGAGGGTTTTTTAAATTTTTAATTTAATTTTACTTGTTCGTATTATATTATTTTCAGTAATGATTTAAAAAACCAAATAAGTGGTTGCATAACGACAAGAGTGTTCCACGTAAACAGTACGTATTTTTAGGGTTCTGTAGCCAAATGGCAAAAAACGGAACCCTTATGGATTCGTCATGTCTGTCTGCCCGTCCGTATGTCACAACCACTTTTTCCGAAACTAAGAACTATGCTGTTGAAACTTGGTAAGTAGATGTATTCTGTGAACCGCAATAAGGTTTCCACACAAAAATAGAAAAAAAATGTAAAAAAAATGAGTTTCAGTTCTAAGTATGGGGGAACCCATACTTAGAACTGAAACTCATTTTTTTTTCTTTAAAACCCATACTTGGGGTATCTATGGATAGGTCTTTAAATTTTTTTTGGAATGGGCATCTCGCAGTTCAGTCTGAGAAGACTGGCTTCTGCTTAACCGGGCAAGTCCTGTGGATGCCTTGAATTTAAGGCCTCCAGCCAGGGCGAAAATGACTAAAAACTAAGCGACAGCGCTCTAAGGGCACCCCCTGTGGGGTACGAACCTCGGCTTAGGGCGTCGCTGGGGGCAGCAAAGGGACAGGCTGGATCTGATTGTCGTTATTTAGGGACTGTTTTATTACTACAGGCTCAGCATCGCGGGCTGGCTCGAGCAAGGGTCGGGGAGGGATTGAACGGGGATTTTGCGCTGGACCTCTGCGGCGAGGTCGGTAGGTTTTCGGTTTGTATTTGTACACTCTACGAACTGTACTGGTATCTTTCCTACTCTCTTGCAAGATAGTGATCGGATCGTCGGGGGCGACTAGGGTGTGACGCGTACGTTGGACGGAGCTAATACGCGATGGGTCGTACCGGGCGGCCGATGCGATTAGGGGATTCCTATGCTTAATAGCAGTGTCGAAGTAACGCTTGGAAAGGCGTTTCATGAACTGCTTAACGGTGGGGATTCTAAGGTCTACGTGAAGACTATCGTTACGGACGTAAGGGGGGGCACCGGTGATCTTACGGAGAAATCGGTTCTGCAAGGTCTACATCGTGTGGATATGACGCGGGTGGGCATGAGCGAATACTATGCAAGCATAGGTCATGATGGGACGGATGACGGCAGTGTAAAGACGCAATTTGCACTTGAGTGACAATTTGCTCTTCCTAGTGATCATGAAGTGGAGCCGGCCCATAGCAAAGGCAGCCCGGTCACGAGCTGCTTTGATGTGGGCCTTGAACGACAGATGGTCGTCGAGAATAACTCCAAGATACTTGGCTTGCTTCTCCCAGGGGATAGGCTTACCGAACATAGTGATGGGGGGACCTGGCGAACGCTTAAGGCGTGCCTTATAGTACAAAACTGCCTGGCTCTTTTCAGGATTAACTTCTATTCTCCACTTACGGAACCAAGCGCCGAGCGAGTCGGCGGCTTTCTGGAGAATGCGGCGGATGTTATCCGGAGAACGGCCAGTGTAGTAAATCGCGGTGTCGTCAGCAAATAGGGCTGTTTGAACCTTCTTGTTCATCGGAATGTCGCTGGTGTACAGCGTGAACGCGAGGGGAGAGATAACGGAGCCCTGGGGGACTCCGGCGCGGATCGGATGGGGAGAGGATAACGTCTTACCCACACGGTAGCGGAAGGTACGGTTTGACAAAAAGTCTCGTAAGATGAGCACGAGACGGTCGGGTAGGTCTTTAAAAATGATATTGAGGTTTTTATATATTTTTTTCAAAACTGAATAGTTTGCGTGAGGAGACACTTCCAAAGTGGTAAAATGTGTGTTCCCCCTGTAACTTTTAAAATAAGAGAATGATAAAACATAAAACTAAAAAAAAATATGATGTACACTACCATGTAAACTTCCACCGAAAAGTGGTTTGAACGAGATCTAGTAAGCGTTTTTTTTAATACCTACGTCATAGACCGTTTACAGCAATTTACCTTACATTCAATAAATTCATTTTTGATTTGCTGCTTCAACCCTTCATGGGCGAGTTCGACTCGCACTTGGTCGTTTTTTTTAATTAAATTGTAAAACATATAATATTTGCTTTCAAGTTTTTATGTAAATAGGTGCTTCCAATTCTTGAAGGTCAATTATTGCGCTTAAATTATTACATTCAATTATTGCACCTGTATGTCCAATAAAATAGCCTCATGTAAATGAAGCAGTGTTTTTGAATAAAACCAATAAACAAATATTATTATGATGATTATACGATATTTCTTACAATCGTTTCTTATTTGTAGCAAAATTCAAAACCAATTTAGGGTTCTGATTATAGAATCGAATGTTTAGGTATACCTGCAACGTTTCTTTTTATTCCGTATTCTGGAACTGAACCTTTTTTAACTTTCTGACTACAGAATCAAATGCTAACTTATGTCGAAAAGTAGATTACCAAAATGCCGTAACAAACGTCAAGATATACCGGGTTGGCGAAAAAAAATTTACCACCTATTTAAGAAGTCGCTTCCAACCATTGTATCCTATTAATTATGCATTCCGATGTCTACAATGAATATCTAATATTAAGAAAACTAAGATGAAATAGAATACCTACTCAAAACTTTTATTTCACGACATACAAACAACATAGGAATGCATTGAAGGTGTTAAAAAATTAACTGAAAAAAAAATAGAAAAGAAAGTGGTTTCATCTATCTATGTTGCATATACTCAGCTCAATGACTTCACGTACGCGAGTTCGGTCCCGGGCGTCGCGCATCGTGGCGCCGCGCCGCCGGTGTTTGATAAACGCACTAATGCGGGTGTGGCGAGACGCGCGGGGGAAATCTGAATTTTTCCTGGCGTTAGGCCCGCTCTTAAGGCAAGAGAATGATTATAAAGTGTAAAACTGCGTAACTGCTAAGAAAAGCCATGTTATGAATCTGTTCTGTCTTTCCTGACACATAACAACAGTATAAATGATAGCAGCTCCACATTTTTGCAAATTATTCGTATTGCGTAATTTTAAATGGTATAATTCCGTCAATATCCTCTCACAAAATTGCTCACGTAATCCAGGTGTCAAGATGAAAAAATTCATAACAATCGATTAAATTAAGTTCAGAATAATCATTACGCGACAAAAACTGGACTTAACTGGGTTATGAACTAGTTCAGACTGGTTTTCGGTCTGAAAATGACTGATTGCATCTTGGTCGTTGTTTCAAGCGTATAACGGTATCCTGGCCCAGGGCCCAGGGGTAATTATTTTAAAACCTGTGTTTACAACTATATTTAATTAATTATGTGCATATAATTATGGTTAGGTTTATATGCTAAATATGGTCATAAGTAAACGTAACTTAATCATTTAAAAATATATTCAAAATATTACGAAGGGTGTAAAAACCTCTTAACGAAGTCGAAAGGCACTTGTTCTCCCAGTCATTGCGATATTTTTTTTGTTCTACACTATATTTTTCCCAACCTTTCTTAGGCCAGGGACCACTTGGGTATGTTCATTGTTAATAGGGACCATAGGGTCCAAGATAAACATGGACACCGACAGGATTATAACTAGGCGAGTGAATCTTTAACTCAGACTATACAAAAATTGGACAAAAGGGATCGAATTGAGCTCGAAATATTTGGCAATCATTTAGTAATTTTGCCTCTGAAAGGTTCAATTAGGTTGGGTTGAGCTTGCATCTTCTGTGTTAAAAAGTACGAATAACATTTTATTCTTTCGCGGACCGTAGTCGAGGCTCCTGCGGACCACAGGTTGGGAACCAGTTTTCTACACTATACCTGGGAATCTTCTAGTAACGGAGACAAAGTTCTAACTAAATACACGCTGCTTTTGTAAGATTTTTAACTTTACACCTCCACAACTCCCGTACTATTCAATACATACTTCAGCACAATATTTTGAGGGCAGTCTACCACAAAACATGATTTTTCACCTCAAAAAAAGCGATAATTTTTGTGTAAAGTGACTTTAAAGATAACGGTCTGATTATCTAAAAACAGCTGTGTAAGGGACATGTTCTCCTACAAAAATGTGTTTTAAATAGCTGTTTTTAGATAATCAGACCGTCATCTTTTTGGTGAACATGGACCTTAGTTTGACGGCTTCGTGATGAGGTTGTTTACACTTTACACCCTGTATTGATAAGTTTTTTAATGGTAGTATTGTTATACCTGAAAGGATTCAAGATTCACAGAAATTATTGAGTTTTTTAGCAAGACATGAAAGGACCAACTTTCTGGTCCTTTGACACGGAACCCGAACCCCAAAGATACCTTTTTATTCTGATACAAAATTAACCGCCGCACCTCTTATTCAACACGAAACCCATAGAACATTGATTTTAAACCCTTCAGACCCTCAAAGGGTTTCAAAATCAATGTTTTAAGGACAGAGGAAAATGTACAACTACCTGTAAAATCCGGGACTAGACTAATGAAGGAATTGGGGAAGCCTTTGTTCAGTTTGTCTGCGGTTTTAGATCCTTTTTAGGGTTTTCTGAAGTTACACTTTCGAGTTATATCAATTGCGTGTGAAATTGTGTACAGTGTAAATATTTTTATTGGAAAATTGAAACTTGCCGGTTGTTTTTGATTACTTTGTGGAGGAAATTGAATTTACTGCCTACACATTTTATTTAGGTACAAATCAGGACCACCTACATTATTTTAGAACTCGTTTCATTTATCGAAAAACATGCCATTAGGGAGTTTGGTTTTACGGAAAAATCTTTATTCTTATACAAAACTAGCTGGCCGGCGCAACTTCGTCTGCGTCACCTAAGAGAGAAAAGCGAAAGGAAAAAAGTCGAAAAAAGTCCCCGTTTTTGCAACATTTTTCATTCCTGCTCCGCTCCTAATGGTCGTAGAGTGATGTTATATAGCCTAAAGCCTTCCACGATAAATGTTCTATTCAACACAAAAATATTTTTTCAATTTGAACCAGTAGTTTCTGAGATTAGCGCGTTCAACCAAACAAACAAACAAACTCTTCTGCTTTATAATATTAAGTATAGATTAATCATTATCACGTCATCTTCATTTCAGCCGAGAGACGTCCACTGCTGGACATAGACCTACTAAAGTGCCCTCACATTGACCGGTCATCTGCGTCTTTCATCCAGAAGATCCCCGCAACCTTCACCAGGACAACGGTACACCTAGGGAGGCCGTCCAACGCAACGTCTTCCGGTTCGTGGTCGCCTCTCCAGAACTTCAATCACTTTTGTTTCGAAATCCCGAGTTTTTTCGCATATCCTGGTGGATCAATAAGTGCTTAAAAACAGAGTATTTCGTCCATTTTTTATTTACCTAAAACCATTACTTAAAGTAGTTCAGTTTACTTAATTCAATTAATTTTCTTCTACGATATTATTTTACTTCTCGGTAAACAACTTACGTATTAAGGGATTTATCCTGGAAAATTAAATGATGAAGTGGATCCTTAGAGAGGAACCACAAGTTATTTATTCATTTTGATAGATTGCGGTACGCTATACATATTTAATTCGTGATCGCAATTCGCAAGCAAACTAGGCCACTGTGGAGAGTCCTCATCGTGAGAGTATCTTTACTGAACAAATTATTTACCGGTATAAATAGTCCTTAATAAATAAAAAATGGTTTCAGTTCATTAATAATAAAATATCGAAATTTTTTCGGAATCTAAATGCTCAGTAGCTTTTAAAAAAATAAAGCCTGTGGAAGGTAAAGTTTTTTTAAAAAATCCGGTTCATCAACCTGAGTAAACGTTTCTGAGCGGGGTTTAAAGTTTGTAATAAGATTTAACACTAGGTACAGTCACTAAGCTATAAGAATATTTTGGCGCTCAAATGAAGTTGTCAGGGTTGTTGAACAACATTTGGGAATTGTATTGAAAAATAAGATGACGTGTGAGTTCCGATTTTGGCTAAGCGACCAAAAATACCATGTCTACTTCCGGGTCATATCCACCTTGTCAAAACTGTGTCACTCAAAACAATTATCAAGTTCCACTCGCCCAAAATGGCGCTAAAATTACCATAACTTCACATAACCACATAAAATCTCAACAAGCAATCATATGCAATCAAATACGAATAAATAGCGAATATAAAGACGTACTATAATCAATCACCATCCTAAATTGGACTTACATAACAAAAACATAACGACGGAATTAAAATAGCAATGTTACATAAGACGGATTAAATAATTAAAATGTAGGACAAGAGTGACATTGTTGAATTTGCTGCATGGCCCCGGTTTTTCGGCAGATTTTTTGTTGTAATGAAAAAGATTTTGAACGATAGTGTGTCAGAGCTATCGAATATAATAAATAAATATAAATAAATCAATATCGCTGGACTTTAACACACAGCGCCACCTAGTGCCACACTAAGCAAAGCTTGTGTCGTGAACACTAGATAGTTGATATAGGTACTACATATAGTATACTTTTTGTTTGTAAATACATACTTATTATACATATAAACATCCATGACTCGGAAACAAATGTCCATGCTCATCACACAAACATCTGCTCCTACCGGGATTCGAACCCAGCAGCGTCACTACCACTACGCCATTCGGGTCGTCAAAATAAAATATGGTAGTGTTAATCTGCCCCTAAGGCTACAGAATGGTCAGCGATTACATGAGCTAAACGCGAGTCTTATAATTACTAAAAGTATATGATTCACTGCTATAAACAAGACCAGAAAAATATACGATATTCTTCAGGATATTATGCTAGCATGACACTGTTTTGAAAACATAATAACTCTAAAAATATCTTTCAAACAAAAAAAAAACACTAATATGCATGCGATCATTCTGATTTTTTGGCAAATAATCCTACAAGCAATATCTCAGCATTTAAACTTATATTGTCACTTACGGGATATCTTCCGTGATTATTTGGTATTTTGAGTTCCCGATATTTTTTCGATTTTTTTTTTTTTGTTTTTATTTGTTTTGTCGTGACTTAGTGTCGAGTTCCAATAGTGCGCGTAGCAAAAGACAAAGAAAGAGGGTAGACAGATTTGTCTGCTCGTAACAATTTAATTTACATCCACCCGCATACTCCAGTCAACCCGCGATCATGGCGCTTGCAACAGCGTCGAAATATCGGGAACTCAAAATACCAAATAATCACGGAAGATATCCCGTAAGTGACAATATAAGTTTAGTTTTAAACCGTGAAAGCCTAAAACAGTATCTCAGCATTTTTTTGTAAATCGATCGAAACCACTCATTTTGCACTATTTGGCCCGCAGTGACTGACGTAACCACTTTGTAGTGCAAGCTGATTAGAACTCCTTTCTGACAGCATTTCAAACGAAGTTTGAACCACCACAAATAGAGTTGCTAATTTAGCTCGTTTTGAGACATTCAACTTTGACTTTATGTTGTTAGCAATCCGGAAATACTTACGTCTTACATAGATACAAAACATCAATTATATTCGAATCCTTTCATAGAATTGAAAGTGTACAAGCTCACGTAACAATAGCTGGCGAAGTACCATCAACATCTGCCTTTTCATAACTATGTTAGGATTGGCTTCCAGCCTAACCCGATATATGTTTATAATTCCCACGACTGTATCTATTTTATTATTTTTTGGTTTTTAGTACATTTATCTTAAATATTGCAATGTATGTTTAACATAAAACCGTTTAACTTAAAAAGTTTTTTTACCTATTTTTTTCTGAAGTTATTTTTCACTTTTTTGTTTTCTCTGAAGTCGGTTTTATTTTTTGTAAAAAAGTTTTTATTTTTCCCTTTTTTGAGGAACATGTCCCTTAAACAGCTGTTTTTAGATAATCAGACCGTTATCTTTTCTGTGAAATGGATCTAAACCAGCAAAGTAAAAAGTTCGCGGTAAGTAAAACGCTTACTAAAATCATTTATGTACAGTAAGCAATGTAATTAAGTTAAAATATCATGGTGTCGCGTGCGGGTAGTCTTTAAAACGTTAGCTGTAACCCGTTACACACGATCGTAGATGCCGTGTACTGGCAAGCACAGAAGTCGTTACAATAAATAGTGCTGGACTTTTGTGAGATCAGGTGTTTTCTAAACAAAACAGATATTACTTTTCAGCTGGGTTTGTGTTTTTACTATGTGTTGTCTTTTTTTGTTTTTGACTGGCTATGCATGATTTGTAAACGAATATAGCAGGTCACTGATGCTTTTGAAAGTAATGTAAAATCATAGGTTTAATAGAGTGGTCAACTTTACCTACCTGCCTACAACTTTTTGTTCCTGATACTGAACAAAATAATAAAATATGTATATATATATTTTTTAATCATAATGTGAAGAATATTAAGACTTTATGAGTAACTGATTGGTCGAGGCCTCGATACTGAATTTATGCAAATTTTATTCAGCA
This sequence comes from Xestia c-nigrum, assembly GCA_916618015.1. Classification (NCBI taxonomy): domain Eukaryota; kingdom Metazoa; phylum Arthropoda; class Insecta; order Lepidoptera; family Noctuidae; genus Xestia; species Xestia c-nigrum. Next base: position 24,604,328 of record OU745246.1, read on the forward strand.
TCACTTTTGGGCCACTATTTCAAACTACGCTTAGAGAAATAGAAAAACAAAAGATGATAAACATGGAGATATAGGTCCGTACCTTTTGGGTTGAAGCCCAAATTGTTACGTTTTTCAGGAAGACCTATTCTGCTCTTCCTCAACTTTTGACAGAATTAGACCCAAAACTAGGTACACGTGCATGTCATGTCATGTCTCCCACTAACGACAGGAAACCCTCTTTTAAATTACTTTTATGGACGTCAAAAAACCGCGTCTTGAGGAAACGTGACACAAACATTAAAGTAAGTGCTTTTGTTTTTTGAGTAAATGCCATTTTAGTAATTAAGTTTTGTTTTTGGTCTTTAGGATAACCACGACCTTTTGAGGCATGTTCGTTGTGCTGAAGTCATTTGTCAAAGACATTCTGTTAGGTAAATGAAAACTTTTTGTTTTAATTTTTTTATTCGTAATAACATGGTCCTTTTTATATTAAACGCGCTTCTGCCCGCGAATTCCTTCGCGTGAAGTTTTGATATTGCAACGCATCGCCTGCTTTAAGGGAAGTTTTTTTCCGGCTTGCAACATTTTTTATTGCTGCTCCACTCCTCTTGGTTATGGCGTGATGTTATATAGCCTACAGCCTTCCTCGATAAATGGCAATTATCATTATTCTATTCAAGGCAAAAATAATTTTTCAATTCGAACCGGTAGTTCCTAAGATTAGCGCGTTCAACCAAACAAACAAACAGTATAGAAGTATACATGGGCCTACTATTAACCTCGATCCTTTCAAGAGGACAGAGACGAGGTCCACGATAAACGAAATAACCTAAAAGAATCCTATTAACTTGAGATTTAAATAGATTGGAGTCATATGGGTATTTAGTCTATTGAGGACGGTTATAGTCGAAAAGAACCAATTATTATTTTTTGAGGCAATATAGGAGATCAAAAAAAAGCTTGAATTGCGTTTAAGTACCTACATCAACTACATAACATCAAATCAAACTCTTCTGCTTGATAATATTATATTAGTATAGATTTAAACTTTACTACTATAAGGAGGAAAAAATAGTTTTTTTTGTTTGTTTGTAACGATTTAAATCAAGAACTAACTAACCGAGTAATATAAGCTATCTTGATTCAATATGATGCAAATTGGATGAGCTATTACAATTTTCGCGGACGAAGCCGCGGGTGAAGTGCTAGTTTTTAGGGGTTCTTCCCGTTCGTCCACACTGCGGACGACTGGGAAAGATACGTTCTGTTCGTTCACAGTGTAGACGAACAGAACGCAATATTCCCAGTCGTCCGCACCTCGTTTCATGTCTAGTTTAAGTAGTGTTTAAAGTCAACAGTATTTTTCATCACAGATCATCTAATTTTACAATAATTAAGGCAACAACAGAGTAATTTGTATCACAGATCAACTTAATTTACAATCATAACCATTATTACAACACTCTTAGACTAGACATGAGATGACGGGGTGTGGAAGAGCGGGAATGACTCGTTTTTAGTTGTAGTTAGTCAAGCAATGAAGTATTATGAGCAGTTAACACAAATTTTAACTGTATTAGTTAGCAGTTCAAACTTTGTATTTCCCACAACTTTAAACTAACTAGTACTTGCCTGCGGAAAACTTCAGTAAAAATCTACATAGCATTAACATAACTTCTACCATTATTTTAAAAATATAAGTTTCGCAATGCGGTATATCTTAGGTGGTATAAACTACGGGTCTGGGTACACTTAGATACCATAAAAGCTTTTTAAATGGCCACTGAAACCTTGCGTTGCTGTATAGTCTGAATAATGTGTTTTGCTTGGCGAAAAATTGTGTGGATGAGCTAGTGAGTTGCAACAAGAAGCGGAATACGTCAGAGTAACCGTAGTTTGCTATCATATTGGAATATCCAAAAGCAGAAAATGTTATATCCGGCTAAATAATAACAGCCGTTCCGCCGCCTGGGTCAGTACGTGGATGAGATGACCTTCTATTATATCCGAGTTTTTCTGTACCTCAGAAAACACGTTGGAACCGGCTGAAAATTCTTAATGTTTGACAGTCGTTGGCCTGAATGTCTAACAACCATATCAAGGGATCCCGAAGACGGAGCGACGAGCGGGAGCGGGAGCGGGGGGGGACCCTGAAGTTACTGGGTATTCAGAGATGCAGTAGCTTTGATGTAAAAATATTCAGGTTAGACTGGAACCCGACAGCCGAAGAACATGATGAGACGGGAATTATCTTACTGAACTTCAAGGACAATTTGGAAGTTCTTAAAGAGAGGATATTCACTGTATTGGACAAATAACCGCAGAACCGACTTAACGGAAAATAAGTGTGAAATTGGTATTCTGACGCCAGACGTGCTCAAAATATAATAAGCTACGGAATTTGACATTCAATATTGAAGTTGAAAATAGGCATAAACACAAACAGTGTTTAAATAATATTAGTTAAGTATTATAAAAAAAAAACACCAAAAACACTTAAACACCACCACCACCACCACACACACCACTTCCACCTTAAACATCGTGAGGAAACTAGCATGTCCTAGAACCAAAAATTCGAAGACATGTGACATCTACCAATCCGCACTGGGCCCGCGTGGTAGATTATATCCCATTCCCTCTCATTGTGAGGAGGCCGTGTCCCAGCAGTGGGAACATTATAGGCTGATGATGATGATGATGATGATTATACTAATTCCGAATTCGTAGGGAGTTTTAAGTTTCACAAGCAACTATAAAGCTAGTAATTGTAGACTTGATCCAGCATGAGAGGCCTTTTACGTATCAATTATGTATGGCACGCATTTACTTTTCGCCTACTATTAAAATATGGTAAGCCTCCAAAACAGGCACAGAATAGAAAGTAAACTGACGACAGAAGAGACAGAAGAAAAACAAAAACATACAATGCAATTTAATTTATAGTTCCTGAAAAATACGTAGACAAACATACGTGGTTAGACGCCTAATTAATGACATCTTTTTTTTAAGTCGTTGAAAAAATAAAATTCTGCCCTCGACAGTACTGCTAGTAGAATTGTCACTACAATCACGCTATCTTCACATTGCGGCGGCGAGCTGACGTGACACTTATTGTTGTTATTTTCAACTCGTGTTATATGCAACACGAGTTTATTATTAATTTGGCAGAGAGTGTACCTCTTATAACAGATGCTTTACATGTTATTGTGCACTGTCCTCGAGTGTACTGCGTGATTGTTGTGGTAGATTGTTTATTTGTTAGAGCAACGAGCACTGCTGGGATAATATCGATAGTTATGATGTTGTGATTTCAAATGTCTGGTGTATTTTTAACACATTGTAAACAGGTGAAGTGAAATGACTAGTGCGAGTCGGACTCCCGCATGAAGGATTCCGGGTACCATCATAGTATGGGAGCTCCATTAATTAGAATAGAATAGAATTCTCTTTATTATGTACACCATAAAATTTATAGATAATAAAAAAAAAAATATCTAGTAAAAAATAATAATTTTTATTTTTACTTAATATTTATTATTTGTTGTTATACTGGCAACAGAAATACATCATCTGTGAAAATTTCAACTGTCTAACTATAACGGTTCATGAGATACAGAGTGGATTCTTAGTAATATCAGGGTCCCGTTTTTACCCTTTGGGTCTAATGTACAATGGACAAATAATTATAATATTGGACTGGGAGAAGAATGATATAGTTAGAAAGGAGGACACTACTGAGAGGAAGTGTGATAGAGAAGAATGAAAGAAGAAGAGATACTGCCCAGACCTCAAATAAATTGGGATTAGGGCATGAAAATGATTGAGGGCTACCGCGGCCCTGAAACACAAAGGGCTAAGAAGGAACTTAGATGGGTTTTAGTCAGTAAAAGTCTGACATCCCGTCCGCTCCGCCCAGAGCTGGGTTCATTGGATTATTTACCACTGGTGAAGAGACAAGAATAACTTGTCATTTAGTAGATACCAGAGGGATGGCCCTTTCTTTGGCCAAAGAATTAGCATTGCCATTCAACGTGGCAATGCTGCCAGACTTCTGGGCACGTTTCCCAATGACAGCGGAGGAGTATTTTGACGCCTTTAGTGTCCTATTGATATTGTTGTATATCTGTAGGTACTAGTTTATGTTTCGTTTTAGTAGATTGCACTACACAAATCTACCATTTTGCTTAAGAGAGATTATAACTCGAACTAGCAGCACATCCCCATTGGGCTTTACCTAACCTCAATACAGGAAGGAAAATCTCTAACAAGTTGCCTACAAAAGCCATTTCCTTGCCATCAGTACGGAAACCATAGTCACACCATACGGCTTAAACCCATCTAACTTTAATGCAGCCGGTAAAGCCGTATCAAATTAACCGGAAACAACTCGTAGATCGTAACAATGCATCTGAGCGACATTTCGAATGACATTACAAATGCGACCTTACTGCCTACGCAATAAGCGTCTTCGTTGTGCTGAATTAAGACTGCGCCCATATTTGGGAAAGTAAGGTTGTGGGACAATAAGAGCCGGATTTAATAATAGATTGAGGTGTGTTTTTGGAGTACAAGGGCAGGTGAGTGATTTGATTAAATGCAGTTTATGTCATACTAGCTGACCCACGCAACTTCGTCTGCGTCACATAATAGAGAAAAACGAAAGGGAAAAAAAACCCCGTTTTTGCAACATTTTTCATTCCCGCTCCGCGCCTAATGGTTGTAGCGTGATGTTATATAGCCTAAAGCCTTCCTCGATAAATGGACTATCCAACACAAGAAGAATTTTTCGATTTGAACCAGCAGTTCCTGAGATTAGCGCGTTCAACCAAACAAACTAACAAACAAACTTTATAATATTCGTATAGATTATTATGTGGGAGAAGTAAGCTATGTTGAAACAAAGTTGGATTCCAAATGACATAATTCATTGCTTACAAAAAGAGGTGAAGGACGTTGTGTTCTGTAGTTCCACTAAGCTGTTGGTCCCGACTGTCATTTGTCCATCTTTGGCATCCGTTACAGGTAGTCAGTGCCCCAAAGAGTCTAACAAGCAGTCTTAGCAAGTGGTATTGTATTACCCAGTATTAACTGGGTTGTAGTCGCTCCATGTAAAATTCTGGTATGCAGCTGCATCCGGTTGGACTGGAAGCCAACCACAACGTAGTTGGGAAAAGGCTAGGCAGATGATGATGACACACATAAACTCACGCCTATTTCCCATAGCAGTAAGCAGAAACCACATAACATCACCTGCTACGGGCCTTACATACTCCTGTTGCCTCGTCCACGTTCATACATCTGCCCCCGTATTCACGATTCGCTTCCGATTCGGTAAGTCGTATGTCTATCTCGGTCGTTTTAGAAATGCCAGAAGAAGACAGATATACGAGTTGTCGAATCGGAAACGAGTCGAACGTTTGTGAATACGGGGTCTGGTCATACATGCACGCAGCTACGTAATACTCGCAGTATTACTCACCTGACGTTTCTGAAGAACCTCACCAAAATGTTCAGGTTGTGTATATTTCAATTCAAACAACGAGTTAGTACTTCGTAAACTATTTTTTATTTAGTTTTAGTAGCTGGAACTCAAAGTGTCTTCAAATAAAAATATTGTTTCCCATAGAAAAAGAAGTTACATCTTAAGTACAACAACAGCGATCTTCTAAATACATATTCTTTCCATCACTACATTCACGACTCAATATCTCCGACATTTTAATTGCCGTACACACATTCCCTTCACAGTAAATTAACCTTAAACACTTCCATAGACAATAAAACAATGTCGTTACGTCACAGACATAAAGCACGAAAAAAAACAAAATGGCGGGAAGACAGTACTCGTCCGACATTGCCCACTACTTTCACTAGCGTCGAAAAACTAAAAACTATAATTACAGTGATTTGTGAAGCGAGAAAGGTTATGGTGGTTACCATAACCATTGTCTTTGGAAGTTTAGGCCATTATGTCCGGGTCGAAAGGTGACAGTTCGGCGAAGTACAGATAGTGTGAGAATGTTCGTTTAAAAAATGAAAACGTCAAAACTTATTGTTTATGTTGTGAATGTGTAATGGTTTTTTCACTTGGCGAAAGTGTTTGTGGGTTTGGTTTTGTTGGATGTTTAGTTTCATGGCAGTGTAGATAGTAAATTACACATTCACAATATGTTTCAAATATCAATTACATAGGCTAGGAAACCAGCTCACCTGATGAAAAGGAAGCGGTTAGCGCCTGTAAAATCAATCAGTCTGCTGATGTTAACCTGTAAAGCTTTGAAAGACACAGTTAAAATCATAGATATAATAAAAAATGCTTCATTTATTTATTTATTTATATATGTCACCGCAAAAATTGTCAAATACGTTATATTGTAATATCTCTAGCGATATTGTAAAGTCTCGAATTATTGTCAAATGAACATACTGCTTACAACAAAACGCATTATTTTTCGTGAAATGCGTGCGGTGGTAGTCAACTTACGCGGTGTGGAGGGAAGGAGGGGTCCCCCTTGCCCAGTGGCACAACTCTCATGAAAAGATAATACACCATTCCTGAGAAATACCGATTAATATAACATAACCTTAAAACACTTTATATTCCCCCTAAAAAGCGTAGTAGACGGAGCCCCGCTTCGCGGGGCCCCTATTTCCGAGTGCAGGGTTTAAAGGAACCTAACTAACCTAACGGGGGGGTGCCCCAAGTCCCGATTATGGGGGCACAGATACTTCCGTATGTTCAGTTGACAATAATTCGAGACATTACAATATCGCAAGAAAAAACACGTTATATTGTAATATAACGTATTTGACAATTTTACGGTGACATATACATACAAAGTACTTAAAAGGACAATATTATATTAACATAGAAGAGCACAAAGGTACTGCTTATTTCCAAAGAAATTTCTTCCAGCAGACCTGCGAGAGGAAAGTTGGGTGCTACATGTGCCTTGCAACAGAAATAGATTTTATGTCAGTAGGCCTGTATACAATAACAGCAGAGGAAGACCAAACAAACGATGGATGGCCTGTGGGGAGGAAGCTAGAAAGGAGGTCACAGCTGAGATGACGAGAAACAGAGAATTTAAGTATGGAAGAAAAGACATGCTGCGTCGACTCCAAATAAATTGGTATAAGGGCAGGGGTATGACGATGATGAGGTCCTGGGGCCGTATTTTTGAAGCACTCGAAGTGAATCTTAAATTCGTGCACGAAAGCAAAACGTATACGAAATGAATTTCGATTGCTCCAAATTTTACGTATTTTTGAAGTAATAGAAATGAGTGTTGCCCTAAAACTCGAATCTTATAACATTTTTCATTTCACGCAGAAAAATAAAAACCGGAAAGCCATAACTCGTTGATTTAAAAAACCGGTAATGAGTTACGGTGGAACAGAACGTTAATTAAAAAGTTATAATGTCATTGTCTGACGTCTATCATTGGGATGTCGATATTTTTAAACGGTTTTATTTAGCTCACCCCGTTTGTTTTTTTCTTTAGTTCACATATTTTTCCCGGTTGTTATTTGTGGTGGATTTATTTTTGAATTGTTAAAGAAAGTACGTAGAAAATCGAAAACGACAAAAAAAAAGAATCAGTCAACAAATCTTCACTTGTCAGTGTCATTCTCACTCTCATTTCTACTGGTAGAATATCAGAAACGGTTGCAAAATTCACGGGTATGAATATTCAAAAATAGCGATTTTAGGGATTCGCATACGAATTCTGCGATTTCGTACACGATTTGGAATTCTATTGATTCAAAAATACGGCCCCTGTATACACACACTGCATGAATACTTACTGCTGGTTGTGACCAGCAGTAAGCAGCATTACCATACTAAAAATCTAATTAATCTTAATAGGATAAACTTTAACCCACTCAAATACACATCAGTCATCCATCAACTGCATCAAAGGTCAACGCAGACTATTTCGCAACACACCGCATGGGGCCTTATGAGATGCATAAAAATATCGTACGGGGTTACTTTTGACCGAGGTCGAGTGCCTCCTGCGTTCCATTTCCGGGTCGGTGTATAGTGTGTTAAAACACTATTGCCAGTTTAGAAAAACGAATTATAAAATGTGATTTTACTGTAATGACTTTGTGGCCATTTCAGTAGTTTAATCACAATATTTTGTTAATGGTAACATTGATGTTATTTTGGTTCTTTTTGTTTACATTGTTTTTTAATTAGATAAGATAATTAAAGAATAAGAAAAGGTTTATTATAACTAATTTATTAATTGTTACAAAAAGCTAGTTGTGATTTTAGACTTTAACGGGCAGAATGCCTCGTAACTTGTTTAAAAAAAATAAAAGGTGGGACGGGACTATCGATTTTGCCGCCATTCAGACGATTACGTTTGAAAACAGTCCTTTTTTGGGCAGTCGTGTAAAAGGAGAAATATATTGATGTGTTCTTATGTTATTTAAAAGTGAAATTAACTGTTCTTAAGTAATTAACCTGTGTGTGGACTTATTTAACCAGTGATCTACGAGTAACAAGTGTTATGGGATTTTTACATACACTCTTTTTCTCACTACCAGCCATGGATTATTGATTTAGTTGATGGTAAATAGTCTATATTAGATAGGACTCAAAGACTTAAGTACACCCCTGCCAACGCCATCAAGGATTACAGACGTGTGAAATTATTTCCTTACATCAAGAATAACAAATGCAGCAATGATTTAAAATGGCGGCCAACATGTGGGAATACCCGTGGGGGGCTATAATGGCGGTTGTAGATAGCAATACGTGTCAGAATCCGCGCAGTATAGTTTGATAACGACATAGTAAAAGAAAACGAGAGTACAAAGAACTGAAAACATAAATGGATGCAAAAACATCTTTTTATTTGTGTTTTCATCTCGTAAGAAAGTCGTTCAAATAAAATGTATGTTTCCTACGACTATGGGAAAGTGACCTTTAAAAGTGTACTTTAGCTGGGTACACTTGGGTTCTCTATCTAATAATTTGCAAGGTCGCAAGAGGTACTGTTAAGTGTGGGATCTTGCAGTCGTGCCCTGAGACGTAAAGTTTTATTGGGTTGCGCTTCTTGCATTAGGGAACTTTCTTTTGAGGAGCTCGTGGCTAAATCATACCAGCTCGGGTCGAACTTTAGGTTAAGCCGTGCTTACCTAGGTTGTTCTGTGGAAGGGTGACCCGTACATACCGAGTTTTCTCCGTGCCTCAGAAAGCACATTAAGCGTTGTGTTGTCCCGGCTGACATTTGTAGATCTCTGATAGTCATTACAGGTAGTCAGTGACCCAAAAAAAGTCTGACAACAAGTCTTACCAAGGGGGGGGGGTATTACCCAGTACTAACTGGATTGTGGAGGTCAGATAGGTAGTCACTCTCATGTAAAATACTGGTATTCATATTCTGTATCCGGTAAGATTCGAAGCCAACCCCAACATAATTGGGAAAAGCCAGGACCAACGGCTTGGTGTATTTTCTGAGGCACGGAGGAAAATGTAATGAGAGGTCATAGGCACCCATCTACGGTGTAACCTAGGAAACTGCGGCTTAACCTAGTTAACTTCGATTAAGATAATAATTATAACACCTTGAAAAGCGACACTTTGAAGTACAAAAGCTATACATGCATTGTTAATACCATTCACAGAGTTGTTCTCACATTAGTGCAAGCCTGCGGTAAAACGCAGCGTTATGTGTGTCGACCTTAAGCGGCGCTTGCGTCACTATTGTGAACGAATTTGACATTAAACACAAAATGTTCTGAGGTTATATTACGTTCTCTAATGTCCCAAGGCTGTATTAAGTTAAGATTATAAGTAATGGCGTTATTCTTATTAAATTGCATTGTTAATAGAAATTACCTGTGGTCCGATGACGATAAAGTAATGTAATGTCATCTTCTATGTTATATTATGTATGGATTAGGCAAAGTCGTACCTGACTGCCTGTACTAGTACACTTCCATTACGTCAGTTACGTTGAAGTCTTAGGTAAAAAGTGTAAGCCTTTGATTATTACTAATAATTAAAATATAATTTTAATCTATAAAATATCGGTGACAGTATTCTATGTATCACATTATTATGACTTTAGGACTTTAGGGTATTGTACAAAATTTATCTAGCTACATGGATCTGGCCATAATTTATCTTTCGAAATGTACAAAATAAAGAAAATGTTTGTAGATATGCATATTTAAACACAAGTGATCGCGTGACGAGACATACAGTAGACAACACGCGATATTACTTTATTCACTACTTAGCGATTTATAAGTATACGTACATATAAGGCTAAGTTCAGATAGACGCGGCAAAACGCGACTGTGAGACTTGTCACACTCACAAGTCCACACGACTTGACGTTCTCGGGTGATATACGATTTCAAAACTGACGTCAAAACGTCAAACGAAACGCACGTACGTTATTTGTTACGTTACGGTGACCTCCTGCCTGGCACATCGCAAGGCAGCTTGTCGCTTGTTTCAACGGTTAAGCGGCAAGTTCGGATAGGACCGACTAAGGTCCATGTTCACCCAAAAGATGACGGTCTGACTATCTAAAAACAGCTGTTTAAAACCCTTTTTTGTAGAGGAACATGTCCCTTTAACAGCTGCTTTTAGATAACCAGACCGTTACCTTTTCGGTGAACATGGCCCTGAGTGACAAGACAAGACTTATCCCCCTATATACGCTTCTCATGGCTGGCTTAACGCTCGAAGTGCTGGCTATGTAAACTAACAGTCTTTGTGTAGATTTATCGCGCGAAATCGCGTCTGTGCAACGTAAGCCTAATGTCAAAACATTACGATTAGCTCGTACGCGATGATCATACAAAATAGAGCGTGGTGGATATCTTCCTGAAGTGAATGTATTATTGATTGTATTAATTAGTGAATCGGTAATTAAGTGGTAAATGGTTTGAATGAAATCTGAATAATTACGTTGAAAGTATTCAGATAAATCGTGAGATGACTACTAATTTAATAACATTTGATTTTTGTTATTTTACAGAAATATCTATCAGTTAATGTCAATAATTTCAGCGTTACTAACTTAGTAGGTACTTAAACGTATAGGTCCAAATTTGTAAGATTTTTTTGGCAATTGATACAGTTACAATTTACAATACAGTAATTGACATTGACAGTCATCATTAGCCTAGAATTTTTCCAACTATGTTAGGGTACAAAAAGATTATTATCTACACAACCTTACAATAAGTACTGGGTAATACGATACCCCTTATTGTCAAACTTTCGGGATTACTTGTAACGACTGTCAAAGATCTACAAATGCAAGCCGGAACCAACGCGCACGCGCGTGCCCTCCACGCCAACCCAAAATTTCATCTACTATTTTGTCACATATTTGTGTCGTTTGGCGTACAGGGCACGCGTTTGCTTGTCACTTATATGTGACAATGGCGTCCAAAAGGTAAACGTGCTATCCGAGACACGGAGGAAACACGGAATGTAATTGGTGGTCCCCCTAGGCCAACATACTCGTAGCCACAAGTTCCTGGCGATTGAGGGAAGTTGATATTCGAGAAAGATTCGTTATTTACAGCTATATTAGATTTTTCCAATTCAATCGCTCTAGGCCGTTTGCATTTTATGAACTCATGACCTCCGCAGTTCATATTTTTATTGTATTTATACTTAAACATTTATTTTTAATTTATGTTGTTTATTCTCCGAGCTCATAAAATAATAATTTAATATGCATTTAAGTGTCGTTAGTTACAACTAAACTGTCAAGTTTTAGTATTAATTAAAATGAAATATGGTTTTCATAATTATTAAGAAAATTCTAAGCGGCGTTCACAATCAGATTAAGAGCATTTATGTAAATACCTAAGTACATATTACGAACAAAAAGGTGCTTAATACAAAATAGCTTAGGCGTCTTTTAAAAACCTCGAGGACAAAGAGGACTGTGCACATAATAGTAAAAATAACCGGCTAAGTGCGAATCGAACTCATAGACGCACATGAAGAGTTCCGTTGTAGTAGTAGGATAAATTACTTAATAAATTAAGGTAGCTCCCCTAGCTACCTTAATTTATATAGTAATTCATCTTATTTGTTGTTTACAGCAGCAACAGAAATGCATGAGCAGAGGTGGCCCAGTGGTGGCGACTTCCACTTACGAACAGTAAGTCGTTCAAACCCAGATAGGCGCATTACTTTGTGTCATTTATTTCATCACCACTACTCTCAAAAACGGTGAAGGAAAACATCGTGAGGAAACCGGCATGTCCTAGAACCAAAAATTCGAAGACATGTGACATCTACCAATCCGCATTGATGGATAAATTTGATTCACCGATGATGAACTATTTCATGCGGGTGTTGGTGAGGCAGGAATGATGATTTTTCAAATGTTTGTTTTGTTGTTTTTATGTTGTTTTGTTTTGGGATCGTAATAATTATTATTATACACTTACATAGTTCTGTAAGTTTTTTGTTACTAACACGTGGATCTTTGTTGTCTGAGCAAATAAATAAATTATTAATTATTATTGGGCCCGCGTGCTGGATTAAAGCTTCATACGCAAAATATACGCGCTTTGACATGGAGTTGCGGACACCAGCCCGTTGTACCACACACACACACACACACACACACACACACAACAGGAATACATCATCAGTCTAAAAATTTGAACTGTAAACAGTTGTTTTTTTTCTGCCTGGTGACAGACAGGCAGTCAGTAGAGTCTTAAGGTATAATAGGAGCCCGTTTTTATCCCTTGGGTACGGAGCCCTAAAATATGGTTCACAATTTTATATAAACGACACAAAAGGAAGATTTAGCACGTCAATTTAATAAACACTTCTTTCATACGAAATAAAATTAGGTTAGTACCTAATGTACCTATAATGAAATCTTATTATTATAACACAGTCCAGACTAGTTGTTTACACAACAATGGTGCTAAGTATTTTAACCTTGATTTTGTCCTAGATGTTGGTCAGTAACAACAAATTGCTATCATTCAGATGAGGATAATTTGAGATCATAATTATGGAAATCAATAAACCAAACGTGCTTAGATTTTTTTACCACTGAATACTATTTATTGCGTTCGACTGCAACTTACAGCACTCGTGAAGCGATGACAATGATGATGACTAAGGTGAAGAATAAATCGTAAAGAACACAGAATATAATGAGAGATAGCAAATTGATGCCATTAACATAATAAAGAACAAATATATCTTCAGTTACTATTACCGAAAGATTGAATCTGTTGACAGAGACGGAGATATAAGTTAGCTGATGCCCTGTGAACTGTACGCATCTTTAAAGTAAACCTCATAATCTCACTACAATAAAACCTTTTCCCCGTAGATAAACCAGACCTTTCAACTTACACAGAACAAAATAACAAAATGTACAAAAAAAAAACCGTTTTTATTCACATAAACCCTTTTTCTCGTTATTACTGTACCAACCTGGCAGCTCAATGAATGGGCTTTAAGCTCAGTAATGCCCATCACGGTTCGCCCCTGCATATATTCCGCTTCGAACTTGACAAAGGCCAAAACCGACCTCCAAAACGAGCTAGATTTTTACCTGAAACAAAAAATAAACGGTTAGTTCGGAATGTTTCGGGAAACTTCGTATGTGTCCGGGGTATTTGTGATGCAACGGTGTTTTTTGTGCAAAAGGTAGAGAATTTTTCCGGGTTTCCATTTCAAAGGAATGGCTGGGAATCAAATGTCGTGTGTCAAGTTAAAAGAGATTTCAATTTGCTTTTGAACTGGATAGATGTTTCTCCATATCAAAGGAATCACTGGAAATCATGTAACATGTATTGCGTTGTGAGTGATCTTGTCTGCATGACAAAAATGTCTTCGGAAACTTTGAATACCAAACAGTGATATAAGTTTTGCAGTATCTCCGTCGCGTGCTCGGAATATTTCTGATTACCGACAAAATGATAATATTGGACTTATGCATTCCATAAAGAAAGTGAAAAGGACTCAGCATCGAGAGATGACAACAGTACAACAATAATAATTAGGCATTAATTATTAAACGTTCTCTAGTGCAAACCGTTTTTAATTAAATCTTTTTTACTGGTTAAGTCAGTGGTAATGCAAGACTAACATGTAGTTTATTGCTTTCATCAATTTCTGTTACTTATTTAATTTTAAACGCTTGCACTTTCAATATCTACAACATAAAAATGGCTAGACAGTTTGATAAATACTATACAAGAAAATAATCTTAACATTTATGTACTTGTTTGCTATGTTTACTTCAACTTAATACATAGGTTCTCGTATTCCCACAAGGTTTACAACCTTGAAATAACAAACACCGTTTGAAGATAGGGTCGCAAAAGCCACACGCGAAATCCGAGTACCGTATTTCGTAAAATAGAGGAATAGCATTTTCTCCTCTTTTGAAATGTCAGACCTCGACTCGTCAATCGAGAGCCGGTATAAAATATAAAGGCAGCCAGTCACGACCTTACTATACTATCGAACGGTTCCGTACCTATTTTTACTGCGAGCGCGGAATTAAAATCACGACTTCGTACAACACGAAGTACAAGCTTACTTCGGTTACTATCGGTTCTCGTTACCGGTCGGTTAACGTTAATCTCTAAAGAATTAAGTAGAGATGTGCCACATTTTGGCAGTTATCTTTAAGTCCCAAGAATAGGGGTGGAACGTGCGGAGGAATGTGGAAAGACCACCGACAAGGTGGTCAGACGATCTCATTCAAGTGGCAGAAGGAAACTGGACAGCCATGACACAAAACCGCCAAAAGTGGAGAGATTTGGAAGAGACATAAAGGGTGTAAATGAGACACTTGTTCTCCCCGTCAATTCGATAATATTTTTGCTCCACACCATACCTGGGAACTTTCTACTTGCGGAGATATTGGGGGTCAAAGTTACAACTTTTTGACAAGTTTTTTTTTTAATACAAGTTTATTTTTTTATTGTAAGATTTAAATACCTCTACGAACCCCGTACTATACAATCCATCCATCATCACAATGTTTTGAGTGCGTTACATTGAGTTATACCACAAAATATGATTTTCCACCCCAAAAAAAAAATGTTGTTGTTTTTTTTGCTTCAAGTTACTTAGTTTGATGCACAGAATGCTTGGTTGACGGCTTCGTGATGAGGTGGTTTACACCCTGTACACTCAGAATTGGGTCGCCAAGGGTTGAAGAAGAAGAGGAAGCGGCGGAAGGGGCGGACACAAATTCAGACTCCGTTGTTGGCACTGAGAATTTCCTGAAGGACAAATAAAATTACACTTTACACGACCAGGGAAGCCCGAATTGGGAATTAAACCCAGAACCTGAGCTCAGCAGCATCGCTTGTGACTACTAGTACTACAAGCCAGTTAATTGGTGCAGGAAATAACATTTTAACGATATGTTTATGACATGATCAGTCGGAAATTTCACCAGTGATTGCGGGTAGTTTTGGCATTTGCGTGCGATGGACACATGCTAAGGAGCGTGTCCGAAATGTTGATGTTATTTTAATATTAGTGTTAGCGCGGATCAGTTTTATTTCCGGAAAAAGTGTTAGGTAAACCTTTTCCTCTACAAGTGGAAGATACAGAGACTACTTTGAGGACCTGTGATACTATATGATTTCACTATATGACTATATTACTCTTTTTAAAAATAATCAATCCTCGAAAACTTGGGAGGTTAGTAGGGTTTTTTCCAGATTGAGAACGATACTAGCATAAGCAGAAGCGGTTAAATGTTCCGGCCTCCTCTCTATGAGAACGATACTAGAACGTGCATTTTGACGTGACAACGTCTTATAAATTGGTTTGCCGGGTGACACTTCAAGAAACTGCGTTACGCTCCGCTCACGTTATGCGCTCACAATGAGAGCGAGTGAGAGGCACGCGTCCGAGAGAGAGAGTGAGAGAGATAGGCATACACACCGGTTCATTTCATCCTTCTTCCTACTGTACGAATGAATATTCACATTAAAATTATTTTACCACTCAAAGTCGTTGTCACGTAAAACTTTCGCCCGTATACCGACTTTACAGGCAACCAATTTTTTGAAGTTAAAACTTCTTTAGGCGCGTTGAGTACTTTTTGAGTGAAAAAAAATCATGGAAGTCGCGTGACCGTCACATACGGTCTTCGTAGCACTCGTAGCTACTGACAGGCCGAAGCGGATCGGCTACGAGTTTTCACTTCTATCGGCAGTCCCCAAAAAGATTGACCCACATGTTTTTTTTTTCAAAGTGACACTTTTGTTTTTCAATCTTATTACTCAGAGCATAAGGGTGAGAATTGTTCGACCGTCAATGAGTGTATTTTGTATAGACGAACCAGAACAAATAAATTTCGCCCTCAAATGAAAACCTTTTCATTCACCAGAATATCTCTTCAACTTACACAAAACAACTTGAAACACTAAAAAAGAGATATCTCACAAAGTCTATTGTAAAAGCAACAAAATGAAGCACATAGTAAGGGCCTTCTTATCTGTGAGAGGGATCTTATAGACCTGTTGCTAAACGAGAGGGGACGAGGGCATTCAGGAGTGCGAATGGCCTGTAAAAATAAGGCTAGCACCGAGCTTTGATAAAAGGTTTAGGTCAGATGAAGAAAAACGTCGTAATGTTCTTGTGTGTTGACGACCCGAATGGCGCAGCGGTAGTGAGGCTGCCTTACGTTCTTAGGGTTCGAATCCCGATAGGAGCAAATGTTGGTGTGATGAGCATGGACATTTGTTTCCGAGTCATGGATGTTTATTTGTATAATAAGTATGTATTTACAAACAAAAAGTATATACATCTAGTAAATCAACTGTCTGGTGAATACGACACAAGCCTTGCTTGGTGTGGCACTAGATGGTGCTGTGTGTAATGTCCAGCAATATTTATTTATTTAATGTGCTAGCTAGTTGAAGAAACAATTGACGATCTTGACACGCGTTCTGCTTAGTTCGGGCTTAAAGGGAATATTCCGATAATGCTGTTTGAAAAAAGAACTGCGTTGCGTTGTTTTTTTTTTTGTTGCACGTTGCAGGCATTTGAGTATCAGTTTCACGGGTCTTCATCTTTGAGGTCGATGCGCATTCCCATTGGAAAACCATTCACATAAAAACTAGTGTCTGATAGAGATAACGTTTTTAACTAAGAGAAGAGATTTCAACATATTGTTACATCGGACCTACTAGAACATTCGAGAATGCCAGTGATTACAGTGTGTGTACGTTAGAAGTTCGAGAGTATTCTATTATTATTAGTTTTAAAGTTAGGTAGGTACAAACTCGCGACCTATTTATACAAAGACATTAGAATTTCGACCGTACGCCTAGGGCATAAGGTTCATATTTGTTTGTTTTGTACAAGTAGGTAATGCCAACCTTGTAAGTAGGTACGTCTATTTTTTGTATCTACCTGCTATTTTTTGTTAGTGTTTTTTTATGACCCTCTCGAATGTTCGTCGTTATTCTGGTGTGTCTGGTGTGTTGTATAAATAGAGCGCTCAGGGCCGCGACCGGCAGTCTTGTTTTAGCGACACAACGAAGCGAATCAAGAGAACTTGAAGTGCGATATCTAAGCGAATAGTGATCAGTGGTGTATTTGTGATTAAGTTTAAGTTGTTTTGTGATTAATAAAGTTATTGTGTTGTTTAATCGGTAGTAATTAATTTATCTCATACCCAGCTCGTAACAAATTGGTGTCAGAAGTGAGAGATAAATTATGCCAATCCTACCAAAGGACGACACGGACGGTATCCGTACCAGAAGTCAGCGACAGCAGGATATGGACCAAAGGCGGTTTGGGGATTCTCCGACACAGACACCGGGTGGTGTCCAGCCTACGTCACAGCCAGTCGCTGGCCCATCCGGAGTTTCTCCAGCATCAGGGGCGCCAGACTTGTCAGCTTTAATGGCGCTGCTGCAGGATCAAGCTCGCCGTCAAGAGGAGCAAGCTCGCCGTCAAGAGGAGCAAGCTCGCCGTCAAGAGGAGCAGGCTCGCCGATTGGAAGAGCAACTGCAGCGAGACAAGGAGGAGCAGGCTCGCCGTCAAGAGGAGCAGGCTCGCCGATTGGAAGAGCAACTGCAGCGAGACAAGGAGGAGCAGGCTCGCCGTCAAGAGGAGCAGGCTCGCCGGTTGGAAGAGCAGTTGCAGCAGGACAAAGAGGAGCAGGTCCGCCGCCAGGACGAGCAGATGCTCCTCATAAAGGATCTCCATGCAACTTTCGGCAAGGACCTGAAAGTGATGAAAGATCAGGTCCACCAGCACGAGAATCGCATCTCGGAGGCCGAAGTTCAGATTGCTGGGGTAAAGAAGGCTTTGGGCGAACTGAAGACTGAAGGCGGGACTGTAGCTTCGGTGGTTGCTGCACCATCTTCGCGTGGTTTTAAAGTGCCTCCATTCGACGGCACATCTTCGTGGTCGGCTTACAAAATCCAGTTTGAGGCCGTCATGAAGGCGAATGGATGGACCAAACCACAAGCCATGACCGCGCTCACCTTGGGCCTCCGAGACCAGGCCCTAACTATTCTCGAGGCAATCGGCAAGGACGTTACCTACGAGCAGCTGCTGGAGGCGTTGGAGTCGAGATACGGCGACGCGCACCTGGAGCACGTATTCCGTGCCAAGTTGAAGGACCGTTTTCAACGAAGTGCCGAGAACCTACAGCAGTGGGCCCTGGAAGTTGAAAAACTCGTTCGGAAAGCCTACCAGTCTGCCCCTGCGCTGATTGATGGAAATCTGGTACAGGCCTTCGTTGATGGAATACGTGACTTAGAAGTTAGAGCTGCCGTGAGACTGGGGCATCATGAGACCTTGAAGGACGCCTTGGCCCATGCCTTAGAAGTAGAGGCAGTGAGGCAAGACCACCGAACGCACCGTGTCAGGGAGGTTGTTGCATCACCTGTACGCGACCGCCCACAGGGGTATAGTCCTAGGTGCTACACTTGTGGAGAAAGGGGTCATCTTCGGTCCAGCTGTCCTAAGCGCAGCACCCCGAGAGAAGATCAGCAGGGAAGAGTGGCTGAAGTGACTGCCCAGCCACAGCAGGGAAACGAGTAAATGCCAGGACTGGGGGGCGGGTGCTGGCTGGTATTGAAAGAGCCCCGAGAATCTTGATCTCGCAAGCACATGACGGGAACAGCCTGACCATCAAAGGCGAAGTCAATGGAACACCATGCAAACTGACGTTGGATACTGGAGCATCTCACACGGTCGTCAATTCCAAACTAGCAAGTCGGTTTCTTGGGGACTACTTCAATAAGCACGACCGTATACAGTTACTAACAGCTACCGGTCAGCACATTACCGTCCGAGGCAAGAAGGAGGTGGACTTAAAATTGGGTGACAGATTTTACAAGCAGAATGTCATCGTGGCCGACATAGTGGACGATTGCATCTTGGGCTTGGACTTCATGCGGAAATATCGTTGTGAGATCGACGTTGATCAAGGAGTACTGAAATGTGGTTCAGAGGAAGTGTTCATGGAAGGTGCACCGTCAGGAAAAGTGTACTGCCTGAAGAAGATTGTTCTTCCTCGCAGATCAGAAACGATTGTGCCAATTTGTTTGCCACGGAATCCTGGACAAAAAGATCGAAGTGTTCTGATAGAAAGGGTGAACAATGACTTCCCATGGAAGATGGCACGAACTCTGGTCAAGGCCACCAACATCTCAGCAGTACGCATACTGAATCCAAGTGACCAAGAGCATGTGATTAAGAAGGGCACCTTGATCGGCACTTGCGAGGAAGTAGCTTGGATGCGTCAATTGCAAGATGTGCCTACCGGAAATAAAGTTCGTAGTACAAAATTTGACGTGTCGACACTTTTGGAAAACTGCGATTTAACCAAAGGAGAAATGGAGAAGGCTAAGAAGATGTTACTTGAGTACGCCAACACTTTCTCTTCAGATGATGCTGACATAGGGAGAACTGGACTTGTTCAGCATCAGATTAATACAGGTAACGAGTTACCAATCCGTCAGCGACCAAGAAGACTGCCAGTTGCACGAGAAAAAGAGGTAGAAACCATGATTGAGGGAATGGTGAAGGACGGTGTTATAGAGCCTTCATCGAGTCCATGGTGTTCTCCTGTGGTCTTGGTAAAGAAAAAGGACGGCAGTATGCGCTTCTGTGTGGACTATCGACGACTGAACGACGTCACGAAAAAGGACAGCTACCCGCTGCCTAGGATCGATGACACACTGGACACGCTGACTGGTATGAAGTGGTTTACCACACTTGATCTGAAGAGTGGCTACTGGCAAGTAGAAATAGACCCCAAGGACAAGGAGAAAACTGCATTCTCAACAGGAAAAGGGCTATGGCAGTTTAAAGTTATGCCATTCGGTTTGTGCAACGCTCCTGCGACGTTTGAAAGGCTGATGGAGCAAGTACTCGCCGGATTGATTGGAGACGCATGTCTTGTCTATCTAGACGACATAATCATCGTGGGCCGTACATTTGAAGATCACCTTAAAAACCTCAACCGAGTGCTGTCGAAAATCCAAACAGCAAATCTCAAGTTAAGTCCGAAAAAGTGCTCGTTTTTCAGACAGCAAGTGAACTTCTTAGGACACATAGTTTCGGGGGAAGGTGTTCAAACAGACCCAGAAAAAGTAGTCGCCGTCAAGGACTGGCCAGTTCCGAAAGACAAGACACAGGTCAGAGCATTCCTGGGTTTGTGCTCCTACTATCGAAGGTTTGTCAAGAATTTTGCCGACATTGCAAAACCTCTGCACAAACTCACTGAGGAAAAGAGGCAATTCTGTTGGGACGATGACTGCGACGTCGCATTTCAGGAATTAAAGAAACGTCTGTGCAACACACCTATTTTGGGATATCCTGACACTGAAAATGACTTCATAGTTGACACAGATGCCAGTAATACTGGAATTGGGGGCGTGCTGTCTCAACGGAAAGGAGACCGAGAGGTTGTAATAGCTTACTTCAGCAAGTCTTTATCTAAGCCAGAAAGAAATTACTGCGTTACAAGACGGGAGCTACTCGCTGTAGTAAAGACAGTGCAGCACTTCAGTAAATATTTGCTGGGACGTAAATTCCAATTACGAACTGACCATGCTGCACTGAAGTGGCTATTACAGTTCAAGAATCCAGAGGGGCAAGTGGCGAGATGGATAGAACTGCTCCAAGAGTTTGATTTCGTAACTGAACATCGCAGTGGGAGAACTCACGGTAACGCAGACGCCTTATCAAGAAGACCTTGTCCTGAAGACTGTAAGCACTGTGCCAGGCAAGAGACTAAGGAAGTAGTGCCCGTGAGGATGCTTAGAACGGATCTCAGCAATGAATGGAAGGAGACCCTACAGCAGGCTCAGCACAATGACTCGGATATCAAACCGATCTTCGAGTGGATCAAAGCTGGTGTTCCTAAACCCAAGTGGAGTGATGTGGCTGCGATGAGTTCCATCACGAAGAGTTATTGGGCGCAATGGAACAGCTTGGTGATCCAGGATGGAGTCTTGTGCCGTAAATGGGAAAACGCTAGAGGGGACAGCTGTCATCTACAAATGGTTGTTCCGAAAGCTAAGGTACCGGATGTTCTACGGCTCTACCATGATGGATGTTCTGGAGGACATATGGGGGTAAAAAGGACTCTACTAAAAATTCGAGAACGCTTCTACTGGATCCACTGTCGAGATGATGTAGAGGACTGGTGCCGTAAATGTACCAGTTGTGCGGCCGTGAAAGGACCCCGTACACGCAGCAGAGGTGCATTAAAAGTGTACAACGTTGGAGCCCCTTGGGAGCGGATAGCACTAGACGTTGCGGGACCATTTCCAGTAAGTGAGAGCGGAAACAAGTACTTCCTGGTGGTCATGGATTATTTCACGAAGTGGCCGGAAGTCTTCGCCATTCCTAACCAAGAAGCAACAACTGTCGCAGATAAATTAGTCCAAGAAGTCTTCTGTCGTTTTGGAGTACCCTTAGAAATACACAGCGATCAAGGAAGAAATTTTGAATCGCAAGTATTTCAAGAGACTTGTCGATTGATGGGTACCTATAAAACCAGAACCACCTCTTACCACCCACAATCCGATGGAATGGTGGAACGATTCAACCAAACGTTGGAAAGATATCTGGCGAAAGTTGTGGAAAGCCGGCAAAGGGATTGGGACAAGCACATACAGCCGTTTCTTCTGTCTTACCGAAGTGCAGTCCACGAAAGTACGACTGTGACACCAGCCTTCGCGAACTTTGGAAGGGAATTACGGTTACCTGCTGATTTAATCACTGGAACTCCCCCTGATGCTCCATGTAGCGTAACAGATTACGCGAATGACTTGCGTAATAAGTTGAACGATGTTTATGAGCATATCCGACAGTCTGGCCAACAGATGTCTGAGAAGATGAAGACCCGTTATGACCGGAAAGCAAACGGTAGGGGTTTCGACGAGGGTTCACTGGTGTGGTTGCATAACCCAGTGCGGAGCAAGGGGAAGTCTCCGAAGTTACAAGCAAAATGGGATGGACCATACCGAGTCGTGACTAGGATCAACGATGTCACCTACCGAATACAGACGGGTCCACGAGGTGCGCCTAAAATTGTGCATGTAGACCGGTTGGCGCGATACTACGGGACTAATGATGCTCGGGACGAGCATGTCTAAGGAGGGGGCAGTGTTACATCGGACCTACTAGAACATTCGAGAAAGCCAGTGATTACAGTGTGTGTACGTTAGAAGTTCGAGAGTATTCTATTATTATTAGTTTTAAAGTTAGGTAGGTACAAACTCGCGACCTATTTATACAAAGACATTAGAATTTCGACCGTACGCCTAGGGCATAAGGTTCATATTTGTTTGTTTTGTACAAGTAGGTAATGCCAACCTTGTAAGTAGGTACGTCTATTTTTTGTATCTACCTGCTATTTTTTGTTAGTGTTTTTTTATGACCCTCTCGAATGTTCGTCGTTATTCTGGTGTGTCTGGTGTGTTGTATAAATAGAGCGCTCAGGGCCGCGACCGGCAGTCTTGTTTTAGCGACACAACGAAGCGAATCAAGAGAACTTGAAGTGCGATATCTAAGCGAATAGTGATCAGTGGTGTATTTGTGATTAAGTTTAAGTTGTTTTGTGATTAATAAAGTTATTGTGTTGTTTAATCGGTAGTAATTAATTTATCTCATACCCAGCTCGTAACAATATTGTGGCTCAGAACGAGGTGGCGAGACGATCTGGACGCGTACCGTAAGCGCTGGTCGTTGGAGGCCCGGGATAAGGGCACGTGGAAGGAATTGGGGGAAACCTTTCTCCAGCAGTGGGACAGTCCAGGCTGGGGCACCTCGCGTAAAAACTGCATGCAGGCGACTAATAATTTTGACGAGAAGAAAACTATTGCTTGATTAAACGCGACATCTTTCAACGTGTATTCAGTCTCTCAGACCATAAACATTATCTTATTGCTAGAACCAACCTTTACCAACATTAAATGGCAGTAAGTCGCTGCTAATCTCCTCAGACCAATAAACATCTCACGTTTATGCATTAGACCTCGCCCTGGAGACCTCGAACCTAACCTTATTTGCAATGGTTTAGTTTGAGGCGAGTTTTTGTCCACTCCTACGCAGTTGAACTTTGTGTCTATCGACCTACGCACTAGAATTGATTGTGTTTTTAAGTAAAATTTATAGAATCGATAAATGTAAGTGATAAAGGTTATGTAGTGCTGTCTTATCTATACTAATATTATAAAGCAGAAGCGTTTGTTTGTTTGTTTGGTTGAACGCGCTAATCTCAGGAAGTACTGGTTCGAATTGAAAGATTATTTTTGTGTTGGATAGTCCATTTATCGAGGAAGGCTTTAGGCTATATAACATCACGCTACAATTATAAGGAGCGGAGCAGGAATGAAAAATGTAGCAAAAACGGGGATTTTTTTCCTTTCGTTTTTCTCTCTTATGTGACGCAGACGAAGTTGCGCGGGTCAGCTAGTTACAACTATAAAAACAAGGACAAGTTTGCACATGCGGTAAGCAATCAATCTAAACAAAACCAGTTTATGTGGATCTCTTTCTCTGCGAATGCGAGGCCAAATTATACTACTACATACTGTTACCAAAGATTCAAGACATGATTCCTTACCCTTTTTTTTGGATAGGAAATCATCAATTAACTTCTCCCAGTCTGGGAGTAGCGGGAGGGAGTGTCAGACTTTTACTGACTAAAACCCATCCATGTTCCTTCCTCGCCCTTTATGTTCCGGGGCCGCGGTATCTCTTTCAAACAGTCCAGCAGCATGATTCCTTACCCTAAGATTGGAAAATGATGGTCGATAATAAAAAAAAAACAAAAATAACTGCTATTTCATACAAAACCAAAACGTATGGAACAGCTGATATTTCGTTGTATCTGGTTGCGCGTTGATGTCTCTTGTATTGTATTGAAGTCATAGTGCGATTATCAAATGTAATATATCAATAATGCAGCTATTTTGAGCATAAGTGACAAAAAAACACATTACCACGCTCCTCTATTAAAGCGAAATGCGTGCGATGATGTTCCTTACACTACGACATATGTATCTCTCCCACCCTGATCCCAATTTATTTGGTACTAGCTGACCCACGCAATTTCGTCTGCGTCACATAAGAGAGAAAACGAAAGAATAAAAATCCCCGTTTTTGCAACATTTTTCGTTCCTGCTCGGCTCCTAATAATCGTAGCGTAATGTTATATCACCTAAAGCCTTCCTCGATAAATGGACTATCCAACACAAAAATAATTTTTCAATTCGAGCTGGTAGTTCTTGAGATTAGCGCGTTCAACCAAACAAACAAACTCTTCTGCTTTATAATATTAGTATAGATAACATCCATTTTGCCTTATCCTTCCATGCTTCACGCAATCCACTACATTTCTATGGTCTCTATACTCTTATACTACACCCATGTCTAGTAAAATGATGACCGAGAAGCCAGCCAGCTGAGAGCTTGTTGCATTAACGTTAGGTAAGATGCAGGCGAGACAACAGTCTCTAACGTTCTCGTATTTATCCTAAACTACGATAAGCCGTAAAATTGATAATTACGTGTCTACACAGTAACCTACAGACAGATTACGTCAATTGGCCGAATGGTTAAGTTTGTAACCGTTTAGCGTATAACTAGGTTCTATTTATGACTGAAGTGATGACCAAAAGTTCATAGGTCGCTTTTTGGTGGTGCATGTAATGACCTCCTCATTACATGCATGACCACATTAGCGACCGATTTAACGCATTTACTTTGACTAAAAGAATGATGGATATGAATGTTGAAGGATGGAGAGGGAGTAGAAGGCCAAAGAAAAGATAGAAGGATTGCGTGAGGACTGATATGAAAGAGAAAGTAGTAAATGATGCCGTGATGTCTGACAGGGGAGAATAGAAGAAGAAAAAGAATAGGTCAAAAGCAGAAAGATAAATCATGGCAACACATATTTATTTAAGAACGAAATTAACTTTATTTTGAGTATGCATGCATGTCTATGAGTAGTTGAAGACCAAAAAATCATTGGATGGACGGTGCTAAAAATGATATGGCAAGAAAAGAAGTGTCTGATGAGATGACGACAAAAAAGAGAAGTTTGGAGAAGCAGAAATGCTGCGCTGACCCCAAATAACTTAGGATATGGGTAAGAGAATGATGATGATGACTTTTACTTTAATTTACAGTTTACTTCGCAAATGGCTAATCATTGAAAGTCATTCATTGGTTTTTGAGGTTGTGGAAATATATAAACAAGCTCAATGTGCAAAGAAAGTATATTCTGCACAAATAAGACACAAGATGAAAAATTCGCTGCACTTTTCGGGTTATTCCAAATCTTCCATCAACAGTAAATCTAAAGCCTATGTGCATACAAGTAAGTCTGAGTACTAACATGAGCATAAAAAGAAAAGCGAAGAAACCTTAGCACTTTCAGAAGCACACCTCTTAGCCAGTCCCAAGTAGGTTAATTAGGTGTACGGGACTCTAAAATCCAATTAAGACGGAATACAACTTCTTCTACACCTCAAAACATCACCACAATGAAGTAAGGTCAGAAGGATTAATCGAAAAATTATCCACAGTCCAATCTCATTAATCCACAATCCTAGGACCCATTAAAATTAGACACTCAAAAAAAATTAGACCACTGTTTTTTTTTATTTATTTTTTTTGTAACTTGGTTTTTTTTTTTAATCTTTATTTATTGAGAGGCTTTTACCTTACAAAGGTACGTCAGCCTCATCATATCCTAATCTAACTTATTATTACACGTAATTATAATACTATTTATAGAATGGTTATTGCGTAAGCGAGGGAGACAGCGATGCAGCAACCATTACATAAATCAGTTTCGCTTCTCCAGAATTAGGTGTAGATAATATTCTAAAGAAAGTCCCAACATCATACATATTAAGTTTTAACTCCCGCATCACAATCTCCCTTTCTGTCCTGTTCTTTTCACATTCCACCAGCAAATGTTGGACATAGACTTCGACTTTATCACACACTAGGCAATTAGGGGAATCGACTTTTTTCATTAGATATCCAAATTTCCTGGATGGAAAATGACCAGAACGCAATCTATGTATGTATGCCATAACAACATACGACCTCTTAACTGTAGGTTGCAGGTGCAGAGGCCTCATTGTGAACGAAACGACTGTCTCAATACCAATGCCTTTTGCGTCACATGACTTTGATTCGAGGGGAAATATAGACAAATAGTGTGATGTATTAGTTTTAATGGATATAAATTATTGTTAAGAACAAGATTTTAAAAATATGTGGGGTAGGGGGTTAAAATGTAACTGTGAACAGCTGTTTTTTTCCTAGACTATCCCGACATCTCGGTGTGCTCCTAACACTTCAATAAGTTTAGTGTCTGTTTATAATTTCAAAATAAAAGCTTTTTACCGAACGCCTTGAAAATATACATTGCTCATTGCACCGTTGAAATTAAATTGTTTGTCTGTCTGTCTATCTATTTGTTTCAGATAATCTTCGAAACTTACTCAAAAATTAAAACGCTTGATATTGTGAAATGACGCAGGGGCAACAAATAGACATACTATAGTTATGAGATATTAAGTCATTACTGTGTAAACTTGTAAACTTTATCATATTTCTTGACAAAGTGAGACTTCTGCTTTTTTCCTTTCTCCTGGGTGTATTTAGCTGTGTACAAAATGACTACCATTACGACGAAGTTAACACTGTTGGTTAACCGCCATGGTAATTTACAATTTGCCGCGCATTTCTGTTGCTATCATGTGGCAAAAGATGAGTGATGTAAAAACACTTTGTGTGAGTAGTTTTACAACAGTAGTTTACAACAGTCAGAAAATAATATTGATTTCTTGCCTTTAGACAATGTCGATTAAATTCAAAATGTTAACTTAGGAAAGATTTAAATCCAAAAATATACCCTAATATTGTTCTGCTGATAATGAAACAAGAAGTGAAATTTAATTAAAAAAAAAACCCGACACATTTTGTAAGTACTAAAAGTTAAATAGAAAATAATTTGTTAATCATTAGGTTTTAGGTAACAGTCATCACTCTACTTTCTTCACCTCATTTCGTTAGTTAGTATTTCCTCATTACACAGACAGACACACACACACACACAGACACGTCAAACTAATAACATCCCGTCGTTTTTACGTCTAGGGTTAAAAACATATTTTTACACTCAAATTATGATAGGTAAAGAGGGTAAATAGGGAGAGAGCGGTCATATAAACAGTCATCATATAAAACAATTAACTAAATATCAAGAAACACGGAAGCTAACAACAGCAGATTATCCGCCAATCATACAAACAAAGACACAGGGCATTACTTAAGCGTAACGAATAAATTAATAGACCCATCTGCTAAAACACAAGAA
Source organism: Xestia c-nigrum (assembly GCA_916618015.1). NCBI lineage: Eukaryota > Metazoa > Arthropoda > Insecta > Lepidoptera > Noctuidae > Xestia > Xestia c-nigrum. Next base: position 24,632,185 of record OU745246.1, read on the forward strand.
AAAACTTCAAACAAATTACTACCGGCTAAAAAAACATTACAACATCGATTGGACAGGCACAACACTATCGGATTATGTAACCCTTTTTCTGAACAAATGAAGCTGTCTACTCAACACTTAATTAAAATCAGATTACTTCAATTAGATTAAAACCAGTTTACAAAGGCACACGGTGAAAATTGGTACTACAATTTTCAAGTACTAGAGAAGCTTGTGGCAAAATATTAACAGACTCCGGGGTCGGACTTTAGGTTAAGCTGTGCTTATCTAGGTTGGTTTGAGGATGGGTAACCACCGTATACATAGCGAGTTTCCTCCGTGCCTCAAAAAGCACGTTTAGCTGTTGGTTCCGGCTGTCATTTGTCAATCTTTTACAATCGTTACAGGTAGTCAGTGGCCCAATAAATCTGACTAACAGTCTTGAGTATAATATTAGCCAGGACTCACTGGGCTGTGGAGGTCAGATAGGCGCAGCCGGCTGCATCCGGTTAGATTGAAAAGAAAGAAAGAAAGAAAAAGCATTTATTAGCCCGACAGGACAACACATAAATTAAAAAAATAATAATAAAATGGTAAAATTGTGATTATAACACTAGTTTAAAGTAAACAAATGAGAGAATAAAAAAATAAATAAATAACGAAATCATAAGAAAAAACAAACAAAATACAAAACAGAATCAGGAAAACCGACCCAAACAAAGTTGGGAAAAGGCTAGGCAGATGAACTTTTGACGTGAGCCTTTGCAACTAGCGCCACTCCGAAATTTCAAGTAAAGCTGGTCTTTTGAAATTGGTCCGCTAATCTTGACAGTTCGTTGTCATGTCAGCAGATTGTGTAGTTGACAGTTTAAATTATGGTTGGATTATAAACACGTTTGAAATTGGATGTTATCTATGAAATTGTTTTCAAAGTTTTTGATTGCGTTTATGATTCATCTAGATAATCTTGTGTGTTGTGTAACGAATGTTGTTGAGCAGTTATTAGATAATCGTTTTATTTGGATCAAAGAATAGTGGTAAAATGTAAATGAATAAACAAATATGTATCTTCAATCTATAATCTGTAGCTCAATCTACAGCGAGTGTACTACATGAGCTCGACAAATGGATGTGCGATTAACGCTAATGCGACAAAACTGTACTGCGACTCACCATAGTTCGAATGCACGCTTGTGCGACACACTGAAGATCGACATTACATGAAGACAAATTTGTATTCATAATCGTATGATTATGATCACAAATTTGTCGAGCTCACGTAGTACACTCGTCTACAGCAGTCCACTGCTGCATTGTCTTCTTCAATCGCATGCCACTTAACTTGACTCTCGGCAATTCTTATTCAGTTGCTACCAGCCACCCTGTGAATATCGCCCCTCCACCGAACCTGACCTTCCTCTTGCCGATTCGCGGTCTCTACTCAAAAACACGTCTACCCAACGGTCATCGATTGGACGGTTAATATAGCCACTGCCACATCAGCTTACTTATTCTGTGAGCTATGTCGACAAAACTGGTTCTCTGTCAAATCACCTCGTTCCGGATTCAATCCCTCGCAAAAGCATAGCATAGCATAGCCCGTTCCATAGCTTGCTGAGCGACCTTGAATTGATAGACCAACCGCACCGTTTTAGCCCCGTAAGGGCCACCTTACGGGGCCAAAACGGTACGGTTGGTCCACAGACGAACAGACGAGGGGATTTTGTTCCCCGGATAGAAATGACCGTTCCGTTGGTTTTTCATGTATTGGTTGACGTCCATTGGTTGTTACAAATTGTTCAGGGACAAATTATGCCTCGTTAGGGGTTCTTAAGTTATAACAAGCAGGACTTTAGCTCATAGCAGCCATATTCTAGTAATCACTCTATTGTTCCAACAATGTCAAATTGGCTTACTTCGCAACTATTTTCAGCAACATTGATTTTCGCTCCGACGTTAAATAAATTGGCCCACTTTTAGTATACTGATAAAAGCCTTTATTGACTTTTAACAACAGAAGTATTTCAATTTCATTACAAATTCGATCAAAACATGCTCGATAGTGTTATTTTAAGTTATCCGTGCCAAAAATAATTTACATAGTAATTCTACGAAAAGAGGCTATTAGTGATAGTTTTGCACCTATTTGATGGCTATAACGTAAATTCAATTTGTACAGAAACTGATCAGAAAATTACATATTTATGTACCTATGTCATGCGAAGATTCCCGAAATCCACGACCTGCTTGTTCACCAGTGGTAGGCAGTGGCATGTTTTGAGCTGATGAACTTATTACTTAATATTATTCGCAGTAGTTGGTTGTGGACATCGGGAATCATCGCATTCTTGTACAACATTAAAGTAAACTTAAACGCGATCAAGAAGATTTTGTTAGTCATAAAAACTCCCACTAAGCCCACAGAAATGTTTTTGCACGAAAACGTTGATGTTTACCTCCTAAATAAATATCACGTGAAAGCAAAGGAGTTTCTCATTCAGCCTCACCATTCTTTTGCGCAAAAGTGGTCATTTCTATTCAGACAATTCAAGCACAAAGACGTGTTTAGTAAACAGCGCGCGTCTTACTTTGCTTTAGCTTTACAACTAGGCTGCAAAGATGTCCTAGTTTTAGAGAATACGGCTTTAGAGACTAATGTCGGGTGGTTTGTTATTTTATAGATTTGTTTTCTGTCTTTTCAGTGGAAGTAAGCAGTTGTTTGAGATCGTGGCTAAGGAAAGAAAGAAAGAAAGAAAGAAAAAATATTTATTTGACGTCAGTTAATAAAGCACACACACAATAATAAATAAAAAAGATACAAAACAATGAGTAGGACATAGTGTAGAAATGTGCTGTTTGCCTCACAAGGCTGTGTATTCGACTGATTTAATATTCACTACCTGTTATCCGCGACAAGATATTATTTCTTCCCTGTTTGAATCGGATTTCGTTCACGGGTTTTAATTTTTTTGCACGGAGCCCTAGTCTATTTTCTTAATAAAGCCCGTTACTCCTTATAAAATCAGCTATCTGCCAGTAAAAGTCCCGTCAAAATCGGTCCAGGCTCTCTTCACTGATAGATAAACCAAGGACTAGGTAGTTCTCGTTTCTCTTCAACGTAGCCCTCTACATCCTACCATATGTTTACACATATTCCTTCATTTCTCTCTATCACCTATTCGTCTGTTTAAACTCCACCATTGACACACAACCCCGCAGCACGTTTCCACGCTTCCACAATATTCACGAACCAAGAAACGTTGATTAATTAAGAATTCTATTACGACTATCTTCGACGTTAAGCAAATTATTTCACACGAGTTCTGCTCTAAATTATTCATAGGAAACTCGATTGGAAGCAGTGACAATAATACGAAGATAGGGAAGGTAGGTAAAGTAAATTAAATAACAAATATGTATGTGGAATTAAACACAGGCCGGAAAGAAAGTATTAAATGCATTCACGGTTCGCCAGTTATATTTTAGGCTCTTATAAATAATAAAAGGCGAGCCCTATTGCCATCAACCGGCCACAAATCCAGACTGCGTAGTGCAGCTACTGGGAAGTTCCTAATGGAAAGCCCTAACACTGCCTGACCTGGGAATCCAAACTAGAAACTCTCAGCGGCCACTACCACTAATAATACTAATACCACTAACCACTAGGCCAACAATTTCGGTGGCGGCGACCACTCGCCGCTGACCCTGGTTCAATCCATGGTCCGGAGCGAGACGTCATGGGAAGCCCTTACCTCCTTCTGCGAAGCAGTCATGCTTGCGAAGACGGTGAGCAATTGGCTAGCTCGCCGTCCGTCCGTCTTATGACGACAGACCATGTCGACGGCGAGTTCATGTTCCACGTGCGCCTCAAAGATATGTCAGCGAAAATAGGAAAGGGTCCGCAAGGGCCGGAGCCTGCAGGGGCTGCGGGACTGTTCGAAAGAGATACCGTGGCCCCGGAACATAAAGGGCGAGGAAGGAAGGAGGTTTTAGTGAGAAGTCATTTGATGATCTCCCAACCGAAAAAATAATAATGGTGTAAATAAAAATTGATAGATTCTCTTGACTAGAAGATAGATAAATTAATTACAAGAACTTCTTATAATATCAAGAAACGATAATAGTCATTTTTGTGAGATATCTAGACTTTTATAAATTGCCAAAAGACACCTAATTATGAAGCCGAATTGCTTGTTGAATGACTTGTTTAAAATGACAATAATGCTGATTCCAGATTTTACAACCGTAAAATTATCATTTTAACCCTAATAAAATACAGAGCTTCACAGAGCCTTAGAGTAATCCGTTTTTCTTCCCTGATCTTAAAAATTCGTTGACCTTTTAGAGAGTCAATAAAACCGCAGAGAAAATAAGGTAAATATTAATTCTTAAAAGAAAATAATAAACCTCTGTACAAAGAACAACACAGCTAAAAGTATTATCTTGCTAGAATTCCCGGGAGGGACAGCCAAATGGAATGTCAGTCAGATTGGTAACACAAAGGTAACTTGACGTGCCTGAAATCTTACTGCAAATTTTGTTCTCTGATATTTCTGATTTCCTCTTTTGTTTTTTGAAGAACTGGCTGATAATGTCCCTATGGGTTTATTCTAGAATAAGGCTATTTAAAAAAATGATGTAAAGCCCCAAAATAATTTAATTTTCTGTGGTTTTTTTGGCACATAAAAGGAGTAAATGATGCCGTGATGTCGGATAGGAGAGAGTGGAAGAAGAAAACGGGTAGTTGAACGTGAATTTTTAGTCCTCTTCGTGTCGCTGTCATGGCTTTTAAGACCCAAATCTTTGATACTTAAATGGCGTCCTCGCGTCGCCGCGGTAATTATTTGGAAGTTGCATTAGGAATAAAAGAAATGAAATTTATTATCACTGGGTAAGTTAATAAATAATAATAACCTAGACGGTGGTTGGAGCCGTCAGTTTTGTTTATCATTTAAAGCGTTCAAAAAGAAGAAAAATCGTACCTAATACCGAGACGTTTCTCGAAATATTTCGACTCTTAAAAATCTTTTGAGAAAATGTATTGTCTGAACAAAGAGGTCCAAAAGATAATTACAACCCGCTAACGTATTTGTAACTGAACACCACCACATTTGACCCGAAAACCAACAAAAACTTGCAACTGAATGTTAACATGAGTCTCACGGTAAGTGCAAACAGCGACCGGTTGCTGTGAACCGCGTGGGTCGCTGCTTCGATACCCCGACGTTAATCGTTTCGATCCATAAAGAGAATCTAAGATTTATAGTGATTTTATGTACTTGTATTATTTTCCTGTTCATTTAGAAGAGGTGTTGTGTTTGATGTAGACTTGTTATTTGCAATTAAAACGATGGAGGTGGGAATTTTATGTTTCCGGAGTTTGAATAAGAAACAACGGTTTTATGCGACTTCAAAAACAAGGAGAATAGCGATGGAATATTATACAAGTAGGAGCTATGTAGCTGGCGACTATATTTTTTTCGGGAGATTATGTAAGGACTGGTCTATGTGGCGACACTTGGGGGAGGCCTATTTCCAGCGGTGGACGGATGAAATGATGATGATGTACAAAATGAATGCGTAACGTGAATTTGCGTGGAAGACTACGATTAAAAAAGTAGAGTTAAAATTAAAAAAATGCTGCTGCTGTATTTATTTTGGATTTTTTTACCTAAAACCCTAAAACTGATGAAATTTAGATGTACCTATATGACAATTAAGTTTTCAATCCTCTAGGAAATCGACATTTTGCTGCCCTTAACTTGTAAATCCAGTTATAATTTTCTCAGAATAACCAACGAATCCAGACTTGTATTTCGACACAGTCATACTCGTAGCGACGGAACAAATTGACGAGAGAGGCACTAGTGCGTTTCATTGGATTTCGAGGCGTAATGTGCGGTTGGCGGCCACACGGTCACCCTGTGGTTTTCCTCGGTGGGATCCCCAGCTTGACATAGTTAACTATGTATCTACTTTCCTTACACAGATGCTTTTATAGAGATACTAAAACCTTCTTCTTGAATCGCTCTATCTATTAAAAAAACCCGCATCAAAATCCGTTGCGTAGTTTTAAAGATCTAAGGATACATAGGGACAGACAGACGCGGCGGGAGACTTTGTTTTATAATATGTAGTGATAGTGATGATGAACAGGATGTTTGGGAGGAACTCGTGGCTTTACCATAAAAGCTGCTCGGATCAATCCTCAGGTTAAACCGCGCTTCCTTAGGTTGGTGTGTGGATGGATGACTACCGCGGAAGGCTACGCGACACCACGTAGCGCAGCATGACGCCGTCTCTTCGTGTGCAATAGTTTAGTATGTTTAGTGGTTTTTATAATTATATATGTTAGTCTGTAAGGTATATGTGATATGGGTCTTTGTTACCTGAATTAAATGATATATTATTATTATTCCCTTTATTCATTAGTATACATATTTATTACATTTTCAAATATTTATTTATAAAACTAAATTTAAAAAAAAAACATTTAAAAGTATAAAAAATATTATTATTACATACCGAGTTTCCTCCGTGCCTCGGAAAGCAAGTTAAATCGTTGGTACTGGCTCTCATCTGTAGACCTTTGACATTCGTTACACGTATTTAGTGGCTCGAAAGTCGGACAACCATTCTTACCAAGGGAAATTGTCCAGAACTAATTTATTTGTGGAGGTCACAGAGGCAGTCGGTTTATGTAAAATACTGGTATTTATCTGCATCCGATTAGACTGGAAGCCGACCCCAGCATAGTTGGGAAAAGTCGAAGCAGATGGTGGGCAGATGAACAGGATCCACCAGAGAAAGGAGAGGATTCCTTGAACATGACGGACACGGATGTTGTATCAAGTGGGTTATTGCAACGGTTGCTGTTGCTGTTGATCCAGTAGAATATCAGCGTCAGGTGCATGCCTGACACATGCTGAGCTGGACTCCCATTTAGTGTAAACCTTGAGACGCACACCGCACCTTGCATACCCTCTTTTTTCCTTTTTTTAATATTTTAATTGAAGTAGGTCATGGTGTTACTATACTTATTTTATAAATATGTGTTTCTTTTGTTTTAAGTGAACTGTTTCATTTAACTGTGTGTTGTGCTTTGTCTTTTTTGTGCACCAAATAAATGATTTATCTATCTATCTATACCTTTTTTTGGGATGGGAAATCATCAAATAACTTCTCCCACTCTGGGCGGAGCGGGAGGGAGTGTCAGACTTTTACTGACTAAAACCCATCCATGTTCCTTCCTCGCCCTTTACGTTCCGGGGCTACGGTATCTCTTTCGAACAGGCCCGCAGCCCCGGACGTGTGCTCTATACCTTTTTTTTTTTTTTTTTTTAAGGATGGGAAATCATCAAATGACCCCCCCCCACTCTGGGCGGAGCGAGAGGGAGTGTCAGACTCTTACTGACTAAAAACCATCCATGTTCCTTCCTCGCCTTTTACGTTCCGGGGCCGCGGTATCTCTTTCGAACAGGCCCGCAACCCCGGCAGGCTTCGGCCCTTGCGGGCCCCTCTCTTTTTGCTGACATCTCTTTGAGGCGCGCGTGGAACACGAACGCGCCGTCGACACGGCCTGTTGTCGTCGTTAGACGGCCGGACGGCTAGCTAGCCCATAGCCAGCCGTCCACAGGCCCGCATCTACGGTGGCCGGTAGCCACCACGTGGCCCCCGACGCCCGTTGCGTCTCCCGCGGCGGCCGGGAAGAGAGGATCTCTCCCTCTCTCGTTCCGCCACCTCCTTCGCTAGCATGACTGCTTCGCAGAAGGAGGCGACGGCTTCCCATTCCGTCTCGCTCCGGACCATGGATTGAACCAGGGCCGGACGCGAGAGGTCGCCGCCGCCGATCGCCGCCACGAGGACACGGCGGAGCTCCGCCCACGCAGGGCAGACTTCCACCGTGTGCTCCACCGTGTCCTCCGGTCGATCCTCGCAGTGGAGACACCTGGGCGATTCCTCCCGCCCGATTCGGTGCAGGTACCTCCCGAAACATCCGTGTCCGGTGAGGACCTGCGTCAGGCGGAAGGTGAGGACGCCGTGGCGCCTCTCCAGCCACTCCTCAAAGAGGGGACTTACCGCCACTATCGTGGCGTGCCCGTGTGCTCTATACCTTAGGCCGCGTTATCGTTTCATATTTAAAGGCAAGTTGCAGCAAAATAAAAAGCCTACAGAGTCAGACATAGTGGGAGGACCTAGCGTTTTTTTCTACTGATCAATCTTTACTCAAGGCCGCAGGTCAATATGCTAAACATAGACTTTTTTCTCACCTAACATGTTAGTAACACTAACCTCAATGGAGCCTCTGAACAAACCGATAAGAGATCAATATGGAAGCACTTTTACTTCATCACGTGGGCAATCATTGAGCAATCTTTTAATACGATACTCATTTGGTTAGGCGAGGGGGCGGACAAAAACTAGCATAAAACAATGAGATAACAATTAATTTCTTAACTATTGCTAAGCAATTAATTTTATGAAGTAAGATGCTGCAATGAATTGGCCTATTGGCTAACGAATCAGTCATGAAAACATATTTCTTAACGTGTTGGTATATTCTGATTTGAGTCGCAGTATGCTTATAGACAGTGAAACATAAGTAGTGTACACTCCAATCTATAAGGTAGTCTGGAAGACTACCCATATTTAGGTCAAAGAAAAGATGGATGAATACTGTGAATAATAGCGTTTTTTTATACTAAATAGGGTTGCGTTTGGAAGCAACTCCCCTGATGTGAAGCTCTCGATCGCTCACTCCGATGACGCAGTCTAGGGTGGGGTAGGGCACACTTGCTTATAAGAAACCGATTCACTGGAACTTTGAAGAGATCCAGGTTAAAATGATCAGGATACAGAGAACCCAACAATGCAATGAATTCCACAGCAAGACATTTGATAAGGAAGAATGGGAGATAAAAACGTGTTGCAACGACCCCTGGTATCACGACATAAAATATAGAAGACTAGCTGACCCACGCAACTTCGTCTGCGTCACATAAGAGAAAAAAAAACCGTTTTTGCAACATTTTTCATTCCTGCTCCGCTCCTAATGGTCGCAGCGTAATGTTAGATAGCCTAAAGCCTTCTTCGATAAATGGACTATCGAACACAAAAAGAATTTTTCAATTTGAACCAGTACTACCTGAGATTAGCGCGTTCATCCAAACAAACAAACAAACAAACAAACTCTTCTGCTTTATAATATTATATATATATATATATAGTATAGATGATGATGATGATTGGCTAGAGTTGAGAGATCTAGGTACACGCGTACGCATGTCTCTTTATTTACTTAAGGACAACCAAAAAAGCGTACACCATAAATACATGTTTAAGAAGTCATGTTGAATTTAACGTTATATAGTGTAGCCTTAATTAAAGGCTGCCACGGCATGCATTGAACAAAGGAGAAAGAAAATACAGTAACAGTATTTCTTTGTTTGCTTCTATATTAACTGTATTTATATACCAATCTATTGGTACATAAATATAGCCAATTGTGACTTACATCTGACATCTATACTTAACATTATAAAGCAGAAGAGTTTGTTTGTTTGGTTGATTGTTTGTTTGTTTGGTTGAACGCGCTAATCTCAGGAACTACTGGCTCGAATTAAAAAAAACTTTTAATGTTGGATAGTCCATTTATCGAGGAAGGCTTTAGGCTATATAACATCACGCTACGATTTTAAGGAGCGGAGCAGGAATGAAAAATGTTGCAGAAACGGGGTTTTTTTTTCCTTTACTTTTTCTCTCTATGTGACGCAGACGAAGTTGCGTGGGTCAGCTAGTACAAATATAAATGACGAAAATCGCATCGCTGAGGCCATTGACCGCCTCAAATGTTAACAACGTACATTGTTTTACGACGAATAATCATAACTATTTAATCTGTAAGACAATTAGTTAATACCTACTGAACGCGTGAATTAAGTTGAAGCTGCTGTATTTAAAGCAAAACAAGCCTGTTTATTCTGAAAGATTAAATGCTTACACCGTTTTCAATTATGTTAGACAATTAGGATTAACTTGGATTTATTCAATGTAGCTTATTCAGTGTAGTACAAAAGTGGTAGTTGGGTACCTACTTGTTTATTGAAACCAATGTTTTAAGCTCACTTACTAACTACTAAGCTTTAACCAAGTTTTCTCTTGATAAAAGTTCGTGTTTGTTATCAAAGCAATCGGATATCATGCAACTTCGCATTTCATAATTGGGTACAGTTCGACTAATTTCAAATAGCTATTCACTTCACATTTTGTGTGTCTAGACTAATTCTAAATCTATACTTAATATCATAAAGCAGAAGAGTTTGTTTGGTTGAACGCGCTAATCTCAGGAACTACCGGCTCGATTTGAAAAATTGCAAAAAACGTAAGAAAATTTGAATTTCGCGGGCTACCTTGAAGTATCAGCCTTAAGTCGGTGTAGGGTTAAGTATTTCAATAATCGCAATATGTAACCGAACGCCATTTCATACGTCACAACCTGTTCCTCTATTAATTAAACTAAGATCTATAAATATCAGTTACACTCTTATCTGACATAAGCCCTCGCTTAAATGACACGTTTTCCTGTTACACCATAGTTCTCATAGTCTGTAATTACAGACATTTCCCATACATGTCACCTCACGAAGAAACTCGTTTGAAGATACTAGGCGATAGGTATTTTATTGATAGTTGCTTGAGTTAATTACTTTTTACAAGGTTACTAGTTTGTTATCTAGACGAGAATTTCAAACGTATCATAATTAGGTACAGTACAAGTACTAAGTAAGTACCAAGTAAGTACTCATAAGTACTCAGTAAGTACTAAGTAAGTACTTAGTAAGTACTAAGTAAGTGCTAAGTAAGTACTAAGTAAGTACCAGTAGCGAAGGGTAAATATTTGTAATAGGTAAGCCGGTCCAGTGCATATTTTTAATAATGTTTAAAAAACCATACATCGAACTATTCGTAGTTTTAGTCATGTTTGGGCTGTCTCACAACCTAACTGAATTACCTACATTGTTTTACTTTGGCAATAGTAGACTTCAGTACAGTGGTTGTTCCGAAGAGAAGCCGGTAGGTTTCAAGTTGTATGAACAACTCGCCACTGGTAAGTGCTAAGTAAGTGCTAAGTAAGTACTAAGTAAGTAGTAACTAAGTAACTTGTAGTAGTGAGTAGTTTCAATGTGTTACATATTATGAATTTAATAACGCTGTTAAACCAAAGATTTGGGTTATGTTTTGATAAAGTTGGTTTTGGAAATATTCAATCGTTTATGCGCTTTTTGAAAAGTATAATATCAACGCTCTGAGCTACGTCGATTTGACACAATTATCAACTTTTGGTCGAGAGGAGGACAACTTCCAAAAAAAAAACTTAAAAGTTGGATTTCTACGAAACCACTCAGATAGGGCTCCTAGTTATCGGGGTGAAAGTTGCAAATGAGCTCTACCTAGTATCGCCCATTTCAAGATTTACGCCCAGTTACTATATCACCCTATATAGTAGTGATAACTTAGGTCCACACCAAAAAGATCAAAAACCGATCTGATTATCTAAAAACAGCTGTCACTGTGACATGTTCCCATACAAAAATGTGTTTCAAACAGCTGTTTTTAGATAATCAGACCGTCATCTTTTTGGTGAACATGGACCTTAGTGGTATAACCGTCGAACTGCCAAGTCATAAGTCTCGAGATCCAAATCAAAGCCTGATTTTTCGGAACTGTGTAATTATCACTTAAAAGAAAACATCGTGAAAAAACGAGCATGCCTGAGAGATATATTTCTTGACGGCATGTTAAGCCAAATCAGAGGCCCATGAGCGGCACAAAAACTCTGTCACCAGCTGAGTTATTCAAAAATCGAAATCGAATCGAGATTTCGATTCGGAAAGTCGTATATCTGTTACTGTAAGACCCCGAAGTACGGTAAATCTTAAGATTTCCCAGTAAATTCTAAGATTTACCAGCATGAGTTGGTAAATGTTCGAATTTTATAAAAAAGAGACAACATTTCGGGCTTTTACCAGCAGAGTTTGGGAAATGCTAAGATTTACCAATGATGGTTGGTTAATGTTGGTTATGGGAATAAAATAATGACTATTTCTTAATCGTTTATTTTAATTATCGGTCAGTCAAAGCTTTACATAGTTTTAATTATATTTATGATGATACAGTTTTAATGTTATTATTTTTTATTACTTTTATTATCATGTGTGTTTCTTAACCATTTATTTATTATTAATAATCAGTCGCATCAATATAATTTGACTTCTGTTTCTTTAGGCAACGTTGGCAAAGTCTCAAATAGGTCTTAATAGCCTCAACTGTTAAATTTTTATACTTGCGGTTACATTCCATTATCATCCTTGACCTCCCACCGTGTCCAACAGTAACGTGTATTTCTTCGAGAACGTTAAACAAGTCTTCGTAACAAACGTAGGTAGGTAATGCCTGATTTCACCATTTTTTTCTTTTATTATATTCAATTTCGTATTTAAACGAGCAAAACGATCGAATGAAGCGCGTGGAGGCGAGCGCGCTTTTGTGGGGGGCTGCAGAGTGCTCGCGAGTACGCCACAGTGATCTGACACGTTTCGATTTGTCAATTTTTTAACATTTACCGCTTCTCTGGGGTAAATCTTAAGATTTACCGAGTGTATGTTGGTACATGTCCAAAATTAACGATGATCATAGAACATTTCGGACATTTACCACTGAAGCTGGTAAAACTTAGGTTTTACTGGGAAATTTTAATATTTACTGCACTTCCGGCTTTTACAGTAACATATCTATCTCGCTCGCTTCCGCAGTGCCAAAAAAAGACAGACATACGACTTGTCGAATCGGAATCGAACCGAGTGTTTGTGAACCACACGATAAAGAATATTAAAGTATAAAACATTTTCAGCTTTGGCTTGTGATTGTCGACCTTTTCTGGGCCGTCTACCGACGTAACCCATCCTGTCACTAAACGATGCTACTGTTACAGTCAACCCTCTTCATCCTTGACCTTCCAGCCTCTTCAAAGGCCTACAGCCTACATTCTGCAACTTTATCTAAGTCATCAGGTGTCGTGCCAGTCTAAAGATCGCAGGAACGTGAGAAACACCGGGGATTAACATTCACATGCACTGTAACTAAGATATTATGTACTAAAAACTGACACTTATAGATTATCGGCGAGGCATGTGACACTGCTTGATATGGTATCTATTGCACGCAAGAAATATGATTTAATTAATTAGTTTTCTTTGGATTATCTTACGCTTAAGGTGGAAGCTACACGTTGGCCTGCGAAAAAGTTTTCTTTCGTTACGTAACTGAAACAATCATTCGTAGGTGCCCAATGTGGCATACGTCATATTAACGTACAGGGTTGTATTGATGATTTAAATGATTAGAACTATGTAAAGACTACGTCTTACAGCTCCGAATCATATTTTCATCAACATACAACTTGAGACTGATATGAAAATTGCAAAAAACGTAAGAAAATTTTAAATTTCCCGGGCTACTGTGGAGCTTCCATGTTAAGAGTATCTGGGCCTGGAATAGTCATTAATATGTGGATTTGTCAACACTATCTTAAATGATGTTAACCGATCAAAATTACTATCAAAACGATAACCATCCATACATATTTTATTGACTGTTGTAAGACACCGCTATACGTGTGATCATATTCTATTCATAGCGCTTTTTCAAACATACATACATGTAGGCTATCTATATACTTTTATTATAAAGCAGAAGAGTTTGTTTGTTTGTTTGGTTGAACGCGCTAATCTCAGGAACTACCGGCTCGAATTGAAAAAATATTTTTGTGTTGGATAGTCCATTTATTGAGGAAGGCTATAGGCTATATAACATCACGCTGTGACCAATAGGAGCGGAGCAGCAATGAAAAATGTTACAAAGTCGGGGGAAATTTTGTTCCCATTGTGAGCTTTTTCTCTCTTATGTGACGCAGACGAAGTTGCGTGGGCCAGCTAGTTTATTATATTATCCCTGAATATTTCAGTCTACACCGTGATTCTATCTTTTTTTTATTGAGACTTTATTGTGAAACATTCTAGCATCCGAAGGATACTGCTGCACACAAAGTCAAAGAATAGAATTGACATGTCACGAAACCTTCGCAAAGTCTACAAGGAAATACATCAAAACCCTGCTTGTTTAACAAAGTCTTTGATATCAAAATTGCTTATAGAAACAGCAAAATAATTACCAATCTCGCAGCAATTAATAATTACTTTATTAAATAAACATTGTAACACTCAAATTGTGAAGGGACTTGCGCAAAACAAAAACTTTGCGTAACCTTGTCGAAACAACGGTTGAAAGTTCAAAATTAATAAAACACGCATGTTTATTTATATTTGTAAATATGGTAATTAATTATCGTTCACATGTAATTAACAATCGCTTTCATTTGTTTTGACACAATCTGTATGTGGAGGTAGGATGCGTTCCTTAACTTGTATGTTTAAAACAAAAGTTGTATTAAGGCGATTAAGGGCCAGTTTCACCGGTTGCGGATAAAGTGTCGGTTAGCCTATTAGGAACTTATCTGCCAGATAAACTAACACTTTTGGTTTCACAGGTGTCGGATAGCGATATCTGGTAGATAAAGTATTAGTTATAACCAGCCTTTAAGTGGTAGATAGTATTAACTATCAGATAACTAACCGACACTTTATCCGGACCCGGTGAAACTGACCCTAAGTTACATGAGCTAAATTAGCAAACACTGTTAGAATAAAGTTCTTATCAGCTTGCACTACAAAATGGTTGTTACGTTAGTCAGTGCGGGCCGAATAGTGCGAAATGAGCGGTTTCGGTCGATTTACAAAAAATCTATTAATTGGATTATAAAAAAAAACACTATGATGCTAATATGTTGCTTGTGGAATTATTTGCCAAAACAATCAGAATAATTGCATGTATTTTAGTATGGTTTCTACTCGTTAAAAAAATTCTTGAGATAAGTTCGTGATTTTTTTTATCGAGTAAAATCATTTTATTATGTATTAAAAACACTATCCTACTAGCATATATTCTGAAGAATATCATATCATTTTTCTGGTTTTGTTTGTTGAGTAGTGAATCATATACTTTTAGGCATTATAAAACTCGCGTTTAGCTCCGCTAGTCGCCTTAAAGGTACTATTTATTCCAAAGTTGACAACAACCGTAAATCGTACCAGCAAAGCAACGCGGTCGCAATGATACACCATGAAAATCATAACCTTGGTCTATCATGATACTGGTTTTTTAACTAACTTCTAAAACAGGAGCAGGTTATGTTTTTTTTTAATGGATTTGTATCGTTTCTTAACAAAACACATTAAACAAAACACGTTTGTAAACGGAGATTTTTCTCATACAAAGTTCAGGACTTCCGATCACACGTCTCGATTCGAACAATAGTTCCGACGGTGAAAGGATTTTTTTTTTATGACGAAACAACTACGACCTTTGACTCCGACTTCTGTTACGATTTATAACAAAACTACTCTTTTTTTTATTGGGATGGTTGTAATTTGGTTACTAAACTGTGGTCTTACTTAGGTCCATGTTCACCGAAAAGATAACCGCCTGATTTTGTAAAAAAAGCTGTCACTGTGACATGTTCCCATACAAAAATGTTTTAAACAGCTGTTTTAGATAATCAGGCTGTCATCTTTTTGGTGAACATGGACCTAAGTGTTTCTTTATACACAGTTTTCTCGTTTCGAAATGTGAACAGGGGTACCTTAACGACAAAGAAAACTGTCAGTGGCAACTGAGTTTCCCTGTTTCGGAAGCTGTCAGAATTAATAAAATCTACAGGAGCAAAAATTCTTCTCACAGGGATACCTAGGTATTCCAGCTGTGAGAAAGTTTTGTTTAGCCCGTTTTGTCTCGCTCCTGAGCAAAAGCTTACCCCATTCCTTCCATTTCTCATGAAGCTGTGCTTCTTCTCGCCAATTCTCAAGGAAGCCAGCAACTTATAGGCTGGTTATGCTTACCTAAAATGACAAATATCTGTTATCAAAGACACGTCAAAACAAAACATAAACACTATTGACTCAACTCTTTTTATAAACTTAATTATGCAAATAATCTATTATCTACAAACGGATACAACAAATCACTTTCGTTCAGACAACTGCTTACCAGATAGGGAAATCGTATCCATAATTCCATAATTCCATACATATCACGTAATGTAGCGAAAACAATACGCGCGGGCCGTTTGTCAACACAGCAGGCGTACTGCATGCAAAATCAATTGAAGCGCGTCACGCGTAGTGGCGGCAAAAAAACTTTGAGAGGCGGACAAGTTGGTAGCCCTGAAGATAGGAACAGAAGGTCCACAGAAATAGAGGTGCTAGTGAAAACGTCAAACTTACGAACGCGCTTACTTCAGGGCAATGTAGGTACGCATGAAGATTGAAGACCGATCATGCTATACAAAACAAGTATAAGCGGCTCTTATTTTATGGGAAATCTATGCGAAGCGATCCCCATGTTATGCTGAAAAATCATAGTTTGATGTGTGCCGTGTATATGTCACCGCAAAATTGTCAAATATGTTATATTGTAATATCTCTAGCGATATTGTAAACTCTCGAATTATTGTCAAACGAACATACTAGGTATATACAATATAACGCATTATTTTTCGTGAAATGCATGCGATGGTAGTCAACTAACGCGGTGTGAAGGGAAGGAGGGGTCCCCCTTGCCCAGTGGTACCACTGTCATGAAAAGATACTGTACCATTTCTGGGAAATATCGATTAATATAACCTTACCTTAAAACAATTTACATTCCTCTAAAAAGCGTAGTCGACGGGCCGCTATTTCAGAGTGCAGGGTTTAAAGGAATCTAACTAACCTAACGGGGGGTTGCCCCAAGTCCCGATTATGGGGGCAGAGATACTTCCGTATGTCGTTCGAAAGTTTACAATATCGCTAGAGAGAAACACGTTATATCGTAATATAACGTGTTTGACAATTTTACGGTGACATATACAAACAACGATAGTTAAGTACCTACATAGTTAGGAGTCTACGGAATTCTTCTTTCCCTAATATTAGCAATTTAGCACGACAAAAAAAAACTATGGTTCCAGATTAGCCATCAACCACATTATAAAGAAGAAGAAAAAGCACGATGAACTTTAGAATAACTCGTGCAAGGGTGTTTTTTTTTTAACGATAGTATTGTTTTTCCTTCGAACGAAGGAACTTTCGGAACGGAACTTATTGTCCAGAGTGGTTTGTAGATGTTGGCACATGTAAGTCCTATAGAGGATGCGATAGAGACCTTTATGATGTTCAAGTAAGTAATATAAAGTCCTATTGGAGTGAACATACTGGTAGGTTATTCTATGCTGCGGATTAAACAAATCGATGTGTCACGCAATTATAGACTTAATTGACAAGAATGCTGTCCTACGCCAACTTGGGACGAACAATCGACAAAAAGTTCTTCGGAAAGTCTGTTTCTCATAATAAATTAAAAATACTCGAGTAACATTTTTTGTGATATTTTTTTTCCGTTGCCATTCATGTTATTTTTAATTAACGCCTCAAATGAAGTCGTTTTACGAAACCGTCTTTTGTAGTCAGTCATGGATAAAATAATGGCTTAATTGTGGGAACTACGAATTCACAACTAATAAAATAGTAAAGACAAAGCTATTTTTGAATGGTGGTTTTTGTACTTTTAGCGTAACTAGCTAATGCCCGCGGCTTTGCCCGCGTACAAATTATATACTAAAACCTTCCTCTTGAATTACTCTATCTATAAAAAACCTGCATCAAAATCCGTTGCGTAGATTTAAAGATCTAGGCGTACATAGGGACAGACAGACGCGTCGCGGCGGCGGACTTTGTTTTATAATATGTAGTGAAAACTAAAAAAATGCCACTAAAAAGCGAAAAATAAAAACTTTTTAACAAAAAATAAAACCGACTTCAGAGAAAACAAAAAAGTGAAAAATAACTTCAGAAAAAACGCTTCAGAAGTCGGTGATCTTTGTTTGATTGATTTAGTTTTTTTGTCACCGACTTCTGAAGCGATTTTTCCGAAGTTATTTTTCACTTTTTTGTTTTCTCTGAAGTCGGTTTTATTTTTTGTTAAAAAGTTTTTATTTTTCGCTTTTTAGTGGTTCACATGTGCTTACCCCTTCAAAGCGTACCGGCGTGATTTTAAGTTATGAACTGATGTAAACAATAGACAGATATGAGATTTCGGCAATCCCAGTACATTTGCTATCATTTATTGAGGAGTTCCGTTGCATATCCCCGAAGTTCTTCATCAGATTTTCATCAAATTGAAATGGGATCACTTCGAGAAAGTACACTTCCTAAAACTACCCAAATCCCTTCTAGTGTGCCTATAAAATGTGAAGAGTTCTCTCTATTTCTCCAGAATCCCATCATCAGATACTGATTTGATGATTATGAGACCACACAGAAAGGACAAAAAAAAAAAAATACAGACGAATTGATATAACCTCCTCTTTTTGGAAGTCTGTTGAAAATCAGAATGATCACATGCATATTAGTATGTTTTTTATTGTTTGAAAGATATTTTTAGTGGTAAGTTCGTGATTTCTTTTTATCGAGCCAAATTTATTGTACTCGTATTATGTTTTCAAAACAGTATCATGCTAGCATATATCCTGAAGAATATCATATATTTTTCTGGTCTTGTTTATAGCAGTGTACCATATACTTTTAGTAATTATAAAACTCGCGTTTAGCTGAAAAATGGCTAGGCAGATGATTATTGAAGAAATCAAATGATATTGTGTATACTTAGGCATTAAAAGAATCTGTAGGAAGAAAGTAAACGGTAACGGTCTTGACGACGATCCATATAAAGTTATAAAAATAACGGATAGAAAGATAACTATTTATACATAGTAAAGAAGCCCACGTTATGCTAGCAGCCGGCTTCCGACAGGAATGTCCGGTTATGACGTGATTACAGATTTGTCGAGGAGATTTTACTGATTGCGAATCGTGAGATTACGTGGAAAGAAATTTTTTGAACAAAAAAATATAGTGGTTGTAAATAAATTTAATCGATATAGCAAACGAAACGCAATACACCGTTGTTGTTGACTTAGATAAATGAATTGAATTGAAATAGGTTACTTACTAAGTATTATTGATTTAATTAAATTGGGGGATGTGTGGATAATTTAAACATCATCATATATATATCTACTTATTTCTAATTAAGAATTCAGAACAGGACAATATACCGGAGATATTGTGTCAAAATATTTCAAGCTAGAGCAGCTGTAAATGTGACATGACCAGGCCATAAAAGTATACCCACACACATTTCGCCAGTGATCTTAAGTCCCATTTAATAAGGAGCGAGCCTAATGCCATCAAACGGGCAAAAATCCAGGTTCCGTGGCTGCTACTGAGAAATTCCTGATGGAAAAGCTTCAGAAATCGGTGACCTTTGTTTGATTGGTTTAGTTTTTGTCACCGACTTCTGAAGCTAAAGTTATTTTTCAGTTTTTTTTTGTGTTTTGTAGAAGTCGGTATTATATTTTTCAAACAAAGTTTTTTAGTATCGATGGTACATATGGAAAATGAATACCGTTACAATTACAACAAGCCCAAACACTTGACGTGTTTCTGACTCTTGGCTTCATCATCAGATCTGATGGTAGAATGGTTCTTATTTAATGCAAACGCTTCACTTGTAGTAGAAAATACCAAAATCGCAGTACATTATCCTATAAAATTTGAAGAGTTCGATTCACCAAGATTTCATCATCAGATCCCGACTTTGGTGGCTATGGGACCTTTTGGAAAGTTTACCCATTCCAACAAACATTTTTTTTTCAAATCGGTTGGCAAGCGACGGCTTTATGCGCGAAACAACATAAAAAAATAGAAACATCCGAATTGAGAACCTCCTCCTTTTTTAGAAGTCGGTTAAAAAACCCATGATATCAATTTGCGCGACCCGAGTCTTGTATTATTTATGAAGAATTGTTTAATGCCTCAGAAACCTATAATCTAAGTAAGGTTATTGTCATAAGGTTCCCGGTCAAGGACATAACAAATTCTCGTTTTGACTGCATCGATCGCTTTCCGCCTACACCATCGATATGAAGAGATAAAATATCAGATTCCCAGTCAGGAAATGCTAATCCAAGTACAAGTTGGAGTCAAGCACTAGTAGAGACATAACTTGTATCGATTTCGCTTATTACAGCACTTTACATAAGCAGGTTGATGGCCGAGAATCATTTTATATACCTACTGTTTAGTCCGGAATCAAGAAAATCGAGTTCTAATAAATGTTTTTAATCTCAGCTGTAGGTGTTTCTTGTTTAGAACATATTATGTGTGTACAGAAGAAAAAAAACTATTAGTCCACGTGCTTTTACCCGCAAATTTGCTGGCGCTATGGACGGGAATGACCCCGCAGAAACGTTTTAAATACCTACTAGCGGACGTTGAGTCCAGTCGTTTTTAAGTTTATTCGTTACATATATACTAATATTATAAAGCAGAAGAGTGTTTGTTTGTTTGTTTGTTTGAACGCGCTTATCTCAGAAACTACCGGCTCCCTATTTTTGCGTTGGATAGTCCATGGACTAGCCTATAGCCTTTCTCGATAGAAAGGCTATAGGCTATATAACATCACGCTATTACCAAAAGGAGCAGTGCAGCAATAAGAAATGTTGCAAGCGGGAAAAAAAGCTTGCGTTGAGCAGGCGATGCGTTGCGATATCAAAACTTCGCGCGAACGAACTCGCGGGCAGAAGCTAGTACAAAAATATAAGGCTTTCCTCATTATTAAGACAGATAGGTATACTTAGTAGCGGATAATGGACCTTCCCATAAAAAATGAAAGAATTTCCGGAATCGGATCATTCGTTCCGAAGGTCAAGATTAACCCTTTTTTTTCGTATGGGAAATCATCAAATAGCTTCTTCCACTCTTGGGGGAGCCGGAGGGAGTGGAAGACTTTTACTAGCTAAAACCCCTCCATGTTCCTTCCTCGGTTTTTATGTTCCGGGGCCGCGGTATCTCTTTGAGGCAAACCACACGGGCGGTGCGGCGCCGCACCGCAAGCCATTTCGCCGCGCTGGCGACCACACGGGCAGAGCGGCGTCGCAACGTTCTACGGAGCCGCGGCGGCGCCGCAGCGGCGGCAAAATGAGGGGTTGCCCATCGCTACGTACGCAAACAAACAACTGCGAGTGGCGCCGCTCCGGCTCCTCTCTGCTTACACCCCTCCCCGCCTCGTCTCGATTCCGATGCGCGCGCGGCGCGGCGCCGGAGCACACCGTACGGTGCCATGTGGCTACAATGCATTTTTGTATGTAGAAAACCGCAACGACGCCGCTCAGGCGCCGCGCCGCAGCCGCGCCGCCCGTGTGGTTACACCCTTTCGGACAGCCCCGCAGCCCCGTCAGGGTCAAGATTACCCCTTACATCCCTAAACTAACAAAGTTTAAACTGCGTTTATTCCGATACGGGAGCAATTAATGTCATCATTACTATATATGGAATAATGACGCTGGGAACTCTTAAACGTGGATTTACTGATCGCGTTATGTTAATTTGCTAACAAGGGTATTTGGTTGAGGTAATATACAAACTGGAGGTGCCTGAAGCCGCATTTGCGGTTTATAACAGCCATAAGGATCGTAGGATCGGAGAAGTTACGCTGCGTTTGCTGCGGTCAGTCTGATTTATTCACGTTAGGTTAGTCTTTGGCTAGATATTCATATGTAGGCACTTACAGAGTCAATAAACCCTGCCCTATGTGGTGTGAACTGGAGAATTTCTCTAAAGTTAGCAAAGCACAAAATAAGAAAAAGTTTTTTAATAGGTATTTCATCTTAGAGCTCCACAACCTAAGTTTTGTCCTTCGAGCCGGATACCCCCTACACAAGTCAAAATTAAAAGAACAACCCTCTAAATAATTCTCAGATCAGTACTCGAAAGATCTTAAATCTTAATGTATTCAGCCCCACCTGGAGATAATATTTTATGCAATACCAGGTTAGCAGAATATTTTTACTATCCATTAGCTTTGTTGAATATTCTATTGTTTTTGTCTTCTACTAAAACTTTGGTTTAGTAACAAAGATAAAACTATTACAATCTTAAAGACCTTCTTTCCTTATACTATTTGTAACCTAGCAGTCTTTTAGGTCCTTAGTTCGCAACCACTTTGTTTGTACCTCATAACTTGAACGACTGTCGATTTTACGTCATATTGGCAGTCGCTCCATGTAAAATTCTGGATACTGGAGCTAAGCGGTGTCAGATTTTACTGGAAACCAACCCCGACATAGTTGGCAAAGTGTTAGACAGATGATGATAAACGATAGTAAATCTCAGAACTTTTGAGCTAGTATCTCGTATTAAAACTTCTGCGACACAAAGTTAGGCTAGACATCATGAAAACTACATCTTCGTATCTCCAAAGTTTTACGTCTAAGTTGTAATTTACTTGAATCACATGAATCTATTGTGTTAAAATGAGATTCAGAAGTTTGTTTAAGTTCAGAACAAAGAACGGGGAAATGAGAAATACGGAATACAAGATTGACAAAGTCTAGGCAAAGACATAAGCAAATAATTGACTTCCAACGTTCTAGACATAATAGATTTAGCGAGCTAACGAAATAGTGAAGTTAGAGACCTAAGAGCTTAACTAAGGCTAACGGCCGAATACTGAAACGCCACTCAAATCTCACAGTCACCTAAAAGCTACTTAAATATAAGCATCCCTCAACTTTAAATGGTATACACAATCGCCACTCAAGCAATTTGAAACCATGATTAGCCAAGCAGTCCTCAAATGTTTACATCATGGCAACATCCTGCTAAAAAGTTGATCTCAGCACGTTCTCAGTTACAAAATAATTTAGTTTACGTCTCGTATTCGTTTCACGCAGTCTTCTTTGAACAAATATTTTTATAATTATTAATTAGTTAAAATATAATAGCGTGATATAAGTTTGGTATGAATTACGACTGAAATTATGTATTTATATATATAAAAATCAGATCAATATCAAAAGAAGACGTCATAAGAAAATAAAATTTCTTGAGATAATTGTCTAGATTGGAACGTCATTTCACGCGCGATTATTATCAAGTTTAAGTAAAGTTATAAATAGATTCACGATGGGGAAGAAGAAACGTGGATACAATTATACACTTGCTGAGAAACATATGCTCTTGGAATTGATAAAGAAGTAAGTACATAAATAAACAATGAAATACTGTATTGTACACTCATTTAACCGCAGCCTGGTGCATGTAATATTAACAATATTATATTATTATTTGTTTTGTTAATATACATGACTTTAACATTTTAGTATGTACATAGTCAGGGGCTCAGGGCAACTGTTGCCTGTATCAAGCACTTAATTACCCATTGAGACTTGTGAACACTGACCATAATGAAAGGCTCAGAATAAATACATGATATAAGTCTAAGTACAATTACTTTTTTTACTACAAGTATAATACGGCCAGATAATGCACAATAGAAACATACTCTCCTGAAAATTTCACAGATCCTAAGTTTTATGTCTATCTGATTCATGTTGTAAATAATATGTTAAATATTTCAGATACCTAGGTATTAAAATATAATAGAAAGTAAAGAAACTATGCAAACATATTTTTTCTCAGTTGGCCTTTCGTGATCCGTAAGTGAAGACAAGGACGATAAAGACATTTTTATCATAATTTTATTTGGTTTCAATAGATTTAACTTGATTTGAGGGACCTCGCGACCACTCTTAGATTTAGGAGCTGCTCAAATCAGTTTGACAGCTCATTTGACAGATAAATAACGTTGAGTAGCGTTCCTGTATACGATTTTTAAACTGAGTGGTGTTTGAGCACCACTTAATTTAAGAAGCACTTATATTTAACAGATGCTCATAATAGACGTTTGTGTATATGAAATTAAAGTTTAGGAGCTGCTCAAACGTTTAAGCAGCCCTTAAATATTTGAGTAGCGTTTCAGTATTCGGCCGTAAGTGAAGCTATCTTGTATGCGGTCATATGGGTTGGCTTAGATAATAGTCTTGAAATAGTGTCGCGAGAGTTATTTGTCTCCCAAAGGGAATGTGGCAGTGGTTATATTAATCATTGGAGTAACTTATCGTAGCATTAGAAGAAATCATAGGTGAGTTATAGGGCAAACAAGGACGTTAGTACCGTAGGGTTATAGTCAGACTTCAATTAAAACTGTACGCGCACATGAAATGGAGATTCTGAGACGAGACGAGCCTAATGCAAACTCATTGAAACGTCATTGGTGCGGCATTCATTGCTGTTCCGTTGAAAAACGGGTGTTAAGAAAACGTACTTCAAAGAGTTACCTAAGAATCAAGGGAACCGCACAGTACAATACCAATTCCGTTAAAATGCAAGATAAACAAGAATAACACGCTATTGTTAGAATACGTAGAATGTTACGCGTGAAGTTTACAAGAACTTACAATCGTTTATTAGTATTGTCATCTACAAGCATGTGAAGAATGACTTCTTGAAGTAATTGAGAATGGAAATTCCTGTTGAAAAGAAAGGTAAGCTAATTTGTGCCTTCGGTCCCAGCTATTATGAGTGATCTGTTTTCTGGGGGGTGTAAAGATCTTTTCTGAGAACTAAGGAAGCAATACGTATTACGAACGCTTGTCTAGTCCCTCAGCTTATTAGACCTTCTAACTATGTATTTAACTACCTCGTTCAAGCTTACAAGTAAAGACATCGCTTGTTAATTTCGCTTTAGCTTATAAAGCAAAACAGCTTTACTCAACCACCAACAGCTACTTATCTTTGAGAAAACAGTTAGTAACTACATACTATTGAAATAAATTGGTACATTCCCCTCGTTAATTTACGGATAAAAGGCCAAAGCGAGCCTTATTCCCGTTGATCAGGACCGCAAGCACTAATTTCATGCAAATTGCCCTTCAGTAAACGATTGAGCCACAAATATCTATAGTACAGCGATTTGTTTCTAGTTAGTGGAGGGTACTTTTACAAAGTAATGACGTAGTTTTATAAAAGTACCCGCATACTAAGAATTTTATTTAATTATTGTTCTTTATAGCTTTAGGCGATTTGTGTGCGTGTTAACCGCTCCTTGATCACTTCAGGTTAGACTTAGATAAAATAGCAGCATATTACTTTCAGAGTGTTTTTTTTTTACACAGGTTTATTGGGATAACATTTATGTAATTTAAAACTGGTTCCAGACCGGGAGCAGAATAACTTTGTACCGACCGAAGTAGCTAAATCGTCTTGACTGAAAAAATTAACAGAAGAAAACGGATAGTTTTTATAACTTGCATCACAATTCCGTTTGACACAATCAGAGTTGATTGATTCTGAAACATTTCTCCGACATTCGTTTCGCCATTGATCGGTTCACCGACAGAACGATTCACTTTTCATTTTTTCTCCGACAGAACTTTTCAATGACGAACGATTCGCCGACAGAACGATTCACTTTTCATTTTTTCTCCGACAGAACTTTTCAATGACGAACGATTCGCCGACAGAACGATTCACTTTTAATTTTTTCTCCGACAGAACTTTTCACCGGCGAGCGATTCGCCGACACAACTGTTCATCTGCTCCTGGGTTATAAAACATAGGTATTCGACATGTAGACCTGTTTCCGTTTATTGTTTTAAAGAAACACACAAATACACACAAAATACAATCAATAATACAATATAATACTAATACATAAAATTAAACACTGGACACCTCGCCCGCGCCCCTAGCCCGAATAAAACATACATTTTTCTAAAAAATAGTTATTTTCATACATCTCTGTAAGTACCAAAATCCACCTAAGGGAGCCATTCTCATCTTCTATTATAGACGTGCGATTTTGAAGCTGTTTTCGGCTTTTCTAGACCAAACTAGGCGTCCGCCTGTGTTCTGACCATATCGTGCGCACTTTACACGCGCGTCTGGACTCCATCCCTTATTTTCAGAGAAATTCATTAAAATTAATTGATTTTCCAAACATTCTTTCACATTTCAATTTAGATTATAGTTGCAATAGTCCTCACCATTCTTCCCTGAATTCTGGTCCGCGTTCCGTGTCCCGGTCTCCAGGTTGTGGGGTGAAATTCCAAATTTTTTCTTTCGAAAACTGGTTTTTTGACCAAAACTCAAAATTTTTGTTCGGCACCTAACAAGTTTTATTCCATAATTCGCTAGCCCGCGCGGAGACGCGTCTCTGGACACCTCGCCCGCGCCCCTAGCCCGAATAAAACATACAATTTTCCGGGAAGCCGTCACCTCCTTCTGCGAAGCAGTCATGCTAGCGAAGGAGGTGGCGGAACGAGAGAGAGAGAGATCCTCTCTTCCCGGCCGCCGCGGGAGACGCACTGGGCGTCGGGGGCCACGTGGTGGCTACCGGCCACCGTAGATGCGGGCCTGTGGACGGTTGGCTATGGGCTAGCTAGCCGTCCGTCCATCTAACGACGACGACAGGCCGTGTCGACGGCGCGTTCGTGTTCCTCGCGCGCCTCAAAGAGATGTCAGCATAAGGGGAGGGGCCCGCAAGGGCCGAAGCCTGCTGGGGTTGCGGGCCTGTTCGAAAGAGATAACGCGCGGCCCCGGAACATAAAGGGCAAGGAAGGAACATGGATGGATTTTAGTCAGTAAGAGTCTGACACTCCCTCCCGCTCCGACTAAAGTGTCAGTCATTTGATGATTTTCCATCCAAAAAAAAATAAAAAAGGGAGCTAAACGGAAACAGGTCTACATGTCGATTACCTATGTTTTATAACCCAGGAGCAGATGAACAGTTGTGTCGGCGAATCGCTCGCCGGTGAAAAGTTCTGTCGGAGAAAAAATTAAAAGTGAATCATTCTGTCGGCGAATCGTTCGTCATTGAAAAGTTCTGTCGGAGAAAAAATGAAAAGTGATTCGTTCTGTCGGCGAATCGTTTGTCATTGAAAAGTTCTGTCGGAGAAAAAATTAAAAGTGAATCGTTCTGTCGGTGAATCGATCAATGGCGAAACGAATGTCGGAGAAATGTTTCAGAATCGAGTTGATTCTGTACAATCGCGATTGCGGAAAATACCGATATCGTTACAATTGATAGGGGAGCAATAATTCATCCGACACAGGTACTAAATGTCGACAAGGGCTTAATATAGTGCTCGTAAACGATACTCTAACGATCTGTCAATTTAAATAACACAATACCCGTAATAAAACCTCATTTCCTGCTACACTAGTTAAAGGAAACATTTGATTGGATGAGGAAGAAAATCGTGCAATACACATTTCAACTAACTTATCTGTGCAGGCGAGAAAACACAGAACTAAAATAAATGTACCAAGTTTAACATATCACAGCAAGTTTTCTTGACGAGCAACGTCACATTGAACTGTACACAGAGTTGTATCTCTGTTTAAAGTACTGTGATCTTTATTGACGTTTCTATAAAGTTGGTATTGGGTAACTTTCACTAACAAGTCTGTCTAGATGACTGTGATTTTTGTTCTAGTAGTAATAGACAGCTGTTGGGATGAACCATTCAGGGGTAAAATAATTGTGATAGGACTGTAAGCTGTAAGCGTGTTTATAATGAACTGATTCGGTTGATTCATGTTCTAGTAGTGGTCTGTGTTGAGACCAATGGACATTGGGGATTGGATGTGGACAATAGCCGGACTTAACGAAGACGATTGGACGTGTTTAACCCTTTTATCACGTCATAGTGATGATGACCACGCCAAATGCAATCGGCAGAGCTTTCCGAGCTTGAATGACGTTGAAAAGGGCACGCTGTTGATAGATATTTGACATAGCACGATAGTGAAGTTAGTTCCAAATATGCGAAAAATCCTTGTTCACTTGAACCAACTTATCTGTGCAGGCGGGAAAACACAGAACTGAAATAAATGCACCAAGTTTGTCATATCGATGCAAGTTTATTGACAAGCAACGCCACCTTGAACTGCACACTTAAAGTGGTCATACTATACAGTAATAGACTTTTTTAATCGTCGATCCCTCGTAGATTATATCAGGATTCTAACTGTCATGGCCACACCAGGACATTTCTTGAAGCCAGCTTTCTGAAAGTTTACCCTTCGCCAATCTATGACTTCTAACATTAAAAGGTCTTGAGGAGGTCGTTTCAAAATACCGTTGCAGCTAACTGAAAGCAAAAATATGACTTTTCGTTGCTAAGTATACCAATATCGATAAAAATTCTTGGTGATCACGATCATGTATTTTCCAAGAGCTTGATATTGAGTACCTACCTACGACCTTTACAATTTTTCTGCGACCAGAATCCAGTCCAACATTTTAGTGGCTTCATTGCCGGTAAATGCACCGGCCATCTTTGTCATACAGTGCGGAATGAAAGGCATTCCTGCGTGAATAGATGGTGGAACAATGAGAATCAAGCATGCACAGCGTTAAAATGGAATCCTATCCCATTGTTATGGAATAATGACAGTAATGAAAATATGCAAAGAGAGACTTAAAAATGGCATACAAAACGTAATACCAAAATAATTTGTAAATCAAACATATTCTTAAGGTAGTGTGTATTTATTTCGATTGGATTACAGAATATATCTATGTTCTCAAATATATATTTTGAAAGGACAATGATACAAAGATGAGATAATAATATGAGGAATTTAAAATTTCTATGGAAAACTTATTTATTAAATATATATGTCACCGTAAAATTGTCAAACACGTTATATTACAATATAACGTGTTTCTCTCTAGCGATATTGTAATATCTCGAATTATTGTCAACTGAACATACGGAAGTATCTCTGCCCCCATAATCGGGACTTGGGGCACCCCCCCGTTACATTAGTTAGGTTCCTTTAAACCCTGCACTCGGAAATAGTCGACTACGCTTTTTAGGGGAATATAAAGTGTTTTAAGGTTAGGTTATAATAATCGGTATTTCTCAGGAATGGTACAATATCTTTTCATGAGAGTTGTACCACTGGGCAAGGGGAACCCCTCCTTCCCTCCACACCGCGTGAGTTGACTACCATCGCATGCATTTTACGAAAAACAATGCGTTTTGTTGTATGCAGTATGTTCATTTGACAATATTTCGAGTTTTTACTAGAGATTATCGCTAGAGATATTACAATATAACGTATTTGTCAATTTTACGGTGACATATACATATTATATTAAATATATATTTGAATGAATTGTTATTTTTAATCTCAAGATTGGCGTGACCAGTTTCCTTTAAAATTCAATCTTTCTTAAGATCGACCTAAGAAATTTTGAGTTTCGCTGGCTATTTTGAAAGAATCCTTAGGGGGCGTTCGTTCGTTACAGAGACTATTTTGGCGATTTTAACCCCCCTCTCTCTTGGTGAGATTTCGTATGATTCGACTTGAGCCCCTTACCCCTAATTCCACCTTAGGTACCTTAAGTAATAAGATAAAGAAGAGTTTGGCAAATCCAGAAAAAGTGTAAATGGGAAATTTTCGATTTAGAAACCCACCTATTACCACTGAAGGCCAAAAAATAAAAGAAAAGTGAATGGCCGATTTAATTGCTAATTGATAATGTAGAAACTTATTGAGACTTGACCAAAAGATATTGATGTCAAGAATACGGAAAACGGCTAGCAAGTCTTGCAACACCAGTAAAAAGCATCATATTGAATCTATTACTTACAATATTGTTCTTTGCAAGAACCTTCTGAACATCACAGGCCATTTTTACGTAAGATTCAATTTGATTTTATAAATAATCTTACTAAATATCAGCCATAAATTCTAAGTCTGCAACCCAATCTAGCCGCTAGCAGACAAGACACTAATTGTTCAGTAATAACGAGAACGACCTAGTCTTAATCGTTCGAGAGAATTAGTTACATAATTACAATCCTGTAATAGTTTGTAATTAACAACGTAAATGCTTTAATTTATTAAACTGTTTGCTTGAAGCAAAACGTGTTACTAAATGGAGTAAATACAAAGTTGCAAATCGTCTCCAATTAAGCAATGAACTCATATTTTTTATTACTGTTTTTTTTTACACGAAAACCTGACTAAGATAGCTAGGTAGTTATAGGTACTCTGTAATACTAGCTAACCTATACTGTCTCATTGTTGGACAAAGGTCCCCTTCCATTGTTTCAAAT
Organism: Xestia c-nigrum; assembly: GCA_916618015.1. NCBI lineage: Eukaryota > Metazoa > Arthropoda > Insecta > Lepidoptera > Noctuidae > Xestia > Xestia c-nigrum. Next base: position 24,662,351 of record OU745246.1, read on the forward strand.
GGTCCCGATTCAGCGCCAATTCCTTTCCTTACCATCTACTTCGTGGTCTACGGCGCGGCCCGTCTCGCGGTTTCGGGGCACCAACTCTGTTTTATGTTATTATAGTGCTTATTTAATCTGATGAATTGTTCCTGTTCCAGCTTTGGGTTACACATTTACCTGCCACAGTTGCAAGAAAATTGCTAAAATGTTCTTCAAAGCATATTTTTTATGTAAGCCGAAGGACGTCTCCTGCTCGACCTTCGGAGCAAAGGGGTTGGCCGGTGAAAACTTTATGTAGATGGCGCTAGCATAGCTTTCACCTGTCAAGTTTGTATTGTGTTTTGGCTTCACTTGTTGACTGCGTTTTTTTCATATTATTAAAAGAGCTGTGGTGAAAAAAACATGTATTCGACATGGCGGGTATGTGAGTTAAAAGCTGAATTGAAGAAACGAGGTGCAACTTTACGAGGAAGGAAAGCAGACCTTGTCGACAGGTATAACCTTAAAACTATAAATCACACCTTTTCCATGTATTGTACATGATTTTGAAAGAGTGATTGCTAGTTTGCTTTTCATTTTCATAATTTACTTTGATACAAAACGTTTTATCGAAAGTATATCCCTTCAAGTTAGTACCTTTTAAGTTTTTTCTATCAAGACTGAACTTTTGTTTTGTTTACAGATTAGAGCTGTATGACCGGAATTTTAACTTTGGAAACACAGGAACTCAAAATCACGATGATCCCCTAATGGACGGTCCTCACTCTAGCATGTATCGGGACATTAACAGCAATACTGCTCTACCACCACTAACAAAGATGCATATAAGGCAATATTTTTGCTTGTAAGTAGCTACTATTATTTTGTATCCATAATATCTATCTAGAAAACTAATATAACTGTAGTCAGTCATAGATACCAAAAATATACAATAAAGAATTTTTGTTCAGGTTAGCACTAAAAATTCCATGAAAAGTGCATTTTATTGGTTCAGGCTTGACACCAAATCCTATGTTTAGCAAAATTCTGTAAAATCATGTCTAATATCTGTCCAAGCAAGATACACACAATGGAGCCAAATTATGTACAATGTGTGGCTCCGGCATCATGCATGAGCTTAGGTTTATGGATATCAACGGGTTTTAAAGTTAAATATTTTGTTACAGTGTTAATAAGAAATTGGATGAAGCCAAAACCTTATACGAGTCCCGATACCTTATCTTGGCAAGAGCAACAACTGTAGGTGACTCAACTTATATAAAAGGTTTCTGCAAAAAAACTATGAAGTCTCTGCAGTATGAGGTAGATATAAAAATCCAAAAAAATGGAACTCCACAGGAATCACACTGTGAATGTCCTGCCGGTAGTGGTATAGAAGCCAAATGTAAACATGTTGCTGTACTCCTATGGGGAGTTGAACACATGGTGCGTGACAAGGTAATGTTACTTCACCAAGTGTGTACACAAAGGCTGCAGACTTTTCATGTGCCCAAAGTTGAATTTACAGCGTCACCCATAGCTGCACACAACTTACCAAGAAAAAAACCTGATAGCAGTTTTATTCCTTATGACACACAAAGAATTAACAAAGAAGATTATAACAATAAAATCAGAAACCTAATATTAAATTACCCAAATTCTACAATGCCATTAAAGCAGTTATTTGATCCTGCCAATCCTTATGCTATTGGAGTAGATCATGCCTATACAGCTAACAATCCTGAAAATGAAACTCTGGAAAAACTAAATCTAATAAAAATCTGTGAAGAAAGCATCCAAAATATTGAGCAGCACACACGAGGACAGAAAAACTGTTTGGTATGGTATGAAGAGCGGAGACACCGCATTACTGCCAGCAAGTTCCACACAGTTTGCCACTTAAGAGACTTATCTAAGGCAAGTTACAGCAGGCAACTTCTAAATCAAAGACCCTTTACATCAAGGGCAACAACCCATGGAATTATGAATGAAGAGGCTGCTATAAAAGAGTATGAGACAAAATATGGGTTAACAGTCAAGAATTGTGGATTATTTATAAGCAAGTACAGACCTTATTTAGGCGCCTCACCAGATGGCCTACTAGGAGACGACACAATAATTGAAGTGAAATGTCCATATTCCACCAGGAATGCAATGATCACACCAGTGACTGTCCCCTATCTAGTTTATGATGAAAATCAAAGTTTACTGTTAAAAAACACTAGCCCATGTTATTACCAGATACAGGGTCAGCTATACTGTACTAATAGATCATTCTGTAATTTAATTGTATATACATTTAAGGCCTTAGAAGTAATATATGTTTCAAGAGATGAGGAATTTATTTCTGACATGTTAGAAAAAGTTGATAACTTCTATAACAATTATTTTAAACAAGCAATTTTGAATAAATATTTATATAAAAATTATGATTTAATTAAAAAACAAATTAATAATAAATAGGGTGTATCTGTAAAAAGATTTTTTTTTGTTGTTTTCTATAATAAATAATTTGTTATTATGGTGTTAAAATGAAACCAATAAACATAATTTTAAAATTTCTTTTTATTATTCACAATCCTTTCTCTAAAATTACACAACATTAAACAAATAAAAAATATCTCAGAAGCCAAAGGCACATAAAATGAGACTAAACGTGTCTGCAAAATTTTATAGGTTTTTGTTAAGCCTATTAATCTTTCTATGTGTACTCTTTGACGTGCAAGTTTCTGATCACGCTTTAATACAAAACCTGGCAACTGTGATCTGCCTTTTAAGAAAGCAGGTATATTAACTGACACATTTTTCTCTGCAAACAAGTCCTGGACATTAAATCCTCTATCAGCCATGACACTATCACCTTCATCACACAAATTAATCAATGAGCTGCGTTCAATCATCTGTCTGTCACTTGTTGCTCCTCCATAACCTCGTGAACAATAAGAAAGGAGTCCACATGGTGTTGACCCCACCAAAAACTTAATGGTGTTTGTGTTTTTATATGAGCTGTATGTGGCTCTCTGAGATATTGGATTACTTGGCCTAGCAATAGGTATTTCTGTTGCATCAATAATAACTCTTGTTTTGTTATTATGATCTTTGAATATCTCAGGCATGTAATAATCCACTAAATCACGTCGGGGCCAAATATCTATGAGGGACCACACATCATATAAAAAGAGAATCCAAGTTACTAATGTATTTGAAACTACTGTTTTGCTTACATTGAACATTTTTGCTATTTCATAATCTGGTTTATTGCGTCTGAGCTTTATCAATACCATAAGGAACTGGTCTTCAACTGAGATACCGACTACTTGACTCCAGCGAAACTTTAAATTATTTGCCATTGGTAAAACAGTATTGAGCAATAGATTAAATTTTGAGTAAGATTCTAATCCAGTGTAAAACATAACTGCCTCATCATCTGTGAACATTAAATCTGTAGAAAAGATTCTTAATGCAGCACTTGTCTGTGTTCCTGAAGACTTATATTGGACCGGGTGAGGGATTGTTTTCTCTAGTTCTTCAGTTACTTCTGCTTCTATGTATTGTTCACTGACAAAATCCGGTGTGTTTGTGTGATGATCTTGGGTAGAAATGGAAGGAAAGGCATTATCAGGAAGACTCAAATATTCTGAACTGGTAGTTTGCACAGCTGATGTGTCTGTCTCTTCAAAGAGTGCTTTTCTAATATTTCGGTTTGATAACCGCTCTTGTCGAGCTTGAGCTTCTTGAGAAAGAGTTTTAGTAGTCCAGGGAAACAATGTTGGGACTGCTGTTTTTTTCAGATAACGGTGCTTGTTTTCAATACCTAGAAACAACCAAAAAGGATAAACAACACGTTTTTATTATGAATCTGAATATTTTTAGAATACAATTAATGACGTACCTGTATATATACTAGTTTTAAGGTAATCTGTTTCCAAGAAATGTTTAGGACATAACCTCGAATTATTTTCCGGCTTGAAGTTTTGTCTCCTTATGGCTTTTAGCCAGATTTTTTTCATTGCTGAATCTTTAGGAAACTGATGCGCACCTATTTCCTTACAAAAATGTACTTCACAGATCTTTGGCATTGTGAAAATAATTAATTATTCAAAATGTTCCTACAAAGTTCTTATATTTTGGTTAAAGCTATGCTAGCGCCACTTTGACAGTTGCCAACCCCATTTGAAGAACAAAACAAAATAAACAGCTAATTCACAAACACTAAAACAACTCATGATCAGTACAACAAAGCGTTATAAATGTTACTGCCATTTCTGACCATTACGTCGTCCTTTCGCGCCATTGCGAGCACTGGACAAAATGGCCGCCGGGCTCGAATTGTCTCCAAATGATCCTCATTTACCTGAGGTCAGGTTAATGTTTAATGAAGGAAAGCCACAGGTAGCTGTATAATAAAAATCTATACTAAGTACTTTTAAGCATTATGGCAGAGCTGGCTGAATAATAAATGTTACTTTCTTGATTGAGTTTTAATTTAGTTCACGTACACATTAAAGCAAGTTAAGTAGTGATGTACCTCTAAAGATTATATTTTTATAGCTAGCCCATATTGTCCCACCGCTGAGTTGGGTTCTGTGCTACTTCTTCCCAATTCTCAAAGAAAGCATCCAGTTCGTCCCGCCATCTCTTTCGAGTTCTGCCGTTACCCCGTGTCTCTTTACATTTTCTTAGTTTCTTTTTATCTATGTTTAGTTTTCAATAGTTGTAAATAATGTAAATTTTATGTGTGTTTTATCCTGTACGGGCTAATGAATGCTTTTTCTTTCTTTCTTTTGTCATTGTTTCAGGGCACCAATCCTGATCGTTACGGGCCCAAGCTCGTTCGGCATACGACAGACATGTCCCGCCCAGTCCCATTAAATTTGGGTAGACTTTTGAGCCCCGTCGACAACAAATGGCGTTTTGCAGTGCAGTTTAGTGTTTCGAACCTTTTACTAAAAGCAGACTGGCGTCTTAATTTTCTCTGGTAAATAAATCGAGGTCCATTCTATATTTAGACTTTAATAGCAGACAGTTGAAAGAAAGAATGAAAGTTCCCGAATATTGATTGATATTCACAAGCGAACTTCTGGATATTCGTATCAAACTTGAAATATCCTTCGAAGTAATGCTGAATTGAGATTGATGACTCTGTGATGGAATATGTGAACAATTCCCAAAAGCTTAAGCTATAAAGGTCTTGGGGAAAACAACAAAGACTGCGTAACAGTAAACTCAAGGTACTAAAATTCTTTTAGTCGTCAAATATACGAGAAAAACCGGCGTAAAAGTCAGGTTAGAAATTCCAATAAATTAGCTACGTTCAGTTCAGTAAATGCGGGTAATAACTCCGGTCAGATCCGTTCCAGCCAAATGGCTTTCTTTTTGCAGCCGTTAAATGAGTTGCTTGACCAAATATCAGCCCTGGGATGTGTGCAGACTGAGTCAAGACCGTCTGTGAAGGGTACGTTTTTTCCAGTTCTTCATTCTGATGGTTTCGGATTTCAAACTCGTAATATCTTATCTAAATTCGCGACAAAGGTGCTAAATTGTGACTGATAAGTCTTCAAGATTTACACCACCGCACCGGAGCAAACACTTCTTGAAACGAATGCTTTCTTAAACTATGTGCTGAGCAAATCTAGGCAGAATGTTATGACGTAGAGGTCAGACCGTTCAGACTGATCTAGGTAGTTATAATATTGAGATAAACTATCGCTCATTGAAAACTATAATGAAGCGCACACTCAAAAACGAACAAATCCGATGGGTAATAATTGAAGGACACAGACAACTTTGTGATAAATCATTGAGTACATTGTCTAAGCTTCACGATTAAGAGATTTTTACTCCGAGGAAGAGGTGAACGAGACTATAAGAGACACTGAAAAGGTTAAATAATGGGTATCGACTATCGACAGGTTCAATAAGGATTAATGGGCTCTAAGCAGCCTTTGGCTGTTGACTTTTCGGAGTAAAAATGCAATTTGAATGCAGAAAACTCAATGCAGTATCTGTTGTCTCTTCAGTAGGTAAACAAATACCAATTAATATGAAAACTATGGATATTTTATTGGACACAATGCATTTTAAAGTTTGTAACTTTAAATACAGTTTGATTGAAGTCCCTAGAGTGCTTAAATAAGGATAGTTTGAGTTGACCCTCAACTGACGCTGTAAAAAACAAGATGGTTGTTACAATTTTGACCATGCGCTTATAGATGTATCTTGCGAAAAAGTTTATCCTATAAAAGCGATAAATCCATAAAAACCTCCAACAACCTCAACAATCATGGCAAAACACGACATGTCCTGGAAATCTAATATTCCTCACATCTCAGTTTATGTTATGGTGGAGATAATGGCGTTACATAAACCACCGTAATGGTAGAGCGCCGCAGCGGGTGGGCGAGTCTATGCGGGTATGTTACGACAATACGCGGACATATGAATGGACATAACTGCGGACTGCTGGCTTTCTGCTGAGGTTTTATTTTCCGGGGTTAGTGGACAAAGGATGAAAAGGGATAAGTAAGAATTGTGGAAGATTTGAACGTGTCTAGGTGATTATTGGGTACTAATAGGATAGTTAGATGGGTAGTAGCAGAGAAGGTCGTGGTCAATCTTTAGGTTAAGCAGTGCTTGCCTAGGCTGGTCTGTAGATTGATGACCATCCATTATATAGGTACCGGGTTTCCTTCGTGTCTCGGAAAGCACGTTAAGCTGTTGGTCCCGGCTACCAACAGCTCTTCTCTCTCTCTTTTACAATCGTTGCAGGTAGTCCGGGGCCCATAAATCATCAGTATCATGTTACTAGTACTAACTGGGTTATGGAGATCAGATAGGCAGTCGCTCATTGTAAAATAAAGGTAGGGTGGGTGCACCAGTCCCGCACCAGGAACCGGTAGTACACCATTTCTTTTGACGACCCGAATGGCGCAGCGGTACTGAGGCTGCCTAACGTTCTTAGGGTCCCGGGTTCGAATCCCGGTAGGAGCAAATGTTTGTGTGATGAGCATGGACATTTGTTTCCGAGTCATGGATGTTTATATGTATAATAAGTATGTATTTAAAAACAAAAAGTATACATGTAGTATATCAACTGTCTGGTGACCACGACACAAGCCTTGCTTAGTGTGGCACTAGATGGTGCTGTGTGTAATGTCCAGCAATATTTATTTATTTATTTATATTTCTAACTTCAAATTAAAATATTAAGCTTCTGTCGAATTTCACGCCATTTTTTTACGTTTGGTAGCACTGCCGTACTTCTATCAATAATTTAATCATAAATAAAAGTGATAAACACGCCATCTCCGTCAGTAATAATCTCAGCTTAATTTTTTTCTAGGTTAGAATCTTCGGTTTAAATTCTGTCATGATACTACATTTTGATAAAATTTATATGGCCTATGTCACACGAACTATATTTAATAACGAATCGATTGACACCTTACTCAATAAAATCGGACGAATAGGGGCTACGGTGGAACATAAGTAAATACAAACATACATACATACATAAAGACTGCTAAAATCATAACCCCTCCTTTTGGCTTTGCCGTAGTCGGGTAAAAATCGCATGTTTCGAAACGACAATCGTTCACTTCGTTCCGAGCGGCCATATTAGTAGGTAAGTGACATGTCGACTGGAAGTATTTTTAATCTTTTTAAATCTTTGTTGATATCAATCGTTGTAACTTATTGCCCAATTAACTTCTCATATGATTAATAAATAATATGGCGAGAAAAGAGGCGACTATTGAGATGATGCCTAAAAGATAAGTGTGGAAGACGAAAAAATGACCAAAGGTGAAAGAATAAAAAAAAATAAAAAAAATAAATAAAAAGAAAACCATGAAAAAGAACAGTTAAATATTGTTTTGAAAGTTTCTTCGTGACAACGTAATTATCAATCGACCCGACGGAGTCTTAATCCTCCATCTTTTATCCTTCAAATTCGAGGCCTACTTTACAAAATTTTGAACATTCACACGAATCATAAAAGGATTGCGGCAATACAAATAAAATAAACAGCAATTTATTGCGACACCCCATAATTTATTGCCAATTATTGTATCGATACATAACTGTATCATTTGACAATTTTGTAACGATTTACAATGACCCACTTTCGATATTTATTTTCGTCCAAGATAAATTGAGTCAATAATTCCAATTTAAGAGTTAAAACCTCGAGTCTTTTATGTGACATACTTCTTGTGGGCTGACAAGTTGCATTTACATGTATCCTGGCAGCTTAATACATAAGCTGACAAGATACGAGCGAATGCAATTTATCCCAACAAATATTTTTTATACCTTACTTGCAACATAATTGAGGAGGATAAAATATTTATGGAGGTATAAAGAAAGATTCATCTTACACTCTTTACAATATCACCGTTTCATTAATTGCTTTCTCTGAAAAGCCATTCTTCTTTTTAGCGTGTCAACGAAAATCTAAATTAAATGGCCTTGACATGGCCATCATTTCCTGTAACTTGCAGAAAATAAGAAACGCCCGAAGTAATACCATTTTTTATTTTAAAGGTATAAAACTGGATGATGCTAAAACCAGAGCATGGAGCTTGGCACACGCAATGAGACTTATACGCAGCATTGGGTGAAGTCGGACAGTGGAAGATGATGTCGAAAAAGCTGGTGGCTTCCTTAAAAAAAAAATCAGAAGTGCATAGTGAACAATTTATGCGTGTTGATTAGCAAGAAGCTTTTAAGCTACCGTCCTGAAACACATCCCTACTAATATTATAAACTAGCTGACCCACGCAACATCGTCTGCGTCACATATATGAGAGAAAAAGCTCACAAAAGGGATACATTTTCCCCGTTTTTGCAACATTTTTCATTTATGTTCCGCTCTTATTGGTCATAGCGTGATGATATAATAGCCTATAACCTTCCTCGATAAATGGACTATCCAACACAAAAAGATTTTTTCAATTCCAACCAGTAGTTCCTGAGATTAGCGCGTTCAAACAAACAAACAAACAAACTCTTCAGCTTTATAATATTATAATATAGATGTGAATGTAAGTTTGTTTGTTACGGTTTCACGCGAAAACTACTCAACCGATCATGATGAAACTTTGTACACATATTCTTGGAGGTATTAGAAGTAACATAGGATATATTTTTATTAAAAAAAAAACAAAACGAACCCTCGCTCGTAGACGAAGTTGCGCGGGTCAGATAGTTAAATATAAATTTTAAAACTATAAACTACTACTACTATTATAATATTTAAACGACAAAACCTTCCGGAATGCTTAATTAAATCCAAGTAACCACAAATTGATTGCGAAATAGTTATGAAATCCAATCCGCCGTGACTAAAGCCTACCTGAAACTCCTAACTTTCACGCAGGAAGTTGGGAATCAGTTTATAGTTTCATCTTCCCTTTATGCAACTAATTATGGTTACGACAAATTTGCTAACTGTATCACAAAGTCCCGTGAGCCGTTACGTGATTGTGGAAACCGGTGGTTCTGGAAACTGTTGAAAAGTTGACCAGTACCATCAACATTGAAATATTTTGTTTTACACGTAGTGTACACTTGCTGGGGATTTTGTTACGCCACTGCTTCTTCCCAGCTACAAAATTGAAAGTTGTTTTATGGCGGGTGTTTTGGGGGCTGCATTGTGTAATTTCCAAAACAGCTAATTCTTCGCCTAATTCGTATTCAGAATGAATTGATGTCACGTCTTTGATTTGAGTGCGATTACTTGGCAATGCCTGAAGGATGAGCATGATACGAATGCCCGATCAAAGGCCACCAGCATCAGTGTAAGTCAGCATAGTTTGGAGAAGTCTCGTATGCGGGTGCGATTCTCAGCAGACTTCGGAAAGGGAAAATCGAAGAACAAAAACAAAGATTCACCAACTCAAATGTTGTGGCGTTCAAAAAGCTTTTGACACTCTCTCTTTAGTAAAGTTGAAGCAATTATTTGAGTGGACGAGGCCACACTTAATACAAAAGCGATAAATCCACTGAACAACACTATTATCTCAGGAAAGAGGCCACAGATTCTGCAGACAACACCTTTGTTCGCCCAAAGTAGTTAAATCCAACTAGAACCTCTACAAATGGTTTTATAAGTACCCTCAATTGTAATGCATAAAGGCTGTTGTCAAATATGGATTAAAGTTATTCAGGGTTATTGTTTCTTTAATATCTTGTGACAATAGTGACCTTTGCAGTTGGGACAATGAACTGGGGGCCAACCATCACGTCTTGTAGCAGTTTTATTTTCAGCTTATTTCAGTACCTTGTTAAGGAAAATTTGAAAAGAACTAGTTGGTATGGACATTTGTGATGAGAAGGTATGAAACGCATGTAAGTAACATAGCGATGAATATACAACCTTATTTTTTGTTTATACTAAACCCGAAAAGGGGTCATTGTACTCATCATTTTGAACAACTTTTTCTATGGGAGGAACCTTGAAATCGCGAAAAAAAAATCAGCTGTTCCCTACATTTTGACGAGTTATGCGAACATAAATGTAGGGAATAGCTGATTTTTTTTCGCGATTTCAGGGTTCGTCCCATAGAAAAAGTTGTTCAAAATGATGAGTACAATGACCCCTTTTCGGGTTTAGTATAAACAAAAAATAAGGTTGTATAAATGATGCTGGATGGAGAAGAAAAGAAAGACCGAAGAATAATTTTATTATAGATGATTGTGTCATTTATACTGATAAGAATGAAAAAGGGTTAAATGTTAGTTAGTAGTAGAGTAGTTAGTAGATAGAATGGATGAAAAAGAATAGATGAAGATAAAAGTTTTGCATCAACCGCAAGGAACATGGACAGGCAGTTGATGATGACTTCAGTGTGGACAAGAGAGGAAGCAAGAAGTCCTGTATCTCAGATTGAAGAGTCATTAAAGTAGGTTAAAGTATAGCAGTTTGCTATTATAAGAGATGGTGGTAAAGCCCCTAATTTTAACACTCCTATTTATATTATTTAAGAGCTCGAGATCTCATCGCGCTGATGTCGTAAAAGTTAAAATCATGCTCGTAGCGTTAAAGGCATATAAAAATATTCTTGAGTCTAGAAAACTTTGTCGAAGAGAGATAAAAAGCAGTTTGGGTCTGTAGAACATTAAAATTCTGATCTAGTAGATAAGTGAGTACCGTTTTTGAGAATTTTTAAGTAAGCTAGGGCATTATGTTGAGATATCTTAAGATGTTGTAAAGATTATCTCATCCTAACATTTGCCATTACGTTCAACTCATTCCAAGCAGGCGTTTTTTTTTCTTTAAGATATTGTAAACTTACATTGTACAGAATATCTTTGAGGCATTTACGAGTAAAATAAAAAGTAAATAAACTATTCTTCCTTACATTTGCAAACAAACCTGTTCCGACTGACAAGGCTCCCTTCATTTCTTCTTCACTGGAGCGAAAACTTACAGATATCGAGACTTTATCAATCGTCCGGTATTGAGTAAACTTTAGTTTTACCTATGTGTTCAATATATATATGAGAGAATACAGACTTTGCGGATCACACACATACACATTACACTTTATTCTTTATATATATTAGTTTATTGTCCCTCTTTGACGTTTTGGGATGGGTCTCTGCTGTCAATGTCATCTCAAAAGCCGTGTATCCAAGTCACGGAATCGGAAATATGTCATGCGCCTGCGATGATTGGGCGATGCTACTCCCACTGACAGATGTCGGAAAATCAAGAACGAAGAAGGAATTCAAAATCGGAACAAGCATGGCGGGTAGCTTGGAACAAAATTATTCGTGAAACAAAATGACGCGGAAGCATTGAAAACCCTTTGTGCAGTGCTAATACCAGCTAGGAGTTGTGGCCAGACTGCCACAACTCCTAGCGAGTGAGTTTAGGTTATTAAGCTATTTGTTTATTTTATCTATTTTCTGTACACCAAACACCCTAGCAAGTGGAACCGGCGACCAGAGTCACAGAAAGCTTCGGAGCCAGCAGTACGTTACGTTATTGGTCTCCTAGATGTACTCACTATGTACATTTTATTTTCCCTTAGAAGTCTTATTTTGTAAACAATCACGGTTCATGAATCTTTACACTCTTTAACTTGGTTGGTGAATCTTTAAAAAAGCACTGAAAGTTCTGTCAAAACGATACGAAAAAAAACTGCGGACACGATTCCGGAAACCAGATTCACACAGATAATTATCGGTATCGGTACTCAAGTCTCTTTCAATGTTCGGTATACTTACGCTGAATATCAAAACTGTTTTTTTACTAACGATTAAAGCATAAACTGTCTCAAAAACCGAAGTCACCGCATGCCGCAAATATTCTTATACGGAGTATAATCCAAATATGAGCCTTGAACAAAATCGTGACATATTGATCAAATCTGTTCGTGACAAGACAGGACCTCACATATCGATTTACTGTGCCATGTAGTACAGTTAGCTTATACTAGACAATAAGCTAGGCTGAAATCCTTAGTCCATTGAGGCATAGTCTCATTGTGTCTCGACCTGTTTTTAATATTTCTGTGGTCTCGACATAACTGGTAAATTAGCCTTCTTAAAAAAGTCATTGCCGTCTATTCAAAGTAAGTAGGTATGGTATGTGTGGTTCATTATAAGTCCCTTTGTAGGATTCTAACAGTGATTTTACAGGTAATAGTTCAAGGGATGTCAGAATACACTCTGCTGGAAGTCTATTGAGGAGTAAATGAGGTGTGCGGAATTATAATTCATATTGTGTTTTAATTTGTTGTATTTCCTGGTAAGATAGAAATATAATGTAATTTTGAAAGATTTGAGATGATTGTATTTCTTTTTCATTGAGGTCATTGCATCATAGGTGTTGACTTGGAATTATCAAAAATCGTGATACATCTTATTAACATACTAGTGACGAAATATCGGATCTAAATAAATTATGCTTTGTTTTGTAATCAAATCGAATTTGCATGTCTAGGACATTATCCCCGTTTTAAAAATAAACTAGTTAATAGTTACCTATTCAAAGTTGGACTTAGATTAAAATCAAGGTATAATTAACATAACGTTTGATAAATTAGGTCCCAAATAAACTTCGACTAGGACAGAGACATCGATCCACCTCCCACTAGGTGGACCGATGACCTGGTGAAGGTTGCGGGAATCCGTTGGATGCGAGTCGCAAGGGGCCGGTCAATGTGGCGACACTTGGGGGAGGCCTATGTCCAGTAGTGGACGTCTTTCGGCTACTGAAATGATGATGAAGACAGAAGTCCGGAAACGGTTTTCGCAAAACATTGTTAGGTGAATAAAAAACTTGGTATTTCACTATCGATTGACAACTTCCGGAGCCAGTGCAATTACTGATGTAATCATTTGGCTAGACAAATAAACTAACATCTTGTAATTTGCAAATCGAGACCTGTCTTTCATCATTGTTGAAGCAACGCCATCTTACTTTTAAATGAAGTTGGCAAGAGCATTAAGCACGGTATTCTTACAAACTCCACGAAACCGGAATCACGTAAATTCAAAAACTTGTCTTGTAGGAAATATAAAAGTGAGATAAGTTATCTCTGACTTAAGTTACCAGCTTCCGAGTTAAGATTTAAATCTCGTTTTTAGGGTTCCACAAGGTAATTGGGGAAACGAAAAATCATTAACAAATGCTTCACTTTAATCATGAAAGTATGTACGGTGGACTGCATCAATTGGGTACCCCAGTACCCCGGGGTTCGAACGTAGGTGTTTTCAAGGGTTCCCAACATTGTGGGTACACATTGTTGGGCTGACTGTACATCGGCGGAGCAGTGAATGTAGGCTGTGTTCTCTTTGAAAATCCGAATTGTGCTGTGGTAAGCTGGCATCCAGCTCAACGTCCTAGTGTTGCTAATGACCTGAGAGTCTAGACAAAGTGATCTATAAGCGAGGATGTTGATGGAAAAGTCAAATACGTATGTATAATTGATAGATAAAACACTGAAAAAAATGTCAGTCGTCTTAGAAAGACATCCAGAAATGCGAAACGCTTTGCGAAGATGGAAGTACGTCCAGCTAGCGCACTTTTAGCAGATTTCGCACGATCAGATTTTTTTTGTCACATATTTGTGTGGATACGAGAAAAATAGCACATTACCAGTTAGGGATGCCTCGATACACCTTTTTCCCGATACGATAAAGACACTCTTACAAAAATATCGGCGATACTGATACCTTTACCGATACGCTTATTGAATTAAAAAAGGAAGGTAGAATAAATAAAACACAATTAATTAATAGTTTTAGTAATCAAAATTAACATTTTAAATAAGATTTTTATAAAAAAAAAAACAAAGTATTCTTAAGTTTTGCGGGCAAAGGCGATTTCGCAAGTCTGTTTGAATAAGACTTGCGGTGGAAAATAGGCTCTTAGTCTCAGAACTCATTTGGAAACTGGCCTCGTTTGCAACGAAATAGACGGGACAACACACGCGTTTACATTACAATTTTAAGGCGCGAAAAAGTATCGTTGAACCTGCCATAAAAATATCGCCGATGCCGATATATCGGCAAACCCGAAGTATCGCCGATATATCGGTGTCGGTATCGGATTAACAATATTACTCGTGTTTTTTGGGTTATAAAGGGAACGGACTGCTCTGTAGTGTTAGATCATTGTCACCTCTCTCTGTTACACTTTCGTCACTTAAGTAATACTTCGTCTAACATGTGTTATTGACACGGAAGTGAAGAAATCGTGACTGTAAAACGAATAAGAAATAGAGCACTATATTTATTTTCGTCATTTCTGTGGCGTAAATTATAATCTGCTGCTTTGCCTTTCCCGACTATGTTAGAGTTGGCTGCCCGTCTGTCAATCCCACTATTTTACATAGAGTGACTGCATATCTGACCTCCACAACTCCAGCTACTAAGAAATAAGATACCCGTAGTAAGACTGGTTTTCAGACTTTCGGGCTACTGACTAGATATCCAAGATTTTCAGTTGACCTTGACCTTCCTTAATCTTCTTCTTTTTTCTTATCGTTCCAAACTCATCATCATCATCATCATCTCAGCCGAAAGACGTCCACTGCTGGACATAGGCCTCCCTCAAGTGTCGCCACATTCACCGGTCCCGTGTGACTCGCATCCAACGGATTCCCGCAACCTTCAACAGGTCATCGGTCCACATAGTGGGACATCTTCCAACGCATCGTCTTCCGGTTCGCGGTCGCCACTCCAAAACTTTTCGGCCCCATCGGCCATCCGTTCTGCGAGCAATTTGCCCTGCCCACTGCCACTTAAGTTTAGCAATTCTTCGGGCTACGTCAGTGACCTTGGTTCTCTTGCGGATGTCTTCATTTCTGATTCGATCACGCAAGGAAACTCCGTGCATGGCCCTCTCCATTGCCCTTTGGGTGACTTTAAGCTTTTTGGTAAGGCCCATTGTGAGCGACCACGTTTCGGTCCCGTATGTAATCACTGGCAGCACACACTGGTCATAGACTTTCGTCTTGAGACACTGCGCTGCGGTAAGTTGGACGAGAAGATACCGTTCCAAACTACGTATTATAAAATCCTACAGCTATCATTATCATCTCGGTCAAGCCTTTTTCCAACTACCTTGGGGTCGGCTTCCAATTGCAATTGCTGTGGTGAAAATGTTAACCAGTCACCAAGGAAGCCGGATTAAATGCCCAGGGTGTAAGGATGCAGCCAATGACATGCACCACACCTATTTAAAACATAATGAAAATGCTTCATTACTCATATGAATGAATAAACATTTACTGTTGTTCCAAGATAATGTTATTGTTATGTACCTATTGTTGATGCTGAATACCATTTACTGGTACTAACTATTCCCTGTATTGTTCGTGGCATGTAATTAGCCGGATCGATTAATACCAGGAATATAGAGAACGGTATTGCGTACAGCGTATTATCATGTTTCATTTCATCTATAATAATTTTGTAAAGAGGATAAGTTTATAGGTTTGTATGATGAATTAAAAATGAAGGATGCACATTTTTTTTTAACTGATTATGATGGAAGAAACATATTCTATGGGAAACGGTAATATTGTAGCTCC
Source organism: Xestia c-nigrum (assembly GCA_916618015.1). Taxonomy (NCBI): domain Eukaryota; kingdom Metazoa; phylum Arthropoda; class Insecta; order Lepidoptera; family Noctuidae; genus Xestia; species Xestia c-nigrum. The sequence continues at coordinate 24,678,361 of OU745246.1, forward strand.
TGTTAGTTCGGCAGAACCTAGTAAAACACATTAACTATTTATGAAGTTTCTATAATATTTATTACCTAGGTATATCCTAATTTCGAAGGCACTCAACGAAATTCCCGTATCCCATCTTCACAGACCCAGCCATCTTAAGACCCTACACTCTACATGCAATGTTAAATACAATAGCCCTGCAACACTATCGATATAAATACCGATAGTCTATAATATCGGTCAACGACATAATAATTCCATGTAAGGACTCGTGATTCTGACAATAACGGGCCGCGCCAGGTGACTACTCAATAATCCTGTTCCCTGCGCCGTAAATTAATTCCGAGAAGCAATGTCTTGCTTTAAAAATAGTGTTCGAAATTGTATCCATTGGCGGCATAAAATACTAATGAGCCTGCATACTAAATATCACGACTATTTCCGCGGCGGGTTCTGCAGAGGTGAGTGTACCAATGAAAATTCACCCACATTTTCTCCTCAGTAAAGTAATGAGGTTTAAACTACAGTTGGTTTTTCGACGAGTAGCTTTAACGCAGCCAAAACTGGCCAGGTCATAAATATAAAAATAATGATATTATTGGAAATGAAGACCTTAGAAACGGAAGAGAAAGTTACAACTGCAACGACGTCGTCAAACATCAGTTTTTAAGTTATTAATTGTGTTGTGATTTATTGATTAGCAGATTGTGTGGCGTGAGACTGAGATACACCACTCTTTTGCAAATCTGAGGAAACAGTGAAGGTTCTTGCGGTAGGTCAACGAGAGGGCACATTAAATCATGACTGTGTTAAATTGATTCAATCCTTATAAAACTTGTACTCATCGCAAATATAACGCTTAGTCCTTGTAACCCAAGTTAACCTTGAAAAAACTCCATGAAGACCCTGGAATGAAGTAGAGGATAGTACTCTATAAAAGAAATCTCAAGAATTGCATTCTAACTTTAATTAGAAATGTTGGAATTACTTTTCATAACAGTTGCTCATTGTAACTTGAAACTTATAAGCCGAGACGTTGAGTTCCTAAGTTGGTAACAAGTTTATACATAAGCTAGACAAGATCTAGTTCATACATAACAGATGCACGTTTTGTTTGAGTTTGCTGTTCCTGACATTAGGTATATCGCCTATGTTTTATTGAAGGCTAGCTTCTGTCAGGAGTTCATACGCGAGAAGTTTCTCGTAGAAATACGAAATGCTTTGAAAGTCCGAGATCTGACGTGGTACCTATTCATTGACATTTAGTAAAAATGAGAAAATAAGCGAAAATAATGTTGCTGGCCTGCTGCAAATATGCAGCGTATGTTTGCTGTTTAGTTCAAATAGTTTTAACGTGGTGTACGTAGATATGTGCGTATCGCACTAATAAACAGTGACCAACAGTTTTTTTGTTTTTTTTTTATTATTTACACTAAAACTGCTTTTTTACTATTTGTTTCGTTCGAGTCCCCGATAGGTAGGTACCTATTTCGGCGCTGTTGCAAGCACCAGGTTATTGTAAATTGTAATACCTATGTACATATTCATGATTTTCTAGATAAAATATAGATAGGTAGGTACCTACTAGCTAAACAAGTAGGTCTTTGCAACTTTCTGAGTGCTTGTTTAGACTGTTTACTTCTGGGAAACTAATCTATTGGGTAAGTTATAGTATTTACATCGTAGTTTAACCCTACATGTATTGGTAAATATTCCTTGAGTTTGTTATTGAGGTCTCAAGAAAACAACGTAGGAATTCATTTAGTTTAACCCTTTTGCGTACCGCCACAAAAACAAAACAAGGTAGGTTCCTAGTTCCTACCTAGGTACCTTAGTCTGAAAATGAGAAATGATAAGAATCTGAGTCACCATCTTCCTGCCGCTGTCCCATGGATTTTACCTACTTGGGGTCGGCGCAACACGATTTCTTCTTCCATTCCCGCTGTCAGCTGTCACGCTAACATTGACTGCCTTTTCTGTTATCATTCCTCCAATATCGTAATGTTATTCTAATGATGATAAAACGTCAAGGAAACCAGTGACGTAGGAGTAGACTTTGTGAAAAACCTGTGTCCAAAAGAGTGAGTTTTGGAGTTCGTCTTCTCGTTTAAATGTGTGATTAGTACCTATTATGGTTGGTAGGCTTAGTGAACGATTAGGTGTGTTATTGTTTTGGAATTAAGGCTAGTTTTATGTAAATCTAGCTATAAGTTTTCAATGAATTTTAGGTATGTAGGTTTCAGGTAGGTCCGTAGCTACACAGTGGGCTATGTGAATGTGTCCTACGATTACAACAGAGGTAAATACATAAATAGAATGATGTAACGTAACTTTATGTCGCCAAGCCTTTACGATCATAACTTCACAAACGGAGGCCGGTAAATGTTTATTGAAACAAAGCCACCAAAATCACGTGAAAATACGTAGAAATAAATAAACGTAGGTGTAATAATCACCGTTATTTATAAACAGTTTACATGCAACCGAATTCATGCGGGTTCACCACGCACACTAACCTGTTGCCAAAGAACGCCTGGGAACGGCGAAATATCAGCTCCGGACCGGTACAGCTCCAATTAGAATCCAACACGACACTGATTATACGATAAAATCACTGTTTACAACACTTATCGAATCACAACAGCGATCCGAACAATCTTCAAATCGAAAAGTTTTAGACGAAAAAGAAATTGCAACACTACTTTTTAGCATAAAATCTAAACATTCAACTACTTTAAACACACATTAAGTTAATTTTCAACGGTATTACACAATTAAGGACGAGGGAATATTTAAATATGTACACTTTTAAACAGATTCATCTTTGTTGACGATCGTTTTCGGCGGCAAAATCGGCACTGACACGTGTTCACGCGGCGCGGGTATAACTGGACTGAGGCAAAAATGGCGGTGGCTGGCTGGCCGGTCGACTGGCGACGAGCGGCGCCGCGCAGTCAAAGATCATGCGTGCAGTGCACAGGTGAGAGAATTTATGAACAGGTAGATTAATGATACGGGTAAATTTAATTAGCTGTATAAACCAGATGCAATCGTTGGATGTCGCCTTATTTGTTTGAGAAAGTAGAAAATGTAGAAAGGATGTCTTCCCAACTTTGTATTTATTCCATTAATTGGTACTTCATGCGGAAAGCCAATTGAGATCACTTTGAGTGTCCTGCAGTTTTTGCCAGTAAATACCTACCTAGTAGGTATTTCACCGGCCGACTTTCCTTGTAGGTACCTAGGTAGGTTCTTCCTTCTCCTACAGAGAATTTTATGCGATAAAAAGGCAGTTTTAATCTTGAAGTAACAGCACTTTATTGACTAGAAAATTAACCTAGAAGGAAATTAAGGAAGCCTAATTTTACAGGGATTTTTCTTCTAGGGGATCCCCCTAATTATTTAAATCTAAAAAACTCTTAGCTAGAAAGTAGGCACCCCTGACGCATCTTTGCATTGCCTAGCTTAATCTGTGGTGCAAGCAACAGTGCAGTGCTACCGCGCTGCAAAAACCGGTTTTTTGAAAACATAAAAAGTTGCAAATACAAGTAGATATTTTATTTAGGGATAGCATAATTACCTATACGTTATGTAAACTTAAAAGACGGAGCTAAACTTAATTAACTAGTGCTTTCCAAATAATCACTTTTACCTACTTTTAACGAGCAAGCTTACCGACAAAGTTTTTAAAATGTAGCAATAAATTGATCCGTTTGAAAGTTTTGAGCGGATATGTTCAGCGGAACTGACCTACAGACATTTTAGTTCGTACTTCGTAGTTAGGTAGATTTTAGGTTTCCGATCCCGAAGGGGTAACCAACGGGACTCTTTATTAGTAAAGCTCCGCTGTCCGTCCGTCCGTCTATCAGCGGCATAGAGTATATATTTATAGTCTTTGATCAGCGGGCTGTTCTCCGGATCCGCAATAGGTAGACAGTTGAAATTTTCAAAAAATCTGTAATTGCCGCTATGACATCAAATAAAGGGAAACTAACCTAACCTAGTGGCGTAACTATAGGGTGGCAGGCCTGGCAAAATGCCACGGGCCCCCGGCCTGACGGGGCCTCGGCCCGAGAGGCTGTGAGCTCAAAAGTGACCTAACATTTTTACAAAATTTTGTACTTTTGTAACCTACTTAAAATCAATTACATACCAATAACCCTACTAGATAGGAGGACGTTGTTATAAGTAGCCTATGCTTTTGAAAATTCGATATTGAACTAAAGTGGACACAATGTTACTATTCGGTAACTATCTCAGTGATTCATTAAAATTAAATTAAAATGTGACGAGTTTTCTTGGTGCCCCATACAATGGATTTGCAAAGGGCCTCAGATGGTATAGTTACGCCACTGAACTAACCTAACCTAACCCATCAAACGCAAGTCCGACTCGCACTTGCCCTATCGATGCACGATGGTACATTTCGTCATAATTGCATAAGTATTTATTAGGTATTCGTTTTTTTTTATTGTTTTAATGTCGCTTTTTTTTAAGTATGAATGAGTATGTATGTATGTATTCTTATTTTGTATATATTTAAGATATTTAATCTGTTTTATGTATTCCATTTTCTCTCCTTCTTTTACACACTATGTCTACATTTCTTTATTTAGTATCTCCTTTACAGGTATGCTGCAAGAGATTTCATTAGAAATAAGCATCCCCTTTGTACTATTTTCTGTTCCTTTTTTATTTTCTGTAATAAGTGTGTACATAAATTGTTAAATAAAAAAAAAAGATGGTATATTATCTTGTCAAATTACTTGGGCCTACCCACTTACCCAGGGCCCAGTAATTTCCCTGCTAATCGTGGCGTCAACTGGGTACCAGTCGTGAATTCGTGATAGATGCGACTAATTGTTGCAACTACCACTAGTGGTGGTAGATCGATGGTGGTAGACGGGAATAATCCGTGGTGACCAAGGTTATGCCGAAGAAACAATGGCGCATTTATTCGGTTTTTATTCGGTCGATCCACACAGTTAAAAATCCTTCTAACACAAGACTGTTCATAACGATGCTTGCAACCCGACTGTTCAATATACAATCGCCGCATCAATCAAGTCGCCGAATTCGGTTAACCGACCAATGTAAACAAATCAATTTAGGTAAGCGTTTTAGTTTTAAACCGAATGCGGCCGCCGCCTTCGGTGACCTACCTAATGTAAATGCGCCATAAGGGTCCTCCAAAAGCTCTTTGGGTTGACGATATCGTAAAAATCGCAAAAAATACTTGGATAAAGAGCACATAGGTACAACCGAGAAGTCTGGCATAAAAAGGGGGGGCCTATAATCAGCAGTTTGCGATTCTGGACTGTTATTATGATGATGATATGTCCCACAGGTGGGCATGGCCTTGGACATAGACTTCCACATTTTCTCTTTATGCTCTGGCTGAAACGTCACAAATGCATCAAAAATCAAAATCAAAATATTTTATTTCACATAGTCCTAGATGGGCACTTATAAAACGTCGAAAAAGGTGCACGGTTCGCGTCGGTCGATTCCATGGAGAAGAACCGGCAAGAAACTCCATGGTTACTCTTTTCATCAAATAAATGCATGCCACAGCCTACCTCGTTGACGGCGACCGTCTCCACAACAAAAACAGAATATTTTACAGCTAATTTATTACGAAGAAAAAAATAAAGGTGCGTATTGACTACCTAAAATTATTAATCTTAAGATGGCCGAAATTCCGAAATATTTCTCAGACCGATATTTTATTCTACGAACCGGAGGTATTCACGGTCCAAATGTAGGTCGAAACCGGAACGGAACGGATTGGATTGGTTACAAAGGCGATCTATCTGATTCATTGGTAATATTTTTCTTGCCTTTTTTCCTGTAGCTTTTCTCTTCAGGTGCAAAAAAATAATGATGGGGAGTTAACTAATAAAGTTCAAAAGTAAAGCACACTACCTATTACTTATTTCTTCGTTGTATTTCTCTCAACAATTATATTTGCACTCGTTATTACAAAAGAATATAGAAGTTGCAACGGCTAGACCAACAATGACCGGCTCTCAGTTCAAAACGGCTGTCACCTAAACTATTCCCGCAATCCCGCCATTTCTACTTTTTTTTTTTAAAGCGTGACTTCTAGTCATTATTCCAACGCTTTTAAATCAATTGATAATCTGATATGTAACTGGCACAAATAATATAAACTGATACAATGTAAAACAAATAAAATATAACATGCTGCAATTTACTGGGAAATATGAACTCTGAACCCAACTGTTCTCATTATCACTAAACCCGAGCGTCACCTAAATGAAAGCCTTAGTAAAAGCAGACTAGAAATTAATTTAAGTTTGGTATCTAGCAGGTTGGCAACTTGATTTTCTAGGTAGTTCAACAGCTCACGCAACTTTTCGTTTTTTGTCAAATTTTCTGACAAAACTTAAACCCAATCTTCATTCGAAAGTACCTAGCTATGCCACGTTAAAAATATCGAGGGCTTCACGACTTGATCCCAGCCAATAAAGTGCCTAGAAAACAGGCTGCCCTAGCAACTAAAGTAGGTATAATTATGTGGATATAGTTTTCAGTTTTAATAAAGCGAGCCACAGACATCGTGTATCGATATTAATCAGAAGTTCAGAACAAAGGGGCTTCATCAGTGTTGGTTCCACGCTTTGTTTTATGTGTAGGATGGCTTCAGGATTAATCAGGAATACGTACGTAACTGTCATTAAATGTATACGGCCTGGGGGTCTACAATGGTCGCTTTATCAGAATCATTATAGCTTATTGATATGAGTTACTTACATAACAATTTATAGAATAGACGACAATAGTTATTTGTTATACAAGAGTGCAAAGTTGTTTTTTAACCGCGTGCTCAATTTTGATGACCGAGCAAGCGAAAGATTCTAAAATTGAGTCACGAGCGCAGCGAGTGATTCAAAACTTACAATCTTTAGCGTTTGCGAGGGAATAAAAAAAACGAGGTTAAAAATCTTTGCACTCGAGTGCAACACGTAACTTTTCATCCCACCTCAACGAGGTAATGAATAGACGCAAAAAATGCGCATTATTAACAAATTCAGTTTATTCTGTTGCCGTCAAATAAACTTCCTCGTCGCTAGATGAGTGGTTTTTAGGTTGGATTCCTTGTATTTAACCTTAAGTGTTGACAATATGACGTAAAAATAAAATGGCGCGCGCAAAACACATTAAAAAAAGTACACCAAGAAGGTTCAGAGTCTGAGTACTTAATAAATTAAAAAAAAAATGTATGATAAATTCGGCAACATAGACCATAGAGGTAGAAGTAAATAGGTTTAATGATATTTTGAATTCACATGCCTAGTGCACACGATGTTCTAAATTCAAATTTACTTATTCCCTATTTGACCCGTATTTTGTCTTTTGTTACGTAAACCAAAATCGACGAAGATACGACGCTTTTAAAATTCTCAATACGGCCTTGGTATACTGAATTTTTAGTGCGTTCTGACTTCACAAGCCCTCACTCCTGAGTTTTGATGCGTTTTATCTTTGTCAATATTCATTGATTTACAAAAAGAAAAAATATGAGTCCATTATTTCCCAATAAGTAGGTAGGTACTATATCGCATTCTTTTGGTACTGTCGTAATGCCATGGTCACTTACAGACGCAAATAATATTATGAATTGTGACTTTGTAACCATTTCAGGATTTGTAACATAATTAAGATTTTTTCCCTAACTATAATAATTTGACTGCCTCCTTGACTCCTTTGGTTGAGCATCAGGTCCAGGGTTCTATTTTCGGATCGGGCAAAGGGTTATTGGGTTTTTCCCAGTAGCAGCTACAGAGTACAGCAGTCTGGTTTTGAGCCCGGTTGATGGCAATAGGCTGGCCCCCTATTGCATGGGACTTAAGGCGATTACATGAGCTAAACGCGAGTTTTATAATTACTAAAAGTACTTATATGATTCACTGCTATAAACAAGACCAGAAATAGTTATTTGTTATACAAGAGTGCAAAGTTGTTTTTTAACCGCGTGCTCAATTTTGATGACAGAGCAAGCGAAAGATTCTAAAATTGAGTCACGAGCGCAGCGAGTGATTCAAAACTTAGAATCTTGAGCGTTAGCGAGGGAAACACGTAACTTTTCATCCCACCTCAGCGAGGAAATGGATAAACGCAAAAAAAAATGCGCATCGTTAACAAATTCAGTTAATTCTTTTGGCGTCAAATAAACTTCCTCGTCGCTAGATAATGAGGGGTCATTTTAGGTTTTTGAGTTTGGTTTTCAAGTTGGATTCCTTGTTTTTAACCTAAGGTGTTAACAATATGACGCGAAAAGAAAATGGCGCGCAAAAAAACATTAAAAAAAAGTACACCAAGAAGGTTCCGAGTCTGAGTTCTTAACAAATTTAAAAAAAATTGTATGATAAATTCGGCACCATAGAGGTAGAAGTAAATAGGTTTAATGATGTTTTGAATTCGGGTCCACCCTTTATAGCAGAACTTTTTATGCCATATTATTACTTTGCATAACAGCGGATAGCATAAACTTCATTTCGCAGAAAATCGTTTGGCAGACACGCATTTATCATACATTCAAACTCATAATTTTGTAAGTCAGAATCATCTAAAGGCATAAATTTCATATGCATAAAAATTAAAAGTCGAACCATCTTGTCGCAGATAGTTGGAGGTCAGTATCATCATTTTGCATAAATTTCATATGCATAAACATTAAACGTTGAACCATCCTATCGCAGAAAGTTTAGGGTTAGAATCATCTATTGGCATAAATTTCATATCAATAGTCATTGAATGGCAGAACTATCACATCTCAGGAAGTTTATAGTTTGAATCATCTTTTCGCATACACTTCTTATGCATAATTATGGAAAGACTATTTTCAATAGGTACAGAAAATTCATAGCTAGTTTAATTTTATATTTCTTACCGTAATAATTATAAAATTTATTGATTTTTTTTTTTTCTTAGTATATTTACCTCACTAATTTTATTACTGTTATGAATTTTATCCATTTCCCTATTTTGTAATTTTTGCATGTATTTTATGAATATATTTTATAAATTTTATACGTTATTCAATTATACCAGTGTTATTAATTTAATAAAATATACAATAATTTTATTTAGTTGGTACTAGTGCAAAATCTTTCGACGATATTATGTGTTTCTTTATGTTTTTCGAGCGTATGGCACTCGTGGCCTGCAGGTGAAAATCATAATATTTTGGGTTTAACGGCTAAATAAACATAATTTTCTTTCTTTCTTTTATTAAAACAGTAGATTGAGATCATGTGGTTTTTATTTTCCTGTAAGAAGCAGGCAGACATGCAAACAAACATACATCATGCATGCAGCAAGCATGCAGCAAACATGCAAACCTGCATACACCATGCATGCAGTAAGCATACAGCAAGCATGCAGCAAGCCTGCAGCAAGCATGCATCAAACGTGCAGCAAGCATGCAGCAAACATGCAAACCCGCATATACCATGCATGCAATGAGCATGCAATGAGCATGCAGTAAGCATGCAGCAAGCATGCAGCAAGCATGCAGTAAGCATGCAGTAAGCATGCAGCAAGCATGCAGAAAGCATGCAGCAAACGAGAATGCAACATGCAGCAGGCATGGTTTCTGTCACGGCTCCGGCGCTGCGGGGCCCCGGCGGTCCCACGCGATTTTAAATTACACTCTAGGGGTAGGGCAGACAAGACTACGTGGAGTCGGTTTTGGAGCGATTCGTTTCTGTCACTAACTTTTCTAGCACAACATATTGACTTTTTAAGATAATATTTTAATTTTAAATTAAGGTTAAAATGCTATTTTGTGGCATTAAAAAATGGCAATACTGCCAAATAAAATTATTCCAAATGAAATTCTGCAATCTTCATAGTATGCCAAGTGAAATTATATCAAATAATCGTCGTTCTAAATAAACATTATTCTAAACGAAATTATGCGAAATTTGAACAATGCCAAAGGTAATTATGCCAAATAAAAAACTGCCATCTAAAAGTATGCCATTCGAAATTCGGTCATACACACATTCACCCAAACAATAAGTATATTTAAAAAAAAAAAATGCCTTTAATATATTCGTTTAAAGAAAATTATGCCAAGTGTGTTATGCTAAATGAATTTCGGAGCAACAATATTCTGCCAGATAGATGGAACCCTTTGAATTCACATGCTTAGTGCACACGATGTTCTAAATTCAAATTTACTTTACCCTCATAACGATAAAAACGGCTTTTGCACTCAGATATCGAAGAGCAAAAATACTCTTTCCGAGATGGGGGGATGAAAAATATATGATATTCTTCAGGATATACTCGTATGCTAGCATGATAGTGTTTTGAAAACATAATACTTACAATTAATTTGACTCGATAAAAATAATCACGAACTTATCTCTAAAAATATCTTTCAAACAAAAAAAAAACATGCGATCATTCTGATTTTTTGGAAAATAATTCTTCAAGCAATATTATTACTCAATGCTCGCATAATGGTGTTTTAGTTTTTTAATCCAATCAATAGTTTTTTTTTGTAAATCGATCGAAACCATTAATTTCGCGCTATTTGGCCCGCAGTGACTGACGCAACAACCACTTTGTAGTGCAAGCTGATCAGAACTTTATTCTACCATCATTTCAAACGAAGTTAGAACCACCACAAATAGAGTTGCTAATTTAGCTTATCTAATCGCCTTAACCTTACTGGCGAAATGTAGGTGTAGTATTAGGTACACCTCTGGCTAACACTTCCGGGATTACAGCCGTTAAATAGTAGATAGTTTTCATTATTCATACTCGGAAAATAAGTCTCAAGTTGCCTGAAGAGCGGGTTGAAAGTAACACTTTTGAGCCCTAGGGAGAATCGCTTTCAACTGACTGCTGTCAAATTATTAAAAAAAAACTAGTTCTATTTTCACGTTTCTATTGAACCATGTTCCGACTTCTAGACAGCCTCTAAATTACAGCGCGATGTAAAATTGAAATAACATAAAATTCAGTATCAATTAAAGAGTACCTATATTTTTTTTAAATAACTTAGTTACAATTTAGTTACAAATGTTTCTTTAAAATAACATAGATTTGGGCAAAATATTTACTATGTTTTCAGTGACAAACGTGAAAAATGAAGGCTGAATTGCCGGCCACAGAAAAAAAAACAAAATAGGCGGGAAAGCGGCAATCCGATCTTCATTTATTCGAGTTGTTTCGTGTTTTTCTTTTCCTTTTATTCGTAATGAAAAGCACAGAATTTACCTCGGGTTAAAGATTTATTTAGTCCCTCGAACTATTGGTGCCCGCGCTACGCTTATGCGCCAAACCCCGTCTCGGGGCTGAATAAGTTACTTTCACCCCTAGGGTAACAATGTACTATGACAGCTGTCAGTTGAAAGCGTTACTCCCTAGGGCTGAAAAGTTACTTTTAGCCCGCTCCACAGGCAACTTCAGACCTACTTTCCGAGTAAAACATTATTTTAGTATTTAGTCCAGAGAGGAGGCCTGTGCAGTTTGAACATTAATAGGCTGATGATGATGGATTTAGTTGAACTTGCCCATGTGTTTGGAAGGGTAGAAGATTTTTTACTGTTGTATCAATGCAATATTTGATGTAGGGAACCTACCTATAAAATTTGATGCAGGTCAAGCGTGCTCGAGGATGCACGAGTGCTCAATGAGAAGTTTTCTTTTTGAGAATTAAAAGTTTCCATGAACTCGATAGATAGCGTTTTTTTTTTACTTTTTAGTTGTTTACACGTGCTTACCCTTTCATAGCATATCGGCGTGATTTTCTGTTATGAACTGGTGTAAACAATAGACAGACATGAGATTTCAGCGATCCCAGTACCTTTGCTATCTTTTATTGAAGAGTTCCGTTGCCTATCTTACGAAGTTCTTCATCAGATCTGTACCAAATTGAAATAGGATCACTCCGAGAAAGTACTCTTCCTAAAACAACCCAAATCGCTTCTGGTGTGCCTATAAAATTTAAGGAGTTCTCTCTATTTCTCCAGGATCCCATTAAATGGAACTTAACACATCTAACTGTCGAAATCTGGGTGTATTGTACACTTCTACGTACTCTCTCAGAGCATACAGGGATGATGTTACGCCATGATGTTGTTTAAACAATAAACAACCAAGCGATTGCAGCAATTACTGCAGCTTTGCATGCCGTGTATTTTTAAAGAGTTCCATTGTATATCTCCGAAGATCAGCATCAGATCGTCAGCAAATGGCACCACACGGGAAGCACCAGCTTTCAAATAAAAAAAGAATCATCAAAATCGGTTCACCCTGTTGAAAGTTCTGAGGTAAGTAACAAACACAAAAAAGAAACAGTCGAATTGAGAACCTCCTTTCTGCCCCGTTCTGTTTCTTGCAGTAACGCACAGAGATCAGCGCCATCTATCCAGCGACTAGGGAAGAGTTGAAAAAAATTCCTCATTTACTGATATAGGTACCTATCAAGTCCTTTCAGTGACAACAAAAAAATGGCGAGTTCCTCTTGGTGGAAACTGACCCACTGCTGCCCTACGAGTACGTCCGTATACAAACTATGCATCATACAAAGTATGCTTGCGGGTGCATCGTTGTAGGCCTGCATTAAAAATGGAATGAGCAGCACTAAATGGCGCAGCTGCGTGAGACGAGGATTCATCATCATCTCATACGAGGATTATCTCATTTAAATTAGGTACCTAAGTATTTATTTTATTTTTACCTTCGGTGTGGTTCAGATAGGTCAGGTGACAAACGCTTCGAATGAATTTCGATTCGGCAAATCGTATGCCTATCCTTTTTTGGCATAACGAAAACGAGCGAGATTGACATACATACGACTTCCCGAATCGAAGTGTTGTGAATACGGGGTGTCAGATAGGGTATGAAGTTATGAACGTGAACGAGGCAAAAGGAGTATGTAAAGATCGCAGCAGGTGATGTTCTGTGGTTTCTGTCTACTTCCATGGGAAAAAGACGAGTTGATGTATGTTTAAAAAACACACCTTACTTATTACTTTTTTGCATTAGCTTTTAAGCGGCATTCAAATAAAACATTATAAGGGTTTTAGGTTTTATAATAGCCCTATTAATTTTACAAATAGTAGGTACCTATGCGGCCAATGCGACTACAAGGCTAAATTATTATATGTCTCAAAAGCCATATTATATACTTCTATAAAATATGTCCAATGTTTTATAAGGGACATATAAATTGGTTATATAAACGTATATAAGATCTGGTGATAAGATCGATATACCATATTAGCAAAAAACACTTAAAACCTGCTTTTATAAAGAGAGTTGTAAAACTGATGCTGTTATAAAACATGTACAAGAATTATTACCTTATAAATCAGTGATTCCCAAAGTGGTCCAGGTGGACCCCCAGGGGTCTACGGGAGACCCATCGGGGGTCTACATTAGCTTGAAGAAAATGGGGGGGTTCACAAGCTGTTAGTGGAGGTCCACGAAATTTTACCTGGGTTCGATGCCAAAGAACAAAAATGTTGGCTTAGCTTGATCAATGTAGCCAGATATTAAGCTAGGTACTAGAAAGAGTAATAAAGATATAATGTTCCGGTGATGACAGGTTGTATTTCGGTGAAAAAGGTCGTGTTAAGTCATAAAAAAACACATTTCGAAGCCAGAAGATTACAATTTTCGGATTTTTGCCAAAAAAATATCTTGGGAACAACGATCCTCATGCAATCCTAACAGATAGTGCGAAAAAAATATTGTCAAAGAGCTTGAAAGAAAATGCTACAGGGGGTCCACCGACACCGAAACAAATTCAAAGTGGTCTACCAGGAAAAAATGTTTGAGAACCTCTGTTATAAATCATTCGTTAAATAGCGCTTTTGCTAGTTGGGTTACTTGGTGTACTTGCGCGAGTTTTAGCGTATGTCCTTGAGAGGAAAACTCCCGTTTACAATAAGTTAGGTTAGACAAGTGAAGTAAAATAAAATAAAAATGCAAGTAATTCACATCATACGTAATTTAATTTCACTTACATTATATATTTACAATAATTTGTATTTCCGTATATTTATATTCAGCAAAGAAAAAAAATACGTACGTTCAGGTTGACAATGGGTCTAGCCCGTTCGTACAAAACGCTTGAGCTGTCGCTTACTGAAATATCAACATTAACTTCATACGCATATGTTTCGTTTTCCTATGAACCACTACTAATTTAGAGACCGCCTTACCCCGTTCCTGCTGTGTCGTGACGATAGATAATCGTGTATCTTTTAAGTGTCGTGGCTTGTGTATTTAAATGGAGGTGTTCACGTTTATATGTTACCGTCAAATTGTCAAACACGTTAGATTGTAATCACTCTAGCGAGGTTGTAAACTCTCCAAATATTGTCAACTAAACATACTGCTTACAATATAACGCATTATTTTTCGGTAGATTGTAATCTATCGAAGTGAAACCGTAATGTTGTGTAAAGCATGCGACGGAAGTATCTCTGCCCCCATAATCAGGACTTGGGGCACCCGCACGTTAGGTTAGTTAGGTTCCTTTAAACCCTGCACTCAAATGCGGGGGGCTCCGTCGACTACGGTTTTTAGGGGAATATAAAGTGTTTTGAGGTTAGGTTATATTAATCGGTATTTCTCAGGAATAGTACTTTATCTCTTCATGAGAGCAAGGGGCAAGGGGGACCCCTCCTTCCCTCACTCTCCTCCACACCGCACGAGTTGACTTCGATAGTCAATCAGTCGACAGTAATCGCGTCGTCCTATATCCCATTTATGATATACTAGCTGACCCACGCAACTTCGTCTGCGTCACATAAGAGAGAAAAACGAAAGGAAAAAAAAAACCCGTTTTTGCAACATTTTTCATTCCTGCTCCGCTCCTAATGATCGTAGCGTGATGTTATATAGCCTAAAGCCTTCCTCGATAAATGGACTATCCAACACAAAAATATTTTTTCAATTTGAACCAGTGGTTCCTGAGATTAGCGCGTTCAACCAAACAAACTATTCTGCTTTAACTAATGTTGTATATAGGACGACGCGATTACTGTCGTCCACGAAAATTGCCAACCAAAATACAACGATAAATTAATCGTCACGGCATAGTGGGACCGGGGCCTTAGTGTGATAACCATCATACAGCATACAGTTCATCAGTCATCACCACAGACGGGGCATAGACTAAAGTGTAGATATGTGAGGCGGGACTGGCCATTCGAGTAGCCAGAATTAGTGAAAAGAAGCTTTAACCTTTTGGACGCCATTGTCACATATACGTGACAAGCAATCGTGTGCCCTGTACGCCAAACGACACAAATATGTGACAAAATAGTAGATGAGATTGTGGCTTGGCGTGGAGGGCACGCGCGTGCGTTTATGCTGTGGCAGTCAAAAGGTTAACAAGAATAAGGTAGACGACAAAAAAACCTAATTAGTCAGGTAGATTATTAAAAAATAGTTGACCCGTATTTTTTTTTCTTACATAAATCAAAATTGACAAAGATACGACGCTTTTAAAATTCCGACTACGTCACGCCTAGGTATAATTTTTAGCTAGTTCTGACGTCACGAGTCCCCCACTCCCGAGTTTTGATGCGTTTTATCTTTGTCAATATTCATTGATTTACAAAAACGAATACGAATACGTGTCCATTATTTTTTAATAATTTAACTGACGGACTAAAATAGATTTATATTTTTTTTTATATTTACTGTCGTCATGTATAAAGAAGGTATTTGGATATTATTAACAAGAATGATAGGTATCGTACACACGGTGACCCAACAAGTTATAGGTGACATTTCTAATTTACACACATTGTATCAGGTTTCCGGTACAATGAGATGCGCAAAAAAAAAGTTTAGTGTGTCTCAAATGCAATCAGATACATTTGTGTTGGGGATGGGGTTGACTCGTTAATTCCCTTATTTACTTACAATAATTAACTAAATTATTAAGAAAGAAAATACTTAAGCATATTTATACTGGTTTAGTATAGCTTGATTGGTTGCCGTGTGGTCTAATCCTAGTCTGCAACGCATACAACGTGTACCGTTAAATGCGCAAAACCTGAAAATAGTTGGCTCAGAATCACGAGCAGAATCAATTAAACCACTTTTTAATATTGGTCACATTTTTCAAAAAATCCTCATATTAAAAACCGGCCAAGAGCGTGTTGGGCCACGCTCAGTGTAGGGTTCCGTAGTTTCCCATCCGTCACAACTTTCAAGTTGTTCAAAATGATGACTACAATGACCCCTTTTCGGGTTTAGTGTAAACAAAAAATAATGTTGTATAGACCAGGGTCGATAATTTTTGAAACGAAAACAAATTATAGTAGGATGAAACCCATTAGAAAAGGAAAAATAAATTACGGTCGATCCGAGTTCAGGAAGTGGGGAGGGGGGGCTTTTAAGGGGAAAAAATGGTTTATCTCCATATCCGGCAAAACTACCAGTCCTATGGAAAAAAGTTAAATGGCAAAGTTGTAGGTAATAAAAAGATCTATAACTTTTGTATTGACAATTTTTTCATATAACCTCAAAATTTTGGTGAAAAATTCAAAGAACCTAGTTTTTGATTTTTTATTTTTATCTTTTTCAAACATTTTTTTTGTTTCTGAAATTTGGTGAAAACTTAAGTACCTTATTATGTCCCAAATACACTGTAATTTATTTGATTTAAAATATTTATTATTTCGCCTTATTTTAACTTTATTTAAAAAAAACACCCTAATTTTCAATCGAAAAATATCGTGACAAAATTTTAGCTTTTTCCAAAAAGTCGGGGAGCTTTTTGTTCTTTGAAATCTCTACTTTCTGATGGTGTAATTTTTTTTTGCATTATTACGGTAAATGTTCTCAGAAAATGCAAAAAATTGAAAAATACTCAAATTGGATTTTTTTAATCACTATGTACAATTTTGAGTTATTTATTAAAATTTACACTCTAATTAGTCAAAAAACGTAAAATTTCATGTTACATTGATACACGAAAAAATTGCAAATTGAAATATACTACTATAATTAACAAACAAATAAGTTAATATTATATTAAGACATCTACAATATTTTGAAAAAGTTGTAGAATCTTCTTTGGATAACATTTATAGATGCCTATTTATTGCTTTTTTAAGATAATTTATATACCTGAGTGACCTACGGTAAATTTTAGCCCATTTTTTCTCAGAATTAGGTCAACTGAATTTAAAATCATTTGGTGTGTCTGAGGTTTTGCGCATTTAACGTTACACGTTGTAAGTATAATAATTCACGCATCCAACAGCTCATGTACTCGTATGTACAGTCAGCAAAACAGTAAGGTATGCAGGCTAGCAATCTTCTTACTACTATTATAAGTGGAAAACAAAATTATTCTACATAAGTATGATTTGCTTGTAATGTATGAAACAAAGTCATCACAAACACGTTACAATCAACACTTGTAAATATAAACCAGCGATAAATGAACCTTATCTTTAACATCCAGCCTTAACTTGCTTAAGTAAATTAAGTATACAAAAAAAACATATAATCTTGTATTTTCTTCATAAAATAAATTATAAGTTATTTGTACATTGCACATGTTTTACCAACCAATTCTTGATATTCCATACTGTATATGTATAAATAATTCGTATGTAAATAAATAATTCTTGTTACAGATACCTCTAAAACCTGACTGCATAAATATATGTATATTATAATCTTTTTTTATTTAAATTTTCTATATAACTTTACTTTTTCTTCACAGAAGATGATAAAAAAATAAACTTTAATATTGTTAATTACTATAAATGGCTATTGCCAACCAGTTATAAATATATATAATAAATAGACGAAAACCAAATTGAATATTTGAAGTAAGTTAAGATATAATAGGATTAAGAGTTATAACAAAATTCCCCAATTTTTTTGGTTCCGAATGCTTTTTCAGTATGTGCCGACGAAGTGAATCCTTACGGAAGAAGCCTTTGTCACATATAAGACAGCTGAAATTCTTTTCGGCATGCCTTTTTTGGTGTGTGGCCAACTTCTCATCATTTTCCAAAAACATGCCACACTGCAAACATACTACGTTACTAGGTGTGTGCCGAGATTTATGTTTTTTTAATAAGCTTGCTGTGTATGCTGTGTATTCACACATGTCACATTTAAATCTTTTAGACTTAAAATGAACCTTTTGGCGGTGATTACAAAGTTCACCCATTGTGAAAAAGTTGGCTGAACATATTTCACAGGTGTAACTTTTAACTTGATCGTGTCTTTTCATATGATTTATTAAAATTGTTTTACTCTTTAATATTTTCTTGCAAATTTCACATTGTACTGATTTAGGTTTATGTTGCAACACATGTTTGTAGAATCTGTTTCGACCTTTGATGATTTTGCCGCAGAAGTGGCATGTTGAGATAACTCTGTAGTCTTTGTGTTTGGACTCCCGGTGCCCCTGTAGCGAGGCGTGCTGAGTGAAACTTTTCAAACAGTCCTTACATTGATACCTCCTGACTCCACTATGTATTACTAAGTGGGCATCCATATCCTTGATTCTTTTGGTGCTATAGTCACAATCCTTACAGTAAAATACTCTTTTTTTGCCCAGACCTTCAATGCGGACATTAGCAGCAGCTTGGCAGCTTCTTGTTGTCTTTTTCTTGTGCCTATTGAAAGCTTTGTAAGATTTAAATGTTCTTTTGCAGATTGGACAAATTAGCTTGGTTGGTAGGTGAACTTTCTTCCAGTGGACAGCAATCTTGCATTTACTTTTGAAGGAGCCACCACAATCATCACATATCAATTTTAAATCAATAGCCTTGCTTGGTTTTACTAATGCGGTACCTTTACATTTATGATTTTCATCTCCATTCTCAAGTTTTTCAACTTTATCATAGTTTTGAGTGTCAAATAAATGTTCTTCATTGTCAGATATTCCAAAGTCAGGTTCCTCATTTTTAGGTATTAAATTAACAGGTAAAACATTTACAGGTTCCTTTTTTTCAGGTTTTTCTTTTAGAGTTTTACTGACGTGTGTTTTGGTACGAGATTCTCTATCAACCGATTTTTCATTGTCATGGAATTCACTATCGGTTATTTCAATTTGAGCTTCTGTTTTGGATATTTCAGTTTGAGTTGTTTCTGTTTCAGTGGTAGAATATTCATCTGAATTATCACCAAATACCGCATCTACTTCTTTCTTAATTGGAACCCGAAAAGTTACCTTACATATTCTGGATGGCTGCTGAACTATGCTTAGCAAGATCTTGTTAGATGTTTCACATTTCTGCTTGAAGATTATGGCTGTTTCAAGTTGCAATAAGCAGTCGGGACATATTTTACTGGGAAGTCCGTCATTCTCCTTAATATTAACATTGGCTACATATTGAATTTTTTCTGATATTAGTGAATGGTTGTATTTTTCGAACAACGACAAACATTTCTGTGAATTTTCTAAATCATACCGTAAGCAAACTCGACAGTTAATATTCTTCTTCTGTTCGCTCATTATTTGTGCTTATTTATTCACATCATCACCAAACAAAGCCAATGTCCAAAGTATCGTAACTTCGTAAGTTTGTTGTCAATCTCTTGCTATGAGAATAGCAATTAATTGATGAAATAAAGTCTTTCACGTATTCTATATTATAAATATAAAATTGTACGATATGAAACACTGAAATTGGAGTATTATGTATCTTCTTCTTTTGCAAAATAGTAAATAGCAGTAGATTTTACAGAATGACACTTTCATTGACATTGACATGCGAATGACACTGTCACAAAAATGGTGTTCTCTGTCAGGTTGATTGAGGTCCGTTCAGAAATGCCCACTCACAGTCATGGAACTAATAAGTACAAATATTCCATGCGCTTGAATTGAATGCACGACAGAAAATAATGCAACAGTAATCTGGCAACGCTATTTATTTGTTAAATGAACGCTATTTTAAACCCCCGACTGTTCTTAGCTATGTTTGATGAAAATCGGTCACCCGACACCACAAACTGGCGGATTACATTATTTGTTTAACAACTCCCTTAAATATTGGTATCAAATGAAAGGGCTTAAATAGTACGTTGGTATCCTATAATTGAGAGGGATGAGGGTATACTAACCAACGAAATGAGTCGAGTAAAGAGGAGTGATGAATGTGCCTAGCGATTAACGAATTATTTTCTATTTATCTCGTAGTACGGTCGAAGCACAGAGTCGAAGACTTTAATTGATGAGCCACAGTGTTGCCAACTCAACTACTTCAAAATACTAGATTGGTGTAAAAAACATGCAAAAAATATGCGAACCTTCTCTAAAAAACGCCAAAAATTATTGCCAACATATAAATTATGTTGGCAATAATTTTTGGCGTTTTTTGTACCTATTTATTAAGAAATTATATCAGGGGAATAGAATATCAATGTTTTCATCTTTATCAGCATCAGTTGATGTGAAAGGCTGAGAGCCAGAGACATACCTCTCTTTGGTTCATATACAGCGTAGTACCTACATTATTGTCTGGAACAGTGTAAGTATAACAGCACTTTCCTGATCTTTTTTAGACCGAATCTGACGTACAAAATTGCATTCAGGGTTATTACTGCCAAACGGTTTCGGAGTTCTATTTTTACCAGATTCATTTGGCTGAATATTTTTTATTTGATCTGAGGGTATCGTATGACTTCATTATCCAGAACTTTACTATGGAAGTCAAGGATTCCCATTTAATGTGAACTATGTTTCTCCATTGAGATACCAGTTTTTCAATAATAGGTGCTTTTACTCGGAATTCTTGGGCTATTTCGACAACGGGTATTGATATCAATTTTTATTAAGTATAAGAAAGATTGTGATTTACATTCTTTTCATCGTTTATAAAAATGACAAAAAAATATGCTATAATTATGCTAAAAGCTAAAAAAATGTGCTAAACAAGAAGAAAATATGCCAAATTTAGCATAAAATATGCTAAATTGGCAACGCTTTATAAGCCACTTGTAATGGAAATCGGGTTTAGTCGGTAATATTCGTACCCGTGAATGTATAAAAGTGCATAATTGGAAAGTAATCACTACTTTCCTTCCTAGTGGTTTATCAATTAAAGTCCTCGACTGTACATTAAGTGTCGGAGGTTCTATAAATTTTTAATTTAATTTGTATTAAATTTGCGTTATGAGCTTAATTGAATTGGAGAAGTAACTGGAGGTCATGTGAGCCTTTGCCTAACCTTAGAATGTGTAAGTGAACGACTGGCTACGGTGCACGCACTCCTCATGGCAGTGGGTCTGGGTGGGTGATCATTCCATCAGGTACTCACTCTGGCGCACTAGCATAGACAACAACAAAAAATAATCACAGAGGAACATACGTGAACAGTTAAACTCTCTTCGTCGACTGACCCACAATTCATCCTCCGCTTAGTTGTCGAACATTTTCAACGGGAACTTACCTCCAACGCCTCCAAGTAGTGCTGTGTACCAACTGTTATCTTATAAGCAATTAGGTATCTCTTAGTATTGGTGAAAACGGGCATTATGCATTCAGTTGGGTGTAACCGAGTGTTGGTTAAAACGGCCACTAGGCATTCAGTTAGGTGTCACGTAGTGTTGGTGATAAACGGGCCCTTCAAATACGAGAATAGCTCTGGAATATGTTCACTTAGAGAACTAAGTCCTAGGATAGAAGTCGTAGGGCTTTTGGATCATTCCCACTAGTTCTAATAAACAGTTCTACAAAAAAACTAACGGGATTTTTCACTACAAACGAAAAATAAAACACAAATTTCAAATAAATATTTTTTACCTTTTTTGTAATATTTTACTATAATACATATATCACTTTCCTTTCATACAATGGAATTCAGTTTTACTTACTAATATTTAACAGAACTTATTATTATAGGCATTAAAGTAAAATACTAACAAGATATCGAAAGCTACAAAGAAACTAAGAAGACTAGTAAAACTTTATGGAGCACAGACACGCTTTCCTATTTTAAATGAAAATATACAACAGCAGACAAAATTGAAAAAAATGAGATAATGTTTGTTACGACTTAAAGACCTACTTACTTATTTGAATGCAATATTTCACAACAGACTGTGCCAACAAATAGAGGGATCGTAAACTACACATTTTTTAAATCGGATTTTGAATAAAGAACACAAAATGATTCATTTCACAGTCATTATTTTGAATTGAAGGTTCCTGACCTTGTTACTCGCAATCAGTCAATCAAATAACTACGTAAAATTAAGTCAGAGTGCCTGTTCTATCTTGATAGCCTCTACTCTGCAGAAGAGGAAACTTTTTAACAGTATCAAATACTACTCAAAACCTAAGCATTGATTACAGTCTAGTAAAAATGTTGCCAGACTTAACTCCGAGCTACCAAAATTAACAAGCAGTTAGTTTCATTCATGGACCCCGGATCGCCATTATGTACGCGAGGATGGGCCATTAATTTCATAAGTAATGACATCTTGATTAATTTAACTTTATATTGCACCGACGATGGCAAAATCGAACAGTACTTCGTTCAAGTTTTATAACACATAATTTACGAAATACAAAACAAAACAGGACAGATTATAAATCACAAATTATGGCGCCATAACTTCGTTTCCCGCCAATCATTAATACTCCATGTTTCGTAATTTTATTCTAATTTTTATCTTACATTTTTATATAACATTTTTTTATTACGGACTACAAATACTAAGGCACTTTTTGTCAGACACACATTAGGTATTTTTATATAGAACTTAAATAATTTCAAGAGTTTTAATGAGTAAATCTCACGAACGATGGTATTTGGTCCCAAAAACATTGAAGATTTTTTTATAACAATATTATGCACTAGTACTATTTTATAATGCCAACCTTACGCGAAATAACGTGAAAAAGTGATAAAAAGTTAACCTATTGTACTTGCAACTACATGGCTTTTGTAATTAGCTACCGTCTGTACTTTTTATAATATCAAAGAGAACTTAGTTCTGCCAAAACGTACCGACCTACATCAAAACACTATTTTCAGAACCAATTGGTGTTTGGTTTTTTGGTAGGTGACACTGAATATTTTTTAAAATCTCTTTAATCCACATTTTGGAAATATGGGACTGATTTCACTTAATAGTACTACACCACGTTTAGAAAATAAGATTATTTGCAGTTACTGAATTAATTATGAGATTGTGGATTGACTCATTTCAGCAGAACTAACTCTTAATCTAATTTACCAAGTAAATAAGTTGCAATGTGTGTTCATTGGTATTTAACCCATAGCTACTTGAACCTACCTCTTTAGAATATATCTACCTATTATGAAATCTTGCATTCCAGTAACCATAGTATAAAACATAAAAGGCCAATTTACTGAGTTGAAATTAATTCATAACAATGCCTACTAACGAAACTATTAAAAGTTTCGTTAATAGGCATTGTTATGAATTAATTTAAGACAAAAAAAAAACATTATAAATTATTTCATAAAAATAATTTTACTTTTAAATTATATTTCTGGCTGCCGCACCAGCACTGAATAATAGACTAAGTTTTTTAACCTGTATAGGTTCGGTAGTTGTTGACAGAAATCAACAACTACTGAATCTTTATAGGTTTAATTCAATAGTAAGTAATCAATTATTCAGTGCAAAGCCAGGAAGGAGGGTCAAAACTGACGAAGAATCTTCAGTTATGACGAAGAAGTACCCACATATTCAGGTAGGTTTACTAACAAAATTCATCATTTAAGGAAAACAAAGTCCGTACCATGGGCAAATTGAAATCAGATTTAAGAGTACACAGTAAAATGACCTTTATTTATGGAATGCGAAGAGCTAATTACATTTGGAATTACCAAGTCTAAACAAAGGTATCGTCCAGTCATGAGTTAGGAAATGCGTCAACCTCTCCGTGAATTCCAAATGTAATGATTCATTGGTTGTCTAGTATAGTGGTTATTATGTCAACAGTTGATTAATTAAACTTAAGGATCGTTCAAACTGAAACGGACAAAATGCGGACGCCGTCCCGGAGACTGCACTCTTTTTTTTTCGCATGGGAAATCATCTAAATGACTCCTTCCGCTCTGGGCGGAGCGGGAGAGAGTGTCAGACTTACTGACTGAAACCCATCCATCGCCTTTTATGTTCCGGAGCCACGGTATGTCTTTCGAGCAGTCCCGCAGCCCCGGGGACCCTGAACTCTGACACCTATCGGTCAGTGTCCGATGTCCGCAGCTGGTCTGCAATGTGTTTGTACATACCAGTTTGACGGATCCCTTAAACAGATCGTCGGTGTCGAGACATTTTTAATAGAAATTACGTCATTTATCACGTCTCAGGCACACAAAACCATAAAAAAGAAAATAACACTTCGTAGAGAATAAAATATTGCCATTGGGTACTCACTCGGCACCTTCAGGGCATATACCACTTGCGAAATTCGTTCTACATTCATGAGCGGCCATTTTTACATGCCATCATTGCCGTGGAATATTGTTGACACTAGGCCCTTGAATGAACTTGGTTTTCAAGTGCTGATCGCATTCAGTATCGGTGAAATAGCTTCGAGTGGCAAGCCCAATAACTGTTCTTTAAGAAGTATTATTTCCTTTTTTACAAATCTAGTCATCTTGCTGCATCACACATACTTAGTCTGCCATTTTTCTGTCTTAACTAAATACATCATCATGTGTCAAACACTGTCTTTGCGTCGCCACTACACTAAACCTAAAATTGTAATAGTCTACTTAAAGTTAAGACTAAGTTTAAAAGTCAGAAGCTTCAATCCGGGGGTTCCTGGTGAGAGCAGTGTGGTACCGGGGTCGGTGACGACTTGAAGGCTCTGGGGAACAGTGAGGAGTATGAGGGGGGGGGCTCGTACTCTGGCGGGGAGGGCGGGAGGGGCTGCGTGAACAGTTGTTGGGATGCTGCCGTTACTGTCACTGTGGGGGACAGGTCGATGCAAGATGGCGGGATGTTGATTGGCGTGTCTGATGGTTTGGAGCGCTTGCAGCAGCATTCTGGAAGTAGAAAAATGTTGGTTAAAATAATTGTATGACGTGGTGTTGGTTGTTTTAGGGCGACTTCAGAGTTAAAACGAACACGTTTCATATTTAATTTCATAAATGATTTTAAATTTCGTTACAGCAGTAAAGATGATCCAAGAGAGAATCTAAAAGCATCTCATATTTTATCGATGTATCATCATCGGAAACAACTACTGTTGTATAAAGGTCTCATTCCCTTTATTCATTCTCCACGATTACTAGCATTTTCGTCCAGATAAGCTTTGATCCCCTTTAAATTTTACATAGTCGCCAGTACAAACTTGGGAAGTCATATGCATTAATATGCACATTATGCAGGTACCTAAACAACAAAAAAAAAACATCTCTCTACTCACCCCAAGCCAAACAGAACATAAGTATAGTAGCGCAGACCAGCATCCCCACCACCAGGTAGCTCCAGGGTCCGTACGGCTTCAGGGCGGCTGCAAACTCCATAAAGGCGTTCGATGACTTCTCACCTTCGCTGATCTTCACTGAAAGTGTCAAGTCGCCTGTTATTAGTTAGGTTCATCTGCTGCTGGAGTAAAAGCATGAATTTTATGGAGATTTTGATGGTAGAAATTGATGGAATTAGGCAGATGGTAAGGACGACTGCCAATCCTGCAATGACATGATAGAAAGTAGCAGTGATAGCAGTGGTGAGACCGTCGGATTCCCAATTCATAAACTCGTGTTAGAATCCAAGGCACGTTAGGCACGCACCTCTGACTTTTCGAAATCATGTGCGTATTGTATCACTTGCTTCGATGAAGGAAAAGATTGTGAGGAAACCAGCATGCCTGAGAGATATTTCTCGACGGCATGTTAAGCCACCTCTGAGACCCATGAGTGGCATAAAAACTCTGCCAACAGGTTATGGATCAACCACAATAAAGAAGGAGATGACAAATCAAATCAAATCAAATCATCTTTATTTGTGAATCACAGGTATTAAAATAAGGTCTTATTCATACATTTTAGTTGAGCTCTGTGTCCTACCAATGAAATTGGTGTACAAATATTTGTAATAATAACTCTGGATCTATACAATACAAAGTCAAATAATGAGATTTCAAAATAGGTATTATTAATTAATTATGAAACAATTATAATTTATTTGTCATGCATGTCAACGGTAAATTCTAAAGAAAGCTATTAATGTATTTTGTAATATTGGAGAAAATGTCAATGAAATATATTATTAATAAAGAAAATAAAGTCAATTATATTAGAGGGCTTGTACAGATCCATAGTTTAATCATTTGATGCACTGTTTTAGACTTCCACGGGTTTTCACTACACTTAAAGTACTTACAGGATTGTCACGAAAAAAAAATATCACGAATACAATCCCGTAAGTACTTTAAATGTAGATACTTACATAGTTTGTTTTTATTTCGGTCGTTCCTGCGTAAGGCTTTGGCTTTATGCCTGCGGGCCTAGGCAAAATGAGATTCTGTTAGCAGTCACAAAGATGAAACAGCCAAAAATTAATTGAATTGACATGTCAGCCACCGAAACTTATGTCATTCATTGCCTTTGAAAAGTTTTTGTGGAAGTAGGAAAGCCATCACAACTTGTCAAGGCCTTCTGGTACGTATTTATTTACGCATTTGGAAGTTCATTCACAAAAACCGTTTTCCTCCATAAATAAGTTCATTGTTCACGTAATCGTGTGCAAAAATGTTAATTTGTTGTAAGGTTTTCCCTTATTTGCATAATGATCCATATATTCCTTGTTTCTTTAATATATGAATGACAAATCAATATTCCCATTCATACTTTTTGACATTTATTGCAATGAATAAAGAAACTTATGACCATATTATTATGGTGTGATATGTTTTGAGAACACCTATTGAAAATAAATGGGGACATTCCCGTATCATTATAAAAAAGATATTCAAGCGTGACGGGTAATGATGAATT
Organism: Xestia c-nigrum; assembly: GCA_916618015.1. Classification (NCBI taxonomy): domain Eukaryota; kingdom Metazoa; phylum Arthropoda; class Insecta; order Lepidoptera; family Noctuidae; genus Xestia; species Xestia c-nigrum. The sequence continues at coordinate 24,705,306 of OU745246.1, forward strand.
AAACCTTTTCAAACAAGTAAAATTAAATTAAAATTTGAAAAACCCCCGACACAATGTAGGTACTAAAAGTTAGTTTTCTTGGATTTTTAATTTTTCCTAAACGAAAGTTCTTGACTAGTAGAATACCATACGGTATTCTACTAGTCAAGAACTTTCGTTTGATACCCATATTGAGGGAGTTGTTGAATAAATATGTAATCCTCCATTTTGTGGCGGCGACCCACAAACCCGACTAATTCACCTTTCAAACAAAAAAATCTAAACCCAAATCGGTTCATCCGTTCGGGCGCTACGATGACACAGACCGACACACACACAGAAACGTCAAACTTATAACACCCCGTCTTTTTTCGTCGGGATTAATAACCGTTCAAAGGAAATCCAGATGTTTTTCAGGTGCTTTTAGTTTCTATTAGTGAGTTTGATCCCAAAGTCAATGCCAAAAGAGATTTCATGAGATAGAGAGAGAGAGAGAGAAGCACTTACAATCCGTCAAGAATTCAGTGTGTTAATAACAATTACAAAGTTAAACCTGGTTTCCCGTAGTCCGTTCCACCTAACAAGGAATTCAATAGCTACTTACTTATAACAGAAGGCTTCGTCATCCCATCAGGCTGATCCAAGCCCAACAACTCCTGGTTTCTTGCTGCAAACCTCCTCAGCAGCTCCAGGAGTGGAGGGTCGTGGCGATGGGAGCAGGCGCTAGGTTCCTCGTCTTCTCCCCCAGGGCAGTGACGCACGCCATCGCAGACCAGGTATGAGGATATGCAGAGGCTGGTCACCCCGCAAATAAACTGGGATTCATTGTTGCAGATTGCACCTGGAATTGGAAAAGGAGATTGTTGAATGGATCTGGTTAACTGATGATGCTACGATTCATCAAGAAAGAGGAAATGCCATACGAGCCTCGTCCGGAGCCGAATGAAGTAACGAACCAGTGTGTCACAATTACAAGAATTCAGGAAGCACAAATATTGTTACTGAATGTGACTGCATTTCTATTATGCGGGTCGTTCGGAAGTAACCTGACTGTCATGGTAACTAAAAGTTATGGATTTTTAAAATGGCAGCTGCAACTTTCCGCTAACCCGCCTAACAGAAACAGTAGGTAAAATTATGTTTGACCAGCAATATTTATTTATTTATTTATTTATTTTACCCTTGTCCTAAGGGCCACCTACTGAGTTACTGACAGTGCCCTACAAACAAATCAATCAAAATGGTATATGATTTCTAATGAAGGTACTACGAACAACCCGCATTTCTAACCCATAATGAATTGACATGTCTCCATGCAGTCACGAATGTATAGCAATTATTCCACCCTGTTAAACTCAAAGATTACTATCATTAGATAGACAAGTAGTCGACTTATATTCGCAATGCATTAGGACACTCAATCATTAAAACATGTCACGCATTCGTTTGAGACACCGCTGTCGCTGTCGAAACCGTTGGTTTGTAAAGCTAAGCGGTAAGCGCACATTGCAGCTGCTTCGGTCCGCAGCGCATAGCATTTTAAGAAAAAAAGTGTCACGGTTGATAAAAATCATCCAATATCAGTGATATAATATGTTAACATAGTATCAATACAGTGATGTTGGAATATTTTAGCACTTCGGGCCACATTCTGGACATCAGGCAACGTACGTGTGCGACATCGTAAATGGATATCCTCCGCCGTAACGACTGCGGTGGGGTCTGTCACACTCATACTGACTTAAACCACAGTGCTCCTTCTCATCTCTTCTGGCTGAGGTGAGAGGACACGATTGCATTCTCCACAATCACCCCAGTAGAGGCAAGGTTACTTGCTTCAAGTGATATGCGCGTGCGTCATTGGTTCCCTTCGCGTGAATAGTGTCGGTCCACAGGGTTGTGACTCGTAGCATGCTTTAAACAGCTGTTTTCATTTGTTTTTTTTTCCATAATTGCTATCACTACGCGTGTCTTAACCGTGTAGCTCATGCCCAAAAGGTAAATGGTACATACCACTATTAACTGCAGTGACGACCAGCCGCAACTTTTCAGTATGCTGGTAGGGAGAGGTAGGAGGGTTCCAAACGATCCTCAGCTTTGAGGGCAGCAGCTTGGTACCGGCTCTCGCTGCCACTCCTGCTGCGTTACCTCCGCAGAGGTTTAGACGCCACATCGGGGTTTTGGCGTCTCCGATGTACTGGAATAGGATAGAAAAGAAGTGGGTTAACTAAGCGCGATTTTAAGTACTTTTGAAAGCTAACGATCGCTATTGCATACTTTCAGACTACGATATCCTAAAGTTTGCAGCAAATGGATCCTTTATAAGTTTTGCTCTATTAAGAATATATGCTCGTTAATGATGAATGGAAGAACTTGGAATTCCAAAGGGATAAGGAAGAAGCATAAGCCATTAGTGCAATCAGTGCAATCTTAATAAGCCTGATGGGTTTTCGTCCCAGAGCGTGTAGTGCCCATTCACAACGAGTCCCCAAGACAGAAAACAACAACACATAGTACGTGCAGATATAATTAAGGACATTTAACTCCAATTAACCCGAGTATTCTTGTAATACAATAAACGTACCATAACGCTTCGCATAGGGCCTGGTTTCTGTGAAAGCGGACACGAGCGGAGCGCTGCGGAGATGAGAAAGATTTGACTAATCATAGGAGAGACGAGAAATGCGATATGGATTTCGATCAATCTGGTAAATCCATTCGCAGGTGTCTCCGCTCCGCTCCGTTCGTTTTCGCTCTTCCTACACGTGGACTATTGTACTTCAAACGTTACTCGTGGTTCGTGTGTGGTCAACATCGGTCACAATGATCTTAATTGTCGTTAAAATTAAGTTGCTAGTGTTTAGCTGCTTCTGACAAAACTGACAGTCAATGTGACAATCATGTCACAATCTGGATGCTACGAGTACCAAACAAATACTGTGAAAGGGTTGTATGTATGTCCATTCACATAGTCATGAGAAAACATTGCAGACTCATAAACCCCCAATTAATTATTTTTGGTGTAATATCTGTTCACGAAAACAATGAGATTTGGATCCCAAGTAAAGTTTCGAAAGTTTTCTTTGAAAACATAACGGAAAGAGATTGTTTGGACCTCATTTTCGCAAAAGTGAGCAATTTTAATGATATTGTGAAGGTCGAAATAATGACTTTTAAAACGAATGACGCTTTAATTAGTCAGGATTGTAAAGCATCAGCTCTTAACCCAAATTGGTTGAATTGTAACGCGACTTAATCATGAATGGAGACGAGGATTTCTTGGAACTGCTCAGAATGCAGTTGAAGGAAGTCGTGTATTTTAAATATGACTCGATCTTCATTTGTCAGTACTACCGTTACTTGACATGATTATGCTAACTATAAACGAAGATTTCCATGACACACAAAGGGTTCGGTTATTTCACCATGATCATCCGCGGAGCCTTTTCCTACTGTGTTTTGGTCGGCTTCCACTGTAACCAGCAAGCAACTGACTATCTGGCTTCCAACTCTCCACGACTCAGTTAATGAATAACGCGCTATTCCTCAGGCCTAGGGTTGCCAGGTCGCCAAACCTAATAGCCGGACAGACCAGCCAGCTTGGCCGGACATTTGGGTGAAAAGGCCGCACCCTACATTATTGAGGTGTTGTGTCTCTGTATTATTAGAAACGATAAAAAATTATATGTAAAATCAAACTTTTTTGATTATTACCATAAATCTTGTTTAATTCTAATAAAATCAAATGCCAAATCAGTCTAAGTACCTACTTTATTATTAATCTGTCAAATAAATTCATTACTCGACTCGCCTGCGCTCGGCCACGCTCGGCGCTCGCTCTTTTGAAAAATGTAAAAAGCCGGACACCGTTTTGTTTTGTCCGGACACGCAATCAGAAAGGCTCACTATGTCCGGCTTTATCCGGACGCCTGGCAACGCTACTCAGAGCTATAACAACCCGTAACAACTATCAAAGATCTAAAATTTACAACTCGACTATTAGATGCTAAAACAATACGCGTCTATTAGGTATGTAGATATTTTAAATCTTGAAAACTTGGTAACATAAAATCTGATATACTCACAATAAGCAGCTTGCAAGCATCAGTACTATTGTTAACGGGCGCTGATTGGTCGGTGGCGGTGTCCTGCGCGTGCGCCGCTGTCCTTGCGCTCCACTTGCGGTTTAGCGCCCCTGCTACTGGAGGCACCTGGACATCTGTCACGCCTGTGATGCCTCTCTCCCATTCTGCTAATGACTCCTGGAAAGAAAGGAAGGAATACAGTTAGATTTATTCATACTTTTACACACGAATTAAACTCGCTACTGCTGCAAGCATGAAGTAGCAATTGATTTAGCATGATGTCGGCAAATTCAGAATTTTGCCGACATTGCAAAACCTCTGCACAAACTCACTGAGGAAAAGAGGCAGTTCTGTTGGGACGATGACTGCGACGTCGCATTTCAGGAATTAAAGAAACGTCTGTGCAACACACCTATTTTGGGATATCCTGACACTGAAAATGACTTCATAGTTGACACAGATGCCAGTAATACTGGAATTGGGGGCGTGCTGTCTCAACGGAAAGGAGACCGGGAGGTTGTAATAGCCTACTTCAGCAAGTCTTTATCGAAACCAGAAAGAAATTACTGCGTTACAAGACGGGAGCTACTCGCTGTAGTAAAGACAGTGCAGCACTTCAGTAAATATTTGCTGGGACGTAAATTCCAATTACGAACTGACCATGCTGCACTGAAGTGGCTATTACAGTTCAAGAATCCAGAGGGGCAAGTGGCGAGATGGATTGAACTACTCCAAGAGTTTGATTTCATAACTGAACATCGCAGTGGGAGAACTCACGGTAACGCAGACGCCTTGTCGAGAAGACCTTGTCCTGAAGACTGTAAGCATTGTGCCAGGCAAGAGACTAAGGAAGTAGTGTCCGTGAGGATGCTTAGAACCGATCTCAGCGATGAATGGAAGGAGACCCTACAGCAGGCTCAGCAAAAGGATCCGGACATCAAACCGATCTTCGAGTGGATCAAAGCTGGTGTTCCTAAACCCAAGTGGAGTGATGTGGCTGCGATGAGTTCCATCACGAAGAGTTATTGGGCGCAATGGAACAGCTTGGTGATCCAGGATGGAGTCTTGTGCTGTAAATGGGAAAACGCTAGAGGGGACAGCTGTCATCTACAAATGGTTGTTCCTAAAGCTAAGGTACCGGATGTTCTACGGCTCTACCATGATGGATGTTCTGGAGGACATATGGGAGTAAAAAGGACTCTACTAAAAATTCGCGAACGCTTTTACTGGATCCACTGTCGAGATGATGTGGAAGACTGGTGCCGTAAATGTACCAGTTGTGCGGCCGTGAAAGGACCCCGTACACGCAGCAGAGGTGCATTAAAAGTGTACAACGTTGGAGCCCCTTGGGAACGGATAGCACTAGACGTTGCGGGACCATTTCCAGTAAGTGAGAGCGGAAACAAGTACTTCCTGGTGGTCATGGATTACTTTACAAAGTGGCCGGAAGTCTTCGCCATTCCTAACCAAGAAGCAACAACTGTCGCAGATAAATTAGTTCAAGAAGTCTTCTGTCGTTTTGGAGTACCCTTAGAAATACACAGCGATCAAGGAAGAAATTTTGAATCGCAAGTATTTCAAGAGACTTGTCGATTAATGGGTACCTATAAAACCAGAACCACCTCTTACCACCCACAATCCGATGGAATGGTGGAACGATTCAACCAAACGTTGGAGAGATATCTGGCGAAAGTTGTGGAAAGCCGGCAAAGGGATTGGGACAAGCACATCCAGCCGTTTCTTCTGTCTTACCGAAGTGCAGTCCACGAAAGTACGACTGTGACACCAGCCTTCGCGAACTTTGGAAGGGAATTACGGTTACCTGCTGATTTAATCACTGGAACTCCCCCTGATGCTCCATGTAGCGTAACAGATTACGCGAATGACTTGCGTAATAAGTTGAACGATGTTTATGAGCATATCCGACAGTCCGGCCAACAGATGTCTGAGAAGATGAAGACCCGTTATGACCGGAAAGCCAACGGTAGAGGTTTCGACGAGGGTTCACTGGTGTGGTTGCATAACCCAGTGCGGAGCAAGGGGAAGTCTCCGAAGTTACAAGCAAAATGGGATGGACCATACCGAGTCGTGACTAGGATCAACGATGTCACCTACCGAATACAGAAGGGTCCACGAGGTGCGCCTAAAATTGTGCATGTAGACCGGTTGGCGCGATACTACGGGACTAATGATGCTCGGGACGAGCATGTCTAAGGAGGGGGCAGTGTTACATCGGACCTACTAGAACATTCGAGAAAGCCAGTGATTACAGTGTGTGTACGTTAGAAGTTCGAGGACATTCCATTATTATTAGTTTTAAAGTTAGGTAGGTACAAACTCGCGACCTATTTAAACAAAGACATTAGAATTTCGACCGTACGCCTAGGGCATACGGTTCATATTTGTTTGTTTTGTACAAGTAGCTTATACCTACAACTTTTATAGGTAATACCTACCTTGTAGGTAGGTAGGTACTTACTATTTCTTTTGTTAGTGTTTTTTATGACCATCTCGAATGTTCGTGGTTATTCTGGTGTGTCTGTTGGCGAGTATAAATAGAGCGCTCAGGGCCGCGACCGGCAGTCTTGTTTTAGCGACACAACGAAGCGAATCCAAGTGAACTACAAGTGCGATATCTAAGCGAATAGTGATCAGTAGTGTATTTGTGATTAAGTATAAGTTGTTTTGTGATTAATAAAGTTATTGTGTTGTTTAATCGGTAGTAATTAATTTATCTCATACCCAGCTCGTAACAATAGCATCACAAAAATGTTCACTTAACTCCTCAAAACATGAATGTTGTTGTTATTTGGCCAAAATAAATTGTCAAACACGGTTTGAATGCAGGAAGGTAAGTGTTTTAAAAACATTAATGATATTAATTCTGATTCTGATTCTAAATCTTTTGCTCATAAAATACTCCATAACCATTATCCATGTCGAATGAATAGTCATAGGAATTTTAACTCATCATGTTTTCTTAGCTCTCATAATTAACTGCCGTGACTGACCTTACCATTGCCACAGTGCTGAAGACAATTCAGTTAAAAATAAAAACACAAAAAGTATTTCTTGGAAGCAAGAAAAAATGGTCTTCCGATCGTCTTGCGTCACAGGTGTCAGAAATTTTGACAGGAACACAATAGTTGCCAAAAGTTGAATGAGCACGTAAATAGCTAGCAGGTCTGCTGCTCATTTTGTGACTGAGGGGGTTATTGTCTTCGGTGAAATCGATGGCAATACCTACAGACAAAGACTGGAAGTTACTGCTGTAGTTTGGTTAAGGTTTTCGGAAACAGCTTTTTATTTAGGAGTTATGATGAGATCAAAAATTCGCAAAGACAAACCGTAAGGTATCGAAATGATAGTGCGGTAAGTGGCAAGTGGGTACCGATCTTATCTAAAAGAAATGGACACAATTCACATTTCATCATAGAATTTAGTTGTGGTCAAAGAATTTGAGAATACAAATCTTACAAATAAGACTATATTTCAGTAGATAATGTTAATGACGCTATCTTGACGAGTTTTAGTTCTAGTCTGCATCCAGTCATGGTGGAATTCAGTACATAATTTTAGAGGACAAGCTAAGAATTAGAATGCTTTAACTCAAACTCAGGAAAATTTAAGTAATAAACTAAGGCGATTGTTTCAAAAGCCACGATAATTGTTACTATTAAAATAATTTCAGACTCGAGCAGGCAATTAAGCAACATAATGGTCATAGTGATTACGAAGACGATGATTGAGTTTTGTGTATTAGCCCGTTGTTGCTTAACGTTGGTCATTCCGGTAGTGACGTTACAAGACAATCAGTTATTGGCATCGCACTAACGACGAGTCACATCGACGAAACAAAAGATTGATGAACTAAAGCGACTGACTCTGACTCAAAAGTCAGACATGCCGTCGTCAATTCCATCAATCTGCAAAAACATCTGCCGCCTAGACACAAACGGCAATGACCAATCTTGAGTTATCTTAACAGTTTGCTGGCCTAGGCTGGACACTGTTGAAATAATCTGCAAGTGTGGAGCCCCTTTTGCAGGATTACCCTGCCCATCCGCTAAAACCCTCCAGGATCTAAGTAAAATAGATTCAACTCCTAAATCCAAATAGCGAACTTTAAACTTATTCATACTGGTCAAGTATTAGCGACGTGCATTCGAAAACACTACGATAAGATCAGAATATAAAACAAGACTATTAAAAATCTTAATCTTAGACAATAGATGTAGTAACGACTACATAAATCAGCCTATTTCAGAGATTCTTTTAACGTATTCTGCAACTTTGCCCAATTGGGTAAAGATCTAAATATTTATAGCAAGTGTACGTACACTGAATTGTTAAAAAACCATTGTTTCAAAATTGACGTTGTACTCTGCCAATACGGTCTGTTCTACATTTGGACTGCTAATAAGACCCTGATCAAAAGCCTTAAGTTTAACTGCTGTAGAAGATGCTTCAGGCAGTTATGTAATAAATTCTTTTATTTTTAAGAGATGAAGATCAGCTTTATGTATTAGAAACAGCCGCCCCTGTGAGGCTTGAAGAGTTTTCTGTTTTTAACATTACCTTACTCACAATTCGTCACAATCATCAGTAAGGGATGATATGGTAGACAATGGAGCACGCTTGCCTAGAATAATTTCTTTGAGACAGGTTGCAAATAAACTGTGAAGGCCTGCTTGGGATGGGATTAACTTTGATAATAACAATAAAATAACCGAGTAATTAAACCAAGACCCAAATACTACACACAAACAACGATGTGAGTACTAACACTAGTTGGAATAGTAGCGATGTGGCGACGACCTGTTTGGTATTCCATGTGCAAGCAAGGTCGTATAATGCAAGAATTTACGATTCATTCAAATTGCACATATTTTTTGTACCAGTTTCAGAATTAGTATCGTAATCACGGACGATGAATCTGTTTCCTTTAAGTAATGTATAAAATACGGTTTTTTGATCAGCTTTGTTGTAAAATGATGAGAATATGGTAAGGTAGGAAATCCGACTAACTGAAGATGTGATCATAGATTATCACAAGATGCAAAGTTGTGACTACGGCGATGAATTTCTTTAGATGAATTTAGAAGAGACAGAAAAAAGCTGAGATAGTATTTAAGTATTGTATAGAATCCCTTATTAATCGTTTCTTAAAGGAGCATGGGAAACTTGTATTAGAAGTAGCCAGGAGGGGTTGTAAATAACAACGACGTGTAATTGAAATCACTACTGTCCTGTATTTACGTATCTTACAATAATCCTCTACTCACAACCTCGCTGTTCTCCAGTCTACGCTCTCAATGTGACCCATTCGTCGATGGACTACCTCTTTTACATTTTTTTAAAAGCCCTGGGTTGCTATACTGATCAAAATGAATTATCTTATCAACAATATTGTTAGCCTTAAACACTCTTATTTTAATTAATTAAAAAACAAGATGTTTTGCAATATTGTATTTAAAATCATATATAAAAAAAAGAATAATGCTAACACTTGATACTTAAAAAACTGATGAAGGACTTAAAAACACGGTCGTACTCGCAACTATTATTAAACAAGAAGACGTGGACATTTTGAGCTTTGGACATTTTGGGATTTGGACATTTTGACAACTTTGGACATTTTGAGAATTGGACATTATGACCCTGAACGGCCGAGTAGTCCACTACCAGTGACTTACGATTGACAAAGCTTATTATATCTTATCTAAGCTCATACTCACCAACCAATTGCCATGAATTTTCGCCACAACTCTGCGATAAACATTACACAGCCATTCAAACCGTCGAACCCAAATGATAAAGAAAAATTGAAACGCTAAACAATAGGTGTTATGAAAATCCTAACAATGGGATCTCTTACCCAACTAGGCGGTAAACAGTGTGTTGCATATGAGTTAGTAACATACTAAGCTAACAATTAAACCATTGTTTTTAGTTACTGAGCTGAAAATTTGAGAATTTGAAAGTTGTGAAGACGAAATTTTTGATAAGATCTTTGAGCAAGAGGATGTTACGAAAGATCATAAAAGGATATCATTGAAGTAAAGACCGATCAACCGTATTAGATAATGGAGATGCTGTTCCACGAACGAGGGGGCACTTAATATCGTGTCCTGCATGTCCTGTTGTTTGTTCATTACAGGCACTGACGGACTCAATGTTGGACCGTCTCGATTTCAATCGACACGCTATGAAGGTGGAGACAACGAAGGATGTCTTAGAATTAGCGATCAAGAGAGAAGTGGTAAATGCTGTATCAAAAGTAAATTGAAATGGTCTCTCTCTTCTCTCATGTTTCACTTCACGCGAATTAAGATTATTCTATTCTATTCTCAGCTTCGGATCGCTATTCAATTCTACTCAATTGTTGTTTGTACCTTAGCGCGTATTTACCAACGCCAGTTTTGTTTTTAAAGTGCATTTTTACGATTGTGACGTTGAAACGCGTAAACTCGTTTTTACGTGTGATCGCACATGCATTTCAAAATTACTTCCAATTCTCTTATGTTCATTTCTTAACTCCGGAATTCTTTTAAAAGCAGACGCTTGTGCTCCCTAAGTGCAATTGACTTTCTCCTTAACGGCCTCAACTGTACCATGTTTTGCTCTAAACTGAATTACTGCTTATCTTTTGTGACACGAACATGGCGTGTGAGACAAAGGAACAGCAAATGTGAGTGCAGTTGCATCAGCGTTACACGTTACGTGCAGGAAGTATTTGACGCTATTACATTATGACGTTGTTATGTAGGCAATTAAGTTTTGCTCGGCTAGCGAAAATGACTGACGTTGAATTCTAAAAGTTGGTGTTGAAGACGCATAAAACCTCTTTGTTACTCTTTGGGTTTATTGTTTTACCTATATGTTTTTTCTGTCATGTCACCTTCCTTTTTTGTTCTGTCAGTGAGTTATTATAAAAATCTGTGGGATAATCGACATATTTTTTCTTGGTAGTGCTCAAAAAGTAATTAATCGTGCACAGTTGACCAGAATGCATTCCACCACCGCAGTCATACGCCAACGAACGCACCCCTTGGAATGCTCGTTATTATTAACGTCAATGGGAGAGTATATGATTGTGATGCTAATTTACAACAACTGTTTGTTATACAGGGGGGAGGGGTTTATGATTTTGCTAAAGTGGTTAGACCCCCAGAAGAAAAGCGTAAAGCGTTAACTTATGGGGGTCTATGATAAATGATAAATGATAAATGATGTTTATTTTGCAAATTGGTTTTCACAAACACTTTTACACGTCCTTATTTTTTAAACTAGATGGGGCCGGTGTTTCGTACCTGACTACTCTGAGAAGAAACAGCCGAAACAAACTCAGAGGTCATAGTCTCTTTTAAAGTCCAGACAATCTTGTTCAACTTACATGAGAACTATGCAGATTAGTGTCTGAGATGGTCTTTTGAAGAAAGAACCATACAGATTTGAGTGGACCTGTCCAGTCAGTGCAAGCATTTGTCAGTTATCGTGTAGCTCGACTTTTAACTCAAGGAGCTCAACGAAACGACGAACAATACGAAAGAAAGGACATTTGGGTAGGTCGCTTATAGTACTCAAACTGCCAGACAGTCGTGGGAAAAAAAAAATATTATAATATACTATAATATATTAAGGGCAAGATAAGGACAATAGAACCTTAATTATTAAAATCTCGTTTACACCTTCACTGAGGCAATGAATTTAGTACATAAAGCAAGTAGATTAATTACAAAAGTTATTACAACAATCATATAGCGTAATTGGCCAGTTCTTGGTTCCGGTTGGGCAGGGGCTAGCTAGGCACTTCCTGTTCATAGACAATTGATAAATTGTCTACGATGTCTAAAAGTGAAAATGTAGGAAGCAGAAAGTTAGTATCGTGTTACGTAGATAGGGTTTATTTTATGTTTGTGTCCGTAAGGCATAGTCATCATAATAAAGCACATATAGTTATGAGATTGCAATGCAAATTGATATTTCAAAATCTCCAATTATGAGGTAAAAACGACAGTGTTACAAAAATATTTCTGCGGCTCTTTAGGAACTATAATTAATTGAGTCATTTTCTTGAACTTAAAAGCTTTTCATTACTTAGATAATAATGTTACAGCAAAAGGCACTTTTGCTGGAAAATAACAAACCAAACAGTCAATCAGTCAGCATTGTGGAATTCAGAACAAGGTTCGACGCCAAGATTTTGTTGGTACCGTTTAGAATGCTTGTGACTTGGTCACAAAAGTGAATGTAGCATACATGCTCAGAAGCAGTTTTTTATCCAAGTTGTACTGTCCAATTTATTGAGAAAAAAAAAGTTAAAAACTGCCTTCGACACACTAAAAGAAAAAATATCCACTCATTTGCCTTTTAAACAAGTTTTTCTACACTTAAACAAGGCGAACATAATTATATGTTTATAAGTCTAATTCAGATTTAACTAGCCAATCAGCCCTCGACACACATAAAGGAACATTTCCACATATATCTGCCTTAAAAATACCTTATTTCCTTATATGAATGGTACTCGCAGCGTCTGCTGATTTCGCCAGCAAATTTTAGCTTGTATGGTTTGCTTTTCAGTCTACCTTTGAGATCAAGAAGTCAAACGGAACTACGGAAAACCTATTATAAACACTATAATCACAAAAGTTCACAGTAATTGGCGGCACCTATCATAAAAGTTAATGGTACGGCCATGCCTTCCGTTCGACCTTCAGTCCTTCACCTAGACACAGTTTCTAGTCCAATAGGTCTAGCTGATCTAGATAATATAATATAAAAGAGTAATGTAAAAGGACTAACTAGTTGTGACACTGATTTAAGTCTGCTTGTTCAAAACATTTTTATTGCTAACCAGAAAATAATATGAAGACGAGTCTTTTCAGCTGCAGCAGACGAATATTTGCGGAACTTGTGAAATGGTCATTTGGAAACAAAATATATTATGTAAGTTTCTGTCATTACATTTGACAACATTCATGTTCCGTAAGTTTGTTCTAGGCGACATCTGTGATATGAGATACTAAAATCGATAACGATAACGGAAAAGACAAAATGAATTTCATCGACGAAACGATACGAACGGTAACGAAAAGCTCGAGAGATACTATTGTTCTGGACCTGGAGCATATCTGGGAACCTACTAGTTACGGAGATATTACAGGTCAGAGTTCCAACTTTATCACAAGTTACTTTCATCAGCACAATGTTTTGAGTGTATTGAGTCCTGCCGTAAAAAAGTGTTTTATCACCCCAAATAAAAGTCGTCTGCAAGCAATAATTTTTGTGTAGAGTTACTTAGTTAGTGATGTTCATAATGCTTGGTTGGTGGCTTCTTGGAGGATTTCTTTACACTCTTTTTATTTTTTATTTTTTTTTAGGATGGGAAATCATCAAATGACTTCTCCCACTCTGGACGGAGCGGGAGGGAGTATCAGACTTTTACTGACTAAAACCCATCCACGTTCCTTCCTCGCCCTTTATATTCCGGGGCCGCGGTATCTCTTTCGAATAGGCCCGCAACCCTGACAGGATTTCTTTACACCCTTAGTTTAGGTTAGCGTGACAAAATTCCATATATAATTAATGACTGTCGTCCTTTGTTTACACAATAGGTAATAATATCGTGTTACATAATTATACATTTCCCTGGTAGGAAATCTGAGAAAACGCGCTGTCTACTTACATTGTATATTGTTTATCTATTAAAACATCTAAGTTATTTGTCATGCATAGTTGGTAATTACTAAGCAGGAACGATTCAACTAATTGATTTCTAATTGTGTGTTAAACCACAGGTTAAACACTTAATAAATAATAATAAATCATTGCGTAACATGTCACAATGACCAAAAACAATAGAACAATAGAATAGGAAAATTCTTTCTCAAGCTTTTCATTTCAGTTTTAGAGGTTTTCTCCCAAATCCAACACTCTTTACAGGAAATGCACATTTGGCCGATGCCAAAAAATATCACCGAAGAGTTTTTTTCTTTGTTCAAAGAGATAGAAGACATCTGAAAGTCTGACAACCAGTCTTACCAAGGGATGTCGTACTACGCGAAGACTGGGTTGTGGAGGTAGTGGGAGGTCAGATAGGCAGTCGCTCCATATAAAATACCGGTATTCAGCTGCATTTGGACTTTTATAATCCCAAATGTTACTTGGGGTGGTCACCGTTTGTGCTTTTGTAGAAAAATTCCTGCCTGGATTTTTAATTCTAAACCTACACATAATCTGTCTCATTATTCAAGAAATAGATACAAGTCTAGATATTTAGCCTAAAGCCTGCCTACGCCAAGGCGACTGCAAGGTCTAAATGGACGTGCTCCAAGGGACCTTGAGCTCAAATACATGACGTTTGATTTTCTGTATAATCTTGGGTTCCTTGTAAAAACTGTGTTATATGCATTGTTCTGAATAACTCGAAAGTAACTATGTTTGGCTGCCGGTTTGTACCTTTCTTACTGGCTGAATAGATTGCGATGAAATGGCTTCTGATAAAAACAATATTTCGGTTAGGACATACGATATTTCCGGTAAGTGGAGGAGAAAAACGTAAATTTCCCAGGGAAACTTTGCGGTAGAAACCACGGCGGGTATATAACCTGGTTTCTGCATAAACTTGGATTCTTTGTAAAACAGTGATATATACATTATTTCTTATAACTCTGCATTATGTTTTACACACATGTGTTTCTGAGGACTGAGTGAGTTCTGAATAATGTATGTGTGATGTGGCATCGGTTTTTATGAATGAGCGCAGGTGTGGTAAGTATATGGTCATGATGATGAGCTTTTAGATTGGCGTTTGAATTATAAAAGACTTCGTGCTTGTAGTTATTTGATATTTGGTTAGTTGGCTTGAAGTTAATTGAATTTCTGAAGACCTAGGAGTACCTTAATTCATTTTAGATAGGTATAGAATTTACGAATATGACAAACAATCTTTTTTTCACGCAAACTTTTAGATAAAATTGAAAAGAGATCCCGTAAACTACTAATTCCTTATTTAACTATGTCCTTTTTAACAACCCTTAACAAAGTAACAAACAAGAAACCAACTTACATAAGTAATTACAAAGTTATTCTCTCGTACTATCTAGAATCTAGAACCGTACAACCCAAGGCTGTTAACCCTGCAGTTAACTGTGATACCAGAGTTATATACCTAGTTAAGAATAACCTGCAATCAAGCGACCTCAGTGTTTATGATAGAAAAAAACTGCAACGTGACATAGACAATGTGACATGACTTGTAGGGTTGCACGTTTATTTATACGGTATCTGTGGTTGTGTTGTAACTTTATACTCATGTATAACGGTCAAGGGTCTAAGATGTTCAAAATGAAGTAAGAAATGAAGGACTTAATATTAATTGAGGGGTAGGGGAAGCTGGATCAGGCGGAGATCGCGGAGAAGACGTGGATGACACTAGACCTGGGAAGCATGGTGGAAAAGGAAGGAGGCTTAAAGTTAACATGGCTGTCAATAATGACTACGGCTCGAGAAGAATTATTGAAAATAGCCGAAAAGTATGACTACGATCTTTGCTGTGAATGATTGGGTGTATGTAATCAAACGCCAGAGCCGAATCCATAAGTTTTATAATGATTAGCTTATGCAATCTGGCTTCAGTTGGTAATGTAAACGATCTGTAACTTAATCAATAAACTGCTATCTAAACTAGATCTTGGCTACAGGATAAATATGTTATCGGTTGATAACAAGGAAAATGTTAATCTAAGCACAGCTTTTCGCAGAAATATCTAGAATAGCTCGTTAAAGAAACCTTGATTTCTAATGCCCAGATAATTACAGATATTTAGCTTCTAACTAATGCTGGTTACCTAAAAGGAATTTCTGGAATTACTGATCCAATTAAGTATTGCTGACCTATTTAAGGCACAAAAGTTGATGGAGACGCATACAATTGCATATTCCAAAAGCGAGAGATACCCCAAGGAGCTATGGATGTATGCATATAGCCAGTTCAGTGATGACGGAAAGGACTGGGCTCGGCGGCCATGATTGTTATCCTAATCATAAAATATAAGGGTGTGCAGATCATGAAAGCATTGCACGATACTGAAGACGGCATTTGATTTTTACAACTGACAGGGCGCGTATCTAATTGAAGCAAAATTTTTAAAGGATACGAGTTTAAAAACCAAGAATAAGTTTGAACTTTGAAGTCTCTGTAAGTGTGATTATTCTATAACTACATAATTGTCTATGAGATTAATTTATTACAAACAAATTATTTTTAATGCTGCACGCGAAGGAAAATTTTATAACAATGCCTTTGTATTTTAATTAACTGGAAATAACTAAGTTCTTCCTCATTTCTCTCGACTTGACATCAAAGCAGTTTTATCACCTATTTGTAAAGTTTTTCAAATTTACTAAATACTAAATTAGCTTTTACCCATGGATTTGCTCGCGTACTGTCGGAAATTTTTCCACGAGAACGTTTAAAATATACCCTTTGACATTTGAGGATAATATAGTTGCCCATTAGTGAAACAATCTTGGGTATCGGGTCAGTAGTTGCAAAAACTGCCCCCTACATCCTTCCAAACATACAATCTCTTCAGAGTCTTCCGAGTTCTGTGAACTTCTGAGTATAGTAGTATAGATGTAAAAACAAAATAACATCTGTGAGTACATAGCAGAGTACAAATACCTGCACGTCTACGTCGTCTACTAAAGGGAAAATGTCAAGAAAACTTAATGAATAAGTGACGAGTGACCTAACTGCAGTCAGGTCATCCGTCAACGGTTGTGCAATCGTAAAATTACTAACTAATAGGATTGCATCAGAACTGAGTTTTTTACAAGTATTTATGTTCTATTTTGATATATGACTCATGTATTAAAAAGTTTTGGTTTTTGAGCAAAACAAATAAGCTGGTCCTTCGAGCCGCATCATTTTTTCGCTTGTGGTCAGTTTCTTACCAAACGTCATACAATTTCGTCAAAGATTTGACGCAATTGAATGCGGTTTGGTGTAACTTAAATAAGTTGCCTAATTAAACTTCTTTACAGTATAAGGTGTAGTTTTAAGCATCACTTTATTGAAATGAACGAAGTTGAAGATTTTGCTCTTTTATGCAATGCACGCCACTTAACGAAGCCAGTTAGTTTGAAATATGAAAATAATGATGACTTATGTAAGATGCAGGGAACTTTAACGGTAAAATAATTATTTGGATGATTGATTGCGGCCTTTAAAAAAAAGCCACAATCTACAATCGCACGGTATGTTATTACTACTAAAATATGCCAAGAGACGGAAGTGATTTATTAATATTTTTGCAGTTAGAATTTCGGATGAAGACATCATCTGCAACATCATTTAAACAATACTCACAACACTCATTATAGACATTTTTAATCTTCTTCTTTTTGACTTCGATTTAAAGTCCAAGATTTGACTCAAACTTTTCCAAAATGTGGTTTGTCTCAGATTCCGTGGTTTGGGGGTGCAATTGTGCTCAACGAATTTATTAATTGAGAGGACGTAGGGTTCAATTGCGTAAAAATACTAATAATTATGTAAGGACATTTGTCATTGCAACGAAAGTTAACCATATAACAGCAAAAGAAAGAAATACAAACTTTTAGTGTCCCAACAACTTGAGAAAACCGTTAAAACCTGATCTTGGTGCGCATTTATACAGAACTCTGCTATTTTACTACCTACTACTACGCATTTAATAATCTGTGACGGTAAAGACACACCCACACAACCTTGGAGGTGACATAACGTACGGACAATCTTTTGCTAAAGCCTTTACCGTTGTGACGGACTTATGAAAGTCCGTTTTTAATTGAGTCGGTGTGATTTATTTATCCGTAAGGAAGTTTTGGAACGTTTTGTATGTTGTTATGGTATTATGTGATGCAAAGGAATGAGGAAATTTTCATGACGAATGGTTTGCGGTAAGAATAGGAGAAGGACAAAGAAATGATGTTTAAGGCGCTTAGACGAGCTAAATTAGCAACTCTATTTGTGGTGGTTCAAACTTCGTTTGAAATGCTGTTAGAATAAAGTTCTAATTAGCTTGCACTACAAAGTGGTTGTTTCGTCAGCCACTGCGGGCCAAATAGCGCGAAATGAGTGGTTTCGATTGATTTACAAAAAAACTATTGATTGGATTAAAAAACTGAAACAGTATCATGCTAATATATTGCTTGTAGAATTATTTGCCAAAAAATCAGAATGATCGCATGCATATTAGTATGATTTTTATTGTTTGAAAGATATTTTTAGAGATAAGGTCGTGATTTCTTTTTAATCGAGCCAAATTAATTGTATTATGTTTTCAAAACAGTATCATGCTAGCATATATCCTGAAGAATATCATATATTTTTCTGGTCATGTTTATAGCAGTGAATCATATACTTTTAGTAATTATAAAACTCGCGTTTAGCATGTTATCGTCTTAAATTGTGTGAATGATGGTATGGTTAGAAAGGAGGTGGCTGTTGATATGACGAGGAGGTAATTTAGAAGTATGGAAAACAAGACATGCTGCGCCGAGCTCAATATACACTTGGATAGAGGCAGGACACTGATGACGTTGGATGGCAAATAAGCAGGCTTCATGGCCAATGGCAAGTGGTAAGATAGTTGTCAGCCCAAAAAGGCAATGACAAAAGCCTCAAACAACTATACAGGTATCTACCATTCCCCTCAAACTAGAATACTCCAACTGTGCTTGATTTAAGTGAGAAATCCGGTGGTGGTACTTCCCCGAGCGAGATCGCAAAAAAACTCTCTTATTACTTCTTGTAGTGACAAGAAGTAATAAGAGAGTTTTTTCACTTCTCATGCTCTAAAAGTACGCCATTATAGCCCTACGAAGCGGAATTAAAGTGACCGTTTATTCCCTAGGGAGTAAAAAGATTTTAAAAAATGGAACGATCGCAGAAGCGTAGCTTATCAAAGGTTTTATTTAAATTTAGAATTGGCTTGCCAATAGAAAGCGGTTTTTTTTTTAAAAAAAACAAATGAACTCTTCAACGCGAGAAAAATTTATGGTTGTTTGTGTGCATCGTTGATTTTGAAAAGTATGTGCAATGCCTCTGTTGCTAGCCGCTGCCGTAGTGTAGTTACTAATTATCTGTGGAGTGTGGATTATCTTCATTGCGAAAATATTGAGAGTTTGTGTTGTGTTTTAAATTGTTAATCTGTTACTGACCTGATAGAAGAAAAAACTGACCGCTCAGTTCGGAATTTTTGTCGAGTGTAAATTTGTTCAGTTTTAAATGACTATTTTTCTCGCACTCGAAGTGAAAAGTACAGTTTGCACCTCGAGGCTAAACGCCAATTTAATATACCCTCACTGTCATTGGCTCCCTCGCAAGCTCGGGAGTCAAACCACCTCGGGTATATAATGGCTTCGTTTAGTCCCTCGTTATAAAATATACTATTTTTATACCGATACAGACTACGTTCTCTAGACATGTGTTTAAATTAAATTATTTTAGTTAACTTTCCAGTTTCCTCTATCGTTCAAACGATAATATGAATGAATTAATTACTTAACTCGGGTGAAGTCGTATGTCAACTATTTTATTTGCCTAACAAACCGGTAAGTTTAGTTAGCGTAATCATTTAGCAACAATTGATTGGTGTATTGAGAAAACATTGTAAATTGCAAGCTGTTGGAAATGATAATTATTATTTTATTTAAACCATTTATTTTACTATTCGGAATATTGGAAACCTTACAAAAGATATCGTTTTAACTAGGGATGCCTCGATACGACTTTTTGCCGATACGATACCGATACTGTTATAAAAATATCGGCGATACTGATACCGATACCGATACGCTTATTGAATTCAAAAAAGGAAGGTAGAATAAATAAAACACAATTAATTAATAGTTTTAGTAATCAAAATTAACATTTGTAAGATTTTTATTTAAAGAACAAAGTATTCTTAAGTTTTGCGGGCAAAGGCGATTTCGCAAGTCTGTTTGAATAAGACCTGCGGTGGAAAATAGTCTCTCAGATGCGACAGAAGTCATTTGGAAACTAAAGTACTTTCGTGCGTAATTTTTTTCAAGTTGGGGTATAAGATGTCATTTTTAAAGCGCGAAATTTGAAAAGTATCGTTGATTCTGCCATAAAAATATCGCCGAACCGATATATCGGCAAACCCGAAGTATCGCCGATACATCGGTATCGGTATCGGATGCATCCCTAGTTTTAACCAGTACTAACTCGGTTGTGGAGGTCAGATAGGCAGCCGCTCAATGTAAAATACTGGCATTCAGCTGCATACGGTTAGACCAGTTAGACTGAAAACCGAGCTTAGCAGATAATGATATACAGTACCTTCTTACCAAAGGCAAGGAAGTCAGAAACTGTTATATTATATGGTGTTATATTTATGTGCTTCAGCTCAAAATAAGAATTTCCCGACTAAGGGAAAACCCGGAATATCATTAGGTTATCAAAACACCTACCTTAAATTCCTTGTAAAACGAATGTGTTTTAGTATTGTGCGATGTTATTCACTTTTAAAGGGGAACTACTTTAAACCGTGTTAACGTAATTAGTAACAAGATAACACACGATGACATGAGCCAATCATAAAGCGATCAACACTTCTCAGAATCATATTGACGTTTGTGTTTCAATAAAAAATATTGAGTTATTAGAAGTCATAACTATATGCGCTTTGTATGTATTTACTGTAGAATGCTAATTGTTTCAAGAATGTTTTAAATGCAATAAAACCACAAGAACTCGGGCTATTGTCATATTGTTTTTTTTCCTTACAATAAAATAATAGATAAGTATGTACAGAAAATATCTCTTGCATTCTACATTGTAATATTACACCTGTAATACCCGAAAGGTAAGGCAGGGTTGTGGAGGTTCAAACTTCGTTTGAAATTATGTTAGGATAAGGTTCTAATCAGCTTGCACTACAAAATGGTTGTAACGTCAGTCACTGCGGGACGAATAGTGCGAAATGAGTCATTTCGATCGCTTTACAAAAAAACTATAGATGGACGAAAAAAATAAAACACTATGATGCTAATTTAATAGGTTTGTTGCTTGTAAAATTATTCCAAAAAATCAGAATGATCCGCATGTATCTTAGAATGGTTTTTACTCGTTAAAAGAGAGATATTATGTTCGTGTATTATCGAGTAAAATTAAATGTATTATGTTTTCAAAACACTATCCTATACGAGCATAATTATTATAATATCCTGACTAAATATCATATGTTTTTCTGGTTTTGTTTATTGCAGTGAATCATATATACTTTCAGGCATTATAAAACTAGCGTTTAGCTCCTGTAAGTCCAGTGTAATAGGAAGCGAGCTCATTGTCATCATACGGGCCCGAATCCAAACTCCATCATGGCTGCTATTGAGTCATTCCTAATGGTAAAGCCGAATAACACCTTCCGCGACCAAGATATCGACTCCAAAATTGACTGGTTAGCAATCGTGAGCGCTTTACGTCTATTAGATCAACGAGACAGGTGTATTTTTCTTTAGCTTAATTATTGATTTAGAAACTTCAGACTTCGACCATTACTTTCTGTAAATGACGGTGACATAATAAAATAAAAAGAGAACATATTTGCCCAGCACAATCGTGCAAAGTCTAGTCTAGTCATCCGACAGTTTTTCTACCGTCTAATATCTCAGTGTGAACTCATCAGTCAATATCCAAAGGTCACCTAGAACTAAAACCAATTAGCTAAGCACTATTGACACTACACTTCCTAAAAAATTCCTAGAAGCTAAAATAAAAAAAAATCTGTCTGTGAAATTGTGAATTTTCCAGCGATTTTCGTGTAATGATTATGTTTCTAGATACTCAAATCAAAAGCTGCATCAGAAGTTAGTAAATAATGGTAATTATCATTTGACAAACGGTCTACTGTGAAGAATAGGAGTGATGGTTTACATCACCACTGTTGTCAAAATGGTGAAGGACAATATCGTGAAGAAACTGGTATGTCCTATAAATTCTCATCAAACCCATATCCTCAGCAGTTAAACAAGAAAGTCACCAATATACTTAAAATCTATGCAGAAATAGTCTATTATCATTAAAATAAGTATTCTTCAAACGACCAAAAATCATAAACCCAATCTAAATTGAATGACAAACTGATATGCAAATCTGACAGCGTTATTTTAAGTTTCCATGCCTCAAACATGGCGTCAATCCTTTTGTGTTCTATTGACTCAGTCCGAAACTGGTTTCCATCGTAGGAGGCAATGGTAAATGGTCAACAACGGCTAACCAACCGATTGCAGAATACTCCTAGCTCTTGAAAGAGCGATAGATAATGAAGACTTTTAAAATTGGTCGGCTGTTAAGCCTGGTAAAGAATGTCATAGTATTTACGCAGCCATTTAGATTTAGTATTTGTATATGTATAATATTAAAGAATATTGTAGTTTTTATTCGTAAGTCACGTTCTTGATATTTTTTTAAGGGATAAGAAATAACAATGAGAATATTTTTTCGGTGACGATTACATAGAATTAGTGTACGTACGTCGTACGTGTTAATTGAAATTCCTACCTAGTAAAATATTTGGAATACGGTACTCAGAAACCTTAGAAAAATTTGAGAAAATTAACAACTAAATCGTTGATATTTGACTTATTTTTAAGAAGAACGTTTAATTTTCTTTGTTAGGTTTTGAACTCAGGAATCAATAAACCGTTTAGTAGATAATTATAAATAATAAACTGATTATCGTTGAAAGGAAAACCAATAGGCAATTAAGTAAGGCTTTATATACTATCAATTAATATTCATAATAATGACAAAGAACAAAAGCTAAAGTACGTCAATATCCTTTTAGTCGTTTGAGTTAAAACAATCTTGATTTAAAATTGAGGTCGTTGTCTATGTCTTATTTATAGCATTCAGAAAGAGAAAAGATGAGAGAGAGAACTTTAAGCCATGAAAAATATGAAAAACTTATGAACCAGTCGTCGATCTATGGGAGACGTGAAACAATAACTAGTGCAGGTTTAAGTCTGGTCTGTTTGCCTTAGAGTATCGATAAAAAGCTTCAAATGTATTTCACCCAAAATTCAGCTACGCAAACTCCTCTCAGTAATGCAGTCAAAAGATCATCACCTGTGTGGTGTGAGGTGATAGGGGGCATGCGGAACAAGATATTAAAAGAGTATTTTTTCTAGATGCTTGATGACTGTAAAGTTTTGGTCCTTACAGTCTTCACATAGTACAAAAGGACCAGTAGGGCTATTACGTAACTCTGTTGACAGTTCGAATTGATAGTAACTGGGCTCAGTGCATTAATTAACTGTCAAGAGGCTAGTTTGTAGTTTCGTATTATGTATGACCAGTCGCGATCAAATATGAAGTCATGGGAGCCCTTCGTAGCTGTTAGTCCCCATAATACAAATGTTATGACATTCTCGGTTGCTATCAAAGTTCGGTGTAAAACCGAAGCTCGTTAGTCACTGGTATCAGTAAGTTACGTAATAGTCCAGCAGTTCTTTCAACGTCAAAAAAAAAGAAGAAAAGTTTGAAGAATTTTCTTCTAAAAAATAAACTCTTTTAGCTTCTAAGTCTATCGCATTTTGACCTATATTGTGGCTGCATCAATCGCATCCCATTGAACTCATCAGCCACCATCAGCGTGATTTTCACGTGCAACTACTGAGCATGATCTGTCAACGAGATCAATTGCATCGAGTATCAGTCTTATCAATGTACAATGAGCCACTTGTGAGAGGCCATTTGATGACGTCTGTAGCTGATTGACTCTGAAGAGGTGATGCATATAATTATTGATAGCTAGCGACTGCCCCGGTTTAGCACGTGTACAATCTACTGATTTGGCAACATGTCCTTAAGATTCCTATGCTATACCTTCCAGATATATCATCTGTCTAGCCTTTTCCATACTGTGTTGGGGCCAGACCAGCATTTTACATGGGTAATACGATACCACTTGGTAAGACTGGTTGTCAGACTTTTTGGGCCACTGTAACGTCTGCCAAAGATGGACAAATGACAGCCGGGACCAACAGCTTAACGTGCTCTCCGAGGCACGGATGAAACTCGGTCTGTAAGGGTGGTCTCCTATCCGCAGACTAACCTAGGCAAGCACGGCTTAACCTAAAGATCGGCCCGAGTGACTGTTATTATTTAGCCACGAGCTCGTCTATACCTTCCAGATAAATACTCCAATAAAAGACTGTCATGTTGGATTAGTCGTCGCCAGCATGACTGATGAGTAAAAGGTCCTAGCTTAAATTCCCAGGACGGACGAAGTGTTGTGGGGTTTATCCATCACGAATTTGTCCATAGCAGCCATGGAGTCTGGATTTGTGACCAGTTGATGGCATTAGGCTGTGCCCCGTTACATGGAATCTATACTAATATTATAAAGCAGAAGAGTTTGTTTGTTTGTTTGGTTGAACGCGCGTCTCAAGAACTACCGGCTCGAATCCCCCCATTATATCCCCTCATATGATATGGTCCCTCTCATTGAGAGGAGGCCGTGTCCCAGCAGTGGGAACATTATAGGCTGATGATGATGATGATGACCAGCTCGAATTAAAAAAAAAAATGTTGCGTTGGATAGTCCATTTATCGAGGAAGGCTATATAACAACACGTATGATCAATAGGAGCGGAGCAGCAATAAGAAATGTTGCAAGCGGGAAATTCACGCGAACGAAGTCGCGGGCAGAAGGTAGTTTAAACATAATTGGCGAAATGTGGCTGTAATGTACAGAAGATTATGCTTGGATAATTGTTACCAGCTTGGCATTGTTGGTACATTGGGTGGGCTTGATTTCACCCAAGATTCGAAACCCTATTTAAACACTGACATTATGACAAAAGCATGCTTCGGTATAACCCCGAACTGACATAACCAGTTGTAGCTAATTACCATAACAACAAATGTCGTTTAAGACACAATAGAGAAAGTTAACGCAAGAAACAAAAGTTTCACCTACTTACTTTTTTTGTTATCTTTGCATTGCACCATTGCCATTGTAGAGAGTCTATTGTTGATCATTTAAATGAGAACTCGAATGTTCAAGTGTTGTATGATAGATGTGGATATCATCACCATCATCATTTCAGCCGAAAGATGTCCACTGCTGGACATAGGCCTCCCCCAAGTGTCGCCACATTGACCGGTCCCGCGCGTCACGCATCCATCGGATCACCGCAACAATCTTCGCCAGGTCATCGGTCCACCTAGTGGGAGGCCTCTCAACCCATAATAGATGATTAACGAATCGTAATTTTTTTAATGGGTAGTTAAGATTAAACAGCATTAAATTACCGTTTACTGCATTTAAGGAGCATGGATGGAGCAAGGAGGAAATGCAATATTTGCCTCATTCTCGTCCTTTTCATACTTTGGATTACTTTATAATCAAGTTAACAACGGTAGAATCGCAAGAATAAGTTTTTTGCCAAAAAAAAAATAATGGTTCAGTTGATTGACGTAATTATTTGATGTCCGTGTGGGCAGACCGAATAGTTAATGTATTTAGATTTTATATCACAGGCAATTCGAAGCGAACATATCTCAGGTTTTTGTTTGCATGATGATGAGTTAAATATTATATGAATCTGGGTTTTGATTTCTTTTCTCTTTTCGAGAATAAAATCATTCTTTCTTATGTCTAAAGAACTTACTACAATATCTTCACTAATCACATTTCGTTTCGTTCCTCAGGCAGTAAGCAAATGAGCATTATCACGTTCACATACCTGAAACAAACAAAGAAAAGCCAATTAATATTTTTGTTAAGTTTTAATAACAACGCTACATTAATTCAAGAAATCCTGTCAAAATTTGCCGAAGAATCGTCATAATTCTTTACGAAATCTTCAAAAAAATCAACAGGGAAAACGACACCCGGGTGTGAATATACACTAAATATTACAAAAATACAGATGACTTAAGACAAAAGGTGAGAACAACATGTTTTTTAAAACCTTGTCAGCGAAACTCGATGTTAATTAAATATGACCAAACGCAAGTTCGATGCTATAGTACGTGACCATATTAGCGGCGTAGGACCAAATACGATTACTACACACTTTGTTTACATTGGTAAGTTTTGATTTGTTTTTTCCTGAGACCACTTCTATATTTTAAAGGTTAGGTTGCCTATGTGGATTTCGCTACCGGACATGGACAACACTTTATGACTATCTGTAAAATTCTGCAACGATCTGCTATGATGCTATTTATTTTAATGGTCATAGAAGTGGCTGTTTTAGCCTAGTTATGAGTGCCGGTCAGCTTCTATTGTCTCGTGTTCATAACTTCGAATCCACAACACGCACCTCTTATTTTTGAATTCGTGTGCTTATTGTATGATTATCACAAGCTTCGGTGAAGGATGGTGGGCTCTAGACAGCACGCAAAGCCAAGCCAGAGGCTCATGGCCGGCAGAAAACTTAGACATCAGGTTAGGCACTAAACACACAACAAAGAAAGACAGGGAAGTGGCCAAAAACAATTAGGCATGCTATGAATCATAAAGCGTTTACTGAATTAAATTTAGCAATTAATGAACCGGAGAGAAGCACTATTTTGGACGTTGACCGTCCCGTTCAAGTGAAAGGTCCTCAAAACAAACGGGTCAAACACAGTACGTACATAAATAACGATAGTATATCAAGGAGTACATAAAACCACAAATGACAGCGCTGCATGCAATGCCAATTTACCCATTTCCTTCAATTGACTCCCCACTACTCGGAAGAGGGCTGCGACGGAGAAGTCACTCTCTTTGTGTTGTAATTTAACAAACAAACTAGCAAGCAGGAAAAATTCCTTCAATAAAACCGGTGTAACTTACAAACTTTGGTCAATCGTGTCAAAAATCACGTCGTTGAGTTCTCAATGGGCGTAATAAGACAGCTTCAAATGTACCCATTTGAAGCTGTCTTATTACCCTACCCTAAAATAAGTTTTTACGAGTACTGCACATAATTAGGACGGAAACCTTGCAACCTTTTAATTACACGGGGCCATGGCATATCATCCATTAGTGGCAAGAAGTGTGTATACGATCTTTAGGTAGGTAAAAAATTCGGAGATTACTGGCCTAAAAATATATGTAATTAGTGTTAATTTTGATCACAAAACTAATTTCCTGACCCTTGACCTAACGATTATTAATAAATCTCTCTCTTCTTTGAATAGTTCAAGCAAAGACAATAATAATTTCCTGACCCCTGATCTAGAGCTATGCCATTATGTTTCGCGGTCAGTGGCCCAGCTTATCTAAACGAGTGCGTCTCGTGACAGGGGAAAGACAGATAGACATACAGATAGCCTTTAATCCTTTTAGCAGATAGCGAGTGCTTCCACAGATTAAGAGTAAATAGAAACTAAAATAGCAGGGAAAAGGTTTTGAGGGCGAAAGAGAAGCTAGCGACATACTATTTTTAATTCATCTGCTGGTTTCCCCCAGTCAGCGGGTCTTGACCAAGTCATCAGTCTACCACATGGGTAGCATTACAACGCTGTGTTTTCCTATAATAGGTAGCCAACCGAATGGCTTGCTGTATTCAATAAGTTAAATCCGTGATGAAGATGAGTCGCAGACTTTAGAGACCTTTAAACCGCAAATTGTTATTTTTAAAAGAAAAACTAATAAGTTAAAAAGAAAATCAATATTAATATGCAAGCGATAAGTTAAATAGCTGGGAATAACCGACTTAATGAAGCTCCTACCGCAGAAATATAATTAATACCCAAAACTAAACTAAGTACTCAAATATTTGTTTTTCTTATTTAAGATTATCTTAAGTAAAGTCCGTTCATATGCAAGTCAATTCGCTGATCATGCTTCCAAATCTTACTCCACCTTGACCTTAAGTTGGAAGCGCGAAAATTTTATGGAAACAAAAAACACAAAAGGGTTGCAAATTTAAAAGTATAACAGTACCCGTCATTGTATGCAGAAGACACACTGACGAAACAATTTGCAACCTCTTTCACAAGTCACTTGCAGTAATGAATATTTCGCTTGCAACATATCATGTGAATTGCGGTTCAGGCTGGCTTGTCAAGGTCCTTTTAATTTGCTCACTGCTGCAAAGAAACCTCCTTTGGAAGAAGGTTCTGGGTCTAAAAGCAAATTGTATTGCTCTGGTTTTAAAATACGAGTAGTTTTCGCTAATGTGCTTTGATTGTTCTGATAAAGTTAGTAAGCAGGAACTTAACAGAAATAATAATTGTGACATGAATAAAGATCGAAGTCATATTGATTGAGTGAATTGGTGTGGCAGCAAGACAGCAACCAAAAACAAACCATACAAAAATAAAGATCAGTATGATTTTACAATTATTCCAAATCTGATGACTTAAAAAAAGAAAACAGGGAAATGAATCGAGTAATCGACAGAAGTCAAACAGTGGAAAATGTATTATACTAAAGATACTAATTGTGTTAGTGAATATCTTAGGATAAATGTCGACAGTATTATAATGTTACGAGCTGGGTATGAGATAAATTAATTACTACCGATTAAACAACACAATAACTTTATTAATCACAAAACAATTTAAACTTAATCACAAGTACACTACTGTTTACTATTCACTTAGATATCGCACTTCTAGTTCACTTGGATTCGCTTCGTTGTGTCGCTAAAACAAGACTGCCGGTCGCGGCCCTGAGCGCTCTATTTATACTCGCCAACAGACACACCAGAATAACGACGAACATTCGAGAGGGTCATAAAAAAACACTAACAAAAAATAGCAGGTAGATAGGTACCTACTGAAAACAAGTACCTACCTAACCTACCTAACCTACTTGTACAAAACAAGCAAATATGAACCGTATGCCCTAGGCATACGGTCGAAATTCTAATGTCTTTGTATAAATAGGTCGCGAGTTTGTACCTACCTAACTTTAAAACTAATAATAATAGAATTCTCTCGAACTTCTAACGTACACACATTGTAATCACTGGCTTTCTCGAATGTTCTAGTAGGTCCGATGTAACACTGCCCCCTCCTTAGACATGCTCGTCCCGAGCATCATTAGTCCCGTAGTATCGCGCCAACCGGTCTACATGCACAATCTTAGGTGCACCTCGTGGACCCTTCTGTATTCGGTAGGTGACATCGTTGATCCTAGTCACGACTCGGTATGGCCCATCCCATTTTGCTTGTAACTTCGGAGACTTCCCCTTGCTCCGCACTGGGTTATGCAACCACACCAGTGAACCCTCGTCGAAACCCCTACCGTTTGCCTTCCGATCATAACGGGTCTTCATCTTCTCAGACATCTGTTGGCCGGACTGTCGGATATGCTCATAAACATCGTTCAACTTATTACGCAAGTCATTCGCGTAATCTGTTACGCTACATGGAGCATCAGGGGGAGTTCCAGTGATTAAATCAGCAGGTAACCGTAGTTCCCTTCCAAAGTTCGCGAAGGCTGGTGTCACAGTCGTGCTTTCGTGGACTGCACTTCGGTAAGACAGAAGAAACGGCTGTATGTGCTTGTCCCAATCCCTTTGCCGGCTTTCCACAACTTTCGCCAGATATCTCTCCAACGTTTGGTTGAATCGTTCCACCATTCCATCGGATTGTGGGTGGTAAGAGGTGGTTCTGGTTTTATGGGTACCCATTAACCGACAAGTCTCTTGAAATACTTGCGATTCAAAATTTCTTCCTTGATCGCTGTGTATTTCTAAGGGTACTCCAAAACGACAGAAGACTTCTTGAACCAATTTATCTGCGACAGTTGTTGCTTCTTGGTTAGGAATGGCGAAGACTTCCGGCCACTTTGTAAAGTAATCCGTGACCACCAGGAAGTACCTGTTTCCGCTCTCACTTACTGGAAATGGTCCCGCAACGTCTAGTGCTATCCGTTCCCAAGGGGCTCCAACGTTGTACACTTTTAATGCACCTCTGCTGCGTGTACGGGGTCCTTTCACGGCCGCACAACTGGTACATTTACGGCACCAGTCCTCCACATCATCTCGACAGTGGATCCAGTAGAAGCGTTCTCGAATTTTTAGTAGAGTCCTTTTTACCCCCATATGTCCTCCAGAACATCCATCATGGTAGAGCCGTAGAACATCCGGTACCTTAGCTTTCGGAACAACCATTTGTAGATGACAGCTGTCCCCTCTAGCGTTTTCCCATTTACGGCACAAGACTCCATCCTGGATCACCAAGCTGTTCCATTGCGCCCAATAACTCTTCGTGATGGAACTCATCGCAGCCACATCACTCCACTTGGGTTTAGGAACACCAGCTTTGATCCACTCGAAGATCGGTTTGATATCCGAGTCGTTTTGCTGAGTCTGCTGTAGGGTCTCCTTCCATTCATCGCTGAGATCCGTTCTGAGCATCCTCACGGGCACTACTTCCTTAGTTTCTTGCCTGGCACAGTGCTTACAGTCTTCAGGACAAGGTCTTCTTGACAAGGCGTCTGCGTTACCGTGAGTTCTCCCACTGCGATGTTCAGTTACGAAATCAAACTCTTGTAGTAGTTCTATCCATCTCGCCACTTGCCCCTCTGGATTCTTGAACTGTAATAGCCACTTCAGTGCAGCATGGTCAGTTCGTAATTGGAATTTACGTCCCAGCAAATATTTACTGAAGTGCTGCACTGTCTTTACTACAGCGAGTAGCTCCCGTCTTGTAACGCAGTAATTTCTTTCTGGCTTAGATAAAGACTTGCTGAAGTAAGCTATTACAACCTCCCGGTCTCCTTTCCGTTGAGACAGCACGCCCCCAATTCCAGTATTACTGGCATCTGTGTCAACTATGAAGTCATTTTCAGTGTCAGGATATCCCAAAATAGGTGTGTTGCACAGACGTTTCTTTAATTCCTGAAATGCGACGTCGCAGTCATCGTCCCAACAGAATTGCCTCTTTTCCTCAGTGAGTTTGTGCAGAGGTTTTGCAATGTCGGCAAAATTCTTGACAAACCTTCGATAGTAGGAGCACAAACCCAGGAATGCTCTGACCTGTGTCTTGTCTTTCGGAACTGGCCAATCCTTGACGGCGACTACTTTTTCTGGGTCTGTTTGAACACCTTCCCCCGAAACTATGTGTCCTAAGAAGTTCACTTGCTGTCTGAAAAACGAACACTTTTTCGGACTTAACTTGAGATTTGCTGTTTGGATTTTCGACAGCACTCGGTTGAGGTTTTTAAGGTGATCTTCAAATGTACGGCCCACGATGATTATGTCGTCTAGATAGACAAGACATGCGTCTCCAATCAATCCGGCGAGTACTTGCTCCATCAGCCTTTCAAACGTCGCAGGAGCGTTGCACAAACCGAATGGCATAACTTTAAACTGCCATAGCCCTTTTCCTGTTGAGAATGCAGTTTTCTCCTTGTCCTTGGGGTCTATTTCTACTTGCCAGTAGCCACTCTTCAGATCAAGTGTGGTAAACCACTTCATACCAGTCAGCGTGTCCAGTGTGTCATCGATCCTAGGCAGCGGGTAGCTGTCCTTTTTCGTGACGTCGTTCAGTCGTCGATAGTCCACACAGAAGCGCATACTGCCGTCCTTTTTCTTTACCAGGACCACAGGAGAACACCATGGACTCGATGAAGGCTCTATAACACCGTCCTTCACCATTCCCTCAATCATGGTTTCTACCTCTTTTTCTCGTGCAACTGGCAGTCTTCTTGGTCGCTGACGGATAGGTAACTCGTTACCTGTATTAATCTGGTGCTGAACAAGTCCAGTTCTCCCTATGTCAGCATCATTCGAAGAAAAAATGTTGGCGTACTGAAGTAACATCTTCTTAGCCTTGTCCATTTCTCCTTTAGTTAAATCGCAGTTTTCCAAAAGCGTTGACACGTCAAATTTTGAACTGCGAATTTCATTTCCGGTAGGGACATCTTGCAATTGACGCATCCAGGCTACTTCCTCGCAAGTGCCGATCAAGGTGCCCTTCTTAATCACTTGCTCCTGGTCACTTGGATTCAGTATGCGTACTGCTGAGACGTTGGTGGCCTTGACCAGAGTTCGTGCCATCTTCCATGGGAAGTCATTGTTCACCCTTTCTATTAGAACACTTCGACCTTTGTTTCCAGAATTTTGTGGCAAACAAATTGGCACAACCGTTTCTGATCTGCGAGGAAGAACAATCTTCTTCAAGCAGTACACTTTCCCTGACGGTGCACCTTCCATGAAGACTTCCTCTGAACCACATTTCAGTACTCCTTGATCAACGTCGATCTCACAACGATATTTCCGCATGAAGTCCAAGCCCAAGATGCAATCGTCCACTATGTCAGCCACGATGACATTCTGCTTGTAAAATCTGTCACCCAGTTTTAACTCTACCTCCTTCTTGCCTCGGACGGTTATGTGCTGACCGGTAGCTGTTAGTAAATGTATACGGTCGTGCTTATTGAAGTAGTCCCCAAGAAACCGACTTGCTAGTTTGGAATTGACGACCGTGTGAGATGCTCCAGTATCCAACGTCAGTTTACATGGTGTTCCATTGACTTCGCCTTTGATGGTCAGGCTGTTCCCGTCATGTGCTTGCGAGATCAAGATTCTCGGGGCTTTTTCAATACCAGCCAGCACCCGCCCCCCAGTCCTGGCATTTACTCGTTTCCCTGCTGTGGCTGGGCAGTCACTTCAGCCACTCTTCCCTGCTGATCTTCTCTCGGGGTGCTGCGCTTAGGACAGCTGGACCGAAGATGACCCCTTTCTCCACAAGTGTAGCACCTAGGACTATACCCTTGCGGGCGGTCGCGTACAGGTGATGCTACAACCTCCCTGACGCGGTGCGTTCGGTGGTCTTGCCTCACTGCCTCTACTTCTAAGGCATGGGCCAAGGCGTCCTTCAATGTCTCGTGATGCCCAAGTCTCACGGCGGCTCTAACTTCTAAGTCACGTATTCCATCAACGAACGCCTGTACCAGATTTCCGTCAATCAGTGCAGGGGCAGACTGGTAGGCTTTCCGAACGAGCTTTTCAACTTCTAGAGCCCACTGCTGTAGGTTCTCGGTACTTCGTTGAAAACGGTCCTTCAACTTGGCACGGAATACGTGCTCCAGGTGCGCGTCGCCGTATCTGGACTCCAACGCCTCCACCAGCTGCTCGTAGGTTACATCCTTGCCGAGTGCCTCGAGAATAGTTAAAGCCTGGTCTCGGAGGCCCAAGGTGAGCGCGGTCATGGCTTGTGGTTTTGTCCATCCATTCGCCTTCATGACGGCCTCAAACTGTATTTTGTAAGCCGACCACGAAGATGTGCCATCGAACGGAGGCGCCTTAAAACCACGCGAAGAAGGTGCAGCAACCACCGAAGTTACAGTTCCACCTTCAGTCTTCAGTTCGCTCAAAGCCTTCTGCACCCCAGCAATCTTAACTTCGGCCTCCGAGATGCGATTCTCATGCTGGTGGACCTGATCTTTCATCAACTTGATGTCCTTGCCGAAAGTTGCATGTAGATCCTTTATGAGGAGCATCTGCTCGTCTTGGCGGCGGACCTGCTCCTCTTTGTCTCGCTGCAACTGCTCTTCCAATCGGCGAGCTTGCTCCTCTTGACGGCGAGCTTGATCCTGCAGCAGCGCCATTAAAGCTGACAAGTCTGGCGCCACTGATCCTGAAGAAACTCCAGATGGGCCAGCGACTGGCTCTGACGTAGGCTGGACACCACCCGGTGTCTGTGTCGGAGAATCTCCAAACCGCCTTTGGTCCATATCCTGCTGTCGCTGACTTCTGGTACGGATACCCTCCGTGTCGTCCTTTGGTAGAATTGGCATTATTTATCTCTCACTTCTGACACCAATTTGTTACGAGCTGGGTATGAGATAAATTAATTACTACCGATTAAACAACACAATAACTGTATTAATCACAAAACAATTTAAACTTAATCACAAGTACACTACTGTTTACTATTCACTTAGATATCGCACTTCTAGTTCACTTGGATTCGCTTCGTTGTGTCGCTAAAACAAGACTGCCGGTCGCGGCCCTGAGCGCTCTATTTATACTCGCCAACAGACACACCAGAATAACGACGAACATTCGAGAGGGTCATAAAAAAACACTAACAAAAAATAGCAGGTAGATAGGTACCTACTGAAAACAAGTACCTACCTAACCTACCTAACCTACTTGTACAAAACAAGCAAATATGAACCGTATGCCCTAGGCATACGGTCGAAATTCTAATGTCTTTGTATAAATAGGTCGCGAGTTTGTACCTACCTAACTTTAAAACTAATAATAATAGAATTCTCTCGAACTTCTAACGTACACACATTGTAATCACTGGCTTTCTCGAATGTTCTAGTAGGTCCGATGTAACAATAACATTAAACTAGATTAATTATTAAAGCTACATTGAGAATAAGTCATACATACCTGTATTTATAAGGTTTTAAAGGTTGTATTAATCAGAAACGGAATTGCCTCAACAGTTGATAAGTCGGTCAAGTTCAGAGGATCCGTGATGTTTGCTACGTTTGCACGATAAGCTGAATTTTTTATTGATACATTATTCAATAATAATGCTAATTCATGTTTTAGTATTCTACAGAAAATATTATAAACAAGTGGTTGTTGAGATTAGTCGAAACAAATATGGTCCTTCGAGCCGGATAGGAATTCTTTCCATGCCAAGCATGTTCATTTTCTTGTAGATTCCTTAACAGGTATTTATTTCTAGAACTTTCCCGTTTTATTGTTACGTTTAACTTTAGCTACGTAAAGGAAGTGTTTGTGTCTCATTAGTGAACGAATGAACGGTTCCTATTGTCCAAGATAATTAATAGGCGGTAGGGGGGGGTTTATGTCTCTTTATGGTTATATCCGTTCAATGATTGACGGACGGTCAATAAAATACAACTTATCTCCCTTAGGGTAAATATTAGCCACAAATAATAGATTTAAGTTTTTTTTTATGTAGTTACTTTAGGACCATAGACCTGAAAATAGTAAATCCACAATAAAAATAGTTGATAGCAATATTTGACGTTGATCGTACAAATATTTTCCACTTTTGCAAATTGATATGACACGACTCCATAGTATTTATAACAAAATCGTGCTTGAGGCATTAACATTTAATGCGTTGGATTTTTAACGATGTACTTTCCTCATAGAACCTTTGATTTTCCTTTTTCAGTTTGTGCAAGACATACATAAATAGCTCCTTTATTCGTCCACCTTTACTTCATTCATAGCTTGTTATGCTTAAACCCCAATTGAAACAGGGCAACCCTATTGCCATCAACCGGGCACAAATCCTGAGACTGGGCTGCTACTGAGGAATTCCTGATAGAAAATCGCAATAGAAGTTTGCCCTACCTGGAAATCTAAACCCCTTCGTACGCAGCAGTCCTGCTCTAGACCAACAATTTATAAATATCAATGAGTTCTCTAAAACTCTTCAAAAATCTACTGTTTTATCAGATTTCGCTTGATTGCGTAACAGAGTCGTTGGCCTATGGAATGGCCATTAGACTATCGAACTCACATAAGTACCTCTACCTATGTAGTAGTCAGTATATAAAAACCTTGCTTGGTTACTTTTTTGCGCTTCAATCAGCGGATGGGAAAAAACGCAGCTGTTCATAGGGCTGTATGGATGTAGACAAAAAACATTATGATGTCTATGTTGTCGGAGCAATTAGAACCAATTTTCAAATTGTAAAATTTTTAATATCAACAAGATAGGACACGATCCTCAACATTGCGGGACCGAGCAAGAAAATGAATACTACAAACTAAATGTAATACAACCACAAGTGTCGTTTAAAGATCTACTTCAACTACTAAAAAGCTTGGACATATGAACTCAGAAAGACATTAAGGCCATCAAAACTCCTTTACCAAAGTAAGTTCAGAAGGAACAGCCCTAATACCCACCATAGACATACCATACGTCATCAGATTTCACCGTCAAAACGCCGTAGGCTGCGTAGGCGCCACTTTCTCGCAATGCAAACATGTGGCATACAGATTATTATCTAATTTATGGTTCCAACCGATTTACAACATCTTAAAGACATGGGTTTACTGAATGCAAGGGAACCAAGACAAGGTGTTGTGGACCTTGGGCTAGTTTCAGCTGTGGATTACTGTGGGCTGAACTGACCGAAAAACTTGGGACTTGGGAGACTACATCTTCTTAGTGTGTCAATATAAATTAAGTGGGCCCAAAATTCAGCTTCAGTAGCTAACTGCGTTCGTCAGGTCCTAAAACGCGCAGGCATCAGAACACGATACTAAAAGCTTCATCGTTTATGGAGTAGCAATACATTTGCACTTTGTAGCGGATTTATTTAATAGGGCAGGGCGTAGGTACTGCTTCTTTTATCTTTTTTGGTCCTTCGAGTTGTGACTGTGACCAAAAACGATTTTGAACCAGCATAAAGTACTGCCCTATGACAAATTTATAGACTTTATACATTTTTTACTTATTTTGTAGCAGATTGTAATGATAGTCTTTCTACATGGTTATTTTATCATTACCCTACAAAAGCCATTGAAACAGGTGTGTTTTCATGCGTGGATAACGGTTAAGATGGCCTTTAAAAGGATTGCTACAAAACGCTTCACATTGACCTTAGTTGGTCTGCTTTATTATAATCGAAAGAGTTATTAATACCTACTAAAAAAAACCTAGCTTCTTTATTTGCAATTATATAACAAAAATATCAAGTTAATAGTCGACTAAAACTTGGTGAGCCTTTGATCGTTAACATTTTAAAATCAAGTTTTAACGCAGATAACAGATCCCCAAACTTATTTTAATCGAATGACGTAGGTAATAGGTATGACTGTATGAGCAATGAAACTCCAATTATTACTTTAGTTTTTCATAAAGAAATCCAAGTTAAAAAATAAGCTCTGGTATTATGTTTTTGTTATTTTGGCGTTTCATCTTGATTTATGTGAGAACCGCATCTACAATTAGAATTTCCAGAAGCTTTAAACGGTGTAAGATTTGAAAGGTGTCATTCGTGTTGTGGCTCAACCAGTGTTTAGTTCAACTTATTGAGATAAAGTTACAATAATAATGCTTCGAAGATTCTTTAGGTACAAGAAAAAAGTAAAATAAAGTAAAGCTTAGCTTAGCTTATACCTCAAAATTAATAAGAAAAATAATTTCAGCATATGCAAGCAATTCCCAAACAACAGATCTTGGGCGGTGTCAAAAGATGGTGTAATGAAATGTGAGCCTCTGACGAACAAATCATTGGATGGTGCATTAAAAGTGTTTCGTGAAGCATTCATAAAGAACGAGGCTCTTTGTAAAGCCGTCGGTATTCTGGAAGAGCCTGGAGCTGATGAAGAACTTCTACAAACATGTGATGATGCTGCCAAAGACGGTATCAGCTTTGTGGCAATAGAAACAAGTTCCAATAAAGTCGTTGGCGTGATGTTTAACAAGATACACGTAAGTATTCTAACACTATTTCCAACTGTTTCGAATTTAATTTTAATATTTAACAATGTCATTTGTCTTTACTCAGGTACTAGCACCAAAAGGTGAAACATACTACCAGAAATTAAGAAAAAATTGCAAACACAAATCTGTAAAAGCCTTCTATGACTTCACCATTGATCTTGAAACAAAATCGGATTTATTCAAACGCTACAATACAAAATGTCTGATGGAGACAATGTGTGTAGCAACGTTGCCGGATTACAAACAAAGGAATGTAGCTGGATTGATGGTTGCATCGACTCATAAAATTGGACAGCTTCTATGCAATGGTGAAAATGTTAAAAATCCCATAGAAATTGAAGATGGAGAGATAACTAATGCTGATGCTATACCGAGTATAGTAACTGCACAAGCAACTTCGAAATATACGCAAAAAATGAGCGTCAAATTTGGTTATGAGAAAGTTCTGGAAGTAAACTATAAGGATTTTACGATTGATGGAAAAACATTCAGCGAGCGAATCGGCGATGTGCATAAAGCATGTTGGGTTGTTGTTAAAAGACTAGACCGTTAATTTATTGTAGGTTTTAGCGTTCGAATGACATTGTCAGACGGCACACTGTTGGTGAACATTTTGTGAAATGTATTCAAAAGTAAGATGGCGGCATTAACTTCGATTTTTTTTTCGAAAATGGTGAAGGATTAACTAATAAGATTTTTTGGTGAAGAAGTTTGTCTGTCATTTACTTAGCATCTCATTGATTGAATGTACGCATTATCTTATTCATAATTGAGTATATCAGGGCTTGCTGTTACAACTGTCGATTATACGCAAGGTCACAAACAGTCAACAGACTACATCATCTGACGATCATCAGAGTTGTGATTCAAAGGCCGAGAAAAACGAAAAAAATGGTCTTTTGATACATACATGTGATGAAGATTCATTAAGAATGTTTATGGGACCAGTGAGTGAAAAAGACCAAAGGGAAGATGGTGGAATAGTCTGAATAATGATTTGAACGATAAAGCAGTAAATGTAAGTGAAACGGTTGACAGGGGAGAATAGAAGAAGAGGTATTGAGCCAACCCAAGTAACATAGGCCAGGGCAGGGAGATGATGAGTCGAACGTACTGCGAACTTAGTTACTTTGGACTCACAAAATGGGAGTATTTATCATCAGCTGGAAACATGCACGTAATCGGTCTAGGCAATATCATTACCTGCTACGGTACCTACGTGACATATTTTAAACAGATGTATGTATGCTATTGTGCTAGAATTTTTCCACGCTCTGTTGGTAATAAGGTCAATATTTCGTTTACCTTGCCTGAAAATAATCATTTGACTTTGGTTGTTTTTCACTAGACTGAAGCAGATGGCGAATTGTATGTTCAGTTGTTCATGTTCGGGCGGGTTGTTGCAAGGTTTTGGCATACGGTTTACAGCCCGTTATCAGCCTGATAAAATTAATTTATACTTAAATGTTAATGAATGGAGAGTATTGGAGAGTGGTAGGTAGACCAAAGAAACGATAGATGGATTATGTGAGGAATGATAAAACAGAAAAAGGAGTAAATGATAGCGCAACGTTTGACAGGGAATTATACTCATGTAGGGGCGTCCATCGCAGGGAACATAAAGCAAGGACAGTGCAGAACATGATGATGATGGTGTTAACACGATCAGGTGGTTACATTGATTGATTGAATCTATCTGTAGGTTGTCATTTTAACATATGTCTGTGTATTTTCGAGAAAACGAGCACGACAGACGCACCCATGTAATCACCTTATGATGATGTCTAATTTACGTTAATCGACGCCTGTCTGTCCACGGATAAGTCTGAAGCAAGATAATTAGTACGAAGACAGCGTAAATGTAATTAAAATAAATGAGCATGCTCATTAAAATGCGCAGGTTGTTTGTCTACCTTCCGACCGACAACCCAGGTACTGTGAGCAACTGTGCATATTAATTATTGTGTGTTTAAGGATTTCTTGCAGTTCGAGCTCACCGCTAATGTATTTGTGCCAATGCTTGTAAACATCGAACAATGGTTGTAAGGTCGTGTACTTGGATACGGGTGGTAATTTTATTATACTTCGAATAACAAGGTGGGTGGTGAACACCTGTATTTGCCAATGCATCAACTGTTTTCATTTATATTTCTCGCGTACTTCTTCTTTGGTCTGCCAGTGCTTCTGTCTGTTAAGCATCAGGTCAGGCAAAATGTTATTAGGTTTTTCAATCTGGAATTTCTCAGTGGCAGTTCAAAGTTTTGAGGAAATACTGATGAATCACTAGTACAATTTTTTCACAGTTATTTCAACTTTTGGTTTTGTTATTCAATCTCAGTTATCGTGGCAACAGGGTAGTTATTTGTTCACTGGCACTGACAACTTTCGATTTAGGAAATCTTTATTTGGTTTGTGCTCTATCAGGAGATTAATGTTCATATTTCGAATTAAGTAAATTGTCCTCCCTCCGTTTATTTCAATCGAATAAACTCACATAGCGGACAGCGGTATAAAATGGCGGCCCATAGAGGCATAACTGGCGGCGCCGAGGTAAATATGTCATGACCGTATGATTTAGTTAGTGGTATGTCATTAGAGCATGAGACATAATACACTCGACAGACAATCATTGTGTATTATATCATACTGATGTATAACTAATGTATAAACAAGTTAGTAAAGTTGGTAGATTTGGTAGATTTTTACAAAATAACTTAGTCTATACATAGTGGAACTGTGGATGGGACATCAACGCGCTACCCATTAATATGAATTCAGTATCTACATGATTCTACACTCACTATAGTTTTAAAATATTTCGTTGGTTTTGCTGAGTTCAAAGTGGAGACATTTTCTTGAAGTGTATGATAAATGATGTTTATTTTGTAAGTAGGTTTTCACAAACACTTTAAGACGTCAATTTTTTTTTTAAACTAGATTGGGCCGGTGTTTCGTACCTGACTACTCTGAGAAGAAACAGCCGAAACAAACTCAGAGGTCATAGTCTCTTTTGAAGTCCAAAAAATCTTGTTCAACTTACATGAGGATCACGTAGGTATTAGTGTCTGAGATGGTCTTTTGAAGAAAGGACCACACAGATTTGAGTGAACCGGTCCAGCTATGCTGCACAGTAGCAGTATATGCTGGTACAGGATGGTGGAGACCATGGAATTATACCAATGCATTCTGACTAGATAGATTTTAAATTTCGAGCAATACCTAGTCTTTTTTAACTAGATGTGGAACTGTGCGTTGTTGGTGACGTATATCCTGGAAATATCCATTGTACTGCAAATTGAGAGTTCTTCGAAGACATCTTTTCTCTGGACGCTCTTAATGTGCACGTCTTTCTACATCGTTCTCACATATATTTATAATCACAACATGAATGATGTACTTAACCAAGATTTTGTAACAATATTTTGATTGAAAAGAGTGTCCATGGAGTTTCTTGCCCGTTCTTCTCCATAGAGATCTACAATAGGGAATGGGCAACTACAGTACTTTCTCAACTTATTATGCCTTGTGACTGTGACTGTAGCTTTGATTTAGTTTTGTATTTTTGACATTCAAAAGTGCCGTAATGGTCTAATTGAAATAAATGATTTTGAGTTGGAGTTGACAATTTGAAAAAGCACGCTTTGAAAGTTATGGACTCAGGAGTTACATTAAATGCTATGCAACATATTTTAATTTCGAAAATAGATCCAAGCTTGGATGCAGGAAGTGCGAAAATTAATATGCTACATACAACCAAACCAATTCTTGATACGTGTTTCACGCGAGCGAACGTCGAGTCAACATGTCCCGTGTCAATCTTGTAGAGGGGCGAAAAAGGCGTGTCGAGTATGCATACAAGCTTGAATCTACATGTATAAACTCAGAGTTTAGCACTGTGTCAATGGTTTTGTCGACTAGTTAGTGATCATAACATGATCAACACCAATGGGACGTGAAATCAAACTTACCCGGAGAAATGAAGGTAAAACTTTGCACACAACTCAGATGCCTTCAGGGGAAACAGTTGTGAAGTTATGTAAGGTTTAGCACGCTGGATAACATCGTGCTATTTAACACGCACGAATATGTCGGAACTATAATTATATGCTGATTTCAATCTGTAGCCTAAGGTTGTGTAATAAAGTTATTATTTATTAATCAAATCGAGCTAATGATGTTTTCTCATGCCGCTGGGAGTTCCCACGAGTTGTTTGGAGATCATAAGAAATATGGAATCGCTTCCTGTTACTGTTGCAATCAGGTTCTTGTCGTCCCTCTCCTAGGAAAAAATCTCTCTCTCTCTCTACATGACTTCTAGTACCTACTTTCATTCCAAAGTTAAGACCACTCTGGTCATTGCTTTTGGTCCGACTCTTCTCGCCATCTTCTACGTGGTCTTCCGTGGCGCCTTCTGACTGTATCAGAGTTTTTTTATAATCATCATTTCAGCTGAAAGACGTGTGCTGGACATGGGCCTCCCCCAAGTGTCACCGTATTGCCCGGTCCTGTGCGACTCGCATCCAGCGGATCCTCGCAACCTTCACCAGGTCATCAGTAAGTAATTATGAATGGTATTTATTTAATTCTATTCTTAGAATTTTATTTTCTTGTGGCTTCTTTTAAGTATCACACTACTCACGGTTCATATTGAAGGTCCTGTGTGACATAATTACTGGTACTCTTATCTACTCTTATGTAACGCGAGTAACTAAACGTAGCCTGAATACATACTGAGAACTTATTAGGGTTGCCCCATCAGCTGTGACATAGGGGCAATATCACCCTGCCGGGGCTGCGGGACTGTTCGAAAGAGATACCGTGGCCCCGGAATATAAAGGGTGAGGAAGGAACGTGGATGAGTTTTAGTCAGTAAAAGTCTGAGTGACTGACACTCCCTCCCACTCCGCCCAGAGCGGGAGGAGTAATTTGATGATTTCGCTTTTTTGGCGTTTGTATACACTCTGCATAGTCTGACTAAAACCACAAAGCATGCTAGGTTTCCCATAAACCCTGCCGTATATTTCCATGTCGAAAAACTTGACGCACTAGAGTCAAAGGACCAAAAGTCTACCTCAATAATTTTACATCAGCCCTTCAATACATTAAAGGACCAAAATAAAGTCTGACAGCCCTGACCACCACCCATGTCGGTACATAGGTGGTATGACAAGAATCGTAAGAAGCTTTAAATGGTTTCATAATCTTTATGTAACAAAACAAGAATGGGTCTGCTCGTTTA
The DNA here is from genome assembly GCA_916618015.1 of Xestia c-nigrum. Taxonomy (NCBI): domain Eukaryota; kingdom Metazoa; phylum Arthropoda; class Insecta; order Lepidoptera; family Noctuidae; genus Xestia; species Xestia c-nigrum. Next base: position 24,748,045 of record OU745246.1, read on the forward strand.
AGAGAATATTAATGAACTTAACGCTCTTTTGGATTGATGCTAATTTTTATAAGCCTATTACATAGTAGCCTAGTTTCCGTATGTTAGTACTGGGTGTGTGCGAAAATACATCTGTAGGTCCATATACGTCAAATTAAAACTTAGTATTGTACATTTAAAGATATATTTAAAAAAAAAAACAGAGCTATATTCCAGCATAGCCTATTGTAGGTACCTATTACTACGATATTTAACACATTTATTTAGATCAGAAACAGTGTCCTTATGTAGCGTAATCTATACTTATGACTTACTTATATATATCTATACTAATATTATAAAGCAGAAGAGTTTTCTTTACTAATATATAAAGCAGAAGAGTTTGTTTGTTGGTTTGTTTGGTTGAACGCGCTAATCTCAGGAACTACCGGCTCGATTTGAAAAGATTTTTTTGTGTTGGATAGTCCATTTATCGAGGAAGGCTTTAGGCTATATAACATCACGCTACAATCACTAGGAGCGGAGCAGGAATGAAAAAAGTTGCAAAAATGGGGACGTATTTTCCCTTTCGTTTTTCTCTATTATGTGACGTAGACGAAGTTGCGTGGGTCAGCTAGTATTCAATATTTCCAATCAGTAAATCCGTTTTCCGGGTCAACGTACAAATTAATCTATAGCTTCAGCAATTAACCAATAACTATTACAACACGGAACCATTAATTACCTACTAACAAGCACGGAAGTTTAGGAGTAAGACGTACTTCCTTTTTAACTTCTTAACACTTTTCAGAATATTTTACATCAAATAATATCACGCCTGTTACCTCCGAAGAGGTGGGCAGAGGTTTACTCACACCCACATATCGCCAGTAATGTTTAAGTTTGTTGTAGGTAATAGGGGTCGGACCTATTGCCATCAACTGGGCACAAATCCAGACTACGTGGCTGCTACTGAGATATTCCCTTTTATTCCCGTCTGCCATCACCGGTCCCCCACCACTGGTGGCAGTTGCAACCATTTGTCGCATCTACCACCGCTGGTGATGGTGACAACTTTGATGGGAAGACCCAAAAACAGGGTAGACGACAAAAAATATCGAATAAGTCCGTCAGGTAGATAATTAAAAAATATTTGACCCGTATTTTTTCTTTTGTTACGTAAATCAAAATTGACGAAGATACGACGCTTTTAAAATTCCCAATACGTCACGCCTAGGTATAATTTTTACCTTGTTCTGACGTCACGAGCCGACTCCCGAGTTTTGATGCGTTTTATCTTTGTCAATATTCATTGATTTACAAAAACAAAAAATACGTGTCCATTATTTTTCAAGAATCTAATTGACGGACTAAGGTCCATGTTCACCAAGAAGATAACAGTCTGATTATCGAAAAACAGCTGTCACTGTGACATGTTCCCATACAAAAATGCGTTTTAAACAGCTGTTTTAGATAATCAGATTGTTATCTTTTCGGTGAACATGGACCTTAATAGATTTGTAATTTTTTGATACTGTTGTCATGCCCATTTGTCCGGCCCAGAAATCATCACCAGGATCAGTGGGCACCCCATTCTTAGCAGTCGTGATTGTAATAACTCGACCAACGTGGCATCTAAACATCGATATGATTCTTATCCGGCTTGGCAATTATTTTCGTAGACGGTGCAAAAGTGTGCTAAATTTTAAGTGTAAACTTCCTAGCAAAATAATGACACATACACGATTACACGTATTTCATGACATTGTGCACGACAGTGTAATACGAATACGAAAGACACACTTCAGAAACCAACGGTCGTTTTATTCACAAGATATAGGGCGAGACAGCAAATGTTTGCTGATTCATCATCATCTGCCTAGCCTTTTCCCAACTATGTTGGGGTCGTCTTCCAGTCTTACCGGATGCAGCTGAATATCAGTATTTTACATGGCGTGACTGTCTATGTGACCTCCACAACCCAGTTAATATTGGGAAATAGTGGTATCACCACTTGGTAAGACTGGTGTCAGACTTTTTGGGCCACTGACTACCTGTAACGACTGTCAAAGATCTACAAATGACAGCCGGGACCAACAGCTTAACGTGCTTTCCGAGGAACGGAGGAAACTCGGTAGGTATGTAGGGTGGTTAACCATCCACAGACCAACCTAGGCAAGCATAGCTTAACCTAAAAATCGACCGGAGCGACTGATATTATTTAGCAATTATGCTGATTGCTGAAGTTGTATCTGAAATATTAATTAATTTGAAAAAACATCCAAAAGCGCGCCTGCTGAGCATGAAGGTTCTGGGCACGATTCCCGGCTAGGGCAAAGTGTGTTTTTCATAACGAATTTTTCAATCGCAGCCACGGAGCTTGGATTTATGCCCAGTTGATGGCAAAAGGCTCGCCCCTATTACCTGAGACTTAAACATAACTGGCGAAATGTGGGGGTAATAATAAATACACTTCTGCGGAACCCCCCGTTTAAAGGCGATATGTTATGTTAAATTGGAAAACTTTTACACAAATTATTAAACAGGATAATTAGGTACGCATGCAAGGTCGCCCCTCTCTCTGTCTTGAGAAAGCCGGACGAGCGGAGACTGTTACTACAATTTAAATGATGGTTATCAAGAATACTCATGAAGAGATCCAGGATGACTAGTAGAAAGCACACCGTGTATGTCTAGGTTATTAAAGACTAGCGACCCGACCCGGCTTCGCACGGGTACAATGCTGATACTAAATACACTACAGAAAAACTGTGAACGTTGTATATAAAAATATAGGCTCGCTCCCGCCGCCCCGGCCGGCCGGTACCGCCGCAAACGCTACGTCCCGCAATTTTTAAATCTGTAATATCTTCGAAAACATTCATTTAAATCACATGCTGTAAAGGGCAATTTTGATCTACATGAAATGCACAATGTAATGTGTAATGTATTTAATTGGATAAGGAATGGTACTGTATCGTTTAAAATAGCTTGGTAAATAACCCATATTTTTTTTGTAATATGTATAAAAATGGTTACTGTGGGTTATCCTTCGGAGATAAACATATGGTGTCGCGGACATTTTTATTCATCTTTTTAAGATATACAATTCCGTAGTATATAAATTTGATCTATCTCGTAAGGTTTAGCCAGCGTTTGCAATGTAAGCGCAGATAAATATGTTTGTTACGACATCACATTACAAATCTTGAAATTTCTCGGCTTTTCTCTACTATAATATGCATGTATTATACATCTAAACCTTCCTCTTTAATCACTCTATTCATTAAAAAAACCGCATAAAAATCCGTTACGTAGTTTTAAAGATCTAAGCATACATAGGGACATAGGGACAGAGAAAGCGACTTTGTTTTATACTATGTAGTGATAGTGAAGTGATAGTGATAGTGAAGAGATAAGCACTAAAGTTGTGTATCCAAATTTATTTTCCTTAAAGCGCTTAAACGAGCTAAATTAGCAACTCTATTTGTGGTGGTTCAAACTTCGTTTGAAATGTTGTTAGAATAAAGTTCTAATCAGCTTGCACTACAAAGTGGTTGTTACGTCAGCCATTGCGGGCCAAATAGCGAAATTAGTGGTTTTGACCAATTTACAACAAAAATATTGATTGGATTAAAAAACGGAAACAGTATCATGCTAATATATTGCTTGTAGAATTATTTGCCAAAAAATCTGAATGATCGCGTGCATATTAGTATGTTTTCTATTGTTTGAAAGATATTTTTAGAGATAAGTTCGTAATTTATTTTTATCGAGACAAATTAATTGTATTATGTTTTCAAAACAGTATCATGCTAGTATATATCCTGAAGAATATCAAATATTTTTCTGGTCTTGTTTATAGCAGTGAATCATATACTTTTAGTAATTATAAAACGCGCGTTTAGCTCATGTAATCGCCTTAAGTTTTCTATTGGGCTTTAAGGGGGAAGCGTCAGGGTAGCCCTCGAAATTCAATTTTTCTTACGGTTTTTTTGCAATTTGCAGGCCAGTGCTAGGTTGTATGTTGATCAAAATATTATTATCGTTCACGACTGTAAAACGTATGTAGTTACACAGTTATGATCATCGAAATCATCAATACAACCCTCCAAGCTCACAAAAGTCTAGGAACGACTTTGACGTTCAAAAAACGTTCCTCGATTTATATGAACTTAGAGGGTTATATTGACGATTTTGATAATTATAATTCTGTAACTACATACGTTTTACAATCGCGAAAGATATTTTCAACTTCATACAACCTACTACTGGCCTACAAATTGCTGCAAAAAACGTAAGAAAAGGAGAATGACCAAAGTGGACCAAAATTTGAAAAGAAGACCAGAAATTGAGTTAAAAAGTACGAATAACATTTTAATCTTTCGCAGACCGTAGTCGAGGCTCCTGCGGACCACAGGTTGGGAACCAGTGGGCTAGATAGATGATGATAATTCATCAAGTCCCAAAAGCACTAATCAGTCACTTAATCAACAATCTCAATGTCGTAACAGGGTACCTATAGTATCCACACATGTTGGGTCATACAATCAGGCAGTCATTCTGTTTGTCCGACCGTATCGGCCGGTCGTTAGGCAAACAGTCCAGCCAATTAACTCTTACCAATAAAAGGTGAAGGTGACGTATTGATGACACGGACGCACACACGTTTGATTTACGCCTTTAGAGGTGGTTTAGTATTATAGAGGACTTATGCCCACTGCTTTGCACGCGTGTCGTTAGATAGTTGTCCCACGAAGGCATACCACTGGGATAAATAGTATCCTATGTGTGAATCCAGGTTATGAACTATCTGTACTCTTAATTTTATCCATATTCGTTCAGTAGTTTTTGCTCGAGAGTGACAAACATAAATGCATTCTCACAGACAATATTATTAAGTATAAGTAGTAGAATTTGTTGATTGACAAAGTGATTATCGGGGCCTTTGGTAACGAAAACAGCTGAGCTGTGGAAAGTACCGATAAAATGTTTCTTGGGAACCGTTGGACGTGAGTGTTGTGTCACAAATCAATGACGTCACAGATAATCAAGCGATTGAGAGGAAGCATATTTAAAAACTATTTACAATCTCGCTCTTGGTGTATAGACTCAAGGAGTGAACTTTGTATTTTGCTAGCAAATAAATATGTTGTGCTTGATCTGCGAAAAAGCCTTGTATGATATTTCAACGAAAATATCAAGCCAGTAGACAGAAATAACAACCCTTATGCCAAACTAAATAATGATACTTTCGAGCGAGCAACGACCTTTCATAAAATACGTAAGCAATGTCTTTTTTATTACCCAGTAACTTTTACGTCATACGAAGGTCGATTCCCAGAATAAAGTTCTAAAAATAGTCGTATGCGCACTTTTCCAAATTAAGGTTTAAAGTATTAGTAATGCCTGCCTAACTTAGGTGCAGCAAAAAGACTTAAAAGGTAATCCGACTGTCCGGCGCCGGCGCCAGCACAGTGTCCTAATTACCTGTATAATGTTAGATAAATATTATACCTGTGTCTTTTTGTTGTATATTTTGTTTGCTTTAGAGGCGTATACTATGCACTAAGCTACGACCCAAATGACATTTTTGTACACTTAGGGACCAATCAAGCTATACAAAAACAGTTTATGCGTATCTGTCATTGTACGGGAAATCTATTCAAAGCGACTCCATGTTATATTGGAAATGTATAGCTTGGTGTATCGCCGTGTGTACTTATCACAGCGTCGCCGTCGCCGCATTCACTAAAGTTCGACCACATTTTTGTAGGATTTATTTTAATAAGTAGGATGTTTTTCATCTCACTGTTTGTGTTGTGTATGGATTAAAATAAGTACATATTGATCTTAAACTTGCGGTTTTCCTTCTACGAAATAAACGTACTACGAAACTGACTCTCATAGTCGAAAAAAAATATTTCACATCTTTTACAAAGATGTGAAATGTTTTTTTTGACATGACGTATGCTCTCAGGTGTTACAAATATATGACGTCACGAAACCGTTAAATCCTGATTATCACCTTGCAAAGTCCAAACCATGAACTCGATCTGTGTTCTCAGAAAAACTTGCGCAAGAGTGGATCCATCGCCATTTTGTGGAAGCTCACGCCCCTTTATCGATTTTCGCCGAAATCTTTCAATTAGCAAATTGTTTTCCTGTTTCTTATTACCCTGAGATTTTTTTCTTGTGAAATATTGTCCTTAATAGAATAAGCAGAAGTATAAATGTCCCCGTAAAATTGTCAAACACGTTATATTGTAATCTCTCTGGCGATATTGTAAACTCTCGAATTATTGTCAAATGAACATACTGCTTACAATAAAACGCATTATTTTTCGTGAATTGCATGCGATGGTAGTCGACTCACGCGGTGTGGAGGGAAGGAGGGATCCCCCTTGCCCAGTGGTACCAATCTCATGAAAAGATACTGTACCATTCCTGAGAAATATCGATTAATATAACCTAACCCTAAAACACTTTCCGTATACTTCCGTATGTTCAGTTGACAATAATTCGAGAGTTTACAATATCGCTAGAGAGAAACACGTTATATTGTAATATAACGTGTTTGACAATTTTACGGTGGCATAAACATTGAGAGTCATCTTGACCAAACTCCACATCCGTCTAAAAACGCGAAAGTTTATTCTGTTCTATCGGTACCTTTCTACGCCGTATCGACTTGATTTCAACGAAAGGCACTCAAGTAGATCATGATCTGACTGACTAGGTTAACGTGGGACTGTATGAGTACATGACATAAACCGATAATTTTCCGATAAAGCCCACGATTAATAAAAACTTGTAGCTAGAAAAATATTTTTCCAGAATGGTCCTTTGATACGCGGTGCCAGAGGGAACTATAAAAATTTAATAATCAGGTCTATCAAGGGTGTAGCGAGATACGGGCAGGGGGCCAGCTGACCCCCTAGGAGATCCAGAAATGCTCACAAATCGTAAAGTAATATTACGTAGGCCTATTAGCCTATTAATAAACAAAAACAAAGTAAATTTTTCCGACAGGCGAATTTTATAAGATTGTACTATGAATGATTGAATCTAGATTTGTTTTTCATTTGAACGTAATCTGTGCCATCGCTCATGCAGCATTTACCTTAAAATATTCTTGGTTTGTTTACGACTGCCCCCCTTAACAAAATCCTAGCTACGCCCTTTTTTTTTAGGATGGGAAATCATCAAATGACTTCTCCCACTCTGGGCGGAGCGGGAGGGAGTGTCAGACTTTTACTGACTAAAACCCATCCATGTTCCTTCCTCGCCCTTTACATTCCGGGGCCGCGGTATTTCTTTCGAACAGGCCCGCAACCCCGGCAGGCTTCGGCCCTTGCGGGCCCCTCCCCTAATGCTGACATCTCTTTGAGGTGCGCGTGGAACACGAACGCGCCGTCGACACGGCCTGTCGTCGTTAGACGGACGGACGGCTAGGTAGCCCATAGCCAACCGTCCACAGGCCCGCAATCCTAGCTACGCCCTTGAAGTCGATAATGATGGACTGTACGTTTCATTTTGATACAATTTCCTTTACCACAAAACCTTTTCAACCTCTATAAACTATAAACAGAAAAGCCGCTTGTTTAATTTACAAAGGGAAAGCTTCTCCATGGCTTCCATAACAAAAGATGTTTCGCTATTATTCGGTCTGTGTTAGCCTCATTCATAAATTCTGCCTTTCCTTTAATTTCCGAAGGCCTAACGATCGATAGAGTAATCGGTTTTATAATTGATTAGCTTGTACCCGCGACTTCACCTGTGTGGAGGTTAGAATTAGAAAGACAGAGTTAAAAGGCATGTCGACAGTATCAAAAAATTACAAATCTATTTAGTCCGTCATTTAGATTATTGAAAAATAATGGACACGTATTTTTTGTTTTTGTAAATCAATGAATATTGACAAAGATAAAACGCATCGAAACTCGGGAGTGGGGGTTCGTGACGTCAGAACTAGGTAAAAATTATACCTAGGCGTGACGTATCAGCTTCAGCCGTTATAGTGTAAAAAGGTAACCGATAGTGTAAAAAGGTAACCGATAGACAGACAGTTACTTTTGCATTTCAAATATTGTTGGTATAGTGGATACGTGGGCTTAACAACGTCAGCTCGGCCGGTCTTTCGAGAACGTTGCATAAGTTAGAATTGAATGCGTCGAATTCATTCAACAGTTTTACGACCATTATTTATTAGGTTTTAGATAAGTACGAAATTAATTGCAGCTCCTAAATTCACACTAAGATTCTCAGAAATTATTATTCACTCTAATTTTTCGCGACTTGTATAATTATCACTTGTTTGAAGGAAAACATCGGATACCAAACCAGCGTGCCTGAGAGATATTTCTCGATGGTATGTTAAGCCAATTCAGAGGCCTATGAGCGGCATAAAAACTCTGACAACAGGTTAGACACTAACAACTAAAAGGAAAAGTCCTTTAAGTTGAAATTGGCTTTGAAAAGCTGGTCAGACTAGTATCAGAACAAAGCAAACTGAACCAAACACAAAACAAAAATCGCACATGAGCACTTCAGAAAGTTAAATGGTATTTTTAGCACACAAATATAATTTGTAGCCATCATCTCTTAAGGTACAAATTACTCTGTGAGTGAAAGGAGAAATGTACGTGTTGCGGTGCGCGTACGCACCGTTAATGGCTGCTGGTCGAGCTATTTTTGGATCTTAGAACCTGATTGGCGGGTCTCCGGCGGGTTTTGCAGCCTTCTCGCCTGTTCGGTGGAGTATAGCCAATTTTAGCATGATTTGATCTCAAGATAGATGCTGATATCTCTATAGCGATTTAATTACGTTCAACGGTGTTTTTAAGTTGTGTATCTTTTGCGTTTTGTATTTTTGTGTATCCGTTGCGAGTTGGTCCCGGCTGCCATTTGTAGATCTTCGACAGCCGTTACAGGTACCTAGCATACCAAGGGGTACCGTATTACCCAGTATTAGCCGCTCCATGTAACATACTGGTATTTAGCTGCGTCCAGTTGATGCAGCTGAATACCAGCAGATGATGATAAAGCAACTTTATAATTACAATTTTAATCTTACCACCCAAATCGATGCAAATCTGACTTCCATTAAATAACACCCTTTGAACGAAGACATCAAGATATTACAATAGCGTCGCAATAAATATGAACATCGGATTCTCGTAACGGTTAAGATTGGCATGCGCCCTTTCCAGATCATAACTTAGGAATGCGAATAAAGCATGTTTTTATTTTCTTTCTTTATGCAGTAACTGACCTCCGGATCCTTGTATGCCGTTATTATTGAAGCAATCTTCATTTGTTTTCAAACAAGGTTCACAAACAAGAAAATGTTATTTGGTTACAATTTAACCAACTCATACACAGAGCTAAACCCCGTTTCCTCCGTGCCTCGGAAAGCACGTTGAGCTGTTGGTCACGGCTGTCATTTGTAGATCTTTGACAGTCGTTACAGGTTAGTCAGTGGGGCAAAAAGTCTGACAACCAGTCTGACCAAGTGGTATCGTATTACCCAGTACTAACTGGGTTGTGGAGGTCAGATAGGCAGTCGCTTCATTTAAAACTCCTGTCCTCCGGTTAGACCGGAGGTCGACCCCAACATAGCTGGGGAAAGACACACAGAAATAAAATAAATATACGAAGTTTGATATATCGATGCAAATTTTCTTGACAAGCAACGCCATCTTGAAATGCACGCTTAAAGTGGTCACACTATACATATAATGTTCAGTACTTTAAGCAGATTCTCTATCCCTCAGTATAAACTATTTACCCCACCCAACTCCAAAGCGATAATAAAGACAAAAACATACAATACACATGTCGAAATAAAACTTTTCAGTAAAGATACTTAAGTATATTAAGTATGTCAAATAGCCAATGCTACTTCACTGGTATGACGCACAGAATGAGGCTAAGGCAATATTCCGCATGAAAATTAATGAGTCTAACAGATACCAGACAATATTATTAGAAAGCAACCTAAAAACGAGAAGAACATTATCTGCTGATTCACTAACAGCATAATGTCATGCAGACACGAAACGACACCTTTACGTTACTGATTTCACTTGTTTAAGTGCAACCAAAATTATTTTCTCTTATGCTTCAGTTAATGATTTCGCTTGGAAACGTATGCCGTAAGTCTGAATCCTTTGCTGTTTTCATTTTATAAACGTAAACTGCTTTATACTTTAAACGTCATATTATTCACATGAGTCATCTCCATCATATTTTTTAAAATCCTTATTTAAATTTATCTATGGTCAGCGCAGCCAGCATCTCTTCTTCTGTCATACTTCTATTATTAATCGTTATCTCACAAGTACCCGTTACTAGCCATATACATTCCGAGTCATGGATGTTTATACGTATAATAAGTATGTATTTAAAAAACAAAAAAGTATATATGTAGTATATCAACTATCTGGTGTCCACGACACAAGCCTTGCTTAGTGTGGCACTAGATGGCGCTGTGTGTTAATGTCCAGTGATATTTATTTATTATATCCTCTTTCACACATGCTATTCATCGTTCACTACTACTATACCCATAAACAATCATAACTTTACCATTTAAACAAGATTTATTAGTAACACCTATAAGAGATTCGAAGTAGACGCCATATTGTTACCACGAGAAGCTCCACGTGATATAAGATATAGATTAAAAGATAAGTCAAGGAAAATGTATCATCTGGAAGTCAGGAAAGCCCAATATCCAACAATGGAATTATGGTAATTGATTGATGATGAAAATAAGGAAAGACATTGAGTAATACTGAGCCATCGATATCTAACCCATGACTGAGTATTGTTATAATAACTCTAGTGAGTTAATTACAAAGGTAAAAAAAATACTAACGTAACACACCATGAAATCCATATTTGGTCTTCAGAGGTATTTTTTTAGAAATCAAATCAATCCGGCTCGAAGGACCAACATCTATAAATTACAAGTATATTATACTTATCTAATTACTTACGTGATTACGAGAACGTAGTACTTCAGTCTTAATTGGTTCTAATTATGAAATAACTATGACAGAATAAGTACCTGCAACTTGAAAAAAAAAACGTGATAAGAAAAATAATTCAATAACAATTAAGTTATCAGTAACGATTAATGAAAGCCTGGCTTAATGGCTGAGGTATTTTTGTTTCGATAAAATTTTACGTTTCCATTAAAATATTTTTGTTTTCGGCAAACTGCGTTCAGCAGCGCATTTTGGACTTAATTGGCTTGTATTAAAGCAGCTGTCTGTGCGTTTTTCTTTGTTTACTTGCTGGTGTCTATGGCAACCCACGTAACATCGCGTTCTATAAAAAATACAACTGCAATTTTCCGGATCGAAGGACTAATACAATATTTATACGGACCAAGTTTGACGCCTACTGCTCAGTGCTACCTTTTTCGTAGTTTTATTATTTCTGGTCTGACTCATGACATTTGTTAAGATTAAGTTCCTTGTGAACTATTTTACCGCTAAACATTTTCAAGGACCTAACTTCAGCCCATTATACTTACAACTAGCTACTTTAGATATACTTAAAAATTTACAACACCCGTGGCTTTCATTTCCTAGAAGGTTCTTTAACGATGGTTAACTAAATAAAGAGCCTTCTAGGAAATGTATGTGGGTTACGAAGGGTGCAGAGTTTGACCATGACCTAGATAATCAACAACAGGCTTTTAGAGTTAGCCATTTCAACAGTAAGCATTTACCAGAAAAGGGACAAAGCAAAGAGTGTGACATTCAGTTTCTGGAAAATTACATAAGTGATAAGTTGGATGTGATAATGAATTCAACTAAGCAGTCGTAAATTTTTGTTTTCATTAACGTTTTATAGTAGCCCTGGATCAAAATGACTACAACTTATGGGGAGAAGCAATACAAAAGTGTCGTGTTAGATCCCGGGTGTGAATAGGCTATCTTAAAATTTTGTCTCAGAATTGGCTCTCGAAAATTGTGACAACGAATTTGCTATCAAACTGCGAGGTGGAAGTGGGTCAGGGCGTGTCACATCTGCGACATGACATGAGAATAGATAGACCAGGATAGTCCCACAATGGGTGCCTGAAGGTGCCCGCCTTTGCCGGGGCAGGCCTAGAAAACGCTGGTTTGGTGATTTGGAGCTGATGTTGTCGGATCGACCGCAGATGGGGAGGAGAGGGCTGGAGAAATATGGGGGAAACTTTTGCCAAGAAGTAGTACATTAAAGGGTACCAAAAGGCAAATATTACCAATAAGTACCATGCAACAAAGTAACACTAAATCAGCACTGATGGACACAAGCGATGCTATTTAACCTCGATCAACGGTGCATTCAATTCGTCCCAATTGTCGTTCTGATTTCTATACCAAAGGGGAATATCGTATTGCTCGTAATTTGCCCTGTAACTATATCGGCCTTCACTGTCGTGGAAAATCTCCGAGAATATCACAGAGGAAGTTATCGGTCGTAAATTGCAAAAACCTGTTAAACATAACTTACAAGTTCTATTTAAACTACAAGCAATATGAAAGCAAAGGATCCTCTAAAAATATTAAAAGTTTATGAATCTACACTAGATTATTCGGTGACAAAACCTCAAATGGTCATCAGCCATCTGCCTAGCATTTTTCCAAGAATGTTAGGATTGGGGTTTCAAGTCTTAACGGGTTCAGCTAAATACTAGTATTTTACATGAGGCCGAATGAAGCGATTGCTTATCTGACCTCAACAAACCAATTATTGGGTTGACCCTTTGGTAAGACTGGTGTCAGACTTCCGAGCTTCTTAATCACATGGGCGTCACATAAATGTTATAGAAACTCATATGCAACTGCATGAAAACATACTTTTAGAATTAAAATCAGCCATGACCATTCATCATGGAAAAATTAGCAAGCGATCGGTCTTCGCATACAATTCCGAAGGGTCACAGTTCAAGTGTTTAGCCGTAAGTGTGCCAATGCTTTGGACCTCGCCAATTGACACTGATCAATCGCAAATGCATGCAATTGCAATCATCACACTGTTCGTTGCAAATTGAGCTGAGTTTAAGCGCTAGTATCATGATACGTGCGCATGCAATGTGCTCTCATTCGTGTCCAGTTTTGATTTGAATAATAAGAAGGTGTTCCAAAATCAAACGAACGAATCATGCATGTGGCTAAACGAGTGATGGACCGAGACGGAGAGGAAGACCAAAGAAAAAATGATATGAAGGAAACGCGGCCAAGTGCGAGGACACAAATTTCACCACTTCGGAAGTGTCTCTCGTGCAATCTATTCAGTTTGGAAAAAAAATTAGAAACCTCAATATCATTTTTGAAAACCTATCCATAGATACCCCACACGTATGGGTTTGATGAAAAAAACAAATTGAGTTTCAGTTCAAAGTATAGGGAACCCCAAAAATTGTTTGTGTGAAAATCTTAATGCGGTTTACAGAGTACATCTACTTACCAATTTTCAACAGCATAGTTGTTATACATAGTTTCGGAAACAAGTGGCTGTGACATACGGATGGACATACAGACACACAGGCAGACAGACAGACACATGACGAATCTATAAGGGAGGGGAGGGGCGGTTGCCATTTGGCTAAGGAACCCTAAAAAGGAGTAAATGATAGCGTGACGATTGACAGGGAGAAAGGTAGAAATTGTGATTCCGACCCCAAATATCATGAGATAAGGCCAGGAAATTATGGTATTCCGAAGCCACCAGCGTAGTGAACAATTCTAATTTTCTGATTCAGACTGATTATTATGTGACATCTACCAATACCCGACAATAGCCCATTCCCTCTCAAAGAGAGAACGTCTCTGTCCAAGCAGTGGGAACATTAATAGACTGTTATGATGATATTGCCGATGAGCCTGTTCGTTATTTGCTTACCCAATTAAAACTTTACGAAGTTGCGAAGAGCGAGCAATTCGGAGGATGTAATTTTAACGCTGATTCTAGACCTCATTTTGAATAAACGACCAAGAAAACCAAGTCCAATGTCGTTGTCTTTAGACTTGAGTCTCCGAAACACGATTACAATAGAAAAAAAACATGATTCGATAAAATCAACACGAGATTTTTTAAAGTTCAACATTTCTTATTCGACATTATTATCTAAATTATCATAAAAGTCGTAAGAAGTGCCTTTGTCACGTTTTGCAGAGATATGTCACGACCTTTTTATTATTGATGCTATTTTAATAAAATTAGACTAGATTTTTATATCTTTGTTTACCAAAATCAAACTCATTTCACCTTTAAAAACTTTCAATGTCAGTGTTTTAACATTAACTTTTATATGGGCAATATACTAAAAATTCCGACCAGTCTAAAATAGCCTAAAGGAATTTCAAAATAAAAATAATTGATCTAGAAATGATGTCTTTTCATTTCAGACGACAAAACATAACAAAACTATTTAAGGACATAAAACACTCCTCCTCAACGTTGTCAGCTGGTAATGTGCCCACGAGACAGGCGACGTAAAAGTCTCTGGCCAAGGTAAAAGCCAGCCCTTGGGCCAAGGAAAGCGTCAACTAGGCGTGTTCCTGAGCACTCGGACCCCAGGGCCCCAAAATAAAACAACCTAGTTAATTTAATAACAAGTAAAATTAAATCAAAAATTGAAAAAAAAAACGCCGACGCATAATGTACTAAGAGTTAAATTAAAAATAATTTGTTATTCGTTAGGTCTTATGTACAAGTCATCACTCCATTTTCCTCATCTCATTTCGTTAGTTAGTATTCCTGATTCCCTTACAATATACTTAGTGTACATTATTGTACTAGTCAAGCCCTTTCATTTGATACCCATACCTAACACACACACACACGCGCGCACACACACCAGACACATACACACACTGACACGTCAAACTTATAAGACACCGTCGTTTTTGCGTCGGGGGTTAAAAATAAGAATGTTCAGACTAAATCAATAAACAAAAGAAAAATATATTACCCATTGACATTAACGTTAACAAAGACAAGGTGTAGGTAGTCTATGAGCGATAAAGAGGAGACACAAACACGTGGTAACATCTGCAGATGGTCGAACCATATCACGTGCATCAACACGGGATTTCTTTGCTTTCCCACGCGATTTCTTTATTCGACGTAATCATGCTTACTTTATTGCAGTGAGGGACAAAGAAATAATCTTGGGCAAAGATAAATAAAATGTTACTTAGCTAGAAGCCTCTTCCACGAGTATGACCTCCGGCAATTTGTGTCATGTCCCTTTCCTAGGAACTGCTTTGACTATCCATTATTCTTGCTGTCACTTTCACACATCAATGAGACCCGGTGCAAGATAGATACCTGAACATCTAACTTTAACTAGATCGATAGATGGATGCTTGTTACTCTTTCTCTTTCTTACTAAACATTTGAATGAGGCACACAGATAGTTAATAACCTGGTTGAACAGAGACAGGATATCCCGGTAGTAGGTGCGACCCCTTGGAAGAATTTCGTACGACCAAAGCCGAGCCAAAGTATGTGGCCTGTGCTGGCCTTAAAGACTATCGAATTGATAACTCTGCCTTGCCTGACCCTTTGTATCAATAGTTGCAAGAGCCTCGACCAATATGTGGAGGCTCTAGTTAGGTTGCGCTTGGGTCAAGGACTTCATAATTAAAAACGTTGTGGATTACTAAATCAATATATTAATGTCTACTGGCTTTCAACTACACATTATAGTCATTTCAGTTATTTTAGCTCTTACTACATCACTGTCAAAATCACATAACACAAGTTAAAATGAGGTTGCTTATTGATTGCTGTTGTCAGAGATAAAAAAACGGAAAGGACTGTTTCAAGTTGCGTCTTAACTCGTGGTTTATAACATTTATATTAGTTATTTTACCTTACCACTTGCATGTAGGTAGGTATATATATCAATATTGCTCAATTAAATACAATCCATTTTAAATTTGCAGTTTCCAAGCGGAAAATATTTGTTTAACTTTAGGTTTTTTCAAATCTTAATATAGATATTATTACTCTTTTGCAGAGATAAAGACCAGATGAATCATTTAGACCAACAAGGAGATTGCACCCGGATGAAGTTTGGCATTTCAAAAGAACAGACATATTAATAAACGCCTACGTAAATGTCATATAATTGTTAAAAGTTCAAAATAGCTTTGTTAAGATTAAGACCAAGTTATGGAGAACGGTCTTCTCCACAGTTTTCCATTGTTCCTTGGGATGGGTTGGTTGTAATACTTTTAAGAAGGAGTTATTTATTTAAAGGCTGACAACAAGCACTTTTTCATAAAAGATGTAAGACTGTTCCCCAAAACGCTTACCTTTCACCACTTTCAAGTGTTCTAGGGAGTAGCAGCGGCGCAAAAAGCTCCCCAGCAATGAGACAACTATCTGTCGGATTTACCTTCTACACCTGAACCTTTCAACGGCTTTTTAATCGAATTTCCCGATACATTTTCATCACACAAACCATATTGTTTTATGATAGACATGTTGTCTCACAAAAATTCTTAAGACTAGAAAATGAAATAAAACGACCAAGCCACGTATATATAGACGTCCTTGTATTTTTTATCTAGAAACTGGTTTCGACGACGCGTACGGTGCCGTTGATGTTAGAAAAATTCATGCGTTTGTGACTTAACTTTAAGAGGCTTCTAGAAACACTTCAGAATTAGCAAAAGAGATATTACTGGTACCGGGTATTGCCTTGATCTTGACTTCTGTCGCTAGACTATACGAGTGGAAAAAACAGAAAGTGAGGCTCTTCTCATTTCTGTCCGTGTCCGTAACTCAAATGCCTCCCTTTCCTTTAACCCTCTTCTCCTCTAGCCTACATACTCGTAATTGTCCCATTGAAGTGAGGCGAAAAGTTCACCAACTCCTGTTGAGTGCAAGATTTGAGATGATATAATATGGATGACTAGATGTTTGTAACTATTTCACGCAAAAACGAATGACCGGATTCGGATGAAATTTCGCACAAAGACAGGATAGGATCACCTGGTTTAACACACTCACCCCGTAGTACGATCAGGTTGGACAATTACTGAATTCCAGCACTACACGGGCGAAGCCGCAGGCTTAAGCTAGTTCTCAATATTTATATTTTCTTTCCTTTGATCTCCGCTATAATAACTAAAGTTAGAAATAAACCAAAGACTTTGTTGTTTCAACACCATATAACAATCTTGCGCAGGCGCCGAAGTGACGTAACAGTTGACAATCAAACGCAGACGCGTTGAACTCAAAATGTAAATACAAAATTATTTGCTTGCCTCATTTATTTAAACGATAGTAAATGGGTATATGCAATAAAGATTAGGTGGTTATTGTGCCAGTTAGAACTTTAGAAGTAATGTGAGAGTATCGCTAATGCTCGTTTTCACAACTAAATATACCTATGTATACAGTCGTAATTTCAACTCTTGGTGCTAAGCTGAAAATTGAAAATCCAAAAGTTTCTTTCTATTTCAGCATTTAGTTAGCTGTCGCCTAGAATTTGTGAACATTACTTAGTATTTTCTTGAAGTTTTTGTAACGTTTCAGTGGTATCATAAAGAGTAGGTTTAGCTATTAACTTGTAATCTACATCTACACTTATCTACACTTATCTACACTAATATTATAAAGAGGAAAACTTTGTTTGTTTGTTTGTTTGGTTGTAATGAATAGGCTTAAAAACTACTGGACCGTTTTTAAAAATTCTTCCACCATTCGAAAGCTACATTATCCACGAGTAACATAGGATATATTTTATCCCCGTACTCCCACGGGAACGGGAATTACGCGTGTGAAACCGCGTGACGTCCGCTAGTAAATTATAAAACGGCAAGTGGTTTGTTTGTTTACAAAAAGTGATATCGATTTTTAAAAAACCTTTACTAATAAAAAGCTACACTATTTTCTGAAAAAATGCACGCTTCTTGTGAAAGAAACCATTAAGCCCCGTGAAAAAATCATGATAATTATCATCAGAGACATGAATAACACTTTTATCATCATCATCTTTTAGCCCTTGTTTGATTCATCATACAACCAACCCATCGTTTTCATGGTCTACCTCTCCCGCTTCATCCATAAACATTTATATTCATTAGTGTTTTAGTCACATTTGATTCGTCCATACCTCAGGTATACCGTACAGCCGAATTAAAATTCTCAAAATAGCAAGTAGGTAACCAGATCAAAACCGCAAATTTAGACTGCTTTTTATGGAAACAGTAATAAATTATGCTAATAAGATGAATTAAAAAACTCATTCATTTGTTTTTAATCTCTTACTACTGTTATGCTGGCTGGTAACTAGGCTAGCCCCATTGTATCTAGAGCTAGCCAAATCTAGGTCGAGCCGTTTAGAACTAGGTTTAGCTGTGAATCGGCCTGTGCAATCGACGTTACTGTTGTATTTTACGTAATATGGCCAATTTCTGTTAAAGAAGCGGTGAAAACAGCCGTAAGCTAAAAAATCCACGTTTCAGTTGAAAAATGTCCTATCTGGTTTTTACCAAAAGAAATATCTGTAGAACTTGAAAGTTTTGATATGGGTATGATTATAAAGTAGTCGGTCTGAAAAATAAACATCTCAGATTATCTCAGGAGCAATAATCAGACGGCACCGTTGGCGCAGTGACTGAGCGATTGGCTGCTGCGATGCGTGGTGCTTGTTCGATTCCCGCACGGAACAAATATTTATACGGCCTAATAGCTAATCGTTCCGGGTCTAACTGTTTGTATTAAATGTGAGTTTTAATGTTTGTAAACGCACCCACGAAACGTTGAGGGGCAAAGGTTTTAAAAAAGTTAAATTACATGGACCGTAGTGCACCTAATATAATGGAAGAGGTCATACGTTGATCCTCAGCCCAATCCATCATCATTGACAAACTGTGGATCAAAGACCCTTCTGTTCTTCTTGTTCTCCCTTTCTAGCCGAGAGTAATTATTGCGTGACGGTTATTGCACAGGTTATTCCATAACCTAGCTAGGAAAGTAGAACTTGACCCAGCAGATTGTGATTGAGGTACAAACCTATGTGTATAACTCTGTGTATGCCATTTTTTTGTGAAGTCATCAAATAACTTCTCGGCCTTTTATGTTCTTAAATCATGGTGATATTTAAGGCGTAAGGCTTTGTGGATCTATTTTAAACATCATAATTCTTTAGCCCTTATCCCAATTTATTTGGTATCGTCGCAGTAGATCTTCTTCTTCCATCATTCTCTATAACTCGTAATATTTGTAATAACCTCCTTTTTAGGCATATTATCCTTCACACAGTCTATCCATCGTTGCCTTGGTCTTCCTCTATTCTTATATTGACACTCATACTCAACATTTTCCTCATTCCTCGGCATCACAAGTCTCGAAATTATTCTGCAAAGGGCGAGGCATTCTCATACTTTCCACAAAGACCAGGTCTAGTGTCCCAGCAGTGGAAACGTTATAAGCTGAGTAAGATGGGCGAGGCACTAGAAAATCCGCAAGCGCTACATTGTAAAATATTAATAAAATGAAAATGACTCATTAGCAGGTAACGACAAACAATCAAAGTTCAAATTTACATATGAAATTACCCTATACGCATCAATAGTGGTTGCAAAAACAATAAACTGGTAATAAAATAACATTTACAAGCAAAAAGATGATTCATCGGAATACCCGTTTGTAGTATAAATATCTAAGCGTATTTTATTTGTAATTAAGATATAAAGTAACAGCGTTAACTTTATTGGTACTGACGTGTTTAACTGTTATGTAACTGTAGGTAGGCGACTGTAGGTAGTAAGTGATTTTAAGTGTGGTCCTTTTTGGTCTTTCGAGCCGGATACCTTGTCAACTGGTCCTAAAATCATTTGATACATCTTAAATAAACGCACCTCAAATAAGACTGACTGATTTTAAATATCTTAAAAATATTCTTGATACAAAAATTAAGTGGCAAAACGCACTAAAACTCAGACGCTGGAAAGTTAAACAAACTCCGTTTAAGATTATATTCCCTCAATCCCAAAAACTGAAGCAGTTTGTTACGTTTGTTTGAAACGGCAAACAATAATCTTTTCAGCGCTTTTCTTTCATTTTGGGAGCGACCTTGTTTTTCAAATTACTTCCTAAAGCGAGATCCATTGATCTATTGTTAGGAGTATCCGTGCGACCTCGTTCTGAGTTTTTCTGGCAAAAACAAATACTTATTTACATACAAATGATGTTTGTCTGTAGTAATTTTCCTATACCGGGAAAAGTTTCCTTACTTTTCTTTTGCTTTTGATTTGGCTGATATAAATCACTAGACACTAAACAAAACCTCTCATTTTATACCCATCACCACTCCTCTCCACAAATAGAGATGAATTTATTTAATAAGATCATTTTGTATGCTGAAGTTGTAACAACTTGTCGCGAACCGAAATTGTTATTTCAGAAAAGACTGCCAAATTCGGCTTGTTCTAAGAGCAAATAGCCACCTGGCCCGTTTGAACCACAACTCAAAAATGCTTTTAACTCTATAGAAATTTAAAACAAAGTTCCTCCTCACCTAACCTAACCTCCAAACGATTGACAGAAACTGACTGATGATTTAATTAGTTAACGCTAAACGCATTTTGTAACGTATTGCAAGCTGGTTTTAACCTTTTAAAATCTGATGAAGTAACTAAAAACTTAAGAAAGAAATAATAATAATACGTTTTATTTTTACTCAGTTCAATATTAGTCGCTCTCTCGATCGCTAGATTTTTACAAATACTCTGGACTTCACACTAGGATACCAAGTAGGTAAGGGTAACATGTTAGCTATAACAGAACTTATTACAAAATAACTAGTAACTTCATATATGGATTTGGACATGCTCAGAGCAACTGCCCCATTACTGATAATAAATCTTGAGATACACATAAACTATCCCCACATCTAACTAGGAGGCGCCATGATGTCCAAACATTAGTCGTTAGACCATTGTCCACACCTCGCTTGACCACCATATATGACTGTAATGGGTTCCTGGTTTACTACACTGAGTAGGTGTCGCAAACAATGAGATGGCACCATAGTATAACGGTACCTATTTGTAAGATGTATTTCACATTGGATTGTTTTGGCAAGTAAAATCCTGGGAATGATTGACCAATGCATATATCACCGTAAAATTGTCAAATTCGTTATATTGTCGTTTTGTTGTTCGTAATATATCATGCGATGGTAGTCAACTCACGCGGTATGGAGGGAAGGAGGGGTCCCCCTAGCCCAGTGGTACAACTCTCATGAAAAGATATTGTACCATTCCTGAGAAATACCGATTAATATACTTAACCTAACCTTAAAACACTTTATATTCCCCTAAAAAACGTAGTCGACAGAGCCCCGCTTGGCGGGTCCCTATTTCCGAGTGCAGGTTTTAAAGGAACCTAACTAACCTAACAGGGGGGTGCCCCAAGTCCCGATTATGGGGGCAGAGATACTTCCGTATATTCAGTTGACAATCATTCGAGAGTTTACAATATCGCTAAAGAGAAACACGTTGTATATTGTAATATAACGTGATTGACAATTTTACGGTGACACATATTTCACAAGGATTTGGCAAAGAAGGATTTGTAAACTTACTTGTCAAACAAGCATTACATAGACATCAAGAAAACCACGGAGTACTCTAACCAATCTGTGTACGAGTGCTTTTTTGTGCAGGAGAGCACTATGCTTATCGTTGAGATTACCTTTGTTGCAGTTATACGCCCTGCTTAGAACCATTATATGTAACAACCATGAGTGACCAAACACAGGCAATTTTGTATTTCGAGAAATAGTGCTTCGAGACCAAAAAGTAAATAAATATGACTCGCAAATTGTCTTCCGTGAGTGCGTGTCCATGTCAATATGGGCATGATTATCACAATTACAGCCATTGTGTCATGATTGTGGCAAAAGGAAGGCCAGTTCAGGCTACTTTGTCATTTCAGACCTCTAATGAGTTGTGACACTAAATTGTATGACAAAAGGTGTTTCTAGACAGATTCACAGTAAGCACAGTAAGTTTCAAGGGAAACTCGTATTCATAAGTACGATCGTATTTTTTTTACCTGTCTCAATATGTACTGTTCCAAATGGTTCAAATTATAGGTTTTTACTACTTAGTCTCTAATCGATATTGATGTTAATGTTCAAAATTACAAAAACTGAACAAAAATGTTGGCTTTTCCGAGATTTCGACTTAAACGTTTTTGAGTACGACATTTGGTTTTCTATTCAGTGTAGCTTGGACGAACAATAACATCCACAAAGTTACACAGGGATTGGATCATTGGATTTCTTAATAAATTCTTCTCCTATAAATGTGAAGTTGAAGCCTCAAAAGGCTCCGGGGTTGCGGGCCTGTTCGAAAGAGATACCGCGGCCCCGGAACGTAAAAGGCGAGGAAGGAACATGGATGGTTTTTAGTCAGTAAGAGTCTGACACTCCCTCCCGCTCCGCCCAGAGTGGGGGGGGTCATTTGATGATTTCCCATCCTTAAAAAAAAAAAAAAAAAAAAAGCCTCAAAAGGCTCGACTGTTGTCGATAAAACTTCGATAAGCGATCGACACGCATAATTGATTATTCGGTTTTGTTACACGTGCGGTGACTCACACGTAACTCTGCACCGTGAAATAATTGATTTTACTATTTACATGCAAATTCTCCAGTAAAAACTTATTCAATTGCGAATTCTCTATCGAGGACATTTTATAATCGCAATATAACTTTAAACCATAAATTTTTATTAAACCATAAATCAACCAGTGCTTTTAATTTTATTAAACTTATGACCTCCTGTTTCTAAACTAAGTTTCCTTAACAACAGTACAAAGTACTTTGTACAGTAATGTAACCTTGGTTCTTTGATCTCAAATTCACCATCTTCCTACCCTTGCCCGGTTACCTAGGGTCAGCTCAACACGTTCTACTTCCATTCTTTAATGTCTACCTTCAAGCTATAAGTCACTACCTTTTCTTGCATATGATTCCTCTTACTATTCATCCATTGTTAATGTTGCCTTCTGATCGAACTCCTTCCATGATTTTTTTCCTCGAACCATCATTTTTTAGGTGTAAAAATCCTCATTGAAAACCTCCGCCGAAAGACGAGAAGGGCCTATAATACCAACCTTTAATCGTAAATCAACCAAAATCCTACCTACAAAAAGATCGTACTTCTAAGACGTCTTCGTCTTCTTCGTCATCATTCTTCTGAAATTACGCAGCATGTCTTTTCTTACATACTTCTTTATTACTGGGCTGTGCTGTTTTTAAAGGTCTTCCTATAACCAAATCAGAAAAACCGCAGACATTTTTCTATTCCCACGAACTATACCACAAAAATTCTAAGCTATTTTTACCGGAAAATGTGAGAAGACATCCTTTAAGGAAAATGTTTACCGTTAAGGAAATATTGAAAAGAAAAAAGCTGTGACCGTAATAGCTGTTTTTACTTGAGGTCAATGTCATACTGAGGAAAACCACATCTGTAGCGATCTCCGTTGTCACGGCGTCTAGACAAACGTGTTGTGACGAAACTTGGAGGAAGTCACGCCCTTTTTATTGTGGTTACTAGACAGAATGCGGAGAATTCGACTTCCGATGACTTTAGTGGAAAACTGTTCCAGATTGAATTACGGATTTTCATCATAAGACGAGACCAAGACAGACTACATCTCTCTACCCTTGTTTCATGTTATTTGCGGTAAGGTCAACACATTTACTTTTTCCATTTTCCCCTGCTAATCATCACGCTACCATTTTCTCCTTGTTCTTCATAGAATTCTTCTTTCAAATCATTCCTTACTCTTCTTTGGTCTTCTTCTCCCTTTCCACTAAAAACATGTTTTTTCATCACTGTTTTATTTACAAGCATTTCATTTGTCCTTATTGATTGCAGGCCCACGCCAAGCCAAACGAATTCCTTTCAACTTCTCTGTCACTGGCACTACTTTCAATCTTCCCGACGTTGATAATACTAATGGTGTTATTTAATTAAGTAGTAAAACACTATAACACCAATTAGCAACGACCTAGTTATTTTGTAATCAAAACTTGCAACTTAACTCATCATTTGGACTCCTATTACACATTTAATGACTTGATTATGTCACTAGCCAATAAACCAACGCTATTTACACTTATTATAGATTTTGGAACAATTACCGACAAAAATATTGTTTTACGTCTTCCGATTACTGGTGAATTAACAGGTTATCTGGTTACAGTTAACTGTGCCGATACTTAGGGTATCGCCAACCATAGATATTGTTTTGTTTCCTTTTTATATGTATAATGGCTGCATAGATCTTTAAACGTCAATACGATATTGAAATTTGAAGCTAGAGCATAGCAGTCTTTGCATATTTGGTAGTGGAATTTAGTATTTGGTGGTATCACGTTTCTTCCGAACTAAATCAATCACAATTCTCTGCGAAATCTACACTTTTTACATCTCAAACAATTTTGAACAATTTTTTATAATTAGTCTCCTGAAACAAAAAAGGAAAGCTGTAACCTTATCGCACTTCGTGACGTATGTAACCTCTCAGAACTGATTATAATCTACTCTGAGATGGACTTAGTTTAGAACCTCACAGAAATCGTGACCTGACTTAGCAATGCTTCCAAGCAAATCAGTCGGTAACGTAAGTGTGTTAGACCACAATTTGCAATGGAACATACCTTCATTCTGCGTAACCAGGTAACCGCAGATGAACATTGTAACCGCAGCCTACGATATAGTACAGTCATACTCGTCAATTACAGTACTTGTAAGATTATGGATAATAATTATAATAATTATATGGGTCATGGAACCTTGGAGTGAAGTAATCAGAGAGAAACCCAGTAGACATGTTGCATTAGCTTGGATTTATATGACAGCTAATGTTATACTTTTTACCCGACTGCGCGACGCAAAGGAGGGTAATGTGTTTATCAGTCTATGTAAGTTTATGTGGCGTTCTAGAGACCATGGTACAATAACTAGAGACCAAATGACGATTTTGATAATTCTTACGTCAATCGATTCGTCTAAACCATGCGAGTGTCACTAAAGACATGACAGTAATCAAAATTCACCACAGCGACAACCAGACTCCATATTGTCATAATGAAAAAAAAAGTCAACGAACATGTCAAGCGGGGTGTCGTTGAATAGGTATTTTAAAATCATCTTTAGGTTTCTTTTATCATTTTTCATTTTAAATAATAGTTTAGGATATAATTATAACAATTTAAAGTTGTTTAACAAAACAATAATTCTCGCTAATTTTCTTACATAATGATTTAAGTTTTTTCAACACACTTGCTCATAAAGTGGCTCTAATTTCACCGCAATTAGGCACATAATGACACCTGTAATCAAACTGTGACTTTTTCATTGCTATTATTCACAAGTGAGTTATAGGGTTTTTTTATTATTTTATTGGTTGAATTGCTTTGTTCTTTAAAAAGTTTCGATACAAAAAAGATGGTGTTCAATAGTACAAATAAATTAATGTACCTATTGCTTGCTCATTTCATGCAACTTCGTATCTACATAGATAATTTCAACTTATAAGTTTTTAATAAATAAAAATTTCACTCAAATGTTACGTTTGTTTTCACTGTATTAAATAAAACATTGAATTCCCCATTTCGTACGTGGCTAAAACGCTATCCGCGAAAAGCCAAAAAAAAGAAACCTCATTCTTTTAGTCTACGGCCGATCGCTATTGTTAGATGCGCGCTTATAGGAAAACTGATTAATTATTCCCGCCATTGCGAAAAAAAATTCACCACTCGTTTTCACTGTTGAAATTATAGTTATTTTTAGTACCTTATTTTATTCTCAAGTGTGTTGATGATTACCGTCCTCGGCTCACTTAAGACCCTCGCCTGACGGCTCGGGTCTCAATGGCGCCTCAGCGGTAATCACCAACATTACACACTTGTACCATAATGTACTATTATTCGTTTTATTCGTAACTAAAAAGTATAAAATAAAAATCTACCTCACACACGCCAAATACGCAAAGCCAACGGCCAACCACACAAAGCATACCTAGCAAACGAAGAAGGAGAAGAAGGAGATTGGGGCAATGAATTTCTTTTTTCCTGCGGGGCGCAGGACGGGATATTTATAAAACCGACGCAAGGTCGAGTATCGGAAATCCGAAAAAAATAATAATATTATGCAAGAATATTTCAGGCTTCTTTTGGGTTAGCTAGGTGTCACGAGAAAGGCCCTTTAAAAAAAAGCACGGTGGTATCTCGTTCGCCAAAACGGATACAAATAAATTCTACACAGTGGTTTTAAAAATTCGTCAAATCTTACTATTATCCTTTAGCCTAACAAAGCGAGTTCAGCATAATACGGCTTCGCAGTATTGATTTATTGTGAATACAAACATGCGATAAACGTGCTAAGTGGCAACGTAATCGATTAACATCGAAGCCGCCATTACGAGATATGTTACGAGTAGGTTTCAATAAAAAAAGGTTTCACTCCGATGATGTCGATAAGTTCGTGTTTATTGTTCACGACTTGGCAGTTTTATCAAACCGTGACTTCTGTGAAACTGCGTTCAATATTGAGTAGAGCTTTTACTTTTTTTGGGGATTTGCATTAAAAAATCTAACCTAAAGGGAGCGACTTCGGCGGCGACGACCTCTCGCGTCCCAATCCATGGTCCGGAGCGAGACGGAATGGGAAGCCGTCACCTCCTTCTGCGAAACAATCATGCTAGCGAAGCGATCATGGTGGCGGAACGAGAGAGGGAGACAGCCTCTCTCTAACTCTTGGAAGAGATATTCAATTGCATGCAAGTTGCATTGCATGCTGAAAGCCGTGATGTAAGGAGAACCTCTACAAGTAGGTATTGCATGAATTAAGTAAATACATCAGGAACTCGAGGGCAGTCCGTTCTATCACCAAACTCACTGACTGATTTTGATGGTTGACCTAACCACCATGAGAGAAATAAGATAAGGAAAATAAAATTCTTACCTTAACATCAATAAGCCTAACAGCGAACGCAGCAGCGTCAGGGGTGGTGAGGCTGAGCTGGCAGGGGGTGCGGGGCGCGGAGGGGGGCCGCACTAACGCGAGCGCCAGCGCAGCCCCCGCGCCGCTGTTGCTGCCCAACTCTAGTTTCTCTGTGCGCCCGCATAGCAGACTAGAACACAACCCTAGAAGAAAAGAGAAAGGAGATTTAGAAGAGAAGAAAAACTGCATGTGAATAAAATGCGCAAACAAATTCACACTAATAAATGCCCTGAAAAATTGCACTCTAATAAATGCCCTGGAAAATTGCCCAGCAGAGCTATTATGTGTTGAGCATAGTGGACCTTTCTATGATCTGTCTTGAGTTCAAACTTTTAATTTAGAAATACACAATTTTAAAGATACGATAATTAGGTAGGTTATAAAGGTAAGTGTGCCATCTAGGGTACCTTTTTATTACTAGCTTCGTCTTGAACTCTAGAATTTTTCAGGTCCTCTCCGAAGCTACTCGTGTAATTTTCACCAACACAACGTAAAGGAAATGCTATCAAGAGTTCTTCAAATAACACTAGCTACCAGCGAATGAAATTGTTTTTGTACAGCTGCATAAAACAATTAAAAATTTATTGACACCAATTCGCGTTGTTAAACCGCAGACAGTACAAAAATAAACTGTTGCTATACGAACATTGTTCTTTAAAAGTCGTAGCATTTATTGGACATTAATGGCCGCATTTATAGGTCTCTTAAGTACTGTCCCCTAAAATCTTTCGATCTAGATCTAATGTGGACCTCTGCTCGATAATTCTTAAAAAAAAAAAAATTGTCGTTGGTTTTTTCCAGCTCGTCCCGCCATTTTTACGAGGTCTACCGCGTCGCTTTCTGGCTCGTGCGGGTTCCACATTGCAGTCGTTCGATTCCATGCTGCGGCAATTTGAATTGAGCCTTAATAAATCAGCCAACTGCCGACACCCACGGTGTTATATTAATATACCGATTAGGAAAATGGCCTATGAGCATAAAACCGTTTATTTTATTGAGAATTTGCAAGCCAAACGGGTAGATAGAGTTAGTTATAGCTACTATGAAAATATGAGCAATCAGTGTTTGGCAAGAGAATGAGACTGTTTTAAATTCAAATATCATGTTCAAATATAAATAGTAAATAAGTACATCTGGTAACTATTACTGCTCGTAGATAAACATTAATTTATTGCAGTTATAGGAAAATCAAACTATTTCAGATCAAATCAGAATCGCATCATTGCAGTCCGTCATGAAACTCATTTTGATTGCACATAGATGTTATTTCATAGATCTATTTCCATCAGAAACCAGTTCTTTTTCTTTCTATTCTTTTTAGAGTTGTCTTATATAAGTAAGCTGAAGTGGCAATGGGCCGGCCATACTAGCTGTAAAATCAATGACCGATGGGGTAGATAGAAAGAAAGAAAGCATATTTATTTGGCTTATGCCGCAAGTGAACACAACATAACAAAAATAGGAATTAAATAAAGTAAAAACTTAAAACTAAACAATAAAAAGTAAGTAAAGAAACTTAAACTTCCCTCTCAACTTCATTAACTTCCCTCTCATTGTGAGGAGGCCGTGTCCCAGCAGTGGAAACATTATAGGCTGATGATGAAAGAAACTTAAAACTGTACAGAAAACAAAAGAGATAACATTGTGTGTCTCACACACGGCTGCGCCAAAAAGGCCCAGTTCAGCAAACTGCCGAGCAGCTAGTGCCTGATGACGCTGGTTTTCAACTGGACCTGAGATGGTGATGTCACGGACATAAAACAGTACACGTGTGTGGAGACCCCGAATTGGCAAAGGTGGGCCGCCCTCAGGCTCTATGGAGCGATATCTTCGTAGGGTGGTTTTAACAACTGGATAAGAGTGTTGCAATTGAAGAGGCCTATATCCAGCATTCGACTTTTGTAGTCTATGATGATGATTTCTGTCCATAGATCGTGACTTCGTGACATTGCTAATTGTTGTTTAAAGTTTACATTTAAAGTAGGAATCTATTCAGTATTCGACTGAGAGGCTTATAGAGGTGGGCCGGAACTAACAAGTATTACATAACCGATCAAAACGAGTTGGATTCTGTCAAGTAATGTTGTTTGAACCGATATCGCCACGCAGTCGTCTGCGCAGGAAAATTGTAAATTTTCGTCAATTACGCCAACTTTTGCTCACTTGGACTCATGTATCGTAGGCTGCTCTTCAGTGGTACAAAAACAGTACAAACAGACCCCTTATTCTATTGAAACTTCGTGCTAAAATAGTACTAGGATAGGCCAGCTCTCATTGCCAAAGTACTTAAAACCACCGGCGGCGGCAGCGTTACCTCTGGCGTATTCTTCTTTTGGCTATTAATTTGGGACACAAATAAAATAATGAGAAAAAAAACACCTCTAAAGCTCAACAGTGATGCTTTAGGCTTGGACCGACCACACACAGTGGCCGTCCTTCCCACTGATCCCCAAGATCAAAACCAATTCTCAAGTTTAATTTATAATTTTAGCATTTGGATATTTTCTATCAAATAAACCGTAAGAATTTTTGTAACCCGTCTCATGCGCCATACTAGAAACCCGTCAAGCGCTATTAGAATGCGCAATAGGGCAATATAGCCTGCGTATGCGCAGATAGATGCCCCTCCTAAAGGGGCATCGAGGCGGCTAGACAGAAATAAAGACTATTTAAAATTCTTAGCTATTCCTAGCCTCATTACTAAAACATTAAATTAAATACCTTTAATGGACATAAGTGGTCGCCGAAAATAGCCTTCCATGCGTCCGTTTCTTAATTGGTTTGTTCATTATCATAAACTCCTAGATTAACAGGTTTTTCTAGAACGTTTTGAGTGGGTTTCAGTGATATTAAGGCGCTGTGTTATGTAATGAGTCAATATCAAGTTTTAAATCCTATTAATCTTATAACTGCGAAAGTTTGTGTGTATATGGCTGTATGGATGTATGTATCATCATCATCATTTCAGCTGAAAGACGCCCACTGCTGGACATAGGCCTCCCCCAAGTGTCGCCACATTGACCGGTCCCTTGCGACTCGCATCCACCGGATTTCCACAACCTTCAAGCCATGATAGGTTTGTCTGTGGATGGGTGACCACCCTTACATACCAAGTTTCCTCCACGCGTCGGAAAGCACGTTAAGCCCCAGTTCCGGCTGTCATTAGTCCATCTTTGACAGTCGTTACACGTAGTCAGTGGACTCAGTGGCCCTAAAGTCTGTCACCAGTCTTACTAAGTGGTATCGTATTTCCCAGTATTAACTGGGTTGTGGAGGTCAGATAGGCAGTCGCTCCATGTAAAATAATATTCAGCTGCATCCTGTTAGACTGGAAGCTGACCACAACATAGTTGGGAAAAGGCTAGGCAGATGATGATGATGTTCTTTAAAAATATTTCAACTTTTTCACCATCTTCCGGCCGTTGCCCCATATTATTAGGGATTGGCTCAACACGTTTTTTGCTTTCCTTAATTCTCCCCTGTCAATCGTCACGCTATCATAAATTACTCCTTTTTATCACATAATTCCTCACACAGTCCATTCGTCTTTTTTTGGTCTTCCTCTCCATTCATCAACTTTTAAATTCACACGGCCCACCTCCCACATTCTCATCTCCGCTACATGCAATCTTTTTTCAACTTTCTTCTTCACAGCTCATACAGCATTCAATAAAGTATTAAATTTAAATTCTAAAAAATCTTTTAACATTTCAACTCGAGTTGAACCGTATCAGCAAATGAGGTAAGAACACCAAAATTAATTATACTAAATCTATATTTACTCTGAACAGTCAGATTTGCACATAGTGCTGCAAAACAAACGAAATTATCATAAAAGCGATTATCTTTAAATTAATAACAACCTTGAGATGTTCGAGAAAATTCTAGAAGAAAAACATCCTTTTATTTTATAAACAGTCGTTTTCGTCATCAGAAAATCTTGACGTCAGAATAGCGTCAACCCAAATGGTCGGTTACACAATACACTTTGGCCGTTTCACAGATGAAAGGGCAAAAAATTATGGACGTTTGTCGTTGGTATGTAATCAACTGAGATGTATGTAATTTTCAAAACAAACGAACTTTCTTCGGTTCTCTTCCCGTTTATACGGGTATATGCAGACAAGGTTTCTGCCTGATGGTGTCTTTCTTTAGCTTGATATACGATTCATATGACATCAAAAATTTGTTACTTCTTCAAAATACCCGAATCTATGACTCAAATGCTTGAGTACAGTCTCTTTGGGTAAAATCGTTGGTCTTCGGAAAACTTTACTGGTCTTCAACTAACTTCACATCTGCTCTGCATTTTTTTTATTCTTGTCGCGCTAATAAAGTAATAATTTTTATTTTGCTTTCTGAATTATTGTGATAACAAGGTTAAATCTGATACTGCAATATGATTATCGATAGCATTTCGGAAAAAAGCTGTTATTTTAGAATGGATTTCTGAGTATATAAATTGATGTTAGATAACACGATTACACGAATCATAAGAAATTCTTAATATCCTCCTATTTTAGTTACTGCCGAATCTCCTTACGTGTCTACAATCAACGTTTTTTACTAGCCTGTGTGTCCTATTGCTGAGGAAACGCCTCCCCCTTATCCTTCCAGATACTATTCTCTTGCGCCAGCTCGAATCAGCCGTCGAATAATTTAGACGCTCATCACATTCAACTAATGATAAATTATGCTTGCGGTTCTACAAACGCCCACCTGGGGAAACGAAACCTCTCCCATGAATATTGACAACACAACCCCGTTCTAAAGGTCTCGTTATGCTAACTGCTAAGCCTACTCGTAGCCATTCTATTTATAGAGCTGTACCCGCCTTGCGTAAGACGTACCGACAGAAAGCCGCTTCTAACGGCAAACACGTCTTCGACACACTGTCTGCATTGCAAGAAATCGATACTGGAAAACTGAAGGCTTGTTTCACTAAAAAGAACTTGAACTGCATCTGTTCGTTTTTTGCAACTGGCTGGGTGGATGCAAACGATTTGCAAGATTTTATGGTTTAAAGAACTTTAGTATGAGTTGATTTCTAAAATAGTCGTGCACAGACTCTGTTCAAACAGAAGAAGACACGTCTCTCTTCCCATAAGAAACCCGTGCATGATTTTTGAGAAAGTTTAACAATTTTTCGTTTTTTTTTCACATCCAGCAAGGCTGCCTTCACATTATGTCTCATTTAATGTATAAATAACTGTACAACATTAAAATGTCTTTACATTCCAGGAAACAGAGATTATTGTGCCAAAAGCCATACAGTTGTCAAGACACCGCATGATTTCCCAAAGACCCGGTATTGCTAACTTTGTGGTGCATCTAAGTATGTTCTGCTAAGTGACGTCGAATGGTGCCAGTGCACTTAATATTCTCATGGCGATATCATTGCAAATGATCGGGCAACGTTCCAATAACTGTCCACAAACGAAACAAATGCAGGTGAAGAAGCGATGTTACCCGAAGACCGACGAAGTTATCCGAAAACAAACTGCACAATTTGCAAGCAAAACCACAAATTACCCAATACTGGGCAGCCGTTTAGCCAGTTTGTTCACACCACATACCAATGCGCGAATACTGACATAACAAAGAATCGAACCCTGTATTTATAAATTACGTAGTGAGTTCCGCGAGTACGTTTCTATTGTACGTAACTCTATCGGTCATTAACCTGTACTGACGTCACTGAACCCGTAACCATGACCACCATGGGTATTTTTAAGCGAGTTTTAAAGGGAGTGGCTCTATGATCTGAGTTTAAAAGAAAACTTGTCTTTTACCAGTTTTATATCATTTGCATGTCTTGACTATATCTTCTTCTTCTTTTGAAAATTCAAAGGTTCCTGTAGCAGTTATTTTTGAAAGAAATTATTTGAGTTTGAATCTACTAATTGTACCTCAGTATTTCTGTGGGAAGAGAGTCCTTTTTAAAGTCTCATTACTTCTATTGAAAGAGACAATCATGGATCATGGACTCATGGGATAAGCCGAATAAGGCATACTGGGGGATGACTTGTGCGACAGGGAGATTGATAACCTAGAAACAAGACACATTCCATTGCCTGTTCTATCCTTATTCATCATCTGCTCAGTCTCTTCTCAGCTACGTTGGGGTCGGCTTCCAGTCTTACCGGATGCAGCTGAATACCAATATTTTACATGGAGATACTGCCTATCCGACTTCCACAGGTTAGTTCTAATGCTTTTTAAGCACCATATTTATAAACGGCACGGTTTTAGGGAAACAGGTTATAATTCGTACTAGTAATAGTACGAAATACAACCTGTTTCAAAGAAATCCTCAAAAATAGAGGAAGTGTGATAATTACTGCTGCTTTAATTAATACGATTGCACGACTTGTAATCAGCGAAACTGTTTTTCAGTTTTTTTAGCGTTTCCTCTTTTTGTTTTAATTGCGGTTTGGGGATATACTGCAGGATTGTTGCTATGAATATCTATAAGTTTATTGGTTTCCAAGGTAAGTCAGGATCTCAGAGTTCTTTATTATTTCAATTAGTATTGGTCGAGGCCAAAAATAATTTAAAGCAATCTTATTCTATAATACAACTAGGCATACTTGACAAGACTTTATTTATCGATATCTCAAGATCTCTAATAATAACAAACTAGGCTTGTCAGGATTACAAACCAGCAAAATATTATGCCAAGTCTACAAACATTTTCTATTTTACATTATAGCGATGGCGGCACATAACTAAACAAAACACAATATCTCACGCACGACGCACTCCCTTGAACCGTACTTAAAACGAGGCTTGAAGCTACAACTACATCAAATAAGCCCTATGCATTGTTCAATGCAAATAAGGGTACTTGTGTTATGAATCATGAGATATTAACTGCGTAAATCATTGAGCAAATACGAGAAAAAACTCAAGACATCAATATTCCGTGCGGCAACTCATCGCAATGTGTATATGCCCTTTCCGGTTCTGAGGAGTGAGGACTGACTGCTGAGCTTCACAGGGGATATGACAAGAATTCATATAAGTTACGAGTAAGCAGTCTTCACGTTGAAATCCGGAGACTTATGACGGTCTTCGCTATTGGAAATCGAGTTTTGGAACTCAAACTACAAAGGCAACGGCGAAGGGCGGGACTCCTAGCAGGACGCAGTGATGGCAGGTGGACTAAAAGCTGTGACCAAGTGAAGTCCAAGGACTGGAAAGAGAAGTGTTGGTCATCCGGCGGCGAAATGGGCAGTCAGCATTGTTGCCGGGAATATCCTGATATCGGGATCGATAGGGCTGGCACAAGAACGTGGAGCTTGGCACAGAAAAAGTGAGGCCTGTACTCAGCAATACATAGGTGTAGTCGGGCTGTGGATGAAGAAGTCTGTAAAAAGACTGAAGGATGTAGGGGAGAAATAAAGAAAAAATGGATGAACAGAATAGTGATGCCTAGAAGGGGGACACTGATTACGACTAACATCTATACATGGAAGCAAAAAATATGCTGTGCCAGCCTCAAATCAATTGGGATAAGTAGGGGAAGGGGGAAAATGGAAGTTAGAACTTATGAATTAACGAGGCCACGATGAATGGGACGGCCTCTGGAAGATTCATTAATTTGCAAGATTTACTTTGGGCACTCAAATCAGACAACCATCAAAGATTTCTTTTGTTTGCACAATGAGAGTATACCGTTTCATCGACGAATGTAATAGGACAATGGCCCACAAGGGTGATAATGCTATCGAGCAAATATAGTTTTTGCGAAACCTACACAGAAATTCATCAATTCAAATAATCCCATATGACAAACCATCAAAGGTATAAGTAATACAAACGCCGCAACCTCTAAATCAGGCAGGGCAATTAATTTTATTAACTACCTACTAATTAGTAGGTAGTTAATAAAATTGTGACGTAAACGACAGCTTGTGCAACGAATGCGTCTGCGCACAACAGGCGTACACACTCACAGTAAACACGTTATAGGGGCACTAGTATGCCGTTTAAACTTAAAGGTAATAATAAAAAACCATACACGCTAGGTACGGTAGGCACGCATGACAGTTTTAATGTGCATTTTCAAGGATAACTGTACGGTTTTCTCCTACACACCTTCAGGCATGCGGGTACAGGCAAATACTGCATGTATGCAGATTGTAGAACCTATCGTCTATGGCCGGCTCAACGAAGTTTTAACTCTTCGTTTCAAATATAAAAGTTACTTAATCTTTTAAGAATTTATTTATATCTGTAGGTGATACCAGCTGTGCTTCCCGCAAAAATGTAACCAAATAACAATAGGATTGTTATGTTTAATTTGTGTTCGTATTGCCGATTACTGATTCAAGCTAACGTTTATCAAGGTGCTGCAATTAAAATAGTAGGAAATGGACGAATTAGGATATGATGTAAAAATCGTGAATTGAATTGTTGGTGCAATTTGGGGGTGATTTGGACAGTCATTGTAATTATATCAGACTATGAGACTGAGGGATGAGTGTCCACAGATACTGGTGCTACTGCTGCACAAGTTCTGCACTATAAATACTATAATGCTACTGCTGGCAGCGGCAGGGCGAAGCTCCCCATGACTTCCAATTTGTTTCCTCCCAGGGCTATCTAGGATAGGCTAAGAGTGGCCGCCATGAACGAAGACGGCTAGGATTACTTTTTGTATGCGCGTATTTACAATTAATAAGTAGATATGTTGAATCATCAACACAAAGAAGAGCAATTATTAAGATCGTTTAAATGTCACTACAGCTAGGCCAGCCACCATCAATAAAATTGAGGGTTCCGAGAATTTTATAGTGCTAATTAACATGCAAATGTTTGTCTCCGTATGAACAGCTCAATGTATGGCTAGTATAAATTGAATTATGTGAGGCTTCACAGGATGTCAGAGGTGTCATATTACCTACTTAAACTTTGAGCTGCTGCCTCGCTGCCGATGCGGGCGATGCAATCAGCATGGTAGCAATGTTCAAGTGTAAAATAATTAACATATTTCACGATAAATTTTCAAATTAGCGACGGAATTTCTCTTTCTCAACCTATTAATCCATAAATAAGACTAAGCTGATCGGGGGTGGAAATTGGAGTCACATCAAAACCTGAGGCGAGAACAAAACACCAGGCTACCTTTTGTACTCCAATATAAAGATGGCAGATTCTCCGACGGCACATGGACAATACAGTAGCCACACGTGTATGACATAATCAGTGAGCAAAAGTCATCAGGTTGTTTACTATTGTGCCAGACTTCACTGCTATAGGTACGATGTACGTTGTGAAGGATAGGCCGTTGCACGCACTACGACAAAACAAGCTTTACAATTCCGTTATTACCTTACCTATTATTATTCGCAATGCTAGGTCAGCTTATAGTGGAAATTGCATGTTGTTTTGTGGTGCTTATACATGTCCGATAGAAGCTGACCTCTCACTGAGTTCAGTATCTGGATATGTATAGGTTGATGTGTCGTCCTGTGTATGGGTTCATGCTCGTTTATTACCTTGAGGTTGGGGGTCGATACTCTCACTAAGGTCTTGTAGTTAATGCGCGGTAAGATTAACTTCTCAGAATGGTTCTTCTTTATTATCTAAATGTCAACGTTCATCCATCATTGTCGTATCAAGCATATCTGCTTCCCAGTTCATACATTGTAGTGTGTTATTGACTTTGTAAGATGAACTACATGGCAAGATCCTGCTATAATAAGAATTCGTAGCGGAAAGGCAGTGTTTGATTTGTTTATTCTTGTAATCTTATTCATCCTCGATTGTTTCATAAAGACGTTCTAGATCGCACAAATACAACACATACATCAAAGTATACGATACTTGTACCTCTTCTATACTATTCTATCACAAGACATTGTAAGGTAACAATCAGAATGATCATCATCTCCCTAGCTTTTTCTCAATCATGTTTAGGGGTTGGCTTCCAGTCTAACTGGGTGCAGCTGAATACCTGTATTTTACATGGAGCGACTGCCTATGTGACCTCCACAACACAGTTCCTACTGGGCTATACGATATCCCTTAGTAAGACTGTTCTTGTCAGAATTTCGGGCCACTGACTAACTGTAACGACTGCCAAAGATCTACAAATGACAGCCGCTCACGGTATTATAGTTTGTTAATAAACTTCTATTGACTTTATTCTGCTTGTTTATCTATAAAAATCACTCTATTAATTAAATATTTTTCAGAACCGAACAAACCCGCATCTCATCTATTTTTGTCGGAAGGTGAAACTCTCGAGGGTAAAATACTAGAGATTAAAATAAATTAGAAGCATGATACTGAATCACAAAGCGGCGTGGACAGAAAGGTCAGTGGATTAATAAAAAAAATAGTGGAAAACAAAGTTGACATTGACTTTGGCGTGTTAAAGGTTGGACGTGAGAGTGCCAAGGTCGGGAGTGCGATGGTTGAATCAGGACTAATGGCAGTCATTGACTCTCTCTTTGGAGTTCTGTTGGCATTCTTTTGTTGCACTTGTGTTTAGTTGACGGGTATTTTTGATGCACTTGCTTGCCCTTTTGGTGAGTTTGTATTACAGCTGCTGAAGGTAGACAATGGAATATAAAATTTATATACCATTGTACCAAGGAAAGAATTATGTCCCTTGAAATCCTTACATACATGCTTTCGCATTTATCACAGTACTAAAATAATTTAGAAAAATACATTGTGAACCGTTTGAAAGTCCCTGTTAGAAAAAGTGATGTTTCTAGTTGGAAGGTTGATTTTGTACAGTCAGTCTACTTAATGTTTTGACCTAAGATTGTTGATCCTGACGCAGCCAATTTAAGCAATGCTGACTCATTCCACTAGTTCGCCTCGTAAATAAAAAAAGTAAACATACATCAAGTGAAGTCGGATATTTTTGATATCCTTCGAGTTAATTGCGCAGGTATCCGAAGTGAAAGCCGCGTATGTACCGGCGATGTAGAGGTTATCTCTGTCATTTATATCTACTTTATGTGAATATAATGTGTTTAAACACCAGTTCGCTGCAATAATGATAGTTTTATTTACTTAAACAGAGCTGAGCAGTATTGTTTGTTCAGTATCTTGCATTATAGTATGTGTTTCTTCTGTTCTCCCGTCAACTGACACGCAATCATTAAAAAAATCATCTATATTTTCTATAGCCCTCTTTTACCCTCCCGTGCGTTTTGTCTCTTCTATCACATAATTATGTATAGATACAGTTAACTCTATAAAATCATTACGACAGAACATTGAAATTAAATATTATGTCGTCAGTTTTGTATTGGCGTTCAAGGAATTAATAAGACGTCCGCTTTTTGAAGCAACTACAAGACTTCAACCAAAACTAGACGAACTATAGACGCTGTAATAATTTGCATTTTGCCATAATTGTAACCAGAACACCAAGACAAGTAAAAACCACCACAGAGCTCAAATAGCGTTCCACTGGTTATGTGTGGCGGCCTGTTCCCATGTGTTGGTTCTCAGGCGAAGCAATAGGGCGCCATGCGGCCAGGTCAACCGTTTCTTGGCACACTTGGATACGGATACAGTCTTGTATACCAACATCTAGGGAAGCATAATGCTCCGTTCTTGTGTTTTACTCTTGTGTGGGAGGGATATTAAACTTTTGTTTGCTTTCATTCTGACCAATTAATTAAATGGATTCTTGTGCCGTTATTCGACGCACAGGTATTAATTATTTCTTTTTTCATCTTCTATCGGATGCCTCTCTAATTACTGAAGGTAATCATCTGAAAATACGTGTCTTTGTGCTTTGCTAGCTGAAATGCTCTGAGACAGTCGTGCTTGGCCCATTCAGGAAAACTTCTCAAACAAGTTTTTCTTCTTCAGTTCCTGATTTAATAGTGAGGTGATTATGATAGGAGTCTAGTCTCTGGATGAAAAGTCTTATAAGTTCAATTCATGATGCTTCTGACGATCAGTTACGTAGCTACTTGGCTAGCAGTTAATAACATTTGCAGCGCCCGTTATATCATCACAATAGGATTACAGAAGCCATTTCTAGGCCCATAGCTTTCAATGTTTTGCTAAATAGATATTTTGCTTCACAAGCATTTAGTTTTATTTGTTTGTTATGAGATCGCTATGACCAAAAATTCTAAGATATGAAACGTCTGCCAGCACAGCTCTGGGCTTGCATGGTGGATTATAAACCACGTTTTCTCATAATGAGGAAACTTGTGTACTAAGTCTAGTAGTAGGTAGCCTATGACTTTCATGCCCACTACTGGTGACTACCAGTATTGGGTACGAACGTCATAGGTTACTCAATATGTTATGTCATGAATAGCTACTTCGGCAAGCTCATTTGAAAAATACCTCACTAATTTTATTTAGTTCAAGAGCACAACCCAATGTTTTGTCGTCTGGTCGTGTTTTATTCAATTGACACCTCATATTTCTAGGGTCAATTATTACTAGACTATGATTTGGTCAGTGGACTTTGACTCGATTTCAAGGCTACTCGTGTTGTGAAGCCCTGAAAATACCGGAAGATTTCCAGACAAACAAAACACAAGGAGCTAGAAGTTTTGTTTTGAAATGAAAACATAGTGAAGGTTGAAGTATACTAAAAATAAAATGACAACAAGATAGATACGAGTATATGACAACGAGGTAAATATTTAGTATTAATTCTGGTGAGATAGTCTATGATTACAGTGTCAGAGCAATACACAAATGCTTTGCCACTTTGTCAGTTCCTAAGATTTGGCAAGCTGTCATTTCACAGTTAGGTCGTTAGAACTGCATTAGCCACGTCTAGAAATAAAATTGGCGAATATAAAGGAATTAGCAAAAACAGAAAAATCTTCACGCGAGAAACACATGCTCTTGGCAAGCCAGCAGTTGTAAATCCCCGGTCTTATCAACGATTTTGTAACATTCATCATAAAAGAAACTCTAGTAAATGTGTCGGAAACAAGGATAGATCTTTCTAATGATGGATCAATACCGACAAGAGATAGGTTGATATATTGGATTAAATTAGGTATTACTTCGGAGACCATAATCTTTCTTCAATTAAAATTAAGATTGCAAATGTAGAGCCAAGCCACTAAGGCCATTGCAATCGAAAGGTAGGCGCCATGTCTCATGCTAATACTATAATACATATTTCTCATTAGCCATTTTCATTGATATATTATTGTTATAACAATGTTGAATCAGACTACACGTGGGCTAGTTTCAAAATACGTTGTTTGTTATTGAATCTTGGCAGAAAACATTGAGTTCACTCATCTTGGGAGTAAAAATAGCGGGTTGCTACAACCGACTTGTCGCAATGTTTACTATGATATTCTAGGTGCATTTGCACCTTATTAATATCAGAGCTTATGTAGTTTACTCGTGTCGGACGGACGCTTTTGGGAAATCAGTGCCAAGTTGACAATGTTGTTACTTCAGAATTCTTGACTTGTGGCTGGCTATTTCTGATGTTATTAGAAATGCTTCTGGAACATAATAATATGTAAGGAAAACAGCGGTATTTTTCACAGCTAACAAGTAGTGAAAATCACGATTGGATTGAAAGGGTTCACTGGCAAATCATTATCATCTAACCGCCCTTGCCTTTCTCCATTTTTTGCGGTCACTTGCAAGTAGGTACTTCAAGCCAATTCTGAAATCTTGATTTGTGTATAACCGGGTGTACTTACTTGTCTCTTTGGAAACAAATAATCGTCAAAAATTTGGTACCTACCTATTAATGTAAAATTTTGTTTTTGTTCTTGATAAGCTCATATCTCATTAATCGTGAACAATAGTTCCAGTTCCACGACTATCTGTCTAATGTGGCACTGCCAAATGCTTGACGACTTCTATTTTGAGTTATGTTACGTTTCTTCGTGCCATTTGGCGCGTGGTACTGGCCGTGGCAGTGATGAGTTGATTTGTTATTAACACACTTGCTAGCTTCAATAGTTTTGTTAGTGTTGCCATCTTTCATATTAAAAATGTCTGTGTCAGATGATTCAATGGATATGAGAATCATTTAGGGGCATTGCAGACGACTTACGGGTTAAAATTTGCAGTTACTTTGTTTGCGATCAAAATTGTGTCGGTCAAAAATTTAGATTTCGCATGTCAGACGAAACAATCTGCGACTCAAAAGTTTTGTATCTGTTGTTTTTGTAGGTTCTTATTTGCATAGTTGTCGTTTCATTCATTATGGGATGTGCATGTAGGTGTCGTTACAGCTTTTAATTTGGATTATGTTAATAGTCACTTTTCTGACCTGTTTTTCATATTTCTATTTACCCTCTTTGACTTTTTATTACAGGTATTCAATTATCATCTGAATTTGATGACCTTCATTTGTGACTAGTTTGTATCTGGGAATTCCATAGGTATGACGAGTAGGAAAGCCGAATATTTCTCGAGGAAGAATTTAGTTTAAATTCCAGTTTATCTGGTTCTCCATAAATTGAATAAGACATGATTGCGTGATTAACCTACAGATTGTTGTAATAAAGGTTTATTTTCGGACATTTTATGGTCCCACCATTGTAATTTATTTTTCACACGTTATTCTGTTGCTATGTTTGATATTGGGTCAATGTATTCTATAATCTGTCGCGAAATAGGTTCCGTAACTGTGTCGAGTATTTTCGGAATTTTGGACACACATAACATTAGATCAATCGGTACCTACATTCACAATTCCACACTTAAATT
Organism: Xestia c-nigrum; assembly: GCA_916618015.1. NCBI lineage: Eukaryota > Metazoa > Arthropoda > Insecta > Lepidoptera > Noctuidae > Xestia > Xestia c-nigrum. The sequence goes on from OU745246.1 coordinate 24,789,741, forward strand.
TAAATAAGTCTTTCTGTAAACTTTTACTAGCCCCAGATTTGGATAAATGGCACACGAATCCTGAGGTCAAAGAATACTTTTTAGTTATGTAGTTCATTCCTGGCCCCTTATTAACAACCATTCGACACGCTTCCGATTCGGAAAGTCGTATGTCTATCTCGGTCGTTTTCGTAATGCCAGAAGAAGACAGATATACGACTTTCCGAATCGGAAGCGAGTCGAATGGTTGTGAATAAGGGGCCTGAGCTGGAAAAGACCACCGACCCGACCAGTGGTCCACACTGGCTCTGGATCGAAACAACTTGAAGTTATGGGGAGAGGCTTTTGCCCAGCAGTGGGATGACGCACGCTTACAGTATCAGTTCATTCGGTTCATTTCAAAGTTTCCGGTCCCCACGCGAGGGAAGCTGTAGACAAAATCTAGATTACCTTACATTGAAAGTTTACCAGGTAACTTTGGACATAGGCAGAAAGATTATGATGAAAGATTACCTCTTACTAATGGTGCAATGAACACTGAAATGTCACCAACAAGAGCAGTAGGTAGCCATGACCTTCGCGCTGTTTATCTCACATGCTTCCTATCCCATTGATTACAAACAATGGATTTTCCTTATAGCCATCAATTATGTAATTAACTACATGTATTAACCTGATCTCTAGCTTACACTATAGAAGCACAGGGTCTGTTAGATACATTGATACAAGACTTATGTATTGATTAAGACTTTGAAAGAGAACTGTTAGTTTGTTTAACTATATGTAGGTACCTACCTATGTGAGATATTTTTAGGCATACTCGTATGATGTTCTTACTTTGGGTTTCTTTTTTGAAGGTTTGTGTGTGGTGTTCGAAGTGTCCAGAGATTTCAAACACTGTTTTACTTAAGTTTAGTTTGGTTCTGTCCATGCATTATCTTATTCGGTAAGGTTGTGGACGTCTGAAGCCTAACGTGCATATTAATTTAATGGCTTGTTTTATAATTTTGTAATCAGATTTAGTTCTCTCCGGTCTTCATCAACCTACCATGAAACCGCAAAAATGACATGTTATCATGAATTCTTTGGCTGATTGTTTACTAGACATTGTTGGACAAGCGTGATTAACAACAAGGTGCGTGATCGCAACGACACGCCTTAATTGATAGGCTTGCAGTAAACAAGCTTTAAACACTGAGCTATCATTAGCCTTGCATCTGCAAGGGTACATACTCGTACCTAGGTAGCTGGTATGCGGCGTAGCTAAGCAGACCCTACGAATTCAAAAAAATTGAATAATGTTTTTATGGAGAATGGCCTATCGGAAATTCGAAATTTGAAAGTTCACTACTTAACAAAATGTTGACTGTACAAAATTCTGCTGTTTTGTGATTTATGTCGAACTCTTTGGTAACGACGAATTTAGTCCTCGATATTTCTGGAAGAAATCATGAAGACCGATACATCATTATACTCGTACTAGGGTTGCCAACCGTACTATAATATATAGTGTTGTATTATATTTTGAGTCTGCGTACTATATGTACACTGCTGAAAAAATATATAGTACGCAAAAATACTATATTTTCAACACCGAAATCTAATAAAAATATATCTCCTTATTCTTATCCATTATAAAAACATTAACTTTTGACTGATGCCATTATCATTCATCCACTAATATCTGTCAAAAGTAAAAAAATGTAGTGAGTTTACTGACAAAACTACAGGCCAAAAATGGCGACATATTAAAAAAAATACTGAAAACAAATTAACAAAAAAAGAATTTCAGTACTGCTCTCTATTCCCGCCACTTCGGCATTCACAGGATGGTCATTTTCGGTCATAAATTCGAAATGGCGAGAAGAAAAGAAACAGACGTAGAGAAGAAAGAAACAAACGTAGTAAAATGGCAATTAATAAAAACATTTAGTGGCACTTTTTTGTTAATACAAGAAGTGCAACAAAATATTATATATTTTTATAACAATAAAGAAGGAACAATTGAATCTTTGCCTATGTTTACCTTTTTCCATAAAATTATATTTTTTTTGGGTACACCCCAAAAAAAAATAGTATTTTATGGAATCGATATTTATTTTTATATTATAATTTCGATATTTTTTGTAGCTTATTTTCAAAAATATTATATTTTTCCGAAGAAATGTTGGCCACCTTAACTCGTACCTACCTAATGATAGTTATGTGTTGGTCCGCAGTAGGTAGATTTAGTTTCCAATTAATCTACTCAATAGAACTGCCTGCAGAAAGCACACAAAGTTTGATTTAGAAAGTGGCGACCCGAATGGCGCAGCGGTAGTGAAGCTGTCTTAGGGTCCCGGGTTCGAATCCTGGTAGGAGCAAATGTTTGTGTGATGAGCATGGACATTTGTTTCCGAGTCATGGATGTTTCTATGTATAATAAGTATGTATTTACAAACAAAAAGTATACATATATGTAGTATATCAACTGTCTGGTGACCACGACACAAGCCTTGCTTAGTGTGGCACTAGATGGCGCTGTGTGTAATGTCCAGCGATATTTATTATTTATTAAAGTCAGTCGAAACGGATCTGTCGCTAGTTTCAAATTCTCACAACAGTTTAGTCATTGTGGATAGCGTTACATTGGAAACTAATTAAAAACCTAAAGTAACTAGAACAATGTTTTATACAGAATTTAATAGCCGCCGTACGGTACTGTATACGATATGTAAGTAGCTAGGTACCTAATGTTTTTGCAGATCATGGTCCAGATTCTAAACGGAGCAAAAACTACGTTAATTTATTTAGCAAACCGTGTGAATGATAAAAATATCGTCACGCACTGATGTGGGTAGGTTGGCATTTTGGGAGTTAAGTGGCCTGCCAAGCTACCTTCTTCTTTGTAAGTAGAGACTTACGTACTTAATGGAAGCTAGCATACACCATACAAACCACTAAAAAGGATTTGTACTGAAAAGCAGCTTACCAAAAGCTGCCGTTGGTAACTTCAAGACCTCAAATAAAAGTAAAATCAGGTAGAAAGGCATTTTTATTTTCGGTGTCTAAACCGTGGGTCTTTTCAATCTGGATGAGGGAAGATAGCAATTAATACAGTTGGCCTTTTGCTGAAATTGGCTCAATAATTGCAATTTCGAGGCTGGTAAAAAAAACTTGCTGTTCTTTTGAAGATCTCTAGACCGAAATAAAATTAATATTTGCATTAAAAGTTGTTTGAAAACAACAAGTTATTCAATAACGAAGGTCACATTAAAATTGAAGGAATTAAATAACATCTGAACTTACCTGATGGGAATATATGTGAAACGAGCACACAAAACACTAGGAATCCTGTCAACATTTTCCCAACAGTGCAATTTCGTACACACTTGACAAATACTCAAAAACCATAACCGTTCTCATTGTGTATGAAAATAATTAACTAACAAAATACAACCACCAGTCACCACACATTTGTTATCAGGTATCACGCACAACACTAAAAAACTATTGATTTTAATCTGAGAAAAAAAACAACAGTTAAAAAGCGATCGAAAATGTTTTAAACGTTCGATGCGTGAAATCGGAGCGGAGCGACCATTTTGGCGCGAAACGACACGTCCGCGCGGCTGAACGCGGCGAGGCGGACTTGCACAGCGAGTTGAATTGAATTGTAGCATAGAATTGTAGTTGGTTCTCCAAATCGGCCGGTGTCGCCGGCTGTGGCGCGAAGCTTGTTTGAGCGGTTTGCAAACTGACGCTGTTGCGAGTTGCGACGCGGCAGTCGTTCGAAGACCGCAATACTTCCACTCTATTACCAACCTTGTTGGACCTCAAAATGTTGATATTTCCTTAACTAGCAAGACTCGATGTCTGCTGGTCTGTTTGTCTACGTGCAACTTCATTCAACTAAACATGAACTCTCTGGTAGTCTTCCGGGGTGATTTACAGTAGGTAACGGTAGTAAAGCAGAGAACTGGAAATGTGGCATGGTCACTTATCTTTGAGTGGGGGGACAGGGACACCGATGAACAAATACGAGGTAAGTACCTACTTACCTATCGCAGAATGCTTTCGTTAGGTAGTTTAATCACATTGATGATGACATAATCAGATCAATACAACCCTTAAAGTTCATAAGAGTCGAGGAACGAATTTTTCACGGTCTAAGTTTTTCCTCGAGTCTTATGAACTTGGAGAACCCTCCAAGTTCATAACACTCGAGGAACAACTGATGATGATTTTGATAATCATTATAATTCTGTAACTACATACGTCTTACAGCCGCGACCGATATGTTTATCAACATACAACTTAGCTACAAATTGCAAAAACCGTAAGAAAATTTGAATTTCGCGGGCTACCTTGGGGAGTCTAAAGTCTTGGGGGGTAAAAAAAAACTCTACTACTCTTCACATTTTAAGAGAAACGGTCACTCATGAACCATGTGGTACTGACAGTAAGCGCAGCTTTTAACCTAACCTATCTAGCGATTCAAGAGGTTTCTACATAGTTACTAGCCAGGAGAGCTTCAATAGTACACTGTTACCCTAGGGGTGAAAGTAACTTATTTAGTCCCGATAGACAAAAAACAAATCAAGATCCGATTGCCGCTTTCCCGCCTACCTACTTATCTTGTTTTTTTTTTGTGGCCGGCCAGTTATTCAGCCATTACCAATTTTTTTTTTATTTTCATCATTGAAATAATATTTTCCCCCAATCTATGTTATTATAAAGAAATAGTTAAAACTAAATTATAACGAAGTTATGTAAAAAAAACATTTTTTTAGTTACTTTACTACTAACCTTTATGTTATTTCGATTTAACATCCCGCTGTAATTGAGTGGCTGTATAGAAAGTTGGAACAGGTTCAATAGAAATGTGAAAATAGAACTAGTTTTTTTTTATAATTTGACAGCTGTCAGTTGAAATTGATTCTCCCTAGGGCTGATAAGTATCACTTTCAACCCGCTCCGCTCGTCAGACAACTTCAGACCTACTTTCCGAGTATGAGTGTTGAGAAACATTTTCGTTACCTACTCACAAGCGTCCATTACGTCATTTCGCAAACTCGCTCAGGTTAATTTGTTTTTGCATATCACACACTTTTTTATTATAAAAATAATTTGAGCCCCAGAAAACCAGGTACCTAATAGGTACCTATGTTTTAAGACTGGCTACTACTATTATCGGTCTATAACTTTTTTCCATGATTCATTGAAACCACATGAGAAAGCAATAAATAAACCAAGGACAAAAAGAAAATAAGGAAAGTGACTCCAAAAACATTTATATTTAAACATTTATACAAAAAAATGAACAAATACAATTTTTGCTAGTAGGATTTACTACCTACTAAATCATGAAATTTTGGCAACTCTATAAATGATTCGGGCTGCCATTGGTCTTTTTGAAACTCCCTAGTAGTCCTCATTGATGAGATTGAGATGTCTAAAATGGTTCGAAGTTTTGTGTCCAGCTAACAGTAGCATTACTATTAGCTGGGCTCCACAACGAGATGTGATATCGGGCGGGAACTGCTTAAGCCCCCTTTCGGCTTTATCATAATACGAAACTAGCCTTTTGACAGTTCATTGATATGCACTGAGCCCAGTTACTATCATTTCGAATTGCCAACAGAGTAACATAGTAGCCCTCCGCAGCCCGTAGCAAAGACAATCTCCACAGGCAATGGCTCATCTCCCATTATGCGCCGCATGCCTTGCCACTTGTACACTTGACGATCTTATGACTGCATCAGCGAGCGGAGTTCGCTGATAGCTGAATTTTGGGCCAACATATTTCATAAATATTTGCCATGTAGGTACACTAAGAAGAATGGTTTCTATTCGCAAACTTTATTTTTGGTAGGTAGACCAGTTTCAAAATTGGGTGGACCCCTGCTGCATTTTTTCCAAGCCCGTGGACTAAAAAAAGCTAGAAAGTAGCATTTTTTTTCGGGCTGTCTGTTAGAATTGCATAAGGATCGTACCTCCTAAGATTTTTTTGGAAAAATTAAACGAAAATTTGAATCATAATGCTTCGAAATGCTTTTATGTTCTCAGTACTACCATTTTCACCGGAATAGAACATGGCATAAATCATCAGATATATTTTCACTTACAACTTGCGAACCCCCATTCTTTTGTTCACGTTTCTTATACTAGCGTTCAAGGTCGCAAACATTGTCACTCATACTGAGCTTCTTTAGGCCGGGTCCAGTGCGCCCCTTTGCTAACTAAATATGTTATCCTTTCGTCGCGGCAAACATTTTATATAAGGCCAGACATTTTTAAGAATTATAAGAACTAAATGAATCGTGGTAATTTAGGATATTTTAATACTACTGGATTGGCAACCCTACAAGAAAAACAACACTGACAGATTGTACGTGACTGTTCGCACGTCACAATAAGGAGACAAGCTGATAATAAACTGTCAGTGTCAAAAGCGTAAAGTGTCAAGCCGGCTGGGTGCGCGGGCGCCGGGAAAAATAGAAATCGCTCCGCAATTTTATTCATTATTTTTTAACACCAGATGTGATAATATCAGAAAGTTATTAATTAACATAACAATTGAATATATATGTGAGTTAAACGTAAGGATTAATCATGGCTGTCTCGCGTACTACAGTAAATGTGTTTGTAGGATGTTGTTCCAGCGCTTTTCTTATGGAAATTCTGATGGCTAGGAAGCCAAGCAGCGCAAATTTAGTTACATTTCTACAATTCTTCTTTATTACTCTTTACGGGTTCGTAGTCACTACAAAGTTTGGAACGGTGAGTCATTTACATGGAAATAATTACGTCAGTTCTTGTTTCTCATCGTATTTATTTTTGTTATTTTCCTTTTAAATTTATTCTCGCTGTGGGAACATGTATTTTGTAACCAACATTTACGTTTTCTAAGATATATGACTTAAGTTTTCTTGGTTCCTCTAAGGTTTTTAACTTTATTTTACAAAAGTTAAGAATATAGAATAAATATGTACTTATGTAGTAAATAATTAAATACCTACTGCATCAAACAGAAAAAACCTCCAAGTAATACTTGTGGTCCATCATGATGAAACAATAGTAGATTTATGAACCCACTGAGTGGCTGAGCCGACCTTCAGCCATTGTCCCATAACTTACCTCTACCTTTATGTACCTACATGAATGAAAACACCATAATTCTTATCAAGGAAAACAATTGAAGGAAAATTCTACTCTCAACTATTCAATTGTTTTTCTAGCTTATAAAAAGAAAAATCTAATTAGAATTATTTTGTTTATTTCTATACAAATTAGTTTGATTTTTAAATAAAAAAAAGAAACATTCAAAAATAAAATAAGAATTATTGTTACATAAGTGTACATTTGAAGCAAAACAGTATTGTTTCTTTTCATTGAAGTGTGTGCCACTAATTGATTATACAATTTTTTCTAATTCATCATCATTCAGCAATAGCAGTCCATTGCTGGACTATTCTATTACACATCATCAAACTCAAAAAATCTCATTGAGCTATGAACTGCTCACAGCCATCGAATGGAGATCATCAGGCCACCTAGCCCTAGGACGTCCCACCTCAGTTTTGCCGATTTGCAGTCTAAAACTAGTATTCTTTTTTCAGGTAGGTCCAAAGATACCTCTAAAGCAGTATGTCATGCTAGTCACTCTCTTCTTCATAACTACTGTGGCCAATAACTATGTCTATGCATTGCATGTGCCTTCCACGTTGCATATGATTATACGGTAATTATAAATTATTATCATAATTATGTCCATTCATCTTTTCCACAAAAATGATTATTGATAACTTATGGGGCAATTAGAAATGTTGACTCAGGCTCTACCCGATGATGAATTGATAATCTAAATTGAGTCAGCCATGAACTCTAATAATTATGTCCCATACTTGAAGACGTCTTAAATACCGACAAGGCACATCCAAAACCTCTAGGTCTAGAAGTATGAAATTATTTTTGCAAGTGTCTTTTGTACCAGAGTTGAGCAGTCATCATAAAGGAGATATAATTTAAGTGAAATTATTTCAAGCCCTGGCTTGAAATTAATATTTATCATCTAGCATGAGTGCTCCTGGCACTTCTTTGGTCAATTATAGATTCTTAACCTTTTGAGCGCCACAGCATAAACGGACGCGTGTGCCCTCCACACCAAGCCACAATTTCATCTACTATTTTGTCACATATTAGTGTCGCTTGGCGTATAGGTCACGCTCTTGTTTGTCACGTATATGTCACAATGGCGTCCAAAACGTTAATAAACTAGAAGTTACTTACCATACTTTTCAATATCTATTTTCAGGTCAGCTTCTTCCTCAGCCAGTATGCTTGTGTACTGTTGCGTCAAGAAACAAATGCCAAAACTAAACAATGCCATTGGTTCAATACTAATCAGTGCTGGAGTAGCACTGGCAATGTATGGAGGAGCCCCTACAGATGAGGAAAATAAGGGAACCTTCCTATATTGGTGCATTGGCGTGACTATTTTGATAGCTACATTGATAACTGGAGCCTTTACTGGTCTTCAACAGGAGAGGTTGTATTCAAAGTATGGGAAACATCCAAATGAGGTATGTCATTTTGATATTGTTGAGAGTGTAAAACGTAATACAGTTTATCCTGTAGGAATGAGTAAGTAAGTTTTCCTGCCAGATGCAAGTTTGGTTTTATGTACTCAAATGTAGGTCCAATTGATAGCGAGTTTTGTTTTACCAGAGTGCCAGTTATTACTGCCTAAATGTAATGAACTACAACTAATAAGACCATGTATGGTAGATAACATTGTGTACCTATATTTTTTTATCTTTTAATGTTTGTAGGAAGTTATCACAGAACAGAATGGGTAATTTGAATTATCTTTTATTACATAGTTTGAACTAATTACATAAATAAAGTAGATAGTTGTTTTGTTGTATTGCAAAAACACTGTTGTTATGGGCTTTTATTCATTAATTAAACAATAATTTAACAGAAACATTCTATTTAGGGTGGCCATCTATGTGTATGGTAGTTGTGACTTCTTTAGCAATGGTGCACTAGCACAGTTGGTAAAGAAATTAGAATGTCTTCTTGTTTTGCATTTAAAAATAAGTACATTAAAACCTATTTTCTTTCCTTCTTACAGATGCTGTTCTACACACATGCAATTCCATTGCCTGTATTCTTCGGAATTTCTTCTCAATTAAGGGACACATCATCAGATCTGCCACTCGATGCTTGGTTACTGATTGTACTAAATATAATTTCCCAATTCTATTGTACTCATTCAGTACATGAATTAGCAACCAAAGAAACTTCGGTAACTGTAACTTTTATACTAACTTTGAGGAAATTTGCTTCTCTATTGATCTCAACCGTACTTTTTAAGAATAATTTAAATATTTACCATGCAATCGGTACAGTGCTAGTTGCTGTTGGTACATGCGTTTACTTCGACTTTTTCTCTGCTAGAAGGCAAAGGCCAGTGAGTATAAAAACTAAGACTAATTAGGCCTCTTACATCATGTTATTTTTAATATTTACATTCCTCTAAATTTAGTTCTACTGAAGACAAAATTGTGATTGTTGTTTGTGAAACTTCGACTTTTATAGATCTTTAAGTTTTAAGAATTTCACTGTTATTTTTAGATATTATGTTTATAACTTATACAAATTCGCATTTAATTAAAATGTTTTTTATGTATTATGAATGTATACTATTTTTAGTACCTACATTAGAAAACTATGTATTTATATAAATAGTTCTATATATTTGGAATAAAAAAATATATAAATTTTAATTCCCACATTTATTAAGTCACCTTAAATATACTTGTAAACTATAGAGTAGTGATTCTTATACAAGAAAATTATACAACCTTGTAAGGTATCTACAGCAATAAAAAATATACAACCTTACAGCGAATAAAAGTATTTGCATTACAATAGACAAAATAATGAAGCTGCTTGTACCATAATCTGAGAGAAAATATACTTGTACCTACTAAGATTCATACACACAATCGCTCTATTCACTTCACATCACTTATATTACAGAATATTTGTCCAATTATAATATAATTTCTTCATCAGCATCTTCACACTCTGAAAATATGATAAAATGTGGTTACAATTTGTTGTGATTTTTAAGGTTTTTGCGAATGAATGCGTGAATTGAATAAATTTCCTTTTAGCCCAGAGTTCAAGAACAAAAATAAACGTAAGGATTTATAGTAAAACTAGCTGACCCGCGCAACTTCGTCTGCGAGTGAGGGTTAGTTTTTTTTTAATAGAAAGTATCCTATGTTACTTCTAATACCTCAACAAGAATATGTGTACAAAGGTTCATGATGATCGGTTGAGTAGTTTTCGCGTGAAAGCGTAACAAACTTCATGTGACTGTTCCTAAACTACCCTAGGCTATAAAATTTTCGTTTTTCCTAAATCATGCTATTTATTAGTGTTTAATATGGTCAGCTTCCCCCTTAGGGGAAGGGATCGCGCCCCGCCCCGCGCGATCCGGTAGGACTCGTCTCCAGGCTGGTCACCTTCCCCTGACTATGATAAATGAATTCCAAATATGAGGGGTGTGTCCCATCCCTGTCATTCACATTTATATAATAATAGGGATATGGTAAATAAAATAGGGAAATATAAAAAAAAAAAATGAAATTGGGGGTACAAAAATAAATAACAATAGAATACGGATAAAACATAAAAATTACCTGCTCTTGCTGTCCGAGCGGCTGCGTCGGTCACGAGATCGCGAGCGTCGTACTGACGGCGAACGGCGGCGCACGGACGGGGAGCGGCGCGGTGAGCCCGACCTGCCGCGCGAATACGAACGTCTGCGCGGACTGCGACTGCGGGATCTAGCAACATAACCATGTCATGACGCGCCCAAACTCTCCACTACTTCAACACAGAACAACTTCTACACCTCAAGGGTAATTTCAATTAAACAGCGCTTGAATTTAATCTAACCCTCTATGTAAAGAAATCAATTTAGTTATTCACCGCATTGTTGAATTGACATCTCTTCTGTGTAATCTTGTATGATTTAGTATTGTAATTTAATTGGGGGCCCATTCAATATTTACAGTCTACATTACACAAATCCCTAATTACCTACACCTTTGAGCGCCAACATGACGTCTCTCTAATTCTAAGCATAGGCAAGGTAAGGTTCTAAGTATAGGATTTAAAAAGTACCGAGACATGGTGAGCCTGCGAAGGTTGACCGTTGGGCTGCTGTGAGGCCGAAGGGATATTACTGAGGCGAAGGCGAGTTTCAATGTTATCTTCCGTCGAACGGTGGGCGTTAAGTGGAAGTTTCAAGAAAAATTGCGGTAACACGGGGAAGTCAATCGCCGTTAGGTTGTATTCTAGCTCGGTGCCACGGTGACGACGAGTGTGTGCAGTCGGTGAAGCATTAGGAGTTGCAATGACATTCAGGATGTTTGTAGGTTCCTATACTGTGTGGCCCTCTATAATGCGTTTGATTCTAGTCCAGGTTCGGATTGCGGTTGGGGACTAGGTGATGGCGGTCAGGAGGTAAGTTATAGGGACGCAGATGTTGGAGACTTCGGCTGCGCGCAGAAGTTTGAAGAGCCGATCGCAGAAGTTGAGCGGGATGTTGTTGCGAGCGGCGTTCGCGGATGTCAGATTGGTTAACGAGCCGTAGTTGTGGTGAAGACATGTGGTGAGGTCGTTGGTGTGTTGGTGGTTGGTTGATAAAATGGACCTGCAAACGTTCCAACACCCACCACTTTTAATATCTCCAGATCAACTTACTTAGCTACTTGTTTATAGCAGATTTGATTAATACAAAAACATCTTAAAATTATTGTTATAAGTATAGTGTCAAGCAAATAAAAGAATTCTTGTAGTCTATTTGCTAATTGTAGCATAGACTCTTTAGAGGTAAATAATGATAATGTACATAGTTGTTAATGACAAGTAATGAGTATTGAGAATAACCCCACTTACTCCTCTTCAAATATCACAATGATATAGAGATAAGATATAGCAATTATTGTGAATGATTTACATTACAATACAAAGTTTCTTTCCATAAATATAGACACAATCATTATTATTCCTCTTTGTTTTGAAATAAAAAAAAATGGTAAACAACACCAAAAAAAGAGAATGAATAAGTTGTAAGTGTACATACCTAGAATATCGGCGATCTCTTCTGGTGCGGCCATTCGACATTTCCACGCGAATGCGAGTGCCACAGCATCGTCTAAAAATATTAGAAAAAATACAATTTAGATCTGTTCAAAAATAAAAAAATAACATAAGCACGCTGATAAACAACAAACGGATTACAAAATCGGGAAAAAAAATACCAGCTATAGACTATACTTGAGCTGGGCAATTATTGAGTGAAAGGGAAGGTTCCTGAGCCTGTATGTTAAATGCTAATACAGGTTTCTCACTTCAAAAAGGTTTGTAATTGATTAAAAATATGTTCCCCATTCCAAGACAAGTGCTATCCATGTAGAACATCACATCTCAGTCTCAGTATGGAGGTACCATTATCTAGCACACTTATGACTCAAGCGTTACACATTGAGGGTGAAACGGATCTAAGGAGCGTGCAGAAAACCAGCCGAAGATTTGAACTCACGACCTATTGATCGGCAGTCGACGCTATAATCGTTAAGCTATTATAGGTTTCAGAAAACACGCGAATTTAGGATTCAGTTAGGTACGGTCAACAGATCAATTAAAAGGAGATGGTACATCGACAAACATTTAAAGATAAACTTTGAGAAGCGCTGCTGATCAATTAATTACCTACTGCTTCCGACGGAAGGAAAAAGTTCAATAAATAACATCACGTGGTAAATACTACCTTTATCAAGTTTACTATTTCGTATAGCTACCTGTACATGTAGGTACCTACGTAAATTCAGTTACATTTGGCAAGGGTAGCAGTACCACCACCTAACAAATGGGTCAAGTGAAACTAAGATGGCGGATGAACATTAGCCCCAACACCGGGAGTATGAGAAATCTATGCATCCAAAGGTCTATACAGAAGAGTTAAATGCAAAAAAATACTATGTATACTTACGTGCCGTCCAACCCTCGCACGGAATCTTCAGCATCACGAGGATCCTCATATTCCACAAACGCAAATCCTGGTGGGTTTCTGGCCACCCACACATTTCTTATATTTCCATATTTAGAGAATACTTTCTCTATTTCATATTTGGACGCATTTGTACCGAGATTTCCCACATAAACTTTGCAAGAAAGATCCCACTCTCGGTAGCGAGACGACATCTGGAAGAAAGCGTAAAAGCAACGTGTAACATTTATGTGGCGCCATTTTGACCGACCTTCACATTATTTGACAGAATAACTGCGCCTCGAACACAAAGAAGTTGAACTCACATTTATTTTAACACTGCGATAGCAATAACAGGAGAAAGAACTTCAATAGTACTTAGTATAATCCAAATTTTTAAATTTAAACAGACACAAACTTCACCTTTTCGCTAGCAACGTCGTGAACGGAATGAAGAATTGAAGATTAATTAATGAATGGAAGGAATGGCACATTATTGATTGTATGGATTTTGTAAGAACGAATGAATATGAACAATCTGAACGATTTGGTGGCCAACGACAACGAAGCCAGCGATGCTACGAGTGGAGTTGTATGTATCGAGTAACTCGAATTAGAATCTAAACGAGTTGATTCGAATCAAGTTCATTCGCAACTCGAATTAACTAGTATTCCTAACTCACGAATAACAAATGCGAGTGCACGCGAGTCAGCAGCGATTCGCCAACTCGAAATAGTCTTAGAGAGCTACAGTTGTCAAAAACTTAGCGTTAAGTATATAGAGTGTGTTAATAGTTATTTGTTATACAAGAGTGCAAAGTTGATTTTTAACCGCGTGCTCAATTTTGATGACTGAGCAAGCGAAAGATTCTAAAATTGAGTCACGAGCGAAGCGAGTGATTCAAAACTTAGAATCTTGAGCGTTAGCGAGGGAATCAAAAGAGCTCGAGGTGAAAAATCTTTGCACTCGAGTGCAACACGTAACTTTTCATCCCACCTCAGCGAGGAAATGAATAAACGCAAAAAAAAGCGCATTATTAACAAATTCAGTTAATTCTGTTGGCGTCAAATAAACTTCCTCATCGCTAGATTATGAGTGGTCATTTTAGGAAGTTGGATTCCTTGTTTTTAACCTAAGGTGTTAACCATGGTACAATAATGGTGTTAACAATATGACGTGAAAAGAAAATGGCGCGCGCAAAACATATTAAAAAAAGTACACCAAGAAGGTTCCGAGTCTGAGTTCTCAACAAATTAAAAAAAAATATGATAAATTCGGCACCATAGAGGTAGAAGTAAATAGGTTTAATGATGTTTTGAATTCACATGCTTAGTGCACACGATGTTCTAAATTCAAATTTACTTTACCCTCATGACGATAAAAACGGCTTTTGCACTCAGATATCGAAGAGCAAAAATACTCTTTCCGAGATGGGGGGATGAAAAATACTTATTAGTATTGAAAATATATAGCGTAGAATTTTCGTAAAATAAAATAGAATTAAGAAGGCTGTAAAGTAGATCAATAAGAATCACGTAACAAAAATGTAATAGCATAAATAATTAAGATAGAATAAGAATGATTGTAAAATAGAAATAAACAAAATTGTGCATTGTAGCGTTGTTTTGTAAAACATAAATAAAATAAAGATGACTGTAAAATGGATAAGAAAGAATAAGAATAACAAATATGTAATAGCATTTATTAGTAATTAAGATTATGGCTAGCCTGTAATGTCCCACGGCTGGGCAAAGGCCTCCCTCCATTCCTTCCAACGATCACGATTCTGTGCTCTTTCTTTCCAATTCTCAAGGAAGACATCCAGTTCGTAACGCCATCTCTTTCGTGGTCTGTCGTGACCTCGTGTCACTGTTTCAGGGCACCATTCCTGAGCCTTACGGGCCCGCAGTTCATTCGGCATGCGACAGACATGTCCTGCCCACTCCCATGCCGAGTCAACTCGAATGATCCGAGTAAGTTGGAAAAAATTCAACTCGTACATCGCTAAATGAAGCAGACTAAAAAAAGCCATAGAAAGATAGATTGTTCACCGTTGTCTATGATACCGACCCGCCGATACTTCCGTCCAATTGTCTATGGCATTCCACCCCGTTCCCCGCAATCCCCGCTTCACTCACTTTTTGTTATTTATTTGTCAAACAGCTGATTGTTTCATAGAATCGCGATGAATTTCTAGAATAGAGTTGAATAAAAATCGATCGACTTCACGAATATGGACGTAGTAGGACTGCTGAACAATATAAACGACAATTCGAACATGTTTGCTGTGAAAACATGGACGTCCGAGTGGTCAGACAATTTTCAAGACAACCAAGTAAGTATTGATTTTTCGGTTTCAGTTTATGGAATTTCGTTATTACTGTGAAAAGTATGTGATAAAATATACTAATTCGCATACATACGTCGTGACGATATTATCAAACCGGAAGTGTTTTGTTAGGTTACAAGGGTAAAGTCTTGTATTATTAGAAATCAGTATCCTTGAATTCAATGTTATCGCGTTCGGTGTAAGAATAGAAAATAGTCCGATTATCAATTTAATTAACGATAAATTATCATGTCAACTTCATCTAGATTTCTTGCTTTCGGAAATTTCCCACTTTGCCTTTTCATTTTAATTTGTTCATATTTAAATTGCACTTACGGTGTCTGTGTTCTACCCATCTTTCAATAACATAGTAATTTAAATTATATTTTATCTTATGTTAGTTAAACTAATAGTTACTAACTGATATGCTTACAAGAAGATTGATAAAATGACTATCTGTGGTGACTTTGTTTCACAAATGTCACTGAACTATGACCTCATGTAAAGAGTGTTCAAATTGAATAGATAAAATACATAATATCTGTTATTGAGAACAATATAGATTGAACACTGTTTTAGACTTACACGGTTTAAAACTAAACTTATATTGTCACTTACGGGATATCTTCCGTGATTATTTATTACGTTGAGCTCCCGAATTTAGATTCGAGTTGAGTTGAATATAGATTGAATTGAAACTTATGAGTGTAGAGTATTTATTGTCGCTGTTAGTTTATATTTTTTGAAGAGAAATCTAATCTTTTTCAAAATTTAAAATCCCAAAAAGTTAAATGCTTGGGGCATTGAGAAAAAAAAATATTTTTGTTTTCATAAAATCAACCTTCAAGGGACATGAACTTTGTACTAAGCTTGACTCATTATCCAGTAATAAAGGTACTTACTAAATACAATTTCATAATACTTCATCAGAGTGACTCACAAACCTTGTTATAGTATTTCAAAGAGACATCTAGAAAAATTGGAATAACAATTGCAAATAATCATACCAAAATCTTAAGTGTCAGGTTCTTCTTTGTCTCCATATTAAATGTCATGCAAATAAATATTTTGTATTCTATTCTTACTTGAGTGTGTCAGAGATAAATATTGTTTAAAATTGTCTGGCCTGGTACCCAAAAATGCTAACACTATTCGCAGATTCAATGCTGACAAGCTCATAGCGAGTCACGGGCAACGGGCGACAGCTGCCCCCTCGTAGCGGATTCAGAAATGCTCACAAACCATAATGTTACATAGGTAACCTATTAATAAACAAAAAACGGCTGATTCCATCGACTGTTGAATTTTATAAGATTGTACTATGAATGGTTGAATCTAGATTTGTCTTTCATTTGAACGTAATCTGTCCAATGGCTCATGCAGCAGTTACCTTTGAATATTCTTGGTTTGTCTTGTTTGCTTAGCACTAATTGCTATTAATTAGGTACTTGCAAAACCACTCTGGTCTGTGATTCTGTATTAGATGTTTTAAATGCTTAGATAAATACCTATCATATCAGGTTTAAATAGATAAAAAATTATGAACAAAGGGGATTATCTGATCAAAACCAATGAGTTCTACTTTTTAGTATCAATAACTAGTGTCCGACCGTAACAGGATTTGCAGCCGAAACCGAAACCGAACCTTCAGTCTTGGTCCCAGTTTCGGCGAAACCGAAACGTATTTAAATTTTTATAGCATGTCGAATGTATGGTATTTTTACGTTAACTTAAAGTATGTAACAAAAATAGTTTTTTTCTTTGTAAAATTAACAAGTTACAAAAAAAAATTATTACAGCCAAATCAAATAGGTATTTGTCAAACTTTAAAAAAAATCAACATTGTAAAAACCGGCCAAGAGCGTGCCGGGCCACGCTCAGTGTAGGGTTCCGTAGTTTCTCGTCCGTCACAATAAGTGTTCAATCCAATCCGAATTTAATAATTCTTTTTTTGATTAAAAAAAGATACGTTCAGGATAATAAAACATGTAAACGAAGTTAAAAAAAATGCTTGCATATACTATACTACAAACTTAGTCCAGAAATTATTTTGTACAACATTTTGTCTTTTTTGTACAAAAACTGTTGTTTCCATCCAAGTTCAAAATTATTTTCCTAGAAAGTCCTTATATGTAAAGTGCTACTTTTCAGATTTTTTTCATATTTTCTAAACTTATGGTTCAAAAGTTAAAGGGGGACACACATTGTTTTTTACTTTTGGAGTGATTATTCCGAAATTATTGCCATTTTCAAAATTTTTTTTCAGTAAACCCCTATTCATTTTTAAATACCTTTCCAACAATATATCATAGGTTAGTGTTGAAATTAAAAAAAAAATCACTTCCCACTTTACATCTAGGGGGGCTACCCTAATAAAACATTTTTTTCCAATTTTTTGTTTGGCGACGTTGTGTTGGAAGGTCTTCCACTAAGTGGACAGATGATCTAGTGAGAGCTGCGGGAATCCGCTGTATGCGAATCGCACGGGATTCGACCGGTCAATGTGGTGAGACTTGGGGGAGGCCTATGTCCAGCAGTGGACGTCTTTCGGCTGAAATGATGATGATGATGATGACAACTTACAACCTATTTATTTTCCACTGTAAGACAAGACTCTAATGAATGCCATAAAAATACATCATCATTAAGTACAGTAAAAACAAATATTTACCTAATAATGTTAGTGCGAGAAAAACTACATAACCTCAAATCATCACGATCGCGCCGGCTACCGAACTCAACTGGCAATCACGTTCACTCACTCGAAGTAAGCCGAATGATGCGCGACAATTCACGAACACCTAGTTTCGGCGGGGCCAAAGGTTCAGCCAATTATTGGCCGAAACCGAAACTGTGCCCGAAACTAGCCGAAACCGAAACCGAACCTTCGGTTGGTCCTTATCCATAACACAAAAACAAAAAAAAACTGAACCATAAATTAAAGTTCCGAGTTCTACCTGAACTAAAAAATACGATTAAAGTTATGTATAATATTTATAATAAAATAAATAATAATAATATTTCCCAGACAACAATACAATCAATTTTTTTTTAATTTTGAAAAGCGCGGCAGCCAGCTATTGATAATAAATAAGCTTTGCGTCGTCCTTATAACAATGCATTTCGTGAGTTCGCAACACGCTTCTGTGACTTTGACCCCTCCCACAGGACATTGCACTCCAATACAGTATGTATGAGTCATAAAAATGTATGCAAACCATTAGTCGCTTCGGCGGATAAGGTTTACGCCGAATTTACCATAAACACGAATCTAGACTATGTCCAAGATAGGTAGGTACCATATCAATATTATGAACGGGAAAGTAATGTCTCCTGCCAATTTATTTTTTAAATCTGGTACGCAGGTAGACCATGACCTGCGTAAGGTCTTACTATTATTTTTATCCCGTAATGTCCCCATCAGGCCTCCTCTCTATCGCTGCGGAGATTGGAACCGGCGAGAGATGTCGTGCGGTGTCCCACAGGGATCGGTTCTGGGACCGCCCCTGTGGAACATCGGTTACGACTGGGTGCTGCGCGCGGACCTCCCTAGTGGTGTCAGCGTCGTCTGCTACGCAGATGACACCCTGGTGCTGGCACAGGGGAGGTCGCAAGAGGCGGCGGCCGACAACATGACACGCGGGGTTGCGATAGTCGTTGAGAGGATCCGGCAACTGGGTCTCGAGGTGGCATTGCACAAGTCCGAGGCCATGTGCTTTCATGGGCTTCGGAATGCGCCACCGTCGGGATCCACACTGACGGTAGGAGGGGTACCCATCGGCGTCGAGTCGACGTTGAAGTACCTAGGACTCGTCCTCGACAGCCGGTGGAACTTCGTGGAGCATTTCCGACGTTTGGCCCCCAGGCTGGAACGGACAGGGGCTGCCTTCAGGCGGCTCCTGCCCAACCTTGGGGGGCCGAACGCCTCTTGCCGCAGGCTCTACGCGGGAGTCGTGCGGTCCATGGCCCTCTACGGGGCCCCAGTGTGGGCGCGTTCGTTGAAGCGGCGAGCCGCTCACCATTTGAACGCGCCCCAAAAAGTGGTGGCCGTAAAGATGGTCCGTGGGTACCGCACGATCTCTCGCGAGGCGGCGGGCCTGCTTGCCGGATTGCCGCCGTGGGATCTGGAGGCGATAGTCCTCGCGCGCCTGCATGAGTGGCGCGCACCTCCGCGCGCCACTCACGCCACTACGCCGGGGGGAAACTCCGCTGCCGCGGCAAATTGCCGCTCAGCGGACTGACCTCCGGCGCGATCTCATGGCGACATGGAGAGAGCGACTGTCGCAACCCCGTGCAGGGCACGCCACGATAGTGGCGGTAAGTCCCCTCTTTGAGGAGTGGCTGGAGAGGCGCCACGGCGTCCTCACCTTCCGCCTGACGCAGGTCCTCACCGGACACGGATGTTTCGGGAGGTACCTGCACCGAATCGGGCGGGAGGAATCGCCCGGGTGTCTCCACTGCGAGGATCGACCGGAGGACACGGTGGAGCACACGGTGGAAGTCTGCCCTGCGTGGGCGGAGCTCCGCCGTGTCCTCGTGGCGGCGATCGGCGGCGGCGACCTCTCGCGTCCGGCCCTGGTTCAATCCATGGTCCGGAGCGAGACGGAATGGGAAGCCGTCGCCTCCTTCTGCGAAGCAGTCATGCTAGCGAAGGAGGTGGCGGAACGAGAGAGGGAGAGGTCCTCTCTTCCCGGCCGCCGCGGGAGACGCAACGGGCGTCGGGGGCCACGTGGTGGCTACCGGCCACCGTAGATGCGGGCCTGTGGACGGCTGGCTATGGGCTAGCTAGCCGTCCGGCCGTCTAACGACGACGACAGGCCGTGTCGACGGCGCGTTCGTGTTCCACGCGCGCCTCAAAGAGATGTCAGCAAAAAGAGAGGGGCCCGCAAAGGCCGAAGCCTGCCGGGGTTGCGGGCCTGTTCGAAAGAGATACCGCGGCCCCGGAACGTAAAAGGCGAGGAAGGAACATGGATGGTTTTTAGTCAGTAAGAGTCTGACACTCCCTCCCGCTCCGCCCAGAGTGGGGGGGGGTCATTTGATGATTTCCCAACCTTAAAAAAAAAAAAAAAAGGCCTCCTCTCTATGAGGGAATATACTAACGCGGGCCCAGTGCTTATTAGTAGAAATCACACGTCTTTGAATTTCTGGTTCTAGAACATGCCGAAAAGGCTTGTGTCCTGTGAGCAGTGAGAACATTAATAGGCTGATGATGAGTGCACATCCCCATGGGATGAATTCTGATTAGTAAGGGCAAACGGCCGCTTCTTCTTCTTGTTTGTGTCGATGATTACCATCATTGTTTTATTAAATTTGTTTCGACCAGAACTCAGCCACGTCAACGGCGCTGGTGGTGGCTTCGGACAGGTCCCTTAGAGTGCAGGTGGAGTTGCACACACGTATTTACTTGTCTTGATTCGGTATATCCGGGCAAAGTCAAATGTTTGCCGATAAACGTTCGCGACTTCAATAAAAACCCAACCTGAACGATTCAGCGGTTGTAGATGTTGAAAGAACATTCTCTTCATGAGCCTAGTTATAGCCTAACTAAGTCATGGCTTCGGTCCTGTTTTTGCTTCAACAGATACTGCAAAATCATCCTATTCACTGCTGAAAAGACAATGCAACTAAACCAAATTCTTTCGTTCCACCTGCTGAAATCTTTCCCCTGGACATGAATTCCCTTTTTCAATACGGAAGTTATTAAACACTAGCTGACCCACGCAACTTTGTCTGCGTCACATTATGAGAGAAAAAGCTCACAAAAGGAATAAATTTTCCCCGTTTTTGCAACATTTTTCATTTATGTTTAGCTCCTATTGGTCATAGTGTGATGATATATAGCCTATAATCTTCCTCGATAAATGGACTATCCAACACGAAAAGATTTTTTCAATTCCAAGCAGTAGTTCCTGAGATTAGCGCGTTCAAACAAACAAACAAACAAACTCTTCAGCTTTATAATATTAGTATAGATATGCCGAGCCCAAGTTGGCCGAAGAAAGTAAAACCTGCTTAGGTGGAGATTCATTGAAGACTTCCCTGGAGTGTTAATATGGTGCTGTTCTACAAAGGACATTCCCTGTAGTCTGTTCATTACATGAACTGATGGACACTTCTGAAGGCGCCAAACTCGTAGCCCAGTGGAATGGGCCGAACATGTGTCTAGTGTCTACCCATAATAAACATTGAACTGACCTATAAATTGCTACACGCACTTCAATCAGCAATATCTAATCTTGGTGAAATAAAATATGTGATAAAGTATAAATATTTTGCTCCAATTTGCGTAAAACAATATTAGTGCGTGACGATGGACATTGTGTTCACGTCATTGTGATGTTGATATTATCAAATTATCACAATGTGTGTTCGCATGACATTCTCGTGATTGTGAAAAAATTGTTTTCGTTTCGGAAGGTTTTTAAGTACCTTGTGAAAATAACATCTGGCCACCCGTTGTTTATGTTTAGTGTTGTAGGCTGATCTATCCTACTCCTGGGCAAAACCCTCCCCCATTTCTTTTACTTCTCTCAATCTCGTGCATCTTCTCGTCAATCAATGAGGAAATCATCCAAATCGTCCCACCAACTTATGTACCAGGAATAACACCATGAAGACTTTTCATCATGGTGTTATGTTGCTTATTGTATGTGGGTTATTTTTTCTTTTTCATCTTGGGGTTTTTTTGAGATAATCTTACTCTGAAACGAATCGGTTTCAATGCAAGCACACTAGGTCGTATCAGATTCTTGTAACGTGCACGTAAATGCAACACTTATGCACTCCAATAAATTGCTGTATTTGTTAATGCATCAGTGTAGGATGCAGAAATAGAAGAACCAAATGACTGGGCACAATCCATTGATGAGATCCAAAGAAATCTCCATGTTGTAGCTGTTAACTACCACGTGGTGGAAGTTTACGTGGAAACGGGTGATGATTCTTTACGCTCAGATTTCTGTTTTCAAAGAGTATAACTTGTGTATGAATTCAAAATCAACTTTAAGTCATACAAATATGTTTGTTCTTAGCCCAAAATGCAACTTGCGATAGCCTTAGCGCAGAATCTGGATGCTCAAACCGCGGTCAAGCACAAAATCAAAATCAAAATCAAAATCATCAAAATCAAAATATTTTATTTCACATAGGCCTGGATGGGCACTTATAAAACGTCGAAAAAGGTGCACGGTTCGCGTTGGTCGATTCCATGGAGAAGAACCGGCAAGAAACTCCATGGTTACTCTTTTCAAATCATTTGGTATTACAATATTATTGTTTCATTACAGCATTTGTACTAAAGTATGGGGGGACAGCGTAGGCCCGACAATAGGTCGTTGCTTGCTATACAAAAAAAAATGTAA
Source organism: Xestia c-nigrum (assembly GCA_916618015.1). Taxonomy (NCBI): domain Eukaryota; kingdom Metazoa; phylum Arthropoda; class Insecta; order Lepidoptera; family Noctuidae; genus Xestia; species Xestia c-nigrum. The sequence continues at coordinate 24,812,465 of OU745246.1, forward strand.
AACAAAAGAAATATTTAACAAAAGTTAAACAGCATCCGGGAATCTAAAAGGCCTTCAATGTTCACTCATTCACAAATAATAGGTAAAAAAGCATCTATACAAAGGTAAGTAAATAAAAAAAAAAAAAAATAGAATATTATAAAAAAAATATTAAAGAACTAAATTAAACAAGTGACACAAATATTGTCATCAGTGCTGTAACTATTCTGAGCAAAATATGAGAAAAAATGATTTGAAAACTATTGTAATAATTGAATCAAAAGAAAAAGAATAATGAGATTGAGAATAGTTAGAGACATCCACAAATCTGTGCCGTTTATGAGCTACCAGGGAAGCCGCATGCGCAGAAGGAATCATAGCCAAACTTCTTTGTCATCAACGTAGTCCTTGATTTTGTAATTTGCTTTTTTCATAAGGACACGTTTAATATAGTTCTTGAACTTTCCATCGGTCAGTTCTATAACTGACTTTGGCAACTTGTTATAAAAGCGTATACTGTTTATAATAAAAGACTTGCTAGTTTTTGTTAATCTGAATTTAGGTATTACAATTTCATGTTTACTGCGTGTATTTTTATTGTGGAAGTCGCTTCTAATTTTGAAAAGCCCTCGATTTTTGCGGACATATAAAATACATTCAAAGATATAAAGTGAAGGCAGAGTTAATATATCGATCTCTTTGAATTTTTGCCTGAGTGACTCGCGAGGACCCATTTTATAAATCGCGCGGACTGCCCTTTTTTGTAGTATAAAAATGGAGTCAACGTCTGCTGCTGATCCCCACAGCAGGATGCCGTAAGACATAATACTGTGGAAATAAGCATAGTAAACTAACCTAGCTGTGGCTACATCCGTTAACTGCCTTATTTTCCTAACTGCATATGCAGCTGAGCTTAACCTACCTGAAAGAGTTCTAATGTGCGCGCCCCACTGTAATTTTGAATCTATAGTAATCCCTAAGAATACAGTTTCCGCTATAACATCAAGTTTATTGCCGTCAAGATTTAAATTAAGATCACGTTGTGGTACATTTGGTAAGGAGAATTTTAAACACTTAGTTTTGCTTGCATTCAATAAAAGATTATTAGCAGCGAACCATTTCGAGAGAACGGTTAGACTTTCGTTAACATGTTGGACAAGCGTATCCTTTCTATTTATTTTAAAAATTAGCGAGGTGTCATCAGCAAATAAAATTATATCTGATAATTTGGCCATCATATAAGGGAGATCATTAATGTACACAAGAAATAGGAAAGGACCGAGAATTGAACCTTGGGGCACGCCTATCTTGACTAGAGACCCGGAGGACGTCGCCCCATTTACATTTACTTTTTGCTGCCTGTTTGATAGATAAGAAAGAACCAGATCAGCAGCTTGACCACGAATTCCGTAGTGGTGTAATTTACACATCAGTGTGTTGTGGTCCACGCAGTCAAACGCTTTAGAGAGATCACAGAAAATGCCAATGGCATCTTGGGACTTCTCCCAGGATTCCAAAATGTGAGTGATAAGTTTAACTCCCGCGTCCGTTGGACACAAATCTAATACCTACCTATTAATAAAAATAGTATTTGTGTTTATGTGCATTATGATATTCCTTGAAGTGACCATAAGCTTCGGTAGCTCCTAAAACTATTGAAATACTAATTTAATCCTGCTATCATAAATTAGAACGTAGTACTTACCTACTGCATTTTACTAAGTTTTTGCTCTTCAACCAAGGCCGTTAGTCGTGACTGACAATTTGATTAACTTATTTGCTCAAGTTTTTCTCTATTTGAGCGACCTTGCGAGCAATAAATTGAATATTTAATGAAACTGAACGACGTAGTATGAGTTAACACTTTTTGTCTGACACACCTCCAGATTAAAACATGTTTTTCCGCACATGGCCATGTCCTTAAGCGGAATAAATCGCGTTGTCGACAATAAAACAACATCAAATGAGCTATAATCAAATGCTGTCTATTTGACCCAATGGTTGACTGGTAGAGAATGCCTTGTGGCATTAAGTCCGCCTATGTACCACTATTGTACATGAAGTTTAAATAAAAAAATAAATATAATGGTTAATCGAGTTTGAATAGTTCAATAAGACGTAGCGTAGGCAAGCAAGGAATTGATCAATTATGCAGGAGAGATCCTTTATCTGTTTGCCTGTATGTGGTAATCCTGGTAATTCAAAGCGTCGCTAGTCGCTATTCAGCTTGGGAAAGGACATGGCGGTTGTCTCACGGGCTCACTATGATTTCCTTCACCATTTGAGAGCAGTGACAATGAAATAGTTAGAAATCGGAGATCCTGTCACTGAGTTTTAACACCCTATAGTTAGAAAATCGGTCTGGGTGGGCTAATTCCTATCTCCTGCTCACTGAAACTGTTTTGCATAGTCAGCGTATAATATTCCCACTGGTGGTACACAGGACAGGCGTCTTTTCGATTAGAGGGAATGAGATACGGGAAGGATGTTATCTACCACGCTGTCCCAGTGCGGGTTGGTAGTTGTCACATGACTTCGAATTTTTGGTTCTAAGACATTATGTTGGTGTCCCCTCGATTGGTTCCATCACCGTTTGAAAGCAGTGGTAATAACATAATCAAACTTAGATCCTGTTGGCGCATTCTACGAAAGCTCTGACTTGTTCTGGACAGAAAATCGCTCTGGGTGGGCTTATACGTATAGCTATCTCCTGCTTAAATCAAGCAGTATGTAACAGTTAAAACACACACTCCCTTTGTCTTTGAACTTGTGAATCATGGCTTTGTTACAACTTTGACCTGTTTGCACCTCATTATCACTTATTGAAAGTCACACGTGGACGTGGTGTGCATTACTTTAAGTAATCTGCGATTAGACAATAGCACGCTAACATCAGCACACGCTTATATAGCGGAAATTAGACCTTATTCTTTTGTTATTTGTTGACATAGAAACAGTTGGAAAAAAATCGTCGGCGTATGAAATTGGATCTAGGCAAGCGTTAGTACATTGTGAACTGATAGTGAACCTCAGTGGCTTCAATGTGGTATTGTGGTCACAATGCGTAGATAATACTGCCGGAAACATTCAGAATTCGTACATCATCACTATCAGCTGTTGTTACAAACGAAACGTAAACGTCTCGCGTGTCGCAACGCGGCTAGTCGCGTTATAGTTGCGCTTGCGCCTACGAAGTTACGACAGAAAATGAAAAGTCGCGTGCAAGGACTAAACTTGTTTACAAACTCGCGATTAATAGTGGCTCCATTCTGTTTAGTGTTAGACGGACGTGTTACCGCGAAATTTTATAAAAAATATAAATAATTGTTTTTTTTTTAATAAAGTGTAGAATATTTAAAGTTTTATTAAAATAATTAATTAAATAAATAATTATGTGTGTAATGTGTTGTGAATTGTGGTGACTATGGTGTTCTTTGTGGCATGCGTATGCGTCATTTTAACTGCCCAGCTGGGAGACAAACAATATCGCGTGAGTGTAATGATTATTGTCATTTTGCAATTTTATTGCACGATTTCTTTGTTTTGGAATTATTATGTTTGGATTATCTTCATTTTTTTTAACAAAATTACCACTATGTGGCAACCTGAGCGCGACACGGTATAGGTACCTCGTAGAAGATATAATCGGGATGAGCTGGACAAAAGCAACGATCGATGGTCTACATGAGCCCTGGATTTAATTGGATGTCTTGGAGAGAGGTCTTTGCCCAGTTGTAGGGCGGTGTAGGCTAGTAGTATCCTATATACATAATTTAATATTTTGTCCAAGGATTTAATGAGCTCTATTTAATTAATTCCTTGGACAGAATACTACATTCTGATGTACATATAATTTAATTTAATATTTTGACCCTTATTACCTTTTTAAGTTTACCTGGTGATAGAGCTGGATGGTTTAAAAAAAAACTTAATTTGGACTTCCTCAAGATAAGCCCCAAAAAGGTCATTGGTCGAAATATTTTTCTAAACCTCACTTCTTTTGTCTCTTCGTTTACATGGATTAGCTGAGCGATAGGTAATCAAAATATTTAATCAAGTAATAATTAAATATCTTAATGGCTTAGAAATATATATTATAAACACTTAGGAAGTCAAGTGTTTGTGTTTTCTTTTGCATATGACGCCATTTACGCGCCTATTACGATCTTGTTTACTATTACTTCACATACTGTTTATCCAGCTACCTACACACAACTAGTTAGCGTGAAGATACAAATACAATTCTTCTCTAAATGTTAAATATCTGCAGTATTCTCGTCAGTTCAATGTCAACAACTGGTTTATACGTTGCAAAAATAGTAACAAACCTCAAGGCCATGTGTGGTTTGACATATTTTATCGCGGTCAGTGATAAATCGTATGTAAAGAAGCTGTTTAAAAGGTCGTACTATAATAGATTAGAATATAACATTCTTTTAGGGATCGTTAAATCTTATTGGTTCAAGGTCTTGGCAGAAAATTGGGAATTCATATTGCGAACTATCGAGTTCACTGATGCATGATGGTCAACCATTTTTCAACCTTAAAGTTTAGGACATAAGGGTCAAAATTGGTGTTGCGGGCCTGTTCGAAAGAGATACCGCGGCCCCGGAACATAAAGGGCGAGGAAGGAACATGGATGGGTTTTAGTCAGTAAGAGTCTGACACTCCCTCCCGCTCCGCCCAGAGTGGGAGAAGTCATCTGATGATTTCACATCCTAAAAAAAAAAAAAAAAAAGGGTCATAATTGGTAGACCGTAAGTGAACTTGGTGGTACCTGTTTAGTTGATTGCTGGTAACGAAAAAAAATGTTAAAAACATTATAAGGGCCTGCGCAGACGACGGACTTATTGTGCGTGACGGACAAAAAATCTGCGACAAATTTTGCACACGCAAAATTTGTCGCAGACTTTTTGTCCGTCACGCACAATAAGTCCGTCGTCTGCGCAGGCCCTTAAGAAGTAAGAGACACATCCTACGTTAGTGGGCAGTGGGCAGGTCTGTCACGCACGCAGCTCTGAGGCCTTAGCACGATCGCGCGTAGCGTAACGTAAAATACGTCGATTTCTAAGTAAAAAATACTCGTTTTACATGATAATTATACTGGACAGGATGATACTGATCATCATGCTTCTATAAAAAAAAATTACTAAAAGGCTATAGGAGAAATTATTGTAATTTCGTTAAAAAAATCGACGAAATGTAAGTTTCGATAACATCGCTCGCTAGTTTTAGGGCATCTTTTGACAAATGTCGATATTACTGCCGATGATTTCGTACTCAACGTTGGTGGCATTATGCGAATAAGGACTTGAATAGAATGCAGGAAGTTGTAAAGTTGTATAGCTAAATCAGGAAGCCTGTCGTCGGCTTAAATTCTTTCGGCACATACAAACATTTACAACGACATAAGTTCAATCCTTGTTACCAATTTATTTGAACAAATATCATCTTTCTGTTTTAGTAAATTAAGTTGATTTCAGAATGTTTACTACACACACACGTACAAAAATTATGAAAAAGTTGTAGTATTTTTGTTTTATAAACACAAGCATTCGTTTACATGTTTGGAAACTAAATTACGACCGCAGGATTTTACTTTTCTTTATGATACTGATAGATAACATAAAATAAATGTCTTACGAGGTCTGCTGCGACGCATACTGAACTGCTTTTTCGTAGACCAGACGGTTTGATCCACATTGACCTTGGCTCGGTAAAACTGAAGTCATTTGTAGTGAAAAAGAAGAGTTCAGTCGTCGAATCCGACTCGGCTGGGCAGCGTTCGGGAAGCTGCGCGGTATCTTCTCGTCCAACTTACCGCAGTGTCTCAAGACGAAAGTCTATGACCAGTGTGTGTTGCCAGTGATTACATACGGGACCGAAACGTGGTCGATCACAATGGGCTTTATCAAAAGGCTTAAAGTCACCCAAAGGGCAATGGAGAGGGCTATGCTCGGAGTTTCCTTGCGTGAACATAAATAATAGGATAACAGAATGTCCACTTGCCGTAGAACTTATCTTGATCATGATCCTCGCCCCAAAAAATGCAGTAAGTAATGTCAGACCTGTAATGTCATTAACAATACACGAAGTTTTCACACGTCTCGTTCAAGGAGACATTCATGTGTTACTTGCCAAATTAACTAACGGAATGAAGGTTTGTTTACTTGATTAATATTTATAGTGTAGTATGTCGAAAAAGAAACTTTTGTAGAAACACATTTTGTAGAAACACTTTTTACTATGTTGGAGTCGGCTTCCAGTCTACCCTGGTACAGTTGGTAGGGGCGTCCTTAAGTCACTTGAGGTTCGAACAGGGAAGGAGAGGGTAAAAAAATCGTGTGTAATCACATTGTGGGGGGAATCAAATGTATTATTTCTTGAGGCAAAAAAAAATGTGATGTAAGTACCAAATACTTTTACCAATAATTAAACCCTAGCAAGAGAATTTTTAGTAAATCTGAAGGGGGCTATAAAAGTATCTACCCTAAAAACATCACGTGATTAACGACCCCTTCCCCATATTTATAATCAAGCAGCTGCCTATTTGACTGCAATATAAGCATGATGAATTCAGAACTGACGTTCAGTTGATGCGCGAGACAATTATTATTAACTAGCTTTTGCCCGCGATTTCGTTCGCGTGAAGTTTTGATATCGCAACGCATCGCCTGCTCAACGGAAGGTTTTTCCCGCTTGCAACATTTCTTATTGCTGCTCCGCTCTTATTGGTCATAGCGTGATGTCATTCTCGATAAATGGACTATCCAACGCAAAAAGATTTTTTCAATTCGAGCCGGTAGTTCCTGAGATTAGCGCGTTCAACCAAACAAACAAATGAACTCTATAATATAAGTAATAGATAGGGAACTGACTAAGATTGCGTAGCAAAACCCTGTACTTACACAATAAACGTGACTTTAATAAGTTATTTCAATACAATACTTAAGTTTTTAATTATTAAACCTCCAATCAGGTGTCCTACCAACACGTATTATGATTTGAATCTAATGTGTATCATAAATATGGTTTACTTTTGTTCGCAGTTGCTGTGGTCAATTTGCGGTTGCCTCCTCGTATCCTTGGTGGTCGTATTTTTCTACTATTACAGAAGATGGAGGTCAAAAGGTAAATTAGTAACAGTCCATACTGTCATAGCAGGGTTTAATGTTTCTTGTGATCCCCGAATTTAGTCAGAGGTGTACCTAATAGTACCCACACATTTTGCCAGTTCTATAGGGGGCGAGCCTATTGCCGTCAACCGGACCCAAATCCAGACTCCGTGGCTGCTACTGAGAAATGTAAAGGTGTCAATGACCGCAAAGAATAATCAAATTATTTTGTTTTTTTTTCTCATGCTTAAAATCCCCAAACTTTGGACTATTGAAAGTTGGAACCATTTATTAAGCACTAGCTTCTGCCAGCGGCTTCGCCCGCGTGAAGTTTGATTATTGTCTCATGGGATCTTACTGCCGGGATAAAAAGTATCGTATGTTTTAATCCAGGTTATAAACTATCTGTGTGCAAAATTTCATCCAAATCCGTTCAGTAGTTTTCGCGTGAAAGCGTAACAAACAAACTTACATTCACATTTATAATATTAACTAGTAATATTAATAGGATAGTAGGGATGTACTAACGCAGTCGAAATTATGTGATCGAATCACCACACAGATAGTGACAGTGAGATAGAAGTTCCGAAACTATTGCTGAAATGTCCATTCATAAATAAAAACGCACCTTCTTGCCCAAAACCTCACAAAAATCCACAAAATGTTCCAAACCGTTTCTTCTTTCAGAACTAGCAGGTGCAATAGGAGGTCTCGTATCAGGGGACCCAGTGAAGAGGTTCCGCAAACGAGACAAGATGCTGTTCTACGGACGGCGTATGCTGAGGAAGGTCAAGTCCATATCCAACTCAGGACAGGGGCGCAAGAGACGCGCTGTCATGCGGTTCGCTAGGAAACTGCTGCAGCTGAAGAAGGAAACTGCTCCTGAGCAGTTGAAGGTGAGCATATGAGAGGAAAACTTTTTGTGGAATAAATACCAGGCTGTTCATGTTAATGTACTGGTTGGGCAAAATACTTATAAGTAACTAGCCGATCCGATTGACGTTATCCTGTCCTACCTACCTACTACTAGCTACCTATTACTACCTACCTAATACTACCTACCTACTACTACCTACCTACTACTACCTACCTACTACTACCTACCTACTACTACTTACCTAATACTACCTACTTCTACTTACCAACTACTACTTACCTACTACTACCTACCAATAACTCACCTACTACTACCTACTTCTACCTACCTACTACTACCTACCTACTACTACCTACCTACTACTACCTACCTACTAATACCTACCTACTAATACCTACCTACTATTACCTACCTACTACTACCTACCTACTAATACCTACCTACTATTACCTACCTACTACTACCTACCTACTACTACCTATCTTAGAACTCCTGACAATGAAAATCACAACAAAAAAAGAACTTGTGAAATCGGTCCAGCCGTTCACGCGTGATTGCGTGACCAAGGGAAATAGGGATTCATTTTCATTGATAAGAGAAGCAAAGGGATGAAGGAAAAGGAGGTATACCTCTTTCGTCTTCCTTAGTAATTGATCCGATGTCGAATATTCTGCTAGCAGCGGATGTATACTTTATCTATGTTCTTGAAACCTTTGTGTCACAAGCAATAATAGCTTTAATTTACGTAACCTAAAATTAGTCGAATACATTTTAGAAAAGACCGACGGTTTTTTATTAAGTGGACGCACTTACTAAAAAAAATAACGTTCTTTTCGCCACATCCATTTTCCCGGAGAGTAAAATTTCGTGATGCACTCATCTCGAAGTCTCAAGAAATGATGGAATTGGAAAAAAATACACTCAAGTCAGAATAATCGATATTGAGTAGATTTTTTGCCTTGCTGTAAGGTTTGACTTTTATGCAACCTTCACGATTAGTTAGGTAAAAGCTTAAAGAGAATAAAAACGCAAATCGCTGCATTTAAGGGGTTTTTATTTGTTTGAAATCTGTTAATACTTACTCAAAAAACAAAGGACAAGAACTGTTTGCGTTACTCTACGTTTTAATATTTATGTCAAGACCTTGTGTGTTATTCGCATTGTTTTTGCATAATCAAATACGCATTGTTCTATATAAGGTAAATTAATAAAGTAAAGGTTAGGTAAAGCAATGTTAACTCGTGCGTAGCATAATATCCCCCTTTGTGTTGGTTCGCCCGCGTGAAGTTTGATCATTTTCCCATGGGATCTTAATACCGAGATAAAAAGTATCCTGTATTTAATCCAGGTTATAAACTATGTCTGTGCAAAATTTCATCCAAATCTGTTTAGTAGTTTTTGCGTGAAATAGTAAGAAACATGCATACATCCAGACATAGTAGTCATAGTTGTTAGTAGGATATGCAACCATAATTATGGTTTAGCAAAACTCAAAACCCGAAATACATAAAGTTCACGAAACGACGACGCTAATTCAGTTTCCGTATAAAAGTCCTCTGAATAAAATGCCTCATCTCTTTGCCAAGGTACTGGAACCTCCAGCAGAGTACTTAGAAGAAGACCTGACGAGCGATGACAGGGTTCCACCAGATGCCCTGTATATGCTGCACAGCATCCGAGTGTTTGGTCACTTCGAGAAGCCCGTGTTCCTTATGCTCTGTAAGCATACGGAGATCCTCAACTTACCTGCTGGAGCTTTCTTGTTTAAAGTTGGTAAGTGAATTTAAGTTTAAATACCTATAATTTCTTTTGGAATGAGTATGGTGAAGAATGGGCAATTGTGTTCACAAATATGTGCAACTAAATAGAAACCCAACAATATTTTGGACGATCATTGTGTATACTCGCTGTGTTTTGGTCCTTCGAGCCGGATGAGCGTGAAGTTATTTTTTTGGTAGTCCCTGACGCATACCTACATTTAGTCGCCACTGCATTTTGTGCATTACATGCGATGCTTAGGTGAGGCTCCATGACAGGAGAGAACGTTTTCCGACATCGTGTGTTAAAAAATAAATAATTATGAAGGCAACCCCAAGAAGAACCGATACACACAACAAGATGTTTCCTTTACCGCTCTTTGAGGTTATCGTATTAATTACCCTCCCCAAGGGTCAATCATCATCATCATCATTCCTGCCTTTGCCGGCGCAACAAGTTTTCTTCTTCCATTCACAGGGTATCCTAGTGCGGGATCCAGTGTCACATCTTATTGTAACACTTTCTTTGAAACAATAAAATGTATTATTATTTATTTATTATTATTAAACTCCCCTGTCAAACTTCACGGCATCATTTACTCTTTCTCTTTCATATTATTCCTCACACAATCCATTCATCTTTTCTTTGGCCTTCTTCTCCCTTTCCAAGGCTCAAGCTAAATGATTAACAGTTATTATAATCTCGAATGCTTTACATTCTAGGTGACACAGACGAGAACGTATACGTGGTACAGAACGGGCGCGTCAACGTGTACATCACAAACCAGGACGGCAGTAGTTTGTCGCTGAAAGTGGTGCGTGCGGGAGAGAGCGTCACCTCGCTGCTGAGTTTCACTGATGTGCTCACTGTAAGTAGATATTACCTATATTTAATTTAAGAACAAACCCCACACTGCACCCAGCCACTTATAAACAGTGACGATCACCAGGCGACGACGGAATGAAGATGGATGAGTCTCGGTGAAAAGATAACGCGACGAAATAAATCATAAAATGATTCCTGACCTCTGATAGAATAAGGACCTGTTTCTCATATTAGGCAGAATGTATGGAAAGTTAGAAACCAGAGCTGCCAGTTATAGACCTGATGTATGAACGTGGTCGAGGCGAAAGCCGTATGTAGGGATTGTAGCGTCTGGCGTTCTATGGTTTCTTCCTCCTCCAATAGGAAAAAGGCGCGAGTTTACGTATGTTTGTGAGTAGAAAACAAAACGTTGTGAATAATCGCTATCATGCTTGTGCAGTGCATTGGAAACTAAATGAAAATTACTGCCAAAGATGGAGACTTACTGCCCATAAATCAAATCAGATCTTTTCCGAGCTTTTATCCTCAATAATCAACTATGCAATTTATTTTGTTTCCAGGGTCATTCACAACCATACAAGACTGTAAACGCAAAAGCGTTAGAAGACTCGCAGGTCATCAAGCTGCCAATGAGGGCTTTCCAAGAAGTTTTCAAGGAGTACCCAGATATATTTGTCAGAGTTATACAGGTCAGTGCAAAACAATGAATTACTAAATGAATATTCTCCAACTCGTAACTCAAGCATTTAGATTTTCAATAGCATTTATTTCAAATAGACCATAACATGCACTTTTGAATGTCAAAAAGCAAAGAAAGCGAAGCTACAGTCACAAGGCATAATAACTTGGAAGAAGAATGGCCAAGAATCTCCATGGAACTACTGAGTCATTGTTATTACCATTAATTGTGTAATTTGAAGTGAAGAAACCATAACGTTTGAAGTTCTTTAACACTTTACGGAAGAAGTAAGGAGAAGTCTGATTAACTAGAAATTATTCATGTTTTTTTTTGTATTTCCAGATCATTATGGTGCGTCTGCAGAGGGTCACATTTACCGCACTGCATCAGTATCTTGGTTTGAGTGCTGAGTTGGTAAACCCGGTAAATATTTATATTATTTTCACGTGACTTGTCAACTTTGTTGATAGAAATTCACATCATTATAGTGTTTTTTATTCACATTTCAGCCCTATTTACTCCATAACAAATATGTTACAGGGCCGCGACAAACGCCGCCCAACAACAGTGACGTCCTCTCCCGCCAAATCATCTAAGATGAATAACGTGGACAGCGGAGTCAACGTGCACTCTCCCCACCACAGCGACAGAGCTATGTCTGAGCATATGGTAAGTCATAACTACCCTCCTTAAAATAAAATAGCATGTCAGTTTTATGAGTTTGATTGAGCAACCGATTCTGTGTGAATAAAATCTTGTGCACTACGAGACTGCGACCACGGCTCATCTAACACACGGCGACACATCCAACCATACATTGCCAGTATAATATGGCCTCGATTTGAATAGATTTCTCGTTCAATGAGAGATCCGCATAAACTGGTTTTGTAGATTGATTAGTGGTCGTGCGTACGATCGGCCACTAACTTGAATAAAACTGGTCGGACGACCGATCGTAGGGCCTAAAGTTCTTCTTGGTAGGAGTTTCTGCGGATGGTCGGGTGAAAACTTGGGCTTACAGTAGTGCGTGATATACCTGTGGTATTCACTCGTACGCTAGTTAGGGTTTAGAGAGTAAAACCACCGTATATTAGGGTGGTGTCTTTGTTCAGGGTTGTACAATAAAACACAGTTTCCAATATTACTGGGTTAGGCGTGCTGTCGCTAGGACTGCTTGTACTCATTTATTAAACGTCACAATACCCTTATACTTCGTTCCCACTAGGTCGTGACGATTAATTTATCGTTGGTTTTTAGTTGGCAAAAGTCATGGACGCCAGTTATCGTGTCGTCCTTTATGTGAACACCTTCATTTAAATACACAAGCCACTTAAAACTACACGAATCTGTCGGTCGTCACGACATAGTAGGTAAGCAGCCTTTCTGTAGTCGAATTAAGGCGATTACATGAGCTAAACGCGAGTTTTATAATTACTAAAAGTATATGATTCACTGCTATAAATAAGACCAGAAAAATATATGATGTTCTTCAGGATATATGCTAGCATGATACTGTTTTGAAAACATAATACAATTAATTTGGCTCGATAAAAAGAAATCACGAACTTATCTCTAAAAATATCTTTCAAACAATAAAAAACATACTAATATGCATGCGATCATTCTGATTTTTTGGCAAATAATTCTATAAGCAATATATTAGCATGATACTGTTTTTTAATCCAATCAATAGTTTTTTTTGTAAATCGATCGAAACCACTCATTTCGCGCTATTTGGCCCGCAGTGGCTGACGTAACAACCACTTTGTAGTGCAAGCTGATTAGAACTTTATTCTAACAGCATTTCAAACGAAGTTTGAACCACCACAAATAGAGTTGCTAATTTAGCTCGTCTAAGCGCCTTAATGTGATTCGTTGATTTATAAAAAAGATGTGTGGCACTCGGGGACTGCCGCGGTAAAGCTATTGCATTTGTTTTTTACGGGGCGTGTTAGGTTATTTTCGTTACGGAATTTCTGGATTCGGTCTCCACGCTCAAGGCCCGCGATAGAAGCTAAGCAATAGCTTAAAATAAGATTTTAAATCATTCCATGGTTTTATGCTTGTTTGTTTGAGTGTGCTGAATGATGTTACAGTGTGTTGCGATGTTTCTGTGGCGCCTAGTTTTGTTACACCGATTTTATTATAAACCTTAGGAGAACTACCAGGCTTAATAGTAAAGTCATGTACAGTCAGACTGATTAACAGTTCCCTTCAGACTTTCAGCTTGAATCTAATAATGTTTAGTGCCCTGAATTAGTGTAGAATAAACAACATTTGCGTGTGTGTGAACTAACTGATTGCATGCAGCAGGAGGGCCACGCGACGTCGTCGCCCATACACATAATGGGGCGGCGGCCGCGGCCTGACATGGTGCCCGACATCGCGTCCAACACGCCGCAGGTGAGAGTCTAACTGTGATTGACGTTTTAATCTACAGGGTGTAAACCACCTCATCACAAAGCCGTTAACCAAGCATTCTGTACATCAAACTAAGTAACTTTACGCAAAGAATAATGCTGGGAAACAACTTTTTTTTTGAGGTTATGAATCATGTTTTGTGGTAGAACTCTATGTCACGCACTCAAAACATTATGCTGATTGACGGATTGAATAGTACGGGGTGGTAGAGTTGTTAAATGTTAACGTCTTACAAAAAAAACTTGTATTAAAAAAAAAACTTGTTAAAAAGTTGTAACTTTGACCCCCCATATCTCCGTAACTAGAAGATTCCCAGGTATGGTGTAGAACAAAAAAATATCGCAATGACGGGGAGTACAAGTGCTATTCCGGAAAGCCTCGTTATTTCTTTATTTAAACTGAAAAGCCAGTCAACCTCTGCCAAACCATGAAGTACGTCAAGATTTGATGACAACAAAAATCGTAACGAAAATTTGCGCACGCGCTAGTAATAGAGTTCATAGTACTTTTGGTACCTTACATTCATTTATTTGACAGAGACGTGTTGGGTGGTTTTTTTTTGTCAACATGAATGTAAACTGAAACGATTTTATTTCTTGTAGCAGCAACCTGACGTTCAGCCGACGCCGTCACTGCAGAGGGCTCGGGAAGGGTCTTCATTTAAGAAGTACAATACTGATAATCTTGACGAACAGGTGAGCCTTAATAACTTATTCAATCATCGCCAAGAAATATTAACGAAGGAATTTAAACAAAAAATATCCTGTTCATTTGGGTGGAGTAGGTATTGAAATTTTGGATGGAACAGCTGATATTTTTTTGCTGATTTTAGCAGATATCGGTCCCAATGAAAATATTGTTCAGTTTGAAGTTCTATACCACATATTAATACAACCACGTCTTTCTGATTCACGCTGTATAAAGTATAGTTGCTCTTTGACTACCAGTTTCTCTGAGCAATATATTTTTAAAATATTTTTACGTTTTTATTAACAGGCATTAATACAAATAGCGACCGAGGCATTCGTGAAGGAGTTAGGTCTTGATTCTGACACCGTGTTACAAGGAAACGTGCAAGTTAGAGATCTGCCTGCCGGGACTTATATCATGAAGGAGGAGAGTCATAAGGTATGCTTATGTAACTTGGAAATAAGTTGATATTGGTATCGATTCTGTTGTGCACAAACTAAACTTAATTTACACTATTTCTATCTATTTCTCTCTAATAAAACGAGAAAGAGACGGACGTAATTTAAAGCTGTCAAATTTAATTGGAACTAATATTTCCATACAAATGAAGGGTGCACGTAGAAACATGCCGACTAACAACACGGTGAAGCGCACGGCATAAACAAGTTTGACATCTCTAACTTAGTTCATAGCTATAGTTGTCCTTTTCTCGCACTGCCTTTTAGTAAAAGATAGCTATAGCCGAAATTAAGTTTAGTTTGTGCACAACACAATCGACACCATTGTAGGCTTTTAGAATAGTAGTGTTTGGGTTAAAAGATTTAGGGAATAGTGGACAAATGGATTAACCAAGGCCTTCCTTGATAATTACATGAGAAAAAGTAGGAGCAAAATTATTCCTATAGTAAACGATTGATTTTATTGAGTATCTATTCTATATCAGTGCTTTATGGCAGTGATAATCTAGTGGTATGACCGTGCGACTGCCGAGTTATTTATTTATTTAAAGACTTTGGAAGACTTACAGCTAAATACAATAGTGATAGTTATAGGCCTCAAAGTTCGAACCCAAGGCAACCACAGACTTTTCGGATTCATGGGCGTCTTGTATAAATATCACTTGCTTCGGTGAAGGAAAACATCGTGAGGAAACCAGCATGCCTGGGAGATATTTTTCGACGGCATGTAAAGCCAACTCAGAGGTCCATGGGTCCATCAGTAAAACTGTCTGACACTCTGACGCGTACCGAGACCACCGTAGAAACGCGTTTTGTTGACGTTAGAATCGACAAAAAGACATATGAACAAAAAAAAAATTGATTTTGTCTTCCTTCTTGGTTTTGCACTAAAAAGAAAAAAAAAAGAGCTGCATAATGATGAAAAGTTGATTTATTTACTCACAAGGTCCTATAAAATGTGCAAGTGTATATCTCTAAAACTACTATTTTAAACGCCTGTGAGTGTGACCAAGACCTACCAAGTTATCGTTTTCTTACAAATATTTACTTAAACTTTTATTAAACTGCTTTATAATTTCCTTCCATAAGCTGTATTATAGTATCCCCGGTGAGCCAGAAATTTCTCAGGTATGGTTTTTGTGTGACACATTGACAGTTCTATATACCATGATCACCATGATGATCACCATGACCATCAATATCACTGTCATGATCACTGAAAGATTGACTGCTGGTAATCGAAATACCTGGGAATTAAATTATTTTTTATGTCTGACTTAGTGTCAGAAGGCGGGAGTGCATTCTTATTTTATAATAAGAATGCACTGCCGCCTTCTCTGTTCTCTGATCATTATAATCTGGATCTATTCAAAGTTCGAGTGAATCAGTTTCTTCTAGGCAAGTGTGCTCCACCCTATACCACATCATGGCTTCACATCAGGCGATTTGTGACCAAAAGCAAACCTTTTTACTACAAAAAAAAAAAAAAAATATAAAAATATTGCCTAGAAGTTATACTGCACACCAGACTTACAAAATTGTTTTTGAAAATGGAGTTAATATGACCAAGAAGTTTTTTCTAAGAAGCCACATCTAATTTTCATAAATAAATAACCCCCCGTTAGAAGATCACGAATTTTTTAAATGTTTTAATCTATAATTAATAAGTAATTTCCAATGTCAATGTTTGTTTTTGTGTAACATTTTCAAGGCCTTTCTTCCTAATTTATTGGCTTTCTCCATCTGTCATGATTTTACTTTATGTGGCCAAAGATCCTATCCCAGGTTTAAAATAGTGTCATATGTCTTGCTTGCAACCAGAGGCGAAGGTTCCATACAACTCGATTCCTACCGGTTTCCCTTTAAAAATGGCACAGTAATTAATCTATAGATAAACAATAAAACCACATTATAGATTTGCACTCCGGCTTAACTCTTAGAAAATTTACCCTTCGCTACTGCTAGCAACACAAGTTGTCTATGATAGTATATTATTATAGAGTCTGTTTTGAAGAGCTCTTTTGTCTCTGAATGGTTTGTTCCCTCTTCCTCACACGCTTAAATAGCTAAGACAAAAGAAGAGAACATTTTGACTGTGCCAAGGTTGGACTCCTTATTCAGAACCGACTAAGGTCTGATTATCTAAAAGCAGCTGTCACTGATGTTCCCTTACAAAAATGTGTTTTAAACAGCTGTTTTTAGGTAATCAGATCGTCATCTTTTTGGTGAACATGGATCTAAAAACAGTCCACACAAAATCGAAGATTCAAACAATATGCAGTGTAAGTAAAATGTCTTATTTTGTTTAGGACGTGGCGCTGGTATATTTGTTGTCTGGAGCTCTGCTGGTGTCACAGCGAGTGGCGGAGGGAGAGGGAGAAGTGCACATGTTCACCGCTTACCCAGGTAAATAAATAAAAAACATGCGGCATAATCCGAAATAAACTTTATCTTCATTGCATAAAGTTGAGATTGTCTAAACGTTCTATGAAAGCGTTTGGTGACGATGACGCGAGTTCCATGATTTCAGTTCACCCAAAAAGTGCTGAATGCGCCTAAGCCAACGGTCACACAGAAAAGACGCAAGACCAGGGCGGGGCGCGGACCCGTCGCGAACAGGGCGCCGTCGCGACTTTTTAACGCATATAGAAAAGACACGGACCCGTCGCAGACAGGGCGCCGTCACGACTTTTTATGGCGCGTACTAGAAGCTTTACCCGGCATTCAACCGTCCGATTTTGATACGACAACATGTCTTCTTCTGAAGATGAAGATGTATTGGCACTGGTATATGTCGCTAATCTGCAGAGGGTTAGACGTTACTGGGTACATCCGGTATGGCTAAGCAATGGACAGAATAGATTTTTTTAAATAATGGAGGATCTACATTATTATCCTGATCGTTTTCAAGAAGTATACAAGATGACTCCACAATGTTTTTACATTATTATGTCCAAACCTGCCCTCCGCGCCCTTTCCGCTCCCCCGCTAGCGCCCGTGCAGGCCCGCGCCCTGCCCGCGCCTTGTCCTTTCTATATGTTTTCCAATAGGACGCCGTCGTGACGGGCGTCCCGTCTTTTCTGTATGTTTTACGTCGCGACGGCTGTATACATTTTATATGCAAGTAGATTAAACGGGCGCCGCGACTGCGACGGGTCCGTGCCTTGCGTCTGTTCTGTGTGGCCGGTGCCTAAAGAAGTTTTTATTTAAAAAAAAATGACACTGTGCAAATGAGGGGGCTAAATATCATCATTTCGAGTGGTTTGCCAAATAACCAAAGGTTTTGCACTATTCAAATCGATTGATTTGAATAGTGCAAAGCTTTTGATTTTAAATTTTAAACTCGGGGACATATTTTGTGATTACAAATATCCCTAAAATGAGTTTAATATTACCTGAAGTAGATCAGTAAGGGGAGGGGCCCGCAAGGGCCGAAGCCTGCCTGGGTTGCGGGCCTGTTCGAAAGAGATACCGCGGCCCCGGAACATAAAGGGCGAGGATGGAACATGGATGTGTTTTAGTCAGTAAGAGTCTGACACTCCATCCCGCTCCGCCCAGAGTGGGAGAAGTCATTTGATGATTTCCCATCCTAAAAAAAAAAAAAAGTAGATCAGTGGAGCTTTGAATCCGGCGAAGATATTATATGTGAGCTGGCGCCTGTATCCACTGTATCTGTAGCTTTACAACTATTGCCACATATTAGTCCCCGCCACGAGATACTATAAATTTTGTAAACACACATTCGGGTTCGCAACCTTTGGATCAAATTCATAAATGACAGCGTCAGCGTGAACTTACTTCAAAATGGCGGCCCAAATGTTTACGTTCATTGATGTCAGATGCGTTCCAGTACCACAAAACATTAGACGACAGCGCTTTATATCGCCAAAACATAACCCGACTAATTGAAATTGCTCGTTAGTTTCGTATTACACGTATGATAATTTGAGCTGATTGAATTTGGGAGTGTTTGTTGTTGATTGAATGTTCGCTACGTATCTTGGTAGAATTTTTTTATTTACAAAAATTATAGCTTCTCGTGTCGCTGACTATAGTTTTGATGAAGCAGACCTCTTTGTCTTGTCACCATCTTAAAACTCTGTACTTGTCTCCAAACCCAGAGGTGATAGTCTCATTTTTAAAGTCCTGACATTGCTCAATTGACATGAGGACTACGCAGATTAGTGTCTGAGATGGTCTCTTGATGAAAGAACCACACAGATTTGAGTGGACCGGTCCAGTCAGTGCAAGCATTTTGTCAGTTATCGTGTAGCTCGACTTATACTCGTAACTCAAGAGGGCTCAACGAATCGACGAACAATACCAAAGAAAAGACATTTGGGTAGGTCGCTTACAGGAGAGCTACCGAGTGTATTGAAGCTTCTTTGTGACCTTTGCATAAATGAGGCTAACTGAGCTACTTTATAAAACAATCCTTATTCATTTAACTATCTTTAATTCCCAGGTGAAGTAGAAGGCGGTCTCGCCGTACTAACAGGCGAACCCAGCTTCTTCTCCATCCGCGCCAAACACTTTTCTCGCATCGGTCTGCTGTCCAAGACCACAGTATACAGCATCATGAGGGAGCGACCTTCAGTAGTACTGCATATTGCTAACACTGTGGTACGCAGGCTGTCTCCCTTCGTGCGGCAGGTGGACTTCGCGTTAGACTGGGTAAGTCTGGTTCATATGTTGACTAGCATTTCGTTCGCGAATATTGTGATATTTCGGCTAATTTGTATGATATCAATATAATTTATAGCCTATGCTACTCAGTAAAAAAGTAGCTTTCTAATGGTGAAAGATTTTTTAAATCGGTTGAGGAGTTCTTGAGTTTAAATCGTAACAAAACACAAGCAAAAAAGTCGTAATTAGTGTAGATGACACGGTCCGCTTCGATTCGATTTTCGCACAAAACAAATATTTGTATGGCTCACTGTTAGATAGTTAAGAATAATTTATTGAAAAAGAAAAAGAATATTTATGGTTAGAAGTTTCGGGTGTGGTTGTTTGTGTATGTGAGTTTTAAATGATACAAGAGAAATTTCTAGTGCGGGGCAAAGTTGGTTTTAGATGTCCCTTGGTGGCAATCAACTTTCATCTCGACATCTCGTAATAATATTACGTAATAAACAAGTAATCTTCAGACACTCTCTTTACAGCAGTTCTCGGCTCCATAACAACATCAACGACCCGAACGACCCAAATGGCGTAGTGGTGGTGAGGCTGCCTTACGTTGTTAGGGTCCTGGGTTCGAATCCCGGTAGGAACAAATGTTTGTGTGATTAGCATGGACATTTGTTTCCGAGTCATGGATGTTTATATGTCTAATAAGTATGTATTTACAAGTATATGTGTAGTATATCAACTACCTAGTGTCCACGACACAAGCCTTGCTTAGTGTGGCACTAGGTGGCGCTGTGTGTTAATGTCCAGCGATATTTATTATTTATTTATTATTTATCACCTGCGGCTCGGTTGCAATAACGAAGTGTCTTATATCAAAATGTACTATTGCTTAAGAGAAAACAATATGTCCTTGTTGGATCCAACCTACAAATTCGAGGTTACCACTGAGGATTAACAAACACAGTAAAACAACCGACCCGACACGGTCTGGCGTGAGTCATACTTTTATGATAATGCCTGCCATAAACATGCAGTTCAAGTACAAAATACGCCTTTTACTCCCCAGGTATTCCTCGAATCCGGCCGCGCCGTCTACCGCCAAGACGAAGAATCAGGATCCACATTCATAGTCCTGAGCGGCCGTCTTCGTTCAGTCATCACCCATCCCAACGGCAAGAAAGAGCTGGTCGGTGAATACGGCAAGGGTGACCTCGTCGGGATAGTGGAGATGGTCACGCAGACGAGGCGAAGTACTACGGTCATGGCTGTGAGGGATTCTGAACTTGCGAAACTGCCCGAGGGATTGTTTAATGCTATTAAGCTGAGGTTCCCTGTTGTGGTTACTCGGTTGATCAATCTGTTGGGGCATCGGATTTTGGGTGAGTGTTTTGTCAATCTTATCATCATCACTAGCTGACCCACGCAACTTCGTCTGCGTCACATAGGAGAAAAAAAACTTAAGGAAAAAAACATCCCCGTTTTTGCAACATTTTTCATTCCTGCTCCGCTCCTAGTGGCCGTAGCGTAATGTTATATAGCCTAAAGCCTTCCTCGATAAATGGACTATCCAACACAAAAAGATTTTTTCAATTCGAACCAGTAGTTCCTGAGATTAGCGCGTTCAACCAAACAAACAAACAAACTCTTCTGCTTTATAATATTAGTATAGATTTTAGCCGAAAGACGTTACATACACTGCTGACCATAGGCCTCTCCTAAGTGTTGCCACATCTTCTTTTTCAATGTTTTTTTATGTTTATTGAACTTTCAATTTTGAATGAATTGTTCTGATACTGTTTTACCTTACTGATCTATCTGAAAGATACAATACATTTTAACACTAAATTACTTGTGTGTCCATCTGCTGAAAAAACAGTGTGACTCCAATTTATTGTTACTCTAACTCTATTTTTTTAAGTTGTAGAAGTTTTATTGCTTTACTGCTTTCTCAATATTGCTGCAAAGTAAATCGATCTTAACATTAGAATTTCAACCGTATGCCCTAGGCGTACGGTCGAAATTCTAATGTATTTTTATTAATAGGTCGCGAGTTTGTACCTACCTAACATTAAAACTAATAATAATAGAAAGCTATCGAAATTCCAACGTACACATACTGTGCTTCTCGAATGTTCTAGTAGGTCCGATGTAACAATAGGTTTCTTCGTTATAAAAACCTTGTCTCTGTATCTCCAGGATCATGGCAGAAACCTACAGCCGGGCTAGGCAGCGCGGCAACCATAGAGCCTCGTCCGTCGCAGCACAACTTCTCCACGGTGGCCGTGGTCCCCGTCAGCGATGACGTGCCGCTAACTGCCTTCACCTACGAACTGTATCACTCTCTGTCCGCTATTGGTGAGTCACGATCATTACTTACAAGGCATAGTGTGGGTTCGTGGATGTCATTAACCCACCATCGTTTGATCAATAATCATCAATTTAGTCGCCTCACTTAGCGATTCGAGGACCGACGCCTGGACTATTGGCCACTTAAACATGCAAAAATGTAGATACTAACCGAGGACAGCTACATGTAAATACTTGTATTCAACCTTATCCTGAGTCTGGAACGTGATCTCATATTTAAGAGCGCGTATCCCAAAAGTTGGCAACGTCGCAAATAGCTGTTATATATTTACATGTTTTATTTAATTTGGCAATTTTACTGTATGAGAATAAGAAATATGGCTCTGTAGTGCACTAAAAAATTGAATATTAATTGCAATTAAAACCCTAAATTTGATGTTGTAAACGTTTCAGGTGTAAAAAAGGCATTTGGCAAGTTCCCAAATACTTTTAGGGTTCCGTACCTCAAAAGGTAAAAACGGAACCCTTATAGGATCACTTTGTTGTCCGTCTGTCTGTCTGTCAAGACCTTTTTTCTCAGGAACGCGTGGAGGTATCAAGCTGAAATTCATATCAAATACTCAAGTCTATGGTCTCTTGGAGCTGTGAAAAAATCAAACTTCTAAGTCAACGCGATCAAAAGATACTCCCGTTTATACCGCAAATTTTCGACACTCGCAAGGGAATCAAAACCTACAGGGTACTTCCCGTGAACTCAGAATCTTGAAATTTGGTACGAAGCAACGTCTTATAACACAGATAAAGGAAAAATTGCGAAAAGCATAAATTTTTAGTTACATCATATAATAAAAATATTTTTAATAATTTTACTTATATACCTACAGGTTTGTACGGAACCCTCGGTGCGCGAGTCTGACTCGCACTTGGCCGGTTTTTTTCTTAATCTAAAACTATATATTCGGTATTACGATATTAATTATTGCCTTTCCTTATATTTTTTTTAGTCTACTACGGAGCCATAATTATTTCTTATTTCACACAGTAAAATTGCCAAATTAATTAAAACATGTAAATATTTGACAGCTATTTGCGACTTAGCCAACTTTTGGGATACGCGCTTTTATAATGGGATCACGTTCCAGACTCAGGATAAGGTTGAATACAAGTACTTACATGTAGCTGTCCTCGGTTAGTATCTACATTTTTGCATGTTTAAGTGGCCAATAGTCCAGGCGTCAGACCTCGAATCGCTGAGTGGGGCGACTATCTTTGCTTTGAGCTGATATCAATCTTGAGTTTGAAATTCCTCGTCTTTTTCTTAACATAAAGGGTGTAAAACACCTCTTCACGACGCCGAAGGGCACTTGTTCTCCTCGTCATTCTGATATTTTTTTTGTTCTACACCATACCTGGGAACCTTCTAGTTATGGAGATATTGGGGGTCAAAGTTACAACTTTTTGACAAGTTTTTTTAAGCACAATATTTGATCATAAGATTTTTACTTTAAATACCTACACGAACCCCGTACTAATCAATCCATCCATCAGCACAATGTTTTGAGTGCGTTACATTGAGTTATACCACAAAACGTGGTTTCCTAGCAATATTTTTTGCGTAAAGTTACTTAGTTTGATGTACAGAATGCTTGGTTGACGGCTTCGTGATGAGGTGGTTTTCACCCTGTATTAATGCCTTCATATTTATTCCACATGCAAACAAAATAAAGTTACTAATATAATAAAATAATCAAAAGTTCAATGTAATCATCAGGTCCCACAGTGCGTTTGACTTCTGATGTGATAAGGAAACTCCTTGGTTTGACCATCATGGATCCTAACAACGAATACAGACTTAGCTCTTGGCTAGCACAACAGGAGGATAAGCATAAGGTATGTCAAAAAAGTCGTCACATAAATTAGCTTTTGTAACAAACATTGGTATTTCGCTTCTATTGGCATTTACACAGATAAAAAAAACTTAATTCTTGAAACATTGACACTTCGGAAATATGGTTAGTTGAGATCGTTGCAACACGTTTTTTGTCCCATGTCAACATGTCTAAATGGGGTGGGCAACTGTGGAACTAATGGCGTCAGCATAGCTGGTTCCAAGCATCGTCATTGGTTGAAAATCAAGAAATGTCATTTCGTATTTTAAAACACCTTGACCTCATTGGTCAGATTGAGACCAGCTATGGTGGCGCCATCTACAATTAGCTTCTAACGGTCTTCCCCATTGGCGTATTGAGGTATTACAAGATTTTCTTTGTTTTCAGGTAGCCTTATACCAATGTGATCCCAGTCTAACACAATGGACACAGCGTTGTATTCGACAGGCTGATTGTATTCTCATCGTCGCTTTGGGAGACAAACAACCCAGTATTGGCAAGGTAAGTTACCTTAACCACTATGCACGACAAGATTTTGACACATGACACATCAGTTGAATTGGCGGGCTGATCCGAATTTGTCAAAAATTAACAGAATTTTTGTGAACTTTGAGCATTCGATTTTTTTAAGAAAAATATGTCAAGGAAGCTGTTTCATACCATAAGTTTGTGGTTAATATCCCCAGTAACGTGTTTAGGTTGATAAAACGGCGTCAGTGTATTTCCAAATATGTATAAAACACATATTACTGCACCCTTCCAAAAACTAGATAACGTAGATACGCTGGAAATAATTAGTGTCCGACCGAAGGTGCAATTCTGGCCGAAGCCGAAGCCGAAGCCAAAGCCGATTAATCGGTGTTCACCAAAACCTTCGGCCGAAGCCGAAGCCGAAGGTGATGGATGACCTTGAGAAATGCGATAGTTATTATAATACATATCACTACTACATATCTCTAAAGTTCTCAGAATATACTACATATTCTGAGAGCTTTAGAGATTTAGCCCAATTACGAGCCGAGTGACCAACGTATATAAGTAGGTAATAAATTATTCGATGCGTTCGGGCCGGCGCGGTGGTGCGGCGAAACGCTGTTCTACTCTGCGCACTCTCCGTCTCGCTCTAGCATTGATCAGTAAATTTCAAATTTTTACAACTTGCAAACCTTCGGCTTCGGCCAAAGCTTCGGCTATTTTTTGGCCGAAGCCGAAGGTTTGGCCGAAGGTGCTTTTTATGGCCGAAGGTGGCCGAAGCCGAAGCCGAAGCATCGGTCGGACACTAGAAATAATGTACATAGGCAAGCTTCTCGTTTGCTAAAAAAAACTGGAAAAAGCTAAACAAAAACAGTAACCTTCTATCTGAGTTCCTATTTTTGCCATTATTCATACATCATTTCATAAAAATGACGATCAAAGACTTGACAAATATAACTAAAAAAAACAATGTTGCAACCAACTTATCACATGACATATCACTTCGTAGTGCTGACCGTAAACCCGAGTTTCATCATTACGATTAAAATGTTGCATTCAGCCTAATCGATACTCGCAATCAAAATAAGTTTCGAAAAAAAGTTTTGAGACGCAATGAAAACTCCTTGGTATAATTTCAAATAATTATATTGAAATTCTGAAATGAATAATAATTGTTTATTAAACCTTTATGAATCCTTTTCTATTACTTTTTTAATAATATCATGTAGTAATTACTAATAGTAATTAGTAAATACTCTCTAAAAAAATAAAGAAAATTTTAATGATAATCTTTCCTTTACAAACTTATGGATTGGGGAATTTAGAGAAACGCCGTTGCCGAACTAGCACCGTGTGGCAAAAAATAAAGTCTCACAGTTTAAGCAAAGACAAAATCTAAAAATGAATTATTAATTTTCAACTGTATGAACCTTTGCCTAAATTCGCGTCGAATTTTCTAATTCCAAATTTTAATTAAGAATGTAATTGTGACTATAAGTTGGTGCCAGTTAAGATGGAAATAGAGTTCATTGCTCCGACTTTCATCCCGATGTCGAAATATTAGCGATACTGTCCCTCCATCCCTACAAACCTGTCGCAAATCTGATATTGCTTGAGTCTCATAATACATCCAAAATGACATAAGATGAGGAACATACACAACAAAGCGCACAACCCAAAAAAATAATAAATCGAGCAAACGTACCCTACGAAATTAATTTGAAAAATTTATTGTTTTAAATTTTGTATTTTCGTTATACTTACTTCCGTTTAAAGACGTTCTTGGTTAAGTTGATACTCATTCCAGTATTTTTCTAAATTGTTCAAACAGTTTTTAAGTAATCGAAGGTTCGCCTTTGTACACTGGTCTTCTTCAAATTAACCCCGACCTTTTCGATGTTGTTGGCGAGCGCCAGTTGGACGTCGTAGAGCTCAGCCATTTCGCCCGATGTTTAAGAACGTAAAATCTCCCAAGGTGTAGAAAATAATGGATCTTTCCATTATTTTCTACACCTTGGGAGATTCTTACTTGTTGTCTGCTGTTATACCACCGTTGATGTTCTCCTTGGATCAGGAGCGTAATCCAGTCACCAAACAGTTCAGAATACCACCTTAGTCCACAACACACCGAATTGTTGTTTACGCAGCACTCGCGATTACTTTTCGAAACGCGCGCGATCCGGCTCGAAGGACCAATATGTTCGGGGTGCAAGGTCGTAGGTAGTATTAAAGCACAGTTTGGATTTGGTTACAACGAGTTTAGTAAAAGTTCTTCAAGATTTATGTTAAAACGTCTTAAAGTAAAATGTTATGTTGAATGTTATGAATGCACCCGGTCCGTTTGATGACTCGTAATGCACTGATGTTAAAGTATTAATAAAATTGTCACATAGCGACAAGTATAACGATTGTTGTATATTGCTGCATTAGCTGTTCGGTTGCTTAGACCGAACATTAACACTATTCTAACTTACTGAAACGTCAATTAAAAAAGTAAATACATTATTGTGCATCTTAAAATTAGGATCTAGGATGTTTTCGCGAAGGACACTTCTTGTGGGCACCCACCTACGCGAAAAGACATTATATGCGCGCATGGAGTGCAGCGCGAATAGACTTCTGCGCGAAAGGAACCTTGCGTGAATGGACACTTGCGCGACTGGAGTTCTGCCCACCTTAATGGCCACTAAGGTTTACCCTGTAGAGTAAACAAAACATCTCGCCTGTTATTACTTGAAGGTTTTTTTTATTTTTCCGTCATGAGTGTCGTTTAATGGTATTCGAGGTCGCTTATTACTAAAATGAGATCAAATAAAACATCGAAGATGGCGCCAAAGATAATTTTTGGTTTTTCCTTCATCGGTGTTGTTTTCATAGTTTTTAGGGCCACTAATAACGAAAATGAGGACAAAATGAAAATCCAAGAAGGCGTCCAGGTTTTGTTTTTGTTTTCCGTCATGGGTGTCGTTTTCAGTTTTCAGGGTCGCTGATAACGAAAACGCTAAAGACACCATCTTGGATTTTCAATCTGAACTCGTTTCCGTAATCAACGACCCCGAAAACCATAAAAAAATCCGTGCAAGTGTACTGATACCTTAAACTTATGCATTATTCTTTAATAAAATACTGAATAAATATAAAGTCAGTGCACATTGTAAGTATTAAAATATTCTTATGACATAACTATCTCATCACAAATAACAATCATTCTGATCTTATGCCGTTTTTGTTTTTGCGAGATCATCGCGTCAGGTGTGCAGCACATTATGGTCAAAGTGCATGGGCCGCCATTTTGATTAAACATTCCGTGTCGTAGTTCGCTTGGGTTCGGTCGTGTTTCGGAGTGCTATAGTTTCTTTGTTTTTAACGAAGCGCCTAGCGATGTTGCGAATGTTTCGATGCGTCTTGCGCCAGCGCGGCGCGGCACGAAAGCACTGTCCTCTTCCAGTACGGTCGCGTCTCGGTGTGAACTGACGCTAAGTCTACATCCATTCATGTTGTAAAATCGCACATTTAAGCATTTTTTTACGTCACACGTAAATTTATAAATTCGAATTGAAACAACACAAGATTCTAAACCCCTGTATGTCTAGCCGACTGGTACTACGATACTCTAGCGATATAAGCATGTATCGCTTATTGGTAGACTTAGGTAATTAGTGAGTGTCATTATCGTTTAATGATGATTTAATGAAACAAATGGTAGGTAGGTGTGAATGACCTCTATTTTAATCTTGACTGGCACCAACCTATAAACTCCATTCACATTTATTAACTATTTTTATTCACTTCAATCGTTTATTGTGAATTTTGTTTTGTAATGTCTGAAGGTTGGTACGCCAAAATTAAAATTATTGTTCGGAAAAAACGAGAAATAAATAAAATCAGAAAGTCATAGGAAAGCCTTTGCCCACCAATATGATAGAAAAGGTCGTTCAAAAAAATTTTTGGAAATTAAATGGTGTATCCCAGTAACTAATCCAACCGAACACAGTAACCTAATCATACTATTCCCCATTTTGTTTACTAAAATATTACAATTATCATGATAAGAACCAAACCAATTTTCACCACACCTGAAAGATCAGTACTTACCAAACACAATAAAATTAAGTACCCAGTTTTAAGTACAATGTAATTTTGAACTGCGAGTGCATTCTTTAAATTAATAATTTTTATTAAATATTGATATGAAAAAAAATGGCGCGAATTTAGCCTTTGATCAATCTGTGCTGTTTATTGTACAATGTACGAAAAACTATTAGGATAACATAACTAAAGCACATTATTATAACATTGTTTTAACAATATTATAATAATTTGAAACAATTTTTTTTTACTTTCCATCAATCGATTTGCTAAATCCCGTAAATAAATTACTCGAGTAAATCGAATTTTCCAAAAAAAGAATCGATTTGAATAATCGCTTTCACACATCACATATCAAAAAATAAAAAAAAAGAATGGTCGTCTATTTTCGAATACAAAATTAAGTAGTGGTAATGAATATTATGTGTTATTGGTCCTATATTAATAAATTACGCTAAGATCTGTGTATTCTCATGTTGTTTGTTATTTGAAATTATATTTGTCATATCTGTTGTCGAATCTAAACGTCTGTGTGTTAAAATGTGAAAAATAAAATGTACGAGTAAACAAATAAGATTGGCGCGAATCTTTGACTTTGGATATCAAAATATATCATTACCACTGCTTACTTAAATTCAACTATGGATGAATTCGTCACATAATTAAATGACGAGTTTTTAATTCTCAACATAGTGGAGCTTGGATGCCCCAAAACCCCAATTTTTATGATTTTTAGCGTCGGCTCGCACTGCCGTCAAAATGGCGATGAACGCATTTACGCATTTTGATTTTATTAGGGTAAATTAAGAATATTGCGCGCTAAATACAGAACTCTGAATGGCTTTAACATATGATCTTTTTCTCCAACTCTCTTAATTAACCCACACTCTTAGTGGATGTCGTATGTCCTAAACGCTGGCCTTTCGGGGCCAGTACCGAGCCAGCGTAGGTTTGACTGCCCGGCCCCGAATGGGGCCCGAACTTTATGGTTAAGTAATGGTTATTTTACAAAATAATAATTAGTATTTTGTGAAATTAATTAATTTTAACATTGTTACTTTATGGCCATTTTCAAATGTAAAGCAAATTTATCCGAAAATGTGAAGCTTGCTTAGTTAAATCAATTAAGTTAGGTACTCGTAAAGTCGTAATCACGAATACGTTCGATCGGTTGAACGATTGTACAATACGTCGAATCTACAGTACTTTCACAGTTTTTATGTCTTGTGACTGGAACATTTAATTTTCATTTTTGTTTTGACAATTCAAAAGTGCCTGCAACTGATCTACTTAAGGGGCCAGCGGAGCATGCGTTTTTCATACAAACGTAATACCAAAATAATATGAAAATCAAACATTATTCATAAGGTAGTGTCTATTTATTTCGATTGTATTATAAAATATCTATGTTCTCAAATAAATATTTTGAAAGGACAATGATAAAAAGACGAGATTTGATACTATAGAAAATTTATTTTTCTCATAACTGTTTAAATCAGTGTACATTCAAAATATGTGTTTGGGAACCTATATATTCTGTAATCCAATCAAAATAAATACACACTACCTTGAGAATATGTTTGATTTACATAATATTTTGGTATTGCGTTTGTATGAAATTCGCATGCTCCGAAGGCCTCTTAAATAAATGCTTTGATTTTTATTGATTGAAGAAACTTGATATTTTTCTGCTGACATTTTTAGATTGAGAAAGAAATGGAGCGTCTCGCCATCCGTACTCAGAAGGAACTGGTACTTCTCCACCGTGAAGGTGGAGCCAACCCATCAGGAACAGTCCACTGGCTGAACATGAGGAGCTGGGTGAGCCAGCATCACCACGTGAGGTGTCCGCACAGGATGTTCACGCGCAAGTCGCAGTACCGCATCGTGAGTTATTATTTCATAAAATATATTTTTGGGATTTTGTTGTCTTTTATAATTTTTAGGGTTCTTTATTTAAAGGGTAAAAATAGGATCTCTTTGTCTGTCACCAGGCTTTATCTCATGAAACGTGATAGTGATGTCTTTCTGTTGCCCTTATTATAACAAATCTTAAAATCAGAATATGATAAATACATATTTAAGTGGGGCTCCCTTCCCAGAAACATGATTTTTTGAAAATGGTGCAGAACCCTTAGTGCGCGAGTCCGAATTGCACTTGGCCGGTTTTTGAGACATCGTTTTGATTCTTCAATATTATTGAACTTCTAATGCGACTTCCAACAAGGTTGCGTTAAACGTTTAACGCTACCATAGAGCCCCCCACCATGCCCCCATGCCTCCCCCCTATCTATTTTCATTTCCTCATTATGAAGTTTCACTTCTTCTGCGCGGAGGGACGCATTATTTTTTTATCTGTGAAACTGTGGGGTTAAGTTCACCTGTATTTTTATCAAGCTTCCTTATTAAAGTTGATGATAATATTTCCAGAGCGAGTTGTACAGCAAGGTGCTGATGTCGGAGGCGTCGGTACACTCGGACTTCTCCCGCCTGGCGCGCTGGCTCACCGGCACCTCGGTGGGGCTCGTGCTGGGGGGCGGCGGGGCGCGCGGGGCCGCGCATGTCGGCATGGTGCGCGCTATACAGGTCACCACACGTTACTTACATTACTTCTGTCGCCTGGCGCGCTGGCTCACCGGCACCTCGGTGGGGCTCGTGCTGGGGGGCGGCGGGGCGCGCGGGGCCGCGCATGTCGGCATGGTGCGCGCTATACAGGTCACCACACGTTACTTACATTACTTCTGTCGCCTGGCGCGCTGCCTCACCGGCACCTCGGTGGGGCTCGTGCTGGGGGGCGGCGGGGCGCGCGGGGCCGCGCATGTCGGCATGGTGCGCGCTATACAGGTCACCACACGTTACTTACATTACTTCTGTCGCCTGGCGCGCTGGCTCACCGGCACCTCGGTGGGGCTCGTGCTGGGGGGCGGCGGGGCGCGCGGGGCCGCGCATGTCGGCATGGTGCGCGCTATACAGGTCACCACACGTTACTTACATTACTTCTGTCGCCTGGCGCGCTGCCTCACCGGCACCTCGGTGGGGCTCGTGCTGGGGGGCGGCGGGGCGCGCGGGGCCGCGCATGTCGGCATGGTGCGCGCTATACAGGTCACCACACGTTACTTACATTACTTCTGTCGCCTGGCGCGCTGCCTCACCGGCACCTCGGTGGGGCTCGTGCTGGGGGGCGGCGGGGCGCGCGGGGCCGCGCATGTCGGCATGGTGCGCGCTATACAGGTCACCACACGTTACTTACATTACTTCTGTCGCCTGGCGCGCTGCCTCACCGGCACCTCGGTGGGGCTCGTGCTGGGGGGCGGCGGGGCGCGCGGGGCCGCGCATGTCGGCATGGTGCGCGCTATACAGGTCACCACACGTTACTTACATTACTTCTGTCGCCTGGCGCGCTGCCTCACCGGCACCTCGGTGGGGCTCGTGCTGGGGGGCGGCGGGGCGCGCGGGGCCGCGCATGTCGGCATGGTGCGCGCTATACAGGTCACCACACGTTACTTACATTACTTCTGTCGCCTGGCGCGCTGCCTCACCGGCACCTCGGTGGGGCTCGTGCTGGGGGGCGGCGGGGCGCGCGGGGCCGCGCATGTCGGCATGGTGCGCGCTATACAGGTCACCACACGTTACTTACATTACTTCTGTCGCCTGGCGCGCTGGCTCACCGGCACCTCGGTGGGGCTCGTGCTGGGGGGCGGCGGGGCGCGCGGGGCCGCGCATGTCGGCATGGTGCGCGCTATACAGGTCACCACACGTTACTTACATTACTTCTGTCGCCTGGCGCGCTGCCTCACCGGCACCTCGGTGGGGCTCGTGCTGGGGGGCGGCGGGGCGCGCGGGGCCGCGCATGTCGGCATGGTGCGCGCTATACAGGTCACCACACGTTACTTACATTACTTCTGTCGCCTGGCGCGCTGCCTCACCGGCACCTCGGTGGGGCTCGTGCTGGGGGGCGGCGGGGCGCGCGGGGCCGCGCATGTCGGCATGGTGCGCGCTATACAGGTCACCACACGTTACTTACATTACTTCTGTCGCCTGGCGCGCTGCCTCACCGGCACCTCGGTGGGGCTCGTGCTGGGGGGCGGCGGGGCGCGCGGGGCCGCGCATGTCGGCATGGTGCGCGCTATACAGGTCACCACACGTTACTTACATTACTTCTGTCGCCTGGCGCGCTGCCTCACCGGCACCTCGGTGGGGCTCGTGCTGGGGGGCGGCGGGGCGCGCGGGGCCGCGCATGTCGGCATGGTGCGCGCTATACAGGTCACCACACGTTACTTACATTACTTCTGTCGCCTGGCGCGCTGCCTCACCGGCACCTCGGTGGGGCTCGTGCTGGGGGGCGGCGGGGCGCGCGGGGCCGCGCATGTCGGCATGGTGCGCGCTATACAGGTCACCACACGTTACTTACATTACTTCTGTCGCCTGGCGCGCTGGCTCACCGGCACCTCGGTGGGGCTCGTGCTGGGGGGCGGCGGGGCGCGCGGGGCCGCGCATGTCGGCATGGTGCGCGCTATACAGGTCACCACACGTTACTTACATTACTTCTGTCGCCTGGCGCGCTGCCTCACCGGCACCTCGGTGGGGCTCGTGCTGGGGGGCGGCGGGGCGCGCGGGGCCGCGCATGTCGGCATGGTGCGCGCTATACAGGTCACCACACGTTACTTACATTACTTCTGTCGCCTGGCGCGCTGCCTCACCGGCACCTCGGTGGGGCTCGTGCTGGGGGGCGGCGGGGCGCGCGGGGCCGCGCATGTCGGCATGGTGCGCGCTATACAGGTCACCACACGTTACTTACATTACTTCTGTCGCCTGGCGCGCTGCCTCACCGGCACCTCGGTGGGGCTCGTGCTGGGGGGCGGCGGGGCGCGCGGGGCCGCGCATGTCGGCATGGTGCGCGCTATACAGGTCACCACACGTTACTTACATTACTTCTGTCGCCTGGCGCGCTGCCTCACCGGCACCTCGGTGGGGCTCGTGCTGGGGGGCGGCGGGGCGCGCGGGGCCGCGCATGTCGGCATGGTGCGCGCTATACAGGTCACCACACGTTACTTACATTACTTCTGTCGCCTGGCGCGCTGCCTCACCGGCACCTCGGTGGGGCTCGTGCTGGGGGGCGGCGGGGCGCGCGGGGCCGCGCATGTCGGCATGGTGCGCGCTATACAGGTCACCACACGTTACTTACATTACTTCTGTCGCCTGGCGCGCTGCCTCACCGGCACCTCGGTGGGGCTCGTGCTGGGGGGCGGCGGGGCGCGCGGGGCCGCGCATGTCGGCATGGTGCGCGCTATACAGGTCACCACACGTTACTTACATTACTTCTGTCGCCTGGCGCGCTGCCTCACCGGCACCTCGGTGGGGCTCGTGCTGGGGGGCGGCGGGGCGCGCGGGGCCGCGCATGTCGGCATGGTGCGCGCTATACAGGTCACCACACGTTACTTACATTACTTCTGTCGCCTGGCGCGCTGCCTCACCGGCACCTCGGTGGGGCTCGTGCTGGGGGGCGGCGGGGCGCGCGGGGCCGCGCATGTCGGCATGGTGCGCGCTATACAGGTCACCACACGTTACTTACATTACTTCTGTCGCCTGGCGCGCTGCCTCACCGGCACCTCGGTGGGGCTCGTGCTGGGGGGCGGCGGGGCGCGCGGGGCCGCGCATGTCGGCATGGTGCGCGCTATACAGGTCACCACACGATACTTACCATGTTACCATACCAAAACAAAACAGTTTATGAAGGTTTCAAAGATGAAAATCTTTTTAAGCAAAAAATAAATAGTATATTTAATAACGAGGGACTAAACGAAGCCATTGTATACCCTAGGTGGTTTGACTCCCGAGCTTGCGAGGGAGGCAATGAAAGCGAGGGTATATTATATTGGCGTTTAGTCTCGAGGTGCAAACTGTACTTTTCACTTCGAGTGCGAGAAAAATAGTTATTTATAACTGAACAAATTTACACTCGACAAAATTTCTGAACTGAGCGGTCAGTTTTTTTTCTATCAGGTCAGTCACAGATTATAACCATTGAAAACACAACATTTTTGCAATGAAGATGATCCACACTCCACAGATAATTAGTACCTACATTACTGCAGCGGCTAGCAACAGTGGCATTGCTTTTCAAAATCAACGATGCACACAAACAACCATACATTTTTCTCGCGTTGAAGAGTTCATTTGTTTTTTTTTTCAATAAACCGCTTTCTATTTGCATGCCAATTCGAAATTTAAATAAAACCTTTGACAAGTTACTCTTATGTGACCATGTTTCAGAGTAAAAGATCGTTCCATTTTTGAATTACTTTTTACTCCCTAGGGAATAAACGGTCACTTTAATCCCGCTTCGTAGGGCTATAACGGCGTACTTTTAGAGCATGAGAAGTGAAAAAGAAGAAGCTACGATTCGAACATACTACACAATATTAAGTGGGAAGTGCAATTATTTCTAGAACTGTGGAATATTTTCGTCAATCCTACATCATCGTCATTTGTGTATAGGCTTTTCCCTACTACATTGGGGTCGGCTTACAGTCTAACATGGAGCGACTGCGTATCTGACGTTCACAATAAAGTACTAAGTAATATAATATCCCTTGGTAAGACTGGTTGTCAAACTTTTTGGGCCACTGACTGCTTGTAACGAATGTCAAAGATGGACACCCGGGCACCAACGTTTTAACGTCTTTTTAGAGACACGAAGGAAACTCTGTCACCCATCTACAGAGCAACCGATTGAGTCGATGTGCGCTACGGTACCGACGCCGCACGGTTGCCGCGCTGCGCGCTTTGTATGAAAACAAACGAACGTCCGCACGCAGTACGACAAACGCACTGCTTCGGCGCCGCAGCGACACGAAACGTATAAATCGAAAGCGTCCTAAAGCACAGATTACCAGATAACTCACTCCATACAAAATGTTCAATTACTACCGCTATTTAAATAGCCTACACTTTCAAGTCGATAGACGCTGCGAACGAAAATGTCCTTACAAACGTAAAGTGGGTTTTGCTTTGTAGCTCGCGCAGCCGCGTGGATATTGTGAATTGCCAGGGCTGCCTCTGTCGACGAAGATGTTAGTAGGGATTTTTAGTAGACGTACGTTATAAAATAAAATATGTTTTATAATGTATCAGAATTTATAATTGTTTTAAAAATAAGTATATCAACGAAATATATACAGGGTGAATTTTAATTAATGCGACAAAATGAAATTGGAGCTTCAGTTACAGTAACATAGTAATTATAAACTGTTTTTTCTACAATCTAAATCGTTAAAAATAATTACGCGATTATCGTTTTCAAAAGGTTCATTGATGTTATTGTCTTTATTTAAGTACGAATTATCGGTATTCCAGTAATATGCAAAATAAATGAGAAAAATTAAGGCAAAATTAGGTAAATGACCGCTATATTGAGCACTGCGATGAGTCGGACGAGATTTTTTGATACTTTTATTATTTTAACGGTTTTCGTAACACTGTACAATATTTTTTTAATTTTACATTTGATATTTTATACATTTTCTTGACAACACGTATTATTGTATATTTAAATTTGTCGCATCTATTCAATTTCACCCTGTATAAAAAAGAATAGTAAAAAAAAATGGCTTATACCTAGGTGTTATAATTTTGATGTAATGATTAATATTTTTTTCCCTTCTTTAAATTCCCGATTGTTGAACTAACGTAGAGAATATTCGAAATCGGACAAATAGTTTTAATAAGTAATCTTTGGGGAATATGTGTACGTTCGCGCCGCGGGGCTGTTGACAACCCACTGCGCGATGGGTTACCGGATATTACCAGTTACCCGGCGCTCGGTAGGTGGTTAGCGCGTGTAAGTACATGGAGTGCAGTATCAGGTAGTCTGTGCTGAAAGTGAATGTTTCCATTTCCAGGAAGCTGGTATCCCGATCGACATGGTGGGCGGTGTGAGTATCGGCGCGTTCATGGGAGCGCTGTGGTGCATGGAGAGGAACATCACCACTGTCACACAGAAGGCCAGGGAGTGGTCTGTGGTATGTACGACCATTTATCTTGTTATACCTGCGAATATCGTTATTGCTAAATAAATGACGAAACGGCACATGTTAGTACTAACATATTTTAGTATTTTATAATATGAAGACCTTACACAAAATTCGCGCTTTTGATGTGGAGTCGCGGACATCAGCCCAACCTATAGTATCACTTTAATTTTTCTTGGGGTTACGGACAAAAACTGTTACAAAGTCATGAAACCCTTGTTGTCCTGATTAATGTCGTATTTTCTGTTTTCTATTTTGAAACTTCTATTTTTAATGACAGTTTCGGTTGTATCTCCCCGATATATTTTCTAAAATCAATATTTATGTTTTTTTTTCCTGTTTGTTTATTAACATTTCAAAACACAAAATTATAAAGCTCAATTTTATTATAATATTCTTGTTATCAACTAACAAATCAATAAAATATAGAAAAATATTTTTGCATGCCTAAAACTGTCAAATCAAGGTACGAGTGTGCGTCAGTTACACTATCAAAAAATAATTAACCAGTATTTTTTTTCTTTTGTTTCGTTACAAAACATACGAAGATCGACGCTTTTAAAATTCTCAATACGTCATGCCGTATAATAGTATATTTTTTAGTGCGTTCTTACGTTATATAAGTTTTGATGTGTTTTATCTTTCATCAACATCCATATTCATTGACTAGCTGACCCACGCAACTTCGTCTGCGTCACATAAGAAAGAAAAACGAAAGGAACATTTTTCATTCCTGGTTCGCTCCTAATGGTCGTAGTGTGATGTTATATAGCCTATAGCCTTCCTCGATAAACGGACTATCTAACACAAAAAGATTTTTTCAATTCGAACCAGTAGATCCTGAGATTAGCGCGTTCAACCAAACAAACTCTTCTGCTTTATAATATTAGGATTTACAAAACCAAAAAAGATGTGTTCTTTATTTTCCACTAAAATGACTGACGGATTAAACAGATTTGAAATTTATTGATGGTGGAAACTAGGCTAATGGCCATCAAATCTATAATCAGCTTTAATATTTTTCCAGAAAATGACCCAATGGGGCAAGCAACTCCTGGACCTGACATACCCGGCGACCTCCATGTTCTCCGGCCGACAGTTCAACGCGACCATCCACTCCACCTTCGGAGACGTTCACATCGAGGACCTGTGGCTGCCGTACTTCACCGTCACCACAGACATCAGCTCCTCCTGTATGAGGGTACATCGACATGGTGAGTTCTGTAATCATGATGACAAAATTATAAATTAATCTTCATTTTGAAAGTTAGTAAACTGTTACTGCGTTGTATTTGATGATACAGTGACTTGAATTACTGTTAAGGGGGATACGCCAGTGTAGACCAGGAAATTTCAATTATCTTCATATTTGAAGTACGTTTTATTGTTCCCTACCCAAAGGGTAAAAATGGGATTCTTTTACTAACACTTCAGTGTCTGAATCTCATGAACCGTGATAGCTAATTTTCACATAAATAAAAATAGTATTGGGCGATGTGGTCGCTAAGCGACAAAGCCCTTTAATCTATTAAAAAAACAAAAACAAAATAAGTTTTACGACAGTACGGCACCCGGCAGAGTTCGACTCGCACTTGCCCGGTTTTTTCCATGATGAAGTAATTTAATGAGTTAATTGATGATTTTAATACGTTTAACGGCTGCGAAACATATTTTGTCCAAAATACAGCTTCACACTTTTTGTCTAGCTACTCTGGCGATTCGCCCTTAACTGAAGTTACTGTGTTTTCGATTGCAATGGCAGTGTTATAAAAGACTAAAAAGTTTTTCTAAATAATTCCTATGCGTCAATGCTTATTTGAACACTGAATATCCTGTAGGTAGTCCCTATAAGGACACTGGGGTACAGATCCGCAATACAAACATCAATTTAAAAAGAAAGTTTTAACTTTTTCATAATCAATTAAACTAAATAAATGTGGGAAACAACCACAAAAGGCAACTAAATTGTTTTATATATTTTCCCAAGTAATGTTTGAAAAACTCAATTTTTCTAAATGAATTATTGTTTTTGTGTGTGTGTGTGAAGCTATTTACAAGATTCACAGATGTGTGTGCAATATTCACAAAAATTGCACTTTTTTATCATTGAACTAAATATTCTACACAAAATCGCTAAAAGTAGTATTAGTTACAAACTTAACACAACACATTTCGTGGACAGGAAACTGTTTTTTTAATGTTTTTTTTTTATTAATTTTGAGCTTATTTGCACTATACTAACCAAAAATATATTTATTTGCTTTAAATATTTTGTTTTTCAATGGAAATGTCTTTTTTTACTAAGTGGCCAAATTTGGGCGCATTTTGCGTTCATTATCGTGTTCTTAAGTGGTTGTTTTGCTATATACGGTAAATACATCATTATTTTGATGGCCCCGATCTAATATGAGCCGTGCAAGAGTTTTTTGGCGCGTTAACATCGCCATCTGTTTTTCACAAGGCATATGTCAAAACTGTCAACGTCATTCGAACGCCAAAACATCCTTGTGGTGCTCTATTGTGAAACCAACAATCTCTAACTACTTTCAAGGACCTTCAAATGAACGTAAGAACGCGCCAATGTAAGACATTGTGTAAACGACCATGTACAAATATTCGTATTGATGTGATGCATGTTAAAATTGATAAATATTGTTGCAATTGTTGTCGTTGTATAATCTGCTGACCAGATTTTGTTTTTGAAGACAGACATTGTATCAGGGTGTTCACAGACAAGCGGTTCTTTTAACGTTATATCTAACTGCAGTTGTTAAAAGCTGCTTCAACGGATGCAGCTAGTTATGACGTCATAAGCGTCCCGTACGTCTGTCAACGCCCTAATATTCTTACGTAAATGTCTATACACGGCTTTAGTGAAGCAATGTTGCCATATCGACGGTGGAAATGGCGTAGAGCGCTGTTGAATTTTTAACTCTAAGCCGAGTAACCCTTGGTATATTTTTCCATCGTCGATATACAAGCTGGAAGGGACACTGAGGCATAACGCACTCGCAACTCGCAGATACATTTTTCATAGATAATAGTCATGATCAAAAAAATGCAAATCTATTTAGTCCGTCAGTTAGCGTATTGAAAAATAATGGACACGTATTTTTTGTTTTTGTAAATCAATGAATATTGACAAAGATAAAATACATTTAAACTCGGGAGTGGAGTCTGGTGACGTCAGAACGCATTAAAACACCATTAATTATACCAAGGCGTGACGTATTGAGAATCTTAAAAGCGTCGTATCTTGGTCAATTTTGGTTTACGTAACAAAAGAAAAAATAGGGGTCAAATATTTTCTTATAATCTAATTTGCGGACTATTTAGATTTTTTTTGTCGTTTATTAAAAAAAAAACAGCTTTTCCACACATTTCAACCAAGAAGGTAGGAAACAGCTGTATTTTTTTTAAATTACCTACGAATAAATTATCTGTGGGTAGTTCAGAATGATGTGTCCCTTCCATGTCTTGTCACTCTGTCATCTGACCCCATATTCGCAACGCTTCGTATCGATTTCGATTCGGAAACTCGTATGCCTATCTCGCTCGTTTTCGTTATGCCAAAAAAGGATAGACATACGACTTGTCGAATCGAAATTCATACCGAGCGTTTGATTCCTGGCCACATGAGTCACGCGGGCGCCTATACCTTCATACGATCCACATATCTATGATGGCAATAATCGCTACAAACACACCGTGCTAATATTATGTTCGTTGTCATTTCGTTTTATCCGTCACCAAATACATTGTGACAGATTTTTGTTTCATTTTGTCCGCTACAGTCTACAAACCACACTCACTTGCATTTATATGTTCGTATGATGTTATAAGTGTGTTTGTTACATGCAATATTTATGTGTATTACTAGTATTTCCCCTCCCACTCCCCCTCTCTCTCTCTCACTCGATGTTTTAAATCTCCTCTCTCTCTCTTTCTCTTGGTAAAACTATTTGATTTTTTTTTTAACCAACGATACGAATCCGACATTTGCCTTTGGGAAGTTGCCATTACTTTTTAAAAAGCGCTTGTGATTGGTTTACCTAACGCTAATATTATTTGGGAGTCTCATACATTAAAAAAAAAAGCATTATTTAACTAATCGTCCATACAATGTCGGGTTGGATGTGATGTAAAGTTTGTATGTATTAAATCATCATACATTACTCATACATTCTCTCATCTCCATGTATATGCATGAGTGTGGTTCTTAGTTATATTTTCTCATTTTTTTTTAATATGTATTAATCCTTCTTAACTTCCCATTTGTAGTTTGCCGCAGCGTTAACGCAGCGTTTCCGCCGCTATCATTGTAGCATGGTGCATGTACTGTAGCAATGTCTATTCTCATCATAGATTACTCTCTAAATACTTAAATTCTAGGTTTGTGAGTTAAAGACGTTTTTGAAGTGAAACTTCTAATGCGACTTCTAAAAAGGTTGCGTTAAATGTTTAACGCTACCATGGAGCCCCACCCAATCCTCCCAATGCCGCCCCTATGCCCCCCTACCTCTTCCTATTTCCATTTCCCCATTACGAAGTTTCACTTCTTCCGCGCGGAGGGTCTCCACGCACTATTTTTTCTATCACGTTCATTTCCTATCCATGGAGTGTGTTGTTTAACTTTGACTAATACACATGTTAGGGGAGTGAGCAGCTCGGTTAGAATGTGCGTATGTCTGTAGGTTCGCTCTGGCGTTACATTCGCGCGTCGATGTCGCTGAGCGGCTACATGCCGCCGCTCTGCGATCCTGTAGACGGCCACCTCCTATTGGACGGCGGTTACGTCAACAATCTCCCAGGTAAACCAATCACAGAGCTGCCTATGTTGCGCGTGCGCCGATTGGCTGTTGAACACGCTCGCACATGTTAGGCTGAGTGAAAATATTCTCTGTGAGTAAAAGATATTTGTGAAATCAAGATTTTTAATAACTAATTCCAGCAAAAATTAAAATTGAATCGATCTTTTACATTTTTACGCTGTGTAGTCAAGAACTGTATAGTTGTTCTAACTAATCGTATTTTTCAAAC
This sequence comes from Xestia c-nigrum, assembly GCA_916618015.1. Lineage (NCBI taxonomy): Eukaryota > Metazoa > Arthropoda > Insecta > Lepidoptera > Noctuidae > Xestia > Xestia c-nigrum. The sequence continues at coordinate 24,853,725 of OU745246.1, forward strand.
AGTCCTAATAGTTCGTTAGTCTAATAATCTATTGATAAAGTGTTGTCTAGTTAAGAAATAACTAAAAAACGTGACGTTAGTGGGAATAGTCTTGTAGAAATGTGATTCTAACTCAAACCTTTTTAAAACTAATTCTCTTTAGCTACGGTACAATCTCTTTCACAAAAAAAAAACAATCTTTTCGCACATTCTCTTCACTATCAGTCAGTCTCAATTCTCATTTTAAAAATTCTCTTCCATTACTAATTAAAAAAAAAAACTAACTTTAAAAACCTCATTCTCTTTTTAAATAATTCCATAGACTAAAAAAAATAAAGGTTGCCATAAAAAAGACGTATATTGTCACTCAGTCTAGCGTTCGAAGGTAAGTAATGGCAACGGCCCCTGGTTGGTCGGTCGTTCAATGGCGGAAGTATCGCCAGGTGTCCTATGGAGGTACTGCAGATCTTCGATGAGTATAGCTGGCATCTTCCCGCCTATCTGCGACCCTAAGGATGGCCATCTTCTGCTAGATGGCTGCTATGTCAACAATGTACCTGGTAATGTATTTACGGATCATTTCTGTATCTCTGTAAATGTAAGTTGATAATTAAAGAACCCCCCGAACCTCACGAAGCCGTTAACCAAGCATTCTGTACATCTTACTAAGTAACTTTATGCAAACAATATTGAAGGGAGACGACTTTTTGAAGGGTGAAAAATCACGTATTACGGTAAAACTCAAAGTAACGCACTCAAAACATTGTGCTGATGGATGGATGGAATAGTACGGGGGTCGTGGAAGGAAAAGTTAGAACTGTGGCCCCCAATATCTCCTTAACTCAAGGTTTCCAGGCATGGTCAAGAACTAAAAAATAATCTCAAAGACGCAGAACAAATGCCTTTCTTTTTACACCCTTTATATCTATGAAACAACAGTCTTAACTGAAGTTGAATTTGAACAGAAATGATCATGTGTCAAATAATAGATCCCAGTTATTTTAGAAGAACCAACTCATATTATCTTAATGATAATAAGGACAAATAAGTAAATAAAATATCATCCAGCGATTAAATCCAGATTACTTTGGAAATTGGGAGAAATTTTAATGTGGCTTGATTCGTTTTTGCAAAAGCCGTAGAATAATTAAATTTTAATTTCCAGTATTTAAATTATTATTTGATTTTTAAACCTATGGTGCAGAGACTTGGTCTTTGACTAACACCCAGAAGTCTAAACTCAAGGTTTGCCAAAGAGCAATGGAGCGCAGTATACTAGGTGTTAAATAAACGGATCGTGTTCGAAACACAATACTGCGCTCCAAAACGCAAAACGTTGACGTGGCTGAAAATGCTGACCAACTTAAGAGGGCATCATAATTTTTTTGTGTTTGGGTGTTTTAAGAATCTAACACTCGAATACAAGAAAAATTGAGATATTTATTTTGACCACTCCATAGAGAAATAATTAAACTTTCTCGGGCATATATTTTTATAAAGTTTGTGGCAACAAAATAAAAAAAAACATATGCCTGAGAAAGTTTAATAATTTTTCCATGGAGTGCTCAAAATAAATATCACAACTTTTCTTGCTATTAGAGTAAAACAAACACCCAAATACAAGAAAAATTGTGATAGTCTTCTTAAATGGGACTGGGCAGGATATGTATGTCGCGTGCCGAACGAACTGTGGGCTCGTAAGGCTCAGCAATGGTGCCCTGAAACAGTGGCACGGGGTCGCGACAGACCACGAAGGACATGGCGGGACGAACTGAATGTCTTGCTTGAGAATTGGAAAGAGCACAGAATTCATGATCGTTGTAAAGAATGATGGGGGTCCTTGCCCAGCAGTGAGACAATACTGACTAGCTATAATATAATAAATAATTTGATTTTTAGACTTTGGACTCCTGATTAGCAGGCTATTCTTAATTATTTGAAACCATTTTGTTCTCCAAGATATCCGTCTATAACTTAATATTATGTGTAAAATATTACAGCGGACGTGATGAGATCTTTGGGAGCTAAGCACATCCTTGCTATAGACGTGGGGTCTCAGGACGATACGGACCTTACCAACTACGGCGACGACCTGTCTGGTTGGTGGCTTCTATGGAAAAGGTGAGAATTATAATAGTATTAACTGATGCCCGCGGCTTATTTTATAGTTAAACCTTCATTGAGAACCCCTTTATCCATTGGTAAAAACATAAAAAAGGGTGCATTCGTTTTTGCGCAAGCAGACAGACAGACGTAGCGGAGGACTTTGTTTTTATAAAATGTAGTGTTTAGCGGTTGTCCATGACTTTGTATGCGGGTATTTACCTCTAGAACTAGGACTCGCATTTTATAGTAAAACATTTCGAAAAGAGCTATATGTTAACATTCGAAGTCATAAATGCAATTATTGTTAATAAGATAATAATTTGCCGTTAGTATGCCATTCAATCCAATTTTAAATTCAAAGTCACCAGCAGAAGCGCCTAGAAATAAAGCTTACTAAAAATAGATTCGGTTTTCAAAAATGGCGGGCATCCGCCATTGCTTATTTGACAGTTGAGTTGTCGCGCCGTCTCGATAGGTGGCGCTATTTACTTGTTTGAAGAAAGATTATTTTCTAATTAATTTTGTAACGGTTTTATCATTATTATTCATTAATTGCATTATTATGATACTGCACAAAAAATACTAAGTAATAAAACAATCTTTCAATATCAATCTCTTGAAATCATAAACAGTCCGCTCAAAGTTTCACAAACCTTGCCGCTAGATGTCACTGTGCAGTGACGTCACGTTTCTGAATCGCGGTGTTAAGATTCTCCGCCGTCGAACGACCCTCGCGCATTACTGTAGTGAAATCATACTTACCTGGCATAGGGGAAACCGTGATCAAATAGGCGGTTCCCCCAGGGCGAGGCCTTCCCATTGCACTGCGGTTAGGTTGACCCTTGCGATTATCCCTAATGTGGATAACTCGGATGCGTAATTTTTGGTAGTGGGGACTGCGTTCGCGCCGTCCCCCTCAGAATCCCCTTGTAAACTGCGTCGACAACTCTTTACGGTCCGAGTTTGATTGGAACTAGTAAACTCTGGTGTATAAATAATCGGGCTCACTCGGATTCGAGTCTACTCTGTCTGAGCTGAGCATACTCCTAATGTATCGACGCGGCTTTAAAAAAGCGCTAATGGCGAAGATGATACTGTAAATCATAGATAATTTATAACACTAGCGTACTGTAAATAAACCAGTGAACTCCTTTTGTATTAATATTAACATTGTTATTAAGGTCCATTTACACGATGCAAGTTTATCGCCTGTTGCATACAATAATATTGAAGCAATAAATTACTGCCATTGTCTTAACAACATGTTACATTCTTGCTCTACTAGGCAATTTTTCCATTCAAAATTATTGTTCTTGGAAACAGCATGTATAATAATTTCTTATGCAATTTTTGTATTCAATTGGATTCTCTCTTCGTTTGCAAATATGAGTGCAATTCTTGAAGGTCAATTATTGCACTTAAATTAATGCACTTGTATGTTCAAGAAAATGGCATCACGTAAATGAGGCTTTTTAACTGTTACATGATTACTTCCTTAAAAATGCACCATGTATTTTTAAAATTGGCAACGTCGCTAGCACATAGCTTGATTTCACTATTTTTCTAAAAATCGATCTATTGTCACCCGGGCAGCGTTCGGTAGCCCAGGTACGAATTAATTTTTAAAAGAATCGATTCCGAAACGTTTATTTTATGTACCCTGTTACCGGAACATATTGCTAATTAGTGATGCAACGAATACTGCTTGTACGAATACGAATATCAAACCTACTATTCGGCGAATACGAATACGAATATCTCGTTATGGTAATACTGACTTATATATTTGATGAATGTTTACTCTTCTAATAATTAAAATGTTTTTGTACATTTTAATTAAATGGCAAATTTTTATTAAAAAAACGTGTAATTTGTAGATTTTCTGGTTTTTAGGCGATTTCTTTTTTCAGTCTGGATGTTCCCAGCCGTTGAAAAAAGTCTTTCCGAGGCGACTGTACATGGCCTCAGTGAAAAATAAGTCGGGAAAAATAAAGATTTTATGATTATTGTTCACAGATGGAATCCATTCACGACGCCAGTAAAGGTTCCTAATTTGCCGGATATACAGAGCAGACTGGCGTACGTGTCTTGCAACAGACAATTGGAGGTAAACTATTCTTTTTATTTCATTAATCTTCATTAATTTGATCTGCGAATACTATATTATTTGCATAAAAACAGAAGTATTTAAAGCTAGTATTAAACAAAATGTCGAATCATAGAATCTGTTGGGATTGTTAAACATAAAGGCGACCATTTTAAATAATAATTCAATAAATTGAGTATTTACTTCTATAACGAGGCTCCTTTAATAATCTAGAAACGATTCGTCTATCTGGCGTTCTCGATTCAGTTTCAAATTGATAAAATTTCACAGAACGAGTATTTTGTTTAACGCGTCTGATGTCATTCGTACCCCTTATAAAGGGTGCAAATCACCTCTTAACGAAGCCGAAAGCCACTTGTTCTCCCAGTCATTGGGATAATTTTCTTGTTCAACACACCCGGGAACCTTCTAGTTACGGAGATATTGGGGATCAAAGTTTCCAACTTTTTGACAAGTTCTTATGAATAAGATAACATAAGATTTATTTATTTCTGAGTATATGGTACATTAAGATCTTAAAATTAGTCAGTTTCACAAGTGTTTACTCCAAGATTTTTACTATAACCATCTCTACGACCCCCTTATTATTCGTTCCATCCTTCAGCACAGTGTTTTAAGTGTGTTACATTGAGTTCTTCTACAAAACATGATTTTTCACCTCAAATAAAATATTTTGGCATAAAGTTACTTAATCATATTTATATCTATATTCATTTTGCGTACCATAAGTTTTAAAGATGTTACAATACTTAGTTTGATGTACCGAATGCTTGGTTGACGGCTTCGTCGTGCGGTGGTTTACAGTCTGTAAAACATTCGTGTTGTCCCGATAAATATTTTTTTACAGTAATAATTATTTTGAGAATATTGATTTATTTATGATTTGATAAGCTTAACTCTTCTATGTTTTATACACATCACGCCTGTAACCCCCGAAGGAATCGGCAGAACCTAATACTACACCCATATTTCGCCTGTTATGTATAAGTCCCATGTAATCGGGGCGAGCCTATTGCCGTTAATCTGGCATAAATCCAGATTCCGTGGCGATTACTAACCCAATAACACTTTTCCTGACCTGGGAATCGAACACAGGACCGGTTAGCGGTCGCACTTGTGACTTCTAGATCAACGAGGCAGTCATGACTTATTCTCACTTATTCTTTATTGCACACAAATTACTGGGTTTTCTTATAGCAATCCTAATTGTCTCCATGATACCTCATTAATTCTATGTATTAATACATTTCCCTCCCACCAGGAGGTAAAGAAATCGGACTACTGCGAGTACATTCGCCCTCCCATCGACGCTTACAAGACCTTACAGTTTGGTTCCTTCGACGAGATACGTGAAGTTGGCTACAGGCACGGGGCCGCGTACTTTGAGGGGCAGCGGAGGGGAGGCGGAGGGGGAGTGAGCGGGGCAGCTGCTGCGGAAGGGAGACGGCACGATGCGCCTTCATTGACTGAGTGAGTAGGATAGAGAGAGTGTGCTCTACTAGCTTGAAGATCTCGAAGGACTGGCTTGCAGCGGTGGTGGTTGTGTGTTTCGAAGGGATCCCATTATCAAGGGATCTGGAAAGATTTTTCCTGCTAACTGTTTTTTTTTTGGGCTTTTCTAATCAAACCTATAGTTCTTAAATGCTTGAAAATTGAATTTTAAGTCGCTTTTAAAATGTTATGCTGCTAATACATAAATCGGTCAAGTGGTTTTGAATTTGTGGTTCAATAGGTAAGGCTAGAAGTTCCTGTTAAGGGGAAGCACTAGAGTAGAGCGAATTAAGATAATTCTGTCCAAGAATTCATGAAGAAGTATTTCAATGGGATTAAATTAACTACGAGGGTTGTATTGATGGTTTTAATGATTATAACTTGCTAAAAGCATATTTGTTTCGGTCGAAAACCATATTTTCTTGAGCAAAAAAAAAAATAATTTTGTCGGGATACTGTAGCGCTTCCTCCATACCTTAGTCCATGTTCTTACTATGTCATGACGATTAATTTATCGTTGGTTTTTAATTGGCAAGTCATGGAGGACAGTAATCGTGTCGTCCTATGATGAACACCTTCATTTAAGGTGAAGGCGTCAGGGTGGCTCGCGATATTCAAATTTTCTTACGTTTTCTGCAATTTCCAGGGCAGTGCTAAGTTTTATGTTGATAAACATATCGGTCGCGACTGTAAGAGGTATTAAGTTACAGAATTATAGTCATCAAAATCATCAATACAACCCTCCAAGTTCATAAGAGTCGAAGAAGGACTTTGACCGTGAAAAATTCGTTCATCGACTCTTAGCACTGCACTGCAATTGCAAAAAACGTAAGAAAATTTATATTTCGCGGGCCATCTTGGAGCATCCCCCTTAAATACACGAGTCACGACACTTAAAACTACACGATTATCTGTGACGACCTGAATGGCGCAGCGGTAGTGAGGCTGCCTTACGTTCTTCGGGTCCCGGGTTCGAATCCCGGTAGGAGCAAATGTTTGTGTTGAGCATGGACTGTTTCCGAGTCAAGGCTGTTTATGTATTTACAAACAAAAAGTATATATGTAGTATATCAACTGTCTGGTGACCACCACACAAGCCTTGCTTAGCGTGGCACTAGATAGCGCTGTGTTTAATAATATTTATTATTTTATATTGTTTATTTATTAATTATCTGTCGTCACGACAAAGTGGGAACGTAGGTTTTGCTTGAAAAAATTCATTGACAGTCTTGTACTTACCATTTTTTCATCCTTCATTATCATTACTGTGCTTGCTAACGCATTCTGATCAACTCATTAAAACCAGTTTTGTGTTTTTTTTCCTTTTATTTTTTATCTTTATAAGTGATCATGTGGTCCCTTCGAAAAATAAACCAAAGGCGAAGGACACACGACGACAGCACTCTTTTATGTGAGTAGCTGAACAACTTGAATCATTTTAACTCAACCGGTCGACTCCAACTGGGTGGTTAGATCGTTCTGTCTCAACCGGTCTGGCGGAGGTGGTGGATCGCAGTGAGTGGCAGTAGTGAAACGTTCTGTTGTTCTATGAGGTACCGCTACGGGACTACATACTACGAGGGTCAGCGGCGAGGGAGCAGGAGGCCTAGTGGCTTCGGATATAATGACGGCAGGAAAAGTCACCCGCAACCCTCGCTTACTGAGTAAGTTAGACATTATAAGGAGCTGGTTTTGGTAAAATGTACCAACTCACATTCTCATTACGTCCAAACTATTAAAGTAGAAAAAAAAAATTGCCGCGACTCAGCTCGTTTAGCATAATGCTGTAGCATATTCTCTAAGAAGAACCATAGTGCTGGCAATGTAATACTGAATATTGTTGTATATTATTATTAGGGTAAAAACAATCTAATGTACATTGAGAACAAATGATTTTTTATACAATAAGTCCATCAATATTTACTATACTTTATTAAATTACTTAGGAGGATACTATATTAATCTTTATGTGGGTTGGTTCTTTTTGTCTAAAACTGGCATAAGTATATTTTTTACGGATCTATCTTTTCTGAAGCCTATCAAGACTGGTCTGTAGCAAGGATTTATAAATCTTCTCTTCTCTTTGACACAGAATTGCTTCGTTTACTACATAAAGGATACAAGGTGTATGTATTACATGAATAACCTGGTTTACATTTCCTTTTGCTCACTTTCATATACATTATTAATATTCATTTTAGTACTTTAGCACTGTGATAATTCTAGTACACTATCGATTATATTCATATTATCAGGATTTTGGAGTTTTATCCTGTTAGTACTCGGGCTTCGGGTTCTGTATCATTTATTTTTATACTCGTGATTATAATCATTATAAATCACTCACGTTTGGCCTTCAACTTTTTTCAGACTTCTGTAGTGTACAGTCAGTAAAACAGTTAAGTATTCAGGCTAGCAATTTTCTTACGGCTATTATAATGTAAAAGTCTTTAAAGATCGATTTTTGTTATTTTTTCACGCAGAAACTACTGAAAGGATTTGGATGAAATTGCAAACAGATTGATTATACCCCTTTTCCATTTATAATAGTAGTAAGAAGATTGCTTGCCTGTAAACCTAACTGTTTTGCTAACTACATGTAACTGCCTTGTTGAAAAACCAACAATATGCAGAAAACACAAAAGTTTGAAAAGGATGCGAAAGTTAACTTTTGTACTCACCACATGGGTTTACTGATGATGATTGATGATTGAGCACCACACCCAGCCAGGAGCAAGCCTGACCCGGACAAGCCGGATACACCAGGGGGCACGATTTTGTAAGGAAAGACATGCTCTGGGATGGGAGAGGAAGCCCGACCAACCGCAGCCAGTCGGGCACAATCGACCGACTATGCAGCCTAGAGCCAATATAGGAATAGTGGTAAAGACAGGTACAATCCATAGGAATGAGCATTGGTGATTTAATCTTCGTTTGATTGTTCTCTTCTGGCACTGGAGAGGCATGTTGGCTTCTAGTGATTGCGATGAAATGTTATGTTCGCGTATATGTTTCATCGTCAGTAGTATGTGTTTCGCTGTCAGTTTCGCTAAGCTAGTAGATTTCCTGGGTGCCTGATCTGATTTTTTCTCTATCTGCTGCTAGCTGAATCCATTCTTCTTTGTTTATATTGAAATATTCCATGTCTTGTTGGAGTGACTCGTTCCATGTACGTATATATATATATATATATTGGTCTTCCAACTTTTAGCTGTTTTGCCTTGTATCTGATAGCTGCGTTTAGTTAGTGCGGCTTTGGTCGCCGGAGGATGTGCCCGAAGTAGCATAACCGTAGTACGAAGTATTATAATATCTGTGACCGTAGGCATTTAATTTTTTGTTTATTGTTTTTCCCATAAGAATTTCGCGTTTCTTTGTTCGAAAGGTTTCGCGTACTCTTTATCATATCTTTAAGAATGAGTCTTTCGTATCTTCTGAGTTTCTATCGGTTTGCCTTTATGAGTGTCGCTGCCTTAAGACCGTAAGTCATTGCAGGTTCTATGACCATTTTATAGATAAGCGTGGCTTATCTATAAAATGCTTTTTCACTTCATTTTTGGTTTTTTTTATGAAGGATGTTGAGGCCTTGGAGTTACGCATTGCTTGTTTGCATCTAGCGTTGACTGTGTGGTTTCTGTTAAGTGTCGATGTTATTTACGTGCCTAGGTACTTGATTTCGTCTACCGGTTGAATAATGGTTCCTCCAATTCTGATTAGACTTCGGGTATCGGTTCTGTGTACGTCTCTGGTTACTAGTTTTGTTTTCGTTTCATCAATGTGGAGTCCGACTGATTCCAGTAACGGTTTGATTTTGGTAACTATTTCGGCCAGTTCACTGAGATTATTTGTTGCTATTATCACGTCATCTGCAAATGACAATATAATAGGAGGTTGAATCTCATGGTCATGGTCTAGATGAAGGCATTCTATTTCTTCACTTATATTGTCACTTACGGGATATCTTCCGTAAAACAGTGTTTGATTCTGTTTCTTCTTCTAGTGTTCTGAGAACATCTTCCATTACTATGGTGAATAATCGTGGGGCTAGCGGGCATCCCTGTTTGACTCCTTTGTCTTTGTGCATCCTTTTAGTTTGCTGCCCAAACCATTTTATGCAGGTGCATTCGTTCATGCATGCCTTAATGATTCTATTTGTTAGAAATTAGTTAGTTCTGGTAACTAAAATGTCTCTAAGTGAGTTTAGGTCCAGCGTATCAAGTTTTTTCGATATCTAACGCCAGAATACTCTCCATTCCTCGTCCAGAATTCTCCTAAGTGTGTTCATATGGTCGTTTGTTGACGATTCTATTGCGAAGGAAAGCTGCTTGGTTCTTCTATTGAAGCATCCAGTTTGTTTAGAAGAAGGCGCGCACATTTCCTATATCCCACGTTACACATAGATAGCTTTCTGTAGTCATTAATTCTGTTTGGCTTTGCTTTTTAAGGCACTGGAAATTGGATCGTTTTGTTCCAAGACATTGGTAAATCATTCCTTACCCATGATGCCTGCATGTGCTTTATAATTCCCGATAGCATTTCTGTTGGCAAGGCTTTGAACAGCTCTGACACCACCTTGTCGGTACCTGGTGGTTTGCCGTTGCTCATGTTTTTAATGATGTTACTTATTTCCGCTTCTTATAGTTCTTCTTTTACGTCTGATGGGTTCTCTTTCGGTAGGAGTTCTATGCGTGGGCCTGCTGACTTTTTATCTCTTCTTCCCATCTTGACATGGGTATAAAACGTTGTTTGTGGTTGCGCTTCGTGTTCATTTTATGTCTCCTGAAAAAATCATATGTGATTCTCATTCGTTGTGATGGATGTGTTCTGCTTGGACTTCTAAAGAGTACTTCGCATTTTTCGCTTCTTCTTTGTTTCTTGTGTTTTGCAGATTGTGTCTTGCTACGCTTAGTTGTTTGATTGCAAGTACTTCTCTGGGGTAACAATTTTTGATGAACTTGGCTTTTTGCGAGCCCGATTCTATGTTCTCTGGATCTGATTGGCCTGCTTACAAGAATTTTTGCTGTTTCTGATTTCATGATATTCATAAGGGAATCCCATGGGACTAGTTGGCTATTTTGCTTGTTTTGTAGATTTATTACCTGCGGTTGGCTTTTGATTTCCTTTTGATATTCTTTCATCATTTTCTCACTTTGTAGTCGGCTATAATCGTACTTTCTGTAGTTGAATTCAGGCTCAGATTAGTGCATTGGTTTCTCGTTGGGTTTAAGCGTATGCGGTGTTAGATTTCTTTTCTCCCTCTTGAGTTTCAGAATAATAGTATCTGCGAAAATTATTTTATGGTCTGGTATATTATTTCTCCACTTGCCTTTTATGTAGTTAGTTATATTTGGCTCGTCCGCAGATGCATCTATTCCAAGGTTTTCTCTTTTTATTATATGTAATAAGATTTTACCATTGTTATTCGACATTGTGTGCAGCAGGTTGGCACCAATTTTATTAGTCGTTTCTTTTCCATTGGTGTTCATGTCTTGCTTTCTTATGTGCGCATTAAAGTCTCCTAAGATGATCATGTTTGACGCTTTTGACTTTGCATTGATGCAGTTGATCAAATCGGAAAATGACTTAGTTGGCTTAATACTTGGTACGTGTGATGTTATAATATACAAATTCACAGATTGCCCTTTACAGAGAGCTGTTACAACTGCCGCCATGACATTTGTATTTCTTCTTGTCATTTGAATGGTTATGGTCGTGTCTTTTCTTACAAGCAACGCGAGGCCATGGCGTTTGGTAGAGCCACTAAGGTGCCTGTTGTAGTGGTTTGAAGTAAATAATCCGGTACTCATGTTTGTTTCCTGTGGGTATGCTATGTGTATCCCTTTATTTTTCAGGGTTTTGTCAATGTTATTTTTCTTTGAATGTGTGGCGGTGCCTCTGACATTACAGGTTGCTATTTTGATACTACTAATATCTGTTATAGTTTTATGGCAGGGTGGAGGTCCAAGTATTGCATATCTTCAGCACCCCAGACGCCATCTTTGTATTGTTGTTCTTTGGGTCGCGGTAGTTGGCAGGTTTCCCGAGAGTGCTTGTGCTATGTTCGGCCAGATCTTCTTATCATGTGGTGGTCGAACGTCAGGAAAAATATGGCGTTTACTTGATGCCCTATGGCTCTTAACAAGCAATTCCCGTCGCCGATCATATGGACTATTTCCATATTTAAATTTGGTGATAATGAATCCTGTTTGCCTGCTTGTGCTGCTCCATTCTTGTTATCGTTGTTGTGGCTTCAGTAGGATGTGTTGTGTATGTGTTGCTATTTTTGCTTTTTTGCGATATTTTATAATGTGGGTACCCTTTTGGTGGTTTAACCTGCGGAAGATGTTATTATCGTACCTGTAAAAAGAGCTTATTAGCTAATGACACTTGAGCAGATTTTTTATTAATCTCGCATTGTTTTGTGTGTTTAGACGCCGCTTTGTTAGTTCGTTAATGGTCTGGTTACGCATTTTTTTGTTTCGTAGGTAATAGGAGAGAGCAAGGTGTTTTTCTGTTGGGCTATATTGTTCTGTTATTTGTACAGGGTTTGTTTTTTTGTTAACGCTTTCAAGTTTAGAGACATGTGTTCGTTGGGACGCAGAATGAGGCAGATAAAAATAATTTAGCAGACTATTCTTTTGTTTTGTGGCGTAACGAATTTTTTTCTGTCCTATTCATTTTAAGAGTTCGGCTTCCGTCTTTTTTGCTTGAGAGTTTTATGGGCAACAGTTGTAGCAGGCAAGTGCGCAAACCGAAGTCTTAGGAGCTATTCTCAGTGAACCTATTATATGATAGAAATCCGATTTGGCTACAATTCCAGTAATGTTGAAGCCAGGCCACTTATCATGTTTATATTTAAAAATGATCAAGTGTACTTTCTACAAAGCATTACTATTATGATTCCTAACTTAGAGATAGGTAACACGCGCTTTTAATAGTAGGTAAGCGAATCGATTATGTGGGAGCCTGGTTTTATGAATAGAGGAATGTATCATGCACAGCAGCCTTTAAATAAATGGTATTCCTAGCTAGGTAAGCTGGGAAACCTCAGAATTGTACACAATTGACTGCTGGTTGGCTGAAAAATAATCTGCGTTCATTCAAGATCAATAAATTAAACGAGTTCACCGAGTTTCTGCTGCACCGCTACAGATGCTGACGCTGCAACCTCTGCATCACCGCCAATCTCTGCGCACTGCTCGCGGTGGTATTTTAGGTGTCGTGGACAGGGTACCTAGCACTGCACTGTGACACTGTTCTTGGATGCGCAAACGTTTCAGCCATTATCTTGGTAATCTTATTTAGGTTCACGATACGCCACTGCACTTTTTGGTTCAGAGATCCCACTGTTTGCAAACACTCGCGATTATAAATTTCAGCACGACTAGTATTAATAGTAGGTACGTATATAGAATACTAGCAAACCAGTATCAACACAAAAGGGCGGTAAGGTTGAGGCTCCTGTACTCACCACATGGGTTTACTGAGATAAAATCTCATAAGTCTCCTAAATGATCAAGAAATTTTTGTGGTACTGCCTTTAGTCTTACATATCATTTTAGACTTTAAAATGGACTGACTCTCAATGTAATAAAAAAAAAAACTTTTATTTGATTTGATTGACCGTAAAAGAATTACAATGTGCTAGAATGACGTCTTGATGATCATCAGTGTTTAGAACCATGCATGTTCAAAATACGCTCACCAAGATTTAAGTTAAAAAATAATGTACTAGTTAGACATTCCTAACTAGATGGCGTTGACGTCGAAATAGAAGTCGGTGTTAAGATTCTCCGCCGTTTGGTTGGGGTCGTGTACATAGAGTTCAAAACGGTGGATAAAATTTGTTCAACAGTATTTCGTTTGTTTTATTTACACTCGACCTTACGTACATACTCCTAAAGTTCAAATACCTAGTAGTGGCGGACAACCGCCGCGTTCGGTGCTCAACAATCAGTCCCTACATTCAACCATAAACTAAACGAAATCCTCTTCACCTATTTCAGTTACACATTCACGGACTTAGCACAGATGGTATGTTCGGTCCGCACAGCTCGCGACGCCGACAACGATTCCTCCTCATCATCAGACTATGAAGAAGACCAGCGCCACTTCGAGGGGTACGCCTCGGAGCCTAGCGCTGGGATACTGGAGGTTAGCCCACGATTTTATTTAGATTTTTGTAGTAATTATATGTTTGTCTTTGAAAGACAACCAGTTTTACCAAGGGGTATCGTATTACCCAGTATTAACTGGGTTGTGGAGGTCAGATAGGCAGTCGCCCCCATGTAAAATACTGATATTCAGCTGCACCCGGTTCAAAATCAAAATCAAAGCATTTATTTTAAGTAGGCCAATTACAGGCACTTTTGAATAGTCGAAACGAAGATGACATTTAAATGTAGCTACAGTCCCAGTCACAGACATAAAAACTGTGAAAGTACTGAAGTTGTTGGTTAGACTGGAAGCCGTCCCAAACATAGTTAGGCTAGGCAGATGATGATGATGATAAATAAATAAATAATAAATAAATATCGCTGGACATTAACACACAGCGCCACCTAGTACCACACTAAGCAAAGCTTGTGTTGTGGACACTAGATAGTTGATATACTACATATATACTTTTTGATGATGTTTGTCTGTGAAAACCTTGACCTTTTTAAGCCATGGTTGAGGAAGTCAGATCGGCAGTGGCTAGATGTTAATTAAAAGACTGGTGTTCAGTTTCATCCGATTCGAGTGGAAACCAATTTTAAAAAGTTAGGAAAGGCTTGGCAGGTGATGCTGTCTTTGCAAACGGCGACGTCAAAGTCACGCAAAGAGAGTTTGTAAAGGGAACTCCCTTTACAGGGTGTAAACCACCTCATCACGAAGCCGTCAACCAAGCATTCTGTACATCAAACCTTAGTAACTATAGTAAATAGTACTAAAGTAACTTTACCTACGCAAAAATTATTGCTGGGAAACAATTTTTTTTTGGGGTGCAAAATCACGTTTTGAGGTATAACTCAATGTAACGAACTTAAAACATTGTGCTGATGGATGGATTGAATAGTGCAAGGGTCGTAGAGATATTTAAAGTAAAAATCTTGCGATAAAAACTTGTTTTAATAAAAAAAGTTGACAAAAAGTTGGAACTTTGACCCCCAATATCTCCGTAACTAGAAAGTTCCCAGAACAAAAAAAAAAAAAATATCAGAATGACGAGGAGAACAAGTGCCTTTCGGCTTCGTTAAGAGGTGTTTTACACCCCTTATATTGACTGGTTTATAATTCGAAAACAATCAACACTTTCAATTTCTTTTTCGGTGGTGTAATGTGTTTTTAAATTTCATTCTTAAGAGCGCCTATCCACAATGTTGGCAACGTCGCAAATAGCTGTCAAAAATTAACCTATTTCAATTAATCTATACTAATATTATAAAGCAGAAGAGTTTGAGTTTGTTTGTTTGTTTAAACGCGCTAATCTCAGGATCTACTGGTTTGAATTGAAAAAATCTTTTTGTGTTAGATAGTCCATTTATCGAGGAAGGCTATAGGCTATATAACATCACGCTACGACCATTAGGAGCGGAGCAGGGATGAAAAATGTTGCAAAAACGGGGATTTTTTTCCTTTCGTTTTTCTCTCTTATGTGACGCAGACGAAGTTGCGTGGGTCAGCTAGTTTGTCAATATTACTGAATGGAAATAAGAAATGTGGCTAACTTGTGAACTAGAATATTACTAGTAAATTCTAATTATTAAAACACTGTTTTTTTATAATTAGAATGAAGAATGTGTAGAAAAGGCGTTTGGAAAGTTTACAAATACTTTTTTTGCACCTAAAACTGATTATTCGGTTTTACGATATTAATTATTGCATTTGATAATTAATATTCTGGTACACTAGTTAGCCACATTTCGTATTTCCATCCAGTAATATTCGCAAATTGATTAAAATAGGTTAATTTTGGACAGCTATTTGCAACGTTGCCAACTTTAGATGCGCGCTCAAAACGCTTATGTAAAATTTTGTAATTAGTGTACTACTAGTGTCCTTTTATTTCTTGTGGCTTTATCTGTTATTTTTTTCTTCAAATAATTAGTCTTGTCTTGTCAGTGTTTTAGAACTCTTTTTATAGATTTAAAAAGAGTTATAAAATTGACGTTTTTCTTATTTATTTTCTAAGCCGATGTGAACGGTTAAAATCTGCAGTTAAATAATAATAATAAAAGCTGCATCCAGCCAACCCGATTAATATAATAAAAGATAAAAATGTTACTCACTTTTTGAGTCTAGATTAAATTTTAGACTGCCTAGTGGAGTAAAAAACATTACAAAATATCTAGCGAATATATTCTGAAACAGCACGTATGATATTCAGATGTCAAAGATGGATGGGGGCGCCGCTTGGATCAGTGACACAGAATTGGTGGGCACACATTCACAGCAACGCACTGTAGTTTGACATACGGTGTGGAGTTGTATCTTTTTTCTTTTTTTGTCTATGGGAGCTGTGACGTCACGGGTTTGGTTGTCTATTTTGTGTTTCGCTTGTGATGGTTCAGAGGTCCTATTTTAATTTTGTATGACGTGGAGTCTAGAGTGCAAACCTTGCATAATCGCCAAAAATCATAATTGTATGCATTTAAACTTTGTATATCTGATATGGATTTATTATGATAAAATATTCTGTGTTATTAAAATAGGACATCTTAATTCAAGTATTTCTTCTTTTTTCTATCAGCCAAAGTTTTTTTTTTTCTCTAATTGGCAATACTAATTGGTGATTATGGTATGAACCGTATAGCAAACTATATAATTAACACAATCTACACTAATATTATAAAGAGGATTTTTTTTTATTTTTGTGTGTGTGTGTATGTTTGTAAAGAATAAACTCAAAAACTACTGTGCCTTCACCCTGAGTAACTTAGGCTATATTTTATCTCCGTACTCCCACGGGAATGGGAGCTACACGAGTGAAACCGCGTGACGTCTGCTAGTAATTACTATGTTGTATACAGGGTTATTTGTAAAATACCAACAATCTCGCAGGAGTAGATTACTAACATTATAAACAACAACATTTGTTTTTCGACTTTTTCGAAAACCCACAAAAAAAATCAATTCTTCAAACATACAGGGTGTAAACCACCTCATCAAGAAGCCGTTAACCAAGCATTCTGTACATCAAACTAAGTAACTTTACGCAAAAATGATTGCTGGGAAACAATTTCTTTTTGAGGTTATTAATCATGTTTTGTGGTATAACTCAATGTGACGCACTGAAAACATTGTGCTGATGGTTGGATTGAATAGTAGGGGGTCGTAGAGGCATTTAAAGTAAAAATCTTACAAACATCTCCTTATCTATCATGACGACTCGAATGGCGTAGTGGTAGTGAAGCTGTCTTGCGTTCTTAGGGTCCTGGGTTCGAATCCCGGTAGGAGCAAATGTTTGTGTGATGAGCATGGACATTTGTTTCCGAGTCATGGATGTTTGTATGTATAATAAGTATGTATTTACCAACAAAAAAGTATATATGTAGTATATCAACTATCTGGTGTCCACGACACAAGCATTGCTTAGTGTGGCACTAGATGGCGCTGTGTGTTTAATGTCCAGCGATATTTTATTTTATTTATTTATCTAGAAGGTTCCCAGTCGTTCGTAGAACAAAAAAATGATTGTAATGACGGGGAGAAAAAGTGCTTTTCAGCTTCGTTAATACGTGTTTTACACCCTTTATGTCCGAACAGCTGATCGAGTTTTGTATGAAAAGTCGATTTATTTTTGCTTGTTTTCGAAAAAGTCGTAGAACAAATGTTGTTGTATATTGTATATGATGTTAGTAATCTACTCCTGCGAGGTTGTTTGTGTTTTAAACCTGTATACAGGGTAAATTTTTCAAGAGGGCCTGGATGGCCAAGTCTTAATGTATATCCTAATGTTAGGTAATGGTGTCGATTCTATTGTGCACAAACTAAACTTAATTTAGGCTATTGCTATCTTTTACAAAAAAGCAGAGTGAGTAAAGGACAGCTATAGCTATGAACCAAGTTAGAAATGTCAAACTAGTTTATGCTTTGCGCTTCACCGTGTTTACGTGCACCCTTCATTTGTCCGGAAATATTAGTTCCAATTAAAGGAGAATGGGCAAAAATGTATGGAACGTGGTACCCGCTCCAATAGTCATCATTCATATGTCATTGAAAAGACATTTTGATGGAGAAAAACGTCTACCATGGCGCCTGTCCCTATTGACGTTTGGGAAGCAGTAATCTCACTAAGTTTTATAAATGAGAATTTACTACAAACTACTTATATTAGTAAAATAAAGCTGAAATAAGATATTTTTCAAGTAAAAACATATATTTTAGCAAGAAGTAAGTAGATTTAAAACATTACATATCGGTATCAACTATAACCGCATTGAGGAAAGATCCCGATGAGCAGTAAATCCCGTATGCCTCGCATAGCCTAGGTATGTCGCCCGGTTAAACATGTGCAATACTGTTGGACAATATTATTTGCACTGTTGATCAATATATAACAAAAATATGTTTTTATACGGACATGTCGCGACTGGATTCGTCCACGCAAAAGCCAGGCATCTTCGTGTAAGCCATAGTCTGGCAGATCTTCAAGTGTTCCCTCTCTGTACGTTTCAATTATATACAGACCATTTGATAAATGCTCGGCACAATAAGATCTTGCCAGCTTGAGTTGGTATGTATCTAGCGCTAGTAGAATAATATCCTCCTCCGTCATTGAAGGGAAGTTTTCTATCTGGCTCGCTTCCATCCTATGAAAATCTACTCTCTCTTTCTCGCTACATACATATGCAGAAGATTTGGGGTATCTATTTTCTGCCTTATGATATTGACGAATTCGTCTGCGTGTTCGCTATCCAAGATGAGTTAGTGGAAGTGATTCGTGATAGCTGCGGCCATCTTAAAATCAGTGAACATATTGGGCAGTGACTTATTAAAATAGTTTTGCCTCAAGAGCTTGAAATCACGTTTGAACCGGCCGTTTACCACTGGCATAGCGTTACCGATCGAGTTTCGTTGGATTGTTCAGTGGTCAGCTGTGTCTCTTGGCGGTTCTTTGTTGGTGGGACATAGGATTCATATCCACATTCACTAATGAAGTCCAAGCTGTCCCTAAAACCTCGATCTAATATAAAAGCATCGTTTGTTAGGAGTAAGCAATGTAGTGGATGTTGTATTTGCGCATCTGTTTTTGTTGCAGCGTACAAACCCATTAAATCTAAAATGTATCCATCAGTACATACAAGTAGGAAAGATTTCCGTAGATTCCAAAACTTGTGTAAACGAGCGCAAAACGTACGAGCGATTGACGCGGACACTGACGCCTCCCCCACTGTTCCTGCGCACATCCCGCGCTCGGGGGCAGCTGGGCTCGAGTTAAAGGGAGGGGTGCATGGCAGTCTTACGTAAAAACCTTATTAATAGAAACCATGAACGGAAATGCAGAAAATATTACCTTGGTACTCATTTTCTTACATAGATAAGTGATACCTAATGTACTCGTATATGTATGTTTATCGCCGGAACCACGGGACTGTCTAAACAGGCTACCGTGGCCCTGGAACGCAAAGAGCAACCGAAGTAACAGGGTTTTAATTAGTTAGTAAGACTGTCGTTTATCTCCAAACGCAATCAGATTTGAGACTGGCGGCTATAGTAAATATTGTTCCTCTTGGTAAGACCTTTTAAACGACACTACAATCATATCTATTGGAGACGGGTACCATTTTGCCCATTCTCCTTTGACGGCTCTAAATTACGTCCGTCACTTTCTCGTTTTATTAGAGAGAAAAAGATAGCAATAGCCTTAATTAAGTTTAGTTTGTGCACAACAGAATCGTCACCAGTGTCTACCTAATATTATGCAAGTTTTAATGCAAAGCTCATTAATTTTTTACATATTTCAGTATTTACTTATTTAGTAAACTATGTGTGAGCAAGAGCATCGGCTCATTTTTTAATTTATCTGATCACAAATTATGAACAATACTTTTGTAAGCAAGTCCTGTTAGTTTGCTATTTAAATTATTTTACTTTTTAAAATTCTAAAATATTTCCACCGATTTGTTTTTACATTTTTAATAAAAATAGATACAGAACCTCGATAAATTCAATGTTAATGTTGCATGTGTATATTTGTCCTACACTTTAAGGTTTATTTCAAGATCTAATTTATAATTGTACAGATGCCAGTACATCAAGCAATCCAGCTTTTTTCGGATGTGAACTCATCAAAATGACGGGAGGAAGTGTCAGACTTTTACTGACCAAAAGCCTTTCATGTGCCTTCCTCGCCCTTTATGTTCCGGAGTCACGGTACCTCTTTCGAACAGTCCCGCAGCCCCGGCAATCTGTTCTTTCCTCGCCCTATAAGTACCGGGCCACGGTATCTCTTTCGAACAGTCCCGCAGCCCCCGCAATCTGTTCCTTCTTCGCCCTTTATGTTCCGGGGCCACGGTATTTCTTCAGAACAGTCCCGCAGCCCCGGGACTCTGTTCCTTCCTCGCCCTTTATGTTCCGGGGCCACGATATCTCTTTAGAACAGCCCCGCAGCCCCGGCAATCTGTTCTTTCCTCGCCCTTTATGTTCCGGGGCCACAATATCTCTTTCGAACAGTCCCGCAGCCCCGGCAATCTTTTCTTTCCTCGCCCAATTTGTTCCGGGGCCCGGATCTCTTTCGAACAGTCCCGCAGCCCCGGCAATCAAGTCATCAACCTTGAACTTAACGCTGCCTGTATCGAAAATATGTTAAAGATTATTTGATAGATTTTAGTAGCTTGATGTGCGCGCGTCTGTAGATACACTATTGTAAAGGTAATAGAAAATAAAAAAATAAAACACTAATAAAAGTAAGGCATGTTTTAATACAAATTCCGTAATAGCATTTCACGGCTTCCTTAAGATCGATTAATACTGTCACTAACTAAATCTCCACAAGTAATAATAATAATAATAACCTCTTCGGAGAAACCGAAGGTTTTGTCTGTGCAATTATGGATGAAGTTATGATGACGAATAACTACCGGAGATTTATTGTGAAGGACGGTACGGTTGACATATGTCGGGCATGCCACCGTCCAGGCGAATCAATCCGTCACATTATCTCCGGATGTTCTCGTCTAGCTAACGGAGAGTACTTGCATAGACACAACCTTGTAGCCAGGATTATCCATCAGCAACTTGCTCTAAAATACAATCTTGTGGAATCGGAAGTGCCCTACTATAGGTATGTGCCCGACCCAGTTCTCGTTAATGGCAGTATCACACTGTACTGGGATCAATCCATCATCACTGACAGGACTGTTATAGCTAATAGACCTGATATAGTGGTGATGGATCGATCAGAGCGTCGCGCAATGATTGTTGACATAACGGTCCCGCATGATGAGAACCTCGTGAAAGCTGAGAAAGATAAACAAATAAAGTATCTTGACTTGGCTCGCGAGGTTGTCGACATGTGGGAAGTGGACTCAGCAATCATTGTGCCGATAGTAGTGTCAGCGCATGGCTTAATTGCCAAGAGCCTCGACCAACACCTGAGGAGGCTCTCGTTAGGCAGCTGGATCAAGGGCTTGATTCAGAAAGCGGTACTCCTGGACACGGCCCGTATCGTTAGGAGGTTCCTCTCTCTGGAGCCCTGACCGCCGGTAGCTTGGACCCTGTTCCCGATACCGGTGGGCTACAATTTTTTATATTTTTAAATGTTTTTTTTATATATATTTTATATCAATATTTAAAAATGTAAAAAATTTGTTGCATAATTGAATAAAGGGAATAATAATAATAATAATAATAAATAATTTATTCAAAAAATATAAGGTAAACGTTTACAGTTTTTCTTAAATCTATGTCAAGTTCACACTATGTTTTGAGCCTGAACTAGGTAATCCTGTGTTTCAGGCAATTTGAGGTAAAATTAATTGATTTAATAATCACATATGATAATAAGATTATCGGTACTAATATGAAAAGGTATATAGAATAATACTATCTTAACTTAGTTAACTAGTTTAAAAAATAACAATTCTATGAACAATGTTTACTTTAGCACAAGTAATAAATTCTCCGTATCTTCATAGGACATAGTTTGAAGAGCTTAACCACATAAAACCCATTCTAACATACCACATTACGCTCTGTCTCTTTCTAACCTGAACAATGTTGCATTCCAGGAAGGCTTACGCACCCGGCGGGTAGGTGGGTCCCTCTCCCTCTCCGAGGACGAGATCGACTCGGAGGCGGAAGTGTACGACCCGCTGAACAAGCGCGGCGGCGGCAGGTGAGACCACACACTGCACGATCTGTGCAAAGCGCTCTACGACCACGTTCAGTACACCGACTCCTGCGCAGACTAGCGGGACGTACGTACCAGACATTGTGTGTCGCTTGAATTCCAGTAGTAAAGTGAAGAAAGTCCTGCTGATATTCAAAAAACTAAAGACTTTATGTAGCAATCTACCTTCATCTGCTAGCGAAGTAGACACAATAGCTAAGCAATGTCAGTCGGGCTTCACAGACGAAGGGGTGAAGCAAGGTGTCTTGTAGATAGGACATAAAAATGTCCTGCACATATGACATAAAAATGTCCTGCACATATGACATAAAAATGTCCTACAGAGAGGACATTAAAATGTCATATAGGTACTAGGTAGACATTTAGAGCTGTCTCAATTCCTGTATCATTGTACTTATATTTGAAGCCAAGTGTCCTGTCGATATGACATTGAGATCTCCTGAATTGTGACAGAATAGATATAGAGAGACCTAGATAACCCAAGAGCAACTACTTCTCGTGCCTAGTTTACGATCAAAAATACGATAAAAGATCGTAAGTGGCCACTTTAGCCCTCAGTCTGCATCGGTGTAGAGCGCTAGTCGGACGTCAGTTTTGAAATTATGGCAAAGGTATCCAAAAACTAGCACGTTGACGGCAGCGTCTTTGAATCGATTTGATTTTTTCATCACTAAATAGTGCTTGTGATGTCACAATAGGTAGTAAAAAAATGGCACGCTTGGTTTTCATACAAATCGTGATACTTGCGTCATCTAGGCCTATCTATATCTGTGCAACCACATCTATGAAATTTGAATCTGGCATTTTAGGTGTACGACAATAATGTCTTATCTACATTATGCCAATACTTAGTCTCAAGTCTGTCTTTGCAGTCGGATGAAGGAAAAGCCGAAGTAAGGACAATTACTTGCAAGTGTATGTGTGTGAAACGCAGGATGTGTTGCAAATACGACATTTGTTTGAATTCATGTGTCATTCGGAAGGTAACTACTAGTTTGTATTAGTAATGGTATTGATAGTGAAGAGTATTATTGTAAAATTTGAGAGATGAGGTATTGTGATATGTGACGGTTGTAGGCAGTAACAACTGCAGTGTAGTTAGTATGTACATTGTGAAGTAGCGAGTGTCTCTAGAAAACGAGTGCCGGGAATTAGGCGACGCCTAAATAAAATCACGAAAACGTTACTTGGTACGTATATTGGGCATTATTTCTGTCACTTTAGCACAACTGTTTGTCAAGTGCAAGATACAGATAAACTGGGCCAAAGAAACGTTTATCAATCTCTTTCCGAGATACAGTTTACGTTTTGTTTCTTAAATGTCTAACAGACAGAGATAGCAACCTACCGCTACTTGTAAGTAAGTTATTGAAAATTAATTGTTAGTGAATCGTGATTTGTTTTTCCAAAATGGGGAGTCCCGCTGCGGGATGGTTGCAATATTGTAATAATTAAAAAGTGAGATTTGTACAGTCGAACAAGCTATTACCCACAAATTACATTGTAAAATGTAAACCAAATAGCTTGACCGGCAGTACTTTAGGGACGTGTGTAACTGTAATATTTTAGTATTTAGATCTATTCCATTTTATTGCAATGTGGGTAGTTTATGCTGTTTTTGATCAAACTGTCATTTTGAATGTGTTATAACGTGTATAATTATGTGATTGAGCCAATGTAATATTTTTGGAGTTCCTCTGGGATCCATTATTTCAATGCAATTAGATATAATATTCTAGAATACACCTAATAACATTAACCTTTAATTTTAAATTATCGATATTATTATATCTAGCTAGGATAATTGGATAGAATAAATAATCAAATTCCAGTATTGATGCAGAAAGTAATAATAAAAGGTCTAAACAAGATTCTGGCAAATATAATTCGTGTGTGTAATAGTCGTTCATTTTAGAATTTAAATATATAAAGGGTAGATAGCCACAAATATAGATAGAATCATATGTATGAACATATCGAACATTACTAAATCGTACCCAAAAGACACTTTTATTAAACAAAAAAATTAGGTAAGTAAATACTATTCCTATTTACTCGCCATCCTGTAGTCTATTTAACTAAAATCTAGCAAAAAATAGCGCTATCGATAGAACCAGTGATGCGCAGGTGCGCCTGAAGATTTTATCGATAACCACGTGTATGAGCTATCGATAACACCATAGGCTTCACTACTTCAGAGGACCTAGGTAAGCGTCAATCGCTTTTCTGAATATACTACATTTTTACTATGGTCCTTCAAGATGCTGTGATCGCCAGACGTACGTCATTTAATAAAAGACTAGCTGATACCTGCGGCTTAGCCCGCGTCTAAATTATATACTAAAACCTTCCTCGAGAACCATTCTATCCATTGGTGAAAACAGCATGAAAATCGGTGCAGAAGTTTTTGAATTTATCGCGAACAGATAGACAGACGTGGCGGAGGACTTTGTAATATGTAGTGATGAATTTCTGAGGACGTAAGTGACCTACCATTAGGTAAGAATGATCGGTAAATGTAACTACTCAAAACGGGCCGCAAAATACATTGGAGACATTTACCAATCCCTACTCCGCTGGAGAAAGTATACTTCGAATCATGCGTGGTAGGGATAAGAAAAAGATGGCGCGTAACGGAAAAATGTGACGCGTAACGAAAAAATGTTACACTAAATTTTTTTCACTTCAAAAAATGTTTGCAGTGGCTTTGACAGGTGTCAGGTAATAAAGGTGTGCTGAAAAGCAGCTCAGTGACGTCATACAATTTTGACGTTGATAGCGTATCTTGCGTCTTAGGTCGATCCCTTACTTTGAATGGTTGTAAGGATAAGTAGGTTTCTCAAATTGTAATTGATATTTCTAAAGCAATATTTAAATGCATATTTATCATGACATGTTTGAATCTAAAGCGTGTAAACAGACTCTTAGCGAAGTCGCATTTGTTCTCCTCGCCATTAAGATCATTATTTTGTTCTACACCATACCTGGGAACCGTCTAGTTACGGCGAAATTGGGGGTCAACCAACTTTTTTTGAAGTTTTTTTTTTAAATAAGTAATATTTTTTAATGTAAGATTTTTACTTTAAATATTTCACGACCCCCATACTATTCTATGGCATATCTTCAATCCATCAGCACAATGTTTTAAGTACGTTACCTTGAGTCCTACCGAAAAATGTGATTTTTCACCCCCAAAACAAAATGTGTGCGTCTTGGGTCGCGGTTACCCTCCCATAAGAAGTTATCACTTCAAAAGTCAATTCCTGGCAAAATTTTTTGCTTAAAGTTACTTTGATTGATATACAAAATACTTGGTTGACGGCTTCTTGAAGAGTCTGTTTACACCCTGTATACTGTCGAATACCACTGCAAAAACTATAATTTTATACACTTAGAGTTTTCGCATACTATAGACAAGACTTTCTATATAGTCCGAGAGGTACCGTTGCGTTATAATAATATTAGCATTATAGTTTTTTAGTCCAATCAATAGATTTTTTGTAAATCGATCGAAACCACTAATTTCGCACTATTTGGCCCGCAGTGACTGACGTAACAACCACTTTGTAGTGCAAGCTGATTAGAAGTTTATTCTAATAGCATTCACCACAAATAGAGTTGCTAATTTAGCTCATCTAGTCGCCGTAAGGTAGTATAAACTATTTATGAAAAAAGTTTCAGCCGGCGTAATACGACTTAAGTTTTTTTTTTTGCAACTTTCGAAACCTCTAAACCCACCGCTACTTGAGCAGCTGACGGTTGGTTCACTTATTGGTAAGATAAGATCTACCTTCGATGACAGAATCAGCCGGCTTACTATGACTTTTATATTTGCAACGGTACCTGCCAGACTAATAGATAATTACCCTACGAGTGCGAGCGAGACAGGCTATGTATTCCCTTTAGCAATATTCTGTCTAAAGTACATAAGTAAACGGAACAGAGTATAAGCTTCTTAACAACGTGCAAAATTGTTACCTATTTTAGTAGGGTTGTCACAATAGGCTTACTTCGTACTCCTTGAGATAATCAAAGTATCATATAGTTTTATTTTTTTCTAGTATTATTCATACACACGGTAAACAACCATTATGAATAAATACCAAGTTTTTAAATTAAAATATTCTAACTTGTCACAAAACTAACAACGTGTGTTACCCGGACAACCCTGAGATTTTCAACTGGCTGTGGCAGCGTAAACCGGTTTTTTCCACTTTTGCCGCGTACTCGACAAGCGGCCAGTGGTCACGCACGTGGTGCAACCGATTCGCTCGGTTGTATGAAGCTTATACTCTGTACTGTACTCTATGGTCTAAAGGCAATTTCGTCTATGGTGTTCAAAAGCCTTTACTTGAAAACACATACAGTTTATTAGCTCGACAAATATGATATTGATCTTTTTGTACTCAAAGAATCATTAAAGATTTTGTTTTATGTTAATTTAAAATCTCAGCAATTTGTATTAATCGTATTAGTTCATGTGTTTTCTTATATTTTTGTATAACATGTCTGTATTTCTTGAATTTGTATGCAGTTTTTTCTTTTACATTTTTTTTTACGTACCGAATGTAGATTTCAATAATGGTCTTGGTAAATTCAACGGACTTATAAAATGCATCCGAAGTTATTGTGATTTAACTTACTAACCAGTGGTATCCAAAATGTTGATTTTTTAAAACATCTTGATTTTCCTAAATTAATGTTTTATTCGCTCAAATACCTGAGCTGAAAAGTCATCGCAATTTGTGATTTTAGCATTATGTAGTTTTAAGTGCCATTTTGTTCCAAACTATCCCAGATTGTGGCAAATTCCTGTGTATAAAAAAATTCGGGGTCAAGCTGTGTCATAACCAAAGCGATCATGGACAACCCCACTCGCATTAATTTTGCTCGGCAAGCGAGAACTTGTGAACGCGCGTCTCTGTTCCTAACAAATGAGTGACTTTAAACACCGTAATTGTGTATCCCGTGACCATTCGGTTTGGTTAGGACGCAAGGTCAGTCCTGTTTTTATTTAATTGGAAGAAAAGAACCAATGAATAATGTGTGAATGCAATTAAAATTGTTTTCTTTTGTGTTCTTTTGTATTATTTTATATAAATGTTGGTTTGCATACTATGTCTATTTTTCATCTTCTTTTACTTACGAACTGTAACTTACCAATACTTTTGGTGTAATATCGACAAAAGCCTGTAACTTTGTAGATAATATTTTATAATTTAGTCTAAACGACTGAATGTAGCTTTAAGTATGCCACGAGGCACAAAAACGTGTTTAAATAAAAACCAAATGTCTAGCTCAAATATTGTAATTCGTATAATTTATAAAATAAATGCTTATTATTAAATATATTGTGTCTGAATTCTAATATCCTGATATCAAACGAAGACTACACGAATGAAATTCACTAAACAACATAAGATTTTACAAATTTTGCTTTGTTTTTACGGGGTGTCCTGCTTGCGCGACGAATACATTCCTTGATTTTCAAGCAATGACGTTGGAACCAGCTATGCTAGCGCCATTAGTTCCACAGTGTGCTTCCCCATTAGTTGATTCAGAAGTTTTTTTTTCATTTGATTGATTTGATTCAATTAATTATTTTCGTATTTTATGATATTTTTGAGTCTGTATTTTAAGTACGGTACGTAATTTCAAGCAAAATTGCACTGTACTTCTCCATCATTCAAGAAGTAATGACCGAAATCACGTAGGACATTTGTTGCGTGTAGCATCGCGTTGGTCGCAATGCATCGTGTCGTGTCGCGTCGCGTCGTGTAAGTCGCTCAAGCAGGACACTGCGTTAGTCTGTTTTATCAATCTTTATAAGATTCCAAATCAATTTTATGGATCAGACGTTTCTTCGTTTCTTTGACCCGCTCCAAGTACCTGTTCACATTGAGAGCGTCCACATTGTCACCGAGATCGACCTTAATTGTCTCTTTTTCCCCTATATACCTCGTCCTGTAGTAATGCCCCATGTCCAGGCCGTAATGTTTCGTGTCCGTGGTACCGTCCCAATGTTCAGGCTCCCTGATCTTTATATGTTTGACGATCTTTTTTCTCAAGTTGTTCCTGATGTAAAGCCTGAAGTCCGGACAGTCACACATATTGATCAACACCTGCATGGCTCTTAGCTGCAGTACGGGCACATTTAGTGACATACATAAACCCGTCAAACGCTTACTCGTTTCATATCCAAACTCCTTGATTCGCCATTTTGACATCGTCGTTATCGAAGTATACTCCATCAGGCCAAGAGTGGCGATAACGACATTTATATCTGTAGAATACAGATACGATACTAAGAAGTTTGTCAAGTCGTACTTGTCGGAGAGTTTCTTACCTATGCTGTGCTTACAGAGTTGCCTCATGCATTCCATCGCGCCTATTATGATTCTAGGATCATCATTAGTCATCAGTTTCCACATGACTTGAAATGCGTTCGCTTTCAATGCCTTAGTGGGTTCCAAATCGGTTAGATTCGTAAGCGTCTCTAAGTGTAATATAACAATGCCTGCATGTTCATTTTTGATGACTTTGAGGAGGTTTTCGATGATGTGGTTATTTTTGATGATGACGTCGCAACCGCTCCTACATCTGGTAAGACTTCCGAAGCATTTGGCTGCGGCGTATCTTATCTCCTTGCGATCTCGCATGAATAGAAACATGAGGCGGTCCACGACTATTGGTTGGGATAAGATTCGGGTCCTGCCTTGGAAGTAGTTCCCGAGATGTGTGAGGATTATGCAGATCTTCTCTCTGACGATGGGGTCGCGATCTTCCAAGAGGTCTATAAGTCTGTATATGATGTTCAGCTTAATAAAGATCATGGCGTTTTCTGATATTTGTACCTGTTGGCAGATAGATGGTATTTATTATGCGATTTTTATACAGATAACGGACGTTGTTTCACGGTGTTAGTATACCTATGTTAAGTAATGTTGCCTAGCTTTTGAAAACAGTCAACATGTAACAGTTGATAACATTGTTAGAGCATGTTATCAATACCATATAAGAAATGCCGTGGAATCCGCTTGTTGCTGAAAGTTACTCATTGTGATATGTTGTTAATTTTAACTCGCGGTATGACCGCGATGATGATTTCAAGTAGCCAAAAAAGTTACAGATTGTTACATAATGTTAACGTGTTGCTCCACAGAAAGTAACTACGGTGTGGATGCACCATAAGAGAGAAGCCAAAACTTACTTGTAGAATCCCCAGGGGAAGTTCTAATAATAGGGGGAGGAGCTAGTATATACTAACGATGGACTGGATGAGGCGAAAGGCGTGAGTAATGCGGGATGCAGACCAAGAGTAGCTAAGTTAGTTTAGCTTGTAGTCCGGGAGGAGGTACCGTTACAAATAAATAAGTCATAGTAAGCCGTCTGATATTGTCATCGAAGGTTGATCTCATATTAAATTACCAATAAGTAAACCAACCGCCAGCTACTCAAGTAGCGGTGGGTCGGTAGGTGACGAAAACTGTAAAAAAAATATTAGTCACAGTACGCTGGCTGAAACTCTTTTCATAAATAGTTTAAATCATAATGAGCTTAAATCGTCAGCTGCATGGTGCAGGGGGCATTATGCGTCAGCCGCACGCATGAACTTGTAAAATGTAAATGATACAGGTCTCATGAAAAACTAAAAGCAATCTACAACCAAGTAGAGAGTGTGATGTAATCCCCCACCACTATGCAGCTGACGATTTTTTTAAGCTCAGTATGATGTAAACTATTTGTGGAACAATTTCAGCAGGCGTGCTATAACAATCTTATTTTTTTTCTAACCTAACCTAACCTACCAATCCTACACACACCGCGGGTGCGTCAGCTGACGCTGGTTTTACTTATCAGTACCTATTCGAGATCTATTGAACAAGATGGCAACCGATCGGCTTAAAAAACTTTTTTGCAAAAAATAAAACCGACTTCACACAAAAAAGTGAAAAATAACTTTAGCTTCAGAAGTCGGTGACCTTTGTTTGATTGATTTAGTTTTTTTGTCACCGACTTCTGAAGCTAAAGTTATTTTTCACTTTTTTGTGTGAAGTCGGTTTTATTTTTTGCAAAAAAGTTTTTATTTTTCACTTTTTAGTGGTTCATATGTGCTTACCCTTTCACAGCGTAACGGCGTGATTTTTTGTTATGAACTGGTGTAAACAATAGAGAGACATGAGATTTCAGCGATCCCAGGACATTTGCTATCATTTATTGAAGAGTTCCCGTCGCCTATCTTCCGAAGTTCTTCATCAGATATTTACCAAATTGAAATGGGATCACTCCAAGAACGTACTCTTCCCAAAACTACCCGACTCGCTTCTGGTGTGCCTATAAAATTTAAGGAATTCCCTCTATTTCTCCAGGATCCCATTAAATGGAACTTAACACATCTAACTGTCGAAATCTGGTTGTATTGTACACATCTGTGTACCCCCTCAGAGCATACAGGCGTGATGTTACGTCATGATGTAGTATGAACAATGAACCTACAAGCGATTGCAGTAATTACTGCAGATTTGCCGTCTATTTTTGAAGAGTTCCATTGTATATCTCGAAAGATCAGCATCAGATCTTCAGCAAATTAAAATGGGACCAAACGACAAGCACCAGCTTTCAAATAAAAAAAGAATCATCAAAATCGGTTCACCCAGTCGAAAGTTCTGAGGTAACAAACACAAAAAAAAACATACAGACGAATTGATAACCTCCTCTTTTTGGAAGTCGGTTGAAAACACTACCTAAATGCATCGGTACCTACCTCCCTTCCCGGACAATAGTTCGCATAGCTGACGCAGTTTTTCATACTTGTGTGCAGAGTGCAAACTATGGAAGTTAAGCTATGTGAGATAACTAAAATATGCGCAGCTGAGTTAGTTGTGTATGGCTGATGCACAGCTACGCGAGCTAAGCTAAGCTCTCCACTTGTTTGCCGAGATTGAATGTGTTGACATATCCAATATCTGGTTGTCTTTTTTTAGACAATCGTAAGTCATGTGTAACCTATCCATCATCGGAGCTTTCTTCATCGATGTTATTCATGGCGAGCGTCCATCAAACTGAACTTCGCAACACTCGAGAGCTTTCGCTTAGTTTTTGGTGTGCACAAGTCATATTTTTAGCTTAGCTTAGTGTAGCTTCGGCATAGCTTAGCTCTCGGTCTGCAACTCGCTTAAGGATGCTTGCCTTTCTGCCTAAAAAGGCAAGTTTCAAAAGGTGTGAGTGTTATGCATGTATGTCTTACATCACCTGATCCATGATAGTGTGAATCGCTTGCAGCTTAGTAAAGCTGTCATCAGAGTTAATATCCTTGTAGACATTGCGAAGTCCGAGACGTTCGAAGCCTAGGTGTTTGCGAGTGATATCCAGCCATGGTCCGTAGAGGGATGGCTGCATGGACTGCATTCTTTGCGCTGGTGGATATTCTATAAGACGAAATGAATATCATCAGCTCGTACTGTTCCACTAGAGGGCAACTACTGGGACAGGTTTTATTCAACTTAATTGTCTGCCAATATATATTATAGTCCAATTCCTCATAGGCGCCAAGATTGACCTGCCATCGATGCCTGGGTTTCTTGCGATTCCGTTTTTAGGAAAATCGGCAGGGTTTGGTCATACTCTTAACCCTCGACGCATAGACACCCTTCATTGGATTTTAATTCTTAAGTAATACGCACACACACACATAAACACATACAAGCTATAATTCACCGTAAAATTGTCAAACACGTTATATTACAATATAACGTGTTTTTTCTCGCGATATTGTAATGTCTCGAATTATTGTCAACTGAACATACGGAAGTATCTCTGCCCCCATAATCGGGACTTGGGGCACCCCCCCGTTAGGTTAGGCCACTGGGCAAGGGGGACCCCTCCTTCCCTCCACACCGCGTAAGTTGACTACCATCGCATGCATTTCACGAAAAATAATGCGTTTTGTTGTAAGCAGTATGTTCATTTGACAATAATTCGAGACTTTACAATATCGCTAGAGATATTACAATATAACGTATTTGACAATTTTACGGTGACATATACATTGCATATGGAACACAAAGCAAACAAATACCTAATTGATACTACTCCGAGTTTGCTCACCACAGAGGTGTGTGTATACGTTTGTGGAATCGATTTGTCGCTGTATTCTACTAGCACCTTCGAAATTGGTAAAGGTATGTGGAGGGTACTGATAGACGTTATGACTTGGTATGTAGGTAAATGATAAATTATATGTTTTATTTGCAAATAGGTTAAAAAAAAATAGCAGAGGCCACTGTTTTGTACCTGACTACTCTGGAAAGAAACAGCCGAACCGAAACAAACTGAGGTCTTTAGGCTAGTAATGAGGTGCTCATATTTTTAAAGCATTTACCGTCATGGGGATCAAACTGTGTCTTCCGCATGGCTCGTCGAACCGCCTTGTTGACCAGTTTAGGGTCCACGCTGGTCGTCAGCTGGAGGTACGAATTCTTGTGGGGGCAGAACATTTCTGGGCTTCTTAATAGTATTATCAAAAAAACAACAAAGTAAAAACTAAACAACCACGTTATGTCGAGATACCTCTTCTCTTTTGTAAATATTTCGAACTATAAGGGTCCACCAAATAAACATGAAACAAATAGGGCAAAATAATTTGACGAATAAGTTCATTTTGACGGCTTGACGTCGCCGTCGGGACGCACAGATTTTCCTTTTTGTGTTGGAATGAGATATTTGAAGGAGGTTTTACTGCCTTATAGAATCGTAGGCAAATCACTGCCGCTGGGATTTTCAAATAAATTCTTAAACAGGTGGCGACTGGACCGAAACGGTTTCAACTTAAGCATTATTATTATCAGTAGTCTATGATAGCGAGCAGGCTTGATTGTGCGTTTGTGAACCACTGCTGCAAGGTATCAGTTGGGCCTGTCACCTTGCAGCAATGATGTCACAATATGTTTTCTGTTTTGTATGTTTGTAAGTGTATTACTAACATAGTTTGTATATTGTTACTAACACTATGAGTCTTATGGTCGAAAGAAATGATTTATTATTATTATGTTTGTGTTGACATTTCTCAAATAAAAACAAACCGATAATAACCAAGATGCAATCAAACGAGGGTAGTTGGAAAATAGACGATTATTCGAAAACGCTGACAGCGACGTTTCGGCAGCACTGGACCAGGTACAGCACCTGCTGTACCTCGGCCAAGTGCTGCCGAAACGTAGTGTAAAATAAAGAGTTGTACTCATCTTTATAGCGTCTTTTTATTGAAGTAATAACTTCATGGAAGGATGACTCGATTCGGAACGGCAACGGAGGAGTTTGGGAACGAAGAAGTTCCTGAATTACTGACTGGAATCAACGCACAGCCTAAACCGCTAATCGTAAGAGACCTAAAACTTGGAGAGTGTATTCTCTGTATGACGTAGGCATCCGATAAGAAACGATTTTCCGAAATTCTTCTGCTAAAGGAGTGAAAAAGGACCAAGGTTGTCACGTTTTCCCATACAAACTTTGCCCGTTTGTATGGGAAAACGTGACAACCTTGGTCCAATCTACTTCAAAGAAGAACGGTCACGACCCATAGAAAAATTTACCCCCACACAAAAAGGCCCGACACAAATGGAACATATCTCAGTTTTTTTGTTTTGAATAGGTATAGCTAAACTGTATATTTTTTATAATCGAAATCAGTGGCTAACACCAAAATATTGCCTTATGTTTTTGTTCAGAAGCCTTAAAAAAACATCCTAAGTAACTGTATGTAACTCACGAATCAATATTTATGGAATTATCCAGGTGATCTAGTTATCTAGCTAGATTATGTATTTTTCTGCAACCGCGGCAGCTAGTCTTGACCCTTAAGATACAATGATTTTAGGACGATACCTAACCTCACGTAACTTCCTAAGTAAGTAAAGTGTATGATGTCGGATCAACTTGACAAATAATAAACGAACGAGGTCTTTACAAATAACTTTAATCAGCTCAAGAGGTGAACATTAGACATAAAAGACACAATGAAATCTGATCGCGCGATAATCACAAAGCATTAATTCAATTTCTACTTATCTATTCTTTTGTTGATAGCGTTGATCAGATTCTTCTTCGCGACAGTCATCTGGCTCATATAGCTGTGAACATCGTCGGGTGTTACAGTATCCCCGTAATCCTCCTTGATTACCTTAACGTCTTCTTCACACATAGTTTCGTAGTTGTAACCAATTGCAAGCCCGTAAGTTGTAATCTCTGAAGTGCCAGACCAAGACTCATGAGGTCTTATCTTTATGTTTTCGGTAATAACCTCTCCCCAGTGGGTCTTGAGTTCGATCCTGATGTCAGAACATTCACAGAGGTTGATCAACACCTGCATCGCTCGTTTTTGCAGCACTGGTTGGCTTTGTGCAAGTGCCAAAGCTACTAAACGCTTGACAATGGGAAAACAGAAATGTTTCATTCGCCACAATGACCAGTCTGTTGTCGTTGTGTACTGCATAAGACCAAGAGTACTTGCAATCACCTCAATGTCTGGAGAGAGTAGGAAACGCATTAATTCCTCATTAATATCGTACCTGTCTGCCAGTTTCTGGCCCACACTGTGTTTACAAAGCTGTGCCATGCAATCCATTGCCGCTTGTACCACTCTGTAATGATGATATATGAAAAGTTCCCTCATCACCTGAAACGCATTCGCTTTCAAAGGTTTGACCGGGTCCCATTGTGATAAGTTTTTGAGGGAGTTCAAATGGTATAACACAATCTCCATGTAGTCATGTTTGATCATTTTCAGGAGGCTCTCGATGATTTTGTCATTCTTCACGATGATTTCGCGGGCGCATCTATATCTGGTAAGAGTTTTAAGGCAGAGGGAAGCTACATATCGTAGCTCTTTGCGGTCTTCCATGAACATGGATATAAGATGGTCGATGGCGATGGGGCGAGATATGATTTGCTTCATGCCTGGGTAGACGTTTGCTAGGCGTGTGAGGATGATAGTTACCTTCTCCCGGACGACGGGTTCATTATCCTGCATCAGGTCTATGAGTCTGTACACGACATGACGCTCAATCAAAAAGTAGACGCTCTCTGGTATTTGTACCTGTTTAAGGATAAAATATGTAACATTATGTTCACTATTGACTGAGCGTTACAATAAACAACTTATAAAATAAGCTCTCGTCTTTGCACAGTAAGGCTATACCCGCATTGCATTGTGAAATACGTAGTCTCGTAGGTCATGGGTTCGAGGCCAGGTAGGTGCTTTACTCTATAATTTATTTCATCATCATCACACGACGGCGAAGGAAAACATCGTGAAGAAACCCGCATGTTCTAGAGCGAAGAATTGATGGAGACGTGACATCTACCAGTAACCAACCCAGGGCCTTCGTGCGGGATTATGACCACTCTTTCTCGCATAGGGCCAGGTGGATCCCTGTGTATCCTATGTGCCAGCAGTCAGAACGTTAGAGGCTGATTATGAGGTTACACGGTAAATAGTGTTGAGGAGGATACTCTTGCAAAATGATTTAGTGGGCACCTGATCCAATAGAGTATGAATGGCTTGGAGTTTCACTAAATGGTTAGGCGAGTCGAGTTCCCTGATGAGGATTGTGAGTCCAATTCGTTCGAAACCCAGGTGGGCCCGTGTGACGTCGACGTATGGCGTGGATAGGGATGGTTGCTGCGACTCCAGTTTTTGAGGTGATGGTAACTTTATACTAGGTTTAATAGAGTCTGAAATAGATGAAAGAGAAATTATCTTCATGAACTAAATCAGGATTTGACGACCCGAATGGCGCAGCGGTAGTGAGGCTGCCTTAGGTTCTTAGGGTCCCGCGCAAATGTTTGTGTGATGAGCATGGACATTTGTTTCCGAGTCATTTATTTATTTATTTATTTATTGGTTCACCAACAATTGTTTACACTGGTATTATTCTAAAGGTAACTAGCAATAGAGTAGAGTACAATAGTGTAACAATCACTTATAGGTAAACTCCGCATGCTTTAAGGATAAGTTGTAAATGAGAAAAAAACTTAATTAAACTAATCTTAAAACTAAAATTATTATTGAAAACACACTACTTCCTAAATGTAATCTAATCTAAATCGAAATGATATTTATAAATATTGGTTCTTAATTGGCTTAAAGAGTTAAAGTGCAGATCGATTACGTCGCTACAACCATTAACCACCTTGCAAAATCTCGCGTAAGGAGAATTGGAGCCTAAAACCGTTCTTCTTTGCGGTGGCCGCAGTGGTGTTATCTGGCTGCGAGGAACTCTTGAAGGTGCACGGAAATTAAAAGTGCTCAGTATTTGTGGACAATCTATCTTGTGAGCCATAACTTTGCAGACAAACGTCGCGTCATTTAGGCGTCGGCGCTTGTCTAGGGAAATCATTTTGAAATGTCTCAATCTATTATTATAAGAACGTATTTTCTTAGCTATACCCCTAGAAAACGCCAGATGCCACAGAAAACGCTTTTGGACACGTTCTAGACGCAACGAATGTGCAGCATAGTGAGGTCGCCAGACCACGCTACAATATTCCAACACGCTTCGAACCAAGCAATTGTATAGCATTATTTTTGTCTTACAGCTTCTAAACTGTTTCGTATTTCTTAAGACAAAACCCAGCATTTTAGAAGACTTTTTTATAATACTGTCTACATGTGGAATAAAAGTTAACTTCCTGTCAAATGTAACGTCATGGGTATTTATATGTATAAACGTATGTATGTATTTACAAAAAGTCTGGTGACCACGACACAAGCCGTGCTTAGTGTGGCACTAGATGGCGCTGTGTGTAATGTCCAGCGATATTTATTATTTATTTTATTATTTATGTGAAAGTAATGGTAGTTATTTGTGTGTAAAAAAAATCAATGAAAATGATTCCGTTGATGAACATATAAAGTGGCTTGTTGCCGTTTAAGTGTAGGTAACAATATAAACTAGCACTGTTGATGTTGGTGCGGACCTTGGCTTTGGCCTCAAATTGTTCGATAGTCTGTAGATGTATTCATAGACTGATGTCAGCTCCCAAAATGCGTTGCTGTTCTTCAGTTTGAAGGGTTTTAAGATTGGTGATTTTAAGCTTATAATGATCAAAAAGATAAAATATCTTCGTGAATTAAGTCCTTTCCCATTAGAGCTACTTAGCGAAATAATCATATGAAAATAGACACTCGTAAGTATATATCATACTATCGACAGACAGTTAATAACTTGAGTTTAGCACATTTCTAATTATTCTCAGAAGATTGCTTTCGTAGTTACCTTGAGGTGGTGAATATTTTTTCGTCATTGCGTTGCGCACAACCTTATTGATAAGTCGTGGGTCCATGGGGCACACGAGCTGAAGGTAAGCATTAGTTTCAGGGTGATGGAACATGTTTCCACTTTATGCGTTATGCTAAAAATAACGATTAAAAAATGCAAAAAATAATTATTAAAAAAAAATAACTACGAAATAATGTTACACAAGCCACATTAAATAATGATTTTGGCAGGGTTTCAATGACGTTGTCAAAAGTGATTATATGCTCTGTGAAGACGGGGTGATTTGTTTGTCTATGCGTTGTTACTCTTTGTTCATAAGGTTTTCGAAAAAGTATTAACTCATTCCCCACTCCTCCACTTCAGTTGAGTGAGAAAATTGCTTTTTTGACGAATTTGTAAATGTAGTTGACTACGTTATCTCGTTTTATTTACTCCAAATTTGTAACGCAGCGTAAATACGTCGTAATTTTAATTATAAATAACTTTTGTAACATTTGCAGCATTGCCACCCAACGTGGCAATACTGAAAGCCTTCTGGGCACTATTCCTGTTGGCAGCGAGGTGGACAAATTTTTGGACGCTTTGATACTTGCATAATATCCTAGTGTGTAATTAAATTAGCCTGTGGTGAATAAAAAATGATAGATTGATGTTCCTGATGAACATCAATCAATCTGCGAGTCCACAGAGCATCAATATATATGTGCGAGTCACAGAGCATCTATCTGCGAGTCTTTGACTTACGAGTCGGCATTTAATAAAATGTCGTTTTAAAAATATGTAAGTGACTCAAGCACAACGGTTTGAACCCTTTTGAAAATAACTCAGATCGTGAGGCGTACGAGTCGCCAGTCGTGAGACGTGCGTAGAGCAACTGTTACACTCTTGACAGGTAGTAAAGTGTACCATTAAAAGTTCACTATTATTTTTAAAGACCTATTTTTAAAGAACTCGAGTCGTTTTATTGATTCAAGTGTTTTCCAATGACTCTAGCTCTTTCACATTAGTAACAAGGTAACAAGCATTTTTTTTAACGGGAGGTCTGTCAGACAAAAGCCTGACACTTCCTCTCGCTAAAAAAAAAATGCTGATTAAAACCCATCCCTGGGGGGGTTTTAATCAGTTTACTTTACGTTCCGGGGCCGCGGTATCTCTTTCGAACAGTCCCGCAGCCCCGGCAGGCTTCGGCCCTTGCGGGCTCCTTCTTTTATGCTGACATCAGTCTCTTTGAGGTAGACATGGGCGCCGCCCCCAAATTTGGCGGCGGCGACGTGCTGTTGAATTTAGTCTGGCGGCGGCGGCGGCGTGACGGAATATGAAGGAGGTGTTAAAAATTAAACTACAGAATATCACTAAGTAAAAAATCGCTTTATAAATCGTAAAACAACAAAAAGGCTTTATTCCTCCATGGTCTCAGCCAAGACCACTATATCGTCGGCAAACCGAAGATGAGTGATGTACTCCCCATTGACGTTGATGCATAGCCCTCTCCAGTCCAGAACCTTGAAGACATCCTCCAGTGCAGCGCTGAGCAGTTTCGGAGATATAACGTCTTCCTGTCTTACACCTCGCTGCAGAAGGATAGGTTCCGAGGCTTGGTCCTGAAGTTGGACTGACATGATAGCGTTTTTGTACAAACGTGTTGAAAAACACGTCGATGTACCGATAGTCAATTTGGCACCGTTGGAGACTGCAGTACAGCCCAGGCCTCGATCAAATCAAAGGCTTTCTCGTAATCCACAAACGCTAAACATGTTCCTTCCTCGCCCTTTATGTTCCGGGGCCGCGGTATCTCTTTCGAACAGGCCCGCAAACCCGGCAGGCTTCGGCCCTTGCGGGCTCCTCCCCTTATGCTGACATCTCTTTGAGGCGCGCGTGGAACACGAACGCGCCGTCGACACCGCCTGTCGTCGTTAGATGGACGGACGGCTAGCTAGCCCATAGCCAACCGTCCACAGGCCCGCATCTACGGTGGCCGGTAGCCACCACGTGGCCCCCGACACCCAGTGCGTCTCCCGCGGCGGCCTGGAAGACAGGCTCTCTCCCTATCTCGTTCCGCCACCTCCTTCGCTAGCATGACTGCTTCGCAGAAGGAGGTGACGGCTTCCCAATCCGTCTCGCTCCGGACCATGGATTGAACCAGGGCCGGACGCGAGAGGTTGCCGCCGCCGATCGCCGCTACGAGGACACGGCGGTGCTCCGCCCACGCAGGGCAGACTTCCACCGTGTGCTCCACCGTGTCCTCCGGTCGATCCTCGCAGTGGAGACACCCGAAGGTTTCCTCCCGCCCGATTCGGATCAGGTACTTCCCGAAACATCCGTGTCCGGTGAGGACCTGCGTCACGCGGAAGGTGAGGATGCTGTGGCGCCTCTCTAGCCACTCCTCAAAGAGGGGACTTACCGCCACTATCGTGGCGTGCCCTGCACGGGGTTGCGACAGTCGCTCTCTCCATATCGCCATGAGATCGCGCCAGAGGTTTGTCCGCTGAGCGGCAATTTGCCGCGGCAGCGGAGTTTTCCCCCGGCGTAGTGCCTCCGCGCGCCAGTCGTGCAGGCGCGCGAGGACTATCGCCTCCAGATCCCATGGCGGCAATCCGGCAAGCAGGCCCGCCGCCTCGCCTCGCGGGAGATCGTGCGGTACCCACGGACCATTTTCACGGCCACCAGTTTCTGGGGCGCGTTCAGATAGTGGGCGGCTCGCCGCCTCAAGGCCCTTTACGGGGCCCCGTAAAGGGCCATGGACCGCACGACCCCCGCATAGTGCCTGCGGCAGGATGCGTTTGGCCTCCCAAAGTTGGGCAGGAGCCGCCTGAAGGCAGCCCCGCTACGTTCCAGACTAGGGGCCAAACGTCGGAAATGTTCCACGAAGTTCCAGCGGCTGTCGAGTACGAGTCCCAGATACTTCAACGTCGGCTCGACGCCGATGGATACCCCTCCCACCGTCAGTGTGGATCCCGATGGTGGCGCATTCCGAGGCCCATGAAAGCACATAGCCTCGGACTTGTGCAATGCCACCTCGAGACCCAGTTGCCGGATCCTCTCAACGACTATCGCAACCCCGCGTGTCATAATTTCGGCCGCCGCCTCGTGCGACCTCCCCTGTGCCAGCACCAGGGTGTCGTCTGGAATGTTTGATTGATTTAGTTTTTTTTTGTCACCGACTGAAGCTAAAATTATTTTTCACTTTTTTGTGTGAAGTCGGTTATATTTTTTGCAAAAAAGTGGTTTAGTGGTTCATATGTGCCTACCCTTTCACAGCGTAACGGCGTGATTTTTTGTTATGAACTGGTGTAAACAATAGAGAGACATGAGATTTCAGCGATCCCAGTACATTTGCTATCATTTATTGAGGAGTTCCCGTCGCCTATCTTCCGAAGTTCTTCATCAGATCTTTAAATTGAAATGGGATCACTCCAAGAACGTACTCTTCCTAAAACTACCCAAATCGATTCTGGTGTGCCTATAAAATTTAAAGGAATTCCCTGTATTTCTCCAGGATCCCATTAAATGGAACTTAACACATCTAACTGTCGAAATTTGGGTGTATTGTACACTTCTGCGTACTCCCTCAGAGCATACAGGCGTGATGTTACGTCACTATGTTACATAAACAATAAACAACCAAGCGATTGCAGCAATTACTGCAGATTTGCCGTCTATTTTTCTGAGTCAGAGTCAGTCAGAGTTCTATTGTATATCTCGGAAGATCAGCATCAGATCTTCAGCAAATTAAAATGGGACCAAACGAGAAGCACCAGCTTTCAAATAAAAAAAGAAACTTCAAAATCGGTTCACCCAGTTGCAAGTTCTGAGGTAACAAAAACCAAAAAAAAATACAGACGAATTGAGAACCTCCTCTTTTTGGAAGTCGGTTGAAAACCGACCTTAATTTAATAAATTTGGTTTATGAATGTATATATTTTATTTAAAAAAATAGAACTAAATAACCTCCCATCCTCAAACTCAACTCCCCCCACCCAACCCTCTCTCCCTTCGTCGCTGCCGCCTTCCTTAGAGC
Organism: Xestia c-nigrum; assembly: GCA_916618015.1. NCBI lineage: Eukaryota > Metazoa > Arthropoda > Insecta > Lepidoptera > Noctuidae > Xestia > Xestia c-nigrum. Next base: position 24,895,040 of record OU745246.1, read on the forward strand.
GAGGCCACACGATGCGTTGGCGGTGCGGTGCGACGACGGAGCGGCGCCGCAAACGTCATCCTAGTCATACAAATCACTACCCCACTAGTGCGTTGCGCCATACAATCATTGTTGTGCATTGCCATTTTGACAGTGATTGTACGACGCTGCGACGACGCAACGCAGCGCAACGCATCGTGTGGCCTCGCTCTTACTTACCACTACTTCACGCGGTATATCGCCTTCGTAGCAACTGGACAGTTCGCAACTGAACAAATACTCAGCTGGACAGTTAAGTGGCCGTAACGCTTTTTCGTGACTACCTATTCCCTAATACCCTGTCTATAAAGAAGTTTCATTTTAAAACACTGTTTAAGGCTTTCACGGTTGTTGCGGGCCTGTTCGAAAGAGATACCGCGGCCCCGGAACGTAAAAGGCGAGGAAGGAACATGGATGGTTTTTAGTCAGTAAGAGTCTGACACTCCCTCCCGCTCCGCCCAGAGTGGGGGGGGGGGGTCATTTGATGATTTCCCATCCTTAAAAAAAAAAAAAAAAGGCTTTCACGGTTTAAAACTAAACTATGATGTCGATGAACTTTACAAATAATAAACCAGCGAGGTCTTTACAAATAACTTTATTCAGCTCATGAGGCGATGGAAACGAGTCACCTCACCCTGCGATAGCAGTTCGCTACCTCCTTCGCTAGCAAGCATAGCTAGCGAAGGAGGTAGCGCAACGTGAGAGGCAGAGAGCCACCCGTCCCAGCTGCCGCGGGAAAGGCTACGTGGTAGCCATCACGCCACTCACATCCCGGCCACCGTAGTCGCAGGCCTGTGGACGGCGAGTAATGAGCTAGCTGTCCGTCCGTCATATGACGACAGACCGTGTCGTCGGCGGGTCCATGTTCCACGTGCGCCTCAAAGAGATGTCAGCAAAATGCAAAGCAAGGGCCGCAAGGGCCGATACCTGTCGGGGCTACGGGACTGTTGGCGATGGACATGAATTCTCATCGCGTGACAATCTCAAAGCATTCATTCAATTTTTATCTTTTCTTTTATTGATAGCTTCAATCAGATTCTTCTTAACGACAGTCATCCGGCTCAAATAGCTGTGGACATCATCAGGTGTTACAGTATCACCGTAATCCTCCTTGATTACCTCAACATCCTCTATACACATGGTTTCGTAGTTGTAGCCAGTTGCAAGTCCGTAAGTTGTAATCTCTGAAGTGCCAGACCAAGACTCATGAGGTCTTATCTTTACGTTTTCGGTAATAACCTTTTCCCAGTGGGTCTTGAGTTCGATCCTGATGTCAGAACATTCACAGAGGTTGATCAACACCTGCATCGCTGGTTTTTGCAGCACTGGTTGGCTTTGTGCAAGTGCCAAAGCTACTAAACGCTTGACAATGTCAAAGGAGAACTGTTTCATTCGCCACAATGACTGGTCCGTTGTTGTTGTGTACTGCATAAGACCAAGAGTACTTACAATCACCTGAATGTCTGGAGAGAGTAGGAAACGCATTAATTCCTCATTAATATCGTACCTGTCTGCCAGTTTCTGGCCCACACTGTGTTTGCAAAGCTGTGCCATGCAATCCATTGCCGCTTGTACGACTCTGTAATGATGAAATATAAAAAGTTCCCTCATCACCTGAAACGCATTCGCTTTCAAAGGTTTGACCGGGTCCCATTCTGATAAGTTTTTGAGGGAGTTCAAATGGTATAACACAATCTCCATGTAGTCATGTTTGATCATTCTCAAGAGGCTCTCGATGATTTTGTCATTCTTCACGATGACTTCGCAAGCGCATCTATATCTGGTAAGAGTTTTAAGACAGAGGGAAGCTGCATATCGTATTTCTTTGCGGTCTTCCATGAACATGGATATAAGATGGTCGATGACGATGGGGCGAGATATGATTTGCTTCATGCCTGGGTAGACGTTTGCTAGGCGTGTGAGGACGATGGCTACCTTCTCTCGGATGATAGGTTCATTATCCTGCATTAGGTCTATGAGTCTGTACCCAACATGACGCTTGATAAGAAAGTATAAGCTTTCTGGAATTTGTACCTGTTGGAGGATAAAACATGTTACATTATTTTTACTAAAAAGAGTAACCCTTCTCTATGGAAACCCGTACCGAGCTTCTTTCTCAACGTTTTACAAGTGCTCAACTAGGCCTATGTGAAATAAAATACTACTGTACGCTTACAGGCAGGCAGGTGCTTTACTTTGAAATTTATTTCGCGCTTTATTTGCAAGTTATTTCATTGCCATTCCTCTCCATACGGCGAAGGAATACATCGTAACCAGCACTGGGCCCTCGTGTGGGATTATGACTCACTCCTTCTCGCAGAGAAGGATTATGAGGCTACACGTAAAATAGTGTTAAGAGGAGGGACACTCTTGCAAAATGATTTAGTGGTTCACCTGATCCAACAGAGTATGAATGGCTTGGAGTTTCACTAAATGGTTGTGCGAGTTGAGTTCCCTGATGAGGACGGTCAGTCCAATTCGTTCAAAACCCAGGTGGGCCTGTGTGACGTCGACACATGACGCGGATAGGGATGGTTGCTGCGATTCCAGTTTTAGAGCTGGTGGTAACTGTATATTATGTTTGCTATCGTCTGAAATAGATGGTGAACATAAATTATCTTCATAAACTTACTTAAGAGTTATGTGGAAGTAACTGTAGTTATTTGTATGTAATAACTCAATGAAAATGATTTCGTTGTTTAAAATATTGTGGTTTTTCTTATTTTGTATCTGTGCCCTTATAATCGGGACTTGAAGCACCCTGAAGTTAAGTTAGTTAATATTATGTTCCTTTATACTATTGTATTTTTCCCATTAGAAATCCACTCTGGGCGGAGCAAGAGGGAGTGTCAGACCTTTACTGGCTAAAATCCATACATGTTTCTTCCTCTGTTCAGGGGCCACAGTATCTCTTTCGAACCGCCCCGCAGCCCCGGCAGGCCCACAGGCCCGCAAGGGTTTTGGCCCTTCATTATACTGACATCTCTTTGAAGCGCGCGTGGAACACAAACACGCCGTCGAGACGGCCTGTCGTTACAAGACGGACGCACGGTGAGCTAGCCTAGCTCTCCGTCCACAGGCCCGCGCCTACGGTGGCTGGGGGTCACGTGGTGGCCCCGGGCCGGTACGTCTCCCGCGGCGGCTGGAGCGACAGGCTCTCTACCTCTCGCGTTCCGCCACCTAATATCGCGGTTCGCTAGCATAACTCCAACCAAGGTTGGTCCCGTAGAAGTTTTTGATCAATATCAAATTATGGATTTCCCTATGACCATTTTCGTATAGCCCTTACTGCCCCGTTTATCGTTTCCATCGTTATCGTTTCCTGTATCCTGTCATCATAAAGGTCGTGTAGTGGAGCGATTATTTAAAAAAATGTCTTCGTGAATTAAAATCAAACATTTGAAAATAAACGCTCTTAACAATAAGTTGTGAGCTCGACCAATTTAGATGATATCAAATACAATTATGGCCTGTTACTTCCTGAAATTTGTTTTAAGCGGTCTTGTAGTTTCGGAGCTTATTCGGTAGTTAAACAACAAAAAAACTTACCTCTTTGGACTAACCTCATGAACTAAACTTACATGTCTAAAAGCCGTGCACGCACGTACGAACAAATTTGTTGCGTTGCATGATACACAATAACTTGGTTCGCACGTGCGTACCACTAACGAACATCGAATACTCTGTTCGTCAAACATGTTTGCGGCGATCCTTTTAGTATGTTCTGTATGGACGGTGTTCGAAGAGCTTTAATAAATGTTACTGAAACAAAACTGTTTGTATAGATCTTGGCGGGGTGCGGGCGGGGGGCAGAGGTAGCTAACCCTACCCGTACCTCGGTTCTCGACCAGCAGCCGTAAATCACTGCGAACACCAAAAAACTCTCCGCTACTTCACAATCGACCACTTCCAACGGCCTGTTGTGCGCGAACTCGACTGGAACTATGTTCGCATTCGTGTTCGAATATGCCGTCCATACGTATGAACCAAATGTTCAGATTTGATGTTTGTGTTCGCTATGTTCGTGTTCGTTCGTGCGTACACGGCTTGAGGGAGTATACACGTAGAACTTTGTGGCGAACCACTTCCGATAAGCGCCGAACGTCGCCGACAAGTTCCAACCTGCTTATTGGCACTGGTTCGGCACAAAGTATAGAGACTGCCAACGCGCACCGGTTCAGAGTTCCGATAACCAGCGTTCTACGTGAATGTATACGCTTTCACTGATTTCGGAAGGTTGCTTTCGTAGTTCTTTACCTTCAGGTGACAAATATTTTTTCGTCATTGCGTTGCGAACAACCTTATTGATAAGTCGTGGGTCCATGGGGCACACGAGCTGAAGGTAAGCATTCTTTTCAGCGTGATGGAACATGTTTCCCCTTTCTGCGATATGCTAAAAATAATTATGCTAAAAAAGTATATATGTAGTATATCAACTATCTAGTGTCCACGACACAAGCTTTGCTTAGTGTGGCACTAGGTGGCGCTGTGTGTTATTGTCCAGCGATATTTATTTATTTAATGATTAGTAGCTAAGAAATAATATAACAATAAAACACTAAAAAATTATATATGGTGCTCTGTCACTAAAAAAAGATTTTGACAGTTTCAATGTCGTTGTCACGACGGAATTGTTAGTTTGACTATGCGTTGGTTTTTTTCTAAGGTTTCCGAAAAGGTATTATTTCTTTACGAGTTGAGTGAGAGAAAATTGCGTTTTTGAAAACTTTGTTGGGAATTAAGGGAAACCCGTTTTTTATTTTTCCTTTTGTTGGCTCTTTTGTAACTTGGCATTATAAGTCTTGATATCAATGAATTAGCATTCCAGTCAACATTTGATGTAGGTACTTACGATACGTAAAAAAAAATTAAGTATAAAAACATTTACTAACATTATAAAACAGGGTCGATAATTTTTTAAACGAAAAAAATAATATAAGTAGTAGGATGAAACCCATTAGAAACGGAGGGGAACATTATTAAAATTGAAAAGAAAAATAAATTACGGTCGATCCGAGTTCGGGAAGTGGGGTGTGGGGCTTTTAAGGGGAAAAAGTGGTTTATCTCGACTTCCGGTAAAACTACAACTCCTATGGAAAAAAGTTAAATGACAAAGTTGTGGGTAATAAAAAGATCCATAACTTTTGGATTGACATTTTTTTCACATAACCTCAAAATTTAGGTGAAAAATTCAAATAACCAAGTTTTTGGTTTTTTATTTTTATCTTTCTCAAACAATTTTTTTTATGAAGTTTGGTGAAAACTTACCTACCTTATTATGTCCCAAATACACTGTAATTTATTTGATTTAAAATATTTATTATTTCGCCTTATTTTAACTTAATTTAAAAAAATCACCCAAATTTTTAATCGAAAATTCCCGTGACAAAATTTTAGCTTTTTGCAAAAAGTCGGGGGGCTTTTTGTTCGTTGAAATCTCTACTTTCTGATGGTGTAAAAAAAATACATTACCTACTACGGTAAATGTTCTCAGAGAATGCAATGAATTGAAAAAAAACAAATTGAATTTTTTTTTCATCACTATGTACAATTTTGAGCTATTTATTAAAATTTACACTCTAATTACTCAAAAATCGTAAAATTTCATGTTACATTGATACACGAAAAAAATGCAAATTGAAATATACTAGAGGAAAGTCACCAAATATGGAATACCATTTTGTTTTTGGGATATAAAAAAAAAACTTCATATAAATTAAATCAGTTTAATGTTTTTACTAATCAGTCATACGTTTATATGTAGTAATTAACAGCCTTTAATCAAATATATTAATTATCAAATTAAAATCTAACACAAAAAACAAAATCACAAATGAGTAACCAAATATGGAATAGGTATCCATATATGGAATATATATATATATATATTTCAGAAATGACACCTACCACTGCTTGTCTCTGCATCACCTAAAGGTTGACTGGTAAAAAATGCCTATGGCATTAAGTCCGCCTCTGTACTTTTGTGCTTGAAGTGTTAATAAATAAATAAATAATATAAGCATAAATCAACATAACAATAACAAAAATGGACATTAATATCTTAGAGATCAATTCAATGAATATAATATATTGTGATAAATGAAAGAAGTTACATAATTACTTGCAAAAGACACAGATCCAAGTATCAAATGTACGTAAAAGTACGACTGTCCATATTTGGATTTTTATACTAGTTCAAACTCTTATAATTTATTTTTTAAAGTCACAATATTTTAATGACAAAAGATCACAAAATGGTGAAATAAACATAATACCGATATACTAAATAGTATAACACTTATGTAAACAAACATAACAGCTGGTAATACTCGTTTATTACTTACCTTTAAAATTTTCTGCACGACAACAAAACAAAACACGCCTGCCACACGTGAAGCATTCGCGCAACTGACTCGATGGTGTGGGTGCGATAGTTAGTAGACCGAATGAAACAGAAGATGGTCGAGTGTTGCGTTTCATACTTATAGTCTTAGAGAAATGAAGGGATTCCATATTAGGATACTATTCCATATTTGGTGACTTTCCTCTACTATAATTAACGAACAAATAAGTTCATAAAGTTAATATTTTATAAGACATCTACAACGACCGTTATTTATTTTTCTTTTCATTTTTATCATATTCCCCTCCTTTTCTAGTGGGTTTCACCCTACTATATATTTTTCACTTCTCATGCTCTAAAAGTACGACATTATTGCCCTACAAAGTGGGATTAAAGTGACCGTTTATTCCCTAGGGAGTAAAAAGTAATTTAAAATGGAACGATCTTTTACTCTGAAACATGGTCACAAAAGAGTAACTTGTCAAAGGTTTTATTTAAAATTCGAATTGGCTTGCAAATAGAAAGCGGTATATAGAAAAAAAAAACAAATGAACTCTTCAACGCGGGAAAATGTATGGTTGCTTGTGTGCATCGATGATTTTGAAAAAGTATGTGGAATGCCTCTGTTGCTAGCCGCTGCAGTAATGTAGGTACTATAATTATCTGTGGAGTGTGGATCATCTTCATTGCGAGAATGTTGAGAGTTTGTGTTGGTTTTAAATTGTTAATCTGTGACTGATCTGATAGAAGGAAATCCGCCTGCTCAGTTCAGAATTTTAGTCGAGTGTAAATTTGTTCGGTTTTAAATGACTATTTTTCTCGCACTCGAAGTGAAAAGTACAGTTTGCACCTCGAGACTAAACGCCAATTTAATATACCCTCGCTTTCATTGCCTCCCTCGCAAGCTCGGGAGTCAAACCACCTCGGGTATATAATGGTTTCGTTTAGTCCCTCGTTATAAAATATACTATTTTTCGTTTTTTACCATTTTTGAACGCATCGGCCCTGGTATATTTAGACTCTTATTTAATTAAAATAAGTTATTAAATCCATAGCTGTGATTCAAAATTTTGATTTTTGCATTAAATATCTTAGGTTCCACATTATTGCCCCAACCATGTTTTTATTTTCTTGGATACGGTAATCTGAACCCTTTCCTCCGGCACTTAGTGTCTACTATCAGTTGTGCTTGTCTCTTCAGGTAGCAGCGCGAGGGTATGTCTTCTTCGTCTTCTGAAGCTGAAAGTTTTAAAATAAATTGTTGTTTATTTTTTTAACACACCCAATTTAACGGTACATACCTATTGCGGTTTAATACGATTTTGCCGAGATGTTTTTCGTGTGCATTAATCGCATTGCATCGCAAAATTCTAAAGTCATACAAGAAGGACGAACGGACCACAAAACCAGTTGCCTATAGGCATCTTACGAGTATTTAAAATGTTGCTTCGGTGGATGTGTAAGTAAGTGACTGACTTCAGTTTTTGGAGGGAATTTAAATATTATAAACATACTCTGGGCTTTAACAGGTTCTTTCTGTAACAGTTCCTTGTATGTGGGTACATTCTTCTCAGATTCTTTGGGCGTGCTTTGGCTTCCACTCATTCCGGCTACAGATGCTGCTGCGCTGGCCGGCTGGAGAAATAAACATGCGATTATTATTATATGACTAATAAATGTGATTACATACGGAACCAAAACGTGGTCGCTCACAATGGGCCTCATCAGAAGGGTTAAAGTCACACAAAGGGCAACGGAGAAGGCTATGCTCGGAGTTTCCTTGCGTGATCGAATCAGAAATGAAACATCCGCAAGAGAACCAAGGTTAGCGACACGTAGCCCGATGAATTGCCAAACTTAAGTGGCAATGGGCAGGGCACATTGCTCGCAGAACGGATGGCCAATTGGGCAGTTCTGGCTTGGGAAAGTTCTGGAGTGGCGACCGTGAATCGGAAGACGTGTTGGAAGGCCTTCCACTTGAATGCGAATCGCACGGGACCGGTCAAAGTGGCGACACTTGGGGGAGGCCTATGTCCAGCAGTGGACGTCTTTCTGCTGAAATGTTGATGATGATGACTAATAAATGTCTGGGGCACCCAGGTTTGTCTTACTGTTTGAATTTGTCGAAACATGCAACTTGGTTAGTGTTCAAGCGACGTTCAACACATAAACTGAGACAGACTTAAAATAAGTCTATCTCAAGGACAAAGGCAGTAAGACAAAGAAGATTTATGTAGAGAATATAATTTTACATGGTTGGAAGAAATACTCTAAGGTTGGAAGATTAAGTTAAGTTCACGACAAATCCGCCGCTAGAAATGGCGTGAATATTAAATGTGTAAGTCTACCTAAAATCTCTGCCCAAAGACTATCTAGATATCCTTCGTAGATACCATTACCAGTATGTATCTCTCTTCATGGTAGTTTCCAATAAAGTCTACATCAAAATTACTTACGGTAGAAGGCACCATGATAATGGTAGTGTCCTTCTGCTTCTCCTTGATTTCTTCGCCTTTAGCTTGTGCCTTCTCATAACGGGTGGTTAGTACCGTCACCAGCTCTTGCACATCTCTCGGTTCTGCAGTCCACTCAGGCATGCTTGGTTCTGGGATAATCTGGAATAGTTTTAATATATTAAAAAAATCAGTGGTATTTTGGGGATATGAAGAACAGGTTATAAGTTTTTTTATACCCGATAGAAAAGGGAGTACCCTCCGATCAGACGGTTGTTAGTAGGTTATATGCTCGTCGTTACTGCCCATAGTTGTTGTCAGAATTTGTTAGGTTTTAGTTCATCATCTGGGCCATAGATGGCGCTGGTACTGTTTGTTCCATGTTGCAGTGGTACTTTTTGTAGTGCCGCTACAGTATTATCAATCAGTATTATTTGAATAAGTATTCAAATGAGGCTGAGAACCAGTACTTCTTGCAAGTCAAGAAAAATTAAGACAGTATTTTTAAACCCCGACGCAAAAACGACGGGGTGTTATAATTTTGATGTGTCTTTGTGTGTGTGTTTGTTTGTCTGTGGCATCGCAGCGCCCGAACGGGTGAACCGATTATGATATTTTTTTAGTTTATTACGTGAATCTAATGTTTTAGCTTGGCAAAAGAAGTAGCAACGTTCTGAATACCTACTCACCATAATTATATTTATTTCTAACTATTTTTGCGAGATCAAAGGACCAATGGCTTAATGTCCTTTTTAGGCACCGAGGGAACACGTTATGGGTGGTCACCCAACCGCAGACCAACCTAGGCTAGTACGGCGTAACCTAAAGACTGACCCGAGCGGCTGTTAGTATATTTAGCCACGAGCTCCAAATCAGAAAGATAGATTACTCCAGTTTCAATCAGTGTATGATTCCGGATCTGTCTCTATCGATTCGACCAAATCACTACGGTCCTTATAAGGTTATGACAAGATTTCGTCTATTTACAAAACTAGTAAAGTATGTCTAAGTTTTTTTTTACGCTTACATCTAACAGCTTGCACAGCTCATACAGCAGTCTCTTGATCTCCAACAGCAGTGTCTCCAGCTCGTCCATATTCTTCTCTAGTTCTGCAAAGATCTCGTTCTCTTCTGCTATCTCTTCTTTTAGTGCCGTTATTTGGTCTTGAGCCCTGGATAAAGATACAAAATGAAAAAAATCGAGACATGTGGGAATAATGGCAAACTAGTTTGTTATGGAACAACAAACTTCTCAATGATGAAGTAAAGTTATCTATCTTATCAAAATCATCAATCTGGTCATAGTCCTCTCCAGTGTTACGCCCTTTAAGGCGATCCTTAGCTACTCTCATTCAACTACTACTAGCCATTGTCGTCACCGGCATTTAATTGACTAGGGTCAAATGTTTTTCTCATAGCATAAACACTGCTAGGTAGAATACACAGGTTTTCTCTGTTTGGCAGGCGGCCCTTTGTACACAACTTGAGCCCAGTTTGTTGGAGTACGACTTAAATCACTTGGATGGAATAAACTACGGTACTTACTCATCTTTATCTTTAACGGAGGCAAACTTGAAAGCTTCGAGCTCTGCCATCATGGATGCCTGAGTCTGTTCCAGCTCTAGTTTCTCTTCCTCGGTGGTCTGCTGAAGGTAGCTGAGTCGCTGTGACGTGTCGCGCTGAGCTTGGAACCTGCCGAATACTTCCTCGGCGTCTGTCACTCCTGGAAAAGAAGAACACCAGTTTCTTACAATTAGTAGCATGTTGTTCCATGTGCATGTTGTGTCAGTGTGTTGTGTGTGTTTTCGGTTGACAGGGTAAAGATAAAAACGATGACGATGTGCCTATCACACGTAACTTCAGATGAGGGTAGAAAGATGCTGATCTGTCATTTGCTTGAAGAAGATGATGTTAACGTTACCAGTCAGTTTCATTAGTCTCTGGAAGATGTCCTCCATCTGTTGAGAAGCCGAAAGTTCCTCTGGGGCACTTTCTCCTTCCGTAGATCTTGTTGATTCTTGACGCACTATTGGTCGAGCTGTGAGCAAAGAAAGAGAGGGCGATTTTTTTTATTAAATGTGGAATGAGATCATTCTGTGGATTGCGGTTCATTTGAGATGCTTTTTCAAAAGAGTTAATTAAACCCAACTCTGGGTTAAGCTCGCCTTTGTACATAAGCTATATTATTGCAAGTAATATGTATATTTGTTGTTGTTTTTTTTGAGTGCAATAAAGAATAAGAATAAGAATAAACAACAAAACAAACGCCGCCATCCAGCTTCTTTCAATATATTTGTCGCAAGCAACCATGGTCGCAATAAACGCATAGTCCTACCAACAGCGCCCTCCTGACAATGTCATTCAATCACCAAAACACCATGCATTTTCCATACATTCGGTACGTCATTGTAGTTCCTACGTGGCAGTATAGATGGCGCCACTTGTTGAGCATGGGCTTAAGGTTACCTTGTGGAGGAAACACCCTCTTCTCCAGCTTTTCTAACTCTCTTTTCCTCTCGGCGAAGCGTTGGGCGAAGTAAGCCCGTTCCGATACTCTTGAGTGTTCGGCGTCGTGCGCCCGCGCAGCTTCGGCCGCAGTTGCTGCTGTTGCGCGAATACGCATCTCTCCTGCTTCTTCACGGATACGCTGTTTGGTACAGTATTCATACTAAGTAAAATTGTTTATGAAATTCGGTTCTAGTCGGTTTGGGCAGGTGATGCAGAGAAACTAGGAAAATTACCCTTAAACAAAAGTTCTGATTATAGCAATAATATCGAGTAGGAGAAGACCAGAGAACCGATGGATGGACTATGTGAAAGATGTTTAACTAGAATGCAGCTGATTTGTAAAGAAGACATGCTGCTCACCCTTAATAAAATGGGATAAGGGCATGAAAATGACTGGTATATTAAGGGATTCAAGAAAGGAGGTATTAAGTACAATGTAAACTAAATGTTACAGGGTTAAAAGACAAAATAAACTTCTACCTCTAGTTTCATGATTTCTTCTTTCTGTTTCGCCAGGAGATCTTCAATACGGGTCAACGAACTTTCGAATTTTACCGAATCATCTAGCAGGGCTTGCCTGTAAAATGAAATGATTACGTATAATTATTATGTAACGGTCCAAGTAAAAAACTACTCAGCAACAGCTCAGAGTAAGGATTTGTGCCTGGGTGATGATGATCTTTAGCCTTATATAGTATCTGAGTTTGTATGGGCCTTTGAATTGGCTTTACATACCCTCGAAAAATATTTCTCAGGCATGCTGCTTTTCTTACGGTTTTTTACCTTCACATAAGCACGTGATAATTTAATTTGAAGATACCCACATAAATTCGAAAAATCAGAGGTACCTAGGTGCCTTTTTTATATGGGAAATCATCAAATGACTTCTGTCACTCTGGGCGAAGCGGGAGGGAGTGTCAGACTTTTACTGACTAAAACCCATACATGTTCCTTCCTCACCCTTTACGTTCTGGGGCCGCGGTATCTCTTTCGAACAGTCCCGCAGCCCGTACATACGTGCCTGGGGTTCGAACATCACTCTTATTACATTGGATTTAAACACACCTTTTCCTAACTCTTCGGGGATAACATGCTATACGTTATATTTATGTTAACAATGGGCCCATGCTTGGGCTCTTATACTTTATTAATTTGGACTCACATTATTGTGATGAGCAATTAGACTAACCTTATGGAGATGTATTTCTTCTTCACCAATTCTGCCTCTGTCCATTGGATGAGAACCTTGTGTATCTCGTTTTCCAAGTGTGAAACGTGCTGTGCGTAAATTCAATCGAATTAGTTCGAGTTACCTAACTGAAGCGTTAATATTTATTAGATTCTCTTTATTAATTTCGACTTATGCATCATCATCATCATCTCTGTGCTTCGAAAAACACGTTTAGTCGTTGGGCCTGGCTGTCATTTGTAGATCCTTGACAGTCGTTAGAGGAAGTCAGTGGCCCGCAAGTCTAACAATCAGTCTTACGAAAGGGTAGGTATTGTATTGCCCTGTACCGACTGGGCTGTGGAAGTACTGGTATTCAGTTAAATCTGGTGACACTAGAGGACGACCCCAACATAGTTACAAAACGTCTAGGCAGATGATTACTCGAAACGCCAAAACATTCCACTAAGGTAAGTAATTACTTACATTGATTTAATTTTTACGAGATAACTTTAGACATGCATACCGAAGTATATTTTACGCCACAATGACGGCCATACTTACTTTCCTAGCTTTGCTATTGTTTTTAGATTTCACCAATATTCCTTTATTGTTTTCTATCAAAAGATGTTCATACTCTTTTTCCAATTCCGCTAGTTTCTTCTTTTTACTTCTCTTCTCGTATTTTAATAAATCTAGCATCTTTCTTTGTTCCGTTACTTTTAGATCGAGATTATGTATTATCTGTAAAATAAAAAGAAAAAAATAAAATCTGGCTGACTGAAATTATTTTTTCTTGTCTTATTTAGAGATTCCTGGGAATATTTCAAGTCGCAGTTGGAATACATCAGTTATTCAAAATAAAAACCAGAAATAACATAAAGTCAGCAAGCAGCAAAACCCGCATTGAGCCAGTTATCTTGAGTTCTCTTTTCCATAATAATTAGCTAGCCTATCGTCGCTCGTCCTGATGGAAAAAAACCTGTATCAAATTGCCCGTCCTCGGAATTGAACCCAGGAAGTCATGCTCGGCAGTAGCCATAGATAATACACTATACAATGGCAGTAGCGCTACTGACCTCTAAACCAACGAGTTTAAAAAGCACTTTATTCTATACTACCTTATCAGCACTCTTATCTCCCATAGGACAAACTTCATTTAAATACTTCTTGATCTGTACTTCTTCTTCTCCAATCACAGCTCTAGCCTGAGCTAACTCGATCAGCCTCATTTTTATTTCTTTCTTCAAAGTATCTATAAGGTCATTGTTCTGTTGCTTCTCTGCTTCGTTTTCTTCGAAGTTGGATTTTCTTTGGCCCTCTGTGACGAAAATTCTGAGATTGAAGTATTTACTTAGATTGTGTTACAACTTGTTAACTTCTTCTAACTAATTTGCCAAAAACTAGGGATTCATTGTTAACTAAGACTGCTCGTTTTCACTATCACTTAGCCTTAATAACAAGCACAACATTTTGTTTGATTTAGGCACTCATTTAATAGTAGATTTTGATGTAATGTTGTCAATCATATACGCACCTGATAGTTGTATTTTCTTCTTGATCTCAAATATTTTAGTGTTGATTGTAGTGAGACGGTCTTCTGTTTCTACTTCGAAGGGATGTTTTTGATAACACATCGCCATTGTTATAAGTATTGCAGTTGCGAATAATAATAAAAATAATGCGAGTTCCACCCTTTATCTATTTCACAATAACAGTCGTAACTACGAAGTTATTGATCAAACTGTGCTTCGGCCACAAGTACAATACGGAGTATTCCGTTGTTAAATTCCATTTAGGACAAGTTTTTTGAAATAATATTATCATCCGTTAAAATTAATAACAGTTTTTTTATTCAAACTATGAAGTTTCAAATTCAACCCCTAGTTAAAATAACTAAAAGCGCCATCTTTGTTGTGGCGCATAAACGACAAAGTTCAAAAGCTCTTGATTGGTTGCGCGCACACAGCGCTGCTGAATCGCTTGATTTCTCCATTGAATCAACATTCCTCCGCGTACGTTTGTATGTGTGCGTAATTCGGTTCTCACGGTGTTTTAGCCAAATATTCTACAATTCATGACTTAAATCAGTTGTATTCTGTTTTAAAATTATTAAAACTATTGCCTGAACTAAATGATAAAGCTTACATATCAAAATATGTGTTGTTACAAGGGGTGCGCACGCACACAAGCGCGTTGGCGGCCATTTTGATTTACCGTACGCTGTGTATTTACGGACAAAGCCGTCAGATGCGAGCGGGACGCGGCTGCGCATGTTCCTACCGGGCTTTACGTTATTTTCAAACGTGTTTTACCGCTAAAATGTCCAATAAACAAATGTTTTCGACGTAACAACAGTTCAAAAACAAAATGAAGTGTCAGTTCTTACATTTGGTTCCGTGAGTGTTGATTATTTAGTGTTTAAACGACATAGAAGAAGTAAAACAAATGTGTGTGATCCATGTGTGAATGTTGTGTTACAAAATGTGGTCGAGGAACTTTATACCGGATTATGGGATTCAATTGCTGTCAATCTTCATCGTGCTGTCGACACTGGCCACCAGGATCCATGGTGTCGAAGGTGAGTGCTAGTTATACAAGTATGTAGTTGAGCTTATGAAAGCGCGGTCTGCAAGATTACGCGGCCGAGTTGCGTTGGCGCGCTTGCTTAGCGAGCTTTCGGCAGGCCGGTGTCTTTTTAATTTAGTCGGGTTACCGGTCGGTTCTCACAGTAGGGACTTGTGAAACGAGTCGTTTTAAAAACTGGAGTGAATTCAACGCATCGCATTTTTTAATGTTTTTTAATTGTGCCGCGTTTGTTGACGTTAAGCGCGGCTCGTAACCCGAGCCTGTATTATAGCATCGGCTTGCTTTCAGCTCTGTACATTGATATTTGTACCTTGATTCTAGTAGGCGTATGCTTGTAGGCTGTAGTATTTAGGTACCCACGTCAGAAATTGTATTTAGAACAAGCTATCCGTATCTGTAGATATCTGACCGTTATGGCTATGCGCAGTTCTTCAGTTATAATTATATTGTTATATTTGTCTGCCTATTCTCCATTACATTCAAATTAATACTACTATAAAGATATTCACACTGACTGCACATTTTCTCAAGTAATCATACACCTTAGTAGGTAACATCTATCTCAAATTCTACATCTCCAAAAAGAGAGTGCAAACAAAGTCTGTGTTTTAGGGTCGTCCTCCACCAACCGATGTGTTGGCCGTGTGGCTAATACATCTAGGTACATACAAATCTCCTAATCCCATCCTCTCTGAATATGTATGAACGTTTGGTCCATCCTTTATAGGTAACTAACACCATGAGATGTAGGTATTGGTATTGGCTAGAACCCAGAACTGCAGTTATTTTTTGATCACATTGTTTAATTTCCGTAATTATGGTATATTGTCTACTAGTGTTTCTTCAGCGTTTTTGTTGAGAATAGTCTTATCATTGGTATCTACTCGGACAAAAGACATTAATCTTCTATAAATGTTTGAAAAATGAAAGCTGGTGGCAATAATCAGAAACCTCGTTCTATTCATTCCCTGCCCGCAAGGTAGGAATCACAAAATACTACTCAATAAATTGCATTATACTATTGCCTATATAATTACCTTCCTAAATTACCTTAGGTACCCTTTCTACAAAACTGTCTGATTGCAGTTAATTTCCCATTTCTGATTGATTAATCATGATTTTCGTTGATTTGACGTCTTTATGTTTTAGTTTTTTAATGACGAAAGCCTGTTTGGCTTAGAATTTAATAACATGGCTAATTTCTACAACGTGAGCATTTTCCGCTTTTCGATTGTGGTCTTCCATGTTAACAAATAACACGTTGCTTAGCATTTTTCGTCTGCAATAATTAGATTGTAGGGTCACAAACTAACTTTGGGCGTTTGCCAAACTTTGTTTCTTTCTCTATTATACTCATTTTACTCCAAAAGAATTTGGGATCAGCAAATCCTGAGAGAAAAATGAGCGCGAGTAGCTTCTCAAAAATCCATCTGCACGAAACACATCAAAGAGATCGAAATATCCTAGATCAAGTGATAAAAAATAACAGTTTAATTCTATACATCAACTTCTCGGCGTGTTCGCCTATGCTGGACTGAGTGAATACCAATGTTGGTGCCAACCATTTGGTATTCGATGCGTCTCCACACGATTTCTGTGGTCGGGACTCGGCCGGGACATTTTGAATATTGATCAACCTTAGTGTCACTTTACAGTTTAGAAAGGGACAATGTGTACATAAATTCTCGATTTTGAGGGAAAGTTCTTTTTTTTTGTTTTGGTAATTGTTACTTGTTTTGTATGCGACGATAATAAACACAGACGCAATTCAACTTAAATCTGTTCTGTGATTCGTTTTTAAATTGCTGTTTTTGTATATTGCTCATTTTAAATATTTATTGGCTTGAGAACTAGTGTTTGTATTTCATATTTTTATCAACTGCTTTGGTTTACGATCAAATTTTACATTCTGTACACATAATATGAGTATTTCTTTGGTTTTTGTAGGCTTTACTCTGCACAAGCTTGTTCGTTACTAAACCTAATAATAGTGTGAATTGTGGTTATACTGGTTTAAATTAACTCTATTGGTTTCTTACTAACATCGCCTTCTTCTTAAACATATCCGGTTGTAAAAGCTTTTGCGAGTCCTGTAACATGATCATATTAAGCAGTAACTCTATTTTCTTCCCAAACCTCAAAACCTTTATCAAGCAGTAACAACAATTCTCCTATCTAACTGACAATTAGGTACCACATTACCGCGTATGCCAAAACAAAGTACAGTTAATGTTATGAACACAACGGCTCAAATATTGTTTGAAATCATGAATGGCTTCCGTTCGTGTGTTTTGCAGTTTTCGCTTTAGTCGTTTAGATAGTTCGTTTATCTGGGATCAAAGGTACTTTGAACCGGGATTAAGCAACATTGTTATGTGTAATAAGTGTGATTTAGTTAACTCAGACTGCTTTATCAGAAGATTAACGCGTCTATAAGTCCGGTATATTGCTTATAATAGTAGTATTAATTTGCTTCTAGATAACGCTCTGCTTGCACCTCAAATCACTGAATACGTTTATGGCGAAACGTACTAAATAAAACAATCATTATACCGTCTTTTTTTTTTCTTGATAACCGTCGAAAGCATTCAAAGATTTGAGGTGCGCTTGCACCTGGTCATAAAATGCTTTGTAGAAAACTTTTGCTGCTGTTTCAGAATTAGATGAAGATAAAGTAATTCATTTGTTAACTAAAGCTTTACCAAATAATGTAGCTGCAAGATTAACCTCTTTATTCATGGCGTTACTATCAAAATTCTTGGTAATCTGTTCGGTTATAGGCACTGTTGCTGTCTCGCTCTATTTACAAGAATATAACAATGTCAGGTAAAAGTTAGGGGTGTCAAGTTTATGAGTAAGGGGGTTGATCTTTTGTAGTGGTAGAATTATTTATGAAATCCGCAGGTTCAAGGGTGTCGCATGCATCGCTATGATGGGTTGTGAAATAAAACTTACCGAAAATAAAACTTCAATAAACTAGGTTTTGTTGTCTGGATTATTAACCATACCTACTTTATATTCAAAATAACTATTAAAAACTTTAATTTAATTGCCTTTATTCTTTTCTGCCCTAACAAAGACACCTATGCCATCTTGACTAACAGATACTGCATCCGTAATTGGTACATTTTTATCAAACAATCCGATCGACTTCGTTGGTTCACCAGCCATGCAGATGTCGCCATGATGTACAACCAGACAGTTCGCTCCAATTCTATAAACATGCGCAATTAATGGCCAATTGTCCAAGTTGTAGCCGCCGGCCACTCGCCCGGGGTCACTGGACACTGTCACGAATAAATCTCAACTAAAGTGTACCCTATATGACCAATTTCTCGTTTAATCTACATCATTTGCATCTCTTACAACATCGCTATCAACAAACAACCTTATTTCTTGTAAAGTAAAGGTTGCATTTGCAAAATCATAAAGCGCCTTCGGGTGTCCGCGACAAGAAATTGTTCTGCGAATCGCCTTTACTTATTTGTAACGTACGTAGTCTGAGAAACATTGAATATTTGAACAGTTTCAACTCTTAGAGGTTACAATGCGTTGGTTTTTAGATTTTATGTACCTATAGAAATACTTAATGTTGTTACACCTATTTGCTTAAGTATAACGTGTTTCTGCAGCAGATTTGTAAAATCATAAAGGTCTGTATTAGTCATGTTTTATTTATGTGTGGAGCTTAAAATGCTTAGCTTCAACGTCAATCATATCATATTTCTATTTTCAACCAATCACACGGCAACTTAATACTCAAAGCGAAATTATCATAATGTTGCCAGACTTCACATAAATCAGCAATAATTGTTAATGATACTTGACTGGTCTTACCAAATTAGGAGCAAACTTTTTGTTGCATTGACTTATCAGAATCTATTTCGTCAAAACGTTGGGACAAACCTAGGTTTCACCATAAAAGCGCAGAGTACCTGTGTGGTCTTACCTCATAGGTTGAACTGTTTACTAAATTGCTAATTAGGTGTTTACGACCATGAGACAATAACTGTCAAGTCTTTCCGTTGCATAATTGTAGCTTTATGATGTAAATGACCACTCAAGTTGGCGCTATGTTAAAGAGTTTATGCTATGGCATGTTTTTGAAATACATTGTTGAAACGACAGGTTCTTAAGTCGTTGAGGGCGCTAAAAGCTCGTTTGACGAAATAAGCTTACTAGTTAGCAATGCTTTTGCACCTCTCAAAGATATATTGCCTTACGAGAATGTACAATTTTAAGCAGAAGATGAAGCAGATTATACTAGACTAAGTAATGAAATTTTGAGTAGAATTTAAAATAATGAGGAAATCAATAACACGAAACATACCTTTGACAAAAAACACTTCAAGGTAGATCAATGATCCCCTGATTGGACAACATCTACACCGCAAATGCACATCTAAAAAAAATCTACATGGTTAATAAAACCTATATCGTTTCTGCAGATCGTCATAAACTGATCGAAGACCGTAACAACTCAATTTACTCTTATAAATTCAAGCACACTACTTAAATCAGTACCTATAAATTTGTAATGCTTGTAAAAGTTACAATGAGCAACTTTATACTGTAAAATAAGCATGAAAGTGATTAGAGCATTAGCCGTTGGGAGATTTTATGAGCTCGTATGCACTTTTGGTAGTTACTTTACGTACTGGCTACTTTTTTAATACTGCTGTCAAATTCTGCAAAGTTGGCTTTATTTTGCAATTAACTACTCTTTGGACCGGCTTTGAGTTTGTTATTATCGTGCAGGGCTTTATGGATTTACTGGTCCTACACCTTCTTTTTCTGGTCCCCACCAATGTATTGAATTTTATGCTAAAATTGTTCTGCCCCTTAGTGTTTATTGGATGTTTAATTCATAGTTGTATGAACCTCTTGTTTATTATCATTTTCTTCTGTAAATTGTCGCGGCACTTGTTCTACGGTCTAAACAAGCAACACCGTGATTCGTTATCATCTTCAAAATAACAACTTCTTCATTCTTTATCAGGTTTCTAGCAAGATTCTTCTCCATAATCTTCATCTATTCCCTTACCCATACTACGCACCTTAGTATCTATCCCTAGTTATCTGCTAGCGTTGTTTGCTCACACAACAGTGCGCCGGCGCAACGGCACGGTGCTCAAACACGGCCGTGTTTGGACCTCACGGATGTCAGATAGGGTTGCCATCAACCACCGTATACCTGGCTAACTTTTCCTTTAGCCTATAGTGTCAGGGCTTGTTGAGTTTTTGCATGATTTTTTAAGATTTTGTTTCCAGGAACTTCGGGCTGTGACTGTGTTTTTAAGTTTGTTCGCCAAGCATATAAAAGAAGCAAGTGCATTGTGTGGGTTCGATGTTAAGGTATTATAAAATACATTAAAGACGATGAATCTCATTATAAATAGAGCTTTTTGAAGAGGAAAATTATTTATTTATTTATTCAACAATTTATGTACACACTACATACAGAAAATAGGTAGGGAATAGAAAATAGGTACAAAAAACCTTACCTTACCTTATTAAATCTTCTTCTTTTTCTTTCTATGTTTTATAATATTTTAATCATTTTTTATTGTAAGTGATAGCCCTGACAGACTGGTTTACAAACTAAGAGGGGACGAGTGTTGAAAGTGATAAATCTGTCCTGAGCGTTTTATGATTTATCCATATTTGTGACAAGTTCCATGTAAGACCGTGATTTTCATGACCCCCACACGACAATACGTCAACTTTTCTTATAATAACACCTGTGAGCTTTCACAAAGGCATTTCTAAAATCTTAAAGAGTAAGTGTGCTTTTAAGGTATTTATTACAAATATAACTATAATATTTAATACCCCCAGCATTAAAGATTTTACTGCAAACCAAACCCATCCTAATAAAGAAAATAATAAGTTGCAAATCGCTTCAAAAAACATCTTCATTATCATAGTTAAACCCATTACGACTATTTAACCATCATAATTTTTTTGTCCCTAATATTAAACACACGAACCAAAGATTATATGGCTGATTAACGTTCGTTTTTAACAAATAAATAACAATATTGTGAAGTAAAGTTAAAAAAGGCAGACAATGGAAGACTTTCGCATGAGAAACCAACATTTCCCATACAATACTGGTGGTATACGCGTAATAAAAACATGTCGCAGCCTCATTGGTGACGTGGAAAACCTCAAAACAATTATTTTTACATAATACGCCCGCATGGTTTCAGGTTCTTGTGAGAAATATAGCTAGAAACAAATGTTCAAATAAATGTCACCCAAGATACTAACTTTGTCATTTGAAGATGTAATTTAATTGGAAACAAATACTTAACTTGTGTTTATAACGGTCACTTCGCCTAGAGCTGCCTTGTTGACTGAAGACATTGAAGCTGCTGCTCATACACCTCTAAAATTCATAAATCTGATGACAAAAATGCTTCTTAAAGATAAGCCATACGAATTGCATTCTTATTGACCTTTAACTATTTCTATATCTCCCTATTCTTCTTTGTAATGTCATCTTATCTCCACTACACCTTCTCATTTTAAATCTAACCTTACCTGACCCTTAAAACAGCATAATACAAATCGTATTCTCTAGCATCCTGGAAGATTCTTTCAAAATATTCAAACACATTCTAGTGTTTACGTTGCGGCCATGCATATGCACTAGTAGTTATCGGCCGACCGTTCGTCCGTTTGCTTTAATAATAAGCCTGCGCCCGCGCTGCTGTCACGATCTCCAAACATCGCCTCGAGCTAAGCGAGTTTTGTGGCGGGATACAAAAATGAAAAAGTGTTAAAATGTGGGTTGAGAATGAGAAGAGCGATGAAAAAAATTAACATTGAAATCATCTTTGGTAAAAAAACGTGTTAGATTTTGATCTGTTTTCGACTTTTATTGCTGGCTTGAGCATGGGTCAATGGTTTATTCTTTGCATCAGAGTGTGAGGTTGATTTTTTTGCTTAACGTTATAGGTAGGTATGCTGGTTTCTGAATTCAAAATAGAAGACTGGTCCTTTCATCGGCCGTCAGATTGGTGACTATGGCAATACTATTCTCAGATCAAAATGGAC
The DNA here is from genome assembly GCA_916618015.1 of Xestia c-nigrum. Lineage (NCBI taxonomy): Eukaryota > Metazoa > Arthropoda > Insecta > Lepidoptera > Noctuidae > Xestia > Xestia c-nigrum. The sequence continues at coordinate 24,917,181 of OU745246.1, forward strand.
ATAAATATTTATCAGCGTCTAATAGAATTTCTCCGTAACTGATACAGCTTCTAAGTGTATTTACTTGTACATTTCTAAATTCAAACATTTTCTGCTTTTTACTGGTCAAAGAAACCTGACGATTCTTCAATATTCTAAGCTTCATGTAAATATATCGGCTATTACCTTTTATTTGTCCATTTGGTGCCTTGAAAGTCCACAACCGAAGGGTTGTGGGTTTCTTTCCCGTATCAAGTGTCTGAATCCTCTCCCACGTTAAAAACATCGACAAACATATTAATTACAATTGACAAAACTTTTTCGTCATTATTTGAAGAGTATTTTACTTTAACACCAGCCGCAAAGTAAGTTTGTCAGCATTTCTATTCTACAATGGTTTGTCATAGTTTATAAATTGATATGAATAACAAAACGATGGTCCATTAGTGCATTCTATCGCTTGTACGGTCATCGAATGTGTATCGATAAATTAATTACTTTTCTGTTGTCCTCGTATCGATTTACCGGTCGTTTTCTATAAGCTTTTGATTTTATTTATAATGTAACGTAGCTTGCATTTATTCATCTTTGTACAATTTCGGGACCTTTGAAAACTTTCTGTTAGCTTCAAACGTTTTATCAAGGTCACCAATAACTTAAACAAAACCCTTTCTATTTTTATGTTTAGTTTTCATAAAAGTAAGTATTCTAGAATTTTTGACCTTCCGCCTTTACATCTTCAATGAACTCACTTCCTTTTATTTAACTTCACCTAAATACAATTATCCTCTCTGTGTTAACCGTCTTCCATATTCTTTACCACATCTAACTATTCTAAATCCTTTTCTATATGCAAAGTCTATTCGCAATTAAAATTAATAAAGTCCATCACACTCCACTAGATCCAATTCCTAATTTTTAAATACAGTCTCACATCTGCCCGTCTCGCTTTTTTTCTTCAACCTGTCAATTGTGGATTACCAGTTTGGTTCCTAATTGCATCGTTACCATCGTAAGTCAATCCAGATGAAAAGTAGACAGGTATGTGTGCAGAAGGACTATTTTAGAAAATGGCAATGAAGAAGTAATCTTATTCGTTAAAATAGAGAAGTCTTAAATAACAGTTGAAGATCGCACTCGTTTTAGCTATTCCTTTATTTCTTCTTATTTTTGTAGCTTTGGTCCTTGTATTTTTTGTATTTTTATGGACAGTGGTTCTTCGGGACTACTCTGTTTAGTGGTCTAGACGTCCGTGAAAGCAAGGCTTATCGCAAGTTATGGCAATCAATGTCTGTGATCTAATGTCTGGTGGTATTTAGCCACTTCGAAAATTGAAATTGCAGTGATTGTTGCTTTTTGTTGAGTCATTAAGATTCAAACCGCTGTGTAGGTTTTGGCTAACTGTTAATAGTGGAGTAGATTTTATGTTTTTGGATTGTCTTGTTATATATACCGATACCTATTGGTATATAATGGAACGTTGATGTTGATATAGACTGTATTTTTTTTGGCCAAAGGACGAGTGTGAGCAATTTAAACCTAAGGACCCAAGGACGGTGACCTAAGGACATCATATTAAGAATGACTCACTATAATAACAATCTCAAGAACAAGGCAGAATGTTTCAAGCATGTACTTTTTAAACAAGAAAGTGCCAGCACAAATCTTACAGCCAAATAAATCACTCTTCGAAATAGCACCCACTTAAGACCTGTGGAATTTCTAACCGCACATAATTGATTTTAAATTATTCCGAAATACATTGTGCTGTGTGGACATACGTGTTAAGCATTTGGATGGCCTCTGATAAACTGTGGACCGTGTTACCAGCGGGGTTCGGGGTTTTATTGACGCCATATCCAAGAGATTACGTTTTATGAATCCTCTCTACGTTGAGCTTAAAACATTTTTGTTTAGTGCTCGCTGGGAGACGGGAACCAGAGAGAAGTACCTAATGTTTAATTTATTTTTGAAGTAAGATAAGTATGGGTATGTGAGGCATTTAGGTTCATTGGAGAAGAGAATACTTATATAGAGGACATTGTTTTTCAGGACGTTGAATCAAAAATTGCAGTTTCAAAGGAGAAAGATTTTTGAGTGGTTTAATTTTTCTGATACAATTCAGTGATCCACAGATCGAATGTCATTAGGAGAGGCCTTTCCCCACAGGAGGGTTGACAGTTGACACAGGCTAACAGTATCAGTTGTAAAGTTTATGTTTTATATTAAATACAGACGAGTGTAAATGTAATCCATCAAATCCCATGTCAACAGCAAATATTTCCACCCATACTCCACATTATTAATCACTAAAGACGCATAGAGATCAAGTTTCTGAAACGGTTTTGTCTTTATAATCATTAGTGTGAAAGTTTGAGAGCGCCGTACATTACTTGTTACTTGCCCATCATTAATCATTTTTGTCTTACAAATCTATTATTTCATGATGGTACACATCTTTTGTTTTGTACCAAGCTCTGGATTTGAAACTCATTATGATTCTTTAAATGAACTTTAGAGCAAAAACTGGGTGTGTAATTTAATTTGGCAGCAAGTTAATTGTGGATGTGTAATATTGAAATCGAAATACGATTGCTGATAATGTTTGTATCGTCATGAGTTTCAAAGTGATTGATTGATGACTTCACTCTTCTTCTATCGCATTTTTTATCAACCATCTTGTGTTTATGACTGAAGAAAGTTGTATATGGCTACATTAAAAAATTAGTTAGTGGTGTCTGTCATTTATGTTTGTCAACCTGTATACAAAGTACTCCCACACAGCCTTCCGTAGTACAGGTTTCTCTAGCCAATATCTAAAAAATGCCTGTATATCGTCTTGCCTACCTTTATTAGTCTTGCCTACCTTTATTAGTCTTTCCTACCAACACAGCAATTAAAGCTTTTCATCAAGCTAACAAATCGAAACATATCAATAAAAACATTTAACCACCGTCCAACTGTTTAATTATTAAAACAAATACGATAAAGCATCAAGATAAGATGGCGACTGTAGATGATGAATTACGAAATGACCTTTCATTGTTTTGAGTCGGTCAGCGGGAGCCACATAGCGGTACCGAAGTGCAATCAAGAATAGATCATCAAGTACCTTTATAATATGCAAAAACTGGAATAAGATGTGAGAGAGAGTGGTTTTTGTTTCAAATTGTAATTGAGACATGTGATGTGTGAATGTGAAGTCTGTCTATGGTGATGTAGTTCTTTAACGTTCTTAGCTGATCATTGCATTATGGTATGTTTTTCCTAAGTACTAAGGTGGCAGTTAAGCTTGTTTTATTCTTTCTTCTAATGGGTTTCATTTGTCATTTGTATCCGTACTTGAAGTTGATCTTGGTCATCTTTTCTCGCTTCATACGCAACTTGTTCTGTGTAATATAATCATCATCATTCTTTTGCCCTTATACCAATTCATTTATTATTATTATTATCTGGGGTCGCAGCATGTCTTCCTCTTATATATTTATGTAATATTACTTTCAAACGAAATTTCTCAAGAATGTCTTTCTTATATCATGCCCTTGCATCTTAGTCCACACTAGCATCAGTTTCTCCATCCATACTCTCAAACAAAAACCCTCAAATATTACCAGCTTCAAAATCTCACTAACTATCATAATTACACCCACAACTTACAATCAACTTGTCAATCTTTAAGTAACGTTCTACAGGTGGCATAAGGTCATACGGTCTACCGTAATTGGATTACGGAATGGCAACTCAATTGGTGCATGATGTCTGCTGACGCTCAGACCAGACTGATGCTTAACGCTTGGTTGGGTTGTCGCTTTAATTGTGTCTGGGTATCAGCATGTTTGGGTGAGCTTGGTAAATGTTTGTTTATCTGTGTAAGTAGGGAGATTATGTAGGTAGGTATGAATATTAAGAAGTTTAAATTGTCTCAAGTTAGAATATGAGTAGGAGCTTTTTATTAATAGTCTTAAACTTAATCCGTGGTCGAATTAAGACTGAAATTGATTTTCGTTTCTTAGCACGAACTTTTACTTATGATATGTTCTCATCTCTGTCCTGTACTTATGGATTAACTGTAGTGCGACAGTGACTGTTAAAACGCATTTAAAGATCTTGGCCTAACTCATTGCACTGAATTAATAAGATTGTTTCTCAAGATACGAAATATTTGGACACACAAAAGTTGTCTTGTAACGTAAACATGACGGGCCCCGTCATTTTCATTCTAAGAACTTACGACTTCCGTGGCAACATTTCATTGCGCACAATCTTTGAATCTAAACTCAAATGAGAGTAATTTCGTCCCACAGATTTCTTCATTTATCGGTTAATCTTATAAAACAATGAAGGCGATCGCCCAGGTATTAAGAAACGTCAATTAATTTCGTGTGAATATGATATTTTTGTAACGTTGCGCGCGCAGCTAGTCGGATAATGATGGGAGCGCGCACGCGCATAAAAGTAAGGAAACTGCGGCAATCGCTGTGAGACTGTGCTGTCTCACACGTTCGCTTTGCCAATATTGTACAAATAAAAGAGCCCATACTTACTCAAATAGTAACTGTGAAAGCAGGTGTGTCTGTCAACCTTTTTACATTATAACGACTGAACAGATTTTGAAAAAATATGCCACGCACGGACCATGGTTAACCTGCTGTTGCTGTTGTTGGCTGTTTTATGCCGACAGTGCGTTGATGTGCGTTACATCTTCCCATAAGCAAAGTCGTTACTAGACCAAGTTATTCTGAAGTCTCTTTTGGCTTTCCTTTAGATATAATATTTTGATAAATAGGTGACTTATATGAGATTATCCAACTTACACATACTTTGCCAAATCTTCTGAAACTGTCACTAGAGCATTCCATTGACTATCTCCACCAAAATTGCACAACCATTTCTCATTAACCGCTCCTTTATTCCCCACTGACCTTGATCTAAAACCCAAAAATGGCCGAAAAAAATAACATTAATAAAAAATATCGAAGTTACCATTATCACTTACGATACTGAGACAAACATTGTCGTTTGCGGTGTCCGCCGGAAGTGGTCCGGCAGTGTGATAGCGGGTCAGGTCCGGACAAGTCGGCGGAAGGCCGCTCTCGGAAGCTCTATCGTACCGTGTGAACGTCGCTATCGTGCGTACGCGCAGGCACAGCCGAAATGGGCACCATTCGATTGAAACTGGATACTTTATGAATGGATTGTGGATATGGACGAGTAATGAATGGGAGACTATCTGATCTTACTGAGGAGTGGGTTATATCTTTGATGACGCGTGTTGTGCGTTTATCATCATCAATATCTTGCCTTTATACCAATTTATTTGGGTCAGCACAACAGGTATCCTTCTCCCATACGTCTTCTCTGTTTACATGCTCATCATCATTACCACATCAAGCATCAGCTTTACTTTCCCTCTATCGGAAAATATCCTCGTCTCTGTAAGACTACGATATTTGACTAAAACGAATGGTGACTTGAAAAATAATGTTATCATTTGACTTGGTTATCAATACAAAAAATCCTTTTAATAGCAATCATAACTTCATACTTGATATACATTAGAATATTTAACCTCAAAAATATAGCACCAAAAAAGCCCAGAAATATGTCGTCCATACAGTCATTGCGGTGTGACCTCGCTAACTTGTCGAAATCCAACCTCATTGGCTAATAGACGCTGGCTGATCTAAATCGACAATTTAGAATGGTTCCGGATTCTGGCTTATATTTGGTTTTACCTTTATTATTGTAACGTATTGTCTCGTGGTATCAAAGATTTTGACTGTTCATGATTGATATGGTACTTAAGAAACCACTTGTGCAAGAATTAAACCTTTTCAAAAGTACAGAGTTTTTATTTATTTATTTTTCAGCAGCAGGCAGTCAATAAATAAAATAGGTACCCATGTTACGACATTATTTACTTGTCTATTTAAGACACACATTAAAACAGCAAAAAACAAAAGATAGTCTACTCAATCAAATGCCTTAGACGAGTCCACACACTTCAATCATCGACGAAACTTTTCCCCAAAAATCCATGTTGTTACTCAACAAGTACCATTTAAAATTTTATCGTTTAACAACTTCCTTCAAAGTCAAAAGCATAGTCAACACTTAATAACCCAAACTTTTGTTTAAAGTGCTCTCAAAATGGAGTACCTTCGCTGCGTTGCCGTTGTCCGGAAGAGTGGAATCCGGTAAAGTTGTGTTGTCAGGTCCCTCTCATTGTGGCGAGTTACAAAGAGCCGTAAAGTTGCACTTGTTCATCTACCTGCTAGGCTCCATTGTTTTAAACGTCGTGGTGTTTTTAATGAGCTGTAGCAAGTTTATGGAAGGGATGGTCTGGGTCTGCTTTTGTTTTTTTCTAGTGTGGGTATCTGCTTAAATTTGATGATTCATGGACTGTTAATCTGAAGATTATAAATAAGTCTGGAAGTACCAAATGTGTTGCGAAATTCTTGTTTTTAATTCTATTCGGTGTTTGATTTCTATGAACATATAAGTGATTCATTTATTTAAACGGCCTATTGTTTAAAGATTTCGACATTCCTTTGAGCTTCAACGTTTATCCGTTCACATACACATCAGAGATCAACACGAACTGGGTGCCAGCAAATCTTGCGAGACTGGAAGAAATCTAGAACGTTCCACAGTTGATGGGCTACTAAAACTTAATGATTTAAACGTGGCTCCAACTGCGCGAGATCCTGCTGAAACAATAGCATTAATTATATTGATTATCCTTTACTAAGACGGACTTGCAAGTCGTAGTAATAACGGTATGAGCTTAAAATCGACATCTGGTCCGCGGGCCCTGACTGACACGCGTAATTACTTAAGTATTATTATAAAGCTACTGAAACCAGAAGGCCAGTCACCGTTGACGGTTAAATACCCATTTGCGTACCGTGAGACCATTTAAATCTGTTTAGATTCAACCCGTATCTCAGAATCGTGGATTATAAACAAATTTAATTGCTACTTACTTCATCGTTGTCGAAAATCGCGTGATCACCAGCAATTTCGGGACCTGAGAAATCATTATAACATCGTCCACATAGAAGAAGTCAAAGAAAACTAAAAATGAAAATTATGTGATGATTTATCAAGCTTTATAATTATGTCGGCGCGAATAATAAACCAAAATACATCATTTATACGACAATTTAATGAATAAAATAACCTCCACGTGAGATTTCGACACACTCGGTAATGGTTAATTATATAATACCGGAGTATCGTGTCGGCCGCTGCCGCTGCTGTAATTAATACCTCTAAACCTATTCCATGGCTCGTTTTTTGTCTGTCTGTGATGATTTGTGCTGAGAATGGCCCGATGTTCGGCCACCACGGACACACGCAAGCTGCGCATGCGAGCTGCACGGTAGTTGCGTAACACAACAGATCCGAGCATTTTCTTTTCTGTAATTATGTTCATTACATCTAAAACGATTAGATATGTAATTACAAGCAACAGGCTTTAACGTCTCAATTTATATTCGCATTCGAAACTAGTTTTATTGATCTCAGTTGCTACAGCGAGGGCTGGGGACCGTTTACCTGCTCGTCTCCCTTCGCTCGCAGCCCGAAGGCGTCGCACCCTCCGAGATTTGCGCCGGGTGCGCGGGCGCAGGTGCTCGACGCACGACGCTCGTACTAACCGTCTATTTTACAAAAGCAACATAAAGTCCCAGTCGGGAGCGATGGCAACCGTGTCATGCTATTCCGTCGGTTTATACCATAAAAACGAACGGAGAATTTGGCCGTTTGCGCTTTCTCGGAACTGTGATTCACCTCGCGTGTGAGCCTCCACTATGATTTATACACAGATTATTGTTTGCGGTCAAACTTGAATGTTTTATGCGATTAAATAAATTTTGTTAGAACATGAATTTTAATATTCGACTTTAATAATGCATGTCGGTATGGGACGCCGGCTAAGTCCTCTTAAAGAGTCTTTAAATTTATCATTTAGAGGGCGCTTTCACCGCCATAAGTCACGCAACGTCGGGGATAATAAATATCAAAAGTTTAATGATGGCAGGATAAGGAGAAATCTATTTGGAATGAGGTAGGTACAGTATATAGCAATGAAATATTTAAACTTAAACTATATCATTACAGCACATTCAATTATGCACGGTGACTTAAAGACCTTAAACTTTGCGCCATTTACATTCCCACAGTTAAACCCATATGTGGATTGTGGAACATCAATTTAGTTGCATATAAATATTGTTGACACATTGATAACCGTAAACAATGAAAACAAAATTACAGAAAACAAGAACTCCAAATATAACAGCTTGTTAGCCAAAGTAATGGTGTTCGCTGGATCTTCGCCAGTCGGCCTAAATATGCCGTTTACGGGCTTAAAGTAGGGGTATTACAGTAAATCGTGAATCCAGGCTATTGTGGTTTAGACGTATATGGGATATTTAAGCTGATTCCCCGAGGGATTTTAACCTGTGGGTCGCAAACCATTTCGTGACCTTTAAAAGAAAATTGGACATGACTATTGATTCTAATTAGATGATGCTTTTGTTCAAAGGCTTCAGTAAATGCCATAAATGGTGGAGGATATTTGAAGCCTGAATAGCGTCTAATGGAGTGGTCGGAGGTTCGCATGTTATTCACAAGTTGTGACAATGATGCAACACTGCATTGTTAGAAGATTTGCTATATCTTTCTTTCAACGCACAAAGCGGCTAGAGCAAAGAGAACAGGTGCTGTAATTTAAGGGCCATACTTTCGAAATTGTTGAAATCTAAACTCATTTCCAGGCTTACAATTTCGCCTTGAGCGCCTCTCACAATAGTTTACAGCTACCAGTGTTAAAATTCATCATATTCCTACCCATAATACACACCACTTAGATTCTGTCTGTCCTAACGACGTAATTTACGATCACCCAGTTCCATAATTGGCACACACAACAAATCTATTTCATCGAGACTATTAGTCATTGTTAGCGGGTCTGGTACCCTGGCTAAATGACGCTGCTCATAATTTAGCCGTTCATGGAGCAACGGGATAATTATGATTAATTTTATGCATGAATTGAGAAGGATTGGTGCTGGACAGGATTGTAGATGAGAGTCGTGTAGTTTAAATGAAAAGTTTACTTAGATGAGTCTATCTCTTACGCTGATAAAGGAAGCTGGAAATGAAATCAGTATTTTTAATCAGTTGACGGTTTTAGTAGGCGAACTCTGATTTAAGTCGTTATATTATGTCACATACGAAACCTGTTTAAACAGAGATACTGAAAAGCCGCCGATCAATAGTGTTCTACACGAAACTATAATCGCTTTCGAAAGTAGCCAACACCCAAACTACAAGTAACAAAAACAAGTTGCTCAACTTTAAAATATAACCGCAATAAGTGAGGCACTTTGAAAAATTACATGCCCATCAAAAAGCTGTAGCCCCGAAACTGGTAGAAGACATATTGTACGGCAACTACTTCGCTGCTGACGCCGTTTGTAAACCTCGGACTAATATACAAGTATTCGATTTACTATCGTTCGTGATTAATGAATGCTAGGAGAAGCCGCCTTTTCAACATCAGCTAATTTGTTGAAATCGTTCCACTTAATGTGCTGAGATTATAGGCTTTATCTCTTGATAATAATTCTTGTATGTAGATTTGGGGAAACGGCTTTGATTGATAAAGAAATGAAGATTGATATTGTCAGGTCATTATTTGGTTTATCTAACAAAGCTTTTGCTTACAAATAATGTACTTTACGTTATCGTACGTGTCTCGGAGTAATCAATGAATCATCAAGCATAATACTACAGCACTTTACATGCAACGAAATCGTATTGAAGCATATCACAATTTTACGGTTACCCATAAACAATTTCAATATTATACTGCGATAATTTGCGAGTATGGACCGTGGAACACAATTACGTACATTTGAGAACACTGGAGTCAGTTAGTGTCATGACGAATTGAAATCACCATTCTCTGATGGCTCTTAGGTGTTCGTGTTCGGACCAAGTTTGATCAAATTCTTTTGGAATGTTATTGTTACAATTTGTTTCATGATTTGTTCGGTTAGTTAGATAGATATTTTGTTTATAAAATGGAAGAGTGTTTTTGGCTCAGAATTGCTTAAGAATTTCACAAAGTTATTCAGAAATTGAAACCGTAATGGTATAAAATGCAGAATACTAAATATTACAAACCCAGGTTACCAGCCTTATTTAAATCTAAATCTACCTCCGATCTGGAAAGTAGAAAGGCACGAGTAAATGTAAATCATTTTGCTAAAGATCCATCTTTGGGCCAAGCTCCTTCTATAACGGGTTCCAACGATTCCATTCCCGATGATAGACAGTATTGTAAGGTAAGTAATGACTCGGCTTGCTCGCCATAATATTGGATAGTGGTGTGTCTACATTTTCTCATCTTCGTTTCTCATCTGTTTTATTGGATTCGAAATTTTCTTTTGAGGTCATTGTTATTGCTTTTCAATAAGCTTGTGTTATTGATAAAATTATAATGTTTGTTATCCCGTCTGCGGTTATGGTTAGAATATTTTCCCCATTGAACGTATTTTTATCATAGCTTTAGTTATCTGCTTTTGCCTTTTCTAAAGTTCTCATACTGTTTTTATTTCTGTCTCTCCATGTTCTATCTACCTTGTATCTTGGAATTCTACATCCAATATATTAAATGGACAACACAGAAAGCTCATTGTTTCGATCTAATTGGCAATGAAAATTCTAATTCCAATGTTAGGTACATAGGAAGTAATTAGAGCTTATTTATAGTGCTACCTTATCTTTAGGCGTCACGAATTGTCTGGGTATCCGGGCACCTGGGCACCTGGGCCAACCAATTGTTTTCAATACTGCTAGACACAGTCGCACGCGTATGTTGCTTGGTATGTATAAGCTTGCATTGTGCATCGAATCTGACTTCGGGTGATCATTGTTTAATAATATCTATTGTACTATTGCATGTGTTTATTCATTTTTAGTTTTGATTGACCGATGTTTTAATAGTTGCAGATTGCAGATGTGTCTTTGTTATCTTGTTTCAGTTGTAGTTGTTACTGTGTGTTACAGCTGTCGTCGACGAAATTGTTTATCAAGCAGAACAAATTCAAAAAATAACAGGCACTTTAAAAAACCTCCCTTTTGAACAAGTCCGTACTTGTACAGTAAGTTCCTTAAACTTGAACTTACAAGAACAAGAATTTCGCAGTTATTCCTCCAAACTGGATATTCTGGTATGTCAGATAGTGACCAAAGGTGGCATCACATCATGTTTTTATGCTTGTGTCTACGCTTGAGCGGGTCCCATTATTCCCTAGCTGACGTCAGCGGCAGCTGCAACTAACGTACGCCACGTGTATGGTTGTCTCTCTCTAACACACGGAATTTTATTGCTATCTCTTTTCCGCACAAGTGCATATCTATCATCCGGTCAAGTCTACTGCGCGCGCGGTGAAACTGTATCGATTTGTGTCATTTTGTTTTTGAGAAATTCTATGGTTGTTAGAATATTTTTGTGTATGTCAATATCATGCTCTTAAAAATATTGAGCTATTTTGGTCTAGTTTCTAGGTTCTTTGAAGATTTTTGATTTTGAACTGAATTCAATGCTGTACCCAACGACCATTTAGTTTCTGAAATTTCATTTTTTTATCATAACGACCAAAAACGTATGTTTCATTCTTTTTGCTTCATATTTTCAAGTTCTTTCATTTCAATATATCAACTTAAATGCCGAACAGCTACACAACATCAAACTAATCGCCATAAGCTATGGAAAGCCCACGTGTTTCGAACCCAAACTTTTTTTTGTATCTATCTTTTTTCTCGCTTTTGTACTTTTTTTTGCTTCTAATGGCATATATGAAATGTAACACAAAAGCCCGACAAAAAATGTTCTATTTCTTTGCGAGTTACATGCAATACGCATGACGTTTATTTTGTCGTTTTTTTGTCCTTTTTATAAGCCAAAATGGCAGTGTTTGTATTTGAATTATTTAATGGATTGTTTTGGTAGGTTATTAAAGTTGTTTCGTAATTACTATGATTCTAGTTTGATCTTAGTTTTTGACATCATTTCATTTTATTCTAGTTTTTTTCCAAATATTTCTGTACCAATTAAGTCTCTGTCAGGTAATTTTTGCGCCAAATCCGATTGTTATGAAATTTGACTAAGTAACTCGAGGACTGGAAGAAGGGCTATAGGTAAGAAGGCAAACAACGATTTTGTATGAGACGCGTACGCGCTGAACGCGATGAACGCGCGCGTACGCGTCGCGAATAAAATCGTTGTTTTCTATGGGCATAAGCTGAATAGAGCTTATTTTTAAATTATATTACAAAATGATGACATACCTAAGAAATACATTCATATGAATTCTTATGCAAGTACACACAACAAATTAGTTAAGTTTGCAGGGCACACTAACATAGTTATTGGTGTGCGTAAAATCAACGGCTGTCTGGCATCGCCTATTTATTAGTGTTTGCGCTTCACAATAACCCGTTGTCCACCCACACACTTGCAATTTCTTGTCACTTGATGGTGCATGGAACATGAATCATAAATTTGGCCACGGCGTTAATGTTGTCCGTGGCGCAATGGTCGAGCGTGCGCTTTACAATATCCATCGCCACCGCCGCGCTTAGCGCCGCAAGTTCGAATCCGGCTTCCGACGATTTTATGATTTTGTATACTTTAAAAAACATTTTACATTTTGTTTGTTCAATTCATTGCTTAACTATTGGCAAGTCTTATCATATTTGAGTTCGAATATATTAGAGGTATACCCTCTAAAAATGACAAATCATGTGTAAGTTAGTAGTTTAAGTTTATCGTCATAATGCTATTGACTATCATTCTTTCGTTACGTTTTTAGACATTATACCCTACGTGTTTTGAGAAGTGCTTTTATTTTGTAAAACATTATGAATCACTTAACTACACTTTTAAGAGCTGAGATTATTATTTTGCATGAGCAAAACGTTTCAATTAGTGAAATTGCGAGGCGTTTAAAGATATCGGTAAGTAAAAAAATGTTATTAATATGTTTGTAAGATTAATAATAACGTTTATATAATCCACATGATATTGATTGTTGTTTTTTGTAACAATGTTTAATTATTGTTCACAGAGAAGGACTGTGCAATTGTGGGTCCATCGTTATGCAGATTTGGGAAGCATTGATCGTTGCCGACCGGGACCAAAGGCTGGATTAGCATACACAGATGCCAATGCGCGGCACCGTGATATAGTTGCTACGCATATCGCTGAGCCCTTCCTCACAACTCGTTCAACGGCGACTAAATATGACGTGACATTACAAACTGTACGGAACCACTTGCGTGCAGCTGGTGTGAAGTGTCGTAGGCCAGCCAAGAAAATATTACTGTCAGATATTCACAGACAAAACCGAGTACGCTTCGCAAGAGAATATTTGGATTTCGATTGGTGCAATAATGTGGTTATATTTAGCGATGAAAAATGTTTTAAGTCAGACAGAGACGGTCGCAAAATATTGTGGCGAAAAGATGGTGAACGCTATGATAAAAAAAATATTCTTCCATGCAGGTCTAGTGGCCGCATTACTTTGGGATATTGGGGATGGATGTCATCAATGGGTCCCGGTGAATTAGTGCAGGTAGGGGGTCGCAATACCAGTGAAGGTTACTTGGACGTTTTACAAAACCTGATGCTACCAAGTGTGCGCGTTCCATACCCGCAAGAACACATTTACTTCGTGCATGATAACTGCGCAGTGCATCGCGCGCGACTTGTGCAAAGTTGGTTAAACGTTCAAGAAAACTTTACTGCAATTGAATGGCCATCAAAAAGTCCTGACCTGAACCCCTTTGAAAACCTATGGGGTCATATGGTGCTAAATTGGGACTCATCTGAGGTCAGGTCCAAATCAAATTTAGATGATGTCGTTATGTCGTCATGGGAATCATTTCGTGGATCTAACTTATGTAAAAATATGGTTGCTAGCATGAGGACACGATTGCAACAAGTAATAGATAGTGAAGGCGCACCAATCGGCTATTAATAAAAATATTAGGGGGTAATTTGTTTTATGTGAGTGATGTTATTGTTAGTGAGGTAACATTTTGGATACCTACCTGTATCTTAATATCTTTCTTACATGTTTATTCATATCACTAATATATAAATTACCCACTTGAATATGAAAAATAACATTATATTCTGTCCGACTTAGAATATTTGTCATGCACAATACCTTATAATTTGTAATTATTATTATAAAAACCAACTCAATAAATATTGTTGATTTACAAATTGTTTAATTTTCACTTCCATATTTTTTTCTAATTATCAGATAAAACACAAAAATAAAAATTCAACAAAATTACAACAAATGTTTTTAAAATGCAAAAAGTAAAAGTCAGCGGCGGGGTTCGATCCTACGCCATTTGTGTTACAAGCCAACCGCTTAAATACTTATGCCACGAAACTAGTTAACTACATAGTGAAATTTTGCTTCATATTCGTTGCCCACAAAATAGTCCTAACTGTTTTCAAACACGGCGGCCAATCTTAAAGAAGATTAGCCGCACACACACACACACGTGTCATATTGTGAGGAGATGTAATACACCAGTTGATTTTACGCACACCAACATTATGTTGGTGTGCTCTGCAAACGCAAACCTAACTAATTTGTTGTGTGTACATTTAAAATACTTACCTTTTTTTTTATAAAATTTCGAGAGACTCAAATGTAATCGAATATTCCTTTAGCAATGCACTTAAATGTTCATGTGTTTCTTAACAAATTAAATTCCATAACATTCGTCGAGCGCAATGCAACATAGTACGCAAAAGCCATGCGCAAGCGCACCCCACCTGTGCCGTGTAACGGAAGCGCGGGAACAACGTGGTACTGTTTAATGACGTCATAACCTCTTAATGGAGGCAACATTATAAAGTTTGGGTACCTTAAACATAAAAAGCGGTTCTCAAAAAATAACAAAATGATCTTAATGTCGGTATAATTTTTGGTTCGTATACGGGCTTTTGAAAAAAAATGCAAAAAATATATCGCTGGACATTAACACACAGCGCCACCTAGTGCAACGCTAAGCAAAGCTTGTGTCGGGGACACTAGATAGTTGATATACTACATTTATATACTTTTTTGTTTGTAAATACATACTTATTATACATATAAACACCAATGACTCGGAAACAAATGTCCATGCTCATCACACAATGTGTATTATATTTAATTGTGCATTACTATAGTTTAACAATGAACTCTTCTTAACCCGTAATTAATTGGTACATATATCTATGGGTACAATAGACTTAATTAAACTTAAAGAACTGCGACACCAAAAAATACAATAATAAATTCCAAAATAAAAGCGCTCTAAAATGCATAATTTTGAACTTTTAGCACTGAGCTGATAGTAGAAAATCCAACAACGGCATTCACTTAGATGTCACCTAGCATTCATGAAAACGCACATTTCTTTCATCAATATTTAACAGTACAGTCAAGAGAAACTTAACCTCAACTTTCATAGTCTTCGAAAAACTTTGTTCCCTACAATAATAGCGATAAAAAGACATATATCCAAGCAGGCGGTCCCTGGCGCCACCACAGATAATACTCGATTGTAATAAAACCCCATCAAATTAATATTCCACGTTTCAATTTTAACTAAGTTTAATTAGCTATGTTAGGTTTAACCGTGAGAACAAACGTCTGCCGGCTATAACAATTACGGATTTAAGATTTTTATGTCCAAAACTTATGTGTATAAATTTTATGTTATTAAAATTTAATTACTTTGAATTTACTGTCTGTAAGAAGTTTGGGCGTGTCGTTTTTTTTATTTCTTTGTGTAATTAATTAGGTAAGTTGTCTCATTCGTTAATTGCCTCATTCGTTTTTCATAAGGTACGAAGGCAACTGTCACTAACGTTTTTGGTTCTTCTATGGGTTGCCAGTGTTCTTTCATGATCATCATCATTTTTTTGCCCTTGTCACAATTTATTTGGGGTTGGCGCAGCATGTCTTCTTGTTCCATACTTCAGGCACCTCCTTTCGTGCCATATCATCCTGGTGTGTGTTGGTGTGTGGTGGAATATTAAACCATCCATCGTTTCTTTGGTCTTCCTTTATTCTTATACCCATCCACGACATTTTCCCCAGTATTATTTACCTGTTCAAAATTTTCTACAACAGTCAGAAGATTGAAATCAAGTCTGGTTAGTCGCAGACGCGAAGTAGGTTTGGTTTAACTCTTTCTACCTCTACCGCATTGCCTACCATCCTTTTCCTACGCTCGCTCATCGTCATAACGTTCCAGTAGAATTGAGCTTCTTATTTCCTATTAGCAGCATCCATTCACTCAATGCAAGCAGCTTTAAAGCCTTCATTCACCAACAGATCAGTTCAACAACTCCAGAATTCCATCCACACATTGAACAATTTCCATACGTGTACACCAACGTTTTTCATACAAATACGTCGTAAAAATCAATGATACACATGTGAGTGATCGTCGCCGCGTCGCCAGATGGGCCGCACTTGTGTTTTCGTTGGGGGATGCGGTGGGAACGCTTGCGCTCGCGCATCTGTGCGCGTTGCTTGCGCAGGCGATGCCGAGGGCGCGACGAACGGATATAAAGGATGAAGGAGATGTGTATGGTGACTGGTAATTAGGTGGTATTATTATCACTTTTCTTTTGGAATCTCTTCGGTGTGGTGTAGCTCTTGTAAAGTGTTTAATTCAATGACGATTCTTTGGAAGGAAAAACTGACGAGCTAAACTAAAATTGAAAACTAAAAACCGACTTCAAAAAAAAAACAAAAAAGTGAAAAATAACTTTAGCTTCTGAAGTCGGTGACCTTTGTTTCATTGCTTTGGTTTCTTTGTCACCGACTTCAGAAGCTAAAGTTATTTTTCACTTTTTTGTTTTTTTTTTGAAGTCGGTTTTATTTTTTGCAAAAAAGTTTTTATTTTTCACTTTTTTGTGGTTCACATGTGCTTGACATACATGAAAAGTGCATACCGTTACAATTACAACAAGCCCAAACACGACTAGGGTACATTGTTTCATTATGGAGTTCCGTGACTCTTGGCTTCATCATCAGATCTGATGGTAGAATGGTTCTTATCAAACCCAAATGCTTCACTTGTTGTAGAAAATACCAAAATCGCAACACGTTTTCATATAAAATTTGAA
The DNA here is from genome assembly GCA_916618015.1 of Xestia c-nigrum. Taxonomy (NCBI): domain Eukaryota; kingdom Metazoa; phylum Arthropoda; class Insecta; order Lepidoptera; family Noctuidae; genus Xestia; species Xestia c-nigrum. The sequence continues at coordinate 24,934,387 of OU745246.1, forward strand.
GAGTTCCCTCGATTTCGCCAAGATTCCATCATCAGATCCCGACTTGGTGGCTATGGGACCATTTGGGAAGAATATCCTTTCCAACAAAAAAAAAAAAATCCAAATCGGTTGGCAAGCGACGGAGTTATGCCCGTTAACAAGCCCAAACACGACTAGGGTACATTGTTTCATTATGGAGTTCCGTGACTCTTGGCTTCATCATCAGATCTGATGGTAGAATGGTTCTTATCAAACGCAAATGCTTCACTTGTTGTAGAAAATACCAAAATCGCAACACGTTTTCATATAAAATTTGAAGAGTTAACATACCTAACTGTCGAAATATGGGTATACTGTACACATCTGCGTACCCCCTCAGAGCATACAGGCGTGATGTTATGTTATGATGTTGTGTAAACAATAAACATCCAAGCGATTGCAGCAATCACGACAGATTTGCTGTCTATTATTGAAGAGTTCCGTTCCATATCTCCGAAGTTCGTGATCAGATCATGACAATATTTCTATGGGACCAACTTGGAAGTATACCCTTTCAAACAAAAAAAGAATTTTTCAAATCGGTTCAGGCGTCTTCGAGTAATCGGTGAACATACATAAAAAAAAAAAATATACATACAGTCGAATAGAGAACCTCCTCCTTTTTGGAAGTCGGTTAAAAACCAATTAATGTGTTCAGTGTTCTATTTTTAAAGCAAATGTGATTAAGTCTTTTTTTGCATACTGTACTTTTAATGGTCTTTACATCTACACATTGTACTGTTCATTAATTATATTATATTATAAGCAAACATCTCAAAATGAGGTCACAATAATTTTAAATGACTATTACCTGACCTAGTTTAAACCAACTTACCCTACTTATTCTTTCCCAATTAATTTGTCATCTAATAGCTACAACCTTGATTGTTCACCAGACAAATTGTCGGAATGACATGTGGAAAATTGGTCAAAGGCTGATCTATTATGTCCAGCAACCATTAGACCAAGGTTACCTGACCAGGTTGCTGTCATACCCAGCTATTACAGATAATGATCTGGTAAGGTCAATATTGCGCATTAATTCTTATTATGTACGCAGTTGACGCTTTCCGTGAGAATGTGTCCGATTTATATATGTACCAGCAGTAGTATTTATAGCTGGTCCTTTATGCAAAATGGATCTTGTCAGTCATAATAATTGCTATGGTAATCAACATGATTTCCTCCATAAAGTTTCATGAATTTGATATACAGCATGTATCAGAACGGTGTGGTGATATTTTAAAAATGTAATACAGACCAAAAAACTGTACAGTATCTTCATGGGACCTTGATCGTAATCGCGAAGAAATAATTACTAGAGACTTTAGCAGTTTTTGCGAAAGAATTTAGGAATGATAAGTGGAGAAGAAGGAATAGTTGGTAAAGCATACAGAGAGACAAGATAGAATTTTGATAAATTCTGTAAGGACAGGGTATGGAAGAAAAGACTACCCCAAATCTCTAAGGGTATCGTAGTTTGGAACCACTTATGGTCAAAACCGTCCCTAAGGACCAATCTTTGTGGATATCAATAAGGGTGGTCTTTCCACCATTAGATGAGTCTCCATGGAAAACATTTGTAATTCTAAATATTGACTTTCTATTCTATGAATATAGACTTTTTAAGCGCTCATAAATGCATTGATAAGCGTGTGATTGACAAAAGACAGTAGCTTGTTATGTCTTTACATTATTTCATTAATATTCATTGATTTGTGAGAACTTTCTGGTAAGTGTTTACTGAAATCTGACTTCTTAATTATGGAGGTAAACAAAGGCAGTATAGATGTTTGAGAAAAATAGGCTAACTAAATTGAAAACAATATACGCACTTATGTGACTTTTTATTCTTGAATTATAATTATTTTGAGAAGACCTAATATCGATGGCTGGAAAGGCAAAGTAAGATCAATAACTTAGCCACTTAAAACAAAAATAAAAACACAAGTTGGCCATGAACTGAGTAAGTTACGAAATTAATCAACACTAAGAATAAACGCATAATAGCTATATCTCAAATTATATCGATCTTTATAAAACCTTATACAATTTGTTATCAGCCGTCTGATTGATTCAAAATCTTTATTTGCCGTGACCAATCGAAACAATCAGTTTGTTGCGTCTGCTTTAGGGTTGCCTAAATTAATTCACGTAGTTTTAAAAAAAAAATTAAGTTAAATAGACAGTACCCCTAGAATAATGTTATACTATCATTTGTTTATAAAAGTTTTTGGCCAAAAATGATAACAAAACCAAAAGAATTTTAAGGCACGAAAAAGGACAATGTCATAAAATTCTATCTGAATATTAATTTTTTTATTTTTTTTATTATTTTTTTATTTTTAGCATTCCGTAAGTTTTGACCTATTTCACAGTGGTCTTATATTTTTTTCCCGTTGATATTTCTACTTGTTGTACAATATTTTTCTACCAGCATTCCACTAATAAAAACACATTTTTCGTAAAAAAAAAATGCAATCGCCAATAACCTAACATCCTGATAACCCTGACATTTAGTCCGCGGCACCTTTGATCGCTACTTGCTTGTTTATACCAATTAACTAGTTCGAGCACACGGCTTCGCCTGCCTCACTAACTTCAATCAACTGTATTTAATCACGTCGAGTAAGATGCTACAATTTCTGTTAATGACTTCAATTTCTTGTAATTGGTCTGTGTAACTATTTTGTCTTTAATCGCTGTTTTGTGAAGATTTATATTTATTTGTGGCCAATGTTTTTTGGACGTTTTTGTTCGCATCAGCAGCAGTTTCTTGTGTCTCGGTATACGAATTCTTATTAACGATTTCATACTTGATTTGTTGATTATTGTAGACTACAAATACAACTATTTTACCAGTTATATTAAGTTCAATGTAAAAGCGGGAAGCCTTTTGATATCATCGGGGCACAAATCCAGACTGCGGGCTGCTAGCCTGCTACTCATGGTACACCGCTGCCTAAGCTTCCGAAGATTACAAGCGTGAAGTTAAATAATGTAAATACAACTATCTAAATTAATCAGGCTTCTTACTTCTAAGCCCCGTTCAAAATTCAATTAAACCTACTTACACGATTACGCTGCTGCCGCGAAAAAGTGGGCAGCAAGTCTGCAACTGATGTTAGATCTCGCCATTCTTGAAAATCTCCAGCTAGATATTACTCAAGTCGTGGTGATAAATGGGTCTATTCTATAGGATCGATTTATGCTTCGATTTAGCGTAGCCCATTAGGCCACTATTATAGAAGTAACGCGGGTAACTCAGTGGAAAGAGACAGTTTGGGTATTCAAGTGTCGAATTGTCGGATTCAACTGAAGCTGGACGAGTTAAAGTCTTTAATTGAGTGAAACTTTTGGGTGGGGTTTCAATGGAGAACATTGAGGTTAGGGCTAGGTTTTAGAGAGAGCCTTAATAAAGTACACCATCTATTTATATAGTACAGCATCGTTATTTTGGTGGCCAAACATTTGCGAAATTTATTGACACACAATATGGTGGCTTAAGTTTCGATTAAAGAAACCTATACATTATTTTAATAGGGCATCCTATTAAAATAATGTATCGGTTATTAAAAATATTAAGATTGACCAAGGTTACCTAAAATTGAGTGTGAATCCTTTTGAAAGTCACTGTAAAAATAAGAAACATTTAAAAACGATTGCTCTGTCCAAATCCAAATAAATTTAATTTATTTTTTCCTCTAGGTAGATTTTTAGTGCTGCTATTTTGCTGGGTTTGGTTGTGATCATTATTATTATAACGCCCACTGCTAAACATTGACCTCTTAGTGATCGTAACACAAAACGGTCATAGGTCAGACTAGTGAAAGTACTTTTTGACTCTGTTCTTTGTTCTAATAATTATAGGTCTTAATAAAGCATTATGAAAATCATGAGACTAGTATATCTGTGGAAACATAAAATCACTGTGGAAAGCAAAAGAAGAAGTCTTTATTTCGGAAAATAATATTGAAGAACTCACTCACTGCCTCGTTGATCCAGAAGTCGCAAACGCTGGGTTCAATTCCAGGGCAGTGTTTTTGGATTTTTCATCACGAATTTCCCTAGCAGCATGGAGCCTAGATTTATTCTTGGTGTAGTATCAGTTACACTTCAGCCCAAGCCATGTACGCCAGTATATCAAGCTACTACAATCTGTCTTTTCAACTTTGTCGCTTAAGCAGTAGGTTCAAGGATCATTGTTAAAAAACCTTGGGTCCTTTTAACACTAATTCCTACCACACCAAACCACTATAGCCCTAAACTGACCCCACTATCAGTAACTATCATTACCAACATCGTATTGGACTCGAACCGGTAATCGTGTTGTCATGTAGCACCGCAGGAGCTCCAACTAGGGGCATAGACCATGTCCTAGTCGTACCCATAACGATTTGTCACAGGTATCAATTCTATAAATCCTTAGTATCTCTGTACCATAGGCCACTTGTTTGTATTTGCATTTTCAGATTATTTGAAGTGTATAAGGAAGTGTGGTTGGGATAATATTCATCAATAAGTTATTGTTGTATAGTGAGGATGTGGCGGGGTATCTGGTTTGAAAGGGTCGTGTTTGTAGGTGATAAAGTAGACACCACATATCCTTTGATATGCGGTGGGTATTTTATTTTGTAACTAGGTTTGTCCCGCTGCTTCGCTTAGGTTAAGGCTGGAAATCCCAAGGCAACATACTACCAGGGCTAAAAGTATTAGAGACCCTGAATTCTTGATCTGTATTTTTTCGAAATCCGTTGTTTGAGTTGGTTAAGCAAGTAAAGCCCTAAAACATCGTTCAAATTCAGAATATCACTTCACCGTTCCAAAAAGCAAACCAGTTTCTTGACCAACGGAAACGCCATATTTGCATATTAGCTGTAATCTCATCTCATTTAAAAAATAAAGTCCTTATTCCTTCACCAACATTGGCATATTTGCCAACTACAATGTCAGTTCCTATATTTACACGACAAGATGTATTTCTTGCGCAGATATTGGCGTATTGGCCCAAATTGCACCTTAGGACCAAATTAACTACAGCCAACATTTGTGCATTGGCCCAATCTGAACCTTAGGACCAAATATCCCACAGCCAGACATTTGCATATTGGCCACAGTGTCTAGCACTATAGTCAAGCGTGGGTTCGCCAGATAAATAGACCAATTTACAACCTCGACTGACTAATGTTGTACTAATGAACTAGCGACACATACTCCTAAGGCAATAATGTGGTACATAGATGATAAAACGGGCAGATAAACTGAGAATATAAAGTAGACTGTTCGATTTGTACTGTGGTACTTTTAATTAGATGGCGTTAAGGTATTGCGTAACCGTGGCCCTATGTTTGTGGGCGGTGACTTGTGGGATAAGATGCGGTAGACGATAGTTTAGTGTCGTCTCGACCCATTTGGGACACTGAAGTCGTTAATGGCCTTCTGGGTATATTGGGTTGTAAAAGAGAAGTTTAAGTTGAAATTAATTGGATGTTGGAGGTGTTTAATTGATGGAAACCTATAAATATATTTTTTTCTTGGTCCTGACTCCTGCTCAATGTATATTTCATTATAATAGATCTTATTAAGCTGTGTACTCCACACACTCAAAGATATTACAGAACATTGTCTTGCTATGAACATAACAGAGGAGGGATAAAATGTAAGTGACTAAGAGATGAATATGAATGTTGCTGAATGGACAAGGAGAGGAACGCCAAAGAAAAGATGGACGGATTGGCGATGGATAATATGAATGTGACGTTTGAAAGGAGAGAATGGAAGAAGAAAACGTGTTGCACAGACCCCAAGTAGAATGAGACAAGGGGAGAAAGACTTTGTGTTTGGTGGAGTTTGGTGTTCCTAGCCGATTCTGCAATTTGTCTTCAGTAAGTAGATAAATGTTTTTAGTTTACTTCAATTTGGGCTTCATAGCGCAATAACATTTTAAATTCCACCCAGCTTGTATTGCACAACACACTCATGCACTTTTAAATTCTAGTCCATCTTTAAGGGAAGAACGCTAATTAATTATTTCGGTATGTTCTTATTTCCTAATGCTTAGCGCATTTAACATACTGGTCCTTAGTGGCGGAATGTAGAAAAACGCGGATCGCCGATAGAGGGCAATTTGTTTAATCTTCTCGTTGAATGCGCTTGCACAGAAGATATCATTTGATGATGTTTTCGGAGATACTCGTACTTTTATTATTACGGCATAGTAGTTCAGAAACGCTGAGATATTTTCAGATAATCTCCATTTTTTTCTCAAGATTTTTTTGTTTTCGTTTGTTACTACAAACTCTTTTATATTAAAGGTGGACATACACTTATCCGCGGCGAAGGAATCGACCGGGCCGAAAGAATTTTTTCTCATACGAATGACGTTATCGATTCGGACGATTCGACGCAGTGGAGGTGTGCGAGGTTTCATAGGATTTCATACAAGTAATTCTAAAATTCGATTCTTTTGGCGCGGTCGATTCCTTCGGTGCGGATAGGTGTGCGTCCACCTTTAAGCTACCATGTTTTCAGCAGCTTTGTGTATATTTGTCAAATCGATTTTCTTATCGAAAGCTACTGTTTTTACTTGGTAACCAGTTCATAATCTTCACAAAGTAAACAACCACATTTCGCACCAGTATCGGCAGTCCATATAAATCCAGTCACATAATATCTTAGCTCATATTTGTCGATGAAAGTCTAGATCATCCACTTTCTTAGCTTACTGCTGAGACCAGCCATTTAAGGCGTTATGTTATGAGTGCAAATCGCACTGCACGATTTCACCAAGCAATTAAAATTAATATGTGGGCAACCCGTTCTTGGGCATAATACCATTTTGTTGTAGGGTTGCAACTAATATTGATTTCTGATACAGTTATCTGGAGTCGGAAGTCCGTTGATTTTTTGCAGTAGTCACTAAAATCCATTTGTGCTAATTGAGAACGATATAAAACCTGTTTTTGATTATAAATAAGTTTATACTGAGGTACTTTTCAACGATATTTAAAATCAGTCAGAGGTCCAGGGGCGGTATAAAAACTCTGACATCAGGTTATGCACTAACTACACGATAAAGAAGAACAGGTTTAGGTCGGCATCTAACAATATCGCAATATACCATCTGCTTGATTATGATACAGAAACCAGGCTTCAACTGTCAAGTAATAGCTCACCAGACACTACGCACGCCAGGATGAAGGTTTCTCTCTTTTATTTAGATTTAGACGATTAGGATTTTTATGCTACGTTACACCCTGTTCCTTTAACTTATCTGGTAGATTGATAATGATATTTGAAAACAAAACAAAACAATAGTTTCAGTACGTTATTTGTCACAGGAAAGATTTTCAAAATTTCTCCACCGCACAGCCCTATCGTAAATGGACAAATGCAAAAACTCGCAATGTAATTGAGATCAATATTTATCGTTTACCAAACCAGTCTTGGATTGCGGATAACTTCTCAATTCGGTGCTTTGGATGTGTTACACGGTACAAAGTAAGTATTATTGGTTGCTCTTAATAAAATCCGCCGAAAGTGCACCTCCTTTACGTAAAAGTTCGGCATTTTATTATATTTAAAACGTTCTCAGGATTTTGTGGTCGGGCTTTTTGGATATATGGGTTATTTGGTCCTTTTTCGCTGCTGTTTGCCGCTGCCCTGATAACATAATCATGGATATGAGAGGACAAGGCTATTTATTTCTCACGACGATCAAAATGGTGTGTTTTGGTCCTTATGATCAAAATTTTGTCCGAGGACCAGTTTTTTTCGACATCGTGATAATGCTGTTAATATTTTGTTTCGCCAATCTTTTCTCTCCTACTGTCCTGCTTAGCGATTCTTCGTGTATGCCTCTGTTTTCCTTTCTCTGTCAGACTATAATCATAATATGTTTACCGACTGTTTTGGTCGACCACTTTTCACACTTATACCCTAGTACATATTATGTTTGTTACTCTATGGGTTCGAGTTTCCAATTGTCACACTTTACACTCAAATTAAAATACGTATCTAGTTCCTACCACTTCCAAACTAGTCTAAAGGGTCTCTTGAAGCCTATTATCAGCTTTCAGCATAACAATGGATTCTCCATGTTAGGGCCTTATACAGAGCGATTGTCTCTAAGTCCTTTGCGACTCCTAATGCGTGCCATGCTTGTGTGAACTGTATTGTTAACCTAACAAGATGTAGTTATACTTATTTTTTGGTCCTCTGTTACCTGGTGCTGTCGTGGTTTTAATTTTAGGACTTTTGAGTAACTGTTTCAAAATCAGTAAATTCCTAAATGTATTATTCATTTCTAAGTTTATTTGCGCCAGCACAATAACAGTAATTATCATCATTATAAAAATCAGTTTGTGGTTAAAAGAATAGCTTTTGTTTACAACCATTTTTTGGTATACCAAATAAGAAGACATTATTAATTTTGATAAAGTATCGAATGCTTAAGACTCTAATGATAATACAAGAACGACACAGGAAGAAGATATAAAAGAATAGACCCCATTACTAGCAAAATCAGGCCTCGAGTCCCAAGAGAAAGCTCCAATCAAATTATTAATGACACAGCGACATATTAGCTGAGCATTGTGCGACTATGTTCAGCATTTCGTCATCCATTGTATGTTCAAACGGTATTAATGAATTGCCCGTCGATTCATCACCGAACAATGGACAGCGAAGCGCTTTTGTCGCATGAAAACCGCTCGATGATTATGTTAACAAAGTCGAGAGATAAATTGTGGAAAGGTTTAGTGAACTCTTTACATTTGGAGGTTGAAAGATGCATCGTTTGACCCCTTTGGGCTAATGGCAGATACTTCTGGATTTGTTTTGACTGATTGCTTACTTCAGTCTTGCTCATGATGATGAGTTTGTTATGTACTGAAATCTTTTGCATCTAGTTTGGTAATGAAATTAATTCCTGTTGTTTAACATTCTTGTCTCTCGTAACTTAATGTTTCTTAGTGTATCTGCTTATGCTACAGTATTCTTTGCTTATCGTAACAGTCGTTCTGTTTTCTTTATTCCTTCTAAATCTTATTCAATAATGTTAGGGTATTATTTGTAATTATTGTCAATTTCCCAAATACCATCCTGATTGCTCAAACCTCAAACGTTAGACGTAAGAATACAGGATCTCACACCAAGAATATATATATGCTAAAGTACTTCCAACTGTCAATACCATATTACCATTTCATTTTATACTTCCATCTAGGTACATCTATATTCAGGAAAATCTTATTCTAAACGCCCATAGAAATCGCGATTGGAGTCCATGTTTTATGCCCATCGTTCTCAGAATAACGGGAACCACACTAGACCATAATATGCATTATAACGGCCTTATTGCCATGTGCTTGGTCTGGTTAATGCAGGCCTTTTTGTCTGAATCATGTTATGTAATATTACACAATTCTGAAGGATGAAAAAGTGTTTTTGATGCCGCTGTTTTTTGTACCGTCAGGAAAATAATGTTTATTAAATTGACACACTGCACGTGTAATTTGATATATTTTTTTATATGAATTTGACACAAATTATTTGACTTATGGTCAAAACAAGTCAATTTTTGGTAAACAATTCATTTCCCATATTTGGTTTTGTTCAAAAATGAACTCAAGCTTCCCTTTGTGTTATAATCGAATGTTAAGTTTACTTTCATACAAGTTTGTGTTCGGCCTAATCTCAGTATTGCACAATGATGCTCATGAGCACATGAATCATCATTTACAGTTGTCGGATTTTATATTCTCAAACTAGATCGACCGAAAGGTTTATGATTGCGTTTTGGTCTAGAATGTGGGACTGTTAAAATCTTTATTGCTGTTTTGAAGCTTTTACGTTTCTTGCGTAGTTGTACTGGTTCCGAGTGTTTGTTTGTTGGTTATTTAGGACCTGTAACCGTTTGCATCCCTTATTAGGAATTTAATATAGGCTTTATGTCGGAATTCTACATATCCTACACATACACCCTTATCATTTTGCATCTTAAACTTGTATTGTCACTTACGGGATATCTTCCGTGATTATGTACTACTTTGAGCTCCCGATATTTCGACACTGTTGCAAGCGCCATGATCGCGGGTTGACTCCGATCCGATTTTGCATCTTGCTCTTATAAACATCATTCTTCTACACATTATTTGTTGGTCGCTACACTGTCTTTTTCTTCCATGTGGGTTATATCTTTTAGCACCTCAATATTACTCTCCCCTCTCGCTCTATCTGATTTACGAGTTTAGTGAGTTTGGCATCTATCGTGTTGCATTCTCAAGCTTAATTTTACTCAGTATTGACACTTACAACTTCTTAAACTTCAAATTAACCTCCCAAATCTACCATATCTAGTTCCACCGAGATGATATTGATATAAAAGCGAAGTGAAATCGTGTCGCCTTGCGAGCGGATGCGACGTATAAACGACGGCATCCGTTATTACCGCTGATTTGAGGCCCCTGTTAGTTGTAGTATACTATCAGAGTATCGGCCGTGTTACACGACCTTTGCTGCCATGGGTCACTGTGGTAAGGTTCGTAGGTAAGTACTTACAAATTCAGATATGTAGAAGAATTTGGTTGATGGTGTGAATAAAATGAAAAATGGTATGGGGAAACATACTTAGGAGATGTTTAAAAGAACCTCAAATCTCACTATGTTAAGAAATTTAGTAAATGATTGGGAAGAGCAAATTTTATGCTTTTTATCACCATACCAGCCCTTAAAGAGAGCGTAAAGTTGAAGAGAAACAAAACTGAGCAGATGCTTACAGGCAAGTAATTATTTTCTCTGTGGTTAAAAAAAAACTCGATTTCTAATAAGATGAGTCTGAAGCACATTTTCTTTGGCCTCTCAGGTACACACAGACATCAAGCTACCCATCAGTATCTTCCTGACCTTATCCCTTGATTTTCCCAATCAAGCTTGATTCTAATGCTTTAGCGATAAAGTTGAAATTATTATTTATTTAAATGACAGATTGTAGTAATTGTTCTTGAAGTCTATTGTAAATTGTTTGTAACTAAGTATATTCATCAAGCGAGCTATCTACGTATAAGCAATCCTAATGTTGCCATTCAGAATCTTTCGACCATAAACTTCCCCCAAAATATCCTTTCCAAATGATAGAGTAATAATAATTAACATCTCTCTCCGTCATATTCGATATCGTCGCGAAACTGTGACCGTACGCTGCGCGTGCGCCGCTCCATAGTTTTCGCTACGGAGGGTGGGCACGACCCCTGGTGATACCGGGTAATAATAATAATTAGTATCGATGTTTCTAGATGTTGTATGTAGAAAGTTAATTGTTTAGTTAGAGGGCAATGCAATTATAGTGTGTGGTAAATTAGGGATGAACGAAATTGTAAATTGTTTAGAGTTTAGGCTACCATTTTCTTTAGCGACATGTTTTTTCATACAGGAAATACAAGCATTTTGACTATGAAAAAAGGACGTGTGGAAGACATAAAAAACAGCGTAATAAAAAGTTCATTTATTATTTGTTTGTCGCTGAAGTTATGTTTTTAGCCTATAGTATCGTTATGCAGTAGTTTTGAAAAATAAAATATAATGGATAACATGCATTATTTTGTATAGCTATAAATAATGAATAAACCTAATTAGAAATCTAATTACTACCAAACAGACATAGACAATTGATCATTGTCCTTAATTTGTTAACCGTCACAGTGAAAGACCACTAATTGATCACGGTAATTAAGTTTGGTGATCAACTTTTATTTCACCTCTACGTTTCGAAGACAACTGGTTTTAATAAGTCACAGGATGGGTTAATTATGTGAGTTCCGTATCCGAAAACACATAAAATGATATTAAACAGAATTGAGGTAGGATATTACATGGTCCTCATTCCATTGCTTTTGAGATAGATGTGCAGGGTGTAAACCACCTCATCACAAGTCTGTACATCAAACTAAGTAGGTTCTCTATCGTATTACCTAACTTTTTAATCCATAATCTAAAATGACATAATTGTTTTTGTCCTAATCATCATTTGTCCGAATGATAATTTACCCGAACTTTAAATCACATAATATCATATGCCATAAAGTTGAAACGCCTAAATATAATAAGCCCTACATCCGTATGTCATAAGTATTACAATCAATAATATACAAAAGACATAAAATCGTTTTCAATAAAAGTCATAAGTCCTATTCTAAGTAAATGTTTAATCGTATGTAGGCGTTGACCTGCAATGCAAGCAAGCATGCAGCAAGCATGCGGAATGCATGTAGCAAGCATGTGGCAAGCATACAGCAAGCAAGCAAGCTTTAGCAAGCATGCGGCATGCATGTAGCAAGCAAGCATGTAGCAAGCAAGCATGCAATGCAAGGAAGCAAGCATGCAACACGCATGTAGCAAGCATGTAATGCAAGCAAGCATGCAACAAGCATGCAGCACACATGTAGCAAGCATGCGTCAAGCATACAGCAAGCAAGCAAGCATGCAGCAAGCAAGCATGCAACAGGCAAGCATGCAGCAAGCAAGCATGCAAGCAAGCGTGCAGCAGGCATGGCTTCTGTCACGGCTCCGGTGCTGCGGGGCTCTGGCGGCCTCACGCGAGCTTATCGTCGCAGATGGGTTTAACGCTCACCACCGCAGCTTCGGCTTCAGCTTCGGCTTCGGCCTCAGCCGCGGCGGGGAGTGTTACAACCACCTGCTCCTCAACTCGCGGCCCGCCTCGCCCCTCCGCGCCTACGCGATTTTAAATAACACTCTTGGGGTAGGGCAGACAAGACTGCGTGGAGTCGGATTTACAGCAATTCGTTTCTGTCACTAAAACCTAACTTTTAGGGATTTTTTTAGCGACTAACAATTTATAAATGACCATTCGAAATCATACACATTATGTGATACAAATAATACAATACTTAGGACATACGACTTTATGTGATGTAAAATTAGGAGATTCAATTATTATAGTATTCGATATTATGACAAAATAGTATTAGAAGTGAAGTTAGTTATGTAAAACAAAATTTCGGTGTTTTGAACATTATGGTTACTGAAGTTTATAGCAAACGTGTTATGGATAATGATTTTCGGACAAAAAAAAATAGGAAAATCAAGGGAGTACCAACTAAGTAACTTTACGCAAAAATTATTGCTGGGAAACCACTTTTTTTTTTGAGGTTATAAATCATGATTTGTAGTAGAACTCAATGTAACGCACTTAAAACATTGTGCTGATAGATGGATTGAATAGTACGGGGGTCGTGGAGGTGTTAAAAGTCAAAATCTTACAAAAAAAATTGTATTAAAAAAAAAAACTTGTCAAAAAGTTGTAACTTTGATCCCCCATATCTCAGTAACTAGAAGGTTCCCAGGTATGTTGTAGAACAAAAAAATGATCGCAATGATGGGAAGAACAAGTGCCTTTCGGCTTCGTGAAGAGGTGTTTTACAGCCTTTATTATTATACCTACGATATGTTAATTCTTGGATATCAACGGGGATGCTTCCAGGTAGCACGCGAATTTCAAATTTTCTTATCGATGGATGTGTCTCTTATCGATTTTTTCACGCTCAAAGTCCTTTTTCGACATTTATGAACTTGGAGGGTTGTATTGATGATTTTGATGACTATAATTCTGTAACTTAATACGTCTTACAGTCGCGACCGATATGTTTATCAACATAAAACTTAGCACTGCCCTGCAAATTGCAAAAAAACTAAAGATAATTTGAAATTCGCGGGCCGCCCTAACGCATTGACCTTAAAAATGAGGTTTACCTATGATGCAATTCATGCAATAGATGGCCTAAACTATGACCTCTGAGTTTGTTTTAGCTGTTACTCAGAGTAGTCCGGTACGAAACAACGGACAAACCTTGTTTAAAAAAATCGACGTTTAAAAGTATTTATAAAAACATATTTGCACAATAACCATTATTTATTCTTTAAACAAAGTGACATTCTAAGGGCGAAGAAAATAATGGAGAAGTCTTAAATGTTTTAGATTGACATTAGCTACCGAAAGGCCAATTCGTGTTGACAGTGGGTACTTACAGATAAAAAAAACCTTACGGAAGCGTCTCTTGTCTATACCTCTGCTTACAAACAGTTTATAGTTTAAGTGAACCCTGAATTTATTGTCTGTGGTTTTCAGGGACTTTTTAATTTTAGGCCCAAAATGCAAAAGAAACCGATTAATAACACAACTCATAATACCATTACAACTGATTTAATAACAATAACCACGGTAGGAACTCCAAACCGGCCGACACCCACACAGTGTAAGTAGTGGGCCACTAATGTCCACTAACGGTACATAATGGTATATGCTGTCCCAGCTTCCGCGACAGCCATATTGGACATAATCATTTGTATTTTTTCTTGTTTAATTTAATTAACGGATTTTATAATGGTGAATTTGAATTACTGACTGCCTCGTTGGCCGAATGTTCGGAAGCGCGACCGCGTCGAGGTCGTGGGATCGATTCCCGGGTTGTGAAGAGTTCATGCTACGTTTTCCATCGGGAATTTCACTGAGTCTGGATTCTATTGAGTTTAAGCGGGCACAAGCTTGATGGCAAACTGAACTGACTTGATAGAATACTTGGTTAGGAAACGCACGAACTGGTAATTTAAATTAATCATGCTTGTTTACCGTTTTGACAACAGTAATCACCTTTTAAAACCTAAAGCATATAAACAAAACTTTCTTATCATTAAATATTAACACCAATATAAATAAATCATATTTCTCACATAAAATTCTTTATCACAACTCTTAAATAAACTTCCTAAATACTTACTACAACTAATTAGTTATTATTTGAAAGTGATTATCAATTACGTTGAAACAGCCACTCCATTCAGGCTCTCGCTTAATTATCAAAATAAACAATAATAATGAATCATAATGATTGATAAGCGCGGATACGATTTCTTTTAATTAACTTTGCTTATCAATAGAGATAACATCGGCCACTTTGATTATTGTGACGTTAATGACCTGAAAATGAGTTAGTTGAACGCTATCACAAAGTCAAAAGTCAAAAAGTCATACATTTATTTCAATTTGACCTTAATATTTCTGGATATAAGCAGGCTAGTGGTGTTATGGTTGGATTGCCAAGTCATAGTTCTTGAGTTCGAACCCAAGACAGGCCCATCTGATTTTGAGGATTCCTGTGCGTATGGTATGATTATCACTTGCTTCGGTGAAGGAAAACGTCGTGACTTCGTGAGTAAACCAGCATGTTTGAGAGATATTTCTCAACGGCATATAAAACCAAGTCAGAAGCCTATGGGCGACATAAAAACTCTGACACCAGGTTGGACACTTTATATAACTACTTACACGGAAAAACAGGAATTTGTCAGTCACTATTTTGCAGTTCCATGCGTATTCTGAAGCGGTTAAAATGTATTGTATTGTACGAGCTGATGTCTGCAACTCCACGTCAAAGCGCGTATTTTACGTATGGACTATCCGCCACGCGGGCCCAGTGCGGGTTGGTAAATGACATGTCACATGTCTTCGAATGTTTGGTTCTAGGACATGCCGGTTTCCTCACGATGTTTTCCTTCACCGTTATTGAGAGCAGTGGTGATGAAATAAATTACACAAAGTAATGCGCCTGCCTGGGTTTGAACCCACGACTTACTGTTCGTAAGTCGGGGCCGCGACCACTGGGCCACCGCTGCTCTAAAAAGAAAATGGAAGATCGATTTTCGGAAAATATTAACTATTATAACCATTCGTGACTTCAATTATCGCAGAAAGACAATAATGTCATTGTCTCACTTACTTACCCAAAACAATATTCAAACTCAACTCAAACTCAAACTCAAATCATTTATTTCAACTAGACCATTACGGCACTTTTGAATGTCGATAAAACGAAAAAAAAAGGCTACAGTCACAGACACAAGGCATAATAACTTGAGAATGTACTGTAGTTGCCCATTCCCTAGCGTAGATCTCTATGGAGAAGAACGGGCAAGAAACTCCATGGACACTCTTTTCAATCAAAAATGTTGTTACAAAATCTTGGTTACATCTTTCTTGTTGAGATTATACATATATGTGAGAACGATGTAGAAAGACGTGCACAATAAGAGCGTCCAGAGTAAAAAAAAGAAATAAATCAATAATTTATAAAATAAAGCAATTCAAATTATCCATGGCAGCTAAGAGATGACCAGTCCCGACTGACAGCGCCCGTTCACGAACATGACGCATGGATCAGCGCCATTCAATTCAACCATATTGAAGGGAACTAAATGACCCGACCCACCCGCCACCATCAGCAGGACATTTAAGCGAGCATGACATTCTCTCAGCCACCAAGGCATATTCAAGTCAATGAAAGATAACTAAATGCAAATGGTAGCTTTACTGTACATGGTACTCACACATGTGCTATGCAATTATACAATACTAAGAGATGGAATCTATACAATGCAAGAATATTTTTACAATCTTCTGCAGCTACCACAATAATATTGTCCATTAAGTTTGCACCTATGGTTGCGGAGCAGGACCAGCATTTAGCCAAGCATTTTTATCCTCAATGTAATCTCCCAGCTTATAATATGCTTGCCTACATAGTGTGCGTTTTAAACAAGATTTAAATTTCGTCTCATTCAGTTGTAGAATGTGGGGAGGTATTTTATTGTAACATTTTAAACAGTACCCCATGAAAGATGAATCTACTTTAGCAAGCCTGAAACCTGGCTGAACTAGTTGGTCCCTATTTCTAGTATTATAGTGGTGTCTGTCACCTCTTTTACTAAATAAATGCAGATTTTTCCTAACATACATGATGTTTTCATATATGTATTGACAAGGTACTGTCATGATATTAATTTCCTTAAACAGTTCCCTTAGAGAATCGCGTCTACGTAATTCATATATGGCTCTGATGGCTCTTTTCTGCAGAATAAAAATAGACTCGATGTCTGCAGCCCGTCCCCATAGTAAAATACCGTATGACATAATACTATGAAAATAACTAAAATAGACTATCCTCGCCGTATCAACATCAGTAAATTGACGGATTTTTCTAACAGCATACGCTGCTGAGCTCAGCCGGCCTGCAAGAGTTGTTAAATGAGGACCCCATTGTAGCCTGTGGTCGAGAGTAATTCCCAAGAAAACCGTTTTATTGACAAATTCAAGTTTCTCTTGATTCAATACTATGTCACAATCACTACTTTTGACATTTTTTAAAGCAAATCTTATGCACTTAGTTTTATTCCCATTTAATACTAAATTATTAGCGGTAAACCAATTATGAACCTGCAGTAGGGCGAAATTTACGTCGTCAAGATTTGTGGCACGTCTGTTTATCCTAAATATTAAAGAAGTATCATCAGCAAACAACACCATATGCGGATGGTTGTTAAATAAATGGGGTAGGTCATTAATGTATACTAAAAAGAGGAAGGGACCCAATATCGAACCTTGTGGTACACCCATTTTTACTCTTAAACCCATCGAATTTACACCCTTTACTTGTACATGCTGCTGTCTATCATTCAGATAAGATTTTACTAAACTGAGCGCAAGTTTACCTAAACCGTAATGCTCAAGCTTCAAAATCAGGGTTTCGTGATTTACGCAATCAAATGCCTTCGAGAGATCACAGAAGATTCCTATGGCATCTTGTGCCTCTTCCCACTTCTATATAGATACTATTTTCACGCATACCAACATTGTGGAAACATCCAAAAATCTATGGGAAGCGCGAAAGATTTCCCTATCCGACATACCAAGATGGCGGCGCTTCTACAACTGTCAAACAAGCTTGATTCACCGTAAAATCGCTAAACGCAAGCAATTATTGTTTTATACGAATATGTATTGAACATATCGGCATTCATCGAACATCAACAACCGATTACACTCCCGTAGAGTTTGACAATTAGCGTTACCAGATTTGGGTATCGGTCTCTTGGTATTTGGTATCTGGTACCAGATTGCGTGGTGTCCGGTTCTCGTTTTTTGTGGTTTCGGTTAAAGCTATGGTTATGGCTAAACTTGTTTTTGTTTATCAATTGACTGGAAGTTGGGAGTTTAATATTGTATAACGAGGGAAGTTTTAATGCAGGCGGTGAGGTAATGCCAACTTGGCTTGATTCTTTTCATATTATGAACTAGCGGACGTCACGCGGTTTTACCCGCGTCGTTCCCGTTCCCGTGGGAGTACGGAGATAAAATATAGCCTATGTTACTCAGGGTGAATGTAGCTTTCCAATGGTGAAATAATATTTGAAATCGGCACAGTAGTTTTTGAGTTTATTCATTACAAACATACACACGCACAAAAACACATTTTTTTTCTCTTTATAATATTAGTGTAAATAAGTTTTTCGACCGTACATTTTTCTCAAAGCAGCTGGTGACTAACTAAACTTTGGTATGGATTTCATGAATATTAAATCACATCTCACGTACCTATTTATTTTCACATTTAGATAAAATGAATGAAAAAACTCTCCACAATTTCTTTTCAAGCAGTATTTACGAAATCGGAAATCGATTTTAAATATCTAAATTATAACTCGATATATTTGTAAGCGTATACCCCCGCGGGGTTCGTGTCACAATCATGAATTTTAAGTAAGTACACAGAGTATTACATGTGGTCAGAATCCCATAATGCTGTCAAAATGACAATAATGAACTGTTTATACACAAATAAACATCGGATGTACTTTTTTCTTGTTGCTGACGTCATGTTAACATGGATATCTGTGTTTTGGACAAATACTTGGGTTTTTGTTAGTGGTATATCTTCTAGCTCTTGTTAGTAACTTTGACTTTCCACAAAAACTTTTCGTGAGGAAATGTCTGTGGTGCTCCTAAATATTAGGTTCAAGACACAGATTTTTGGCACCGCAACAAAGATTAAATGGCATGAGCAAAGACGCTTCTGTCAAAACGGCTGTCAATTGCCAGAAATTGAACCAAAAAAATAATGAAATATTAGGCCACCGTTAACCATATGGTTTTGTAAGTTATGGATAAGTAAGTAACAAAATCACTATGTCTTTGCCAACATTACAAATACCCTTAAAAACCTTCGTATTGACAGTGTCCACACAATTCTCACTAGCGAAGCTCTTTCTTATCTCATGTTAACATTATCTTTGTCGCTATGTCAGTTGACACGAAAATATGCAAATACTGGGATTGAGGTGGGCTCTTTGTCGTACATTTTGGTAAACCAATAGTTAATTTAGGCGGTTACTTTTTTTATTGTAATATGAGAAAGATGGGATTTAAAAACTCTCATTTGAGGAAAATCTGAAAACTTTTACGTTTCTTTAGTTAATTGCCGTTGTATCCGAATTTGATTTTAAATAAAATGCAACCATAGACGCACGGAAGTGTGTCAAGCCAAGTTCGGGCATCGCAATTATTTGCTGTTGAATTAATCAAACCAGGTTCTATTTTTGTGACTATTTCATAATTATTCATTATCATTATATGTGTACATTATTTACGTCCTAAGCCTTATCACCCGTGACTACAGATCAAGTTGTAACTTGACCGCCATTATCTCGCACTCTGCGGAAACGCGCGATCGTAGGCGATTTTAAATAATATTTTTTTTAAACTAATGTTTATATATTTTTAGTACTCTTATCAGTAGTTTACGGCAATGTTCCCACGGTCCAGATAGGCTTATCAGCACTTCCTGAATGACTTAATGATAGTCGAATCTGATGATTTTTTGCGTGTATTTACATGTTTAATTTGAATTTGATATTGTTATTGTTTCCTTGTGTTCAATTTTCCGTGTTGTATGAAGTACTATTATGTTGTATTGGTAGGCAATCAACATAATATTTGTTAGGGAAAATAGCATCTTAACAATTTGACTAGGCTTACTTATTTTGAACTAATTGATACTTATTGTTAAGCGCTTATTTTCCAACTTGTTTCCATTGTTTTGGAGCTTTTCTTGTAACTCCATGTCCTCCATTTTCCTTTGACTTGAACATTATCTCTCCAATATTTATTTATTAAATTATATTATATTTTATGGGCTCTGTTGATTTCTTTGGTTCAATCTTGATTTAAAAATGAACATAAAGAAAATTCGCCAACATTATACCAATTACCCAAGCAGTTTCTTAAAACGTCTTCGACATTGGTCGATGGTCGTGAAACTCCAAACTTGGTGCATTTGTAAATCGACGCAAGCGCAATATACCAAAGTAAGTGATCAATAAAACATCAATAAGAGGCCAGTCATTACTTGATAGTCATTCCTCAAGCAGTGGCCGGCATCGATCAATGTCCTTTACACAAAGCGTTGTGCGCTGCGTACGCGCAGGGTTGGATCGAACGAGTATTGTGATTTTGATTGGAAATTGACAACGGACTAGTGTGATAACTTCCGTGATTTAAAGACCAGTCAAACGTCAATCTAAACACTTCTAAATAAGGTTCCAAAACTTTGGGCAAGTTTTTGAGAGACTGTCGATGAGCTGATGATATTGTAATTAGGTGTACCTAAAACGTTTTACAAAAAAAGAAAATATATAGGTATATATATTTTTTAAACTTTATGCACAAGTAAACACTGTACAAAGGCGGAATTAATGCCTTCTACCAGTCTACCACCACAACAGTCGAACAACATTATAAAATAACAATTAAAATTATGATGTCAAAAAAATTGAGTGGAAAAAGTGCGTAATAAAAACGTCCAACTCTCAACATACTATCTTGTTACGGGCTGCCAATCTATTGCCAAATAAAAACAGTAGGTGGACCTGTCATCTGTCAAAACTATAACGTAGCCAATACAAATTCAATCATTGATGTTATCGCTTTGGCTGGCCGAAAACGCCATTTTGTTTATTTTGTCTTCTGAAAAAAGAACGTTTTCGTTGGTTTCTATTTTCAAATAAAAAACTTTATGGCCTACCACATATTCTTTGGTGCCTTTAAAAGCTTTTCCTTTGTATAGGTAGTAGTGAAAATCACAGTGACACTCATTATTTTACAGTAAGACTGCTGTTGGAGTGTTGGCAGAGGTAAAATATTTGTGATAGGACTGTATGTAGAAGAGATCACCACATTATGTAGTTAATTTTTCCCTGTTTTTGATAAATAGTGCTAAAAACGTAACTATTGTGTAAGTCACTGCGACAATAAAAGTATTTTTTTCTATCGTTTGCCAAATCTAACTAGGTTATCGGATATGACGTCAGCGGTCTGTTATAGATATTTTGTTTTACATAGGTAATTAATGCTTTTGGCAACACTTAGTTTATTTTAAAATCGAACCGGTTTTCGGTTGCAGATTTAAATTGCCAAACGACCAGTTAATGTCGGATAGCTGTCACGGTAAGTGGTTTGAGCTAAATGAGTAAATTAGGAAAATCGTCCACTAGAATATCATTTTTATTTGATTAGTTTATACTGCCCCACAGGTGAACGAAGACATTCCTCCATTTTACCTAATTTCCACGACTCTTAATAGTATATCGTTTTATTAATTTTCCTTTTTTTGTTTTTTATTTTTTTTATTTTTTCTTTCTTTCTTTTAATAAAACCAGTACGTTCAACATAATCTGAGTCTGTTACCGAAAATCCGCCAAAAAGACATCTTAGCAAATAAAATAAGCTGGCCAGGTCCAAACTTCCTTTTATTTCTCCATAAAACTACACCACAATGGGCAGAAAATTATCAGTCAGCCTCCTGCCGCGGCCGGTCCTGCGTTCCTCTGCAGCAAAAACAATGGCTGACCTTATAGGGTGATGTCGCATCCAGTTTTTACGCTAGCACCCGTCCGATACGCGAATTTGGGGAGTTATGCTAAAAAACGAAGCAGACTTATCGCTTTGTTTAACTTCTCGAGGTTTCGCAGTTTCGGGGATCTTAACGAGTGTGTGTTTTTCGGTTTGGTTGTTTCGTCTGTTGATAGGGAAGATAGAGGTCGAAACTCTGTAGGATATGTGATGGGATATTCTACTGCGGGGTCAATTTAAAAAATAAGCTAACCTGGTGTCTTCGCCTTTTTAAGATAAACTCGACATTTTTGACGACCCGAATGGCGCAGCAGTAGTGAGGCTGCCTTACGTTCTTAGGGTCCCGGGTTCGAATCCCGGTAGGGGCAAATGTTTGTGTGATGAGCATGGACATTAATTTGTTTCCAAGTCATGGATGTTTATATGTATTATAACTATTATAAGTATGTATTTACAAAAAAAAAAAAAAAAATATTAGTATATCAACTGTCTGGTGACCACGACACAAGCCTTGCTTAGTGTGGCACTAGATGGCGCTGTGTGTAATATCCAGAGATATTTATCATTTATTTATTTTGTGACTCTAAACATCATTCTGGAGGGTTATGAGAGATGCATGAAGACAAAAATGATTGAAGAAAAGTCTTCTTACACAACTTATTCATTTACATAACTTAACATCACGCCTGTTATACCGGAGGGTTAGGCAGTGTGGTATCTAATAGTACAACCACATTTCGCCATTTATGTTTAAGTCCCTTGTAATAGGGGGCGTGCCTAATGCCATCAACCTATCGCACCGGGTGTTCATTTACGTTGCTATACAGTATCATATTCTTGAGGAGCTCGTGGCTAAATAATAACAGCCGCTCGGGTCGATCTTTAGGTTAAGCCGCGCTTGCCTAGGTTGGTCTGTGAATAATACACATTAGCTGATCTATAAATGAAAAGACGCCAAAAGTTCAAACCAAGAGGGTTTGAACTTTTGGCGTCTAAATTAATTAAATATCTTGTATTGCTAGTGTGTGTTTCAAGAATAAGATACTGTCATCATCATCTGACTAGCCTTTCCCCAACAGTGTTGGGGTGAGCTTCCAGTCTAAGCGGATGCAGCTGAATACCAGAACTTTACATGGAGCGACTGCCTGTCTGACCTCCACAACCCAATTAATACTGGGAAACACGATAAAGTCTGACACCAGTCTTACCAAGTGGTAAGACTGGTGTCAGACTTTTGGTGCCACTGACTACCTGTAACGACTGTCAAAGATGGACAAATGACAGCTGGGACCAACGGCTTAACGTGCTGTTCGAGGCACGGAGGAAACTCTGTATCTAAGGGACTGGAAGCTCACCCCAACACTGTTGGGGAAAGGCTAGTTAGATGATGATGACAGTATCTTATTCTTGAAACACACACTAGCAATACAAGATATTTAATTAAAGTAGACGCCAAAAGTTCAAACCAAGAGTGTTTCATTTATAGATCAGCTAATGTGTATTTCTCCTTGCTTACAATCTATTTTTGGACACAATTTAGCTTAATACAAATGAAAGGTTCCCAAAAGCCCTTTACGAACCGCTTGGTATGCGGATCATGGCATTTATCTGATCCCAGTTGAACGAGTGACCTGAAATTATTGTGTCCTTGACTAACCCGAAACAATGCGCGTGAGCATTGTCGAATTGTATCATAGAATTGGTTTGGTATTGTAGAACAATATTTTAATGTCAGTTTATGTTATCGCTTATATGAAAATTACTAGCTTCTGCCAGCGGCTTCGACCGCGTGAAGTTTCAAAATTGTCCCATGGGATCTTACTACCGGGATAAAAAGTATCCTATGTGTTAATCCAGGATGTAAACCATCTGTGTGCAAAATTTCATCCAAATCCGTTCAGTAGTTTTAGCGTGAAAGAGTAACAAACATACATCCATCCTCACAAACTTTCGCATTTATAATACTAGCTTTTGCCAGCGGCTTCGCCCGCGTGAAGTTGGATAATTGTCCCATGGGATTTTACTACCGGGATAAAAAGTATCCTATGTGTTAATCTAGGTTATAAACTGTCTGTGTGCAAAATTTCATCCAAATCCGTTCAGTAGTTTTTGCGTGAAAGAGTAACAAACATACATCCATCCTCACAAACTTTCGCATTTATAATATTAGTAGGATTAGTAGGAAGTAGGATTGTGTCCAGCAACGTGTTGTGGTGGAAATAGAATAAAAGGTATCTATAGTTGAGGATAAGTTCCGTCTGTGTAGTAGAGTACGAGTGTGAGAATGTGTGTGTGTGTGTGTCTGTGTGTGCGCGTCTTTGTATACTAGAGATGAGCAAACAACAAGCTTTATTATAACCCGGTGATTATGTATAAACTGTAGGTTAACCATTAGGGTTTTCCGATGTTGATCTTAACTGTTCAGTTTACTGTTTTGTTTCTATCAAGTTCAAAACGAGGTTTATTCTGCTAAAGACTATCGTCTTTCAGTTCTCGCACAATATCACATACTTTAGAGGCCAGGGATCAAATACGTATATCATTTATCATACTATTATCATCATCTGCCTAGCCTGTTTCCAACTATGTTGGGGTCGGCTTCCAGTCCAACCGCATGCAGCTGCGTACCAGCATTTTACATAGAACAACTGCCTATCTGACCTCAACTACCCAGTTAGTACTGGGTAAATCAATATCCCTTATCTAGACTGGTTTTCAGACTTTTTACCATAGCATAATCGACTTACTAAGTTAATCAGACCACAATTTTCCCACTGAGACACGGTCCTCCTCTTTGCAGGAGGAAGTGGGCCGTCATCCATTACCATTAGGTACTTTATTCCCCAGCACGGGTTGGTGATCAAATGATAAATGACGTTAATTATACCAATAGGTTTTTACAAACACTTTTACACGTAATTTTTTTTTAAACTAGATGGGGCCGGTTTTTTGTACCTGACTGCTCTCGGAGACGAAACAGCTGAAACCAACTCAGAGGCCATTCTTGTTGCGGGCCTGTTCGAAAGAGATACCGCGGCCCCGGAACATAAAGGGCGAGGAAGGAACATGGATGGGTTTTAGTCAGTTAGAGTCTGACACTCCCTCCCGCTCCGCCCAGAGTGGGAGAAGTCATTTGATGATTTCCCATTCCAAAAAAAAAAAAAGGCCATTCTTTAAAGTCCAGAGATAATTTTGGTCAACTCACATGAGGACTAAGCAGATTAGTGTATGAGGTGGTCTTTTGAAGAAAGAACTACACATATTTGAGTGGACCTGGTCCATTCAGAGTAAGCATTTGTCAGTTAAATTGTGCAATACCAGTGAAATGCTTAAGCCTAACTTAGCTTATCAATATTGACTTTAAATGAAGTTATTCCCACGCGTGTCAATCACCGAACATGTTTATATTTGTAATGATAACCTATCAAGTGGCGACGATTGATGAGTTATACTCCTTCCTGTCATTTTAGGATAGGTATTATTCGCTGTCATTTTTGTATGTACGGTATGTGATTTTCAACTTGAACTTCGCAATGGGAGATGGGAGAAAAAGTTGCAAAATTTTCTCTTGGTTTTGTTTTCTTCTAATTATCATTTTCGAAAGAAGTAAAGGGATTATAGTATGACCACCGTTATCAATATCTCCATAAAATGCAAAAAAACGACAATTGCAAGTGAATATTGACGACCGTTTAGTTTGCATGCTGAAAGAAGCCAGCGAAATATTTGTGAAACCTTCTAATTTATAAGACCATCATGTAACATACCATATTTCATGCAAATAAAGAATCTAGAATCTTGACCTGAATGCCGTAGCGGTAGTGAGGCTGCCTTACGTTCTTAGGGTCCTGGGTTCGAATCCCGGTAGGAGCGAATGTTTATGTGATAAGTAATAATTATGTGGTATACATCTGGGGTCTACGACACAAGCCTCGATTAGTGTGGCACTAGATGGCGCTGTGTGCAATGTCCAGCGATATTTATTTACTTTACTTTTATTTAATAATATACAAAACTAGCTTTTGCTCGTGGCTTCGCTCCCGTTATAATAATAATAATAAAAATAAAAAGTAGTTCCAAAGATTACTTACCCCTTTTTTTCTTTTTTTATTCGGATGGGATATTATCAAATAACTTCTCCCACTCTGGGCGGAGCGGGAGGGAGGGAGTGTCAGACATTTACTGACTAAAACCCATCCATGTTCCTTCCTCGCCCTTTATGTTCCGGGACCTCGGTTTCTCTTTCGAACAGGCCCGCAACCCTGGACAGGCCCGAAACCCAAAGATTACCCCTTATGTATACAAACTTATAATATTTGTTGAGATATACCAGCACGAAACACAATTGAATATTTTCGTTTTAGCTTAAACTTAAGGAGTAAATAAATGTTCCCAGTTCATTTACTCATTGTTAAAAAGCATTCTTTGCTAGCATTTATTTCCTAAAAATACTGAAAATAAACATCATCCATCAATATAAGTTTGCGTAAGACTTGCCCACACCCATACCGAGTTACACTTTCAAGTACCTTGTTTACATTTAACAAGAGTTAAGTAAACAAGTGAAAAGTACTCTTATCATGTTTTAATTTTACCAAAATTATTTATCACTTGTCCAAATATATGTTAACTTATCTGATTCCACTTAAAAGTATAATCTAAGCGAAATTCGTTAGATTTTCTCACAGTTGTGTATTTTGCGAAAAATACATTAGGTAGTTACTTAAAAATATTTTTTTATGTCTACTAAATCTTGTTTGCTTATTTTTGAGTGATAGCTTTTTAATGCAAATACTTATGTATAATAATTTTGTGGGCTTTTTAAAGAAATACTTTCCCACGAGAAAAATAACGCAAAGTAGCTGACAAGGCTTTTAGATTGTTTAAAACATATTTATTTATTTTTTTAAACTTCATATACAGTCGATGTGCTGGCGACTGTACAATAGTGGTACAGTCAGCAAAACAGTTAGGTATGCAGGCTAGTAATCTTCTTACGACTTTTATAAATGAAAAAGTCTGTAAAGATCGATTTTTGTTTATTTTTTACGCAAAAACTAATGAAAGGATTTGGATGAAATTGCAAATATATTGATAATAACCCTTTTGCATTTACAATAGTTGAAAGAAGATTACTAGCCTGTAAACCTAACTGTTTTGCTGACTGTACATAGGCGGACTTAATGCCACAAGGCATTCTCCACCAGTCAACCATTGGGTCAAATAAGACAGCATTGTGATAGAGAACAATAAAAATAAAAAGAAACATAGCATTAAATATCTTCATTATTATACCTGCTCCTCATAATTCTTCTAAATCTCAATAATCAGATATTTAAATACTAGCCGTTGGTCCCGGCGGACATTTGTTGGTCTTTGACAGTCGTTAGGTAGTCAGTGGCCTAAACAGTCTGACAACCTGTCTTATCAAGGGGTATTTACCCAGTAGTAACTGGGTTGTGGAGATCTGATTGGCAGGCTCCATGTATAATACAGGTTATTCAGCTGCATCCAGTAAGAATGGAAGCAGACCCCAACATGGTTGGTAAAAGGCTAGGCAGATGGTGTTTAGTCCATTTATCGTATCTTTCTTTTTTTCTTAGTCAATATTAGCTGACCCACGAAACTTAGTCTGCGTTACGCACGAGAGATACAGCTGACAAAAGGAATAAATTTACCCCGTTATTGTAACATTTTTCATTTATGCTGCGCTCCTTATAAATGCCTTCCTCGATAAAAGGACTATCTAACACAAAAATATTTTGTTAATTTCAATCAGTAGTTCCTGAGATGAGCGCGTTTAAACAAACTCTTCAGCCACTTACGGGATATCTTCCGTGATTATTTGTTATGTTGAGCTCCCGATATTTCGACGCTGTTGCAAGCGCCATGATCGCGGGTTGACTGGAGTACGGGTGGATGGAAGTTAAATTGTTACGAGCAGACAAATCTGTGACCTACCCTCTTTCTTTGTCTTTTGCTACGCGCACTATTGGAACTCGACACTAAGTCACGACAAAACGCACTCACAGTATCACCAAGTTTTGTTGAGTTTTGTATGATGCCGGCTGCTACTTTTAAGCATACTTAAGACTGGATTCCACGTACTCGACAATCTCGTAAGTGACAATATAAGTTTAGTTTTAAACCGTGAAAGCCTAAAACAGTGTTTAAACTCTTCAGCTTTATAATATTAAAGTATAGATTACATCTCATCACTAAGGTATAGGTAGCAACATTCGTATAATGATCGAATCGGTTCAGTTTTTGCTGCCGCGAACATAATGGATGACATCTTTTTATGAAACAAACTTTATATTGTTTAAGCAAAAGAAACAATGGCCACTCTTCGTACCAACAACTACAGTTTTTACTCCTTTGCTATTTTTATTTGTTTATTTAAATTAAATAAAGCCGCCGTTTTGAGTCCAATTTCCTGGATTAAATGTATCCGATACGTTTGGGTGGTCTCGTTTCTGACTGATCGATACATCGAGATCGTATCGAGAATCGAGTGTTGATAACAAATCGAATGTTTAAAGTTTTCATGGCTACTATCGATTTTGTAGGGCAATCTTCTTTAATATCTGATGCTGTATCTGAATATTTTATTTTGATAGGTGCTTTTGGAATATGTGCATAAATTATCATGTATGATTATTCTAAGTTTATGTAGTGAAGTTGCTATAAGATCTTATCTTTGGAGTAGCACCCGAATGGCGTAGTGGTAGTGAAGCTGCCTTACGTTCTTAGGATCCTGGGTTCGAATCCCGGTAGGAGCAAATGTTTGTGTGATGAGCATGGACATTTGTTTCCGAGTCATGGATGTTTGTATGTATATAATAAGTATGTAATCAAACAAAATAGGTATGTATGTTGCATATCAACTATCTGGTGTCCACGCACAAGCCTTGCTTAGTGTGGCAATAGAGTGCGCTGTGTGTTAATGTCCGGCGATATTTATTTATTTATTACTTACATGGTCTACTGCTAAACAAATGGTAATCGAAGCTACGTCAATTCCAAAAACCTAATTCTCGAATCGTGAGCGCCACAGGCATGAGGTCCTGAAATCGATTCTCGGGCCGGGCAAACTGCCCATGCCATTGCGTTTATACATTAGGAATTTCTCGGTATTAATAGCCACAGATTCTAGATCTAGATGGTAATAGGCTCGCTTCCTATTACATGGGAATAACTGGCGAAATGTGGGTGTAGGTACTACTAGGTACACCTCTGACCAACTCTTCGGGAATTACAAGCGTGATGTTATGTTATTCACTTAAAAACTCAGGGTTGCAATTTTTTTTTTATTTTATTTTTTTTGGATGGGAAATCATCAAATAACTTCTCCCACTCCGGGCTGAGCTGAATCCATCCATGTTCCTTCCTCGCCCCTTATGTTCCGGGGCCGCGGTATTTCTTTCGAAAAGTCCCGCAGCCCAGGGTTGCACTTCCACCCAAAAAAAAGACCCACAAAAATTCATCAAATTTTCGTTCCTTTCCAAACACCTTTTCGTGCTTCCCAAAATGCTTTAAAGGCGACTATCACAGCATCAGCAATACTTCTCGGAGACACGAGCAATATGTTTGAGCACTGCCCGTCGCTTGATCTGTATCTCGCACTCCACCGGATCATTCCAATGCTTTTGTCGCCAATCAATCTTGTTTAAAGTTATTTTGTTTAATTTTTTGGTTACAATTTTTGTCCGCAAGTTGACACTTGAAGTTTACACGTCCGTGCAGAATTATCGGGTCAGAAAGTTTTGCTTGCAAATTATTGATTTGATACAAGCCTAAATCTCCTAACCTACAAAATTTCATTTCTTTCATTCTTTCTTTTTATATCTTGTGCAAAATTGTATGTATACCCAGTCTGCAGCTAGTGAAAGAATTTCAATTTTTAGATTTGTATCAGATGATTTCTAATTTGTGTGCGTGTTAAATTAGTTTCGATTGAAGTAACTCAATTTAGATAAGATATAATGTATTCTAATTATTGTTTTCGTCTTTAAAAATACAACATTGACCTCAGGCTATAGAATAAAGATTTCTTTCACAATCATTACGAATCTAATGGCAGCTTTTATCAAGATCTGTGTAATATTCAGAATTTTTATTTCAAATCTCAGCTGTGGCCTAGATGACCTTTTATAGACTCTTATAATGACTGGCATAGTCTCAACGTTTGAGCAATTAATCAGAAGAATTAAATGTATATCATTTTTGTGCTGCGACTTTATAAAGAATAGCTGTAGCTATGTTTTATATTTGAAGGTGTCTTCGTCCATCTTAGTTTAACTTGAAGTTATCATCTTCCTGCCGTTGTCCCATTATATTTGGGGTCAGATCAACGCGTTTTCCTCTAGCATTCTCCCCTGTCACGGTTTCATTTACTCGTTTCTCTTTCATAGCATTTCTCACAATCTTTTCTTTGGCCTTCCTCTCCCTCTCCATCCATCAACGTGTTTATGTCCATCACTCTTTTAGACACATGTCTAAGTTGAACTTGAAGTATGTAGCATGACTTTATTTTATTCGCTTTAGGGCTGATTTTTCAATCATTAGATAACTTTTATCAGAAGAATAAATCTGACATTTTGACAGAGAGTCCATACAAAAACTGTCAAAATATAAAACTTATTCCTCGGATAAAAGTTAACTGGCGATTGAAAAACCAGCCCTTAGGGGAATACCTAGTTTGATTTCTTATTTGCTTGCTAGGTATTAAATTCTTCACAATTACTGCAGTTTTTTTTTATCCAGTAACTTTTTCTAAGATTGTTTTCCCCAATTTACTCAAAACTGCGACAATGATGAAATTATTTAGATCAAGGCTCCCTTTTTCAATTTCTAAGAAATATTCTTCTCAGGTCCAGTCACAGGTAACAGTTAGTGCTCATGTTATAGAATGCTAATGTGATGTTTTCGTTTTCTCAGGTTTCGTGTCGTGTTCGCCCTCGCCATGCAAAAACGGCGGAACTTGCCTGTCCGCTCCGAGAGGAGAATATTTTTGCAAGTAAGTGCTTTTATTTATAGCTTAGACAGTTTTTACTGAAAAGGATTATAGTTTCAATGTTATGTTTAAATGATTCACTTTAGTTCGATTCTTATGTCTGGTTAAATACAATGTGATTAATAATTGTTTCAATATAAGTATGTACTTACAAGTTTTTAACCTGGTTTCCGGCGCGTCTCAAATGGAGTTTATAAACACCAAAAACATCACAATATGGTGAAAAAAAGTTCTTTTGATTGCATACAATTCTATTGAATAATTTAGTGCAGCCCTTAAAATAAAATAGAAATAGCTAAGCATTTCTAGGAAGCTATCAAAATCAGAACTACGAGTACCAAGCCCTCAAACTCAAAAAAATCGTTACTAGTTTCCGAAAATTGATACCCCGTACATATGCCATGAAACCGTTAGAATTATTATTTCACCGCGCCCCATAGATACCCACATAAACGTAAGCTACGCGTCTGTGTGCGTAACGGTAGTGTGCGTGTGCGCATGTGTGAGTGCCTCGATCAACGGACAGATGCGCAAGCCCTTGGATCTGAAGTGGGTCCTTAATTGCGTTAAAAATATATTGCAGTAATGAATTTGTTGGGTTCCTTCAAATAAATCATGTGTTTGAATGTAATTTGGGAAATCATTTACGCTTTTGTTGTTTGTAATATATAATATTAACATTACATTCAGCGCCATCTAGTGGCACACAAAGCAAGGCTTGTGTCGTGGTCGCCAGATAGTCGATATACTACATAGATACTTTTATTTGTGTTTTGTTCTTTTACTAGTTTATTTAAATTATAGCATGAGACGCATTATTACCCAGTAGCTAGGTGGGATTAGACCGGAAGCCCACACTAGCACGATTGGAAAGGGCTAAGCAGATGATGATGAAGTTTAAACTTCCTGCTTGATTGTTACCATTTAATCACGGGTTCATTAAAGTAGTAGTATAATCATCATCATCATTTCAGCCGAAAGGCGTCCACTGCTGGACATAGGCCTCCCCCAAGTGTCGCCACATTGACACCAGATCTTCTGCCCACCCATTGGAAGGCCTTTCAACACAACGTCTTCCGGTTCGCGGTCGCCACTGCAGAACTTTTCGGCCCCATCGGCCACCCGTTCTGCGAGCAATGTGCCCTGCATTTACTTCTACAACTAAACATTTACTTCAGGGTAGCTAAAAAATATACAGAACCCAGAGCACTTTGGGCGTCCTTTCGCAGGAGCTAATGGCTTTCAATCGTGTCGATTGATACGTGACGTTGGGCCAATAAATTGCAGATGGCCACTTTTCGATGATCCCCAACAAAAAGTATCATGGTAGTTTTTTTGTTGAATCGCTTTTAGGTTGACTTTGAAGAAGGTAATAAATATTGGCGTAAGGATTTAAGAGACCTGAAGAATCGGTTCGTGCAAAACGACTTTAGTAAATGATGGGATTAACGATAATTTAGTGACGTAGCAAAATATTTTATTCAAAGTAATATTATATAGAGGCATGTAAGTTTGTACGTAGGGGGATAATCTCTGGAACTAATTCTCTGATAGAAAGATACATTATTCCTGGGTGCTATATGCTTTAAATTATATTCATATCATGCATAACAGCCGAGCCATCACGATTTTTACTAATGAAGTCGCGGTCGCAATGCCAGTAGTTGATAAGTTAGCTTTTGACTTCCAGATCAAAGATGATAAATAACACACAAAAACTTAAGACAACATACATCTTGCAACAACAGAAAATTCCAATAACGCTACTTTTGAAATGGATTCTGAGGACAATGACAATGCACGCTCGTCGACTCAAGAGCAAGCATCGCTCGTCCGCAAATATTATGACAAGTCTTCCAATAACTTGGCAGAAATGACACTGCAATAACAAGTAAAGAACTAAGGTTATAGCCCATAAGGGTCCCTCTATTGTTGGACCCCTTCAAGCATTTTAAAATATGAGCGTGTTCGTTAAAATCCCTTTCTTTGACGCCAAGACATGTTTTCAAAGGATTAAAAGGACGCTTGGTTATGATGAACTGATTTTTCGTTTTTGTATTCGATGTTTTGCTTTTCTGTACTAACATCGTGGAGTTGGTTGCTGTAGATTTCCTATAGAATTCAATGGCTAGCAGATTCGTCGATTACCCGTAATTTTCCTCCAGTGATCTTTATTTATTTCTCTACTAACTTTTGCCAGCGGTTTCGCTCACGTTAATTTAGAATT
This sequence comes from Xestia c-nigrum, assembly GCA_916618015.1. Lineage (NCBI taxonomy): Eukaryota > Metazoa > Arthropoda > Insecta > Lepidoptera > Noctuidae > Xestia > Xestia c-nigrum. The sequence goes on from OU745246.1 coordinate 24,967,402, forward strand.
TGACAATCGATTCGGGTCGTGCTCTGCTTGTAATAATATCATTAAATCATGATTCGAAAGACATGTTGCATTCTTTATTATCATAAGGACGTTATTGTTGTTTTTCTTGGGATTAGTACTTTTTTTCGAGATGAAATGTTTACTTTCGAATTGGTAATATTTAGTAGTAAGGATTACTCGCCATGTCAGTAGTAATAACCCCTTTCGAGCTATATTCAACTTGCACACAGTTAATCCGTCGTTTCTTTTAGTACTAGTAGTGTTCTTAATTTCCTATATGCAAAATTTTCTGTGTCTTTAGGTTCAACAAACGCTTCTGTAAATCCACGTCCACTATCATTTGATGTAAGTTTAAAAACAACATCTTCATCTTATGCATTGGGTTTAACAAATGTAACCTTATTAAAACCTGTTGCGATATCAATCTGTGAGTCTAGACGTAGTCAGTCATGTAACGTGATGAAACTCAGACAAAATACTGCTTCATTATCTGCTAGTTTGATGACTGCTTCTAAGAAATTGGTGGAACATGTTCTTTGGATCGTTTGATAGTAGAAGGATGCACTTACTTGCTTTCTTACCTGTTGATATCTCACGAGCTCTCAAGTATTCACTTTTGAGGTTTTTAACTACAATATTAATTACACGATTGAGCGTTTTTATGATACCAAAGTAATCATAACTTACGAACAATATGGTATGTCACGGTGTATCATCTACTCAATCCTAAATACAATATTAGTAAGTCGTAGATCTATTAGTTTATTACGATCCCTTGCACCGTGCATAGTCATTTAAATAACCTACTTTCTGGCTTGTTTGTAGTCAGGCAATCATTGGAATTGAAAACTACCGCGTTTAAATTCAGCATATCTTTCTTCCCAAATTCCCGTACTCCTATGAAATAAGATCTACTAAGAACCAGTTTTATAGAAGTATACAATCAGAGGCAATTCTTACCTTTACGTGGTAAGGCACAGTCCCGAGGCAATAAATAGTGGTCCGCTATCAGATGGCCATATATGTCATGTTATGCGCAGGGATTCACACTAGCAACCCCTACTAGAGGTTCGAAGTGAGAATTCGATGACTATTGACGAAGATGTTGTTTTCCTAATTGACATAGGTAAAGGTTTTAATGTAGGCAAGACAACTCTTTATTTCAACCTTAATGGTTGAAATAAAGAGTTGTCTTGCCTTAATAGTATTTATGAATTTGGCATTACACTGTTAGCTTAGAGGTTGGAAATAATTAAATGAACGAGCAGATGTTTAGGCAATATTAGCATGACTATATTGACTACTTGTAGTTTTTCACCAACAATAGAAGAAGTAGATGAAAAATTATAATTGCGAAGCCCTTCAACCGTATACAGGTCATCCTGATAGACTTACTACCTCAATTTAATAATGAAGCTTTCTCATATTTATTCATCTTTTGCTCTCATTACGTAAAACTCGATGTCAGCAGCCAGTATTCGCATTTTCTTTCTTACAACATTGTCGCTTACTGAACCAATAGTAAGGACTACGGCGCGGCAGATCCCTTTGTTTTGTGCTCATTAAAATGGCTGCTTTTATGGTGATAATGGCAACTGCTATGACCATAAGGTCTGGCGGAAGTTGTAGCACCGCTATCAAATACATATTTGTATCGAGTATCTCCTTATCGATGTCTGCGCTTAGTTTTATACCAATTGTATCGATAATTTCTGTGTGATTTTCCGTCTGGAGAACTCTAGTTGAATTTGTCATCTTATGATTAAGAGTATGGTTACCTATAAGTTCTTGGTGTACGGGAAATCGTAATATAGTCGGTCCGAACCTAGATCGATTATTATTAAAAACAGCTTTTCCGGTAATTTTGACTAAGTGAGAATTGCACTTGTCTTTGTTGTGTCCTACATAACAATGCTATTATTTTCTTAAATGTAAAAGCACCATACTAACTTATGGGACCGTTTGGCTTCGTGCAGGACCAATTTTGTTTGATTTTTTCTCATGTTTCTTTTTTCATATAATTTTGTTTATCAATAGGTAGGTACCTACTGTTAATTTGACCATTCCATCTTTACTGAATAGTTGGTAAAAGTTTGTTAATCACGATGATCTTTACACAACCAAAAAATAAGTGAAATTCTTATGCTGAAACACACTTGAATATGACTCACTTAGTTTTTGACTCAACAGGAAATTCCAAGTTAGTACTTGCTAACTACACTTTTTTGGTAATGTAGACAATGGTGTCTACAGGTTTCTTGGCTTAAAAAGTGACCATAAGTATGAAAGGTACTTTTGGAAGATGCATAGATGAGAGATAACAATTGTCCACTCGTCTAGACGACTAATGGAGGTGGGCGGTCGGCCTGATTCCGCTGATGTCATGCTATGCGCGCGCGCAGCTCAGATGTACCGATCTGCTTGGGGATTATTTGTTTTAGCTATCGGCTTTTTTGGGGCGGTTTTAATGATGAGATTTTATATGTTTTATGTAAATGTCACCATAAAATTGTCAAACACGTTATATTACAATATAACGTGTTTCTCTCTAGCGATATTATAATATCTCGAATTATTGTCAACTGAACATACGGAAGTATCTCTGCACCCATAATCGGGACTTGGGGCACCCCCCCGTTAGGTTAATTAGGTTCCTTTAAACCCTGCACTCGGAAATAGGGCCCCCGCGAAGCAATACAATTTTACGGTGACATATACATTTTATTAATTGAAGACGTTTTTCTTGTGTGCATTTTATTTTTCATATACTCGTACGAAACGGTTTTGATGCGTTCTTTACCCTCGTTAATAGAATGTTGGAAGGTTTTTGTTTGTAATAAAATTAATATTCCTCTATATCGAAATTCCGTCTCATAGGTCGAGTGGTCACTGGCGCGACTGATTAACATGAGATCCTGGGGTCGATTCCCGAGTCGTGTAATTGGCTTTTTCCACCAAAATTTTCTCAGTTGCAGAGAGTAAACGATAAGGGATAAAATCGATGAAGCCATAAAATCTATTCAAAATTTGATGAAAAACGTTAAGCAATAATTTCAAATGTATATCCAATTGACATACATTATTATTACCTACATAAGGGGAGATGCACCCTAACGTTAGAAACACAAAAGAATGTTTGTGAATGACCCCTACACGTGTTTCTCAAAATGTCGTTCAAAATCATTAGGATTATCAATTCAATAGCTTTTATGATATCAAATTCACCTTCCATAGCATTTATTACAAACATTTACAAAGATTATAGCCACAAATCGTTCGTATAATCGAAATTATTCGAAATCAATTTGGGTACATCACTATTAGTGACCATAACAATTACGAGTATTCAGTTTTGTATCTAAGGGATAATGGGTTGAACTACAAGACTCGAAACATTACTTTGAAATATTTATGGATTGGAGTATTCATTGTGTTATTTTTGGTTACGTTTGATAATGAAGGCTCGCGTTTATTTTGAAATTAACACTGGGCAATCAAAACAGCATATTTTACTAAAAATAACGTAGATGTAAACTCAAAATGTCACTTACGGGATATCTTCCGTGATTTTTATTTATATTGAGCTCCCGAAAGATATCCCGTACGCACGATATTCCTCACGTAAATCCCGTAAGTGACATTTTAAGTTTAGTTGTTAACCCTGATAGATTAAAACAGTGTTTGTAAAGATGTATTTAAGTAAAACATTACTCTGTCAGAATACAATATTATTTATTGTACACTAAAACGTTAATGGGATTTGTATTTTACAACGGGCTGGTGTCCGCAACTCCACGTCAAAGCGCGTATTTTGGGTATGGGCTAAATAATGTACCACGCGGCCCAGGGTTGGTAGATGTCACATATTATCTTCGAAGATTTGGTTCTAGGACATGCGTTTTCTTCACGATGTTTTCCTTCACCGTTTTTGAGAGCAGTGGTGATGAAATAAACAAAGATATGCGCCTGACTGGGTTAGAACCCACGACTTACTGTTCGTAAGTCGTGGCCGCCACCACTTGTTATTGGGATTTTCTATCAGAAATTTCTCAGTAATAGCTACCGAGTTTGAATTTGTGCCCCTTCATATAGGACTTAAACATTCATATTCTTATTCTTATTCTTTATTGCACACAAAAAAAAACAACAAATATATATATAACTTGCAATAATATAGCTTATGTACAAAGGCGAGCTTAACCCAGAGTTGGGTTTTCTTACAGCAAACCTAATTTTGAAAGCGAGATTTGCAAAAGAGGATATACTTACGTATGTGCATTAACATTACATTCTAAATAAACTTAAAAAAAAACTACATTCATACAATAAAATATATGTAATACATACAGCATAGATATATATTATACATACCCATAAAATCCGATACTTATATACATACATATTGATCAAGTAGACAGGAAATGGTCCTTTATTCCCTTCCTGAACACCTCTAACGAAGGGCTATCCCGCAAGGCAATGGACACGTAAGTACCTGGCGAATTGAGGCTGTCTTATTAGGAACACGTGTGCATTACCCTTCTTAAGCCGTGTACGTACGAACACGAACATAGCGAACACAAACATCAAATCTGAACATTTGGTTCGTACGTATGGACGGCATATTCGAACACGAATGCGAACATAGTTCGAGTCGAGTTCGCGCACAACAGTCGTGAACTCTATCTTAATAGTCATGGCGGCGCTGTTGGAAGTTATCGATCGACATTTATTAAAGCTCTTCGAACACCGTCCATACAGAACATACTAAAAGGATCGCCGCAAACATGTTTGACGAACAGAGTGTTCGATGTTCGTTAGTGGTACGTACGTGCGAACCAAGTTGTTGCGTATCATGATACGCAACAAATTTGTTCGTACGTGCGGACACGGTTTTATGATGTACAGTCACGTCTAATAATATGTATACACTCTCCTTAATATTATAGCTATTGTCGCGAGAAATAACGATTGTAACTGGGAGATTGGATCTTTTTCATAAAAATATGAGTTCCAGAATACTATGTACGTAATAACATGAAATTTTAATCAGTACATTAGGAGAACCACAATTTAAAAAAATCTTAAGTGTTTACATATTATTAGACGTGACTGTACCCAACCAAACTTTTAGATATTGGATATTAAAGTAAGTATTGGCTTAGAAGTTTGACAAATATTTTGGTCACACCGTCGCAATGGCCATACCGCTAGCTCAGCATAAGAAATAAGTTAAATAGCTGCAGCAACGCAGTTCTTCACACAGTAAAACAAAGCACAATTACTTTAACCCCAAAAGTACCGAAATTTTACAATTACTGACACGGGATTGAACTCGCGACCCTTGGTCAGACATGCTCACGAAAACGTTATTTGTGTGATGAAATACGTTACGTTGTGTTACTGGATGACTAATATGCGTGTGCGCCGGTAGGAGGTCAAGTTACTGTAGAATGTGTAATGTGTATGATTACGGGTTTTCAGGGTAAGTAAGCAGACAGGCAAAAAATGAAAAAATTAGGTAAAAATGTTTTCATGGTTCTCAGTAGGTAAATATTTTTCAAATTTTCATATGCAATTTCATTCCCCTGAAAGACGTTCAGTCAAAATTTTACAGCAGCTCTGATCTTTCGTGATATCTTTAGGGTTCCGTAATCCGTACCCGAAGGGTAACCGATCTTCATTGCTAAGCGTCCGCTGTCCGTCCGTCCGTCCGCAATAAGTATCTGTATCTCATGATCTGTAATAGGTAGTCAGTAGTAATTTTCGATTTAATTTCCGTTTTGCCGGGCTACTGATTTCGTTCCACATAACAAAATCCTTGGTTGTCCCAAACAAAATGCTTCTTTCGTCCCAAGAAACACGGTGGTGGGGTTTGAGGTGCCACTCGCGCTATAACAACAAATAAGAAGAAAAATAATTAAACGGGCCTCATCTCAACGCTGGTACGGACGGAACCCTCAATGCGCGGGTGCGACCCGCACTTGGCCGGTTTTATTATATCTAATATTGATGTGACAGAAAACGTCAGTAATTCCTAACTAATTAGGCTTTGGTTAGAAGCCGACTTTTAATTCATTCTCACACATATGTTGTATTTTCATGCTAATTCAAGTCAATTAGTTTGTGACACCCAATAAAGATCAGCCAGTCATTTCTCTAATTTCCAATTTACGAACTCACACAAATAACGTTATACATAGGTGAAATATTTATTTACACAAACGATAAAACTGCTTAGATCCAGTTTTACAGCATGCATTATGTATTTACATATATATAAATACGTCATGAGACATAAACTTTTACGATGCTGTGATACTGAATTACAAAATGTAAGTAAAAGATGGTAGTATAAAATTCTATGCATATGTTAAATATGTTAAAGGAAGATTGTGTGCGAGCTTTAGTATATTATAGCAATGTTAATGTTAAACAAGAATATACGGTGTAAACGAAATCGTCAACCAAGCATTCTGTACATCTAACCTAAACGGAAAAATTATTGCTGGAACCGATTTTTATTATTTTTGAAAAGTTAAGTTGTTGTGTCGAACTCAATGCCCACACTTAATAGCACGGTAAGATTTAAGATAAATAAATAAAATAAAATAAATATCGCTGGACATTAACACACACCGCCATCTAGTGCCACACTAAGCAAAGCTTGTGTCGCGGACACCAGATAGTTAAACAACACACTACATACATCTACTCTACATACATACTACATATATACTTTTTTTGTTTGTAAATACATTCTTATTATACATATAAACATCCAAGACTGGGAAACAAATGTCCGTGCTCATCACACAAACATTTGCTTCTACCGGGATTCGAACCCACTACCACTACGCCATTCGTGTCGTCAAAAGAGTACCCAAAGACTGTAGACTACGGCCGATAGTTTAGTCAGGTTGGGTTGGGTATTAAGTGAAGATATGATCTGTAAAAAGTAGCTGATAATTGGGACCATAGAAGGCCAGAATTTCCTCAGTGATGGGCTATTGGAAAGGCCTGTCCCACAGTAGACAACTGAACGCTGATGATGATTATGGTAACTAAGTTTAGCACAGATGTGACTCAACGACTGCACTAAAGAAACACTATTTCACCGTCAGGTTTCATTAGACACAGTAGTTAAAAGAGTTCACACGAACTGTTACGAAATAAGAAACCAAGAAGTATTGCAACGTTGTGCAATGTTGGTTTAGAAGAAGGTAATGTTTTTTTGACTATGTACGAATGTTGTTATAAGGCTGTCTGTATTGCCAATAGAAGCGTCAAGATATTGTCCTTTGTTGTGTGACATTTGTTTTGTTTTGCATAACAATGATTAGTAACCCTTTTTTGTTTTTCGTCACACGTAACACAAAAAAGGTTTTCGAAAACAGTTAAAATAAACACTCATCAGTTTTACCATTAGTTCTACTGTAAAAGCGTATGTGTAAAGCATTGAAGTATAGACACAGAATTACCAAAGACAAAGCTTGCGCTAACAATCGACAGCCAAATCGACTCATCATCAGCCTTTGGGAAACTAGACGTAAAATTCTACAAAAAAAATATGCATGACAATTATACTGTCGCAGTGTTGCATCAAATAACCAACATTATTAATACTACATATTTCTAAAATACACCTTACCCTATCTGTTCTCACATGTTCGATCCATTTCCGTACTTACATAACCGTACCATTAGTACTAAATGAGTTTATAATAAAAGGATTCCGCTGGGGTCCATCTTGGGCCCCTCTCTTCTTTAAGAAATGCATTAGTTTAATTGTAGGCCAACATTGAGGTCTTGTTACACCGGATTGGGATAAAAAAGCCTTTTTAGAGTTCGTTGTAAGTGGGCAATTGGTATTGACTTTGGCTATGGGTTTCTTGAAAGATTACGATCGTCTTTTGGTTTTTGGAGTAAATGAAAAATACCCGATTTGAAAATACTGAGTTCCTAAATAGCCTGTGGGGAAATGGACTCGTAAAGATTCGGGGTTTTGACAAAACACACCCACACACACAGTATCTGTATTTGCTTTCGATACATATATTTGCTAAACATGATTACATGGGCGTAAAGAAAAGGTATAATTGCGGACCCTGTAAGTGTAAGGCTCAGCAGTAAAAGTAACAAAACATCTTGCACAAAAAAGTGTAATTATAAACAAAAACGTACTTGTGGGTATTGACGTTCAGATTATGATCTTTTACGTAAATCATCTTCATGTCAGTCATTTATTCAGTCATATTTACTCAAACGTTTTTTCTTAATATTTACAAGTCGTGTTTTTCTCGTAACATAAACGACACCTGCCTAAATAAATTTCTCAAAAAGTTACGGAACCAGTTTCTTACGTACGACTTACGACCGAACGACCACGATCATGCGACTATTTCTCGGTTTGTTTGACTAAGTCGAAGGAAGATAATAGCGGCGACTTCCTCAAATTCGTTTCAAGATGACTCGACTAAGAGCGTGAGAAATAAAATGATAGTTTTGGAATTGTTTTTGAAGACAGTGTGACTTGAAGTCTTGCCATGCAGCTCTTTAGTTGTTATTTAGATTTATGTAATACTAGCTGACCCGCGCAACTTCGTCTGCGAGTGAGGGTTAGTTTTTTTTTGATAAAAAGTATCCTATGTTACTTCTAATACCTCCAAGAATATGTGTACAAAGTTTCATGATGATCGTTTGAGTAGTTTTCTCGTGAAAGCGTAACAAATGTAATGAAAGTGTTAACTGGTTCTTATTTGCATTGTTTATTGGCTTTTCACGTTGACTGAAACTATGAAAACAGTTATAGTGTGCGTCAAAGGTAAAAAATGTAGCTTGAAAAAATAGTTTTTACAAAACTTTTTTTCATAAAAACCTTTTTTCGACCTTTATTTTCAAAAGGAACTGCTATTGATAGCCAATAAAATCAGAACCTTAATTAAAAACACCCATCTAATCAAATCAACTCAAAGAATCTACGATCAAGACGAATTGAAATTATAACTATCTACAAAACCAGATCTTGGCGATACGCTTCCATTCAATGCAATCAGCTTCAGACTCTCAGTCTTCACAAGTCTTCGGCACTTTAGTTAAGATTAGATCTTAATGAATCACGTGCGTAGTGTCACTTTGTGGTACTTTTTGTGCCGCTGGAGTATCATTTTTCTGGACTGGTTGTTTAGAAGTTCCTTTTACTGATGTACCTAGAGATATAGCTGTATCTTGATTTGCCTTTGTTTCATCTCTGTTCAGAGTATTATGTGTTTTGTCCAGGGACCATTTTGGTTACCCATTGAAAGGGTTTTTGATAGGGTTTTGACAAAGTGTTGTTTTAAAAACCATTTTATATTGGTTACCATTTTTTACGAAAACCCTCATCAATGGATAACCTCTTCCAAACCCTTTCGATATGATTACCTGTATATTCGAAAACCCATTCTTGGTGGGTTATACTTTTTAATGGTAAGTCGTTTTGAACGGGTTACCCCTTCAACGACTGTAAAGCCGTTGAAGCGGTTACCCATTCGGACTACCAGTATCGTAATTTTATCTCTCACGTCTTTTCTTTAAAGGACTAAACTGCATACATTCGGCAGGAATGCGTCAAGTCGCAACACGCAGTCTAGGCCCTAGCGATGAGTAGCGACTCCTTAGACATGCGATTATAGTTATTATTGCAGAGTTTTTAAAGTTCAATGTTTTTTTTTCCTGGAAAAGTCGGGATTGTTTCCTACATGATACAATCTTGTCTTTTTTACGGAATCATAAATAGTCCGATAGCGCTGGGCTAGTTTGATGCCAAAGTTTCAAAAAATTTAAAGTTGCTTATTTCTTGCCTGTGGGTACAGTCGTACCTGTGAAGCTTATTATTGCGTTTTGTGTCACATCTGACTATTGTATTTTCAGTATCTCGATGATTTGTGGTTGATTGATTATTTTTATTCGAATCAAAACTGGCACAATTAATTTAAAGTTTTTTTTTATTTTTTTTTTTTTATAGCTAGCTTTATTATATACAATATTTACAAACTACATCTAAAACTAATGACAAAATAATGTACAGTTTAAAATAATTATGATATCTTATCTAGTATCCTAGATAAGATATCATAATTATTTTAAACTTTTAACTTGTTACAAACCCCGTTTGTAACATTTTCGACAACGAGGAACTAAATAAGTAAACACTGTGCTTTTCATTGCGAATACAAGAAACATAAAAATAAAATCATGAGTCAATCGAAAAACAAATCGAGTTCGGATTGCCGCTTTTCCGCCTATTTTGTTTTTTTTTCTGTGGCGAGTCCACTATTCAGGTATTCTGGGATATCCACCCTAATCGTATCAGTTAGGTACTACTACGTCATTATAACGAAATCAACTATCATTTTCTTTTCCTCTAACAGTGATCGAAAAGATAAATAGCCAAATTTCTCCCTAACTAAAGTACCTAAAATGACAGAAATTAATATAGTAGGTTAGGCAAATGGTCCGGAAACTATATGCGAAAAACAAAACAACTTTAATATTTTTGAAACCTCAAGCCTAGGCTTGAGGTTTCAAAAATATTAAAGTTGTTTTGTCGCTATCGGACTAAAATATCATTCGATCGTCTCACTCATTATTTAGTGCCCGAAGGGAAAGGATAGGAGCTGACTCAATCTGTAAAATTTAAAAAACCGAGGCGACATAACATATATATTTAAAAAAAGACGTGTAGCACTCGGAGACTGCCGCGGTAAAGCTATTGCATAGCATTTTTAACCGCTTTAGCTCTCAAAAGGAATCAATGTTCACTGTTTTTGTAAAAAAAATCATACTCCGCTGAAAGTCATACTCCAGCTAGGTCTAAAATTCTCATCAAGGACCATGAAATGAGTCCAACCACGATGAAGATGCTGTGAACTCTTCAGGACCACTTGTAACTGCTTTCCCTCTTCACCGTCGGACCTTGGATGAAACTTTTACTCTTGTTAGGTTTAAAATTCTCATTAATGTGCAAAAAATGAGCCCAAACATGAAAAAGCTTCAGTAAACTCTTGCAACTGCCTTCCGTCTCCATTGCTGTCCTTCGATGACAGTCATACTTTAGGCAGCTCTTGAGTTCTCATCAAGGTGCGTGAAATAAGCCTAATAATAATATAGCTGCTGCAAACTGTTGAGGACATCTTGCATCTGCCTTCTGTGTTCTGTCTTCATCGTTAGACCATGCAGGACATGACATTCATTCTCCAAGCAGGTCTTAAGTTCGTAAATCTAGTTCGTGGATACCGCACAATCTGCGGCGAGGCGAGGCCTTGCCGAATTTCCGCCGTGGGATCTGGAGGCGATAGTCCTCGCCCCGCTCAGCGGACTACTCCGTCGTGATCTCATGGCGACATGGAGAGAGCAACTGTCGTAAACCCCGTGCAGGGAACGCCACAATAGTGGCGATAAGTCCCCTCTTTGAGGAGTGGCTTGAGAGGCGCCACGGCGTCCTCACCTTTCGCCTGACGCAAGTCCTCACCAGACACGACTGTTTCGGGAGGTTCCTGCATCGAACCGGGCCAGAAGAGACGCCCGGGTTCTGGGGCCGCCTCTGTGGAACATCGGTTACGACTGGGTGCTGCGTGCCGACCTCCCCAGTCTGGGACTTAGTTTAAAAGTAGAACGAATTGCCCTTTTTTGTTTGAATATCGGTGGCATTGCCCCACAAGAGAATACCGTACGACATCATGCTATGGAAATAAACTTAACGGGCTGTCTCTAAATCAGTTAAATCACGAATTCCTCTAACGGCGAATGCTGTGGAGCTAAGTTTTTAAGCTATTGCATAGCTTCTATCGCGGGCCTTGAGCGTGGAGACCAAATCCAGAAATTCCGTAACGAAAATAACCTAACACCCCATGTCAGATAATAACAATGACAAGCTAGTTTTCTTTTTAATATATTGCCGTAACTAGGAGTTGTAGGTTGTATACATTTGTTGTTAGACCTTCTTTGTAACCATTTTTATCAACTTATGCAATTATAATATTATTTTATTTTCCGCTTGTTGCCGGCTCGAGGACAAAACGCAGACTGAATATTCAGGCTCGGCTTCCCATCACAATGAAATTATGAATTTTATAATGAGTGTTCCACACACACATACACAGACACGTCAAACTTATAACACCCCGTCGTTTTTGTTGTTGTTTTTCCGAGCGCGGTCCGCGCGCCGCAAGCGAGCGGACCGCGTGCTTGCGAGCGGACCGCGTGCTTGCGAGCCGTCCGTGCGCTGGCTGCGCGCCGACCGCGCGTGGTAATGAATAATTATAATTGCATAAGTTGATAAAAAATGCTATGCAATAGCTTTACCGCGGCAGTCTCCGAGTGCTACACGTCTTTTTTTAAATATATATGTTATGTCGCCTCGGTTTTTTAAATCTTACAGATTGAGTCAGCTCCTATCCTTTCCCTTCGGGCACTAAATAATGAGTGAGACGATCGAATGATATTTTAGTCCGATAGCGACAAAACAACTTTAATATTTTTGAAACCTCAAGCCTAGGCTTGAGGTTTCAACTTGACAAACAAGAACTTATGCAATTATAATTATTCATTACCACGCGCGGTCGGCGCGCAGCCAGCGCGCGGACGGCTCGCAAGCACGCGGTCCGCTCGCAAGCACGCGGTCCGCTCGCTTGCGGCGCGCGGACCGCGCTCGGAAAAACAACAACAAAAACGACGGGGTGTTATAAGTTTGACGTGTCTGTGTATGTGTGTGTGGAACACTCATTATAAAATTCATAATTTCATTGTGATGGGAAGCCGAGCCTGAATATTCAGTCTGCGTTTTGTCCTCGAGCCGGCAACAAGCGGAAAATAAAATAATATTATAATTGCATAAGTTGATAAAAATGGTTACAAAGAAGGTCTAACATCAAATGTATACAACCTACAACTCCTAGTTACGGCAATATATTAAAAAGAAAACTAGCTTGTCATTGTTATTATCTGACATGGGGTGTTAGGTTATTTTCGTTACGGAATTTCTGGATTTGGTCTCCACGCTCAAGGCCCGCGATAGAAGCTATGCAATAGCTTAAAAACTTAGCTCCACAGCATTCGCCGTTAGAGGAATTCGTGATTTAACTGATTTAGAGACAGCCCGTTAAGTTTATTTCCATAGCATGATGTCGTACGGTATTCTCTTGTGGGGCAATGCCACCGATATTCAAACAAAAAAGGGCAATTCGTTCTACTTTTAAACTAAGTCCCAGACTGGGGAGGTCGGCACGCAGCACCCAGTCGTAACCGATGTTCCACAGAGGCGGCCCCAGAACCCGGGCGTCTCTTCTGGCCCGGTTCGATGCAGGAACCTCCCGAAACAGTCGTGTCTGGTGAGGACTTGCGTCAGGCGAAAGGTGAGGACGCCGTGGCGCCTCTCAAGCCACTCCTCAAAGAGGGGACTTATCGCCACTATTGTGGCGTTCCCTGCACGGGGTTTGCGACAGTTGCTCTCTCCATGTCGCCATGAGATCACGACGGAGTAGTCCGCTGAGCGGGGCGAGGACTATCGCCTCCAGATCCCACGGCGGAAATTCGGCAAGGCCTCGCCTCGCCGCAGATTGTGCGGTATCCACGAACTAGATTTACGAACTTAAGACCTGCTTGGAGAATGAATGTCATGTCCTGCATGGTCTAACGATGAAGACAGAACACAGAAGGCAGATGCAAGATGTCCTCAACAGTTTGCAGCAGCTATATTATTATTAGGCTTATTTCACGCACCTTGATGAGAACTCAAGAGCTGCCTAAAGTATGACTGTCATCGAAGGACAGCAATGGAGACGGAAGGCAGTTGCAAGAGTTTACTGAAGCTTTTTCATGTTTGGGCTCATTTTTTGCACATTAATGAGAATTTTAAACCTAACAAGAGTAAAAGTTTCATCCAAGGTCCGACGGTGAAGAGGGAAAGCAGTTACAAGTGGTCCTGAAGAGTTCACAGCATCTTCATCGTGGTTGGACTCATTTCATGGTCCTTGATGAGAATTTTAGACCTAGCTGGAGTATGACTTTCAGCGGAGTATGATTTTTTTTACAAAAACAGTGAACATTGATTCCTTTTGAGAGCTAAAGCGGTTAAAGTTACGCAACAATCATGTAGCACGGAATTGTTCCTCTTAAAACGAGTCCGCGATAACATTTCATGTCTATCTTTGAAGGTAGACGCAGACGAAGTTGCGCGGGTCAGCTAGTAACTTAATAAAACCTTTGTTGATTGATTTCGTTTATTTGTCACTGACTTCTTAAGCTTAAGTCATTTTTCCTTTTTTTTGTGTTTTTTGCAGTCGGTTTAGTTTTTGCAAAAAAAAAAAACATTTTTCTCTTTTTAGTGGTTCACCCTTCACAGCGTACTGGCGTGATGTTATGTTATGAACTGGTGTAAACAATAGATAGCCATGAGATTTCAGCAATCCCAGTCCATTTGCTATCATTTATTGAAGAGTTCCGTAGCCTATCTCCGAAGTTCATCATCAGATCTTCACCAAATTGAAGTGGGACCACTCTGAAAAAGTACTCTTTTGAAAACTATACACATAAAGCAATTTGGGTAGTTTTCGAAAGAGTACTTGAACCACCTGTGAAGTATACCCTTTTAAATAAAATAAAAATTATCCAAATCGATTCAGATATCTTCGAGTAATCGGGGAACATACATAACAAAAATAAAAAAAATTAAAAGGTTCCCACGAATTGAGAACCTCCTCTTTTTTTAAGTCGGTCAAAAAAGAAATCACCGTCCTATGCTTAATGAACGATTCTATATGATTCCAAACTTCCAAGGTCAACAATACCTTTTCCTCAACTTCAACGTAATTTAAAATTATTTGATTTAAAACCCTTTGGTTACCCCGACAAAACCCTTTCAAGGGGTTATCTTCTTCAATTGGAAACCATACAGGAGCCGGTAACATCTTGTACTAGTTAACTTATTGAGAGGGTTACCCTAACGTTAGTGTTATGAAAGGGCTACCACTACGAAGAGGTAACCCTTTCCGTGACTGAAGCCGCACAACATGTAACCCTTTCGAAAGAATTAACTTATATTCGGGGTTGTACGGTCCCTGGTTTTGTCTAACTCTATGGTTTGAGGTTTATGATCGTCCGTTTTGTTATTAACTGTGACATCACCTGTATTACCTTCATCAACAAGTAGCCGGTTGTCGTTTTCATGAGCTTTTTACAAAAAGGCGGATCTTAACCATACACTTGTATCGGCGATAATGACTCTCATCGTATGCCATTATAAGCTCAATTACCATAAACATAGGTTGCAGAATTCTTCGTTACGTATTCATACCACGTGGACAGCGCCCTGTCTTGAAGCGGATTCATTTTGTGGGTTCTGGGAAAGAAAGAAATAACAGAAATCAATCAAGATGGATTACTGAGATAATTGATGATAATTTCAGGGATTCATGAATGATTACACAAGAAAATCTAAGTCAACATAAAGTTTCCTTTATAATTTCCCCAAAGGCTTTTATAGTTGCCACTAAAAACATGCTTCTTAAATAAAAGGAAGCGCTTTAGATCCATATAATATCATTGATTGAGAAAATATTTAATATCTATAGTCCTATCTATCTGTCTGTTTGTCTATCTGTGTATTCGAAGCACACGATCTTAAATACTTTGATAGTCTCCATCCCTGAGTCTTCAAAAAAAGTTAACCCTAGACCCACTTATTATGCAAGTCCCAAACGGGTCCTCAATATACGTGGCAAAAGTAACACCAAAAAGATTAACTCCTTTTGAAACTTAAAACACGTCCCCGTGCGAACCAAATGTTTGTCTTTAAGTTTAAATAAGTGTTCGGCTGACCACCATGACACTTTAAAGGACATACTGCGGTCAAAAAGATCAATTACAAGAGTTTTACAACTTTAAAAAGCTTTTAGCTTCATATGCTCTGTTATTAAGTGGACAGAGGAATCTTGGTGACTGGGTTGTGGTTAATTATTATATGCTTAGTTAATGCAAATTCTCTTTATGTACAAGCAAGGCCTATTTGTGAGGCTTATAAAACAACTGCTTGAGATATACCAGCATTTAATGGCAGAGCATACATTTATGAACACAATTCATGCTTTAAAATACTTCAAATCCTTATAGAAATATTTCTTCCTTCGTCTTTCTTGAACAATCGATGCTCATACCTACAACGACGTATAGGGCATAAAATTATGATATATTATTTCATACAACGCGCGCAGCAAAATAAACTTGATACACCGTCCCGGAACAACGAATCACGTATATAAGCGCACGCGCAAACCGCCGCCATTGTCTCAAATTCGCCCAAACAAACCGGTTCCCGAGATAATAGCACCAAAACGAACGTCCACGCACGCAGTCTCGGAGAAATTCCAAGCAAAGTAGTTTTATTCGAAACTTTAGGGAATCCTGCCCGAAGGCATCTCTCGATAAAAAGTCATAGACGGCCGGTTATTTATCGCTGGACCAACAAATAAATTATGAAACGACCATAGTGGACGCTACTGTGATTTCAAATATTATTATTTCTTATCTTCTTGGTACAGGGAATTTCTTTCTGCTACCGGTACAGGCCATTAACGGTGATAGAAAATTAGTGGCGTCTAACGATTAATTGAATATTAATGTTTTTGATTGGATTCCGGAGGCTCCAGTTATAAGATACGGCACCATCCATATGTTACAATAATATGAAGCTGTCATCTACGTAAACTGTATTAAGTTTACATGAGAAATAAATTGGATGACCGAGAAACTCGAATAATTTGTTTCAATTTCAATAAAACATAAACAAATATCATCGTAGATCGATTAAAATTGATATTGGCCACACTTTTATTGGCCTTGAAACCCCGTAGGGATGAATTCAAAGCAACAACAGATTACACTTTGTCATTATCAGACACTTGCCTTAGAGCGGCTAAAGATTTCCTACACGGCACCAATGAATAATAATAAGCCCAAAGGTATTGAACCATGACTTTATGCTATAAATAATATGATACAATCTTTGCTTGGTCGGCAACTTGTACATACTGAGTCATTATAGGCATACAGGCCTTATGAAGTTGGTACATGCAAATGTGTGCTTCTGTTGCAAGTTGAATAGGCATTTAGTATAAGAGCTCCATAACTGGCTCAGCTAGAATATCGTAAACGGTAATACCGTCGCTTTAGTTTAGCTTTAGGCTGAGAATGTTTTAGGAATTTACGTCGTACAGAATTTGAATGAAATCTATTTGTAGTCAGATATCCAAGAACAATTTTATAATCCTTGTATTATAAAAGCTGATTAATTTGAAGATGGAAAAGATGTAGCTTTAACAAAAAAAATGTTTAAAGGCACTGACGAAAACTACGATGAAAACGTAAAATGTATCAACGTACAAGAAATAATAGGATTAGACAAGAAAAATGAAGTGACAACTTTAACCCAAGGAAAAATGGTTAGAGGAGCACTTGGGTTCAAGTAATTGTGTATATGACAACACTCATTTAGTAAAAATTCAAATCGATGGATTAAGTAGTGAAGATATTCATGATGTTTTATCGAACATGTCAAAACATGGTGTTAATAAGTTGAGTTATGACAGGAATATATCAAATATTTGTATAATACAACTGTTTTATTATTCATCGATGAAAAGTCTTTGGTATTACCAGATTAGAACCGTGCGAAATGATCAATAAGAGATGTACCGCTTTATCATGATTTCATATTATGGATTCACCAAATTAGTCTGCGTCAAATTAGATGTTTTTTTATTTACATTTTCTTACAAGATCCTTTGAAGATTATCGAACGCTATTTCTTCTAAAGTTTCATCAATAGATCAAGATTAATCTTTGGATAAAGCTGAACATTCCATCTTATTTGAACAAAAGCCAACTTGCGAATGGTCCACGGTAACCTGGTCACGGGCGAGTTGATTTTTTTGCACCTTTTTTTCAAAACGTTATCGGCCCTCGATGATTTAGTTTCGTATTCAAGTTTAGTATTTGGCAGATGTTCAGCGAACGTTTGATGGTGGCATTTGCATTTTTATCAGTTTTAGCCTGGTGTGAAGTTTCTTTAGTTTTTAGTTTGTTATCATACGTTGGCAGTATGATTTTGTCTACAACTTATTCTCTAGTTTAAACGAAATTGGTTTTTATGTATTTAAGGATCCCTTTTAAGTATTTTTAACGATGATTTGAATTTTAAAATTAATTTCTTTAGTTAGCAGTAAAGCTTCGTTCTAATGTTTAGCTTTTTCGTTAGCATACCAGTAGACCATGGATATCTTTGAACTTCAATCAAGATGAACATTCCACTAATTGCATTCGATTGTAGTGAGACTGTTAACATTAGCACTGTCTATAGTTCTAATGCTTGTTTAGTCCATTTCGCTAAATTGATGGCTAGTTCGTAACAGTTTCTAATCTAAATTTATAACAGTATTAAAGTTTCTCAATTCAACTACAATTCAAATTGAATCAATGCTTGTTCTCGTTGCGAACATCGATTCCCTTTACCGTATTGTAATTTAGTTAGGTATCACATTTAGAATGGCTCCGTTCCCTCGTCCTTTGGCCAAACTGGAGCATATGGAGTGCCTGAGTTTATGTCCTTTAGTTAAATTAGTTGGAGAACATTTAATTTATGTTATGTTAAACTTGTCATTACCTATAAGCAATTATGGTAAATTCTGCATAAGTTACGGTGTTGTTAGATTTATTAGCAGCTTGTTAAGTTTATTAGATTAGGGTGTGGTGTCCTAGGTCTCACAACAATTTTAGTTCCGGTATTTCATGTATCTACTACAAAGTATTTTCTCATAATATTATCTTCGTCGTCAAACCTTGAATTAGCCTTTGCTATAAGATTGTTTCAAACAATTATTTAAAATATTTCTTTGTTTCCTTAAGGAGAATGTGTTTGTCTATATTAGTTTTGTCAGTAACCGAAAACAAATCGTTACTCATTTATTTGAGGCCATCCATCGGCCTTAACATTTTGTAGAAATATTCCGCAGTCTATGCCTGCTTCGAATAAAATTATTTATTCTAATTGACATTTTATTCAGTCAACGGTCTAGAAAAGAAGCTTTATAAGAGTTTTGTAGTCTGAGGTTCCCACCATAACCTGCATTTTATTTTTGTGTTCTAAATTGTTTAATTATTTTAATTAAATAAATGACGTTTATATCATACGCGCGGCCTTCCGCGTGAACGAATTACTTATTCTTATTTTGTTTGCTAATTTTCTTAGATTAGCAAACCAGCAGATTGTGACCTGGGCTAATATGAATATTATTGAAATCGTTATCATTATTCTCATCATCAATTCTTTTGATTGAATACTAGACCTCTTTATTTTGGCACAATCATTTTAAATTTCTGGTTTTAGTCACACCCAAAATTTACTATTTAAAAAGTTGATTTACCCCATTTAGCAAAAAATACTAAATCTTTAACAAGGCTCCTGAAAACAATACTCAACAATCACGACTGTCAAGCATTAGAATCAAACATCAAGCCTCATCAAGTCAGCCGGATCAGTCCTAATGAACGCTTGCGACGCCATTTATGGGCTTGTTCGGTGCGCCAGCGCAATCGGCTCAGCGATATCTGTATCACATCGCATTGTCGTTAACGATGCGGATTGTGTGAAATGTGGAACGGTTCTGGTGGCCTACCATGATCTTTTATAGACTTATTGTTTTAATCTTTCTTCCATGTGGGAAAGAGACGAAGCTTGATGTTCTGTATCGCTGCATCTTTTTCTTACACTAAAGTGACATTCAATTAATATTGCTTTAAGAGGTGGTGGTATAGGGCCTCGTGTGTTGTTTAAATATATTGGGTGATATTGAATTTTAAGTCATGTTGCAAAAAAATAAAGTTCAGATTCGTGGCATAAGTAAGTGCCAACCAAAAGCTGAAACAAATTGTTTTAAAAGTTTTGAGAAAAAATGTGGCCAGCATTTTGTGGTAACCTGATGCAAGTTGGCTATGTGGTTTTTGTCATGAATATGATCGCATCTTTACAGTGAACAATTTCTGATAAAATATATGCACCGCTACGAAACCTTTTCGAAATCAATTGAAATATATCAAACGGGAATCACTTACGATATTATATTTCCAATAAATATAATAATCACGATCATTCAAGATTATTGAGATATTGACAGCTAAATGCAGGCGGAACCACGGTCAGCTTGCATCTTGATAGAATATTCACCATTAATGATACAAAATCTTGATATGGCGTTCATTATAGCTATACAAAGGTCTTGGAATCCAAATTTAGTGTCTATGAAATTTAAATAATTGATAAAGATTGTGTAGATAACGTTATTGAGACATTATGGTTCGGTAGCCTTTTGGTTGAACGTGAAACTAAAATTGATTTTGAATTTTGAACTAAAGGTACTAGTTTCGTGTTTGATATTAACTCTACTTAATAAAACTGTAAAAGAAGGAAACGAAGAAACTGTGATCCATTCTGATAATGATCTAATATGATGCACAGATCCTCAAAGTATTGATAATCAGGACGATATCAACACAGTTAATATACACAATTGACGCTAAACACTGTTGAAACAAAGCACAATCTATCTATTTACTGTAACGATTGTGAATCTATAGGAACACATTATTTACGATCTGCACGATATTGACATTAGTCCAGACAAATAGACACAAATCATCTAGCAGTTTCAAATGAGGCTTATTTGCTGTTCAAAGACTATGGTTTGTAACACGTCACCGGCTTTGGATTGGTCAATCATAAGGAGGAACTTCACTATCTTCGAAGAAGGGAAAATTATGAGAATTTTCAACCTTACCACTAAAACAACAATTTTGACCACAACAGTTATTTCGTTCTTGGAACACTTGAGAACACTATTTTTTTGTAATAAAAAACGGTTATAAAAAAACCTTTGTCGTATTATCCCGCTTTATCTTAACAACAGCTTGTAATAAAGAACTTGGACTCATACTAAAAAGTGCCGACATAACCACTACAGAACTACCAATGGCTACAGAAAAGTCCACCTTAAATTCTAAGTCATAGAGATTGTAGGAATAGTTATGATATCCTGGTACGATTTCCGTGAAAATTCACCTGCGCTCGCGCCTATCTCGATGCATGAAGCACGTCTCATTCGGTCGCCATGTTTTTATCTTGCAGTCATATGTCTTAATGGTCTAAGACCACATGAGTAAGCACGAAGGGTTCATACGAAGTTATTTTCTTAGCTTTACAGTTATTTAAATTGTAACGTTTTAGTTTTTTTTCCAGAATTTTCTTTGATCTTTTTAATCAGTTCGTGAGAAATTGATGACTTAGATTATATATCTTTAGAATCTCCTTGTCTGTTATCCTTAGCCTTATTTTTATCAAATTTTATTTTTATTTACGAGAAATCTTAAGGTTTTTATTTCTCGCTGACTTCAACTTCCGTTGCCATCTCCAGCCACTCCTTCAACACCGTCAAAAACCAAAAGAAGCTCTTGCAATATTCTGATAGATCATCTACCTTTAATATCAGCGCCATCACCATCATCGTTGACGATCAGATCTTAACGAATAGCTCTAATGATCCCCTCGAGCGGAACAATGCGATTGTTAAGACATGATGTATCGAGTTATTTAATCACTCATTCACTACGTTTAAATAGTACGTGTATTGGTAAATCAGACTGCATGTATGCTCTGCCACCCACAGAACGGTATCGGTGAGATTGGGATATACTTATGTTATGTTAGGTGAAGCAGTAATACACATTTTTATTTTTTATATGTTTAGACATTATTTGCTTCAGCAATTGGAGGTTAACCAAATTAACGAATATCGAATAACCTGAGTTTGTTTTGCAATAATGATTTCTGTATTTGCTCTTTTAATTTTTCATGTCTTTGAGAACCTGACTTTTGATTATTTAGTTAAGTGTTAGTAGGTTTCTTGCCCTGTACAGTTTGTCTAGACTAAATAGAAAGAGCTAACAATACCATTCTACAACGTCACACGACGAAGCGTACTATCAATATGATTCTTGTTAAACTATAGCGCGTAACACGAGCTATCCATCTAAACTGTATTACAACATCTGAAACTATCAATTATACGTTTAATGAAATAATAGCTGCGGTGGATCACGACTTATGGCATGAATAGGGCTGGCTTGCTACAGCGATCAAGGCTAAAGAGGTCATCATAGAATCAGAATTGGAGGTAACGATAGTAGAAGGTGATTCCAGACAATTTAATTTGGGTATAGAAGAAATGCGTACTAAATGCATATAATTGATGCTTTTGCTGCTCTAAACAGATGCATAAATCGGTGTCTGATGTCAAAATGTGTAAAAATGGTGGAACATTTATAAAAATGGCCTGATTCTATAAATTTCTCAAAGGTTGTTATTTACGGTAGATAGTCTGATGATGCTAGAACTAAATCTGTTATTTTTATGCCCAAAGTCAGAAGATCTTTAAAAATTAAAGAATTTACCACAGCAAATGACCCAGATAAGTA
Organism: Xestia c-nigrum; assembly: GCA_916618015.1. Taxonomy (NCBI): domain Eukaryota; kingdom Metazoa; phylum Arthropoda; class Insecta; order Lepidoptera; family Noctuidae; genus Xestia; species Xestia c-nigrum. Next base: position 24,989,959 of record OU745246.1, read on the forward strand.
TAAAAAGATTGAAGAAAATAATGAATGCCACAAACAATCCTGTAATGGTAGGGTAAGGTCAGATCAGACAACCCTACAACCAGCATGTCTTGCTTGCAGCGTTTGCTATAGTAAAACGAGAATATGTTGTTATGTAACTGAATCAAAGCATCGGCACATATCCCTATTGTTGATTTTGATTGACAGGTAATTCAAAATGCTTACAAGGAGCCCATTAGCACAACATTGGATTAGAAGTTAATGCATTTGGATAATGATCTTATTAGTATTTCCTTCAGCACATGAAAGACCACAATTAAACAAAAGTCGTCTGTGAAGACCAAGACTAATAGATGGTTGTATTGATACTGATGGTTTATTAGTTTTTGGATTATGTTTTTGACCGCTCTTGCCTATTAGCGTTTTCAGTATCATAGACGATTAAGTATACTTCGACGCCTTGTTATGTCTCCGATTCTTGGTTTATATAAACGTCGAAAAAAAATATCTATTTCGTCTTCTTCATGTGAATATCTGTCACTAAGCCAATTTCATTCATATAAACGATATACCACAAATACCATTTACCAAGAATTTATCAACGAAACTTGAAGAAGAAACACTGACACTACTTTATTTTAATACATATTAAATTCTCTCTCACAACCACATGACCCTCTAAACAAAGAACATTTATTATTAATTATATTCAGATATAAAACAATGGACAAGAGACTTTACAGGGCAATAAAGCTCTAACATGAGCTGTTGTTGCAATAGCGTTGCAACATCGACTGGTGAACAGGTATAATTAATTAGACTATGAATACAAAAGTTGTACAAAGCTAGTAATTCATCAATTGACTGACCATGCTGTTTCTTTTGTAAGCATTTGTCATCCTTATAGATAGATTTACTGGATCTTTCAACATCAATTTTGTTGCCATAGTGATACGTAGGACAAAAATGATAAGTCATATTTTTGTGTTTGCTAGGAGTGATTGACCTGATTAAATGACATTGTCCACTGTTATGTTTATCTATAGACTAAAGGATAGTCTATTATTCATAGTCAAGAAGCAAATGAAACATTACCACCAACACGACATTAAACAACGCAATTCCCTCATCATTATATCGAAATACCGGTATAACACTGACTGTCTACCTAACTGTCAATTTATTTTGTCGATTAATCATCACCCACAAAGGCACATCCCTATTAATGCCTAGTGTTGTTTACCGACTTTCGCCGGCTGGCGTGTATCACGCAATTCTGTAGCAGTGCAACTTGAGAACAATGGTGTGTTAGCTTAGCGCTAACCTGCGTGCACGCATGCTTTCGTTTCACACAGTTTGATGTAATATGGCGCAATTTTATTGTGGCTAATGTCAAAGGCTTTTTTTATAATTTGTGTTATTTATTTTCTTGAGTAATGTTAGTTATTAAAGTATTTCTTGTTGCGTTATCAGTTTCATATGCTACGACTAGCTGCGTGTCTTCTTCCGGGTGTTTTAATAAAACAGTTTTATTTTGACGTTCTGCTTTGTAATTTATATCTGTCACCGTAAAATTGTCAAACACGTTATATTACAATATAACGTGTTTTTTCTCGCGATATTGTAATGTCTCGAATGTTTGTCAACTGAACATACGGAAGTATCTCTGCCCCCATAATCGGGACTTGGCGCACCCCCCCGTTAGGTTAGTTAGGTTCCTTTAAACCCTGCACTCGGAAATAGGGGCCCGGCTCCGTCGACTACGCTTTTTAGGGGGAATTTAAAGTGTTTTAAGGTTATGTTATATTAATCGGTATTTCTCAGGAATGGTGCATTATCTTTTCATGAGAGTTGTGCCACTGGGCAAGGGGGACCCCTCCATCCCTCCACATCGCGTGAGTTGACTACCATCGCATGCATTTCACGAAAAATAATGCGTTTTGTTGTAAGCAGTATGTTCATTTGACAATAATTCGAGACTTTACAATATCGCTAGAGATATTACAAAATAACGTATTTGACAATTTTACGGTGACATATCCATAACTATCTTTGCTATTAATTCTTCTTCTCAGTTGTTAGCACCGTCACAATCGTTTTGACTTAAACTAGATCAAAATTCTTCATCCTCTATATTTTTCGTCTTTTGCTTTTAATACCTTTCTTCTCCAGTCATAGATTTAGATATACTCCCTCTTAGCTGTACATAACAATAGTTTCATCACACCACGTGCTGGACCAATAACACGGCTGTATCGAGCATGATTCACGGAGACGTGAATAAAATTGTTATCTAACGACCGGATGATGGCTTAGGTACTGACGCGACGTATTGACTGCTTTGATCTGTACGTTTGGTAGTGCTCGATTGATAGATCAATTCCCAATAATTTGTAAGTTGTGATAATACCATTAATACGATACTTTGTTTTGATCGACATTGATTTAAGAAAAAATGTGGCTTCGTACATTATCATTATGCTGTTGAAAAAAGTCTACCATTGAACATGGCTAGGCCTGCATCAAACGTTATCAAATCGATTGGTCCTCTGCTTCTCCTATTTAGCAGATTTTCAGTTTAACCTGAAATTCAATAAATCCACGTTGAGAAAGATCTTCCTGCATTGCTTAATACATGAACTAATACTAAATTATCTTACAACGCAAATCTTAATACCTCCTCGTAACCTCTACGTAATATAAAAACAAATGTTACTGCAACATTAACCAAAAAATCACTACAATTACCTCCGCCTCCAGTCGATCACACATGTCAGCACCTTACGTAACCATTGAACTTTAACTCCACGCAGCATGAAACTCATCATTTGTCAGTCATCGCATCTGAACGATTTACGTAAATATCAACGGCAGGTCACTAACCTTTACCCAAAGAGGTCTATTGGTTTAGAAATGTACATATTTTGCTTGCTCTTCTTATCTCACGTTTGTTTTGGGACCACCTTTAATGGAGAGACTATGCGTCATGAGGTCAGCGGTCATATGTATATATGTGCACGTTCATTATTACTTTTAACTTTGACTTTAAGATAATTTGTTTCAACACTGTATTAAAGAGATACAGCATCATTATAATCAACGTTTATTAATCTATCTTCATTACCAACTTTTCTAGCTGCATCTATTTCATTTGTATTAGCTCTCAATGTCTCATCGAACCCGAGACGTGACGGGACGTTCCCGAGCTCAATGGCGACAAAAAACAAACTAATTTCGGATTTAGATTACTCTCTTACCGTGACTAAAAGCCTTATACCACTGTTTACTCAACGTCGACCGTTTATCAACGCACGATCTTTCTAAATCCGTGATACTTGTGAGCTAAGGTTCCATGAAAATATTTGTGGTATCTCTCTTGAGACTGGTTCGCGCGTGAAGAGGTAATGCAGCATGGGAGTCCCAATTTGCTCTGCTGATATTGAGAACAATAGCCGTGGTGATACTATGATATCATACTGTAACTAACCAATGATACGTTTTAAAGAATTTATATCATTTGTACTTGTTCTGTTTTAAAACAAACAATTTGTTGCTTCCAAAGAATTTAACTGTTCAATCATCGCTCAGGTTCTTAGAACTTACACAGTAGTTAGCCGCCATCATATATCTTATTTAATATTTACATTCCATCATTGAGACATGCATACTTGTCAGTAATAAAACCTTTTGGTATTCGGTCATAAAATTCTAAAAGAAAAATGAGCCCTCATTCACTTAACATAATATTTTCCGTGGCAAACCACTTAATATCTAAAACTTGGTAAATTACATCATCTCCTGCTCTATTTAACAGCATTCTCATGTCGTATAACTAATTAACTATATTTAACAGCTGCCGCATTTTAACTGATGCTTCTATTTAACGAATATTAAAGTTAACTACCACTAAATGTCACTCCATATATTTGTTAGTACCTTCGACGTATACAATGTACCCTTTGACTGGATGTGCGTGTTAATTGTTTTTAGTTATCGTTGTTATGTTAATTTTGTACTTTCTTTTCAACAACTCGATCGAATTTCTCTGGGACTTGTTAGGAGGTTTCATTTACAGGTATCGATGTTGACTCAATAATATAAACATGTGTCTTCTTCAATCGGACACAGAAAGTCTTTTGTGCGAGTGGTCCCTTGAAAAGGGTCTTATGCATTATACTCCAGAAATATTAGCACATGTACTCGTATTTTTTGGCACCTTATGACTTTACATAGATAGTAGCTATTGCTTTGGTGGTCCTTTCATCACATGCAGTAGGAACAATGTTTTTCACAGTAACTGACCGGCTTTTTGCTGTCGCATCTTTCACCATTGTCTGATCGACCATCTCGGACATGACGGGCCTTAATTGGAAGTTATTGCAGCTGAAAACGATTGGTATTGTAAATTATTACATCGTGGCACCAATCAGCGTGATTGATTCGACTGAGTAATGCGCGCACGCAGAATTTTAATTGAAACCTTTAAATGGATTGATCGGAATGACATTTACGAATGTTATGATAACACGGCGATTCCTTGAAGTGAGGAAACAATGATGTTTCTTGCGCGTCATTCAGGTTTTTCTTGACTTGAGTATTCATACAATGATCGTTTACACCAAAGTTGAGCTCAACAGCTTCTACCTGTGGTTTAACAGATGCTACTTGACCACAAATTATGCCATATTCTCAACTGACCTTTACAGTTCCATTCAGAATACAATTTACTTCTTTTATCCCCATATTGTTAACTGTCTTTGTAGTATTTTCAACAAGGCATTGTTGGTCTGTGTGTATGTCTGTAACACTTCGCAGTAATACATTGTGTCTGATCTTTAACCTGTTATTCCTTGGTATGTTTGAGCGCGGTTTGGTCGCCACGCCCTGAACTGATCGATGCTTGGTTTCTGTAATTAAATATATGAACTTTAAGTTCAGTGATTACCTTATTTTGTATGGCTTATGTTTTATTGTAAGGTAAAAACATGACATAATTGTTCCTTATTTACTGGGGTGGGTGCTCGACATTTCTTTAAATGCTTCACAGCAGTGATTGTTGATTTGGACATTTGCTAATTGGGATTATATAAAACGAACACATAAATTATATAAATTTACTGCTAATTTAATACCAATTGATATATTTTTGTCTTATGCAAGCAAGGAAGGTTTATTAACAGTTTTAAAATCAGCTATTGCTTTCTAAATCAAGTTTGATTGCTTTGAAAGTGTTTTTTTAGTTTCCTGTTCCGTTGCTAGCAATTCAATGGTTATCTTTACGTGTATTGCTCCGAAATCTTCACTGCGGATGTCATAGTTGACCATATCACTTTTAAAGCAGTGTTGAATCTTAACTAGTTGTTATTAAAGACTAATTTTCTATATCAAATAACTAAAATAAATTAAACTAGTTCAATTCAAAGAAGTTTCAACTTTGAGTCTAGTGTTAGAAGGTAGCATTTTAATTGTCAGAGGAAATATTATAATCGATTTCTTAAAACGGACTGTTACTAAGTAAACATTCAGAGATGAAGTTCCAAATCAATTCGTTGGATGTTTATTTAAGTAAAAAAGTGTTCGTGCCTCTTCAAAGTTGAACTGAGCAGGTATCGAATTGACATCGAGTGGAGTATCATTCGATTGTGTGGAATCGATGCGTCATAATATTGTTGCTTGTTGTGTAAACATAATTTGTTTATTCGATTCGTGGTTGTCTTGATTGTAAATGAGCATTTGTAAGTTTATTTTGCTTGTTATTCTAGCATTGATTTTGGAAAGTCTAACAGCACTTTAAGTATTTACAACCGTCGAATTCTTATGGGTAAATATATGACTATGGTTTAATCCGCCTAAGAAATCATTACTTATGTATTTGAAAAAAATAAATTAATAAATAAGTTTTAATTTGGGCGCCATAAATTACACGTTAAGCCCAACAAACAAGGCACTATGCAAAAAATCCTACATCAAATAATACGACCTTAATAAATATATAACATCGTAAAAGTGAAAATTTATAATATGCTACTTAATTATTAATCGTCTCAGGAATGTTTTGTATATTAAAATTTATTCAAGAGATAATAAGACCACATGATATTAAAGGTCTCTAATTTGGTGGTATGTCCATTAGTAATTATGTATTCCTGATATCGTCCATTGAAACAAGCACAGTGCCCGAATGTTAATAAAATTAAAATGAGTTTTAGTAAAACAACACTCTGTAGACGGTACAAGTTGGGAGATGAAAGCGATGAATGTTTAAGACAAAGTAAGTTTACCAAATCTCAAGAATATTGTATTCATTGAAACTATCATCCTTCTAGGACAAGGAGAATTTATTTAAGTAATAATTATTTACAATATATACACAGTAACACTATAATAGAAATAAAAATATGTACAAGTATCAAAAAGGGTTACAGGGCATCAAAAAATTCGTCCACATCGCTTCCAACAGGAAAAGTGCCCAGAAGGCTGACAGCCACATTATAATTCTACATAAAACATCACGCAGAGGCGTGATGTTTTATGTATGTAATCTGTTATCCCCAAAGGGTTTGCCTTTTTTTTTTTTTTTTAAGCATGGGAAATCATCAAATGACCCCCCACTCTGGGCGGAGCGGGAGGGAGTGTCAGACTCTTACTGACTAAAAACCATCGATGTTCCTTCCTCGCCTTTTACGTTCCGGGGCCGCGGTATCTCTTTCGAACAGACCCGCAACCCCGGCAGGCTTCGGCCCTTGCGGGCCCCTCTCCTTTTGCTGACATCTCTTTCAGGCGCACGTGGAACACGAACGCGCCGTCGACACGGCCTGTCGTCGTCGTTAGACGGCCGGACGGCTAGCTAGCAAAGGGTTAGCCTTTGAATCTGCTAATCTAACCTGAAGTGCGCTTACCTACACCCATATTTCGCCATTTATATTTAAGTCCCAAATCATAGGAGGCAAGTATATTGCCATCACCCGGGCACACCCAGACTCAATCTAATTATACCCTTCATATTCAATTTCATATCTATTAAAAGAAATGCTTGCCTTATCAAAATTTTTACATAGGGTTCTTGAAGTATGGTCATTGATATTTTTATTGTGATCTGGAGAAAACCTGAACTTACATTCTAGAGCTTACAGGAATAAGTCAGTTCTTCGGGTGATCACTGTAGTTGATCAGACTCGCTCTCACTCCTCGCTTAAACCAAAAAACCCCATAAAAAGCGTTAATACGGTGCCGACGACCGATTACCCCGTTCATTTGAATAAGCCCCCGCAATTGTATTGAATTAAAAAACCAAATAAATACTGCTCCAAGCAAGAACGCATCCAAGGATATCAACCAATCAGAAGACAGGAAGAATAAAGAACAGTCCCTGATTGGTCGATGAGGCTGGTATTGGATTTCAATCTCATTCACCTTTATCTTTCACTAATGTAGTCCCCATTAAATCTTTGTATGTATTTGTCTTAGAGATTTAATGGGACACCTTGGTTTATCATTTTATAGATGATAATCTGATCATGAATTTTCATTTAGGTTAATTTGAAGGTGGGACGTGTTCGAATTTCCAATGTTCAGATTTACATCATAATGATCAAATAAATTATGCCTCTTGTGAACGGTAATTTCTGTAATAAGCTAATTTATTATTTGCATTATCAGAGTGATCATTTACGAAATTGGTTTGTTTAAAAATCTCTTGAAAAACTTCTATATGTACGTTGGTACCTACTAAAAAAGACAAGTAACATTCTTGCAACAAGAGATCTTATAAAAATGAAATCCCTTGAATACAACCTGTACTGTAGTCAAATTGACGGTTATCGTTGATGGCTTCCAAAGCGGCTTAAGCGTCAATCATGAAATTTGGATTAAACCATAATTCCTTAAGACGAGAAAATTACCCGTGGCGTACTTAACTTGAGCGTTAGGAAATCCAATGCTTTAGGCTGAGCTTATTATTAATCGTTATTACCAAGAACCACCAACCAAGCACCTCTGAAAACAATTTAAACCAGAAGCCATGTTTTGATAAATCTTCAAATTTTTCTTCTTCTTCAACCTTTTGGATGGGTTGCCAAAACATTGGGTGATGCTGCTGTAGGTCTCTCCGAAATCTCTCCACTTTTGGCAATTTTCTGTTATGGCTTTTCAAATTTTGCCAATTCACCAGTTCTGTAAGTAGAAGCGTAATCTCAAAACACAATTCCATTTGTAAAATGGTCCGAAATGTTTGTCTAGTCTAGAGACGTGTCATTACCGATGCACAGAGCCATCTCTAAACCTATGTGATTGTCTATAGCTGTAAACTATATCCGGGTAGCATCAGTACCGGTTGAAGCTCCACTTTTCGGTGTTTTCAAAGGATTGATTAGAATAGAAAGCTAGTCGCAAAAGGACTTGGTTGCGTATAGGGAAAGAAATTTACTGAACAATTGATAATTTATTTTATGATAATGGAGCAAAGAGCCAACTCAATGATATTCACTTTAACGATAATGACAATAGAAAACTTGAAATACCATGTTATAATTTTCTAAAGTTTCGAAGCCATTTCCACTTACCAAAGTATCTTTATAGAATACTAATATGATTTAGCCTACATGCAGTTCTATGGGAAGATAACCTTGGATAAAGAATATCGACCTCGTAGAAACAACTGCAACTAGTGAAAAATCACCCTAACCTAAAAATCAAAGTTGATGAAAGGATATTCCCGGACAAAACAACTCGTGAAGATTCACATAATCGTGCGACGTCGTAAAAATTTATGAAACCATACGATTGTTATTAGAAATATTAGATCTATCATGTCATAAAGTCTTTTGATTTTCGTTACCCGCTTTTATTAATGTTAATCTATTAGAAGCCTTTACGGCCTCGAACCCGTTTGCTGCACAAATTGGTTTCCTAAGATAGATGGTGCTATGAACTTTATTGGTGTGTGATTTTACGATTGGATTATTCCATATCTTTTAATTTGTGGGTAATTGAGGACTGAGGTGGCTCATTATGATTTTGTGAGATATGGGAGTGTATTATGTAAGAAAGTTTTTGTCTCCTTTTAGTGTGTATTTCAAGAAAGATTGTGAATTCATGTAATGTTTGTCTACAGCATGGTCGACCTCGCTTTTGACCACCCTTTCAACTGTAATTAAACTGCCTCCATACTAATAACTCAAAACGAAAAAATAGTCCATACAATTATTAACTCTTAATTTTTTTCTCTCATCCTCCTGTCATAAATTACCAATAGAGAGTCCATTTGGATTATAATCGTCTTCTCAAATAAAGCTAATTACCCATTCAAAGCGGCAACCCTCTTTAATTATGACAGCTTGAAGGCTGGGCGGCCACCTGCCCACAGTATCCACTCCTCTGTTTAACCTGTTGCTGTTGATGACTCATATTTAACTCTATAGTACATAACAAGCCCTAATTGTGAAATCTGTAGGATATTAAAATGACCTTGATATGTAGTTTCCTTGTTTACTTCTAGTTGCGATTTCATTGCTTCATTTGAGGTATTATTGTTGTTGTTATCTTTGCTTTCATCGTTCTGATGCTTGGTTTGAAGTTTGTCTTCGAGCTTATTTTTTTCATCGTTCTCTGTTTAAATATTATCATTATTTGATTTTAGAATGTCAAGATATTTATTTTTATTTATAACGCCATAAAAATTAAATAGCACAGAAACGGCGATATTTACTCCCACCGCCGTACTTATCTAGACCATCTTATAATAATAACTGTCACTTCTAGCTCGACGATTGTAATCTCCCACACAATCGGTGGAACAAATCATATCATCAAACTAGTTATGACTGGTGATGCAACTAGGTATGCAAATTGTCCAGCGTCGGGTCATCGGCCGCCATGTTTGAGCATCGTCGCGCCCCCATTGGTTGGATCTGAATCGATTCGTACTGCGCCCGCGCAGTAAGGTCAATGTCGATACGCCTTTGATCTGCTACCGATTTTTGATCTAGAATTAATCTTGTGGTTTAGTTTTCTAGTTAGCCATCGTTTTTTGCTTTTACATGTGACATCAGATTTATTTTTGTTTTGTCCTGTCTTGGGTTGTTTTTTACGGGTTTAATTATGTTTTTATCGTTTATTATTCGTTATTACCTGCGTAATTATTTTGAATCGTTTTAGCTGTACAAAATATATTTAATCACGAAATTATCAATTTAACCAACAACAAAGTGTCAAGGAAATTATGTGAAAATCTATAAATCCGTCTAAACGGTGATGGAGCGTCATATTATACCATTATCTTTGATAGGATCTACAAGTGAGCTGCCCACGACGTATGCGCATGCGCCGCGCCGGTTAGAAACACGCGCGTGCTTTCACATTTTAGGGATAAAGTTAAAGGTACTTGTACAAGGCCCAATCGCCAATCAAGAATAAAAGAAAAAAATAATTATAATTACATATAACGATACCCATAGTAACTCTCTAACACCCATAGAAACAACCAGGTTGGCTATGGGTTAAAAAACCTGGTTGGCGTAATTGGGCCTTATGAAGAATTTACTAATGAAATTGAACGTGATCAGTATGTCTAGCTTGCTTCAAGATCTGTCAGTATCAATGTTGCAGAACACTAGTACCACTGGCAGCTTCAGAGGTCGGTTTAGATATTTACGTTGATTGCATACAGTGTAATTAGTGAAATTTGCACTTAACCATACAGCTCCACACAACACACAACACTCAATATTGAACCTTATTTTATTAATTCCAAGATCTGCTCTTATTTGAAGATGCACGACCGTTTAACTAAGAAAAACTATTCGAGGTATTAAAACAACACTTATCGTATGGTATCCAACTGTAATAGTCATAATCTTTAGCGTAATTTCGTCGGTTCAGATATCGATTAACATTTTTTTAATATCCTGTTCGGTATCTCGAAGTCCTCGAACTTAAGCAAAAAGGTGTTACTTTGACCATAGTGTTACATGTCTATAAAAAACCATTTGACGGCCACAGGTTCTCAAACTGATTTAATTTCTAGGAATGTAATAATTTGCATCTTTGAGATGACCTTCTGCTTTTATAGCTTATCTATATTAGACATAGAAATATATGTGTTTTTAGGCATTAATTTACAAATCAATCAAGGCTTTGATTGTTGTGTCTTCAACTCGATTTAGTCACACTTTTTCATCCTTATTTGGTAAGATTCAATCTCCTACAGCGATGTTTTTGTCGATTATTCTTAGAGCTTTAGCTAATATTGATCATGAGGTATTACAATCATAAAATATTATTGCCGTTTTCAAATCAAATATATCTCTTATGATTACCACTTACTTTTATTTATTTTGAGAAAACGTGGGCGGTATGATAATTTTCTTAAACATAAACGCCATCTTTTTCTACACATCTTAAATCAAGGCCTGGTTCCCAAGATTTCCTGTGTCATAAAGAACTATGCACAATATCACCGGCGTAGCATCAATAAATTCCATATTACATGCTGAATACATACATATGTATGCCACTATTTCTGGCTTGCATATTTGAATCTTTAATAAGTGCGTATAATGGTTGTATTTCATGCCCTATTTCTATAACCACTTCATTTATAAGTTTGTCGACTATCTGGGTTATAGTGATAACTGTGTAGTTTATTTATATTTCCTGTATCTAGATTGCTATTTGCTACTAAGGAGCTGGTAGCTGCTAGGAACTCATTTGTAGAAGCAGAATTAGCTGTAGATTATGATAATGAGATGAGCTTTAAACTAGTCTTGCCAAATATAATGTTATCATCTTATGAATTGCCAAAATCATCCTAATTAATTCACACATAACATCTGCTCAGTTTATTAAAAGTACATAAATTATATTCTTTAAAGCTTGAGTAAATATTCCTTTCAATCTCGCATTCACATAAAATGTTAAGCTTGCGTGGCAAAGTCATGATTTATTTCACACGCCTTGAGGTATCAGCTCGTTATTTTACTATTATATGAACGCAGATGAAATAGAAAAGTAGCTCAACTTGGACCAAATAATATTTCTTAGAATATGAATTCAATATTAAGAGTGAGACTTATTTCGTTAAGGCATCCAGCTTAAAGACAGTAATACGGTCATAACCCGGTCATTGATTTTATATACACACAGGTGTACAAAAAGAAGATCAATAACCACAAAGCTGTGGCCAAAAGGCATTACAAGCATCTTACATTGTATCGCATCTTCCTCATTCACAACAACACAGAACCAATCACAAACACAAACCACATTTGGAATCGATTATAAACCAATTTCAATTCTATCATACCACAGTCCACACATTATTATTACCAACATTGTTTCCAATATAAAAAGGCAGCAAGAACCGGTGGTTAGGCCAGGTCGGAGCGCCTGGGGCGGTGGCGCGAGGCCAATCGAGAGAACGAAGCCTCGAGGGCTCTCATGCGGGCCAAGCCTCTTTCCCACCAACACGTAAATACTCGGGATCCTAGGCTGTACCGTTCGAATTTTATCAAGAACTCCGCGAAATTACTAGCATGAAACAGTATAGGATTTTGGACCAATTTTCTAAATAGATTCGCTGTTTTTTGCTCCAGTTTTAGCCTTTTTTGTGTCTATGTTTTTGCAGCTGTCGCTAAGACTGACGTTGGTTTTAAACTTTTTCAGGTCCCCATAATTAATTTCCTATTCAACCATTACATTACTTGTCGCAATAAACTCAACTTCGTTAGCTTCTATAATAATCTTTGCTTAGAACTGAATATAATCTTGAATATATTGCTCAAGATTGTACTTTATGGACAAACTATAATCTCCTTAAAGTAATGTTTCTAGTTTGAAACTTATCTTGCTTAATAAATGCAGCTTTCGCCCTGCGCTTGTTTACGTATAAATGTCTTTATTACTGTTACTAAACAGCCTGTTTGTTCGCTTTCTAAAACAAAATCGCAAACGACATGTCATTCTCACATACATAATGGGATTGCTCAATTGTTCAGAGAAATAATCTGGGTGAATTCAAGAGGCGTTCATTTTGAACGTTTTAACGTCTAAAGCGTGTCTTTCTGTCACAATAGGGTGACAAGCGTTGCCCAATCGTTATTTATTTTAAGAAGTGTTCGTCTATGGTTTAAGTTACCGGCTTTGGAAGGCAGACCCATGTTTTGTTACGATTTATTACGATATTGCGCCAGAAATTTCAAGACTGCCATCATAAGACATTCATTGTTTTCAAATCATAGCATTGAAGAATAATATAGTGGTACGTTATACTTATCTGTGATCCAGTCAGTTGTTGGATTTCAATAATGACACGGAGATCTAAACACCGATTGGACAAAAGCGGATCGGCTCAGTCGGCTCGCAATGGTCTGTACCAAATTAGTTATCGCTGTCGTCCTAAACTTGTGGCTGGGAGAGAGGCTTTACTATTTGCATAATTATAATGGCTGAGCGGTGCGACCACGACTCAGATTTGGAGCACAGATCTGAGCGTCGTGCGCTTCTCTGCCACTTCATACATCGTACCACCAGATTATGATTCAATCCCGACTTTGCACATCAGTGTCAACACACAGGAGTTGCCCCGCAAATGTTTGCCAATTACACTGCACAATCAGTAGCTCCTTTGCAGGCAGCTCCAAAAATGACACCGAGATGCTAACTCAGAAAAACTTAATAAAAGTTTATTGACTTTAAACCTCATTAAAAACAAAGTTCGCATGACTCACGGCAATCGAGCAGTGTTGATGGAAAATATTCACCAATCCTTATCGCGGTGACGTAAGGCTCAAAATTGCATATATGCCAGTTATGACAGCAGTACTGGTGTATGTACCCACGTATTCTTATGGTTTTAACTACCGACTGGTTGGTTATTCGAGTTGTTGCGCCGTTTAGCACGGTGACCCGACCCCGGGCGTGCTCGCCAGTACAATCTCATTGATTCGATATGAGATTAAGCGGCGTCCGTGAATGTTTCCATTTTGAATCCGCGGTGATGCTCGCTTGAACTCGCACCCGGATGTCATGTTCGATTTACATTTCGTTCTCTTGTTGCCGCATTCAATAGCAGTCGTGCTCTGGAGGTATTTATGAGCGAGTACATGATTGACGGTGGTGCGACGTCTGATGTAGACACAATTGTTACGTCCTGAGCACGGATAGATCGGGTTCTCGCTATAGAAAAGATGGAATTCGATAATCGCAAAAAAGTGTTACGATCGCTGGGGTCGCGTGTTTCCCCGGCGATCAGTATGCACGTCGCACACGAGCCCACATGTCTTGTTTACAATCCGGTGTCGCACGTAGCGATCGTGAAGGAACAATTATGTTGCTGAACCATGGACTATTGTATTCGCGGTTTGTGTGACCGTTATCCGCGACCTTGAGCGTGATACGTTGAACTCTGGAGCTCGACTTGAGGTATTAATCGCTGCGGTTCCAAAAAGAGAAAAAGCCTCGGAAAGTGAAGTCGCAGAGATACGAGACGGTCGTTACTAAGCGTGCATTCGTTTGGTTCGAGCGCCCGAGGCCAATCATGTCTCGGTATAATAAAGGGTTGCGCGCGTCCTTTCGGCTCGGCTTTTAGATTTATTACCGAGGTAGGCCGCGAGTCCGCGAGCCGCCGCCGCCGACGCCCGACTCCATATGTTTGTCACACCACTATCACGATCGAATGCTTGCATCCTCTATTGACTCCGGTAATTGCCAACATGTGCTCAATAGCACACACAGCATCAATGTGGCCCACAATTAAAAAAAAAAGAATTGAGTACCATGACTCCATGATTAATCTTCCTAAATGTAACATGACATGGTTACGCCCATATTAATATTTATGCTGATCGAAGTAGATATCGTAAATCGAAAGACTTTTGTTTTTATTCGGTGATGCTATCGGTGTTACGGAACAAATATGGATGATTATTTATTTTCATGTTTTGTTTTGCCTGGAAGCGTTGAGACCAGATTTGGGTCTGAAGGTTGATTTACACACCTCTTGAATATGTTATTCTCTGCAATTTATTCTTAACATCTGTGCTTATATCTTTAAATTGCAGTCTCGTTTGCTAAATTATTTTCTCTACATGGATGATATTCTCATCCTTGTTAACAGTTAACACATTAAAGGATTCACATTAAAGCCTCACACATCTGTTGGAGATGTTATCTCAGATCTAGCGCCAACTGAAGCTGCCGTTTCAGGCTCGGACGCGGTTCTCGCAAGCCGTTAAATGATCCGATTGATCTCGTATCTTGCTTCGTTTATGTTCAACAGTCCTGTTTCTGTTCCTTTAGGTTTCCAATTACATGCTGATTTAATTCTAGAATTAATGGCGATGGATTTATTTTTTATTTGTGTGGTTAAGTTGCTATTTATTTAATGAGTGCTTTGTTTTTATTAATATTGTGTAGAAAAATAAATAAACACTGATCTGGGGGTGCCTTTTAGCTGGTTATCTAGCTCACTATAATTATTTTGTTGAACTGACAGTACCATTTCCGAGCAAGTTCTCCAAAATAAAAAAATATGGTTTTGGCAGAACGCTGGAATAAAGATCAATAGTCACCAAAACATGAACAGACAAAAAATATGTATCTTTTATCAATGATAAAAATGCAAGGCAATTTTTGCATAACGATACGCTTCCCATTAAAGCTCATAAAGATTTAAAGACCAGTTCAGCTAAAGTGGCCAGCAATACATTATCAGTGATTACGTCAGTTAATTGGATGCGTCCAGCAGATTAATAACTAGACCTTAATAGCAATTAGCATATATTATACAATTCTATGGCTACTGTAATGGCTTGAGAAGTAATACTGACATGAACACTAGTTCTATTCACTAAGGACAATTTAATTTGCTTTTACTTTATTTCATGTTGTTCTGCTTTAAAATGCCGCTTATTTACACTAAGACTCTAATGGGATTTTCTATTGCCTTTTGTGTTGTTCATTTGGTCTTAATCCTTTCCTATTTCAATCTCAGGATTGCCCATGCCCTTAATACAGCATAATTGTGTATACTTGTCTTCAACTGAAATGAATGACATTATTGTACGAAAAACTGGTGGTTGTTAATTAGAGCAAAGCATAATTTACCCTTAGCTTTGTTTTCAAAGCTGTTGTTCTCTTTATCAAAAACTTTTTGGTTATTCATTTTATTATCAGTATAACTGAGCTCTCCTTTCATTGCATCACCTTTAACTTCTAGCTAGTACTCTTCAGTTACATAACCCACCTTGGTTATATCAAAACAACCGTATGTAAAACTGACAACACATGAAACCTTAAACTTCAATCATCTTGACATTACTTACATAACAACCGACCATGACAGAACTGCATCGAGGCAAAATTTCCGTCTGATCTCTCACGGAGAGACGCGTCTGCGCACGGGCACGGGGCGAAGGGGGAGGGGTATTGCACGTGTGTGCAGTAACTCGATCCCGGTGTATAGATAATTCCGTATTGTTGGCTACATAATGAAGCAAGGGGATGATGAATAGATGCTGGAACGGATTGGTATAATGGTAATTTTTATTTTGTGTAGGTATACTTATTGGGATTGGAGAGGGATATGATCATCAATTGAATGATAAGGTAAAACAATATTGAACTCGTTTGTGTTTTGGGAGTTGATAACACTTTGGTAGATGTTTCATTCCTGCATGAAGACAAGCCTTTGTTAGAAACATGGCAAAGATATTCTTTCACTAGGTAACTCAATTTTCTAACCAATGATTGTCCCAGCGTTGCTAGGTGCATTAAACTAAATAACCTCCGATTTGTAGTTCATAAAGCACAATGCTATCACCTTGACGATGACGTCGATGGTGTCAACAGACGTGTGCTCAATGGGATCGACGGATGTTGTTCTGCGGGTGCCCACAGATCAATCGACAGATGTGTTACAACCTTTTTGTTATGTGCTCTAGCATCTGTGAGGTCAGGGCCATAAAAAAGGGTTCGTTGATCAAATTTGGCAGTTGGGAGTGTTGTGTTGTATGTATTGGGGTTAAATAGTACAACTGCTCATTTGAATTCACTGTTATTAACAGTTGTGGATGCTTTTGGTAATACTATGTGAAATGTTTTATTATCAATTTTAAATGTTTTAAAACTAACGTGTAAACTATCATTACGTTATTCAATAGTCCATTAACGTGGTATGTTATCACTATTTTTACGATATTTCTTCCAAAACAAGTTGCCAACGTTGTGTGTTTTTAGATGGACACATCCGAAAATAACTTCGCAAAAAATTCCGAACTACAAAGTTGCCTACAATTATAAATTTTACGATCAATTTGTTTCGAACATTATCCAATTTTAATTAAAACTATAGAACAAGGGTTCTTGAGCTCAAGTGTCCAGTCCAGCAGATGTGGAGGACCTTCAGTAACATCTGCAATTTAGTCACCGACCTTGCTCCAAACAGGTTCTTCGTTTACCGTTGATTGATGAGTTGAAAATTTGTGGTATACCTATCTTCCTTTCGTCGGGTAGACTTTTGAATTTCAAATGAGATTTTTATGGTTAAAATATATTTTGTATCTGACAAGATTTATTGTTGGGATTTGCGTTAATTACTATGTTTGAGTGGTTTAGTGTGTTTATGGCAAACATCATCATCATGACGTAAAAAAACTGGGAAATTTATTAAGATAAATTGATGGTACATTCAAATCACAACCGTCAGTTTTTGATAGTTATATACAATGACAATTTGATAAACAAGTAATTTTACATAATTATTACCATTCATTCTAAAACACTCGCTCATATTCGCAAAGACAGTATCAAACTCAGCCGTCCAGCTCAATACATTCACATTATAATCTACTCTATGAAAGTTGGGAGCGCAAGCTGCGCGCGCGTCACACACACTGGCGCGATGCGCGTGCGCCAGTGTGTGTGCGCGTGGGAACGGGCGCGGCGGACGCGTGCGCGGATTGTGACATGCGACTATTGTGAATTATTTAAACAAATCAACATTTTTCTACCTTTATGACTTCACTTGTTTAGTGTTTAGTCAGTAGGAATTATAGGGGAGGATAATTTTTCCTGACCGATTTGTTTTCTTTGTTAAACGTTGTATTTCACAGATAGGAGATCTTCCGGTCCAATTCAATCTAAAACAATTGAAGAAGGATGACTAGAAATCCTTTATCATCATCTTCATCTTCTTAAACGTGGCCAACGTTATTTTGGGTCGGTACAAAGCCTATTATGATCTCTTTTTTCATTCCCTACTGTCAACCGTTACCGGAATTAAAAGAGGAAGAACATTTCCAAAATAAACATATCCTCAACTGGAATCAGTCAAAGATCTTCAAGTCTTTTGCACTCCATATAAGTATCCGTTGAACATGACTTAGCTAACCGTATCTTAACCCAGCTCCCAAACCTTGTATTATATAACCTCTATTTGTCTATCGACATCTAAATGATTCGATGTAAAGATTAAAATATGACTTGCACGATCTGACTGATTATTTTATGATGAAGATACTGCTCGTAACCTGTTATGGTATGAGTATCTTAGACTTTATTGTGTTTATTAATACTTTTGAAATTGTCTATGATACGACTGTAAGTATCTTGGACGGTGTCAGGTATTATGATAAAAACGAGATTTAGATCCGAAGTTAGACATAATACGCTAGTCTAGAAAAACAAAGTAGTTCCGTATTCTGTTGCATACGTGCCGAGTTGATAAATGTGAAGAATATTTGCTTTGTTTAATGATATTATGGTTACGCCAATGAATTGTTATTCAGTTTCTTGTTTTTAACTATGTATATTCAGACACTGATTTTGACCTTGTTTCACAGGAGCGTTATCTTTCAAAAACATTGTTATTCATTTTCAAAAATACATCAGTTAATGATCTAATGCTAATTTAGTTTGGATTGAAATCGGAAACTTTTAAAATATTTGGTGTAAAATCTTTTTGGACATCACCCGGCCATTTGCAGCAATAACGATTTGACAAATGTTTGCAGAGTCTCATTTTCGTCACTACTTCGAATTTTAGCCTTATTACATTGGCCAACCTTTTGTACCGAATTATTGCCAACTGTGCGCCAAAACCCAGGTTTGTACGAAAAGATTTTGGCGAATTTTGTTTATTTCGAAACAATAACGAAAACCCCAGTCTGGTTAGCCTTTGGGGTTTTCATGAATGAGTAAGAAATTCCAAAAAAAGAAAGAAATAATGTTCATTTCACATTGAAGATTGTTTCAAAATATCATTGTACTTATTTAAATATCAATAGCCTAAAATATTTTTTTAAACCACGATTTGCACATAACCTGTCCTTACATCCAGAGAAATAAACCATCTTCCACCAATACCCTTACAAAATCTTCAATCAATAGAAAAAACAACATCAATATTCTTGTTCAAACGCTTGTCTGGTACTTAAGGTACAGAATCCCGGTCACTATCCGTTTTTACCTGGGGTACACGGTACAGAACTCATTGTGAGATGGCGTATTGTCCTGGATGCGCGAGAGCATAGACCCTCCGTATTATTTGTTCGCGTTCCATTCGCTTCTCTGTGTTTAATGTCCTCGGTAAACTGACTGTTGTTATTGTCATTAGATTTTATGCATTTGTTGGTTGGTTATTGCTACTTACGTCTTATGATGATATCTTTGATTATTGTTTTTTTTACAATAAATTTTCTTTTCTTATTTTTATCTAATTCAAATACTTCACAGTTTTGTACAACCAAACTCTCGTCTATTAAACCGTTGGGTTTCTTTAGACTTTATTTGCCTTCCAGCTTGCTACGTACAACAATAAAGCACCTATCACAACAATCTTGCTTATTAAGAAACATCGACTCATCTCATTTAGCGGGAGCCCCTCTATAAATCTCGTGGTCTTTCTATAGAAAAACTTGAAGAATTCGAGTGCACGGAGGTTACCTATTACGTGTAGGTGCGGGTGTCCCGTTCCCCCCTCTCGCTACCGTGGCCACGCCTCTCGGCAAATTGCGTCCGCCGCTGCGCCTGGCCTGCGCGTTCGCCCAATCACGTCCTAGCATAGATCTGAATTTAAGCGATCTAGATGCTTGAACTGTGTCTGAGGTTATGTTAGTACTTTGGAAGGTGGTCAAAAACGGTGGATTGGCGGATGTTAAGTGTAATGTGGTCGAAGCATGCGAGGACTGATTTGAACTTCTCATTATGAAAGCTACAAAACTTTATTAAAATACAAGGAACAACATGAAACACAAACATGAGCGAGAGCAAGACAATGATTTGAGAACACATTTTGTGTGGCAGTATCTCTTTGCTCTCGTTAGGTCATCGACCCAAACTAGCAAAAACCCGACCTCTGAACTATTAATCATTCTTATTTTGAACTTTTTCATCACATATCACATCTACACATTCTAAAATAAACCATAACAAATAATATTTCGCACGATACTCAAGACAGGACACTATTTATTACAACAAAGTATCACTATCAACTCTCCTATCTATTTTAAATCCTAGGACATAAAGTTGCTATAAAGGAGTTCAAAAACCTTTTGCTTATTACGTCAATTACTGGGGTCGTGTGGGCTGTGGGCTCTTATCAGCTGGTGTCTACGGGGCACTATCGGGAAGATTTACAAGGAAAGGGAAGTCTCCGGACTCTTTGTGTTGGTATCTCTAATTGTTGTTACGCTAATTAGTGGCTTAGCTGGATCTACTGCAGATTCTTCTGCATTGTGTTTGGCTTTAGGAATTTCTTGTTCAGTAACTTAGCCATTATTCTTTGTAAGTCCAGTGGTAGTCAGTTCAACTGATTCAATCGTTTTGAGCCTTTGGAATGTGTATTAAAACCTAAACTTAGAATGTTTTAGGTTGGCTCGTCAGTTTTTTTTAGTTTGCCCGTAGGAGATCTTTGCCCATTCCTGGGCAAAGTCTCCCCCATTCCTTTCATTTCTTACAATTCTGTGCTTCTTCTCGCCTATTCCACAGCTCGAGAGTTTGCTAACAAAAAACAGTAAAAAAAAGGGAAAAAATAATTTCAATCTTTGAAAATAAAGTAATGATTAGTTATGAAAGACCGTTCACAAGATATTTCAATAGTTACGTTATCAATATGCCAAATGAGCATTGCTAATCTAATTTAACACTTACAAACCACACCATAACAGATCTTTCTGGGAAACGGAGAAATCTGATCGCCGTACGTTAGCAGCATTTTTACACATGTTTAAACAACACGTGTCGGTCTGTCCGTCGTATGTATACATGTGAGAATGAGGTCTATCATTATTTTTATGGTCAACTGTAAATATATAAGTAGGCTAAAAATATGGTTTTAGAGCAAGAAGGTGTCTAACTTGGCAAGTATTTTCAATTTCTAAAGTAAAGCTTATTGCTTGCATCTCTAAGTCCATTTTGAATAATCAATTCTCGTTTAAAAGCAACGTTTCCCCGTATCCTTTCTTTAACCACAAACTATCTATCCTACAACGTAAACTAGCCTTAAAAATCATTCTCAAAACAAATAAAACATGGCAACCACAATTTGCATACAAAGCCAGGAGAAAAGAGAAGTATTTATTGAACAAGCGAAATGTAATGTTTTAGTTGCGCGCGCACCCGATGAGCTATGGCTCTGCGTCCGCGCATGCTACCGTGCGTTTTATACTCCTGCCATATTCACTTGTTTATTTTTTCAAGGAACTTTATATGGGCTATGGGTGACTGTTAATTTTGTGTGATGGAACTGCTGTGTTCTGGAAGTCGGTCGTAATAATAAAAAATATTTATTGTAATTTATAAAGTAATAATCGTAAAAAAGTTACTCAGTAGTCTGTCGGTAGTGCATTATTATCATTAAAATATGTTTCCATATTATTAAAAAGATGTGCATTAAAAGAGGCGTTATAATATTTACTTTTTTTACAACCGAACTATAACCGGTTCTTACATTTACTGTTATAGCTTATTCTTTCCTCAAAACATAATAAATAAAGCCATTTTGAAGCCTATAACGAGAAAACCTTAATCCACATGCGCCTTTCATACAATTTAACACCAATTAACATAATTCCCATACAAAATTCCCATTAAAACGGTCGATCATCATGAGTCCATTGCACTTCTTTTCCGCCCTTTACGGGTCGCATAACTGGGCATGTCCATAGATGCGCTAGCGCCTAATGATGACAGGAACTGAACTGGTTGGGCAACTGTATGTTCTCTTAGGAAAAAAGTGTAGATCTTGTAGAAATACACTTTTTCTGGTCTCCCCAGCTTGTTACCGTTACAGTTACAAATTGGTATGAAGTGATTAGTGCAAGGTGAAGTGGGATGAATGCTTGCCTTAGATGTTCATCCGTAATAGGATCTCTGTCAGATAGATTGTATATGCTTGAAAAGGTGCCCCGTAAACTTATACTTGTTAAAGCTCGGAGAAGTCATTATTGCTCTGGCTTACAGCTTTTCGCAGAACGAAGGTTAACAGCTGTAGTTTTTATATTTCATCCGACATTATCACTGTCTTTATCGCCGACACCCAAAATCTTAAAACAAGACATCAAAATACTCAATCGAAAGATCCGCCGATACAAAATCTTGATCTCCGAGCAGAAATAACATTCACATTTTGATGACACTTCTGCGCTAAACGATTTAACGTCAAGATACACCCTATGCGCGTGCGGCGACGCGCACGCAGCCTGTCCGCGCGCATCTGATAACTACCGACATGCGAAGCTATGTGCGCTTCCACGAACTGAACCAACGGAATATTTGTCGTCTGTGCGCGTTTAATCATATTATACATGCATTCATACGTGCCCATGCTAATTATGATGTGCTCAGTGTTGTTGGTACTGTTACATATGGTACCTACACATGCATTTGGAAATACAATTATTATTTTTGAAACACATGTTACGTGACGATTATTAAAATATTTTGGGATGTTGGTTCAGCATACAAAAGCCACCGTGGTTTGATAATTATGAATTTCCGACGGAAAAAACCAAATTAATTTTTTTTTTGAAGACAAATATCAACATACCTAAATTGCACTTTCTCTAACTTATTATCAAAACAGATCTAGTTGCACCAAGTGATTAACATAGCCCAATCTACAAATGGACAACTTTTTTCGCTGACATTAAATGGTGCAACGGTGCAACCCTTTTAAAGTGTACTAAGCTCAAGGTATCGTATAACATAGAACAAACACGCAACTATTTATTTATTGCGGGCACTGGCTGCGAGCCCGCGACACGGGATCTGCTGTCGCCAGCTATAAATTATGGTCGCACAACCAACCTTGGTCTTGCGCGCTTTCCAACAAGTCGTGTGCTTTGACACAAATGTGGTGCTGCGATCTTTGGTGTATATTTACAAGGACCAATTACTCGAGTAGAAAGTGGACTAGATAATGAATTTGTTGCGGAATAAGAAGGAAATTGTTAAGTTATAGTTTCGTCAAGATAATTATGACTTTCAATCTCATCAGAGACCCCAAATCCAAACCCACTAAACATGTCTCAAAAACTTGTCT
Organism: Xestia c-nigrum; assembly: GCA_916618015.1. Taxonomy (NCBI): domain Eukaryota; kingdom Metazoa; phylum Arthropoda; class Insecta; order Lepidoptera; family Noctuidae; genus Xestia; species Xestia c-nigrum. The sequence goes on from OU745246.1 coordinate 25,013,477, forward strand.
TAAAATGTAAAATAAGGTTTTTACAATAAAAGTTTTCAGCCAGTTATCACAACAGAGAACAAAATACAGCAAAATAAATGATGCCACCGTAAAAATTGCACATAAAAATCCGTGTCGGCACCCGATGTGCAGTCTTTTTTTCACCCTCCTCTATAATTAGATCGGCGATAATAATAACGTATTGTTCGCCCTATAATGAAGATTTAGCTCCTAGTCTTGTTAGCTGAACAAAAGCCCTATTTTCAAGACAGGTTATAATTTTTCAAGATAATCTCCTGTGCGGTGGCCATCGTCATCTTGCAGTCTTATTGTTTCGCTGATGCCGTAATTAAGGGCGGTGAGAAGCTTCCTTGGGTCTCGCAATATAATTTCTGTTTATCTTCAAGACATTTTTATATTCTAGTCCGTAATAAAAGGTTTCTTGGCAGATGAGCAGGTAATGACGTTTGTAAATGACTCTCAAGATTATCATTTCTAACTTTTACAACTATAGAGCTTTATTTTTATAATACCTGGGATTTAGATTTTGATCTCATAAGTATTTTGGACAGATATTTTCTTGGTAAACTAAAGTTGAAGTTCCAGTTTGCGAGTTAAATATTCTGAAACATCTCAGCGTTTGCAATGCCATCATCGAGGTAGTAGGTCCAGTGCATGCACCCTTTGTCGAGGTCACTGCGTGGGTAGCCAACGTTCTTGTCCTCCCACGCCAGCACATACAGGCTCATAGCCTCACAGCACAGCCTCACAGGCTCACCTCAGCTTTAATACAGCAACCCAACGAAATCACGATAAAGCCATTTGTATTTGGTGGATTCCATTGTTTAGATCCAAAACATTTTGCTGAAGCAAAAGTAAATCTTTGGAGCGTTTTGTATATTTCAATGTGTTTGGAGAATGTGTCTTATGGTCAGTGTAAATAAGGTTATATATGTATCAGCAGGTTTCATGTTCTCAGATTCAAATTTCTCATGTATCAAAGCTAGTTGAATCAGAAGTAATAAAACATTAATATTCATAATTATTAAAAAATAAATAACGTTACATCTATACTCATTTTATGAGGTTTACGGCCCATAAATTGTCAGGTTATAATTGTTACAAATAATATAAACAATATTAAATACACAAACCATTTAATATGAATGTATAATCAAACATCCAATATGGGTTTATGATGTTAAATTTGTGTAAAATGTCTATGGATGCTTGGCTACAGTTTATTTTCCCACAACACCTCAAGTGTCGGTATTGGAACGTTCCAATAAATGAGATTTACTTGGTTTATTTAAGAAAATTAACATACACGTGGGTGGGTACACTTAGATCGGGACTGCTATCGGCAATATAAACTAATACATTTAATAAAAGTTCTGTGGGTGTTACATCCTGAATTGATCTTTTTTAAATCACATTATTTATTTATAGATTTTCTTTATCAAAGCTGAATTAAGTTGGATTTGTGTAACTGAAATCTGATCTGGTTGTTAATCAAGATAGGAAACATATTTTAACTTCACCATGCCTCGAAAAATTCGTAAATTTTAAGAGCGTAGAAACTGCACTTCCAGAATTTTGTGACATGCATAAATCAATGGGAGCGACAATGATTTATTTTATATGCGTACATTCTGTTCGGTTATCATGTCATTGTAATTTATCGTGAGATTATGATAATACGAATACGACCTTTTTACTGCTAAGAAAAGATTTTCTCGCTTTCGTGGGCGTTCTCCGTCCATTTTTATCTCGGAACATATTGGGTGCACCACCAATTGTGTCAAGAATGTCTATATCAATAATGTTTTTAACCGTTGTTTTGTTATTTAGTATCAATAATGTATTCTTATTTCAAAAATAGAAAAGCTCTCTTTTTCTCCCATCTTTTATACCAGTATTTATGGACAGCTTTTGTTTGTGTATTTACTTTTTTGAGAATATGTTCCATTTTCAAAATCAATTAATTTTTTAAGTGATATAAAAATAAAATACGAGAGGAGATACTAATGAAATCGATTATGCAATTCTCAAATATTCTCATGTACATGATGATATAAAAGAAACACAAAGAAAATACCTGTAAGTAGCTGCTTCTGTAAGGTGTAGAAGATAACTGAGAGAAATTGATTACTTAATGGTGTTCTTAGACGATGAGCCAGCGATCCATGATTACTTACATTACGGCAATCTGCTAAAACGCCATCATTATGCATCTTGGTGTTTGTTTTTGGTTTTGCTCCTAGTATTCCTCGTTTATCTATTTCAATAGTAGTTTATCTTTTTGTGTTCGTTATAGGAATGTCTGGTTTGACGGTCTTTTGGTACTTTCTAGTGTTATTTGTGAGATAGCTTTGTTTTGACCAACTTCTTTATCAATTCGGAATATCGTAATAGCCTTTCCCAATGACCTCATTTCTTTTCGTTCGTTTATCATGTTCTGCAAATGATAAAAAATTATACAGATTTTGGACCAAAAAATAAAGCCATATTTTAAGCCACATTTCCAATTTAATATTGAAACTCAAAAACGCACCGTAGCGATACAAAGGCGAGCCATGCGCGTGCGCACGTCACGTGGTCGTGTTCGCGACGTATCTGCGTTATTTATTGTCGACGTCCGGCCCGGGCTGCACGACTGCACACCTACGTACCGACACCAAGAGTATGTTATAAGCCTTATAATGTAGGGAATATCTTATACGGTTTAATTCTGAAGGCTTTAGTATGTTGTGATTCGAATTTTGAAAATTTGTAAAAAAATTGCGCACATACTTATCGACAATATGAGTATGTTATAAGCCTTATAATGAGGAGTACATGCGGTTTATTCTTGGAGATTTCTTTTAGTCGAGTTTTGGAGTCAGGCTTTAAAATACCCATCGCTGGAACACAGCCTTATTTTCTCTGAGAAGGAGTGGGGTATTCACCATGCGTTCCCAGTAGGGGTTGGTGGATGTCAGATATCTTTGTATTTTTGTTCTAGGACATACTGGTTCCCTCTCGATATTTTCGCTTAGCATTTTGAGAGCAGTGGTGATGAAATGAGTAACACTAAACTAAACTGTCTAGGTTCGAACTCCTGCGGGCCTCAAAATGGAAGCTTTTGCAGAACATAATATGAATCACATGAAAAACACCAAATGTCAATAAAGTCCATTTGTAGAATTTAATTTTTTTCCTGACCTATAAAAGTATTTTATGTTGACAAATTATGTTTAGACAATAAAGTTGTTATTGACATGAGAAATGGAATCATCAAATCAGTAAACATGAGCGACAAAATTATGTGCAAAATTATTTATAACTAATTCTCATAACAAATATCAAGGTTTTGTTTACATACTCAGGTTCCAAATGTTGAATAATAAAAATGAATAATTATTCAGTATGCAACTTAACTGGAAGATGAGATAAAAAAGACAGCTGGACCAAACTGGAGGCAAATTGCACAGGACAGAGATAAATGGGCATCTTTGGAGGAGGCCTTTACCCAACATGGGGTTCCTGAAAATACTTTTTAAAACTTTTAAACTAAATAGTAAATTTAAGGTAGTATTAAGTAGCTTATAGAAATGTAGTTAAGAAGTTATAAAATGAAATAGTTTAAGAAATATAATTATAGTTATGTATACTACTTTAGATACTACTTACTTTTTTACTTTTTTATGTGTGCTACTTTAGTTGCCTCAATACAGAGCTACGAAACAGTCGTGCCATTTTATTTTAAAAATTGCAAAAATATCCCAAACCTCATAATCAACCTTACGTCGTCAACATATGGTCGCAAATCGAGCCGGATCATCAGTACCTCGGCACACCTGTGGGTCATTAGTGAATCGGTAGCCGAGCGAGCTGAGAACAAAAGGCCGCATTCCAGAGATAAGAAGACGACTTGTTTACGCAAAATTGTGAAGTTTTTATATGAACTTAGATATTTCTATACAAGTGTGGTTGACTATTCATAGCACAAGTTTAGTGACGTTACAATACGTACATAATAGAACGTTATAATGGCTCCGTTAACTTCGGAACAACAAAAATATTTGAATACACTAGAAGACGTGGCAAATTTAATACGAAAAACACAAGTGAACTTAAACAAGTGTTCTAAAGTGAGACTTACAGACGGTTACATAAGGGCTAGATTGAAGTGCATTGAAGAGTATTGGTGTTCCTTTAAGCAAGCTCATGAGATGTTGACACAATGTACTCCGAGAGACAAGCGTGGAGAAATCCCGTACTTCCTCAATGAAGACTTTTTCGCCGTGGAAGACCTGTACCTTTGCTTACAAGCAGACATGACAGACATGTTGAGCAAAATGAAGCAAACATCAATAGAAACATCAAACACATCGTTACTTGGTGGTCAAGGGCAATGTTCGATCGTAAAACTGCCTCGGATTCAATTACCAACCTTTTCGGGTAAATACGAGGAGTGGCCTACGTACCAGGACATGTTCATTTCACTTGTGCACAATAATGCTTCAATCAGTGACGTTCAAAAACTCCATTACTTAAAGTCTAGTGTTACCGGTGAGGCAGAAATAATATTACGGCACATTCAAGTTACAGACAGTAATTACAATCAAGCATGGCAATTGTTAAAAGACCGATACGGAAATAAACGTGTTATTGTGTTTTCTGTTTTGCAACGACTTTTTTATCAAAAGAAAATCACAACGCAAACAGCTAACAGTGTGAAGACTTTATTAGATACTACGACAGAGTGCATAAATAACCTAATAAACTTGAAAATTAACACCGATTCCTGGGATCCGTTAATTATATTTCTGGTGATTCAGAAGTTGGACCAGGAATCACATAAAGAGTGGGAAACTTATGCCTATAAGGAAGAGTCAGACGAGGTACCACCTTGGGCAGATTTAAAAAGATTTTTGGAATCAAAATTTAGAACTCTGGAAATGATACAACCTGTAACAAATAAAGACCGTACAATTAAGGAGCGATCCTTTCATGCCGTGAGTGCTGTTAAAGAAAAGAGCTGTGTACTTTGTAGTGAAAAGCATACCTTATGTCATTGCAAACAATTTATTAAAATGGATCTTACTCAACGTAACAACTATGTGAAAGAAAAACAGCTTTGTTTCAACTGCTTGCTGCCGGGTCACTCAGTTTACAAATGCAAGGTACCAGTTACTTGCCGCGTTTGTAGAAGACGTCACCATTCCTTGCTCCACAAATCAGAGGCTTCGAAGGGTCCCACAGAGTCCACACCTAACCAACCTATACAGCCATCGACGTCTCAACAAGAAGACAACAAGGAGGCCATTACAAGTCTTCATGTTGGTGTTGGAGTATCTGGAAGAGCATTATTAGCAACTGCACTAGTCAAAGTAAAAGGAGAAAATGGACATGCGACACTGTTAAGGGTTCTTGTAGATCAAGGCTCACAAGCGAGCTTTATAAGTGAAAAGGCAACTCAATTATTAAAGCTTCAAAGAAAATCAATTGAAGGCACTGTGACAGGTGTGGGTTCTATGCAAGCACCTATTAAACACGTGGTTCAGCTAAACATATTATCTAGAGGGAAACCTGAATTCAACATGCACGTCGAAGCTTACGTCATGACCAAACAACTGACCACGAGAATACCACATCATACAATAACTGTTCACAGCTGGCAGCACCTGGAGGGTCTTGATCTTGCTGATCCAGAGTACAATATACCAGGCCCGATAGATATGCTGCTTGGTGTGAAGGAATATGCACGAATAGTCGAACATAAATTAGTTAAGGGTCCGCCAGGGTCTCCGTGTGCACAGAAAACTACCCTAGGATGGATATTGTTTGGAGAAGTAAATACAACACAACAGGAACATTCATTTCTTGTCATGCATCACCAAGTAGACGTTGAGAACATGTTAAAGGCGCTTTGGGAGATAGACACAACTACAAGGCGAAAAAATACAAAGGAGGAACAATTATGTGAAGACATTTATCACAAAACATACACAAGAAATGAACAAGGAAGATTTGTAGTGAAACTACCGTTTAAAACAAATTGTATTCAATCAACCGAAGGAAATTCAAGAGATATAGCTAAAACAAGATTGATACATTTAGAGAGCAGATTTAAAAAACAGCCTAAGTTAAAAGAGGAATACGAAAGGGTTATGGAAGACTACAAAAACTTAGGTCACATAGAAGAAGTACCTGAAAGAGAAATATATACAAGAAAATCAGTGTACTTACCCCATCATCCAGTCCTGCGTGAAGATAAAGAAACCACGAAAACTCGGATAGTTTTCGACGCATCCTGTAAGGGAACAAATGGTATATCATTAAACGATGAACTCTTACCTGGTCCAGTGCTTCAAGAAGACTTACGAAGCATAATCATGCGCTGGAGAATGCACGCCGTTTGTTTCGCTGCGGACATACAAAAAATGTACAGAATGGTTATGTTATACAAGGAAGATGCTGATTTTCAGAGAATACTATGGAGAAACAATAGCAATGAAGAAATAAAAGATTTTAGATTACTTACCGTGACCTTTGGCACTACTTCCGCGCCTTATCTCGCAGTGAAGAGCTTGATCCAACTTGCAAACGAAGAACGAGATAATTATCCAGTAGCTGCTGACATTACATTGTCAGATTTTTATGTCGATGACGTCATGTCGGGTTGTGACACTGTAAACGAAGCCATAGAAGCTAGCAATCAACTCAGAGCTATGTTAAGCAAGGGAGGTTTTGAGTTGAAGAAGTGGTCATCAAACAACATCGAATTGATGAAGTCGATGGATCCAAGCAACATTTCTTCAGGCATCCAACTTGATATAAACCTAGATGGTACTGTGAAGGCGTTAGGTATCAGCTGGAATCTTGGTACCGATCAATTTCTCTACAAAATCAGTCTCTCTTCATCCCCATCTACCATAACAAAGAGAAATGTTTTGTCTGATGTACAGAAACTCTACGATCCATTAGGATGGATATCGCCAAGTATTGTGCTCGCAAAGATGCTCATTCAAAAACTATGGTTAGTTGGCACACAATGGGATCAACCATTATCAGATGAATTAACCGCAGATTGGTTGAAGATAAGAAATGATTTCGAGAATGTCAACGAAATTTCTCTAAACCGATGGTTACACTCGTATAGCAGCGATATAAAAGCAATACAATTGCATGGTTTCAGCGATGCTTCAACTCGAGCTTATGCAGCAGTTGTATACTGCAGAGTAAAACACCAAGATGGTACTGTGTACACAAGTTTAATTGCATCAAGAACCAAAGTCGCTCCATTGAAAACACTTTCATTACCTCGGCTTGAGCTGTGTGGAGCTCTTTTGTTGTCAAGGCTTCTAAAACAAGTTACATTGGCCATGAAAATTCCACATAAACAAACCTACTGCTGGACAGACTCGACCATAGTCCTGGCGTGGCTTCATGGTGAACCTCAAAAATGGAAAACCTTTGTTGCCAATCGTGTGGTGGAAATCAAAGACAATACAAACAACATACAGTGGCATCATGTCGTGTCACAAGAAAACCCTGCTGACATAGCATCCAGAGGAATGTTCCTAACAGATCTGAAAAGGGAGAAGATGTGGTGGAAGGGGCCAGAGTGGCTATCAGAAAAAGAAGTTCAATTGAGAATGTCAGAAAGTACAGAAACAGATTTAGAGTCAAAAATTACCTGTTGTACTATTACAAGTAAATTCCAAGAAAATGAAGAAAACACAATTTGGGAAAGATTCTCAAATCTGACGAGAATGAAGAGAGTACTTGCTTATTGCAGAAGATTACACAGTAAAAACAAAGAGAAGTATTTAACTACAAACGAAATGAGCATAATTTGGCAAAGGTGCATAATACACTATCAGCAATTAATTTATGGAAGAGATATAGAATCCATCAAGAAAAATGGTAGGGTGAGAAAATCAAGTTCACTAATTAGCTTGACACCATTTTTGGATAAAAACAACTTGCTGAGAGTTGGAGGTCGTTTACAAAACGCTAATTTGCCAGTCACAACTAAACATCCAATAATAATACCGAATAATCAACATATCACTACATTGTTGATTAACGAAGCACACAAACAAACTTTACATGGTGGTATACAAGTTATGATGACATACATAAGAAGTAATTATTGGATAATTCATTTGAAATCAGCTGTAAGAAAATGCATAAGATGTTGCAAGGTTTGCCTTGTGAATAAAGGCAAGATAAACAACCAGTTAATGGGCGAATTGCCAGCTGTAAGGGTGAGTCCACAGCGGGCATTTCTAAACAGTGGAGTCGACTATGCAGGTCCAGTACTAATGAGAACATCAAAAGGGCGAGGCCATCATGCTACTAAAGGGTACATCTGTTTGTTTGTGTGTATGGCTACACGTGCCATACATTTGGAAGCTGTAACAGACTTAACTTCTCAAGCATTCCTGGCTGCATTTCGGAGATTCGTCGCACGTCGAGGTCAATGTCTTCATCTATACAGCGACAACGGCACTAATTTCGTTGGTGCTGCAAAGGAGCTCAAAGACCTTTTCAAAGCAGGTGAAAACAACATTTCCAAAGAAATTTCCGAACACTTAGCAACCGATGGAACTACGTGGCATTTTATCCCGCCGCGAATGCCAAATTGTGGAGGCCTCTGGGAAGCTGGAGTGCAAGCTGCAAAAAGACATCTAGCAAGAGTTAGCAAAGACACAAAACTTACCTACGAAGAGATGGCAACATTGCTTACACAAATAGAAGCTTGTCTCAACTCCCGACCATTGTGCCAGCTGGACAATACCATTGAGACGATGTCACCACTCACACCTGGGCACTTTTTAATAGGTGAGCCCTTGCTCAGTGTTCCTGATTATGAATATGAAGGCTCAAATATCAGTCTATTGAGTAGATGGCAGTTAGTACAGCGAATGACACAAGACTTCTGGCGAAGGTGGCATTCAGAATATTTAAACACTCTGCAACAACGGACCAAATGGCAATCAGCTATCCAGTCACCTACCGTGGGAGACATTGTGGTCATCAAGGAGGAGGGTCTGCCTCCTACGAAATGGCTTCTGGGAAAAATCATAACGCTGCATCCTGGAAAAGACAATTTAGTGAGAGTGGTTACAGTGCAGTGTAAGGGACAAAGTGAATTAAAAAGACCTTTATCTAAATTAATATTCCTACCTCAAGACGCTTGAGTAATTGTTAGTTCTCTGAAACAAGTTTTGTTTATATACTTGCTTATCTTTATATATACTACTTACTTAATGAATTTAAGTTTGCATGTTACATAATAATATTATTGTTCATTACATTGTTAAAGGTATTTAACTAATTAGGTCTAAATAAAACTATAAAACTAACTAACCATGCGTATGTATGTATAAATAAACTACTTAATTACTATTGAGATAATAATGTACATAAGTAGGTACTTACCATTCGATGATTAAGGTTGCTAAACTGGATTAAAATTATGACAATGATATACTCACCTTCCCACCTGCATGCTATTACTTACTTAAACAACTAATAAATGATTCTATTGTGAAACAGATAGGTTCCTACTTACCTTAATGATTCATACATAATACTTAGTACGTACATATAATTGTAATGTGTAGTAAACAGATATGTAGGCACTTATTTACTATTTGAAAACCTGTTATTCATTTTTTACATTACAGTCCACTTTAAGAAATTGTTAGAATTACTTTGAAAATTGTTAAGTTTAGAAACAATGTGTAGTTATTAAGCCCAATTAATTGTATTTGTAAAAGGACGCAGGGTCCTTTTGGTGGGCGGTATGTTCGATCGTATTACCTACTTTAGTTGCCTCAATACAGAGCTACGAAACAGTCGTGCCATTTTATTTTAAAAATTGCAAAAATATCCCAAACCTCATAATCAACCTTACGTCGTCAACAGTAGTATAGTTAAGTGCATTCAAATAAGTTTAACGTATAACTAAAATAATGTAGAAATAGGAAATAAAAGGCTTTTTATTTTATTATTTATTTATTTATGCAACTTAACACAACATCAATCTTAACAGTAACCTGCCATACGTAAGATTTTATCATAAGTTCATTAAAACAAGATTGTGTCTTTTAAACCACTATTTTTACATTCATAATTAATATTAACACAATATATGCAGATAAAACCGTGACTAAACCTATAAAGTCAAACGATCTGATAGAAAAGGCCGAGCTCACAGACCCATTGTGTGCCATAAAGACCTCCAACAGAGATAAAGTAATAAACACCAGTACTTTAAATAGAGTAGCTTTAATACATAAACCTTTACACATGTCCTGTGGCTCGAATGTAAAGCCAAAAAGCAAAATAAGCCCCTATGAAAAGACTACAGGTCTATGAATCAAGACACTCAAACAATAGGTTGGAGATAAATACAACGTATGTCTCCAAGCCAATGGACTCAAAGGAGTGTAAAATTACAATCTAAAGTCGCAGGTTACTCACAGTGGCGATCTTAAAATGGATTATTATTCACTTAAGAGAAAAGTGGATGTTCCGATTCGCGAGTAACGAGCTCGTCATACAAATCTGTCTTCCTTTCGTTTGTATCTTTGAGCAATACCACTTTAGGTTGAGGAAGTCTTATCTTTGGCTTACAAAAAATTTGGCTGAGAACAAGGAAACAGGTAGGGGTTGTCAACGTGAGTCTGACAACCAGTCTTACTAAGTGCTATCGTGATTCTCAGTAACTGCATCCAAATAGTCTGGAAGCTGAGATAGTTGAGAAAAGGCTTGTTAGATGATGACGACCAAAAAAAATGTTATAATCATTATTTCAAAGTTTTTTTGAATTCAGAATTTTGTTTTGGATATTCATTTGTTTTCCACATCACTAATATCCAATTTCTTTGTTTCAGTTGTACATCCAGATACGCGGGCGAGTTCTGTCAGCACCTGAACCCTTGCCACAGTGAGTCAAGTCCTCGATGTCAGAATGGTGGGTCCTGCCGTGTCCGGCCAGGAGCTAGTGGAGGACCTCCTTCCTTCGCCTGTGACTGTCCTCTGGGGTTCAGTGCGTCACTATGCGAGATCAGGATACCGGCTGCATGCGATTCTGCACCTTGTTTGAACGGAGCTACGTGTCGATTGACTTCACTAGACACGTATGAGTGTGATTGTCCGCCGGGGTATACAGGTGAGTTTTGATTTAATTGCTTTAAATAACATTTTTTATGTTAGAAATGTATGATTCGAGATTATTGTCGTGCCAATCTGCAGTCCGATTTTATGGTGGCTAAACACAATTCTTATGCTTCAAACCAGATTAACCAAGGTTGATTAAGGATATAACAACTCGAGTGTCAGAGTGATGGTCTTATACAATTATGGAGTGTTATCCCACAGTTTATATCTTTTGGCTTCATTAAATTTCGCATCATCTGAATTTCAATTAAAATTTAACGCGTTTATAGTCGACGTTCCTAACAAGAGGATACCATTTCTTATTTTCGTGTGATTGCCTCTCTTCACCTTCAATCATCTTTAACTCCTTCCTTTACTTCTCGCTTCTTCCATTTCTTCGCAATCGTCCATTTCATAATCTTCGTCAGAAATAGCTTAGATATTACCAAGGAATTGTCTGCCTATTTGTCTATATCTTTTATATCCTTCATGCGTAATTGGTTACGCATTTGATGACTAATAAACAGGTGTTTGTGATACAAGATGTTAATGGTGTTGTGATAAAAGATGGTTAAGGTAAAACTAGAATATGGCGAATTGATTTTTATCTTTGTTTCATTCATTGGCATCGTCTTAGATCGTTCAAAGTACCTACATATCCTACACCATTTATGGCTTTTGTTAAGACCACAATGGTGAGCGGTATTTACTCACATTTCTGCTTAACGACGTAATGTTAGAGAATAAAATCGCAATAGTCATAAAAGTAATGATCATAGAATACGAATTCTGATTCAATATTAATTCAGGAACATAGCGATTCGAGTAATTTATCCCGGAGGATTACCAATTAATTAAGACCTCTTAAAATCAATTTAATTGAATCCACAAGGTAACGATAAATCAATAAAATCCAATAACGAACAAACAGACAACACAGCAGATTAAATTCCGTAAATATTAAATCACCATCAAAATATGGAAAGATTTAATATACTTGGAAACGTAAACGGTATCAATAAAAGTCAGTATAAATCCGTCATCCAAAACGATGAAGATTTTTATATTACAGTTGGTATAAAATAAATTACGAGTATAAAAGACGGAAAACTAAAAGCGAAATTCGATCAATCAGAGCCTCGAGCGAAACTTGTTTTTGAATTATGTTATCAAAATGATTTAGTGAACTCTTAACGTTGTAAGCAGAGGAAGGAGTTACTACAAAATTTTGGAAAGTTGTTACCGCCGTTTCCTTTCAAATTCTCTATTATTATTACCGACTGCTAAATCTTGTTTTATCTGCTTAAGGTTTATAGTTGCATGTCACACGCCTTTGTGTCTTTGTAAGTATCTGCAGTTTGGAAGCGATAAGTTACGTTTTCCTCCTTAAAAGTGGCAATAAATCGGATTATTTTAATCGGATTATTTTCATCCATAAAGTAAAGATTAAATTAAAGATTCTTATTTTACTTTCTCACCGATCAAGTCCTTGTTCAACCCTTTCACTCCACATCCAGACTTCGTACTTTTTTCCTCCATCCGTGATACGGAATTGATTTCACAATTAGCCTCGCTTGATATCCATTGTCCACGTCCATTTCGATATTATTTTTTCTCTTAATATAAAATGCATTTTCATAACTATTGTTTTCAAGATCCTGCTATTCTATTTAACCACATATTTTATATCCTTTTAAGGATTAACACCGAGTACTAAGTACTGGCATGTCTTAAGCTATTTTTATTTTATTTGTTGTATGGCGGTTTCGTATCATAAAGTTGATGGTCATAAAAATATCGTAAATTGTTATATGATGTCATTGTTAAAATGACGTTTATTTTTAGTTTGTCTGAAAATATTTTTGTTACAACAGGACTAGGTGTAATAAATTTTGACTTTAATTGCATGTTTTGTTAAGCAGAAGCCATAATTGGGTTTCAATATGTGATTTTCTTGATGAGATTGTTTGTTACCCATTTGATGCTCTGCCATTTGTACTTTGATAACTTAAGACCAGAAGCAGGTGCTAATACGGTGTGCTAGTGCTCAAACGAATAAAGATTTTAATACGAATGTAATATTTCGAGACACTATAAAAGAAAATTGGTCCTAGCCTAGCCTTATTATACTTGGTTGTTCTTTAAAATAAGCTGTATAATATTTTCATTTTATTTTGCCGTTAAATTAATTTGATCAGTGCAAATATTTACTGTAGATTGCAAACCTTTTATGGCTCTTAAAGTCGTAAATAGGTGAGTATGGAAAACGCATGTAATTCCAACTTCAGGTTCAATGCTGTTGTGTCAGTTTGTTCTTGTTGATATTCATTATTATGACTTGTAACGTTACATTTTCGTGGAGAGGAAAATGTAAGGTTGCATTGTATAAAGTGTTAAAGGAAAATGACAAGAGATGAAAATACAAGGGAATAGAAATTTACTAAGTTAGAGAAGCCGAGGTAAAGTGGTAAGGGTCCAGGTCAAGGTCAGGGTCCAAAGCTCGCAGCTGGCAGAAACCGCTCGCCGCAGTGATAAGCTGACTCGCAGTCGCCAATCTCCGATGGTTCGAGGGTCGAGGCTCACCCGCTGTCCGTGTCCAGGTTCTCAGAAGTAGGAATAGTAGGAGTAGCAGCAGTTGTAGCAGCCGCAGTAGTAGCAGCAGTAAGTTTTCAAGGTAGTCAGCGTCCAGGGGCTCTCAATAGTGGTAATTGCAGTAATAGTTGTAGTTTTTTATGACTTCAGGACTTTAAAATGACGCCAGGACTAGATCTCGCTGGCTTAGTGACCACGTCAAATATTTCAGATATATTTCCAGCTTGTTGCTGGCTCGAGGCCCAAACGCAGACTGAATCTTTCCGGCTCGGCTTCCCGTCATGATGAAATTATGAATTCCAAAATGTTGGTTCTAGAACATAGAAGAATAAAATGGTTAACAAAGAAGGTCTAACATCAAATTTATAAAACCTATAACTCCAAGTTACAGCAATAAAATTAAAAGTAAAACTAGGCTTGTTATTGTCAATATGACATCACAAAAGTAAACAAAGATTTGGAAACACTAAAATGTACAGAAATGCTATAAATAATACTAATTAAAAGGCGGAAAAGGCATGCTAAGCCTGCGCATAAAGGCTATACAGTTATTCGGTAAGAAAGTATGATTAAATTTTGGATTACAATAGTCAAAAACGTAAGTACAAAAAACACAAACATTACAGACTATAATCATTTTTTTAAATAAACATCATATGTTTTAAAAACAGTTACAGTTATATGCATAGGAAATTCGCATATAGGAGAGGTAATTCACTAATTAATAAACCCTAATTTCCCTAGCCAAAGTTTTATAGTTTGGAAGATATATCAATTTTTATACTGTATTATGATGTTTCCAAACTTTTTTTTTACAAATTTCTAGCAGTTTTTTTTATTATTAGTTGGTAGTCATAAACAGTGGTGATTAATATACCACGGAACTTCCTTCAAACTAGGGTTAAAAATTAAAATAATAGGCTTTTGAAAAAACAATACTTAGCAAATGACCTCCTATATACGCGTATTTGCTATGGCGGGTCCAGAAACAATCAAATTGTATGGCCTCTCATTTTGAATGCCTTTTTGCACCATTGTATTCTAAAGTAAAAGTAAGTACTCTAGATTTCAATTAACTATAAGACGTTTGATCTCGAATATTCCCTTATTTGATGCTAAACTGATGATTAAACGAGATCTAGAAATTATCTTAATTTCTGGCGTCTAGGTAAGTGTTTCTAAAAGCTTCAAGAGATAAAAAAATCTCGCAATTACGTCACACGCACCAAACGAGTAGTCTACATGGGCTGGTCGCCACCATAAGAAGGGAATTTGAGCAAAAAATCTTCTTATGCGTCTGCGCAGCCGCCATCTACGGCAAGCAATTATGGACCGCCCTGTCGTTTAGAAGCGCAGTATATTTGTTGTAAGTGGGGCTAGTGATTTTGAATAGAGGTATTGGAGGTAATGTGTTAAGTTCTTGAAAGACCAATTTGATTCAAGCCTGGAAAAACTCGAAGAGACTTGTCTATTTAATTTTTCTGGAGAATCTGAAATTATATATGCGAAAAGTCGTTGCACTGTAGATACATCTATGTTTAACTCCGTAAGGATCACAGCTTAATGTTATATTATAAGAATAGTGGCGAAGATGACTGTTAGCCATTACTTAGTCACTTAAGTTTTTGTTGAATAAAATATGTAGGTAGGTAATATTGGATTAGCACTAAAAAGTAGCTTCACCGGAATTCGCGCTCACGATTTTTGACGCCACCGGAATTAGCGCCGAATCACAGCTGAAACAAAAAACAGCAGAAAAAGTAAATTAGAAATAATGAAACGACCGGTGTTGCATGTCTGGGACGACCAATTACACTCAGAAGCACGTCTACCTACTTTTGACGAAACCGCCATCGCGGCACGTCTAATCAAAAACAATTTACAATTAAACGAATACAACTTTTAATAGATTACATGGAAAATTATACATTACAAAGTGTTTGTATCACACGGGAGGCAGAGAAAGCCATAGAAAGTCTGCAATTTGTCATTTCCTGAATACTGCGTAATACTTTTTGAATATCAGCCGTAGCATATACCCGTAGGTAGGTGTGCGTTATGTGAATGCGACCAATTTGCTTTTCAATTGTTTGTGCAACTAATGAATTACTCGGTTTACCGTTTCTGCGGGCGGTGAATGATCTTTGATGTTTGTGGAATTTCGGGGTCTGTATTTGCGGTTCTTTTAGATTTCGGTATTTGTTAAATCCTACTATAATTATGATGTTATTGGTATCTTGCGTTGCTGTCATCGTCATTCTCTAGCCTTAATCCCAATTCATTTGGGGTCAGCGCAGTATGTAGTTACGTCTTCCTCTTTCATATTTCTCTATTACTTGTCATCTCATCAGTTCCCTCTTTTCTTCCTCTTTTGCGTTAAAGACAAAGGACCGATTATAAAATACTCAGTAGAAATCAACTTCTGCAGTTCAGAGTGTTGAAAAGTTATTCTTAATGTGCTTCTTCTCGTTTCTATTATTTGCGTGGGTTTTTTTTTCTAAAACTATTCAGTCCATTTTGATTTTCAATTTCACCAAGTAGAATACGAGATCAAAATGCCAGACTCAAGGCATTAGCCTTTTTATTGCATCATAAAAAGACGCGAGTAAATAGGTACATATCAGGCGTTAAACATTTTGTTTCTCAACTTGCATAGAGATCGAAGCAGTGCCCATAATACCAATTGAGCTCGTTCCACCAATCAAACCGAATTCTTTCGTTTAGTCTATTAGTCAGCCTAACATTCTTATTAGATGATGAATTTTGTGGGGTCAAGTTTGGATAGTAGTTCGGCCAATTTAGTAGTTGCAATTCGGTTGTGTTTGCTCCTGTATTAACCCCACTATTTCCACTTTGTGTTACTTGGAGTAAGTCTTGTCTCTTCTGTGTTTCGTAACTCCTCTTTAGACGATTGATGGAATCTATACATTTCATTCCGCCATCTCCAATCTTTAAATCATCAGCCGATAGCAGTCCATTGCGATTGAAATCTGAGAAGGCATCTCCAAAAGCAAGCTATTCTACTCGATTCTCCACACCTCTCTTTCAGCTGCTACCAACCAACGTGCATTTTCTTCTTCATTCTATTCTGTTGCTTTTGTATCTGTTGCTGCTCTTAACGTCATAAAAGGAGGAAATGTATATTGAATCGCATAGTGGCGCAGTCACTGACGGATGATGATGTTTGTAATCATTGTTGCAGTTCGGAAGTGGAAAGATGCGGTTGACCGTATTGCCGCCTGAAACCTTTCATAACTGCTACTACTGCAGTATCATCTTTATTTAGAAGTAGAATTAATTCAATCCAAAACACCCGAAGATATTATTTAGTACCATCACAATATGTCTTTTCTATGTATGTCATACTTTCTCCAATAATTCCCATAGTCAAGACTAATTCATATGCAAATAATGACACAAAAAGAATAATTGTAAAACGATGTCAAATTCCCAAATTGTATCCGAAACAACGAAATTATTCGATTAACAATCGATTCAAACTTATCGATATAAAATCGCAATCATGGATACAAATGATTCGATTAATATCAGCTCATCGGCTCGTCTATATGCAAATTGTTTTTTAGCGATTTTAACTGATTCACACGTCTCCTCATTAATATTCCTGATTAGGTAATTATGTGACTATAGAAGCTTTCCTTAATGATTGGTTTATGATATTTTTATAGGTGATATATGTTTGTTAGTCTGTTTTATTAGTTCATTCGTCTGTGTCGATGTCGTCGATAGAGCAATGTCTTGTGACCTTGGAGATGACTTATTATGTTCGTTTTTTGCATAAAGCTATTAAGAAGTGTCAGGACTTGAATTGTTCTTTGACGTTTCTCTAGGAAGAATTATTATAGCCTTTTTCAATTTGGTTTTTTGTAGTTGGTCTTGATTGACCAGACTTGATATGAAAAGTGTCCATTACTGGCAAAAAGTTACAAATTCTCATGTGTCATTCAAATGACCCATTTCTTATAACCAAGCTTAATAACATTTTCCCTAATGTCCTTACTTTTTTCTCAGGCAACGAATGCTCCCACGAAGACCACTGCGCATCTCAACCCTGTCGCAATGGAGGCAGATGCGTCGCCGACAACACCACCACTGCTGGCTACTCCTGCGCCTGCCCCCCTGGCTTCACCGGCTCCCGTTGTACCGAAGACGTGGTGGAATGTTCTAGTGGTTCCGGCCCCTGCCACCACGGCCGGTGCTTCAACACCCACGGGTCTTACACCTGTGTGTGTGAGCCGGGGTATACGGGGAGGGATTGTGATGCGGAGTATGTTCCCTGTGAACCATCGCCGTGTCATCATGATGGAAGGTGTACGCCGCTGGATCAGCTGAGATACGAGTGCGACTGTCCGCCGGGTAAGTACATTGATTTTAGAAATTCTAATAATCTTGGTAAAAGATATCTCGCTTGAACTGGCGTAAAAACTCATGATATGAAAAATAGTCTAATAGTGGTTTTCATGCTGAACTTAAAAAAATTGTATTCTATGTTACTGATTTAGTCTATTTTAGTGTCAATCTCCTTATCAAAATAACAGTAAGAGTTCATCTGATGAATTAACAACTACAAACACACTTAGATACTGTCTGCAAACTCCATAAGACTAAACCACTCAAACCCGGTAGTAGAAGTAATAAGCACTAATCACATTAACTAAAACGGGGCAAATATTTCACCACATACAACCCGTACAATAACTTTCTTTATGACCATATTGGCCATGTTGGGCAGTGTTATTCAATCAGAGAGATGTACAATGTTGCAGTACTAGTTGCCATAACAGGGGGCTACTGCGAATGGGCAGCTAGGCAGTATAGTTTTGCAACAGGACGGGCGTGGCAGTACTTAGGTGTAACTTTATTGGGCGTATGTGTTGGTGTGGTTGGTATTAAGATTGTAGAAGGACATTTCAATGGTTTAGGTTTATAAATAGACGGATTAGTGGCTGAAATTAGAAAAGATGAAGAAACACTAAGCGGTAGTGGAAATGAAAGGTAATTTAAAACACAAACAGTTCACTAAGATGGACTTTAAGAGTCAATACGGCGCTTTCGCAGTATACAAATCAAATTCAATAAACTCTTTTGAAAATCAAATAAATAAATCATCTAGATAACATAACTGTCCCGTCCCATCTATTAAAGTTATCTAGACATACGGCAGTGTGCCAAGCCAAGTTCGGTAAAGATAACCCATTTCCAAAGTTAATTTATAACTACGCACTTTAATTGATTTTCTATTAAACACGAAGGGGACACTTATTAAAGTCAAGTAGACTAGACTAACTTTCCAAGGTCCAGAGCAGCATAAATTTCTCGTACTAATAAACAGCATCAGCTAAAGCAAATATAATTCACACTATGTAATGTCATTGCTCTTGAAAGGACCCGAGAAAGCGCGAGATGTTTACTGTCTTATCGTACCAAGTTTATGCGATACCTTTAAATATGGTTTGTGTGTGAATTGCATTAATTATATTATCGTCTTTATCTTGGTAATTTCTAGACTTGTTTCTGGGTTGATTCCTTGGGAAAGTGGGTTTTATCAGGTCTGTTTAAGGGTTAAAATGAAATGTTGGCAGAATTTGTGTAACGTTCAGATGAGGTTGATGATGTCAGGTTTTGTGAATAAACTGTTAATAAGAATTAAACTTAAAGAAGGTAATACATAGTTAAAAAGTCGAAATCGCGGGAAATAGATGAATAAGAGACACACAGAAAAATGGCAGAAGAATGGGAAAGGCCGGTACTCAACAATGGGTGTTTTTAGGCACCCAAAAATTATGGATTGATAATGATGATGAAGCTAATTTTAAACTTTAAAGTCAAACGAGTTTTTAAATAAACTCTAAAAGCATTAAAACAATGTTACTGCCGTAATCAAGTCTAACGATTTTGTAAAAAGAGATTAAACTGTTGATAACATTTTGAAAGTGGCTTCAAAAAAACCTACCACATCTAAAGGTTAAAAAAAAAAGAAAAACAGAGTCCATCTAGAATTCTAGACCAGCATCCCAAGTCTCACGAACATACGCACTAACCAATAAAACGGACAGTCATAATCGTGTCTGCGTTATTTACATCACGGTTCACAACTCTGTCTGAAAGGCAACCGTGCCCCCAGGCGACCACGACTCGTACGAAAGCCGAACACAAAATGGCTATACGGCATAAATCTATAATGTTAATGTGCTATGTTTATCTATACTGTGAATAGTTCCAGTTCTTGTAGGTATTTGATCTGGCTTGAGGGATCTGTGTTGGTCTTTGGGAATTGTTGAAGTGGGACAGGTTTTAAAGTCAGGTGATGATCAGCAAAATAATTTTAATATTATAAAGAAGTAAGTTTGTATGTAAGGATCTGATAATCTTCGGAACTACTGATCCGAATTTACAGTTCCTATCCCCAAGATTCACGAGGCTACATTTAAAACGTCCCCGTAGATTTAAACCCGTACATGACGATAACGATGCCGGGACAAAAGATGGTGGTCTAATAAAAGTTAAGATAGTAATTAGTATAGAAAACTATGCTTTAGCAGAGAAATCCCAAATAAAGTTCCTTACAGTAATAAAATTATAGGACTAGAAGATGGCAGGCTTACAGAGGTAGGACGATGATCTCAGAAACAAATTCGTAGGAATACTCCGAATAAGTACGTTATAGAAGTTGAACTCAAATTAATTATTTTAAATATGTGGTTGCTAGGTTAACTCTGTCTACATCCCGTTTAATGGTTCAAATTAAAAGAAGGTTTGCTTAACCACAACAGTTCTGCAAGTAACAGACCAATCTCACGACCTGTTGATTTCATATTATTGTCATTGTCCTGAATGGATTTGTAAGCTGTCTTGACTTGTGCTTGTAAATTACTTGCAAATGTCTGCATATATGCGCAAACTGCTTACAGAGACATCAAAATATGATGAACGACTATCGGCTCAATCTTGATCTCAAGAAAGGATATCATAATTCTGTCAAACATCAGAATAAAACAAAAAGGATGAAATAAAACATAGTCGTGTAGCTTCTTAAGATCTCAGTTGAGCTACACGATTACTGACGACATACGGATCTACATTATGTACCTAGTTAATTCCTCAAAAGACTATGTAAATCTAATTTCTTGTTCTTTATCGTTGGTTAGTGTCTAACTTTGGGCCCTTGGGCCTCTGACTTGGATTCTCTGAAATGCCGTCAGGAAATATCTCCCTATCATGCTGGTTTCCTCACGATGTTTTCCTTTCCCGAAGCAAGTGATAATAACCCACAAGATTGTGTATGGTATTTTAAAGACATTGTCGCCTATTTAGTTGGTTCCGTTGTTTCTTCTCAGGATAGTTGGTTGGGAAGAGGAAAGTTACGGGTAAATGTATTTGCACAAACCATTTCACAGAATAAACAGGATTTATGTATGATATCTAATGCTGCCACACTCTATTATTTTAATATTCCGTGCAATTTGCTAAAAACTAACCGCACTGACGCAATAGTTACGTCACAATTTTTGTAGTTGCGCCCGCGCATCTAGGATTCATTAGCTTCATTACGCTCTTGCAAAATGGTGGTAAGCAGTTGCAACATTCAGTGCTGTGAAATGTTCTATATTTTGAGGTTCCATATTAAGTTTCTGAGTAAAAATTGCGTAATAAGGAAATGATGGCTACAGTGATAAGCACTGAGAATCTAATAAAGCTTTTTGTAATTGTATGTGTTTGTAGTCTGCAATTAAGTTCACTTACTGTTTGAGTTGCGTAATGGTAAGCAGATATGGAACACGCAATGTTTCTTCAGTGAAAAGTGAATGAATAGCGCGCATAAGATTTAGAATTTGCTTCAAATTTAATTTGCTCTCAATACAAACAAGGAAAACATGAGAAACCTGTACTATAACTAGTATTGTACTATACTATGTAGTATGTACTAGAACTAAAATTCTAAGACATTGACCACGTGGCCCACATGGTTGATCCAAAGCATTTTGCATTAGCATTTTGTTTTTTTTTTACGGATTTTGCTTATTTGAATTTTATGTTCACAAAGTTTTGTTCCTTACATTCAAAAACGTAAGCAACGTAATCAACATACTCAACTCTCTAAAAAAAATATGCGTCAAATGCCACAAAATTAGAGCAACTGTCACACACTTGAACTATACGAAATAATTGACCAATGACTCGATACGTTTCAATGAAAAGCACTTTCTCCCATACATTCCGCTCTGGAGACATCCATCGACCACTTAAATTACCCCAGTGACGTCACACCCCAAGCCCAAGTGTGGGAAAAGTAATACACACTTAATTAACACCCAAAGTAGTATATTTGTTTATTGACTTAACTGTTCTACAACGTATGGTTGATCATGTGAAAAAATACTTGAAATTTGTTGGGATGTTGATCTTGTCAAGTCTGCTTTGCTAATCATTGGCTGTAATAATTTATTAGATGACTTTAAATTTTATGTAGCTAAATGTAAGGAAGACGCTTTTAATGTTTGTATTTTTAAGGTATTTAAAATCGTTTTGGTGGCTACCTCCTACACAATTACATGTTCTTTTTTTCCACGAAAAATGCAAAAACGACAAAATGTCCAACTACTTCTTACACATTTAGTTTTTCTGCTTTGTCTACGTTTATACGAGTACATTTAGTCATACGCGTTAAATTTTGTTCATTGTTTTCAACTTTTCTCTTGTTAATAGTATCTAAAACGTTTCCATTCTTTTCTATCTACTGTTCGCAAATTATCATTCATATTAATTCCAAGTTCTTTGCCATTTACAGTAATCTCAACAAATGCATAATCAAGTGTTTAACTTTAGCTTGGTTGTCAGGTTTTTACCGCATTCTCATTCAACTAAGTATAATTTTAATCCTGAGCTCTGCACGCTTCGCTAAGTCATTTGATTACATGTTTATTATGGCAAGCTGCATTGTAATAAATACATTCATAATTACTATTGATTCTGTTTTCATAGTCTGTGTTTTAATACCTGTGTCAGTAGCTAAATGCTTAGCTCTATGATCAATAATATTGAATTCCGTTGGAATGTCTTGATTTAATATCTCATTGCTGTTATTCTCACAATGATTTACATTTGGTTTATTCTTTGAATTATCATGATCTTGATCCTTATCACTTCTCTATCTTATGTTATTATTATTATCGCTAACAAATCTTATCGATAATCACTGTGATTTATCATGAGCAAAATATTCGATCCTTATCTGAAAACAAGTTAATTATTAAAACTTGCTTACTGCACGTGCTTCACAAAACACTCCAACATCCTTCTACTTAATTTAAGCCATCAATCATACACCATGAAACTATTCATTACGTCTCTTCATTTCCTCCATCAAGAATAGATATTAATTTTCGTATTAGTTATAAGAATCATTAACATATGTCCAAATAGCCCTAACACATGTGTCTCTGAAGTAACTGCTTCCGTACTAGTCCCGGCTGATGGGCATGTATGCTGGGAAGGAGACGATATCTCTCACACTTCTATAATATGGTAATCTGATTGTCAATTTAGATTCTTAAACATTTTCGTAACATGAAACACCAATATTTGTTACCAGTATTTGTGTGTCTATTCAATCATGGAGTACAGCGGACAAAGGTAAATATGACGGGATTTGGGAATCGTGTTTGGAGAAGCATTGAAATAGAATTTGAAATGTGTGGACAAACATTTGGTAAGATTGTCGATATCGCATCAAACTTCTTGGGAAACGAGAGAAAATAAGTGTAAGTACTTGAAGTAATCCGTAGCAAAGCTGTTGACAGAGAATTTGAATAAACACTCAATATTAAGAATAATTTCAAAGAATTCGGTCCACTACAACAGAATGCTATAAAATATACTTTCCTGTACCAACAGCTTTTATTAACTAATGAATGTTTAATTCTAAGCGCAGATGAGAGCGTAATATATTACCTATGTTAATCTTCTAATGGAAATTAAATTTAGGTGCACCGACTGAAATAATGAAATGTTTATACGTTTTTATACACAATAAAAATTTAAGTATTTTATTTCTAAACACATAAAATTGACGGTGTGAAGATAAAATCTGCGTTTGCGCATCACCGGTGACAGTTTTATAGTGATTTTCGTTTTATTATTGAACAGCTTTAACTATTTTCAATCTTATTAAGTGCTAATTAGGATTAAACCATTTAATTATACCAAGATTTTAGAATAGTTAAAGTTAGTTTTAATGACTATGTTTATGGTTCTTTATTCCCTAAATAAGATGGGAGATGCTTTTACGTAATTTGGGTATGCTTAGTTTTTTGTTGGTGTAAGTAAATTAAGTTTATGAATACTAAAATGAACATCACCAATATTTTTGTCTTTTAACAACACATCTAACTCTTCGTCATACTCCTGCTCTTGTCCTAATTTATCTTCTGCCATACTTCTTTACCGTTCATCATTTTAGCCGTTGCCCCCTTTCTAGCCATTATCATCTTTCAAAGCCTTTCCATTTTTTTCAGATCTTTTATCGGTGTCATTTAACTTAAAACTATAAAACTAATCTAGTTTCAGCCAGCAACAAACACTGCTAAAACAATCCTTGTTAAAATCGTAACCAAAATATTGACTCCCGACTTTCCGCACGCTGGTTTCGAGGCAAAAAAAAGGCGTCGAGAGATTTAAACGAGGCGCCTCCATCATAAACAGTTGCACATGTGTTAGTCGTGGGAACTAGCCGGTTAATGAACATAATGAGATTCTTTACTCGCTAATCAAACTGTATGAACCATGGTGTGATTTCGACACTTGAAGATTGACCATTGATCAGTTAGTTGTATTTGTAGTAACAATTGTAAGCTGATCTTTATCAATAGCTATCCTATCCATTGCTGTTTCTAATTGAATTGTATTAATTGTTGTCTCGTGAGATTCTTTACACAGATAATGTTTTGTCTCATTAGAGTTTATTGTCTTCTTTTTAATAAGATTTTTTGTTGTTCCCCACTTAGTGCTTAGCGTGTTGTTTTAAGAGACAAAAAAGTTACCCATGACTAAACTTAGATCGAAAAAGTTCTTAAGATATGGTCGAGTGGTTTTTAATTATAATGATTATCTTTAAGTTTAAATAACCTAATTTTTTTGCGAAGATATTAGAAGATATTCCCACCGCAGTCTTCTTACCAACAATTTAATTTTTTTTTGCAAACCTACTCCTATTTATTTCTTAGTAAGGATTGTCATGGTAAAGATATTTTTGACACGACACATCAACCATAGTTGATATAATAAATTACAAGTGTTTTTAATCCACATGGTGCTTTAACACTTCAGCCGAAAATAGAAAACAGATGTGGTACTCAGAATAAAGAGTCTATCAAAATTTTAAGAGCATAGATGACTAATTAATTTGGGAACCGTTTCTAATCGGAACTCTCATGAGTGATTCATGGTCTAGGTATTTACGAATTAGCTTAAAACTGTAAACTTCAGTTACAGTTTTGTTATAACCAATTTTCAACAGCTCTGATTGAATTTGGTCTGCATTCCTCTCTACACTTATAATAATTTTAACTTGTTTATCTGGTTAGTATTTTAAGTTGTAATTTCGGTTATGGGGTTGCAAAGCATCTAGTGGTGCACCGACATAAGTTGTTGCACTTAAACACGCATATGGTTCAACATGTGCAGCTGCAACGTGTTGAGTTAAAATCGATAAACAATTTGAACTCCAGGAGTATCATTATTTAAAACTGTAGAAGGAAAATACTGTGGTTAGTGCCAATACCGGAATAAATTAGGAAACAAGCTTGTCTAGATATCATTTTGTAGATATAATAGGAATTCTTGGAAGCCTATCCATTTATTTTCTAGGATACATATCTCAAGTTCAACATTGAAACCCACATAAATTATACCTAATAGTAGCTCAAAGCAATTTATCATTCCGCCATTATCTAAATCTCTCATCTTTCCCCAGGTTATCGCGGCCAGAACTGCGAGATCGACATCGACGACTGTCCCGGCCATTTGTGCCAGAACGGGGCAACCTGCGTCGACGGGCTCAATTCTTACACTTGCGAGTGCCCGCCCACTTTCACCGGGACCCTCTGCGAGACCGATGTCGACGAATGCGCTCTTAGGTAAGTCGAGTTTGACCTTAGCTGCTATAGTCTTATGATGTCCTGGTACTTTCTGATCTGTATCAGTACTTTTATTGTGGGTGTTAGCAGCACCAATATTGGATATATTAGTGACGGGTACGTTATCATTATTAGTTAAGCTGAAACTAGATGCCATGAACTTTTCCTAACATTTTGTAATCCATGAGCAAGCGTAATATGATACTTCACACTCTTTGTTTAAGTTGAACTTTAGAAATCTTGTTACATTGTTTATTGAAAGCCTAGCTAACAAGACAATTCTAAAGTATTTTCTAACATCGTAGCCTACGCTATTCTTTGATCATTCAACTCGTAAAGGACAGTCAGGGTAACTGACAGTATTGACAATCAAATTGAATGACAAGAGAATAGGTTCTTGATGTTCGATAGTGAATACAAGACGAAATAATAGCTTTTATTACATTGCAGAAACCTTTCACGTTGATAGCTCCATTTGTCAGAATATTTTATTGTTTAAATCATCATTAACGGACGTAATTGCTGAGAAATTGTGTCCCAATTTCTTAGACATTCTTGCTTCTGCGATACTCATTCACATATTATCTAGTATATAAGTCGTCTTGTTTTGTACACGTTCTCAAAATATCAAAACGAGTCGAATAATTTAATTAACAAGTCAGCATAATAGAGATGGTATCGTCAATCTAGATAAATGAAGATATCCACCGATCAACACGGTTAAGATCAGCGCGAATCAACAAAGCGAAAACCGTTGCTTTGATATAGCTCTCAGCAAATACTGTCAATTATTTTAAATTAATTGCAGTTTTATTAAAACGTTATTACTTGTGTAAAGCGAGGCCAATGGATTCAGTTACCGGCTTTTTAAGAATCAGTAAGCAGTAACCGTCTACCGACCGCCATAAGTATGACTCAGTCGATAAATTTTGAGCGACAATTATGTTTCATACGCAAACAATTTTATGTGCACGGTTACAGCTCGCCAATTTGTTGCATCATGTATCCTTCTTGGACCTCGAAGCACTGCCTATAATTGACAATGAAATATTACAACTGCTGCAACGAACGTCATAGAATTGTCGACTTTACTGACCAGATGAAAGGGGCGCGGTGTGCTTGGATTGGAAAATATGTGTTGCCAGATATTATTCGCTTGTCAAGAAATCGGCGCGGCCCAATTAAGCCTGCGTCCCGGCAAAACGAAGTCTGGAACGGATCGGATGATTGCACCGCCGAAAAAATAGGTTTGACCAAAGATTAATAATCTTTATTGCCAACACACAAGGCTGAATTTTGGGAGGAAGATCATTTTAAAACAAAACCGCGTTCCGATCTCTGTAATTCAATATCAGACGCCATCTTGGATGACGCTGCGCATGCGACTATGTCCATATTACTACATTTTTTTGCGGAACTCGTTAAAAAACCGACAAGTTAATGAAACGAATTACTGCCAAATGTTATTATAAACGGGCTAATGATATCTACATCTGTATTGAGATGCTTTTTTGTATGATACAATATCATCTCGGCTGTGTGTCGATGTATTGGGCGTTAATTACAAAATAACTCGTCAAGAAGTCAACGGCCCCTCGACTCAAGCGACGACAGAATAGCGGAACACACTTTATTCTTCCTGTTTACTTTGTTATGTTTGTAATTTTGATTTTTTTCCGAGTGTTTTCGTTCCTAAATGTACTAATTTACTTTGAAAACGTAAGTTAGGTCTTTACCATTCTTGTGGCTTGTGCAATATTTATTGCTAGATCGTTTACAACCTTGACATTTTGGTGAGAATTCTTTTTAAAATTCTTCTATTTCATCTAGATTCTAAAACTTACAATTTACTTTCATAACCGGTCACTTCTTAAAGACAGGTGATTATTTCTCCCGCTTGCTTCTCACAACTTAGTCTAAGAGCAACGTCCTAAGTCGCCATGTGCGATGCGCCGTTCCTACATTAATTGTTAGCTAATGATTGGCTACAAAAAACGCCATGATGTTCCTTCGTTCGCACGGTAATAGTAACTTCGTCTTCATAATACTTCACGTTTATACTGAGTACATGCAAATGACTTCATTTTTTCCAGTAATTGGCTTCTGAAGTGATGATTAGATGTATTAATGACCGTTCACGTATTCTTTATTAAATAAATATTCGAAAATGATTTGCATGATTTGATTTATGACTCCTAGACCACAGGGAACAGCGGGAGTTTTTAAGTCTTCATCGTGTCCTTCATTTGACTGTGAGAACATTGATAAATTAATTTGGCTTCTGTTTCATCACTGGTTTTGTTTTTAAGCGGATCAAATTCACATCCGCCAAGATCTTTAGCAAAGCTTATGGCTTCTGTATGTCCGGAATTAAAGGCATCGTCTGGATGCAAAAAGTCTTTCTCCAGTTGCCGCGGCTTAAAAGTTTACGGTACTTTGATGTATTTTCTTTCGCACGGGAATTAATTTAACTGTGTCCGTTCTATTCTCAGTTTCACTAAATGTCGCGTGTATCGAATGGTTGGCATTCGAAACATTCACTTTATCGTTCATAATCGTGAATATTTTAGAAGAGATTAACTGTACTATAGTGCTATCGTGCCCAAAATATGTCATAAATGTAACATTCCAATATGGCGCTTGAAAAGCTTGTAGATGGAGATTGATGGATGGCTGGGAGATGAAAGATGATGCGTCTATTCTTTATATCTCTTTTGTAGCATCGACAATAGTAGACGATGCTAGAGGTGCAACATCAATACAATAAGATTGTACTAAAGAATGTCATACTTGATTATTTCGTCATTGTTTTATTCATGACTTCGTAAAACCTGTCTGAAGTTTAGTTCAAACAAAATTTGACCTTTTCTTCAGCTATCCTTTAAATTCTTAATACGGCCACCAAGAGATGATCACCAATGGTGATCAATTAAACAAAGTAAAAATCATTACCCAAAAAAATCCAAGAATTTATAACCACTCCAAAAACATCTCTTTTTTGGGTCCTCTGATATATTGTCTACGTCATAAAAGTAATAAGATTATAAAAATGAATATTATTACCCATTTCTTTTGAATTAATCGTCTCTATACAAACTATTAATATTTCGACCATCTATGGATATGTTAGACCTCCCGCTGCAAAGGGTTCTTACGAAACCAAACAAACTATATTTTCACCCTGACCTGCATTCTAATATCTCTTATCGCAACCCAATAAAGTTGAATTTCGATCACAAAATTCCTGGTTGAATGGAAGGATAAGTTTGTATAGACACACTTTAGCGTAGTGTTGTTGCTTGTGTTTTGTTTTACTTACAGCATGTACTGCGGGGTTTACTTTAATTATGTAATATTGGACTTTATTCCTTTAGTGTTTAGCTTTGTTTTTAGTTGTAGTTTCGGTTCATGGGATAGTGTCACAGTATCCGAGTCGCTGGCTCATGAAACGCGTCAGATAAATGCGTGCCCAATATCGGGTTACGTCTTGGTGCCTTTACTCTTTTATTTTCGTTTGGTTTTGAAGCTCTGTGAGGTGGAAGTCGATACAGTTTTATAATAAAGTTTTATGCTAGATCGGATCGCGCTTTAGGTGTTTGAGAGAAATGAGATTTTAGACAGATTTTTTTTTAAATTCTTTACATACTGGGTGGAATGGAGGGATTCAATGATGTACTGAATATGTGAAAAGAAATCGTTTGTGCGCTGGTGTCCCTTCTACCCTGTTCAGCAGTTTCTAATGCAGATTTATTAATACTACGATTCTTCTCATAGCTTAAGTAATACTTAGCATAATTAGAAAAGCATAGCTACGAGTATCCAAGAGACTTCTTCTCATAAGAGGAAGCGCATGACCCAGCACTGGGAACATTAAAGGATGATTTGCAACTAACCAAGATTTTGCTACGTTGCCTAAATTTAAAAAAATAACTCTTGTCTTCCCGTTTCCATATAGTTTAGTTATTGACAAACAATAGCCAACAGTCAAACACCAAGTTTACGATTAATTCTGTTTCATCAATCATCTCGCTACGTCCCCTAAGGGATAAACAGGTACAATCTAACGCTAGCCATGACTTACGATGTATCCGCTGCGCTTGCGCCGGAAGCGTAGACAACGGTACAGGTGGCGCTGCTATCGTATTACTCGTGCTTAGAAAATTTATTGTTGACTCTGCATCTTGTGTTTGTCTCGTTTAATATGAAAGTGGTAAGAAATTGGCTTTCATTCATTGGTAATAGCTTGAAAGTTTGTCGTTAAGAAGGAAATCATTTTTGATCCTTATGATTGCAGAAATGATAGGTAGTCTTCCTGGTATTTGTATTTATAGATTTTATATCCTCAGTGGCAATTTCAAATGGCCTGTGGTGCAATGTTTTACAAAAGTAAATAAAACACAAGACAAGTTCTGTTATACATTTCTGTTGAAAACTTGAATATTTTCTTAATATTTAGAAATGTTATATTTAATAGCTCATTTCAACGTCCAAACAATTTTCGTATCTCAGCAAATAGCTACGGATCCCTAAAGAAAGTCTAAATTAAAATACCTCTTCCTTCATTTGGTCAAATGTTGGTAGTACCCGCCAGAATTCTTAAACATATGTTTATTCATGATGAGTCTCGTAGCTGTTCAATTATTCGTTAGTATGCCTTTTAATTAATGAAATGAGGAAAGTTTAATTATAACAAACGATAATGTTTGTTCTTGTTGATATGGGAAGGGACATGTTTGGGATAGAAAGGAGAGTGAGCAACTATGCACTACATGAATGTCTAAATATAGTTAAAATACGCGGTGTTGAAATTCGAATTCACTACGATGAGTTGAGAGTTGGAAATGGAAGGAAAGGAATTCATACAGGTGTCGCCAAGTGTAAAAGAATAGAAGCATTAAACATATCCTGTAAAAAGGACAGTTTATGAGACTACTGACACAGCTGGCCATAAAACAATAAAGTTTTTGTAGGCTCAAAGGACCAATTCCATAAAGTGATTTTTGATACTCCCAATAAATTTCAAAAAACATCTCACGTTACGGACCGTAGCTATAAAATCCCAATAAAATATGGGGACTATTAAAAACACACCTACACTCTAAGCATCAAAGAACTTATGCCACTTAACCCTTCTATAAAACATAACCTCACCTAACCCTAAAACAGTTACAGAAGTCTCGAACAAATTACTCACAGGATTTACAGCGTGTCGGCAAAAACAGGCAGACATCTTGTTAGGCGTACAATTTTATTTTTTACCCCGATTCCAAGGGAATTGGCTGGCTAGGAAATTGTCGCATAAGTACGCACTATTATAACTGTTCAGGTGATGGTGGATAGAATGTGTCAGCTGCCTATCTTCTTGCGAAGGTCGGAAGAGTCAATTGAACTGTAGATCTTGGTCCTATAAGGTTTGTTTTGTATATAGTGTACGGACCTTGTTACGTTAAAATATTATTATTGAGTTTATAATGTCCATCATTTTGAGTTTTAAATTCTTATCATTTAGGTGAAAGCGCCAGGGTAGTCCGCGAAATTCAAATTTTCTTACGTTTTTTGCATTTTGCAGACCAGTGCTAGGTTGTGTGTTGATGAAAATATCGTTTGCGACTGTAAGACGTATGTAGTTACAGAATTATAATCATCAATACAACCCTCCAAGTTCATAAAGGTGTAGGAACTACTTTTTCAAGATCAAAATCGTTTCTCGACCTTTGTGAACTTGAAGAAGAGAGAATTATAACCATCATAATCATCAATACAACCATGTATAGATGATTTTATAACTCTATGACTACATAAATTTGACAGTCGCGACCGATATTTTCATCAAAATACAACCTAGCACTGGCCTGTAAATTACAAAAAAACTAATTTATCATTTACAACAAATTTACAATTTAACAATTTTTTTATGGGGCTACCCTGGAGCATCAGCCAAAAATTTGGTTTATCATTTGCGTCAGTAATTTTCTTCTCCTTTGAGGCATTATTGGTATCGACAAACTAGCTCTTATTTCATAACGGAGTAACGTCTTCAAAAGAGTATTTGAAATTCTTAAGCAAAATGTCTTATGCCACTAGCCCTCAGAACAACAAAGAATTTGCCATATTACATAAACGAGTTCTTAACATTCTAGCGTCGTTGCCATAATTTGTAACTGACTAGCTACCAGATCACCGATAGGATATTCAATTTGAGCATCATCGATGGGCTATTAATCATTTGCTAATCGATTATTTTATATGCCGAGGAGTAATCTGCTCAAAGACGCGTACCGTCGCTTACAGATGTTGTAAGATAAAGGCTATTAAGGTTATGCGAATCTGGTCTTTTATGTTTTTCTTTATTAGCGTCTGGTTTATTAAAAAAACTTAAGTTTATCTTTGAAAGCTTTTAACTTCATATCGATTTTGTTAATCATTATTTTGTTTTTATTTCTGTGTTGTCGTGTGATTGTGTCTGTACACGGTACTTTGAGTACTTTCTCGTTTACATCACCTTGGAAGGTATATTGTCAATCTCTTTTATTTCCTCAAAACACTAACGAGTATACTCGAAACCCGTTATTTTGTCAAACTTCATCACTTTTTTAGCATACTCCTTTAAAATCTTACTGTGCCGTCCTCAGCAATCAACCTCATATAAAACTTTTTTATAACCGAACTTTTTGAATATGATTCTTTTATGAGAAAATTGCTTCGGCACAATTTGCGCTGAACACGCAGTGTCGGTGTAGATCGTTAAGCGAGGCTGCGCTTGCGCATGGTGATGCTACCGGGTACTCGAAGCGATTGGCTTAAGTGGGAAAGAGCGGGAGGATAAACGATGAAGGGAGTAATTATAATCAGGTACTGTGAATGTAGGAGGTCGCAGGTTTTTGTTTTATGATGTAATTACTTATCGGAATTTCGCTTTATTGTCCGACGCTGACTGTCCAATTAATTAAAATGAAATGAAACTGCAGTTAAAGAATTATGACATGATGGTTCTGTTGATTTTATGTTTTAACTTGAAGTAATTAAATTGAAAATCACTGCCACGTTGAAACCAGGAAGTAGACGCTAACGGTCTGATGTGTGTTAACAACATAATCGGGTTTATCAAAAAAACATCATAGACACTAAATCAAAGCCAGTTACATCTAAAGATCAAATCTTCGATCCTGATCTGAACAGCGGCGTTGGCGCACCCAGTGGGTCCCGTAAAGCGGAGTGATTAATGATGATGACCCCCGCAATCATCTTGGTTCACTTCCGTGCAGAGCTAGTGATGAATGGACCTCATCTCGGTCTAATAGATAGATAAGTGATGATAGTTATATTGCCAGCTAACTTGAAGTAAAAAGGATTTTGCTACTGCAGACAATGAGGCTATTGATGAAGATAAAGTTTTCTTGTTTGAGGGATTTGATGATTAGCTAAGATAATGTTTATTTTTAGACACGGGACCGATTCATGGCTTAGTGTGTAGTCGTAGCGTTTCTAAAGTGTAGGTGACCGAAATAAGAAAAACTGAAAGATTTGTAGAGATAAATTCAAAACAACTAAAGTCTACATGGAATGATTATTGCAAATTGAGTAAGATAAAATAAAATAGAATAAATTTATAATTTATTAATATCAAAAGCTATGGTTTCCGTCACTCGGTATGCAGATTTTACAACACATTTCACAGTGGTGTCAGATATGGTTAAAAATCAACAATTTATTGACACTCCCACAGAATTTACGATGGTAAGCCTACGAAATATTAAATTGTGGTTTAGAGTTAGCTTGGTTTAAGTCAATGGAGGCAAGCGAGATGGTTTTAACATAATCTGAATGCGTCGCTCTCTTTCTTTCTTTAGCAGTATTGTTTATATCTATCAATTCTTTGTATTCTTCTTTTCTTGTATCTGACATATCAGTTTTATGACGCATTGCTTTGTTTTCGGTTTGCGTGGGTCTTTTTATTACTTGTATCGGTTTATTGCTTTCAAAAACAACACCCTTTTGTTAAAGGTCAAAGCTTACTTCTTTATTGATTCCGATAATTACTAACACAGTAAAGTTAATGTGTAAATTATGGTTAGCTAAGATTTCTGGAATGATATCAGAAACTAATATTTTTAGAATAAAATTGTCATCATCCTCTCAAACATCGTCTTTGTCAGTTCGCTTGTCGTTTATTTTATAGTATTTCGGACAAATCCAAAAGGTCCCTGTATTGATTTATAACTTGCTTAGAAACTTAACAAGTTTATAACAGTCTATTTGAATTCTAAATCCATAGTGTTAATTTCGCAATGAGATTAGGGTTTCAAATGGTAGACTAAACTATTCTAAGTAAAGGCTCTTTCTACATTTAACACATTCTAATTTTTCGTAATATTAAATCCTGGGTATTTAAGTATCAATTAAGTACCTGCTTTTGAGTCTGCAAGACAAAGTAATACTAAAGTAAAAAGTCACTCATCACTCTCTTTTTGCTCATTCTGTTATTTTGTATAGGTTAGGAGTATACATATAACGTTTCACCATTTCTTTGTAGTAGTGATGAAGTAAATTCATTTCATTATCCATATTTGTCTCTTCCCTTATATTGTTTTCAATTAAAACCTATTTGTATATAAACCTTTCCACCACACCTACTCCTTAACTTATCAATCTGACACCACCAACATACGACTCCTTAACTATATATTAAAGATTTGGCAATATTGTTTGCAATTTGATCTGATATGCGCGGGCGCTCGTGCCGCGCCCGTTCTCGATCCTTGCCGATCGTACCCGATTGTGCCCGAGCGGCCGCATAAATCTTGTGTAATACGGACTTTAGTGATTTACATTGCGCCTTTAACCTTTATTGTGGAAATATTTAAATGTAATTACTATGATTTTTCGTTGATATTTTTAGAAACGGGTTTGGTTGATTAGCCTAAATGATTAGGAGATCCATTGGACGCAGCTGGCTATGAATGCAGGAGTTAAGCTGTGCAGACTGGGATTTCTTACCATAATAAATTACTTTTAGTATTTCAATTT
The DNA here is from genome assembly GCA_916618015.1 of Xestia c-nigrum. Classification (NCBI taxonomy): domain Eukaryota; kingdom Metazoa; phylum Arthropoda; class Insecta; order Lepidoptera; family Noctuidae; genus Xestia; species Xestia c-nigrum. The sequence goes on from OU745246.1 coordinate 25,048,390, forward strand.
TTTTTTTACGACGTGACATTATTGGGTATAACCATAACCTAGAACAAGGTCACCGACGTAGCCCGAAGAATTGCTAAACTTAAGTGGTAGTGGGCAGGGCACATTGCTCGCACAACGGATGGCCGACGGGGCCGAAAAGTTCTGGAGTGGCGACCGCGAACCAGAAGACGATGAACGACGAACCGATGACCTGGTGAAGGTTGAGGGAATTCGGTGGATGCGAGTCGCAAGGGACCGGTCAATGTGGTGACACTTGGAGGAGGCCTATGTCCAGCGGTGGACATCTTTTGGCTGAGATGATGATGATTATGAGAACAATGGCTGGAAGGAACCCTAAACTTAATGTTTTAAAATTATATTTTCTTAAATTAAAACCCCTGGGACCAGAAACACAAATTAAAGTAAAGCAGCTTCCGTAATTACGCCACCAAATGGCTATTTAACTCAACAATGCATATTAAATCTACAAAGTCGCATTAAAATACAAGAAAATATGCTAAACGAGAAGAAAAATCTGCACCAAATTCCACCCCGAAATTACGGCGAAGGTTTTACACAAAAATTCAAACCTCCTTAATAAGCCATATTTTAGATGCCTTTAAAACTAAAACTGGTAAAAAAAATGCCGGTCGCTTTTTGGTAATTTCGCGCGAAAAGTATTGGCCTTTTATATGGATTCTTGGTTTTACTTTCAAAGTTCGTTGTTATCATTATTTTTCGGTTATTACTGTAGTTATATAATTATGTATATTTGCGGTCACAGACGATGTATTGTGATTTCGACTTTTTACATTTTTTTACGAGGATTTTACACAAACTTTGAGAAATGAAACTTTGGATGGGTATTACATATTTTATCCAACCGCGTGACAGCAGACAGTTATTATTTTAAAGTTCTTCTCTTCTAGTGTCTATCTTTGGGTCTAATAATACTAAAACACGATAATTATCTTATATTGATGTCGCTTACACCCCAATTTTGTCTTCATGTCCCCACATTTTCTTGCCATTTGCAACACCATCATCATCAACTAATCTCTTGTCTTCTTCCCCAGGCCTCTAGTCTGTCAGAACGGAGCCACCTGTACAAACTCAGTGGGGGGCTTCTCCTGCATCTGTGTCAACGGATGGACTGGTCCAGAATGTTCTGTCAACATCGACGACTGCGCAGGCGCAGCGTGCTTCAATGGCGCCACCTGTATCGACAGGGTTGGAGCTTTCTACTGCAAATGTACGCCGGGGAAGACTGGTAAGTTGATTTCATTATTGTATCCATAGAGATCTACGTTAGGGAATGGGCAACTACAGTACTTTCACAGTTTTAATGTCTTGTGACTGGGACTGTAGCTACTTTAAATGTTCATTTTTGTTTCGACAATTCAAAAGTGCCTGTAACTGGCCTACTTGAAATAAATGCTTTGATTTTGATTGATTTTGATTTTGTAGCAATTTATAGATTGGGTACCAATTAAATGAGATGTTTCTTCCTACCAACAAAATTCTAGATTCAGCGTGGATTCAGCGTAGTTTAATCTCATGGTTGCTACATAAATACATATATGATTCGTGAGAAAGCTACCATCATCATCTTTCTGTATTTGTTCTATGTTACATTCTTCCATTTTCCTCTGTTAACCGTCATGCTATCATTTACTCCTTTATCTTTCATATCATTCCTCACATAATCTATTCATCGTTTCTTTGGTCTTACTCTCCCCCTCCCATCCATCGACATTTATATTCATCACTCTTTTAGTCACATGCAATTCATCCTCATCATATGTTCTTGAGAAAACTACCATGTCTGATACATGTTTGTTCGAAAAAGGGAACAGAAGAAATGAAATGATCCACGAATGCACGTTTTGGCGAATCCTTACCAAATTATGTCTTTCCAAATTAACTATTGTTTCTTCTCCCCAGGTCTACTCTGCCACTTAGATGACGCGTGCACATCCAACCCTTGCCACGCGGACGCGATCTGTGACACCAGCCCCATCAACGGTTCCTACACTTGCTCCTGCGCATCTGGGTACAAAGGGTTAGACTGCTCCGAGGACATTGATGAATGTGAACAGGGTAAGTAAAGAATTGAAGCATAAATCATAAAAAATGATAATCTCTCGCGGCTCAAAGCTCCTAGGCTGTAATCTCTCAAGGTAAAATCATCTAAATACCCTAAAAAAAGTATCTGAGACAGTTTAGATACAAAAAGCGGATGACAGGGTATTTTTGCGCAGTATTGAAGAGGCTCAGCAGTGGACTGTGATAGACTGAGTGTTGAAAAGTATCTCTGTTATTTTGTCATACAGTTCTTTTTACTGATAGTGTAGGCAAATCCTTTTGTACAAGTCAAGTTGATCCCCTATCTGCGCTTTGAAATGGCAATTATCACCGTATGACTACTGGTATATATGAACCAAGAATCTTAAAATTCTCGAAATGGTTATCAACCCGTGGATTGACTGCAGCAAGCGCTGAATCTAGTTGTTCCATTGTTTCACTCTCTTGTCAAAGTTCCAAGTTCCAAAGGAACCCGTCTCTTATACACTCTCTCTCTTTCTTAGGATCACCATGCGAGCACGACGGTATTTGCGTGAACACTCCAGGCTCCTTCGCCTGCAACTGCTCTGTTGGTTTCACTGGACCGCGTTGTGAGACCAACGTCAATGAGTGCGAGAGTCACCCCTGCAGAAACGATGGCTCTTGTCTCGACGACCCTGGCACCTTCAGATGTGTCTGCATGCCTGGTAAGTACAGTCTTTTTCAAGTTTTTGCTTTCTGGGACCCATTGTGAAAGTTATATTTATTTAATTCTGGACATGGCCTCTATACTAAAGATTTATCCAGATTATTTGTAAAGAAGTTTAAGAATATCAGATGGTTGTTTGTTAATCCTAGCTAGTGCTTCAGGTTCGAGAACTTTTTTGCACACCGAAATAATTATGTGTTCTTATTTGCCCTTTTAAAGTACTTATAGCCTTCATATTTTGCATTGGCGAGCCAGTTAAATGGTAAAAAGTGTTAACAGGTCTCTTGGTCTTTCATTTACGTGTATCCAAGTATGCTATGGCTAGTCATTGCCATGCTAAAAAACAGTATAGCATTAGTCTTTGAAGGTGTTAAAGTACTAGTTTGCTATGCTCATATACTCATACTTCCCATAAACACTATCTTCATAGAACCAGTTCCTGAGTCATAGATTAATATTCAAACAACTTATCTTTCTGAAACAAACACACAAATTGCCTTATCAGCATCTCAACGACTAAATCAGTTATTTGCATAAACTTGAACATTTACCGAACATTGTAATAAACCGTACTTAGGTCCTCTTGTACTGTTAGTACATGCAGCGTAAGTGATTGGTTAGCAGAGCAGTACCTAATAGCTATCAAAGAAGCATAAAAGCTAGTTCATGACAGTTGCACTGGTCTGGTTTGTTGTTGTCGCAAATTAAAACCACACTTTGTTTGACTGTTGGCATAAGAAAAAACTGGTTGTCTGTAAAGTCGGTTTACTGACGATAGTTGATCGTGACAACGTCTTAAGAAAATACTGATGGAATGGTAGCATTTTTTGACACCACATTCACTTTTCACTGCACTTGATACTCGATCAAAACATGTACATGTACTATAGTATAGCAGCTGTCCACGCAGACGCATCGCTCACTCAAGTAGGAGAGAGACGGATGTCGAACGCTGCCGAACGCAAAGGCCGATTGTGCTTCTTTGTCACTCGTTCCGCGCTCTCGCTTGCACTTCAAGCCTTACATGGAACGCCTCAGAGCGATCAGCGAGGTAACGCCGCATTCAATGTTTTTTCGTGCGTGCAGCCGGCTCTATCGAATTATAAGACGTTGTCACGTCAAAAATAATTCAAGCGACTTTTTGTGAGGAAAAATATAAAAAGTTTCGGAATATGTAGGTACATTTATTTATTTATATAAATAGTTTGACCAACAGCTTCGGTATCAACAGAAAAGCATACGTAAAATTTTACAGTCGAGGACTTACACAGTCGCCAATTTTAAGAAAAATAAATAAAAAAAACAATAATAAGGAATATCCGAGAATAATCCATCTTTTACGAAACGGATAAGCTAACCTAACTTGCCATATACTAACTCTTGCACATAAGTCAATGGACGAATTCTCTAGTGATTAAAGTTTTGAAAGCATTCATCAGTGACACATTCATTTTGGTTGTATATGACGACGACGAAGACCACTCAGTACTCTGTAAACTCGATTATAGAGATGTAGGTGATGCGTAAATTGTTTTACCAACTGTACTTAAATACAGGTAGGACGTCGATTTCTCCAGTAAAGCTGGGCTAAGGCCGCTAACTTACAATTTGCTTCCAGTTGACGGTAAGCTTGATGATTATCATTAATTCCTATTAGACAGAGACGGGCGATAGACCGCGGACTTAGGGCTGTCACTTTTCTCTTTCTATTGCTGTATGTGATTGTAACTTTTGTCGAAAAAAAAAACAATTTTATTTTTAACATGTACCTATGGGTTTTAGTCAGTAAAAGTCTGACACTCCGTCCCGCTCCGCCCAGAGTGGGAGAAGTCATTTGATGATTTCCCATCCAAAAAAAAAAAGGTCCTGGTTTCGATTCCCGGGTTCGAACTAGGTACGTGTTATTGGGTTTGCCATATTTCTCAGTAGCAGTCACGGAGTCTGTATTTGTGCTCGTTTGCTGGCAATAGGCTCGCACCCTATTACATGGGACTTAAACAGAACTGGCGAAATGTGGGTGTACTATTAGAAACACCTCTGCCTTACTAGTTTATTTTTTGTTGTCATTTCTGTTCAAGAACTTGCTTTCTGATATTTGTCTAATTTTCTTATGAGTACAAATTGTAGTCTTAGGCATGTCTTGAAGAACCCTCAGTCCGTCTCTGAAAACTTAAATGCAATTTAAAATAATGAGGCCACCTTCAGTTTTGCTACAAAGTATACTTGCTTATTTAGGTAAATAACTACGAGTATTAGTGCAGTTTGTCTTTATCGTCTGCTATTTTCTGCTATCAGAAAATTGTAGGATATGATAGCCGAGCTAATCATTGTAACGTAACCAACACAGTGGTTTGTCAGTCTACCACGGTTTTAACCCCCGACGCAAAAACGACGGGGTGTTATAAGTTTGAGGTGTCTGTGTGTGTCTGTCTGTGGCATCGTATAGCTCCTGAACGAATAAACCGACTTTGTTTTTTTTTTTTGTTTGAAAGATGAATTAGTTGGAATGTTCTTAGCTAGCTTTGATAAAAGTCAGTCCAAGATGGCCGCAGCTACAAAATGGCGGATTACATATTTATACAACAACTGCCTCAATATGGGTATCAAATGTAAGGGCTCGACTAGTAGAATACTATACGCTATAATAAATTTCAAATCCAAGATGGCCGCCATCCCAAAATGATGAATTAATGGTCTCGACTAGTAAAACAATGCTAGACAATGGTTTTTATTTTTTTTTGATTTTCTGGTACAATATACCATCTGAATTTTTTTGCTTGGTTAGTGCCTTACCTGGTGTCAGACTTTTTATGCCGCTCATGGGCCCCTGACTTGGCTTTACTTGCCACCCAGAAATATCTCCCAGGTTGGTTTTGGTTTCCCCAGGACGTTTTTCTTCACCGAAGCAAGTGATAATTACACAATACGCACATATATCCGAAAAGTCTCAGGTGCGTGTTTTGAGGTCGAACTCGAGACTTCACTGCTTCAAATGATTGGTAGTATCGTCGATTTTTACGGCATTTGTCAGGTTAACCATCGGTTACGTTACCAATTGCTCCAATTTACACCAGAAGCAGTAACAGCCCTACTCGGGACCCGATTCCCATGGCGATGAGAGCGTTTGCGCCTGCGCATTGTCTCGACGCGGAAACGATTGCGCGCAGACCTCACTATCAACGTCACAGTTAGCGTAATCTTTGCTACGCTGCGCTGCGCTAAACATTGTGCTATAATACGTAGTATTAATGCTGTCCCCTGTGTTCTCATTCAGGTAATAGGTAGGATTGTTAGGAAGGAATCAGACTTGCGTGACAATTTGGTTGTATAATGTAAGGAAAAGCTCTAGCTTGTAGATACTGGGTAACAGGATTTGTATGAAGCGACTAAGAAAATTAAGGGTCCCAAGGAAATAGGGATAGTGAAAAGTAAAAAGAAATTGACAGGGAGACAACTAATTCTACCAAATTGCTTCTCGTATATGACTTTTTTGTAGAGAATGCTGAAGACTAGCAGAAAACCAAATGATGATATTTTATCAAAGACACGTCTCACCTCTGATTTTTCAGATTTATGTGCTATCTTATGCTTGCCTGCCGATGTTTTCCTTCACCGAAGTGAAGGAAAACATCGTGAGGAGATCAGCAAGCATGAGAGATATTTCTCGACATGTAAAACCAAAATCAGAACGACCAACGGGCGACCTAAAAACTCTGACACCAAGTTGGGCACTAAGCAAACGATAAAATGATGTTTTGTAGACTTTCTGAAGCTCTAAAACGAAGTATTTTTAATAGGGTGCTAATTAAACAGGCTTCTTTTTATTATCATTATTTGCCTCCAAAAATGTATGTTGCCTTCTAAATTACTAAGTCAGCCACAATTAACGAGCATTTAAATAATACTATCTTAGCCACTAGTTATCTTCTATGTAAACCACTCTAAATACAACTCAGCATGATGGTTATTTTTTAGCATCTAAATTTGTAACATGCATTCTAACAGTAAACTTCTAAAATACTATTAAATGACATCAAAACTTATATTTATTTAGCTTCTATTTTTGTAACTCAGTACGTTTAATTGTTACTCATCCCATATTAATTGATCGTCAAAAGTTTGCTAAAAATGTCATCAAATAGTACTTATATTGGCCACTTTATATATATGTCACCGTAAAATTGTCATATCGATTAATATAACCTAACCTTGAAACACTTTATATTCCCCTAAAAGGCATAGTCGACGGAGCCCCGCTTCGCGGTGCCTCTATTTCCGAGTGCAGGGTTTAAAGGAACCTAACTAACCTAACTACTACTAACTAGTATAATGTCTTACGGTATTTTGCTATGGGGACGAGCTGCAGATATTGAGTCTATATTTATTCTGCAGAAAAGAGCCATTAGAGCCATATATAATCTTCGTAGGCGCGATTCTCTAAGAGAGCTGTTTAAGGATATTGGCATTATGACGGTACATTGTCAATACATCTACGAAAACATAATGTACGTCAGAAAAAATTTGCATCTTTTTGGTAAAAGAGGTGACAGACATAACTACAGTACTAGAAATAGGGACCAATTAGTTCAGCCAGGCTTTAGACTCGCTAAAGTAGACTCATCTTTCATGGGGTACTGTTTGAGATGCTATAATAAAATTCCACAAAGTATTCTTGAACTGAATGAGACGAAATTTAAAACATGCATTAAACGCACACTTTGTCAACAAGCATAATTATTACAAGTTGAGCGATTATATCGCTGATAGAGATGCTTGGCTCAATGCTGGTCCTGCTCCATAAGGACAGGGACGCATAAATTGATAGCATTAAATGGTATTGTTGGAGCTGCTGAAGATTGTACTTAACTATCTTTGCATTGTATAGATTCAATGTTAGTATTATATAATCGCATAGCCCATATTGTGTGAGTACTATGTACTAGAAAGCTATCATTCACTGGAAGCCTACGGCAGTTCTTGACTAGAATGTGCCCTGGCGGTTGAGAGTATGTCATGCTCTCTCAAATGTCTCGCTGATGGTGGCGCGTGTGTCGGACCATTTAGTTCCCTTCAAAATGGTTGAGCTGAATGGTGCTGATCCATGCGTCATGTTCGTGAACGGGCGCTGTCAGTTGTGACTGGTCATCTCTTAGTCGCCATGGGTTATTTGAATTAATTATTTAGTTTTTGAGTTGTATTTTATTTTGTTTTGCTATGGACACTTTTAACGTGCACATCTTGCTACATTGTTCTCACATAATATACCATCTCAACATGAATGATGTAACCAAGATTTTGTAACAATATTTTGATTTAAAAGAGTGTCCATGGAGTTTCTTGCCCGTTCTTCTCCATAGAGATCTACGTTAGGGAATGGGCAACTACAGTACTTTCACAGTTTTTATGTCTTGTGACTGGGACTGTAGCTACTTTAAATGTTCATTTTGTTTCGACAATTCAAAAGTGCCTGTAACTGGCCTACTTGAAATAAATGCTTTGATTTTGATTTTAACGGGGGGGTGCACCAATACCGATTATGGGGGCAGAGATACTTCTGTACATTTAGTTGACAATAATTCGAGAGTTTACAATATCGCTAGGGAGAAACACGTTATATTGTAATATAACGCACGAACTACAATAAACAATTACACGTGATCAACTCAACTCGTCGTTACATGAATCGAATATCACTCTCTGATTGGCGCAAATGACCGGTCGCTGTCATCTCGCGTACTCGCGCCAAATCATGCAGTGGCTATTTTGACGATAAAAGAATATGATGTATTATTTTACATGCTAAGTTATAATAAATGATGCTTTCTGTGGAAGCTTCAAATATATTTTGTAAAAGAGATGTAAAATCCGTGGCCGAGTTAGTAAATTAAGTGGCCATGTATAAATAAGAAGGACAAGTCACAATAATTGATGATTTTACTTGACGCTTTCTATAGAATATTTAGTTGGCGTTGTAAAAAAGACGAATTAGTTTATTAGAGGCTATGTCATTTTCGCGTTGCTTAGTTATAAAATTAGAAGTTTAATCACGTGTCCAATACATAATTTTGTGGCTAGACTTATTATTTCCCTTTTTAATAAAGTCCATTACTGAGTACACACTACACAGTCTTCAATATAAGATATACTCAGCCCTCGCCCCAATCTTTCTACTACACCCATTCATTAACAACTACCTCCATTGCAAAATACAAAAGGAAATCGGAAACTGAGACCACGATAAACTCAGTTCTCGTCATTATTAATGCTTTAAGTATTAAAATCTTTTAACACAATCTGTGATTACTAAACCGTATGTCGTAGGGTATCAGCACATCTTATTTTAGGTGTCGCCTCGAGTTCTGATGGAATATAAACCGTGAGAATTGTGTATTATTAAAACTTATAATCATAGATAAATAAGTACCTCGGTTAATGTTAGTAATTATCTATGACTGCATAAGCTTAAGCTTAATTAGCATATAATTTTCCCCACTCTACCACGCGGGTCCTGGGCCTCGATTCTGCTATTAAAAAAATGTCAAGAGTAGTCGATCATTGATTTCATAATGGTCAAGTTCTGTCAAATTTTGTCAAGTTTGTTAATTCTGTTAACCTAAAGGCGCCACTAAGACTTCTCAATGATCAACCACTGACATTCCATTGAAAGAAATGTCATAGAATGATAATCACGGGCATGAATAAATGTTCGCATTTAGTAGTCGATTTCGAAAACCATTTGTACTAAGGGTTTACTATTAATGACAATACGACAATGCCATTAACACAATATTATTACGAGACCATTGACCGATCAATGATCGACCATTTCGAATTTAGCAGATTACCAACTTTAATCAAAATGACAATGGGATGAGAATGACGTGTTGGAGTGACGAATTTATTAAAATAGCAGAATTAGGCCTGCGGGTGCATGTGGGAGATGTCACATATCTTTGAATTTTTGATTTTAAGATATGCCGCCTTTCTCACTGTTTTCCTTCGCCGTTTTGATAGCAGGGGTGATGGAACAAATCACACAAAGCAATGCATGGGTTCAAAACCACGACGTACAGCTCGTATGTCGGGGCCGCCACCACTGGGCCATCGCTGCTCCCCATCTATGACTTATGATGGAGAAAAATATTGTAGTCAAACATCACGATGAAACGTCTTATACCTAACTAGCTGATCCCAGCAGCTTTGCTCGCGTAAAAAATATACTAAAACCTTCCTCGAGAACTACTCTATCTATTGGTGAAAACAGCATGAAAAACGGTGCAGTAGTTTTTCAGTTTCACGTGAATAAACAGACAGACAAACGCGGCTGAGAACTTTATTTTATAAATGTAGTGATATATCCAGTATACTTTGTCTACTATTTTCCTTATTACGTAACTTGTTTTAGATCTAGAACAAGACAGAGGACAATATAAGACAGTCCATTAAACTCAAAAAGCAACTCAAGTGGACATAACATGTTAAAATATGTCAGAAACGCAATGGTGCGGGCAAGAGCACTCTCCGGAACGGTTAGAATCCCATGAGTGAACCGACCAAGTAATATAGTACACATGCAATACTATCGTCCTTGTGATATGCTGTCTTCTTCACATGTCCGGGTTATAAGTCAGGTTGTTATGGTGTAATTTTCTACTTTAATAACGCACAATTTTTCCTGTCCTGTTTCTCCTTTCAAATTGTAGTTTCTTTGAAAAGGGGAATTGTTAATTTAGATGGTTTTTTCAACTGTTTAATGCAATGTTGAAGTAGTCTAAAGACTTTCAATTCAAACATCAATTTTAGCCTATAAAATTAGTTTGGTTGTTTGGATATGAATGAAAATTACTAAGCCCATTGATTCCCATGGAGAAGGTAAAATGGGTGGGGGTCTCAATAGTAGTAAGTAAGCGAATCCTCTGCTCTTTGACCCCACACTTCCTGTAGAAGGCGCTAATTTTATGCCTAGATTTATGTTAAATCTACCACGTGGTACTATCCTTATAATAAGCATTACTTAAGGCTCTTATAACAATGCGTATCTTCAGTTTGATGTAAAAAGGTTACTGAATTTTTAGGAAAAGTATAACATCTTTTGCTACCAATTCAGTCCTGCTCTCTGATAAATCTCTAGATAAATAGTTAGAAAGATAAATCATTTATTTAGTGCTGGCTGGCAGCTGTAGCTGGCTGGTAACATGGTATAAGCACCCAAGATTTTGACACTTGTAAAGTCACTACGAGCTTTTAATGACTATAGCGAGTATGGGCAAGGCATATAGTAGTGATGATCATGAACGAATAGGTCTGACCCTAATCATAACAAGCACACATACTTTTATCTTTGTCCCATTACCCAATACATGAGAAGGAGCACTTAAAGTCATAATATTTCGTTAAAAAATCAAGGAATTGAGTCGTCATTACACTGAGACCACAAGTTCATCTGGTTTTGCTCGTGTTACCTCGCAATGCTCGACTGGGCTCGAACTTGTCACGCCACTACGAATAAGGGCATGCCTGTACCATGCACTGTATGATGACATTATAAGTTTTTATAAAAACATCTCTATAGGTCTTTGAACTGTATTATTTAAAAAAAAAGAAACCGTTGTCTTTGTGTTTTTTTTTTTCTTCATAATAATTGACGTTTTTCTAGAACATCTGCATGTTTAAAAAACATCGATTTTCGGATAAGAAAATGTGCAATAACTGGACAGCTGGAAGATATTTTATCCGAAGAAATGTCTTTTTAAAAGATACCATGACAGTAGCAGCAATTAATTTTCTTTTTGCAAAATAATGAACGAAGCAATACAGTTAGTTAGGAAAAAAATGCACGCAATTCATCACTCTTTTCATCCATCTAACGCCCATAGATCAATCATAATTCCTAAGACTCGAGTCCTAAGTTTTTATTAAAAGTGTATTAGCACACTTTAAAACCTCTTTACTGACTTTTTACATTAACTGTGCGTCTGTGCACAATGTATGGAACTTACAACTGGCTGGCTGTGGGTTTCCTTAATTATTTTGGCAATGCATTCCCCCCAAAAAATAAATGAAGATCCTCTTCCACATTCAAAAACTGAAGAACGTTTTATCTTCCACATTCAAAAACTGAAGAACGTCCTTCATGAATCATGATAGTTTTGCAGACTAAAAAAAATTACTTGTCTAGTGGACTATAAGGAGGTCATAAGCAGGATCACATGTAAGGTGCTTCTGTCTGCAGATTAACAAACTGTGAACACTAATCCCTTGCTATAGTAGCCGTAGAACTGATGACCATTCGAGTGTTGGGTTATTTGCGAATAGATAATATCGAAGAACCTTTAAATCTTAACAAAAGCAACATTTCCCACATGTTTCGGGGTTTCCCAAACAAATACCTACATAGTAATAAATACATAATATTTAAAGCATTTAGAGCCAGCTGGGCATATGTATTTAAAACTGGTATTAGGCATTCATATATGCGAATAGCAGCCATTAGCATGCAACAAACGTTCTCATTGTGGCTGGTGATCCGAAATCGTGACGGCGGAGGCACGGCGTAAACTATAGGATAACTTGATAATATACATGCTGGATTAAGAATTTAAGGATTAACGTAAGAGGAGACAACACTCCTAGATGACCGGACTCCTAATCCTAATCCAGTATTGCTTGAGACAGCTTCACAGCTTCTAATTTGTTTTCTGCGGATGGTTCTGGATTTTCACCGTAAATGCGGTGTATCCTCGCAGACTATGGTCTACCTTCCATCTTCAGCATCGCATCTCCTGTCACTAGTGCACGTGTAAATGCTACCGTCAGCGAATAGTGATAGTTTTGCTTATTACTGGCCCAATAATGTAAAAACTAAATAAACTGCGACACGCTTAGAAGAAGACTGGCTCTATAAGTCCACCCAAAATTGGCAAACTTCCTGGTACAGGATAGTTGCAGGTTTAGCATAAGTTGGGTGGAGTTCAACGATTGGTCATTTTATGTAGCAGAATCTAAAATCACGTGATGATTTAGTTGTCAATGGTCTTCTACAAAAACCGGGGGAACAGAATGACAGTGATCAAGCCTGTAAAAACCGTAAATGCCTGCCAAGCCTGTAAATCTGACTATGATAGCAATTTTATTAGTTCGCTCGTCAACCTGTCAATCATCTGACCATCGTCTTCCTACCCTTTTCTTATCCTATTTGGAGTTGGCGCAACAAGTTTTCTTTCTCCGTTCTCTATCAGACGTCACGGCATCATTTACTCCTTTCTCTTTCATATCATTCCCCACACAATGCATCTTTCTTTTCTTCGGCCTTCCTCTCCCTCCCCCATCCATCAATTAATCATCACCAATCACCTGGTACGATACCTAAATAAAACCGCTCATCTCTCATGCCTTAATCCCCAAATGACCAGTACATGCGCCGGCGCTGGGAGGCGGGGCATCCCTACCATAGCCTCACCATCACCACTCAATAGGCCATATCGTTCATAGAACTACCGTGGCTTAGTTATAACACATTTTATTGGCATTGTTTTGGGTATTCGTGATACTTACCGGATTAGCATTACCAGTAAGGCCTCTAACTAAAATCAATTGTTGAGGTTTTTGTCGATATTTGCGACCAGATCTATGTCCTGTCTTTACACACAGTACAGCAACATCTTATTCATCAACAAGTTACCTTTTTGTAACGAAAACTGGGACAGTAACTTTGTCCATGGGCGGAGCCATAGACACAGCTAAGTCCTTTAAGGTTCATGTTCACCGAAAAGATAACGGTTTGATTATTTAAAAACACCTGTTACGGTGACATGTTCCCATACAAAAATGTGTTTTATAGCTGTTTTTAGATAATAAGACCATCATCTCTTTAGTGAACATGCACCTAAATCTATGTAAGGTCTAACCACCTCTTCTATTGGTTCAGCTATTCGAACAGCGACTGCCAAGTTTCGAAATTCAAAAACCAATGTCTATTCATTTGACGATTGCACCGCTCGTCATCATAATGATCTAAGGTTCCTTGTCCGAGCCACAGACACGGAAACCCCCCGAGGGTTCCAACGTTTTGTTTGTATATGGCATCTTGCAAGGCAATCTATTATAGGAGGTTGACGTTTGCTTAATTAGACTGTTCTGTGTGTGCCTTGAAAGAAAGGCTTCCAGCCAGTGGCTTTAAGCCTAAGCGTACAAGCCTCGGCTCAGGGCGTCAGTCGCTGAGGAAGCACAGCAAGGAATAGGATGAACTTAAAACTACAAGTTTAGCATCTCTGCCTGTCTCGAGAAAGGGTCGCACTCCAAGAGTACCTACAGTTACTATTCTAGCGAAAGTCTCTACAACGAAAGACCATTTTCTTTCTTATAGCTTTTCTGTCTGTAATATTTTATTTCAATTTACTTGTACAGAAGTGGTTAAGTGAGGTCTTTTATGAGATTACTGTCTACATCAAGTTAGTTCTCATTCCCTCGGTCTGGTTTAGAACAGGTACAACATATTTCTGCACATTTTCTTTATTTTTTCATAACATCAAGAAAGATTCTACCACTCTAGAACCGCTTTTTAAATATTTAATTTACTTCTAAGGACTTAAACGGTTGTCCATTTAAAACTATTCACTTTAGGTTAAAATGAACCCTATCACAATGCGCATAAGAGTCACTCAACTGCAAATATTTTAATTTTTTGCTATGCAGAACCACATTCCCAATTTGGCGGGATAGTGATTTTCTTAAGAATAATATTGTCAACTTAAAACGTTACGTAAACAAATGAATATGAACTGTATTTCTTTACAATAAAGGTCATGAAACAGCAGCTTTATTTTTGCTTCCTTAAAAGGGCAGACTCGATACTGGTCGGAGCTAGATTGTCCTGCCTCGAGCACTTCTTCGTTCCCCTTTCAAATTTCAACTTTACTGCTCTGTTTTACAGTTCGTTTCTCTATATCCCACTTCAACGTCCATTTCAACGTCGAACGGAGTAAACAATGAGCAATTATGAGCCCTATAGAGGTGGTTTAAGGTAGTTTTTTTAATGGGGCGGTTGCTGGTACGGTTTTGATGAGACTGGAACGCTGACGTCAATTAGCATTCTCGAGAGACGGGTCTATGGTATAAACATAAAATCTGTTTGTCCGTCATAATGGCATTCACGTGAAGTCTGTATGAGCTGAACGTCTATTGTGTTCTATTGTAAGGTATAATTTGATTTTAGGACAATAGAATGATGATGATGGACTGAACTTCAATTTTGATTTGTTTTATTTGATTACTGTGAGCAGTAATATTTTAAATTTTAATAGCGGGACCAATCTACTAAAAAAATGACTTTATAAAATGAAATAATCATTTAGTAAACTGATCCCGCGGGACCCAAATGAGCGGGATCAATTTACCAAAGATCGCAGTATGCATTGCCTGGATTATTGACAGATTTGTTTCTTACTAGCTTGTTGCGTTGCCTAACAGACAAAATAACGGGTCTTTTAAAGACCTGAGGCCATTTTAGGCTCCTAGAAAATAATAAAAGGGTGTTCCGAGTGCATGCAATGCAAATCTATTATTGATAGGTACTTCAAATACTATTTATTTGAAAATAAAAAAACGAAAATTCCGTGTGTCTATCGAAAGATAACTCGGGTGTGTCAGACTTGCCCATTTTTTAATTACATGAAGTTCGAAAAATAACACAGATTACCTAAAAAATTTTCAAGTAGCAAGACCTGAAATACAATTCTTCAATTTCCAAATCGTTTTAGGTTTGGTCTTAATCTCAAATTAAACAAAACTCACCTTTATTCACGACACAACTAAGTTAGGTACAACTAAAGTTACTTGAACATTGTATAGCCAACATCAAGTACAACACTTTACGATGCCCCGCTAACTTAAAGCCCATACTTTAAACTAAGTCAGTCGCTCAAGTTATATTATTACGTTTTGTACTTGAAAGGCCATGAATAAGCTGTGAATTTGTTTTGTTTTTGCCATTTGTGCATTGTTTTAAAACAAAGTTGTAGTGTCTACTTAGTACTTTCCATCTACATCAGTTTGAATGTATTACTATAACTATGTCCGCTGCTTCACCCGTGTGGAGTTCTGAAATTGTCCCAAGGGATCGTACTATCCGGATGAAAAGTATCCGATGTGTCAATCCAGGTTATTAACTATCTGTGTGCCTAATTTCACTTAAATCAGGTCAGTAGGGTTTGCGACTATCAACAACACATCCATCCAACCCGCGTTTAGTTGGCTTTTCATATAATATTTCGTCGTCAAAAGTTTTACCATTTCAACCAAAGTCTGACAGCTTAGTTATTTTACCGTATGCAATATTGTTTATTTATTTATTTAAACTTCATGTACAATAGTGGTACATTGGTGGTATATTGGTAAGGTTTCAATAACAATGGAGCTAAAAGAAATCGAATGTCTTGTACAGTGTACTTACATACCTGCTGGTACAGATAATTGGTGAATTGGTACTAGGCGAGGGGCAGACGATCATAGAATAGACTAGCTATGATAGCAGAAGTCTGTAAGCTGCCACTGCAATCCATTCAGGCATTCTTATGTAACACGTAATAAATGAGATACTTTTCTCTCTTCCAGGATTCACGGGAACGCAATGCGAGGTGGAGATCGATGAGTGTGCCAACAACCCCTGTCTGAACGGAGGAATCTGCCACGACATGATCAACGCGTTCAGGTGTACTTGTGTGATAGGGTAAGTCATCGTTACTCGTCATCTGTAAAACAGCTACAGACTCAGTATTTGCATTTTCAATTTTTAGTTTAGGTATAAGTACTTGGAATAGCAACTTCAAAAAAAAAGTTGAGATTTGTTGAGATTCCAATTAGTGGAAGATCTGTACGTGTCAGTTTTTTTAAATATGCATTTGCATTATCATTTAATTCTCTCAGCTACGATTTGGACAACAATATCAACACCAACTTCTGCTTCTTCTATTCTATACAGGTAGAATCATCTAAATGCGAACCTTATTTTTCATCTAATCTTACCTTTCATCCTTTAGGTTCACTGGCGCCCGTTGTCAAGTGAACATAGATGACTGCGCATCGAGTCCGTGTCGCAACGGAGGGACCTGCCATGATTCCGTCGCTGGATACACCTGCGAGTGTCCACCTGGATATACTGGTAAGTTTCATAACAAACAGTTTGCTTTTTTTTAATCTGTATCATAATAACAATTTGTAGTTTCGGGTAGACATTAAAGATCATCATTATTACCTTCATTGGTGACTGGATTACTTTGTCACCAAACTCCTGGAAACTTTTACGATAGTTATAGCTCTAGATTTGCTTCAGAGAGATCTATCAGTTGGGTACCATGCTGGATTATAACAATAATGGCCTGGTAATTCAAGCTGAACCTTGTATCTTCAGAGCTTTGGTTCTGTATATCTTTTCCATATTTTTAATCAATTCTTCACAAATCCACAGGAATGTCATGTGAAACGAACATCAACGACTGCCTGTCAGCGCCATGTCATCGCGGCGAGTGCATCGATGGAGACAACAGCTTCACTTGCAACTGTCACCCAGGGTACACCGGCAGGGTCTGCCAGACCCAGATCAATGAGTGCGAGTCTAACCCCTGCCAGTTTGGAGGTAAGATATGAATAGTTGTAAATGCTATTGTCCTTTCGCAGTTCCCTTGATTCTCCTTTGCCATGTCGGTGGTGAACTTTGGTACTAAGATACGAAAGGCTTCTTCTGAATATTTTTTTTCAACCTTTGGCCTCTTAACGCTGAAAGTCTCTTCCAGATTTGTGTCAGACTTTTATTGACTAAAATCCATCCCTACTCCTTCGTCGCCCTTTATGTTCCGAGGCCATGGTATCTCTTTCCTACAGTCCCGCAGCCCCGGCAGACCGAATTTAATAAGCCTGATGAAATGCTAATTCCTTCTCTTTATGAGAATTCGCTTCTGAAGACGACTCTGACCTCACCACTGAATGAAGCATTGATAAGTCTCAATTAACATTTAATTCACGTTTAAGCTCGGAGTGCAGTTTTCAAGTGATTCATAGTGATAAATGTAAGCGCTTGTCACACCACAAGCGATGTGTCACGTTGTCTCTAATGGGACAACGAAACTGATTGCAGTATGTTTAAATCTTCAATAATGTAAAACTGGGTTTTTTAATGCCATTTATAAACAAACGTACTCTCGGTAACATTTCAAGCGATATGTAAATTTCCAGTATAATTTACCTTCTTTTGTATAAGTTTCCCGAACAATAAGAGATCCGCTTGAACTGATTTTGTACACCTCTATCAAAGTAATATTATCATCAGTAGCATCGACCTATTGCTACCACATCGTGTACCACTAATTTTAAGGGGAAACATTTGTATTTTTATGTGTGTGTGTACCTATGTTTGTAATGAATAAACTCAAAAACTACTGTGCCGATTTCATAAATTCTTTCACCATTGGTAAGCTACATTCACCCTGAGTAACACAGGCTGCATATCCCCGTACTCACACGGGAACAGGAATTACGCGGGAGAAACCATGTGACGTCCGCTAGTAAATAAAAAAATGTCGTTGAAAATTACACACACTGCCATCTAGTGCCATATTAAGCCATGAAGCTTTTCGTGGACATCAGATAGTTCATATACATAGATTCTTTTGTAAAAGCATCATTCTCTAAGGCCTCCATTCTTTCCCAGGTCACTGCGAAGACCTAATAGGAGGCTACCAATGCCGATGCAAGCCAGGCACCTCGGGTCGCAACTGTGAGATCAACGTCAACGAATGCTACTCCAACCCCTGTAGAAATGGGGCCACTTGCATCGATGGCATCAACAGGTAAGAAAGTCTTCAACAATTTTATTCTTTGTAGTTAGGGGGTTAGGGGTGTTTTATCACCCCTGCAGAACCATTCGCGGATAACAGACCTAATAAAAATAAATAAATAAATATTGAACATTACACACAGCGCCATCTAGTGCCACATTAAGTAACGACGCTTGTGTCGTGGACACCAGATAGTTCATATAAGTAGTTATTATAATAATTATGTACTTACATAATTATATACATCCATCCTATAATGTTTGTGTTATGCTCATTCTTCTCTGACTTCATCAGTGCTGTATTAGCACTTTGTATTGCTACTTTTATATTCACTGCTCTTTGAAAACTCTATTCATCCACCAAAGTATTCACTCGTATTATTGCATGCAGGGTGATTCTTTCTTTTAGAAAGTTATCTTAATTTATTTTATCGTGCACTATGTACACTTTATCACTCATATTTTAATGCTTCTTTATTTTCTTTACATGCAGCAATACCTATTTTGAGTAAGTTTCCAAATCATTTAGTAAAAAAATGCATGGAATTTATTTTAGACTCTTGTTTGTTTTTTTTTCTTCTAATATATCATTATCGCGTAAACTACTGAGCCCCAGTTACTTTTGTAATTATGTTTCAGTAGTACTTATCACCCTGCATGTAATAAAATAAAATAGTTCCTAGTTAAAACTCTGGCCATATTGAATGAAGATCCGCGCGGAATCCGCGACGAATACACTCACTCCATTTGTATCAACTGTCTTATATTCTCACTGACACGAATGATTAAAGCAAAAGAATCGTGCAGTCACGTCCAGCGCGATGTATTCGTTTCAGTGTGATCAGAGAATTACTTCTGAGTATTTTCTGCAATGCATCCTTCTGCTTAACCTTTTAAATTCTAAGGTCCGTGCTCACCGAAAAGATAACATTCTGATTACCTAAAAACAGTGCAAAGCAGTGACAGCACTGTGACATGTTCCCATACAAAAAATGTGTTTCAAACAGCTGTTTTAGATAATCAGACCGTCATCTTTTTGGTGAACATGAGCCTAAGTGTGAGATCTTTAAACGTCACCTTAGCACGTACTTTGACTGAAACATGTTTCCCTCTCTATTTTGCACTTGTAGTTTTTAATTGGTGCGACAGAGGCACGGACAGCCAAAGTACGAACTAAGGGAAGTTTCCAAATCTCCATTGTATATCAACTGACAACTTATCATCTCAAACAACCATCCCGTTCTCGTCACTTAAACCAACACCCCCTAACGCCCCCGATCACCCCCAGGTACACCTGCGAGTGCATCGCTGGGTTCACAGGGCAGCACTGCGAGACGAACATCAACGAGTGCCTGTCGAACCCCTGCGCGAACGGCGGCAAGTGCGTGGACAGGATCAATGGATTCCGGTGTGAATGCCCTAGGGGATATTATGACGCTAGGTATGGACAGGACGGTAGCAGGGACGAGCTGGACATCTACTTTAAGGGTTTTGGGATTAGTTTCTAAAGAAAGGCGGGAAGGATTGGAACTACCTAAGATACAACAATCATAGTTTACATAGGCAGAAGAAGAAGAACAGCTTGAAAAGCTTGATTTTGTAGCATTTTTGGGAAGGAGCTTATTTTAATCAACTTTATAGCCCCCATTAGGTACTAAGTAATAAAAAACCAAGACTACAATTCTCTTAATTAATGTCTCCCATATCTAAGATTTCGACCACATAACCGTCTTGACAAGATCTTTAAACTAAAAACCAACCAATGTTTTGATCTATTAAATCGTTCGGTTCTTCAAAGTCCAAACATCCAGAAAAAGATCTAAGATTTAAAAATCTGCCCTCCATAATGATCAGTCAATGTCAGGTACTGATAGAATGTTTTCTTTACAGATGTCTATCTGACGTGAACGAGTGTGCTTCGAATCCTTGCATCAATGGCGGCTCCTGTGAAGATGGAGTCAACCAGTTCATCTGCCATTGTCTGCCAGGATATGGAGGTAAGTCTTAGACACGCATTTGGTATATTATAACCACATGTTTTTGGCAAATAAGGAACATAAAGTCCTTCTGGGAGCTCATGGCTATATGAAAACAGCCGCTCGGGTCGATTTTTAGGTTAAGCCGTGAATGCCTAGGCTGGTTTGTGGATGGGTGACCACCTACCGAGTTTCCTCCGTGCCTCGGAAAGGACGTTAAGCCGTTGGTCCCGGCTGTCACTTGTAGATCTTTGACAGTCGTTGCAGGTAGCCTGTGGAAAAACGTCTGACAACCAGCCTTACCAAGGGGTATCGTATTTATTACCCAGTACTAACTGGGTTGTGGAGGTCAGATAGACAGGCGCTCCATATAAAGTACTGGTATTCAGCTGCTTCCAGTTAGATCGATCCATGATAAACACATGCCATAAACAGTGATGTTTGAATAATTTCAGCAGTATACAGAGTGTAAACTACCTCATCACGAAGCCGTTAACCAAGCATTCTGTACATCAAACTAAGTAACTTTACGCAAAAAATATTGCTGGGAAACAACTTTTTTTTTGAGGTTATAAATCATGTTTTGAGGTAGAACTCAATGTAACGCACCTAAAACATTGTGCTGATGGATGGATTAAATAGTGCGGGGGTCGTGGAGGTGTTAAAAGTCAAAACCTTACAAAAAACTTTTATTTAAAAAAAATGTTGTAACTTTGACCCCACATATCTCCGTAATTAAAAGGTTCCCAGGTATGGCGTGGAACAAAAAAATGATCGCAATGATAGGGAGAACAAGTGCCTTTCGGCTTCGTGAAGAGATGTTTTACACCCTTTATTAAACGACCCCCTTGTTTCAGGACAACGTTGTGAACGCGACATTGACGAGTGTAGTTCGAACCCATGTCAGCACGGAGGAACGTGTAACGATAGACTCAACGCTTACAAATGCGACTGTGTGCTTGGATTTACTGGTAAGAATAATGACTGTTTCTTTATTTCTCCACCAGCGGACGTCACGCGGTTACATGTGAGAGTACAGAGATAAAATATAGTCTATGTTACTCAGTAAAGACGTGGCTCACTAATGGTTAAAGAATTTTTTTAATTGATCTAGGGGTTTTAGAGTTAAATCGTAATAAACACACAAACAAACATAAAATCAAATCTTTCCTCTTTATAGTCTTACGTATGATTATTCCTGAGGCTTTGCTTTTGTAATCCTCAAAACATTCAAAAATCGTTTGTGCTAGACCGAATCATATATTTGAATTGATGAACCCAAAAAGTTCCTCTTTCTACACTACAGCTGGTTCAATTTTCGTGAATGGTCAGTTAAACTTCAGGAGAGTTTTAGCTGGATGTTATCAATGAACTCGATAATTCTTATTGGATCATGTTTCGTAGGTAGATGGTCTACAATAGGATACATGTTTGCGTAATATTTTTTCACGACCATCTTATTATTTGCTCCCTTATTTCATCATAACAACTTCATCCCCTCAGGAGTAAACTGCGAGACTAACATCGACGACTGCGCCGGCAACCCGTGCCTGCACGGCGGCTCGTGCATCGACCTCATCAACGGGTACCGCTGCGTGTGCGCACCGCCCCACTCCGGACGGAACTGCGAGAATACATTGGATCCTTGCACACCTAATCAGTGAGTACCTTCATAATAAGCTTTCATCGTGTCGGCACTTGTTTGTGTTGTGCTAAAAATAACTTTGATGAGGTTAGCAACAAAGCGGACTGCTAAGGATCACTCTAGGAGACTCTTTTACAATACTGCTTCTATAAAACCTTTTTGCAAAAAATAAAACCGATTTAATAAAAAACAGAAAAAAAAATAAAATAACTTTAACTTCTGAAGTCGGTGACATTTGTTTCATTGATTTAATTTTTTTGTGTTTTTGTTTTGTTTTTATTTAAATATTGTTTTTTTGTTGCAAAAAAGTTTTTATTTTTCACCTTTTAGTGGTTCACATGTGCTTGGTACACATGAAAAGTGCAAACCGTTACAATTACAACAAGCTTAAACACGACCAGGATGCATTGTCTCATTATGGAGTTCCGTGACTCTTGGCTTCATCACCAAATCTGATAGTAGAATGGTTCTTATCAAACGCAAATGCTTCACTTGTTGTAGAAAATACCAAAAACGCTGTACGTTATCCTATAAAATTTGAAGAATTCCCTCGATTTCCGACTTGGTGCCTGTGGGGCCATTTAGAAAGTATACCCTTTCCAACAAAATTTTTTTTTGTTTCCTTAATATTTTCTTCTCTCCCCAGATGTCGTCACGGCGGCCGCTGCGTAGCCGAGGCCTCGTACGCGGAGTTCACGTGCCAGTGCCCGGTGGGGTGGACGGGCGCACTGTGCGAGCGTGACGTGGACGAGTGCGCGGTGACGGCGCCGTGCCACAACGAGGCCACCTGCATCAACACGGAGGGATCGTACGCGTGTCTGTGTGCGAGAGGGTACGAGGGGAAGGACTGCGCTATTAACACTGATGATTGCGCTTCGTGTGAGTGTTTCAGCTTGTCTATACGTTCGTCATTTGAATTCTCTTCAGTCAGATGAATTGATATTAAGGTGGTGCAGTCAAGAAAAGAGTTAGGTTTGCAGGCTAGCAATCTTCTATTTACTATTAAAAAGCGGCCAAGTGCGAGTCGGACTCGCCCATGAAGGTTTTCGTAGCAGCAAATAATATAAAGTTGAGTTAACATAAATTGCGGTTTATGACGTATTAAAAAAACTACTTACTAGATCGCGATCAAACCAATTTTCGGTGGAAGTTTACATAGTAAAGTACATCATAATTATGTATTTTTTTAGTTTTATATTTCTCTTATTTTTTAACTCTCGTATTTGGGACACAATTCTTTGTTAATAATATTGTCTTTACTTATCTCCTACAGTCCCCTGTCAAAATGGCGCTACATGTCTGGACTCAATCGGCGACTACAACTGCGTGTGCGCAAGTGGGTTCGCGGGCAAACACTGCGAGGTGGACATCGATGAGTGCCAGTCCAGACCCTGCATGAACGGAGCTACTTGTAATCAGGTAAGAATAAGAAAATACCGCAGTTTATAGAACTGTTTAACTTTAAGGAAAAAAAACTACAGCTGAAAATCTAGTAAATGTATTCCCATAAAACACTGCAGTGGCGTTTAGAATGTAAACTGCCAATTATGAATGGCTAATTGCATCCCTCTTCTTGGATTAAACCAAGAAAATAATATGATGCGTACCCAACTACCCAAAAAAAAACACAACATTCACCTTTTTAATTTTATTTCATGTAATCAAAAATAGCGTAATAAGCAAGAATAAGACATGCTGCGCTGACCCCAAACAAATTGGGATAAGGGCTAGAGAATGATGACTTCATTGATGTAATCATTCTAGACTGAACACATTCCAAATTTTATGTGCAACCACCAACTATGTTACATATTATGCAATAACTTACCCTCTTCTTCCTTCTAGTACGTGGCATCATACACCTGCACCTGCCCGCTCGGCTTCTCCGGCATCAACTGCCAAACCAACGATGAGGACTGCACAGAATCCAGCTGCATGAACGGAGGCTCCTGTATCGATGGCATCAACTCCTACAACTGTTCCTGTCCACCCGGGTAAGTGATTATTTTTACTTTACACTTTCTTCATACAACTTACATTATAAGCAGATCTTTTTCTCATGAAGGTGGGTAGACACAACAGAATGCCACAGGCTACTTCGATCCTTACATACTCCTTTCATACTGCGTCTACGGTCATACTTATTTATATACGTACCGGAACTTTTTGCAAAACAGCACCATTATAGTAAATGCAAATTCAAGTCAGTGTTTTAAGTGAAGTTTCAAATTTGATGTTCCATTAGGGATGTTATTTTCAATTTTGTCATTTGTGTGATCAACGTCGTTATTATCATTCTCCTGCCCTTATCTCAATTTATTTGGCGTCAGTAATAATCTTCTGTCTTCTTTTTCCAAACTTTGCTTTTACGTTTCATCTAATCAGACACTTCCTTTCTTGACTCTTTTACCATCCATATTCATACTCAAAACTATACCGCCGTTTGACACTAAATGAATTCAGATTTGGCCTTTACAAGAACTTGTCTATTGGTTCAGTATCTTGGTATCCTTTAACTACTTTGCAATAGACCTTGTCATTTCCACCAGAGCTACAACTGTTCTTCTTATCGTTGCAGCTACACGGGCTCAAACTGTCAGTTCCGTATAAATATGTGCGACAGCTCTCCCTGCGACAACGGCGCCACCTGCCACGACCACATCACCTACTACACCTGCCACTGTCCCTACGGGTACACCGGGAAGCACTGCGAGGCCTATGTTGATTGGTAAGTCTTCTTCTTCTTCGACGATTATTGTAGGTCTACCTACAACTATGGAAATATACAAGTTGTTAATACTTTCTATGATGATCAGAATGTTGGTTAGTTAAGATCGCAGAATCTATTTTGTTAACAGCTGAAGTGGAAGAATTGTACGGTCGAACAGGCTATTTGGTTTTCAGTTTAACGAACAAATTACATTGTAAAGTGTAAACCAAATAGCTTGTTCGGCCGTACACAAAGGTAAGGTTGGTCTAAAAATGAGAAAATGCCGTAAAGTTGTTGGCATCTGTCAGAAGTGTATTATATGCCATGGAAGTAGCTACTTCTTCCAACAGTTTTTAATTATTTGCATGTGAGTTGAGCTGAGTCTTTAATATGACCGAGTGGAGTTACGACACAAACCACATTACGAAGATTTTATTTTTTAAACTCTGTTTATTAGTTATTCCAATTTGACAAGGATAGACTGAACGGACTCTTTTTCTCCAGGTGCGAAAACAACCCGTGCGAGAATGGAGCCACATGTTCACAGAAAGGTCCTCAGTATACATGCACTTGCGCCCCGGGTTGGTCTGGCAAACTGTGCGACGTAGAGATGGTCTCATGCAAAGACGCGGCTATCAGGAAAGGTATGGATTTCAGAGGTAATTTAGTGTTAAATACTTATCAAGATTTTTGAAATATTGCCTTATTTGACTTGATTTTCTGCCTCAAACTCATTCTTCAGTACCCGTTTTGCTACACTGGCTTAATCCTCAATTACTTTTGTCCCCAGGTGTAAAATTAAAAGCACTTTGTAACAACGGTTCGTGCGAGGATATCGGCAACTCTCACCGTTGTCACTGCCTCGAAGGCTACACAGGATCTTACTGCCAAAAGGAAATCAATGAATGTGACTCTGCTCCATGCCAGAACGGAGCCCTTTGCAAAGACCTCGTAGGAACCTACCAGTGTCAATGTGCCAAAGGATTCCAAGGACAGAACTGTGAACTAAACGTAAACGACTGCCTGCCGAACCCATGCCAGAATGGAGGAACATGCCACGATCTCATCAACAACTTCTCATGCTCCTGCCCCTTCGGAACTCTTGGCAAAATCTGCGAAATCAACGTAAACGACTGTAAGCAAGATGCCTGCCACAACAACGGTACTTGTATCGACAAAGTTGGAGGGTTTGAGTGCAAGTGTCCACCCGGCTTCGTTGGTCCGAGATGTGAAGGAGATATCAACGAATGCCTGTCAAACCCATGCTCATCTCCTGGTACTCAAGACTGCGTCCAACTTGTTAACGATTACCATTGCAACTGCAAGCCTGGCTTCATGGGGAGACACTGCGACGCGAAGGTCAACTTCTGCGCTAACTCTCCCTGTCAGAACGGAGGTATTTGCACAGCCATACAGGGAGGACACGAGTGCCTTTGCAATGACGGCTTCTACGGTAAGAATTGCGAGTATTCAGGATACGCTTGTGATTCTAACCCATGTCAGAATGGTGGATATTGTCGAACCTCAGAAATCGGAGGCTACGTCTGCGAGTGTCCTTCAGGCTTGTCAGGTATTAACTGTGAAATCGACTCCATGAACGAATGCCTCGACAAACCTTGTAAGCACCCAGAAGCGAGATGTATCGACAAACCTGGTGACTACCTCTGTTACTGTCCCAAACAATGGACTGGCAAGAGCTGTGACATCCATGATCCACACTCCAGAGGTGGATACGGAAGTCCAGTAGGAATGAATGGAGGATTCAGCAACAAGAAACCAGGACTTACCTTCGAAGAGTTAGACCTGGCATTCCAACGAGAACAATGCGTGAAGAAGGGCTGCAAAGAAAAGCAAGGTGACCACCATTGCGATGAGGAATGCAATACGTACGCGTGTGAGTTTGATGGTAACGACTGCTCTTTGGGTCTGAATCCGTGGGCAAACTGCACAGCACCAATAAAATGTTGGGAAGTCTTCATGGATGGTGAATGTAACGAAGTATGCAACACCCAAGCTTGTTTGTTCGACGGCAGAGATTGCCAGAAGTCACTACAACGCTGCAACCCCATCTATGATGCCTACTGTCAGAAACATTACGCCAACGGCCACTGTGACTACGGTTGCAACAACGCTGAATGTAACTGGGACGGTCTCGACTGTGAGAACGAACCTCCACACTTGGCTGAAGGTGTCATGTCAGTTACTCTTCTGATGGATATGAAGACCTTCAAGGAGAATTCCGTAGCTTTCCTCCGAGATTTAGGCCATCAGCTACGAACGACGATATTGATAAAGAAGGACCATTTAGGCAACGATATGGTCTACCCGTGGAAGGGATCAACCGACGTCGGCTTACAAGACACGGAGTTTGGGAAGAAACACAACATCGTCTTCACAGAAAGGGGTCAAACAGGAGTGCAGGTCTACTTGGAAATTGATAACAGAAAATGCACATCTATGTCTAGTTCTGAATGCTTCTTTTCGGCGAGAGAAGCTGCAGAGTTCTTAGCAGCTACAGCTTCCAAGCACTCCTTGTCACCTGACTTCCCGATCTTCTCCATAAAGGGAGTAAACACCCCTGATGATGGCGGAGGCGATGCTCCAACGAACTCCAAATACGTCTTCATCGGAGTAATTTTGGTCCTTCTGGCCGGATTACTGATTGGTGTATTGGTCACAGCTCAAAGGAAGAGAGCAGCCGGTATAACATGGTTCCCCGAAGGTTTTATGAGCAACAACTCTTCGACCAGACGAAGATCGCGCAGACGTGGTCCTGATGGACAGGAGATGCGGAACTTGAACAAAGGGTCTATTGGTTGTATCGACGTGGATATCAATGGCGGTCATATGGGACCTCCTCATCACTGGTCGGATGAGGACGATGATGTTTCAGCGCCTCCGAGAGCGAAGCGAGCAAGAGGACCCGGCGATGCCAATGGTGCTCCAGGTGGATACGCGTCAGACCATACAGCTATTACAGATTATGAGGAGGCTGGTCATGATGGCAGGGTCTGGACTCAACAGCACTTGGATGCGGCTGATATCAGAGTCCCGCCGAGTATGATGACGCCACCGGCTATCGTGAGTATTGGCTTCTATCACATCATCTTTGTTCAAAGACGTCTTCACAATATTCATTAACCATTTCTCTTCTTGTAGCACGATGGTCACGTAGAAGTGGACGCGCGAGGTCCTCTGGGCATGACACCTCTCATGGTTGCTGCGGTCCGAGGAGGTGGACTGGACACAGGATCTGACGCTGAAGATGAACAGACTGCGCATATCATATCAGAGCTGGTGGCTCAAGGAGCACAGCTGAATGCCGCCATGGATAAGACTGGGGAGACTAGCTTGCATTTGGCTGCGAGGTAAGAAATTGACTATTACTACTGAGGAGAAATTTGTTAGTAGATTGTTCAGTTATTTTAAGTTCAGCATTTGGTTAAGTTGGAAGTCTGTTCTGACATTGTTAAAAACGGGCTAGGTCCATGTTGTTTCATTGAAGATTTACGACCCGAAACTGAGTCACACTTAGATAGCCTACAGTAATGTGAATAACATTTTTTTTTATGCTTGCGTTAGATAAAATTAATTCACAATGTGGAATAATCAAAATTGTTTATTTATTTGTGATCTTCGTCTTTTGGGCAAGCATTTATTTTTATTGCTGAATTATTATTATGTATTAATAAAACTAAATTCTTCTCTCAGATACGCCCGCGCAGACGCAGCAAAACGTCTCCTAGACGCAGGCGCAGACGCGAACTCACAAGACAACACGGGACGCACACCACTGCACGCGGCAGTCGCCGCGGATGCTATGGGTGTCTTCCAGATATTGCTCAGGAACAGAGCCACAAACCTGAACGCGAGGATGCATGATGGGACTACACCACTTATACTGGCTGCTAGGTAAGATTATTCATAAAGCTTAAAGGCTTAATGTTATTTAGCTCCAACAGTCCCGGCTTGTTCTTCTTTTTTCTAAAAATGTTTAGCAAAATCAAATCGCTGAATACGTTAGTTCCATAAATTAATTCTTCTTAACATGTCGGTGGCTACCTAAACGGAGAGTGCCCAAAATTAGCCTTCAAGTTTATAATTATATACAGTAAAAAATAAATTAATTCTTTAGAAACATTTTTATCACTGAGTGAACTTGATCAATTTTTCTAAAGGGCAAAAAAGCAAGATCTGGAAAAGCAAACAGTGATTTACTTTTGTCAAAAACCCGCAAAGATTTTTGTCGCCAGGGCTCTGAAAATAAGAACTCAACAGATTCAATGCAAAATGAGCTAAAGTTATACTTTTAATGGTGTCCACAATCTAATCCATTGTTCACCCAACAGGCTAGCCATAGAAGGCATGGTGGAAGACCTAATCAACGCTGACGCGGACATAAACGCGGCGGACAACAGTGGCAAGACGGCGCTGCACTGGGCCGCGGCTGTCAATAATATCGATGCTGTCAATGTTCTACTAGCTCATGGAGCTAACAGAGATGCACAGGATGATAAGGTACGGTTTTTGTAACAAGATATCATTACGTTTGGGTTTCTCAAAGAGGTGTAACCAAAAGGACGGCCAGATAAGTCACATTGAAAAGTCCATATAAGGTTATAAGTTACCGGGAAGAAATAATGGCTTTGTTTGCGGTTGAGGTTGTTCATGTTTCTACTTTTACACAATTCGGAAAACTACACTCAATAGTGCCTTTTGAATAATTGTTGTGTCCTAAGTACGATCAGCATAATATTATTTACTTAGCAGAAAATTGGCAAGCATTCGTCAAACCTCTTATATTAAGGATTTATACTTTTAAAGATTTTTTTCCCTTAGCCTTCAAAAATCAAATTTAGTAGAAACTTACTATTTCATCGAAAAGCAAACAGAATATTCTTTTCTTCCAAAAAATAAAACCAACACCCATTTCTCGCAGGACGAAACCCCGCTCTTCCTAGGTGCCCGCGAAGGTTCCTACGGAGCATGCCGAGCGTTGCTGGACGCTATGGCCAACCGGGAGATCACGGACCATATGGACCGGCTGCCCAGAGACGTGGCACAGGAGAGGATGCACGACGACATCGTCAGGCTACTGGACGAACACTGTCCAAGGCCGCCGCCGCAGCATCACCATCTCATGCGTGAGTTTTGTAAGGATAATATTATTTAGATATTTCTAGATTTTTTTTTCAAGATGACAGACAGATCAACGTAGCCTTGCAATTGCCAAATTCAAGTGGCAGTTGGCAGGGCACATCGCTCTCAGAACGGATGGCCGATGGGGCCGAAAAGTTCTGCAGTGGCGAACGCGATCCGAAAGTCGTTGCGTTGGAAGACCACCCACTAGGTGGACCGATGACCTGGTGAAGGTTGCAGAAATCCGCTCGATGCGAGTCGTACGGGACCGGTCTATGTGGCGACACTTGAGGGAGGCCACTTGAGGGTATGTCCAGCAGTGGACGTCTTTCGTCTGAAATGATGATGATCACCGAGAGGTGACAGACAATATAAGTGATCTGCCACAGGAGAGGATGTGCGACGTTATCATCTTAATCGTGAATTGGATTATCCTTGCATCTTCATCTATTTTTTCTTCGTGCCCCTGCCACGACAGAATTTTTTCTTTGCCCCTTCTACGGGGTTGTTGGTGGCAGCACGGAGCTCACTTTTTTTGCGCATTTATTAAAATGTAAGAGGTTTTTAAACGGATGCATCAAATGGTTGACTACCATCGCAGATATAATGGCATCTAGGAAATGAACATCCTATATTATTAGTAAATAAAATATTGTGTCCTAGCAAAGCGACTTACAGGATAATGAAGTCTGGGGTTTATAAAAACTCTTGCCTTTTCTTAGCACCTTTACCATAGTTTCATCACAAAAAACCACAGTAACATAATCTTTTATCAACAGCATCACCAAACCCGCACCCGCAGCTGATCAGCCAGCCGACGGTGATCAGCACAGCGGCCAAGGGAAAGCCGAAGAAGTCGCGCGCGAAAGCCGGCCCTGACAGCCCCGACCAGGCCTACGACAACAATAACTTGCAGACTACGCAAATTAGACGGTATGTAATTAGGTGCAACCGGGACATTATGTGCCGACACTTGGGGGAGGCCTATGTCCAACAGCGGACGTATTTCGGCTGATATGATGATGATGATTATGGGACCCGTTGTATTTTTTTTTAATCCCAGGTCTATCAAGTAGTTCTACTTACTGGGATTACTGCTGTATAATAGTAGTTCATAAAACTGTTTAATACCTTATTATGTGCAGTTTTATACAACTTTTTATTTACTTTCATACATTGAGATTGAATCTACTAAATAAAAGATCAAAGTTCAGGTATCAGGCATTTTTTAAGTTATAATAGAATAAAACACTAAATTCAGACAAAACGTTAATATGGCGGCAAAAACCCAGCTCTTCACCGCGCTTTAGCGCAACCACAGATAAGTAAAATTTACACAGCAAAACTTCACGCTCCGAGAAGCAACGAGTTCGATTAAAAAAAGTTAAGCTTCGCATCGCCTTCGTGATTTAACTTCTTGGTTAACCTGTATCGTAATGGAAAAAAAAATACTTTTTAACATTATTTGTTCGAGAAATAGTGTTATAATGTTCTTTTATCTACCCAAATATCATAAACCCTCTCTAATGCGTTCAAAAACCATAGGCAATGACCAGCATTACCAACCTGCAGAAATGAACGGTACTGTAATGAACTCATAACGCAACTGTAAACAGTTGCGTTATGAGTTTTAAATTTGGAACAGGTGTCAAATTCAAGTGAGTGTGCTATTCTAGTACCACCTACATTAAATCAGATATCGATAAAAAAAAAAAAAAAAAAACCCCTATTCAGTATGATTCTAATTATAAATCGCACGACATTTTCGATCTCGAGTGACACAAGAATAGTGACTTTGTTCGTTTGCCTATGATTTAAAAAAAAATGACAGATATCCGAAACGCCGCCATTTCGAGCTGTCATTTGTTCGTTAGCTTTTTATTTTCCAGTAACCCATTCTTTATTTCTGTCGAAAATGAGTGATAGTGACTCAGAAATTGACATGAATACTCCGCCAGATATCGTAAATGCAGCGACGAATGCAACTAATAACCTGTTGGCACAAAAATCAAGGGCCAAGTAACAATGCAGGTCATTTCTCTATGGTTCCTGAACCCATCATAGAGCCCTTATGATATTTGGGTAGATAAAGTAGTGTATGCAACTATACATAATTAGTCATTACAACACTCGTGTGATGCTATTAAGAAACTCGCCTTCGGCTCGTTTCTTAAACCCACACTCGTGTTGTAATGCCCTTCATTATGCACAGTTGCATAAACTACTATTATCTACCCAAATATCATAAACCCTCTCTAATGCGTTCAAAAACCATAGGCAATGACCAGCATTACCAACCTGCAGAAATAAACGGAACTGTAATGAGTTTTAAATTTGGAACAGGTGTCAAATTCAAGTGAGTGTGCTATTCTAGTACCACCTACATTAAATCAGATAGGTATCGATAAAAAAAAAAAACCCAATTCAGTATGATTCTAATTATAAATCGCACGACATTTTGATCTCGAGTGACACAAGAATAGTGACTTTGTTCGTTTGCCTATGATTTAAAAAAAAAAGACAGATATCCGAAACGCCGCCATTTTGAGCTGTCATTTGTTCGTTAGCTTTTTATTTCCAGTAATCCAGTTACGAGTAGACAAATTTTCTGATAAGTTCTTTATTTCTGTCGAAAATGAGTGATAGTGACTCAGAAATTGACATGAATACTCCGCCAGATATCGTAAATGCAGCGACGAATGCAACTAATAACCTATTGGCACAAAAATCAAGGGCCAAGTAACAATGCAGGTCATTTCCCTATGGTTCCTGAACCCATCATAGAGCCCTTATGATATTTTGGTAGATAAAGTAGTGTATGCAACTATACATAATTAGGCATTACAACACTCGTGTGATGCTATTAAGAAACTCGCCTTCGGCTCGTTTCTTAAACCCACACTCGTGTTGTAATGCCCTTCATTATGCACAGTCGCATAAACTACTATTTTTTTTATTTCGGTATTGTGTTTATAAAGTAGGTATGTCATTATAAACTCGTTCAAAATATTATAAGTAGAATTTTACGACATGAAAGTAGATAAAACTGTTTTGTCCCCGTTTAATACATTAACTGTTAAAAGTGGTGCTACGCCGTAGCGGATAGGCTACGAGTCCTACGAAGCGTCAGGTGACGGTCACGCGAGATTATGATTTTTATTCACCCAAAACGTGTCATCGCGCCTAAAGAAGTGTTCACTTCAAAAATCCATGTGAAGAGGCAATTTATAGCAACATTGTGGATTATGGAGACTTGTTTACTTTACGAGCTGAAATTAGAAAGTGACGTCTTCATTGATTTGTACTAATCAATTTCTAACCTATGTTGTTACAGGAAGCCTAGCGTAAAAAAGAACAATAAAAAGGTGGCACAGGAAGTGCCGCAGAGCGTGGAGAGTTTGGGTTCCAGTTTGAGCCCGGTTGAATCACCGCTCCAAAATTTACAGGTAAGCCATCGCGGTCTAATTATTTCTTTATCAAATTCTAATGAACAAGCTGAGGCAGACTCGCTCGACTGTCGTTACCAAGTTTCCTATTCTTTTGCTTTTTAGCTAGCTGGCACTGTCGCACTGGCTGGGTAAAATTAAAATGTATTAAAGTCATAAAGGCAAGGCTGCCTATCTGGCCCCTTATTCACAACCATTCGACTCGCTTCCGATTCGGAAAGTCGTATGTCTATCTCGGTCGTTTTCGTAATGGCAGAAGAAGACAGATATACGACTTTCCGAATCGGAAGCGAGTCGAATGGTTGTGAATAAGGGGCCTGACCTCTACAACCCAGCTAATACTGGGAAATACGATACTACTTGGTAAGACTAGTTGTCAGACTTTTGGGGCCACTGACTACTTGCAACGACTGTCAAAGATGGACAAATGACAGCCGGGACCAGCAAGAAAACCGTATCTACGGTGGTCATACTACGTGGGCAGGTATCCTCTTCCTGAGCCACTTCGAAACTTTGTTTTGTGTAACAAATATTTTTATAGATAATATGATACTGCTTGTTCCTATTTCTTCAATGTTTCATAATGTTCTGTCTGTTCGTGTAGGACTTGCCGTCGCCGTACGACGCAACGTCGCTGTACTCGAACGCGATGGCGCAGTTCGTAGGCATCGAGCAGCTAGTGCAGCACAAACAGCCGCCAAGCTATGAGGACTGCGTCAAGGTAATACACATATACATCTTACTAAGTTACATACTACTAGAGGATAAGATATAGGATAAGATATGGTACTCGCTGATAATATAGCTATCCATTGCTGAAAGAATTTTTCAAATCGGTCCAGTAGTTTTTAAGTTTATTTGTATTTGTACAAGAATACATATAAATGTTTCCTTTTTATTTATAATATTCGTATAGAATATTGCTTGGCCCATGAATTCGTCTGCAAATTTTGTGATAGCTACGTTCCTTCTTGAAAATAAACCATTTTTCACCAATAGAAAACTAATTTAGTTTTGCATTTTTTTTTTTGCTCTTTTGAATGTAGGTAAGTACTATTGATTAACATGAAGGCTTTGTTTGAGACATTTCCGATCTCACAGACCGCGTCTTAATCAAGGCAATTGTTGCAAATTCATGCGTCAGTCGCTTTCGTTTCGTTTGGCAACAAATGCATAAACGCGCGTCCGCTCGTTTTGGTTAGGACGCGGGTTAACCGTATTTGACAGTAGTTCAAAGATTTTGGCAAAGTAACGTTATTACGATAATCCGGTGCTATAAGGACTTTTTGTTAAGGGTGCAAGATTTAATTTCTCAAGGGCATGTTTACTTCTTTTTATTGAGGTTAAAGTGGTTGTTACTAATTTCTAATTATATGTAACGGCTATAATTATTTATTTACTTGCTCGTGTATTAAAATATAGTTGTTAGAGCTAGTAACTAATAGAATCAGTGCTTCGTCCCGCAGACGGGTCAGACGCTGCAACAGTCGTTCGGCGGCGGCGCACTCGGAGCGTCCCTCTCGCCGCCCTACTCCAATCACTCCCCCACGCAC
The DNA here is from genome assembly GCA_916618015.1 of Xestia c-nigrum. NCBI lineage: Eukaryota > Metazoa > Arthropoda > Insecta > Lepidoptera > Noctuidae > Xestia > Xestia c-nigrum. Next base: position 25,083,440 of record OU745246.1, read on the forward strand.
AGCAACCACACTACTTCACCGCATGCGTATATAGGTAAGAAAAACATTTTATTTATATAGAAATTAAGAGGGCTTATCACAAATATCTTTGTATTTGAGTCTTTGAAGAGTTTTACACCCAAATACAAGAAAAATGGTTATAGCCTTCTTAAACAACCCAATCATTATCGTAACGTCGGAAAGGTTAAGTCTGATATTATAAGGGGTGAGCTTATTACCATTAACTATCTTGGACTCCGGGGTGCTACTAGGAGTCATCATCTGCCTAGCCTTTCCCCAACTATGTTGGGGTGAGTTTCCAGTGTAATCGGACGCAGCTGAATACCAGTATCTTACATGGAGCGACTGCCTATCTAACCTCCATAACCCTGTTAGTACTGGCTAATACGACACCCTAGGGTAAAGATACAATATGTTGGTATATAAATTAATACATCATGATCTATTTATTTGAGTCTTGAAAATCTCTTCTTTTTGCATATTTTTGTACTCATCACATTTTGCTCACCTTAGGCGCCATGTAGTTTAAAAACGCTGCTGACTACATACAACCTTACTAAATACTAATGAGGAAATCATTATAAAATCATAAAGAATACTTGAACATAAAGCCAAATTCCATTTCGTTTAAGTATTTAACAAAAGATGTTTCACTCAGGATCTCCATCCCCGGGCAAGTCCCGGCCCTCCCTGCCGACTTCGCCGGCGCACATGGCGGCGCTACGTCACTCACACCAGCACCAGCTCGACGCAGCGGCCTACTCGGCGCTTGCGCATCTGAGTAAGTATCTCTTGTAATTTCAATTCTCTTGTAGTTTTCTCTACCTGTGGCGATGATGGGTCGTGTAGTTACACGACCCATCATCATCAGCCTATTAATGTTCCCACTGCTGGGACACAGGCCTTCTCTCTATGAGAGGGAATGGACAATAATCCACCACGCGGGCCCAGTGCGGATTGGTAGATGTCACATGGCTTCGAACATACGACCCGCGTCGAGACAAATCGCTTTCTGAATCTTCCTTCGACGAGAAGCTCGTCAGGGTTGGTCCAGAATCTGAATAGCCAAGAGCCTATCAGGCAACTGGCTGTCAAGACTACCAGCACAATGATCGCTGAGTCCATAACCTACATGTCGACAACCTCGAGAGCTAAATCAAGATTTTTCTTCTTTTTTTAGCATACGATGCTGAAGACACAGCAGTTCACTCTCGACTGAATGATAAATTTGAGCAGTTCCGCAGTTATTTCAACATTTTACATACAATATTTGCCACTAACATCTTTATTTCTTCTCCAGGTGCCAACGGCCAACACAATGCACAGCTGCAAGCGGTGATGACACACGCAGCCGCACTGGGACAAGTGCAGGGCGCGCAGCATCCCGCTTTGACGAATATGATGTCAAGTAAGTACGATCGTCCTAAAACTTTAGAGCTCATTAGAAAACTAATCTTTGTATGTACAGTTATACCAGATAAAAATGCGCTTCGATAATGTTTGTGCTTGTAAATTGGCAGAACGTCGTATCACAGAGTAATTCCTAGTGGTCCTATGATTGTCTGTTTGAAGTTTTCTCTTTGTCTACCCTACTCAGGTCACAGGTTGTCAATAGTCAGTCCATCAAAATTTTTAAGTTTCTTGGGTTGTTAATATATAATTTTCTAGCCAGGAAGCCAAACCGGAAACCGGTTAATATTGCATGGTTTTAACAGCTCTACATTAGATCTCGATAAAGGATAATTCTCGTAGCGCATACTTTTCCTTGGTTAAGTATGTCTTATTTGCAAGTTAACAATAAACTCTTTTCTACAGGTCTATACGGCGGCTGGGGCATCGGTGATACATTCCCGACGCCATCCCCGGAATCACCAGATCATTGGTCAACGCCATCACCGCAGACTCCACTCACGCAATCCCCGCACTCTGATTGGTCGGATCGCGCCGCGCTGTCCCCAAACGAATTACAACAGACCAATAAGGGGGCGACAGAAGCCATCTATATATAGGGACAAGTTAAGAATTGGTTCTAGATGAATTTCCGACGTTCTTTTTATTTGTAAGTGGTAGTTTTTTGTTGGATTTGATGAATATTGAGTGCCTCAAACTGGTGCTAAAAAAATACTGATCTAAAATGATAAATTAACACTTTTCAACAATCTTATTATTTTTATCCAATTTAGGTCAACTTGCACCTAACACTAACCATGATAAACGCTAAATGAATTTAAAACATCGTTAAACCTACTAACAGAATTACGTCTTAAATACGTTTGGCGAGAAAATGTATTTAGTAATTCAGGTGCAATAAAAAGGCTTTAAAGCAAAATATTCTGACAGTGCTTATACAACTTTTTTTACAATTACATGGCCTAATTTAACATCATATTCGGTTCCAAAGCTCCACAAAACAAGAACGTCGAAGCAGCATACGAATAAAGACAATGTACAGAACGACCCCTTGTATCACCGTTCGGCGCCCTTTGCCGCGTTCGTTCGGCGCCGAGCGGCGTGTCGTGAACATAGACTGACTTGTACAGCCATGACTCGAATGTATAGCTTTTAACTTAGTGTAGAGTATTGCACTAACATTTGGTAATCTCGTGATTTATTAGCATTCCCTTTTCGGTGTATTTTTGTGAATTATGATGCAAGTTGATTTAACCTATTTTACACAGAATGAAACTGTCAAACCGAGTTCTAAGTTTAGCGATAGCTGCGGGAATACGAGATTGTCCCGTTCATATGTCATTCAATCGTTCACAATACCGCAACGGCAATCGGCGCGAACACTAGTTTGGGTTTGGTGAAAAAAGCATTCGACGGCTGCGTGTTCGCATGAAGTTCGCTTTAGTAAAGAGGCGGCGTCAAAAGTTTTATTTCAATAATTCTTGGTACTGAATTAGTAATTATTATAGCATTTTTGGGAAAATGCTATCATCATTTCCCTGTTAACTTCCAAGTCGCGTAATAAAAAACTTGCCATATTAATATAGAGAAAATTCAATTATGGCCGCTATACTAATCCGGAAATAAGAAAGAAAAAAAAGGTGCATGAAAAGCTTCTGAACAGCATCAAAAATACACCGAATTTTAACAATCACATTGATAAATGACACACTTGTTACGTTGTTGATTTTTTTTTATTTACTTGTTTGTAAGCTGTGGTTTAAACCATTGGTTTGAATTAATCTCTGGTTTGAATTCACATGAGATTTGTTAAAGTGCAGTCGAATACGTCACACTTACAATATGGAAGCCCCGGTAGGCGTCGACTCCACATTTGAACGGAAATTATTTATGTGTGATTCTGTAGTTTAGGATTTTATCGCTTTTAGTGTGTAGATAGTTTCGATTTGTTACTAACGCTGGGATAAAATTTATAGCTAATTATTATAATTTGTTTTTAAAGTTAAGCATGGCTTTTTAATGAATTTTGGAATTAAAAAATAGAAAAAGTTTTTAAGAAAAACGTTTTGAATCGGCTTTAGAAACAAATTGCGTTAATTTAGTATTTAAAATAATATTGACTGAGATTGCTGCCGCCATCGCATTTCTCACATTTATTTGAGTATATTTTTTATTTTTGTTTGTTTTGCAGACTTTTATTTTTTGATCTGGCAATAATCTCAGTTTTGAATATTATAAATGATAGTTTACTACATATCTTCCGTATATCGAATCATTCCATAATTGCTTCCAATTTTGCTTTATATGCAGAGGTACCTACAAAAACATACCATTTTATGAGGTATAACAAATATTTTGGTATTATTTGATAATACAAAACTAAACCTGAGCCATTCCGTGCATATAGGTAATGTTGCCATTTATTATTGGCCACCTCTTGCATATTTCCAATTGATATAAGATCTCATTCATTCCATTTTCGCTTTAAAATTACAACACTAGTTGATTTGTTATTATTATATATTATAATAAGTTGACACGGGATCACTCATGCTCAATTTTTACTCAATTCCATACATACTCTATTATATTGTAATATATTTTATAAAAAATAAGTAATTTTAAAGTTTTTATAGCTTCCGATGTTGTAACACCTTCATCACTGTAAATATTTTTATCATTTTTTTTTTAATGTAAGTAATATTTAAATGCGAATGAAATAACTGATCTTCGTAGTTTTTACGATAGTTTTATAGTTTTAATTTTATTTTTTTGTGTCATCTTTCATGTGCCAATGAGCAGATTTGAATACTGTACCGTTAGTGAAACGCACAGAAATTTTACATGTGTATTACTAGTTGTAGAAAGTTAATATTATGGATAAGCGAATTGTGCTTCCTAACTGCTTATGTTTAAGCAATAAATGGCCCCAATGAATATAGGAATTGGCTAAAGTACAAAAGGACAAATAAATTCGTAAATTTTCGAAGTAAAAAAATATAAAAACAACAAATTGTAACTAATGAAATATGAGACAAAATAAAGACTGTAAAAGATAATTAAGTGCAAAAACTATACTCATAAACGTAACTCCGTGTTTTTATATTTTTGTGTGTGTGTAAAAAGTAACAAGTTGGCATATTTTTGTAAACAATGGCACATCCCTAATGCACTTTTGAAGGCACTTTGTTACGAATAAAATGATGAGAATGATCTTCAATCCGTGTGCCTTTTAATTAAGATGTTTGTAATTTAAACTATTAAATTAGTTTAGTGACGTAGCTCTAGTTCGTAAACTTGTAAATATATTTTAAACAATTATTTTCATTGAAGATAATTGCATATACATTGTAAGGAAAAAATGAAATTTTAATAAATGTTCTGCCGTAATGACAATAAAGGAATAAAATAAACTTGGTCGTTTTATTACAACTAAAATTCTACCAGCATTCTGGCCCTCAGTTAAGCACCTTCACTCCTGGGCCACCCATCTCGTGGGTTTATTACTCGCTTGCAATATGTATGGTGGGATGGCACAAAATAATGTACACTATGAAAGGGGTGTGGACACGAATGTGATAAATAAAAAATAATCTTAGATACGGAAGTAATGGAAATACTACATAACAAGACATATAATTCAGTCACTTTGACGAGTGTACAAATTTCAGGCCCTTTAATTTATATCTATGTTTAGAGCCTTATCAACTGCGCGGCGAACACGCCGCGGGTGGGCAGCGAGTTCGCGGTGTGCGATCCGTGTTTTGTCCAATCATTAATTTTGTTTTTCTTCGCGGCGTGTTCGCTGGGCACACGTTGCGATCTTGCGGCGAGATCGCTGCGCACTCGCACCGCTTTCAATTCGCTCGCAACTCGCTAGTGTGATAAGGCCCTTAACATGAAACATTGCATACCTACCCTTAATTCTAATACAATTACAGTAAATAGTAAACCAAAACAGGAAACCAACTTGTTTTTAAATCTTTTGCCGAAATCAGCTGTCAAAATAATTTAAGCATACCCTCACTTTATTTATTTTGTGTATTTAAAAGTAGAACAATAGAATATTGATTTGCAACAGTTGAAAAACAGAGATTTGGCGAGAATCACGTTTCGTCACAGTCCACAGACAAAGTGTTAGATCAGTAATATTATTTAAAGCTATGTATTTTATACCAGAAGCAGCAATAAGTGAATAATAATATTGTTCTATATTGTATTTACTTAAATATTTAGTATGACGAGAACTGTCGTGTTGATATAATCATGGAGAATAATGACACAGTGAGTTTTCTTTAACCTTGTATTTTCAAAGATGAGGAGGTATTTTGTTCGGGTGTTTGAAAATTATATTTATTCAGGGGGCTATTTTTTCAAGTGAGTAATTCCTGTGTGTATGTGGAAAGATTTCGCTATCCTAACATAAGTACTACTAATATCGTATTGCGACATATCTACCAAGTCCAAAATGCGGTTTTTTAAGTGAACGTCATAATGACGGAACCACGCCAGGTTTGGTGAATATCAATATGTGATATGCGATATCAATGATTTACAAAAACAAAAAAATCGTGTCCATTATTTTCCAATATTCTAACTGATGGACTTAATAGATTTGCAATTTTTTGATACCGTCGTTATCTCTATTCTGTACAATCCTACCGTCCAGTCTGTTCAGGATACTGGTATCTAATGAAGGTATTTGAAGAAACTAACTGAACGAAGCCTTTTATTGTTACTGTTACTGAGCGATCCCACTGCTGGGCAAAGGCCTCTCCCAATGACTTGCAAATTCTTTGATCCAGGGCCAATGTGGGCCACTGTTCGTTATATCCCTTTATTGATTCTATTAAAATAATTGCCTCATTGAAAGGTTTGACTGTTTTTGTCTACATAACAGAGTTTATTATAATTCCTTCATACTCAATACAATCCTGCAATAGTCTTATAAATATTATGAACCTAATCGTTTGTACCGGCAATATCAAATACCTGTCTATAAAGGGTGTAAAACACCTCTTAACGAATACGAAAGGCACTTGTTCTCCTCGTCATTCTGATCATTTTGATGTTCTACACTATACCTGGGAACCTTCTAGTTTCGGAGATATTGGGGGTCAAAGTTGCAAGATTTTGACAAGTTTTTTTTTAAATACCACTTTTTATCGCATGATTTTTACTTTAAATATCTCTACGACCCCCGTTCTATTTAATCTATCCATCCGCACAATGTTTTGAGTGTGTTATGGCTCATTTAGGTACATTAGGTCGGTTTGAGGTCGGTCACCGAAGGCGGCGGCCGCATTCGGTTTAACTGAAACGCTCACCTAAATTGAGTGGTTTACATTGGTCGGTTAACCGAATTCGGCGACTTGATTAATGCGGCGATTGTATATTGAACAGTCAGGTTGACAACGGGCTCGACCGAATACGGCCAAACCGAATACGGCCAAACGAATACCTGTTTATATTAGTCGGTGACCGAATACGGCCTGCAGCCGAATACGGTCTAACCGACTTAATGTAAATGCGCCCTTACATTGAGTTATACCACAAAACATGATTTATAACCTCAAAAAAAAAGTTGTTTCCCAGCAATATTTTTTGCGTAAATTTACTTAGTTTGATATAGGTACAGAATGCTTGGTTAACGGCTTTGTGATGAGGTGAAATACAATACTGTATAAGCTAACCAGTGGACTGAGTGAGGTCCCGAGTTTGATCTCAAAACACACTCCTCTGATTTTTCGAATTCATATGCGAATTATATAATTATGACTTGCTTCGGTGGAGGAAAGGCATAAAACTCTGACACCTAACCACCTTTGACGATAAAGAAGAAGAACCTAACTAAACTTATTTATCAGACACACATGACCATCCATCCCCGCGGCGGGCTCACGACAGGCTGGTGCGCCATGGCCGCCGCGATGGCCGCGCTAGCAACGGCCACGACCATCGGCAATGCGGCCGTTTTGGTCGCATTACGGCGGTCGCGGACGGCGCCCGCGCATTACCCGCTGGCGAGCTTGGCGGCTGCTGATCTGCTGGTGGGCTTGTTTGTGCTGCCGGTTGCTGCTGCCAGGGAGCTGTTTGTGTTTCACTTGGGTAAGTAGCACTTCATGTTGAAAAAATAGTTAGGAGCAAAAGAAAGTAATAACTTTAGTCTTGTTGTATGTGTTTGTTTCATTTGGAACTTATGACGAACACGTCAGTTTTACATAAGTGGCTACTGGCTAGACGGAAAAGTATTTAGCTTTTCCAATTTTGATTTTGGAACCAAACTGAAATGTGTGTGTTACACTCGCATTTTGTCATTTTGAGCCGAGAGCGCGTCTGCATCGCCATCTTTAAAATGAATGGCGTCCGCATTTACTTTCGGTATCGACCCAAACACATGATCGTGGATGTGCGTACATTATTCGTTGGATATCATACGACTCGTGATAACCAATGCGAATACGTCATTTGCGGTGGGCGTAATGTGTTTCTTACAAAAAATTCCAGACCGGCTAATCTGCTGCTGCTGGAAGACTGTAGACATCATGTGCTGCACAGCATCTATCCTCTCCCTCTGCTGCCTCGGCTGGGAGCGCTGGTGCGGCATCACAGCTCCCTTTGCTCGAGCTAGACGAGCTAAGCGAGCGAGACTGTTTGCTGGGCTCGTCTGGCCGGTGTCATTGGCTGTGGCACTGCCTACTATCTTCATACCTTCTCCGAAAGCCTTTGTTGATGACGAGAAGGGGTGTCCTGATAATACAAATCTTGGGTGAGTTGCTTGGGCTTTAATTATTTCACAAGCTCTCATTTTAAGTTTTGGTAGACTTGTTGTTTATCACGCGGTGGACCGATGTCTTGGTGAAGGATCTGCTGCATGCAAGTCACACGGACCCGGACAATGTGGCGACACTTGGGGGAGGCTTGTCTCCGGCAGTGGACGTCTTTCGGCTGAAATGATGATGATATCGTGACCACATTACCCATTCACTATGAACGATTACCAGAGACTCGACAGTTGCGCTTACGATAACTACACCAACAAGACTTAACATAACGCAAAAATATTCCGATGAAAGAAAGCTTCGCGCTTCTTAGGTGACAATCTGGGGCTCATGTCCAGCAACAGACGACGTTCGAGGCTTCTGCAGCGATAGCATCATCTGGCTAGTCTTTTCCCAACGATGTTGGGGTTGACTTTAGGTCTAACTGAATGAAGCTGAGCACCAGTATTTTAGATGGAGCGAATGCTTATCTGACCTCTACAACCCAGTGAGTAATATGATACCCCGTCGTGAGACTGGTTGTCAAACTTTTGGGCCACTGACTACCTACGACTGACAATTAGAACTACAATTAATGGACGCCGGAACAAACGGCTATGGTTACGAAGCAAGTCGAGAAGAGAAAGTAGTAACATCTATGTTCTATGCTCTGTGTATGTTTATGTGGATAACAGGCTTAATGTACCTACGTATTTTTGCTTACAGCTACGTGCTCTACTGCGCAAGCCTATCGTTCTACCTACCCGCTATCGTGATGGTGACATTGTACGCGCGCATTCTGTGTGCCTTGTCGGTTCCCCTGCAGATCCGATCGCACCGTGGCGGGGTGCCTGCACCGGACACCGGGCAAGGGGTAAGATTTATCAAAATTATTTTGTTTTCATAATCTGACTAGCCTTTTCCCAACTATTTTGGGGTCGGCTTCCAGTCTAGCCGGATGCACCTGAAAATCGGTGTTTTACAGGGAGCGACTGCCTATCTCACCTCCATAAGTTCAACAACCAAATTCATACTGGGTAATACGATACCACTTGCGACTGGCGAATAAAATAAATACTATATGGGTAATATGTAAAGGAGATTCGTCGGTCGCTATGTCTATTACTACTTCACGCCTTGACAGGAGCAGATTTCGATACAGGACGATAGTGGTAAATGTATGGTCTGTGACAGTGTGTGTATTCATTATAAGAAAGACACTCCATGCGTATAAGATATTTTTTATCACGAAAGTGTCTGCGTGGAATAAATTCTGACCTCGCGGGAAAAAGCTAGTACCTACTGCAACATTTTAATTCAAATGGCATTTCAGTCAGCAGTCAGATCATGATGTACCACGACAGTAAACTCTTTAGAAAGAAAGAAAGAAAAGAAAGAAAATACATTTATTTGGCACACGCTACAAGAGCACACAGTATAAAATAAAAAATAAACAAACGAAATAAATAAAAAAAAAGGAAACCAAAAACAATCATACAAAACTTATAACTAAACAAAAAGAAAAACCTTAGGAACCTCTTACATAGTAACTTTTATATCAGAATATTGCTGAACCCAACACATAATCATCAATAAGTTATGATTAAGTGCCAGTGTTTTTGTTCTATTTCAGGACAAAGCTCCCAAACCAACGTTAAAGAGGTGTGTCACTGTGGACGTTATTTGTACACAAGAATTTCAAACCAATACCGCGTAAGTTACATTACCATTTTATACTATTTTATTTAAATAGGTACTTTGCTATAGGATTGTTTTCTTCGATGGGTGTGTCCTACCTACACCTAGTACAAAATAACATAATATTACCAATGTCCTGAGGTTGGTTACTTGCAGTTGCAGCTACGTAAGTATGTTCCAAGAAATAGGGGCATGCCTTTTGCCGTTCCTGATCCGACTCCCAGCAGCGTGTCTTACCTGGCCATTTCATAACGAACACAAGACCTCATCTTAGCTTTTTTGGCGTTTTTTATCTATATTTTATAATTTTCAGAATGCCGTCACCAAAAGGCCCCCATCTGAATATACCTGCAGGATCTAAAGCAGATAGCTGTCCAACATCACCTGCGAAACACCCTGGGGCACCGTGAGTGTTTTACGATCATTTAATTTTTTTTAAACCCAGTAACCCTCAATGCGGATTAGGGTCCAGGTCCAAACTCTCAAACTAAGAGAAGACCCATATAACGGTAGTGTGAGCATAACAGGCTAACTCTGTCATGTTATTATAATATTAGGGCATGCGGAACCAGGTTTCTGTCCCATGGTAATACCGGTTAATGTAGAAAATAACGGCTCGTACACAAGCACACGATACGACGTCACATCTTGGGAATCTACGTTTGAAGTCAACCTACTGCTTATTTTTTTACTGTGCTTAGTAAAGGGAAATAGGACCTTTTTCTGCGTGCACTGCAGATTTATTGCTACTTGTTTTAAGGGGACTACAGGTGCTAAATTAGCAACTGTATTTGTGGTGGTTCTAACTTCGTTTGAAATACTTTAGAGTTCTAATCAGCTTGCACTACTAAGTGGTTGTTACGTCACGTCAGTCACTGTGGGCCGAATAATATGAAGAAATGAGTGGTTTCGATCGATTTACAAAAAATCAATTGATTGGATTTGAAAAATTAAACACTATGATGCAAATATGGTGCTTGTAGAATAATTGCCAAAAATCAGCATGATCGCATGTATTTTAGTATGGTTTTTACTCTTTAAAAGATATTTTTAAGAGTTACATATTTTTTTTTCGAGTAAAATAAATTGTATTATTTGTTTTGTATCAATATCCGGAATCCATCTGGAGTCAAGCACCTGTCTTTCAGCCTGTTGACAGCGATTACCTTTGCCTCTCCGCTGGTAGCGCCCTCTATGCTTACCGTTGGTACTAAGTATTTCAAGCGCGCATCGGGTGATCGCCCGATTTACCGTCATTATAGCGTCGTTTTTCGCGCCGTTCAGTTGATAGCGTTATTTAAACTTCGCGAAAAAGTAACAACCCGCTTATTTTAATTAAGTTTAGTAAAACTTTTATAGTTTCAATTCGTGAAATTGTACCTCTCCGTTGTTATTATGGAAAATCCTAATAATAATCTAGAGCCAGAAGGTGATTGTGACGGTTCACTATCGCGTAAACGTGTTCGTTCTCCGACGCCGAGTGCAAGAGATAGTGATAGCAGTTCTTCTACAAGCAGTGGACCCAGCCCTGAGAAACGTAAAGTAAGGAGGGACTCCCAAACCGTGAGTTATGCACACTTCGAGTTTTTATCACAACAAGTGGCTTATTTAACAAACCTCATAACGCAAAATTCTGTTATTAAAAATAATACCACTCCAAGTGCTAACATTAATACCGTTTCCGTAACCACAAACGAGTTAAATCTACGACGACCTGAAAACTTGTCCAACAATAACAAACTTCAGATTTTATCGGAAGTCGGTACGACAGTAAAAGATCCGATTTACCCTAGGGTAAACGAAGCATACCTTAAAAAAATAACGGAGCTGCAACGTTTTAAATGTGATGATTGGAATGCGGTTCGGTTTTCGGATGCACAAAAGAAATATTTAGCTACCCCCGGTTTCGTTGAGTTAAATATTAACGACGAATTAAAGCGTTTTGAATCGGATATGTTGAAAGAAGATTCGCGCTCATATTTAATGGAAAGATCTTTTGCTGGATTAACGAATGCTTTACTTTTTCAAAAAGACGAATTGCAAAAATCTTTACAATCATTGGTGGATTGGGCAAATGAGTCTAGAGAATCGTTGACGCCCAACTCGTTATTCGAAAAAGTGGAATCATTGTTTTCGAAAGAATCTGCGTATAGTACGGTCACTGATGACTTATTACAAATAGTGTGCGGCCGAAGAGCTGACTTGATAAATACACGTCGAGAGGCTATGTTGCGCCAAATTTCCGAAGGATTTCATCGTGATATCCTGCATAAAATTCCTCCTAGTACAGAATATCTTTTTAATGATGAGGCAGTTCAAACCTACCTTCAAAAAATTGGGGGGGTGGATAAACTTACGGTATCAACTAAATCGATACCACAAACTTATTCTAAAGAAAACTTTTATCAAAATCAAAAACCATCGACTAGTAAACAAGCTGACGACAGGTTTTTTCGTCGAGACACCTTTAATAAAAGACAAAGACAAGCCTCAAACGCTTCACACCAAAACAAAAACCGTACTAACAATCAGCGATACAAACCGAAGGATAAGAAATCGCAATCGCAGGCTATCCATAAAGGCAAGCGTCGCGAATGACTGTCGGACATTTCAAGGCGGCTGTCTAAAGCAATTTCAATATGCTTGGAGCAATCTGGGTGCGTCAGACAAAATATGCCGACTATTAAACGGGGCACGCATACCCTTCATACTCAGACCGCCGCTAATATTTCCAAGTCCTACAGTTCTGAAATGTTACAGAACCAAAACCTCTCCCAATATGACCATGCAAATCCAAACTATGCTCGAGTCAGGGGTACTAGAACCTGCAGAACTGACGCCCAGTTACCTTTCCACGTTCTTTCTGGTACCCAAGTCAGATCAAACCTACCGTCCTATTTTAAATTTGAAAAAACTAAACCAGTTCGTAGTAGCCAAGCCGTTTCAACTATTCAGTCACTTCCATGTACCAAGTTTTGTGCAACAACAAGATTGGATGGCCAAACTAGATCTGAGCCAAGCATATTTCCACGTGCCTATTGCACAGCAGCATCGCAGGTTCCTGAGGCTAAACTATCATCAAAATTCACATCAACATCAGCTACTCCAGATGACGTGTTTGCCGTTTGGCCTCTCATCGGCACCCAGAACGTTTGCCTCGATAACCAATTGGGTAGCAGAATTCCTGAGAAGTCACAATATCAGGTGCGTAGTCTATTTAGACGATTTTCTTTTGGCCAACCAGTCAAAATCGCAGTTGGGAGACGACATCGCATTCACGATCAAGATACTCCGTTTACTAGGTTGGACAATCAACTACGAGAAGTCTGTACTGGTTCCGACACAATGCCTCGAGTTTCTCGGCATTACATGGGACACAAAACGCAACGCAAAGTCCCTGTCGGAACCAAAGTGCCTAACGCTACGCAAGGCACTTCACCTACAGCTTCGGTTAAGCAAGTGGTCCCTCAAACAGTACCAAACACTAATGGGGAGACTCAACTTTGCAACGTTCGTGACTCCGAGAGGTCGCCTTCACTGTCGAACTCTGCAATACTACAGTCGACAGCTGTCGGTGAAACACCCGTATCGGTCGATCACGCTGCCACAACCAGCTCGATCAGAGCTGGAGTGGTGGTGTCAAGCCATAGGAAAGTCAATGCCGATACACTTGAGCTCAGTGACGTCACAACTATTGACCACAGACGCATCAGACATCGGATGGGGGGCTCAACTCGGCGACACAAATATTGTGGGCACCTGGACAGAGTCTCAGAAGACATGGCATGCCAACAAAAAAGAGATGTTTGCCGTTTACGCAGCTATACGTCAGAACCAGCGGCAACTCCAAGATGCACAGATACTGCTTCAAACCGACAATCGAACAGTAGTCTCGTACATAAACAAGGAGGGCGGCACAAAATCCAAGAAGCTGCTTCATCAAACTCGACAACTTCTTGCTGTACTAGACAAGCAGAACATTCATCTGACAGCACATTATTTTCCGGGCAGGTTCAATGCCGAGGTAGATGCTCTTTCTCGGCAGAAGGCTTGTCCAGAATGGCAACTCACGAGGACAGCAACGACGAAAATTTTTCAAATGTGGGGTACGCCGGAGATAGACCTCTTCGCGTCGAGAACAGCCCACGTAGTACCAAAGTACGTATCGCTGGACGTCAACGATCAGGAAGCCCAACATCACAACGCGTTCTGTCATCAGTGGCATTACGACCTAGCTTGGTTGTTTCCACCACCAAATTTGATTCCACGAGTTCTCCAACACCTAAACCAATCCAGCGGAGACTATATATTGATTGCCCCGAAGTGGAGCAAGGTGTTTTGGCAGGCAGATGTTCAACGACGAGCGCGACATCCCCCTTACCTAATTCCAGATCTAGCCTGCACTCTCGTTGACACCAGAACGGGGACGCATCCGCCGCAAGTGCAAGACCTACACTTGGAAGCATGGCTGATTTCGGGTGGCAAGATATTTTGACGGACTGGACCGATCAAGAACAAAAATTCTTTATGTCAAGCTGGAGAGGCTCCACAATCAATACCTACAGACCAGTGTGGGGCCGATGGAAGCGATGGTGTGAGTCCCATTCGATTAATTTTAAATACCCTAATGCCGATCAGGTAGCTCGATATTTAGCACATTTACACTGTGATATTGGTCTTGCATACAGAACTATTTTGGTACACAAATCTGTTATCTCAACTTTCACACACATAACATCTAATATAGATTTGTCGTCAAATTTCTTTATAAAACACATATTAAAAGCTATTTCTGTAGCAAGAGAGAAATCTGCTAAACCACCTATTTGGAACCCTAAAGTTTTATTGCAACACTTGAGTGCTTATGATTTTGATGAAAATAATATATTTCAAGTGTCAAGACACGTGGCCACTCTTTTATTGTTAGCATCAGGCCGAAGGGTCCACGACCTTACTCTGTTGCGAATTGATAGCAGTAGCTTAGTCGATGAAGACTCGTCTATTGTATTGTGGCCAGCGTTCGGTTCTAAAACAGACAACCATAACCACAGACAGTCTGGATGGAGGCTTAAAGAGCACCCTGATAAAAAATTAAATTTGATTTTTTGGTTGAGACAATTAATAGATATTACGTCAAATTGCCGAGGAAATATAAAACATTTATTTATTACAGTTAGAGGGGACATTAAACCTGCGTCTAGAACTGTTATTGGTGGATGGGTGAGATCTCTTTTAAAAGCTGCTGGTATTGATGCAACTCCAGGATCAGTAAGATGCGCAGTTGCTTCTCTTAATTTTGTAGAGAATTTTCCTATTGATCAGATTCTTGCCACCGGTAACTGGAAAACAATTCATACCTTTCAGAATTATTATCAGAGAGAACTGTTACATCACAATGATTCAAATGTTCCCAATCATTCTACATCTTTGTCTAATTATTTTGATCCTGTTCAATAAGAGCACAAATATTTAAATTTTCTTTTTTTTTTAATTTCGAAGCTATTTATGTTATTATATTGCTAAAAGTAAAATGTCATACCAGATTAATTATTATTGTAATACATTTACATAATTTTGGCGATGTTTTTCATTAACCCAATATTTAACATTCTAAAACACATTATAGCGTCTTTGGGTTTAGCGCACCAGGTGATAACAAACACATCACTCAAGATGGATTCCGGATATTGATACAAAACAAATAATAGAGAGTTTTACATAAAATAAAACTTACCTATTATTTTTTCATCAATATCCGGAATCCAGGTAAGGTCTACCTGGTGCATCATGAGTTCCTTAATGACGGTAAATCGGGCGATCACCCGATGCGCGCTTGAAATACTTAGTACCAACGGTAAGCATAGAGGGCGCTACCAGCGGAGAGGCAAAGGTAATCGCTGTCAACAGGCTGAAAGACAGGTGCTTGACTCCAGATGGATTCCGGATATTGATGAAAAAATAATAGGTAAGTTTTATTTTATGTAAAACTCTCTATTATGTTTTCAAAACACTACCATACAGCTAGTATGGTAGTGTTTCAAAACACTACCATACAGCTAGTATGGTAGTGTTTTGAAAACATAATACAATTTATTTTACTCGAAAAAAAAATATCTAACTCTTAAAAATATCCTGAAAAATATCATATATTTTCGCGTTTAGCTCCTGTAGTCGCCATAATATAGATTCTCACGATGCGACGTCGTATCGTGTCTGTGTACGAGCCATTATACTTTCTGTTTCACTACACTCTCATTACAGTAGCTCCATTATATCCCGCCAACAACGCGCCACCCGGACTATCATCAGACTGATGGCGCTGTTCCTCTTCTGCTGGACTCCGTTCTTCATCGTACTGCCACTTGGTAAGTAGTTAATTTATTTACCCTTTGTGATTGAACCGCGGAGTAAGGTGGACAAACTTGCTCTGAATAATTCCCGGGTCTCCACCAAAGCAAAGACGAGAGGAGATATGCTAAAAGGAGATATAGTCGATGAAGCATTGCTCTGCGTGGTCTAGAGATCTGGAAAAATTGATTGATCATCTTTGTAGAGGTCCTGAAAGTCTAAATAAAACACCTAGAACAGACCGCAAATTTAAAGAAGCATTATCAAATCAGGTCGCTGGGATTTCCAAATTTTCTGTTATTCGTAGCATTGGAGTACCTAGATTGACATTAAATGCTTTCAATACTATTCTGATGTATAAATGAATAATAATATAGCTGGACATTAACACACAGCGCCATCTAGTGCCACACTAAGCAAGTCTTGTGTCGTGGTCACCAGACAGTTGATATACTACATATATGTTATGGACCAGGTGATTAATGCGGGCATTATACATAATGAGCATTATGAATAATGACTATCTCTATCGGGCTAAGTGATTAATACTATCTTAACTACATTATTTATCACATTGCACGGTCATTATTATATTGCTACATGATAATTGGGCAATTTGATAATAAAGCTAAATTTGACGCGGTATGAGGGCGGGGAGGGAGGCACGCATAGCGTGGCACACTTTGACTAATCAGAGACCGCCATCCAGCGCGCGGCTCGTGCGGCGGACTTCAAGCGCTATTGTTTTTGTTTAGTTTTGCATTGTAAGCGAATATGGACGGACGCGGATGGGTTTCAGTTTCGTAACTCAGTGCCAGCGCGAGTGTGTTAACACTGAATTACGAAATTAAGATTTATTTTGCCTGAAGATGTTCCAGAGACAGAGATTTCGCTGAGAAAGTGTTGCAGAATGTCCTCTAAATGTGGAGGGAAAGGTTATAGTAGATGTGGTTGTAAAAATGGTTGGAAGTCTGATAAATGTAGATGTCGCCAAGCCAAAAAGGCAAAGGCAAAGGCTCGTGACTAAATAATATCAGCCGCTCGGGTCAATCTTTAGGTTTAACCCGTGCTCGCCTAGGTTGGTCTGTGGATGGGTGACCATACATACACAGACATACAGAGTTTTGTCCGTGCCTCGGAAAGTACGTTAAGCCGTTGGTCCCGACTGTCATTTGTCCATCTTTGACTACAGGTAGTCAGTGGCCCCAAAAGTCTGACACCAGTCTTACCAAGTCGTATCGTTTTCCCAGTATTAACTGGAATGTTGAGGTTAGAGAGGCAGTCGCTCCATGTAAAATACTGGTATTCAGCTGCATCCGGTTAGACTGGAAGCCGACCCCAACATAGTTGGGAAAAGGCTCGGCAGATGATGATGATGAGTAGGATAAGTAGGATATGTATAGTATGATAATAATAAGTCATTTCTATAAAACACTAGTATACATGTTGTAATTTTTTTGATTTTTTTAATGTTTTATGTTATACTAGCTTCTGCCAGCCCCTTCGCCCGCGTGAAGTTTCAAAATTGGGGTTGAGTGAGAATATTATAAACGTAAGAGTAAACAAATATAATAATAACAAATCTCCGAACTGCTAAGCTATCGGGAGTTACACGTGTTATTGTGAGTCAACTATAAAAGATAGACATATGCTGTCTTGGGATATTTTTTATATAATTTTATGTGGAATATTTCCGTTATACATGATTTCTATGTAGCTTTAACCATTAAGGCTGCACACGCGACGGAAGCTAAAAAAACCAAGTAACTTCTCCCGTTTTCCCAACATTTCCTTTCACTGCTCTGCTCCTATTAATGGTAGCGTGATGAAAAGTATACTATTACCTGCTCAGGAGTATGTAGAATAATTGTACCAAGTTTCGTTAAAATCCGTCGAGTAGTTTTTTTTTCTATAAATAACATACAGACAGACAGACAGACAGACAGACAGACAGACAGACAGACAGACAAAAATTTTACTGATTGCATTTTTGGCATCAGTATCGATCACTAATCACCCCCCGATAGTTATTTTGTAAATATATTTCATGTACAGAATTGACCTCTCTACAGATTTATTATAAGTATAGACTAGCTTCTGCCAGCGGCTTCGCCCGCGTGAAGTTTGATTATTGTCCCATGGGATCTTACTACCGGAATAAAATGTATCCTATGTTTTATGTGGGTCATAGCGTGATGATATAAACGTAAGAGTAAACAAATATAATAATAACAAATCTCCGAACTGCTAAGCTATCGGGAGTTACACGTGTTATTGTGAGTCAACTATAAAAGATAGACATATGCTGTCTTGGGATATTTTTTATATAATTTTATGTGGAATATTTCCGTTATACATGATTTCTATGTAGCTTTAACCATTAAGGCTGCACACGCGACGGAAGCTAAAAAAACCAAGTAACTTCTCCCGTTTTCCCAACATTTCCTTTCACTGCTCTGCTCCTATTAATGGTAGCGTGATGAAAAGTATACTATTACCTGCTCAGGAGTATGTAGAATAATTGTACCAAGTTTCGTTAAAATCCGTCGAGTAGTTTTTTTTTCTATAAATAACATACAGACAGACAGACAGACAGACAGACAAAAATTTTACTGATTGCATTTTTGGCATCAGTATCGATCACTAATCACCCCCCGATAGTTATTTTGTAAATATATTTCATGTACAGAATTGACCTCTCTACAGATTTATTATAAGTATAGATTTTTAATATGACTTCTTAAAGTCCTTAATGATTAATCCAAATAATGAGTCTGATTATTTAAATGGTTCAATATTTAGTTTATTTTAAGTTTAATGAGAATAACAATAAAAAAATAGTAATTACATATGTTTGTATTATTCTGCCCAAAAGGTGATGGACAATATGTATAATGCCCGGTCAATTTGATTATTTGAATAATTCTTATCAAATTGCACTCTTATATTGGCCATTTTTCATAGTGACCGGGCATTATGTATAATGTCCAATTCATCACTTGGTCCATAACATATATACTTTTTGTTTGTAAATACACACTTATTATACATATAAACCTCCATGACTCGGAAACAAATGTCCATGCTCATCACACAAACATTTGCTCTTACCGGGATTCGAACCCAGGACCCTAAGAACGTAAGGCAGCAAAATTGTAGTTTCAGTTTACTAAACATCTTATTTTAGGGCTTTCGATCATCTGATTTATATGATTACTAGCTGACTCGCGCAACTTCGTCTGCGTAAATTGAGATTTAAACTATCCTATCTCTCAAGTTGGATCGAACTGCACATGGTGTGCGAATTTTATTATAATCGGTTAAGTGGTTTAGGAGTCCATTGAGGACAAACATTGTGACACGAGATTTATATATATTAAGATTTTCCAGATGCTTTCTGCGACTGCGTAAGGGATTCAATCTGGCAGTGGTGCACATGGCTTGGATTCACCAACTCGGCTCTGAACCCCTTAGTGTATGCAGCAGCATCGCCCAGCGTCCGCCGCGCGCTGCAAGCTTCGTTGACGAGCTCGGCGAGACCTGATGTGCCGTTGACTCCTACTGTTAGGAACCGCTAAGTGAGGGGTAAATATGCTGCTTATTTAAACTACTTCTGAAATAGTCTCTTGAGCTTGGTAGGTCTTGGTCGCTGTATTCTGGGCCAAGGTAATAAAGAGTGAACTCGTTCGTTCAACGTTTTCAAGTGTTAGTGAGCAACATCCGATAGCAAAAAGTTATTTATTGATATTAGGTATAATGTTGCCGTGTTAGTATATTATGTTAAGTAATGTTGCCTAACTTTTGAAAATAGCCAACATGTGGTAACAATTGATAACATTGTTAGAGAATTTTAATATAAGATAGAACAAATGCTGTGCAGCTCGCTTGCTGACCGTGTTCCTCCACAAAAAGTAACTGGGGTGTCCATGCACCATTAGTCGATAAACGAATAAAAGAACTCCATATTAAAATAAATATTATTTTTATTTACACAATACATTCAATATTTGTGTACACTTCTTTGGCATAAACACTACCCATTTATTATTTTAAAACAAATACATAAAAATTGCACGCGCAAAATACTGTTTTATGTGAAATATTAATCTACACTTAGAATTTACAAAGTTTTAACAACAACAAAATATTATTTACAACTTAAATAAACTTTGAAATAGACTACGAACAATGTAACAGCCTAACAACTAAAATATTGTGCGATATATTATTATTTTCTCTGTAAAATAAAAATTGTTTTATACTGTGCAGTTGGTACTCAAGAATTACACGTATATCAGTAGGGTAAATTTTTTGTTCGGTAATACCAACTTAAGTTTTACATAGTTTTTTTTTTTTTAACATAGTTTAAAGGGAAGCGACACTCTTTGTATGGACATGTGAACAAAAGAGTGTGATGAATATAAATGTTAATGGATGGAGAGGGAGAGGAGGACCAAGGAAAATGATAAATGGATTTTATGAGGAATGACATTTACGAAAAAGGGGTAAATGATATCGTGACGGTTGACAAGGAAAAAACGTGTTGGGCCAACCCCAAGTAACAAGGAATAAGGCTGGAAGATGTTGCTATACGAGTGCTATACACAGGTTCGGGTATAGCTGTGTTGGCACAGGCCGGTTGGCAACATTAATTAATGTTCTTAGGGTAGATAACACCATTACAATAATTCCAAGACCACTAATCTCTAAAAAACGTTATGTTGAAATCAGATTTTAGTTGCTTTGAAATCAATAACGCGTTAACTAAACAGTGACGTCACAATGTGCTATTGCGGTACAAAATCCTTGAGAGAACTGCGTTTTGACTTCTCTTAAAAAGATTATTGTGTCATCAACCCTATTTGCCTGTGGAGAATAAAGCTGATCCCGACATGTCTATAGCACCTTCAAGATCTTTTCATCCCACAAAAAATCCCGATCATTAGAAGACCCAAATTTTGCTTACTTTGCTTAATCTTTCCAATTTTCTTTTCTGCTTTCGGTTAATATCATCTTTCCTTATAAACTCTACATAAAAACAATAATAATATATTAACAATCTATACATATTCTGTCCTCTTACAGCTGGTATCTCAAAATGGCGGCGACTGACAAGATGGCGGACAAGATTATTGACGGGCGCGCAACAGTGGCGTCTCCTCCAAAGTCTTTTGCGTCTGGAGAACAGTTTTTGCATGTACAGCGACCAGAGAGACAGTAACCTGGCTCGTTTTCTTCTGAGACACATTCCTGCAAAGATTGACTTGTTAATTTACTAGTTTACAGAAATCTCTCTTAGGTGCATCCTGACCAAAGCGTTCGATCATTTTGTTTGGCGAACCCGAACGCCGTCTTCCGATTTTCGAGTCAAAGTATAAACAAGGTTAGGAACGCTTTGTCGCTTTGATTAGGACGCAGCGTCTAATTTCGGAGAATTTTAATAGGACTGTTTTTTATGTACAGAAATTGGGCTAATTTTAAGAATAATTTTAGAAATAAGACTTTTGGAAGAAAATGTGATATGCCTGGTGCCATTTTATTGAAATTGTATTCTATGATTATGCTAAGTTTTGTAAATGTGGTAGATTTAAGTGATGATTAACTGTAATATATTCTTCTAATAATAAACTGAGTAAACTATATTAATTGTTTAATTATATCTTCGGATCTCACCCTAAAATTATACAATGAACCGTTTCTATGGACAGCTTCACTATAAGGCTTGAAAAAGGAGGGGAATCAAATAAAACAATCTTACGAACTATTTATAGTATTTATAGTATATATATAGATATTTATAGTATTTTATATATCTTTGTAGTTAACTAGAGTATTAATCGAATTATTTTCAAATGCCACTGCTTGTCTCTGCATGACCCTAAGGTTGACTGGTAGAGAATGCCTATGGCATTAAGTCCGCCTCTGTACTATGTGCTTGAAGTGTTAAATAAATAAATATTTAGAAAAAACTTGTTTCGCAATCACCCACACAAGGTAGATTGTGATAGAAACGACCAAGAGCCCGTAAACGCCGAGGAACTACACCGTCTTCAACTTTTTAACCAAAATACTCAAGATACATACCTCATCCCTCCGACACTCCTGCCCCGGCCTCCGGCGGTGCCAGCAGCGCGCGGGAGTGCCGGCGGCGCGCGCATTGTAGGCGCACGCGCACGCGCCCCCCAGGCACAGCGCTGCGCCCGGGGACCGCGCCTCGGGAAGACCAGCTAAGCCGTCGCATTGGACGTCGTACTCGCAGGAGTCGTTGAGTTCTTTTACAGCTGTAAATGGAGAAACATAATGAATAGCTTTCCTTATAGTCTTGTAGGTTATCCTATTGGTGCTAGTAAAAAAACAGGGTTATTTCCGTCAAATGTAATGAACTATTATTTGCATAAACTTGAAAGAAGAAAGTAACATGTCGGTAATACCTCCTACCTTTAAGCATTTTGTTTGGGATCTAAATATGGCGTCATTCCTGTAACCCCTAGTAGCAGAGGGGTACTAAGGTCCATGTTCACCGAAAAGATATAACAGTCTGATTATAACCTAAAAACAGCTGTCACTGTGACATTCCCTTAAAAAAGGTGTTTTAAACAGTTGTTTTTATAAAACCAGAGCGTCATCTATTTGGTGAACATGGACCTTAGTAAGTAGTTCAACCTACATTTCGACGGTTGTACCTGTCATATTTATTAATAGGGGCCAGCCAATAGCCATCAACCGTGCGTAAAACCTTACCCAAAAACACGGCTCGACCTGGGAATGTTACAAAAGCCTTCATGTCACTTTTATATGTTACCTCATCATTCCACAGAACAGCGGTGGCCCAGTGGTGGCGGCCCGGACTTACGAACAACAAGTAATGGGTTCGAACCCAGTCAGGCGTATGATTTTATGTCATTTATTTCACTGCTCTCAAAACAGTGAAGGAATACATCGTAAGGAAAGCGACATGTACTAGAAGCTAAAAAAATCAAAGACGTGTCACATCTACCTATCTTCACTTCCCTCCCCTCTCATAGAGAGGAAGTCTGAGTTTCAGCTGTGTGGGAACATTAATAGGGTGATGATGATGAACCAATCAAGTTAATCGTAATTTAAAAGAGCATTATAAGGTTCTCAATGAAGTTCACTAGATTCAAAGGCCTTATATTCACCCTGATCAATTTTTATTAAATGTCATAAAATGACAAGTTATTTTTTACAGTTTTTTACTCGCCCAACTTTACAGTTTGATGGCTAGAAGCGCTCCTTCATCATACACAACTTATAAATTATTACAACTTAAAAACTTACAACTTAACTTAAAATTTAATAAAATACATAATACATAGCTACATCTGAAACACTGAATTAGAACATAATCAACACACGTAGCTGTTTCAACCTATTTTTTTTCCCTTTTATGAAAATTACTTCTCTCCAAAATCGAATTAACGAAACCCTGTCCCTAATAAAATGCTAACTATAGCATTACAGCTGGTAAACGGGATGTAAATTGCATCTAACTAAGAATTAATTCGGCCCTACAAATTAAGGGCATACCATTGTGGTCACCTTTGTATCAAGGGCGTGATAATTAGCATAGTGAACGCTATTGAACTTAGATAGGGATTCCAAGGTTTGTTTTATAGTTTTTGAGCTCGTGGTTAAATAATAACAGCCGCTCGGGTCGATCTTTAGGTTAAGCCGTGCTTACCTAGGTGGATCAGTGGATGGGTGACCACGTTAAGCTGTTGGTCCCGGCTGTCATTTGTCCATGTTTGGAAGTCGTTACAGGTAGTCAGTCAGTGGCCCAAAACGTCTGACAATCAGTCTTATCAAGTGGTATCGTATTACCCAGTAGGTATTAACTGGGTTGTGGAGGTCAGATAGGCAGTCGCTCCATGTAAAATACTGGTATTCAGCTGCATCCGGTTAGACTGGAAGCGGACCCCAACATAATTGGGAAAAGGGGCAGATGATGTTTATAGTCTACCTAGGTGGATTAATTGGAGAAAATTTGTCTATTTAGTAAGACCGATTAGATTTTGCCGGCCTTGTTTCCTGCTGATATGCAGGGAATTCATGATGTGGAAATCACGGGTTTTCCACTCCTCGGATAGCCGAAGAAAAGTATAGACTTTTCTGATTAATTTCGTTGTGGGATCCAAGACACAAAGACTGTATTTCTGGGACTTCGTCGAGCTTCATTATCGCAGCACTTTTCTGGTGGTCGCCATACTTGATTGTGGCTTTCGAGAGTTACAGTGGTTTGGAAATAGTATGGTGGGCTAGTCCCAATAAAAAGACCGGTTAGACTTAACTTATTGTCTACCTACCCATAAAATTCTTGCAGAATCCGTATCTGCACCCTAAAGTGTCATACCACACACCAACCACTACACCACATACCATATCAAGCACCGCGCTCTATCAAGGCATGACAACAGTATCAAAAAATGCAAATCTATTTAGTCCGTCAGTTAGAGTATTGGAAAATAAAAGATAGGTTTTTTTTTTGTAAATCAATGAAAATTGACATAGATAAATTGGCATTAAAACTCGAGAGTGGGAGCTCGTGACGTCAGAACTCGCTAAAAATTATACCATGGTGTGACATATTGAGAATTAAAAAAAAGCGTCGACATTTTTAGTTTACCTACGTAACGAAAGAAAAATACGGGTCAAAATATTTATTGATAATCTAAAATAATAATAATAATACGTTTATTTCAGATAATTTCCAATCCATATAGCAACATAGTAATGAAATAGCCAGCGCACAAATAATACAACATAAATAAAATAAACAGTAAAAATCAATTAATAAAATAAATCAAGTAAAAGCATAAACAAAGGAAATTAATACAATAACATTTGAAAATATTAAAAATCAATGACAAAATTAGATATCCTATGTCAATCAATCAAATTAATTAAATTATACAATCACACACAACACATAACAATAAAATAAAATAAGTGCTTTGGAGGGTGCGATTCGAGAATATCGGTTCGTGACACCAGAGCTTAGACCGCGTTTACCTCGTTTGCCCATGAATAACAAAAATAGGATGCTGGTGGCTGTTCTGGATTCGCAGTTGTCAAATTATTTTGATGACTGCGAAGACCTCACCGATGTTCATTCAGTCCTGTATTGTGCGGCCGTAGCGGCATGTCGTGTAGCTCGTGTCAAATTTTCTGATGACAGAGTTACACGGCCAAAACCAGCCGTACCGGCATGGCAGTACAGGATTGAACAACGTATTGGTGGGGCCAGAGCACTCATCGGCAAATTGATCTGCTTCAGGGAGGGCAATACTCGCCCTAGGGTGATGCGTTTTGTGAGGCGGGCGTTCTCGGGGACTGATATCAGTCCTCGAGACTACATGTCCCGTGTCACAGAGCGCATCGACTTCCTGAAGCAGAAAGTGTATGCATGGGCAAGCCGTATACGTAGGTATAAGCGGCGGGTGGATCGATACACTCAGAATCG
The DNA here is from genome assembly GCA_916618015.1 of Xestia c-nigrum. Classification (NCBI taxonomy): domain Eukaryota; kingdom Metazoa; phylum Arthropoda; class Insecta; order Lepidoptera; family Noctuidae; genus Xestia; species Xestia c-nigrum. The sequence goes on from OU745246.1 coordinate 25,109,138, forward strand.
CACATTCCAAAGAGATGAAAGGTGGGTTTATAGGGCTTGGGAGCGACCGGACCAAGGAGTGGCTGGCTGGTTTCTGGATTAAATGGTTCACAGGGTCGCATGCTCGCTTGGCGACCCTATTCCAGTCAGCCTTAGAGTCGGGGTCGCTGCCAGAGTTCCTGACAACAGGTTTAACCCACCTGCTCCATAAATCGGGTAGTACTGCGGAACCCAAAAATTATAGACCAATCACCTGTCTCCCGACAGTCTATAAAGTTCTTACATCCATTTTGAGAACAAAAATTTGTAAACATATAGATGACAATTCTGTCATGTCCGCTTCCCAAAATGGATGTAGGAATGGGTCCCGTGGTACTAAGGAGGTACTCCTCATTGATATGGCCATTAGTCAACAGGTTCGTCGTTCCCGAAAGGATCTGTCGACATGTTGGATAGACTATAAGAAGGCCTATGACTCAGTGCCACATACATGGCTCATGAGGGTGCTAGAGTTGTATAAAGTTGATGCAACTCTGCGCACCTTCCTGATGTCGTGTATGCGGCAATGGAGGACAGTCCTTCGCTATCCAGGATGTCGGCAAATTCAGAGGAATAGCGAGCCGATAAGGATAGAGCGAGGAATATTTCAGGGCGATAGTTTGAGTCCACTTTGGTTCTGCTTAGCCTTGAATCCTCTGAGCACATTGCTGGAGGATTCAGGTCTAGGCTATCAGTTGCGGAAAGATGGTCGGGTTATATCTCACCTCCTTTACATGGATGACTTGAAACTCTTTGCCCCCAACGATTTGCAACTGATGGAGCTACTGAAGGTAACTGAAACCTTCAGTAGCGCCATCAGGATGGAATTTGGTGTGGACAAATGTGCGGTCATGCATGTAAAGCGAGGGGAGATTGTGGAATCTGTGGGAACCCAGCTCTCAGATTCCATAAATCTTAGATCCTTCTCAGCAACCGAAACCTACAAGTATTTGGGTATGTCGGAAGCGCTGGGCATCAATGTGGCTGACATGAAGCAATCGTTGAAGGAGCGCTTCTTTGGCCGCCTGAAAAAAGTATTTAATAGTCTTTTATCGGGCGGAAATAAGGTGCGTGCCTTCAACGGTTGGGTCATGCCAGTTTTGATGTACTCTTTCGGCATACTCAAATGGACTCAAACTGAACTAGACGCCCTGGATACGAAGGTCCGTAAATTGTTGACGGCATTTCGAATGCATCACCCACGTTCTTCAGTTATGAGACTGTATATCCCGCGGAAGTGTGGGGGTCGTGGCTTTTTAAACGCTAAGACTCTCCACAATCGCGAGATATGCAGTCTCAGGGAATATTTCCAAGAAGCCGACGTGGAGATGCATCGAGATGTGGTCGCGATGGACAAGGGCCTCACCCCGCTCTCCTTGGCTAAAGAGAACTGGCGCAAACCTATAGTACTAACTACTGATGACCGCAGGAAAGAATGGCAGGGCAAGGAGCTTCACGGGCGCTTTTACCGGGCTCTTCATGGGCCCGATGTAGATTTTCTAGCGTCCGTGTCCTGGCTACGTTCCGGGGACCTCTTCGGAGAAACCGAAGGTTTTGTCTGTGCAATTATGGATGAAGTAATGATGACGAATAACTACCGGAGATTTATTGTGAAGGACGGTACGGTTGACATATGTCGGGCATGCCACCGTCCAGGCGAATCAATCTGTCGCATTATCTCCGGGTGTTCTCGTCTAGCTAACGGAGAGTACTTGCACAGACACAACCTTGTAGCCAGGATAATCCATCAGCAACTTGCTCTAAAATACAATCTTGTGGAATCGGAAGTGCCCTACTATAGGTATGTGCCCGACCCAGTTCACGTTAATGGCAATATCACACTGTACTGGGATCAATCCATCATCACTGACAGGACTGTTATAGCCAATAGGCCTGATATAGTGGTGATGGATCGATCAGAGCGGCGCGCAATGATTGTTGACATAACGGTCCCGCATGATGAGAACCTCGTGAAAGCCGAGAAAGATAAGCAAATAAAGTATCTTGACTTGGCTCGCGAGGTTGTCGACATGTGGGAAGTGGACTCAGCGATCATTGTGCTGATAGTTGTGTCAGCGCATGGCTTAATTGCCAAGAGCCTCGACCAACACCTGAGGAGGCTCTCGTTAGGCAGCTGGATCAAGGGCTTGATTCAGAAAGCGGTACTCTTGGACACGGCCCGTATTGTTAGGAGGTTCTTCTCTCTGGAGCCCTGACTGCCGGTAGCTTGGACCCTGTTCCCGATACCGGTGGGCTACAATTTTTTATATTTTTAAATGTTTTTTATATATAGTTTTATAATAATATTTAAAAATGTAAAAGATTTGTATATAATTAAATAAAGGAAAAAATAAAATAATATAACTAAAAGACGGACTAATTAGCTTGTTTTTTTTTGTCGTCTACCCTAATCAGGCCCATCGATTTACAAAGGGCCCCAATGTGTTACAGAAAATTCAGCGAATGAACGACTTTCGATCCCTTTAGGACTAGTTATGCCACTAAAAATAATTCTATGTTTCTTTCATTTATGCCCAGAATTACCATACTCTTAACTAGACTTCAAAGATACTCACATTCCACACAAGAGTTGGTCCCATTATGCGCTACCCAGTTGTCCCTGCAGCGGCACGTGCCTCTGCATTCTAGACCTGCGCCTGCGCATTGCAGCTGATCTTCGCATTCCTCGCCCAGAGTAGCGTCGCGGACACACCTGGATTATAAGAGATAGAATGGTAACAGAAACGAAACAGTTTTATCTAAAAAGTAATTCACATGATCTAGAATTTTGGGGTCCCAGAATAAGGAAATCAGTTAATGTACCTTAAGTTTCGGTTACAACACTAAAAACTGCTATAAGTCAGCTGGCAGAGGTTGAGCAATATTTTTAGAGATTTCACCATCACAGGAAAAAAAGCTGTCATAGATCTCCACACTTGCAATCATGATGATAGCACCGCGTCTGATTTCCATGGTATTTTCCTTATTATTTTCCTCTACAATTGTAAAATGTATGTATTTATTTAAAATGTAGGCTCTGTTGCTTTTTCCTCTGCTCAGTTTAGTACCCTCACGTAATGAGATCATGGTTTTAATCAGACGAACTAGTACCAACCTTGTGCCATTATCCCTAGGACTGAACTGCAGCTGACAGGTGCAGTAACCTCTGACGCAAAAGGCCTGTCGTTCCTTCCCTTGATCTCCTAGGTAGCAGTTTTGATCCACTACGCAACGCTCGCCGATGACTGAAAAATGAAAACAGGAATTTTATTTTGGCGTTAGTTATTTCACCACTCTAAATTACCATCCTATCGGACAATAGGTAGTTGATAAGTAAATAACATAACATCCCGCCTTAAATCGTGGAACGGTTAGACAGAAGTGTACCTAACCTTCTTCTAATTTGGCCCAAAATTCAGCAATGCAAACGCCGCTCGCTGATGCAGTCATAAGCTCGTCAAGTACGCTGGTGTCAGGGCATGCAGCCTACGATGGGCCATTGTAGAGTCACGCCGCATACCTACACACTTGAGATCTAAGTCGTCCATGAACCTCTATGTGAAGACTTGGGTTCTAAGTCTATTAAGAGATTTCCAAGTCGGCCACGGCAAAGCATGCCCAGGTGGAAGTCTTTCAGACGGCTCGATGAAGCCGTGTACCTAAAACTACACGCGCATTTCGCTAGAGCGCTACGTTTACTACACATAATTATGTACATACAAATACTACTGTAGTATATCGTAGTGCCCGGTATCCGTCGCCACTACGCAATCAGTCCTTATCAGTGTGAACTTGGACTGATCCTAACAACGGGAAGGTATCCGACCTTCCTTACAAAAATCAAACATGCTATGTAGTATATCACTGTAGAAGTGTAGAGGATGTAAAAGGAAATAACTCATCATTCCATCGTGCTGCACCGTGCGTGGTTATTTTCCAAGAATAACACGTGTTATGAAGGTCATTATGAAACAAATTTGCCACTAAAACTAGGTGTTCCAACTAAAAAGAATCGACACAAAAAAATTCAAGCATTTCTTCTTCTTGACATATCGATGTATTTCTTACTTATATTAGATAGTTGGGGACCCAGTAGGTGGCCACGTTTATTGCAGCGGCAGAGGCGCTATTCAGATTGCCCTGAGTGCAGGTAATAGGGCACCTGGGACACCAGAAAACTGAAGAACTACTTAGTACGAAATTAATTTAGCCCTCAAATGCTTGTTTTTTAAAGGGTTTTATTCAATTAAAGGGCTTGTTTCATCACTCCATTTCGGTACTTACTCAGGCTATAACATTATTTTCCAGATTACCCTATTCTTGTTTCTGAAGATGGCAAATGAATAAAGCCGTTATATTGATTCTAAGCATCTGCCTTTAATTTGAAATGTAATACCAACCGGCGGTCTCATAACAGCGATCATCCTCGAAGTGCGCGGTGGAGGCGCAGGAGCAGACGCCGTTGGCGCACTCGGAGTGAATGCCAGTCGTCGAGTGGCATTGGATGTGCTGCACGCATTCCTCGCCGATACGTGCCTCTGGAAATAAAATAAAGGAGTGAATTTTACTGAATGAAATGTATTTGGTAGGTGGAGCAGGAGAAAGTGTTTGTGGCGAAATTTGGGAAAGGTATATGTCCAGTTGTGGATTGCGACAGTTTGAGTTGATTGATTGAAAAAGTAAATTGAAGATATTTGCCGCGTGATGCAAGAAACCATTTCTTTGCATCACGCACAACACAACCGTGAGGATTTTTCATTAATCAGTATTAGAAACCTATAATACGACTACTACGTATGGCTTACTTTTGTCGAGTTAAGCTAAAGAGACAATCGGCAAATTTTGTGTAAGAAGACACAGTAGATTGAAAGCAGAAAATGAATATCGAAACTGACCTGACATGACAAATTCTCATTTCGAAAACTGGTCGAATAAAGTAACATGCAAATTGTCTACAGTGAAGCCACTGCAGTGTCACTATAATGGCCGCAATTTGCATCTTTTATACTTGACAATAGCATACTCGAAGGAAGTCCTTGGGAACTCAATTTTGTTTCAACAGTAAGAAAAAAAAACAAACATATTTTTAAATTTTGTAAGAAAATTCAGACCATGGAGAAATAACTCTCAACCTCAGTGCAAATGTAGCTGTCTGAATATGCTACAGATGGGAGATTGACGACACACGGTGGCCTCAGCAGACATTGAAGAGGCTCTTGACTCTTCTTTAGTGGATTAGGCTTCTTGACTGGTCCTCATCTTGGTGAGAGGAAGCAGTTCATATTGTCCAAGGTATATACCAAGGTATGTCCGTGTGCATGCCCTATTAAGGGAGAGGTGCATAAGGGCACACGTTGAAATTTGTATGGGATCAAGAAGCGCCTGCGGACCGTAAAAATAAGATTGCCAAGGGTGCTATGTCCGCAGCCGCCCCACGTTTCGGTCCATATAACAAGATGTTGGAAGGGCCATGGGAAGGTTGGAGGGAGTGTCCAAGGTATATAGCCTTGTGCGTTTTGTTAGTTATGATGTCTAAATAGAGATTAAAGTACCTTTTAAGCATCCTTTGTGTGTGCTGTTAATCGCAGCGTATACAAATCCATCTTTGCAGACGCAGTAGCTGCCCAGGCGACAGAATGCGTTGTCAGGACAGTCCATATCAGCTGCGCATACGTTGCCTGTCCGACCTGGGAGGACAAGAAAAACCATTAAATATGAAAAATAATATAGCGGCACTACAAAGAGTGCTACAGCATTTTTTTTTTAGGATGGGATATCATCAAATAACTTCTCCCACTCTGGGCGGAGCGGGAGGGAATGTCCTAGAACTAAAAAAACCAAGACATGTGACGTCTACCAAGTACCAACCCGCACTTGGTCCACGTGGTGTATTACCCTATTCCCTGTCATAGTGTGTGCGCTGTGGTGCGTCAAAAAACTCTAAAAACTTCGTGAAACATTATAAGCTAAAATAAGCCCTTTTTTTTGCGATGGGAAATCATCAAATGACCTCTCCCACTCTGGGCGGAGCGGGAGGGAGTGTCAGACTCTTACTGACTAAAACCCATCCATGTTCCTTCCTCGCCCTTTATGTTCCGGGGCCGCGGTATCTCTTTCGAACAGGCCCGCAACCCCGGCAGGCTTCGGCCCTTGCGGGCCCCTCTCCTTTTGCTGACATCTCTTTGAGGCGCGCGTGGAACTCGAACGCGCCGTCGACACGGCCTGTCGTCGTCGTTAGACGGACGGACGGCTAGATAGCCCATAGCCAACCGTGCTAAAATAAGCCCTTAAGCGTGGAAAAGTTGTTTTTTACATAGGGGACTGTCGGATGACTGGCAATTAGTGTACGATTGTACTCATGATATGATTGTAAACCTGAAAACGCGAAAACAACATCTACTGTTCAGTACATTAGGCGAACATAGTTGTTTGTTATCATTACAATCACGTGTTTAATTAGTATCGTACACTAATTGCCAGTCACCCTATATAAAATGTACTTATTTCAAAATACACTCATATAAATTCGGGGAACGTAATCTATCTAGGCTAGAACTCGGAGTTACACATTACCTACATATTTACTTTGTCTTCATTTAAAGTTAAGATACAAATGGGTACCATATAACTGACGAATTCTAAAACAAAGACAGTATGTCTAATTTTCTACTGTGAGCATTTCTGATTCGTTTCACTGATGATGCTACGAAAACCAATAAAATGACGGAAACTTCATGTACCGACGCGGAGGATATTCAACTTTTGGCTCTGCAGAGAAAGTCTAAATTCCAACAACAGGACATTTCCCACCGTTAAACATATTTCATTAATAAACTAAATTGATAAATACGCCAATTTTTTCTTGTCATTGTTAGCATAGTCTTTTGTTGAATTATTAGTCAAGACATTCCACTCAATTTCCTTGAAGAAAATTGAAGAAAAATGAAGATTGGTCTAGGAGACAAGAATTTAATGAAAAAATATGTAAATAACTTCATAATTTCAACGAGCGGTATTTTAGTAGTAATTATGGAGCTCGTGACCAAATAATAACAGCCGCTCGGGCCGATCTTTAGGTTAAGCCGTGCTTACCTAGGTTGGTCTGTATATGGGTGACCACCCACACCGAGTTTCCCCCGTGCCTCGGAAAGCACGTTAAGCTGCTGTTCCCGGCTGTCATTTGTCCATCTTTGGCAGTCGTTACAGGTAGTCAGTGGCCCAAAAAGTTTGAGAACCAGTCTTACCAAATGGTATCGTATTACTCAGTATTAACTTGGTTATGGAGGTCAGATAGGCAGTCGCTCCATGTAAAATACTGATATTTAGCTGCATCCGGTTAGCCTGGACGCCGACCCCAACAATTTGGAAAAGAATATTGTCATTATCACTGAAACGGGATATTTATCATATTTTCTATTTTGTTGTGAGTTCCCGATATTTCGGCGCTGTTGCAAGCACGGATCACGATTAAACTACAGTAATTGTGGGTGGGTGTTTATGAGCAGACAAATCAGTCACGGACGAGTCCACATCGCCGTTTCTTTGTATACTTACTTGGAAGTAGAAGTTACTTCTCATCTCATTATCAGCGTAACCTTTTTCCAACTATGTTGGGGTCGACCCCAAAAAAAGTATTAGTTAGTCGACTGCTTCTGGTTATTACATAGATACGAATGATAGCCGGGAACGTAACGTGCTTTCACAGGCATGGAGGAGGCCAAGATGGTCACCCATCCTCGCACTAACCTTCAAGCGTACCCTGATCGATAGACTGAAATGGCTGATGTAAAGATCGACGTATACGTAAAATTGCTGCACAGTATTATGCATGACGATAATATCAAAAAAAATGCAAATCTATTTAGTCCGATAGTTGTAGTATTGGAAAACAATGGACACGTATTTTTTGTTAGTAAATCAATATGAATACTGACAATGGTAAAACGCATCAAAACGCGGGAGTGACGGCTAGTGACGTCAGAACGCACTAGAAATGATACCAAGGCGTGACGTATTGAGAATTTTAAAAGCGTCGTATCTTCGTCAATTTTGGTTTACGTAACAAAAAATACGGATCAAATTTGTTTGTAGTGTATCCTTTTATACTAATTACAAAGCATTCTTTTTTTTCGTTATGAAATAAAAAACAAAAGACATTCTCAGTAACCGCATAACAACAAGCATATTTACTCAAATCTCACAAAGAAAGCTATAGAAGCTAGTAAAATATTTACTCTTTCTACAGTTCAAACGAAAACAAGGAAATGTGAATAAATTATTCAGTCATTTCGCGATAACTTCGTTTGCACTCCAGTGTAATCACTGTACAAACTAATAGACTTGACTATTTTATGGCTCGACAGTGTACTGTAGGCATTTTTTTTTGTTCACTGAAGGTTGTTTTTTCAGGCAACTGTTTGCAAGGCTGCTCTATTTTAATCCGACTTAGATAAATTAGATTGTTCTAAGGGAGTTTTTTATTAATTGTAAACAAAAAAGTGTTGTATCTTGTAGTTTGAGAGATAAGACAATGAACGTGATTTTGATTTAAAACTATGAAAATCTTTTAGGAAACCGTAAGGAGAAAATGGTGCCCGTATGAAAAAAAAAAAACCAAAACAGCTATGGTATGTTACCTTCATTTTGTTTACGAGTTGATTCATGTTTTTATTTTTATTTTCCTTGTATTCGTAATGAAAAGCACCCTCTTTAACCCTTTAAAGACTTATTTAGTCCCTAGAACTATTGTCGCCCTCGCTACGTTCGGGCGCCAAATCCCGCCTCGGGAATAAAAAAGTTACTTTCACTCCTAGATACCGTATTACTCAATACTAACTGTGTTGTGGAGATCAGACAAGCAGTCGCTCCCATGGAAAATACTGATATTCAGCTGCATTCGGTTAGACTGAAAGCCGACCCCAACATACTTGGAAGAGGCTGGGCAGGTGATGATGACCTTTTAACACAATTTATCAGATCATCCAAAATATCACTAAAATTAAAGAAGAGTTTTTTGCTGTAATAATGTTCGTCTATGTTTATTTAAACATTTTATATATCTATACTTAATATTATAAAGCAGAAGAGTTTGTTTGTTTGTTTGATTGAACGCGCTAATCTCAGGAACTACTGGTTCAAATTGTTTTTTTATTGTGTTGGATAGTCCATTTATCGAGGAAGGCTTTAGGCTATATAACATAGGGCACGCCACGATAGTGGCGGTAAGTCCCCTCTTTGAGGAGTGGCTGGAGAGGCGCCACGGCGTCCTCACCTTCCGCCTGACGCAGGTCCTCACCGGACTCGGATGTTTCGGGAGGTACCTGCACCGAATCGGGCGGGAGGAAACGCCCGGGTGTTTCCACTGCGAGGATCGACCGGAGGACACGGTGGAGCACACGGTGGAAGTCTGCCCTGCGTGGGCGGAGCACCGCCGTGTCCTCGTAGCGGCGATCGGCGGCGGCGACCTCTCGCGTCCGGCCCGGAAGCCGTCACCTCCTTCTGCGAAGCAGTCATGCTGGCGAAGGAGGTGGCGGAACGAAAGAGGGAGAGATCCTCTCTTCCCGGCCGCCGCGGGAGACGCACCGGGCGTCGGGGGCCACGTGGTGGCTACCGGCCACCGTAGATGCGGGCCTGTGGACGGTTCGCTACGGGCTAGCTAGCCGTCCGTCCGTCTAACGACGACGACAGGCCGTGTCGACGGCGCGTTTGTGTTCCACGCGCGCCTCAAAGAGAAGTCAGCATAAGGGGAGGGGCCCGCAAGGGCCGAAGCCTGCCGGGGTTGCGGGCCTGTTCGAAAGAGATACCGCGGCCCCGGAACATGAAGGGCGAGGATGGAACATGGATGGGTTTTAGTCAGTAAGAGTCTGACACTCCCTCCCGCTCCGCCCAGAGTGGGAGAAGTCATTTGATGATTTCCCATCCTAAAAAAAAAAAAAAAAAAGGCAATATAACATCACGCTACGACCATTAGGAGCCGAGCAGGAATGAAAACTGTTGCAAAAACGGGTTTCTTTTTTTCTTTCGTTTTTCTCTCATAAGTGACGCAAACGAAGTTGCGCGGGTCAGCTAGTTAATCATAAAATTAATTAGTTAACTGTAGCATTAAGTTAACTCAAGTAAATTTTTGAATGATAACATTTTTGATGCACATATTAAAGATCAGTTTCACTTCTTTCTTTTATTGCTAAAAACCGTCGAAACAGGTTAATCCGCTTTAAAACAAGAAAACCATGTTAATGGAATCTTAAAGATGACTTTTTATATTGTTCTAAAAACCTAATAAATTACCGAGTCACATTGGAATCGGTAGAGCATCACAAAAGAGATTAATATAGCCATCCGTGCGCGACAAACATTTTTAAAACCTCTTTTGAAAAGTGTTTAACAAAGCAGAATATTGGGATTGAGACAATAGTTTAATGCATTAGTAAAATAGTGGTATTTAGCTGCATCTGGTTAGACTGGAAGCCGACCCTAGCATAGTTGGGAAAAGGCTAGGCAGATGAAGAAGTTTGGCATATCGATGCAAATTTTCTTGACAATCAATGCCACCATAAACTGAAGTGGTCATACTTTTATGTGCCTCTGACAAGCCGACAAAAATACAATCTACGAAATAAAAGAACCAATTTTTCACTCTATAAAACCAAAAACCACCGTTAGTTGAAATTTTATTAAAAATTAGAGAGTAGAAAAAAAACAATTTCCTTTCGTTATTCGCGGTTTTCGATTATCCGTGGCTCTTTGCCAATGATGCTGCGTTTTGGCCGTGCTTCGTTTAGTGAGCGGTCGAGTGCGACAGCGCAGGTTCGAGTCCGGTTCAAGTGAATCGAATCGACTGTTGCAAATGGTTCATAACGGTTGATATCGCTATCTCCAGTTGCTACAATGGAATGTTGGGTATTGAAGCTTATTGTAATTGTGATATCGTCGTGTTCTTATTGGTTTTTAGGCAAGATATATTTTTATGCATATGAAAAACTTTTCTGGGTAAATAAAGAAAGTAAAGCAAGAAAATACGGTGTTTTGATTGTAAAAAGTTTCATCATCATCATCTGCCCAGCTTTTTCCCAACTATGTTGGGGTCGGCTTCCAGTCTAGCCGGTACCAGTTTTTTAAACATGGAGCAGCCACTGCCTTTTTGTCCTCCAAAACCCAGTTAATAATAGGTAATACGACGTTTTTTTTAGTTGTTTTAGATCCAAAAAGATGACGGTCTGATTATCTAAAAACAGCTGTTTATAATACACTAGCTGACCCACGCAACATCGCCTGCGTCACATGAGAGAGAAAACGAAAATCCCCGTTTTTGCAACATTTTTCGTTCCTGCTCGGCTCCTAATAATTGTAGCGCAATGTTAATAGCCTAAAGCCTTCCTCGATAAATGGACTATCCAACACAAGAATATTTTTTCAATTCGAGCCGGTAGTTCCTGAGATTTGCGCGTTCAAACAAACAAACAAACTAACCAACAAACTCTTCTGCTTTATAATATTATATAGTATAGATTTTTGTATGGGAACATGTCATAGTGTTTTTTAGATAATCAGACCGTTATCTTTTCGGTGAACATGGACCTTAATTAATCACTTTAAGGGCTGTTTTACTTTCAAGATTTTATGGTCGGTCCAGTAGTAAAAGTTGTTGATTTTCATGAGCACCGCACTAAAATTGATTAAAACGACTAAAAAAATAACGGTGTAAGTATACCCCGTGGTAAGGCTGGTTGTCAGACTTTCAAGGCACTGATTAAAATCATGTTACGACTGTCAAAGATCAACAAATGATAGCCGGAACCAACAGCTTACCACGTTTTCCAAAGCACGGAGAAAAATAGATATAATAAAGAAGGAGATATGTTATATATTAGACGAAAATGTATCGGAACCCTGTGTCTCCACTTTATCCCTACCACACGGCAACTACTACACATGCAGTTCAGTAAAAGCAATATACGCAGTCGCGCACACACCCGCATTCGTAGTACACAATCAATTATAAACCTTATGCCAGCCAACACATCGTGTATTTACTAAGCACCGTACAACTTACCCACACAAAAACATCGGTACACAAGCACATCACTAACTCGTCGTAAGAAGCAGCGGCCGCACCACGCGATGCATGTGCTTATTGAAGTATCGTTTGGTGATTTTTATATTGTTTGTCCAGTCACTTAGCGACAAACTTAGGTAGTGGTTGAGGAGCAATGTATTTATTGCAAAATAGTATAGCCATTTGCTTATGATTGGCACAAGAGGTCAGGGTAGAGAGGGATCTTGTGCCTATCGCGCGGACACTTGCCACTTGCCACTTCTCCTGTGTTTTTTTTAATTTCTATGGTAGTCACCCATCCTCAGATTAACCTAGACTAGCACGGCTAAACTTACAGATCTTGACGATCGGTTGTTGTTATTTTACTCGCGAGCTTCTCTTATAGTGTGACTATACAAGTAAACGCTGTTTTAGGCTTTCACGGTTTAAAACTAAACTTATATTGTCACTTACGGGATTTCTTCCGTGATTATTTATTATGTTGAGCTCCCGATATTTCCATCCACCCGCATACTCCAGTTAACCCGCGATCATGGCGCTTGCAACAGCGTCGAAATATCGGGAGCTCAACATAATAAATAGTCACGGAAGATATCTCGTAAGTGACAATATTTTACTATACAAGTACTCTAGTTTCCGTTTCTAACTTAACCACAGAATATCCCTACTTACTAATCACCTACCCATGACTCACGAAGACCCTAATCATTTAACTAGCTTCGTACTAACAGGTACACTTGCACAAGTACACTCGCCTTGTCCTCCTTACTTCACTTATCGCATACGGTAAGACAGCAATTGGCTAATATGACTGTACGCATCGGTATTTAACGAGGAAAAACCTTTTGAGCACGTGTGGTGAATATTTATAGACCTACGGCAAAGACAGTCGTTAGATTTTGGGATTTGGATATTTGGAGATCTATAAATAGTTCGTTTGCTGTGTTTAACTTAGAACTGCAAAATATAAGTTTATTATGAGTAAAACGAGTAGGTTATTTATTTGACTATTAAACTGATGTTTAATCATATTTTGCTCGAAATACATTTTTTTATGAACGAAAAAAAATCTTAAAATATGTCAAAGTTAAGGTAAATAACACCTTTGGGTTACCCGACGATGGAAGTTTAATATTATTTCACTACTGAATTTTTTTGTTTATAAGTTGGTCTGTTGATCCCGACCTTACATACCGAGTTTCCTCCGTGCCTCGGAATGCTTTCCGTTAAGTTGGTGGTTCCGGCAGTCATTTTGTCCATCTTTGGCAGTCGTTACAGGCAGTCAGTGGCCCAAAAAGTCTGACAAGCAGTTTTACCAAGTGCGGTATCGTATTACCCAGTATTAACTAGGCTGTGGTCCACAGCCTAATTAATACATGGAGCGACTGCCTATCTGACCTCCACAGCCTGTGAAGGTCCGATAGGCAGTCGCTCCATGTAAAATACTGGTATTCAGGTTACGGTTAGACTGGAAGCCGACCGCAACATAATTGGGCAAAAGGCAAGGTAGATGATGACCGTACTTAGGTGTAATCAAGAGGAAGATCTTGTCCAGAAGGTAGAGGAGAGAGTACCAACACGATGTCAATCCTGTTGAAGGTATTTGTAGTATGCGAAACGCTTTGATATTACCACTAACTTAAGCTCAGGTAAGTCTTGACAGATTCAGTTGTGTTATTTCACGGATCTAAAAGTAAAAACAGAATGGTTGGTTCTGCCGAAGTTTTCAATTTTTACATAATTTTCCACTTCATTAACCCTTTTCAAACTTTCCATTTCCATCTTCTAATACCATTTGTTTGGTTGAAGCAAGAAAAACCTGCTTAGATGGAGGTATATGACTGACTCTGTCTTCGAGTGTAAATGTGGTGCTGTCCTGTGGATGCATCACTGAATATTATAGCCAGCACTGGCCTGGCCCGTATTATTAAGGTGAAACTGGTTTTATAGTCTTTGGATGAGACTAATGGATTTATATAGTTGAGATAATTCTTGTAGTGTGCACACGTTTTGCTATACGGACAAGCGCCAGCGACAGACGCGATGCGTCTATTCTTGCCAGTGCTGGCAGCCAGCGCTGGCTTGTCTTAAAAAACTGTTTATACGAGGTCAACAACAAGCCAGTGCTGGCCTGGCAGCCAACACTGGCTTCGTATAAACCTTGCTGTATTGAACAAACATTTTAGGACACTACTGAAGGCCCCAAAGTAGTCGTTCTGTACTGGGCTGACTCAAATTAGAGCGCTATCGACACGTTCAGAAGATCAACTAGAACATATTAGTTCAATTAAACTAGATTACTAACAAGTCTATGATTGCGTTTCTCTTCACAAATAACGATAATATCACCAATGTAAGGAAATGGGAAGCGGATGAATGATTTCTTTCAGCGTGGGAGAGTGAATAACTCTGTGCAAGTCACTTTATTGTGTTAATTTCCTATAAGTAATCAGTTCGGTTTACATAATAATGTAGCTTTAATAAACGTTTCAACTATTATCTCATGATAGCTGTTAAGTGAAGGTCTTTATAGATCGTAGAAGGGGCCGAAAGATTTAATTTTTCGTTTGTTTGTTACGATTTAACTCAAGAACTGCTCAATCCGATTAAAATGCTTTCACCATTAGAAAGCTACATCTTTACCAAGAATCATAGGCTATAAATTATATCGATATCATACAAATTAGCCCAAATATCACAATTTTCGGGGACGAAGTTTTTGTCGTGGTGTTGTCGCTCTGTCTAGGCTCTAGGCTTGGGAGTATCTGCCAAGCAGTTTCGGAAGCTGTTCTTGGAAACCAAATAAATGCAACTTTAGGTACAGCGACTGCCTAAACGATTTCAACAACTCATGTACTTAATAAAACGAAGACTTTTGTAATCATATTGTAAAATTTTCTATAGTCCGACTGTTTATCTATTATAAGTACTAATATTATAAAGCAGATGAGTTTGTTTGTTTGTTTGGTTGAACGCGCTAATCTCAGGAACTATCGGCTCGAATTGAAAAATCTTTTTGTGTTGGATAGTCCATTTATCGAGGAAAGTTTTAGGCTATATAACACCACGGTACAATTATTAGGAGCGGAGCAGGAATGAAAAATGTTGCAAAAACGGGGCTTTATTTTCTTTCATCTTTTCTCTCTAATGTGACGCAGACGAAGTTGCGTGGGTCAGCTAGTACCTTAATATAACGGCTGTCAAAAATCTAAATAATAGCATCGATTATCTGAAGCACAGACATCCATGGCTTGTTATGAACAAAAAAAACTCCGTGGATGGATATCCTCGGACCGAGTTTTACAAGCGTAGCTAAAACTTTTGTCGACTCTTGTAGATGTAATAACGTTTTTTTGCGAGTGGAAATCCTCTTCCATGTCTTCCACCTTGGGAGTGGGAGAAGGTGTCAGACTCTTACTGGCTTATAACCCCGCCGTTTTCGTTTTCTAATACCTTTGCCACGAGCCTCTTACCTAAATAAATGTTTACCTATCAATAACGTAAAGGGAAATAAAGCGTTCTGATTGTGTTTTCAACATTCAACACCGAATCCAACCACACGCACTATTTCCCTTACGGTATTCCACCACCGATATCGAGGAAGACTGAAACAAAGTGATTTACAGCTTGCACAAGATTGATAAGCGCCTGACAAACTGTTTGAGGTTCTACCATTGTTTACTGATAACGATAGCTCAGTCAATGACATAAAAATATAAGCCTTGAAGTAAACATGTTGAAATGTAAAGTTATCGCGAGAATTTTGAAATTTAGGCCTAAGTTGTAAAACTTGGTTTAGTTAGTTTTTAAGACGCCTGCGGAGCATGCGTATTTCATACAAACGCAATACCAAAATAATTTGTAAATTAAACATTTTCCTAAGTTAGGGTGTATTTATTTCGACTGAATTACAGAATATCTAAGTTCCCAAATATATATTTTGATTGGCCACTGATTTTAACCAGAGATATAAGAAAAATAAGTTTTCTATAGAAATTTTAAATTCCTCATAATTATCTCGTCTTTGTATCATTGTCCTCTCAAAAATATATATTCAGGAACATAGATATTCTGTAATACAATCGAAATAAATACACACTACCTGAAGAATATGTTTGATTTACTAATAATTTTGGTATTACGTTTGTATGAAAAACGCATGCTCCGCAGGCCTCATAAGAATATCAATAGTTAAGAAATAAAATATGATTGTTTGTCTTTGTTTTATTCATTTTCATTTAACTGTGGATGGCTTGTGAGTAAAGGAAGACCAAAGAAACGATGGATGGACAGTGTAAACGAAGACATTCGGGTCGGCCAACGCCTCGTTTCTTGCCATAAGAAACGAGGCGTTTGCCGACCCGAATG
This sequence comes from Xestia c-nigrum, assembly GCA_916618015.1. Lineage (NCBI taxonomy): Eukaryota > Metazoa > Arthropoda > Insecta > Lepidoptera > Noctuidae > Xestia > Xestia c-nigrum. Next base: position 25,125,579 of record OU745246.1, read on the forward strand.
TATTAAGGGTCAGAGAATGATGATGATTTTCTTTAAACTAATACAAACCCTAGTATTCCCTTAGGGGTAGACAGAACTGTTATTTCAAGAACACTTCGCATTTTACTTCTCATGTATAGAGGGCGAGCTGAAATCAAAGAAACTTGACTAGCCCGAATACTTCGTCTTACCCAGGGATAAAGGTCTAGTAGGCTAGTTTCCACCATCAATTAATTGCAAATCTGTTTAGTTCATCAGTTAGAGTATTCGAAAATAATGGACACGTATTTTTTTATTTTGTAAATAAACGAATATTGACAAAGATAAAACGCATCAAAACTCGGGAGTGGGGGCTCGTGACGTCAGAACTCACTAAGAATGATACCAAACAGTGACGTATTGGGAATTTTAAGAGCGTTGTATCTTCGTCAATTTTGGTTTATGTGATACAAGAAAAAATACGGGTCAAATATTTTTTGATAATCTAAGTGATGGACTAATTAGATTTTTTCAGTTAACAAGCCCATTATATCATCTTCTCTTATAGGTTAAATGGGTTGGCGGAATTCCGTCAAAGGCACGTATTTTCCGAACAAGAATATTCTCTTAAAAATACTTAAAAGACGCAGGACCAACCGTTTTAGTATTGCTTGGGGGAGCCGGTGGACGTTTTCCTGCCTGTTAGATGATGATTAATTGGCCAAGTTAGAGACGTAAGATGAATTCACGAGATAACTTTGTTCAAAATGAAGTAATGTAGGTACTATTTATTTATTACGTACACTTATAAATGCCCATTGAGTATAATAACATTATTTATTTACCACCTACTACCCTCATCCGTGTGTCACTGCGGGGGGCCTACTGAAAACCAGCGCTGAGTGTTTTACACCCAGCATAATTATGCTGAGTTGGCTACCCTTTCGTTATGCATGCTCAGCGCAGTTGAGCTGTTTTAATTAATTGTTAAGCTGTTTGTTGTTATAATCTATATGTATGTGCTGCTCTTTGTGTTGTGCTGTCCATTAGCGAATAAATGATTATTCTATTCTATTCTTTCTATTCTAACGTGTATTTTTTTTTAACTATTGATAGTGTTGCCATCGCCTGTAATACCTGGATGAGACAAGAACGTTTGGAACTTTGGACCTTGACTAAAGCAAAGAGAGCATACCTAGCAGTGGGTGAAGTCAGGTTTTGACGCTAATAAGAATAAATAAATCGGCCAGTTCTTCTCCATTAGCCCGTTCTTCTCCGTGACATCACCTTCACTTTGGGCCCTATCAGAATACCAGTGCTGTGACGTTTTTTTTAATGTTACAGCACCATGCTGAGATAGGAGCCTTTTAGCCTCGTACAGGACGAGTTTTGCTTCTTTCAATTTTTAAATATAAATATTTGTTTTTTTTTCTGTGTAAGTTTTATACTGATAATTTTTTTTCTTTCTTTCATTAGAGATCTACGCTAGGGAATGGGCAACTGCAGTATACTTTCTCAAGTTGTTATGCCTTGTCTCTGTGACTGTAGCTTCGTTTATTTTTTCGTTTTATTGACATTCAAAAGTGCCGTAATGGTCTAATTGAAATAATAATGATTTAAGTTCGAGTTTGAGTAAGAATATTTGGTAGGTCGATCGTGAATTTTGAAACATTCAGTCTAAGTTTTTATTTTATACCCTGCCAAAAATCTCTTTGCACTAAACTGGTGGCGCTTAGCTAATCATCATGTTATTAAACAGTGCTGATTTTAATCGATTTTTTAAATTAGTTTTGCTATAAAAGGAACGCCCCAACACTAGTACTCTGGTTCGTAGGAGCCGAATGTGGAATAAAATTTAAAATAATAAACTATTCCACTAAGGGCACCTGCAAAAAATATTGATAGGTGCCGTATGTGGAATACCTCAGGTGCCATTACCTCAGGTGCCCTTAAAGCGGGTGCCCAATGTGGCATACGTCCAAATCTTAAGTAACCCGTATATTTTCATGCATGATTTTCTGGCCCATCAACTTTTACTTTCGTCTACGTATTTCAATAACCACTATAGATCGTAATGTAATTACATAAGAAACAACCAACAATAATGGACAAAAATTGAGGTAAATGGCCCAGACATAACAATACGGATACCATTCAGAGAGTGGTATTAAAATAATAAGAAATATTACAAAATTCAATAATGGTACTTTACGTGAAACATTATAATTGCTTACACAAGCTAAATTACGCAATCAATACCTACTACTTCACAATCACATGAAGCCAAGAGTCATGCACAAAAACTAGTCTTTTTCCAACTACTTTGGGGTCGGCTTCCAGTCTTACCGGATTCAGATGAATACCAGTATTTTACAATCAAATGGAGCGACTGCCTATCTGACTTCACGCTGTTAGTACTGGGTTATACGATACCACTTCGTAGGACTGGTAGTCAAACTTTCGGGCAACTGACTACCTGTAACGACTGTCAAAGATCTATAAATGACAACCGGAACTGGAGCTTAACACGAGGGTCTCAACGTATCCGGGGCCCGCTAAAATTATAAGGGGCCAGCCATAAAGCATGTCACACGTTAAGGGGGAGGGAGGACGTCGACGAAGTGTGACATTGTGTGACAAGGGGCGGGAGGGGTCCTAAATTTCGTGATGTTACTTTTTCAAATATATATATTGTATCTTTTTAATGTTTTATCTGATGTTAATTTTATTAAAAAATAATTTAAATCGAAATATAACTAATTCCGGAACTGGATTTTTATCCGACTGCGCGACGCAATGGAGGACAAAAATTTTACCTATCAAATCTTCCCAAGCGGCCCCGACTGTGAGTCGTTCTGTTCTGCATTGGAATTTATGATTTGATACAGAATTGTAAACTACTATTCTAACTCTTGTTTCTTTCTTTAGTTTTAATTTAAGTTAATTATTTCACGTACTTTTTAAATTAGTTTTTACGCAGTCGGGTCTTTTGCTTTTCTTAATTTTGACGTGATAACGTCTTATAAATTGATAATACCAGCAACACTCATGAAAAATAGTAACGTTCCATAGTAACGTTCCACCTCCTTTTTTGTATTACATAAAATAATGATTATGACGTTATCACGTAAATCTATCGTCCGTAAACCGACTTTACAGACAACCAATTTTGTTTTTTTTTTCAGTATAAGTATGTGAAATTACAAAATATGTGACGTCATACTAGGGCATCCCGGTCTCACAAATGTGACAATGCCGGGGGGGGGGGTTAAACAATCATGAAATTCGTGTGACGTTATTTATGGATGACCCCTAACACATTAAAATAAATGATTAAAACGAATACTCACGTTTTTCCGGGCCTTGTCCCAAAGCAAACCCAAACAGGGCCAAAAAGCACAGAACTTCCCATCCCTTCATCTTCTCAAGACAGGAACCGGGGGCGATCGGCAGACGTCGGGGGAGATCGGGAGTCGTTCGGGAGGCGGGAACTCACGCGCACACAACCTCACGTCTGGAAAAAAGTTAAAATATAATTATAGTACAACAGTATGATAAGATAACTTTATCACATCTTCATGATTAATTATGTGATAGGAAAAATACTCGTCACGAGATGGGCGGGAGTGGGGACGGTAGCTCTATTGTAATAGATTGTGTTTGAAAGATAGATAGAGATGTAATTACTAGAAACGTCAAGAAATATGTGGCCTATCTGTCTGTACAAACTTAGTTTTAGTATACGCTAAACCTTCTAAAGGGTCATTGTACTTGTCATTATAAACAACTTGACTTATGAAACTAATCTAGTAATCTTGAAAAAAGAAACTAGCCGTCCCATACATTTTAAAAATGTAAGTACTACAAAAAATAAAACCGACTTAAAAAAAAACAAAAAAAGTGAAAAATACTTAACTTAAGCTTCTGAAGTCGGTGACTTTTGTTTGATTGATTTTTTTTTGTCACCGACTTCAGAAGCTTAAGTTAAGTATTTTTCACTTTTTTGTTTTTTTTTTTAAGTAGGTTTTATTTTTTGCAAAAAAGTTTTTATTTTTTTACATGTGCTTGGTACACATGGAAAGTGCATACCGTGACAAACAAGAAAACAAGCTCAAACACGACTAGGATGCATTACCTATCTCATTATTGAGTTCTGTGACTCTTGGCTTCATCATCAGATGTGATGGTAGAATGGTTTTTATCAAACCCAAATGCTTCACTTGTAGAAAATACCAAAATCACTGTACGTTTTCCTATAAAATTTGAAGAGTTCCCTCGATTTCGCCAAGATTCCATCATCAGACCCCGACTTGTTGACTTTGGGACCATTTGGAAAGGATATCCTTTCCAACAAAAAAGAATATTTTAAATCTGCTGGCAAGTGGTGGAGTTATGCGCGAACAAACATAAAAAAAATAGATCACATCTGAATTGAGAACCTCCTCCTTTTTTAGAAGTCGTTTAAAAACTGAGCTTGTATGTTCGATTAAACAAGTAAAATTAAATTTAAAATTTAAAAACACCCCGACACATAGGTAATACAAAAAGTTGAAAAGAAAATAATTCGTAAATCATCTGGTCCTCGGTACCAGTCATCAGTCTATTTTCCTTATCTCATTTCACTAGTTAGTAGTCATCATTCCCTTTCAATATTACAAAAAAAAATAGTTGTTGTTGTTTGTTGTTGTTGTTGTGTTGTTTGTTGTAGTTGTGTTGTGTTGTCAATTGTAGTTTTCATTTGATACCCATTTTGAGGGAAGTGAAAAAATATGTAACCCGTCATTTTGTGCCACCGGCCATATTGCTCTGATTTGTTTGATGAAAATCAGTCTAGCTGTGCATTTTTTTAACCCCTGACGCACCAACTACAGGGTTTAATAAAATATGCAACGAAGAGACGTGTCAAGGGCACTTTTCAATCCCTCGTTCGAAGTCGAATGTTGCAATGGAAAAGTTACGAGATGAGACGTACCCATGATTTCAGTGCAATAATACACACATCAAAAGTGTCTAGGGATCAACATATATTTTTGCAATAACTTTTCTCCTGATTGATATTAATTAAAATTTTCTTTAAGGATTCATCAAATAAAGTGTTTTCGTTTGTCACAGTAACGATAAACCAAGTCACCTTTGCATTAATAAAGAAATTTGCCATTTTCCTAATAAAGGGATTTTTGACATTTGAACCACTAACACAAAAGTTCGAAAAAAAGACTGAAATAACAGTTTTCTTTAAAATTTTATTGGGTAACTTAAACAATTAATAATCCGTGTTTCTACCGCGAACACTAACAACACAAGAACATCGGTTTGGCATACTCAAAATGAGTTCATCCAAATCACGCTGTGGAATGGCCGCCCATGTTCGTTGCAACAACAAAAAAAGGTCTTCTTGCGACTGGATACCCTCCATATTCGGCAGAGCTCTTCTCTGTAGCATATCCCATGCATGCTCAATCGGATTCAAGTCTGGCGACTGAGCAGGCCAGGGCAGGACATTGATGTTAGCTGCGGCGAGAGTCTGTCTTACAACTCTTGCGGTGTGCGGTCGTGCATTATCATGCATTAACTGAAATAAGGGACCGATTTGCACTTGTAGAGGAACGATGACGTCTGATACAATCGTCTCAGCATAAATTTGAGCGTTGAGGTTGCCTCTGATCCAAATCAACTCAGTTCTTCCGCCGATCCAAATACCCGCCCATACCATGATGGTTCCACCACTATAAGGATGGACTTCCTGGCAGGATTTTAATCGCTGTTGGCGTCCAGGGGTTCTCCAGTGTCGTATACGTCTTGTATCCGGTCTCATACCAAAACGAGACTCATCAGAAAAGCACACGAAACGCCATTGTTCTTCTGCCCAATTTCTGTGTTCAAGAGCCCATTGATATCGAATCCTACGATTGTGCATTACTATAGGTGGTACCCGTAGCGGTCTTCGGGAATGAAGGTTCACTTCATGCAAGCGGTTTCTGACTGTTTGGTCGCTAATTAAGTTCCCTGAAGAGTGATGAAGCCTCACGGCTAACATCATGGCGGTTATTGTTGGAGCTCTTCGAGTTAAGATTTGAATGTATCGGTCTTGTCTCCGTGTGGTGCAGCGATACCGTCCTCCATGGCGCTCAGCCACGGTACCAGTGCTTCGGTAACGTGTCCAAAGTCGACTGATAACACTCTGACTTGTATTCAGAGCTAAAGCCACAGTACGTTGCCGGGAACCAGCTTCTATCATTCCCACGGCTCTGAGCATTTCTTCCCTGCTTAAATGACGTCGCCGCTCCATAATAACGTTGGTTTTAATCAGTAGTAGGGAAACAGTAGCACTAATAATGTCTTCAATGCGTTGTATGTTTTTATAGGGAAAATATTGACAGCTGATTTTCATCTTTTACTCGAATTTGATTCACAGTTCCTGATTCAAATTATGAAATGCACCAAAAAGGATCCATATAAATTTATAAAATCATAAATTTATTACAAAGCCACATCTCAATCTCAAGAAATCCGCATAAAAATGCTTGATCCCTAGACACTTTTGATGTGTGTATATCTTTGCTATATGAGGTTTCTTTACGTTTGCAAAAACGTTCGTTTTGCTTTGTCATAACTTCTCCTTCCGTTCATTTAATTCAAAATTATCTGAACGATTTGGAGAAAAGTTCTAAACTATTACTTTTTACGTTAAAAAACGCAACGAATTTTGTTGGACTCATCGCCATTGTGTGCAACGAAACTATGTCACTGAGATCTACGATAACATGCAAAAGAACTATGAGTAACTAAGCTATATTTTATCGGCAATTTTACGCCGGATGTAAGTCACATTGGCTATCGAGTGTACCCATACGTAAAAGAAAGTGTGGTAAATCTTACTGCAACAAAGTTAAGTTCAAGTTGGCCAGGTTAATATTATCACTAGCATAAAGTAGAACAACCCAAATGTGTGAGTAGATCATTCCGACAAGCTCCTTATGGAAGCTATTTCTCCAAATTGCTTGAAAACTTTTTACCGTGGCTTAGTGCGCAACCTAGTGTCAGAATTTTTATGCCGCACTTGTGTTTCTGACATGGCTATGCAGTCGAGAATTATCTCTCAGGCATGCTGGTTTCCTCAAGATGTTTTCCTTCACCAAAGCAAGTGGATAATTATATAGCACGCACATGCATCCGAAAAAATTGAGGTGCGACTCGTTGTCAAACCACTACTGGATTATCGCTGCTTGTAAGTTTATCTCTCTGAAATATAAGGTGTTAAAAAATTAACTGCACGAAACTTGAGGAGTTGTTTGGAATCACAAATAAAAAATAATCACGAAAAAAATTTATATAAGTAAGTAACGATCCGTTTCAAAGATATGCATATTTTCACTGCGCACAAAATGATTGAATATGCGCACTTGACTGTACTGTGACTGCGCCGTGAAGGGTGCCGGGCGCGTAGTCGTTCACCCCTGCGACAGCGCAAACGTAGACAGCTGATTCTAACTTTCCCATCTCATTTTTCAGACTTTGGATTGGCAATGTTTTTTTTTTTATGTAAAAACTAAAAATGCTTGAAAAAAAATTTTTTTTTTGGAATACGTTTGTTTATTGATACCGAGTACGTACACGAAATTCTTGCAGTTAATTTTTCAACACCTTATATATATTTACTAACAGGGTGAAATGTATAAATATATAGATACCCACATCGGTGTTTTCATTATACGTTTGCCAAATATCATAGAAGACATGAAAAGGTCTCCTCACAGACATTCGTAGGCGTCGCATTTAGAAGTATGGATTGATGGCATAACTGCATGCATAGTACGGTCGAACAAGCTATTTGGTTTACAGTTTTACAAACAAATTACATTGTAAAATGTATACCAAATAGCTTGTTCGACCGTACTATGACCTGTCATGTCTAAAGACGGCATCAGCGAGACAGTGAAGCGACAAGTATTTAGTCCAGTAACACATTTCCCTAGTTAGAAGCTAGACACGAAGTTATTAACAAAACTATGTGCATATAGCTATATGTATAGTTCCGTTTCGATAGTAGACGCTGTATGCACATTGTATAGTGTATGTTTTGTACGCAATTTTGTACAAGAAGGTAGCTATACATTTTTTCATCTCTGGAGAGAATTTCGATTATGAATTCGACTGTCGCTTTTTTAACGCAGAATGGATATTGAACGACGCGCCATGAATTTAAAATTAAACATGCTCTTTTTAGTTAGGCTTGAAATGCGCTCGATTCTTAATGACCAGTTCAATGTTGACGAGACAAATTAGAAGACAAAACAAACAAAAACGAAGAAACAAAGAAAGAAATAAAATTAATTCGGCACATGCTATTTATTTTATTTTTATTTTTTTTATTTATTTGAATAAGTACAGCCACATCACATACATTTTACAAAGAAATTCACAATTTATAATAAAGCGGTCTGATGCACGTGACAATAAAGGCGTACATAACATTCACAATTCTTCGGCTCGATGATAAAACACAATTATTATTTAAGAAAACCTATATAATGAAAATTGAATTAAATACTAACAATTCAAAATATTTGATAATTATATTACATTAGTATACAAAGAAATGCCAGTGCCAATGCTATAAGTGTACACAACTAAAAAAATTAAGTAGGTAAATAGAGAAAATGGCTATTTCCTTTTATTAAATCCTTCTTATAAAGCAGATATTTTTCAATAAATTCAGAAGGCCGATCATTGACCAGTGAGTATAATATATGATATATGACCTAATTCAATATAATTTTAAAAATCACCAATCAAGTCTATACCTTACCAGTGATATGCAATGAACGGGTAAATTTCTCACAAATCAACAACTTGTTGATGCAAAAATTCGTGCCAAAAATCCAAAATCAACTCAACCAGTTTCCAAACTAAGCCCTGACTCACAAACAGACACTCTGCGTCATAATAACAAGAAGTTATTAAACTAGATTAACACTAAGTTTAAAAGAAACAATGTTATCATTCGAGGTAACTATTTGAGTTAATAGGTCACTATGTCGGTTTTCTGATAAGCATGGAGTGAGAAATGAGTGAGCATGGTGTCTTAAATTAACCGTGAAGTATTGTGTCGCCATCTAGTGATAAACGAATGAATTTTCTATGGTTTTTTTATTTATTAATTTAAACTCCATGTACAATAGTTTTATATTTTCACCTACACTCACGCACAAAACACACAACCCCCCCCCCCCCCACCCCTGTGTTATGTTTTCTCTTCTGTTTTCTTTTATGTTTTCTGTTATGTTTTCTTTTCAACCGACTTCCAAAAAGAGGAGGTTATCAATTCGTCTGTATTTTTTTTTTTTTTTTTTTTTTTTTTTTTTTTTTGTGTTTGTTACCTCAGTACTCTCGACTGGGTGAACCGATTTTGATGGTTCTTTTTTTGTTTGAAAGCTGGTGCTTCTCATTTGGTCCCATTTTAGTTTGCTGAGGATCTGATGCTGATCTTCGGAGATATACAACGGAACTCTTCAAAAATACACAGCAAATCTGCAGTGATTGCTGCCATTGCTTGTAGGTTCATTGTTTATACTATATCATGACATAACATCACGCCTGTATGCTCTGAGGGGGTACGCACATGTGTAAAATGCACCCGATTTCGAAAATATTTGTTACCTCAGTATTTTCTACTGGGTGAACCGATTTTGATCGTTCTTATTTTATTTGAAAGCTGGTGCTTTCTGTGTGGTCTCATAATCATCAAATCAGTAGCTGATGATGGGATTCTGGAGAAATAGAGAGAATTCTTCACATTTTATAGGCACACTAGAAGCGGTTTGGGTAGTTTTAGGAATTGTACTTTCTCGAAGTGATCCCAATTCAATTTGATGAAGATCTGATGAAGAACTTCGGACATATCGCAACGGAACTCCTCAATAAATGATAGCAAATGTACTGGGATTGCCGAAATCTCATATCTGTCTATTGTTTACACTAGTTCATAACCTAAAATCACGCCGGTACGCTGTGAAGGGGTAAGCACATGTGAACCACTAAAAAGTGAAAAATAAAAACTTTTTTACAAAAAATAAAACCGACTTCAGAGAAAACAAAAAAGTGAAAAATAACTTCAGAAAAAACGCTTCAGAAGTCGGTGACAAAAAAACTAAATCAATCAAACAAAGGTCACCGACTTCTGAAGCGTTTTTTCTGAAGTTATTTTTCACTTTTTTGTTTTCTCTGAAGTCGGTTTTATTTTATGTTTTCTGTTATGTTTTCTTTTATGTTTTCTGTTATGTTTTCTTTTATGTTTTCTGTTCTGTTTTCTTTAATGTTTTTTTTATTTTTTTTTCTGTTCTGTTCTGTTACAAAAACTTGCTGTGAAAGAGCGGTGTCTCCTAATACAAGCTTTTTGTTGCTTAAAAGGAGGCTCCAATCATCAACTTGTTGTCTTTTTTTGTGGTTAATGAATTAATAATGAATAATAGTGGTACATAGGCGGACTTAATGCCACAAGGCATTTTCTACCAGTCAATCATTCTATGGTTGAGTTTGATAACCCTATTTGTTTGGGTAGAGGTGGTAAATCGAAGCAGTTTGAACCCGACCAACCCGTTTGTGTTTGTTGTATTGTTTAGTTTCAGTAGTGGAAGAGCGCTTTCAGTTTAGTTGTAGATTTTAGAGATGGATTCATACCAACGCATCATGCTTGTTTTTCAATGAGCCTTATCAGAAGGCTTAAAGTCACCCAAAAGGCAATGGAGAGGGCTATGCTCTGAGTTTTCTTGTGTGATCGACATAGGGACATAGGGGTTTATAGGGACAGTCCTATAAACTTATTGTTGTTTATACATTAATTTGTATTTTTTTTACACGGACGTACCGCAGTCTTTTCAGCCTAAACACGCCATCAAACATCCTACAGCCGTTAAGGCGTGAAAAAGTACCAGGCAGGCATACATAATTTGCTTTTATAAATTAGTACAGAGGATTTTTTAAATAATTTAAAAAGTAATCACACTAAAAGCCCCCACTACGAATCCTCTTCAAAAATCAAACCAAAACAGCCCAATCACTTCCCACAGTAAATTCCACTGTTAACACGGCCATTACAAGATTCTTATCACTCAAATGATACACTCGAACACAAATCGAATGTAGTAAATATGCTACAAATCGTTTTAAAACAATAGTTTTTACTAGTAAGTATAATTTCTAGTTGCTATTCGCTCTAGTGATTCGAGTGATTCTCACGGTGACCGCTCTACCGTAGAGAAATAACTTAAAAGTGAAATGCTGTCATACTATATTTTTGGTCTATATTTGATTTGTCTACATCTTATTTACTAGAAGACGGGAAATCCGAGAATCAACAATTAATGCCCAAAACATCTGAAAATCTATTTCAAGGAAAATTAATTGATTTTTCTCGAGTCGTGTAGATACGGTCAAAACCAATTCGTACATCATCCTTTCTGTATAATTATAGAGGCCAAGCATGGAATTTTCATCAACATCTGCATAGCCTTTTTTAAAAAAAAATTGGGGTCGGCTACCAGTCTAACCAGATGCAGCTGAGTACCAGTATTTTACATGGAGCGACTGCCTATCTGACCTCCACAATCCAGCAGTATTCCGGGATTCTCTAGGTAAGACTGGTTGTTAGACTTTTTGGGCCATTGTAACGTCTGTCAAAGATCTACAAATGGTAGCTGGAACCAATATTTATCGTGCATGATATTTTATCCAATGAATCTCTTTTCTATAATTTATATCAAGAAAAAAACCCAAGAAGTCAGTGACATTAAAAGCCTAGGAAAATGTTCTCCTTGACAGTTTACATGATTGAAAGACTTGCAAAAGAATAAACGACCTATATAATTTTAATAAGGGCAGGGATAAAGGTTAACAAAATAAAACTAATATTGAATGGTTTTAAAGGTTAAAAGGTTATCAATAGGAGACCACACACGAAAGCCGTTGCTTCCGAACCCACAAATAGATACAATATTTACGTAAGCATATGGTGGAGCTCGCGGCTAAATAATAACAGCCGCTCGGGCCGATTTTTAGGTTAAGCCGTGCTTGCCTAGGTTGGTCTGTGGATGGGTGACGACCCTTACATACCGAGGTTCCTCCGTGCCTCGGAAAGCACGTTCAGCTGTTGGTCCTGGCTGTCATTTGTTCATCTTTGGCAGTCGCTGCAGGTAGACAGTGGCCCAAAAAATCCGAGGACCAGTCTTACCAAGCGGTATCGTATTACCCAGTATTAACTGGGTTATGGTGGCCAGATAGGCAGTTGCTCCATGTAAAATACTGGTAGGTATTCAACTGCGTCTGGTTAGACTGGAAGCCGACTCCAACATAGTTGGGAAAAGGCTAGGCAGATGATGATTTACGTAAGCATATATGTCATGTATAGAATTTCCACAAATTAACATTCTGCTCAGGTATCAGAGTTACACGCGCGTTGCATTCGAGCTTACGCAAGCGCATTTACAAGTTTTTTGCATTAGCTGCTAACAAATAACATTCCGCAGAAAGTTGGTCATCAGGTTACCAAATGTAGATGATATCCATGCTATTATTATAAATGCGAAAGTAACTCTGTCTTTCTGTCGAATTAAACCAACATTTTTCAAAATAACAGCTTTCTCAGCTATTCTTGTTCTTCTCGACTCAGATTTTCTCATTTGTTAACAATCTGGAATTCTTTCATCAGATAAACGAAAAGTCTTACCAAGGGGTACCGTATTCCAGGGCTGTGGGACTATTCGAAAGAGATACCGTGGCGCCGGGACATAAAGGGCCAAGAAGGAACATGGATGGGTTTAGTCAGTAATAAAAAAAACAATAAAAAAAAAACAGTAAAGGAACAGGGTCCGAGCTGCCGGTGGTCAGGGCTCTTGAGAGAGGAACCTCCTAATAGTACATGCCGTGTCAAGAAGTACTGCTTTCTAAAGCAAGCTCTCGATCCAGCTGCCTAAAAAGAGCCTCATCAGGTGTTTGTCAAGGCTCTTGGCAATTAAGCCATGGGCTGATATGACTATCGGCACAATGATCACTGAGTCCACGATTATTATTATTAGTATCTATTCGCAAACGAAGCCACGGGTCAAGTAGTACTAGAATAAAATGATGTAAGTAGTCAATTTTTTATTACCGCCGTAACGTGAAATTGATATTTGAGGTTAGAGGTTAATTTTTCAACCACGTCGGCTTACCAAACTCAATGTAATATATAAAAAAACCAGCGCAATTTTATAAATAAAAGTAGTTTTATGGTCACATAATGGTCAATTTGTAAACAATTGAACCACGACGAAAATCACGCTGAGAAAAATATTGCGTATCACTAACACCGTTATACAGGTTGTACCTTTTTTGAGTTTCGTCAGTCATAACCTGACTTCACCCACTGCTGGGTTTAGGCCTCTCTTTAGTTGTGATAAGCTGTCCTGAGCTTAGGGATTGTTAAATCTATACTAATATTATGAACAGTTTGTTTGTTTGTTTGGTTGAACGCGCTAATCTCAGGAACTACCGGCTCGAATTGAAAAATTATTTTTGTGTTGGATAGTCCATTTATGGAGGAAGGCTATAGGCTATATAACATCACGCTATGACTATTAGGAGCGGAGCAGCAATAAGAAATGTTGCAAAAACGGGGGAATTGTTATTCCCTTTGTGAGCTCTTTCTCTCTTAAGTGACGCAGAAGAAGTTGCGTGGGTCAGCTAGTACTAGTATACAGCTGCATCCGGTTAGACTGGAACCCCAACATAGTTGGGGAAAGGCTAGGCAGATGATGATGAATTTTCCTCGAACTTTCTCTACATTATGTTACATAATACCTTATTCGAATAATTAGAAAAAAAAATACATTTTTATCAATGAAGACTAAAAAAACGATCTCTTTTCAGTTCAAAACATCGCAGTTGCATGAAACGTAAATGACATCATTATAAGTCAACTGTATTCATCATGATTTGCATTAAAAGAATTGCAGTGTAATGGTTGAAATTATGATTTATTCTAATACCTAAATATTCTTGGCGAATGAAGTTCACACAAAAGAGTGTTTGTCAGACAATTCTAAAATTAATACTGCACAGTCTGCACCGTTACTAATCTGGCTATCTGGTTAGTATATTTTACAACGGGCATGAATATTTTAACATGAAAAAAGACCAACTAGCGGACTTAAATCTTCTTCACAGCATAATAGCTGTTTTTAAGCTCCTAGACAATTTTGTCAAATTGTCTAGGAGCCTAAAAACAGCTGTAATAACGGAAATGCTAAATCATTCCAACTTCTTTCTCTCTTTCATTTTACCCAATAAAACTCAGATTATCACCCTGTATAACCCACAAATACGTTTGTAATAAAAATTACACCCTGTATAACCCACAAATACGTTTGTAATAAAAATTACGAAATGCAAGTACTAATCTCAAGGCTTCCAGAGTACAGTAGAATAAAAAAACGTCTTGTATCACGACTGATCGTGACCGCTGATAAAACGCGCGTGCGTCTGCGCCCGCGCCGCGGCGGTATCTTCGCTTTGTACAAAAAGAAGATACTCACCGAATACATAACCTCTTCCTTTTTTTTAAGTCAGTTTTGAAGGGCCAAGTTTTAGGGCCACATTTTGTAGGAAGTTTGATAATGCTCTTGTTACGCAGACTTTAAGTCTTTCGACAGCTTGATTGGTCTAGTTCTTGACACAACCGGCAAGCTTTCTCTTCTGACTACAAGTCACTTACTCCTTCTTTCTCTAACGTGTGGTTAGCACTTTATCTCGTGGTAGTTTTAGGCATCTGACTTGTCTTTACATTCCTCACTGTGTTTTCCTTCTGGATTCGAAGGAATAGAGGTCTTGGTTTCGAACTGGGGACATATAGCTTACTTTTTCATATTCAAAAAGTATTTACTTTTTAAGCTGCCAGTACTAATTAGCAATCAAGAATGATTGATCATCATAGAACCTGTACATTACTTAATATAAGCCTATTCTCTGCCTATCCCTTCAAGGATTACACTACAAGGCGTGATGTTATGATTGTTAACCTATCCACTACCTACTAGAAACTAGTATTTAAACATTAAGATGACACTAACATCATCATCTGCCTAGCCTTTTCCCAACTATGTATGTGGGGGTCGGCTTCTAATCTAACCGCATGCAGCTAAATACCAGCAGTTTACATGGAGCGTCTGTCTATCTGACCTTCACAACCCAGTTAATACCGAATAATACGATACTATTTGGCATGACTGGTTGTCAAACTTTTTGGGCCACTGACTACCTGTAACAACTGTCAAAGATGGACAAATGACAGCCGGGACCAACAGCTTAACGTGCTTTCCGAGGCACGGAGGAAACTCGGTATGTAAGGGTGGTCATCTACCCACATACTAACCTAGGCAAGCACGGCTTAACCTAAAGATTGACTCGAGCGGCTGTTATTATTAGGGCCTGCGCAGACGACGGACTTATTGTGCGTGACGGACAAAATATCTGCGACAAATTTTGCGTGATTAATGTATTTGACTACTTATTTGATTTTTTTGGTCGACTAAAAGGCGATAAGTAGGAGCCTTTCTATCAGTAGATCCTTATAGTGGACAAAAACGTAGTGAAACACAACTAATATTTGTTTTTTTTACTGTGGCAAGTAAGTACTGTTAGTTTTGATGTGTTTGTCCTGTGTGGGCTAATAAATGCTTTTTCTTTCTTTCTTTTCTTTCTTTTCTTTCTTTTCTTTCTTTTCTTTCTTTTCTTTCTTTTCTTTCTTTTCTTTCTTTTCTTTCTTTTCTTTCTTTTCTTTCTTTTCTTTCTTTTCTTTCTTTTCTTTCTTTTCTTTCTTATCTTTCTTTTCTTTCTTTTCTTTCTTTTCTTTCTTTTCTTTCTTTTCTTTCTTTTCTTTCTTTTCTTTCTTTTCTTTCTTTTCTTTCTTTTTTTTCTTTTCTTTCTTTTCATTTCAAAATTTGTCGCAGACTTTTTGTCCGTCACGCACAATAAGTCCGTCTTCTGCGCAGGCCCTTAAGATGACACTCACATGGAACACTAAATAAGCCCTAACTCCCCCCCAACCCCTCTAAACCCAAGACCACACCACAATACAAAACCGGACAGCACACACAATCCTATTGTACACAGCTACGCACCGTGACGTGATGTATGCCTCTAACGTAATTAGCTAACTCAATTAACACAGGTTGTTGACTCGGCTCTGTGGCCGAAATGTTGATAAGGCTGTAAGTAAATAATTTATGTAAATATGTGGCTGCAAGGTTGAGGGATCCGTTTCTTGAAAATTAGGTTGTAAACTGGGTCTGTATAACATTTACAAAACTTAGAATCTTGCTGATTCAAACGGTGTCAATAGCAAATAGAGCACTAACGCATTAAAGTCATACCACGTTAGGCAAACCGAGTTCATTATCATTCCAGTCTGCATGGAGCGTCTGCCCATCTGACCTCCACAAGTCCACAACTCATGTTAGTACAGGGTAACACGGTACCCGCTAGTAAGACTGGTTGTCAGACTTTCGGCCGCAGACTACCTGTACCTGTGCTTTCCGAAACAAAGGAACTCGGAATGTAATGGGTGATCAGCCAATCTAGGACCTTTTAACAAAGTTTGTTACAAGAGAAGTTCATAAAAGTTAGTTAAAAATAGACATTTTCACTGAAGTGCAGTTACTGACATGGTAAGAGGGGATCAGGGGAATCTTTACTGTATCCCTATCCCTACTATTATATAAATGTGAATGTAAGTTGGTTTGTTACGCTTTTACGCGAAAACTGCTCAACCGACCATCATGAAACTTTGTAAACATATTCTTGGAGGTATTAGAAGTAACATAGGATACTTTTTATTAAAAAAAAACCAACCCTCACTCGCAGACGAAGTTGCGCGGGTCATATTATAAAGCAGAAGAGTTTGTTTGTTTGGTTGAACGCGCTAATCTAAAAAAAACACCGATTGAAATTAAAAAAATATTGTGTTGGATAGTCCATTTATTGATGAAGGCTTTAAGCTATATAACATCACGCTACGGCCATTAGGAGCGGAGCAGAAATGAAAAATGTTGCAAAAACGGGTTTTTTTTTTCCTTTCGTTTTTCTCTCTTATGTGACGCAGACAAAGTTGCGGGGATCACTAGTACCTATGACTTTATCTGTGATGTTCGTAAAATGAGGCTTTTACTTCAAGATTATATTGGCAACACTGCTCTTCAATATGGAAATGAGATCAACAACCAATCTGTCTACGAAGCGATATGGAAATACAAAAGCACTCTAACTTGAGAGCTACTTCTAAAGTATCGGTTTACAGCTTCTTAATCTATTCAAAATGAATTTATAGCAGGAAAAGGAATAATTCTTGTCTTGAATTAAATAAATAATTAATGGCGTTACTCGTAATACAGTTAAGTTTGAAATTATTGAAGGACGTCATCCGAAATGCTGTTTGAACACGCAATAAATGTTGCTTAATTGTCAAAAGAAATGGCACTGTCATTGTACTCGTTAATGTGTTCGGCAATTTTGAAATTGGCAGTTAACCTGCTGAACAGTTACTAGAATCTATCTCATAAAATTATACTGAAACATGGGTTTTGTTCGGAAAACTCAAAACTAAGCGCCACTTTTAGCCCCTTCGTACACAAGGCTACAAAAATCTTCGATACTCAACGATTTTAGTCTCCAAGCGACTGCCGCCATACAAATCCATAATGTCGGCGACGCGACTCGTGTACGAACTCCAATGGATTTGTATGGCGGCAGTCGCTTGAAGACTAAAATCGTTGAGTATCGAAAATTTTTGTAGCCTTGTGTACGAAGGGGCTTAGATGTAAGTAAGTAAATAAATATTAGGTAGGTATCTAGGTGATAATTTAAAACATCCTAAAGTCATAGAGAGGAGCCCGCGTCTCAGCAGGCTGATGATAATGATATTAGTGTATAATTTACAGTTAGTCATCATGCATTGTCTAATTTGATGACATCGTGCATCGAATGACACAAAAATGGCATTATGTACTTGACTCAAGAAGTACTAATGACTCATTCAATAAAATGCAGTAATGCACAAAATAAATCAATTACAATTTAATTATACTTAATTGCTAGTAGTTGGCCTTGTGGATAAGCATAGGAAGTATACTTCCGTCTCTGTATCATAATACGATTATAATATTGCCAGTGTTAGATTCTCTCTCTGTAAGAGTGTATGAATTGTATGGAGAATAGGTTAATTTCTACCATCGATATTTCATAGCAAATCTTTTTAGTCCGTCAGTTAAAATATTGGAAACTCTTACTGGCGTACACGTAGTTTTTGTAAATCAATGAATATTGACAAATATAACACGCATCAAAACTTGGATGACTCATGACGTCAGAGCTCACTCAAAATTGTACCACGTATTGAAGTAGAAATTAAGAATTTGAAAAGCGTCGTATCTTCGTCAATTTTTGGTTTAGGTCACAAAAGAAAATACGGGTCATATATTGGGGAGGTTTATCAAGCGTTGGCAACAAAACTTGTTAAACCTTCCAGTAATTTTTTTTTTTTTTTTTACCGTTCCTTCTAACATAGTCTTTAACCCATTTGGACCCAAATACAAACTAGCAGCAAAATTCTGAAAAAAACTTTACTGACGTAACTATAGGAGGCTAGTAAGTCATTTTATGAAGAAAAAACAACAAAAAAAAACTTCCTTATGTATTAAAAAACACCGTCCTCAAATGGGGCCAATGGGCTCATGTGTTGTATTTTTGAATACAATAAAAAATTCGATACACAATGTTTTCATCCATTTTTTACATTGCCAACATGCTTTCATGTGACATTCGTTGCATCGTAGCTGGCTTGGCATTTTCTGGGGAAAGTGTCCAACAAACAAACAACAACAAACTCATACTAGGCAACACTGAAGAAGGTTTACGACGCCTTCCATCGGGTCTTTCATTGCCAACACTCATCAAATAAAACCGGGTGATACTTCGGCGAAACTGGAGCTGGTCTAGTTTCTCTTCAGTGGTCAAGACATGCAGACGCCAAGCAGTAGCTACTGATAATTTGAGGTCATCACCAGCGACACGATAATCATGTTTGTTGTGTTTTGCGGCATATAACTTTGTATTCATAACGATTATGTCAAAGACCTCCACATCAAATAACTTTTCAAATATGTTGACTGGAGTTTGGTCTTTGGGCTGGTTTATAACGTTTTCCCTTCGCTTCTGAACCCGATAAAAGCATGTCAACATAGGAACCGTCACAATTACGCCAACAAGGTTCCTGGGTTTCAACTTTGTGTTTTTGTAACGGATCACCATCACTGCTATCCCATTCATCGTCGTTCCTGGACTCAAACACTTCAACCCTACTTGAGATATCACGCGGAAGAATTTTTTCCTGGACATCATCTTCATCGCCGTTTTCTTCATCCGTGAACACTTGGGTCTGGAGGGATGGCCACTTTGTCGTAACTCACATCAGGATTATCCTCTATATTCAAAATGTTTTCGAGAGCTACCTCAAGTCCTCTATATTCATTTGCAACATCAAACAATCGATTATTCATTGATTGATTCATTCACGTCGAAACTAAATCTGCGAATTAGAAATAAAAAATGTTAGCAATCAGCCCATTGGCCCCATTCGGGGACACCATACAAAAACATCTGCCAATCAAGCAAAATCTTGGAAAATACTTGACATAATTGCTTTTATTACTAGTCGAAACTATCGCCTAATGAAAAATCAAGAAATACCGAAAAATAACATTGTGAATATTGAAAAAATATGACTTACCTTTGGTCAAACACCTATTTGTTCCATGAAGTGAATAAACTCACTTATTTTATCCAATCAATCCGATAAATCACAATACTATAATTTGTTTTACAAAGCCACACTCTTTGGCATTACAAATTCGCCTGCTAACAAAACATAGCTAGAATAAGTTTTAAAATGTGGGTACATAAAGAAATGGCCCCAAATGGGGACAGCGGGCTCAAATGGGTTAAGGAAAATGTAATACTAACACCCTATGGGCCTTGATGCCTGACACTAAATTATTTTTTTATTATTTTTTATTATATATTTTTTGATAATTTAGCTGACGAACTAATTAGATTTGTTTTGTCATTTACCCTATTATTATGAAAAGAAAAGAAGTAAATGATAGTGTGACGATTAAAAAGAGAAAAAGGAAGAAAACAATTAGTTGCGCCGACCCCAAATAACATGGACAAGGACGATGATGATGAAGACGGTATGGACCAGCAAAATGGCGTAGTTCAATATGATGTATATCAGAATAATTATCTTAGATTTTTTGTATTTTTTTTGTAAATCTATACTTATAATAATATTATAAAGCAGAAGAGTTTGTTTGTTTGTTTGTTTAGTTGAACGCGCTAATCTCAGGAACTACCAACTCGAATTAAAAAAATATTTTTGTGTTGGATAGTCCATTTATCGAGGAAGGCTTTAGGCTATAAAATATCACGCAACGATTATTAGGAGCGGAGCAGGAATGAAAAATGTTACAAAAACGGGGACAATTTTTCCTTTCGTGTTTCTGTCTTATGTGACGCAGACGAAGGGGTCAGCTAGTATGCCATAAAAAGATAAAATCGTTATTTTAATATGTTTATACCATAACTATTTCAGTAGTATCGTGTTTCCCAGTATTAACTGAGTTGTGGAGGACAGATATAGGCAGTCGCTCTATGTAAAATACTGGTATTTAGCTGCATCCGGTTAGACTGGAAGCTGACCCCAACATTGTTGGGAAAAGGCTAGGCAGATGATGATATCATTATTCTTTGGGCACATTATAAAACTCCGACCAAAATCTTCAAATCATCCCAATTTCCAGCCGATTCAACCATGTTAAAAATTTAGATTGCAAAACGAATTATTGCCGATTTGCGTAAAAAATGTTTCAACCGAAAAATCTGTCGACTTTCTAAAAATTGTTTACGCTGTCTCGGTTTGCAAGAGCTATACGAAATGAAATATAATATTTGCTATCGCATGTTATAGAAATATTAAGATTCGATCTGTCGTTAGGTTGATGACTGGTGTTCCATGGCTAGTATTGGTAAAAGTTGAGAGCGTAGACAATCGAAATAGCGTGTAGAAAGTTATTCTGGAAATTGCAGAGTTTATGCGACATTTGATATACCTACTTAGGATAGAGAATCGACGTAATTATGATACTCATGTTATTAACAGAACATTAACTAAGTCTTGATATATTAAGATTAACAATAATGAGTGCAAACAGGTTCTCATTTCAGATCGGTACTATGCGTTTTGTTTTCGTTGCTGCTTTTACAGTGTTCTCTTTATCACTTCCCACTCCTTCTCCCTCCTTCCCCTTCTTCTTATATGTACCTCTTGTCTTATCTTCTTTTGCAGTACCTATTTATTAATCACACTCTAAACATACACTACTAGTTTACAACAGGTCAAACTTTTTGAATTAATATTAGACACATTTACGTTTTCATTTTCAAATCTCGTACAGATTTATTATATAAGTACCCTAACCCACTCTCTTAATCATCAATTCAATAACAATAAAACCACGTAACTATTTTCCAGAGCATTAACATTAATCTTAATATAACCAGTTGATTTATTAATCAGAGGTTAACGCACGGTGCGACCCGCCGCGCCGTAAACTCGGGTCAAATCAATATAAACAAACGTGGTTAATAGAATTTTACATTTAGATAAAACATGTTTCGATCGGTATCGGTATTGGTATCGGATACTATATCGTTTGTCGATAATGGTTTGTCGATAAACGTTGTTTTGATCTTTGTTTCACGATTTTTTGTGTCGTAAGCAGGATTCTGAAGAATTGAGGTAACTCAAACTCAAACTCTTTATTGCATTCATATGTACAGTGCCGACCAAAAGTCGATAAGCAATCTCACAAAGCAATAGCTTGACGTTTAGTTTGACTTACGACCTTCTACTTTCAACAAAATAGATATTATTGTCAGCAACTAGTTGTAGTTCATAATTTCAATGCCAATATCTAAGACATGATGGCCTAGCGGTTGGGCCCGTCCAGAATTAAGAGTGAATCAGTAAGCCGTGAGTTCAAATCCCGCACAGTTACTTTTAGTCTTTTTGTAAGTTTTTACTCTACAGAAATATTATATTCTTTAACTTGTTTGCTTTGTTCACACATTTCGTAAAGTTAGGGAGGTAGATAGAAAAATAAGTCAAGAATTTTGTTAGATTTCTGTGAGGTAGACATGAGTTTTATGAATATTTTAACTTGATCGGAATGAACTTTGTCGTTTGGTTGTAGTCATACATAATACACTATATAATGTGGTAGTTGATGGTCAGTGACGTGTGGTTTAATAGATAGCGGTATTGTTGTTGGTGTGATTCTTAAAATGCGGGCAAATATTAATATTAAGGCGAGGGCGACTATTATCGCGAATTATCCGCGCTTCATAAAAGTGGCCTTAATAGAACTGAATGTGAGTATTATAATTATTTATGAATTGTAACTTAAACATTAAAAATTAAAAACGAATGGGTATTATAAATTATTCATTTATTTGGTGACCTGTGGTTTACTTAATTCGTTGTTTTTTTTTCAATCTATCATGCAAGATAAATAATTAGTGTTTATTATTGGATTTATAAATGCAGAGTGAATGAAGTCACTTTAGTATTTATTACAGCTGCCTAACATCATTTTTTTTGTTTAGAGAAATGCAGTAAGTCTCTGGATCAAAAGGTATGAGGAAGAAGGGAGCCTTGCAAGTAGACAGCGAAGTGGAAGGTCGTCGCTTATTAGCGAAGCGCAGCGACAACATATCGTGGGCGAGTATGAAACCAATGGTTTCACACCTACGACACACTCGGAGTCACCGCAAACTGTTCGCCGTGCCCTCCACGCTGAAGGCTTGCATCACAGAAGATCAGCTAAAATGCCCTTCTTGACAGAAAGACGTAAAGAAGAACGATTACGTTTCGCACGGGAATATTTAGACTTTCACTGGATTACTTCCATTTTGTTCCGGTTCGCGGTCGCCACTCCAGAACTTTTCGACCCCATCGGCCATCCGTTCTGCGAGCAATGTGCCCTGCCTACTGCCACTTAAGTTTAGCAATTCTTCGGGCTACGTCGGTGACCTTGGTTCTCTTGCGGATGTCTTCATTTCTGATGCGATCACGCAAGTAAACTCCGAGCATAGCCCTCTCCATTGCCCTTTGGGTGACTTTAAGCCGCATACGTCTACTTTACTGCATTGAAAATAATGGGGGTTATACAAAATATTAATCCCTAATGTTCTAGTTTTAATTAGACGTGTTACAAAATATTTAGCGATATTAATAATTCCTAAATTGAGGTTTAGTTTCAATCTTCTTTTCTTCAGGAAAATGAACACTTAAACTATAACCTCAATATGAGTTACATTTATTGTGACGTCACATAAAAAAACATATTCACGAAGTATAAATTATGTATTAGTTTTCAGTAAGCTCTGTTGAATACCGATAGATAGAAGTGGGTATCAACAATTATATTTGTGTTATTAGAATATCCTTGTTATGTTAATAAAAAATAACTTCAAAGTGGGTATACAGATACACAAAAAAATCTTATGAACGGTTACAAGAGAACTTCTTATATCTAGGTAGGAATGTGACGTTACAAATCTTATTAAAGTTGTTAATTATATGAAAAAATGAAACTAATAAAACAATTTTTGTTATCTGTTAGCACGACTTTTTTTCCACCTTCCAACACCGAAAAAATATTACACAATCTCATAAATAGTTATGATGGGTTATTAACTTATATTTAAATCTTTATAAAAATAAATAATGAGCATGAACCCATTTTAAAATAAATACCTAAGTAAATAGTTTTTGCATAAAATACAAATATTAATTAAAGTGGTTACAAAAAAAAAACCCGTATAATGTAAACGGGATTTGAACTCAAGACACGTTGATCGTGAACCCACTGCTTAACCTAAACAGCTATCAACACCTGGTAGATATGGTCGAAGTTTAGCTATCCAATCCAAATACGATCATGCGTTTGCTGCGTGTATAACAAAAGAGACGGTAATATATATCTTTTTGTTTCGTGGAGAGCCACGCGACAACTTGCGACAGTAGGCGACTCTGCGGCTGTGGTGTGCGTAGGTACTGTATTGAGACAGCTTACACATACAGGCCGCACGGACGCTCGCTCGTGCGTTCACAGCAATATGATCCTTAGCGGGCCTGTGCGCTTATGAACGCTTACTGTACATTCAGTTGTTACATCTATGTAAATAAGTTCCAACATAAACCGGGTAGGGCACGGCAACATAATATATTGAACAAAACAAGCATCCAGTGAGGTAGGCAACTAAGTCTAAGAAATGACGAATAGATAAATGTAATTAAAATAAATATAACATGTTGTTTAGAAAAAATAACGTGTGGTTTAAAAGCCTTACTTTCAAGCGTTTTGGCATTTTGTTCTGTGTAATCAGTGTGTTGTGCCACCATGACGTGCAGTGCTCAGACGTGGACGGCTCTCAAAGGCTGTGTACATTCTCAGAGTAGCACAGAGAGCCATGGAACGTTCTATGTTCGGCATAAAATTAATAGCCCGAGTTCCAAACGTCGAAATCCGAAGACGTACGAAAGTCTTCGATATTGGAAACCAATATGTTATGGAACTCAAATGGAGTTGGGCAGGACATCTAGCAAGACACGGTGATGGAAAGTGGAGTAAAGCTGTGACCGATTGGCGTCCTAGGCATGGAAGACCAACAGACGAGAACGAATGAGATAGGCAGACGATACTGTTGCTATTGCAGGAGTATCCTGAATGAGCACAAGAGCATGGATCTTGGAAGATCCTATGCCTAGCAGTGGGTGAATTCGGCTCTGTGGATGATGATGATGATTATAGGTACTTTCAGTCCAAAGATTATTAAATTAATACACTTCAGACCAAAACTACAAGAAACCAATTGAAATTCAATTGACAACGACAATGAATTACTAAAAAGCGATTAGATAAGATTATTTTACGACGCATACATAGGTGTGTAGACACCGATGTAGTCATTACTAAAGAATCCTATTGTTTTGTATAATAATACTTAGAAATATAGTAAACAAAAGAAAAAATGCTGATCTGCTTATCATTACGCCTGAATGTCATCTCTAAGAGGTTAGTCAAGTGTAGTTATCGCCCAAAGTAAGGTACGAAGAGGGCGGATCTATGACTCAAATCCAGACTCGTAACTGGTTTCAAAAACTTCAAAAAAAACCTAAAAGAAGAAAGGAAAATCCTAAAAGGCTCGCCACTACTGACCAAACTTTCAGGCAAAGTTTTTTTGACAAAAAAAAAAACGTTTTCCACACTACGTATTTCTCCTGTATCGTGCGTGCGTGTATTACAAACTTTAAGGCTCACATACACCTTCAGCCAGACCTGGAACGTATGTGGGAATCGAACCCTCAACTCGCAGCTCAGCAGCTAGTCGCTCAGCCACTGTGCCATTATCACGTTATTGGCATGACGAAAGTATCAACAAATTACAAATCTATTTAGTCCGTCAGTTATTTTTTTTTTTCCTAGCCTATCGTGTGTCCCACTGCTGGGCAAAGGCCTCCCCTTTTTCCTTCCAAACCTCTCTATCCTGTGCGGTATCTGGCCATGTTCGCCCCGCAAACAAGATCAGATCGTCATACCACCTTCGCCGCGGTCTACCTCGACGGCGATTCCCTCCGTCAGGCGTCCAGTGAATGACGATCAGTCAGTTATATTATTAAAAAATAATGGACACGTATTTTTTCTTTTAAGCTATTGCATAGCTTCTATCGCGGGCCTTGAGCGTGGACACCGAATCCAGAAATTCCGTAACGAAAATAACCTAACACCCCCCGTAAAAAACAAATGCAATAGCTTTACCGCGGCAGTCCTCAAGTGCCACACGTCTTTTTTTTATGTAAATCAATGAGTATTGACAAAGATAAAACGCATCAAAACTCGGGAGTGGGGGGCTCGTGAAGTCAAAACTTGTTAACTGTTTGAAATTAGGATCCAATGAGAAAATAAATTCTCACTAGACCCATCATGGATCTGACCATCTGACCAATGGATCTTCTGTGAATGATCGAAAATTATACCTAGGTGTGACGTATTGTGAATTTTAAAAACGTCGTCATCATCATTTTCTTGCCCTTATCCCAATTTATTTGGGGTCGGCGCAGCATGTCTTCTTCTTCCATACCTACTCCTCTATTTTTCGTCATCTCATCAGACACTCCCTTTCTTACCATATCCTCCTTAACACAGTCCATCCATCGTTTCTTTGGTCTTCCTCTACTCAAATACCCATCCACATTCATGCTCAAAACTTTTTTCACGACGTTTTCTTCATTCCTCCTCATCACATGCCCATACCACGATAACCGATTACCACACAACTTTTCAGTCACCGGCGCCACTTTTAGACTTCCTCTAACATACTCATTCCTTACTTTATCCATTCGCGTAACACCACACATCCCCCTTAGCATTCTCATCTCCGCGACATGCAGCTACCTTTCATTCATCCCTTTTGTGGCCCAACATTCTGATCCATTTTAAAAACGTCGTATCTTCGTCAATTTTTATTTACGTAAAAAAAGAAAAAATACGGGTCAAATATTTTAAAATAATCTACCTGACGGACAAATTAGATTTTTTTGTCGTCTACCCTATTCAGGCGTTATTTATTTATTTAGACATTTTCTACCAGTCAACGCCTGTAGGTGATACAGAGACAAGCAGTGGTAGGTATCATCAAAATCTGAGAGTAATTTGATTTAAAACTACGCTAAAGCTCGTGGTTAAATAATAACAGTCGCTAGGGTCGATCTTTAGGTTAAGCCGTGCTTGCCTAGTTTGGTCTGTGGATGGGTGACCACCCTTACAACATACCGAGTTTCCTCCGTGCCTCGGAAAGCACGTTAAGCTTTTGGTCCCGGCTGTCATTTGTCCATCAAGGAGCTCAAAAAGACTGACAACCAATTTTACCAAGTGATATCGTATTTCCCAGTATTAACTGGGTTGTAGAGGTCAGATAAGCAGTCATGAAAATACTGGTATTCAGCTGCATCCCGCAAGACTGGAAGCCGACCCCAACATAATTGGGAAAAAGCTAAGTCACAGATTTTATAATACTTCGGCTAAGTAAATGATAGTGAATACGATAAACTACTCGTATTTACAAGGATATATAAAATACTATACATATCACTTTCACTACATACTCGTATTATAAAACAAAGTACCCGCCGCCGCCGCGTCTGTCTGTCCCTATGTATGCTTAGATCTTTAAAACTACGCAACGGATTTTGATGCAGGTTTTTTTAATAGATTGAGTGATTCAAGAGGAAGGTTTTTGTACATAATTTTGCGCGGGCAAAACCGCGAGCATCAGCTAGTTTATCAAATATAATGTAATTCGATGTTATGTTTATGAAATGCCAATAATGAGATCATCTGTATCATATGTTACAAATTACATAATTATATAACGTCTAGTACATAATATACCTTTACAAATCAAGTGTCCACGACAAACACATAAGTAAACAACTAACTACTTCAATATTGAAAGACACTGTCATTAAATAAATACAAGATTTCTAACAACTCCACGTAAGATAGGAAACGCCTAATCTATTCGCGAAAGCCGGAAATGAGTAATTTTCACTAGTCATCTAGATAGTCATAAATGTATCCTGTAATTGACGACCCGAATGGTGCAGCGGTAGTGAGGCCGCCTTACGTTCTTAGGGTCCCGGGTTCGAATCCCAGTAGGAACAAATGTTTGTGTGATGAGCATGGACATTTGTTTTCGAGTCATGGATGTTTATATGTATATACAAACAAAAAGTATATATGTAGTATATATTGTAGTGTATATATCGCTGGACATTACGCACAGCGCCGTCTAGTGCCACACTAAGCAAGGCTTGTGTCGTGGTCACCAGACAGTTGATATACTACATATATACTTTTTGTTTGTAAATACATACATATTATACATATAAACATCCATGACTCGGAAACAAATGTCCATGCTCATCACATAAACATTTGCTCCTACCGGGATTCGAACCCGGGACCCTAAGAACGTAATGAGTGTACCCAAAGAAGGGTGTACCTCTGCCTGACTTTCGAGGATATCAGGCTTAATTTTATTTAAATACTAGCCGATGCCCGCGGCTTCGCCCGCGTAAAATTATAAATATACTTAAACC
Source organism: Xestia c-nigrum (assembly GCA_916618015.1). Classification (NCBI taxonomy): domain Eukaryota; kingdom Metazoa; phylum Arthropoda; class Insecta; order Lepidoptera; family Noctuidae; genus Xestia; species Xestia c-nigrum. Next base: position 25,153,849 of record OU745246.1, read on the forward strand.
TTACTCTTGAATCACTCTATCTATTAAAAAACCCGCATCAAAATCCGTTGCGTAGTTTTGAAGATCTAAGCATGCATAGGGACAGACAGACGCGGCTGGAGACTTAGTTTTATAATATGTAGAGATTTCTGAATGGAGTATTGTATCAATTGAAGATACCTGTCTATTTAAATGTATTCGTAGAGTTTATTATAACTCTGAATTTATTACGTGCATAAAACGAGGTTTATCTCCACTGTAATTAAGGCTTTTCAACGTTACCAGATGAATAATTAATTATAATTGTTCTAACAAGAGACTAACAAATAGTGACGTCGAATTTAGACACAGGAAATATCACTGCGTTAAAAAAAATCTGCTGCTGCCTACAGTTTTTCGACTGACGCGACCAATAATGTATGAAGCAGCTGATTTTTTTTCGAGACGTCATAGTCGGTCCCATAGTAAAAGTTGTTCATTTTCATGAGTACCAACCATCCGCCCATAAAGAGATTAAAACGACTAAAAATTTACATTGTATACGTAGAAGTATTATGTCCGTATTCATTGTTAATGTGGTTCTACAAGTCATCAGCATCGTTCTCTTATCCCTTATCCCAATTCATTTGGGGTCAGTGCAGTATGTCTTCTTCTTCTTTCATACTACTCTGTAACTCATCTCATCAGACTCCTCCTTTCTTGCCACATGTATAATCTTTTTCCCAGTCCATGCCATCGCTTCTTTGGTCTTCCTCTAACCCATCCACATTCATAGTCAAAACTTTCCTTTACGACATTTTCCTCATTTATTTTTCTACGGGTATCAATGTGTTATCATTACTGTAAAAAAGTGTTTTTTTTTTCAAGTTCACAACTGAATGATATAAATCAATAATCAGTACCTACTAAAATTATTAGTAGTAAGATATATTGAATTTAGATAATCTTAATGTTTATTGAGATTGATAAACCAACCGTATAGAGAAAAATATTGAAACAGTTTATTTACTTCAGTAAATACAGCTTGAAGATAATTTTCAAAACTTTATTTTAACTCAATAATGGCAATAAGCTAGCGATTATTATCTTCAGTAAGCTCTACTACATGAGACTGTACTATTAGTTATTAGATTTTAGGCGTAATGTTATGTTATTGAAACTAAAAAGTCCAAGTTTGCATTCCGCTATACCGATAAAAGCAATTGTCGTAATATGTCCTTCGTAACCACATGACATAATAACAACAAAAAACTCGGAAAAATTATACATAAACAATATACATCGCTGCCTATTTTAGTAATTCAACAAGAAAAATTACTCACTTATTGTAACTGGCAAGAAAAACAAACCATAAATAACTCTTATTATTAAAAAAAAAACAAAACATTGTTATGTAAACATACCTTTTTATACCAAAAACTGAATCCAACACAATCACTTCAAAACACAGGGTGTCACAAATATCATTGCTTATTTATTTTGAAAACACACACGTGAATATTTTTCACAGCACTTTCGAACGCACGTCTGTCGATCTGCGCGATCAGAATTACACTGATCGCTCTGACCGGACGAATGATAGGTATTGTAGATTAGATGATCGTTCGCAAATTTAATTTTCTTACCTATTTGGGTACGTATGTACTTGTGTATTGTTATAGTTAGACCACAGTTGACGTATGAGTCTTTTAATGTTTTTCGCGGTAGGATATTCCACCCTGTAGCTAATTAGCTATGTATAAGCGGTGTATATAGATACGTATCAAAGCCGAAAGGCACTGTTCTCTCCGTCTTTTTTTTTTGTTTTGTACCTAACTAGGAAACCTACTAGTTACGGAGAAATAGAAGGTCAAACTTCCAACTTTTTGACAAGATTTTTTTAATTCTAGTTTTTAGGTTATACATTTTACTATAAATTACAAAAGTAACCCGTTTACTTTTAAATGCGTCCATCAGCACAATGTTTTTCACCCCAACAAGGAAGTTATTACCCAATTATAATTTTTGCGTAGTGTTACTTAGTTTGATGAACTAAATGTTTGGTAAATGGAAGCCATGTAGGTTCTTTTTACATCCTAAATTCTCGTGGGTTCAAGGGCTATTCCGTGGACGAGGCGAAAGGAATATTAATGAAAAACTTGGCCTTGAAATCCGAGTGCTTAACTAGTATTTCGGGATATGTCCAAGCGGTTGGTCGACTCACGACAGTGACCAGTGGGCTGAGCTTGTTTTTGTCCAAAGAATCAGCATTTCCTGGGTTTCTACCCCTTTCTACTAAATTTCCCCTCCTGGGGAGTGTCAGACATTTACTGTCTAAAACCCATCCATGTTCCTTCTTAGTCGTTTAGTGTTCCTGGGCCACGGCCCAAAGAGCCAAAAGAAGAGCCGAAAGAGATACCGTGGTATCTCTTTCGGCTCTTTCAAACAGTCCCGCAGCCAATTCTATGCAGCATTTTATTGCGTGCATTATTTTTACTATTATTTCAGGTAAGTATATTTTGTAGTCTTTATATAATTCACATAGATACATAGACGTAATAAATAGGATGTATTGTTAAATAAGTATGAAAACTCAATTTATATCATCAAAAAGCAGTTTATTTGATTACAATCACTTCATTACGTTGCTTACCTAGAACATTGATAACCTACTGATTGGTTTATCAGTAAACGTCAATTATTGATAAGAAGTAATACGAATTTGATTCTATTGTGAGTCAGTGATGTTAAATTAGTTTGGTGATATGATTCTTATGTATTGCTATGTAGGTTGCAATTTGTAAAAGGATTGGTAGAAAGCAAATCAATTGTTTTGTTGAACGTTGCATCGAATACCATGTGATGTCGTTCGGTTGGCATTGCTTGATATTGGGTCATGCAGACATACAACAGTAAAGTATTCTTTTCGTAAAGTAATCAAACTTTTGTTTTTATTTTAGAATAACTGTTGCCCGCGTTTATTAATTTTAAATTGGATTTTGTTGACAATTATCAAGGATTTTTTTGGAACGGAACTTTAATCCTTTTTCTACAATAAAACTCGCTCTGCCTAGCCTTTTCCCAACTATATTGGGGTCAACTTTCAGTCTTACCGGATGCAGCTGAATACCAGTATTTTACATGGAGCGACTGCCTATCTGACCTCTAACCCAGTTATTACTGGACAATTGTAAAAAAAAATGGTGGCTCCTCAAGCATCCCCCTCCGACACACTACGTCGAAGTAGCAGAAAAGCTCTCAGCGGGACACCTTCTGCCACGGCCCACCTGGAAGATCCTAAACCGTTTGCGAAGTCAGGTGGGCCGCTGCAGATACAACCTGGTCCGGTGGGAGTATTCCGATGAAGCCTTATGTGACTGTGATACCTCAACACAAACTATGGCTCACCTCCTGTCCTGCACTATGTGTGGCTCCAGAAGAAGAAGACTGGATAATACTATACCTCGTGGTAAGACTAGCTGTCAGACTTTATGGGCTAAGGATGTAGCATTCAAAAAAACTTAGCACTTTGTCTCACGTTGAAGTCTCATCGTTTGACTAAAGGTAGCAAATGTGTGTCAATCTTAATATTGTAATTTACTATCAAGGAAATACTTTAAGGCCGTGGGCGCGTATAGTATTTCGTTTTCCTAAAGTGACTCATACAAGTCATACAAATAACGTAGGAAGGTGAGCTATTTATAAAGCAGCTATATATTTTACTACTAGCTGACCCGCGCAACTTCGTCTGCGTCACAAAAGCGAGAAAACGAAAGGAAAAAAGTCTCCGTTTTTGCAACATTTTTAATTCCTGCTCCGCTCTTAATGGTCGTAGCGTGATGTTGTATAGCCTAAAACCTTCCTCGATAAATGGACTACCCAACACAAAAAAAATAATTTTTCAATTTGAACTAGTAGTTCCTGAGATTAGCGCGTTCAACCAACCAAACAAACAAACAAACTCTTCTGCTTTATAATATTAGTATAGATTACCTTTGAAAAACGGCGGAAATAATGACAATTTCACTGTCGTTTTGATCACATGTTACAACTTCAAAGTGAGATGTTTGCAATCTGCAGAGATTTAATCGTATCACGTTGCTTCATCATCATCAGCCTATAATGTCCCCACTGCTGGGACACGGCCTCCTCTCAATGAAAGAGAATGGGCTATAATCTACCACGCAGGCACAGTGCGGATTGGTAGATGTCACATGTCTTCGAATTGTTGGTTGCATTTTCACGATGCTTACTTTTGCCCTATTCCATGACTCTGTTTTTGAATTTCCAAGTAATCTTTTAGCAACAGCCAACATTTTGAAACCACACCACACCGCGTCTACGGTGGCCGGTAGCAACGACGTGGCCCCCGACGCCCGGTGCGTCTCCCGCGGCGGCTGCGGCGAGAGGCTCTCTCCCTCTCGCGTTCCGCCACCTCCTTCGCTAGCATGACTGCTTCGCAGAAGTAGGTGACGGCTTCCCATTCCATCTCGCTCCGGACCATGGATTGAACTAGGGCCGGACGCGAGAGGTCGCCGCCGCCGATCGCCGCTACGAGGACACGAAGGTGCTCCGCCCACGCAGGGCAGACTTCCACCGTGTGCTCCACCGTGTCCTCCGGTCGATCCTCGCAGTGGAAATCGTAGCATGTCTAGGCCTACTTTTATTTACGTCAGAACTTTTGGTATTTGTGGTCTACAACATGTACCATCAACACAAGTGATCTTCTATGCGCGTTGAGCACTTTTTGGGTGATCAAAAATCATGGAACTTATGTGACCGTTCTTAATTATATCTATGGTCACACCATGGTCACACCTAACGTTTCGTAGCACTCGTAGCCGATCCGCTACGGCGTAGCACCGTAGGCGTTTGCGGGATACAACCCGTAGCAGATAGATTACTTCTATTGGCAGTCCTCAAAGACTGCCCCGTATTTTTTTTCCCCTACTTTTCGCAAGTTATGATTAAATACCCAATAAGGGGGCTTATGACTGAGCCCCGGATCCAACAAACGGAAGTTTCATGCTTTTACTACTTCGTTGATCTAGTGATCACAATTGCAACAGCTGAGCATGATGTCCTGGGTTCGATTTCCAGGTCGGGCAAATTCTTATGTATTTTAAATTAGAAATTCAGTAGCAGCCATGGGGCCTGGATTTGTGCCCGCTTGATGGCAATAGGCTCGCTCCCTAGCAAATTCTGTACTCTTAGGTCCACCTCCAGAGGTGACGTTTATTTTTTTATGCCTTTACCCAATGTCTTTTAAACAACCTGACCATTCCCTAGCTAATAAAGGGTCAACAACATCCCATCCCAACACAGCCTGGACAAAGCCCCCATTGTAATCGGACGCCACTTTCGTAAGTAAAAGCGCAATAAAACACACGCTAACTAAAGTATCGGCGCCATGCATGCAAGCAGGATGCGTGTGCGCAGGCCGGAACGCCCGCGTTGACCTTGAGAGACGCTCTACTAATGTGAACACGCTGTTTTCTCCGGATACTGTGTATTGATAGTATGTTATCTTCATACCTTGGAACTTATACGTAATGTTGTAAAAGATAAATCTGGTTTACTAAAGATTCATCAGCACCGATTTGTTCTGCCACCCGTACTGATTCAGGGTTCAGAGCAGAATGTCTTCTAAAAGCGGTTTACTTCGAGGTTCATGCTATCATTCATTTTCTAGCAGACTTATTCTCATCATCATGACCATTTCAGCCGAAAGACGTCCACTGCTGGACATAGTCCTCCAAATGATTGACCGTTCTCTTGCGATTCGCATCCAGTGGACTTATACTGATCAGAAACTAAAAAATACGGTGAGATCCGCACACCGGTTGTGTGGATGATTTGTGGATTTGCTACACCCTCTGGTTCGCTGGAGATGGCAATATCTTCCGAGAGTCGACCTTGGCAGGCTATGTATACTTGTATAGTCAAAGAGATTGCTCAAAGTTTGATAATGTAATAAATTGGCCTACGAGTATGTCGAGCAGTAGACTAATTATTTTATGCGATGATGATTGATGAGCATTGAATCACTCTGTTCATTTACATTTTCTTTGTTACCAAATTAATTTCCCATTTTCCTTTAAATTGTACACCTAGACTTAAGTTAGCAACTAAGCGGTAATCTGGCGTCTTTGTTATCAATGTTGTGTTTACCTGTAATTGGCATATATATTAGAACACTACCGTATGAGTTAGTATATATATGTGCATATACTATGTGCTGTAGGTAAACCTTAAATAAATAAATAAATATTATTCTAAGATCGAAAGGTTCGATATTCAAATGTTCAGACTGTTTATAGGAAATTTTTACTGTTTGTTGTCGTCCTTTGTAGATGATTCACGTAACTTTCTACGTTGTTTGCGAGTCCGACTTAAAGCCGTATAAGGACAGAGTTTATAAATAGCTCTCTCATATGAATGTCGAGTCCAAGTGCACTTACGGTTGTGTTGACTTTTATTTTGATTTCCGTCCTTAAATGGTTATGACCTTTTAATTTGTTGATTTATTATTATACGTCAGTCTATGTCTATAGCATTCTGTTCTCAATAGATTTCCAGTCGATAAAGGTGGCCCGAAAATATGACAACCTGCCTAGGAGTATCGTATTAACCAGTATTAGTACTAGGTTGTAGAGGACTGAAAGATTAAATACTGGTATTCGGCTACATCTAGTTAGACTCGAAGCGAACCCCAGTTTACATACTTGGGAATAGACTAATTATACTGGGGAGCGGTCAATGATGACACATTTCAGACTGCTTCCCCAAGAAACGTGAAGTTGTTTGTTACTGTCATATTTTTATACAGGTCCATAGCAATATTTTAGCTCCACAATTAAAACTTAAATGTTATCTTTAGCAGCCTTCATCTCATAGATTGTTCAAACGAGATGGAAGACCGCTCTGGTATTCAAATTAACTTTGAAAAGGCCAATGTCGACTTGTACTGCTAACCCAAATCGCCATTTGTTGATAATACAGGAACCTTATTCCAATTTCAAAGTTAGTGTACCAAATAAATAGAGAACAGATTAAAATAGCTGCGAACATCTATAATCGTTCAATCTTCATTTAAACAGTACCATAGGTACCCGGCGTATTGTAAGAGATCGTAAGTAAGGTCAAATCAATAAGAATGACCTTAAGAAAACAATCTACTGAACATTGCGGCCTATGTGTGTTTGTATATACAGAAAACATTGGTAACGGCGGGCTTGAAATGTCCAATATTAAAGTTAAACTATTTGTCCTTAAATGGTGAGCTTAGTGGTAAATTTTGTGCAGGGTCGAAGTCATCATGTGTTTTTGGCAGGTTGAATTGTCCGAGGTCTAAATGTTTTTCGGTTTTTCTCAACATTTTAGCTCAATTACTTGCCCTGAATTGACGGATGTTAAAATTACTTTTTGCAACATTTAATTTAGTCTAAGTCCATTTAAATACGGTTGTAGATGTCTTACAATATATTGTTCTATCTGCTTTGGCTTTTCAGGAGAGATCCAAAATAGAAGAAGATATTAAAATTAGAATACAATATTTATAACTCCATTACTAAGCACAGTAAGCAGCCAATGTTTATCTAATTTCTACTATTGAGTTGGTAGAAACTACACGAAAATAGCACTTGACACGGTAAATTTAACCAATAAGAACAAAGAAACAAAGAAGTAAAAGAAAGAAAAGAAGAAGTAATTGAATTGAATTGAATAAGGCCGGTAGAGCAGGCCAAGCAGGTCAACTGCCTTTGGTGGGTAAACAGCTTCCGAAGTAAGGCTCAGGGAAGAGTCCAGGCATCCTGGCATGTGTCCTAGCAGGCGTTGCTCTGAAGGGATTCTTGGAAAATCAGTGCTTCAGATTCAGATTCATTTATTTGCCTGAAATATGGTATTATACAGATTTTACAATATACAAATAGTTCTTCATATTCCGCCAACTACATAAATTTGGCATGCAAATTTTGTGACGATAACAATGATTCTTATTTAACAAAATAATTGAAATATTTACAATGTCAAATTAAGTGTGCTAAGTCAAGAATTGTCTAAATTATCAAAATACAAATGTCAAATAAAAATAATTCGATTACAAATTTTCAAAAACTAAACATACAAACTGATAACCAAAGAAATTATATTACATAAAATCACTTGTTCTCAAGTATCTCTTGTTCACAAGTTGTCCTGAAGGAAAACATCGGAGACATAATTATCTTACGACAAAAACTTCAAAGTTATGTGACATCTAAGTACCACCCCGCACGTGGCCCGTGTCGTGGATTATAGCCTATCCCCTCTTAATGAGAGCCTGTGTCCCAGCTGTGGGAATATTTGGCTAATTATGCCTACACAAAAATCCACGTTCTATTCCCAAAGGTAGGGAGCTAAACACAGTCAGTCTCCTAGAACGTAGTATGTAGGTGGATAGGATACTAGATGTATGGTCGAACCAGCTATTTAGTTTTCAGTTTAACCTACAAATTACATTGTAAAGTGTAAACCAAATAGCTTGCTCGACCGTACATGAGTAGTTTCATTTATAGAGGCTTCTCATAGCGTTGTGTGCCTATTTAAACAAGAAAACCGGTTTTTGATACTTACTATACCTACAAGCGTGTGTATGTGTGTTTGCAACCTTGATCTGAAACCTTGAACTTGTTTATGTTTCGTACATAACATAATAACATTATTTTGTGTGGTCTACGAGCGGAATATAATTATAATGGATACCATGTATTCATATGAATAATTGATTGGTTGGGTGCTTTCATTACATTCAATCCTAAGAGTCGATGATAGGTTCAGCGAGAGTCGCAGAGCTTAATTTAGTTATTTATTTAAACTTTATGTACAATTAGTTGTACATAGGCCAACTTAATACCACAAGGTATTTATTCTCTACCAGTCAACCTTTTTGACGACTCGAATGGCGTAGTGGTAGTGAAGCTGCCTTACGTTCATAGGGTCCTGGATTCGAATCCCGGTAGGAGCAAATGTTTGTGTGATGAGCATGGACATTTGTTTCCGAGTCATGGATGTTTATATGTATAATAAGTATGTATTTACAAACAAAAAAAACAGTAAGTATACATGTAGTATATCAACTATCTGGTGTCTACGACACAAGCCTTGCTTAGTGTGGCACTAGACGGCGCTGTGTGTTAATGTCCAGTGATATTTTTTTTTTTTTACCTTTGGGTTAAATAGGAAAATGTCTAAAAAACTAACTTCTTGTTCACGAGAATTTATAAACTTACATAGGACACTAAACACTCAAACAAATAAAATAAACTAATAAGTATACCATCATTCTCTTGCCATTATCTATACTTATAATAAATCTGTAGAGAGGTCAATTCTGTACATGAAATATATTTACAAAATAACTATCGGGGGGTGATTAGTGATCGATACTGATGCCAAAAATGCAATCAGTAAAATTTTTGTCTGTCTGTCTGTCTGTCTGTCTGTATGTTATTTATAGAAAAAAAAACTACTCGACGGATTTTAACGAAACTTGGTACAATTATTCTACATACTCCTGAGCAGGTAATAGTGTACTTTTCATCACGCTACCATTAATAGGAGCAGAGCAGTGAAAGGAAATGTTGGGAAAACGGGAGAAGTTACTTGGTTTTTTTAGCTTCCGTCGCGTGTGCAGCCATAATGGTTAAAGCTACATAGAAATCATGTATAACGGAAATATTCCACATAAAATTATATAAAAAATATCCCAAGACAGCATATGTCTATCTTTTATAGTTGACTTACAATAACACGTGTAACTCCCGATAGCTTAGCAGTTCGGAGATTTGTTATTATTATATTTGTTTACTCTTACGTTTATAATATTCTCACTCAACCCCAATTAAAAAAAATAACATCAGTTATTCTTCGAACTCCTGGGCAGGTTATAGTATACTTTTCATCACACTACAATGAATAGGAGCAGAGCAGTGTAAGGAAATGTTGGGAAAACGGGAGAAATTACTTGATTTTTTAAGCTTCCGTCGCGTGGATGTATGTTTGTTACTCTTTCACGAAAAAACTACTGAACGGATTTGGATGAAATTTTGCACACAGATGGTTTATAACCTGGATTAACACATAGGATACTTTTTATCCCGGTAGTAAGATCCCATGGGACAATTTTGAAACTTCACGCGGGCGAAGCCGCTGGCAGAAGCTAGTCCTAAATAATACCATACTTCTCCATTTTTCGTCATCTCATCAGACACTTCTTTTCTTACTATATCATTCTTAACACAGTAAACTAATAGGTATATATTTTAACAAACACCAAAATTAAAAAAATAACGTTACTCGTTTTTTTTTTATTTTGGCATTTGATAATAATAATTACTAATATTAGACTTCTAATTATGAGCTATAGTCTGACTTAGTGCGTTCCAGAGCTTTATAGTATAGATAGCATAAGCGTTGCTTTGAATCAGAGTTCGATTCCCACACGAAAGGAACAGAGAAAAGCATGGTCATCATACCCTAACCTGCCCCCGTATTCACAACGCTTCGATTCGCTTCCGATTCGGGAAGTCGTATATATCTATCTCGGTCGTTTTCGAAATGCCAGAAGAAGACAGATATACGAGTTGTCGAATCGGAAACGACTCGAACGTTTGTGAATACGGGGTCTGGTGTCAGAGATTTTAAGTCGCCCATGGCTCTTTGACTTGGCTTTACATGACGTCGAGAAATATCTCTAAGGGAAGCTGATTTGGTTTCTTTACTATGTTTCCCTGCTACGAAACAAGTTTTATACAATACGCACTTGAATCCGAATAGTTAAAGGCGTGTCTTAGGTTCGAACTCGAGACCGGTGACTTGGCGTCCTACCGTCAGAACACTAGTCTATCACTGCTAAGAAAAACAGAACGGAACCAAGTCAGTGAAATTAATATTTGAAAGACAGAGGAGGCCTAGTTTGGGGCTAGGATCAGATATGTGGACCAACACTCGTGTGCTTTCTTATTGTGATATAGGCTTGTAAGATGTGTTTTCAAGGCGCTTAGACGAGCTAAATTAGCAACTCTATTTGTAGTGGTTCAAACTTCGTTTGAAATGCTGTTAGAATAAAATTCTAATCAGCTTTCACTACAAAGTGGTTGTTACGTCAGCCACTGCGGGGAAAATAGCGCGAAATGAGTGGTTTCGATCGATTTACAAAAAAACTATTGATTGGATTAAAAAACTAAAACAGTATCATGCTAATACATTGCTTGTAGAATTATTTGTATCGCATGTATATTAGTATGTTTTTTTATTGTTTGAAAGATATTTTTAGAGGTAAGTTCGTGATTTCTTTTTATCGAGCAAAATTAATTGTATTATTTTTTCAAAACAGTATCATGCTAGCATATAATCCTGAAGAATATCATATATTTTTCTGGTCTTGTTTATAGCAGTGAATCATATACTTTTAGTAATTATAAAACTCGCGTTTAGCTCATGTAATCGCCTTAATTTTAAGTGTCTAATAAATATTTTTAATAAGTATTATTTATTTTTATTTATTAGACAGAGAGTTACAAGACTTTACAGTAATCAAACATATTTTGTCACTTACGGGATATCTTCCGTGATTATTTGTTATTTTGAGCTCCCGATATTTCGACGCTGTTGCAAGCGCCATGGTCGCGGGTTGACTCCGGGTTGACCCGGGATCATGGCGCTTGAAACAGCGTCGAAATATCGGGAGCTCAAAATAACAAATAATCACGGAAGATATCCCGTAAGTGACAATATAAGTTTAGTTTTAAACCGTGAAAGCTCAAAACAGTGTTTTACAGTAATTACCTGCACATGAATCATTTCGACTGCCTATGGTGCTGCCTGTTGGTCTAGTGGTTGCAAGCCTACTGCTGATTAACAAAAAGGTCCTGGTTTTTTCCATCAGGCATTTTTCAACAGCAGCGGCAAACGGTTACCAAAGTATGGAGTAAGAAAGAAGAAACAAGAAAAGAAAGAAAAAACATTTATTCGTCGCAAAGTCATGACGTGCTTATAATATTAACAAACAGAACGCAATTATACAAACACAAACATTTAGACTTAAACCGAAGATTAACACAACAACAACTTTAACATTATAACAATTGCAAGACAAAGCGTACGTATTCTGAAACCCCCAAAACATAAATTTTCCTTCGGTAATTATTAGTATGAACTGAATGTTATGTTTCGTTCATTAAAAAGTACTTCCTCAAAAACACAAGTCATTTATTCAAATTGGGCTAATAAACCTGCCGGGGGCTACGGGACTGTTCGAAAGAGTACCGGAATATAAAGGGCGAGGAAGGAACATGAATGAGCTTTAGTCAGTAAAAGTCTGACACTACCTCCCGCTCCGCCCAGAGTTATAGAAGTCATTATTGATGACTATCTGCCCGCGACTTCGTTCGCGTGAATTTCCCGCTTGTAGCATTTCTTATTGCTGCTCCGCTACTATTGGTCATAGCGTGATGTTACATAGCCTATAACCTTCCTCGATAAATGAACTATCCAACGCAAAAATAATTTATCAAATCGACCCGGTAGTTCCTGAGATTAGCGCGTTCAACCAAACAAACTCTTCTGCTTTATAAGTATAGATTTCCCATCCGAAAAATAAAAATAAATGGCTGATAATCAACACTTTTTGAAATCCGAGTTTACAAGAAAACAGTCCTCCAAACTTCCAGCCCTACGCTTCTTAGGTCCATGTTCACCGAGAAGATAACAGTCTGATTATCTAAAAACAACTGTCACTGTGACATGTTCCCATACAAAAATGTGTTTTAAACAGCTGTTTTTAGATAATCGTCCGTCATCTTTTTGGTGAACATGGACTTTAGTGTTTTAGCTGGGAAAAGGACCTGGATTTGCTTCTATATGCGACCATGAAGTTATTGAAAATAAATAATGCCTTTCTTAAAACATATAAATGTATGTCTGTAAATAACTTTTTTAAGAATACCAAACCCGTCTCAAGGCTATTCTTTATCTCCATTGTTATTACTTTTTGGGGTTCCGTATGTTATGCTGAATGGTTTTCTACATTGTGTTGTATTGAATTTTTATTCTAGTAGAACCTTTATTCTTATGACGTCACGTATAAAAAGTGGTAGACAGTTTTGTAAGACTGAGTCCAATATGTACTTATAAATACGTAATAAAATTATATGTATTTAGAAAAATAAAAACATTTACAAGTAGGTACATAAATTATTGAAGAACTCATTCACAAGGCAGGTAAGGAAAAAGAAAAAAATAAGTTAATTTAATTTTAATATTTCTACACCGGTAACGGTAGTGTATGTGAAACTGGCTACTTTTAAGATCTTAATTTACCATATACTCAGAAATAAATACATCTTATCTTATCTTATGTTACCTATTAATAAACCTATTTCATTTTTGGAAAATAATTCCATTGGAATACTAAAGTGACGGGTATGATTAATATTTAATTTATAATAGGAAGTATTTTACTACACAACCTCGACTCGCACTTGACCGGTTTTTGTTTCTTCAATAATACGAGTATTACCAACCTTGAACTGCGAAGTTCTCACGATTTTATAAGAATAATATAATAGATATTATTAGTGGGTATTTTGTATTAAAAATGTTTGTCTACGTGTTTTCCTAACATTTGTAGCCAAACATTGTTGTGGTTACAAATTGTGCAAGAATAACGAGTGCAACACTGCCTAGCCTTTTCCCAACTACGTTGGGTTGGCTTCCAGTCCAACCAGTGCCGGCTGAATACCAGTATTTTACATGGAGCGACTGCGAAGGGTGGTCACCCATCCACAGACCAACCTAGGCAAGCACGACTTAACCTAAAGATCGGCCCGAGCAGCTGTTATTATTTATTTATTTGTGAAGTTCCAAAATTCTTCGTTTGTAACAATTTAAAAATAACAATCAAGCTATACAATAAAATCATTGTTGTAAGCTTCTTCTCGTTACTGTACAAGATTGCGTTTTGTCTAGATACATTTTAAAAAGTTGCTGTGTTGCAAAATAAGTTAAAAAAAAATAAGTATCGCTGGACATTAAACACACAGCGCCATCTAGTGCCACACTAAGCAAGGCTTGTGTCGTAGACACCAGATAGTTGATATACTACATGTATACTTTTTTTGTTTGTAAATACATACTTATTATACATACAAACATCCATGACTCGGAAACAGATGTCCATGCTCATCACACAAACATTTGCTCCTACCGGGATTCGAACCCGGGACCCTATGAACGCAAGGCAGCTTCACTACCACTACGCCATTCGAGTCGTGGAAATGTTTTAACAACACACATTTTGCAAGAATGCAACATGTTGCTCAACAAAAACTTCGGTGTGAATTGCACCAAAAATACTCGAAAAGACAATATCGCGTCCGCCCCAAATGAAAACCACATCAAAGCTAAAAAAGCCATGTTACTCACAAAAAAGCAATTGACCTCATAAAAGGTAAAACCATTTAGGTACTTACCTACACAAAACACATACTGCTACCAATACTTTCAACTGGGTCAATTGTACCAAAAATATACCTATTGAACCCGTCTCTGATCGATGTATGGTCTGATTGACCGACTGACCGTTTAACGGAGCGGATAAACATGGCAGCGGCGGCCGGTAAAAAACTTGATCACTGGTTAACTGTACCAACCTATGCTATGTTTGCACGACTTGTGTTAAGAGTAACGTGTGCTTGATGGTTAAGTTAACGAGAGATTTTTTTATGATATACTAGAAACTGCCCGCTTGAAATTATTAGAAAAAAAAAGATAACGTCTCTTATTGAATCGCAGTTTGTGGTTTTTATTTTTAGCACGGTACCCTAATTATTATTCAAGTTAGACCTTATATCATCGCCTATCTACCAATACAAGTACCGTCAAAATCAGTCCAGCCGTTTCGGAGATAAGCTGGAACAATTCGACAAACAAAGGGGTTTGAACTCTTTGTGTGTCATGTTTCCGAGATAACTGTCATATGAGCTACCAAAAACATTTTAACATTTTTATTGTACTCTATCACACACAATGCTGTCCTATTTGACCCAATGGTTGACTGGTAGAGAATGCCTTGTGGTATTAATTCCGCCTATGTACCACTTGTACATGAAGATTAAATCAATAAAACAAAAATCCGGCCGCGCTTCATAGAAAAATGTTTCAAGCCCTTTAAAAAAACATGTTTTGTTGAAGTGCCGTATTTAAAGGATGTAAAACACCTCTTCAAGCCGAAAGGCACTTGTTCTCCCCATCATTGCGATAATTTTTTTGTTCTACACCTTACCTGGGAACCTTCTAGTTACGGAGATATGGGGGGGTCAAGTTAAACTTTTTGACAACTTTTTTCTTAAATACAAGTGTTTTTGGAAAGATTTTAAGTGTTAACACCTCTACGACCCCCGTACATTCAATCCATCCATCAGCACAATGTTTTAAGTGCGATACATTGAGTTCTACCACGAAACATGATTAATAACCTCAAAAAAAAAGTTATTTCCCTGCAATGTTTTTTGCGTAAAGTTACTTAGTTTGATGTACAGAAGGCTTGGTTAAAGGTTTTGTGATGAGGTGGTTTACACCCTGTATTTTCAAATGCAGTCAGGAAAAAGCTGTTATATTGATATGTCAAACAGACACCTGAATTTTATTTATTTGGAGATTAAGAACTGCATGCTGTGACTGTGAAAAGATCAGAGTGGCAGTTATGTTCTATTGAGATTTTAATAAGAAGTTATTACTTATATTTATGATAAAAAATAAATCATCAACAAGCCTGAAAAATTAAGATGACAAAAATCAGAAAACCCATTTTTGGTACTTGTCTAATTAGAAATATTTTCTGCATATTTTTCTTTATTTTTTTTGCACAATTTCAAATACACATTAGTGCCAATATTTCAATTCGTCTACCACCAAAATATTCCCCGAAACTACCACATGTCAAATTGACACTAAGCATTCCGCATCCCTGGTGGGGATCGAACCCACGGCCTTTGGATTAGAAGTCCAACGCGCTATCCTCTGCGCCACAGGGACTGTTGTAAAGTGTTAACATAAATCGGTCCTCAAGAGGTATAATTAATTTGAACAATGTAGAACTAATTGATACACAATAACAATGGAATAGTTGATAACGAATTTAGAAGGCAGGTGTGTAAATTAATTAGGAAATGTAAGTACTCGTATGAATGACTGAATGGAAATAGCAACATTTTGTTGCTATTTGATTGAAATAACAATGCCTAGGTATGCTCTGCCGCCTTATATTCAGGAATTAAAGGCATTATATTATTGCTTGGAGATCAGTCTGAATATCTGCTTAGTTAATTATATAAACACTTTTATGAAACAATTTTTTTTTATTATTTATTTATTAGATACTAGCTGATATCCGCAGCTTTGTCCACATACAAAATATATACTGAAATCTGCCCCGATAACCACTCTATTCATTGGTGAAAACAGCATGAAAATCGGAACGGTAGTTTTTGAGTTTATCGCGAACAGACAGAGAGATGTGGCGGAGGTAATTGTTTTATAATAGGTACTCGTATGTAGTGAAGATTTTATTGAAAGAACAATGCGTATACCGCCTAACCAAAACCAACCAAAGCCTAAACAGGCTTGATATTATATTACCCACTATTGCTTTTATTTCGTACCTACTAGCTGACCCACGCAACTTCGTCTGCGTCACATAAGAGAGAAACACGAAAGGAAAAAACGTCCCTGTTTTTGAAACATTTTTCGTTCCTGCTCCGCTCCTAATGATCGTAGAATGATTTTATATAGCCTAAAGCCTTCCTCGATAAACGGACTATCCAACACAAATAAAATAGTTTTTCAATTCGAACCGGTAGTTCCAGAGATTAGCGCGTTCAACCAAACAAACAAACTCTTCTGCTTTATAATCTTAATATATAAATCTCGTGTCACAATGTTTGTCCTCAATGGACTCCTAAACCACTTAACCGATTATAATAAAATTCGCACACCATGTGCAGTTCGATCCAACTTGAGAGATAGGATAGTTTAAATCTCAATTTACGCAGACGAAGTTGCGCGAGTCAGCTAGTATTATATAAGTATAGATGGGAAATCATCAGATAACTACTCCGACTCTGGGTGGAGCGGGAGGGAGTGTCAGACTTTTACTGACTAAAACCCATTTATGTTCCTTCCTCGCCCTTTATGTTCCGGGGCCGCGGTATCTCTTTCGAACAGTCCCGTAGCCCCGGACCAACTATTACTTGGATCTCAATCTGGATTTCTAACTATTTAAATGATATTTAAGTGATGTTTTTATCATTACGGTCTGTGAACGACCCATTAGGTACATACCGAGTTCCCTCCGTACCTCTGAAAGCACGTTAAGCTTTTTGTCCCGGCTGATATTTGTAGATCTTTGACAGTCGTTACAGGTAGTCATTGGGCCAAAAAGACTGACTACCAATCTTACCAACGGGTATCATATTATACCCAGTAGTAACTGGTGGTGGAGGCCAGATAGGCAGTCATCATCATCATCATCATCTCAGCCGAAAGACGTCCACTGCTGGACATAGGCCTCCCCCAAGTGTCGCCACATTGACCGGTCCCTTGCTACTCGCATCCACCGGATTCCCGCAACCTTCACCAGGTCATCGGTCCACCTAGTGGGAGGTCTTCCAACGCATCGTCTTCCGGTTCGCGTTTGCCACTCCAGAACTTTTCGGCCCCATCGGCCATCCGTTCCGCAAGCAATGAGCCCTGCCCACTGCCACTTAAGTTTAGCAATTCTTCGG
The DNA here is from genome assembly GCA_916618015.1 of Xestia c-nigrum. Lineage (NCBI taxonomy): Eukaryota > Metazoa > Arthropoda > Insecta > Lepidoptera > Noctuidae > Xestia > Xestia c-nigrum. The sequence continues at coordinate 25,171,632 of OU745246.1, forward strand.
GCTACGTCGGTGAAATTGGTTCTCTTGCGGATGTCTTCATTTCTGATTCGATCACGCAAGGAAACTTCGAGCATAGCCCTCTCCATTGCCCTTTGGGTGACTTTGAGCCCTTTGATATGGCCCATTGTGAGCGACAGGCGATAGGCAGTCGCTCAATGTAAAATGCCGGTATTCAGCTGGATCTGGTTATACTGGAAGCCGACCTCAATCTAGCTGGGAAAAGGCTAGGCATTATGATGATGAGCCCTTCTTCTTATCAGAACAGTACTTCTTCTTACACAGTTTGGGCCCAGTGGTCACGTTTATTGCAGCGGCAGAGGCGCTATCTATACTGAATTTGAGTTACCGATATTTCGGTAAACAGGTAAATTATATCCCGTTTTTAGTGTTAATGATAGGGTTCAGTGTCAGTTTAATAATATATTTTATATCGAAGGACTAAACGAAGCCATAATATACCAGTGGTGGTTTGACTCCCGAGCGAGGGATTCAATGAATTATAAATGTGAATGTAAGTTTGTTTGTTACGCTTTCACGCGAAAACTTTTGAACGGATTTGGATGAAAATTTGCACACAGATAGATTATAACCTGGATTAAAACATAGGATGCTTTTATCCCGGTAGTAAGATCCCATGGGACAATACTCAAACTTCACGCGGGCGAAGCCGCTGGCAGAAGCTAGTTCTTAATAAATTGATTTAAAACCGAATTTTACACTCGACAAAAATTCTGTTTTTTTAAGTAAATGTGGCTAGGCTAGTCTTCTGCACCTGACTACTCTGAGAAGAAAGAGCCGAAAAAAACTCAGAGGTCACAATCTGTTTTATTACAATATAAATTACCATGATCATTTTAGGGTTATTTTTCGAGAACAAACGAAATCAAATTAAATATTTTTTTTTAAACTTGTAAAACCAAACAGAAGGGACACTTCAAATAAACACGTTTCTTTTTGTCATTGATAAGCATTTATCAGTTTCAGTGATTACAGCTCATACCTATTATGTAAATATAATAGAAGATAATTTTAATGATACAAATTAAACAATAGCCCAGGTCAGGATATTTACTAAAGCCACAAGTGGTAACAATAAAATTCCTCAACTACCTTTTATAAATTAAAGTATATTTTTAACCGACTTCTTAAAAGAGGGAGGTTCCCAATACAGCTATATTCTGATACAAAACTTTTTCAATTTTGGTTTGGTTTATTGAATTTTTGCCTCCGACTTCCGGAACTAAAGTTATTTTCCACATTTAGTGTGTTTTTTTTATTGGTTTATTTTTGCAAAATAGTTATTTAAATAGTTTATGTCAAAAAGTTACGATTTGTTACAGGTTACCACGGCATTATGAAACTTTGTGCTAATAATACGAACATAATAGTATTCCTTTCAAAGAAATTATTTTATTAAGTATCAAAATAATTTATGATGTGCATACGGAACCCCTATTGAACTTTGTCATAGTCAATCTTTGCACTATATGTAGTAGTAGTGGAGTAGTGTCTTTGTATTATTGAATTTCATCGAAGAAGTACTTAGTTTGGATAAAATCCCAATTTCTAAACGTTTTTGTAAAAATAAAATGTAGGTACGGAACTCTTGTCTCACTGCTTGTCAAAATGAATGTTTGCCCAAACTAATATTGTATTTATATTTTTGAATTTCGAATAGATTGCGAATACGAGAAAATCCCACGTGGTATTTATCGAATAATAAATTCGGCAGCAAGGAAAAATAAACCAAGAAAAGTTGTAACTAACAACAAAAGTAAATTATCATCTATCTTTACAATAAAATACTCAGTAAAAAACAAAAAGGAATGTCTCACATGCGATTTTACTCTCAGTGAAATATCGCATCCCTGGTGGGGATCGAACCCACGACCTTTGGATTAGAAGTCCAACGCGCTATCCTCTGCGCCACAGGGACTGTGAGAGACGCGCCGTAATAACGAACTCGCTTCTACGTCACTCACACACTCAAATATAAACAGGTCGTGTATATGTGTGTGTAATATTGGCACGCTATGTTACGGGTGACGTAGTCAATAGGAAATACGGTGTTTCTAAAATGTATTCAACTGATTCTATTGGGTATGACGAGTTTTATAGTTCTTTTTTATTATCACGCTTTTCGTTGCGGGTTGAGCAGGATTTTTGGTAAGGCTAAAAAATTTGCCTGGTGATAAAAAAATAACTACTTTTTTAAAAAAATTTGAATATTCTTACTAATAATTTTGACATTATTTGTAATTTATTACCAAAATTTACCAAAAAACTGTCTGCTCACAAAATACGATTTTAGTATAAGTACTTACTTAATCATTTATAAGCGTTGGTTTCTATGGTGCGATGAGTATCTAATATTTAGGTACAACATTTAATTTGTCATATTCAAGTGGGAATCGAACTCGCGACCAAGAGTGTGTGTCGGATGTATTATGCCGCTAGCTATTTGGGGCTTCCTGGCTAATTAAATTGATAATAAAAAGTAATGATACTAACTATTTAGATTAACTGTTTTCTTTATTCCATTCCTGAAATGGTCTAGTGCTAGGCATGATAACAGTATGAAAAATAAGGACGTGTGGCACTCGGAGACTGCCGCGGTAAAGCTAATGCATTTGTTTTTTACGGGGGGTGTTAGGTTATTTTCGTTACGGAATTTCTGGATTCGGTCTCCACGCTCAAGGCCCGCGATAGAAGCTATGCAATAGCCTAAAAATGCAAATCTATTTGGTCCATAGAGTATTGGAAAATAATGGACACGTATTTTTTGTTTTTGTAAATCAATGAATTATGACTAAGATAAAACGCATCAGAACTAGGAAGCGGGGGGGGGGGGGGGCTTGTGACGTCAGAGCTCACTAAATATTATACCAAAGCTTGACGTAATGAGAAATTTAAAAGCGTCGTATCTTCTTCAATTTTGGTTTACATAACAAAAGAAAAAATACGAGTAAAATATTTTTTGATAATCTAACTAACGGAGTTATATGAGGAGCTCGTGGTTAAATAATAACAGCCGCTCGGGTCGATCTTTAGGTTAAGCCGTGCTTGCCTAGGTTGGTCTGTGGATGGGTGACCACCCTTACATACCGAGTTTCCTCCGTGCCTCGAAAAGCACGTTAAGCTGTTGGTCTCGGCTGTCATTTGTCCATCTTTGACAGTCGTTACAGGTAGTCAGTGGCCCAAAAAGTCTGACAACCAGTTTTACCAAGTGGTATCGTATTACCCAGTAAAACTGGTTTGTGGAGATCAGATAGGCAATCGCTCCATGTAAAATACTGGTATTCAGCTGCATCCGGTTAGACTGGAAGCCGACTCCAACATAGTTGGGAAAAGGCTAGGCAGATGATGAACTGACGGACTTATTCGTTTTTTTTTAGTTGTCTACCCTTTTTTTTTTTTTTTTTTTTTTTAAGGATGGGAAATCATCAAATGACCCCCCCCACTCTGGGCGGAGCGGGACGGAGTGTCAGACTCTTACTGACTAAAAACCATCCATTTTCCTTCCTCGCCTTTTACGTTCCGGGGCCGCGGTATCTCTTTCGAACAGGCCCGCCACCCCGGCAGGCTAGTTGTCTACCCTATACTCGTAAAAGCGACTGATGAGCATGATGGACCTGGGTTCGATTCCCGGGTAATTGTTATTGCTTTTTTCTGCATTTGTGCTCGGTTGATGGCAATAGGCACGCACCCTATTACATGGGACTTAAACATAACTGACGGAATGTAGGTGTACTAAGGTCCATGTTCACCAAGAAGATGACAGACTGATTATCTAAAACAGCTGTTTAAAACGCATTTTTGTATGGGAACATGTCACAGTGACAGTAGTTTTTAGATAATCAGACGGTTATCTTTTCGGTGAGCATGGACCTTAGCTATTAGATACACCTCTGGCTAACAGAGTCTAGGTTTTACTGGCGCTTTAAAAGGTTCGTATATCAATACGAACTATTGAATACTTAGAGTAGCGGTGGCCCAGTGGTGGGGTGCCCGACTTAGGAACAGTAAGTCGTGGGGTCGAACCCAGACAGGCGCATTACTTTGTGTAATTTATTTCATCACCACTGCTTTCATAACAGTGAAGGAAAACATCGTGAGGAAACCGGCACGTCCTAAAACATCGACATGTGACATCTACCAACACGTATTGGGCCCGTGTAGTGAATTATAGCCCATATGCAAAATACGCACTTGGACGTGGAGTTGCAGGCACCAGTTCGTTATACAATAAATATCTCTGGACATTAACACACAGCGCCACCTAGTGCCACACTAAGCAAAGCTTGTGTCGTGGACACTAGATAATTGATATACTACATATATACTTTTTTTGTCAGTATACATACTTAGTATACATATAGACATCCATGACTCGGAAACAAATGTCCATGCTCATCACACAAACATTTTGCTCCTACCAAAGAATACAAGCAATACAAGCTAAGTTTATTTTTTAACTAATGAAGAAGCCAATCAATAACGAATATTGACACACTTAGTAACATAATTCGCGAAAACTAACAAATCGAAGTTCAAACCGCGAGTTATTTATTTTTACACCACCAAATAACCGAAGACCTTCATTTACCTAAATACTCTCAATGAGTAGTTCACAATATTTCGACACGCCATTAAACTGTTGGGCATCTGAACAAATAAAATGTGTGTTTCTAATCTACATACTGCGCAGTATTTACTGAAATATTTGAGTTTGTTACACTGAAAGTCTTACCAAGGGATACTGTATTACCCAGTACTGTGTTGAGTAGGTTGGTCTGTGGATGGGTGACCATCCTTACATACCAAGTTTTCCGTGCCTCGAAAACAGTCAGTCAGGAAACAGATAGTCAGTGGCCCAAAAAGTTTGACACTAATCTTATCAAGTGGTATCGTATTACCCAGTATATCTGGGTTGTGGAGGTCAGATAGGCAAAAGCTCCATGTAAAATACGGCTATTCCGCTGCATCTGGTAAGACTGGAAGTCGACCCCAACATAGTTATGAAAAGGCTAGGCAGATGATGATATAAATAAACCTCGTTTTATACACATAGTTAATTCTGAGTTTTCAGAAACTCGACGAATATATAGTAAGTGTTAGACTGGTATCATAAGTGACACAATAATACAATCAAAAGTAATTACAAAAGGTTTGGCAGATGGTGACACTGAAAGACTTAGGGCGAGTAGAGTATTAAGTAGAGGAAGACCAGAGAGAACGATCTCTTATTTTCGAAGTTACAGGGCACATTTTACCACTTTGCAAGTATCTCTCGCGCAAACTATTCAGTTTAGAAAAAAATAGACAGTAGGAACCTCAATATCAGTTTTTGAAGACCTAGCTATCCATAGATATCCCACACATATAGTTTGACGAAAAAAAAAATTAGTTTCAGTTCTAAACCCAAAAATTTATTGTTTTTTTTTCTATTTTTGTGTGATAATCTTAATGCGGTTTACAGAATACGTCTACTTACCAAGTATCAACCGCATAGTTCTTATTGGTTCGGAAAAAAGTGGCTGTGACATACGGACCGTCATGCAGACAGACAGACATGACGAATCTATAAGGGTTCTGTTTTTTCCCTTTGGCTGCGGAACCCTACAAATGTCTAGGTATACAATGTGGGGAAAATTATAGGGGCCAGAATGATGTGCTGATTACGTGGTAATCGTTAGTTCCTTGATGTCCTTATCCACCAGGTATAGCATATCAATCGACTGACTATAGATGCATTGATAGCGTCCTCAAATAAACAGCTTTAGAGTCAATATTACCGGCCATTTGTATTCCTCGCGTGTTTGGTACGGCCTTGGAATGGTCGCGCGGAATATTATGTGGGAATACCTGTTGATACGGTGTTAAGTGGCCCGCTCAGCAAATTCCCTTTGAAGTAGGTATCCATTGTCTGCGATCATACGAGCCTGGATTGCTATCTATACTAATATTATAAAGCAGAAGAGTTTGTTTGTTTGTTTGGATGAACGCGCTAATCTCAGGAAGTACTGGTTCAAATTGAAAAAATCTTCTTGTGTTGGATAGTCCGTTTATCGAGGAAGGCTTTAGGCTATATAACATCACGCTACGACTATTAGGAGCGGAGCAGGAATGAAAAATGTTGCAAAAACGGGGATTTTTTTTCCTTTCGTTTTTCTCTCTTATGTGACGCAGACGAAGTAACGTGGGTCAGCTAGTAGTCATATAAGATTATCAGGAAAAACGTATTCTACATTCTACTCTAAAGCAATTCAATGTAACATACTTAGTGCCTGTGAACCCCGATAGGCTAGACAGAAATCATACCTAATAGTACATTTCGCCAGTTTCACCAGAGATGTGAGTTCGAGACTGAACCGTCTGACGGTCAACGATCTACAAATGACAGCTGGGATAAGTGATGCTTATCGACACAAGTAAAATTAAATTAAAAATTACAAAATCCGCGACACAATGTACTAAAAGTTAAATAGAAAATAATACGTTAATTCGCAATTTGATGGTGGCGGCCATCTTGGATTTTTAATTTAATATAGTGTCTTTACTAGTCAAGCCTTTTCATTTGATACCCATTATGTATTTTATGATATTGAGAGAGTTATTGAATAAATATGTAATCAGCCATTTTGTGGCGGCGGCCATTTTGGACTGATTTTTAACAAACATAGCTAAGAACTCTTCCGAACATTTCCCCTTGAAACAAAAGAAAACAAAATCCAAATCGGTTCATTCGTTCGGGCTCTACGATACCAGAACAGACACGTCTTTTTAACACCCCGTCGTTTTTGCGTTTGGGGTTAAAAACCCTCATAAAAGACACCAAAGCCCACCTAGTAACCGCAGACTTGCGCATCTGTCAGTCCCAACATCCGTATTGGTCAGTAGCTTGGTGTCACTAACTCCAGCACAGGTGACAGCTGTGGTTTGGGTCAAAACGGATGTCGCGTGTTTCCCCTTGACTACCCATCCTGGTTCAATCGAGGAGAACATAACCGCCGAATTCTCAAATAACACTTAACTTCCAGACGTGGTAATTTAAGTCTTCCTTTTGCCAACACTAAGGGTATACGTAGACGGGGGAGAAGGGACACTTACGCACAAATGGTTACCACGGGTTCAGTACATAATTTTTACCGCCAAAAAATGTCCTAATATTAAAAAAAAATACAAGGGAATTCCTTCTCTTTTTAACCCCCGACGTAAAAAACGACGGGGTATTATAAGTTTGACGTGTCTGTGTGTGTGTGTCTGTCTGTGGCATCGTAGCACCCGAACGAATAAACCGATTTAGATTTTGTTTCTCTGGTTTGAAAGGAGAGTAAGTCGGGAGTCTTCTTAGCTATGTTTGATACAAATCAGTCCAAGAAGGCTGCCGCTACAAAATGGCGGATGACACATTTATTTAACAAAACTCCCTCAATATAGGTATCAAATGAAAGGGCTTGACTAGTAGAACACTATACGCCAAAATAAATTTCAAATCCAAGATGGCTGCCTCCACAAAATGGCGAATTAAGTACATTTTTATATGTCGGGGTTTTTTTTAAATTATAATTTAACTAGCCGATGCCCACGGCTTCGCTCGCGTAAAATTATATACTAAAACCTTCGTCTTGAATCACTTTCAATAAAAAAACCGCGGGAGACTTTGTTTTATAATATGTAGTGATAGTGATAGTGATAGTGATAGTGATGTAACTTGTTTAAAATTAGATACCACTGAACTTAGAACCTTCTCTTTTTGAACAACCAATAACATTTTGCCCTACCGGGATATCAAACTCGGTAACTCTCAAAGGCTCAGGGTAAAGTAGCGCTTTATACCACCTAGACCAGGGATCCCCAAACTATTTTGGACAAGTGACCCCTTTTCCAAAATGAACTTTTACCTCAGACCCCCATGGCCAAATTACCTACTGTTTAGATCAACCCCCTTATTCATAATGGTCCGCGCAATAGAAGAAGACAGAGTGAGAATTAGCAATGCTTTAAGTTATTATGAATAAGGGGGCCTATCTTTAGTTTTTTTCCTATTGATACAAAATACCTAGGTACTAAGGTACCAATTGGAAGACTTGACATTACTACAACAATGCTATTTCCTACAAAAATATTAATTACTAGCTGTACCCGTATTGTATGCGTTGTAATGCATTTTTTCCTACCTTCATATCTACTACCTACCTACTACTACTACTACTACTACCTACCTACTACTACTACCTACATTAAAAGAAATCTTTTTAAACCTTCCCTGGACTTTCACAAATAATTCAAAACCAAAATGAGCCTAATCGGTCCAGCCGTTCTCGAGTTTTAGCGAGACTAACGAACAGCAATTGATTTTTATATATATAGTTTCTTAGTACACGTAATACAACATAAGCAATACAGTACCTACCTACCTATCTTGAAAGTTTGCTTGTGTTCATTTAATAGGGGTCGATTTTTAGACCTCGTCGACCCCTAGATCAGTTTTCGTTTATGTCGACCCCTAGGAAACCGATATTGACCCCAAAGTGGTCGATATCGACCCTTTGGGGTCAATATCGGTTTCCTAGGGGAATCTCTGACCTCGACACACTTTGACAACGAAGGCATGTCAGTTCCCTATTGCATGGGAACGGACCACCCACCATTTGGAACAAAACGTTCAATATCTCTCATCACTGTGAAGTTCTATCAATTTAGCAGCTACTGCAACTAGTAGTAAATATGAACTGCATCTGAAAAGTCTACAAAGTTCCATTGTGTCAATGAATCACGGAGATAAAGTGCAATTTACGCAATTGACTTTTACTAGCGTGGGAAAGTAGCTACAGATATGTTGTAAGTTTTTCTTCTTTATTAAGGTTACAACTTACAATGTGAAGACTATTTGCAATTGACTGTTGCATATGTCACCGTAAAATTGTCAAATACGTTATATTGTAGATAATATCTCTAGCGATATAGTAAAATCTCGAAATATTGTCAAATGAACACACAGCTTACAACAAAACGCATTCTTTTTCGTGATATGCATGCGATGGTAGTCAACTTACGCCCAAATCCAGCTGGTAAACTGTCCAGTTGTGAATATGTCTAGTTGAAAATCCGCCCAGTTGCTACGGAGGCGTACTTTCTCACTGCCTCGTTGGTATAGTGGTCGCCAGTGAGAAAGTCCTGCTTTCGATTTCCAGGTCCGGCAAAGTGTTAGGTATTTGAGTTTTTGCCAGGAAATTCACAGCAGCAACCTTGGAGTCTGGAGCATAGGTATAACTAACAGTACACCCACATTTCGTATCATTTGACAGGGAGCGGGCCCATTGCCAACAATGGGGCACGAATCTTTAGTAAATGTATAAAACTAGCCTTAAGAATATATGTAACATATATGTAACAATCCTGACTCCGAATTACATTTTCCGGACCATTGAATCGAACCCACGGACCTCACGTACAGTAATAGCGCTTGCGACTTCTAGACCAACGAGAGAGTCGGAAGAAATAAAAAAAAAAAAAAATTTTAGCTTCACAAAAAAAAAATCAAATGAAAATGAGCATTTCAGTGAATCGTTGGTGCCTGCATTAATAACTATAACATAGTATCATATAGACAACAGCGCCTTCCAGAATAGGTTATATAAAGTGAAATAGTGTAGGTAGTACTGAAAGTGTCTGGAAATAAAATATTTTAAAGTTTACGTTATTTAAAAAATACAAAACAAAAATAAAAACAATTAAAAATGTAAAGTGGACATTAAATGAAAAAAAAAGAAACCTGGTAACTAGTCCAGACAGCATAACGTGATTTAAAATACAACGGTAAACAACATTCTAACATAATTTGGTACTTAATTTATTACAATTGCGGTTTTTACCGCAATCCGCAAAGTTGGCTAAATGAGTAGGTAACAATAATGTACGGTCCACCAAACTATTTGGTTTACGTTTTACAATGTATTTTTAGGTTTTTAAATGTAAACCAAATAGATTGGTCAACCGTTCAGACGACAGCGCATCAAGCTACTGCAATCCGTCAAATTTCTTCAATAGATTTTAAACTTTATCACTGAAGTATTCCGGTTCCGGTTCCGGCGACGGGTTCCGGTTCCGGCGACGAAAGTGTAAACACGTATCAAAGAGAGCTCCGTAAATATTTCCGAAAAATAGTGCAAAAAGTGAAAAATAAAACGCATACTACAGTGAAATCTTCAGAAGACCAAGCCAGAAGAGTAATTCAACAAAAATCACAGTGAAATACATAGTTATTTGGTGATTGTGTTCAAACAAGTTTTGATCGTTATAACCTCAAAATTAATCACACGCACCATAGACACCAAAATTAGAGGTAGTGCCAACCTGCCAACCAAATCAATTTGTCACTGCCACTAGACAGCTGACAGCGACGCCTGACAACTGCAAAAAGTGTTGCCAACGCAGAAAAGGGATTACCACACATTCAAGTGTTACCACTTTATAAGACCAAATTACCCAAAAAAGATGGAAAAACACATGGAAATTTTACTCTCTAAAATAAACGAAAAGTTTAATGAACAAACAATAACGTTAACAACAGCAATAACAAAAAATGTAATGGAGGCCCTAGACGATAAGTTAAAAGTATTAACAGAAGAAAACAACAACCTCAAAACTAGAGTCAGCAACTTGGAACAAAAAATATCTAATTTAGAGAAGGAAAAACGTGTGAAAAATCTCGTTTTTTTTGGCATCGAAGAAAAAGGAAAAACAGAGTTAGAATTGGTGGATTCTGTGAAGGAAATTTTAGTAGATTCTGGAACACATATAGATAGTCAAGAAATAAGTAACATCCATAGAATCGGTACAAATTTTGAAAAGAACCGACCAATAATAATATCTTTAACAACATCTTGGAAAAAACATCTTATCCTGAAAAACAAGCGCAACCTTCCTACAAATGTGTTCGTCAATGAGGACTACCCTAAAGAAGTTCTGGAAACACGCAAACAACTTAAGCCACAACTAGAAGCAGAAAGAAAAAATGGAAATATAGCGTTCATAAAATATGATAAATTAATTGTTAAAAAATCAATGAACTCGAACCGCGAAAAGAGGAAGAGAGAAACACCAACAGGATCCCCAACCACTCCCACTCCATCTCAGAAAAAAACAAATACGAAGAATGAAAAAATTGGAACGCAGCACCCAAGTACAAATAAGGAAGTACTTAAGCCAAGCATACTTGCATTTGTAACGCGTGAAAGATCCGCCTCGATGTCGGAAATGCAAAAAAACGAGTAAAGGCCTCCTCGGACCGGAAACAACACACAGATGCAACAACAAATATAGACATAAGAAAAACTCCAATTTTTTGTCCCCCAATCCGGCCGGTCACCGTGGGGGAAGCAGACCACCACCCTCCAACATATCAGCCAACAATATCAAATTCCCAAAAAGAGAAACAAAAACGAAGCAGTTTATACATATGTACATTAAACACTCGAACCCTGAGAACACCAGAAAGTTTGCATGAGCTAGAGTTAGCTATCGAAAACCTCAAGTGGGACATCTTGGGCATAAGCGAGATGCGGAGAATAGGAGAAGGAATAGAAGAGCGAAACAACTATATTATGTACTTCAAAGGCGAAGTCGCTGGACACAGAGGGGTTGGATTCCTGGTAAAGTCAAAACTCAAAAGCCAGATAATCGGTTTTGAAGGAATATCGGACAGGATGGCGGTGATTCATATTAATTTACCAAAGTACAGAAAAAACTGGACAATCATCCAAGTCTACTCGCCGACAGAGCAAGCAACAAAAACAGAGATCGACAAATTTTATAACAAATTACGTGAAGCTACCGAAAAATATTCCGAAAACAATCTCGTGCTCATGGGTGATTTCAATGCCCAAGTGGGCGTTCAAATACCCGGAGAAGAACATATAATAGGGAAATACGGAAGAGGAAAAAGAAGTAAAAATGGAGAAAATCTAGTAGAGTTCCTTCTTGAGCAAAACTTAACACTTCTAAATTCCATGTTCCGTAAAAAACCCAAAAATAAATGGACATGGATATCTCCAGACGGAAAGGTTAGAAATGAAATCGACTACATAATAACCAACAAAGCTAGGGTATTTAGTGATACGGAAATAATACAGAAACTAAATTTCAACACAAACCATCGTATGGTACGCAGCTGTCTAAATGAAAGATGTCCAAAAGCTCCTAGACATCATATGGACAATATGCAAACAATAAATATACAAAGGGACACAGACAACACCATGGAAGACCTGATGGAAGTCATTAATTCAGGTATGGACCTAAATGAAAAATATATAAAAATAGAGAAAAAGCTTAAAGCACAGACAGCAAAACAAACAAACAAAATTAAAGAAAACTTTTTGAGCGAAAGAACGTTAAAACTAATTGAAGATAGAAAGAACTTGTTATCAAAAAAGGACAAAAAGAAGAACCAAAAAGAAATATCTAACCTTAGCAAACAGATTCGTGAAAATATGAGGAAAGACAGGAAAATCAGGAGAAACAAAGTACTAGAAAATCACATTACTAAAACGGGAGGCACGAAGAAAGCGCTTAAGGAACTTCGTGAAAAGGGTAAAGAATGGATACCAAAGTTGAGAGACAACGAAAAAGAACTGCTAGCTACTACTCGAAGTTCAATCCAAAATATAGCAACAAATTATTATCGGGCATTATACTCAAATCAATCAAGATTTGACACACACAATAGTGGATACAAACAGAAGCATGAAATTGAAGATAGTGACGACATACCAGAAATATTACAATCGGAAGTAGAAAAGGCTATAAAAAGCCAAAAAATGGAGAAAGCGCCCGGCCCTGACTGGATCACAAACGAACTTATGAGAGGGACAATCACAGAACTAAGCCCGCTACTAACGAAAATCTTTAACGAGATTTTACATACCGGTATCATCCCTAGCCAATGGGCAGAATCCCACATAATACTCCTTCACAAGAAAGGTCCAAAAGACGATATCGGAAATTACAGACCCATATCTCTCATCTCAAATGTTTATAAAGTTTTCGCCAAAATCATTTTGGACAGAATATCAGGTAAACTCGACGAAAATCAACCTGTGGAACAAGCGGGGTTCAGGAAAGATTTCAGTACCATAGACCATATTCACACTATCAAACAACTCATAGAAAAATATAATGAATATAAAAAAACTATTTATATTGCCTTCATAGACTACGCAAAAGCTTTTGACAGCCTCAGACATGAATTTGTATGGCAAAGTCTAAAAGAACAGGGCATCCAGAACACCTACATCAACATCATCAAAAATATTTATATTGAAAGTAAAGGTAGGATAAGACTGGAATCAACTGGAGATGCTTTTGCAATAAAAAGAGGTGTCAGGCAAGGTGACCCGCTTTCACCAAAGCTGTTTACAGCAGTGTTAGAACAAATGTTCAGGAAGTTAGATTGGGAGCATCTAGGTCTAAACATAAATGGATCACGATTAAATCATCTTAGATTTGCGGATGACCTGGTCCTATTGGAAGAAGATCCAAAACTACTGGAGTCCATGATACAAACCCTAGCAGATAAAAGTAGAGAAGTAGGCCTAGAGATGAACTCCAGCAAAACCAAGATGATGACTAATTCAGTTCCTGTAGACATAACAGTTAAAGGACAGAAACTGGAATATGTAGAGGAATATGTATATCTCGGCCAGATAATATCACCTAATGACCAGATGTCGAAAGAAATAGAAAAAAGAATTGCAACAGGATGGAAAACATACTGGGCTTTGAAAGAAATCACAAAAAGCAAAGAAATACCCATTAAAATCAAGAAGAAGACCTTTGATACCTGTATTCTACCTTGCATCACATATGGCTGCGAAACCTGGGCTTTGACAAAACTCCATAGGGATAAACTTGCAAGATGCCAAAGAAGTATGGAAAGAAGCATGTTAGGATTAAAACTTAAAGATAAAGTAAGAAGTGCAGACATCAGGCACAAAACGGAATTAACTGATATCCTGGTCCGTATTGATCAACTTAAATGGAGATGGACTGGACATATGCTCAGATGTAAAAAGGAGAAATGGAGCAAAAAGGTGACAATCTGGTATCCAAGGGATGGCATTAGGAGTCGAGGTCGTAAAAAGAGAAGATGGGAGGATGACCTGAAAATGACTTTAGGTTCCCTCTGGACAAGAGTGGCGGCAGACAGAAAGCAGTGGAAAGAGTTGGAGGAGGCTTTTGCCATAAGGCACACCGAACTGAGAGACCTTCTGTAGATTTTAGTTTCAAATATTTCAAACATGTAAAAAAAAAAGTGTCAAAAGTTCGGAAATAAAAGCTTTATTATTATTATTATATTATTACTGAAGTATTAGGTTCAAAGTTCATTAGGAAAATACAGTTTTTTAGTATTTCCATCGATTTTGTAGATAATCTTATTGGAATTGCGTCAATTGTAATATTTGTTGATTGTTCGAAGAAGCGCTCTGTTTTGTGGGTCGTGTGTTCGAAAAGAACTACTGCTTAACATGAAGTGTTGGATTCAATTCCCGGTTCAGGCAGTGTTCTTGGGTTTTGCCTTCTGGAAGTTTTAAGTAGCAGCTAGGAGTCTGGGTTTGCGTCCAGTTGATGACAAAGGCTCGGTCCATAAAACATAATATTAAAAACGTAGGTACCTATCAACTACCTACTGTGATGTAGTCATGTACAGACAGCAAAACAGTTAAGTTTACAGGCTAGCAATGTTCTTACTACTTTTATAAATGGAAAATGTTTATAATCAATCTGTTTGCGATTTCATCCAAATCCTTTCAGTAGTTTCTGCGTGAAAGTATAACAAAAAACGATTTTTACACACTTTTACACTTGTAATAGTCGTAAGAAGATTGCTAGCCTGCATACCTAACTGTTTTGCTGACTGTACACCCCTGCCTAATACTTTAAATAATACAGGTGTTATAGTATGGAGTTCGAAGAAAGGAGAGACGAGTTTTTAACTTTAGTAGATAAAACCGCAATTCTGTTATTGTTTTAATCAAGAAGTAAAATGTTTTAGGTACATAAGTACGTCATAAGATGGAACTACTTGATTAATTAGATAATTCAATTAATAAACGATTAACTACACCCACACGTATTAACAAAAAAGTCCACAGCAAATATTTGCACACTAGGTACTTCAACTTATGACTTGATAACCAAAAATAATTCTTAAGTACTCACAATTAAATCCAAGATCCCGTGCAATACAGTTTGACGGACAAAAACAGCTTGCCATGCGCAATAAAACCAATACGCGCAATAATCGTAACACATACCTACTTTACTTCACAAACAAACAATAAAAAACGTTTTAACTAGCGAAATATCCATAAAACTTGCTCACTGTATTTTTCAAAAAATTTAAAATATAACACACATACACAAAAATGTTTATAAATACGATTAAAGAGTAGTTTATTTGATTACATCCGCGTTGCTATGGTTACGGCAAGATGGCGCCGTTCGCGCATGCGTACCCCCGGCCGAGCGGGCATAGACTGTCAGTTGAGCTTTGTTTTGGCGCCAAAGCGATGCCTCCATTCCTCCAATGATGGTGCGCATTGGTCCGTGTGAATTCCTTCCGTGATTGCCCCGGAAAAGATTAGAGGCACTGAGGCAGTAGATGCGGTAGGTATCAAATTCGGACTTCAAATTACTGAATGGCCCACTCTTTCCGAAGTTTTTCCCTGGAAGGAAAGTGTTAGGAAAAATAAATCATACTATACCATAGATCCCAAATAAATTGGGGAAGAATTCAAAAGCCACATTTGACACATTCCGCATTGCATTTTACGGATTAATCTGTGTTTTATTATAACAACAAAAACAAAAATACAAAAAACATTCTTGTTATACAAAACACTAGTTCAATAACTCTTTCTAATTGAACAATACCGCAACTATTTTTAAAACATCGTTGCACAATCGAAAGAATCGAAACTATGCATCGATACTCCATAGATCACATGCCATTTGAATCGAATAGGATCGAGATAAAAATGTATTGTTCTGTAATAATAACGTTTCGTGCATTGTCGGGTGTCCGACCGGATCCGATGTCGGTCAGCCCGGACGGTGGGTGTCCGGACATTGGCCATGGCTTTGGTGAAGGTGGGACTGGTTTTTACTGATTTTAGTCATGGTAATTTCTCGGTTAGCGAGCTTGCAAAGCTTAATTTTTTTATTACACCAGCAACGTTTTTGTTGGTATTATAAATAGTATAATTTAGATCTTTCTGATCAGAGTTAAAATCTACTACATACCACCTTTTACTTCATGCGATAGAAAGCGGAGCGTAGTAGAATTCCTGCAATGATTGATATTACTTTCTTTTGGTACCTCTCCAATCATGGAATGCTGGCTCCAAAAGACTTTGTTCACTCGTGATTTCGGTCTAGTCGCATTTATTCTTTTCTGCGTTTCTTCGCTACTTTGCCTATAAAACTTTATCAGTATTTATATCAGAGCGATAAGTTTCACAGGTCTCGCGTGCGAACCCAAGACACGCATCTGATTTTTCTTATTCATGTGCGTATTGTAAAAATATCACTTGCTTTGGTGAAAGAAAGAAAAATATTTATTTGACGTCAGTTAATAAAGCACACACACAATAATAAACAAAAAAGATACAAAACAATAAGTAGGACTTAGTAGAAATGTGCTGTGTGCCTCACGGCTGCGCCAAAAAGGTCCATTTCAGCATTCATGCCAGACAGGTGTAGAAGCTGTCTGACGCTGGTCTGGTGAAGGAAAACGTTGTGAGGAAATCAGCATGCCTGAGAGATTATATTGACGGCATGTTAACACAAGTCAGAGGCCTAAGGTTGGCGAAAACTCTGACACCAGGTTAGGCACTAATCACGAATAAGAAAGATAGAGGAATTTTCATTAAAACTCGTGGTCCTCCTACAAACTGGTACAAGGAACAGACTCGTGAACAATGCCGGTATTACGTGAGCTATAGCGCCGGCTGGCAGACGACTCCGGGCGCCTAACTAGTTTTGTAGCTTCACGCTCGGCTCCTGCCTGGGTGGGCAGACAGGCAGGCTATATGAGGGAATGATGTTTGGCAAGTTTGGCGCTGTGTATCTTTCTTCTTTCGTTCGTGCCCAAGTTTTTCCGCCATATGAAACTTCACTTCGTTTTAATTTTTTTTTGCTCTGTGATTCGAGATTATTCTTATAAGTGGTTAACCATTTATGATGTTAGCCATCTAATTCAACGGACCAACATTTACAAATTGTTCAGTGCCCGTTTTCAGTATCACAAAGCACCGGAATGTTCCATACCTGTTGAATTTCAACACTCCCCGAAAAAATCCTAAAGAGCATGTTTATGTAGGTAGATAAGCACACAGGTGATAGGTAGTAAACATAAGCTAAGGAGTCTCGCAATGAGTGAGAACTATATCGCACCAGCAGTAGCCATATTTCCTTCAAGTTATAACAGTAAACCAAAGGAAAATGGCTCATTACTGTGTTCATCCTCGAAGACATGACACAACCTCTCATTAGGTTTTGTTAGTCACGGTATAAACGTAAACACTTAGCATTTTGTCGTTATACGTGGCTATACGAGTACCTATATGAATCCAGTAAAATACAAAATAAAAACAACCATTCGGTTCGATCTTTAGGTTAAGCCGTGCTTGCCTAGGTTGGTCTGTGTTGGTGTGTGGACCACCCTTTATTTTATTTATTTTTTTTGGATGGGAAATCATCAAATTACTTCTCCCACTCTGGGCGGAGCGGGAGGGAGTGTCAGACTCATACTGACTAAAAACCATCCATGTTCCTTCCTCGCCTTTTACGTTCCGGGGCCGCGGTATCTCTTTCGAACAGGCCCGCAACCCCGGCATGGGTGACCACCCTTACATACCGACTATAATCCGTGCCTCGGAAAGCACGTTAAGCTTTTGGTCCCGACTGTTATTTGTAGATCTTTGACAGTCGTTACAGGGCCAAAAAGTCTGACTATCAATCTTACCAAGTGGTAGTACTAACTTGGTTATGGAGGTCAAATAAGCAGGCGCTCCATGTAAAATAGTTATATTCAGCTGCATCCGGTTAGACTGGAAGCCGACCCCAACATAGTTGGGAAAAGGCTAGGCAGATTTTGACATTACAGACGAATGCTCGTGGTGCGGGAGCACGGTAAGAAAAATGTGACTGAAGTCATGCAAAAGTACAGTTTCTAAACGGTTAAAATGTTTGGGCGAGTAAATAATGTAAGTACTGAATTCTGTACTTACCAAATATCGTAAGAAAGTTCTCAAAAACGAATAAAAAGAATCCCAATTAAGTAGGCAATAAATAAATGATCATAAACGCTTAGTATTTCTCGATTCTCACCATCAGTTAAGGTCTATAAAAGCTGGTGCAGTAAGCTGCAGTCGTAAATATCACTTGGTATAAAATGGTTGTAAATACAGATGTTGTAGGTGGTGATAATCAACCTGTCAGACAATGGTGATATATTTTTAAGGCGCTTAGACGAGCTAAATTAGCAACTGTATTTGTGGTGGTTCTATTAGAATAAAGTTCTAATCAGCTTGCACTACAAAGTGGTTGCTACGTCAGCCACCAGCGCGAAATGAGTGGTTTCGATCGATTTACAAAAAAACTATTGATTGTAGAAATATTTGCCAAAAAATCAGAATGATCGCATGCATATTAGTATGTTTTTTATTGTTTGAAATATGTTTTTAGAGATACGTTCGTGATTTTTTTAATCGAGCCAAATTAATTGTATTATGTTTTCAAAACAGTATCATGCTAGCATATATTTAGTATCCTGAAGGATATCAAATAATTTTCTGGTCTTGTTTACAGCAGTGAATCATATACTTTTAGTAATTATAAAACTCGCGTTTAGCTCATCATGTAAAATATTTCGCATCTCTCACAAAGCAGATCTTGGGAAACTTTTACTTACCGCATCTGTCTAGCCGTAGTCGTTTCCTAACTATGTTGGAGTCGGTTTCCAGTCTAACCAGATATAGCCCAATTCCAGTATTTTAGATGGACCGAGTGAGCGACCTCCACAACCCAGTTTGAACTAGGTAATAAGATAAGACTTGTTGTAAGACTTTCGTGCCACTGTCTTTATGAAACGAATGTCAAAGATCTACAAATTACAGCCCGAACGGGCTTTATAGTATATTTTATAACGAGGGACTAAACGAAGCCATTATATACCCGAGGTGGTTTGACTCCCGAGCTTGCGAGGGAGGCAATGAAAGCGAGGGTATATTAAATTGGCGTTTAGTCTCGAGGTGCAAACTGTACTTTTCACTTCGAGTGCGAGAAAAATAGTAATTTAAAACCGAACAAATTTACACTCGACAAAAATAAATAAATCAATAAATTTTTGAGGCATGAGTTCCTCTAAAAACTTTTACCTACCATTGGAGCCAAAATTTACGCCTAGTCTCGTGCATCTTCTTATTGCCCAGTGTGACTTATTCACTGGGACCTTGTAGTATGGAGTAGGTATGTACCAAGGAATCATAATATCCGAAACTGGTTATCATAAAACACGTTACGTAGACCTGCTACCTACTCTAACATCAAAGTTACAACTCGCTACCATGAATGAACCATTTGACATTAAAATAACGTGTTCTCATGAATTCAATTCAATTCAATTCAATTCATTTATTCTCTCTTCACAATACTGGTTCTTAAAGATTAACAATGTTTTTTATAAGGTTATATTCCACCATTGGAAGAGACTGGTGCCTGAAGTAGGCTTTCGAAGAAGCCTGTGTTACAGGTCACCAGGGCCCCCCCACAGCAAAACAATATCGTAATAGATTTAAAGACGATCATTGTGAAACATCATTCATGGTACCAATAAGAGCACAAAGAGACAATCAGTATAAAAAGGTTAAAAATAATAACATATAGTAAACAAAGGCAAAATAAAAAATATAAAAAATGGAGAACTAATGGTTTGCACGAGAGTATAGTGTCATGTAAGAGTATGAATGAATGTAGAAGTGTGAGAATGTATGTTGCAGTGAATGAATGTGTGTTGGAGTGTACAGGAGCGAGTATGAGATATAAAACAGCCACGGGAGAAAGAAGGATAGACTTTATAAAAGGGGGAAGAAAATCTACTTGGGAATTGTCAAAAGGTTCTCAGTGTTTTGGTAGTCAAGCGTTTTAAGAAAAATTTTAACTGTTTTTTGACAATAAGAGGTGGTTTTAGGATATAGATTAAGAGTGACATTTAGTTTGTTGTACAGAAATTGACCAAGAAAGCAAAAAAATCTCTGGGGTAGTGAAGATTTGAACTGTAATGACGGACAGATTCTTCCCTTCCGTCGTTGGTTATTAATTAATTTGGAGTCAAACTGTAGCTGGGAATGCTTTTTAGTTACTGTAAGCAGGATAAAAGTTTGTCTGACCGTAAGGATGTCCCATTCTTTGTACAACTCATTAGTTGGAAAACGGAAGGGAAGACCAGCACCCACCTTGAGTATAGCACGCTGCGCCCTCTCTACCTGGATAAGATGGGTTTTGGCTGCGCCGCCCCAAGTTGTGATGCAGTACTCAATTAACGACTGACATAAGGCAAAGTAAACCATTTTGATGATCTTTCGATCAGCAGAGTGTCTTAATGACTTAAAAATATATATCAGTTTACGGATCCTCGGAACAAGCATTTCAAAATGAGATTTAAAAGAAAGGTGGGAGTCAATAATGATTCCTAGATATTTTATGTTAACAGCCCTTTCGAGGGTGGGACAAGTACACTCGGAATTTGGCGAACAAAACGTGTGCACCGAAATAGAAAGGGTTGACGGGGGAAGGAGGTTAGTTCTATGTGCAAAGGTTACATATTTAGTCTTAGAAACGTTTAGTGTAAGTAAGTTGTTTTGTAACCATTCGCTGACTGTGTTAACGCCCAGTTGAGCAGTATCAAAGACCTCGTCCCAGCTATCACCACTGAAGAACAGTGCGGTGTCATCTGCAAAAGTGATGATTTTGCCTTTCAGTAGAGGGAGCTGACAGAGGTCATTGATGTACACTAAAAAGAGCGTTGGTCCGATTATACTACCTTGTGGTACACCAAAATTGACAGTCAGCTCATCACTTAACCTATCATTTATTTTGACTCTTTGTTTCCTTCCAGTAAGATAATCCTCCAGTAATTTAAGAGGAGTTCCTCTTACGCCTATCCGATCTAACTTTTTTAGAAGATTAGGGATTGAGACTGTATCAAACGCCTTTGCAAGGTCGAGGAACACCGTTAAGCATTTCATCCTATCATCCAGACTACCAACGATTGAGTTAACCAGCTCATGGACAGCATCGTTGGCACTCTTACCAGTTCTGAAGCCGAATTGTGAAGGAGAGAGCAGATTATTGGTCTCCAGAAACATGATTAAACGCTTATTTATTAAGCGCTCCAGGATTTTGGAAAGTGCTGGAAGAATGGAAATGGGTCGGTAGTTATTCACAGAGTGTTTTTCACCAGCCTTGTAGACAGGTTTGATAAGAGCTATTTTAAACAGCTCTGGGAAAACCCCTGTAGCGATTGACAGGTTACATATGTGAGTCATGGGAGACGTAAGGAGGTTTACGTATCGCTTGACTATTTTACCACTAATGAGATCAATACCCACAGCGCATTTATCCTTTAGCCCATTGATAAGTGTGAAGATCTCTTGCTCGTCAGTGGGTAAAATGACCATTGAATTTGGGGGGGTGTTCGGTAAGTGATCGTTGCAGTAGGAGGATTGAGCTGGTTTACTGTTTGAGATCTCGTTCGCTAGGTTTGCACCTACGTTTGCAAAGAAGTAGTTAACGTGGTTTATGTCAGAATCGGGATTGTTTGATGACAAGAGAGACGATGAATGGTCTATTCTTTTATCAGAACCGCTTATTCTTTTTATTACATCCCAAAGTTGCTTTTTGTTGCCCTTAGCATTCTCAATCTCGTTTTTGTCGTATCTCTTTTTTGCTTTTTTTAGTAAGGTGTTGCAATAGTTACGGTAACGTTTGTATGTCGTTTTAATAGTCTCGTCATCAGGATTCCGCTTAAGTTTTTTATGCAAATTGTCCCGGTTTCTCATGCAACGTAATAACCCTTTAGTAATCCACGGTTTCGTAATTAATTCTTTTCTGTTTGTTTTCACTATCCGGGTATTGTTTTTGATTGCTGCAGACAAGCGAGTAACAAGAAGCTCGGTTGAAACATTTGCGTCCTGGGATTCAATGATAGGTTGGAAGTTAATAGTTAACATTTCTTTATCGAGACTCTCGTAGTTCACCGAGCTATACGTTTCGTTGATGTAATGGGGGCGCAATTTTGGTTTACAGCTAATGGCTACACTTTCGTGATCAGTAATGGAGGTTTCAAAAACAAAACAAGATACGTCCATGTTTGTCTTCAACATCATGTGGTCTAGACATGTTAGTCCATGCGTTGGTAAAGTGTGACCTGGGAGCATACCATGAGAAGCCAATAAGTTTAGGTATTCGTGGGATCTTTTATCCGCGCTATTTGGTACTATGTTAATATTTATGTCACCACAAAGGAAAATGTTTTTAAAGGTTTTCAAGTTAGTGAGAAGTAGGTTTAGGGAATCAATAAACTTTGTAATGTTATTTTGACTTGGTGGGCGATATATTCCTATTATGCAAACATCTCGATTAAATTTTAAAAGTAGACAGTTAGCGTCGATAACAGAAGGTTCTTCGACTGAGGCTTGGAAGCGATTATTGTAATAAATTACAACACCTTCGTTTTGGGATTTGTTTGAGGTGGTCGCTACATGGTTGTAGTTGTCGAGGGAAGGAATGTATTTTGCAGATGGAAGCCAGCATTCAGAGAGGACCAATATGTCCCACGATATCTTAGACCTTTGGAGAAGAGTGACAAAATTGGGCATATTGCGGTTGATGCTCCGTACATTTTGAGATAGGATATGTGTGCTTGTGACTGGTAATGTGATTTTTTGCATTATCTATGTCGCATGTGATGGTCTTAGCCACCCGAAATGTGTCCAGATCTAGGTTTATTTCAATATTTTGCATGAGGGTTGCTGTATTCTATTGGGATAAAAAGATTATAAAGGTCACGTGTGATACGTGACGCTATCGCTACAAGAACGATTTTATTTAA
Source organism: Xestia c-nigrum (assembly GCA_916618015.1). Classification (NCBI taxonomy): domain Eukaryota; kingdom Metazoa; phylum Arthropoda; class Insecta; order Lepidoptera; family Noctuidae; genus Xestia; species Xestia c-nigrum. The sequence goes on from OU745246.1 coordinate 25,194,811, forward strand.
ACTTAAATCCGGAACACCGGTTTCCATGACCATCAAAAAACGACAAAATGCAAAAAATTCTAAATATCGATCGGATGTGGTGAGTGTTGGTGAGTAATTGTAAGTGTAGTGAATGAATGAAGAATTTACACATGTAGTTCTGCGAAAACAATGAAAACGTAAAAATGGGACGTAAAACATATTATAATAGAAGCTTAATATTAATACTAACGACACAGAAGAGCATGCTAAAAAAAATGAATATTGAGAACAGTCAGTGATTAAGACCAGTCACAACAACACTTTCTGAAGATCAGATTCTTCATCAATGCGGACTGGAGTTGCATTCTCATCTGTCTTGATATAGATCTTCCCATATGAAGTCCAAGCCGCATGAAGCTCTTTATTCTTCACATTTAAGCGAGCAAGGTAGAAAAGTCGTCTTGCTTTAGAAGTTAGATACTCTGAGATATACAGAGTGCAAGGAGTGCCCGGTAGGTTAATGAGCTGCGAGTTCAACGGTGTTTGCTTATTTCCGCGCCTAGTTTTGTTGAATGATTTATAATTAGACACTAATGTCTCCTTCCTCAAGGTAGTTGTGAAGTCCACAATTATTACTTCAGACTTGGAACGATATATGTCCCGAATCTCAGACTGGAGTATAGCTTTTTCAAGTCCCAGGGTCGCCCCAAGCTGCTGAATGGTATCAACCAAAACTTGCTTGCTTTCGTTTTCCAGCTTGGGTAGGTTACGTATTTCTACGGCTGAAGAACGCATTTTTGATTCCAAATGATTTAAACTACGTTCCAGCTCCAACACTCGTTTCTTGTACTCAGTATTCTCCTGTTCCAAGTTATTGACTTTTTCAATAAGTTCGTCATGTTTAAAAGTTAACGTCTCAACCGAATTTTGAATTTCTTGGTTTTGGTTAGTTATAGTTATGAGAGCTTTATTTAATAATTCGAACTTGGATTCTTGTTGCATCATAATTTCTTCGAGGAGGTCTTTTATTTCGGACGAACAACCTGGGCTGCTCTCGAGGTTATCCAAAGTGCGTTTATAGCGCTTTGAAACATTGACACAATTGTCGACAACGTTAGAAGTTTTGGACATTTCATTAAGGGCCGAGTCCGAGTTATGGTGCGTCGGGTAAGTCGGAGAGTTCAGATGATTCACAGAGCTCGGCGGAGAGCGCCCCGACATCATAGTTCTTTGGTTAGTACACGGTGCGCGCACGACACGTAGGACAGGGCGTTTGTTTTAATGAAGTGGCGACTACGTTAGTGTAGCTTACGCACACAAGTCGTTTGAAGTGTGCGTAGACCCCGCAGTGACCCTTGAATGTCTGCACTCAGTACTTTATTTTTCTTTGAATTTGACAATTTATTTGCATACAAAAAGTAGAATGCTTTGTTGGCCGGGTTTGAACTCGGTCCAAACGACAATAACTTGAATGGGACGCACCCACTGAATGTTATGCGCGTGAGCAAGTCGCCCATGCGTGCTGTGGGACGTCACAGATCTATGGTCATGCATGTTACACTATAATGGTGCTGATGCACTTGGATGGAAATAGAACATGAGAATGAGATAACGAGTATAGGGAAAGATGAATCAGGGAGATGAAGAAGACAGGAAACAAATAAGAGGCCAAAACTGATCAGACCTCGTATTCACAAACGTTTGACTCGTTTCCGATTCGACAACTCGTATATCTGTCTTCTTCTGGCATTACGAAAACGACCGAGATAGATATACGACTTACCGAATCGGAAGCGATTCGAAGCGTTGTGAATACGGAGGCAGATCTTGCTAAAATGATTCATGTTCGGTTACCCCAACTAGAAATCACAGCACAAAAAGTGTCACGCATTTAAGGAGGTACTTAATCTTATTGACGGATGGAGAGGCAGAGAGAGACCATAGAAACGATGGATGGATTATAAGAGGAATGATATGAAAGATCAAGGAGTGAATGTTACCGTGCCGGTTGACAAAGGAGAATGGAAGAAGAGGTGTTGCGCCGACCGACCCCAAGTAATATGGGCCAAGGGCAAAAAGATGATGATGATAATCTAATTGGTAACACTACCATTTCTTTTCGGATGGGAAATCATCAAATGACTTCTTCCACTCTGGGCAAAGCGGGAGGGTCAGACTTTTACTGACTAAAACCCATCCGAGTTCCTTCCTCGCCCTTGCGGCCCTACATTATGCTGACATCTCATTGAGGCGCGCGTGGAACACGAACGGGCCGGCGACATAAGGCGGACGGGCGGCTAGCTAGCCCATAGCCCACCGTCCACAGGCCCGCGTCTACGGTGGCCGGTGGCCACCACGTGGACCCCGACACCCGGTGCGTCTACCGCCACGGCTGGGGCGAGAGGTTCTCTCCCTCCCGCGTTCCGCCACCTCCTTCGCTAGCAAGACTGTTTCGCAGAAAGAGGTGACGGCTTCCCATTCCGTTTCGCACCGAACTATGGATTGAACCAAGGCCGGACGCGAGAGGTCGCCGCCGCCGATCGCCGCTACACGGTGGTGCTCCGCCCACGCGCCTCCAATCCTACTCTTTTTTCACCATTTTGAGAGTAGTGAAGATAATTTGATAGGTAGACAGAGAAAAAGTGTGTCTGTCTGAGATTTAACTCATAACTCTCCAAGTTACGATTCATTACTGGCTGTTACAATTAGGACACTACTGATCTCCCAAACATAGATATTCAATACCAATATTTCATCTTCTCAAAAATAATCTCGTTACTTAACACAAAGCCTTAGCAGTCTTCACAACTAATTCCGGAACGAATAATAACCATAATTTCCAAACTGGACCAAAGAAACTATTAAACTCGACTCAGATACATATCTTCATTAAAAATCGTCTGTCAAAAACAAAGTACAAATTGCCTCTCGGTTTCTGAAGCAAAATCGTATAGTCACGAATTTGAGAGAGGGACAGCGATATACGTTTATGTGTAGGAGGAAATGAGAGGGTAGATTTAATCCTTTCATCGCGCCGAAGTTCCCACGACACGTAGAGTACTTACTTATGTACTTATACTTATTAAATACATGTTAGGAGCAGTAATGTTGCCGAACCAAAATGATATTTCGATGAGGATATTTTTTTGTTGTATAAGTATCTTAGTTTACAGATGTCAATGATACAGGTCTAGTATCTAACTGCCAGGATCTGGCTCCCCTGGAATTGTAAAAACATTGATCAATGTGGTAGTCATCATACTTTTTATCTTGATTAAGTTGGGATTACTACAAGCACAGTAGATAAACCTTCTGATTATAAACACCGGTTTACAATACACTAAATTTTTGTCCATGTTCACCGAATAGATAATGGTCTGATTATCTAAAAACAGCTGTCACTGTTCAAAACTCGTAATGGAACAACCGCTACATTGCGCTGTCAAATCTTCATAACCCTTTCGATGGTACCTAATAAAAAAACCCCTACGACACATAACCATGGAATCTAAAAGCCCATAGTTCAACCAAAACCAATACAACACTTCTTTAACACCACAGCTAACTCACCGTGATGATATAACATGTAACTTCACAAGCTTCAAAGCTATAAAAACTTGAGTCTTTCACAAAGGATTGATTCATTAATGTGGGTCGATTGTCTGACGTAAATCAATAGTCATGAATGGTCTGTTCAATATTTCTACATTGTGGGTAAGAGAATATGAAAGAGGTACTGTTCTAGGCTTGTTTGTTATTATCCGACTGAATAAGGGTAAGTCCACAGAATCCGCCCTCCATCTAGTGGTCAGCCGGATAGAAGAGGCGATTCACCAGAAGGGCAGCTGCCTGGGCACCTTCATAGACATCGAGGGAGCCTTCGATAAAACAAACTTCTCCAGCATCAACACCGCGCTCTCTCGCCATGGAGTGGAACAGGTACTGATAGACTGTATTACAAACATGCTGAGCAAACGAGTGGTGCGACTTGAAGGGGAACAGCAAATGGCCATGATAGCCAGAGGCTGCCCCCAAGGAGGGGTTTTATCTCCGCTCCTCTGGAATCTGGTGATTAATGACCTTATCACTAGACTCAACGAGAACCACTTCTACACAATAGGGTATGCCGACGACCTCGCTATTCTCATCTCGGGGAAAGTGACGGGGACAATCTTCGACCTCACTCAGCGAGCTCTACGTATCGTTGAACGATGGTGCAGAGAGTTCGACCTTTCAGTGAACCCAACGAAGACTGAACTTGTCCTGTTTACCCACAAACGAACACTAGGCCCTTATCGCCTACCCAAACTCTTCGAGACGGAACTCCAGTTAGCCGATGAGGTCAAGTATCTGGGTGTCATCCTAGACAGTAAGTTAAACTGGAGTAGCCACCTAGACAACAAGACAAACAGGGCCTACATAACCTTCTGGCAATGCAAGAGGATGATAGGTAAGAAATGGGGCCTATCCCCGAAAATTATACTCTGGTTATACTGCGCGGTGATCCGACCCATGATTGCCTATGGGGCTGTGGTTTGGTGGCCACGCACTAAACTAAGTACAGCAGCCATCAAGCTGCAGCGCCTGCAAAGGCTTGCCTGCATGGCAATCACTGGTTGCATGAGGACTACCCCGACTGCTGCTCTCGAAGCCATGTTGGGGCTTCCACCGCTCCATCTGTTCATACAGCAGGAGGCGACGATGACGGCAGTACGCCTTAAAACACTTCAGCTCTGGGGTAAGAAGACAACACAGCACAATGCGATACTGGAGGAATTCTATTGCGAGTTCCCCTTGGCGAAAGCATACAACGATCGGATACCGAAGCAATTTGTATTCGACAAGAAATACAAAATCCAGCTTCACGAGGAAGACCGCTGCGAGGGATTAAACCCCGCGGAACTACGGATCTTCACAGATGGATCTAAAACAGGTACTGGCACTGGAGCGGGAGTCTTCTCGGAAGACCTCAACATCCACATAGCCACACCTCTGGGGGCGCACAACACGGTATTTCAGGCAGAATGCATGGGCATCTCCCTGGCGGCATCGGCCATCATAGCCAGGAAAGTTGTGGGCCACTCAATCCGTATACTGTCGGACAGCATGGCGGTGCTGCTGGCTCTAAACAACCACACAGTGAACTCCGGGTTAATACACGAGTGTCACCAACGCCTGAACCAGGTTGGTAATCTCAATAACATAACCATCCAATGGATCAAAGGACACAGCGATTCCCTCGGTAACGACGCGGCGGATGAACTCGCTAGAAGGGGATCGAGCATGGCAGCGGTGGGACCAGAACCTATCGCACCACTCCCTTTCGGTTACCTACGCACACTGGTAAGGAAACGAACTAGTGAAATACACCACAAGCTGTGGCTTGACCTCGGCGAGTGTAGGCAAGCCAAGGAGGCACTTCCTGCCATCGACGGCCGCTTCACCAAACGCGCGCTTAGGCTAACCAAGCCACAGCTGCGTACAATTACAGCCGCCATCACCGGTCACGGCTCTTTTAACAAACACCTCTTTGTCATAGGAGTCACAGACAGCCCCCTGTGCCGCGCATGCATGGAGGAAGACGAGACTGCAGCCCACGTGCTTCTACACTGCCCAGCGGTTGCAACATATAGGGCAAAGTACTTCGGTCGTCCAGGTACTCTCCGCGAGATTGTCGGCAACATCGGGGCGCTGCTGGCCTTCTTTGGGGAGCTGGGATGGATCGAGTGAAGTTCCCACCTGTACGCAAAATACGCGCCTTGCCGTGGAATTGCGGACATCAGCCCGTTATACAATACAATACAATACAATACAATATTATCCGACTGAGGAGGGTAAGAGTTTCCCCGCATTTATCGACGCGGAATCGATCACCACACTCGGCTCACGATGCGATCAGCTAATTGACGGTCGTCGGCCGTCGTCGCGACGCGTCGTCTGAGCCGAGCCGATGCAAATGGTATTAGTAACACCCTTATTACACATAAAGGCTTTTTTGACCGGTGTTAGCCGATTCCGCGTCGATAAATGTGGAGACACCCTAATGCCAGAACAGAATGTGTCAGCCTGTACAGCCTGTACAAAATGTGTATGTTGGTTCCTTTGTGGTGCTCTACCGCTCGCGCCCTAGAGACCAAACGCGTGAGATGATTCCGACGATTTTACGTCGAACCATTTGTCTTAAAGATGATTTCCAGTGAACGGCTCCCATCGCATCGAATCGGAAAGGATACGAACGGAAACGGTGACAGCCGATCGCTTCCAGCTGGATGTCGTTGTAGTTGATTCTGGCTTTCAGGAGTTGGAGTGGTTAGGGAATAGTGTGGCTGGCAGGCGGGCTTGTCCCAAAAGAAATAACTTAACAATATCTGTACAGTGCTTTTTTCACCAATGATTTTCTAGAATTAAAAGGATTGACCCTAATCCAAAAACAATATTTAAATAGGAAATCAAACACCACAGCATCGTTAATAAAAACCTCAACACTCTCTCGTACGAAAGGATTCCATTATTCTTTCCCACAAAAGATAAACAAAGAATCACGATGTGTTCATTAATAACTGCGCGCGCGCATTGTGTAATGAGAATTAATCATGGCGGCTGTGACGTAGCATTTGTTTGTTTGTTTGTGTGTATGTGCCGACGGATTATGATGTTCTTTTTTTGAATTTTTGGCCTTTTGAGCTGTCGGGTTGTGTAGTGATTATTTTTGAGGCTCAAGACTTTGCTATGGAGGCTGCAATTAAAATCTTTTTCATCTCAAAGGCGATTTCCGATTGATATTGATTTTGTAAAATCGGTTGCCGTGGTATGGGCATGTGATGCATAGGAATTAGGAAAATGTCGTAAATAAAGTTTTGAATATGAATGTGGTCGGGTATAAGAGTAAAGGAAAACCAAAGATACGATGTACTGTGACTGTGTGAAGGATGATAATATGGCTAGAAAGGATGTGACTGCTGAGATGATAAGTAACAGAGAAGTATGGACGAAGAAGACAAGACAAGAAGACAAGACAAGAAGACAAGACAAGAAGACAAGACAAGAAGACAAGACAAGAAGACAAGACAAGAAGACAAGACAAGAAGACAAGACAAGAAGACAAGACAAGAAGACAAGACAAGAAGACAAGACAAGAAGACAAGACAAGAAGACAAGACAAGAAGACAAGACAAGAAGACAAGACAAGAAGACAAGACAAGAAGACAAGACAAGAAGAAAAGACAAGAAGACAAGACAAGATAAGATGACAAGACAAGAAGATAAGACAAGAAGACAAAGCAAGAAGGACGAGACAAGAAGACAAGACAAGAAGACAAAGCAAGAAGACAATACAAGATGGACGAAGAAGACATGGAATTTGGGATAAGGACAAGCGAATTGATCACTGTTTTAGGCTTTCACGGTTTAAAACTAAACTTATATTGTCACTTACGGGATATCTTCCGTGATTATTTGTTATTTCGAGTTCCCGATATTTCGACGCTGTTGCAAGCGCCATGATCGCGGGTTGACTGGAGTATGCGGGTGGATGTAAATTAAATTGTTACGAGCAGACAAATCTGTCTTCCCTCTTTCTTTGTCCCGTAAGTGACAATATAAGTTAAGCGAATTGATGATCATTGATTTTGTACAAAATTCTGGTGTGGTAGATTTAGCTTGCTGTAAATCCTCTTAGGCCGCTCCGTCACCGGAAACCACCATCTGTATTGTAACAAACCACTATTCGATTTTGTACAGAATCAAGTGAATCAGACCCCGTATTCACAAACGTTCGACTCGTTTCCGATTCGACAACTCGTATATTTGTCTTCTTCTGGCATTACGAAACCGACCGAGATAGACATACGACTTTCCGAATCGGAAGCGAGTCGAATGGTTCTGAATATGGGGCCTGAACTGTTATGCCTATAGCAGTTATTTTCGTATAACCGTTGCTGGCGTCGTTGCATAAAAACATCACAAATTGATTACAAGCCTATACGTTCTTCACTGACCCTTTCTTCTTCAGAATATTTTAACGACTTGACGCTCGATTTACCGACACTACTATTAACTTCCAGAGTCCGCTCAAAATTAATGATTTACTTCGGAAAATAAAACTCCTGAATGGTTCCCTTGTTCGCGTAACACTAGACTTAATTTCTTCAAGCTCACACATCTTCATGGCACGTTTTAATGGTGTTAACAGAGGGATACCATTGTTTGTTCTGCTCCTAATAATGGCTGTTCATTGATAGAGTGGTGTGGTCCTTCACAGTCCTCCCTTGTTCAGAATGACTTGTTTTGCAAATGTATTTTGATATTGGCCTACTTAGTAGTAGAAGATGGACGGATTGTGAGAGAAATCATCATCATCATCATCATCATCTCAGCCGAAAGACGTCCACTGCTGGACATAGGCCTCCCCCAAGTGTCGCCCATTGACCGGTCCCTTGCTACTCGCATCCACCGGATTCCCGCAACCTTCACCAGGTCATCGGTCCACCTAGTGGGAGGTCTTCCAACGCATCGTCTTCCGGTTCGCAGTCGCCACTCCAGAACTTTTCGGCCCCAGCCATCCGTTCTGCGTTGTGAGAGAAATGATACTAAGGAAAAACGAGTAAATGAGAGCGTGGCGGTCTTCTTTATCGTGTGGCAGCATAAAAACTTTTACGTCGCCCATGGGTCTCTGACTGATCACATGTCTTCAAGAAATATACCCCAGGCATGCTGGTTTCCTCAGTAAATGTGGAGGTTACCAGAAGAGAATTGAAGAAAAGAAAACAAGTCACATAGGGCAAGGGAAAGAAGATATATAAATAAATATCGCTGGACATTACCCACAGCGCCATCTAAGCAAGGCTTGTGTCGTGGACACCAGATAGTTGATATACTACATATACAACGTGTAACAGAAAGGGTATAGTCATATGAAAGGGTGTGCTATAGATCATCAAACTGAACAACTTGCTCCATGGAACGACCATCGTAATCGCGAAAAATTTTACCCATACTAAATTCCAATACCTACTCGACCAAATGTATGAAAAAGCTGATTATTTTTTTACGATTACGATGGTGGTCTTATAGAGAAAGTTGTTCAGTTTTATGGTCTATAGCGCATCCTTTCATATGACTATACCCTTTTTGTTGTACGTTGTATATTTTTTGTTTGTAAATGTATTGATACTTATTACACATATAAACATCCATTACTCGGAAACAAATGTCCATGTTCATCACACAAACATTTGCTCCTACCGGGATTCGAACCCAGGACCCTAAGAACGTAAGGCTGCCTCACTACCACTACGCCGCGTCGGATCGTCAAAAAAACATGATGTTGAGTTGAGTCAAACAACCTTTCAAGTCCCTAAACGAGAACACACCATCATTTTAAAGATGAGGTGTTAAATCTTCCAAATATTCAAAGAATTTCCATCCCCATCTAAATCATCATCATCAAAGACAGATGCTGATGATAATGGTGATAACATTACACACATCATTATATCATCAAATGAATTGTCCCTGCACAATCAATTATGTAACGCTCCCAATTTCTTATTTTATGGGAAAAAATGAAAAATTACCATTCTCCCATTTAATCATAGGATTTTGAATTGTAGTGTTTAGGACATAAAGGTCGGTGTTGTGTAAGATAATTTTGGTGTAAGTAATTCTATGGGTGCATTGTCTTAAAAGAATTCATTGGAAGAGACAAAGATGGCGAAGATCTGTATTATGCCTACATTGCTTGGGCATCTGTGCGGACAAATATTTAGTTTGTAACCTGTGATGATCAAACCTATTTACTATTTCTACCTTTTTGACTACTGCTACAGACTGTAGACAATCGCGCTTACTGACAATTATTCTAATGAAAATGGTTCGCTCGTTGTGACTTAGGGGTAAAGATTGCGCTGTTTAAAGCGTACTGCCAATCTTTCTACACGAGCGGCCTGTGGGTAAGGCATACTAAGAGGTCGTTAGATGCCCTGCGTATTCAGTACAATAACTGCTTCAGGATGCTGTTGGGGTTGCCGCGCTATTGTAGTGCGTCCGGTATGTTTGCTTTTGCGCATACTGATGATTTTTATGCCCTAATGCGCAAAAAGACAAACTCCATCTTGTCGAGTGCGCGGTCTAGCTCTAACGGCATCCTAAGTATGTTGACTGATAAGTTCGACGCACCTTGGTTGTCGCACGCTGTGAAGGTGCTGGTCAGAAGACCCTACACCTAACCTCTCAACTTTTGTTTTTGTTTCTGTTTTTGTTTACTAACAATAGTTTATAGGAATAATGTTACTAACAATTGGGCCTAGTTGCCATAAATAAACAAATATTATTATTATTATTATAGAAGACTTTAGAATTCTGCCTACGATAGCTTCAGCTCTTCATTACCTGAATGACAGTCCTCCTTCAGTTGGAAGGTCTTTTCTTCTTGCGGTAAGTGGCATGCCATTATAGTTTATTGGCCCGAATTTTCACCACGTAATATGGCTTCATCTTTGGCCATCACAGAGGTCACTTTAGCTGCATGTTTTGGGATTTAGCGGGCTGGATAGGGGGATGAATGAATGAAAAAGGGTATTAATTATTCGGTTCTAGCTAACGCCGACAAGGTGGTGTCAGAGCTATTCAAAGCCTTGCCAACAGAAATGCTATCGGAAATTATAAAGCACATGCAGGCAGCATGGGTAAACAATGATATACCAATGTCTTGGAACAAAACGATCCAAATTCCGGTGCCTAAAAAAGCAAAGCCAGACGGAATTAATGACTACAGAAAGCTATCCATGTGTAATGTGGGATATAGGATATATGCGAACTTTCTTCTAAGCAAACTGGATGCTTCAATAAAAGAATTAGGAAGTTACCAAGCAGCTTTCCTTCGCAATAGATCGACCGACGACCATATGTACACACTTAGGAGAATTCTCGACGAGGAATGGAGAGCAGGCTCAAAAACCTATGTGCTGGCGTTAGACATCGAAAAAGCTTTCGATACACTGGATCTAAACTGCCTAAGAGACATTTTAGTAAGCAGAACTAACAAATTTCTAACAAATAGAATCATTAAGGCATGCATGAACGAATCCACCTGCATAAAATGGTTTGGGCAGCAAACTGAACCGATGCACAAAGGCAAAGGAGTCAAACAGGGATGCCCGCTGTCCCCACGGCTATTTACCATAGTAATGGACGATGTTCTCAGAACACTAGAAGAAGAAATAGAATGCCTTCATCTAGACCAAGATCATGAGATTCAACTTCCAATAATATTGTCATTTGCAGACGATGTGATAATAGCAACAAATAATCTCAGTGAACTGGACGAAATAGTTACCAAAATCAAACCGTTACTGGAATCAGTCGGACTACACATTAATGAAACGAAAACAAAACTAGTAATCAGAGACCCACACAGTACCGAAACCCGAAGTCATATTAGAATTGGAGGAACCAGTATTCAACCAGTAGACGAAATCAAGTACCTAGGCACGTATATAACATCGACACTTAACAGAAACAACACAGTCAACGCTAGATGCAAACAAGCGATGCGAAACTCCAAGGCATTAACATCCTTCATAAAAAACACAAAAATGGAGTGGAAAACCGCGCGGCTTATCTATAAAATGGTCATAGAACCAGCAATGACCTACGGTCTTAAGGCAGCAGCACTCACAAAGGCAAACCGATCGAAACTCAGAAGATACGAAAGACTCATTCTTAAAGATATGATAAAGAGTACGCGAAACCCTCCGAACAGAAAAACACGCGAAATTCTTATGGGAAAAACAATAACCAAAAAAGTTAAATGCCTACGGTTATGCTACTACGGACACATCCTCCGGCGACCAGAGCGGCACGTACTACACGCAGCTTTCAGATACAAGGCAAAACGGTTAAAAGTTGGAAGACCAATATATACATGGAACGAGTCACTCCAACAAGACATGGAATATTTCAATATAAGCAAAGAAGAATGGATTCAGCTAGCAGCAGATAGAGAAAAATTCAGATCAGCCACCCAGGAAATATACCAGCTTAGCGAAACTGACAGCGAAACAAATACTACTGATGAAGAAACATATACGAGAACATGATATTTCATCGCAATCACCAAAAACGAACATGCCTCTCCAATGCTAGAAGAGAACAATCAGACGAAGATCAAAACACCAATGCTCATTCCTATGGATTGTACCCGTCTTTACCACTATTCCTATATTGGCTCTAGGCTGCATAGTCGGTCGATTGTGCCCGACTGGCTGCGGTTGGTCGGGCTTCCTCTCCCATCCCAGAGCATGTCTTTCCTTACAAAATCGTGCCCCCTGGTGTATCCGGCTTGTCCGGGTCAGGCTTGCTCCTGGCTGGGTGTGGTGCTCAATCATCATCATCATCATCATCTAGCTAACTTATTCTAGTGTTTATTTTTATTTTCCGATTACATAATAGCAAAAACATGGGCGTAAAGCTCACTTCAGAGTTCCAGGCAGCCAAAGTACTATTAGGCGTAAAAATTAACCGATTACCAAGTTTAAAAGTCGGATGCCGTATCTGCAACAATCAAAATCTTTGTAACATTGTGTGTGTTCTATCATTTTAATGCCAGGATCCTATCATCTTTGCGGTCATTATACAGATTGGCCGCGTCCAAGTAATTTCTTTTGTAACCCACTAGGAATGTAGGGAATGGTATAATGGGTCATTTCCCAGTCCGTGGGACGACTGGGAGGAGGGTTAAGAGTGACCTGAGGGCATGGGGTCTTGTGTCGGTCACTTTGATTTTGTTTTTTTTTTAATGATGACCTATGTTAGGAATTTCTCTGCGGCATTTTAAGCACGTGCTAGTGTCGATTTAAGGTAATAAAAGAAAAATCTATGTTTTTCACACCAGCAAAGAAGATACTCATATAAGACATATCACGGAAGATTTTTTCATGTGGATCTATATGTTACGTTTAAGTTTCTTTAGCAAAGAATTGTGCAAACTCTAGCTTCTGTTTATTCATAGACACATTGTAACTCCAGCGATTTACTGAGATATAAGTCACAGCTTTGAATCCTAAAAACCTGTGTTCCAGCAGAAGGAACCCATTGGTTACATGTTACGCTGATTTTATTTAGGTATTCACTAGTTGATTCCCGCGCCTTCGCCTACGTAGAGTTCGGTATTTCCATTATTGCCCATGTAATTTTTGACGTGACAACGTCTTATAAATTGGTTTGCCGGGTGACACTTCAAGAAACTGCGTTACGCTCCGCTCACGTTATGCGCTCACAATGAGAGCGAGTGAGAGGCACGCGTCCCTTCCACTCGGGCATGGTTAGCCCGCCTAAGAGCGAGAGAGACAGACATAAAAAGTGAAAGGCACGCGTCCCTTCCACTCGAGCACAGTTAGCCCGCCTAAGAGCGAGAGAGACAGAGCGAGAGAGAGAGAGTGAGAGAGATAGGCATACACACCGGTTCATGTCTTGCGCAATATAATTCTTTGTATAAATAAATGTTTTAAATTGTTACTATTATTTCATCCTTCTTCCTACTATACGAATGAATATTCACATTAAAATTATTTTACCACTCAAAGTCGTTGTCACGTAAAACTTTCGCCCGTATACCGACTTTACAGGCAACCAATTTTCAGTCTAAGTTGGTATACTCTATGTCTTTGCCAAATCATTCTGGCTTGATTGAGCTACAAATATCCATCCATCCATCCAGCCATCCAGGCTTGCGGATTTATAATAGTGGTGTGTCTCAATGACATCCGATGCGCTACACCTAGGGTTGCCAACTTTTTTACAAGAAATAAAGTATACTTATTCAGGTCTATGAAGAATATTAAAAAGTATTTTAGAAACATTAAAGTATTTTGTTTATTTATTGTTTTAAATACATGTTTTTTAGAGCTTCTCGCACAACTTATCAATTTACAATATTTTTAAAAACTTCATACGCCTCTCCACAATTATAACAGAAAATAAAATAAATGAGGAGCTATTTTTTTATTAAATTTATAGATGCTCTATTCCTATTCTCTCGCCAATTAGTATTCATTACTGAAAAAACTCTTACCTACAGTAAATGCGGAGGTGGCGAAATTTGTGTGAGTTTTGTATGTATATGTTGGCATTTTGAAACTGAAAACAGTATTTTGTATAGGTACTCAAAATCAAAATCAAATAATCAAAATCAAAGCATTTATTTCAAGTAGGCCAGTTACAGGCACTTTTGAATTGTCGAAACAAAAATGAACATTTAAAGTAGCTACAGTCCCAGTCACAAGACATAAAAACTGTGAAAGTACTGTAGTTGCCCATTCCCTAACGTAGATCTCTATGGAGAAGAACGGGCAAGAAACTCCATGGACACTCTTTTAAATCAAAATATTGTTACAAAATCATGGTTACATCATTCATGTTGAGATGGTATATTATGTGAGAACAATGTAGCAAGATGTGCACGTTAAAAGTGTCCATGGCAAAACAAAAATAAAATACAACTCAAAAACTAAATAATTAAATAATTAATTCACTAGTACTATATTTTGGTTTAACAGAAACAAGTATAATTTAGTTAAAAACAGTATAATACGGTTTAAAACAGCACAGTTGGCAACCCTAGTTACACTAATTATCACTAGTGAAGTAGACCAAAGTCTCCAATCTTTGTCCTTCAAAAAATACACAAGTACTTATACCCTACCTTTGCTTCCCAAGCTCCTGGCATTAAAACAATGTGCTTATGTATAATATGAAACAAGTTACTCTCAACATGTTCCCACGGCGTCGTGTCTTATGACGTGATTACGACTGTCTGCGCCGGCGCAGTACACGACACACGATCTACGAAGATAATCTGGTACTTCTTTTAGTAGTGTTTCGGTAAGTAGGTGCTTTTGTAGTTGTTTTTATGTGTGAACTACGGAAAAGGGAGAGAGTCTTAAGTTTGAGTGTAAACCTTGATATAAATTTTTGACGACCCGAATGGCGCAGCTGTATTGTGGCTGCCTTACGCTCTTAGAAGCTTCGAATCCCAGTAGAAGCAAAATGTTTGTGTGATGAGCACGGACATTTTTTTCCCAGTCAGTAGGTATGTATTTATAAACAAGAAGTATCTATATTATAGTATACTAGCTTCTGCCCGCGACTTCATTCGCGTGAATTTCCCGCTTGCAACCTTTCCTATTGCTGCTCCGCTTCTATGGGTCATAGCGTGATGTTATATAGCCTATAGCCTTGCTCGATAAATGGACTATCCAACGCAAAAATAATTTTACAATTCGAGCCGGTAGTTCCTGAGATTAGCGCGTTCAACCAAACAAACAAACAAACTCTTCTGCTTTATAATATTAGTATAGATTAACAACTACGTGGTGTCCATGACACAAGCCTCGTTGCTTAGTGTGGCACTGGTTGGCACTGTGTGTTATATATTTTTATTTATTTATTTATAAGCAGCATTATGCAGTTACAGTTACATTTAAACTTACTGTTCCATAGTACATTTAGAGTCTTCGCTTAGGTATTGCTCTTCTGTAGCAGATTTTTTTATTAGGTACCTACTAATGGAAAATTTCTCATGTCAAGTTCTAAGTGAAATCTCTGACGTATGCACGAATGACGTCACATGAGTTTTGGACGCACTGTATCGTCTTCAATTTTTGTTTATTTGTGTTTTTGTAAAAAGATAAAGTACCTATGTGTCCAATATTTTTTTAGTTTTTTGTCCTCACTACTCAATTAGAAATTAGTGACAACCAGGGTGATGCAGTAACGTGCCTAGTAGCCAACAAGACGGCATGCCCCTAGGCAAAGCAGACTGTTCAGAAACACTAAAATCATGACGAGATGTAGGTTATAAAAGCAAGCCAAGCTTGTAGGCTTTTATGAAAGTACCGCCACTGCAATACCATCATCATCATCATCATCAGCCTTTAATGTTTTCACTGCTGGGACACGGCCTCCTCTCAATGAGAGGGAATGGGCTATAATCTACCACGCGGGCCCATCAGTGCGGATTGGTAGATGTCACATGTCTTCGAATTTTTGTAGCAATGCCAGTATATTACTCTCAATTCGCAAAGTGATAAAAATGGTCAACCATTACAAGCCATTACCATTTAAAACCATACCTATCTACATAAAAATCCAACTACCATTAATAACAATTATTTTCGCGTCCATTTTGATTACGGCATCCATTTTGTCTGTCTGTCATATCTACCGCTCATTGAGGTATGTAACGAGCGTCATTTGTCATCGCTAATCGTCGGTGTGATGTCGGGATTATTTTTATAATTACCAGCAATTAAGGTTCTTTAATTTAATTATGTGTGTACTTTGAAAAATGGGTTGTCCAGATGATGAGAGGTGGGTTTATGTTTGAGATTATTTTTATAAATATGAAGGAAAAAAAGCAGAGCATCGGTGGCCCAGTGGTGGCGGCCCCGACTTACGAACAGCAAGTCGTGGGTTCGAACCCAGGCAGGCGCATCACTTTGTGTAATTTATTTCATCACCGCTGCCCTCAAAACGGTGAAGGAAAACATCGTGAGGAAACCGACATGTCCTAGAACCAAAAATTCGAAGGCATGTGACATCTACCAATCCGCACTGGGCCCGCGTGGTAGATTATAGCCCATTTCCTCTCATTGAGAGGAGGCCGTGTCCCAGCAGTGGGAACATTATAGGCTGATGATGATGATGATGATGATGAAGGAAAAATGAGCCGGTAAGGTAGGTGGGTTCAAGTGGAGTGGGATACTTAGATCTATGATGGTTTTTTTAAGCAGCTAAGAACAAAAATCTTTTCAGAATAAACATCGTGTTTATTGGCTTTGGGGCGGTGACTAGGTAACTTAGTGGGTAGGTAGGTACACAGTGGTGTTTTTATAGTAAAATAACTTTTATTAGTACTTATTACTTATATATTATTAGTTTGAATAACTTTTTATACTATTTCTTCATGTATTTGCATAACTAAAGAAATGTACCACTTCTGCCTCAGCTTTGGGAGTTATGAAGCGCGATGTTTTGTTATTTACATACAACAGCGGCATCTGTGGTTCTTTGCTGTAACTACTAAAGCCCCAACCCCAAGCGATGAACATTCTGTCCACCACGTGCGGGCATGAATTACGGTGACCGTCTCAATAGTTATACGCAAAGCTCCTAGATGGCGTTGTAATCAAAACTCTTATTTGGTGTGTTTTGAGATTTTCGGTCTTATAGTGTTATACCAAGGTATGAGCAATATTGATCATAAAAAATACAGGGTTTCCAAAGTAGCATCGACTCCTATTGTAGAAGTAACCTATGTTTCCCGAGCTATAATAACGAATCGATTGACACCTTATTTATCAAAATTTGATGAATAGTTTATGGTATAGGCATAGTGGCGCTATGGAGGAACATAGGTACCTACGTAAATAAGTACAAACATACATGCATAACCCTTCTTCTCGCCATAGTTGGGTAAAAATGATTTCAATGGCGAGTTTAACGTGCCTCTCAGCTTTCATCAATTAATAGTGCTTGTCAGACTAGAACCAAACGATACCTATATGCCGTCATAACAAAGAAGGCCGTAACTATCAATTTTGACAAAAATGAGTTATAACCATATTTGGAATCAGCAATGAAAATGCTATCTTGTGGTCTTACTCACAAAGCTGTATCTCGTAAGAGATCAAAGATAGCATAAACATTTTAGCCTTAACTACGACATAAATTATGGTTTTTGAATCTGAAAAGCCTTAATTACACAATAACGGCTTTTTTTGTTAGTATTTTCGTAATTCTAGTCTGGAAGGCCGCAATTACCAATTAAATATTGTTAAACTTTAAATCTATATCTATACTTATAATAAATCTGTAGAGAGGTCAATTCTGTACATGAAATATACTGATGCCAAAAATGCAATCAGTAAAATTTTTGTCTGTCTGTCTGTCTTTCTGTCTGTCTGTCTGTCTGTCTGTATGTTATTTATAGAAAAAAAAAACTACTCGACGGATTTTAACGAAACTTGGTACAATTATTCTACATACTCCTGAGCAGGTAATAGTATACTTTTCATCACGCTACCATTAATAGGAGCAGAGCAGTGAAAGGAAATGTTGGGAAAACGGGAGAAGTTACTTGGTTTTTTTAGCTTCCGTCGCGTGTGCAGCCTTAATGGTTAAAGCTACATAGAAATCATGTATAACGGAAATATTCCACATAAAATTATATAAAAAATATCCCAAGACAGCATATGTCTATCTTTTATAGTTGACTCACAATAACACGTGTAACTCCTGATAGCTTAGCAGTTCGGAGATTTGTTATTATTATATTTGTTTACTCTTACGTTTATAATATTCTCACTCAACCCCAATTTTGAAACTTCACGCGGGCGAAGCCGCTGGCAGAAGCTAGTATTAAATAAATTTACTACTAGAAAAAGCCCTAACTACGCAATAAGGGCTTTTTAAAGTATTTTGAAGGAACGTTTCCTCATTCAGAAGCCATGCCAAGCCAAGCTAAGCCGTAATTACATTCTACGCAATCACGCCCTTTCAGATAAGTATTTCACAAATTATAATTATTTTTTTGCTAAGACAAAAGGGCAAAAATAAAATAAAATGAATACGCATGTCTGATTTTAAATAAATTATGGTTCAACATATAGCCAATATTTTTTGACGTTTTATAAAATAAGCATCACTAACTAAAACCATTCAGTAAACCGTGGGCCTCCGTTTTAGATAAAACTTCAATTATCTCGGAATCAACGTTGACGTAGTTACGGCCTTCTTTCTTATAACGGCAGTATTCTAGTTTGGGACTGCCTAGAAAAAGCCAGCTCACTACTTACCCTATACCGGTACTCACCAACACACACAATGAATAAACATCCCAATATCAGCAATGGAAATGCAATTTGAATGCATTTCTGAACCAGTTAGAGAATGTTGTACATAGTCATGCTGAGTTAACACCGTTTCGTCATTCCCAAGTCATTAACCAAAATATTGTGCCGACATCATTGTTTGGAGTCGGCAATAATGATTACGGCATCATCATTGCATTGTGTATAAAGTGCATTTTGAATATCACGTCCTGAAAAATGAATTTTGATTAATGTTGCACTCTGTACTTAATTTCAAGGTCCGAAGGCGAGAACACCTAATGAAACTCACTTTATGTTTCCAATAGGGCGTATATTCTATAAAGAATCGCAAAGAATCACACGTACCAAAAAAACTCCAAATCTACTTATACTGTCGGTGGTAACGAAACCATAGCGCGATCTAACTCGACGTCAACGCCATCTATCGAGCACGTCGGCAACTCTGAACATTTTTATGATTTGAATTAGATCGCGCCGTGGTTTCGTCGTCTACTTGGACATACCGCCCACCAAGGACATGTTGCAGAATGTCCTTCTCTTAATCTAAACCGCCCACCGTGCGGGGTACGCAAGTACAAACCTTAATATAACTATATAATTTTTGAAGGTATACAAAACCAAAATAAAAAACTTACAAACTAGATGAACCATACATATTATTCTTAAATTATACCTCAAAAACAAGGTTAAGATGCTACAGGAAGAATAGCCAATTTTGTTATAGGTCTCTTTATCAGAGAACCTTTAGTTCTAACCGTAACGACTCGAGTGATTCCGTCGGGCCCAGGATGTTTTAACTCAATCTTTCCCAGCAACCACTTGCCAGGAGGTAAATCGTCCTCCTTTATCAGAACTATGCCACCTACGGCTGGTTCTGGATTTTGGTGAGCCCACTTATGGCGTTGTAAAAATTGATTCAAATAATCTTGCGACCACTGCCGCCAATAGTCCTGTAACATTCTTTGGGTAAGTTGCCACCGTCTAAGACTAGAAATGTTAGCCCTTTCGAAATTCGAATCAGGTACAAGGACGAGTGGTTCCCCAACCAAAAAATGTCCCGGAGTTAACACTGTTAACTCATTTTCATCCACACCGGAAAGCGGTCTCGAGTTGAGGCACGCCTCAATTTGCGCCAACACCGTCGTAAGTTCCTCAAACGTCAGAGTAGAGTTCCCTATAACCCTTCTAAGATGGTATTTAGTAGACTTTATTCCTGCCTCCCATAGTCCGCCGAAATTTGGAGCGTGAGGAGGAATAAAGTTCCACTTTGTACCATTATTTGCCAAGCACTCAACCAATTCAGGAATGAATTTTGATTTTTCTTCATTGAATAATTCCTGAAGCTCTCGCGCAGCGCCAACGAAATTTGTGCCGTTGTCACTGTGTAGTTCTGCACAGTGTCCACGTCTGGCCACGAACCTCTTAAAAGCGGCCAAGAAACCCTTGGACGTCATGTCACTGACTGCTTCGATATGAATCGCCCGCGTCGACAGACAGATGAAAAGCGCGATGTACCCTTTGTACGATTTATTACCACGCCCTTTAGACATTCTGACATTTATCGGGCCAGCGTAATCGACGCCACTGTACAGGAAAGCTTTATTTGGTGTAACCCGAGGAGATGGTAGCTGTCCCATTAGTTGGCTTCTGGTTTTATTTGAAAATCGAATGCAAGTAACGCATTTTCTAAAAAAAGCCTTTACTAAAGGTTTGACTCCTACAACCCAATACTGAGATCTTAAGTAAGCGATCATAGCTTGAGGCCCTCCATGCATCGTTTTTTGATGCGCCTCGCTTATGAGAAGCTTCGTGAGGAACGAATCTTTAGGTATAAGTATTGGATGTTTGCGATCATAGCTCAACTGAGACATCTCTAATCGACCGCCCACTCTAATTACTCTCTTTAAATCTAAAAATAAATTTAACGATTTATACTTTCTTCCCTTTTTTCCTAAAGATCCTGTCTTCTTAAGTTCTTCTATTTCTTCTTGTAGCCCTTCTTCTTGACCCTTTCTAATGCATATTTCCATCGCCTCCCCAAGTTCTGTCGTAGACAACTGTTTATTTCTCTCCTTGTTAGCACAATTACTCCTTAAGAGTAAGAACTTCCTACAGTAGGCTACTACTCTGATCATCCTTGAAAGCGATGAAAATCTTTCCCAAAAAGAAATGTCAAGGATACCCGAATGGACCTTCACTTCCTCCAATTTAGTAATCAAGTGTTTAGGTTTTCTATATTCTATCACTGATTGCCTTAAGAACTCTGGTCCATTGAACCATATTGCCGTATTGCCGAGTTCCCCTGGAGCCACGCCGCGAGAGGCACAATCCGCTGGATTTTGTTTGGATGGAACGTATGACCAATATTGTGTATCCAATTTGGTTAAGATCTCTGCAACGCGATTGGCCACAAATGTTTTCCAACGGCTTGGATGACCACTAAGCCATGCGAGAACAACTTCGGAATCCGTCCAAGCGTGTACATCTGATATATTTACATCCAGAGTTTTAGCTACGTCCACCATCAACTTAGCTAATAGAACGGCTCCACATAGTTCCAACCTAGGTATCGACACCTGTTTGATGGGAGACACTTTAGTTTTCGAGGTAACTAACGCAACATGTATGTTACCCTCTGCATCTATAACTCTGACGTATACCACTGCAGCGTAGGCCGTTTTTGAGGCATCCGAAAAACCGTGTAGCTCTGTCTTTACATTGCTGGATTTAGTGTTAAGCCAACGTGGGATTTTAACATTCACTAAAGAAGATAAGTCCTTACGGTAAGTAATCCATTCCTTTAATAAACTGTTGGGAACTTCTTCGTCCCAACCTACACCTGCTAACCATAGCTTCTGTATCAACATTTTGGCTAAAATGATACTAGGTGACAACCAACCTAACGGGTCGAAAAGCCTAGATATATCCGATATAATTTTCCTTTTACTTACAGGTTCCGTCGGGAGAGGCAGTTCTACGGAGTACTGGAAAACATCAGCGCGAGGATCCCAGGTAAGTCCGAGTATTTTTGTAATATTATCTATTTTATCTAGGTTTATTTTTACTTCCTCAGCTTTATCCCTTTTGCTTTCTCTTATCTTATGTAGTAATTCTTCACTGTTACTTATCCATTTTTGCAATTGAAATCCCCCTTTAGCTAAAATAATTTTTATATCTGTATGAATTTTATATCCTTCATCTACGCTTTCTGCCCCTGTCATTAGATCATCCATGTAGAAATTATTAAGAATATTTTTTGCTGCTAATGGATAATCCTTCCCTTCATCATAAGCAACCTGATGTAAAGACCGCACTGCTAGAAATGGCGCCGATGAAGTACCAAATGTAACCGTCACTAACTCAAATTCTTCAATTTCCTTTTCAGGACTGTCCCTCCAAAGAACCCTCTGAAACATTGTATCATCTCTATTGACCAAAACCTGTCTATACATTTTAATTATATCAGCACCTATACAAATTGGATGTATTCTCCAACGCATAACTGTATGTCGTAATTCTGCTTGCAATGTCGGGCCAACCATCAAGTCATTGTTTAGCGATACCCCATTTATCCCCTTGCAGGAAGCGTCAAATACCACGCGCACCTTAGTCGTCTGCTTATCTTCCCGGACTACTGCGTGATGAGGTAAGTACAACCCTTTGTTCTTTTCTTCTGGAGATACCTTTACCATATGGTTAAGTTCTATATACTCCTGCATCACCGCTGTGTAATCCGCCTTTAATTTGTCATTCTTTGAAAGTTTGAACTCTAAACTCTTTAACCTTTTTTCAGCTATGAACCTAGATTCACCATCCTTGCAACTTTGGTTACCATCTCGGAACGGCAATCTTACAATATAACGTCCGGTTTCATCTCGCTTTGTGGTATTTGTAAAAATATTCTCACATTCCGTTTCTTCTTTACTCAGTATTTTTTCAGTTCCCGATGGCTCTGCTTCTAGCTCCCAGAACTTACGTAAGAAGTCATCAGTCTGAACATTGGAATGCATGACAGTTATACAAGGATATGAATTGATATCCTCCAAATTTTCTGTACCGACAACACCCGAAAGAATCCAGCCGAATTCTGTTTGTTGTGCTACGAGTGATCCACTAGTACTCTTTTTAATTCCATCTTGAATAATTTGGCTGAATATTTCAGCACCCAACAAAATGTCAATTTTATTAGGCCTGTGATACTCAGGATCTGCCAAATCGGTTTCACTCAACTTTACCCATTCTACCCTGGTTGCTGTTACAACTGGGAGAAGGGACGTGATGGACTTCAAAACGTATGCATTCACTTGAACGTTGTAATCTGGATTCACTCGAGAACGTAGATTAACAACTACTGAAGAATTAGACATCACTGTTTTATTACCGCCTACACCTGTTACACGGTGTTTTGTTAAAGTTTTCTTTAACCCTAAATATTGAGCCATTGACTCAGTGATAAAAGATCCCTGGGATCCTTGATCTACTAATGCCCGAACCACACGATAGTTTCCATCTTTCGACATGGCCTTTACTAAAGCCGTAGGTATTAAAACCGTATCCTTACAATTTCCTGTCGAAAGGCATGAAACTATTGGCTTAGTAGATCCCTCCGCTTGTACAGCGGCCTTTTGAGACTCCCCCATTGAGGTACTATTCCTCGCAGCAACTGACGCTGCTTCCTTCTGATCAACGCCCGTGACCTCACCAACAGACCCAGAACCACCGCTAGGGTGCACTAAAGTATGGTGGCGTCTTTTACATATATGGCATTTGACGGTGTTTCTACAAAATCTGGCAGAGTGGTTACTACCCAAACAAATGAAACAAAGCCCCTTTTTTTGTACGAAATCACGTCGAGTATCGTTACTTTCTTTAGAAAAACCTTTACAAGCAGTTACCTTATGAGAGGCCGAACAAAAAGGGCAAGATAACTCAGCCTTTTCTTTGCCAACCACATGGAACGATTGTGAACTCTTTTGAACCTGAGCTTTATTTTCTAAGTTTTCTAAACCTCGAAATCGGCCAGTTAAAAACTCAGTAAATTGAGTAAAGGTAGTCAAATCGTCTGTTGAATCTGAAGCTGTCTTTAATTCCCAGACCTTCCTGGTGTCCTTATCCAATTTGGCACTAACCATGTATATTATTAGGATGTCCCAAGAAGAAACATCTACCCCTAGATTTTTTATTGAACCCAAGCAATCAGATGTGGTGCTAAGTAATCTTTTTATTTCAGCGGCCGATTCTACTGTTAAACTCTTTTGATTAAACAAACGTTTTAAAATTCCATTTGCTATAAATCTTTTATTGTTGTACATTGCTTCTAATTTTGCCCAACTAGCCTTATAATTATCCGATGTTACATTAATATTTCTTAATAGTAGCTCTGCATCTCCGGTTAAGTACCCTTTAAGATAATATAATTTCTGTGCATCGTCTAGAGTATTATTGTTGTGGATTAACCCCATAAATAAATCCCTAAATGTCTGCCACTCACTATAATTTCCAGAGAACACAGGTATCTTAACCTCAGGTAACTTAAAGTTTCTAACTCCTATACTACAACTAGCTCCTGGACTAACATTATACGTTTCACTAGACATTTTCATATTGTTTAATTGTTCTTTCAGCTCGCTTTTAAACTGTATAAAAAACTCTTCGACCTCATCATACAAGCCATTCTTATAATAATTTGAACTAATTAAATCAGGCTTTTTTATTTCACTAATTATTTTTACATGTGTTGTATGGAATAGTTGCCATTGCTGTTCTAAGTTTTCAATCCTAGTTTCTATATAACAAACAGTTAGACGCTCTTTAGGAGATTTTTTAAAGTTAGATTTTGACTTAAGCATTTTAGCTTTAATATCTTCTTGAATATCGTTAAGCGACTCCATTTTGAATTAAAAACACAAGTAGGTTAGGTCACAAATATAAATAAAATACACAATTTTCTAGCAACTACTAAATACCCATAAAACTATAAATAACTAACACTATAACTTATTGTCCAATAAACACGTTCAATAACACCATAAAAGTTTCTTTGAAGCACTTCGAAATATTTTCTAAGTCCCAGATAATGTTTAAAATTTTACAAGTGTTTTGGACTTGTATTCTTGAGTAAAATCGGGCATAGGTTCCCCGTCTCAACCACTTTTGCTTAAAATTAGTACAAGTCCAAACTACTATTACCAACGGTTAAGTTAATTAGCTAGTGAATTTAAGGTTCAAGTTTCAATGCACTTTCTTGAATTGTAGAAGTTAATTTCTTCTTAGTAATAAGGTCGAGAATGTACTCACGATTTCTCCACTATGCACTCACTGACACTGATACTCGACGTCACACGCCGCACTTGTGTTGTGGCGACCTCTGGTGGCCACTCCGCGAACTTCTCTGCCTGGCTCCTCCACGCAACGTCACTCCTCCGGCACCCAGCCGGATCCTCTGCTTCGATGACGTCACCGCTGACGCCTCGCTGTAGGGAAGCTCTGAGCAGCGATCCACTGCCCAGTACTGACGTTGTGGGGCGATAATCACCACCACCACCGATGACTATCCAAAAAACACCTTCACGCCAATCCGACTTCGAAGGACCATGTACTTAATTTCAAGGTCCGAAGGCGAGAACACCTAATGAAACTCACTTTATGTTTCCAATAGGGCGTATATTCTATAAAGAATCGCAAAGAATCACACGTACCAAAAAAACTCCAAATCTACTTATACTGTCGGTGGTAACGAAACCATAGCGCGATCTAACTCGACGTCAACGCCATCTATCGAGCACGTCGGCAACTCTGAACATTTTTATGATTTGAATTAGATCGCGCCGTGGTTTCGTCGTCTACTTGGACACACTCAGTATAATATAATATAATATAATAATAATAAAGTGTTTATTTCTCACCACAAGCCAAAAAATACAAACAATATTTACACATATGCAGTAGCCAACGTATTTTGGTTGTGGATCGCTGGTGCCTGTGGTAGGTAGTAACACCTGTAATACAGGTCACCAGGTCCCCACCTGTTTAGAGTTACACATTTGATAGCTTAATACATCTGGTATCACAGCAAATAACAAAAATTTCAAACAATTTGTGAGCTTATTAAAATAAAAATAAACAAAAGAGAGTAGTAGAATAATCTAAGTAAAACAAATTAAATTAAAAAGTTAAAAAGTATGTATGGGTTGATGAATGTAGGTTGTGTGTGTGTGTGTATGCGCGTGAGTGTATGTGTGTATGTTTATGTGTTGGAGAGAATGTTAGTGGATGCGTCTGATTTAGACTAATACGTTAAAGAGAGCTTCTGTGGCGGTATATGTTTGGCTTTGTAGCCAGGAATGTAAAGCTATTTTACAATTATGTTTATTCAATGAGTGTAGGGAAAGAATTTGGTTTAATTTATTGTAAAGATAGGGTCCGAGGAAAACAAAGAATCTTTGACTAAAAGAAGTTTTAAGAGGAGTAGTTAAGGCAACTAGACGGTTTCGGCGATTTGTTTGCTGTGAAAAGTTGGAAATAGAATGTTGCTTAATAGCAGTGGTCAATACAAACAATTGCCTAACCGTAAGGACTTGACAATATTCATAGAGCTTGACGGTAGGATAAAGTCTTGGCTTGAAACAGCACACCTTAAGAACCGCTCTCTGCGCACGTTCAATCTGAATATAGTGGGACTTGGCTGCCCCGCCCCAGGACGAGATACAATAGACCAGAATTGACTGACATAGTGCCTGATATGTCATTTTCATGACAACAGCATCTGCTGAATTGCGTAGTTGTTTAAAAATGTACATTAGTTTGCGCACTCTATTTGATAGAATTTTTATGTACTCTTTGAAAGTAAGGTTGCAGTCAATCACTATGCCAAGATACTTTATTGAGGTGACTCGTTCAATGTTACTGTGATCATGGGTGCCAATGCCGTCGCTATTACCATTAGATAGTGTCACCTGGGCAGCAACATTTAGTGAGCTTGTAACGGACACATTGGTATTTCGAATCGAAAAATTTATTATTTTTGTTTTCGATATGTTTAGGGTAAGCAAATTGTTCTTAAGCCATTCACTGACTGTATCGAAACCTTTCTGAGCAAGGCGATATGCCTCCTCCCAGTTATCTGACGCAAATACGAGTGCTGTATCGTCCGCATAGGAAAATATTTTACCGTTTTCCAGACTGAGGCAGCACAGGTCATTCATGTAGATTAAAAATAAAGTAGGGCCAAGAATACTGCCTTGTGGCACACCAAAAGCTATATTCAGATCACTGCTGGAGTAAGTTCCAATTTTGGCACTCTGTGTTCTATTTGTAAGATAGCTCTGAAATAAGGATAGCTGGGTACCTCGTATACCCAGGCATTCGAGCTTAGATATTAGAATGGGAATCGAGACCGTGTCAAATGCCTTCGCGAGATCCAGGAACATTGCAACACATTTCTTACCATTGTCAAGTTTCTGAGCTATGTGATTAACCAGTTTGTGAACAGCATCAGCAGTGGATAGATTTTTTCGAAAGCCAAACTGGTTAATTGAAAAAATATTACGAGCTTCTAAATATGCTACCAGTCTTGTATTTATGAGCTTTTCCAGTACCTTGGACATCGCAGGTAGAACTGATATGGGCCTATAGTTTTCGACACGGTCACGATCTCCGGATTTAAAAATAGGGTGAAGAATTGCCTTTTTAAACCAGTTTGGAAAGATACCAGAGTCCAGACACAGATTGCAAACATGTGTCAATGGAGGCACAATAGCTTTTCTATGTCGTTTTAGAAAACTGGAAGAAATACCGTCCCAGCCAACTGCACAATCATTTCGAAGTGAAAGAATTAATCGTTCCACCTCCTGTTCATTTGTCTCTAACATTACAAAAGACTCCTTTTGAGGGTCGGGTAGCGAAAAAGATCGAGGGTCTCTATGAATTTTGTCAGCTAGACGTCTCCCTACATTCGCGAAATAATCATTAATTTGATTTATAGAGTCCTGCTTATCGTGATGATTCGCTATGAGATCATAGGCTGATGACTTTATTTGTCCTATGTTTGTGACACTCTTAATAACACGCCATACCTGCTTAGAATTTCTTCCTGCTTTTTCAAATTCTAGTCTCTCATAATCTCTTTTTGCTTTTCGTAGCAGGTTTGTACAGAAATTACGATACCTTCTGTAGGAGACCGCGACGACTTCATTTGTTGGATCTGTTTTAAACTTCTTAAACAAATTGTCTCTGTGTCGCATACATTTTAGTAGTCCTTGAGTAATCCAGGGTTTAATCGGCCTGCGTCTACGTGAAGTTGGAATAGTTTTAGTGTTTTTAGATAAAGCTAGGAGAAGTGGTTCCATTAAATATTTAGTAGCCAAATTAGGATCTTTTGTGGCATAGACGGCATCGAAACTTATATTATTAATGTCATTAGCAAGCTCATCCTCACTTATTTTTGTAATTTGGCTTGAGTTTAGAACTTTGATTTTATTTGGTACCAAAGAGAGTAAAACTGCAAAGTGATCTGTGACAGTGGATTGTAGCACCATGACTGTGCTAGAGAAAGAAGTCTTTATATTGGCGTGATCAAGACATGTTGATCCATGTGTTTCTAACGTATGTCCTGGGAAAAGTCCATGGTGACCTAGTAGATCCAAATAGTCCAGTGAGTATGCATCTTTATTATTGTGGGTAATGTCAATATTTATGTCTCCCATAATTACGATGTTTCTAAACGATTTAAGCTCACATAAAACACTGTCCATTGATTGTAAAAATTTTGAGGGATTTTTAAATGCATAGGGCCTGTACACGGCAATGATGGCTATATCCACTCCAATCGTAACTGTCAAACAGTTCGCTTCGGATACGACGGGTTCTTTAACTTTCACGTTAGCTAGCAAACTATTGACGTATACAATAACTCCGTCATTTTGATTGAAGGTTTTTGAAGACTTATAAGAAGTATATCCCTCCAGAATCGGAATGACGGGGTTGCGGGAGAGCCAACATTCTGACAGAATAATAATGTCACTAGGTACCACAATTCTTTGTAATAGAGTTAAAAGCCCCGCATAGTTAGCGTTTACACTGCGAATGTTCTGGGATAAAATAGTCAAACACTTGTTAGAGGGCATCAGCTTGGTACAATCATCTGGGTCACATGTTATTGCGTTTGAAAAAGTAGCGTTATCCAAATTATTTATCACATCATTTACATTATTTGAATTATCGAATGGTACGGTTTAAAGTCAAGAAGACAAAGTACAGAGTTCTCAATGTTATTATTTTTCCAGTAACGTGTGAGTCACACCAGTATTTCATAAAAATGCGAAAACCACCTCTAAAGACAGGTCTTGATCGTGAATTTGTAAATTCTGTAAGTATTTTGTGTGTGTAGGGTGTAGGATGGTGTGTATTTTTGTGCCAGTGTGATTGTTTGAGAGTGTTTGCGTGAATTAGTGTTTTATAAAAATCCAAAACTTTCAACAATAAATAATAAAAAACAATGAAGTAATTAAAGAAATAATTAAAATTAGGCATGCTGCATCGTTTTGTACCTATAAGTAAATAGTAACAAAGATTAAAAGTGGACATGCGTGCCTTTGTAATAATCACATAAAGACTACATAGTCAGATTTTAGTTAACTTGCTTATGTCTCCCTCAGAGTTAACTATGACACGCTGAGCTCCGTCTTCTTTGCGTAGGTAGACTTTACCATATGCTGTCCAGCAGTGTTTATAATTATTCTGAGCGGCGAAATCTCTTGCTAAAAAGTATAACTTTCGGGTTTTTGATGGTAGGTGGTCAGATATATAAATAGGTACCTTGGGGCCGTCAACTCGTAGGTGCGATGTGTTTAATTTGTTGTTCTGGTTGTTTTTGTTGAAGGTCCTGACCGAATGAAGTAATTTTGATTTCAGCATAACGGTAGTAAAATCCACTATAATGGTGTTATTCGTGGAGCCTTTGTAGTTTATTCTATAAACATCTTTAATATCGGACTGAACAATGGTGGTATCCAGGACGTTGCCGATATTTCTCACTGCGTTAGCCAGACCAAGCTTCGATTCATCGGCAGTTTTTGGGACATTTTTAATTTCAAGACTAGTTAGTTTTGATTGCCTTTCTAGGTGGTCGATTCTATCTTCAAGTCTACATATATAATCCCGATTTTCCTTTCTCTCCACTTCATATTCCTGCATTTTTGCCAGCATCTCATCATATTTGGCTACAGAAAAATCAACGTAATCCTGAAGCTTACTGCATTGGTTTTTAATTTCCGTAAGCGTCGTTGCAATGTCTGATCGAAACAATGTTTGCTCCTTCTTTAGCTCTTTAAGTGTGTTCGATATTTCGTCCTTGAACTCGCACATGTTGACAAAACTTTCGTGATCGTGTCGTTTCCTTTTATTGCGACTGGTTATATTTGTATCCAAGCAAGGTTCACTCAATTCCGAAAGAGCACTAATGTTAGGCTCAGATTGATGAAGAACAGGTGGCTGCCCACTCATTGTGGCCGGTGATGCAGGCGGAGTGCGTCGTAGCGGCATCATTTTCTACGTATTTTATATTACTGTAAGACTGTGCTGCGTTTAAAATATGTATAATAATTCAGACAAACAATCTTATGCTAAAATAAGATGTATTCGATTATATATAATTCCTTGTGTAGTTGTATATTTATTATAGAAAAGTTTGAAGAAACAAAAAGCAAAAAGTATATTTTCTTGAGGTCTTGGATTTGAACTCGCTACGATGTTTCGACAGTCGGCAGCCTACGCCGCAGTGCTACGAGAGCTTTACAATCGCGATCGAAAATAACAATCCTTATGTAACAGTTAGCCGCCACAGCTGTGCAGAGTAGCCCAGGAAGATCTAATATATTCACCTCATCGTCAAGTATAAACGGCCAACGCCATCTATCGACATTTAACGCAACTAGTATAACAGCAGCCATTGAGATCTACTGATGCAATCTACCTAATAGCGCCATCTATCAATTTGTTAACACACCACAATGCTGTGGTCATTTTAAATATTAATAACTTGTCCTTTTCTTTGAGCATTCATTTATTAATTGTCAAATATTACTGTGAATTATATTCAATTGTGAAAGTTTACTTTATAAAACAATATAGTTTATATTCTTACGATTATTGTAATTGGTCTGTCAATTTATGTAAGTGTTACGAATATTTTACATTAATAAAAGGGGATGTGAGTTTGACTTCCTGTTGGCGGCGGGACATTTTGGCTAGCGTGGGTCGGTCGACAGCTTCCTTCGGGATTCTTTTTTGTAAGATTGGCTTCTTGTTAAAAATACAGAGTAAAATAACCGTGTGTGTGTGTTTCTCAATCACAACTCCCCTTCTGAACATTCCATTACAGTTCAGAAGTGGGATGGAAGAATTCCACGGCCCATATATCCGAGGCATGGGGAGACGGTCGCCAAGCGTCGATTTTGAAGAAAATGGTGGCCTCCAGGAGGGAAAAAGTCCCGTTTTTTTTCTCCGCAGTCCTCGTTTCGTGAGTCACCCGCCAACAAAAGACCGAGAATAACGCACCTGGACACAGAGGTCATTCCGAAGTTCGATCCAGCAAGGAAAAATGTAAATGTTATTGGATGGCTTCACAAGATCGATCAACTAGGCGACATATACAACTGGGAAGAAAGGGACAGGGTTTTCGTCATGCAAACTCGGCTACGCGGTGCTGCGCGCGACTGGTACGACGACCTGGAGGATTACAGTGCCACGTGGGACACATGGAAGGAATGGCTTACCAAGGCGTTTCCACGTACCACCGATTTCGTCGACCGCCTAGAAGAAATGCTGGCGCGTCATAAAGGGAATGAGACCATGACCCGATACTACCATGATAAAATATCTTTAATGAAAAAATGTGGGCTGGATGGGGAGAACGCAATGTCGTGCCTCATCCGTGGTTTGCCGGTTGAACTGCGTGCGAATGCGAAAGCATGCGGCTACAAGACTCCCGAAGAATTATATTACGGGTTCCTTTCGTCACTCGAGAACTACGGGGCTGAAAAAAACAGAAGATCCTCCGACCAAAAGCAGATCAAGTCGACTTGGCTACGGGGCTCTGCGGCAGGGAATCCTGCTCCGAAGGTGTGCTATAACTGTCGGCGACCGGGGCACGAAGCTCGGGATTGCCGAGCTGCACCCGCCACTCGCTGCCAGGTCTGCCAGCGCGCGGGACACGCTGCTAATACCTGCTGGTATGCGGCCGGGGGGAGCTCACGTGACACGTCGGCGCCACCTCAAAGAAATCAACAGGTACGGCAGGTTTATCATGTAACCACAGAAATTATTTCAGATGTATACCGTAAACAAATATTTATTAATGGTTTTGAAGCAATTGGCTATATTGATACTGGCAGTAAGGTTAATATAATCACGATGAAAGTTATCGAAAAATCGCGATCAAGTATAATGCCGTCAAATGTTGTAATGAGAGGCTTTGGAGGTTTACTTGTAATTTCTCTAGGAAAAGCGTCCATAGATTTAGTAATAGATAATATCAGTTTACAAACATGTGCCGAGATAACAAATGCAAACCTCAACGATATAGATTTAATAGTGGGGCAGCCTATTATTAATCAGGCGAACCTAAACTTAATTATAACCTGTAAATCTGTGAAATTAATTGCAAATGGTGCATACGACTGTCCTTTATCAACTATCCGTTTGTCTAGCCAGGATTTTATAACAAAAGTCCCCTTATTCTTGCTCAACAATGTCGAAGTCCTGCCAGGTTCGAGTGCCGAGGTACGAGTCTACACATCATATGATTTGGCGCCAAGTGAAATACTTGTTACTCATCCACGTTTGTATTCTATGGGTGATGAATCGTACTATATCCCAGAGTTGGTCTTGAAAAATACACCAACATTTCATTTACGCGTAATTAACTTAGGTGATTCTTGTTTACAATGGTCCGCGGGCCGACTGATTACGCGCGCGGATATGTTTACGCAAACGGACGTAGCTTTCGTTACTTCGAGTTGTGCCGCTAATAGTACACAGGATTATGATCAGCCAAATAAGACATTTGTATTGTCTGAACTAGATATTGGCGAAATGGAAGAAAAACATTCTAAATTATTATTAGATTTACTGAATAAGTATCCAAGTTGTTTTGCTGAAAGTAGCAGTGAACTTGGTTGTACGGATTTAATAGATATGCATATTTCTACCACTTCAGAAACACCTGTGTTTTGTAAGCCCTATCGATTATCCTACAAAGAAAATGAAATTGTGCAGGAAAAGGTGAATGACCTTTTATCCGCGGGAATAGTGCGAGAATCAAACTCCGAATACGCGAGTCCTGTAATTCTAGTTAAGAAAAAGGGAGGCGACTATCGGCTATGTATTGACTACCGCGCTCTCAACGCACGTACTGTAAAAGATCGATTCCCTCTACCACACATCGATGATCAGATCAATCGACTATCGGGAAAAATGTACTTTACGGTTCTTGATATGGCGCAAAGTTACTATCAAGTAAAAATGGCGGAAAATTCAATTCATAAAACCGCCTTTATAACGTCGACTGGACAGTATGAATTTTTAAAAATGCCGTTTGGTTTGGCCAACGCGCCGGCGGTTTTCTCACGGTTAATTCGTAAGGCATTAGGGTCCCTAGATAATAAAATAGCCACATATCTTGATGACGTCACTTTGCCCACTGTTACAATAGAAGAAGGTATAGACCTATTGGAAGATGTTTTGATACTTCTCTCCCGTGCTAATTTAAAACTAAATTTAACTAAGTGCTCTTTTTTGAAAACCAGTGTAAATTACTTGGGTCATGAGGTTACTGAAGGGTCTGTACGCCCGGGGCAAGAAAAGATTACTAGTGTTATTAATTTTAGGCAGCCGCGAAACGTACATGAACTACGTCAATTCATCGGTTTAGCATCGTATTTCCGTAAATTTGTAAGAGGATTCGCTGAAATTGCCCGACCTTTAACCAGCTTAACAAAAAAGGACGTAGCCTGGATGTGGGGTTCCGAACAAGAATATTCTTTTAATCTTTTAAAATCCACGTTGACTGAGCGACCTGTTTTAGCAATCTATGACCCGCATGCTAAAACAGAAATCCATACAGATGCTAGTAGCTTGGGATTAGGCGGCATTCTCCTTCAATATCAAAACAATGGTGAATTAAAACCTGTTGCTTATTTTAGTCGCGTTACTAGTAGAGAGGAAATGCACTATCATAGTTATGAGCTGGAAACTCTCGCAGTGGTTGAATCTTTAAAACGCTTCCGTATTTACGTAACAGGTATCCCAGTTAAGGTGATTACCGATTGTGCAGCACTAAGAACCACACTGACTAAAAAAGATTTGATACCGCGCATAGCCCGATGGTGGCTAACGATCCAGGACTTCGATATTGAAATCGAATATCGCCCTGGCCACCGTATGCAACACGTTGACGCGCTCAGTCGCAACCCGGTTGAAAGCGTTACTGTACTTCGCATCGATGAAGCTGACTGGCGCCTCACGCTACAGTTGCAAGACGATACCGTACAAAGTATTATTCGACAGATTAATGCGGGCACGAATAATCCGGATATAAATAAAAATTATACCATTGTTAACGGATGTCTGTTTCGAAAAACTTTACACGGCGATCGATTCGTAATACCTAAACTGTCAAAGTGGTCATTGTTGCAAAAATACCACGACCAAGTTGGGCACATAGGTTTTGAAAAGTGCGAAAAGACAATTAAATCAAAGTTTTGGTTCTCTGGCATGACTCGGTTTATTCGAAAATATGTAAATGCCTGCTTACACTGTGCTTATGCTAAGGGAAATTATGGCAAAGTAGAGGGCGAGCTGCATCCCATTGAGAAAGTCGCAATACCGATGCATACTTTACATATGGATCATTTGGGCCCATTCTTGAAAACACGCCGTGGTTACTCGTACATACTTGTAATAATTGATTCTTTTACGAAATTTGTATTTGCTCGAGCTGTTAAAGGCACTGGTTCCATAGAAACTATTCAGAACTTAAAGGAGATAATATCCACTTTTGGCAATCCTCATAGAATAGTTACAGATAGAGGTGTCGCTTTCACTAGTCGGTATTTTAAAGAGTTTTCTAAACTAAAACAGTTCAAGCATGTATTAAATGCAGTCGCTTGTCCACGATCAAATGGTCAGGTCGAACGAGTAAACAGAACCATTGTAAACGGCCTGAACACTACCGCTGAAAGTGAATGCACATGGGATGAAAAACTTGCGGATGTAGTCTGGGGTATAAATAACAGTCCTCATGCTGTTACAGGATTCTCTCCCTTTACTCTGATGTTTTCGCATGACAATTCTTTATTACCTGCTTACCCTGCAAACGTTGATTCAAACATCGACCCTCAAAAGCAGTTACTTGAACGTAGACACAATGCAAAGTTGCGCATTGATAATAATATGGCAATTATGAAAGGTCGCTATGATAAAAGGCATAAGAAATGTAGGAAATATAATGTAGGTGAATTGGTTTTGTGGAAGGGAGGTTTATCTCGTGATCATACAGTTGGGGTCACTAAAAAGTTAGGGAGTGTGTTTACGGGACCGTACAAGATCACTAAAACAGACCATACTATTGACCGATACACAATAAATAGCATTCAAGGGGTCAAAGGATATAAAAAGTTCAATGCAGTAGTTGCTGGTGATTCACTACGCCCATATAAGTCATCAGTGCCAGACAGCTCTACAGACTCTGATCATGAAATAGATAGGGATGATTTAATAGATTTATTGGAGAGTTAATTATAATACCGTTTGTCTGCACTAGATGTAGTTGTTGTGTGTCTTACTATTCATAGTATCACTTATTTGTGCTGTATTCCTTACTTAATAATTTAAATATTATTGTTTAAACTTCCTCTCATAATTTTAAATTAAATACCTACTTTATATTATAAATAGTCTTATTATTCCAATTTAAATATTTAACACACCCAAAGGATTTCTCAAGTAGCTATTAAAAATATTGCCCTAACTACAGAACACAACAACTTTAAACTAGATACAGATTAGTGTATTCATTATAGAACAGAATCTAATTGATACCTAAACAAATTATAATACCTAGATAATCTGTGTGGTACAGAAAGGTCTTGTGTGAATATATATCCTGCGATACTGTGTGATACAGCAGATAGATCTGTGTGAATACCTTATCCTGTTATACTGTGTGATATGCCAGAAAGGTCTGTGTGAATATCTATCCTGCGATACTGTGTGATACAGCTGATAGATCTGTGTGAATATCTGTCCTGGTATACTGTGTGATACAGCAGATTGGTCTGTGTGAATATCTGTCCTGGTATACTGTGTGATACAGCTGATAGATCTGTGTGAATATCTGTCCTGGTATACTGTGTGATACAGCAGATTGGTCTGTGTGAATATCTGTCCTGGTATACTGTGTGATACAGCAGATTGGTCTGTGTGAATATCTGTCCTGTTCTACTGTGTGATACTGTACATAAATCTGTGTGATTATGTATCCAGTTACCCTTTCTGTTACATCTGAGTCAATGTCTTTCCGATTATGCTTTGTGAAACTCCAGACAGATCTGAGTGCACTTCATTGTGTGCCATGTGAGATGTCAAATAAATCTATGTGAATAATTGAATTAATAAAAACTCGATGTGTCATAAAGAAAGAACACATTTCATTATTTATTTTGTTAATCAAAATATACTGTGGCCTGTTTAATTTCCAGGTACCGCCCAAAATGGACTCCGGTGCCTCTACTTCTGCTGAAGGAGCTGGAGCCCAACGTCGCTCGTGGGGGACCACGACAATAGCAGGATGGCCGAGTGTAACAGTTAGCCGCCACAGCTGTGCAGAGTAGCCCAGGAAGATCTAATATATTCACCTCATCGTCAAGTATAAACGGCCAACGCCATCTATCGACATTTAACGCAACTAGTATAACAGCAGCCATTGAGATCTACTGATGCAATCTACCTAATAGCGCCATCTATCAATTTGTTAACACACCACAATGCTGTGGTCATTTTAAATATTAATAACTTGTCCTTTTCTTTGAGCATTCATTTATTAATTGTCAAATATTACTGTGAATTATATTCAATTGTGAAAGTTTACTTTATAAAACAATATAGTTTATATTCTTACGATTATTGTAATTGGTCTGTCAATTTATGTAAGTGTTACGAATATTTTACATTAATAAAAGGGGATGTGAGTTTGACTTCCTGTTGGCGGCGGGACATTTTGGCTAGCGTGGGTCGGTCGACAGCTTCCTTCGGGATTCTTTTTTGTAAGATTGGCTTCTTGTTAAAAATACAGAGTAAAATAACCGTGTGTGTGTGTTTCTCAATCACAACTCCCCTTCTGAACATTCCATTACACTTAGTTAACGCACGGAATTCGTCACTTAGACGATGCGTGCTGGCTCGTATCCTTTGTGCACACTAATGAGTTCAAAGTTCAAACCTGGCACAGTTTTTAAAATTTTGTTGTCTGTTTAAAGTTTTTGTTTGTATTTTGGAGGAGATGTAATTGTTATTTCACTATAATTTTCACACAGATTGTCACTTGTTCACTTGGGTTTGTATTGATGTGGTTTCCTTAAGAGTGTGATCACTTTTTCCACTGATTTATAATTTTGAATACAACGAGAACAGAAAGCACGTCCGATCACTGTGACACCACGGAGGGGGGTAAGTAGTAGTAGGTACTGAGTGCAACATTGATCAAAAATCATTTTGAATCATTTTGAAAATCATTGGAATTTTGATTAATGTTGCACTCAGTAGTAGGTACTGAGTGCAACATTAATCAAAAATCATTTTAGACAGGTAAGTAAATAACTGACTGACTTATCGATTTCTTTTTGGCATGATGACTGTTGGAGTATTGCAGCAGCAGGGCTGGTTCTTGGAGGTTTTGCAGGTGTAGAAACAAATAAAAAGCAGGCTTTGCAACACGTGAATGGATCGGATTTTTATTGTAGACTGAATTAGTGAACGACTGAATGACAGACTTTTGACATAAGGAAACGGAAACTTAAAAATTAAAAAATATAATATTTTGTTGGAGTTGCCAACATGCTGGGGGGGGGCGGGGTTAGCAATTACAGAAGTACATTCATTACTGAAGATAAACCAAAATCGAATGGACAACCAGAAACAACCAGTGTTTTAATTACTTACTGAATTCTGAGTTAAACAAAATAAAACTATTACATAACAACCCCCTCTTTAAATCAAATGTCCTATTTGGTACATACAATTTTTTTTTTTTTTCAATAAACAAAGGGATCAAATTAATATTCAAAAACTATAATTCTACCTAGAAATACACACAATACAGATTGTAATAAAACAAAGACTTATTAGCTAACATTCAGCTCTTACACTGTACTAGGTAAAGTATTTGTAGTAGGTATACAAACTTAATGTAACCTTTTAGTAACATTTTAAAGCTTACAATATCAGATATAATTACACTAATCACCTACCCAATAACATAGTAACTAACATAGAAAACTTATTTAATATACTTATTATATAAAAAACATTTACTCTTCTAGAGGCAATAGAGAAATAGCAGACAAAGAACGTTTATAAATCTTCTGGTTAGGTGTCATAACATCAACCACACGGACCTTTCCGTCTGGGCCTGGGTACACTTTCACAATTCTAGCCATAGGCCATGATAATGGGGGAGAGTTAGGCTCCCTCAGAATTACTAAATTTCCTACTTTTATATTATTTACACTGTCACGCCATTTAGGCCTCGACTGCAGTACATTAAGGTAGTACTTATGCCATACATTCCAAAACTGAGTTCTAACCTTATTACAAATTTCCCAAAATTTTAATCTGTTTACAGGTATATCGTTAGTATTATTTTCAGGATAAGAGGTTAAAGAAGTACCTATCAAGAAATGTCCTGGCGTTAAATAAGAAAAGTCATCAACCTTCTCAGCTGTAACAGGCAATAATGGTCGAGAATTCAAAACTGCTTCTATTTGACATAAGACAGTGTTTAACTGTTCGTACGTTAAGACATAATTTTGTATGATACGTTTCAAGTGAAACTTCATACTTTTAACTGCCGCCTCAGCAAGACCAGCAAACACAGGCGAATAGCTAGGTACAAAATGAAAAGTTATGCTTTCCTTGGTAGCATAGCCTTGCACCAGTGCTTGATGCTCCCGTGAGGTTTGCAAATTATATAGTTGAACTAATTCGTTCCTTGCCCCCTTAAAACAACCTGCGTTGTCACAGAAAACGTCAGTAGGCAATCCACGTCGCGCTATAAAGCGTTTAAAACAAGCAAGGAAACAATCAGTACTTAAATCAGAAGCTATCTCGAGGTGTATTGCCTTCGTGACGAAGCAGACAAATACACATATATAACCTTTTGTTTGTATAGCGCGTCTAACACGTGAGTTTTTTACTTGTATTGGTCCCGCAAAATCTATACCAATCTTTTGGAAAGGACGACAAGCTGTGACTCTATGGGATGGCAAGGAACCCATTAGTTGTTTAGCACATTTGGCTTTCATTCTGTAACAAAGTAAGCATTTATGAATAATCTTTTTTACATGTCTGTAACCATTTACAATCCAATATTTTTCATTAAGGCTAGCTAACAATGACCTTGCTCCAGAATGCAATAATCTTATGTGTTCCTGGTAAATAATCAAATCAGTAACACGAGATTGTTTAGGTAAAATAATAGGGTGTTTCTGTGAAAATGAGACTTCAGAATTATCAATTCTACCACCTACCCTTAACATATGCTCTTTATCAATAAAGGGATGTAAGGGTTTCAAAGGGCCTTTAATATTTTCATCTTTTGAATTTAAATGATTTAGCTCATGACTGAAATGTATGCTCTGTTCACGCTGTATAATTTTATGCAAGGCTTTTTCCAACTCAAGAGGAGATAGTGGAGTACCCCTCTTATCTAGATTATAACAAAACCTAAGTATGTATGCCATGACATGGATCATTTTATTTAAATCAGAATACTTATCAATAAACAGATAAATATTAGATTTGTTTAGTGTTATCAAGGCCACCTTGGGATCAGAGAATGCAGCACCCTTCTTCATCTCAGGTAAGTTTTCCAGGACTGGTATGGGAAGCTTTTTATCAAAATCATACTTACTGTCGAGCATAAACTCTGGACCATGCCACCAGAGCTCACAGTTACTTAAATCGCCAGGTACGGCTCCCCTGCTAACATAGTCAGCTGGATTCTCGTTACTCGCCACATACAGCCAGCGCCATCTAGAGGTCTGCTCCTGAATTAACTTAACCCTATTAGCAACATATGCTTGAAGTTTAATTGGCTCTGTAGCTAGCCATGCAAGTGCAACTTGTGAATCTGAATATAAATAAACATCGCTTATTTTTATTTTAAGGCTTAACGTGTCATAAACTCTATTGGCTAGTTTGGTAAGCAAAAGCATTGCATTTAACTCTAATCGCGGTATGGTGAGTGCATTGTTGCTTCGGGGGTTAATTCGGGATTTAGAGCAAAGTAAGGAAGATGAAGCCTTACCTGAATCCTTCACCACCCGAAGATAAACACAGCAGCCATAGCCTGTAGAGCTAGAAGCATCAGCAAATCCTATTAATTGCACTGCATTGGCATTTTTATTGATCCTTATATTTCTATCAATGTGTAAAGGTTGCATGTCCATCAAACTTTTAACAAATGAAAGCCATTCCAATCTTATCCCCTCTGGAGGGAAATCATCCCAGTCTAACTTTTCTAACCATAATTTTTGCATGAATGCCTTGGCTTTTACTATAACTGGTGACATAAAACCTAATGGGTCAAAGAATTTGGAGATGTAACTCAATATTTGTCTTTTTGTAGGATTTTCAATATTAAAAGGCTCTGGACATGAAAATACAAAGCAATCCTTACTTACATTAAGTGTTAATCCTAAAGTTTTCATGAAACAATTATCCTTTTGGAGATCAAAATCATCAAAATGTTGATTGTCAGGAGATATGTCTTCTAAAATTTGTTGACAATTAGATGCCCATTTATGGGTTTCAAAACTACCTTTACTTAATAATTCACACAATTGCTGTTTTGCTTTTTTAATAACATTTAAGTCGGAATGGGAATAGCAAGCATCATCGACATAAGTACAGTTATTTAGAATATATGAAGCAAGTGGATATTCTTGTTTATGCGTTTCAGCAAGTTCATGCAAACAACGTGTAGCTAAAAAACCTGAGCTCTTTTGACCATAAGTAACAGTGTCTAGTTGAATGCATTTTATTTTATCATTAACATTATTTCTCCACAATATGTTTTGCAATACAGAATGTTCTGGGTTAACATTAACGCAACGAAACATTCGGCGTATATCCGTAGTAAATGTATAGTCACCCAAGCGAAATAAAAGCATAATGTCAAAAAGTTCTTTTTGCACTGGAGCACCATTGAGCAAGAGGTCATTAAGCGACCTTTTTTTGTCAGTTTGCATGGATGCATCGAAAACCACTCGAGTTTTGGTACTTTTACTATTCTCATTATACACAGCATGATGCGGCATAAAGTATAAGGGCTTATCTTTAAAATCTAGTGAATTAAATTCAACATAATGCCCATGCCCTAACTGCACATATTCACTTATAAATTTATCATAATCAGAAAGCAACTTTGGGTTTTTATGCAACTTCCTTTCTAAACTTAAAAACCTGTATAGTGCAAAATCAAAAGAATTTCCTAGGGTATCTTTAACCTCATCTAAGGAAATCTTTAATGGTAAATTAACTTGAAACTTTTTATCTTTAAGTATGGTGGTTTCTTTGAAAATACCTTCACATAAATCATGTTCTGAACCTTTTTCACTAAAATACTGTGGGACAGATTCAGTTGACCAAAACTGCTGCAAGGTTTTGTTAACTTCTAACCCACCTTTATCATGAATACATAAAAGCGACACATTACTTTTGTCGGAGACTGCATGGTCAGTTAAAGCGCCAGCTATGACATGCCCAAACCTTGTACTGATTAAGCGGGGTTGCAGGTGTTGTTGCTGAACTGTTTGTTCAGTAAATTGCGAAGCAGCTGGCTGCAATACCTCTACTGGCTCCGGTAGCAACACCTGAAAAAATATGTCAGCGCCTATCAGCATATTTATTTCTGATGGGATGTTAAAGTCTACGTCGGCTAGCGTTACTCCTGTAGGTATGTTTATGCATGATAAATCAACTTTAAACTGTGGAATTTTGCATGTAATTTTTTTTAAAACATGACAGTTTATATTGACCTTGTATGGGGTAACTAAAGAAAATACTTCAAGAGGCACAGAGTAATTAGCAATATTACTAGAGTTGCTGACACCCAATATATCTGTATTATCTGGAATAGGAGTAATACCTAATACATCTATCACCTTGCTGGTGACCAAGGAAATCTGTGATGCAGAATCTAATATTGCCTTTATGTGCACTTCCCTACCACTCTTGGAATATAGCTTCACCTTCACAGTAGGTAATAAAACTTTGGGAGTGCTCACACTTGAAATTAAAGAAACAGGTTGTTCTTGAGCTGTTTCTTCGTGAAGCAATGTATTGTGGTCTTTTTTACAAGTCTTGCAGCGGAAATGAAATTTACATTTACCGTTATGTTTGTTAAGACATATGACACACAACTTATTAGACTTAACAAATTCTATTCTAGCACTACTAGGCAATAATTTAAAATCATTACAAGAAAATAATTTATGTTGTTCAGACTTACAATAAGCGCATGAGTTGGTCGCTGATGCTGTTGCCACGTTGGTCACTACCTTGTGAGCCTTGGTTGACGTGGTAGGTTCTGCATTCTCCAATGCCAAGGCCCTTTTTTCCAGGAACGACAAGAATTCAACCACCGTTGGATCAGACTCATTGCTTCTCTCAAGCTGGTAAGCCCTTGATGTGAAGGTATCTAGTTTACGGTATAAAATAGATAAGATTAAAGGATCCCATCCCTCAACATTAACCTTTAGGTTTTTTAGAGCAGCTAAACACTGTTTAATACTAGAAACAAATTCTCGAATGTTAACTGGAGTAGATTTGGACAGAGCATTCAAATCAAGCAGTGCATTATTATGATCAATGATAATTTTAAATCTATGATTGTATCTTTCATCTAAGAGCCTAAGGGCTTCATCATAACTATCATGGGAAAGTGGTAAATTTTTTATAATATCAAAGGGTTCCTTTTGAAGAAAGGACCTTAGGTAATACAGTTTTTGGACCTTATCAATGGACCTGTCTTTGTGTATTATGGCACGAAACATGTTAATGAATGGCGTGTACTCACAGTATTTTCCTGAAAAGATTTGCACCTGAATTGCAGGTAACTTTGCCTTAAAGGCTGGTGCGTTATCTACATTTGGT
Source organism: Xestia c-nigrum (assembly GCA_916618015.1). Classification (NCBI taxonomy): domain Eukaryota; kingdom Metazoa; phylum Arthropoda; class Insecta; order Lepidoptera; family Noctuidae; genus Xestia; species Xestia c-nigrum. Next base: position 25,238,091 of record OU745246.1, read on the forward strand.
GTGGATTTACTGAGTATCGCCTCATTGAGCACAGTTAGAACATGGAAATACTTTGCTTCACACTCCTCGACATTTTCATTGTCTTTCTCATCTATTGCGAGAATCTTTTTATTGTATGATTCGTATTCGGAAAACAATTCAGTAATTCTAGCCCTTTTTGCTTGCAATATAGTAACACTACTGAGCTTTACATCTTCGCTGTTTGAAACGAATTGATACAGTCGAGTAATTGAGGCTTTATTATAGCCCCGTGAGGCTTTCATTAACTTTAACGCGGCCTCATCCATGTTTTACACGTTAATACTGATGTTGGTAACACTTATACACACTGTAAACTGGCTATAACAATGTTTGTTTGTTTAATATTACAACAATTTGAACTATAATCTTAAAATACGCAGTTACAATTAGTAGAACAAGGAACACACAATGGTTAATATTTAAGATGGCGGATGGCGTCTTCGTTCGTAGAAACTTTTCTTGAGTGATTGAAGAATTGAACGAAACGAATGAACGTAGTTTGACGTTTGAACTAGTTAGAATTGCTTCTGTGAAGATTCGTCCATTAAGGTTGTAGGATTTTGCTTGACGTTGACACGACGAGAGTGCCGATTGGCTCGCAGCTATAGCGTCATGTAGTTGCGTCAGCGCGCGGGAATTGATAGGCCCGCCGCGAAACAGCAAAATGGCTTCCTCTTGAACTTGCACAATAAAGGTTTTAAAGTAACCCTTGTTATCGCGTCATGCGACCCTCGGCCCCGGGAGGCTCTGAAGCGAGGTTTTATGACGAAATGTACTCTAAATACCTCCTCGCAGTCGGTGACTGATGAGTAGAATCCAAAATTGTAATTGCACTCACGCACGTTGTAGGCGACGTGGCCCGCGCCCGTACGTCGTAGAAAAGCACACGACGATTTTTTCTTGATCGTATCTCTGCACCAATTCCTCTTCCTTCGAAGGACCACAAATATGTTGGAGTATTGCAGCAGCAGGGCTGGTTCTTGGAGGTTTTGCAGGTGTAGAAACAAATAAAAAGCAGGCTTTGCAACACGTGAATGGATCGGATTTTTATTGTAGACTGAATTAGTGAACGACCAGGGTTGCCACCTTGGATTTTTTTAAGGCGCCAGATCAAGGGTAAAAAGTCGCTAGATTTCAGAAATTTGGACTAAGAAAAAACCACCGAATTCCGCTAACTTTATTGCATTTCAATCTCAGACAAAAGACATTGAAAACGAATGAATATGTATGAAATGCTAAACAATATTTGGTTGTTCTTATTAACTACTTCTATGTAGATAATAATATTTGACGTATTTTAAAAATTTTGTATAGTTTTATCAGAGTGCATAGAATAGATTTTTTACTAACTTACAGTTTACCAAACATAAACATTACATTCGGTAAAACTTGACAAAAGTAGTGTTCTTAAGGGTGTAAAAAGACTTAACGGAGCCGAACAACACTTGTTCTGCCCACATTTCGATATGTTTTTCGTTCTAGACCTTATTTAGGAACCTTCTAGTTTCAGAGATATTCAATGCAAGTTTTAATGTCGATTTTACTTTAAACATAACCCCAGTTCTATTCAATCCGTCCATCAGCACAATGTTTTGAGAGCGTAACATTGAGTTCGACCACAAAATATGGTTTTTATCACTAAAAAGTCTTTCCCAGCAATATTTTTTAAGTACTTAAATAAAATTGCTTAGTTGATATTATATCATATGGATTCAGAATGCTTGGCTTTGTGAAGAATCTGTTAGTTATTGATTCGATTCTATTTGATTTTGACTAAGAATCAAGAGAAATAAGTTAAAAAACAATGTGATTTAAAGAAACGTAGGAGATTTCCCTCTCAAATATGTGATGCCAGTTTCCATATTGGAAAACCGCTAAAAACCTCCAAAAAAAATAAAAACGCCAAATGAATAAAAAATACCACCAAGAGCCTTGAAAAAGCACCAGTTCTGGTGGGAAAACCACCAAGGTGGCAACACTGTGAACGACTGAATGACAGACTTTTGACATAAGGAAACGGAAACTTAAAAATTAAAAAATATAATATTTTGTTGGAGTTGCCAACAATGACAACAATGTCGCCACAAACACTAGGGTATAAAATATAAAAACCACTTTTACATTAAATAGATGAACCACTCCAAGGATACGTGTACCCGCTGGTCTTTGGACTATTTTGGCCCACAATAACTTTAAACTTTGAAGTCCTGACACAGCTGACTTAGCTATGGCATAAAGGTGTGAGTAGGAAGGATTTTTAAGAATTCCTGCCCTCAACGATATGAAAGTTTGTATGGTAGTCCGTTCATAATCAAAATGTTTATTGTAATTTCACATAGACATAAATGGACACTTATAAAACGTCGAAAAGGTGCACGGTTCGCGTTGGTCGATTCAATGGAGAAAAACCGGCAAGAAACTCCTTGGTTACTCTTTTCAAATCATTTGGTGTTACCTGTTTTTCTCTGTTCCGTGGGTGTTACAGTAATATTATGTTACAGCATTAGTAAATGTGGGAGGACAGCGTAGGCTCGACAATAGGTCGTGGCTTACCATACAAAAAATGTACCTAACATTAGTCCAGATATTTTCTTAAAGCGAATAAGGTTACTCATGACTTTGTCAGATCAGTTTGGAGCGTTCGTGTAACAACTGACCGTCGTCGTCTGTTACCTTATAATCTTATCTGTTGTTCTCTGGGTGAATTCACAAGGAATGCTTTGTTTGTAATTAGTTATAGGTAAGTATTAGTTATAAGTAACAATTAAGTTAAGTTAAATATTAATTAAGGCGCATTTACCGCATTGGTTAGCTGTAATGGGAGATGTATGTTGATAAATAAATAAATAAATAAAATATAAAAAACCGTAATTCTTTTAGGGTTCCTCTAATTCCCATCTAATAATCAAAGTTCCTGACAGACAGCTATAAAAACTAAAACTTAATACCACTTAGTCCAAAAAATATTTGCAAACCGCTTGACTGTAAAAGATTAATTTTAAATCCTTACGTATCAATAACTACCCTCATTTTTATTACCTCTATAATCTTTGTTTACCGCCATTTTTGACAATAGACCATAGAGCTTAGCATTATAAAGAGATAATGAGGCGCCCATCATAGACAAACTTTTTATTTTTTTAATACGTGACTGAGCATATAGGGGCGATTATTTTAGGGGTTCTGTTTGACAATGACGAAAGTTAGTTTGCTTTTTTTAGGGGCCCGTAGTCGGTGAGTTGATCTAGGAGTTGGTTAAACATGCATACTGAGATCCATGTTCATCGAGAAGATAACAGTCTGATTAACTTAAAACAGCTGTCAATGTGACATGTTCCCATACAAAAATGTGTTTTAAACAGCTGTTTTAGATAATCGTTCGTCATATTTTTGGTGAACATGGACCTTAGTAGCTTAGAAATTGATTTCAATGAAAAAACTTAGGTACTTAAGTATTTGGTTATTTTAACTTCTTATGCTCTAGTCAAGCCTACCACAATAATCCCAAACTACTGAAACCCCAGAAAATCAGAATCAACAGTAGCGACTGCCAGAAAAGCGCCGAGGCAATGTATGAAGCTCAACGCAGTCCCAGAGAAAAAAAAAATGTTGTCTTCTATCTTGCAATAACGCTCATTGACCTTTCCCTAATATATCTTCGTTCGAAAAATAACAAATGAACCATAGATCGTTTTTCATTCAAAAAGATGTTAAAGATCTGGATAGATGACGATTCAAGACTTGAACAGACTTATTTTTGGATTTCAAAGGTAAGAACTTTAATAAATGTATGTAGGTGGGTCAATGACCGCTACTGCGATCACCCTTGATCTGTGGACCCCGACCGAATTGGCCTGACGTGATTGTTTTACTATTGTGTCTATTTCACTTACAGTTAATAAATTAACTGCCAGCAACTATTGGCATTGAACTAGATTTCACTTAAGGCGATGACATGAGTTAAACGCGAGTTTTATAATTACTAAAAGTATATGATCCACTGTTATAAACAAAACCAGAAAAATATATGACATTTTTCAGGATATAATATGCTATCATGATAGTGTTTTGAAAACATAATACAATTAATTTAACTTGATAAAAAAAACACGAACTTATCTCTAAAAATATCTTTCAAACAAAAAAAACATAAGTTGCGGGCCTGTTCGAAAGAGATACCGCGCCCCCGGAACATAAAGGGCGAGAACGGAACATGGATGGGTTTTACTCAGTAAGAGTCTGACACTCCCTCCCGCTCCGCCCAGAGTGGTGTCATTTGAGAAAAAAAAAAAAGGCATGCGATCATTCTGATTTTTTGCCAAATAGTTCTACAAGCAATATATTAGCATGATAGTGTTTTTTTAATCCAATCAATAGTTTTTTTTGTAAATCGATGGAAACCGCTCATTTCGCGCTCTTTGGCCCTCAGTGACTGACGTAACAACCACTTTGTAGTGAAAGCTGATTAGAACTTTATTCTAACAGCATTCCAAACGAAGTTTGAACCACCACAAATAGAGTTGCTAATTTAGCTCATCTAATTGCCTTAAGTTAAGTCCCGGCTGTCATTTGGCCATCTTTGGCAGTCGTTACAGGTAGTCAACCACTCTTACCAAGTTGTATCGTATTACCCAGTATTAACTGGGTTGTGGAGGTCAGATAGGCAGGTCGCTCCATGTAAAATACTGGTATTCAGCTGCATCCGGTTGGACTGGAAGCTGAGCCCAACATAGTTGGGAAAAGGCTAGTCAGATGATGATGTTACCTTGGACAATTTATTGGTTTTTAATAAAATCAGTGACATCAATAGCGACGACTTCGAACCTAAGGCACGCACCTCTGATTTTACGGATTCATTTGCGTATTGCATACTTCACCTTGCTTCGGTGAAGGAAAACGTCGTGAGGAAACCAGCATGCCTGAGAGATATTTCTCGACGGCATGCAAAGCCAAGTCTGAGGCCCATGGGCTGCTTAAAATCTCTGACACCAGATCGTTCACTAACCACACGATAAAGAAGACCTGCGGGCATAAAATGGCCGCTTTAGCAGAGTCATAATACGAATCACGTTAAAAAAAAAATCTTAAAATGAATTTTGGACCCAATGGCAATACTCCTTGGTGGTAATTTTGTTTAGTTTGTGATATTTCGTTAACAAAAGCCAGTAAGAATGAAAGAGTGTCTTACGGTTTATTTTTACTCTACTTTTAGCCAAGATTTTTAATGAGATGAATTCGTGAGAACTTTTAAGATAAAAAGGAGGTGCTTCTCAAACATTTTGCAACCAATTAAAAAGTAAAAAACGGAACCCTCACTATTCGATATTTACAATACACAAATATGTTTGTTAATCTGTATTGTCTATACTTCGTGTTTATGGTACATGAACATAGATCATGGTTTAGTGGTTATTTGTTAAGTCAAGCTTAGCAGCTTATAGATGGAGGTAGGTGAGCACTTGAGCAGGGCAATCTATTGACATACTTTCACTTTTCATCCGATAGAATAGATAATCCTACTGCATACCTCGAATGCTTTGTTTGCTTAAAGCTACATATTTACTAAATTCTTAATTAAACTCTTTGACAATTTTGATATCTTCTTATAACACGCACATACAGTATATTTTAGTGACAAAAAGGGAATGAAAAAGTCAAAAGGTCAACTGCAGATTTTTTTAATAACCAACGTAAAAGTAAAGTTCTTTACTCAAGATCTAGAACCTTAGGCTGAAAATCATTGTAACAGGTTCCATGCAATATTACCTTTTACGCCTTGTTTATCAGACAAAGTTAAAGCTCTTATTATACGTATATATAGATACTCGCCTACAGCTAATACTGACAAAAAAAAAACAATTTTCGTACTGGAAAAAAATCTAACTGTACAATAATACTTTCGTCTGCACATGTTACCACTATAGTACGTTCACCATTATTCATAATATTATTTATATCCCCAAAACTTGAAATAACAACAAAACAGACCAATCAGAGCTATTCATTGACCAGCACACTTAAATCCATACGGGCAATACTCTTTAATCTGTCATGCCCTCAGGCAATAGCAATGACAATCATTATGACCACTTATCACTATTCCACGGCTTATGATTCTACCCATACCCTTTATGTAAACAGTATGATGATATTCTATTGTCAAAAACAAAATGTTTCGCCCCCTACTGGGACGGGGCATAGAGTAGGAATGTGTAGATGCCAAACGCGCTATGTTACATTACAGTGCGTGATAATTTACCTACTGATTTCTGAAAGATGGTTTCTGAAAGATGGTTTCTGATTGAGGGTAAATGACGGGTTTTTCAGAAGATTCGATTGCTGTTGAAGAAGTTTCCTATTCGTCAATTTTCAGTAAGAAGAGAAGCACAGTGTAAGTAACGATCCGAGTTGATGATATACACATGAAAATAGCAAATAAGTCCCATTGCTGTCGTCAACTTGACGCCAGAGTTGTGCCTACCCTGTGCATTACAGGTTACGTCATGTCCATAAGTTGATGAAATAAAAAAAATAACAACTAGGGCAATATATAGCCCCATTCCCTATAGCTAGACGGGTACTATTTTGTTAACATTGACGCACAGAAACCGAAAAATATCTGAGCATTTCTGAAAGTCGTTTGTCGTTTCTGTACGATTTTTTATTCTATGGCCAAGGGCTTAGTAGAGCCCTGCGGGGGAATATTCTATTGTCGTTAGAAATGTGACAATTGAGATTTTGGGCAACAAAATATTTTGGAAAATCCTTTATTTTATGTTAGAGTTTGCTGGTCATGGTTTTTGATATGGGATAAGCTTGTATACTTTGACAAAGCGATGGAATAATCAATCAACTTGGTTTTACCGTTGTCCGAAACTGGATATTCGTTTGTTTTGTCGAGTGGTTTATGCCTCCACGTATAGTTCGATTATAACTGGTCTTCAATATACCTTAGGACTTTCTGCATTGACTTTGTTTTTGTTTCAGATAGGCAGTCGCTCCATGTGGATTACTGGTATTCAGGTGCATCCGGTTAGACTGGAAGCCGACCCCAAAATTGTGAAAAGGCTAAGCATTATGATAGATAGTATAATTCTATATAGCAAGCCCTGTTTTGGAACTAACTGTTGTTCAGGGTTCTGACTTCACATCATATGATATCTTCATCATTCACGGCCTGACTCCACCCACTGCTGGGTATAGGTCTATCTTCATCATCTACATCATCATCAGCCTATCAGTCAGCATATCAGTCCCCACTGCTGGGACATGGCCTCCTCTCAATGAGAGGGAATGGGCTATAATCTACCACGCGGGCCCACTGCGGATTGGTAGATGTCACATATCTTCGAATTTTTGGTTCTAGGACATGCCGGTTTCCTCACGATGTTTTCCTTCACCGTTTTGAGAGCAGCGGTGATGAAATAAATTACACAAAGTATTGCGCCTGTCTGGGTTCGAACCCGCGACTCGGTTCGTATGTCGGGGCTGCCACCACTGGGCCACCGCTGCTCTAGGTATATCTTTGCTTGTGCCAAACTCCACAACAAAATGATGCCATACCGCTGCCCCGCCCCGTGGACATCAAAGCTCAAAAGGAGCAGCAGTTGAAATTGGTCTCAGCGGAAAACAATCTTCCGATTAAACAAGAAGACTCGAAGTGTCAATTTAAACAAGAGAACAATGATAGTGTCAACGCTCTCCGATCATTCATTTCCGAGCTTCTTGTGCTAACCTCATCCAGGATACTCCGCAATATAAAGGGTGTAAAACACCTCTTCACAAAGCCGAAAGGCACTTGTTCTCCCCATCTTGTTGTGTGTCTTTTTTGTTCTACACCATACCTGGGAACCTTCTAGTTACGGAGAAGAGTAGAAGAGAGAAGAGTTGCGGAGAAGAGTTTCGACGGAACTTCGACCCCCTATTAATAGGGGTCGAAGTTACAACTTTTTAACAAGTTTTTTTTTTTATATATTTTTTTTTTGTAAGATTTTGACTTTTCATCCATCAGCACAATGTTTCAAGTGCGTTACATTGAGTTCTACCACAAAAAAAAACTCAAAAAAAAAGTTGTTTCCGAGCAATAATTTTAGCGTAAAGTTACTGTACAAAATGCTTGGTTAACGGCTTTGTGATGAGGTGGTTTACAACCAGTATAAATGAAAGTAATATTGTCACTAACCCGTAATGTCCCAGACTTTAAAGCAGTTTAAATGCTTCATTAGTAAATAACACATATTAAATAACAAAATAACCAAATAATTACAGCAACAACTCAATATCTCAACCACATGGAGTTATAAGACCCCATTAGACGCCTATGTCTATCAGTCTATGACATTGTCTATGAAGTGCATGGGGATAGACAAAGGGGTTGCATGGTGGTTGCTCAAGTTAAGGGTGACCGAAGGAATGTTGTACAGTGGGCGCTTACACTAATTGAAACTGGTCGGGGACTTAGATTGTTGGGTTGTGGATAAGGATTTTAAAGCGAGTCATGCAAGAAAGGGCTTTATACAATTTTTGCAACCTACTTATTTGTTTTTATAGAAAGAAAGAAAGAAAAATGAAAGAAAAAGTATTTATTAGCCCGACAGGACAAAACTTAAATTATGATTATCTATACTTACTAATATTATAAAGCAGAAGAGTTTGTTTGTTTGTTTGGTTGAACGCGCTAATCTCAGGAACTACTGGCTCGAATTGAAAAATTCTTTTTGTGTTGGATAGACCATTTATCCAACACAAAAAGAACCGAGGAAGGCTTTAGGTTATTTAACATCACGCTACAACCACTAGGAGCGGAGCACAAATGAAAAATGTTGCCTAAACGGGGTTTTTTTTTTCCTTTCGTTTTTCTCTCTTATGTGACGCAAACGAAGTTGCGTGGGTCAGCTATAACACTAATAAAAACTAAACATGGTGAAAAAAAAATTGTCCAAATCATAAAAAAAACAAACAGAATTGGTCCTGTACAAGACCAAAAGACTCCTATCTCGCGGTTTCACTCGTGTAGTTCCCTTTCCAGTGAGTATACGGGGATAAAATATAGCCTATATTACTTGTTGATAATGTCCATTGCTGAAAGATTTTTTCAAATCGGTCCAGTAGTTTTTAAGTTTATTCGTTACAAATAAAAAAAATAAAAGATAAAGAAAAACATAAAACTTTTCCTCTTTATAATATTAGCATAGATGTGTAAAAAAAACGGTTGCTCAATGTTAACGTTCTTTGTAGGTTTTTTTTGTGATACATTACAAAACATCACGCCTGAAATCGTCGAAGGGTTAGGCACCAGCGTATTTAATAGTGCACATACATTTCGCCCATTATGTGTAAGGTCGCAATGCCATCAATAGGGCACAAATTCAGACTTCACAGCTGCTTTTCAGTAATTCTTGAAGGAAAAAGGCACTAAAACTTTAAATATTCGAATACTGGGACCTCATCCGCAACAGTATTCCTTGCAGCCATTAAAACAACAAGGAAATAGTTCTGTGTAGAAACATATTAAAAGTACTCATTATGTATTTGGTTCCAATTTTTGTTACTAAAGTGATAATTTTTTCACCATACCAAGCATTTTAATTCCGTCTTTCTTAGATTACTTTCTTTTCTTATCCATTGCCTAGCTACTCCACGGTAGGGTTCACACGTGCACCTCGAACGGTTCCGTAAGTAATTATTAATTGTCTTGATATCCCCCAGATAAGATAAAGTCATCGGCGATACCCTTTAATTGCGTTTAGGGTATGCCACAGACACTGAACATGATAAATTAGTTTTGTTACTCAAAATTAAGGGATATCCATATGGCGTAATGGGTTTAGAAGTGGCCATTTTGGTTTTAAAGTAACGTTTTATAGGCCTATTACCTATTTGGAACGGGTAAGGGCCTGCGCAGACGACGGACTTATTGTGCGTGACGGACAAAAAGTCTGCGACAAATTTTGCGTGATTAATGTACTCATTTGACTACTTATTTGACCTTTTTTGTCGGAGTCCAGTAGCAGCCTTTCCATCAGTAGATCCTTATAGTGGACAAAACGTAGTGAAACACAATTAAACACGCAAAATTTGTCGCATACTTTTTGTCAGTCACGCACAATAAGTTCGTCGTCTGCGCAGGCCCTAATGATCTGTGTTATGAAGAAACAAAATGAATCGAGTCTAATTTTACTTGATCATTTTTTGTTTGAATGAATATAGCACGAGTTAACGACGCATATTTCGAATGGTGTAAAATCTTGTCACAAAGCGCTTGGTGTGCTTTAGAATTCTTCACAAAGAGCACTTAATTGAAAACAAACCATATACGTGGTATCTACACCATTACCTAAGATTCAGTATTTGATCCTCATAGATTATTGCCCCTATTATCAAACTCTATTGCGCTATAGCAGGCAAATTTTTGTGGACAGCTTGAAAGAAAGAAAGAAAAAGCATTTATTAGCCCACACAGGACAAACACATCAAAATTAAAAGTACTTATAAAAATTACACAGAAAAAAAAAACAAATATATATACAAACAAAAAAGTATATATGTAGTATATCAACTGTCTAGTGTCCACGACACAAGCTTTGCTTAGTGTGGCACTAGGTGGCGCTGTGTGTTAATGTCCAGCGATATTTATTTATTTATTTAAAAATTAAAAGAATGAAACTCGTCCTGTACGAGGCCAAAAGGCTCCTATCTCAGCATGGTGCTGTAACATTAAAAAAAACGTCACAGCGCTGGTATTCTGAAATGATCCACGAATATTAACGAGTATTTACGAGGATTCACGAACGTACCCGACCTCGTCCGAATACATATTAATGAGGAGGGATATTTGCGGAATGCTACAATGAGCTATCTATGGGTTATTATGTACTGCTGGGTATACATTTTTTTTTTACACAAATCATCATTTTTTAATTTCAAACCTAGGGGATGCTTTGCAGAGCACGCCACGATAGTGGCGGTAAGTCCCCTCATTGAGGAGTGGCTGGAGAGGCGCCACGGCGTCCTCACCTTCCGCCTGACGCAGGTCATCACCGGACACGGATGTTTCGGGAGGTACCTGCACCGAATCGGGCGGGAGGAAACGCCCGGGTGTCTCCACTGCGAGGATCGACCGGAGGACACGGTGGAGCACACGGTGGAAGTCTGCCCTGCGTGGGCTGAGCACCGCCGTGTCCTCGTAGCGGCGATCGGCGGCAGTGACCTCTCGCGTCCGGCCCTGGTTCAATCCATGGTCCGGAGCGAGACGGAATGGGAAGCCGTCACCTCCTTCTGCGAAGAAGCCATGCTAGCGAAGGAGGTGGCGGAACGAGAGAGGGAGAGAGCCTCCGCCGCCCCGGAACATAAAGGGCGAGGAAGGAACATGAATGGGTTTTAGTCAGTAAGAGTCTGACACTCCCTCCCGCTCCGCCCAGAGTGGGAGAAGTCATTTGATGATTTCCCATCCTAAAAAAAATAGGGATGCTTAGCGGCTCTGTAGATTCTCAATGGTGGCAACCTTAGCAATGTGTATCGTTTGACGACCCAAATGGCGCAGCGGTAGTGAGGCTGCCTTAGGTTCTTAGGGTCCCGGGTTCGAATCCCGATAGGAGCAAATGTTTGTGTGATGAGCATGGACATTTGTTTCCGAGTCATGGATGTTTATATGTGTCACCGTAAAATTGTCAAATACGTTATATTGTAATATCTCTAGCCATATTGTAAAGTCTCGAATTATTGTCAAATGAACATACTGCTTACAACAAAACGCATTATTTTTCGTGAAATGCATGCGATGGTAGTCAACTTACGCGGTGTGGAGGGAAGGAGGGGTCCCCCTTGCCCAGTGGCACAACTCTCATGAAAAGATAATGCACCATTCCTGAGAAATACCGATTAATATAACATAACCTTAAAACACTTTATATTCCCCCTAAAAAGCGTAGTCGACGGAGCCCCGCTTCGCGGGGCCCCTATTTCCGAGTGCAGGGTTTAAAGGAACCTAACTAACCTAACGGGGGAGTGCCCCAAGTCCCGATTATGGGGGCAGAGATACTTCCGTATGTTCAGTTGACAATAATTCGAGACATTACAATATCGCGAGAAAAAACACGTTATATTGTAATATAACGTGTTTTTTTGACAATTTTACGGTGACATTTATGTATAATAAGTATGTATTTACAAACAAAAAGTATATATGTATTATTTCAACTGTCTGGTGACCACGACGTCCACGACACAAGCCTTGCTTAGTGTGGCACTAGACGGCGCAGAGTATAATGTCCAGTGATATTTATTTTAATTATATTTTATTTATTACGCAATACTAACTGGGTTATGGAGGTCAGATAAGCATTCGTTTCATGTTAAATACTAAAAAGTACTCAGCTGAATCCGGTAAGACTTGAAGCCGACCTATGAGAAGAAGGGAGATGTTGAGGTAACTTTGTGACTTTGGGCTCGTTTATGTACTAGTTGTACATAAGCGGGCCTGAAGCCAGTTTTAGAAGAAGAAAGGAGAAAGGTATACTATCCAGGAATGTTTTCACTGCATACAGATCAAAATGTCCTATCCAGTCCAATCCTCAGGCAAACATACAGACTTCAAAAGTAAGTAAAAAAGAAGGCGTGATATCAAATCAGATATTTTATCACATAAAAACGCTTTTCACCATAACTTCTTTTAGACAGTACTGTCAACCAACAGGATCCCACTGTTACATAGGTAATAGAGAGCTTATTCTCCCTCCTCACCATTCCAGCCTGATGGCTGCAACTGCCATACATAACTGTCAGCACTCACCGTGCAGACAGTAGACAGTCACCTGTCGGAATAAAGCATTGTGCGGTGTGGCCGCTGTTCTGAATGTGAGCCGACATGTTCGTTTGCATTATAAAACAATTGAAACAATGGATATCTTTTGTTTTCACTTGTAGGGTTACAAAGGGAAGCTCATGGATATATTGGCTTTTGTCAGTTATGAAAACTGAACACTTAATGATGATCTTGTTTGGAGTTCACATAACGAGAGTCAAGAATTGAAAATTATATTTTTAAAATTTTTGATGTGTTTCTTTCTTAAGAAGCGCGTGGCTAAATAATAAAAGCCGCTCGGGTCGATCGTTAGGTTAAGCCGTGCTTGCCTAGGTTGGTCTGTGGATGGGTGACCACCCTTACATACCGAGTTTCCTCCGTGCTTCGGAAAGCACGTTAAGGTGTTGGTCCCGGCTATCATTGTCTATTTTTGACAGTCAGTGGCCCAAAAGTCTGACAACCAGTATAACCAAGTGGTATCGTATTTCCCAGTATTGACTGGGTTGTAGAGGTCAGTTAGGCAGTCGTTGCATGTAAAATTCTGGTAATCAGCTGCACCCGGTTAGACTGGAAGCCGACCCTAACATAGTCGTAGCCTAGGGAAAAGGCTAGGCAGATGATGTTTTTTTTCTGTTCCGGTTTAGGAGTTAGTTAAGTCTGCTTGTTCGTAGCTCAAATACACCGTTGTACCTACAAGTTTTCTTATTCTTACTATAATCAACCATGACTAAACATCGTATAAGGCAGGTAAATAATATAGGCATTACATATTCTGACGGCAGCTACCTCTAGGAATATTTAAATAAGTTTCTTTCACTGCGAAATCAATAGAAATGACGAGAATCGCATATCGTTTGACAAGCAATTATATTAGGACTTTGGGAACACGTCACAGCCGCGACCGGTACGGTAACGCGACTCCTGCGCACACCACCTCTGCGCATGCGCTAACCCTTACTGCATACCAAATTAGCCGGTACGCCACATACATCTGTTCTTTGTTGGTACTAGTGAGTAGAGAAGTGTTTGAGGGTTAAGACTGTTAGAAACTTAGGAATACATAGAAGATAAACATTACAGGTGAAATGTGAGTGTATTAGGGGCACATTTCTGCAATGTGATGTTAAGTGGGTAAATAAAACTGGATATTTTGTGCAAGAATTTGACTTTGCATTGACTTTTTTTTTTGTTTAAGATGTTGTAGGTTGCATAATATAATGTACTAGTTATTAAAAATGTTACACAATTGATTAAAGAATAAATAAAAGAACAATAGTGAGACTACATTACTTGGCCTGAAAGCAACTCTCATATTCGATACCTTGTTTACAGCATTAGTCTCGCGGTAATATTTTCAAATTATCTAAAAATGCAAAAAACTCAAATACACTCCTTAAATCGCTATCTTACAAGGGAAAACTTAGAAAAGGACAACAACAATCCAAAAACAAGTTTTTAAATTTTTTTTAACACTTTCGTCCTCAACAGTACTTAACCCTGAACAGCGCGGTTGGTATTTTGATCCCACTTAAGATATTACGAATTTGCATACAAAATTATCATTTGCTACGTGCTGTCTGTCCGTATGTTTTGTCGTGCGTATCTACGTAACGTCATGTTTCCTAGTTTTATAGGAAACGGTCGATTGATTTAATGTGTTGTTTTTGGTTCTTTTTATTGAGAGCTAAGCTGTTTTTGGTAGCATTTAAATAGCCAATTGATTGGCTGCTACTGGGCATTTGACAAGGGGTTAAATAGTTATTCTGAGGGGCGTATTTAAATAGCCGTAAGTAGTCATATTTTAAGTTGAGTTGAAGAAAAGTTAACGATTCTGATAAAATATTACACTTAAAGCGATTAAATGAGCTAAACGCGAGTTTTATAATTACTAAAAGTATATGATTCACTGCTATAAACAAGACCAGATATATGATATGAATATATGATATTCTTTAGGATATAAACTAGCATGATAGAGTTTTGAAAACATAATGCAAATAATTTGACTCGATAGAAAAATCACGAACTTATAAAAAAAAAACATACTAATATGCATGCGATCATTCTGATTTTTTGGCAAATAATTCTACAAGCACTATAGGTATTATCATGATAGTGTTTTAGTTTTTTAATCCAATCAATAGTTTTTTTTGTTGTAAATTGATCGAAACCACTCATTTCGCGCTATTTGGCCCGCAGTGACTAACGTAACAACCACTCCAAGTTGATCAGAAATTTATCCTAACAGTATTTCAAACGACGTTTGATCCATCACAAATAGAGTTGCTAATTTAGCTCGTCTAATCGCCTTAAATGGATTATGTATTGTGCAAGTTAAAATGTTTTCTTCTGTTTTTACAATTAAGTATTGGTTTTCGATTTTTTAATTTATAAGTAACATTAAAAACAAAGACGATTGAGGCGGCGCCTTTAAAAAAGATTGGTCCATAGCAGCTACAGTCGTCAGAAATGAATGGAGTGGAGGGGAAGCCTTCTGCCCAGCAGTGGGACAGTATGGGCTGACATAATAATAAAAAGTAACATTAATATTTCACCGCGTTATTAGAACAACCCGTTAACAAACAGCATCTAATTTGCATACAAAATTGCAATTATTTTCGCCCTCGTTAACCCATTTGACCAAAATGCACACAACTTGCAAAATAACTCTTCGACTAACCATTGTTATTTCAATATCGCGATTAACCCCACCGCCACCACAAAGCTGACCATAATTAGACCACAAAATTCGAAGCCACGTCTCCTATTGTGATCAAGTATGGACGTATCATTATTTTAACAAAATAATTAGGTTGCACTAAATATTTAAACGGTCAGTCGACTATAACAATCGAGCATTGTTGTAATGTAAATAATTTATGGAATTAACAATGGGCGCGTGCTTAAAAAATATGTGATTGGGTTAAAAATGGTCCCGGTCGGCATTTGAGGGTTGGTGCATCTGCCGCGGTACACTGCCGTAGACATTACACTTGATCTATGCACGGATTATGAAAATGTTGTTGTTTATTAGGAGATAAATAAAATTTCGTTAAAAGCTGGATTAGATTCGGATTTGGGGTGCATTTGTAAGTGCAGCTAGTAATGGTATTGGAATAAGTAATTCCTGTTTTTTGGGTTATGAAAAAAAAGCCAGTCTTAATTTTTTTTTATCTAGACCCGCGTGATTTTTTTTTAAATTTCCGGGAATTATAGTTTTTAGTGAACTTAGACTTTTTCAGTTGTTATTTGTGACGGTATCGGATGGTTATGTGGACTTAATAAGGTCCATAATAACCAAAAACATAACCGTCTGATTATCTAAACTCAGCTGTTTAAAACTCATTTTTGTATGGGAACACGTCACAGTGACAGCTGTTTTTAAATAATCAGACGGTTATCTTTTCAGTGAACATGGACCTTAGATACATAAGTACTCGTAATAATGTTTAAGGTGCTGCAACCAACACACCACTCTAAATCTGCAAAACTATAATACTTGACCTATTTATGATCATCAACTGTTTTATAATAATTTCTCTTACAAAAATTACAGATTTGTCAACAAAAAAACAACATAATTTTAAAAATAAATCCACTTACCTACCTAATAATAACAACGTTTGACTCCAAGAGTTCTCAAAACATTTAAAACTAAAGTAAATTACAGGTTGGATAACAAGAAATAATAGCTGCTTAGATCTGGGTCACGGGTGATGGCCACAGGGCTGCCACAAATTACACGTTTTCTCCATACATGTTTCAATCTTATTTTTAGTGCGAGGTTTTTCATAGAATACTAGCGGTGACCGGCGACGTTCGTCCACGTGAAATATTATAAAAAATGTTACTTACCCTTTTCAATGGAATATTGAGAGCCATATATGAAGTTAATTATTTATTTGTATGTAAATGGCTGTCAATTAATATTTCTGCTAACAATTTTTTTTTTTTTTAATTTTAATTGTTTGAAATTTATTTTATTTTAAATGTAGCTTCAATATTGGTATAATGATAGTGTTATTTTAATTTTATTTAATTATTTATCTATTTATTTAAATTTTTACTTATTTCGATTTTTATTTTCACTCATTGTAATGTAATTTGTTATTCCGAAATTTGTATATTTCTATTTGTGAATTTTATCTGTGGTATCTCCAGGCGTCCTGCCGGGAATAAATGAAATTTATGTTATTTTTATTTTTATTTTTTGTTAACCATTTCAAGGGTTCTTGGAGTGAAAAATACTTTACTATGTTAAAAGTTCTTTTGTAGCATGCAGGTATTATTATAATTGTTAATTTTGTTGTTTTGTGTCTACTTAATTACAATTAGAAACAGGTATTATTTTTTGTGTTTATTAATATTTGCATGCTATTTTTATGGCGAAATGTGTCATCGCACTACAAGTAAATTAATTATTTTAACTTTGACTTTGACTTTTAGGCGCGTTGAGAATTTATTGAGTGAAAAAATCATGGAAGTCGCATGACCGTCACCAATTGCTTTGTAGTACTCGTAGCCGTTCCGATGGTAGCTGTAAGCTGGGCCGACGGCGTAATGGATTGGCTACGAGTTTTCACTTTTACCAGCAGTCTTTTTATATAGTAGTCAATTTTTTTTTTTAAATTAATGTTTTGCATTTAAGAGTTGTCTACTTCACTATGATAATAATAGCTGAAAACGCAATTTGGGTGTTCTATTATAGCACTCAGTTTGATCAGTGAACTTCGCCTTTTTTTTAAGGATGGGAAATCATCAAATAACTTCTCCGACTCTGGGTGGAGCGGGAGAGAATGTCAGACTTTTACTGACCCATCCATGTTCCTTCCTCGCCCTTTATGTTCCGGGCCGCGGTATCTCTTACGATCAGCCCGCAACCCGTGAACTACGCCTTTAAAATACGTTTAATGCTAAAAATATTCAAACTACTACTGTTTCTGTGAATCGTTTTATAGATGAGCCAAGTATAAGAAAGAGACTAAATACTGGCTGACACTAATGCAAAAAAGAATACCAAATTGGATTTCATAAAAAAATCTAAATAACAAATTGAGAAAAGCTCCAGTCAATTCGAAAGTGGGCATTTTTTTCCCGTTTCTATGCCGCAACCGTAAATACCTAAAAGAAGACATATCATTTCATGAATTATTTATTGTATCTAGTTTGGCAAAAATATATTTCTCTAGGCAGCCCATCTTTCTTGTGCGTTACACACAAACGGCTAGTTATTTTCTAACTCCGGATGATGGATTGCAGATTATTAAACGTGTATTTATTGTAACATTAAAATGGTGTACTTATAAAAAAAAATATCGCTGGACATTACACACAGCGCCACACTAGGCAAGGCTTGTGTCGTGGTCACCAGACAGTTGATATACTACATATATACTTTTTTTTTGTAAATACATACTTATTATACATATAAACATCCATGACTCTGAAACAAATGTCCATGCTCATCACACAAACATTTGCACCTACCGGGATTCGAACCCGGGGCCCTAATAACGTAAGGCAGGCTCGATACCGCTGCGCCATTCGGGTCGTCAAAACTTATAAATTGAAAGATTATTTTGCACATTCCTTTATTGTACCAGGTTTACAGGGGGGTCCCTCTCATTGAAAGGGACCTGTGTCCCAGCAGTGGGAACATTATAGGTTGATGATGATGATGATGATGATGATGATGATCAGGGTTCTGAGATAGAAACTTGATGCGCTAGTTTTCTCAGTTACAGAGGGGGAGAGGGGGACAGGAGTTGGTGTGGTTTGTGTGGTGTGGTGTGGTGAACCATTCGTTGTAATATTATTATATTATGACATTATGTTACAGTTCTAGACAGGCATATAACCTAACTAGCTGACCCGCGCAACTTCGTCTGCGTCACATAAGAGAGAAAAACGAAAGGAGAAAAATCCCCGTTTTCGCAACATTTTTCATTCCTGCTCCGCTCCTAATGGTCGTAGCGTGATGTTATATAGCCTAAAGCCTTCCTCGATAAATGGACTATCCAACACAAAAATATTTTTTTCTATTTGAACCAGTAGTTCCTGAGATTAGCGCGTTAAACCAAACAAACAAACAAACTCTTCTGCTTTATAATATTATAGTATAGATAACGATCACAAAATATAATTAGGATAGTAGTAGTTCTGAAGTTATGAGGGAACAGATGAACATACACATACTGGTCAAAATCGTAACCCTCCTTTTTGCTTCGTCGGGTAGAAATAAAAGTAACTTTAACTAATGACAACCCTAAAAAATAAACAATTTGTCTCGAAAGACAAGAAACGTCCTTGTCTCGTCGTTTTGAGACACTTCGGTCAATTAGACCGGGCGTCGTCATTCCCACGATATTAATGGGAAAATGTCGTAGTCAATGGGAAGTATATTTTTAATAGGAAATTAAAGTTTGAGGTTTACTGTAATTAGTAGTTCTATTGATGTGGATGTTGCATTTTTTGTGGTTCTGGATGGTTGGTTTCATGTTGGTTTTTCTCGTTGTTACTGGTTACATTAAGAGAAAATACAATTGTTATCTGGAGGAGCAGATAAATAAATATCGCTGGACATCAACCCACAGCGCCACCTAGTGCCACACTAAGCAAAGCTTGTGTCGTGGACACTGATAGTTGATATACTACATATATACTTTTTTGTTTGTAAATACATACTTATTATACATAAATGTCACCGTAAAATTGTCAAACACGTTATATTACAATATAACGTGTTTTTTCTCGCGATATTGTAATGTCTCGAATTATTGTCAACTGAACATACGGAAGTATCTCTGCCCCCATAATCGGGACTTGGGGTACCCCCCTGTTAGGTTAGTTAGGTTCCTTTAAACCCTGCACTCGGAAATAGGGGCCCCGCGAAGCGGGGCTCCGTCGACTACGCTTTTTAGGGGGAATATAAAGGGTTTTAAGGTTTTGTTATATTAATCGTTTTTTCTCAGGAATGGTGCATTATCTTTTCATGAGAGTTGTGCCACTGGGCAAGGGGGACCCCTCCTTCCCTCTACACCGCGTAAGTTGACTACCATCGCATGCATTTCACGAAAAATAATGTGTTTTGCTGTAAGCAGTATGTTCATTTGACAATAATTCGAGACTTTACAATATCGCTAGAGATATTACAATATAACGTATTTGACAATTTTACGGTGACATATATACATCCATGACTTGGAAACAAATGTCCATGCTCACCACGCAAACATTTGCTCCTACCGGGATTCGAACCCAGGACCCTAAGAACGTAAAGCAGCGTCACTACCGCTACGCCATTCGAGTAGTGAGATAGTGGAACGCCTTGGAAGGTTTCCTCGCAAATAGGCGACTAATAGCGCACCATCGAGAAAAGGGAATGGAATGAGAGGACCTCCTGCGCCCAGGAAAAGGAAAAAAAGCAATGACTAATATTCGATAAACACAGCGAAAAAGTTTTGCTCAAACTTTTTAGGGTTCCGTAAACAAAGGCAAAAACGGATATTATACCCTTATAGATTCATCATGTCTATCTGTCTGTCTGTCTGTCCGTCCATATGTCACAACCACTTTTTTCCGAAACTAAAAGAACTATGCTGACCAAAATTGGTAAGTAGATGTATTATGTGATCCGCATTAAGATTTTGATATAAAAATAGAGAAAAAAAATTTGGGTGTTCCCCATACTTAGAATTGAAACTCGAATACTTTTTTTCATCAAACCCATACGTGTGGGGTATCTATGGATAGGTCTTCAAATATTATAATGATATTGAGGATTGTAGTATCATTTTTTTCTAAACTAAATAGTTTGCGCGAGAGACACTTCCAAAGTGGTAAAATGTGTGTGTGTGTGTGTGTGTGTCCCTGTAACTTCTAAAATAAGAGAAAGATAAAACTAAAAATTATATTTAAGTACATTACCATGTAAACTTCCACCGAAAATTGGTTTGAACGAGAGAACGAGAACGATCTTGTAAGTAGTTTTTTTTTAATACGTCAAAAATCGTAAACAGCAATTTATTTACCTTTCATTCAACCCTTCGTGGGCGAGTCCGACTCGCACTTGGCCGCTTTTTTTTATACATCTGAACGCCAAAACCATTGAAGAGATCGTCATGGTAACCTACCTACCTGGCACTTGGAAAAAATCCCAATTTACTTACTTTTAATTCAAGATCATCAGACCGAGTTGTGGTGAACAGCAACTCCATCTCCGTCAGCAAAAAACTTCTGTTTTCTATAACTTACTTAATGTATAACTGCTTGTTAATATGCCGAAGTCCGTAGCGACCGCTGTTTCTACAACATTATTTTTTGTTTATACTAAACCCGAAAAGGGGTCATTGTACTCATCATTTTGAACAACTTTTTCTATGGGACGAACCGTGAAATCGCGAAAAAAAAAATCAGCTGTTCCCTACATTTATGTTCGCATAACTCGTCAAAATGTAGGGAACAGCTGATTTTTTTTTCGCGATTTCAAGGTTCGTCCCATAGAAAAAGTTGTTCAAAATGATAAGTACAATGACCCCTTTTCGGGTTTAGTATAAACAAAAAATAACCCTGTATAAACAAAGTTAACTTGAAATATCATATCCGTGTCACATAGGTACCTGTCACTTGATTAAAATAGAAAAATCTATTCTATTCTATTTTTGATTAATAGCATTTGAAGCCGATGTCGACTATTCTGCCAATGTCGAGAGTGAAATGGAACGGCAAGTGAGTGTTTTAAGGTAAGGAAAAAAAAAAGAAAATCTACGGTTGATATAGTTGTACTTGTTGGGTTAGTAGCAAACTGAAACATCAAAAAAAAATATATATATAATTGTTAAAACATACATATACCACAACAACACAGACAGAGTATTTGATGCTTATAGTTTTATACTGTTGTGGCGGAAAAATAGAAAAATCAAATAAAGATTTTCTGTGACGTTTTGTTTTTAACCACGCTTAAGCTAATTGTCAAACAGACAGAGATGACAACCTGTTAAATGTAGAATATGATGTCAAATGTAGAATCTGTCAAATGTAGAAGATGATGTCAATAGTAGAATCTGTCAAATGTAGAAGATGATGTCAATAGTAGAATCTGTCAAATGCATGAATGATGTAAACAAGATTTTTTTACAATATTTAGATTTAAAAGAGTGTCCATGGAGTTCCTTGCCCGTTCTTCTCCATAGAGATCTACGCTAGGGAATGGGCAACTACAATACTTTCTCAAGTTATTATGCCTTGTGACCGTGACTGTAGCTTTGATTTTGTTTTGTATTTTTGACATTCAAAAGTGCCGTATGCCATAAAAAAAAGCGTTAAGTCTACAAACTTAAACTCAAAACTCAAATCATTTATTTTAATTAGACAATTGAAATAAATGATGAGACACACATATACGCCTTCCTAGGTATAAGTTAAATTCATTTGTATGTATACTCCTACATTATAATTGTTTTTGTTTTAGAAGAGCGGGGTCTCCTAACACAGGTATGTTTATACTTAAAAGGAGGCCTCTATGTATGTTTGTATATTGTAGAAGTTTTATAGTTACTGAAATAAATTTATTGTTATTCAATTTATTATTATTATTATTATAAATAAATGATTTGAGTTTTGAGTTTGAGTTTGTGGACGCTTTTTGTTTTCGGGACTGGAAATCATTAAATGACTACCCCCACTCTAGGCGGAACGAGATCAGTGTTCGACTTTAACTGACTAAAACCCATCCATGTTCCTTCCTCGATCTTTACGTTCCGGGGCCACGGTATCTCTTTCGAGCAGTCCCGCAGCACCGAACCTAGCGATACCTCTCAGTAAGTTGTTGAAAATGGCCGTAAACGTAATTAGGTACTATAGAATCTCTTCAAGTTATTATTTAATAAATGAACACATTGATGGCCAAGTTCTCTTAACTTAGAAACCTTAATGTTTTGCCTTGCTGTCTTGCTAGATTAATCATAATTTTAGTTTCTAATTAAGAGAGACGTTGATTAATGAAGCCTTAATATAAAGTATCTTATAAGAACTTTAACAGAATTACAACCAATGAGATTAGTAAGCAACCACCTATTGATAAATGATGTCGATTTTGTTGTGCACAAACTAAACTTAATGTAGGCCATTGCTATCTTTTACTAAAAAGCAGTGCGAGAAAAGGACGGTTGTATAATTATAAGAATAGCTATGAACTAAGTTAGAAATGTCAAACTACACAGTCGACATGTTTTTACGTGCACCTTTCATTTGTATGGAAATATTAGTTCCAATTAAATTTGACAGCTCTAAATGACGTCCGTCTCTTTCTCGTTTTATAAGAGAGAAAAAGATAGCCTAAATTAAGTTTTGTGTGTGAACAACAGAATCGACACCAATGACCGTTTTCACTAAGAATAAGCGACACCTAAAAATGAAAATATGCCTAAAAAAGAACTTCACGCCTGTTAGGTTTGGCAGAGGTACCTAATGGTACAACCACATTTCACCAGTTACGATTGAGTCTTATGTAATGGGGTCGAGCCTATTGACATCAACCGGGCACAAATGCAGGCTCCGTGGCTGCTGCTGAGAAATTCCTGAAAAGTTTTTATTATTTATTTATTTATTTAACAATTTATGTACACACTACATAAGTACAGAAAAGAAGAAAAATTAAAAATCAAAATCAAAGAATTTATTTCAAGTAGGCCAGTTACAGGCACTTTTGAACTGTCGAAACAAAAATGAACATTTAAAGTAGCTACAGTCCCAGTCACAAGACATAAAAACTGTGAAAGTACTGTAGTTGCCCATTCCCTAGCGTAGATCTCTATGGAGAAGAACGGGCAAGAAACTCCATGGACACTCTTTTAAATCAAAATATTGTTACAAAATCTTGGTTACATCATTCTTGTTGAGATGGTATATTATGTGAGAACAATGTAGCAAGATGTGCACGTTAAAAGTGTCCATAGCAAAACAAAAATAAAATACAACTCAAAAACAAAATAATTAATTCAAATAAACCATGGCGACTAAGAGATGACCAGTCACAACTGACAGCGCCCGAAAGGAATAGAAAATAGGTAGAAAGCATACCTGCGAAAGGAGAGTGTGAGTGTGTGTAAAAGATGAGAAAATATAATACATACAAACTTAAAGCCAAATTAAATATGAAAAACGATAAACTTAAGAATATACTTACATACTATACAGGACAAAAATATATTAACAAAACTATAGACTACAATATAATTTAGAATAAAAAATAAAAGTTACCTATACAACTTTGGCAAATTAGACAGATAGTGTTCTTTTACTCTTCTTTTGAAGACTGTAATCAGACCCCATATTCACAACGCTTCGATTCGAATTCGATTCGGGAACTCGTATATCTATCTCGCTCGTTTTCGTTATGCCAAAAAAGGACAGACATACGACTTGTCGAATCGAAGTTCATCCCGAGCGTTTGTGAATACGAAGTTTGAACTCCCGGCGTCAAACCAAACTTTGAACATAGAACAGTGAGTTTTTACTTAGGCATTCGATTAAGCGTCTTCTATTGTGATAGCGGACATTACAGTAAACGGACTAATGGAGGTAAGTAAGTAACTGTCTAATGATGAATTGCTAAGTTATTTCTTGCAAGTGGCCGCACTAACCGACTGCCCTCAATTAACTTTTGAGCTCTATGTGTAAAGTGCTACTTACTTTCTATTAGTTTCTCATTGCCACGAGTATAACTGCGTATTAGCAGTACTGTTCTTTACTAAAGCTATATTATAAGACTAGCTGGCCCACGCAACTTCGTCTGCGTCTCATAAGAGAGAAAAAGCTCACAAAGGAAATAAAATTTCCCCCTGATTTTGTAACATTTTTCATTGCTGCTCGGCTCCTAGTAGTCCTAGCGTGATGTTATATAGCCTATAGCCTCCCTCGATAAATGGACTATCCAACGCAAAAAGGTTTTTTCAATTCGAGCCGGTAGTTTCTGAGATTAGCGCGTTCAACCAAACAAACAAACTCTTGTGCTTTACAATATTAGTATAGATAGTATAGATAGCTACTAATAAAAGGTGTAAATGAAAATACTGAAAACCTGAAATTCAAACACTGTTTTAAGCTATCACGGTTCACAACTAAACTTAAAATGTCAAAAATGTGTATGATGTGTGTGATGTGATGTGATGTGATGTGATGTGATGTGATGTGATGTGTGTGATGTGATGTGATGTGTGTCATGTGATGTGTGCGGTGTGATGTGTGTGATGTGATGTGATGTGATGAATGTGAATGTGAATGTTTTATTAATTAGGTACGGAAGAATCCCGTAAGTGACATTTTAAGTTTAAGCCTAAAATTATTAATAAAAGTATATATCTTTAAGTACTAAAGTTATAAATTAAGAGGAAAGGTTTTAATTTTTGATTGTGTTTGTTAAGATTTTAAAATATCTTTCAACTTTAGAAAGCTACATCTTTGTAGCCGAGTAACATTAACTGTTAATTAATAAGTGCTAGTATATAATATATCTATATTTACTATATCTACACTAATATTATAAAGCAGAAGAGTTTGTTTGTTTGTTTGGTTGAACGCACTAATCTCAGGAACAACCGACTCGAATTGAAAATTTATTTTTTTGTTGAATAGTCCATTTATCGAGGAAGGCATTAGGCTATATTATATCACGCTACGATTATTAGGAGCGGAGCAGGAACGAAAAATGTTGCAAAAACGGGGATTTTTTCCTTTCGTTTTTCTCTCTTATGTGACGCAGATCACGCAGACAAAGTTGCGTGGGTCAGCTAGAAATACATAATTTCATTATCTTATACAGAACTGACTTAAAAAAAGCAGTCACATTTTGAATTGATTTATGATATTACATATTATGATTTATGATGATGCATGACTGTGTGGAACAGAGTATATCGTGCATGGTAAATCAATATCAGATAACAGCTAACCGCTTCTGAAAAATAAACATTAACACAAAAATAACAGTAATATTAGAATTTGGCTATGCTCGGAGTTTCCTTGCGTGATCGAATCAGAAATGAAGACATCCGCAAGAAAACCAAGGTCACCGACGTAGCCCGAAGAATTGCCAAACTTAAGTGTCAGTGGGCAGGTCACATTGCCCGCAGAACGGATGTCCGATAGGGCCGAATAGTTCTGGAGTGGCGACCGCGAACCGGAAGACGATGCGTTGGAAGACCTCCCACTAGGTGGACCGATGACCTGGTGAAGGTTGCGTTAGATGCGAGTCGCAAGGGACCGGTCAATGTGGCGACACTTGGGGGAGGCCCTTGTCCAGCAGTGGACGTCTTTCGGCTGAAATGATGAACAGGAATTTGAAGCGTGACGCTGGCTTATTGGTTATTTAAAGTGATTTTTGAATTTGAAATTACAATCGATCTATCAATCAATACAAACCATATTTATTATTTATTTAAACTTCATGTACAAGAGTGGTACTTAGGCGGACTTAATACCACAAGGCATTCTCTACCAGTCAACCTTTGGGTCAAATAGGACAGTATTGTGTGTGATAGAGTACAATAAAAATAAAAATACAATTTTTAAGCATGTAAAATAAACTATATATCCAAAAAAACATACAAATAGACCGAAAAACGAGAAATCTTATAATAATTAGTATGACTCTAGTAAAAATTGAGACAATTTAGTCCGACTTTAAATAAAACTTTCGAACTACTCTTTTGAAAGCCAATTTACTTTCAGCTTTTTTAACGGCAAAGGGTGGCGCGTTCCAGAGTTATTATGTTACAATAATGTCTCAATCAACTATCAAAATTCTAAGTACCTACTTAGTTATTTAGTTAGTAATGGTGGCAACCATTATAAAATAATTTAAATAATTCAAATTTGTCAAACATCTCATTAAGTACAGTCGGGCACAGAAATCCGTTACAAATGTTTGAAAAAATTAAATAATTTAATAAAGCAAATTACTGACCGCTGTAACTTTCGATTCGAAACGCTTGCGCAGCACCCTTCTCGATCGCGTATGACAATAATAAGCATGTTTGAATTTCGAATGGTGCCGTTGAGGTAAAATCTATGGGTGCTTTTATATTGCTGGTGTGGTTTTAAAGATTAAAAGGAACTAGTGAGAGTTTTATATTTATTTTTTTTATCGTAATTACAAAAAAATAATATTGAGTGGCCCGTCAGTTCTGTGCCTCCTGTCTTAAAACGTGTTTTCTTTTTGCAACTGTGTTACAAAATAACGAACTAAATAGTTAAGGCGACGTAGGTAGGTATACGTAAGTGATTAAATAGATGAGCCACGTGAACTAGATTCACTTTTTTTTAACAGAAATCTATCAGTAAGTATACGTAAAACAGTGTTTATTTGTTCGTTGAAAGTTTTTAGTTCGTTGTTCGTTCAGTGAAACAAAAAAAAAATA
Organism: Xestia c-nigrum; assembly: GCA_916618015.1. Classification (NCBI taxonomy): domain Eukaryota; kingdom Metazoa; phylum Arthropoda; class Insecta; order Lepidoptera; family Noctuidae; genus Xestia; species Xestia c-nigrum. Next base: position 25,265,334 of record OU745246.1, read on the forward strand.
CAAATACAAAATAATTTATTTTCTTTCACAAGTTATGTAGGTACTTATATCTAGTGGTTGAAGTGACCTTTTGGACAAACATTGCCTGTGTTAGGTCACTTCGCTTTTCCAAAGCCTAAGCTTCAGCCAAAGTTATGCAATTACTGTAAAACTATGTGCCTTACTTTCTTCTTTTTTTCAACAAATCATAAACATGTAATGTCTCCATCGACTCTGGTCCAAAGTTTCCATCACAATTTAAAAACATATCCATTGGGAATCGAAATAGAAATGACAAAAACCACACAGAAAAATGTAAACCGCTCTTTCCCCAAATACGCCACTCAAATTCGTAGTAGGGGTGCGTAATGGGTGTCTATTCATTACTTTCTATTTATTGGGCGTATCGAGTGTATACGCGCGGTTGATAATTTTGTCCGCATGTGTAATGTGTTAACCTGAGGTGCGATGCGGGTGGCAGATGCAGTTAAGTGTACTTCTAATGGGCCACCATTGCTTTTTGTGGTAACTAGAAAGTGCTTTGATAAAAAATGAGTATTTTTTGGAATACAATATTTTGTTTGTGCGTGTCATTTCGAGTAATTCAACAACTCGTCCCACATGCCCACGGCCCATTTGGGACGAGTTGATGAAAATCAAAATAAATAATATTTTCGATTCGTTTATATTCGGTTACTTAGTAGGTACCTAATAGTCCTCCTGATAGTTTTGGGTCGGTCGTGGACTCGTGGCGGCCTATTTCAGCGGAGCCTCCCACCGATGCCGGAAATGTTATCTTCTTCGTAGCGACGATATTGATGACAATTTAAATAGTGTCAGCCCTAAATTTGGCGACGAGTTTATCAATTTCAGTAGTGTCCGTTGATGTGGACCACCAGGACAGGCATGACATGATATCAAGTGACCATGCATTGTTTGTGGACCATTTGTGTAGAAAATATTATTTTAACGAGTGCAAACGCAGGTTTTGCACTCATTTCTCTTATGCTTATGGTCTTTTCCGAGACACAGGGGTATGTATCAAAGTTCATTGGAAGACCAGCGTCAGACAGCATCACCTGTCTGGCATGAATGCTGAAATGAACCTTTTTGGCGCAGCCGTGAGGCACACAGTACCTCTTTTTTGTTGTAACTTTTTTAATATTATTGTGTGCGTGCTTTATGTACTGACGTCAAATAAACATTTTTTCTTTCTTTCTATCAAAATATCAACTGCAATTTGACAGTTTAATACATAACTAAAACTGCTGACTAAGAAATTCTACAGGAAAAGTATTAGCAACATAAAAATCCATTGTCCGGGCTGGGATTTGAACACAAGATACTAAGCTAGTAGTCGTAAAGTACTGCGGACCACGAGATCAAAGGGGCTGTTATAATTCGGTTATTATAGTACATGAGCAACAATTTGTGAATATGTCACCGTAAAATTGTCAAACACGTTATATTACAATATTATATTACAATATAACGTGTTTCTCACTAGCGATATTGTAATATCTCGAATTATTGTCAACTGAACATACGGAAGTATCCCCGCACCCATAATCGGGATTTGGCCTGACCCATTAACGGGGGGGTTCCCCGTTAGGTTAGTTAGGTTCCTTTAAACCCTGCACTTGGAAATAGGGGCCTCGCGAAGCGGGGCTCCGTCGACTATGCTTTTTAGGGGAATATAAAGTGTTTTAAGGTTAGCTTATACTAATCGATATTTCTCAGGAATGGTACAGTATCTTTTCATGAGAGTGTTACCACTGGGCAAGGGGGAGCCCTCCTTCTCTCCACACTGCGTGAGTTGACTACCATCGCATGCATTTCACGAAAAATTATGCGTTTTATCGTATAAGCAGTATGTTCATTTGACAATAATTCGAGAGTTTACAATATCGCTAGAGATATTACAAAATAACGTATTTGACAATTTTACCGTGACAAATATAAGCCTAGCAATAATGTTCTCATTAGTGGTTTAAATCCTTTTCTTCGCTTTTTCCTGGCGTCTTGCCAAGAGAGCTTTCCAATTTTATTTTATAAGCCTTAACCTCTTTGCTGAAAGCGCCTTAAAATGTCACTGCCTGTTCAATATAGTGGTGCAACAGCTATATTAGAAAGAAAAAATACAATTCGTGTAACTACACCGGCCACTTTACCGAGCGGGAGAAAATTCCGGAGTGAAAATTGTTTTTGGTGCAGCAGTAAGCAAGAAAATTTGCAGTATTACTTTATAAAAGTGAGGAGCTCGTGGCTAAATAATAACTGCCGGTCGGGTCGATCTTCGGGTTAAGCTGTGCTTGTCTAGGTTAGTCTGTGGATGGGTGACCACTTTTACATACCTAGTTTCCTCCGTGCCTCGGAAAGCACGTTAAACTGTTGGTCCCGGCTGTCATTTGTCCGTCTTTGACAATCGTCACAGGTAGTCAGTGGCCAAAAAGTCTGACATCAATCTTACCAAGTGATAGATATCGAATTTCCACGTATTAACTGGGTTGTGGAGGACAGATAGGCAGTCACTCCATGTAAAATACTTAGTATTCAGCTGCATGCGGTTATACTGGAAGCCGACCCCAACATAGTTGGGAAAAGGCTAGGCAAATGATGATGATGAGCTATGGTTTTAGCCGAGTGGCTTCAATAGGATCAGCAGCAGGAATTTGGGTGGTCTAACCACCAGTACAAGAACCCGACTACTTTTGAGTAGTCGGGTTTTACTAGTAGGTACTAGTTTATTTAGAGCATGGTTCAAAAACCATCCTCTAAATAAACTCGGGGTTTACAAGGTAAAATGTACCTCCTATTGTTAAACTCGGGTAAAATGTAGCCCATTCTTTCCCAAAAAAATTGGATGAATATTTTAGGCGATACGGAGGAACATACCTTAATATATACGGAGACTTCTATAAAATCTTAATCCTTCCTTTAGGCTTCACTACAGTCGGGCAAAAAAGCCGAACTTCAATATAAACTTTAATCCCTTCTTTTTACCGTGCCGATGACATGCGCCCTTCTGTACCTGTAATGAGCAAATAACAAGACATACATTTCTACCCAATGGGGTGATTCTTGAAACTCCTTCCTTTGTGCTTATCTTCATTATACCAGAAACGCATCGTTCTTCTAGACCCAGCGGCTGACATTTTTTAATTACTCACAACCCATTACATGATTATGTTTTGATGTCAATATTTTCTAATCTGATTGTATGGACTTCAACGTCTGCAAATAAATGATTATTATTATTCTTTTATTCATTTATTTACATATATACATTTACATTTTTAAATATTCTTATATATTCATAAAAATCATTTAAAAATATAAGAAATAAAATTACTTTATTATTATGATTATTACAATTTCTAGTGTAGTCAGTATTATACCTACATAAGAAGACTCCACCTTATCTAATATCAACTATTTTGTTACCCAATTCAAACTAATTCTATTACGAATGCTTAAAAAAACATTATTCAACAGAACATTAGATACCATACAAAATAAAATATTCAATTGTCCTAAAGCAAAGCAAATTGTTTAAGTGTAGGGGTTTCCGAACCGGTTCTAGTGAAGTTCAAAATGGTACATTACAATCAAATGGAAATCAGATATATTCCACAATGACAATAGGCAAATATCCTGTTCTATAAAAGGACTTGATGGACATACGTTTAATTCAATTGTTGGTTTTGGAATCATATGCCGTATAGTTTTTTGTTAAAAAGTTGTGGAATTACTTTCTATATTGTGGTTGGGCAATTCCTAAATGATGCGGAAGAAATGGAAACGAAATTAAATTATTTCATTCAAAACATCACAAATTGGTAAACCACAAATCAGGATTCTTTTACTAGCCTGGCCACAAAATAATACTAAATCATCATTATCTGCCTAGCCTTTTCCCAACTATGTTGGGGTCGGCTTCAGTCTAAACGGATGCAGCTGAATACCTGTATTTTACATGGAGAGACTGCCTATCTGACCTCCACAACCAAGTTAATACTGGGTAATATATCCCCTTGGTCAGACTTGTTGTCAGACTATTTGGGCCACTACCTGTTAAGACTGCCAAAGATAGACAAATGCAGCCGGGACCAACAGCTTAACGTGCTTTCCGAGGCACGGGGGAACTCGGTATGTAAGGGTGGTCAGACCAACCCAGGCAAGCACGGCTTAACCTAAAGATCGACCCGAGCGGCTGTTATTATTTAGCCACGAGCTCCTCCAATAATACAAAATATGATTACAAATGAAATTAAAAGTATACTGCAAACAGCAGAATCCTTTTCCGAGATAATAAGCGTCAGGAAGATGAATGGATTCCCGATACACTCGCCATTTATCAAAATCTGTCTCAAACTTTATTCTCTCCGACCATCCATTACCTTGCACATTGAAACCATTTATAGTCTGACTGAATTATATACTTTTTAGCCTTTAATATAGCATAGCATGGCATCTGTTATCCCGAAAAGATAGCATTCCGCTGGCTCTAGTTTAGACTACTTCAAAGAAATTCTTTATGTTTGTTTTAGAATTTCACGGTTTTTTTACTATAAGTACTTAAAGTACTTATGGGATAATATGCGTGATTTTCTTTTGTTTCTATGAGCTCCCGATATTTCGACCTCTTCAGTACCCCGCGATCATGATGCTTGCAACAGCGCGTTGAAATATCGGGAGCTCGTTGAAAATCACGGATTTTGGTGTCGATTCTGTTGTGCACAAACTTAACTAATTTAGGCTATTGCTATCTTTTACTAAAAGGCAGTGCGAGAAAAGGACGGCTATGCTATCAACTAAGTTAGAGATGTCAAACTAGTTTATGCCTTGCGCTTCACCGTGTTCTAGTCGACATGTTTTTACGTGCACCCTTCATTTGTATGGAAATGTTAGTTCCAATTAAATTTGACAGCTCTAAACTACGTCCGTCTCTTTCTCGTTTTATCAGAGAGAAAAAGATAGCAATAGCCTTAATTAAGTTTAGCACCACAGAATCGACACCATTATCCCGTAACGTAAGTACTTTAAGTGTTCTTTATGTTCTTACATAAACACCCAAATAGCACTGCTGGGAACTAAGAATGGAACCTATAAAGGATCGCATGATCAAGTCCAGATCAACAGTAACCCTAACGACAACAAGGTCAACCAATGGCAGTAAACAGTAACTTATGCAGTGAAACTCACCTTATTGATCGGTTGGGAACTTCCCTGGATGAAACGGGGAAATGGGAAAATTTGTTTAAAAATGGAACGAAATGAATTTGTTAACTGGTTGGCTATCAAGTCAGCTATAAACGAACTCGAGAACATAACAGCACTCAATTCGGTAACAAAAAATTGGGCTTAAAATACGTCATTAATTGCTGCATATATTAAACAGTTTAATGTATCTTCAAAAAATTTTCTGCTGTTCAGTACCTACATTTTGACCACATTAGGCGAACATAATGTACTAAACAGCTGATTTTCTTTTTGCGATTTCTGGGTTGGTCCCATAGTAAAAGTAGTTTGTTATCATGAGCACAATCACGTTTTTTAGTATCGTACATTAATTATTAAAAACAGTACATTAATTATTACCAGTCACCCTGTATTTCATGAACCCCATATGAATTATTCTTGCTGTTAATGTGTTACCGAATAAGCCTCTAGAGCTGCCTTAAGGCGATTAGACGAGCTAAATTAACAACTCTCTTTGTGGTGGTTCAAACTTCGTTTGAAATGCTGTTAGAATAAAGTTCTAATCAGCTTGCACTACATAGTGGTTGTTACGTCAGTCACTACGGGCCAAATGAGTGGTTTCGATCGATTTACAAAAAAACTATTGATTGGATTAAAAAACTGAAACACTATCATGCTAATATATTGCTTGTAGACATAGATATAATAAAGAAGTTCAGTGCTTGTAGAATTATTTGTCAAAAAGTCAGTATGATCGCATACATATTAGCAGGTATGTTTTTTTTTGTTTGAAAGATATTTTTAGAGATAAGTTCGTGATTTTTTTTAATCGAGTCAAATTAATTGTATTACATTTTCAAAACACTATCATGCTAGCATATATCCTGAAGAATATCATATATTTTTCTGGTCTTGTTTATAGCAGAGAATCATATACTTTTAGTAATTATAAAACTCGCGTAATCGCCTTAAGTTTCCGAATGTTCGTATTTATTAAGGGCATGTCAGAAAGTATCATTTTACTCTCGCGTGTACGAACTTATGAAGCCAGTACTTCCGAAGTTTCAGTCAGAAGTTCTGAGTGGTCGATGTGTATAAGTTTTTTATGTGGGTTCATGCTCGTCTTAGAGTACTGTTTTTTCTTTTGTACTATTTTATTGGGGAAGTTTTACTACCGTGGTTACACAAGGGTTAAGTTTAGATTTCAAGTATTTTTTATTACCTTCGAGTAATATGTATTTATTACACATAAGGAAATAAGTGTTTCGGCAAAATATTCAAGCTTTACAAAGATAACTAAGCAGAAGGGAATTATGGGATTGGTTAAAATGGCTAAATTTATCAGACCTTTTTTATACTTATGTGTAAACATTCTGACTGTGTCATGTTAAAGAAAGAACGAAAAAAAAATAGATTCTCTTGTTTATATCTTTCAGCAGGCAACCTCTGCAGCAAGGCACTGTCTGCCTAAAAGGAGGATTCAATCACAAAATTTCTGTAAATACGTTTACTTGTTCTACCAATAAACTATTTTTATTTTTTTTATTTTTTTTCTCTCTTCGGACTTCAGAGGAGCCACTCCTATAAGTGAGTATGCAGTTAGTGGTGTTGGTTTTAGGTATTCTGTAATAATTCTATATGTTTCGTTAAGTGTTATTCAAGGTGTAAATGGACTGCCGGGGTTGCGGGCCTGTTCGAAAGAGATACCGCGGCTCCGGAACATAAAGGGCGAGGATGGAACATGGATGGGTTTTAGTCAGTAAGAGTCTGACACTCCCTCCCGTCATTTGATGACTTCCCATCCTAAAAAAGAAAAAAAAGGTGTAATGGACTCTTCACACGAAGCCGTCAACAAAGCATTGAACTAAGTAAAAAAAAATCGGCCAAGTGCGAGTCGGAACACAAATATATCATCTGTGAAAATTTCAACTGTCTAGCTATCGCGGTTCAAGAGATGCAGCTTGGTGACAGACGGACAGTGGAGTCATGGGGTCCCGTTTTTAGCCTTTGCGTACGGGACCCTAATGATCAAGTGACTTTCGGCTTATAAAACATAAATACCCGCTTTCATATGTTTTATAATGTGTTCTGATCTTGAAAGTTAAAAAAAAAACAGTGGCTTTCGGCTTCATTATCCATTATCAAATTAGCCAACCGACAAGCAAAGAGCCATGTAATAGGTTATTACGATTACCTTCGTCTCAGTATTTTTTAGCAGATTTGAAGAACAGCTTGAAAAATAAACCACGTCGTTTAATTTTTTTTTTAAACGAACCTCCTACAATAAAGTAGTGGAAACAAACTTTCGTGTACACAGCAGCATACATTTTTAACAACGTTCCATGTATGGATTACCTTCGTCTCAGTATTTTTTAGCAGATTTGAAGAACAGCTTGTAAAATAAACCACTTCGTTTAATTTTTTTTTTTTAAACGATCCTCCTACAATAAAGTAGTGGAAACAAACTTTCGTGTACACAGCAGCATACATTTTTAACAACGTTCCATGTATGGTTTATGGTTCAATAAAAAAGCCCAATTTGTGAGCCGCCGCGGACAAGTGCATGGTTGTGTTGTCGTTAATAAAATGTGGTGTTAGGTAGAGGGTTTAGTGACTGATTATAGCGTGAGCGGGTAGCGTTTTTACGTTATTGAGAGTTTGTCAGGAGATGATTGAAAATTAAATTCAGATGGCAATGAATCAAGTAACTACATACGTCAATCAATACTGTGGAGCGTGCCCGTCTGCTGGCTGTGGGGGAATGGGAGTCGGGCTTGTGGCTTCAGGCACTTCCGTCATTCACCATTGGCACTATGATGGATGACGCATCGTTCCGGGTCGCTACGAGTCTACGCTTAGGCGCACCTTGTGTTGCTTCGCATCGTTGTCACTGCGGTGTAGCTGTCGACAGCCTCGGACACCATGGCCTGTCCTGCTACAGGAGCGCAGGTCGCATTGCACGGCACGCCAGCATCAACGACATTATTCGTCGGGCTCTTGCCAGCGCCGGCGTACCAGCGGTTTTAGAACCAAACGGCTTGGTACGTGACGATGGCAAGAGACCGGACGGCATGACGTTGGTGCCTTGGAGCGTTGGCAGGCCTTTGGTGTGGGACGCAACTTGTGTCGACACCCTTGCGCCTTGCCACGTTGCAAGCACGGCGGGCTGTGCAGGCGCTGCTGCTGCAGCTGCTGAGATCCTCAAACGGCGCAAATACTGTAACCTTATTGGTAACTACAGCTTTGAGCCGTTTGGGGTCGAAACGCTCGGGTCATGGGGTCCGAGTGCGCGTCTCCTTTTTAAAGAAATCTCTCGCCGACTGATCGACACTTCGCGTGACCAGAGGGCTGGCTCTTTCTTTGGCCAAAGAATTAGCATTGCCATTCAACGTGGCAATGCTGCCAGTCTTCTGGGCACGTTTCCCGATGACAGCGATGCGGAGGAGTACTTTGACGCCTAAGTGGCCTGTTGACATTGTTGTATATATATTGCAGTTTTACGTTTAGTTTTATTTTTGTAATTGTATATAGTAACTAAGCAAATAACAATGGTAGGCTATTTTCCTTTAATTTTACGAAATAGATAAGATAATCTGGATCCGGGTTTTTCTGGTGGCAAGATTGACAATACTGTTGCCATTAGGGCTAAAATGGTGTCTTTAAAGAAGAGTATAGTGTATAGAGATTTGGCCAAAGCAAAGAGAGACATATACCAAGTAGTGATGGGTGAAGGTTGCTTATAAATGATAAAGACGAAACTATTAGGTAGGTATCTGTAGACAAAGCGAGCCATTATACAGCCTGAATGGTTGAATGAGACTTGTTTTCACACTAACGCGTTTCAGATGCACTTACATACATACTGCTTACATTTTACTATCTATAAATGCGAAAGTTTGTGTCGATGCATGTACAGACTCTTACACGACAACACTACTGCCCCCGTATTCACAAACGCTCGGAATGAATTTCGATTCGGCAAGTCGTATGTCTATCCCTTTTTGGCATAACAAAAACGAGCGAGATAGACATACCACTTACCGAATCGAAATCGAATCGAAGCGTTGTGAATATGGGGTCTGAACGGTCTTGGATGAAATTTGGCACACAGCTAGTCTATGATCTGGATTAACACTTATGATACTTTTATCTCGGAAATACGATACCTACTGTGAGATAATTACTGAACGCAAAGCCAGGGTCATAAGCAACCTGCCGGGGCTGCGTGGTTGTTCGAAAGAGATACCGCGGGCCCAGAACGTAAAGGGCGAAGAAGGAACATGGATGGTTTTTAGTCAGTAAAAGTCTGATGCTCCAACCCGCTCCGCCCAGAGTGGGAGGAGTTATTTGATGATTTCCGATCAGATAAAAAAGGGTCATAAGCAAGTCAATAATCCGCTATCGCTTCCAATGTGACCTAACCCTAAAAACAGTAGCGCACGTCTGCCCCGACGACATGTGGACAGTTTTAATGACATTACCTAATGACTGACGAGCATTCATGTACCTCTGATGGTCTTTTAAACGCATACACAATGTTCTCGTAATTATTTAATTTTCATTCAATTGTTTGGCTCGTGCCTTATGAATTATTTGTGTTGTGCCAGCTGTCCAATTTAATGTTAAATTAATTTTAGGAGACAAATTATCTTGCGCATCGAAAAGTGAAAATTTTTATTTGATATTTTTGTTTTTTATTTTTATCTTTGTTTAGTATCTGTGGTTTTGTCATTTAAGTGGTGATGTTTGTTGTTTTCATAAAGTATATTGTTTTTATATGTTATCGTAAAATTGTATAGATTGAATATACAAACAAATACCTATGCTTTCTTATAATATTAATAATAAAAATCTAAGTGCACTTTTCGATGCGCAAGGTAATTTGTCTATTAATTGGTTGAACAGATGATTTTAAATTAGGTAAGGCTTAAACCTTTGCATGACTGTCTTTCTGGTATGGTGCACCGTTGATGTCACTTTGAATTTGTCATTATTTTGATTGTTTAATGATTTTATTTGAGTATTGTGAAACAATAACCAACATTACAATTAAAAAAGCCCCGTAATCATTTTATATAACACATCGAATTTTGATGATCATGTAAAGAATCGATTCTGAAAGGTATGACAAAATACATTCAAATTAAAACTAGCTAATGGGGCGGGTTGCTAGTGTTAGGGGAGATGTCCCAGAGTGACCCGAGAAAATCAAATTTTCGCAAAAAAAAAAGAAGTTTTTCTAACATATTTTTTACTACCCTGGCTCTTCCACTTTAATATAAATCATACAAAAGCAAATTAATTGAAATCTGTTTAATTAAAACCATATCAACACAACCTGAAAAAGCTTTCCATATCCAGTGACAAAAACCACAAACAATTTGAGTAATTAATCAATTCGTATTTGCAATAAGGTAACCGCAGCAACCAAAACGAACACAACCATAGCACAAAATAATTGCAACAATAACACAATTTAAGCACCGCACGTGCCAAATCTGAGATTATAGATAAGTATACAATTATGATTGTCACAGCTGGAATTATTGCGTGCGTTTTATCTGCAATCTAGTCAATAAGGGGATTGTGGTTCGCAAAAACAAATTTTGTGTTGATTTGTGTGTTTTATACAGTGATATTAATGCAGCTACGCGAGTAAAGAACCATACCTCTAGGTTTTTTAGCGGGAAAACAATATGGCAGCGTTAGTTTTGGCTATGGCCACGCATCAAAAAGCAGCTCTGTCGTCTGTGAAAACTTCGTGTTGAATTTCAGACTATTTATACATAGTACCTACATGTATTTCATACGGCTTTGTACAGATTTCTCGTTCAATGAGAGATTCTCTCTCTCTCTTTCTTCTTTATCACGTGGTTAGAGCCTTACCTGGTAACATAAAGGGTGTAAAACACCTCTTAACGAATACGAAAGGCACTTGTTCTACTCGTCATTCTGATCATTTTTTTGTTCTACACTATACCTGGGAACCTTCTAGTTACGGAGATATTGGGGGTCAAAGTTGCAAGATTTTGACAAGCTTTTTTTTAAATACCACTTTTTATCGCATGATTTTTACTTTAAATATCTCTGCGACCCCCGTACTATTCAATCCATCCATCCGCACAATGTTTTGAGTGTGTTAATTTGAGTTATACCACAAAACATGATTAATAACCTCAAAAAAAAAAGTTGTTTCCCAGCAATTTTTTTTGCGTAAAATTACTTAGTTTGATATACAGAATGCTTGGTTAACGGCTTTGTGATGAGGTGAAATACACCCTGTAGTTACTACGCCGCTTATACTGGATTTGTATAAGTTGATTGCTTTGTGCGTACACTGATACAATACAATAATCATTGAACGTCTAAAAACGATAGCTTCTGTGATGTGTGTCTTCGATTTATTTAGGGAGTCCAAGTGAATTACAAAAACAAAATGGCGTCATTAGTTCCAATTTTGGCCACGACACACGCAGAAAGTCCTACGGCAATACAATAATGATTGTCACAGCTGGAGCAATCGCGTGCTGTTTTATCGGCAATCTGTGCAATTGGTCGACTGTTATTTGTTAATCTGTGGTTCGCGAACATTTTGTGTGTTGATTGCCGGTTGATTTATAGATTCAATTTACTTTTTGATAAAAATGTGATTTTCAAAAACATGACAAAATGTTTTCGAATAACGATTCGATGGTAGTTTATTATAAAAATCAGACCTTGACTGCTGAACATATTTTCATTGTATTTCGAGTGAATTTTGAATAAAAATAATTCTCGAGTGTATGAACGTGCACGATACAAACAAAGTAGATCGAGGCAGGTGTCGATATGTAGTTTTTGCTTATCCCCAAGGGAGAAAAGTACAGTTTATTCTTCTTCTAGGTTTCTTAATAAGTAAGTAAGTAAGTAAAAAATTATTTGTTTAAACATGGTGTACATGTACATGTAAACTTTTTGGCGGTTTCGTGTCATGGTTATACATTTTCTAGTAGTACGAGGGTCATTCAATAAATACTTAGCCTACAAAAAGTAATCGAAAATTTTGGAAAAGTGGCAATTTATTTTTCAACATAGTCTCCTTTTAGTTCGATACACTTAGCCCAGCGATGCTCCAACTTTTTTAACCCGTCCGAAAAATAGTTTTTGTCAAACTCTGCAAAATAGGCCTCCGTGGCGGCGATGACCTCCTCATTCGATCCATATCTATTCCCGGCGAGTGATTTTTTCAGATTAGGAAACAGAAAAAAGTCACAAGGGGCCAAATCTGGAGAATACGGTGGATGGGGCAGCAATTCGTAGCGTAATTCGACCAATTTGGCCATGGCAACGGCAGACGTGTGAACCGGTGCGTTGTCGTGGTGAAACAGCACTTTTTTCTTCGCCAGATGGGGTCGTTTTTTCTTGAATTCGGCGTCGAATCGGCCCAATAAATCGGCATAGTAAAGCCCTGTAATTGTTTTACCCTTCTCGAGGTAATCGATGTAGATAACACCTTGTGAATCCCAGAAAACGGTGGCCATAACTTTTCCGGCCGATTTTACAGTTTTCGCCTTCTTTGGAGCACGTTCCCCGGTCTGGATCCATTGTTTTGATTGCTCCTTGGTCTCTGGTGTGTACCAATGGATCCAGGTTTCATCGATGGTCACAAAACGACGCAAAAACTCCGCTGGATTCCGCTTAAACAGCGCCAAACACGTCTCCGATGTGGTCTCACGGTTGCGCTTGTTTTCTGGTGTGAGTAAACGCGGCACCCATCGCGCCGACAGCTTTCTCATGCGCAGTTCCTCGTGAAGAATATGATGCACTGTTCCTTCTGAAATGCCTACAGTCTCAGCTAGCTCCCGAACCTTCAATCGGCGATCTGCCAATACGAAATCATGGATTTCTTTTTATGTTTTCCTCCGTAGCAGCTGTTTTCGGTGCACCTGGACGTGGTTCATCAAAAACCGACGTACGGCCACGTGCATACTCGTTGAACCAATTCTTGACGGTGGCCATCGATGGAGAAGAGTCACCGTACACAGCATCCAAGCGCTCTTTGATTTCGATGCGCGTTTTCCCTTCCAAAAATAGGAATCGAATCACCGAACGATATTGCTCTTTTTCCATTTTTGTAAAACCGATCGACACGTTCGCTTCCATAAGTTGTCAAATTAAAACAAATGAAGGGATTGGAATGAAAATTTGAAAAAAGAATTAAAAAAGAATGTGCTACACTGTGGTAAAACTCTTTTGAAACTACAGTGCCCTCTGGCGATCAGGCTAGGTACTTATTGAATGCACCTCGTACGTAGGTACTTACAGTCGGTTCAAAGCTAATCTGATCAACGTTGTGATTGTTCTTGCTTGTAGTGGGTGGCTCTTTTTGGTTCCTTTTTTAACCGACTTCAAAAAGGAGGAGGTTCTCAATCGTCGGAATCTTTTTTTTTTTTTTATGTATGTTCCCCGATTACTCGAAGTTGGCTGGAGAGATTTGAATTATTGTTTTTTTGTTTGAAAGGGTATACTTTTCCGGTGGTCCCATAATCAACAAATCGGGATCTGATTATGGAATACTGGAGAAATTGAGAGAACTCTTCAAATTTTATAGGCACACTTGATGTGATTTGGGTAGTTTTTGGAAGAGTATTTTCTTAAAGTGGTCCCATTTCAATTTGGTGAAGATCTGATGAAGAACTTGGGAGATAGGCAACAGAACTCCTCAATAAATGATAGCAAGTGGACTGGGATTGCTGAAATCTCATGTCTATCTATTGTTTACACCAGTTCATAATATAACATCACGCCTCTATGCTGTGAATGGGTAAGCACAAGTGAACCACTAAAAAATGAAAAATACAAACGTTTTTTACAAAAAATAAAACCGACTTCAAAAACACAAAAAAAAGTCGGTTTTATTTTTTGTAATTTGTTTCATTCTTATTGACCCAAAAATGGTGGTGAAACATTTGTGATCATTAACAGAGCCTGGGGATTTTTGTAAAACAAAGTAAAACGTAAATAATGGTCGCATTTTTGTTTTGTTTTACTATCCCGTACCCCCCTTCCCCTACCCCTTCTATTTCCCTTATCCGTAGTAAGGGTGGTAAACAGATGTTGACATCGTGTCCACAGGATTTTGTTTAGAAAATAAGCAGATTTCGTATGTTACATGGTACGTACAGTCGAATATGCCATTTGGTTTACAGTTTAACCCACAAATTACGTTGTAAAATGTAAAACCAAAAAGCTTGTTCGACCGTGCTTGATTCAATCCGCTACCGCTCTTGGCCTAGACCGCCTGTAAAGGCTCTGAGCTCTCACACTGTAAGGCTTCTTAAAATCTAGGTCATGTTGAACCCAGGTGTACGTCGAGTGACGTTTCAATCCGATATCACACATTACTACCCTAGTGCTGTAATATCGAGTTGTACGTAACACAACACAATGTACGCTACTCTGGGGTTTGTATTAGGTACTACGATTTACGTACTATGACGTCACCTAGCTAATAAGATTCATTCATTCGCTCACTGACGTAGGAACAGCTATAACGACTGGGTAAACATAAAATATTACATGTTTGTTGTATATAGGTTGACTGGTAATTAGTGTAGGGCACACGTGATTATGCTCTTGTTTTTTTTTTCGCAATATCAGCTTTTGTCCTATAGTAAAAGTTGTTTGTTATCATGAGCACAATCACGTGTTTAAGTATCGTACACTAATTGTCAGTAACCCTAAATACAGTTTTTTTTAAATGAAAAGGCGCGTTGAGCACTTTTTGGGTGAACAAAAATCATGGAATTCGCGTGACCGTCACCTAACGCTTCATAGCACTCGTAGCCGATCCGCTACGGCGTAGCACCACTTACACGTGCGCGGGGCACAACCCGTAACAGATATAGATTACTTAGGTCCATGCTCACCGAAAAGATAACAGTCTGATTATCTAAAAACAGCTGTCACTATGACGTGTTCCCATACAAAAATGTGTTTTAAACAGCTGATTTTAGATAATCAGAGCGTCATCTTTTTGGTGAACATGGACCTTAGTTTACACTTATATTGGCAGTCCTCAAGAACTGCCCCGCATGATTTTTTTTAATTTTAATACTAATTAGGCTTTCGCAGTACTAACTAGGTTGTGAAGGTCAGATAGGCAGTCGCTCCATGTAAAATACTGGCATTCAGCTGCCACCGGTTAGACTGGAAGCCGACCCCAACAAAGTTGGGAAAGGCTAGGCAGATGATGATGGTGATGACTAATTCGGCTTTTGTTTGGCCACAAGTCGCCGGGTGTGAAGTGATGACGCGGTGTAGACTGGAGCACGCTTGCCTAGGAGAAACCGATTCAATCGAACTCTGAATAGTTTCATATTATAACGACCAGGGAATAGAGAAGCTGGCAGTATATTCCACAGACTGGCGGTTTCCACAATATGTGGAAGCAGAGCGCTTTGTGTGGGTTCGTGGAATTCGAACCATGTAACAGTGACGCTTCGCTGTGTATCTGCTATTCCGATGATAGATGGGATGAGGAAATTAGATTTATTGATTGAGAAAGAAAGAAAAATCGTTTATTAACCCGCCAGGACAAAACACACAAAAATTTAATGCTTAAATTGTAATTCTAACTGATAAAAAGTAAACAGTGAGAGAAAAATAATAAAGTGAAATAAAATTGAAACGAAATCCTGGCGGGGTCCTGCATAGGTCCTGCATAGCTCTAGTATTGGCTCCTATCTCAGTATGGTGCTGTAACATTCATGGGGAATTTTCGATTTAAGTACATGTTTCTTTCTGATCTGTGTTATGCTTTAAGCTTTAATGACATGCATATTAAGTCTACCTCTACTCTACCAGAAAATGCCATGAATTTTCCGTGGCCGTAGGATGCAAGACAAAGGTTGTATTTACGATTTTGTTAAGAGGGGGCAGGCATAGACAAACCAAGAATATTAGTATAATTATGTCTGGGGCCTAATTCTGCTATTTTAATAAATTCGTCACTCCAACACGATTCTATTCTCATCCCATTGTCATTTTGCTTAAAGTTCGTAATCTGCTAAATTCGGGTCCACCCTTTATAGCAGAACTTTTTATGCCATATTATTACTTTGCATAACAGCGGATAGCATAAACTTCATTTCGCAGAAAATCGTTTGGCAGACACGCATTTATCATACATTCAAACTCATAATTTTGTAAGTCAGAATCATCTAAAGGCATAAATTTCATATGCATAAAAATTAAAAGTCGAACCATCTTGTCGCAGATAGTTGGAGGTCAGTATCATCGTTTTGCATAAATTTCATATGCATAAACATTAAACGTTGAACCATCCTATCGCAGAAAGTTTAGGGTTAGAATCATCTATTGGCATAAATTTCATATCAATAGTCATTGAATGGCATAACTTATTAGTTAACTAGCTTCTGCCAGCGGCTTCGCCCGCGTGAAGTTTCAAAATTGGGGTTGAGTGAGAATATTATAAACGTAAGAGTAAACAAATATAATAATAACAAATCTCCGAACTGCTAAGCTATCGGGAGTTACACGTGTTATTGTGAGTCAACTATAAAAGATAGACATATGCTGTCTTAGGATATTTTTTATATAATTTTATGTGGAATATTTCCGTTATACATGATTTCTATGTAGCTTTAACCATTAAGGCTGCACACGCGACGGAAGCTAAAAAAACCAAGTAACTTCTCCCGTTTTCCCAACATTTCCTTTCACTGCTCTGCTCCTATTAATGGTAGCGTGATGAAAAGTATACTATTACCTGCTCAGGAGTATGTAGAATAATTGTACCAAGTTTCGTTAAAATCCGTCGAGTAGTTTTTTTTTCTATAAATAACATACAGACAGACAGACAGACAGACAAAAATTTTACTGATTGCATTTTTGGCATCAGTATCGATCACTAATCACCCCCCGATAGTTATTTTGTAAATATATTTCATGTACAGAATTGACCTCTCTACAGATTTATTATAAGTATAGAAGATCACTTTTACCAATGTTATTAATTTTGTACAATTTTATTGTTTTTTCTTAGTATATTTACGTCACTAATTTTATTACTGTTATGAATTTTATCCATTTCCCTATTTTGTAATTTTTGCATGTATTTTATGAATATATTTTATAAATTTTATACGTTATTCAATTATACCAGTGTTATTAATTTAATAAAATATACAATAATTTTACTTAGTTGGTACTAGTGCAAAATCTTTCGACGATATTATGTGTTTCTTTATGTTTTTCGAGCGTATGGCACTCGTGGCCTGCAGGTGAAAATCATAATATTTTGGGTTTAACGGCTAAATAAACATAATTTTCTTTCTTTCTTTTATTAAAACAGTAGATTGAGATCATGTGGTTTTTATTTTCCTGTAAGAAGCAGGCAGACATGCAAACAAACATACACCATGCATGCAGCAAGCATGCCGCAAACATGCAAACCTGCATACACCATGCATGCAGTAAGCATACAGCAAGCATGCAGCAAGCCTGCAGCAAGCATGCATCAAACGTGCAGCAAGCATGCAGCAAACATGCAAACCCGCATATACCATGCATGCAATGAGCATGCAGTAAGCATGCAGTAAGCATGCAGCAAGTATGCAGCAAGCATGCAGTAAGCATGCAGTAAGCATGCAGCAAGCATGCAGCAAGCATGCAGCAAACGAGAATGCAACATGCAGCAGGCATGGTTTCTGTCACGGCTCCGGCGCTGCGGGGCCCCGGCGGTCCCACGCGAGCTTCTCGTCGCAGATGTGTTTCAACGCTCACCACCGCAGCTTCGGCTTGCTGGCCGGCTAAGCCGGCCAGCCTCAGCCGCGGCGGCGAGTGTTAAAACCACCTGCTCCTCAGCTCGCGGCCCGCCTCGCCCCTCCGCGCCTACGCGATTTTAAATTACACTCTAGGGGTAGGGCAGACAAGACTACGTGGAGTCGGTTTTGGAGCGATTCGTTTCTGTCACTAACTTTTCTAGCACAACATATTGACTTTTTAAGATAATATTTTAATTTTAAATTAAGGTTAAAATGCTATTTTGTGGCATTAAAAAATGGCAATACTGCCAAATAAAATTATTCCAAATGAAATTCTGCAATCTTCATAGTATGCCAAGTGAAATTATATCAAATAATCGTCGTTCTAAATAAACATTATTCTAAACGAAATTATGCGAAATTTGAACAATGCCAAAGGTAATTATGCCAAATAAAAAACTGCCATCTAAAAGTATGCCATTCGAAATTCGGTCATACACACATTCACCCAAACAATAAGTATATTTAAAAAAAAATATGCCTTTAATATATTCGTTTAAAGAAAATTATGCCAAGTGTGTTATGCTAAATGAATTTCGGAGCAACAAGATTCTGCCAGATAGATGGAACCCGCTAAATTCACAATGGTCGGTCAATGGTCTCGTAATAAAATTGTGTTATAATGGCATTTTCGTATTGTCATTATTATAAAACCCTTAGTACAAATGGTTTTCGAAATCTACTACTAAATGCAAACATTTATTCATGCCAGATTTCATGTACGAGATTATCATTCATATCATCAGAGTGTGATTTTTCAGTACCTAGTGGGGAATACGACATCCCTTAGAAAGACTGGTTGTGGTTGACGGATGTTTAAGTGGCAGGCCGCACCGATTCTTGTTCTGTTCGGTGCCATGCATTTATATTTACGAAGTTGCCAGGTTTGTGAGGTCCAATCCTGAACTATTTAAACGGAAAAATAACAGAAATAAAAGAAAACCTACACATTTATAAATTTTGAAATTATAACTAACAAAAATGTGGTTACTTAGTAATAAATATGTTAAATGTATGTACTATTGCATGCTATATATTGGCCAAATATGTGTTACTAAATATTTCATATAAGAACTTCATGTACCTACCGTATTTGTTTTAATAAATAAATGAATTGAATTGAATCAATTTTGTTGCGGGATCAAATACAGGCGAGTTTTTTCTATCATCACCACTGTCGATTCGGGCGTTTCAGGTCCATGTTTACCGAAAAGATAACGGTCTGGCACACTGGTCATGGCACACTATACCGACACCACAACGGAACATGGACCTAAGAGTTGCCGTAGTTGGGACTAGTGTGGCGGGCTTGTCCCAAATAGCAACCAATATAGATAATCCGCCTTTCCGAGCCAATTCACGATAACAAAATAGACTGAAAACCACAGAGTTTAAGTAATTGAATTATGCGCTTACTATAACAAGATACGCAGTGAATGGGAAACTGAATGGGTATTACGAATACTTGGTGTTATGTTACTATTGTAATTTATTGAAAGGGGCAAGCAGATTAGTAACTCTCCCAAAAGTATTTTGGGTGTAACGTCCAGCTGGACTTTAGGACTGGACCTTGGTTAGGGCAATAGATAGGTGGCAATCACTATTAAAGCTTTTGGTATTTCTTTATCATCACCAGTGCATCCAATAGACGTCCACTGCTGGACATAGGCCTCCCCCAAGTGTCGCCACGTTGACCGGTCCCTTGCGACTCGCATCCAACGGATTGCCGCAACCTTCACCAGGTCATCGGTCCACCTAGTGGGAGGTCTTCCAACGCATGGTCTTCCGGTTCGCGGTCGCCACTCCAGAACTTTTCGGCCACATCGGCCATCCGTTCTGCGAGCAATGTGACCTGCCCACTGCCACTTAAGTTTGCCAATTCTTCGGGCTACGTCGGTGACCTTGGTTTTCTTGCGGATGTCTTCTTGTTGAATTATTTGCAATAAATTCAGAATGATCGCATGTATTTTAGTATGGTTTTTACTCGTTAAAATATTTTTTTAGAGATAAGTTCGTGATTTTTTTATCGAGTAAAATTAATTGTATGATCATACTCTATCACTATCATATCATACTAGCATACATCCCGAAGAATATAAAACTCGGGGACTGCCGCGGTAAAGCTATTGCATTTGTTTTGTACGGGGGGTGTTAGGTTATTTTCGTTACGGAATTTCTGGATTCGGTCTCCACGCTCAAGGCCCGCGATAGAAGCTAAGCAATAGCTTAATATATATTTCTGGTTTTGTTTATTGCAGTGATTCATATACTTTCAGGCATTATAAAACTCGCGTTTAGCTCCTTTATTCGCCTTAACAAAATAGGAACTCAAAATTAATGCTCCTGCTATTGACTGCAGCCACAACAAATCTGAATTCCACCAACAATGGGTCAATATGTTACACGCAATCATAATTTTACACAGTATTATCATAATGGTCTATTATTTTTCCCAAAAATCAGTAACTTCCCTAATATAATCAATACTTTTCGCAAACAATGAATATTCAACATATTATCAAAACAATACAAAACATGTGTATGTTTTAAAGCAACATGTACAGGTACAGTCAACGACAAAAGTTTTAACAAACATGAATACTGTTATTTCATAAAAATCATCTCTAAATTGATACAAAATTTGTAAGTAGAGATTTAGTACCAGAAATGTCTCAGACAAATGGTTTAATTTGCCGTTCAATGAACCGTCTAGCCTTTTAACTAAACAGCGGCCTTATCACGAGCGGCCTGACAAAACCACATATTTTAAGTTCGAGACTCAAATGTTGTTTTCGATGTTAGGTTAATTAGGTTTCTTTAAAGTAAAGAGGTAAGGCGGTTGATTGAACGGCTAATCAAGCTGATTGGCTGCGACAGATACATCGTATGCGAGGACCGTTAAGACCAAAGAAACGATGGATGAACTGTGTGAACGAAGAATGGCAAGAATAACGATTAAGGCGTCTACATGAGCTAAACACGCGTTTTATAATGCCTAAAAGTATATGCAGCAATAAACAAAACCAGAACAAATATATGATATTCTTCAGGATATAATTATGCTAGCATGATAGTGTTTTGAAAACATAATACAATTACTTGACTTGATAAAAAAAATCACGAACTTATCTATAAAAGTTCCTTTCAACCAAAATAAAAACATACTAAAATACATGCTATCATTCTGATTTTTTGGAAAATAATTCTACAAGCAATATATTAGCATTATAGTGTTTTAGTTTTTTAATCCAATCAATAGTTTTTTTTGTAAATCGATCGAATCCACTCATTTCGCGCTATTTGGCCCGCAGTGACTGACGTAACAACCACTTTGTAGTGCAAGCCAACTAACATCACAATAAAATAAAATAAAAACCAAACTCAATCAAACTAGAAATAAGTTAAATCAAAAATATATTAAATCCAATAATTCATATTAAATCCAGAATCTAAGTCAATAAATAAACATTAAATTAAATTAAAACAAATGAAATCCAAAATTAAGTGATGTCTGTTTTGGATGGCTGCTTACATTATTGTTATATATTTTTGTTTTCGGATACCTACTTTACTGATTTTTTTTATAAAAACAAACGTTACGTTTTGTACAATAATAAAATAATGTAGTTTCTTTATTTATTTTCTTTCAAATAAATACTTTTAATAAGATTAAAGAAACTGAACTATTCAATGATTTTTGCAGCTATCTGTACAAAACTCGCCCCTATGTTGGAACTAATAAAAGAGCGTAATGTTGGACGTTGATGTGTCGCACATAATTATGTTATGTTGGATACGGGCGGCAGATGTGCAACATAGACACAAGTGGCTTTAGTTTGTACTTACAGTAATTTTGTGACTTTTGTGTCATAATATGGTACTTTTAAAAGGCAAGAAATAACAAACTTCACTGCTACAGGTACATAAATCACGTCCACTAAAGTAATTAGGTAACTAAGAAAAAAACAGCAGCCTTCGCACAAAATATAATGTTTATTGGTAGAAAAGGTAAATTCTCGAAGGCCCTATTAAAAAAATAGGTAACAGTACTAAAATACACAGTAGTAGAAATTAAAAACCGAATTAAACAATCAATCATAGACTCATCTTGTTATCATCATCTTGTTTGACGACTCGAATGGCGCAGTGGAAGTGAGGCTGCCTTACGTTCAGGGGCCTAATTCTGCTATTTTAATAAATTCGTCACTCCAACACGATTCCATTCTCATCCCATTGTCATTTTGCTTAAAGTTCGTAATCTGCTAAATTCACAATGGTCGGTCAATGGTCTCGTAATAAAATTGTGATTTGTCGTATTGTCATTATTATAAAACCCTTGGTGCAAATGGTTTTCGAAATCTACTACTAAATGCAATCATTTATTCATGCCAGATTTCATGTACGAGATTATCATTCTATGACATTTCTTTCAATGAAGTGTAAGTGGTTGATCATTGAAAAGTCATGGCGCCATTATGATAGTAGAATTAACAAACTTGTCAAAATTTGACAGAACTTGATCATTATGAGATCAATGATCGACTACTCTGACACTATTGTAATAGCAGAATCGAGGCCCAGGTCTTTTCTCCTTAGATATCTTTTTAGTTAATTTAGGACACGTATGAATGTCGTATGATTCGACCTACATTATGTACCTATAATATACATGTCCTACATAAACTATAAGTTCACGTCCAAGGTGACTTTAAACGTTTTAAATATTTAATCTCAGAACCGACTTCTTCACTATCGATCCTTCTATAACTGGGGCAACCACGTGGTTTCGCGTTTTTATCGTTACAAAACACATTATCATCTTTATTTGCTCAGCTGGATATGAATCAATATTGGGTTTGCAATGCATGCACACGCGCCTGGCTTAATCCTTTAAGATGCAGAAGATTTTTAACTTAAATTCAGTAAGGTTTTTTGCATCTACATCGATCTAGCTTAAGCATTTATATCAAGTAGGCCAGTTACAGGCACTTTTGAATTGTCGACACAAAGTTGAACATTAAATGTAGCTACAGTCCCAGTCACAAGACATAAAAACTGTAAAAGTACTGTAGTTGCCTAATCCTACAAGTGCGTATGTTGAAGCTTGTTGTGCAAAGTTCGGGTGAAAAAGAATCGACAAGAAATTGCATGGCCGCTTTTTTCTTTTTTTTTTTAATGATCCGTCACTTCTTATTTTAAATAAATTCTTCATGTGTTTAATTTGATATCTAATTTGCTGGTTTTGATTTGATAAGTCTTGTCTTAACGTGTTCATCATCTGCCTAACCTTTTCCCAACTATGTTGGGGTTGGCTTCCAGTCTAACCGGATGCAGCTGAATACCAGTATTTTACATGGAGCGACTGCCTATCTGACCTCCACAACCTAGTTAATACTGGGTAATACGATACCACTTGGTATGACTGGTGTCATTCTTTTGGGGCCACTGACTACCTGTAACGACTGTCAAAGATGGATAAATAACAGCCGGGACCAACGGCTTAACGTGCTTTCCGAGGCATGGAGGAAACTCGGTATGTAAGGGTGGTCCCTCATCCACAAACCAACCTAGGCAAGCACGGCTTAACCTAAAGATCGACCCAAACGGCTGATATTATTTAGCCACGAGTTCCTCTCCTCTCCTCGTGTCTTAACGTGCTAACCATGTAATAGTATAATTTCTTTATTCTTCTTTATCGTGTGGTTAGTGCCTAACCTGGTGTCAGAGTTTTTATGTCTCCCAAAGGCCTCTGACTTGGCTATACATACCGTCGAGATATATCTCTCAGACATGCTGGTTTGGCCTGCAAGTGCCGAAGCCAGCCAGAGCTGTGGGACTGTTCGAAAGAGATACCGCAATATCAGTTTTGAAGACCTATCCATAGGTACCCCACACGTACACGGGTTCGATGAAAACAAAAATTGAGTTTTCAGTTCTATGTATGGGGAACCCGTAGGGTTCCGTTTTTTGCCATATGGCAACGGAACCCTAAAAATGCGTGTCTTGGGTTCCAACTTGAGACCTATGTATGACTTGGCCGTTCGATGACCACACCGCAGGTAAGTAACTTCTTTATTGATATTAACTTTTTATCGAGGAGATTAATTCAAAATTTAAATTCCTAATTTCAACAAACTTTATTATCCTTTTGTAATAGTTTGAGAACATTAAAACTGATCATGCGATAATAATATAATAGTTTGTTTTTCTTTAATTTATTTTTGTAAAACATTGTAATATCTTGATCTATTAATGATTCATGCTTCAAAATAAAAGTTTTACAACTGATTGGTAATTAGAACAAAAACTAACATTAAAATTAGTGTCAGGATATTTTATTGTAGAAAAATCACCCTTATCTCCTTACTATAAGGATCTTTAAAGCTACCTGTCATCTAAGCAGATGTTTAGTCAAAAACCATCAGTATCATACAAGGTTATGTTTGCACTTAACATGAACTCTACCGCGATAAAAATAGAGTCTTCTATCTACTGCCATGGTTGTAAATTAAATATGGTAAACTTCAGTAGTGATGACAAGTTACAAGATCGAAAGATATTAACAGTTTTGTTTTTATTATCGATGAAAGGGATGCATATTCACGCTTTTTTCTGTTCCAGTCACTTCTAGGAAGGTGTAAAGTTGTAAATTATGTCAGTGCATACAAGATGTTTAATATCGATAAACTTGTTTCTTTTTTATATAAGATACACAGTTTAACAATAGGAACAGAAAAGTTAAAGAGTAATTAGGTTTGTATAAGTATATTGAGTAGCGGTGGCCCAGTGGTGGCGGCCCCGACTTACGAACAGTAAGTCGTCGGTTCAAACCCAGACAGGCGCATTACTTTGTGTAATTTATTTCATCACCACGTTACTGCTCTCAAAACGGTGAAGCAAAACATCGTGAGGAAACCGGCATGTCCTAGAATCAAAAATTCGAAGACATGTAACATCTACCAATCCGCACTGGGCCCGCGTGGTAGATTATAGCCCATTCCCTCTTATTGAGAGGAGGCAGTGTCCCAGCAGTGGGAATATTATAGGCTGATGATTAAGTATATTGTGTTCTTTAATCTATACTTATAATAAATCTGTAGAGAGGTCAATTCTGTACATGAAATATATTTACAAAATAACTATCGGGGGGTGATTAGTGATCGATACTGATGCCGAAAATGCAATCAGTAAAATTTTTGTCTGTCTGTCTGTCTTTCTGTCTGTCTGTCTGTCTGTCTGTCTGTATGTTATTTATAGAAAAAAAAACTACTCGACGGATTTTAACGAAACTTGGTACAATTATTCTACATACTCCTGAGCAGGTAATAGTATACTTTTCATCACGCTACCATTAATAGGAGCAGAGCAGTGAAAGGAAATGTTGGGAAAACGGGAGAAGTTACTTGGTTTTTTTAGCTTCCGTCGCGTGTGCAGCCTTAATGGTTAAAGCTACATAGAAATCATGTATAACGGAAATATTCCACATAAAATTATATAAAAAATATCCCAAGACAGCATATGTCTATCTTTTATAGTTGACTCACAATAACACGTGTAACTCCCGATAGCTTAGCAGTTCGGAGATTTGTTATTATTATATTTGTTTACTCTTACGTTTATAATATTATTCTCACTCAACCCCAATTTTGAAACTTCACGCGGGCGAAGCCGCTGGCAGAAGCTAGTATTTTATATATTTGTATTTATGTCACCGTAAAATTGTCAAACACGTTATATTACAATATAACGTGTTTCTCTCTAGCGATATTGTAAACTCTCGAATTATTGTCAACTGAACTCTGCCCCCATTATCGGGACTTGGGGCACCCCCCCGTTAGGTTAGTTAGGTTCCTTTAAACCCTGCACTCGGAAATAGGGGTCCCGCGAAGCGGGGCTCCGTCTACTACGCTTTTTAGAGGAATATAAAGTGTTTTAAGGTTAGGTTATATTAATCGGTATTTCTCAGGAATTTGTACAATATCTTTTCATGAGAGTTGTACCACTGGGCAAGGGGGACCCCTCCTTCCCTCCACACCGCGTGAGTTGACTACCATCGCATGCATTTCACGAAAAATAATGCGTTTTATTTGTAAGCAGTATGTTCGTTTGACAATAATTCTAGAGTTTACAATATCGCTAGAGATATTACAATATAACGTATTTGACAATTTTACGGTGACATAAATATCTATAAGTGATGAAAGAACACAACTCAAAACTTAGATCTAAACAAGTTGAAAGAAATTGTTTTTGATCTAGGCATTTGTCATGAGTCGTGTCATATTTGAAGATCGCCTGAATCCCTAAATTAAGTCATTTTTGGCAATTATACTCAAATAGTAGCTCAGTATACACAAACATAATAATACATTACATACGATACACTAAAACCATATTCAATGACAAATCTAAAATAAAACTTTATTTACTTATTTTGTCAATCCCACAAAATAAAATAAAAATAATGTCGGCTGTTTGCTATCCCAACTTTTCTCTTTTAAAACTGCTACTCCAGATTAGCTTTTAAACACAATAAATTCAACGTCTTTCCCAAATAATACACGCTTCAAAAACCTTCAAAGCGAGTTTCCTTAATCCTAAGTCCAATTGTATTTTTTCAGTGATTGCACAAATTGTTCATTATTCTGCCGAAAGAAAAAAATATGCAGCTGCCCTGACCCACGTGCTATAGAAGGAATTTTGCTCCAATTCTCTTTGTCACACACCCTCGCTTCAGAAATAAGAAGTTTCGACCCGAATTTTAATTATTTCTTTTCTAACAGACGAATACAAAGATACCTTTTCCTTCACGAAACTCAAAATGGCAACCACCTCATTCTGGAACGTCGCTTTTGCAATTCGTAATTTAAAATTGCGGAACGCGAATTGATATTTCATAGACCTTTCAAAATTAAAAATACCAAATTAAAATTTAGAACGTTTCATTTGATTTTGAACTCTTTTACTTTGAAAGAAGGTGGTATGGAACTGTTAGTATATTTGTGGTTTCTGTCAATTCACCGTAAGATTATGTCCGGTATTGTAAGATTTACAATTTCACAAAATGTCAGTTGACAGTAACGTGCAGATTTATTGCTTTACAAAAGGTTATAACAAATCATTGAGGAACAATTACATAGTACAATTTGTATGTGGGTTATCAAAAAAATCTATTATGTAAACGAACTTGCTGTGTAAAAGTAACCTTAGAATACTTCCGAAGGTCACTATTGATACTTTCTCCATAGATAAAATCTGGGTTTTATTTAATCTAGACTTTTCAGGTTTATTCCTCTATCTTTTTAACAGAATTTCTTTTGGATTGTCCGATCATTTATCTTTTGACCTTTTTCTACTTTCAAGTTTATAAGTACTAACCGGATAATTCTTCTTAACAAACTCCGTATGTCCGTGAAATATTCTTATTTGACATAATATCTTGCTTTTTTCTGCGTCGTCGGATCTCATCAAAGAGCAGACGTCCACGCGCTTCACCTGGCCTGGCCCCTAGTGATGTACCCTGCAGACAATTTGTACGATAAATATTTAATCTATGTTCATCGTCCGGTCGGAAGGAGTCCTGTTCAAATATAGATCATGTTTCTACCTTTGTTACGTAACGTGCGGTTTGAGTTTTGAATTTTCACTTTCGAATTTGGAATTCTGTTTGAGTTCGATAAGTGTACAGTCACGGGAAAGGCCATTTTGAATGTGAGTTTTAGACACATGATTGGTAATCATTATTATTTAACCAAACTGCTGTCGATAACAACTTCTTCATTTACAAAAATAGCTTAATACTTATTGAAATCCATTCTAAACCACAGAAAAGCATACTTACTTTATCTAAAAAGCAGCCTTAAGTTACTACTGTTAGTATTACGCCAACGACTCATGACATTCTTTTGCAAACTGTTATTCGATATATTCACTACCCCAATATCGATAAAGTTCCCCACTCTATAGCGTCTAACAACCATTCAACCGCATTTCGTCTCGCAAATACCTTTGCACAAAACTCCTTCAAGATATATTTATTCCGTTTCAAACAAAAGAAGGGTCTCGGCAGCTGATTCCGTTTTTTGTAATAGAAAGACCACACTTACCCTACTTCGAAAATTCCAACACATGCGAAAGCCGTCCTTATTTATTAGGTATTAGGATTGAACATGAAGTTTATTATCAGCAAAATAGTGTTGCAGCACGAAAAAATAGTCCACGCGTTCAAGAATTAGTACTCAAATTACTTGACTCCACCGAAAGAGGTCTTATTACTGAAAAGGGTACGTATTGCTGTACCGCATTGTGGAATTAAAAATAGTGTAAATGTCTTTAAAAAAATAAAGGAAGTGGGTTGAAGTTTGTCCAACTTTGACAGCTAATCCTGACATTTAATTAGTGGTGTTGATAGGAAATTAAAAGGATATTTTTTCGTGTGGCAATAATTGGGCTATTGAGATCGTTAATTAAAAAGGTTGCTTATTGTGTGACACGTGCCCGGTTTCACGAAAGTTCCGGGATATCTTTAAGTGGCACCTAATGAATGGTTCAATTCTTTTTCGTATCGAATTATCTTAGAATTTACCCCATTAAACAAAAAATGTAACTCAAAATTCCTCTAAAAAATCCCAACAAATAGGTACGTTATTTTTAAGCTGCTTTCTCGAAAACCATTGTGATATGCTGAAAACAGCTATTTCAATATATTCAACATAAGCCCTAGCAAGAACGTTGCAAATGTAACGTACATTCGAAGATTTGCAAGTCGAAAATATGATACTTTCATAGAACTAACCTAACAGTAGGTAGTTTATAAAGGGTGTAAAACACCTCTTAACGAATACGAAAGGCACTTGTTCTCCTCGTCATTCTGATCATTTTTTTGTTCTACACCATACCTGGGAACCTTCTAGTTACGCAGATATAGGGGGTCAAAGTTGCAAGAATTTTACAAGTTTTTTTTTAAATACCACTTTTTGTCGCGTGATTTTTACTTTAAATATCTCTACGACCTCCGTACTATTCAATCCATCCATCCACACAATGTTTTGAGTGCGTTACATTGAGTTATACCACAAAACATGATTTATAACCTCAAAAAAAAAAGTTGTTTCCCAGCAATATTTTTTGCGGAAAGTTACTTATTTTGATATACAGAATGCTTGGTTAACGGCTTTGTGATGAGGTGAAATACACCCTGTATATGCTACGGTTTGATACATGACGAGGTTTGGATAAATATTTTGTAACCAATTTATCTAGAAATACACTCGATATAAGAGAATATGTTGAATTTTGGCTAACATTTTTGTTGTTAAAGACTGAGATAAGCAGTTAATGAGCTCACCTATCGATATGAAACAGTTTAAAACTAACGAAATATCATTTTTGCGAAGCAGGATTTACAATTCCAGAATCATTCGAATTCGGTAACGTTTAAGGCTCACAGATAGCTCAATTCCACGGAGCCTTTGACAAAATAATACAATATTTAAAAAAAAAAACATCCAATCTATTTCTCTCCTAATGGTGAGACAAATGCAAACTATCCTAGGCACAGACCGTAATTCAGATCCCCGACGGATATTGTAAGTGGACCGATTGCACCCCTAATCCGATAGACTCTGACGTAAGCATGCCAGATTGAATAACAGGATACAGCCGTTGGAAGCGCCATGCGGATTAATGTGTCTCCTTGCCTACCTGGTTGCCTGGTAGGTGCGCTGTTTCCTGACCTACATAGCTAATAAGATAAGTGTCTAGCTAGACAGAATTTGTGTTCTAGTTGGAGACGATGTTTTTAGGCTTTTTCTTCTTTTGAGGTTATCTTAAACGTTGTTTTTGGAATCACACAATGTTACGTAGTTTTTAGATCAGAATATGTTTAGGAAATCTTTTTTCATGAACATGCGATAAAATAACAAAAACTGCCTTATAAACCGACCACCAACCGCCTCTTACCGCCAGATGGTTTTTTCGAATAGGATTTCAATACCCTTCGAATAAAACACTACACTAAATGGTACAGTAACTAAGAACAAATATGACAGCACATTACTTGCAAAAGGTCCCTTTTTATGCATTTTACCCGCATTTTAATTTAATATTTTGTTCATATTCACAACTTCTGTTCTTTATTCAAGTGCACACGCACGGGTGGGCACTTCGTTCGCTTTTTAAATGTCGTTCTATGCGTGACATTTGTATCGTGGACAATGAATTCATCATATCGATAAAGTGACAGCGTGGACAGCCCTAATCGTGTTACTGTGTTGTTTGATTTTCGAAGAATTTATTTTTGCATTGTTTTTTGAAGAGTAGGGCACAAAATGGTAGTGCGTGAAATGAACATCACTAAATCATATATTATACCTGTTGCCGTTTTGATTGCACACAATTATTTTTGGGTCAATGTGCTATATACAAAAGAAAAGTGTGTTTCTTTTTAGGTACTCATAAATTATTTCCATTTTCAGTTAAAACTGTTAATTTTTTTTAAGTTAAGAGAAGGAACTCCGTAATCTCGATTTATTCACAATCAGATCCCAAAATCGTCAAATAGAATCTTAGAGACCACGTCTATTGAAGAGCCAACTCCATGACATACGTGATCTAAGATAATAATGAGGATGCACCACCTTGACATTGATCCGATACTGTTCGTACATAGATAACAATCGTTATTTCCGACCTTCAGAAACACAATATGTTGGTACACTCGGATATCTATGCAATCGAGAACATAGAAGGCCTAACACGAACGCGCGGAAGTTACATCTATCTTCTATCTATCCATACTATACTAATATTATAAAGCAGAAGAGTTTGTTTGTTTTTTGTTTGTTTGGTTGAACGCGCTAATCTCAGGAACTACAGGCTCGAATTGAAAAATTCTTTTTGCGTTGGATAGTCCATTTATCGAGGAAGGCTATAGGTTATATAACATCACGCTATGACCAATAGGAGCGGAGCAGCAATAAGAAATGTTGCAAACGGGAAATTCCCGCGAACGAAGGTGCGGGCAGAAGCTAGTTTTATATTATTTGTGAATTATAAATGTAAGTGGGTTGCCCCACGTTGGTTGGTTGTGGTTGTTGTTGTGGGTTGGTTACCATGTTTCATGTTTTAAGTGCAATCTTTATATCGCAAAATTAAAATCAAAATACAACGATACCTACCCTACGTCTATGTCGCGCGCTCATACAAGACCCTCGGGAGAGGAAACAGAATCGTTTATAGACGAGTTACTCGTTTGTGGGCAAAAGGGTTGTATTCAAGCTCAATTGATGTTATGTGAACCGATATTGCTCCGATACTGATACGTCTTTTTGTTGTGAGGAGAAACTACTTATGGATTGATTTATTGTGCTACTGTTTAGATTAATTTAGTGAAGTTTTATGCTCCTGTTCAGGGAGTGACGCTAGTACATCAAGCTACTGCAATCTTTCAAAGGAGATCACCCAGATTGGGCTATTTTCAAAAGTGTCGGCCAACCAAAATAAACTTATCATTTAGACCAGCTGACCCGCGCAACTTCGTCCGCGTCACATAAGAGAGAAAAACGAAAGGAAAAAGTACCCCGTTTTTGCAACACTTTACATTCCTGCTCCGCTCCTAATAGTCATTGATGTTACATAGCCTATAGCCTTCCTCGATAAATGGACTATCCAACACAAAAAGATTTTTCCAATTCGAACTAGTAGTTTCTGAGATTAGGGCGTTCAATGAAAACAAACAAACAAACAAACTCTTCTGCTTTATAATATTAGTATAGAAGTATAGATGGAGCATAACATAATAAACATTTTTTTTATTATTACACCAAAGTTGTAAGTCAATTCACTGAGAAGTTATTCAACCACAAAATATTTGTGATCACCCAGATTGAGGCATTTTTTTTGCTGGTCATCTAAAATAAACGCAATAATTAAATAGAGCTTCACGATTTAAACTTTTTTTATTCCCGTTCTTCCCGGGCTTCCCGTGCTTCCCTGTATTCCTGGTCGTCTCCCCGTTTTTCTTCCCCTTCTTCCTGGTATTCTTCGGTCTTATTCCCGCTCTTCCCGGTCGTCTTCCCGGTCTTTCCGGTATTCTCTGTCTTCCCGTTTTTCCCGGTCTTCCCGTTCTTCCCGGCCTTCTTCTCCTTCTTTACGCTCTTCTTACCGTTCTTCCCGGTCTTCCCGGTATTCCCGCTCTTCCTGGTCTACCCGGTCTACTTCTGGTTCTTTCCGGTCTTTTTTACCGTTCTTCCCGGTCTTCTTCCCGTTCTTTCCGGTCTTTTTCCCATTTTTCCCGTTCTTCCCAAGTTCCATATTTTTTATTGAATACTTGCGTAAAGTTTTCAATAAATAATAATCATTACTATAAATAAATGATCCTGTTTGATGAAGACGCTAATCAAAGAAGATCTGCCAATCATCTTGAAGTCCGAAATCGTCGACGTGTTTATCCTGCTCGTCCTATCCTACGGAGCTCTGACCTATGATTGCAGAAGTTCCGCCTTGGGGCCTGCCAAAGAGCGCAGCATTCTGGCTGTAAAGAGAACAGATACAATACATAACACAACGATGAGCTCATAGCGGGAATTACAGACGTAGGCGAAAACGATGCCAAATTCAAATGGGATTGGGCAGGTCATGTGCACCGCGTGCATAACGACCGCTGGCCAAAGGTCTCAACACGACGGGTGCCTGAACATAGACGGCGCCGCCGAGACCAGCCTACATTAAAGTGGTGTGATGATGTGAACGCACATCACGAAGGCAATGTTTCAAGGTGGCGCAAAAGAAGAGCACCTAGAAGGCTTTTAAACAGCAGTGGGACATTTGGGGTTAGTAAAAAAAGTATACAATCTATACATAACAAATGCGTCCACATCATCAGCCTGAGGATGGACGACGCCGCAAAGGCCGACCTAGAAAGAGGTGGCTCATTGTGGATGCTGCGTTCCATGCGCTTCGGTATACGGATAAAAACATCGATGAGTTTGGCATGCGCTTTTTAATATTTCTGTGGACTACACAAAGGAGGTTATTATATGCCTACCAGAAAGACACAGCGTTAGTATGAAGAAGCAGTCTATGATTCTGGTTTCTAGGAGCATAGATATTGTAAAACATACCTGATTCTCTTTGGATTTACGTTGTTACCTCTCATTTCCGGCAGGGGTCGCCATCTCCGGTTCCGGTGACCGGCCGTTTAGGCTTTCATAGCGTTTATGATTTTTGTCGTGTTAGGAGCAAAAGATTTTCAAAGTTTAAAAAACCGACAAAAATACTCGTACATACAAACAATTCATTGTTTTCGGTCGGAAAATAGTGTTACAGTGATTATATACTAATAACATACACGTATTCAGTGTTTTATAGTGTTCAGTGTTGTGTCGTTGACGTCGATTCGGTAAGTACCTACCCACCATTATGGACTCGGAGGATTCCGCTCCTGAACCTGTAGCTCAAGTCGCTGCTCCGGATGGAGAGCGAAGAGCTTTGAGCTCGAGCTCATCGCAAAGCAGTTCCTCGTCTTCGGAAGACGAAGAAGGTTTTGCCTCGCCGCCACCTAATAAAAGGTCTAAGCGGCGCAGGTTCAAACAAGTAGGAACTTGTTCAGATCCTCGCATGGACACTATAATCAATCAAGTCACGTATTACTAACTGTGTAGCTCAAATGCCGCAGATTTTCACGGCTATTAATAATACAAATTTTAACAATAATAAAGAAAATTTCGGCAGCCATTTGAATTCTGTGAATTCTACGAATTCGAATGATCAATTTCTAAACAAACCACAAGTTATAAGTAAAGCAACTAATAATAATAATATGAGTTTGGGGGAGTTGAAAATAAGTTATGACGAATCTAAGATTGTACCTGTTGCCGATCCCGATAAACTAGCAGAGTTAAATAGTCTTCAGCAATTTAACTCACAGGCCTGGAAAGGCATTCGTTATAAAAAGGACTTGCAGACACTTATAGCAACACCAGGTTTTATAGGCTTAAAATTAAATGAGGAATTATGTCACCTTAATAAAGGAACAGATTATTTGGCTAGTACGGAGCAATTGTTAGCGGGATTGTCAAATGCTGTTCTGGAAAATAGGCAACTTTTGAAAAATGGTTTGCAGGAGGTTGTAAATTGGGCTGCTACTTCTGACACAGAGCTCAGTGCAAGCACTCTCTGTGATAAAGTTGTCTGAAAAGTTTGGTCCAGCGTCACCTTCATATAAAAATATGGAAACTTGTATGCAAGTCATATGTGGCAAGCGAGCTGAATGTATTGAGGTTAGACGTGACCGCATTCTAAAAGAAGTTAATAACGTTAATCTTAAATTAGCGTTACAAAATATTCCACCTAGCGCTGAGTATCTCTTCAATAGAAAAGCGCTCATCCCACTAGTAGATTCTTTAGGAGGCTCGCAGGTATGGCTTAACATGCCAAGTTATTTAAAAGATAAAAAGAAAGTCAATAATACCAATCAGGTTAACAATAAAAGTTTCAAGCCATCTTATAAAACTAATTTCAATAAGAAAACTAAGTTTAACTCTGACAAAAAATCAAGAAATAATAATTATAAAAAGCATTCCTTTCGCCGTACAGGCACTCAAGATACCTCCAACGTTAAAGATAAGTGACAATCAAAGCAGGGTATTCAAAGGCGGTTGCCTAAAATCCCATGCTCAGGCATGGGAACAATTAGGGGCCAGTCAATATATTCAAAAAATAATAGCGGAGAGTCGCATACCATTTTCAACAAAACCTCCTTTACATTACCCTTACAAAAGAATATTAATCAAGTTTGCAACAAAGTCATCCAAGAAGATGACAGAAATCATACAACAGTTAAAAGATGCAAACATTTTAGAAAAACCAAAAAACATAACACCCGGTTTTCACTCCAAAATGTTTTTAGTCCGGAAATCAGATGGGGGGATACGCCCTGTTTTCAATTTAATGAGCCTAAATTTACATGTCTCGACTCGACATTTCCAATTAATTTCTCGACAGGATGTAATTCAGTTCCTACAGGACAGGGACTGGATGACAAAAATAGACCTCCATCAGGCATATTTTCACCTAAACATAAAGGAAAACCACAGGCGTTTTCTGCGCATAATATATGGAGGCGAAATATTACAGTTAACGGCCTTACCTTTCGGTCTCTCATCAGCTCCTCAAACCTTTGCCTCAGTGACCAATTGGATTGCGGAAATCCTTCGGAAACAAGGCATAAGAATAGTAGTTTACTTGGACGATTTTTTAATAGCCAGTCAAAATCAGAAACAGCTCATAGAACACACCAAAATAACCATACAAACTCTGGAAAAGTTGGGATGGCATGTAAACTTCAAAAAATCACTTCTCACCCCAACCCAAGAAATAGAATATTTAGGCATAATATGGAATACAAAAACAAATCTAATTTCACTTCCTGTAAAAAAAGTAGAAAATAATCTAGAACTATTAACAAGCTTATTACAGAAGAAAGAGTCGTGTCTCCGAGTGATGCAAAAATTGCTGGGTATGTTAAATTTTGCAAATTTAGCAACCCCAAACGGCCGCCTCCATTGTCGCCGTACTCAGATTTTTCTAAGATCATTCAGAGGAGCCAGACCAAGGCAAAAGAGGGAGTTACCACCTATAGTGACCCAAGAGTTACAATGGTGGGTAAGAAACGTAGGGAAAAGTGCAAGACCAATGCACACGCCCAAGATTACCCACTTTCTCACCACATACGCGGCGGACGCGGGCTGGGGAGCACACCTGAACAACATCATGTTGTCGGGCAAATGGAATCGTCGCCAGCAAAAGTGGCATTCCAATGTGAAGGAAATGTTTGCTGTGTATGCAGCCTTAGTAAGACAAGGTGCACACATGAAGGACGCACATGTTCTAGTGCAGTCGGACAATCAAACTCTTATAGCCTACTTAAGGAACGAGGGAGGAACCCGGTCCTTAGCCCTGTTGGGCCTAACAAGCAAACTCCTTCACCTAACCGAACAGCACAACATAACGCTGTCGGCATCATACCTCCCGGGGAGGTTAAACGGGATTGCAGACCGCCTCTCAAGAGGAAAACCGGTCCCCGAATGGCAGC
This sequence comes from Xestia c-nigrum, assembly GCA_916618015.1. Classification (NCBI taxonomy): domain Eukaryota; kingdom Metazoa; phylum Arthropoda; class Insecta; order Lepidoptera; family Noctuidae; genus Xestia; species Xestia c-nigrum. The sequence continues at coordinate 25,301,436 of OU745246.1, forward strand.
TACAACCCCTAGCCAAGAATGTAATTTTCCAAAAATGGGGCGTCCCAGACGTAGACCTGTTCGCTTCAAAAGAAACAGCAGTGGTCCCACAATACGTAACTTGGGACTCAACAGATGGGTCAGCAATTTTTTGCGACGCCTTCAGTCGAGTTTGGGACTTTCAGCTGGGCTGGGTATTCCCTCCACCCAACTTGATCCCTCGGGTGCTCCATCATCTGAACGGGGCCATAGGGACATACATAGTAATAGCACCACAGTGGGATCAGTGCTTTTGGCTGGCCGATCTACAAGCCAGGGCCCTGTCAGACCCAATATCGATAACAGATCTGCGGAAGAACCTGATAGATCGATCAACAGGGCTCTGTCCTCCACAAGTGGACAAGTTGTCCCTCCAGGCATGGAAAATTGGGGGTGGTCAGATCAGGTAGCAAACTGGAGTAGGGAGGAAATTGAATTATTAAGTAATAGTTGGCGCAAAAGCACTCTAAATACTTACAAAGCCCCTATTAAAAGGTGGCTATCATTTTGTGCCACAAATAAAATTAATAAAAGAAATCCTGACGGCAAAGACGTTGCAAGATTTTTAGCAGATCTGCATTTAAAAAGAAATTTTTCAGTGAATACAATTTTATTACATAAATCAGCTATTTCTACCTTCTGTGCTTCAAATGCAGACAAAATATCAAAAAATTTCTTTGTTCAACAAGTTTTAAAAGCCATAGCATTATCAAAACCTCCACCTACAAAATCCCCTATTTGGGACACTAAAATAATTTTCAATTGGTTGAAAACAGTTCCAAACACAAATTCCCTTTTTGATATCTCAAGAAGAACTGCAATTATTTTATTGTTAGCATCAGGCAGAAGGATACATGACCTTACCTTGTTGGATATTTCTCAAAGCAAATTCATAGAAGAAGAAGAAAAAAATATGTTATGGCCAAAATTTGGATCGAAAACAGACTCAAGCAAATATAGACAGTCTGGCTGGTCTTTATTAAAACACCCAGATGCAAATATATGTCCCTTGAAACATATTTCAAAATTGATTCAGATTTCACAGGAAAGAAGACTTAATAGTACTGTTACAAGTCTATTTGTTTCATTGAAAGGCCAAATAAAACCAGCTACAAGGGCTATTATAGCAGGTTGGATTAAATCTAAATAATTAAATTTAGAAGCTACTCCAGGAAGCGTCAGAGCAGCTGTAGCATCCAAAGGCTGGTGGGAGAATGTTCCTGTAGATGATATATTGGCTAGAGGGAACTGGAAGAGTGATAAGACCTTCAGAAAGTTTTACTGTAGAGAGATTATTAAAAATACAAATAATGAAGAGGAAGATTTGTTACGATTAAATTTCTCAAGTTTAAATTAGAATTGTTAAGTTTTATGTGCCAAAGTTGATTGTTTAAGTTGAAGTACCTAACAAATTGTTCATTTTAATTTCAAATAATTATAATTATTTATCAGTAATATAACCTTACTGATTATGGTAATTGATAATAAATGTTTAATCTGAAATGAATTTCTTTCATTCTTTAACACATTTATTTATTTCACATAGCGTTTATTGTGTTACCTTCACCAGCAGATATCAAACAAGTCTTCATACTAACGCTGTGTCTTTCTGGTAGGCATATAATAGGACTGTTTTACACTAAAATAAAACAGTTATTATGTGCCGAAAGAAAGACACAGCGTTAGCTCAAGGTCCTTGCTGGTATGAAGACACTATGGAAGCCTAAACGGCCGGTCACCGGAACCAGAGATGGCGACCCCTGCCGGAAATGAGAGGTAACAACGTAAATCCAAAGAGAATCAGGTATGTTTTACAATATCTATGCTCCTAGAAACCAGAATCATAGACTGCTTCTTCATACTAACGCTGTGTCTTTCTTTCGGCACATAATAACTGTTTTATTTTAGTGTAAAACAGTCCTATTTTTTATTGGGCTCACCTGGTCGTTGCATTTATTATTCATAATAACACCAAAAAATAGTAACTATTTTACTATGGTATTAAACGAAATATTACGTAGAAATGTAAACAAAATCTTAAAATCATAATAAATAAGCTATAATTATTATGATATTTTTTTGCGAGTCAAATCATTCCTGTTGTGGTCAAATACTTACGTGAATAGAGGCGTTTTTTTTTCTGTTTACTAAAAAAAATACGGTACCTACCCGTTGGTAATCATATCTGCTATAATTATTATAGGTTCAGAAAGAACATATAAATAAATATTGTTAAACTGTGAGCATTTTTAATGCTATTTTTAAAGGTTTCCACTAAAATCGCATAGATGATTTAAACATTCAACGTGGCACGGAACGTTTTATACCCACATTTTAGTGATTGACAGCAAACTTCATTATTTTGACATTTACTTTTTCTGTTTATTTTGGTTTTCGTAAGTGTTTTTGCAGATTTTTCGCATTTATCCCGTTTAGACAATGCGTAGCTAATTTAACCACTAGAATCTAAAGGTTATAAGGAAGAAATCAATGTAACTTTAATTATTAAATGCTACAATTTTATGTGGGTGGCCTAATCCCCGAACAAAAAAAATTGTCTCCTTTGCATTTTCTTGATACTGTCGTCTTGTATATTTGTACACCGTTTTAGTGATAAACATTGTGAAGTAGCTCGAGGTACCCAACTTACCCAAGGGCCCTGAAATGAATGACATTCGTCCTTCGAGTAACTGTCAGGCATCACCTTGGTGATAGACGTTTCATTAACTGTTCAGAATTGCCCTGAGGGATTCAAATAGTGTGTGTTTTACTAGGTCGCGTCTTACTAGTGTGAAGACAGTCGCAAGTGAGGTTGACCTTTTGGTTGGTAGGTACTTTTTTTCCAAAATCTAGTCTGAGGTTTTCTAAAAATTATTGAACGGAAGCCCTAACAAAATAACAGCAGCCTCAAATCCTCGTCAAAATGTAAACCCGTTACGGAGATTAGCCTAAACAAACAGCCATTTTTTTTTTATCAGCACCGCAAATTATATTTTCATAGGCATACAGACAAAATAAAACGCCATTTTGAAATGACAACCGGATACTTCAATTTCATCTTGAGTAGATTTTAAATTCGAAGATCATAGAATATAGAAGATACCTACTCTACCTTTTATCTTATGGCATTTTGTATTATGAAAATATTTGCCATCAGCATCGATAGCTAGTCGCTAACAAGGAGAAAAGAGAATGATTTCTCGCTGAATCAACCTATAAATTGAGAAGTAATTTAGGTTACATACAAAATCTGCCAACTTAGTCATCGTCAGTGTCAATTAAAAATAAAGGTGTTAATTTTTAAAGCAATCAATTAGGTATTATCTACTTTATGAGGGGTCTGCGAGGTTTGTCATGGAAATCATAATTACGTTTTGACATGTTTGAAGGACGGCATTCAGTCTTTAATTAGCACCGCAAAGTTCTTGTTTGAATTTCGAACTTAGGTCGAAGGCTGTGTTTCCTGTTAAGTTAAATCTCGACTGGTTTAACTTAGAGTTCTCTTGTACAAGTTTGCTGATGATAAGTATTGTATTGTATTGTACTACTGTACAACGGGCTGGTGTCCGCAACTCCAAGTCAAAGCGCGTATTTTGCGTATGGGCTATAATCCACCACGCGGGCCCAGTGCGGGTTGTTAGATGTCACATGTCTTCGAATTTTTGGTTCTAGGACATGCCGGTTTCCTTACGATGTTTTCCTTCACCATTTTTGAGAGCACTGGCGATGAAATAAATTACACAAAGTAATGGGCCCGCTACTAAGTATGTACTTACAAGTAATTGTTGGAGTAGGGTAACGAGAACATCATCATCTGCCTAGCCTTTTCCCAACTATGTTAGAATCAGCTTCCAGTATTTTACATGGAGCGACTCCCTATCGGACCTTTTCTGGGTAATACCTGCATAATACCCCCACGTAAAACTGGCTTTCAGACTAGCGGACCACTGACTAACCTGACTGTCAAAGATCCACAAATGACAGCCGGGACCAACGGCTTAACGTGCTCTCCGAAGCACGGAGGACACTGGGAATGTAACGTGTGGTCATCAATCTACCGACCAACCTAGGTGAGCACGGCTTAACCTAAAGATCGACCCGAGTGGCTGCTAAAATTAGCCAGGAGCTGAGGAGTAAGATAATGTTGAGATGATATATTATGTGAGAACAATGTGGCAAGAGGTGCACGTTTAAAGTATCCATAGACAAAAAAAAACAAAAAAAAACATTCAAATAAGCCATTATTGGTATGTAATGGCTCATGTCTAAGAATTCTACTACGTTACTCTAATTAAACCTGATTATCTCCAATCGCTATTAAAACCTTGACTAAAAATCTTTGAACGTCTAAATTAATTTTCACCTTCATTAATATTTAAAGGGATCATAATTTTAATCAATCAAATTCATCTCGTCGTTTAGCCTTAAAATTAAACTTTGTTGCTACCTTCGGGACTGAGAGCGTTTAATTTGGAAAGGGATATCCTCTGAGGATAAAAACGGTTAAAACAATTAGTGTCGGTCGAAGCTCAAGTAAATATTTGAAAGGGTAGGACTTGGATGAGACACAGAAACGTAAAAAAGGCACAAATAGAGGCCCATCTGTACCAAGAAGACAATGATTTCGAGCTTTTGTTTTTTGGGACAATCCCGCCATACACGCCCAAACCACTGTAACTCCTGAAAGACAGAATCAACAGTGGCGACCACCAGAAAAGCGCCGAGACAATGAAGCTCGACGAAGTCCCAGAGAATGAATTTAACTGTCTTGGATCCAGCAACGAAATGAATCAGAAAGTATAGCGGAAGAGTAGGAAAGAACGTAAATTCCACTTCCCTCCATATCAGCAGGAGACAGAACGAAACAAGGCCAATAGGCACAAAGGGACGTTTACAACTGGGATAGGCCCAGTTGCCTGGCACCACGGATAAATATTAATGTTAATGGGTCCTAAGTAGAGAGCTGTTATATTTGATTCCAATAATAGGTATGGCAAAAACGCTTGAACGCACGGAAATTTGCTCTAGTTTCTACAAGGTTCGTATAGTAAATAACTCCGGATGTAACCTGTACACTATCCAACATAATATTGCGTTCATTTTGCCAAAGACTACACTCCCACAAAATGTGATGTGCAGATTGTTCATATTCGCAGTCAGATGTTGAACATTGACAAAAAGGCAAGTCAACAAGCTTGAAGGAAAATAATTTACTCTTAAAGTTGCCATGGCCCGTGAGAAATTCGTAGTGATTTCGAGCTGTGGATTCCATGATTGTCTTTATTAGAGAGTCGAGAAATAATCAAACTTTCTCGGGCTTTCTTTTAATATTGTAGCCATACCTAAACTATAATCACACATCAAAACTGAGATTTAGATGTGTGATGGTTTAGATACAAATACCACAACTTTTCTTGTATTACAGTGTCAGAACACTCAAATACCAGAAAAATGTGATAAAAAAAAAACTTAAAATGCCGTCGAGAAGTATTTTTCAGGTGGTCAATTATACAATTCGCACATTAATCCGAAATATCAAATGTGCATGTGTTTTGTTCCAACTCGAGATCTATGACTTATAAATATCGCTAAATAAATATTGCTGGAAATTAACACACACCGCCATTTAGTGCCACACTAAGCAAGGCTTGTGTCGTGGACACCAGATAGTTGATATACTACATATGTACTTTTTTGTTTGTAAATACATACTTATTATACATATAAACATCCATGACTCGGAAACAAATGTCCATGCTCATCACACAAACATTTGCTCCTACTGGGATTCGAACCCAGGACCCTAAGAACGTAAGGCAGCCTCACTACCACTACTCCATTCGAGTCGTGAAAACTTGGCTGTCCGAAGATCTCACCGCCATGTGCAGACGCCACAACACATCAACTTACCACAATCTGACAAATTTCTGCAAAAAAAAATCAACTTTATCACAAAGTCGGAAAGTTAACGTTCGATTGGCAAAATTTGACAGATTTGGGTAGGTTGACCTGTTGGCGTCTGTACAATCTACAATTACCAAAAATACCACTAACCTCCATCAACTCTGTTGGCAATCAAAAGGAAGTTTAAATTCCATTTATCAACTTTTCGCAAGGACATTATTATATGTCGGTAGTTCGGTATCCTATAAATGACCTTGCCAAAAGACCAAGACCTAGTATGCAAATATGACTATACCTACAAATATATAATTATTAGGTAACACATTTTTATTTTTATCATAACACCGGGTACTCGATGGTATCGGCAGGTGGTATACCTCGTATCTAAGTGGGGTGGTACATATTTTATCAAATATTTGAATATGGCTTAGTAACTGCTGTAAAGTATTTGGTCATGGAATTATATAGGTCATGTAAGGTTCATACTAAGATATATACGTACATTGTTGTTACTTCTTAGCATCGGATAGATAGAAAAGTGTAAGAAGAAGAAAGAAAAAAGATGGAAGAATAAACATTTATTAGGTACTGGAAGGCATATTTTCTTTATGTACAGAGCTATTTGGTTAACATTTTACAATGCTAATTGTGGGTCAAACTGTTATTTACCAAACAGCAAACAGCTTGTTCGACTGTACGTTTTTCCTTTGGAACAGTTACCTAGCTTATGTACATACCTAAACGTAATTATATGTATTTTATCATCATAAAAAAAAAATGAAAAATTATTCATTTTAAATTGTTAGAGACGAGATAAATGCTGGCGGCTTATTTCTAACAAGAATTGAACTAAATTGCAGTAACACAAAGGAAAGAGTTCAACTAAAGTAAGAATTGAACTAAACTACAGAGTTCCTAATATGCATGTGAGTTGTATTTAATCAAATTTAAATAATAATATTTAAAACGAAATAAAGTCTGAATCACTGAAAATTAACATGAACATTAATATTCACGAATTAACATAATAAAAATGTCATAAAACACGAACATACACAAATCAAAACGGTTCCGTGTAGGTGCACTGGTGCGTATGCGCACTGTTGCCCGAGACATGTCATTGTGGGGTCAACATGTTAATATTTCGTCAATCAATGTGCATACATTAGTTTTATCATGAACTGTCACGCCTACTAAGTACGTATATCGACACCTGCCTAGCTACACAGCGTGACAACATTTTGTCGATATATTTCATCGACTATCCACTACGATTCACGAGTGGTTCGTGGATAGGTACACTCATCATCATCTTCTTGTTGCCAACTATGTTGAGGTCGGCTTTCCAGTAATCCGAGTGCAGCTGTGTGTACCAGTATTTAACATGGAGCGACTGCCTATCTGATCTCCACAATCCAGTTAGTATTGGGTAATGCGATACTCTAAGGTAAGACTGGATATCAGACTATCATATTATCACTACCTGTAACGACTGTCTAGGATCTACAAATGAAGCCGTTGGTTCTGCGTGCTGGCCAAGACACGGAGGAAACGCGGTATGTATTGGGTAGTTATTAATCCTTGGACCAACCTAGGTAAGCACGGCTTAACCTAAAGATAACCCGGCTGTTATTATTTAGCCACGAGCTCCTCCAAAGAAGACCATTTTGTCGAAAAAGCTACACAATTTCATACACTGCGTAATTTGTCCTAACTTCTGCAACGATCACCATCATGGCCACTTTCAAACACACAAGTTGTTCCATCTCAGCACAAATGTTTCAATCTCTATTCTAATTCAAAACAATAGAAACCCAACACTTCAGTAAATCACTGAACCAAAAACCATAACCAAAGCAAAAAAAATATTATAGCGTCATCGAAGACTCGTTAACGTGGGACCAACTTGCAACGTAATCCCCTAAACCAGGCAGGTCAGGGGTCAAAACATAGTTGATTTATTTGTGAGTATAGACCATAGGGTACTTTGGGCTATGAGTAACAACTACGAAGGAAATACCAGTTTTAGGAGCTATTGGTTTGTAAAGTAATAATTTGTTTAGGAGCGGTTAGAATTGGGAATTGTTAATTACGAGTATTTCAGGAAATTGGCTGCGAGGTGGTGTGCTGGTTGCAAGATCTACTACTGAATATGAGGCTTCGATTCTTAGGTCAGGTAAGGTATATTTGGGTTTTTCCAATGAAGAATTTCTTTGTAACAGCCACGGTGTCTACATTTGTTAACAAACACTTAATAATTAATTGCCAAATGTGTTTTACATTAGGATCCACCTCAGTTTAATACTACAAGGATTATTTTTGTAATTTTGGCTCTTACTTCAGTTAAGGAATACATCGTGAGGAAACCAGCATGCCTGAGAGATATTTCTCAACAGCAAGCTAGGCCAAGTCAGAGGCACACGGGCAGCATAAATCTGACAACAGGTTAAGCACTAACCACCTGATACAGAAAGAAGGATTATAAAAGAAACATAAATCTCACTGCTACTAGAATTGTAAGAAAACTACAAAGCTTTTTCTAGTACCTAGTGTTTTATTTATCAGTTCAGCCGTACCTAACTCGATTCCAATCGCTGTAACATTTCCTTCGCTCGGTTTATCCACTTCTCATAAAATGTTTAATAGCAAAATCGTCTGGAAAACAATTCTAGCATCCACCTGGGAATTCTTTGAGATGAGGACTTATGTCTTTCATCTGAGAGCTGCAATTTTGTTGATATATCTTTGTAGTAATGCAGTTTTGTTATACTCCTGGGCAAATAAGCCATTTATCCGAATGCTCCAGGCTGAGGGTTTACGTTTCTTGGGCAACCGGTACTGATACATCTAAGAGTAGTTTTTTAAAGCCACTCGAAAATTTACAAACTCGTTTTATTTAAAAATATATGTAACCTTATATACTTAAATTCGCAGCATTAACAATTACTCTACTGACCCTTGAACTCCAAGCAAAATATTATCTCATCGACAATAGCGACTGAAATCAAGTTTCGCTCACTAATTTCCCAGTTCACTACTTCTCATTGTAACTTTAAATTAAATGTAAAGCAAGGAACATACATGCGAGGTCGGAACTCGGAACTCTTACCCTTGGTAACAAACTAGCTCCTCAAGAATCGAGCCCGTAAATTCCCATAACGACGATGCATTGTTGACGAAAATAAATCAACATTTACATGAAGTAAAAAAAAAACTAGTTTGGCGGACTAAGAAAAAAAAATAGAAGGGAGAACCCCATTGTAGTCTTCGCTCCGTTTTCGCACACGGAAGTTCCCGTTTGAAGAGTACGCATTTTAAGATAACAATGCAACAATACAGGATTGACAATAGGTTAGAACGAGAGCAGTTCCATTGTGCAGGGAGCAGCTGATCTCTACTTATTACTTTAACTTAGAAATGCAAAGACGGTACAGTAACGGTGATTCAATTTTTCCGAATTTCGAATTTCGAGCTCCAATTTGGTTGAGTTATGCAATTGTGCACCCACCTTTAGTGCCATCTGCCTCTGTTTATTTCTTTTTAATAATATTTTTGAGGTATTTTTATTTTTATGTAAATCGAATTTTGTGCATTGACAGTATAACAATAGGATTATGACGAGGTTATGTTATTTTTTCTAAAGAAAGTGTCTTGTTAAAATACAAGGAAGTAAGTTTAGTAGTTGTGGATCTTTGGGAAATTTTCACTTTCACATGGTCAATAGCAGAAACACTGTTATACCAAGCTGTTCGGGGAGTTAAAACAAATTGCCAGTCTAACAGCGTTAACATTGATTTTAAAGTCTTAAGCTATCAAAAAGCTTTTGATAAACCTATTAAAATTCGTTGAAATGCGAATGCCTCTCACTCACAGGATAGTTCAGTTAAGCGGACGACTACCTCCTAGGTTGACCTGTGAAATGTCATTCACAAAAAAATAATAACCTCGAGTTTAGACCCTCAAGTTCATGTTTTCGAAAACTCAAAATCATCTACTATTTTACACAACTAAGAAAATCGCCAAATTAGTATGCACAAAACGACCACAAAGGTACTTAGCAATTCCTCGACAATCGTTCAACTCTTCAAGTGACAGGAACAACCCATAAAACCGCAAACAAAGCCAGTTACAAAAGATGTATAGGTTGTTTTTTTTTCTACATTTAATCCATTCGTCTTATTACTTTTATATACGACCAGTAACAAGACTTAACCCGTTCGCCACGCGTGCCACACATCTAGGCATTAAAGGTATTAAACTAGACCATAAATAGCAACTAGTTTACCACTTAACCCTGTAATTGCAACCGTTGGCAGATGCAGTAGCACGCGCTTAACCTTTGGAAAATGTCAAGTTTTTTCATTACTATTTAATTATCTAGAATTACTTTGAAGTCAATATAAAAATGTCTTAAAAGTGATAAATTGTTTTAACTTTGCGTTGAACGAGTTCTTTAAATTGCAACGGTTTCTTTGTCAAAATATACAAAAAGAAAAGTATACTATTAACATTTCCGTTTCAGCGGTGGTTAAAATAGTTTTTCCCTAGGAATGGGGCAGTAAAATGAAAATATTATATTACCCAAACACACACTTTAAATAACAATATCTGTCAACTGGAATGGATTAATAGGACATTTAATAAACTATTAAAATTCAACCGAAGAAGTTCTAGTGGCAGTCAATAAATTTACCAGTAATTTGTAAAAAATCATTACAACAACAACTGATACAATTGTTTTATTTTCAAAAACTGATGGTTGAGGTCAATGCCTGAGGTCTAATATTATTAGGCGCTTTGTGATGGCTCAGAGGTACCCGGGCAAGTAGAAATGTGACTTTTTCAATTCATATGTACTTTCTATGTTTATCTTAGACATCACATACATCAGTGAAGGAAAACATCGTGAAAAAACCTAGACTTCAATTAATATAAGTCTAAAATCACCAACCCGTCTGGAGCAAGAGTGCTGATCAATGCTCGTGCCTTCTCTGAGAAGAGGCCTTTGCCCAGCATTGGGACAGTAATAGGGAAGTATTATGATTACTGCTGAGTATAAGTTGTTTGGTTCCTAAATTAAGCAGTGTTAGAAATTTCTGAGCGACAGGACAGACCGGAATCGTAAGATATATGCTCCGTCAATGGCACAAGATACGCCCCCTATGGAACTCAAACTTAACTGACAAAATGTGTAGCATAGTTTAAATCTCTATCTACCCTCTGGCGTGATTTAACGTGTCTATCCAGTGAAGTTTTATTACTTATTTAGTCCAAACATTAAACTAGATGTGACATACCACATACAGTAACCGTTTTACAGCCAATAAATCTAATTCACAAGATATAAAAGTCCCAAGGCAGGCCATTAGCGGCGCAGGAATTCAAAACAGAGCATAAAAGATTTGTACTCTAATCCTTACTAACCCAATTATCACATAACATGCATATTTTAGTTCCTGTTTGAAATTCAAATATTATCGCTTCGATAGAATTTTTATTAATTTTTACAAATTTTATTTTACCGACTTTCTTTTTACTACTTGCGACTTAGACCGGCAGCGGAAGGGTTAAAGTCGTTTGAAAAATATTTATTTATAAGTTTCAATAAAGTGGTTTATTTCAACTATCTTTTATACCGTTTATTGGTGGGGCGTTCTCTAAGATCAGTGCACAAAAGAATTGACTGCTCCATATAGATAAAATGTATTTATTCATTTTTTTTCGTGTCAAAAATTCGTACCGTCACCCCTCTTCTAATGTGGGGTTGGCGATTATTTTTTTAAATGCTCTCTTCCGTGAATAAAAAACGTGGGTACGTCTTGGGAGATAAAAAATATATTTGTACCTTTCTATGTGGCTTTTTTTCGTTGTCGATACTGCCATTTCTATTTAAGGAATGATTTAGATCAGTTGAAATGTAGTGAGGTGTAAAATTTGAAAATAATAATTTTCCGGCGAAATAGATCGTGTACAAGAGCCAAAATACGGGGAGACTATAAACTATTACTTTTTTAAAAGGCGGAACTTTGAGAAATTAAACGTACAAAGTATCACTCCTGTTACACCTAAAGGGATAGGCAGAAGCACTAGAAACACAACGTACTTATAGTACACCCCAGGTTGCGTCAAATGTTTAGCCCACATAATAGGGGGCAGGCGAATTGCCATTTATAATCCGGGCCCAAATCGTCTATAAGTCGTCGTCGTCGTCGGAAAAACTAAAGTCGGACTAAATTGTTTTCTTCACAGTCTTTACTAGAGCGTTTTTTGTTCTATTTGTATGTTTTTTTTTAATACATTAGTTTATTTTATATGCATATAATATATGAATCAGTATGTATACCCATTTATGTGCTTTAATTGTATGCTTAAAAATTGTATTTTCATTTTTATTGTACTCTATCACACACCATACTGTCTTATTTGACCCAAAGGTTGACTGGTAGAGAATGCCTTGTGGTATTAAGTCCGCCTATGTACCACTCTTGTACATGAAGTTTAAATAAATAAATAATACACTGTCCAATCTGGCAATCGAACCCATTACCTCAGTGTCAGCAGCGGTGCTTGCTGGTTTTTACAAGACCGAAGAGGCATTATAAACAAACATGCTATATTATCCGGATGCGGTACCAACACGAAAATAGTAACTTAAATGCTATGTTATGATAATTTTTATACCTTTACTATATTAAAATCATCAGCTGCACGTAACGGGTGCGCTTGCGCAAAGGTTAGACTTGAACGTTACATACCAATGGTGACCTTTGTTTTTGCGGCAACACTGGAGGGTTATTGTTTTTTTTAATGAAGGTCGTATTTATAATTGTGGAAGGAATTACTTTAAGCTGGTCAGCGAGGTGCAGGATGTTGATAATACACGCTAAGTTTTATGTGAAGTTATTATTTCTATACTCACAAGAATTAAACGGGTCATAAAGTTTGTTATTTTTCACTACTCATACTCGGAAAGTAGGTCTGAAGTTGCCTAAGGAGCGGGTTGAAAATAACACTTTTCAGCCCTAGGGAGAATCGATTTCAACTGACAGCTGTCCTAGTTCTATTTTCACATTTCTATTGAACCATGTTCCGACTTCTATACAGCCTCTAAATTACAGCGCGATGTAAAATTGAAATTCAGTATTAATTTAAAGAATATAATATATATTTTTTTAAACTTGGTTTTAATTTAGTTTCAAAATAATATTTATTTAATATAACATAGATTTGGGCAAAATATTTACTATTTTATCAGTGACGAAAAAAAACAAAATAGGCGGGAAAGCGGCATTCCGATCTTCATTTTTTTACGAGTTGTTTCGTGTTTTTATTTTATTTTCCTTGTATTCGTAATGAAAGGCACAGTGTTTACTTCGGGTTAAAGACTTATTTAGTCCATCTCGGAGCTAAATAAGTTACTTTCACTCCTAGGGTAACAATGCACTATTGCGAAATTCTATAATTTGTAGGTGACTAAATATAGGTACCCGATATTTTTTTTAGTAACATAGGTACCAAAGGGCAATGGAGAGGGCTATGCTCCTAGTTCCCTTGCGTGATCGAAACAGAAAGGAAGACATCCGCAAGAGATCCAAGATCACCGACGTAGCCCGAAGAATTGCCAAACTGAAGTGGCAGTGGGCAGGGCCCATTGCTCGCAGAACGGATGGCCGATGGGGCCGAAAAGTTATGAAATGGCGATCGCGAACTGGAACTAAGAATGAAACGACTTAAAAAAAAAAAACATTTTAAAACTGTAAAACTCGATGTAACGCACTCAACACATTGTGTTGGTGGATGGATTGAAAAGTGTGGCGGTCGTGGAGGTGTCTTACATTGAAAACATTTATTAAATAAAAATACTGGTGAAAAATTTGGAACTTTTACCCCCAATATCTCCGTAACTAGAAGGTTCTCAGGTATGGTGTGGAACAAAAAAAATATTGCAATAACGGGGAGAACAAGTCCCTTTCAGTTTCGTTGAGAGTCTTTTTACACCTCTTATGTTGTGACTTTGTTTCCATATGTACGATTCACACAAACATCAACTATTGGTCGTCTAATTAAAACATCCAATGAAATCGCTTACAGTTACAAAATACTGTTGACATATTAACCCTTTGTTACGGCTAGGGTACAAGCGACCCCCGGTGATGAAAGCTTCGTTTATTTTTATATGATTGACATAAGCACAACGCCCACGATTTTGAAGTTTGAAGTTTGCAAATGTTCATCAACATCATACTTCGTGAACAATACAAAATATTTGATTTAATCGAATAGGTTGATTTGTTTTACATATTTTTCTCAACCTTTTTCAGGGTCTTTTTCACATCTTTGAAAAAATTACACACTTTGTCTACATCTCTTTTTTAGTCTCTCTTCTTTCGCAAGTATGCTGGAAGAGATTTCTTTAGAAATAAGCATCACCTTTGTACTATTTTCTGTTCCTTTCTTCTTTTCTATATTTAGTGTGTACATAAAATTGTTAAATTCACAATGAGCTCTAAAAAAAATACATTGACTATCCATGATCTTATCAAATGCTTTCGCCACACGTTTAACCGGGATTGATCACGAAACGGCCAAGAAAAGTATGGTGAGAATTCACATTCATACCTATTATCGCTTAAATTTTATTTTACCGACTTTCATTTTACTACTTGCGACTTAGACCGGCAGCGGAAGGGTTAAAGTCGTTTGAAAAATATTTATTTATAAGTGAAAAGTATGGTGAGAATATTCTCACCATACTTTTCACATAATCAACCAAACCCACTTTCGGCGTATTGCTTTACTTATTTGTTTCTTACTTTGGGCTTGGTATATTTATCGTTCTCTTTCGACCAATGAAAAGGCTTATAAAGAAGGACCGTTATATCTGAATCTTAACAGTTCATTGAATCATCCTCCCAGATTTCGCCCACCATAATGTAACTCATTTCCACCTCCAACATTACCAAAATAACACCTTTATACCATTCAAAATCGAACAATCGGCTTCATAATTAAAATATCCAATTATAAAATCCGCTATGCACATATTCTGTCAACCCTTTGTCTGCCGCCGGGGTGTGGGCGACCGGGGCCCGGGGTCCCTGGGCCCCTGGGCCCCGCTGCGCCCAGCGTGCGATTTTACTCGGACAATACGTACTCCATGGAGACAATGACAACTGACGTGTAATGAACACGCATTCAGTTATTTTGTGTTAAATTTCGACACGTGCGTGTAGGTATTGTGTTTGTTTTCTCGCCTGAGGCGTCAATAGAAAGGGTGATTTTTGGACGATAATGTTAGTTATTTCGGGAGCTGTTAATGAATGTTGTAATTAAATCTTCATCGAGAACGCCCTTTATGTAATGTACCTGTAGTTGCATATTTAGATACCCTCGCCAGCGTTTTGTTAACCGGAACATTTTTATGTGCTAGAATGAGAGAAAAATAATCATTAAAATTATAACCTTTGGTATACACACCTTAGCCACGATTATAATCTCCCAAAATGTTGATGTGTAGAACACTGTAAGGTGCTGCCAGTTTAGATGTCAAAAGCGATCATTGACTCACCTACATTCATTAAAGTTCTTAATTTAAAATAAGCTAAAATAAGCCTGTTCAAGTCTTGAACCTTCAACACGTGATACATGGTTCATTTGTTTTGATTCGTACGAAGAGATATTGGGGAAAAAGCAATGACCGGTATTGTCATCTTAACTGACAGCAATTATTGACGTTTTGCTACCAAACCGAGTTAAAAACTTGAATCGAAATGGTAGAAGTATCAGGTTAGGTTAAGTACTATTAAATAATAGACTTAACTTATATATATATATATATATATATATATATATATGTACATGTAATAATTATAAATTCGAAAGTTTGTGAGTATGTATGTATGTATGTATAGATGGTTGTTTGTTACTCTTTCACGCAAAAACTACTGAACGGATTTGGATGAAATTTTGCACATAGATGGTTTACAACCTGGATTAACACATAGAATACTTTTTATTAAGGTAGTACGTAATATCCCATGGGACAATTTTCAAACTTCACGCGGGCGAAGCCGCTGGCAGAAGCTAGTATATAATAAACTCAAGCTTATTCAAACACCAGTCATTAACATCCACTGATGACATGGCCTTCTTTATTACACTGCTAGCCAATAAATTGTACCAGAAGCCTAAACCCGTAAAAGTCTAGGGGAGGGCGGGGTTGCAGGTCGTAAACGACGGTTGATTTTGCTTGGATCGGATTGATGGGTCATTATTTATGGTAAGCACTGTAAGAAGACGTTATAGGTTCTGAACGACAGAGGTTGATAATTCAGTTGGATGATAGTGGAAACTATAGATATCTCTGCAGAAGAATTTGGGCTACTATCTAAGTGTCATTTAGAGAAGCTCGTGGCTAAATAAAATCAGCCGCTAGGGTCGATCTTTAGGTTAAGCCATGCTTGCCTAGGTTGGTCTGTGGATGGGTGACCACCCTTAAATACCGAGTTTCCTCCGTGCCTCGGAAAGCACGTTAAGCCGTTGGTCCCGGCTGTCATTTGTCCATCTTTGACAGTTGTTATAGGTAGTCAGTGCCCCCAAAAGTCTGACACCAGTCTTACCAAGTGGTATCGTATTTCCTAGTATTAAATGGGTTGTGGAGGTCATATAGGCAGTCGCTCCATGTAAAATACTGGTATTCAGCTGCATCCGGTTAGACTGGAAGACGACCCCAACATAGTTGGGAAAAGGCTAGGCAGATGATGATGATCTAAGTGTCATTTAAGCATTCATGAATGTGTTGCAAATGAAGAGATCTGCAAGAGGACCAAGAAAATTACCAAACAAAAGTCGGAGTGGACAGGGCACATTGCTCGCAGAACGGATGGCCGATGGGGCCGAAAAGTTTTTAGGATGACGGAAGGCCTCCCACTAGATGGACTGATGACCTGGTCCAGGGATACCGTGACACCTGGGGAAAGCCAATGTCCAGCAGAAGACGTCTTTCGGCAGAAATGATGAATATGTCGTGATTTGTTGCTGATATCTGAAAGTAGCGCCGGTGACTGAAATGTTGTATGGTAATCGGTTGTCGTGGTATGGGCATGTGATGCGGAGGAATGAGGAAAATGTCGTGAAAAAAGTTTTTAGTATGAATGTGGATGGGTATTTGAGTAGAGGAAGACCAAAGAAACGATGGATGGACTGTGTTAAGAAGGATATGGTAAGAAAAGAAGTGTCTGATCAGATGACGAAAAATAGAGGAGTATGGAAGAAGAAGACATGCTGCGCCGACCCCAAATAAATTGGGATAAGGGCAAGAGAATGATGATGATGATGATTGTTGCTGATATCGAGCGTCAGCAAATTTTGCAGTAGAAAACGCCTTTATTCTCCTCAAAACCCCCACATTACTCACTCACACACTCTTTTAACCTTTTGGACGCCATTGTCACATATACGTGACAAGCAAGCGCGTGCCCTGTACGCCAAACGACACAAATATGTGACAAAATATTAGATGAAATTGTGGCTTGGCGTGGAGGGCACGCGCGAGCGTTTATGCTGTGGCGGTCACAAGGTAAAATATCGAGCGTTCCTTAAATCCCTATACACCATTTAAATATTTTATTAGATAATAGACCCACGAAGTCCAAACTATCTAACAGATCAAACACAACTGTTCCGGAACATCTGTTATCCTATAGATAATCTAATTTGTACAAATCGTTCGTAAACCAATAAAAATAAACTTTATGTAGACCCTCAAAGGTGCGGAAACGATAGAAAAAAGGTTTAAATTTTAAACTGTAGCGTGTAACAGTTGTTTATAACTAATAGTAATGTTATTGTAATCGGGTCGGTTTAAATTTTGATAGTTTTGATGATTTATCGATAGTTTAGTGTCAGCGAGTTCTGAGGGACTAAATAAGTGACCATCGGTTTCAAACTGTTTTTGATTTCTACAACGGGTTCAGAAGCCTTCATCATCTGGCTAGCCTCTACCCAACTAAGTTAGTGTCGACTTAGTGTAACCAGATGCAACTGAACACCAGTATTTAATATGAAGCGACTTCCTATCTGACCTCCACAACTCAGATAGTACTGGGTCATACGATACCCCCTGGTAAGATTGTCATAATGTCGGGTCACTCACACTCAACAATGATCTACAATTAACAGCCGTAACTAACAGCTTAACGTCCTTTCCGAAAAACAGAGGAGACTCGGTATGTAATGGTAATAGTTACCCAGTACTAACTGGGTTGCGGGGATCAGAAAATCAGTCGCTCCATATAAGATACTGGAATTCAGTTTCATAGATCGTTAGACTGGAAGCCGATCTCAACACAATTATTAATAACTAGCTGACCCACGCAACTTTGTCTGCGTCACATAAGAGAGAAAAACGAAAGGAAAAAAACGTCCCCGTTTTTGCAACATTTTTCGTTCCTGCTCCGCTCCTAATGATTGTAGCGTGATGTTATATAGCCTAAAGCCTTTCTCGATAAATGGACTATCCAACACAAAAAGAATTTTTCAATTCGAGGCGGTAGTTCCTGAGATTAGCGCGTTCAACCAAACAAACAAACTCTTCTGCTTTATAATATTAGTATAGACTAGCTTCTGCCAGCGGCTTCGCCCGCGTGAAGTTTGATTATTGTCCCATGGGATCTTACTACCGGAATAAAATGTATCCTATGTTTTATGTGGGTCATAGCGTGATGATATAAACGTAAGAGTAAACAAATATAATAATAACAAATCTCCGAACTGCTAAGCTATCGGGAGTTACACGTGTTATTGTGAGTCAACTATAAAAGATAGACATATGCTGTCTTGGGATATTTTTTATATAATTTTATGTGGAATATTTCTGTTATACATGATTTCTATGTAGCTTTAACCATTAAGGCTGCACACGCGACGGAAGCTAAAAAAACCAAGTAACTTCTCCCGTTTTCCCAACATTTCCTTTCACTGCTCTGCTCCTATTAATGGTAGCGTGATGAAAAGTATACTATTACCTGCTCAGGAGTATGTAGAATAATTGTACCAAGTTTCGTTAAAATCCGTCGAGTAGTTTTTTTTTCTATAAATAACATACAGACAGACAGACAGACAAAAATTTTACTGATTGCATTTTTGGCATCAGTATCGATCACTAATCACCCCCCGATAGTTATTTTGTAAATATATTTCATGTACAGAATTGACCTCTCTACAGATTTATTATAAGTATAGATAACTTGTCAAGCTCGTTCCCTTTTTATTCCATAGATGTTACTATAAAATCTATGCCTGGGGCAGTATCTATTTCCACTCACTGGCCTAGTGAACTTAGATCCGAAGCTGACCCCACATTGAACTTGAAAACTTAACAACATGACTTTGTCATCTTTAACATTTATAAACTTAAGAGTATAGATAGATAAACCATTCATAGTTTGCCAAGTCATTTCAGCTTTCTACACATTCCATTCAAAGTATTTCAGAGCATGAAATAAGGCAATGTAATATATTTTCTATAGACAACCATGTGTAAAATTTGCCATTGTATTGTCGAATTTAACACGCACTTAATAAACTATTCTTAACATAAAATTGATGGCGTTAACAAACAACGAAGTAAGCGACTGTTTTATGAAAATCGAAATTGAGCTTTGAAGTTATGTATGACTAGCATTGAAAACTCCATTTTCAGGTTTTGTCGCTTGATTCGTTTCTTAGCACCGTTCAATCATCTGTCAACGGTAATACACTAGAGACTGCAATCAATACTATTTGCAAAAATCTATACAGTTTCAAAATTATGCAAAAGTCTCCCTTAACGTCTTTATGTAAGATCCAAAATAGATTTGTCATAGTCAAATAGAGCTTACTTTCAAAAATGTCGAATCATCACAAATGATTGAGTCTGCGGGCACTTTAGACACGCGGTGACATTTCACTGTTAACGCCTTTTTGAGATACAAATGAAATGATTTTCTAGTTTTTGTACATAAGGGTTACAATTGAATGCAAAAACAGATTAGATAGAATGTAGACCTATCTTTGAACAATTTTAACAACTAAACTGAATCCGAAGGGGGTTAGGTATAGTACACCCAGGCGAGCCTATTGCCATCAAACGGGCACTAATATAGACTCCGTGGCTGCTACTGAGAAATTTCTGAAACAAGTGCGAGTCGGACTCGCCCATGAAGGGTTCCGTAGGCTGCTACATAGGTAATATAAAAATGACGGATTAAAAAAATCTACTTAAGTACTAGATCTCATTCAAACCAATTTTCGGTGGAAGTTTACAATAGTTGTGCACATCATTTATTTTTTTTAGTTTTATCATTCTATTATTTTAGAAGTTACAGGGGGGGACAAATTTACCACTTTGGAGATGTCTCTCGCGCAAACTTATTTTAGAAACCTCGATATAATTTTTAAAGACCTATCTATAGATACCCCACATGTACGGGATTGATGAAAAAAAAATGAAAAGTGTGAAAATCTTAATGCGGTTCACAGAATACATCTACTTACCAAGTTTCAATACCATAACTTGTATAGTTTCGGAATAAAGTGGCTGTGACATACGGATGGACAGACAGACAGACATGACGAATCTATAAGGGTTCCGTTTTTTTCAATTTGGCTACGGAACCCTAAAAAGCTATAACACTTTGTCCGACCTGCAAATCGAACCCAGGACCTAATACTCGGCAGTCTTGCGACCACTAGACCAAACGAGGCAGCAGGAAAAACAAAAGAAAAAAAAATCTGCAAATTTTGAAATGAAACTCTGGACAAGCCTATCAGTAGCGAAGGGTTTTATGTAACAGGTAAGCCGGTCCGGTGCATATCTAAATATATAGAAATGAAACCCGTTTTCTGTTGTCACGACATAGCATGAAAACGGCTGAACCGATTTGGATGATTCTTTTTTTGTTGTGTTTGTTATTATCAGGAGAGGTTCTTATGAAAAAAAAATGTAGTAGTAGGTAGGTAGGTAGTAGTAGTAGATAGGTAGGTAGTAGTAGGTAGGTAGTAGTAGGTAGGAGGTAGTAGTAGGTAGGTGGGTAGTAGTAGGTAGGGAGTAGTAGGTAGGTAGTAGTAGGTAGCTTTTTCCCTCTTATGTGACGCAGACGAAGTTGCGTGGGTCAGCTAGTTTTTAATAATGTTTATAGTTTTATTCATGTTTGAGCCATCACGTCCTAACTGAATTACCTACATTGTTTTACTTTTGGCTATAGTAGACTCTAGTACTAACAGTGGTTAATCCGAAGGACAGCCGGCAGGTTTCGAGTTGTAGGAACCCCTCGCCACTGAAGCCTATTAATTCCTGCGTTCTGAGTAACTTATTTCAAAGCGGCCCCGGAACGTAAAAGGCGAGGAAGGAACATGGATGGTTTTTAGTCAGTAAGAGTCTGACACTCCCTCCCGCTCCGCCCAGAGTGGGGGGGGTCATTTGATGATTTCCCATCCTTAAAAAAAAAAAAAAAAAAAAAAAAGGTGGTGACAGTTGCACTATCAAACATTGTACTATCTAACTCTACCCACCCCCATAACACAAATAGCAACACCCACTGTACCAGTCGACGTGATGTTAGGAACGACGTCACGGCTGCGCGAGCGCAGGTGTCTCCTAATTAACAAGGACAACGTGAGAAAACAACCAATTTACTGCACTTTACCGAAATTATGGCTCCAATGTACCGGCTTATGGGGTTTGGTACATGTTCGTTTAATTGTATTTGGTGATAAAAAATAATTTAGGACAAGGGAATAAGGGATATTACATTTATAAGCCGGACAAGCTTTCTGGGTTGTGGAGGTCTGATAAGAGATGTAAAAATACTGGTATTCAACTGCATCTGGAAGCTGACCCCAAGATACTTGGGCAAAGGCTAGGCAGATGAAAGGAAGGAAGGAAAAGAAGCCGATAAAAAAATGCTCACGCATTCAATATCACTCAGAAAACCCAAATTTTTTCGTCATCTCATTAGACACTTGTTTTCTTGCCTCGTTCTTAACACAATCCATCCATCGTTTTTTTGGTGTTCCTCCGCTCATATTCCTCTCATCACGACATTTCCCTAATTCCTCCGCATCATATGTCCATACCAAATACTAAACACAATCTACAGGTTACTAATAAGGTCTAAGAGGAACCTACACCCCAGCAACCCACAAATACCTCCCACAAATCTATCAGTGTCTGTTAAACAACGGCAACAGGCGCCATATTGTCCGACAGGTGTCGGCGCGTAAATCAAATGAGATAATAATCTCTTAATTTAATTTATTTCCAACGGATACATCACGATAGAGGGACCTGCTAATTGAGAAGGGAACTATACATGCTGGGGGTTCTGTGGTCAGATCAGAGGGGAATAGAGGAATGTATGAAATAAGGATGACGAATGACAAAAAAAAAATATTATTCTGTTTCATCCGTCAGTTAGATAAATTAATAAAAAAATGCGAAGATAAAACGCATCAAAGATTTTAGAGTGGGGGTTTGGTGACGTAACTTTCCGGTAAAAAAAATGTAAGTACCAAAATGTGATGTCACACAATTCACTGTAATTTTTTCCTTGCTTGAAACTATAAAATTATTTAAAGTATGTCTAATATGTTTTGGAAATCTTTCTGACGGACTAATTTCATATTTTTGTCGTCTACCCTATTTTCATGGGAACAAAAATGATTCATCAAAACACGACTGGACAGGTCCACTCAAATCTGTGTTTCTTTCTTCAAAAGACCTTCTTAGACACTAATCTGCATTTTCCTCATGTGAATTAAGCAAGATTATCTGAACCTCTGAGTTTGTTTCGGCTGTTTCTTCTGAGAGTGACTACTCTAGGTACGAAACACCGGCCCCATCTAGGTATGTAGTTTTAAAAAAATGATTCTAAAAGTGGTTGAGCAAACCTACTTGCTGAATAAATATCATTTATCATTTATCATCAGCATTTGAATGAATGAATGAATGATTTATTTACATAAAAAAATCTTAAAACTAAATACATTGCCCCACAAAACTGCTTACGCAGTTTAACTGTGAGTCTCTTTTACAAGCTGAGTCTCTTTTATCATTTATCACGTTATAATACTCAAAATCTCAGCGTTTAGAAGCTCAGTAAGATATAAGAAGGACAAGAGACAACCTTGTAAATTCCTTGAGCACTTCTTGATGCGTCATTTGGTGCTGGAAAGAATAAGTGCTATAAAAACTCCCCAGTGGATAACTTCAATTCGATATTCAGCTGCATCCGGTTAGACTGGAAGCCGACCCCAACTTAGTTCGGAAAAGGTTAGACACATAATAATAATAATAATATCGCTGGACATTAACACAGCGCCATCTAGTGCCACACTAAACAAGGCTTGTGTCGTGGACACCAGATAGTTGATATACTACATATATATACTTTTTGGTTTGTAAATACGTACTTATCTATACATATAATAAAGTCGTTGAGACCAAAAAATCTGTACATTGAAGATTTTAAAAAAAAACCGATCAGGGTGACTTAAAATAAGTAACTGAACATATTAAAACCATTTTTAAAATTCGTGTTTGTTTGTTTGTTTGTTTGACCGCGCATCACGTAAAAACTGCTGGACGGATTTTGATGAAAACTTCACGAATCTATTTCAATAAACTCAGAATAACACTTAGGCTATAGAAATTATGGAAAATTTTGGAAAAGGGGGGGTAACGTTTGTATGAAAAAAAATTTTTAGATTGTTCTAGATTCATGAAACTCAAAGTAAATACTTACTTATTATTAAAAATAAAGGAATACCTGTTTCAGCATTTTTTTAGAAAATCATCCGGAGACGTAAAAAAGAGGGTTTTGTGTTTAAAATTAATTAACTTCATACACCTATAGAATAAAATTCATTGAAGTGGAAACCTTTAAAAGTTGCTGTAAATACTTCAAATCTAATACAGGTAAATGTAATTTCTCAATTTTCTTGAAATTTCATTTTGAAGTGAATACACCCAAAATAGCGGAACTCAAGATAATCGGCATTCCTCGGTGTAAGTAGTTGGTAATACAGGGTGGAAACGGTAAACGGGGCAGTAAGGGGAGCTGCAGATACACAAAAGTGGTCTTAGGTAACAATCCGTAATTTTTTCACGAAATGTTTATCCCCATTCACAGATTTAATAAAAAAAATAAAGTACAGTTAGCAAGAAAATTGCCATTTTACTTATAACAAATTTTTGATGCCAATCGATCTTCTTTCCGACACTAACCAAGAAGTTCTTCCAAACCAACCCAGTTAGAGTACTCAAAAAGTCAGAAATCGCAAAAAAATAACTTTCAGCGGGGCAGTATAGGGGAAATAGTTAACCAGAAAATTGCTATTTTACACAAAACATTTTTTGATGCCAATCATTATTTTTTATTTTACATAAGACATAAAGCCGGAAAAGTTACAAATACATTACAAACGAGTACAAATCCTACTATCTAAAAATATAAAATGCTTTGTCCTGAAGGACTATCTGATGGATCAACGCACAGCCTAAACCGCAGATTGTAGAAACCTGAAACTTGGAGGGTGTATTTTCTGTATAACGTAGGCATACGATAAGATAGAATTTTGAAATGATACCCCTAAGGGGGTGAAAAGGGGGGGCAAAGATTGTATGGGAAAATGTGATTCCTTGGTCCAATCTACTTCAAACTTTGCAAGCAACAATATTAACAGAATTGATGGACGCGTTTCATATT
Organism: Xestia c-nigrum; assembly: GCA_916618015.1. Classification (NCBI taxonomy): domain Eukaryota; kingdom Metazoa; phylum Arthropoda; class Insecta; order Lepidoptera; family Noctuidae; genus Xestia; species Xestia c-nigrum. Next base: position 25,326,104 of record OU745246.1, read on the forward strand.
GCATTGAAATTCATCCCCTAACGGGATTAAAAAGGGGTAGTAAGTTATTTTGGTGGTGATTTGTTTCGAATTTGATATCAATACTCCTTCGAGATTTTGATATAAACGACAAGTTATTTTGATACATGTTTCAAAACCCAATCCGATTTTATTCCAAAAAGGTTGAACTCACATAAAAATTTGGTGCAAAATTGCAAATACTCTTTAAAATTGGAATGTCTCGAAAGTCATCGTAAAATATTAATACCGCATTTGAAGGTTTCTAAGCTTTGAAGAGGTTGTGCACTTTAAGACACGGCGTCATAGCGTAGGGACGTAGAGTTTGAAATTTTAAATGGTAAGCAGTTGTAAGAGGTCCGCAACAGTTTACAGCAGCTATATCGTGTTGCGGCTCATTTAATGCACCTTGATCAGAACTGCAGACCTAGCTGGAGTTTGACTGTCATCGAGTGTCTAAGTATGAAGACGTAAAGCTGTCAATAGAAGCCTTTAAAGCTGTTTTTGTAAACATGGTAATTTATTATTATTTAAATAAATACGTTGTTAATCACAAGTATTTGATTTCGAACAAAATTGCCCTTGGGTACGTAAATTGACTTCAATGCATATCTTAGGAGATACACCGTTTTAAATAACTCCGCAGCAAAATAATGATCATGTACCGGGCGCGCATTTTCATTATGCGGAAGGATGTGTGTGATGTGCTCTTTGAAAATTGTATTATGGATGCTTACGACCCACTCTCTGTAACCCTCTCTTTCTCTTATGTGACGCAGACGAAGTTGCGCGGGTCAGCTAGTTATATATAAAACTGAAAACGGCATAGTTTAGTATTTAGATGATCAGATTTTTCTTGTGTTTCAGTTTTGGTTAGTCTTGCACTTTCAAGGCTTGTTCTCTGTACAGACTTGTACCCCGAATAAAAAGAGAGATCATATAGTTGCTAACCAAGATATTCTGAAACAGACGGCGACTAAGTGGCCAGTTGTAGATCGTGATAACGGTATCTAGGATCTGCGATACATATCTTTTGATATCAACCTTCATCATGATCTATTGATTTAACGCTATCAAGTTCTATTGAGATTTTAAAGTACAGATACTTAACAAATTGAGTGCCTTGATAACTAATTGGACCGAAGGCCTAGTTACTCTAGTGAGGGGAGGGGCTCCAGCAGTGGAGTTCGTTCAGCTGAAAATTATTGTTTCTACAATCTCTTTCCCAATCAAGGTCAATATACACTTTGCGATTCATTCTCTCAGATCCATCTCTCACGCGCACGTCTGCAGATGAGTATGAGTAAGAGACGCGGATAAATCCGAAATACGGAGGAAACGTTGGGGAGTAGGGCCTCTGCTTCATGGTTTTAAAGATGTTACGGAGATGCCTACTTCCTTTCGGTTGAAATTATGATGGTATATTTTTCTATAATTAGCTAACAATATGGTACAGTTTAAAAACAACACATTTTTCACACCCTCTATAAATGAAATCTGAAATGAATAAATTTTCAAACAAAAGTTAGATTTTGAAAACGGTTTTTATAATAATGGCAATAAGACGATGTCATTAAAACACAATTCTATTACAAGACCATTGACCGACCAATGATCGCCTATTATGAATTTAGCAGATTACGAACTTCTAGCAAAATGCCAATGGAATGGAAATGGGATGTAGGAGTGACGAATTTATAAAGATAGCAGACTATCAGGGCCCTGTGCAAATGTCGGATTAGTCCAATACAACACCGTATCTGAGGCCCTACTCCCCAACGCTTCATCCATATATTCGGATCTATCCATCTCTCTCGCGCACGTCTGCAGATGAGTATGAGTGAGAGACGCGGATAAATCCGAAATACGGACGAAACGTAGGGAATAGGGCCTCTGCTTCATGATTGGTTTTAAAGATGTAACGGAGATGCCTACTTCCAGCAGCCTTTCGGTTGAAATTATGATGGTACATTTTTTCTATAATTAGCTAACAATATGGTACAGTTTAAAACAACACATTTTTTTGACAATCAACAAAAAACCTAACATATTTATAATAATTGACAACTATAAATTAACAAGGCAACACATAACAACACTAGATAGTGTCGGAAACACTACAACACAATACAAAAGACATTAAGGACCTTACACACCTGTCTGGGAGCGTATAATTAGGAGTACGTAAAATATACGGACTCACAGTATAAATATTAGTGAATAAGTGTAAAGAGGTGGCTCTCAAAGATTTTTGATTGGGACTTTTAACTGGGTAAGGAGGACTGAGGCGAGAGATGCATAAGTAAAAGTAAAACATAAACCAATTCAAGGAAATTCTTCTCGCCGGGGTTGCGGGCCTGTTCGAAAGAGATACAACGGCCCTGGAACGTAAAAGGCGAGGAAGGAACATGGATGGTTTTTAGTCAGTAAGAGTCTGACACTCCCTCCCGCTCCGCCCAGAGTGGGGGGGGGTCATTTGATGATTTCCCATCCTTAAAAAAGTTTGAACTTTTCCTTCCATCGGTTTTCATAGATTCCAATTTCTACTCGTCACTTGCGAAGCACATTGTTTTATTTTTATTCTGTTACTTTGTGTAAACCTTTACCCTGTTATTGTTTATTATTATATTTTAATGTCTCCATGTTTATTGTTCAATGTAGCTAACCATTTTTTTTGTAAAGTCGCACTCCTAAGATAAAATAAGATAAAAGCGATGCTTAGTTTGTGGCACCGATTACTATGACGCAACTTCTACTACTACTACTACTACTACTACTACTTCTAACTACTATGATAAACTGATTCTGATTGAAGCGTCGACTCCGGAGTAGGAATTGAAAAAGAAACTTTGTCTTTTGTTTTAATATTTCATTTTACCCCTTCATACTTTCTAAAAAATATCGTCATCATCATTCTCAACCAATGTACAAATTGTACAATGTCTATGTATGTGTGTACCTACATTTAAGTGCATTGTGTACCTCTATATATAACTATTCTATTTGTTGTAAATCCAGTAGTTTTACCCAAGTAAAAAGTAGACAGACATCCGACCTACACTTTGAGAACCTCATTATTATTGAACAGCAGGTGCGTAAGTTGCGCACGAGTCGATCTCTTGACGTTATAAATACTTTAACGTTCTTGCACTAATTTGTTTCACTGACAAACTGTTTTATTTTACTATACATGACAGCCGTAGGCCATAATAATACTTTTTGTTTTTGTTTGATAACTTTTTCATTCGATGTTTTTTTTTAGACCATTGTGTTCTCTACGCTGATTTGTGGTTGAAAAGAATATCAAAATTTCAATACACATCGAAAGGGTTAAGAATCACTTGCCATGTCTACTTGATTAATGAATGAGAGAACCTGTTATTTATCAATGACGTCTATTTGACAGATGTAAGGAAGAATTAATAATGATTTTCAAGAAGGCAGTAAGCTACATCGACGGACATTGCCTTTCTTACCAACTAAATAATAATAATAGTAAGTAATAGTAGAAGTAATAATAGTAAGTAGTACTAGTAGTAATAGTAGTTGTTCTTTTTAGCCAACCAAATAGTTAGCTTAAAGGAAATTAACCAAATGGGCACTTTGTGACACAAGTGGTTACCACGAGTAGAGCTGCCCTATGAGAAGTCCCATTCAAAACTATTGTGGAGGATCGCAAGCGATAAGCAGCCACTGAATACCAAGAAAATTAAGTTTTAAGATTAGATACCTCCTCAAAAATAAGTCCAAGGATCTCAAATCAATGACAATAATTTCAACGTGTCTTCAATTCTATAAGCGAGTCAATAAAAGACAGCAGGCAACTCCACAGCAAGATTCTTTTGACACCTTTACTTATTCCTTTGTCAACCTTCTATGGCTTTACAACAAACACATCAACATTCTTTATATACTAAAAATATGAACCGTAGAAAAATACAAACAATCTCATTTTATTTATAGTCAATTTTTACTTAAAAAATCTGACTTTTTAAATCGCGTCACGCTGATTCAAGTAAATCGGATTCGACGCAGTACTATTGTCATTTTCTCATAATTTATGTTGTATTTTTTAAATCATATTTCTTGTTAGTTTAGGATACGGTTGTTTCTTCAGACAAAGTGGACAAACAAGGCACGGTAAATAAATAAAAGACGGGTCGGTAGAAATAGAACTTTGAAATTGGAAGCCTTTTTTCGCACCCGCCGTACGACCGCCATCTTGAAATTTTTGACAGATATTTATTTTGAATCTATAGTGGGAATGGGTCGACCAGTTTTTCGAAAAAGTGGAGCCATGAAGCTAACAAGTCCTGATGAACAAACAGAGTGAGACTCAGGTGGATGGACCGAAAGGTGACTGGTTGAGACAGAGCTTGGTAGAGGCTACTGTCGAAGTATTATAATATCTGTGCTACTGTCGAGTAGATATATTAAATAAATAAATAACGCTGGACATTAACACACAGCGCCACCTAGTGCCACACTAAGCAAAGCTCGTGTCGTGGACACTAGATAGTTGATATACTACATATATACTTTTTTGTTTGTAAATACATACTTATTATACATACGAGTATTAACATCCACGACTCGAAAACAAATGTCCGTGCTCATCACACAAACATTTGCTCGCAACGGGATTCGAACCCAGGACCCTAACAACGTAAGGCAGCGTCACTACCACTACGCCAATCGGGTCGTCAATTGAAGCTATAATTTTCGTCCAACTCGATCTTTAACAGTCGTTCGTTACAGGTAGTCAGTGGCCCAAAAGGTCTGACAACCAGTCTTACCAAGAAGTATCCTATTACCCAGTACTAACTGGGTTCTTATTCGTCGAGTTTCAATGGCAAATATTTATTAAACGTTTGCCCCAACCCCCATCTGAGGAGATTGTCTTTGCTACGCCCGATCTGGGAGTCTATTCAGAGATTTCCAAGTCGGCCACGGCAAAGTATTCCCAGATGAAAGGCTTTCAGAAGGCTCGATGAAGCCGTCAGGAGGCTTAAACTGGGTTGTGGACGTCAGAGAAGTCGTTCCATGTAAAATACTGACTATACTAGACTAGAATCCGACCACAACATAGTTGGAAAAAAGCAGAAGGTGATGTTTTTCTTCCAAATGAATTCGAAGCTGTATTGGTGAGTCCTCATTGTAAAACTTAAGAAGACGGGTATTTATCGCGAATTTACCTTTAATTTAATCCCGACGTTTCGACCGGATTGCACCAGCCGTGGTCGCGGGGAGACTGAAGTATTGGAGGTACCGCGACAGCAAAGTGAAGGCGTTTATTCAACTACCCTCACTCATCTTCATAAATGTTAATTAGGGCCGGTTCACACTAGGACAGCACACTACACTAACATTGTCCGTATAACTTCGGGATTAAATTAAAGGTAAATTCGCGATAACTACCCGTCTTCTTAAGTTTTATAATGTGTTCTGTTGGTGAGTCCTATCCCCCATTCTTTGTTTTTTTTTTGTTCCATGACTGTTTGGCCAATTCATAAAACTTTCTACTCATACTTTCTTGGGTATCAAGTTTCATAAAAACAAATTACTTTGCGTCTGATACAGTAAGTTCGAGATGCATAAGTTTGTTCATAAAACTTGTTTTATGTAAAGCGTAAAAGAACTTTCTTTTTCGTTAGCGGGAAAATGTTAAAAAAGAAAATGTTTATGAAAGCAAGTAATTTTATAATAATGTATATTGACTATATATCTGAATTATGAGACACATTTTTGATTCATTTTATATTGATACTAGCTGACCCACGCAACTTCGTCTGCCTCACATAAAAGAAAAAAACTAAAGAAAAAAAAACCCCGTTTTTGCAACATTTTTCATTTCTGCTACGCTCTTAATGGTAGCAGCGTGATGTTATATAGCCTAAAGCCTTTCTCGATAAATGTACTATCCAACACAAAAATATTTTTTCAATTTGAACCAGTACTTCCTGAGATTAGCGCGTTCAACCAAACAAACAAACATACAAACAAACAAACTCTTCTGCTTTAATTAGTATAGATTTTGCTAGCCCGTAAAAAATTGTGGGATAAACTCATCATCATTATCATTTTCCATCCCCATTATGTTTAAGGGTAGGACCCTTACCCCAATATATTTGGGGTCTTCTTTTAGCATACTTCTCTACTACTCGCCATCCCAGCAGTCAAGATAAACTATTAAAGAAAGTGACCCACGCAACTTCGTCTGCGTCACATAACACAGAAAAACGAAAGGAAAAAAACGTCCCCGTTTTTGCAACATTTTTCATTCCTGCTCCGCTCCTAATGATTGTAGCGTGATGTTATATAGCCTAAAGCCTTCCTCGATAAATGGACTATCCAACACAAAGAGAATTTTTCAATTCTAGCCAGTAGTTCCTGAGATTAGCGCGCTCAACCAAACAAACAAACTCTTCTGCTTTATAATATTAGTATAGATTAACAACTATCACTTAGCGTCTTCAATAAACTCCACATCTACTGACCGTATTAACAAAACTGGCAACTGGTCAAAGCTACACATAAAACATGACTAATCAAAACCAATAGCCGCTAACAAAAACATTAAAGAGAAAACGTCACATAAACGCAAAATTCATGACTGCACAGCAAATCGTTTAATTGCATCAAACGGGAACAAACCCACTGACCAACATAACTACCGCTACCCGCTATGCACACAACTTAACGGAGTTGCAGTGACTTGATCATTTTAGTTGATCGCTATTTCCTTTGGTATGGTTGTAATGTAATGAGTGGAGTAATTTTTAGCACTTGGGAACTTTTAAATAGTGTCTCACTTCCTTTCGACTTTTTTTCTCACGCTGTTTGAAGAATTTGCCTCTGACTTTTTCAGGGTGTTAAGGGGCCGGCGGAGCTTCCGTTTTTCATACAAACGACCAAACGTAATACCAAAATAATATGAAAATCATACATATTCTTAAAGTAGTGTGTATATAAATATCGATTTTAGTATAGAATTATTATATGTATAGATATCTATGTTCCTAAATATACAATGATAGAAAGACGAGTAATGAAAAAAATAAAAATTTCTATAGAATTTTTTTTTTCTCATAACTCTTGTTTAAATTAGTGTACATTCAAAATTTGTGTTTGGGAACCTATATGTTCTGTATGTTCTGTAATCCAATCAAAATAAATACACGGTACGGTATTACATTTATATGAAATATACATTAATTAAGATAAATTTGGGTTACAGACGACTGACTGAGATTTTAGTTCATCCTGTCTCAAAATGTAACATTTTAATGTGTCATACACAAAACTTTTGTTTCAATAAATTGTGCCATTACTGGCTCTCAGAATGTCAAAAACAAGGCAACAAGACATAATAACTTGTAAAAGAGCTGTAGTTGCCCATTCCAAAGCGTAGATCTCTATGGAGAAGACTGGCAAGCAACTCCATGGAAACTCTAAATTTGTTTGTCCTGCGTCCAAAATATATATGAAATGCGAAAGTTAGAAACTCTGTCTACCGTTACCATATATAATAGACCGTAACCTTTTCGATGCCATGACAGCTGATTTAATGGCGCTCGGATAGACCATACTAGATGGACTTGCGTTAGGATATAGGATATTTTTTATCCTGGAGGATAAAAAATATCTAAACGAAGGATAGGATAATATCTAAAGTCCATTAAAGTTTCAAAACTTACATTTGGAATTTAATCAGCAACAGTGCCCACTGTCAGGCTGTGTTTTCTAGATAAATGACCAAAACTTCAACCTATGTGTTTGTTAAAAAGGACAAAGATATATTGTGAAACCACAAGCATGTAATTAATAACTCTCGTCCAACACAACCCAGATACCCCAATATATTCCTAAAACAGTTTCCGAACTACAAATTAAACGTATTTTTCAACTGTCCAACTATGTCTAGAAAAGCATTTATCAATGGGAACTAATGAACATTTATTTGCCGCCATTATCGAAATACCCGCACAAAACAAGGAAGCCCATTCAAAAAGTTTTAATGGCATTTTTATCAATGGCTCTTATCAAAGACACAGTTATCAACAGACCGCCAAAGATAAGGCGGGAAAACAATGCACCGGTCGAAGAAAAAACTTTAAACATCTTCCCGACCGTTCCACCTTCAATAAAATACATCCATCTCACTCACTGGTCATCTTGTAATATGTGACAGAAAGAGATAGAATACGTCACTTGAATGTCACACCGAACCCCAGGTAAAGTTTGAATCCCATTTATTCGAACGCGAGCTTTGCGCGCGAATGCACGGTTGCGCGAGAGCGTTTCCATTTTTAAAAGTTTTCGGCGGTTTTAATCGAAAATGGAATCTTTTATGAAAAGTGTTAATATTTTTTAATTTTATATTTTTTAATGATTGAGGACAGTGTGTTTTAAGGAGTTTCTAGTGATTTTGTGAAATGACAGTTGGTTGTTTTTTTGTTCGCGGACCATCTTATTGTGCAATAGGGATTACTTTTTTGTATCGGAGCTGAGGATACGGTGAGTCGGGTTCCTATTCAATAAGACATTCCATGTTGCAACTGTTACCTTTATGTTGTAAGTATATTATGTAAAATGTATAAATTGTTTGAGATTTTTTGAAAGCTGTAAGATTTAAGCTAATATTTTTGAGCTATATAGACTTTTCATAAGAACTTTTCCTTAGAATTTAAACTTGAATTTTTAATTATATTTCTTGATAAGTAGATTAACCACTACTTCTTATTCTTCTTCTCCATTTGAGTAACAGCAGTTAATGACTAACAAACATTTAGAGAAAAAAAATCACCCGCCAAAAGTTTAAAACTTGAGGATCAACCTCGCTTTCCTTAACTCGAAGCATAATATCTAGCGACTAAAACAAAACATTTAATTTACTAGTGAGTAGAAATACATGTTTATTACATATACAAAACACTACATTGATTAAGAACTAGCAAATCCCGCGGCTCTGCCCTCATAGTTCTTACATGAAAACTTCAAAATGCAGAATAACTTACTTCCGTTTGCTTCATTATAGTTGCGTATACCAGGCTGGACTTAATCATGCCCTAAGTTATATGCAACCGTTATATACATTACATTAATGTACATACCTATGTAAGTGAGACATAACTTGCTAATACCTACTTGAGATAAATCTTTAATTGACACCATTTATGAAATCTGGGGTAAATACAGACATGACATACCAAAATTTATACCAAGTAACGTATTATTAACAGCCATTTCTTGGGTTATAAACCGACGGAAGTTTTAGCAAGTCTTGTGCTTGCGCATGAGCAAATGCATCCGGTTCCTCTTGTGTGAGCAATATAGATTTTATCTCAAAGGTATAATCAAATAAAATCTATATTCATCAGGTTTTTTATTTCTTGTCACTTGTATCTATGGTCGGTGTCCCGAGCATTATAATTTATACTGAGTATCAAGATCTGGGCGATATAGTTTCAATTTTTTTCGGTTGCAGAAGTTGCTTTCAGATGATTTTTACTAGGTGCTGAAAACCTAAAATAATAAATAATGACAAATATTTCTCACTATAATTCTATACTTATCACATATCAAAATCTTCGCTATGAATAGTATAAGTATTCAGTAGGTTGCACGTTTACTTCAGGTGCTGAAATAAACTGACGTATACATACATACCTATGAGTACCTACCTATCACTACATAATATTATAAAGCAAAGTCCTACGCCGCGTCTGTCGTCTGTTCACGATAAACTCAAAAAACTACAGCACCGATTTTAATGCTGTTTTCACCAATGGATAAACCTCGAGGAAGATTTAAGGATAGAATAGGAAGCCGCGGGCATCAGCTAGTGAAATATAAGACTTAAATAATCGTCTTAAAAACTTTGTGCGCCATTAGTAAAATCCAATTTTCTTCGAATCACCCTTATCGGACACCGTTGTTAAAGCTGTTGCGGAATTTGCACTTTCTATTAATAGGTGTTATGCGTTTTTACGGTTTATAAATTCTGGCTGGCAAGAGTCAATTCCTAGAAAGGAAGTGACTGCTGAGAGGACGTTTAATAGAGAAATTTGAAAAAAGAAGACGTCATGCTTCGCTGACGCTAAATAAATTGGGAAAAGGCCCGGAGAGTAATGAAGTGACAATTCTTAGTGCTGAAACGAATGAAAAATTACTTTAAACCACAAGAATACTGCAAATCATGTTCCTTCAACCACAATATAATTATTCTTTGGCTACAACCCCTCAAAACGCTCCCATGATCTACATGACATAAATATTGATCAAGTAAACATTTTTATGTAAACTTTATGTGCATTAATGAGTTTTAAACGTGTTATAAATTCAACCGATTCGTTATTGAACGACATTTTTATGTAGTTATTGACTGGCCACGGTTGAATGGTTTCGTTTTTTTTTTTTGTTTGCACGTTTTTGTATGGTCAGCAACAGAGTTCCTACGGAAATAAAAAGTTATAGAAAAATAAAAGAAAATGTGTTATGCAAATTACCATGGGTAAAAATAAATAAATGCAACAATTTTACGTATGTCAAAGATTAACAAGGAAAACAAGTATTTATGTATAGATCATTGAACATATTAGCGATCCGTCTAATGTTATTAAATTGTTGTTTTAGTAAATTTGTTGGTATTTAAACATAACACATCTTGCAAGTTTTTCCCGAAGAACGAAACAGGAAAACTTCGAGGAGTCATACAGTTAATGACCTATGCACAATAGGGTGGAAAAATTATATCTAATCCGTCATTTAGATTATCAAATAATATTAGTCCCGTATTTTTTCATTCGTTACGTAAACCAAAATAGACGAAAATGCTTTTAAAGTTATCATAACGTCACGCCTTGGCATAATTTATAGCGAGTTCTGACGTCACGAGACCCCACTCCCGAGTTATGATGCGTTTTATGTTTATCAATATTCATTGATTTACAAAAACAAAAAAAACGTGTCCATTATTTTCCAATACTCTAACTGACGAACTAAATAGATTTGCAAATTTTTGAGACTGCCGTCATGCCAATTCTTCTGTTATATGATAAAGGTACTTACAAGTCAGTTTCTTGATTCTCAAAGAATTTCACCCTTCTTTTCTTTCTTAAATCTTCCACTGCATTGTCATAAACTCATTAGAATCTACGGTCATTAATGTCATAATCTACATTGACACGTCGCGTCGTCATGACGGCACTTAATGATTACATTGGAAAAACTTTAAAGAAAAATGTTTTTCATTAAATAAAAATAAATCTGCTGACCATATCAATTCCACAAATTCGCAATTCCAAGTTCAAAAAGTCAAAAATGCCAAACTACAAGGGCTCTCACATACTTAACTGCGCCACAATAAAACAAAAGATCATAACAAGCACTTCTCAAGCTCTTTGGTCAGTTACGCCCTTAATTACAGCAAGAGCGAGACGGGACTATATCTCACTTCCTTGTCGAAAAGAGAGGGAAGAGTAAATAGATTATAATAAAGCACCCTTGCGATCCAGCGGAGCGTACGCGCGGATTTTTTTGCACGAGTTGAAACCTCTTTGGAGTTTTTTTTTTCTTTTTATATTTAGAAGTCTGTGAGAACTCGGCTTTTACAGTCTAGTGCTTTCGTTCAGTAATGGATAACCATCACGCTATCATTTTATGGGAATGAATGGCTGTTTTTTAATATAGGTTATTTAATTTAGAGTATTAATTGAATTCGTGCTTTGTGGTTTTTTTGTGGCGGGAATGAGCCAAATAAATTGATTTATATTCCACGTGGTTTAAACGGTTTTTAGATTTGCCATTTAAAAGGTTAACAGCGTGTGCGAGGAACAACGGTCAATGGTAGTTGGAAACTTTGCAATTTTAGTCATTGCTAAAATAGAGCTTTTCCTTCAATTAAAATAGAAGAGATAAAATGTAAATCAGAATAAGCTCACTTAGACACATTTAGACTTGTTAGAAACAACTTGCTGTAAAATAAAAAAATCTGTACCTATTTAATTTAAGATATCCCAGAAATTAATCTTAGTGAAAATAAACGAATCCCCTTCGTCCTACCCTTTCCTTATTCAATCAAATAAAAAAAGACACACAACCTCTTTACAAACTGTCACTTCAGAAAAAAAAGTAAAAACAAATCATAGATCGCGAAACAAAAGACTAGTCGAACGCCCGGAATCACCCGCTCCTTTATAGTGTCAACCAAACCGTAAAATGTTTTATTATCATTATAATTTATTTGTTTAGCTATAAACGTGGAGTGCGCATTTAATTAAAAGATTCAAGGGGTAGTTTATAAGATGTTAAAAAAAAACTAAGATTCATGTGTACCGGTTCTCATTTTTTGTTAATGTAAGAATATTGGCAATCTTGAAGTTGTAAGAAACGTAACGTATTTTCATAACACTTTTAAAATTGGAAGACTTTTTGACTTCGGTAATGAGTATTTAAAGGAAAAGTTAATTTCCCCGCACATTTTCAGTGAGACGGAGAATCAGGTGGGTGGGGTCTTGGTAGTGTGCTCCCTCACTGTCAAAATCAAAAATATCTTTCAGTCAATGGTATTGTAAATAATTATGCCCATTTTATGAGAATTCTGATAAATGATGGAATATTTTTTGCCATCACTTATTTTCCATTATAATCTTCTCATTTACATTTAAAAATGATAAAACGAAGATAAACTGCAACAAAAAGCTATTAGGTAACAAAAATATGTTTTTCATATTGCGACCGGTATCTTTGACTTTTTCAAACTTATTCACAGGTAAAACTTACAAGTCACGAGATATTTAACCCATTAGCGATCTTGTGTGGGACTGACTTTTTTTGCTGAAAAAAAAACTTTGACAGTTCTCACGAACGAAAAAGGTCGAACTACCCAAGCGAATGAAAAAAAAAGTAAGAATTCTAAATACAAATAATTGTAACAGTAAGTTACGTGGGGCGAAGGGTTGGGTGTAGTAATAAAAGTAAATTAAAAGATATGGATCTTTAATTGCAGAGTGATTTGTTTTGTGCTCTTGTTTTTTCTACAATATTCATTCAAAAATAAAATTCAATAAATTTGTATATAATATGTAGGTGTTCCCAGTCATTTAAGTTTTAAAGTACCGATTGGATTTTTCTTAGCCTTCAATAATTATTTCGTAAAAACGTTATCATGTAAATAAAAATTACATAATATTGTATGGTACCGGGTACGGTCATTCTAAGGAACCATACATTCAATGGACACACTTGAGAACGCAATATAGGTATATTACTAAGTACTCTCATACTTACATAAGTAGGTACTTTAATACTAAAGGGGTTGGCAAATAGAGCAACTGAAGTTGAAGTGTATCCAATATGACCCCTTTGTAAGACTTTTCGAAATAATCAAAAACTTTACTCAAGAGGTACTTAGTTCAATTGCCTGTCTTCCGCGATTCTGTGATTTAAGATTTACTTAGCAATTCTACAAATTTAACAAAAAAAAAATTGTAGCTTCTCCTCCGCTTATTAAGAATTGGTTCGTTAAAGAACACGAATTTTCAAACTACTTAGGTTTAAAATGTTGAAATTTGAATGCTCCGTAGCGTCGAACTAATAAAACCACCATAATTAAATAGCGTTCGATTAATTCAAATACTTAAATCAGAATGTACCAATAGTGTACTATTTGACAGCCAGCCATGACAGTCGCAAAAAAAAAAGTTCCAACGACTCAAGTAAACAATAACAATTCAACTAAAACTCTGGTCAAACCCCGTCAATATACCCTGAAGGGTAAAGACGACATGCATTACAATCCGACAAGCCATAAGTAGGTGTCAACCCGTAACTGCTGGGAACTTATCCCCTAATCCTTGGTACCCAGAGGTCACAGGGCGTAGTAGGGCTGATTTATATTGATAAACCTGCCACCTGGTTTACCTGAGACTTTGATGAAACGGGCACGTTTGTCGGTCGTATAGAAAAACTATCGTAGAAACTTAGTAACTGTTAATATTAAAAACGATTATGACATTGTAAAATCAGTAAAATCCAATAAAAATCTACGGTATCTGTAAAAATATGGATGTTATGTTACATAAAACGAAAATAATATGATATACCTAAGTATCAATATCAAAGTAAGCTAATAAAACTTGTATTAAAGTAATCATCGTTCTTCGTTTAAAATCTCTCTAAACACTGAGAAGTAATCAATTTATTATATAAAAAATGTGTTGAAGTTAACAAAAATACTTTATGTTAGGCTGTTTTGTGTCTCACCGGAAAAAAACCTGCTTATCATTGCTTTCCAGAACTATTTGTGTACCAAAATGTCATTTTTTCTGAAATAATTAATGCTGTCAAATGGTTTATTTTAACTGCCCACAACCCATAGACAAACAATATGCACTCGTTACTCTGTTATTGGAAAACGTTCGACCTTGTTTCCCATAAGCGGGAAAATAAATTCGCAATCGGGTCAATATTGGAATATTGGATTGTTATAACTTGATTACTTCGTTGGCGCTGGTAATACTAGAGTAAAACCATTCAAGCTGCTGTTGCAGTTTTGTTGGGAAATAAAAATAAGTATTAGTGTTGCAAGCTTTAATTAAAAATACCGTTGTAATAGAGTTTTATGGTGATTAAAATACGAATTATTGCTTTAACTTGTTGTTGGAATTGAAAACGTATCAAATATGAGTTGTAATTAAAAAAAAGTAAGATCTACATAAAATTGACATAATTGTTATTCCCGAAGAGTTATACAGAAGTATACTGCTAGCTGGACATAGCCTATCTCCAGCAGTGGACATTGTGATGATGATGATGATGATGATGAAACTATTAGCGCGTTTGATATGAATGATAATCCTGGACAGTAACATAGTTCTTTTAACGACCATTAAATTAATAGCAACAAAACGCAGTGTTGATCCAACGATAAGATTATTAGATAAATAACTTTTTTTTATAGATTATTTGCTTCAAACTAGGCCAAGAGTTGCTTGGTCTAGTTTCCATTTGAAGGTTGCTGGTAGGTTAATATGTGAAGTCAAATACCTATGTACAAACATGGTTTTCTGCATGGTCATATTCAGCACTAGCTTTAGTACACACTATTCCCAAACCACAGCAACTCTTGAAAGAAAGAATTAAAAACTGCCAGTATAAAATATTTGACGATAACATTCCAATTTTAAAAACACATACGCTAATATTATAATATCTGTGGTTTAGGTAACCCTGGCTGTCTACAAAAAAATTGGTTGTCTGTAAAGTCGGTTTACGGACGATAGATTGACGTGATAACGTCATAATCATTATTTTATGTAATACAAAAAAGGAGGTGGAACGTTACTATGGAACGTTAATATGCTATGGAACGTTACTATTTTTCATGAGTGTTGCTGGTATTATCAATTTATAAGACGTTATCACGTCAAAATCGGATAACCTCCTTTCTAACCTTAAAACTCAATCAACCATTTTCTTGTACCTGGCATGAATTCAAATCATGTTCCAGAACTAGCGCGAAACATCAGAAAAGTTTTTAACTTTCGAACTGTGCGAGTATTTTCAATTGTGACCCGACAGACATAGGGTTGTTTTACTTCAAAATTGAGCAAAGATTTATCTTTTACTTTGATTTGAAATGTTTATGTGAAACTGTGCTCATTGTATTATTTTATAATACTGCTAATCGAACTATTATTCATTTGAAGACATTATTAACATTATTGTTATAATAAGGACGTAGACTGATTTCTTATTTACTGTTTTGCAAAACGTTTGTCCTACGCAAATAAATAAGTACCTATCTTGACTCGCCTAGTTTAAAAGATTAATACTGGCAATGGATTTCGAAATTAATTCTGTAAAGGCGAATTTACGTGGCAAATTAAACGTTGTTTCTATAAATTAATACTTAAGCCTATTCGTGATCAAGTAACACAGTTCGAACAAAATTAGTTTTGCAATCAAAAAGTTGGTTTCTAAAACTAAAACACACGTTCTCTTTTCCCACCTGCCAAGTAAAAGTTGAACCAAAACTTCTCCTAACATAACATGGACTCATCAATCAACTTTATACCACTAACCGTTGAAAATCAAGCCGTTATTGCCATTTGGAAACAAAACAACATTTTGAAAAATCACACCAACAAAACGTGTTCTCATTTCAAAAAGTCGACAATAGCTTCGAACTTATTTTTTTTTGCGCAAACTTAGGCACAGGGGCTAATACTTACAGCCAGGTTAACAATAAGGGGAGTATTCTCAGCAGTCTTAAAAAAAAATCGCGACGTTTTACCGTTCAACCGTATTGTTAGAAATAGGTTATAAACATTTTACGTCTCTATTATAGAGTTGGGATTATGTTTTCGATATTAATCGGTTATATGAGGACGGTTTACGACTATTTTTATTGTGTAATGTAATAAAGTTATAGACTTTTATATGAGGATTTAAGTAACCTTGGTAAGTGAATTGGTTTTTAATTGTTAGTTCTAAAAAGGTTGGAGTTTAATTTCTTATTTAGGCGTACAGCGAGCATCTGTAACTTTCGCAGCATATTAAATTTAGTTTGTTTTGCAGAACTTTGTGGCCCTGTAATAATTGTTAATTGGCATTTCGTTAATTAGTCAACCTAGTCCTCGCTATAAGTACCATAGTTACCTTTATCTGTAACGCTATTTACGTTGTTCCATTCCGTATACAAACATAATTTTAACAGAGACCAGTGAAAATGAAACGGTAGATCCGTTTCCATTTTCATTCGTTTACAATAAATCTATTTCGTATCTCATAATAATAAAACCGTAACGTTCTATTAAAAATACATAATAAATATAGATTAAAAAGTTTCGCTACCTCACCTGTCCAAAAAGTTTTTTCTACAAAGTCATCTGCTCCATAAATTAGTTCACAATACATAATCAAAGATTCAATACGAGCCCACCCCTTGATATCCTCGTAAATTTCCCACAACGACTGCCGTGTTCCTTGTCACAAAATAAATCATGACATTTACATGTACTCTTTGGTTATAATAAAAAAAAACTAGATCGGAACCGACTTAACAAAACGGTACCTTAACAAATGTCTTTGTGACTACAATCCAAAATTGACCTTCTGTATTAGAAATAAGGTTGGAATTTGTTTGTGTACCGCGAGTTTCAAAACTGCGAATGTTTCGGACAGGAACGCATCTTCGAGTTTCGCACACTTCCTCAAACAATAATGCGGAGAGCAGAGCAGGGTTAACAAAAGGATGAAGTTGCTCCAGATTGTATAACAATTCGATATTATTACTCCAATTCCTTCGGAACGTCAAAGGTGAGCGATTGTTGGGTTAACAATAGTTTCAATTTGGTAAAGGTAAGGGCTTGCTACCTTTGACGTAACGACATCTGCTGTTTTTTATGTCTTCTTCATATTAATTTTGTAGAAGAATAATCGTTAGGTAGTTTTGCAAATATCGTAGTTTAATACGTATGAAACAACAAAAATGTAGGTTTGTTGGTTTTGTACGACATAGTCAAAAAAAGTCAAAAATATCTAGGTATAGGCACTGTCCTGCAAAAGAACTAATGTGGCTTAAAAAATATTGACATTCAAATTTTTTTGGAAATCCGTAACCTCGATCAGCTCAAAACTATGCACCTAAATATTCAAAATAAAACCTAAATATAAAATAAAATCCATATTAAAAACCCTTGTGTAAAATGAAAAAACCCACACATAATTTGCAATAACCGAAAAACAGAAACAGATACTAATCAACACAACAATCGATTCCAAAAATTTATAGCCAAAACCCACCATAACGCAGCGGGTAACATCCCTATTGACACTTCATTCAAAATGGCGGCCACAGTCCAATAGTCATTGTATTTCTTTCCCATGGTCATCGAAATGTTTACCTTTTAAATTAAAAGTATCACTACTCCACCAACTTTGAAAGTTATAATTTTACGGACTACGATTTTGTTTTGTAAATATTTAGGGGTAACTTTAATTGGAATCATTATTTTTGTGATACAGTGGTTGTTTTCCTTCTTATAATGCACAGTCACGTCACAATAATATGTAAACACTTAAGATTTTTTTAAATTGTGTTTCTCCTAGTGTACTGATTAAAATTTAATGTTATTACGTACATAGTATTCTGGAACTCAAATTTTTATGAAAAACATCAAATTACCTAGTTACAATCGTTATTTCATATATATATATTATTAGACGTGACTGTACGGGTTTTAAGTGTTTCTATTGCTTCGTTTTTGCTTTGGATTTTCCCCAAATAAATGGGTTTTGAGCGCAACTTTCATATTGAGAAACACTATCCCTTATACTGATCATATCACCGCCACCGTCAGTCGGGTCAGTGGAATTCACTGCCTGCTCCATAGATATAGCTCAATGGCCTGCTCATTACAATCTGTATCTATTCAAAGTTCGAGTAAATCGGCTACTTCTAGGAACGCGTGCTCTACCCTAGCCGCATCATCGCTTCAAATCAGTTGTTGAAAAACGCAAACACATTTAGAAAAACCTTGTACAAATATCACGAATGTTTTCAACTCTACCTCTTTTATTGCCAGTTTTACGTCTATTATTTCAAGAACAACGGTTTCATCTCATTGAAAGTCATCATTGGGAGCAACTATTTCTTCAGGTAACACAACAGCCTCATAATTACTTGTTTCAGTTTCATTTCATTCATATTATTTTCGTAGTAGATATATCTTAAAACCCTGACTTCATTTTACAGGTAGAGAGATACAAATGAAACAAACATTTTTTCAAATGTACCTTTAATTTCACAGTCCATATTTAAATTGCGTGGGTTTCAACCCGTATCCCTCATTAACGTAAAAGGACTAGAATACACATAACATTCTGCTAATGAAACATAAATATATGTTTATAATATGATGCATAACACATTATGTGATCCGTTCATTTCCTGTTTGTGTCCGTTTCTGAAAACCAATTCGCTTACGGAAATTAATGATTCTTGTCGATTTTTACAAGTTTAGCTCACAAGTAACAGAACGCGTTGTCCTTCAAATTGAACAAAATTCTCTTTTCTTATTCGTCACATGTATAAGCATATTTAAGCACCATCTCATTTAACTAAAGTTTCCCAAGTATGTTGAGGTTGGCTTAATAGGATTCGATTAGATAAATTTGACAGTTATTCTCGATAAAATGAGTTTTTATGGAATCAAAAACTCATTTTATCGAGAATAAATGTCAAATTTATCTAATCGAGTACTTGCACTGCGGACCAGTATTGTAAATAGAGCAAGTGCATATCCGACCTTTACAATCTATGTCATAATTAAATTCCAATTACGATTTTTTTCGTTCCAAAATCATCAAAGTCTTATAAGTGAGACCGTAAAGGTATTCAATAATTTTCGCATTTAGCTTCAGGACACTACAATCTCCAAAATCCTTAAAAGTTTACCGATCCTTCCAAAAAAATCGTTAAAAATAACTTAATAATATTTTGATTCATAGGCCCACAAGTCCACGACCCCATGGCATGCGTACGCGCCACCATATGGCCAAAGATTGATAGATAAAAATGTCGTAATGACCGCACGACGTTAAATAGATACAGTTTTTTGACCTTACTGAACCATATTTTGTAATATGAAATAAGTAGATATGTGGCCTTAGTGTCGACTTTCTCAATTGACGCCATAGGTGTAGATTTCGAAAACACTTTCGAATAGTTTGCGCAGTGTTTTGTGTCGATTTTCCAACAAGAAATGTAACAAAAATCACGATATTCTGTTAGAGAGATTCTCGTTTCCAAATTGATAAAAGTGAAATACAATCCTTTACTGCTTTCTTTAATAACATTTCATACTGTGATTTTTTAAAGGTCAAAATTAAAATTAAATAGAAAACCGCCGCAGATGTGATGATTTGTTTAACCGCTAACTCTTGGTCAGCAAACAGATTCTTATTAGAAATAGTACAATGAATTACTAACTAATAAATCACTTATTTTTAATTAGTATTTTCCCGAACAAGCTAAACTAATATCAGATACGCTGATTATGTGCACCTTTCAAATCTTATACACCCCTTTTCTTTCGTAATACTTACTAAAACTAACTTATATTATACCTTACATGATGTAACAATGGAAATAAAACTAAAAACAACATCAAATTACGTAATTGCGCTGTAATTGTCAGCACTTATCGAGGCGCCTGCATTTGCGCACGCTTCGGGAGGGGGTGGGATGGTGGGGAAACGGAACAGCTGCGCGCGCGTCGCACTTAGCATGGGAAATTAATACTTAGAGCAAAGTCAATAGTTTTAGTGTAGGTTGATTGTTTTTAGGGTAACGTGGCCGTGGGTATGTTTTAAATATTGCAGGTGAAGTTATCTGGGTTAATGCAATAGAGTAGGTACATCATAGATAATTAAATGTAGGTTGGTTTGATATTTTGTGGGAGAAGGGAAAGCACTGGTAAAAATAAGTGTTTGCGGTGTAAATTCTTGAAACGGTTGATGTTAGGAAGCTGATTAATATCTACTTATTAAGAGAACAGGTTAACCAAGGGTTATCGTATTACCCAGAAGTAACTGGGTTGTGGAAGTCAGATAGGCAGTTGATCCTTGTAACCTTAATACTAGTACTAAGGCAGTTGATCTTTGTAAAATACTAGTACTAAGCTGCATCTGGTAAGACTGGAAGAAGACTCCAATATGATTGGGAAAAGGCTAGACTAGATGATTATAGAGAAAAGGTTAAGGCGATTAGACGAGCTAAATTAGCAACTCTATTTGTGGTGGTTCAAACTTCGTTTGAAATGCTGTTAGAATAAAGTTCTAATCAGCTTGCAGTACAAAGTGGTTGTTGCGTCAGTCACTGCGGGCCAAATAGCGCGAAATGAGTGGTTGCGATCGATTTACAAAAAAACTATTAATTGGATTAAAATATTCAAACACTATCATGCTAATACTTGCTTGCTTGCTTGCTTGTAGAATTATTTGCCAAAAAATCAGAATGATCGCATGCATATTACTATGTTTTTTTTTTGTTAGAAAGATATTTTTAGAAATAAGTTTGTGATTTTTTTATCGAGTCAAATTAATTGTATTATGTTTTCAAAACACTATCATACTAGCATATATCCTGCATATATCATATATTTTTCTGGTATTGTTTATAACAGTGAATCAAATACTTTTAGTAATTATAAAACTCGCGTTTAGCTCATGTAATCGCCTTAAAGAATTGTAATAGGTACCTAAATTTATAATATTACCAGTGATTGAGGTAATAAGTACACGTTTTAGGTCAAATATCGAGAAGGCTTTACATGTTATACATCTGTTGATCCGGTTTTCTTCATCCAAACTAATATTATAAATGCGAAAGTAACTCTGTCTGTCTGTCTTTCTGTCTGTCTGTCTGTCTGTCTTTGCTTCACGCCTAAACTACAGAACCGATTTGTGTGAAATTTGGTACAGAAATAGTTTGGAACTTGAAAAAGGACATAGGATAGTTTTTATTACAAAAATAAAATAAAAATAAAATTTATTCCGGACATACAGCACCATCTATTGGTCAAGAGTCGGCAATGTGGGTAAAACCAAAAATCTGCCGGAAGTCACTATTCCACGCGAACGAAGTCGCGGGCAAAAGCTAGTCAATTATAAAAACAGCACGTGGTGTTGACAGATGTATGGACAAGTTGAAACGTTAATTATAACTATCTTTGAGGTAAGTCGTTTGTTTTTTAAAACGTTACACCTGATAATAAGTATGTCGTCGCTAAAAGCCTTCATTACTAAACGGCGAGAACTTGATAATAATCCGATGTGTTTTTTCATTCTAATTAGATTGCAAAAAGTGGATTCATACCTGTATCAGACGCAATTTTCTTTTTGTTATTGATTGAAAGTGGCATCATTATCAAACACTAACTGATATTCTTCTTTTATTGATCAAGACATTTATAGCAGCCTAGTTATTTTAAATCTATAAATCATCAACCGACATCGTCCTTATCACTGTTTAAAATTTGGGACCAAACTTCTCTATTATTCGTTATCTTAGCAGTCACCTCCTTTGTATAGGATCATTATTTATTTAAAATCTGTACCTAGTATGTAGTAGTGTAGTGTATTAAAGACTAGCTCTGCCCGCGACTTCTTTCGCGTGAAGTTTTGATATCGCAAGTTCGCAACGCATCGCCTGCTCAACGGAAGCTTTTTTCCCGCTTGCAACATTTCTTAATGCTGCTCCGCACTTATTGGTCATAGCGTGATGTTATATAGCCTATAGCCTTCCTCGATAAATGGACTATCCAACGCAAAAATATTTTTTCAATTCGAGCTGGTAGTTTCTGAGATTAGCGCGTTCAACCAAACAAACAAACAAACAAACTCTTCTGCTTTGTAATATTAATAAGTATCTAGATAAATTCGATTTTGGTGTCTGTCTGTGTGACTAGATGGAAACGAATTTTCAATATATTTATGCAGTTTTTTTAAATAATTATTCAGAGTATGTATCCCGTTAGGTTTATTTTTATATTAAACTTAGTAATACCTACACATAATTCTGAATGTTTTGTCAAGTTTATTCCGAGCGAAACAGGGTATTTCCCAGTATTTCATGAAAGGCCCTAGTTTTCTTAAGGCTATGAATAGACGTCATTAGGCGCACCTAGTTACTTAGAGCTAAAGTCAAAGGCCGATACTTTGACATTTTTAGCGTTCTATTTTTAAGATGACATAACGTCTAAAATCCCTAAAAGGTGTGGCAGAGTTGTACTACCCACATTTCGACAGTTTATTTTTAGTATAATTTTATTACGGAACCTTTCACTAGCACTCAGGAACAAATTCAGACTGTGGACTGGAACTTTCCCGATGGCATAACCTAATAAATACTTAAAACACTTTGCCTGGTCTAACAATCAAGACCACATGTTCAACAATAATTTAGTTCTTGGAACCATTAGACCAACTAGGAAATCTTTTTGTAACTATGTAAATTTTATATTCTGTCTAAGCTTTTCCCTAAGGCACTTGTTCTCCCTGTTATTGCAATCATTTTTTTGTTCCACACCATACTCGGCAACCTGCCAGTACCGGAGATATCGGGGGTCAAAGTTACAACGTTTTGACAAAGATTTTTATACACTGTTTTGAGTTGAGCTCCCGATATTTCGATCATGGCGCTTGCAACAGCGTCGAAATATCGGGAGCTCAACTTAATAAATAATCACGGAAGATATCCCGTAAGTGTCAATATAAGTTTAAAGATTTTTTTTTTAAAATACAAGTTTTTAATGTAAGATTTTTACTTAAAACTCCTCCACGACCCCCGTACTTTTTAATCCATCCATGAACGCAATGTTTTGAGTGTGTTACATTGAGTTTTAGCGTAAAGCGTTATCTGTCACTCCGAATAAAAAAATCGTTTCCGAGCATGTTTTGCATAAAGTTACTTAGTATGGAATGGTTGCTTGATGGTTTCGTGATGAGGTGGTTTACACCCTGTATATTGGGGTCGGCTTCCAGTCTAACCAGATGCAGCTAAGTACCAGTATTTTACATAGAGCAACTGGCTATCTGATCTCCACAACCTAGATCATACGGGGTAATACGATACCACTTGGTAAGTCTGGTTGCCTGACTTTTTGGACCACTGACTACCTGAAACGATTGCTAAAAAGCTACATATGACAGCCGGAACCTACGGCTAAACGTGGTTTCCGAGGCACGGAGGAAACTCGGTATGTAAGGGTGGTCACTGATCCATAGACCAACCTAGGCAAGCACGGCTTTACCTTTAAAATAAATCGGAGCGGGTGTTATTATTTAACCATGAACTCTTTTTTGTAATTATGTAAATAATCACTGTTAAATGATTAAAAATACTAGAAAGCCAATCCACTGTGAACGGAAAATTTCCAACAGTCAATATCCTATGAAACTTATCACCACTTAAAACTCTGCCCACCCCAATAACGGAACACGTCAACAAAACAAATGACGTCACGATACCGGAACCAATAATATAAAATATTCTGAAATGTCCCCAAAACATGACAGCATTTGAATTCCATTATTGAACCATAAAACCCTGGGTTCCGTAGAAACGGGTGCGTTCTGAATTATTCATGTCAACGCCACCTGCCGGCCAACTGACAAACTAACGTTTGTTACCATAAATTATGTAAGTACTTACTAATAAATATTTGATCGTTTTCTGTTTCGTAGAACCTATTAAAATAGGTGAGAGTGTAAAATTTTCGGAAAATGATTTTCATTTTCTGTGAAGGTTTTATTATTAACCGCAATTTCACAATTGCCTGTTTTCTGTCTTTCTCTTGTTTTGGAAAAAGGTAAATTGATGATGACACAGTCTATTATATTCCAAAACAAGTTTCCAGAAAGAGTTTCTTCTGAGTCATCCACAATAATTTTCTCGCTTAGTGCTTGAGAAGAAGATATCTAAATCTTTATTGCGCTCTTCTCAGTGAGTGGGCTATATGAGAAACCCTATCAAGCGTTTTAATATAACATTGGACGATAATGAAATAAAATAAGATCCTCGTAACACATTATAATACTCTGGCCATTTTTGTTGGTTAACCCAAATTGTACCCCTGTATTTAAATAGTTTTTCATTACTCATACTCGGAAAGTAGGTCTGAAGTTGCCTGAGGAGTTGGTTGAAAGTAATACTTTTCAGCCCTAGGGAGAATCGCTTTCAACTGACAGCTGTCAAATTATAAAAAAAATAGTTCTATTTTCACCTTTCTATTAGAACCATTTTCCGACTTCTATACAGCCTCTAAATTACTGCGCGATGTAAAATTGAAATAAAATTAAATACCGTATTAATTAAATAGTATATTCTTTTTAAATAACTTAGTTATAATTTGGTTACAAATATTTCTTTAAAATAACCTAGATTTGGCCCAAATATTTACTCGGTGACGAAAGTGAAAAATAAAGGCTGAATAGCCGGCCACAGACAAAAAAATCAAAAGAGGCGGGAAAGCGGGAATCCGTCTTAATTTTTTTTCGAGTTGCTTCTTGTTTTTATTTTTATTTTTCTTGTATTCGTAATGAAATGCACAGTGTTCACCTCGGGTTAAAGACTTATTTAGTCCCTCGAACTATTAGTGCCCGCGCTACGCTTGGGCGCCAAACCCGGACTCGGGACTAAATAAGTTACTTTCACCCCTAGGATAACAATGTACTATTGTTTACTGCCTCGCACATATACAGTTTCTTGGCGAATTTTTCCAACTGAAAACAAGACCTTCATAACGGTTGCTGATTTAAATAAATAATTCCTTAGAGAGCACAACAAACTCAAGGTAACAATTCGTAAAAATTCAATTCTTCACGACAAAAACATCCGGCCATCTTGGCGAAGTTCAAGACAAAGCTGATGGATGTCCTGCCATTTTATCTTACAATCGTGCCGTCAATAGCATCCTTATCTCGAGAGGATAAAGTTTCAATTTCAATTGTTCAAGTGACCTAAAATCTTAACTTCTTGTTGTGCCAGTGTAATAGGTCGTATTTGCACGGAATAAAGGTCAGTTCGGTACGATGGACAGTTTGTTTAACTTTGCATCACCCAGTAACCGCTCAGCAAATTCGAAAGATTCAAATTCAAAATCCGCTAAAACGTGTTCCATTCTATTCAGCCAGCAGCTTTGACGTCCAGCACGCACCATACGTTCCGAAAAGTATTCAATTCTTGAATCTAAACCTTATTCCTACGTGATTTTGTCATTTAAAAACTATATGAGCCAGTAAAATGGAGTTTGTGCATTGACTAAGAAACTTTTTTGTTTGGCGACCCCACGTTTCGCGAGTCGAGACGTGCATTCGATATTAAAAAATGCTTCAGAAAAATCTTTAAATTCAATAGTAATTTGGTGTTGAATAGGTAGTAGGGAGAGGATAATGTAAGTACGCCCTATTTTTGCGGTGTTGTATTTAGTACGCGAATTTCTCGAGTCGCATTGTGTACACACTGGTTTCTTGCCCAGCATGAGTCTGTCACAGTACCGTGGAGATGAATGGAGCGACCGAGTTTCTAATTACACAGTCAATTTGGTAAGTAAAGCGGGAAACATGAGTTATTGCCTTGGCCCGTAACCGAGATGAAATCGGCCATATTTAATATGCGACAATAGATTGAAAATTTTGTGAACGACTTAGCATAATAATGTTCGTATTTGATTGTATTTTTAAACGATTAGTTGGTGATTAGCCCATAATAACTGTGCGCAGTTCAAGGGCGTACCTTTTTGGAAATTAGCGATTTGTTTGTTTTGCAAATTATGCCACTGGAAGCCAAATTGCTTAGCACGTGGTCCAACAATAGAATAATCCATTTTTAATATTTTAATTTTGGAATGATAAAATGTTTACTTAATGGAAATTTGGATATGGAACGAATCCTGACATGCTTCAGAAAACGATTACGCGACCAAATATTCCAAAGACAATAATAGATTTGTGCTCATCTTTATCTGAAGAAACTTTCACTATTTTTGCAACACAAAACTATTACACAACAATTATTATAAAAGCATAAACTAAAACGCGTGCAATTGATCGTTTTCGCGCCATAACTAATGTCATCAGTGCCACATTCCAAATTGCATACGCTGTGAAACGCGGGAGGCCGCAAATGGATGGTAACGGTATGACACTATATACCGTATTGGAAGCAATCTGGATATCGTTATGTGGTTATGTTAAATTCTTCCCAATTAAGATTGGTGATTACAGAGACTCATTTGAGCGACTGCCTATCTGACCTCCACAACCCTCTTAGTACTGGACGATACGAGACCCTTTGGTTAGACAATTTTTCAGACTTTTGAGCCACTGTAACGACCCTCAAAGATCTACAAATGACAGCGGGTACCAACCGTTTAACCGACTTTCCGAGACACGAAGAAAACTCGGTATGTAATGGGCGGTTACCCATCCACGGACCAACCTAGGCAAGTGCGGCTTATCCTATCGATCGACCCAAGCGGCTGTTATAATATTGTTACCATTTGTGCACGAGAAAGGTACTAAAAAAAAAACCTCTAAAAAAAAAAAAACCTCTAAATATCAATTTTACTTTTGAAGGAGTCAAAGTGGAATGTGTTGATACTTTTACCTTATTGGGTCTGGACTTAGACATTCATATGACGTGGAAAGCTCACATTCAAAAAATTAAATCAAAGCTATCTAGTTTTATATATGGACTACGTGAGCTAAAGAAATCAACAGACCTAAAAACTGCCCTTTCCACTTACTACGCTTACGCATACGCATGGCTTAATTATGGCATAATTCTTTGGGGAAATAGTGTTGATTTAGATGAGTTGTTTATCTTGCAAAAAAAATGTGTTAGGATATTGGTCCATATCGAAAATGACGAGAGTTGTAGGCCGCATTTTAAGAAACTGAACATTCTAACTTTGACATCGATTTATATTTTAGAAATTTGTAAATTTGTGAGACAGTATCCAAACTTCTTCATTAAAATTTCTGACCAACCTCGCCGATATGCACCGCGTTCAAAATTCGAAAACACGCTCGTACTACCCCAATCAAAGTTAAAATTACACAGCACTAGCCCCTACGTCACATCAATCAAAATATATAACAAGATTCCAAACGACATCAGAATGGAAGAGAACGACAAAATATTCATAAAACGAGTCAGAAACCTATTAATTCAAAATTGCTATTACTCATTGAATGATTTTTTTAATGACGACTTCAAAATGAATTGACCTTTAATACCTTTACTTATTTATTGATTTTTGCTTTTTATATTATTGACAATACTTATTTGACCTCTCATCTTTTTAATATGATTTTATTCTGATTATTATTTTAATGACATGATGTATTTGATTTTAATTTTATTCTATTTTATTGACATTTTGTTTTTGTTTATTAGCGTTTTTGACAAAACTGTATTTTGATTATCATTATTTTTAGTGTCATGACTTGATTTGACTTTAATTTTATTTTATTGACAAGATTTGATTTGAATTTAATATTATTTGATTGACATTTTATCTTGGTTATCATCTTATTAACATGATTGTATTTTCGATTATTATTTTTATGACAAGATGTACTTATTCGACTATAATTTTTTATTTTATTTTATTTTTTATTCGATTTTTATTCTCAATTTCGTCTTTTATTTTATCCATCGACATTATTTACATATTCGGACTTACAAATTTTTAAATATTTATGTTTTTTTAAATGCTACTTACTGTCAAATACTGTAAATTGTTGTGCCCGACAGGGTCCATGTGAACTTTATTCAAATGATAAGATCTTGTTAAACACATGTGATATGCAATAAAGAATTGAATTGAATTGAACTACAGAAAACCTAAAAAGGTCATTCAAACCCTTCGAATGACACCCCAGACTCCCTAACTACAGTCCAGTCCCACAAAAGCCGCCATATCTATAAGAAAGTCGTTACACATATCTTTTATATGGCCGCGAAGAATCAAAAGATTTCACCTCGCGAGGGGAAGTGTGGACTGTGGAATGATATTTACGATGATCGCATTCACGCAATGCTCTCGATTACCGAGACACATGCGAATAGGGTTGGTGTATGTTCGGGTTTTTTCGGCAATGTCCGGGGTTTTGGTCATCAGTTCGAACTTTTTAACTTGGCAATAATCAAATGATGAAAAAGAGAAATAGTTTAATTTTATGATTGACTGGTTTTTCGAGGTCGGATATATAGTTGCTCCATGTAATCAGCTTCGCACAGAAAGGCTGGAAGTCGACTCAAACATAGTAAAAAGGATTAACAGAATAGATGATGATAAAGAAATAGAAAGGAAAAAACAAACAGCAAAATATACCGATATTTTTGAAAATGGCCAGTCTTATTCAAAACTTTTCGAATTTCAAAATGGCAACCCTACCCGCGAGTCAGTATCGTACATAGATAATGACCATGTTATGTGTTTAGAATATCCGTGGCATATCATCGATGACGTTAACGTTATTGTAATGGGTTTACGTTAAGGAATCGTTTTGTCTTAACGATTTCTGGTGGGATGAGGAAATTGGCTTGTTGATAAGTTAGCGAAGCGATGATGGGCCCATTATGGTATATTCTTGAAGATGGATATCATAAAAGAGTAGATACTGCAGTTCGTTGTAGTGCTCCACAAAGGGCCCACAAAGGACCGTTTTAGGGCGATATCAATCTTAAAAGGGGAGATAAAGGGGTCAGGACATGTAACTGTTTTATACCATTTAAGTGAAAGTAAGAGCAAATTATATTTTTTGGGACTTTTAAGTAACTTCTGGATTACGGAATTAGAGGTATGAATGTACTTCATGATGATTTACTTATTTAAGAAATCCAATCACATAAAGACCAAAAAAACGATGGCTGGACTGTGAAAAGGATGGTAAAGCAAGAAAGGATGAGATAACGAGTTATGGAAAAGTATGGAAGACATGCAAACAAATTGGAATACGGGCAGGATAATGCTGATAATGACACAAACTAGATTTACTTCTATCACACAATATGCACAAGCTGATTCAAAGCCATAGGTACTTCAACCAAAAATGTTCCATCGAGCGTTTAGTCGATAACAACAGTTTCAAATCATAGTCTCTATCTTTCTATAATACTCCTCTGTGAACAAGACAAACTATACCGTCTCCAATCAGTCAATGTTTACCACATACATTATGTATGCGAATACATAATCGCTCATAGCTCATAGTGAACAGTACATTGACATCTGTCGGAGATGACGAATGTTTGGCTTAATTGCTTTGAGTCATTAGTTGCTTTCATTCATAGATAGATCTGTTTTAGCATTAAGATTAATCGGATGGTTTAGAATATCATGGTTGATTTGAGAACTGAAGTGTTATTTATTGCATTTAAAATACTCTTTTGCTTTGGCATCGAATATCTTTACCATATTTGATTTGATTTTTAGCAGTAACGTCTTTTTAAAAGTTCAGTTTAGATCAAGCATAAACATTTGACGCACTTCTAAACACACTTTTTTTACTAATTCCAGATCCAAAATGTTGAAGTGGGCAGTCTACGGTAAAAAGAACCAAGAACTTCGGGTTTCCAACGACATTGATAATGAAGACTGCGAGCAGTATACCGACGAACCTTATAACAACAATAACAAAGTCAGGAGATCTCTGGACGCCCAAACAGTCAAAAAGAGCAAAAAACCTAGCAGATACCAACGAAGATCCTTAGGGTCTAACGCAGTTAGAAAAAACTTAAAAGCTGTGGATAAAGAAAACGTAAACTACATTGGAAACACACCAAATTATTACAGAGAAGGTTTCATCAAGAAGCCAGAATGTACAGCCCTAAAAGATGTCAGCAATATAACACCAACAGGTACACCTGTAAAAAACTTCGAAAGAAGAAAATACTATCTAAATGGATCGAAAGATGATATACCACCAGATTTACCACCAACACCACCCACTTATAGCAGAAGAGTAAGAGAGGCAAAAAAGAGGAAACTAGAAATGGCTAGTGCCAATGACGTATTTAGAAGAGATAGCTGTGTATATAAATCTGAAAGAAGAATAAAGCCTATTGATAGAAACTCTTTAAGTCCAAAGCTAAGTCATAGTTCCTCTGAGCCCTCACTAAGTGATCTTTCTGATAGACTAAGTGCTACAACCACTAGTAGCAGAAACTCTTTTGCTTTAGGAAAACATAATAATTTCCCTGTATGTACGACTAAAGCAGTTAACGACGGTTTAGTTGAAATAGAATATGATAAAGATCTAGTTATCAACTGCATAGAAAAACCTCTGACTTTAACCAAGAGTACTATAGAAAAAACTACTTTACCTATATTTGGACATCATATATTCATGGAAAATCCTTTATATTTTAATAATAACGATATAGGTCTCACAAATATAAGGCCTTTGAAGAGAACAAGGAAGAAATCAAATGATTTTGAAAGTTCTTTCAAATCTCCTTCCGTTGATAAAAAGGACGTTCACACACTAGTAAGAGAAGGATGTTCACCTGTCTCTATCACACCTTTATCTACAAAACTAGCAGCCTTAAGATTTAGCACTATGAGTGTACACAGTAAATCACAAAGGGTGGTTTTTAACAATGATATTACAGAATATTTTCCTAAAGTAGAGAATCCTTTTACTATCCCTCTAAGGGACGAAGAAACATCTACAGAAATGGAAAATAAATTTATCCTAGGTAAGGACTTAACAAGTAATAATACAGATTCGACTGTGTCAACCACGCAAATGGGAGACGTCACACTTGAAAGAATGATTGAAGACATAATAAAAAGTACCAAAATTATAAAATCCAAAAGAAGGATATTGAATAAAGCTTCAGAAGTAGAGATTCAAGAAGAAATTCCTCCTCTAGAAACCGTCAAAGATCTATTTGTGAATCCTCAGGCAGAGAACAAAGCCAACTTAATAAAAGAAGCCAAATACGTGAGTTTATCGCGAGAAAATTCTGTATCGGCCAAAACTACACCTACTAAGAGGATGCCCGTACATAGGGTAAATGACAAGTTACTGAAGAACCTTCCAATTGGCTGCTTCATCTTGGATGATGGGGATGGTTACAATGAAAGGGAAGTAAGGACACCTGATAACGCTATAGATGTTAAACGTAAGGCAAGTCCAAAAAAGAGAAACACAACTCTCAACAGATCACAATCTATGAATGTTTATTTTGAAAGAGGAAACCTTGAATCCGTGTCATCTGAATCAACTCCTGACTTGTACTCTGCAACAGAAGAACGTGCCAGTCTTAGGCTGAAAAGACAAAAATGCATACGGAGGAAAAAGTCTACAGTGAGTAACGATAGTCAGTGGAAGAACAAAGATCTGAAAACCTCTATCCTCACTCTAGAAATTGGAATACCTAGTCCGGCAACTGAGCTTCCTAATACGTCGTTATGTGAGCCTTTAAGTCCTCCTCTATCTAATCCTATTGAAACTGATGATTACCAGGACATATCAATGAAATCTACTGTTTCACACAGCAGCTTAATGCCTTACGATAATCTAAATAATTCCCACAACAAGAGGTCACGAGAACTATTCGGACTTACCTTGGAACATGGCATTCCAAGTCCAATTACTCCTGTGCCAAACCTCAAAAGACCTGGCAAAGTTCTAAGCGAAGAAAGAGCTCATAAGACAAGTAAATTAGACGAAGATTTCCTTCCAAATGATGCATATACTCCAGTCATTGAACATAAATCTATTCGAAGATGTTTGACGTACTCTCCCGAAGAAAATAGTATTAGTAGTAGTGAAGAGAAAAGACGGAGTGTTGCAAGCAATCGTATGGAGCAATCAACTGAACGATTTCAAGCCCTAAAAGGAACGATAGATTTAGAAATAATGACAAGGAATGACGTCATTGACGTTCACGGTGAGTGGTGACTATCGACCTTCACTCTACCCTTTTGTTATGGTTGTGACCCATTTGGGTGGAGTTTTGAAAACCCTCTTTATGTTTGCAGTTATAAGATGCCGAGATCTTCTGAGGTCCACAGGGAAAGCGGATGATATCAATGCTTATGCGAAGGTTGGTAGTAAATTATTTTATTACATCTGGGGTTACTTGAGAAAAGCTTTGTGAAAAGCTGTTATTTTGTTTTTTTTTTTTGGTAAAATTACATTATGGTCTTGGTTCGATCGTGGTTTTATTTCAAACCGGGATATTTCTTCAGTTAGAATAAATTGATAAATGGTTATTTTAATTTTCGTTCATCAAAACACAGCTGTATCAATCTTGCTTATTAGTTCCGTATAGTATGCCACAAACAAGAGCCAGTTCATACTACGATAGAGGTACAGGACACAAAAAAAGTAATAAATCCGTCAGTAAGATTATCAAAAAATATTTGGCCTTTTTTTATTTATTTTGCCGTGTAAACCAAATTGACGAAGATACGACGCTTCTATAATTCTCAATAAGTAATTTTAAGTGCGTCCTCCCGAGTTTTGATGCGTTTTATCTTTTATCTCTGTCAATATTTATTGATTTACAATAACGAAAAATACGTGTCCATTATTTTCCAATACTCTAACCGACGGACTAAATAGATTTGCATTTTTTTAAACTGTCGACACACCTATTTAAATTTAATAAAACAATTGAATATCACAACCCCAATTTAAAAATCGAACTCCATTCCCAGGTCGTCATTAGCGGTGTAACAGAAAGCCAGACCCTCCCATCTCAGAGGTCAATCTTCCAGAGGACATCAGTACTGTATGGCAAGCGAGAGCCTGAGTTTCAGAGACACCTGAAGCTTCCACTACCAACAGCTATCTATGAGCATCAGGTGCTACATATCTCTGTGTGGCATCGAGACAAGAAGTACCGGTAAGTACTTAATAAGTTTTTTTTTTTAATTAATGCATGGCCACAAGCCGAAAACAAACATGATTCTCCAATGATAGAAGAGACCCAAACACCAATTACCATTCCAAAGCATATCATTCCTTACAAAATCTAGTGTATTCGGCTTGACCAGGTCAGGTTGCTCCAGCTGGTTGGGTGTGGTGCTCAATCATCTATCATTATTTTTAAATGAATGGTCAACAGTGGCGACCACCAGAAAAGCGCCGAGACAATGAAGCTTGACGTAGTACCAGAGAATGAATTTAACTGTCTTGGATCCCAGTATAGCGGAGGTGTAGGAAAAAACCGTAATATCCACTGTGAATTGAACGAATGGCCCAGATTTTAAAGTTTGTACATCAAAACCAAGATTCAAAGGTGAATAATAAACATAAGGTAAGGTTCTTGTCTTTGAAGCTCCAGACACCGGCGGACCACAACTAACCATAATATTATCTAACAATGATCATGATAAAAGTTTATAATTAAATTGTATAATACGAGTATTAAGCCATTTATAAACAAAACTTACGCAAATGGTTTCCATGATCCTGGATTGTACGAACCTTATACTTTTAGTAATTATAAAACTCGCGTTTAGCTCATGTAATCGCTTTAACGAGTAAAAACCATATTAAAATACATGCGATCATTCTGATTTTTTGGCAAATTTGCACAAGCAACTTCGCATCATAGGGTTTTATGTTTTAAGTCCAATCAATAGTTTTTTTGTAAATCGATCGAAACCACTCATTTCGCGCTATTTGGCCCGCAGTGGCTGATGTAACAACCACTTTTATAACATTTTGAACGAAGTTTGAACCACCTCAAATAGAATTGCTAATTCGTAAAGAATATCATATTTTTTCTGGTTATAAAGTATATGATTCACTGCAATAAACAATTATTGCAGTGAATCATATACTTTCAGGCATTATAAAACTCGCGTTTAGCTGTTGTAGTCGCCTTAAATTTTAATGGGCACACTAGAAAGGTAAGTAAGATTTGTATTTTTGTTCTTTTCTCCTCTAACAATGAGTCAAAATCTCGTAATAACAAGTAGAAAGGACAAGGGGGAAATTTGGATCACATCATCATATATTTTCCAAATCATTTATCACTACTTACCGTATTTTGATATATCGTAATTAACACTGTGGTCAATGTCCGTCTCAAAACTAATTTTAAAGTAATAAATATCGCTGGACATTAACACACAGCGCCACCTAGTGCCACACTAAGCAAAGCTTGTGTCGTGGACACTAGATAAATATATTGTTTGTTAAAAAAATACTTATTATACATATAAACATCCATGACTCGGACACAAATGTCCATGCTCATCACACAAACATTTGCTCCTACCGGGATTCGAACCCAGGACCCTAAGTACGTAAGGCAGCGTCACTACCACTACGCCATTCGGATAAAGTAAAATATTACCAAAAGATACATGTCATACAAACATAAACTCACACTTTTATTCTAATGGGTTAGGCAGACACCAAAGAACGCGATTTCCTGCTGCCCTTACACACTTTTGCGTCATCCACTTTTACTATAAAACACTTTTAATATAAAATCAGAAAATGTAATCAATTTCATCGAAGCTTCCAATTTATCGGCAACAAATAAATCCTTCTAAGCCAAAGCTTATGACGGCACTAAAACGGATTTATCGTTTTACCTATAATTAAATAAACGAGCGGTACCTTAATATTTTAAGGAACACTGAATCAGTACCTCTTTAGATACTCTTAAAGCTAGATTTAATACTAGACGATGTACTCAATTGGATAATCGACATTAAAGAAGTGAAAACTTCATTGGAAGCGTTGAGCAATTATGCCGCGTGACTGTCAAGTTCGCTTTTCGTAGCACTCGTAACCGATCCGGATCTGCTACGAGTTTTTATTTCTATCTGCAGTCCCCAATTCCCCAAAGACTGCCCCGCTTTTTTTTGCTAAAAGGAACTAAATATTGGAATTATTTTTTAAAAATTGTATGATCCTTTTTATATGTCATATAATAAATGTATATGCGAATTTTATAACATAATGTAAAAATAAAAATTTCGAACAACCACACATCGCTGGTAACATTTTGAACATCGGCTGCCTGGAATAAAATGCCAGTTTATCCTGGTTAATTTACCACCCCCTAAAATCAAAGGAAATTGTATGTACAGCCATTTTGAAAAGTCTATTTTTATCACGTTACATAACCTTACACGCAAACACGCTGACGCATGACTATATCCATCTTCTTCCTTACCTAATTAAGTAATACCACTCGATAACATACACCCACGGTATTCAGTTACCACGCAAACTTATTATACTACCTGAAAATATTCCATTAATACGTAAAAATATCCTTCAAGCTAATCGCATTTCATTATGGGTGAACAGAACCCTACCTGAATTTTGTATCGGACTCGTCCGTAATTCAGTCGCATGCACGAAGCGATATTTAATTCACGGAATATGGGATTAGCTGTGGTATAAACTTGTATCATGATTGTGTAATGAGTTCCAACGTTTTGGAGGGATTACTGGCAGTTTTTATACATACTTATTTAATATTATATGTAAAACTAGCTCTATCCATCCAAGTTTGTATCTGTTACTTTTCTACAGTTAGTTAGTACAAAAGATACACAATGTATGAAGTGAAATCTTCTAGCGCGTTGAGCATTTTTCGGGTGAACAAAAATCATGGGACTCGTGTGACCATCACCTAACGCTTCATAGCACTCGTAGCCGATCCGCTACGGCGTAGCACCACTTAGCCGTGCGCGGGGCACAACCTGGGGCCTAATTCTGGTATTTGTATAAATTCGTCACTCCAACATGATTCCATTCCCATCGCATTGTCATTTTGCTTAAAGTTCGTAATCTGCTAAATTCACTATGGTCGGTCGATGGTCTCGTAATGAAATTTGTTTTAATGGCATTTTCGTTTTGCCATTATTATAAAACCATTAGTACAAATGGTTTTCGAAATCTACTACTAAATGGGAATATTTATTCATGCCAGATTTCATGTACGAGATTAATATTCTATGACATTTCTTTCAATGGAGTGTCAGTGGTTGTTCATTGAGAAGTCATAATGACGCCATTATATTAGTACATTACCAAACTTGTCAAAACTTGACAGAACTTGATCATTATGAAATCGCCTATTCTGGCACTATTGTAATAGCAGAATGGAGGCCCTGTAGCAGATATAGATTATTGAGTTTTAACTTCTACCGGCAGTTCCCTACAGTAGTACCTTCCCTTATGACAGTTTCCGGCCACCACGCCAATGGAGTCACGAAAAAAAAGCTATTATTTTAAGCAATTCAAAATATTTTTACCAATTTCTAAAACCGAAATGAAGTAATCATACAGCAAACGAGACTGGTCGTCACAGCCCACAGAATTAACAAGCTGAAGTGGTAATGAACCAATCTTATACCCATATTTATAATCCGTGGAGGAGATGTGTTCTTGAGTGGGGGACCGCAAATCGGCTAACTTAGGGTAAGTCGCCCTCCGGCTAGGTGGGGCGACGATCTTAGTAGGGTGTGTTTGCAGCAACAAGATGAGAGCAGGCAAAGACTCAAAGAATCAAAATGGCGTAAGATTTGAGAGCCCTATGCAAAATAGTGGAGTGTTATGGGTCGAAGACAATGATTATGTTAACTAACTTCAGTAAAGTAATTCAGAATATTCTTGAAAAGTTGTAAAACGCTTCTTACATTTCAGTGCCATACGACCACGATTCCACACACATTTTTCTGGCGTAGTGATTATAGTAGGGTATCCCACGAGGCCATTCTTCGTATAGAGCTTTGAGAGCGGTCTAAATCCAGCATATTATAACTTCTGAGGAGCTTCTTTATAACTTTGTGTATATTTCGCTCCAGAAAAACTGAAAATCTTTTAATAGGCTTAAAAACAAGACCTTGCTGAGTACCTTCGCTATAATGAAAATCTCACGAAAAGTTAAAAGGTCACAATTCAAAAGCGATCAGTTTCCAACTCATTGTAGCTAAGTAACTTTGTTTAAGTTAAAACTTTAAAGACATGAAACAGGTTATTAAAACTTATATATTAGAGGCTGTGTTTCAAGTTAATTGGGGTCGGGAGATAGTAAAACATAACCGTTCATTAAAACTAATGCAGACTGGATTAGCTTAATGAATGATATAATTTTTTCAACCGAAAATTTTCTCAACTTCAGCATCAATAATTCACCCGAATTTTTACGTAGTTATTTCGCTCTGACCAAACCCATATAAAAGCAAGAAACGATATCAATACGATTGTTACGAAAAAAATAGCTGAAAAGCGAACACTTTGTCAAGTCGAGTCAACGCGTGACATGAATAAATGAATTTCGATCGTCGTCATTCGAATTTTCGAGTTCTCCCTACTCTATGGTGAACCACCATTTTGCTTTTTTTAAAGAAGAAAATGTTATTGAAAAAAAAGTATTGCACAGCGCATGTTTTAAAGTAGGAGTGCTTTATTCACTTTTTCCTCTGTAGCACTTTCATACATAAGATATTGGGGAGTTGAAGTGACGCTGCCTCAACTGGACCTGCGCACAACGATCGATTGCCCAACGACGCAGACCCGGGCAGTTGCGTTGCCGACTCTAGACGGACAGCGGTCCCGTTTTTGCCGCGTCTACCCCTTTAAAAAATACGCATAGATTTTTTTAAAAGTGCTGTGCAGTGAAGTGATTGTGGTGGTCTAGTTAAAAAAAAAAGTGGATTGAATTTTGGAAGGGTAAGGTTATTTATTTTTTCGTTTTTTTTTTTCCGGATGATTTTGTCGTGTCCTTAGCGGATTTATTTGTCAGTGAGCCTACATACCTGTATTTTTATTTGTTAATCTTTTTTTGATTTTTCAATCATTCTGTTTACTTATTTACGGTATTTTACGTAGTGAATTTTACACTGTAGCTGTAGGTGTTCAAACTTGAAAAAGATAATTTATTCCGATTACTTATTCAAATCATTGGTTTAAAATTTATTACTGTAAATTATTTGGTGCATAATGTGCTTTGTAAAACAATTCACTAAATATCACAGTGTCCTTTGTTACAATTCCCGAAATATCAAAATCCAACATTGAATATCACAACTCACATTTACGTAATTTCGTTCGTGACATCATTAGTTATTATGGAGCTCATTATTATTATAATTATAATGATATTCATCCCCTCACTGCGGTGGCATCCCCTTATAAGTCGTTATAGGGATATGGGTTACGTCCTTACGCGGCAGGAGTAGTTGACTGCCTCACTAACACAATAAAAAAATGTTGGAAGTATATTCTCGTCAATTTTCAAACAGTCTATAACCTACCTTTTAGCATTCCATCTTCAAAAATTATCTTTATCATTTGTTTTTTTTGGGGAAACTGTCAATGTCGGAAGTATATTCTCGTCAATTTTGAAACGGACTTAAATCGTGGCTACTTTGTTTCTAATTCCATATTTGGAACCCTTATTTTTCATTTGTTTTTTGGCTAAGTCCGCGGGAGTACGAACCATATTTTTAAATTTCTTACCGCCCCTGTTAACCTAAATTCCCTAGGTACCTATTATGCTGGTTTACCTATAGTAGGAGTGGTTCCTCTACTATACCTAGGTCAATGGATGGATTATGAACTCGTTGACCTCTGAAATTCTGCTTTTGTGGTGAAATACCGTAGTCGTTTGTGGAATATTTTCATGCATACATTAGATTCTTCTCGTATTTATATAGGGAGGTCAAACTGTGATAACCCTGTTTTTTTTAACGTTGGGAACATATAATTGAAAACGAATACCTAATAATTTGACGTTGCTTTCTAATAAACACTACAGTTTAATCACTAATTGCACAATTACAGAGGACATGACTACTATAACCGTCATCATTGACGGATAGGTTGGCAGTCGGATATTGTTGTTTCCAAAAAATCTCAAGAACTGAAATTTAAAAAGAGCTAAGCTGTAACCTTTCGTGAACACTAGATCTCGTACCTCTTGACCTACTTCTAGCTTATCAGCTTAAAAGCTCATTTATTGAGCTTAAGCATACAACGGTGAGCTATTACCAACAATTTATTTAAAACTATAAATCTTGCTAAGTAATGGTAATATAGAGAAAACTATAAAGTCACATACGATTAATGTTTATGACCAGGCCAGGTGGAATGTTTGCCAATGGATGTTGATTCCGTCATGGTTTTAAAGGTTTCGACCACTATCCGCCATAGAGGTTTTTCTCGAGATAATTCCGCACAATGCTCAATTTAGTGTTCTGTTGATTACTTTATACAGGGTTATTTGCTAAACACCAACAACATCATAGCAGCAATCTTATCATAAACAACAACATTTTTGTTCTACGACTTTTTCGAAAACGAACAAAAAAAATTCAACTCTCTATACATAATTCTGTCCTAACAGCTGATCGAGTTTTGTATGAAAAGTCGTTATTTTTTTGCCTGTTTTCGAAAAAGTCGTAGAACTAATATTGTAGTTTATGATGTTAATAACCTACTCCTGCGAGGTTGTCAAAAAACTCACATAATACATACTTCGGTGTCACATGCAACTTAATTAAAACTAATGACTTTTCCTGTATATTTCAACAAACATTGGCCCAGTACCCCAATGCCGATTTCCTGCCATTTTCCTCATCAACACGCGGAAGCTCCTGAATTATGTATACAATACGCATCACGGGTGAAGATTACAGTACTAAATATAAGGAGAAACCCCTGCCAAGAGATTCTGCTTACCTACAAAGAATTTATGCACCAAATCTTGCTTGAAAATTGGCGCCAGGTGGCCGTTATAACCAAATTCACTCAACTTTTTCGCGTTGTTCCAAATTCAAATGATGCAATTGCTTTAGTTTTTTTTTATTACTGGTATTGATTACTTAGAAAGTTTGGTAATGTGACTGCTTAAGAACCAGTCAACTACATTAACCTTAGGTGATGGTTCGGCAATGGAATGCCAATCTAACAACACAAAATACCATAGGTATTTTTTTTTATTATTATTCAAAATACATTGTTTACAAATAGTATCACCGATCGGATCACAAAAGGTAGTGTCCAGATTTATTATTGAGAAAAAAACTGCTTTTTCAAAAAGCTTTTTTCCAGCTATTTTGGAGGCTTCCAGTCTTACCGATTGCAGCTGAAAATCAGTATTCGACCGTAGGCTCGAATTTTATTCTATAAAATTAAGTGTAACATGTATATGTTTCTGTTGAAGCATTATAGAGTTCAGCTATTGTTTTACATTTCAGCATAGATATACGTGTTAGGCACCCTCATTGCATACCACAGACAACAGTAGATTCCATTCTTTATTCTAGCACCTCTTCGTACTTATGATACAGGGGCACCAACTTTAAAAAATTACATTCCAAATTCATAAGCACATACTGTCAGGTAAAGAGTAACAAAACAAGACACACTCGGACCCCTAGGGAAATCTTAAGAATAAATGGACCAACTTCAAACGACCTTGTCTACCTTGTTTGTTCAGTAGTCGCGACCGTTACTGCTGAGTATGGGGTACGGTGTTTGATTCCCAGGTCGGGCAAATGGTTTTTGGGTTTCCTCTATGGAATGTCTCAATAACATCCTGGATTTAGAAGTTACCATGAAACGGGACCGTAACTGGAGATTAGGGATCACGACTGAATATAAAAATACGATTCTGTTTGTGCGTCAGTTAGATTATCAAGAAATATTAGATACGTGTTTTATGTTTTATCAAATTAACTAGCTGACCCACGCAACTTCGTCTGTGTCACATAAGAGAGAAAATCGAAAGGAAAAAAAAACCCTTTTGCAACATTTTTCATTCCTGCTCCGCTCCTAATGGTCGCAGCGTAATGTTATATACCTACCTAAAGCCTTCCTCGATAAATGGACTATCCAACACAAAAAGATTTTTTCAATTTGGACCAGTACTTCCTGAGATTAGCGCGTTCAACCAAACAAACAAACAAACTCTTCTGCTTTATAATATTAGTAAAGATTAGTATAGAACTTATCTCTAAATATCTTTCAAACATAAAAAAAAACAAACTAATATGCTTGCGATCATTCTGAATTTTAAGCCAATAATTCTACAAACAATATATTAGCATGATAGTGTTTTAGTTTTTAACCCAATCAATCGTTTTTTTTGTATATTGATCGAAACCACTCATTTCGCGCTATTTGGCCCGCAGTGACTGACGTAACAACCACTTTGTAGTGCAAGCTGATTAGAACTTTATTCTAACAGCATTTAAAACGAAGTTTGAACCACCACAAATAGAGTTGCTAATTTAGCTCGTCTAATCGCCTTAAAAGTACACCTCTACACAACTCTACTGGAAATAGGGACATGAAATGAACTTTTTTTTTGGGATGGGAAATCATCAAATGACTTCTCCCACTCTGGGCGGAGCGGGAGGAAGTGTCAGACTCTTACTGACTAAAACCCATCCATGTTCCTTCCTCGCCCTTTATGTTCCGGGGCCGCGGTATCTCTTACGAACAGGCCCGCAACCCCGGCAGGACATGAAATGAACCTCAAATGACCTCTACACCTTATTTCTCATTCATGTACTTCGTTAATAAATAATTAGTCACATCGACCGGTGAACGCGAACGTGTCTTGTAGGGCGTTTTAGAACTTGGAACTGGAATTTAAGAATTCTACGTAAATTAGTTTTACTGGAAAACAGCAAGGTTTCTTGTTTGTCTTTTCTACACACTGTGTATAGATTTCTTATACGACTTTCCTCTCTCAAGGTCTGCTGGAAGAAATTTCTTTTGAAATAAGCAGTACCTTTGTGCTCTTCTATTTTAATATATTGTCCTTTTAAGTATTTTGAGTGTACTTGAATAAATAAATAAGGTTTAGTTGTTATTTAAGTGCGGCATTAAATATAGTAGATATCTGGTTTAAGTAGTGTAGCTATCTGGAATATTTTCAAATGTAAATTAAAACACGCAGACATCTTAATTTGAATGGCGAATGGCGTAGTGGTAGTGAGGCTGCCTTACATTCATAGGGTCCTGAGTTCGAATCCCGGTAGGAGCAAATATCGCTGGATATGACATACAGCGCCATCCAGTGCCACACTAAGCAAGGCCTGTGTCGTGGATACCAGATAGTTGATATACTACATAAACACTTTTAGTTTGTAAATACATACTTATTACACATATAAACATCCATGACTCGGAAACAAATGTCCGTGCTCATCACACAAACATTTGCTCCTACCGGTATTCGAACTCAGGACCCTAAGAACGTAAGTCTTTGGGCACCACCGATGTGAAAACTAAGTAATCTATATCTGCTACGGGTTGTGCCCTGTGCACGCCTAAGTGGTGCTACGCCGTAGCGGATCGGTTAAGAGTGCTACAAAGCGTTAGGTGGCGGTTACGCGAGTTATATGAAAAATTGTTCACCCAAACAGTACTCAACACGCCTAAAGAAGTTTCCACTTAAAAAACTACATTTATTCATCCAACATACATACGGAGCATATACTCGTATAATACATATAACATTTTATTAAAGAACTGTTTTATTATTAACCCCCGACATTTCAGGCCTCTCTTCTAAATGTCACCCATTATTAATAAACCAACGAAAATTAACGAAACGGACTCAAAGGACAAAGCCCTATCGATTCTTCATCTAATATTCGTTTCTATGTACAAAATTGAGGCCATTTACACATAAAAGTAATTATAGATGACAAACTATGTTAAAAACAATAGAAAGGTAATTTTAAAGTGATAATACTTTGTGTATTTAGTTATATTTGTTTGGAAATTTTCGGTTGCTGGCTAGCTTATTCCCGCGCCTTCACCTATAGTTTTTGATCCATCAGCTAGATTTTAACAACTCCACGACCCCCGTACTATTCAATCCATCCATCAGCACAATGCTTTAAGTGCGTAACATTGAGTTCTACCACAAAACATGATTTAAAACCTCAAAAAAAAAAGTTGTTTCCCAGAAATAATTTTTGCGTTAAGTTACTTGGTTTTATGTACAGAATGTTTGGTTAACGGCTTTGTGATGAGGTGGTTTACACCCTGTATATTTGCAGAAGTAACTCAATGACAACCCTGTGTCTAAATGTATAGCGGATTAGTGACAAAAGGCTAGCTCCATCATCATCTAACGAGCCTTTTCCCAACTATGTTGGAGTCGGCTTCCAGTCTAACCGGATACACCTCTGAATACCAGTATTTTACATAGAGCGACTGCCTATCTGACCTCCACAACCCAGTTAATACTGGGTAATACGATATCACTTGGTAAGACTGGTTGTCAGACTTTTTGGCAAAGATGGACAAATGACAGCCGGGACCAACAGCTTAACGTGCTAACAATAAGCGCGTTCCAATAAAATGGAAAAAAAGCTGATAAAATGTGCATGTACTTTAGATACACTTCTGCCTACCTTTGGAGGTTATAGGCGTGATGTTATGTTAGTTTGTTACGAACGTATTCGGTTGAGTACAGATGAAAATAAAAATAAATATGTGAGTTTTTGAAAGCGTAGCCGCCTACATGTAGGCAATTTTGTGGCATTTTTCATTTCACTGTGGTTGGGAGAAAAAGGAAGCCATTTTTTATTTTTATTCTTTATGTTTGCCTTTTCCTGTTTCATGGGAGTATATTTCGTCGTTATTTCTAGTAAAAAAAGATTTCTCTTTTCACAAATCCACCATAGCTAACATAACCATCCAAATATAACATCTGCTTCACAGTTTGACTTAAGAAATTTATTTTAAGAAGATATTATTATGACCACATATACAAACGCTTTTTCATTAATTTTTATCATACTACGTTTCCCCTTAAATGGTAGGCAGAATAGGTAAATAGGTT
Organism: Xestia c-nigrum; assembly: GCA_916618015.1. Taxonomy (NCBI): domain Eukaryota; kingdom Metazoa; phylum Arthropoda; class Insecta; order Lepidoptera; family Noctuidae; genus Xestia; species Xestia c-nigrum. The sequence continues at coordinate 25,370,475 of OU745246.1, forward strand.
TAGCCTGTTATGCTTTATTTCTATGTATCATGAGGTGAAGTCAATTGTTATCCATTTCCATTAAGTCTAAAACCACACTCTGATCTGGGCCTCGATTCTGCTATTACAATAGTGTCAGAGTATTCGATCATTGATTTCATAATGATCAAGTTCTGTTAAATTTTGACTAGTTTGTTAATTCTACTATCATAATGGCGCCATTATGACTTCTGAATGAACAACCACTGACACTCCATTGAAAGAAATGTCATAGAATATTAATCTCGTACATGAAATCTGGCATGAATAAATGTTCGCATTTAGTAGTAGATTTCGAAAACCATTTGTACTAAGGGTTTTATAATAATGACAATACGGCAATGCCATTAAAACACAATTTTATCACAAGACCATTGACCGACCATTGTGAATTTAGCAGATTGCGAACTTTAAGCAAAATGACAATGGGATGAGAATGGAATCGTGTTGGAGTGACGAATTTATTAAAATAGCCGAATTAGGCCAGGTTTTTCCGCCAATACAATAATAGTTTGCACGCAATTTCCTGGACTACTTCTAGAAATTTAAAGCCTCCATAAACTTCCATATACTTACATGTACTTAAGTACTTACTTCTTTTATACATAACTTAACAGCACGCCTGTAACCCCCGAAGAGTTAGGCAGAAGTGTAGGTACCTATTAGAACACCCACATTTCGCCAGTTTCAATGAAGTCCCATGTTATAGGGGGCTCCTTTAACAGATATGAAAAACTCCTAAAAATTACCACATTCCAAGCTGGCTTTAAGCCAAAAAAAGATAATGACGGATAACCAACTCCATGGTAAACTTATGCAAGTGCATGAAATAGTGACTCACTCACAGAATAACTTGGATTTCTGCCCAAACTGAAAGGGAAAGTGTTGGAAAAAGTGAGTTCAGTGAGTTGTAATTAGGTTACTTATTGTTTGGCCAGTTTTTGGTTTGTGGTTTTTTGGAAATAGTACAGTGAACAGCTGGGCACTGACATAATAGATCATCAGAAAATAATGTCCCATTGCTGTGTACATGACCTTTCTCTGTGAGAGAATTAGTAGTAGTAATACGTTTTTTAAATAGAGTAAAATTAAATATATTTTGATTTGTTTAATCTGCAGGGCCCTAATAATCTGATTAAATTTTCTATCGAAAGGAAAACAGAAGAACTTGAATTCATCACCCCAAATTAAGGATTTCATTTTAGTATTTTTAGGCAAAAATGGAAAGGAATCTATAAAAGTATGATTTTCAAAGTGAAATCCATACAAACTTGGACTGGAATCAACAATTCAAAGTACTCCTCATAGTTACCGGGAGGTTGTACACATTTTCCTTGTTATATAGAACCTATTCACTACACTACATCCAATGAGAAAACCTTTTTGTTTTCACCAAAAAGTAGCTGATCCTACCCAAACATATTTCCTGTTGATAACATCTCGCCAAAAAATGTGGGTATAATCCCATTTCCTGTTCAAAGCTACATATCTACATGACACAGCATATAAAACGTTCACTCTCGCTTTTAAAGCCCTTTACATATCGACGAGCACCGCGTAATCTGCTTACCCCCGGTGAAAGTGTAATGAATTAGGTTATACCGAGTTGTGTGCGATGACCTGTCTCTAATGCGACCTTAAAACCACACCGTAGGGATGTCTACAGTACTCTTGTACTGCGGTAGTGCCAACATTATAGAATGAAACTTTTTTGAAGTGAGAACTTCTATTTAGGCGCGTTGAGCATTTTTTGGGTGAACAAAAATCATGAAATTCGCGTGGCCGTCACCTAACGTTTCGTAGCACTCGTAGCCGATCCGCTACGGCGTAGCACCACTAAGGCGCGAAGCACAACCCGTAGCAGATGTAGATTACTTAGTTTTCACATCGGCAGTCCCCAAAAACTGTCCTGTATTTTTAGGGTTCCGTTGCCAAGTGGCAAAAAACGGAACCCTTATAGATTCGTCATGTCTGTCTGTCTGTCAGTCAGTCCGTATGTCACAGCCACTTTTATTCCGAAACTAAAAGAACTATGCTGTTGAAACTTGATAAGTAGATGTATTCTATGAACCGTATAAAGATTTTCACACAAAAATAGAAAAAAAAACAATAAATTTACCGGGTTCCCCATACATAGAACTGAAACTCAATTTTCTTTTTTTTTGACAATTCTCGAGTTTCAACCCAAGACGACGACCATTAGATTTCGCATTCCTGTGCGTATTGAATAATTATCACTTGCTTCGGTGAAGGAAACCAGCATGCCTGAGAGTAATTTCTCGACGGGATGTGAAACCAAGTCAGAGGCCCATGGACGGCATAAGAACTCTGACACCAGGTTAGGCACTAACCACACGATAAAGAAGAATTGAGTGTTAGTAGTTCTGCATTTAATTTTTTGTTAGATAGAATACAGGGTTGCTTGTAAAACACCAACAAGCTCGCAGGAGTAGATTACTAAGATCATAAACAACAACATTTGTTCTACGATTTAAAAGCAAAAAAAAATGACTTTTCATACAACATTCGATCAGCTGTTCGGTCATATGTATGGAGAGTTTATTTATTTTAGTCTGTTTTCGGAAAAATCGTAGAACAAAATAAATGTTGTTGTTTATGATGTTAGTTATCTACACTTGCGAGATTGTTGGTGTTTTACAAATAACCCTGTTTAGCAATGAATAAATAGGTTGAATGATAAATAAAGGCTTTGTTACCGTAAGTAAGCTATCCAACGTGTGGCTATGTGGAGTTGCCAACGGTGCCATATTAATAGGATGAAACAAATTGAATGTTGGTATCATTGAATTTCAGTCTGCAGATAGAATCCATTTATACTTTTCATCATAAGCAGTCCCTACTTTATCGCTCTTGTGTGTTCACACGGTTAAGTAACAAATCTATCTAGACGAAGGTGTCAACACATTAAAACCTTTTTTGTTGATTGAATTTCGGTTTCTGTTCTAGAGAAGATAAACACACGTCGTAGTAAGCGAGTTACACGAAAGAGGCTATACGGTAGTGCCAACATGTAGAATGTAACCTTTTGTATGCATAGAATGTTGGTATCCCTGCATTTCAGTTTATCCGGGTCGGGATAATAGGATAGAGAGATAACACCGTTCCTTCCTTATTGCTTTCTTCCAGCGTTTATTTTATCGATGTTTATCAGGCTTTAGTATAATTAAATAAGCTTAGAATGATTTCGTGTACTCTTAGAAAGACTTAGCTTTTATCGCCAAATGATTAAGCAGAAGTGTACAAAATACAAATAGTATATTGAGTCAATTAGATATTATATTACATGATATTACATTTTAATGTGTTTGGAACCACCATTGGCAAACATTGGTGTCGATTCTGTTGTGCACAAACTAAACTTAATTTAGGCTATTGCTATCTTTTTCTCACTAATAAAACGAGAAAGAGACCGACGTTTAGAGCAGTCAAATTTAATTGGAACTAATATTTCCATACAAATGAAAGGTGCACGTAAAAACATGTCGACTAAAAACACGGTGAAGCGCAAGGCATACACTAGTTTGACATTTCTAACTTAGTTCATAGCTATAGCCGTCCTTTTCTCGCATTGCCTTTTAGTAAAAGATATGTGTGTATTAGAAGGCTCCGAACTTTCTAGATTGTCATTAGGGTTTTCAATTAGGAATTTCTCAATTACTGAACCTGCATTTGGGTCTGGTTACTGGCAGTAGTCTCGCCTCCCATATACCTCTGCCTAACTCTTTGGGACTAACTAGCGAAAAGTTATGTTATGCAATACAATTCAATACCAAACACGAACAGTCTTAATGATACCCTACAACACAAACTACGAGTAAATAAGGGTATGGCCGCTTTTCCAACGTTTATTACTCATTTCTCACGAAGTAAATACTCGATACTTATTAAGTAATAGAAACCTTACCTTTAGATTAAAAGTTTTCTTCAGGCCGTTATAAAAGGCCAAGGAGAGAAATAATAACATGCATGTGTGTTAATTAACCCAACACGAAGTATGGATGGATGGAATGAGAAACGGACAGAGTATGGCAATATTTTCATATGAAACACTGAACGCGATTAGCACGTTTAAACTGCGTTCAAAAGTGTATCGTGTTCAGTGTCATTGGTGAAGTCGCCCTTAGCATATCACCGTACTTGCACTCCGACACAAATAAAGAAAAAGCATTTAGAAGAAAGAAAAAACTCCCCATCACAGAAATAAGTTATTTTATATTGCTTACTAACACAATAGATTACTGTTGTCCGAAAAACAAAGAATATTAATATTGAGTTCATGTATTTTTTTTCTGGACCCTGTTTGGAAATTTTCTAGTTACGGAGATTTTTAATGAAACATTTGAAATTTTAGATTTAGTTTTAATGATATAACAGCTTTATTTTGAATAGCTCCACGGTCCCTATACTTTAAATGCAAAAATTTATGAAAAAATAATGATAAGAGTTTCTAAAAAAAAATGTTTTTTGCCAGCAATCATTTTTTCTTATACATCCTTAGTTTGATGTACAGAATGCTTAGTTGTCATAGGTCCATTTACACTTGATAGAAAATGGCAGCTTGGAATGGCTGTCACGACAAAAGTAATACGCTTAACACAGTTTCGGTGTCACAAATATGAATACCTATTGCTGGTGTCCCAACGCTATCTACCATCTCGCAATTCCATGCTCTGTGGAGAAACCTCAAAAACGCATGAATGAATTTTATATACATGCCCTGTTACAAAAGGTAACATGTTAACAAATGCCTAAATAAAACCATACAGAAATTTCAGTTCTCGGTTCACCGCCGAAATTTGAAATTGCAACAGCACAGTTGCTAACGTTACTGAAACCATGCAATAGTCAGTCTAAAGATATGCACCGTTGAACACAACCCCTACACAATATTTCTATTTTTGTACAGTTGGCAAATGAGAGGAGTATTCAGTGTACCTTTTGAAAGAGCTTTCGCTGAATTTCCGGCTTCATTATTGTATGCATCAGCGTAACTGAGTTTATTTCGTTCATTTTGTTGTATCTCTCTGCTCCACGTTTCAGTTATGTGCTCTGTGCCGTAAGCATACTTGAATTTTTGTTGTATCGTATTTGCAATACTACAGTTACCAATGTTAGATAGCTCTATCGCACTTAAAAAGTTTTAAGTGCGATATATTTTGTTACAGTTTGAGTACTTATACAAATATTTGTCCCTCGTAAATTCAAAATTTTCGTAGCCTCTTTCCAATTCAAAAAATCATTAGGTCGTTTGATCCCGCGGCATTTGCATGTGTGGGTTGAGTTTTACATGAGTCTTGGCTGGGCATTGTCGACATAATCAACTTCTTGTATGTAGGTCTTGGAGAAAAGGCATCATCGTCACCGCCATTCACGTTGGCAGAAATGCAATGAAAAGCTAAAGTGAATCCTATAATATTTGGAAAAGGGTTTACCAACACATTTCTGACTAAATCATCCCTTGACATTTAGAAAACGAGCAAAGTTCATGTCTGCCTCGTATTTTTAACAACTTGAGATGGAGAGCAGTGGTGACCTGTTTGTGGCAGGCCCTCCTTAAGAAGTAAGTCGTGGGTTTGAACCTAGACAAGCACATTGCTTTGTGTATTTTATTTCATCAACACTGCTCTCAAAACAGTTAAGGAAACAGGGAGTGTCCTAGAACCACAAATTTAAAGACATGAGACATCTTCAAATTTGTGGTTCTAGGAGAGCAGGCCTGTGTCATTATAGAAGTGAACATTATAGGATGATTTTACGTATCAACTTCACCATATTATCTACAAATACATAAGTACAAACACAGTTCAATACTGCCTTTCCGCTATCGATGTGCAGTTCTAGTAGTTTCCACATTTCTATTTTTGTAGCACTATTGATCTTCAGCCCTGACGATTGTGCATTGTTTTACAATAGAAGCTAGAACGCCTTTGTTCTAAGTTTTATTGAAAAGTGCTGGAAAGTCGGTAGTGTTCTCTTTTTTCCTGAGGGGTGCTACACACTGGTTCACTGGCAGATTTGATTGGTATAAAGGGTGTAAAACACCTCTTAACGAATACGAAAGGCACTTGTTCTACTCGTCATTCTGATCATTTTTTTGTTCTACACTATACCTGGGAACCTTCTAGTTACGGAGATATTGGGGGTCAAAGTTGCAAGATTTTGACAAGCTTTTTTTTAAATACCACTTTTTATCGCATGATTTTTACTTTAAATATCTCTACGACCCCCGTACTATTCAATCAATCCATCCGCGCAATGTTTTGAGTGTGTTACATTGAGTTATACCACAAAACATGATTTATAACCTCAAAAAAAAAAGTTGTTTCCCAGCAATATTTTTTGCGTAAAGTTACTTAGTTTGATATACAGAATGCTTGGTTAACGGCTTTGTGATGAGGTGAAATACACCCTGTATTTTTGAATTGTTCAAAGATTGACTGGTAGCTAATGCCTTTTCTTTTTGGATGGGAAATCATCAAATGACCTCTCTGGGCGGAGCGGGAGGGAGTGTCAGGCTTTTACTGACTAAAACCCATCCATGTTCCTTCCTCACCCTTTACGTTCCGGGGCCACGGTATCTCTTACAAACAGTACCACAGCCCTGGTAGAGTATGCCTTTTGGTATTAATAACGGCTATGTTCTAGTATTTTTAATGAAGTTGAAATGCCTCCGTAGCAACTGGACAGATTCTTAACAGGTAAAGGTAATTCTGCTTTCATTCTGCACGACCTGATCGACGAAGGTTCGGTATATGCCTTTGATTATTTTAAATCGTATTCGGCCAGCTAAGCCAAACGGCTTTATCCCGTTCGTATATCTATACTATAATAATATTATAAAGCAGAAGAGTTTGTTTGGTTGAACGCGCTAATCTCAGGAACTACCAGCTCAAATTACAAATTATTTTTGCGTTGGATAGGTAGTCCATTTATCGAAGAAGGTTATAGGCTAAGGAGGCTGTATTACATCATACTATGACCAATAAGAGCGGAGCAGCAATGAGAAATGTTGCAAGCGGGAAAAAAGCTTCCGTTCAGCAGACGATGCGTTGCGATATCAAAACTTCACGCGAACGAAGTCGCGGACAGCAGCTAGTCTACAAATATTCCATTTTGCCGCCAAACTTTTCAGATCCAAACACATGTGTAGCACCCCTTATGCTCAACCCTTATATTAGTGGAGCCATATTGGAAAATTCTCGCCCTGAATGCTTTGAAAAGGAAAACAAATGGAGCATGCTTCCTATCAGGCTTGCGGGTTTCAAATACTCTGTGCAAATGAATAGTCAGTGTTCATTTAAATTCTTTGTCCTTTTTGGAGTAGTGGACTAATGAAGTGTTATTTCGGTCAGTTTGGATATCTACCCAACTTATTAAACTTGTGTAACTGTGATATCTGACTTTACGATTTCACATTACGAACTGTGGATTTGCGATGTTAATTTTTCATTTGTTAAACACTTCCTAGGTTCGGACTTCCATTTAAATTTCCACTTATGGAGGTCATCATGTTCATACATGAAACCACAGACAATAAAATTCTCTCTCTCTCTCTCTCTCTCTCTACTCTTGCTATGACGACCTACTACATATCAGATAATCGCGGGTGTAATCCATGAAGCACGCACATAAAAAATGACGCAGAGAATGATGATAATCAGAGATAACAATAGAAAATAAAAAATATCATAGGCTTGATCCATCTGTAAAAACACGAAGCCCTTTGAAAGCTATCATCACTTTATCTAGACCCTGATTACTCTGCTCTGTCACTAAAGAAAACACCATACTTATTTAAAGAAATGTAAACATTATGGTCAGTTTTTCCAACCCTGTCTTTTCAACACCCTTTGCCGTATCTTCTGACGATACCAACCAACATCAAATTCAATACCCTTTAAAACCTTAACCCCTTAACCAAACGTTACAAAAAGCCCGTAAAACACATAATATTATCAATAAGTAACAAGTCGATCTCCTGAGAGCGTTATACCACGCTACACGGTTGAAGCTATAAACACTTCGAGCCATCGTAAAACGACCGCTCGGTGAATCTTGGATTAGCTCCCGGGTCGTAATGTGCCGTTTATTTAGGACGCCAGTGTAATTGCTCGGTGGGTGGTGGTTTTTATACTGTTGTTGGTTAAAAAATGTGTAATGGGTTAATTTTTATAGGGGTACGTTGAGTCTTTAGTAGAAAATGAATGTTAAAGTCTATTAAATACTTCAGATGGTTTAGGCTCTTTGAAATGATTAATGAAAGACGACTGAGGAATGAAAGAGCGAATAAGGATTGAAAAGCAGATGTGGGAGAGGGGACGCCTTAGGGGGAAGGACCAGACATCATGGTCATCGGTTCAGTCAAAAGGCCGTCTACTACTGGACAAAGGGCTTCACCAAGTGTCGCCACATTGACCGGTCCCGTGCGACCCGCATCCAGCGGATCTCCGCAACCTTCACCAGGTCATCGGTCGATGGCCGGTCGGTCGGTGAGGCCTTCCAACGCAACGTCTTCCGGTTCGCAGTCGCCACTCCTGACTTCTCGGCCCCATCGGCCATCTGTTCTGCGAGCAATATGCCTTGCCCACTGCCACCTTAACTTTGGCAATTTTTCGGGCTACGCTTTTTGATTACGCCTTGCTTCTCTTGCGGATATCCTCATTTCTGATTTGTCGCAAGGAAAGTTCGAGCATAGCCCTCACAGGACAGGACATTATTGATATACTACATTGGAGATGTTCTTCAGAAAGGTCAAGACTCAAGTTTGTAGTAGTCGCAAACTGGCGTGCGTGTATGACCAGATAATAATTATATGAACGTGAATGAAGTAAAAAGAGTTTGTAAGGATCGTTGCAAGTCTGCCGGGGCTGTGGGACTGATCGAAAGAAATACCGTGGCCCCGGAAAATAAAGGGCGAGGAAGGAACATGGATGGGTTTTAGTCAGTAAAAGTCTGACACTCCCTCCCGCTCCGCTCAGAGTGGAAGAAGTTATTTGATGATTTCCCATGCTAAAAAAAAAAGGATCGTTGCTGGTGGCATTGTGTAACTTCTGCCACGAGGAACAGGCATGAGTTTACTAATATTTCGTTCCTATTTTAAATAATTTACTAATGAGTAAGTTGACCTAGTTCTGCTACAAAAAGGATTGCTGTGTTCGTTAGTGTTTGATGGATACGGGTCGCGACCTCATTACTTTTTAACTTTGTTTCGCGGTCAAACCACCACGTAGGCCACTTAAAGTTATATTGCAGTTTTGTATAATAAGAACAGAATGAATGGCTTCTAAAGTGTACTTCTACGACGATTTTCATCAGCGTTTGTCATGAGTTTTTTAGCAGATCACGGCTATCTGATAGGTATATTTGTCCATGGAGTTTCTTGCCCGGTCTTCTCCATTGAGATCTACGCTAGGGAATGGGCAACTACAGTACTTTCTCAAGTTATTATGCCTTGTGACTGTGACTGTAGCTTTGATTTTATTTTGTATGTTTGACTTTCAAAAGTGCCGTAATGGTCTAGTTGAAATAAATGCTTTGAGTTTGACTTTGAATTTTAGACTCTGTTCACCCGAGATCCTGAAAGTATATTAGAATCGAATCTACTTTCAAATCCAATTTGAACTGCATACTGTAATTTACGTCTATGATTCGGCTCCTATATTCACAATGATTGCAACGTAACGCAAATAATTGCCTAACACTTTTTTTTAATTCACACTTGAAGGTACACATATCTTGCGGGCCTGTTCGAAAGAGATACCGCGGCCCCGGAACGTAAAAGGCGAGGAAGGAACATGGATGGTTTTTAGTCAGTAAGAGTCTGACACTCCCTCCCGCTCCGCCCAGAGTGGGGGGGGTCATTTGATGATTTCCCATCCTTAAAAAAAAAAAAAAAGGTACACATATCTATGTAGCCCTGGCTCTTGTACTAAGATCTCGTTGCAAGAGTCAGTTATTGCGTGCACAAAATCATTTTAATCAACTCAGCCGAATCAAATCCTGATTTCCTCAAAACCAATTTCACTGTAAACCCCGGAAAAGGAACGGAACGGATCCCCCTATGCCATTAGGAAAGTTTTTTGAGCATCCAACTTTCAACTAATGCTTAGCCGAAACCCCTTCGTGTTAACATGACAGGGTTGCCAGGAAAAGATTGTTTTATTAAAACTGTTGGTTAATTAGTTTGCCTTGTATGGTGATGTGTGTGATTATTGCCATTATCTGTGATTTCTTCCACCTTACTTATAAAATAGTTAACAGAAAAATGGTAATCTGAGAAAGGTAATATGAGAGCTATAGAGTAGATGACATCATGAAACAATAGTGCCAAGACACCCACCTCTATAAATATATGTATTTAACATATTTTCAATTAATTGCCTGATTAGATGTTTTTTTGCTTTGAAATCAATAAATAGTTGAAACATTGAGTTGACCAAATCGTGACGTCACAGAACCGCGTTTTGACAGCTTTTAAAAAGTATATCAATTGCATCGAGATATAAGTATACTAACGTACTAGAGAAGCTACGTCAAATAACTGAACTGTCATATTCTTCGTAATTTGAATCTCTAGTTCGCTGCAGCACTAAAATAATAACATCGTCTAAACCGTAACGAATTTACCACAGCGCTAGATTTGCTGCGGAAGTGTATTTGTATGCTGAGTGAGGTGCGGCGCGATCGCCGCAGTTGAACGAGACAAAGTAGTAATTTACGGTGTCTTCTCTAGTACGTTAGTACTTATATCTCAATGATCAATTGATTGGTTTCTCATCTATCTTACCCAAGACTGTCTAAGAACCAAAACTGTCTGTGTTGTGGTATGATTAGGATGAAGTGTAGGTCTTATATCTTGCATTATTAAATGTAAATCTTCTTCCCTCATTTGTAAAAAACAAGCTAACTTTACGCTTTAATTCAATTTTTTTCGGAGATGAATTTTTAATCTTCTTCAAAACTTTCTATACGAAACAACCTCCGAGCAAGCCCTCAAAATTGTTTTTCATTAGTAACCGTAAAAATTAACTAAGCAACGAAGGAGAGTGTGACTCATTATCATCATCATTCTCATCATTCTCTTGCCCTTTTCCCAATTTATTTGTGGTCGGCGCAGCATGTCTTCTTCTTCCATACTTCTCTATTTTTCGTCATCTCATCAGACACTTCTTTTCTTACCATATCCTTCTTAACACAGTCCATCCATCGTTTCTTTGGTCTTCCTCTACTCAAATACCCATCCACATTCATACTCAAAACTTTTTTGACGACATTTTCCTCATTCCTCCGCATCACTCCGCACACACACACAGTGTGACTCATTATTATTTATTAAAAATACATAATTTCAACAGTAAACTTCTCAATGCGTCGGGCCTTCATATTGACCTTCCCTGAAAGGAAAACGCGAAGTTAATAAAATTAAAACAATAAACACCAACTAATTAGTTGACTTTTATTCGTAATGAATGTCTCTTCCATTGTTATTCTCTCTTGTTTACTCGAATAAATGATTACGCGATGGAAAGAGTGTTTATTCATGCGAAAATCGATTCTAATTCAAAGGACAATCGAAGCTGAAAATCTCGGGATTTTATTTGATCATTAACGGGCATTTTATTTGTTTTTTTTATCATTGAAAATTTTAAACTTTTCTTTGACGTTTATATTTATTTTTTTATTCATTTCAAGTAGACTATGATTCCTGTCCTTGTCTATTGTGGCTTGTTGGCTCACTTGAGTTGAGTGTAAATAAAATGTGTTATATTATATAGGGTGACTGGCAATTAGTGTACGATACTTAAACACGTGCTAATGATAACAAACAACTTTTACTACGGGGACAAAAACCTAAAATCGGGGAAAAAAAAAGCTTTTCAGTACATTTATGTTCGCCTAATGTAGTGATCAGCTGGTTTTTTTTCTGGCCATGAACACAAGCACGTGTTTAAGTATCGTACACTAAATACCAGTCACCCTATACATTGAAGCAACAAAAAAATATCTAACGTCTTTAATACGTCGTATTTGTCGTATTCATCTCAGCAAATCATTTTTTAATCTTTTCAGGTTTCACAAAATGTGACAAGACCATAGCTGTCATTTTTTGCCACAGATGCCACTAAATTAATCTATAAATTAAAAAAAAAACACTCACTAATTTACTATCGCCGCGAAAATTCACGGTATCTTTTACCGTCATCCCTAAACCTCATTTCGTACATGACAAACAGGGGCAGGGCTGACATTCCTGGCTGTTTGCGCCCATGCCTTTGCCACGAACAAATTATTTTTATGTCTGTTTGCCAAACGCTAATATAGCTCCAGTTTGATTGGATTCTCTCAAAGGGATTTTTATGCGGGATCATGAGGAAAAGCAAATAACGTAACGTGTGGGTTTTGTGAGCTCGAACTTTTTTATCAAACCTTTTTGGTCGCTAATTGCAAGTTGCCAGTACTTCCCTTTCATTGCTATTTTGCTCATATTTTGTAGTAGTGAGTTCATTCTCGTTTTCATGAAGTTTGTGAGAGACTAGACATCGCGCGCGACTTTGTCCGCGAAAATTGTGATAGATCAACCAATTTGCATGATACCAATATAATTATAAATTATGTTACTCGGTAAAGATGTACCTAGCTTTCTAATAGTCAAAGAATTTTGAAAATTGGTTGAGGAGTTCTAGAGTTAAATCATAATAAACAAACAAACAAGAAATCAAATCTCGTCTATTTGTAGTATTAGTTTAAATGTATAATAAACTGTTAAATGACTATAGTATCTGCGTTATTTAGTATGTAATGTGTGGCGTGTATGTACAGCAAGCGTAGCTACTGTATGATGTTTTTAGCCGTTTCAAGTCTTATTAACGCGAGGTCACTCTGAATTTCTTCAGCCAACTCTTCATGTAACAAGGCAACGCTCAGGTCTAATAACAGCATACTCAGAGTGCTAGAGCTAGAGCCGAAAAGATTGAATTGTTCACATAAATTTTCAACATTTTAGGATTTCTGAACATTCTGCTTGCCATCTTGCGTCGTCGTAAACATTCTTCATTTTAGCTAAAGCGGTTAAACCGAAGTTTAGTCGGCTAATCTTACGTTTATGTCCACACCCACCTTTAGCCGTAACTTATACATATATCGATGCTCTTCACTGTACTAAGCCTATATTATTTGTCTACACCCCGCCGCCATACTTTCCTACCTATAACCTACCATCCGTAACGACATTTCAGGGCGCCACCCGTCCGCCCTAACCGGTAGTTTTGTTTACCGTCTATACGCCAGAGGTTAATGGTGCTCGTCAAATACTTAATAACCGCTTGGTATTAGTGGAAAAGTTTACCGAACAGTTAGGAATTGGTGTAAAATTGTAATGACGTTGACGTCATGGTTGGAATATCATGGAAGACAATAAACTTGTCTAAACTCTAGAATTCTCTTCACTGTACGAAAATAGACCTATTTGTATACAAAAATCAACAAGACCAATGGGTGTTAGTCATGTCTCGAAACTAACTGTAAAAGATACTTAGCAATAAATTTTCTGAAAAACAATAATTACACTTTAGCAACACTATATATATATATTGACACTGAAAACAGAATATTTACCATGTTTACTATTAACTATCCACTTTTCACTGTGTGTGTTTCTGAAAAACTTTAAAGCATCATACTTAGAAGAATGTGACTAGCTCAAGAAGATATGTGCGCTAGCTTGTTAAGATTTATATCGAGTTTCAGTTAAGACAGCATAAAAGCAAACTACAATTAAAAACCATACGCCACAACCCGTTTATAATTCAATACTTCCAAACTAAACCATCCTCTTAAACAAAACCGAGTACTCTGCCCACCCCTCAACTAACTAAGCTTAAACATCGCCATAATCCAGGGTTAGCTGAAGTCCAAACGAGCTGGCTGAGAGCCAAACCCACAGCCCTTTAGCAAAGCACCCCTCTCGCATATAAGTAAATAAGATGATGTATGAGAGTATTGCTCCCAAGCTACTGGCATATCAGTATATAAGTGGGTTTTACTTTTAAGGTTGTTTTTGTATTTTCATATTTATTATTGGAGTGTTTTTTGAATGTCTAGGTAGGTAGTGAACAGCCACGAACACTTAACAAAATTTGATTTACTAGTCGAATAACAACTGCAAATTCAAGATGATACCTATTTTTGCTGGTGTCAAGTTCTATTAAGAAATAAACAATAGAAAAACACGCTTTAGAGTGACGTTATTTATTTATTTCTCGTATTTTTCTTAGCCAACCCTTTCATTTGATACCGATGTCATGGAAATGCATAAAAAATAACTAGGCCGACAACTTTGCCACTCCGCCATATTGGATTTAGAATGAAGTACTTTATATTACCATGCATTGTCATCCAAACTAAACATGTATGCAAAATTTCTGCTCAATCGGAAATCGGAGAGTGGACCAAATTTAACTTCAAACATTTTATTACATACTTAGTTACAAGTGAAACTAATAAAAAACGTTTTAAAAAGAGAATACTTCCTAATATACTAAGAAATCGGGGTATCTAAGTAGTCCATTGTTAACCCGAAGTAACTTTATTCTCGCTACAAGTATTGTAGACCCAAATCCACCCACGTCTGTTTCAAACCAGACCTTTCCTACATCAGTTTCTACTACAAAACTTATAGCGTGTAGATTCTCTGAAAAGGTTAGTCCATTGGGAGCTCGACCACAAATAAATAACTACTTCAATTCCCTTTTTATGTTGCCTGAAAGCCTAAAACTGCCCTTTGTCTCCACTGAAGGCTGGGCAAAGAAACCGTACGGTACAAATCGTCGGTGATCACGCGAGGAGCGAACACCCTAGCATTAATGAATTGGCAATTTATACAAATTACTCTATTGTTTTTTTCTTTCGTGAGGAGAATTTCAGTATATAGGATTCTAAAAGCTATTTGGAACATGTTTTATGGGTGATTGGTATATTTTTTTTGGTTAATATTATGAAGTCTGTTTCAATTGCTTTGCAGCTATTGTTGTCTTGAATTGAGGTGTTAGTGATGTTACTGGTTTAATAAGAGACATAAACGCAAGTGCGTACCCTGCTAGCCACTATTTCCAAGCATTTTGTCACATATTTGTGTCGTTTGGCGTTCAGGGTACGTGCCTGCTTGTCACGTATATGTGTCAATTGCGTACAAAAGATTAACTATGCCTGAAAATTGCAACTTTAAGCTGGGTTGGCATAATTTTTCGCTTCGAAATATTTGGTTCGAAATGGTTTAAAATTATGTCTTTATTTGTCTTAGACTTCTACTTCAACTGAAATTTCATACTATTTGCTTACGTTATACGCAAAATAAACGACTTTCATAAAACCACCATACAACACTACCAACCCAACGCACAAACAGTCTATTTTCCTTCTAATAAATTTCCCTAATGGCCTGTAACATACGCAAAATAAGAACTCTATGTACCAACATGACAAAGAATATTTCTGCAGTTGTTTTGAAGACATTATTTTTAAAACCAACTGCTGCATTCGATTCTGTGTAATGGGGTTTAAAAGTTTACATTGCTTGAAGTATTTTAATATGTCGTATCTATTCGAAATTTGAAAAGTTACTTATACTAAGGAATACCGTAGTACCCAGTACTAACTGGGTTGTGGGGGTCAGATGGTCAACAGCTCCATGTAATTTTCTTTTGGGAAAATATTAAAAACATTGTTTGAGACCCATGTTTAGGTCAAACATAAAACGTAAAAAGTTACGTAAGCGTATGGACCGTAAGTGAAATGTCCTTTATTTTAAAAACTTCAATTTGATTTATCGTTGAAAACGCCGTAATGTTGAAAATCGCGTGATTTTCTTTTACTTTCTCCTTTATGTTAAAACTCTCGATTTAAACCACTTTTTACCTACCATAATTTCGATATAAAAAGTATATTTAGAGGCATATAGGTCGCATAGCAACATAATGTATGAATATGCAATTATACGTTTTAATTGGATCAATTAGCTTAGATTAGATTAGCTAGTGTTATGTTAATTGGAACTAATTGGATGTTCTACTAATCATCAGTACACGGAGGGCTCTTTTAATTGGCAGTACGCATATGTAAATCACCGAAACCTGACGTGTCTTCAATTTGTTACTTAAGACAGTATTTTAAAAGCGCCGCGTTTTGCAAGAAACAGTTTATTTTATCCACGCTTTTCCTCCCAACTGTCCCACACTATAAACCCATATATTTTACAGTAAATTCTCAAAAACTGATGTCGTTCGTATCCCAAACGGTCGCGGGGCTGAGTCAGACCGCGAGGTCACGCGAGGACCCGCCTCCCCGCCAGCACTGCTCACACCAGCACGCTCATCGGCAAATGCAGCTCAGCAGAAAGAACAGCCTCCCAGAATGGGACCCTCCAGAACAGAGAACCAGAAAGAACAGCCTACCAGCAGATCTCTTGGACAGAATGACGGAATCTACCATCAGCCCCATATCGGAAGAGTGACAACTATCCCCGTAAGTTTGGTGTCCCCGTCACTCTATAGTACGCATGGATGCACTCCAATGTAATGCACAGGATGGGAGGAAAGGCTTTGGAACAGCCCCTTGCATGCTTAGCGGCTTATTTGATTAGGGGAAGACCCTGCACGAACCCCATAGATATATGTTGTGCGTAAATGTTGTAAGCGAAGATGTGATGACGAATCAAGAATGTAAAGAAGAAATGAGTGTAGATGACAAGCAATAGAGACAAGACAATGTAAATGTAATGCCACTTGATTCAGAAACGATTTGATTTGACAAACAGATGTGGACCTTATGATATATTCAAATAACAGCTATTTACAAACTTATTCTTTTGAGAAATTGTTTCCTATTAAAGTTGTATGGTAATGATAGAAAGCATAATACATACGAGTGGACGTAATTTGCCTCCCGAGTATAAAAAATTCAACGATACCCATGTCTAGACATATTTATGCATTCATATGGAAATCGATAGTGTCGAGTTGCTAAGCAATGTTATTGAACCCAAGGGAAAATAAATAAATAATGCCCAAAGTACCTGTAAACACATTTTCACTTCAATTTCCTTCAAATCTCTTTAAATACATTTCTGAAGTATAACTATATTATAAAAATTACATTTTCAGCACAATTCCGTTAACACAAAAATCGAGTATCAACATTAATTTCCCACAGATCTCTTTAAAATTAACTACATTTCAGAATTCACACGGCTACCAATATTCGATATAAAACTATGAGTTTCCGATACACGAGCAGAAACGAAAACATTATAATTTTCGAGAGCAAAAATCCGCAGCAGAATATCGAGAGCTTTTCGCTCTCCAATTAATATTCGTAATCAATTTACACTTCCTTTAAAACTGCCAGCTAACCCGATGGTGTTCAATCTGAAGTTGAAATTGGTCCAATTAATGACCAACGTAATTGAGGTCCGATCGATTTTATTCAGGAAATTCGTAATTTTTTACTTGCCTCCGCTTTATTGAAAGTTAAACATCGTGTTAATTTCACAGTTTTGTATAAACGTTGTCCTTATTGTGATACTATTGCGAGAATTCGCCTTTTGTTTGTATTTTATGAATCAGACGAAACTTGCTCAGACATTGAAACTTTTCTGTATAAAAAATTATGTTGATGAAGATGTGTCCGAAAAGTTACGAAATGTTGAGAATTGTTTTCGCCAAATTGTTATTTGTAACTTCTGTATTTCCGAAGGTATTACCTACTTCAGTACCAGTACGTTACATGATCTAGTTTAAAAATGGTGAATACGAACTCATGCTTAGTCCATTGCCCTGATTTGTTACCGGTTCGTTACCGACATGAGAGCATTTAGACCTTATTGGACGTAATGATGTGAACTGACCAGCAGTAGACGATGAAGTATCACGCTCATATATGGAGGCATGTGATTAGACGGAAACAAAACTAAATGGCCTATTGGAGCGGTTTCGTAATCTTTAACTTATAACGTGTGGTTAGATTATGGATATAGTTATGTGAAAGGTGATATAACCATATACGTGATTTATACTTGATGGATTGTTGGAGAACTATTTATGTTAAACAACAAGACTACCATATTTATGAAAACATTTTCCATGTTCACTTCTGTCGTATCATTGCATCAACATATTTCATTGTACTATTCAACTGTACTATCATTCCAAAAACCAACAACAGTCGTTTCCGAGCTCACTTACGTTTTAACTGAAGAAACCCTCACGCCACTTAAAGCCAGACTAGGTAGGAACCATTTATCTGATGAACCTGCAAGGTCGAGCGAACTTTCCCCTTACGTGCATGCTAATAAAGCACGCGAAGCTATTTCTGTTTGAGTGCATGCCACTGCACAGCTGTTTATAAGCACAGATCAAACAGCGATACCCATAGAAAATAACAACATTCGTGCCCAAGTTGATTACACTGGAAATAGTTGTGAAGAATGTGGAGTAATTGAAACGGATTGTTATAAAGTTTGAATTAATTAAAGCAATGAAGAAAGTAGAGAAAACAATGAAAGTTAAGAACAATTGAGATACTAATGAACTTGAAAGAGACGATTTGAATTTTGAAGTTGGTGAGAAAAATTAAGAACAAGCAAAAATTGACGATACTGAAATTAGTTCGCTCAGAGAAAAACGCAAATTGGACGAGAAAGAAACCAAAAAACAAGAAAAAAAGCCTTTCCATTCCTGAATAACAGGCAAGCCATATCGATGACTCCTTACGTAACACGTATTACGTATGTAGGCCATGACTCGCGAGCCTGCCGACACGATGCATTAAGGGCGGTTTACTGATGAATCATGTATATTACAGCCCTCACTCCTCTAGCTTTTGATATTTTATTAATAAAAACTGTAATCGTTGAACCATTGAATGTTTTTGTATATGTAAACCCTGCTTTAAATGCTATGTCCGATGTATCATTTCGTTTGTGAACTATGTACTTCCTTTTGATTTTGTAAAAGAAGTATAATTTTAGTGACGTCGTATTATTCCTCAATGATGTTGTGATTTCCTCGTGCGCACTTGTTATCATACCTGGCTGACCCTATATTTGTATCGCTATCTTTATCGAAACCTGTAATTTTATCCTTTTGATATAAACTTTCATCATGATCAGATCCTATATGTTCTCATGAAATAAAAGTCCATTGTGAATCCTTTTGTCCATGTGGATCCGGTGCGGACTCGCCATTACTATACATAACGACATCACCCCATTGCGTACATTTACATATTATTCCCATCTCACAGACGATCTATTGACCTTTAACGAGCGAAAATGGAGCAGACGAAGAACATTCACCTTGTGTTCTCAATTTTAGAGTTCAGTTTGGAAAAACAAACCTTTTGGAACAAGTTTATCGCAGAATAAAATTGTTCCTACAATTGGACCACCTTTAGCCACGGATAAAACCGTACAATCATTTACTAATACCATTTCTATTGTTACAGGCGGAGCGAGTTTTTAGGATGTGTCTCGTTCCCACTAAAAGATGCAATTGACTGCGACATATCCGGCACGTACTTCCTGCAACAAGGCTCTGGACGCGGCCAGAACGCGGCGCAAGCGCACGCAAATGACAGATTCGTTAGAGAGGACCGCGTGACTGAAGGGGATCCACGTAAAATGGCTACTGACAACATTGAAACTAGCACTAATGACGGTACTAAAGAAAACCATAACGATAAAGGTATGTTGGTTTGACATCCTTCTCCTCATAATAAGAAGAAATAATAAATTAAGTGAATTGAATTTTAATTTACAAGCTAAAAATAGTAATCTATAGCATATCTAAGACTGCGATATCAATCTACTTATTATGGTAGTGAACTCACTATTTATTTTAAGTGTTGATCTGCAATTATGTATCGTCTACTAGTAAAAAACAACTGTACGGGCAAATCCCATCTATCCATCTGAAATTAATAGGACCGCCGATTAAGAACTACCCATTGAGTCAATCTATTTTCATAGATTACTATCTCCTTTATGAGGTGTTCAATAAAGTATAGCCACCTTATTTATTTTTCTTTAGTAACAAATCATAATTGTAGTAGAACAAAGACATCTGTAACATCATCCTCATCCACAGGTGTGTCAACGAACGGCCCATCATCAACCACAGCGAGCCAGGCGCAAGCAGTGGCCGCGGCTCTCCAGCGAGAGGCTGACGAGCACCTGTTCCTCCGATACTTGGAGCTGGACCCACCTGAGGTTGATCCAAACGCACCCAAGAAACCACCCAGGAACGGACGGACTCCGTTTACTACCACAAGGAAGTGAGTACGATCTATGCAATTTTCTTTACTTTAGAAGTAGAAGTGAGGACAACAATGATTTCATGTTGGACTCTTAGCAATCACAATACTCTTATCACATCCCTGTATGTACCGCACCTGATTGATAACACTTTACTCACTAAATATAATAATTAATCATGTATAAGAAGGTTATCTTCTTGCAATCTATAAGAGTACAATCGTTTTTGGCAAAGATCCAAGCTTCTAAAAAGTTATAGCTAAGATAAAATTAAACACTGTAAAAGTACACTTACTGTGTTTTATGGAAAAGTTAAACTTTGGTTTTAAAGCTTTTAAAGATCATAAACTAATAATAACTAACTAATTTCATTCATAATTTTTCGTAAGCAAACACTTGGATATTGCTTCTATCAGCACCTATTCAAGATTTGGCTAAACAATCTGAAATGTTCCCAATTCTTATTTTAACTCTCTTTCAAAAGCAATACAACATACTAAAGCCCCTTTCCTTACAGACTCGTCCGCGGCACAGCCGGTGGCTTCGGCTTCACAGTGGTCTGGACCAGACCGCCCAGAGTCGAGAGGGTGGCGGCCGGAGGGTCAGCGGAACGCGCTGGACTCCGGGCAGGCGACTACCTCGTGTTTGTGGGCAACAAGAACGTGGTGACGTCCAATGAGGAGGAGGTCCGAGGTCTTGTCAAGTGAGTAGACCTGATATGGTTTCTTTTACTTCAGTCAAATTGAGAATTGGAATGATATGCTTATTTTTTTTAATATTGACCGACCTAAAATAATATCATTGCTGAGAATACAAGATTCTTCGAGAGGGAGCGGGCATAATCCACAACGTTGGGGTCCATGTAGGGTTATAAACGGGCCGGATGATGTCACCGTCTTTGAACTTGATGCCGGCTGGCATGTTACGCACCTTTGTAAAGCAGTGACCTTGAATTCAGTGATTTTGCAAACCGCAGCTTATTCCTCCTAAATGCATCACATGTGTATAACTAAACTTGAATTGATGTGGGTCTCAAATACATCATCATTTTACTAAATTATTTTTCCTCCTTTCAGAGCATCAGGTCAAATGCTGAACATAGAAACGTTCAGAAGAGTACCACCAAACGGTGTCGGGATCCGGCCAAAGTTGTCGCAGGTGACCATACCTCCTGCGGAATCCACGCCACCTCCACCCCCGAGGTCCCCAAGAGTGGCAGCTTTAGCGTCTCCTGCAACTGCAGCACGACCTCCCACTGCCTGCTCTTCGACTAGTCAGTCCTTGGACCGACGCAAGCTCCACCTGCCCCAAGTGACGTTCTCTAAAGAGGTCGGTAACGGAATCATAGTTTGACGGCTCATCGTTATCGTTTTGGAAACTAGTCATCTTTGTGGCCAGTTCATTTGATGTAAGCTTGACAGTACACATTCTAGAAATATCCATATAGCACACGATCATTTGAATGTCATTGAAAGGCTAAATTCTATTGATGTAGATGGCGTAGCATGTTAAGATTTTGACCCATTTTCATTACTAAATATACGATCAACTACGGTTGAGTTAAGAGAGCCAAAGCCAATATGACAGATTTGTATCTAACATCAATCTAATAGCGTTCGAGTTTCAATATACACTAATGATACAAAAACCAAGTTACCAAAATTGGGTTTCAAAGTTATTTTAGCAATCAGACTTTCGTTTCTTTACATTTCTGCAACAAGTTTACGTCACATGGGCTAGCCATTAAAAACATTATTCGAATTTATTATTTTGGTATTGAGGGACAAAAATTTTACGAATTTGGTGCTAGTGTCAAACCTTGTAATTTCTTGATATGTGGAGTTAAAATCTGTAAGATGTACAGTAGTAATAGTGTGTATCGCATTTTTGTTATTAATATTATTTTCTTTCTCTTTATTTTTGTAAATACTTCATAATACATTCCATTATTTTAGTATGTAATCGCTAGAATTTTCTAATTTAATTAAGAAACTGTGTGTACTGCCGGTTTTTGATCGAAAGTGTTTATCAAACTTGAGGCATTATTAATTAAATTATTTATTTAGATAGTAACGTGAATATTATATGTCAAAATTTTATATTCCTTAAAAATCTGCAGTCTACACGGTCTTAGCTCGTACATTATAATTTATTTCAATTTTAGTTTTTAAGTGAAAATCATTGAATGGGGAATCGTTACGTTTAAGCTTACCTGTTTTTGTTAATATTTATTTTGTTAATGTTTTATTCTTTTTCTTATTTATTTTCTTTGTCTTAGCTCGTGCGTGTTGTATCTTCATAGTATCATAGTCGTGTTTTTGTATAATTTTCTTTTTGTGACTTTACTATTTTGTATTCTACTGCTAATTTATTTTACTCGTGTATTGGATGCAAAAATTTTGGTTCCTGTTGTTTTTATTTCGTTTTTTAATTTATGTTCTATACTTTTAAGTGCAAATAAATTTATTGCTTTTAATTTATTTTGGTTTGTTTATTATTTGTTGTTTTTCCTTGGTTTGGTATTATTTTCATCAAAATTTTAATCTCATCTGTAGGATCGCAGCACTCAGTAGAATTCATGCTCAAATCAGAACATAGTCAAGTACACATGTCTGGCAAAAATCTTATACATAACTATCAGAGATTCAATTTGCTGACTATAACTTTGACCATCTGGCCGAATAGTCAACTGCAAAAAAGGCCGACTGACCAACACAATCATTGTTTTCGGTCTCGAGTTTGAACCCAAGACCTCTGATTTTTCGGATTCATGTGTGTATTGAAAGAAAGAAAGAAAGAAAAAGCATTTATTAGCCCACACAGGACAAACACATCAAAATTAACAGTACTTATAAAAACACAGAAAAAAAAAACAAATAATTATTTAAAAATTAAAAGAATGAAACTCGTCCTGTACGAGGCCAAAAAGCTCCTATCTCAGCATGGTGCTGTAACATAAAAAAAAACGCATATAATTATCACTTGCTTCAGTGAAAGAAAACATCGTGAAGAAACCAACATGCTTGAGAGGTATTTCTCGACGGCATTTAAAGCCAAGTCAGAGGCCCATGGGCGACCACACGATAAAGAAGACGAATCTCGGTAGAGTTCAGGGGTCATCGGCTACTTCCGCGGCGTTTCAAGTGCGCATTGAGTACATTCCACAACATACATTGTCGCACCTTTTTAGGGTTCCGTAGTCAACTAGTAACCCTTACAGTTTCGCCATGTCTGTCTGTCCGTCCGTCTGTCCGTCCTTGCTTAACCTTTTGAATGTCTTAATTAGATACACAATAGTAAGACAATAGCTTAAGTCGAACTGTGTAACTTAAGACATTCTAGAAGTTAATCTCTGTGACCGTTAGCACTAGAAAGCTGAAATTTGGTACCAATAGGTGTGTGTATCAATCACGCCGACAAAGTGGTAAAATAAAAATTGGAAAAAAATGTTTTATTAGTGTAGCCCTTCTGTGTAAAGTGGGAAGTGATTTTTTTTTTAATTTCAAACCTAACGTGTGGTATATTGTTGGATAAGTATTTAACAATGAATAGGGGTTTACAAAAAAAAATTTTTTGGTAATGTCAATAATTTCAGAAATAATCGCTCCAAAAGTACAGCCCCCCTCTAACTTTTGAACCATAAGTTTAGGAAATATGAAAAAAAATCTGAAAAGTAGAACTTTATAAGGACTTTCTAGGAAAATCATTTTGAACTTGGATGGAAACAACAGTTTTTGTACAAAAAAGACAAAAAGTTGTTCAAAATAATTTCTAAACTTATAAGTGGGAACACTTATTGTGACGGACGGGAAACTATGGAACCCTACACTGAGCGTGGCCCGACACGCTCTTGGCTGGTTTTTTTTTGAGTGGGAAATCATCATATGACTTCTCCCTCTCTGGGCTGAGCGGGGAGTGTCAGACTTTTACTGACTAAAACCCATCCATGTTCCTTCTTGCCCTTTATATTCCGGGGCCTCCCGCAGCCCCGGCAGGCTACATTCCTGCACCTACCGGACGATCACAGAATAAACTATTTACTTGATTTGTGTTCAGTTTTATTGACTTCCAAAGGAATCACTCCGATTCCTAAATTGTATAATAAACAAAATCTGATTATAAAATTAAAATAGTAAACAATAAAGGTTAAAAATTCATTTCAATCACTCGAGTGATTGAAATGAAATTTTAACCTTCAGCGCTTTTTGCCGGCTATTCTACTAATATGGCCAGATAGTAAGCCTTCCCGACTTTTGTACATCTCTAATAATGGTTTCATACTGTGTATCTACAATCTACACACTTAGAGGGTGTAAAACACCTCTTAACGAAAGGCACTTGTTCTCCCCGTCATTGCGATACTTTTTTGTATTACACCATACCTGGTAACCATAGATATAACTGTTTTTAATATTTGAAGAAGAAGAAGAAGAAAGAAGAAGTTAGTTATTTCTGTGCTGGGAACCGTCTAACCTCTGGGAATCAAAGTTCCAACTATTCGACAAGTTTAAACTTGTCGAATAGTTGGAACTACTTTACTTTAAACACCTCTACGATCCCGGGCTATTCAATCCATCCATCAGCACAATGTGTCAAGTGCGTTACATTGAGTTCTACCACAAAACATAATTTTTCTCCCCAAAAAATAGTCGTTTCCCAGCAATGATTTTTGCGTAAAGTTACTTGTTTGATGCACAGAATGCTTGGTTGACGGCTTCGTGATGAGGTGGTTTACATCCTGTATATTTGACACATAATCACTCAATCTACATCATCGCCATTGATGCGATTTTTCCCGACACACAAATAAGATAACGCCGATGCAAAAGCCTGACTGCCTAAAACAAAAACAACCACCAAAATACAAAACACGTGCATGAAAGCACGAAAGATGAAAAATCTATGTGACTATCAATTTTGGCGACGAAGAAGGGTTCTATCGCAGTAGTGTTCTTCGAAGGTATGAGTTGTAGAAGTATGTTCTGTAGGACTAATGCTATTCGAATATATGTTCTGTCGAAGCAATGAGTAGTCGTATTATTGTTTTTTCGAAATTGGGACCGTATTGAAACAATTAACTGTCGAAATTTCGGATGGCACTCTTCCCCATCCCTCTTTCAAAGTTAACAAAACCCTTACCCACCACCAGACGCCAGGGCTGGCAACTGACGGCCGAAAGCGCGCCCTCATGGCCGTGGTCGCAAGAGAACAGCACTACGGCACATGTCTACAGTTCGGCCTCGTGCGATTTGTGTCACCCCTGGCCGAGAGAGCAGATCTCATCGCCCCTAATGATCACCAGCTGCTGTTCCAAAATATTGAAGAGGTAAGTAGGAAATGTAGTAATTTTAAGCTTGTTGAGATAACAATAGTCAACGTAATAGGAAACACCTGATTGAGAGACGCACTGAACCTGGCAGAAGACATAGGAGGCACATACCCAGCAGTGGGTGATGATGAAGTAGTTATAGTTTAGGTAAAGGTATAAAGGACCAAAGTGCTACAGACTACGACTTAAATTTTTTGATAATGATGGATGAATTACAGTTACTTTGTGTTATTCAAAACAGCAGCAATGCTCTGAAAGCCATTAAAGAAAATATTGTGACAGAAACGGTATGTCCTTGAGTCAAAGATTCGAAGACATGTGACGTCTACCAAAACGCACTGCGCCCACGTGGTGGATTTCAGTTCACTCCCTTTCTAGAGTCAGACAAAAAAGCACTTAAATGAATGTCAACAACTATAATCGTAATTAGGTAATAACTTGAAATGGGTATAATTAGTAGATGGGTATTACTATCAAACTGTAATATCTGCCCTTGACTGAATCCATTCAAACTTTACTAGGATGAGTCGGCAGTTTCTGTAATAATTCCCATCAACTATTGAATGAATTATTACCGAAGGCCACTAACTATTATTAGATTAAGGGTTACCTAGATACTCAATTCATGTCTAATACAACTTAAACAGGGAAAGCCGAATCATATTCTGACCTTTGAGAGCAGTTAGAGCTAGATTATGATTAGGAAAACATAGTAGAAGTGTAACATAGCATGACTATGGGTGCCTTAACATGACTAATTAATGTTAACAAGACAAAAACATAAAAAATAGACTCAACCAAGCATTATTGGAAACACCGTTGAAGTACCAGAGAATTGTATACTCTTCCTATAAATTGTTTGTTTGTTATGTTATGTGTTCTAATTATCCATGTGACATTTACATCATTTCGACCATAGCAGTGTTATAATTTACTGAAATACAGAAATAAAGATCTCTAAGGCAAAGTAGACGACGGGGACAAAACGGGTACGTTCCGTATGGTAACTTTCCCGTTTCGCCAACGAAACAAAACACCAACACAAAAGTCCTGTTTCGTTACTATTTTGATGTTCAATAGAATTCCAGTAACTAACCATCCACTTCCAGATATTCAGGCTATCGGAAGACATCCTGGACCAAGTCATGCAGGATGACGGAGAGATCCAGACCTCCACGGTGGTGGCCATCTACCTGCAGAAGACCCCTGTGTTCCTTAGCCTTTATAAGAAGTACTGCCTTGGTCTTAAGAGAGCCGACTGTGTTTTGGTAAGTCATCATCTGCCTCACCCAGTTAGTACTATGTAGTACGAAAACCCTTGGTAAGACTGATTAATTGAATAATTTTATAAGAACTGAGTAAACCAAACATAATGTAATTACTATTTGTGGGAACAACAACGCCAACGGTGCCATAAACAAAAGAGATACCAAACACAAACGGTGCGGTTCAGCAAATCTTCGTGAGGAAACTGCCATGTCCTAGAACCATAAACTCGACGATAAGTTAGATCCACCCAAACTGGCCCCACGAAGTGTTTCACGACCCACTACCTCCATAGAGGAGGCCTTTGTTCCAGCAGTAAGATTATTTTGGGCTAATTCTTCAAACCAAATACATACGCATAAGCAATAGACGATTATTCTGTACAACGCAACTAATCTCAGAAGAATAATAGCTATTAGAACAGTAGGTAGTCTCATCAATGACTTTGAATTTGTAAGTTACTTCCTGAAAAAAAACATTAAATAATATTAAAAAAAACTTGTAGCCCACCGGTATAGGGGATGAACCTCATAACAATACGTGTCCATGAGTACCACTTCCTGAATTAAGCCCGTGATCAGCTGCCTAACGGCCATTAAGCCATTACAATTATTATCTTTATTAAACAGGTAAAAAAATCAAAAGACCCTAGCGGAGCATTCTCGCGGTTCTGCACCAGCCCGCCGATACCGCGGAGAAGACCGGACATCACGTCGCTGGTCCACAAGCCCCTGGAGCAGTTCCGTGAATTGCTGCGACTGATGAGGGCGGCTGCGGCGGCCAACGGCGCCGGGCCTTACGACCAGTTGGAGAAGAAGCAACTGCAAGTTATTGTGGAGCAGTTACAGGTACCTAATAGAAGCAGAGGCATAAAACGAAAGACGATCGCTGTCCGTATTTCATATTTCGACAAGGGCTTTCTGCAAGATAGTTTTGTGTTTTTGGGATAAGTCGATACAATACATTTTTGACTATTTCGTTATCATTTAAATCGATTCACACACATTTCACTTTGCCTAGTCTCTTAGTTGTCTTAAAGTTTACGAATGCGCAAATACTTCGAAGTCCCAGAAAGTGTGAGGCAATTCGTTTTTGAAAGCAGCCAAATATACGACGTTGTTGCTTGACAAATATTTTAACCACGCCATGAGCTATTCTAGGGTTCGATTGTGAGAGAAAAAAACAGCAATACAGAGTGGAGAAGACAATACGACAATAAATGAAAACACGCGTAATACTAGTTCATAGGAATAATTCTACACAATTAAAAAACCCCAAAACCGAAATTTAAAAAAAAAAACAGACAAAATCTAACTCTAAGGATACTCTTTATCGAGACGGAATGGGAAGCCGTCGCCTCCTTCTGCGAAGCAGTGATGCTAGCGAAGGAGGTGGCGGAACGAGAGAGGGAGAGATCCTCTCTTCCCGGCCGCCGCGGGAGACGCAACGGGCGTCGGGGGCCACGTGGTGGCTACCGGCCACCGTAGATGCGGGCCTGTGGACGGCTGGCTATGGGCAATAGCTGGCCGTCCGGCCGTCTAACGACGACGACAGGCCGTGTCGACGGCGCGTTCGTGTTCCACGCGCGCCTCAAAGAGTGTCAGCAAAAAGAGAGGGGCCCGCAAGGGCCGAAACCTGCCGGGGTTGCGGGCCTGTTCGAAAGAGATACCGCGGCCCCGGAACGTAAAGGGCGAGGAAGGAACATGGATGGGTTTTAGTCAGTAAGAGTCTGACACTCCCTCCCGCTCCGCCCAGAGTGGGAGAAGTCATTTGATGATTTCCCATCCTAAAAAAAAAAAAAAAAAAAAAAGGATACTCTTTATGACTCTTATTGGCCTGGTTTAAGGTCTAATTTGCAGTAAATCAAATTTAGCAAAAGTTTTTAAATAACGAGTTGGCAAGGGGTCGTTATTGCTTCGTTAGTGCTTCCTTAAAATCAGATACATCATGTAGCAAATGTTGAAGGTGAAAAATAATTTCCTGTGACTAAACTACTTGATATTTTCAAACGATTTTTTTTTGTTTGTTAGGAACGTCTTGAGGTATGCGTAGTTTAATTTATTGTCGTATTGTCATCACCACCCTGTATAACGAACAATTTAATTTCCAGGGTAGTTACCAAGACGTGACAGCTGGTTCAGGGCTGATGGGTCTCGCTGGTGATGGTAAGCCGCTGCTGTCAGTCGCAGACCTGGAGAGTCGACTCGTGTTCACTAGATGTAAGGTAAATATCTTCATAGTTTGTCTAGCCTTCTTCCAACTATGTTTGGGGACAGTTTCCAGTCTTACCGGATGCAGCTGAATACAAGTTTCTTACATGGAGCGACTGCCTATCTGACCTCCACAACCCAGTTAGTACTGGGTTGTGGAGGTCAGATCGGAGGGCAAGCTTCGGGCCACTGCATGACTACCTGTCACGACTAACCCTGGCAAACACTCTTAACCCTGAAGACCGATCTGTGCGATTTAGCCATGAGATAACTATGAAAGGTTCGATGAAACAGGCAGGTAACATTTTTCCCGCCCGCGCGAAAAGTTCACTGTTGCCGAATGCGGTTTTTACACGGACAAAATCGCAAGTATAACAATATTGGAATAGAGCCGTGAAAAATGTTGGTGTACAATCAATTATAGCTACACTTTTTTACCAAACCTTGCCCTACACTAGGAATTTCTCCTGTAACGAGGGTGGGTTTACCAACATCTACTTACTCAAACAGCCAGACACGGAACTACTATCTGTAGGCCATGCAAATATTTGTTCCGTGTGGGACCCCGCGACACACCGCAGCAGAAAATCGCTCGGCCACTGCGCCGACCGTGTCAAACAACTCGATCTATCTGTGTAAATATCGATGGAAGCTAACTAGTTAGTATTTTGAGGAAATAGGGGCAGGTCTGTCACATAAGGTTATAGGAATGCTGCAGCTTGTGTAATGGGATTACAGACGTATCTATGGAGTTAGTATGCGCGGTTGTGTGCAAGTAGTTTCTTTTTGTGCTCATTCCATTAATAGGAACTGCTTCATTGATAACTTTCTCGTACAGGGTGTAAACCACCTCATCACAAAGCCGTTAACCCAGCATTCTGTACATCAAACTAAGTAACTTTACGCAAAAATTATTGCTGTGAAACAACTTTTTAATTGAAATTATAAATCATATTTTGGGGTAGAACTCAACGTAACGCACTTAAAATATTTGCTGAAGGATGGATTGGATATTACTGGTGCCGTGGAGGTGTTAAAAGTCAAAATTTTACCAAAAAAACTTGAATTGAAAAAAAAACTTGTCAAAAAGTTGTAACTTTGACCCCCCATCTCCGTAACTAAAAGGTTCCCAGGTATGGTGTAGAACAAAAAAATCATCGCAATGATGGGGAGAACAAGTGCATTTCCGCTTCGTGAAGAGGTGTTTTACACCCTTTATATCGTACCAGCAGTGCAAGAACGTAGGACTCGATTAGATAAATGTGACAGTTATTCTCGATAAAATGAGTTTTTGACTCCAAAAAAACTAATTTTATCGAGAATAACTCGAGGGAATAACTTAAGAGTAACACAGAGTAAAGTTATTCTCTCGAGTCGTCACATTAATAGTGACGAATAGTCTAATTAAACTATTGAATGATAACCAGAGAAAACGAAATTAAAGTACAAAAATCTTCCACTGACTATTGTAATTTTATTTAATAGTAATCTCACTGGTCTAGTAGTCGCAGGCGGAACTGTTGAGCATGAAGTCCTTGATTCGATTCACAGGTCCGGCAAAGTGTTATTAGGTTTTTCCATTAGGAATTCCTAATTAGCAGCCACGGAGTCTTAGTGCCCAATTGATGGTAATAGGCTAGCTCCCTATTACATGGTGAAATGTGGGTGTACTATAAGGTACACCTCTACCGAACTCATTACCCATGAGACTCTCAATTTGTAGATATTCATTGCCTGACCGGTCAAAAGCGTTACAGAAAAACTAAGGAAAATACAATCACTATGTTTCTACTTCATCATCATCTGCCTAGCCTTTTCCCAACTATGTTGGGGTCGGCTTCCAGTCCAATCGGATGCAGCTGAATACCATGAGTTTACATAGACTGCCTATCTGACCTCCACAACCCAGTTAGTACTGGGTAATAATACGATACTACTTGCTAAGACTGGTTTTCGGACTTTATGTGCCACTGACTACCTGTAACGACTGTCAAAGATGGACAAATGACAGCCGTGACCAACAGCTTAACGTCTAAAGGAAACTCGGTATGTTAGGGTGGTCACCCATCCACAGACCAACCCTGGCAAGCACGACTTAACCTAACAAATAATAACTATGTTGCTACCTCATCCCAAAATTTTCTTCCAGCCATTCGTGCTAAGTACGGGAGGTCGTCAATGGATCTTCGGCGGCGAGCTGTCGAGGGTGGAAGGTCGCGCGGTGAGGCCGTACTGGGCGCTGCTGTTCAGTGACCTGCTGCTCTTCGCCACCGTGTCGAGGGACCGGGTACTGTTCGTTACTGAGGAGCCTGTGGCGCTTGCCACCGTGTCCGATGCGCAGTTTAATGTTAGGAAGAAAGGTTGGTAGATGATAACTATTTTTCATCGTGTGGTTAGTGCCTGACCTGGTGTCAGGAGATTTTAAGCCACCGATGGGCCTCTGACTTGGCTAAACATGTCGTGGAGCAATATCTCTCAGGCATGCTGGTTTCTTCACGATGTTTTCTTTCACCGAATCAAGTGATAATTGAACGATACGGACATGAATATAAAAATCTGATGTGCGTGTTTTGGCTTCCAACTCAAGACACCTACCCTAGGACTTGCCAGTCCTACCGTCACACCACTTCTAGGCTATCACTGCCTACCATATTATATTCATCGTCATCATCATTCAGTCATTTATGCGTAACTTGTGTTATTTCGAACTTCTCGAAAACCTTACCCTCTAAATCTTAAGATTTCCGAGGTCTAAATCACACTTTCAGTAAAAGATACCGTTTCTGGAATTCTGAATTATTAGTTAAAAACTAATGATTTTGAGAATCATTATGGTGCTTGTTGATTTCGTGATAAAGATGATGAAAAATTCAAAAATGGATTGGAATTTTATCGAAAGAATGAAACTTTTTAAGGCGATTACATGAGCTAAACGCGAGTTTTATAATTACTAAGAGTATATGATTCCCTGCTATAAACAAGACCAAAAAAATATATTATATTCTTGAGGATATATGCTAGCATGATAGTGTTTTGAAAACATAATGCAATTAACATGACTCGATAAAAAAAATTATGAATTAAAAATATCTTTCAAACAAAAAAAAATACTATTATGCACGTGATCATTCTGATTCATGATAGTATTTTAGTTTTTTTAATCCAATCAATCGTTTTTTTGTAAATCGATCAAAACCACTTATTTCGCGCTATTTGGCCCGCAGTGACTGACGTAACAACCACTTTGTAGTGCAAGCTGATTAGAACTTTATTCAAACAGCATTTCAAATGAAGTTTGAACCACTGTTGTTAAATTAGTTCGTCTAATCGCCTTAATAGCGTTGCATATTTGTAGACTCCTTATAAAAATTTTACACGATCATCTGAAGAACGTTCTTTGTGTTTTGCTTTCTAACAAAATTACCTTGTTTTCCAGCAACAGAATTCCGGCTGATCCTAGGGCGAGCGGGTGGCGAGTCCCCACTAGTCTCATGTTCGCCGCGCACGCCAGCTCGAACAAGGACCGTCGTACTACGAGCTCCCTCTATAGATCTCAAGGCAGTATGGCAGAGCTTGTTGCAGAGACAAATGTGAGTAAAGTTCAGACCTACGTTCTGGTAAACCGAATTTTCCTTCTTTCATAGATAACGGATCTACAGAAAAGTCTTGAAACCTGTAGGTTTAATTCTAATTTTATTAAATTGGTGATGAATGCGTACTTTGCATCATATTCTAAATGGCACACTTCTAATATTTCAGTTACCGGGCTCACACGATGTCAGGCACGCCGCTCGGCTCACCGCTGGACTCGCCCGACCCTCAGCTGACGTTCTCCCTCGCCACACTGGACTCGCAGCAACGCCAGGTATCCGCGTCCAGCATCCAACGGCACTCCAGCCTAGCGCTCTTACCGGCCAGCTCCTACCGGTCGCACCTCAACATGCTCGTCGAAGAACGGCCAGAAAAAGAAGTCAGAGTCAGTTTCGACGTCAGGACGTGCTCAAATTCTCCCCTGCCCCAACCGGTCAGAGGACCCCTGAGCACTGTCTGGAGGACTGCCCCCACCCCTGAAACGCCGTCCGCTAATCTCTCCCCGGCAGACTCGCAAACGTTCTCCTCCCATTTTGTCTCATCATCGAGCATTGAGAAGAACGATGAGCCCCACACTACGCCCAGTGCCCAACTAACGCCTGATGGTGGTGAAGATTATTCAGAAAGTTCACCCTGCAGATGGGAATCCTTCGAAGCTGATTTAGCTCTCGCAGACTTGGATGTCGACCCCTCGTTCAAACACGATGTCGAGGAGCGCATCTTCCTGCCCGACGATCCCCTGCTGCAGCGGATGGCACTACCAGAGCGGCCGACTCCGCCGGCCTATCTGGAACTTTGATCCGCGGAGTCCGATCCGGATTTAGCAGACTCCTGCTATCCCCGGAATCGTAGAAATTGGAGATAAAGGTTTCTGAAGGAAACCTTCAACGGTGTGTTCTAGTAGTCATGTTTAGCCAGTGTTTAGGAGAGGGAGTGAAAGCTTTCGCCGCGTAGACGGGCGAGTTTGTTGGATTGTTATAAAATCGCTTATAGTCGAGATTAAGGTTGTGGTAACAAAATTTTGAGAGACATATTTTCGAACATTAGCAGTATTAAAGAAAATCTCGGTATTTTGATTATATTAGAGAAATAATTTGTAAGTCTGATGCCCCACTTATGATATGCGACCGGGTATTAATGAAAATTTACTTATCACAGAACTGAATTCACGATTGGGTATTTTACAAATCGCTTTAGTATAATCAAAAATGTGTATGCCAATATTTACCAAATAGAAAATCAGTGTCAAATGTAACTTTAGGGTACCAATAGTGAAGATTTGTGTACGTTACACTTTTTTGGATACCACGTTTGCTTAAGTCTTCCGTCCTTTTCTTAAGAAATTCAAAAGGCTTCATTATTTTGGTACTAGTTTCGACGGCGTACTCTACCTACTTCTTGATTCCCCCAACAGTGTATGGAACAATTAGCTAATAAAACTATGGATGTGGTAAATGTACAGACACTGGACAATGTAAATCTGTACATAGAGTTAATTGTACAGGTCATGTGGATATTTGGCGATCTGCTTCGCGAAATCAATCATGTAGCTGCCATCATTGCACACCTAGAACATTTTGATTTAAACAAAGCTTCTTATGTTGAAATGTTCATCGCCATTAGATATAAATATATTTACAAAGAAAAATGGTAGTCGATGTTAAATGTGACTGATTTATTTGATGCTTTTTTATTTATTTAGTGTAATAAATGAACACATAGAGTATTTATTCATGTAACAGCAGATGTTTACGACGATTTAGAAGATCGTATAATTTGTGTCGCTAGCATCGCAAAATGTTCACATAACCTATTCGTTTCCCGGGAAAATCTTTGTATGTGTATAAATATTTTTTTTTACAAATCTACGTAGTTAGAATTCAATAATTTTCGATGTCTTTGGCTGTGTGTAAATTTTTAATATATTCTAATGATAGTATGAGGAAAAAATTATAATTTTGAGAAAACATTTTATTATAGTTCCGGTTTCTTCATGACATATTAATGGATTAAATAATATAAAAATTTGGATGTTTATGTTTAGATCGGAGCAGAACATTTCTTATTATCCGTAAATAAAGTGATTTTGTCAATGGCGAAATATATTTCTTTTTATTTAAAATTGGTAAAGGGCCCACAATTTTGCGACGCTAACGAATTGTTAAATATGTTTAATTTAATGATCTACCATTTTTCTCTGTAAATTGTAGCAAATTAAGTTTTATACAAAAATACGTGTTTCCTTATAATATCAGTGAAAACGCAAATATTCGATAATATTTAGGTGGCAACGATTAACAGAATGATTCTTAACACGTATCAAACATTAAATTGATTGATGGATTGGATTGGTTGGAGACTAAATTAATACATTTAGTTCAATTTCGTCTACAATACATTAGAAGTGACGTGAGATTTCGTTTTTACTAGACAAAGCAATATTCTGTTACAAACTACCAAAATGCGAACTCCGAAATTCGCTTAAGAAATTCGAAACGCTTTAAATCGATTGCCCTTCGTCTTAGGTTCAGGTTCTAAGGTTGTTTTAAAATATAAATTATATTCCTAGAGTTTTAATTGGTCTGGTTTTGTAAATATATATACAACTAAAAGTTGACTACAAAACCACAAAACCTCACGTTTCTAAGTGTCATCATTGAAAAATCCGAGCGAACTACGACTTAAAAGGGAGCAGAAACATTTACCTCAATATATTTAAGTCTACATAATCAATTTGAAAAAAAACATGTGAAAATGTGCACCTGAAAAACATTAAAGATAAATGAAGTCCTGTGGTAAGTTTAAATATTGTTTTGACTATCGTCAAATATCCACATCTTTACCTAAATTCAATTACAATAAATGACAAAGTATATAGGATGTCCAAGTCAGTATGAATTACATCGTCAAAATCCTCTTTTATAAAAATCCCAATAAACACTTGGACAATTTCCAAATATTGTAGACGAGACGCAGTTCAGTGGAAACACAGACTGGAGGTGGGGGGAGCAATACAGAAGGAGCCAGGAGTACTCGCAGCAGAGGATCCACCCTACATCTGCAGAGATGGATGACGCAACTGCCAGAGGCTGAGGAGTTGGATCCACCTGAACCCGATATGGAGGTAAGTGATGATGGTGGCAATTTATAAGACATCAAATCTGCACTCGGTCAGATTTCCCTTGGGCCAAAATGTCTAATTTCGATTCAATTTTTTTCTCCGGAGAAAGATTATATGAGAAACTAAACAATGTTTGAAGAACACCACATGGTAATGTAAGACAATTTGGGATTTATACAAAGTTCTAATTTAAAAAATGCATTCGGATGCTTCTAGATGTGGAGCGTAGAAGAATTAAGGAAACGGTCCAAAGAACTTAACCTTCTAGAGGTAGCTGAACTTGTGTCAAGTCATGAAGCCAAAGGGACGTCGCCTGGAGAAAAGAAAGAAAATGATCGAAGCCCATCAAAAAGCAGCAATTCAGGAAGTCAAGTATGTATTAAAGAAATCAGCTTTAGATGATGAAATGTCATTTTATTAAAACCACTTGTTATATTTCAGATAACGGTAAGGACAAGCCCGGTGGTGGTAGACACATTACCCGTCTGCAGACAGTGCCACAAAAAGTGTTTGTCCAAACCAAATAGTCCCCTTGTGTCCCAAAAGGAACCACCAGTGATACCCGCCAAACCCAAGCCCGAAGCATCGCCCCAAAATTCGAGTAATAAAA
This sequence comes from Xestia c-nigrum, assembly GCA_916618015.1. Taxonomy (NCBI): domain Eukaryota; kingdom Metazoa; phylum Arthropoda; class Insecta; order Lepidoptera; family Noctuidae; genus Xestia; species Xestia c-nigrum. Next base: position 25,406,946 of record OU745246.1, read on the forward strand.
GTTCCACCAGTCCGTGTAGTGCGCACTGCGGAAATCGAAAGCCAAGAAACTTCTCACACACTCATTTAGAACGTAAAAATGCTATCAAGTTGCGTCCAGAAGATGGTCCCAAAGCAGCAAAGAAAGTCATAGATTCAATAGAACAAAGCCAGAGAATGCTCAAATCAACGTCCTACGAACTCAAAACTGATTCGCCAATTTTAAGCAGAAGCGCTCATTCCGTTCATACGAAGAGCCAGTTAGAATTAAGAAAAGATAACTTTATGAGATCGCCAAGCCCATCGTCTAGTAGTCGAAACAGTCCACTGTCAACTAGCCACACAACCTGTAGTTCTATGGTATTTAATTCTAGTTCTAACGATTTAAGGATGTCCAATTCGAACATCGCCAATCAGGTCCAATGCGTCATTGCTCAAGAAAAATACTTGAATGAAGTCAGATGTGCCGAAAGCATAACTTTAACAAAATCTAAAACTGTCACATCTAACTACCCATCGCCGGCGTCTGCAAGAAAAGACCAAATAACTAGACAAAAGGCAGAAAACGTACTCAACAAAGTCTTAGGCATGAATATTGTAACTAAGAGAGAAAATGTTGGATCTTGTTTGAAAACCTCGTCGGTATTCCTAGAAGATGATTCGATACACGATGATGACCATGACTTTAAAATAGAAAGAGGACTAAGACGGTCCCCTAGAATGGGTATTTCGGCAGTCAGTAAAATGAATGGAGACATAAATAAGAAGACTGAAAGAATGGATGATGTCAATGCAAATAATGCTACAGACGCAGGTTCTGATGAAGATTTAGAGTTAGGGCCCTTAATGTTAATGGGTCTATCGGCCATCAATCCCGCAGCGCATTTGATGAGAGTAGAACCTTTCAAGAGAGGTTCGCCGACGAGTTTGAACAACCCTTGTTCTAGACCAGGTAGTCTTGGCTCGATCAAGTCAGATTCTCCTGTTCCTAATATAGCTGTTGTTCCACCAACGCCCGACTTTAATTCCACTAATAAGACTGTGAGTTCACTTTTGAGGTGTTGATTAGTTACCCATAGATTTAGATAATTACTACTTAACACTTATATTCCAGGATGACCTTGTAGATGAGTCCCCCGATTCCCCAGATGTCCCAGAGGACCTGCCTTATGTGACGCTCAAAAGGTGTGTTAATAAAAATTATAAAATAGTAGTTTCTAAACTAGTTGGTGTTGTTGTAAAGACTACTAATGTTGTTTAAGATATGGCACAATGTCAAGCCTGGAGAGATTACCGTCCGATGAGACTGACGATGGCAACGTAAGACTGACAGCACAGGAGCCGGAGACTTCGAAAGCTTATAATAATCCAGGTAATTAGTAGTTCGACTACTACATTCCTTATCCCTTTCATCAAAAGACTACCTAGACAGGCGTACCATGACCAATTCTGTTTTTAAAAATAGCTATCGACCTTTTTTCATTTGTTTCTACAATTTATCTACGCTTGTTTATCAGTATACGATGGTGTTTCAAGTAGTTACTTACATATATCTAATATTTACTCTTAGTGAGCGGTGCCGCTGGTGGTATAATGGGTTATGCGGCAAGAGCTGGCTCGTTCGTCGTGGAGAATATCTTCGGTTATACTGAGAGTGTACCAAGCACAGCTATAGCGCACAAACAACCCTCGTTCTTAGAAAGGTATACGTTTATTAATTTTACGGTTACCATTCATCATGCAAGTCCGTGAAAAGATATTTGAAATGAAAAAAAAATCATGAAAATCAACCCTGAAGATCTTGGTATAAGAAGTGTTGGTTTCAAACATAGGTGCCTTACTACTGCCTCTGTTGCTAAATATAAGATTGACAGATCAAAACTAGGCAATAACAGATTGAAACGAAACGACTAAAATACATTGATAAAAAAATCAAATTTTACCCTATGACTTTTGCCTCTACTATACCGCCGATGGTCGCGGTGGTACATATTATTATTTGTGGTTGCTTTGATTTGAAGATCATCAAAAGAAATTGACTTCTTGGTCCTCCGAACCCGAACAGACTGCGCAGACGAGAGACTTTTGTCCGCCGGAAGAAATTACCGTTCCTGTTCATTGGTTGTTGTGTTGTTTTTCATCTATTGGTGGTCGTTCATTGGTAAATTGTTCGCGGACAAATTGTCCCTCATTTGCGCAGGCCTTAAGATTTCTTTCATTCTTTGATTTTCTACTATGTGTAAGATTTCTGTGTATAATAATATTTTTCCTAACATAGGTGGAAAACAACTCCGTGGAGAAAGATAATGAAACGATGAGTATGTGTGGGTGAAAATTGTAGTGCATATTGATATTTCATTCTAATTGTATCAAGAGATACCGCTCCTAGGGCTAAAGAAAACGTAAAATGTAATTTATACAAATAGATTTATTCTATAAATAATTGGACGTTTTCGCTAAGTTTATATGATTTGTAATATTAGAAATATTGATTAGAAATTTTTGCTAGAAATACTGTGTTCTAGGTATAGAATTTTGCAGCTAGCGTTGAGTACAATAAAACAGTTTTTTACTAAGTAATCAAACTAATCCACCGAGATCAATTTTATTAGGAAGATACAAAATTAGAATTTAAATCATTAGAAATTAGGTAAAATTTATAACGTAAAAATAGGTACACTATTAAAATATTTTCAAATTCATAGTAGTTTTGTAGAATTGTATAATTTAAAATGTAGTTATTTTGTGTGAGTTTTATATTCTTTATAGTATTTGATTAACATTATCTACTACAGTAACATAATGATTAAACGTTTTCGAAAAATAGAGCACTCTAGATTTGTACACCAGACTTTATGTAGATTTACTTTATCAATTCTTTACATTCCACTATCTTAAAAGTTACGATTTTACCAGATGCCTTGGAGTTAGTGACTGGAAGTCAACAATTGGTACTGAAGAAGGTACTGGAGAAACTGGAGAAGGAAGTGGGGCAAGCGGTGAAGAAGCTTGGGGAACCCCATCCTCTGGAGACCTGTCAGATAACCTGCCCGATTCCGAACACGGAACGCTATCGGTAAAGATTCTTTAAGACATATAAACTATTAGTAGAGAGCTAAATGCATAAGCTGTAGGTAAAATCTGTGAGATCGTAATCGGTGTTAAAGGTGATGTTAATTTAATAGTTACAGGCAGAGCAGTAAGTTCGAAAGATTTCTGTAAGAATCATTCTTAAAGATTAAAATACCTGCAGAATTTTCAATAGGCTTGTTATGCCTTTTGAACAGAAAATCCTTCACTATTTCAGTCTCCCACGAAGTCATCATCATCATACGCTGGCGATGACGATACAGAGCTGATGATGGACGAGCTCCTCATGGCTCCTACTATTACCGGACCAACGACACTAAGGCCGCTTCTTCCAAGGTGAATTGTCTGCCATTCTTTAGCATGCTCATTTGTTTTTTATATTGTTACTTAGTTAACACTAAATGCGCGTATTTAGCAGATATTTAAAGCTTAAAGAATAGATAAAAAGTCACTGCTTACACTGAATTTTAGTTCAATATAATCAACAATTTATCACTCTCAGATGCTTTACTAAAAGAAATATAGTTTTTTATTTTACAAGAAGCAATTGACATTCTGTTTTATAATTTTCATATCAAGGTGACTTATGGAGTAGCAAACCAATCGGCATGAACATAAAAACAAAGACACGAAACTAATGACAATCTTGAATGTAGGGATGTTTTTAGAAGAAGACTAGAACCTCTCATGGAAGAAGAATCCGACAGCGGTAGCGAAGACAACAAACCCACCCCCACCAACTCGGACGACCAGGTGAATATTAACGCTAATTAAAATAGAAAAAAGTCCAATAGTTGCACCAAAGTTCCGAAGTCCTAAGTATTTAAAATTGTTGTCCTTCACGATAAACCTTGAAAAAATCACAAATTTGAATAAGCACACTTTAATAAATCCTGTAATAATATCCTACAATTTTCCAGAGTTGAAGTTTGGTGCAAACACCTTTACTTGTAACAACCAATTGTTATTATTATAATTATGTAATATTAATACGTACTTAATGTTTTATGTAATTTATGACCCAACATATTTGTTTACTTCGAATGTAATATGTGTAATACCATACCTAATTAGTCTGTCAAAATTGACGTTTACTACTAAAATTGTCTCAATGTATTTTGTTTAGTTTTCTATGATATAGCTACAATAGTCCCTTGTCCTGAATTTAGTCAAATTTGACAGATAGTTAACATTATCTATAGTTGTGTAGGAGTATCGTTGTAACCCATGGCATGCCAATAACCATACAAAATAACGTTATTGGATACAGCATGCTTGTTGCATGAAATATTTAAGTAAGACTTAAGTATCGTAAATGTTGAATCAGTTGACGTAACCATAGATTCACCTTGAATTAAGACATCAACTATCGCGAATAGATCAAGATCAAGATCAGAACCAAATTCAAAATTGTCAAATCAGTTCAAGTTATTTCGAAATTTTACATCCCGGAGTTAGATCCGGGTTATTGGCAAATGGAAGTAAAGTCCCGTAGCTAGGTTATATCTCACATTGTGACTGGTCCGCTGGTGCGGCGATTGGCGCAGGACAGCGAGCGTGGCCTCGATGCTGACGACTGTTGCGACGTGCCGCACCGGCCGCCCTCTGCTTCAGATCAAGGTGAGTTCGCAAGTGACGATGTTCTAGTATTCGGTAAGTCTGTGTCTGTAGGTAGAGGATTTTGTGCGCGAATGCCTTGTGAACGATTATAGAAGCTCACTGTGTGATGTTTGGAGGATCTGTTATTTTCTTCATAGCTTGCATACTCTCATTTAACTTCTTGCTGATCGAAGCAATCTTCGCTGGCTTACATTTCTAAGCTATTATCTAGATACTTTCTTTAAATCTAGTATATTTTTTGCGTGCAATTTGACAGTCTAAAGATGACGAATGCATGAGTTTCGAATGAAACATTGGTAAGGCGCAGGTCGGCATCAACTTCAACATTTGTACACAACACAACGTCAAGCACTCATAAACAGTACTAACAGAGAAAATACATTTTGACAGAGAAATGGACAGCTTGACATATGATGAAAGGTGAGAGATTACTAGTGTCCTCGCAAATTACCACAGTTATGATAATAATGCCAACATTTTATTAAAAAACCAGCACGGTGCATGAGTATTACTACGTATATCATTATTTGTACACATTTTACCAGAAATAATAACTATTTTAATTTTAAGCTTAGCTTCTTCGTTTGCGCACTCGGGCTTAAAGTTAAATATTAATTTCTGGTAAACGTAAAGTAGTGTATGTACCCCTGTTACTAGCACGGTATCAGTAAAATATATAGCTTTAGCACTCCACGTATTAAATTCATTTATAATATTTTATTTAAATACTTGCAATATCAATTTATTCGATACATCTTTCCTATACGAACCACATACAAGAGACACTGTACTGTTATCGACTGCTCACGATGCTAGGTTGGTTTCTGGAGGGTATAAAGGTGGTGATGGTTGCAGAAGCAGAGGACGGGTGTGCGCACGTCGACCAGGATGCTGGCGGGGGGGGAGATGGTGGCGCCGGGTGCGAGCTGAGCCCCGACCGGACACCCACCAACGAGGCGCCTTCGACGCCCTTACTATCTGGTACACATCTATTATTTATTGCAGCAATATCAAGTACTCGTAAATACTGAAGAGAAATGTAATGTTTTAAAACGAAAGATGACGATTAGTACCGCATAGCATGAAAAAGAAATCCTACTGTGCGAACTCCAAATTAATTGGCATAGAGGCAGGTGAATGAATGATGATAATAATAAGGTCGCTATTAATCGACACTATTAAAGTTATTGAGTACATTTATTTAATTTATTTATTTATGTGCACACAAAATACTTATAAGGACAATATATTAAGAGCACAAACTGTACATTCGAAAATTTTATCATCTTTGAGATCACTGTTAAGAGACTTTGAATTTAGGTGCGATGTGAACACACCGATATTTGCTGTTAATAAATTTGAGACTGTAATACAAATACAATTGAACTACACCCAGCATCAACTTCATCATGCGGAGTTACCACGACAAAGACTTTCATCATTAAAACCTACAAACCTAACATCCGTACAAAAAACTATCTTTTGCAACAGTTTCAAAAGAGTTTGCGGAGGTGCGTGCCACTGTTGGAGTTGGTCGTCGGGGCTCAGCCAGCTCGGACAGCACGCCCTCAACACTCGAACGCACCACTATACACAACCCCTCGACACTCAGCCCACCCGCACAAGGTAAGCTGATCCCACTGATGATGATGCCACAGCGACTGCATTCAATGGCTTTCTAGTGTGATTGTCGAGACCTTTGCATGTGCAACTTGATTCCAACTTTGTTCCAACCGAAAAACGCCGAGCACAAAGCGGACATGTCAAATACAACTTCTACTGCTACAACAGTGACATTCTAATGAGGAAGAGCTACTGGAACAATTGCACCATCCACTCTTTGCAATGGAACTGTGAAAGCGCTTAGTTCGGCTTTCATTATAATTTTAATGTATAAGCTATCAATGTCCGATTCGAAGAATCTATCTATAGGAATTTTATGGATGACGAATTAAAATAACTGCAGAATTACCAGTCAATTAGGCTTGGCACAGTATATACGAGAACGTACGGAAGGTACGACGGACGATGGTACTTTTTAGTGAATGACTAACTTATGGGTTTTGGACCAAAATTATACCACGGTAACTTTTACATAGACACTCGGCCATAATTATAATATTAATATGGCCGAGTGTATAATTATAAAATTCAATCTTCTGGAATCGGAAGTGCCCTACTATCCCGACCCAGTTCTCGTTAATGGCAATATCACACTGTTTATATTAAAAGTATAGAATATGACAGTCTATTTTACCTTAGCGACAACGCAATAGTAGTACACAGAATCTCTAAACAAATATTATTAAAAACAGCCGTTTCAGCCTCGGAGCCAGTACCAGCACCGGAGGCTACCTCACAACCGGAGCAACAGAGACCACAGACGCCGGAGCGACTCAGTCCTCGAGCGGAGATGAGATTGGCGCTGGACCAGGGGAAGGATATGCTGGCCGATCAGGAGGTGTCCTGGGTACGTATCTGTGTAACCAGCAAGAAGACAACATGATTGAAGTTGCTAAAAGCATTAGTTTTCGAAAAAATATTTTTGTTAATTCTATTGGTTTTACACAAGGCTTTTACTATACTCTTTCTCTTGAGCGAATAGAACCCTGTTTTCAGCAGAAATAAAGAAGATCTGTTAAGACTTTGAATTGCAATTGCTCTTAGCTTCAAGTTTGACTTTGGCTCATCAATTTGTAACTAAATATTGTCGTCCATGCTATCATTCCAACAAGTGGTATCTCCTGTTGATCTTTAGGAATGTAGGTAGATGGTGGATCTGATATGCATGTTATATGTAACTATGGTCCCAGGTTGGCGGGTCCGACCCCTGGTCGTTTCGCGCGGCATGCCAGCGCTCGCTACTGCGGCGCGTGGCGAGTGCCGACGCAGTGACGCTGTGCCGCGCGCACCCGCGCCGAACCGCCCCGCATACTACTTCGCGCAATTCTGTATATGCTTGGAAGGGTATGTTGGAAAAACTTCACACCATTTTTTAGGATATATCTCTAACTAATAGAGAAGTAGGGAAGAAGAACAAGATACTTATTGCACCATCTCCAAATCAATTGGGTTAAGGGCAAGAGGATTTTGATGATGCTTTACAGCATCAAATATTTATGGCATTAGAAGAGGACCAGCCCCCGTATTCACAAATGCTCGGAATTAATGTCGATTCGACAAGTCGTGTGTCTATGCTTTTTTGGCATAACGAAAACGAGCCAGATAGACATTACGACTTACCGAATCGAAGCATTGTGAATATGGGGTCCTGTCTTACAAAAGCCTCTCCTTATACAGAAAACGAACAATCATTGATCTTCACGTTTATGAGATGGTCAATCTAAGCCTTTCAATCCAGATTTCCTAACGATGATTACAGATTTTCTGCTGTACCGTATTACTAATTCTCTGTTGCAAAGATTAACAAACTTTAAATATCAAAGACTGACATGCAAAAATCTAAACTGTCTTAAAAGCTAATGTGATAACGTGTTTCAGTTCCAGAAAGCGAGAAACCTATGGAGATGGAGCAACTGGCACGAGCGGAAGTTCAGACGATGCGTTCGCGGACGCGCTCTCTATGCCAGAACGGGAAGATGTTAGTAGTCGCTTCTTTAATAATCTACGCATAGTGCCTCAAATTCCTCCCCATGAGCATCTGAAATATATTTTATTAATAAAAACCAGACTGTTTACGGGACACCTCAAGGGTCGATACTAGGTCCACAAATAACTTATTGGTATTTTGCAATAACGTTGAATTGTAAATATTTGCTTAAGAGCATAATCTGGCACCCATGGACATTAAACAAAATTTGAACTGAGCCGGATTTAGTTCATGGCTGATATGAAGTTAATCGATGTAAAATATATTTTCAATTTCCAGAATGGGTTTCCTCCGTCGTCGCGCATCGTCCGATAGCCCCCGCCGCGAGCCGTTCCTGGTGGCGGCGGCGAGTGCGCCGGCGCGGCCGTTCTCCCCGCGCCGCACATCCGTGAGCAACAACGGCTATTACAAGATATGCTTTGTCAATGGCTATGTGTGAGCACTACGCACGCACGAGCTTATCTGTGCCAATCAGCTGGATTTAAACAATCGCGGGAAGTTTTTTCATTGGCTGCTCCAACCTTATGTCTGGCATTCGTGGTTGCCTGTGCCTCTGTCTTGGTATTTTTGACTGGGTGGTCCTTGCGGGCTGTTCTAAACTGGTCGTTACTTTTATAACACAGACAGGAATTGTAAGGGTGTCGTTAATTAATATTAGTAATGAAGAAACTTCCTATGTAGTATGTACACGTTTATAAACTAAGATGTGAAAACTTCAATTGAATGGTGCGGGGCTTATTCAGTGAAATGTTCGGGAGTGACAATGGGACAATTAAAAACCTGCCTTAATGTTAGATCCAAAATTAATGTTTAAACAATTTCGTCCTAGTAAATAAATTAGAACAATTAATTAAAAGCATGTAAGGTAGATTGTAATGGAAACGTAATGCGAACTGTTCAAAACGATTCAATATTGGTATAATCGTGTTTTATAAAATTTTAAAGGACATTTTAATATTTGGAAGTCATAGGAATCGTGGATGTAAGTGGCAAGTTAAAAGAACTATTAATATACGAAACAGTAGTGAGTGATAATGTTAATTCAGTAATAATTGGCCAATAAAATTGCCTTTCTTTTCAAAAATCTTTAAAATTCGGAAATTATATTGTTAAATTAGTACTTATTAAACCTTTTTTAGTGAAAATATTCCATGTTTTTAACCTTTACCTAAGTCTTAAGATAATTACCGTTTGGTATATTGTTATGATTGTGATTGTCTTGGCACTAAGCTCATGTCAATTTGTTCTTTGCTTAACACTTAGTATTAAAGTTTAAATCCAGCTTTCAGATATGCTAAATTTGTTTTTGTTGTCTGTTGAACTGATCTGTCCATTTTGATTGGAACGAGTGTTCTCGAAAATATATTTTTAATAAAATATCATTAAGCTTTTCATTCTTCATCCTGCAGCTTAGCTGATCCTTCCTTTATTTTACACAATCCTTCATTTTGTTTAGCGCTATTATAACCGTCCACTTCTTCGTTTTTGCTGATATTTTTTGCATATTCTTAGTCTTAAATGTCTTTAATATTTGAATTTGTAAAGAGACATTTCACGCGGTTTATTTCCTCTAGTTTCCACTCTGCAATAAATGTAGCAAGCTAATGTAGACCATACAGGGTTATTTTAGATTTATGCGTAGTGCTCCAGTTTACCTATAAGGTGGACTGTTTCATAAAATGAAACATAATAACCCTGTATTTTTGTTTAAGGTACTGTAAAACCGTAATAGCAAATACGAAAGTAGCAGTCCGTAAATAATGAAATATTCTTACAGGAGAAACATTTCGAGAAAAGATTCTGGAAACAAGTGACTAGAAGACGTCAATCTCTCGGATCTATCAGTCAGATATAGACTTGGTATACCAAATAAAAAACGATGAAATAAAGTGTTCACGTGTAGAACTTCACAATGTAGACGTAGATGACTCAGCATTAGAGACTGTACTACAAGACGGTCGTAACTTGGACCAGAAATAAGATTAAAACTACGGAGTGCTTATAAACGTGTTAAGATTAATGAATGATGAAGTCAATGGATTGCCAAACGAAAACAGAAATATGCCAAATAATGACGAAAGGGACCTGTCAATACTTCATATCTTAGAACCATTGTGTTTATAGTACATTACACTGAAATAGGCCTAATTGTTGACTGTAAATATAAGAGCTGTTTATTTCTCATAGTTGTACAAATAGAATTATTTGTATCTGAGCTTGATAGAGGATGTATAATATGTGATAGGATACGATTTACGAACTGTTTTAACTTTCTTGTAAATTGTTACATCTGTCTGATACGAACATGTGAATTGTTTTTTTCGGAACTATTGTAATATATGTTTTCTCGTCTTTGTATTCTACGTCGATTTGGCCTTTGAGATGTGTAACGCTTGATTTCATATGTCGCACGATTTTAGATAAATCTCATGTGTGTTATATAGTAGATTCGAACTATGGTTCAGTATTTTTGGCAAAGATACTTTTTTGTTTTTAATTTCTTAATCTCAAACATTATTAGGGATTCAGTGCATCGACAAATAGAATTCTCAATTTGTTTGCACTGTGGTAAAACTGTTGTATTTCTACCAGACTGTCTACATATTTAAAAAAATTGGTGAATCAATGTTTGCTAAACCTAAGACAATGTCTTTTATAATAAATGTTTCTCAAGTAACGTTTACTTTTATAATGTCCTACGTCCGTTTTCACTAACAATCTAGCTTACACCTAAATCAATGCCTAAATAGAAGCACACTGTTGAATTTTCAACGCTAGACTCAGCCTCGAGAGTCCAAATTGTAATAGTGCTGTAATATTTAGGTATTCAATTAGATGTCGCTTAAAACTAGTGTTAATAAAAACGGACACTAAATAACTTTCGCACGTATGTGCCACATTTTGTAGATATGAAACATTATTATAATTAATAACTAAACATAAATTATTAGGGAATTTGTGCAAAAATAACATTGCTTGGATTAAGTTCCTAAATGACGAATTACGTAGGGGAATTTTAAAATTACTTAAAATTATTATGTAACTAAATTGAAATTTTTGTAGATAACTATGTCATGATCGTCGAATTTATTAATTTTAAATTCCTTGTTAACAAAAATGTTTAGCGTTTTAAAGTTTTTCATTTGTCTTATTTTCACTATCGATGGATCAAAATAAAATTATGAATTGAATTTTTGAAAATGTTCTTTTGTTCTGATGTTTGTGAAAATGTTGAAACCGATGTATACTTACACCTGCGAAGCACACGATTGGTTGATTTTGTACACCTCTAGTGGTTGCCGAATAAAGGCTTCTTTTGTTCTTTTTTTTTTCTATTTGAGCTCGATTTTATTAATTATCCAATTTTTTTTTATCTGCAATAAGTTAACCAGCGCGGCGTGAAGAGACCTACTCAATCTGAATAGGTATGGATTAAGAAAAAAAATTACTTTTATTTTTTCTGACTTTTTACATCATCTAGAGCATTAATTTTTATCCCAAAAAGTTTTCTACCCGTGTTAACCATTTTTGAGATAGTAATGTAACAAAAAAATACATAAAAATATAATTGCCCTTATCTCAGAAATGCTTTCGTTGGACCATGCTCATCTCAAGCAAATTGGTTTCTATACTGTCCAAGTTCACTCCCATTTTTATAAATAGGAAAAAAATAAAACATACCAGAAAGATTTAAAACTTGGGCTGGGGATTACCGAATGAAATAAAAACAACTACTTAAAATGTTAAGGTACGTATATTTAATATTAAAATACATCAATTCACATTGTAAATACAAAATTTACATGTAAACAAATTCAATTGATACAAAAAAATATTAGATATTTTTAATGTCTTAGCACCACATGGTTTTCTTCACCTATTTGTTCAGCTTGACATGTATGAATTTCTCTAGAATAGTATTCTGTTGTATTTTAAGTTTTTTTTTTAAATACAAAAAAATATCAGTTTTATTTTTCTTAAAAACACAATTCTTGAAGATTGGCTACCGAACTTTCATCCAACGGAAATAAAAAAGTGGTTTCCAGAAAATAAATGTTACAACCGCTAATTGAGCACAATTTGCACTTTCCCATTGCCCTTTAGTTCCCACACTCACATAGCAATCGAGGCAAGAAATACTTCAAAAACAAAAGTAATGGGCATGACATAAGTTTCTCTTTTTTTTTAAGAAAAAGTGCTGAAAAGTAGTGCAAACGTAAGATTTGTTACAAAATTCAGGAAAATTGCCCGGCTTGCCTCAACTGCTAGGTATTAACTCTTCAATGACTTACTATATTTACCTATATACACCTAATTTTAGTGTTGGCAGAAAAAAATAAAGAAAAAGCGAAATACTTCAATAACCTTTACCGAGATTACTAAAGTAGCAAATGCTACCATTAAAAAAAAATCAAAATGTACATAAAATTATAGACATTTAAAAGAATGTTATAATGTTCACTGATTGTTAGGAAGCGTTATTAATTCATTTTGGCACAATGTTAGTTTAATTAATTTTATAAATTTTTATTTTATTGAAACTTATGATAAAGTAAATGATATTTTTAAAACTTGTTAGGTATCTAAAATAATGGTATAATTTGTATACAATTTACCTACGTACGGTCAAACTTCTTTCTAGGACTATTAAGAACGAATAACTAACTTGAAACAAAATACAAAAGTATCATGCTAAATATAAAAGACACAAAATTGTCGTGAAAAATATACATTTGCAATGTATACATATCGGAAATATACACTTGTATACTTAAACAATTTATTTATATCATAAAAATAATGACATGCAATAAATTTTATTAAAATAAATTCAATTACAAAATATTATGTCACTCAAACAGGTATTAGTCACGAACGGACGGAATCGTATTACACTAAAACATCGAGGAATGTAAGAATAAATTCAATAAAAAGGCAGTGAAAATTATCACTTGAGTAACTTTGAGCATTACACAAACCTTACAGTATTTTGTTATTGCTAATTACAATCAATTCCTGAGATTTCTTTCAATTTACAAAATTGCGTACAACGCCATCTCTTACTCGTTTCTTGATTTAAAACGTTCTGAATTGCGCTGTCAAAGTTTTCTATTCGCGCCACTCTCGAGACGCTTGGAAGGTTCGCACTTCAGATGATGTGAAGGTCGTTAATCCTTGTGGACCTGAAAGAAATATATGAGTATTTTGTAAAGTGAAAAATGTTGTACTTAGGAATAGGAAAAATACATAAGCGAAGGCACATGCTGTAATCCCGTAAGTTTAGGCAGAGGTTTCGAGACCTACACCCACATTTACAACAGTAATGTTATAGAGGGTGAGTCTATTTGCTTCGATAGGGCACGAATGCATTTCTGATAGAAAACTCAATAAATTTTACTCAAGCTGCGGCTGTACCGAGCTGTCGTGATTGCGGCTACTATACTAACGACGCCAATACGATGAATTGTAGGATATTCAAAATATTCCAGTGTCACGTCCAAAATCAGGCCATAAAGACACCTTATTCCATAAAGTGTGTGTGATATCCTCACCTCTAATCCTGCGTCCAGGCGTGGGTGTGACATCACCTTCAGGAGCTGTCCATTGTTCCACCACCTCCGTCGCCGAACGCGCCAGCGATGGCTGGCTCACAGAGCGGTGCAGCGAGTGACGGGACCAGGACCTGATGATATTATTTGTATTATTATTAGTCTTTCTAAGAGAAGAGTCTTTCTAAGAACTAGGACATATGAAACATGAAACCACTACAGCTAGAAGAACCTTAAAAAGATGGCTGGGAGATACTAGATGAGAAAAGGGTCTGGCTTGGGACAGGCTTATCTATGTCCAACAAAGGACTTTGATTGGCTGTATTCATCTAAGAGTGTCGATGTCAATTTAAATTGAGTCATCCCAAAATTTGGCGACGAGTTTGGCACTTTAATAGCGTCCTCCTGTAATATGCAAACCACAGGATAGACAAGACTCGATATCAAATGTCCCATCATTTACAGTCAAGGGCAGAGTCATCTATGAATCTCTACCTGAACAAGTTTTCCTTGCTTCTGCCACCCTGTGTCCGGAGTCCATTTAAAGACTTCCAGGTCAGTCATGGTGACTAGTGCCCAAGTAGGAGATATACAACTAGTTACACAAATGGTTTGGGTTAGTAAACACACTCGCCAAAACTTGAAGTCTTTCCTCATAGGCTGAGATGACTCAAGGTATACTTACTGGTTCTGATGGAAGGGATGTTCGGAGTCGCTATCGTCGTCGTAGTACCGTCCGAGCTGCGTGCCTGCTGACACCTCGGAGTGTGTGTCTGCTTGCTCGCGCGCGTAGTCCACCATCATCTCTGACATTGATCTGAAAGGCGAGACAATGAGATCAGCTTTGTGATATTCACTCATCTTTGACGTAAGCATATCAGAAGACGAATACGGTTGTGAAAATTAGAGAGAGACGAGAAAAATAACTTTGTGAATGTCGGCAATGGAAACCGAGAGGTTATCATTATATGGTATAAAATTTAAAGGATATTTTGATCTTTCTAAGACATAACAAATATTTCGACTGTGTATTGTACCTACTCCATAATTCATCGTAAACAGTGGACATGGAAAATAAATGAATTTCGAGCAAATGTATTTTTTGGATTTTTCCTCTATCCACGTAAAAGGGTAACTTACCATGTTACCATTTTATACAGAGTGTAAACAACCTCACGAAACCGTCAACCAAGCATTCTCTACATCAACACTTTACGGAGAAATTATTGCTGGGAAACATTTTTATTTTTAGGGGTGTACGTTCATGTTTTGTGTTAGAACTCAATGTAACGCACTCAAAACATTGTGCTGATAGATGGATTAAAAAAAACACAATCTGTCAAAAAAGTTAACGGCGCGAAATGTGAAAAACATTTTCGCTACACTTGAATATTAACTACGAAGTAAGTACCCACCTCATATCAACATGGTCGCTGCGGTAGGAGGAACGGCGGGATCTCTGCGGGTCCCGCAGTGAAGTGGCGTCGCTGTCGTACTCGTACAGCGTCGGGAGCGAGCTGCGCCGGGAACGGGAGTCCCACTCTGTCTTCTTGCGGTAGCGATTCTGGTGAAGAGGATGAATAGATCAAAATATACTTCTCTCATTGCTACGTATCAGAATGCCAACAAGAAAATGGTCAAAACTCCTTACCTACTCACGAAACTTTGTGAGTGTACATACTACATTATTGTTTCTGAAAATAATCGGGCAAGAAAAAACGCTTCTTCAAATGACAAAATTGCAATAGGTCGTGCTGGCGTCATCATCACCATTAAAAACAAAAGACGGTCTTTTCAGCCAAAAGACGGTCCACCCAGTGAGAGGTCTTTCAACGCAACGTCTTCCGGTTCGCAGTCACCACTCCAGAACTTTTCGGTCCCATCGGCATCAGTTCTGCGAGCAATGTGCCTTGCCCACTGCCACATATGATACTTCCAATGCGACACGAAGCTCATCTGAGTCCACCCGAGTCAATCAGTATTACCAAGGTATCGTATTACCCAGTACTAACTGGGTTGTGGAGGTCAAATAGGCGGTCGCCATGTAAAATATTGGTATTCAGTTGCATCCTGTTAGACTGGAAGCTGGCCGCAACATAGTTGGGAAAAGGCTAGGCAGATGATGATAACACAAAGCTCGTCTGAAAAGGCACTTTCTTCGTACCTTTTGCTACAAATCAGCGTCGCCGTTGTAGGGCGTAGGTATGAATCCTGATGTAATAAGACATTTTGGACCTGGATGAATGGAAGCGTAATAGGCCCAGGACCCGCTAGATGCGAGCCGCACGAGACCGGTCAAAGTGGCGAGACTTGGGGAAGGCCTATGTACAGCAGTGGATGTCTTTCAGCTGAAATGAATGAGTGAATGAAGTATCATACCTTGGGTTTATCCAGTGGTGGAGCCAGTATGCGAATGATGACCTCCCACTTGGGAGGAGCGTAGAGCGGCGCGAACCGATGGTCGTGCGCCACTCTGGAGAACTCCTCGCGAGTGTTGGAGCGCGCGAGCTCGCGCCGGAGAGTGCTCTCGTGTGTGATGAGCTCGCGCCAGCGGAGACGCTCCTCGCGGGTCAGGCGGTACGAGCGCTCAGTTTCGGCTAGGACCTGGGGATGATGAAAATTGTTCACTGGGAATACCATAAAGCTAAAAATTTTCATCGTGAAGGTTTATTTGGAACTCCATGTAAGAAACTAGTATTTACCTGCATCAGGTTTCACTGAAAGTGTTTTAGCCTGATCAAATTATACCATTCAGAGGCACAGGCCTCCTCTCTCTGACAAATAACGGGCAGTTATCCGACACGAGGGCATAGGCTTGGCTGATGTCACATGTCTCCCCATTTCTGGTTTTTAAAGATGTCAGTTTCATCACTGAGTTCCTTCACCATTGTGGGAGCAATATGAAATAAACTGCTTTAAGTCATTTCGGGATCAACACACCGATCTACAATTCATAGATCGAAGCTGAACTGTTCTAAGTAACCATAAAATCTTACCTCGTCTTGAGCCTCGGTCTTCAGCACCCTTGTCAGCACACTCCAGTTAACCGGTACAGGAGGCGCTGGTACAGGTTCCGGCACATCTTCGTCATCCTCATCTCTGAACAGAGGGTTGCGAGCTGGAGGTAGCTCGGGGAGGAGCGGCAGGTCTGATGATGCAGTCTGGTAGCTGCTTGATGCGGTCTGTTTGATTAACTCGGGGGAGAAGAGGTCGGGGCCGCCTTTACCTGTGGGAATGGAGGTCATTTTTAGTCGCTGTGAAAACTACAAGACACTTTCGGACAATTCAATTATGATTGATATTCTATCGATTGTGCAAAGGCTCAAAAATTTTGATTTTGGACAAGTCAAGGCTCGAGGAAATCCTTTACATATCAGTAGATTGTTTCTCAGTAGATCGATCAGAGACAATTAAATACACACTACTAAAAAAAATAAAGTACCACCCTTGTGAACTTCAAACTTTAGAGGGAAAACTAGCTGTTGCCCGCGACTTCGTCCGCGTAAACCACCCTTGTCACCTAGGGGTATAAAAGTAGCCTACGATTTTTGTTCTCTGACCTACCAAATATAAACCAAAAAAAAAATCGCTAAACTCGTTTCGGAGGACTTCGATAACTAACAATGACAGGAGATTTTTATATATTAGAAGATTTGATTTTAGGCGAAGACTTCGGATGAGTTATTATCGTTTTATCAATCATCCATTTTTGAAACATCGACATTTATTTGAAAAATAACATCTCTATTGTTTTCAATCACAAAATCTCTTACCAATATACTTCTGCGGCGGCAACGACAACGGGACCCTCTCCATCTTAGGCGTTAACGTCATCCCTGACGCGGAGCTGATGTCGGAGAAGTTCTCCCACTGCGCTTCAGGCACGGTGTGGTTGCGGATGGTGACGTCGAAGTGCGGCGGAGGGGGGGGCACCTGCTTGTACTCCGTCACCAGACGCTTGTGTCGCTCGATGTCTTCGATGGTCTTCTTCTCCGTGATCGTGCGGAGGAACACGTCGTCTACTACGTGGGAGGTGATCTCCGGTTTTCTGGTGAGAGATATCGTAGTTGAAATGTAAATGTCATATTTTCCCAGAAGACAGATCAATGACCTGTGGTAGATGTAAGTAGCGAAATAAATTGACGATTCGGTAAGGCTGGACCTTAAACTTGTGTCTAGGTTGAAGTTACATCCTTAGTTTATTTTTATCACACAAAAAAGAAACACCAGGAATACTGCAACACATAACAAATCAAACTGCATTATTTACCATCCAATGCGGTAAGCATACTGAATCTCTACAATCCGGTTGCATAATCTCTGGACCTGACGTCAAACCAAAAAAGTTCAAACTTATCAATGAAATGTCAAAAAACAAGCACTTTCGTTGCCGATACATGTCGTGTTATATTCGTGCTATTTGTGATTTTCGATGACTTTTGTTGTTGTTTGTTGTGACGCCAGAGGTCCAGAGATGATGCAGGTAGGTTGGTAAACTGCTTACTGTAACCTCAATGGTAGATACAACTCACCTGGCTGGCAAGATAGGTGTTTCAGGAATAGGTTCCAGGCTCTCCATCAGCATCTCCTGTTCTTCGGTCTCTAGACGCTCTCTCATCACAGGAGGTGGTGGAGCAGGTTTCTGTATAAAATAGATGATTAATATCCTAGTAATAGTTTAATATTTGGCATACTTAAACAACTTCAGTTGTACCTAAGCTAATATTTAAAGACATCTTTGAAAAAGCTCAAACTGTGGAGACACGGAAAGTGGATACATTTTGCGAGATCAAAGAGACTCCATGTCGTAACCTTAGTATCGTACTACCACACGAGTTTCATTCCTTTCACCTTGCACCTTTGATCATATTGAACATTGGTCAGGGTCAAAAACACGGGTTCCTTTAATCATACGGCACACCATAATGTATATTCCGTGATGTGCTGAGGATCCTACTACTAACTCATCATCCAGCGATATTTATTTATTTATTTTATTTATTTATTTATCAAGTGCTTGGCGTTCACCAATCTATGTTGGGGTCGGACTTCCAGTACACTCAGGTATACAACTATATTTTGAAGGAGTGATGCCTCACTGACCCCCACAACCTATTTGCTGGATAAAACGATACACCATGAAAAGATCTTGGTTATCAGACTTTCGGGCTTCTGTCAAAGATCAACGCATCAGTGCCTCGGAAAGCAAGATGCTTGATCTTACTTTCTGAGGGACGGATAGGTCTCGGTATCTTAGGGTTGCAACAACTACTTCTAACACTCCTGTATAAAAGGACTCCCAAAAATACTGCACTGACTCTAGCAATATTTAGTTAGTAGACCTATTCGTAAAACGGCTTTCGGCGAAAAAAGGACATGCTCAGAATGGCTTATTCTTCATATAAACTGTTCTCATAATACCTCATTCTGGAAAAGACTCATTCGGATAACTACCCCTTTATGCAGCATATACCTTCTCAGTCCTGCTAATTTGACATTAGTAAAACGATCAATTAGTTGCTAACGATACCTTGATATGGAACATCCTGGCGTGCGATCTGTCGGTAACCTCAGTGACGGAGTGCGTGTCAGTCATCTCCGTGTTGAGCGAGACGATGGACCGCGGCCGTCTCGACCACTCCTGGTTAGTCACACGGGTGATGATGATTATTGATGATGAATTCATTATTATTATTGTTGTTGCAGTGAATATGTGTGTGTGAATAAACGATAGTGGAGTATGTGTGTTTTAATTATAGAGTGAGTATGTGTGTTTAATTCTTACATCCAGCTGTTTTCGATTCTGATATAGAATAAGTTCGTGCATTTAAAAAAATCGTGAGTGTATGTTGTTTTTATTGTGGTTTTGTTTAGTGCAATCAGTGATGTTTGTGCGTGTGATAGGTTATATTGTGATAGTAATAAACGTAAATCATTTTTTCAAAGATTTTTTTACTTTACTAACATGATTAACATTATATCTTCAGAAGAAAATAATGTGAACTACTTCCAGTCTCAGAGAGAAAATACGCAATCTTTGAAGATTGATTCAAATCATGTTTACCAAATTGCTCACATTATTTTATCATTGATTTCGAAACGCACTCATGGAAACTTCCAATTTCACATTAATCAGAACCCACACATCCAGTGCTGTCATTCGAAATGCTTCGTCAAACTCTCCCTATCTTCCCCTTACGTACCTGTTTCTCCCGCGACACCTGCGAGTAGACAGCGGGCGGGCGCGGGGGCCGCTCGGGGGGCGGGAGCTGCGAGGCGCGCGCGGGGAGGGGGAGCGCTACGGGGGACACAGTGCGGACTGACTCTTGGCGCTCGTGCTCTTCCGAGATCATCGTTTGTCTGAAAGATGACAATAGTGTGGACATAATGCCTACGTAGCAACTGGACAGATTCGCAACTGGACAAATTCTCAGCTGGTCAGTTTTTCAGCTGGATAGATTAGAACTTGTACAGTCCTTAGCTAGGACATAAATCTTTTTTTAAATCCTGCTATTAAGCCTCATTTCTGAAACTCTGACGAATATTTGTCAGATATTGGCGTCGATTCTGCTGTGCACAAACTAAACTTAATTTAGGCTTTTGCTATCTTTTTCTCTCTAATAAAACGAGAAAGAGACTGACGTAATTTAGACCTGTCAAATTTAACTGGAACTAATATTTCCATACAAATGAAGGGTGCACGTAAAAACATGTCGACTAAAAACACGGTGAAGCGCAAGGCATGAACTAGTTTGACATCTTTAACTTAGTTCATAGCCATAGCCGTATTTATCGCGCACTGACTTTTAGTAAAAGATGGCAATAGCCTAAACTAAGTTTATAGTTTGTGTACAACAGAATCGACACCAATATTAATCGCTAAAGCGCTTAAATAGTTACGTGGGAGTACAATGAACTCGTTTTGGTAAATATCTACTAATGGCGCCCAACTGGGTTTCGACTCTAGTCAAAATACCCCAATTATATCGGTCAGTGGAAGTAGTACAAAATTCAAACTTGATAGTTCCACTTCCGATCTCATAGCGTAGATAGATAGATAAATCATTTATTATTTAGTGTGGTAGATCCAACAACGACAATTTACTTGTTGCAACACATAATTACTAATGGCGCCCAACTGGGATTCGCGTATGATGTGATAGTTATATCGGAGGGTATTTATGAGACACTCACCTGATACTTCCTCCATCTGTCTCAGTGAGCGTTATGGTGGAAGGTGGAGAAGGTGGCACGACAGGGCGCTGCACGCGCACGCGCACATCGAAGGCCGGCGCCGCTCCCGACACCAAGCGCGCGTTACTTGTCATCGCTTCACGGGTAGAACCGTAACCTGATAGTTAGAGGATGTTAGGTTAACAAAGCTGTTTGTAAACTTTGATATTTTCAGGCACACGGACATTTAAAGTAAGTATCTATTACCTATGTAAACATTTGTAGGATTTTTTCTCACATTGTAAGTCTTGTGCAATAAATATTGTCTATACTAATAAATATATAAGTTAGAATTTTACAAAATAACCAAAGAAACAGTCAACCAGGACGTTTACATTTTTACGAGAAGGACTATTAATCCCAACTGGGCGCCATTACTTATCCTAATGGCGCCCAAGTGGGACTCAGGTGAGAAGACATATATTATTTACGCCGATGAGTTTCTCATTCTTCACACTTACTAGAACCATTATATAAACTAACCTTCGCTATGATAAGACTCGTCCATCATAAAGGCAGCGTTGCTATGTGCCTGTTCGGCTTCGCTTGGCGTCTCCGAAGGGTAGTCGGAAGGAATCGTGTCGGATGCCACGCTAGCCGCTTCGGCGGTAACAGGGTACACTGGATGAGCGCGGGGGATTTTGACTTCTGTTGGGGAAAAAATAAAGTTTAAATAAGCTTGCTATTTGGTGATCGTAAGTTTTCTACTATCATCTTGGTGTCTACTCATGAGAACCTGCCATAGGCTCTGTGTTGCTTATTCAATTGTTACTCACTTATTTTAGCTGTTTGTTTTCCTTTTAAAAAAATAAAATAAAATAAAAATAAGATTGAGCATATTACTGAAAAAGGTACTTTAGGAGTATGAAGTTTGGGTGCAAAATTTCTCAATATTCCATAGAAAAGGGAGAATCCTTCGACCAGACGGGTGTTGTGTCTGCAGGGCTACTGCCCAAAACTTGTTGTTGGGTTTTCCTATAAGATATTACTTCGCGGAAAACTTTAATAGGGCGATTCGGAAAACTGATACTAGTTATTAATTAGTGGCATAGATGGCGCTGTAGATTTCGTACTGCGTTCCTATAATATTTTTTGTAGTGTCGCCGACAGCATTACCTGTGATCACCTTTCAGAAACTGGTGGATGTTTACCAATATTACGCTGGCAATACAATTATCACCAAATCTAGGTTCTTTCTGTGACAGCATTTCCTTACCTTGTATACTCTCCCTGCTAATAATAGAAGCAGAGGAGTCATCAATGAATCTCCTTGGTGGGGGCAGGGCGCGTCTCCTAAGGCAGAGGTAGGATACTCCCAGACCCAAGAGTAGCAGTGTGAGGAACAGGATCGCGCAGATTATCATCAGGATGTGAGTACCGGCGAGCGGAGCCTTTGCGGGGAGGGGACCGGTTTCGGGCCTGTTTAAAGAAAAAAGTGTTTTGGTAAATTTTGTATTCTTGACAACACAGAATCGCGGTAATATTTAAGGTCAATCAATACTTAATACGAATTCAATGTATCTTGAGGCCTGGATCAGAAAAAGAATAAGATCAGTCCAAAAGTTTCTTGCTAGTTTATCTCCATTATGATTTCTGAAACCTCATTTCTGATTTCTTATTATTTCATACTGAATTTAAATCAAGAAAAAAAGAAAGAAAGAACATAAAATGCACAGTCTGAGAACCATGGGTGGCATACAAACTTTGACACCGATTAGGCAGCTGTTTTTGAACACTTACGTGAAGATGAGGGGGTTGAAGACCGGTATGGGCACGATGGGCGGCGGGTACCGGCAAACGACGGTGATGACCTCGTCTCCATCCATCTCCAGCCCTGGGTGGAACCGCACCACTATGTTGTTCGTGAAAACTCGGAGAGGATCCTGGTGGAAATGCCGAGAGTTTAAATCAATTTACATTTACCAGAAGTTCAGTAATATTCAAACTGATTTGGTATGAAAATACATGCTAAAATGCTTGTGACTGTAAATAAATGAATGTGTGAATGAGTATGTGGTTAACATTATCACTAAGGCTTTCATTTTGTATCGATAGTAATATGGAAAGGCCCTAAATTATAGCGTAATTTAAAACATTCTTGGGCAGATAGATGGGGTCTATCCTGAGACATTATCTTTTTTCCTGATCCCTGGACAAACACTTCAACTATAATAGTAAAATTAGCAGCTGCCACGAAAATGAAACCACTTAAAGGAGCTCATTCAACAGTTTACAGTGTTTAGACAACATTCAAGTAATCGATACGAGAAAAAGACGACCAATTTCCTTGCCCATTCTTCTTATAGATCTACACTTTGGAATAAGCAACTACAGTTCTTTCACAAAGTATTACACCTTGTGTGTGACTGAGATTGTGACTTTGTTTGTTTATGTGTTTCAGACCTTCAGACGTGCCAGTAATGGTCTAATTGAAATAAATGTTTTGAGTTTTACCTGCTTAGTACCACATCCTTTGAGAGGCAGTTCCAGCTTATAGGAAAGTGCTCCCTTGCCCACCACCTGGCAAGCTGAGTGACGGTCGAAGTCCGCGTACGCTATGCCATAGAACTTCTCGTTGAATTTCAACTCGATCTGTAACAAGGTAGGTAGATTCATCATTCTCTTATTCCAATTAATTGGGTGTAGCGTAGCGTCTTCTTCATACTTCACAATTACTGGATATCTCAGCAGTCATGTCCTTTCTTCCCATATCATCCTTCTCACAACCATCCATCGTTTCTCTGGTCTTCCTAAACTCCTATAGGTATTATAGCTTGATGACTCTTAATTATAGTTCTTATAGGTCTTTAATTATTCTATTCTATCAATTTCATGGTACTTAAACAAAAATGCACAGAAATGTGAGTGTACTTATGTGAGGTACCTCTGCCTTACGTTTCGGGGTTAAGTTATGTTCTATGAATTATGCCTGTGATTTTTTTGCAAATTCATCTCTGAAAGTATTGAAAACTCAACACTTTATTGTAATCCGCTACAAAAAATCTTGGCGGACACTTAGGTAAAAACGTACGAATGGTTTAATTCTAATTCTTCTAAATCAAGCTGACGTTTTCTTACTCCAAAACCCCAATATACCACACGACCCTATAAAATCGAATCTAACCGATGCCAGGATAACCGCTAACAAGAACTCCCAAGGTAAGGAATCTCACATATCTGCGGCACAAATCTGAACGAGTCGTTATCGCAGTACTGCTCGTAGATATACCGGACAGTACACTCACGTACACAAATCTATACATAATATGACAACTTAACATTACACCTGTTATTCCCGAAAGGTTTGGCAGAAATGTATCTAATAATATAGTACATTAATCTTTGGCCAATTATGTTATGTTATGTGCTCAAAATACCATGTGTCAATTTGTCATTACGGTCTATTCTCTGTGATATAGTAGTGTAATTCTATGTCCACGATCTAAAAAAAAGTTAAAAAAAACTACTTCCTTCCGTTTTGTCAGCCAAGTACGTTTGTTTTATTAATTCGACTTCTGCTAAAACCTAAATGCTGGTCCTGCTCCACAACCATAGGAGCAAACTAACTGATTCCCAGTTAAGTTGTTGTGGAAGCTGCAGAAGATTGTAAAAAGATCCTTGCATTGTATAGATTCCATCTCTAAGGGCCAGTTTCACCGGTTCCGGATAAAGTATCGGTTAGTTATCTGATAGTTAATACTATCTACCACTTAAAGGCTGGTTATAACAAATACTTTATCTACCAGATATCGCTATCCGACACCTGTGAAACCAAAAGTGTTAGTTTATCTGGCATATAAGTTCCTAATAGGCTAACCGACACTTTATCCGCAACCGGTGAAACTGGCCCTTAGTATTATATAATTGCATAGCACATGACTGTGAGTACTATGTACTGTAAAGCCACCATTTACATATAGTTATCTTTTTTTAAATTGAATATGTCTTGGCGGCTGAGAGAATGTCATGCTCACTCAAATGTCTCGGTGATGGTGGCGGGTGTGTCGGGTTATTTAATTCCCTTCAATATGGAGTTGAATGGTGCTGATACACGCGTCATGGTCGCGACTGGTCAACTCTTAGCTGCCTCGGTTAATTTTAATTATTTTATTTTTAAGTAGTTGATTTAATCTTTTCTCTGGACGCTCTTAATGTGCACGTCTTTCTACGTTCGTTCTCACATATATGTATAATTACAAGACGAATGATGTAACCAAGATTTTGTAACAATATTTTAATTGAAAAGAGCAACCTAAACGCCCAAATTCAGTAACACTTTTCCTGACCTAGGAATTGAACCCAGGACTTGAAGCTCAAGTAGTAGCCCTGCGACCAACGAGCATTCATTCTGACAACTTTTAAAAGTTATTTTCCTTCTTTGAGTAAGGGACTACTCACATCTATCCAGGGCCTCGATTCTGCTATTACAATAGTGTCAGAGTAGTCGATCATAGATTTCATAATGATCAAGTTCTGTCAAATTTTGACAAGTTTGTTAATTCTACTATAATAATGGCGCCATCATAACTTTTCAATGATCAACCACTTACACTTCATTGAAAGAAATTTCATAGAATGATAATCTCGTACATGAAATCTGGCATGAATAAACGTTTGCATTTAGTAGTAGATTTAGAAAACCATCTGTACTAAAGGTTTTATAATAATGACAATACGACAATGCCATTAAAATACAATTTTACTATGAGACCATTGACCGACCATTGTGAATTTAGCAGATTACGAACTTTAAGCAAAATGAAATCGATGGAATCGTGTTGGAGTGACGAATTTATTTAAATAGCAGAATTATTCCCCAGAGCACTGATGCAAAATCGTTGTTTTCTATGGGCATAAGCTGAATAGACCTAAATAGATGTGAGTAGTCCCTTATCCATTTTATTAGGAAAATTGTCTTATTTATCTCAAGTTCCTTTAATCGTCATTTCTCGGGAAATTCGCTTTAGAATGAAGACAAGAGTAAACATACATTTTGGTGCGGACTGTACCAACAAACAGTTACCGATACTTAGACCGACCGTTAGTACGTGTTCTATTGACAAACGTTATTAGACGTCTATCGGTGTCGACGCAAGTTAACTGCATTAGGCGTATGTTCTTTAGTAGTTTATTTTCCATCTTTAAACAGCATTAAGCATTTCTTGAGAAACAAACAAGCATCTTGATCTGCTTACTATTGCTAGAAAGCAGTGACAGCGTAGTGATGTGAGACTGCCAAGCCATAAGTCACAAGACACTGACATATAGTTTAACTATCGGTTGCTTCGGTGAAGGAAAACATAGTGAGGGAACTAGTAAGCATGAGGGATATTCCTCGATGGCATGTAAAGCCAAGTCAGAGACCCACGGGCCACATAAAAACTCTGACACCGGGGGTGTACTCTCTAAGCATGAAACCCGACTTCCAAAGTAACAGGCGTTTCCTTCTCTGTATCAATTACGGACGTTAGATTCTTTATGAGTCCGAACTAAAAATGAATGACAACTGGATTGGTCATCTGTCCTTACTCGAGATGTGTTTTCAAATCTCATAAATCCGAACATATTAGGCTTTAGGCTCCCATCTCCTCATATCTCCCCAGATAAGGCACTAAACACGCGGTAAAGAAAGAACATTGTTATTTTTAGCCAAATAAATCGACTAATACGTACACGCCTTGACGTGGAGTTGCGGACACCAGCCCGTTATACATTACATTATTGTAATTCGACTACTCATTGATCGGTGTTAAGTGTCTCTTCGATTACGTAATACATGTCAAAAGTTGTGAAAACATCACACTTTAGTCGTATCATAACACTTCTTATTTTGATTAAAATTTTAAACAATTCAAAGTTAAAAGATATCTAAATACCTTTATGTTTTACCTACATCATTATTATACTCTTGTCCTTATCCCAGTATTATTTCTTGATCCGTACATACTACATGTTTGTGCTAAATAATAACTGCCGCTAGGGTCAATCTTCAGGCTTGCCTAGGGTGGTCCGTGAAGCCGTTGGTCCCAGCAGTCAGTTATAGATCTTTGACAGTCGTTAAGTACCTAGTCAGTAGCCCGAAAGTCTGACAACCAGTCTTACCAAAAGGGGTACCGTATGGCTCAGTACTAACTGGGTTATGGAGGTCAGATAGGCAGTCGCTACATATAAAATACTGGGTAATAAGATACCACTTTGGTAAGACTGGTTGTCAAACTTTTTGCCCAATCCCAACATAGTTTGTAAAAGGCTAGGCAGATGATGATTTCTATATTAATCGTCATCACAATAGTCACCGTTTATAGACATATCATCTTTTACCATCCATCCATCTTTTAAGTCATCCACATTCTTTATTAATCATAAAAATAGGAATAGACTGCAATTAGACTCATCGTTTTATTCTACGGCAGGCGGTCGTTTTGTTATAAGGTTTTCCTTTCACCTTTGTCGTAGAAAAAAAGAAGTTTTTCAATGGAAATTCAATACAGACCTGCATAGAACCAGCGGCACAGTTGAGGGCAGCTTTCGTTCTGTTCAAGAATATCACTGGACTGAGATCATCCAGCTTTGTGACCTGCAACAAACAAACATTCAATCAGAAAAATACCTTATAATCTTCACAATAGGGCCATTTCACATTGCCCAAAGCCTATCAGGTAGGTACTCTCTAACTGCTGTTTTCCATAAATTACTTACGTATAGCTGTTATATTGTTATATTAGAATTTAGACACATAATCGAATTGATTATTTTTATAATTTTTTTAACTATTTTTGTAATATTTCAAAGAAAAATCATAATAATTCAAGCATCTGATTTGTATTCAATATTTTAAAATTATTTTGTAAATGCATGGAATAAAAGGCTTTTTTTTTATTTAGCTGTTGGTAAACGTGCCTTCTTCCGTAGCTATCGGTCTTTCTATAAACAAAGAATATCCAATATCCTGTCCCTGCCACTTGATTCATAGAAAATCAAAGAAAGCTTTTTTAACCCCTGACGCAAAAACGACGGGGTGTTATAAGTTTGACGTCTCTTTGCGTGTGTGTGTAAGTGTCTGTTTGTGGCATCGTAGCTGCCGAAGTGAGGAACCGATATTAATTGTGTTTTATTCGTTTGAAGCGTGAAATAGTCGGGAGTGTTCTCAGCTATGTTTGATAAAAATCGATCCAAAATGGCCGCCGCCAGTATATGGCGGTTTACATATTTATTACACAACTCCCTTAATATGGATATCAAATGAAAGGGTTTGACTAGTAGAATACTATACGCTATCAAAACTTTCAAATCCAAGATGGCCGCCACCACAAAATGGTGAATTACGGGTAAATTAATTATGGGTATCAAATGAAAGGGCTTGACTAATAGAATAACGCAACCTATATTGAAAGAGAATGAGGAATATTATATTATTATACTAAACACACACACAGCATACGTCATTTCGCACTACCCGTAAGCCGCGTCCGCCACTTCGTTTCAAAAAAACTTATGACCATTGTGTTGGGGGCTTTAGATTTTTTATTTAATGTAACTTCTTGTGACTTTTTGTCTCTAACCTTCCAGTAAGCAAAATGTCAAACAGACAGAGATAGCAACCAACCGAAACCGAACAGTAAGTTATTGAAAATGGACATAAAAGGTATCGGGAGATAGTGAAAATAAATAGGTACCTAGTTTAATAAATACATTAAAGCTCCGACTAAAATAAACCGTAAACAAATCATAGGAAAATCTAAATTGCTTAGTTCGCGATAGGAGCAGACCATCTCTTCACATAAGCGTCTAGAAATACGATTATATAATAGTGTTATCTACCACAAATGAACCAAACGACGGGGTAAAGTATGGAATAAATAACGAAAATGTCTGGTTTGCCCATTGACATCTGTCCTAGCGCAGTGTGTCCTAGTATATTTTAATACACAGGCATTGCAAATAATCGTTTAGACTCGGGCTAGGTCTATGCAAAATTCGTATCTCCCTTTCTTCTTTGTCTTAGAATCAGACACTATTATTCATGTCCGCAAATATACTCCGGATCTGTGTTACCTCATGCTAATATTACAACCCGCATACCCGTTGATCAACTTGTCTACATAGGTATATTTTTGTTCCGCGTACCTATTACAAATTGTAGAATTAGATAGATAAGTGTCACAATGCGGGACCTATGTTTAACTTTCAGTTGAGCGAGCTCAATGAGCGAAAACGAGCATAAGGATCCAAAAGCCAGTTCATCTTATCCTCCGCCCTAAGGTAATACATCAAAGTTAATCAAGAATCTCGTACAAAAACCTAGAGTTCAGTATAGCAGCCCCAAGCCAGATGATTGGAGCAACAATTCTATATTTAGTTAGTTGCATGCCAAACGCCGCTATAAATCTTCATTGCTAATTATTACCTTCGGGCAGTTACTATCGGGGTTTGTGTCCATTGTAGGGAACGAGACGATACAATGAAGAGTAGGTCTATCGTAAACCGGTAATTAATATATTGCTGGGGATATAGAGGGCATTGTATTTTAATAAATCCGAAAACATGGCTACGGCATTGTTTTTGAGTTTACAGTGGACTACTGTTTTCTGTCCTTCAAGTAGGTGCCGATTTTAATTTTTGCCGAATATCTACAACTATAGGTTGTTTATTGGATTTATTGCTAGACAAGCTTCAGCCTCTCCCAAGCTGTGCGTATATTACCCTGCCCTCTGCCTTCCGCATACAGGTCTAACCAAGTCCGTCAAGCAAGCATTCTGTACATCAAACTAAGTAACTCTACGCAAAAAATACTGCTAAGAAACAACTTTTTTTGGGGTAAAAATAACTTGTTGCGGTAGAACTCACTGTAACACACTCAAAACATTGTGCTGATGAATGGATTGAATAGTATAGGGGTCATGGGGGTGTTTAAAGTAAAAATCTAACATTTGAACGTGAAAAACGTGTGATAAAATTGGAACTCTGATCTTCAAAATCTCCCGTAACTATGTAGAAGGTTCCCAGGTATGGTGTAGAACAAAAAAGCAATGACGGGGAGAACGAGTGCCTTTTGGCTTCGTCTTGGTCTTGTAGTTTGACTCTGCCCCAGCCACCTTTTGTACGATAACGATCCATCTCGGGAGCCATCCCAGATATGCCTGCTGAAACGCATGCAAATGCAATACAGGGAAAAAAATAGCCCTGTTTTGAACTACAGTTACGAATCTTGAATTCCAACTCACACACTCTTCTTCTGTTTCACGTATAAAAATGTACACCCACTCAGCATTCAGAGTATCACCAGAACAGACAAGGCACCTATCTACAAACTATATGTATCCGTTCACAGCCCAATAACAATATCTCGTCTCTCAGACAGCTGTAAGCTATGTTGACACTGCAGGTATTGACCACAATAGCCAGCCTGCCGGCTATCTGGCCATAATCACGCTATAACAATAATTTTGTCTTGTACGTACGGCTTTTGAATGTGCGCTTACTCTTTGTGGTTTAGGTGAAAGTGTAAATTCTAGTGACTGTGGAGGATTTGTGTTGAGGGACTTTCTTGCTGTCTACTTTCAACCTTGTGAATTCCAATTAAAAGCAATAATTTTAAAAAAACATAACATTGTGAAAGTGGTGGAGATTAAAAATGACCAACCTACCGAGTACCGCGAGAGCTCATGGAAGGAAATTGGGGAGACATTTGCTCCGCAGTGGGTCAGTACAGGCTATTAAAAAAAAAAGATCTTAAATCAGGTATATGAAGGGCCTTGAACAATATAAATAAATAAATAAATAATAAATATCGCTGGACATTAAACACACAGCGCCACCTAGTGCCACACTAAGCAAGGCTTGTGTCGTGGACACCAGATAGTTGATATACTACATATATACTTTTTTGTTTGTAAATACATACTTATTATACATACAAACATCCATGACTCGGAAACAAATGTCCATGCTCATCACACAAACATTTGCTCCTACCGGGATTCGAACCCAGGACCCTAAGAACGCAAGGCAGCTTCGAAAAAAAAAAAAAAAAAATAAAAGTTTCGATTTTCTACAATAATTATCAATGAGAATGACATACTCGTATTACGCTTTTCGGAAGCTTGTTAACCAGTACATTAATGACATTTTCGTTGAAGTTATCGTTAAAAGAATGTCACTTTGCCTTGGCCCTTTTGAAGTAACTGTGGAAGGCAGAGGTAAGATATACAGCGTGTACCAGAACGGTGTGATCATTTTTCAGGGTGTGATTTCGGCCATCAAACTAAACCACTTCCTCAATTGGACCAGCACCGAAAACGCGAAAAAAAATTAACTGTCGTATAGGTATTAAAGTATAGGATAGGATATATTATATCCTATCCTATACACAACTTTAATACCATATATAGGATAGGTATAGATAGCTGGTTTTTGTGATTTCGACGGTGAATTTACGCTCTGGAATATGACCACATTTAAAAAATAATTCTGACTTGCTTTTTGGCCACCTAGCCACCTTATTGAATAGTTGTCACCATAAAATCAAATCATGCAGTAGCTAGAACACGTTTTACACTCGATTAAAACCGAAAAATTGAAAAGCAACAAAAACCTTAGCAAAAACTAATAACAATAGTAAAAAGTCGCCCACAGTTTGATATTGATTATAAAATCTATTTCCGCCTCGTACGATTTGATCGAATAATATCATAAAATAAAAAAGTCTATCAAACGCAGATAATAACTGGCACGGTTTGTATAAAGGTCAGTTCACACACGATCGCAAGTTAAAATCGAAAGTAAATTCTTTTTGATCAGACAAGACGTGTTTCAGTCTTGTCCGAATTACGAGTATCGTTGAAAATGTTTTATCCTTGAATAGGCTAGTTTCCACCATCAATAAATTGTAAATCTATTTAGGTCCTTGTTCACCAAAAAAATTGCGCACGATTATCTAAAAACAGTTGTTTAATTTGTATGGGAACATGTGACAGTGACAGCTGTTTTTAGATAATCAGACTGTTATCTTCTCGGTTAACATGGACCTTAGTCCGTCAGATACAGTATTGGAAAATAAGGGACACGTATTTTTTATTTTTGTAAATCAATGACTATTGACAAATATAAAACGCTTCAAAACTCGGGAGTTGGGGCTCGTGACGTCAGAACGCACTAAAAATTATACCACGGTGTGACGTATTCAGAATTTTAAAAGCGTCGTATCTTCTTCAATTTTGGTTCACGTAACAAAAGAAAAAAACAGTACACTTCCTTGACAGTCGTGTAAAAATACGGGTCAATATTTTATGCTAATCTGTCTGGCGGATTAATTACATTTTTTTTATCACTTTCTGCAAATTCTGTTTTCTTACCAAGTTAACTGAATCATAAAACTGTTGAGTAGAGATTATTATTCGATTATTGTTATAGAGCATTAAGGCTCCTACAATCTGTTAAAATTCTTCAATAGATTTTCAACTTTATCACTAAAACATTAGGTTTAAGGTTGATTGGGATAATTTGACAGTTTCGGGTAGCTGGTTGAATTATTCAAGCACTCTGAAACCAGGGTTTTTGTCACTGCATTCTATTCACTACTTCCGGATAGATAGTCCTTGGCCTCCTAAATCCAGTTTCATATCGTTGCATAATCTCAAATCTAATCTAGTGAGTAAGATATAGTTTTCGGTATTAAAATGCCGTTAACCGAAGATTTCTTGAACATCTCCGGAACAAAAGAAGGGCAAGCATTGAGCGCATACAAAATATGGTAAGTAAGTCAAGGTTACGCCGAACTGGCAAAGTTCAGACAACATCTGTTCTGACTCAATTGAGAAATCGAGAATTTAAAGCACTGACAATAAATAGGTTTCTTTTAAAGAATGAAGCAAGAATTCACGATAAGCGTAGAGCCGGAAAGTGGTTACCACTACCACTAATTTGAAGGTGTGGCAATTTGAGTCAGTGATAGGCAATACACGTTGCCCTTTTTACTAGCTGTGGCAACAACATTTAATTTAAATAATTGAAAACATCAATTAGGTTACTTTAGGGTATCTGAGTAGAGGAAGACCAAAGAAACGATGGATGGACTGTGATAAAATTATGTATATGGCAAGAAAAGAAGTGTCTGATGAAATGAAGAAAAATGGAGAAGTATGGAAGAAGGGGACATGCTGCACTGACCCCGAATGAATTGGGTTAGGGGCAAGAAAATGATGATGACATTAGGTAACTTTAGAATAAAGAATACAGGGTGTATTTCACCTCATCACAAAGCCGTTAACCAAGCATTCTGTATATCAAACTAAGTAACTTTACGCAAAAAATATTGCTGGGAAACAACTTTTTTTTTTGAGGTTATAAATCATGTTTTGTGGTATAACTCAATGTAACACACTCAAAACATTGTGCGGATGGATGGATTGAATAGTACGGGGGTCGTAGAGATATTTAAAGTAAAAATCATGCGATAAAAAGTGGTATTTAAAAAAAAGCTTGTCTAAATCTTGCAACCTTGACCCCCTATATCTCCGTAACTAGAAGGTTCCCAGGTATAGTGTAGAACAAAAAAATGATCAGAATGACGAGTAGAACAAGTGCCTTTCGTATTCGTTAAGAGGTGTTTTACACCCTTTATACTACTGAGTTGAACTGACTTGATCGCTGATCTCTCTAGAATAAATTCTTACTTAAGAAATACGAAATCTTAAAGCGATTAGACGAGCTAAATTAGCAACTCTATTGATGGTGGTTCAAACTTCGTTTGAAATGCTGTTAGAATAAAATTATAATCAGCTTGCACTACAAAGTGGTTGTTACGTCAATCACTGCGGGCC
This sequence comes from Xestia c-nigrum, assembly GCA_916618015.1. Classification (NCBI taxonomy): domain Eukaryota; kingdom Metazoa; phylum Arthropoda; class Insecta; order Lepidoptera; family Noctuidae; genus Xestia; species Xestia c-nigrum. Next base: position 25,440,847 of record OU745246.1, read on the forward strand.
AAATAACGCGAAATGACTGGTTTCAATCGATTTACAAAAAAACTATTGATTGGATTAAAAAACTAAAACACTGTCATGCTAATATATTGCAAAAAATCAGAATGATCGGATGCATATTAGTATGTTTTTTTTTAAAGATATTTTTAGAGATACGTGACTTTTTTTATCGATGACTCGATAAAAAAAAGTCACGAACAATACAATTAACTTGACAGTTAATTGTATTATATGTTTTCAAAACACTATCATGCTAGCATATATCCTGAAGAATATCGTATATTTTTCTGGTCTTGTTTATAGCAGTGAATCACATACTTTTAGTAATTATAAAACTCGCGTTCCGCTCATGTAATCGCCTTAATTCAGTAATCCGTTTCAAATAACACTCCGTTTCAGAGATTTCAAGGTAGGCAAGAAAAAACTTGAATACAACTGTCACATCATGCCACGATTAAATGTAAATTATCTTTAAGGCCGCTTCGTAAATTATACCCAGTAAATGAAAATTAATATTTTTTGTGAGGAACATGATGTTGTATTTTTATCGACGTCAAAGAAGCATAATATCTGTCTTTGTAAAGGTTTGACACGGGTAGTGGTTTTGCAGTAAAGTGTCATTTTCTCAGGAATTCCTGAACCAATCTGAGTGCAGTTGTGTTTTTTATCTTACAGGCTTTTAAGATACCGATACTCCTGTGTTCATTTTTTTTTTCAGACGAAGGCGAGTTTGATAATGCCTGAAAGTCTATGATTCACTGCAATAAACAAGACCAGACCAAAAAAATATATGTGATATTCTTCAGGATATATGCTAGTATTATAGTGTTTTGAAAAAAATACATAATACAATTCATTTTACTCGATAAAAATAATCACGAACTTATCAATCCTTTTAAATAACGAGTAAAAACCATAAGAAGTTAAAAAAAATACAAGCGATCATTCTGATTTTATGGCTAATAATTCTACAAGCATAATTTTTATTAGATTTTTGTAAATCGATCGAAACCACTCATTTCTTACTATTCGGCCTACAGTGACTGACGTAACAACCACTATGTAGTGCAAGCTGATTAGAACTTTATTATAACAAAAAGTATTTCAAACGAAGTTTGAACCACCACAAATAGAGTTGCTAATTTAGCACCTGTAGTCCCTTAACAGCTTAAATCATAAGGGAGAGATCAGCTAATAATAAGTAATAAGAATAAAAGCATTTTTCCGGTCACTGTGGTAAAAATTTCCTCACACATATTCAAGTTACGCTGTCAAAATCTTCATTACAAAACTCTCGTCTTGCCTTTTTCCAGTTGAAACATATAGAGAAGAAACATATTAAATAGTAAATAAACATGCAACGAATGAGGAAGAAAACTATCAAATAAGTTCTATACAGACGGCGCTAAACGTTGTTGCCGCCATTCAACAGCTATGAAGTTTCTTGTTTAAAATTTAGCCGCAAGATGGCGTTAAGTGTTTTGTTTTAACACCGTCGGATCATTTATGACTTCGTCCACATAAATTGTGATAGGTAGGCTAGTATTCATGATATATTATAAATATAATGTATGGCCTATAACAATTTTTCCCTCTTTATAATAGAAAAGAAATGTTTAGAAGACTTTAACAAGTGACAAACACTGAACACTATCTCCAGATGAAACTTGCAGCAAACAACTAATTATTACAAAAGGCAACCAATAGGCACAAATCAAGTCAATCTCCACAGCAGCAATAACTTAGATTGCAACACTTATTAGAGAAGAGATGAGCCGCTATACAACCACAAATACCCATTAAATTCCCAACACTATTACACAACATATCGTAAACAAACCAACATGTGAAACATTGTATCACCAACATATTCCTGTTACATTTCGCAGGTCGTGCGATGCTCCTAACATGGAGGCCTAGCATGAACGCGCGAAGTAAACGAAACGTAAGCTGGATTGACTTAGGGACGAAACCACGACAGTACCTTACTGCAACAAAAAAAACATAACTAGTCCGTCAATTAGATTATCAACAAATATTTGACCTGTATTTTTTCTTTTGTTACATAAACCAAAATTGACGAAGATACGACGTTTTGAAAATTCTCTATACGTCACGCCGTGGTATAAGTTTTAGCGAGTTCTGACGTCACGAGCCCCATTCTCGAGTTTTGATGATTTATATCTTTGTTAATATTCATTGATTTGCAAAACAATACGTGTCCATTATTTTCTATAACTCTAACTGACGGAATAAACAGACTTGCTTTTTTTTGATTTTGTCGTCATGCCTGCAAAAGTACTTTGACTTATTCAAGTTGCAATGCAGAGGAATGAGGAAAATGCTGTGAGAACAGTTTTGAGTATGAATATGGATGGGTATAAGAGGAGATAAAAGACTAAAGAAACGATGCATGGATTGTGTAAACGACGATATGGCAAGAAAAGGGTATGTCTCCACCGATCACAGTATCAGATCACGTTAGCCACGGATCACGGATGTATCCACTGATACCGTTATCCGTTTCCCTCGTTATCGTGTTACCCACTGATCACGATATCCATAGCTGATGAAATGACGAGTAATAGAGAAGAATGGGAGAAGGAGACATGCTGCGTCGACCTCAAACGAGCAGCATAGATAAGGGCAAGATAATGATGATGTGTCAAGCGCGATAACTATCACCCAAAAATATGAATAGAATCTTTAAATTTCAACTCGAATTAACGTGAACGTTCTAACTGTCTAGCTGGACTAGTGGCCGCAAGAACTATAAAGTCTTAGATTAGATTCTCAGGTCCGCCAAAGTGTTGTTGGGGTTTTTCCATCTGACATTGACATCTTAGTACCAGCCCATGCCCTAAATCCATGCTCGGTTGATGGCTAGTCTGATGTCACATGAAACTAAGACATAATTGCAAAATGTGGCTTTACTATAGAGTATACCTGTGCCTTTGCGGCTCAAGTGGACCTGGGCAAGACATCTGGCAAGACGCGGAGATGGATGATAAAGCAGGGCTTTGGCCGAGTGGTGGCCAAGGGTTAGGCCAAAGAAACCAGAGCCGTCCTAGTACTCATTCACGTTGACTCGCGGGCGCGGTGGCGGGCGCGGTCACGAAATATCAAACACATGGCGTAATATCCAAGCGTTCACGTACACAACGCACGTGCGGTCTAAGTAGCGGGCAAGCTAGCGAAAGGCGCGCGCGATGGGCTCGCGGCAATATCAAACGCGTGAGATGTTTGTGTGTGTTCATGTCGAACTAGCGGCGGAGCTCGCGATTTACTCGCGACGTCAGGTAAGTTCAACCAGTATGAATTTGTCGCTAGAAAAGGACTCGCACAAACGCCTGGCGGCCAATGTGAACACGAACTCGGCACGTCGCCGCGTCCGAACCCGCTGCCACGCCCGCACGTTCCTACGTGAACCTAGACCTCGATGGGTCGACGATATCGTTAAAGTCACGGGAAACACCTGGATAAGGGACGCTCAGAAGAGAGAAGAAGAGAAGAGAAGAGAAGTGTTGCAGAAAAAAGGGGAGGCCTATACCCAGCAGTGAGTGATTCCGGGCTGATAGATGATGGTAAGAATAAGAATAATTTCACTTTTAATATAACTCCTCTATCGTGTTAGGTACCAAAACCTGTAATAACAGTTGTATGAGTTGTTAAAAAAAAAAAAAAAATTGAAAAGAAGATACAAGTACGTTACACGTCGTTCATACAAACGTACGAGTAATACCAAAATAATTCGTAAACCAAACATATTCTTAAGGAAGTGTGTATTTATTTCGATTGGATTACATAAAATCTAGGTTCCCAAATATATTTATGAATGGACATTGATTTAAACAAGAGTTATGAGAAAAATAAGTTTTCTATAGACATTTTAAAATTCCTCATATCTCGTCTAAATATCATTGTCCTTTCAAAATATATATCTGGGAACCTACATATTATCATGCAATCCAATCGAAATAAATAATACACTTTTTTACGAATATGATTGGTTTACGAACTATTTTGGTATTACGTTTGTATGAATGACGCACGCTCCGCCGGCACCTTAAGTGCAGTAGAGTTATTGATACCTCTGCCTAAACCATCGGGGATTACGAGTGAGTCGTGAAGCCGTATTGTCAACGTAACGTTGACGTCTCGCGTTCGTGCTAGCCCTACTGTACAGATGAGTAGAAACAGACTCGCTCTTCCACCGGTATTCTGCGGTTAGACCCACTTTGTGCTGTGGGTTAAGAATAACCACGTAAGTACGATTGTAACCATTGTTGCTCACCGCTATGTTATTATGAAAAAGTGAATTTGCGACAAGATTTGGTGGAATTAAGGTTTTGATTCGAGTTTAAAGAAAATGTGAGTATGCTTTCGAACACTGTTCTTGGCCAAGTTGTACTCTAACTTGATTAGGTTGAATAAATACTAAGAATACCTAGTGGCTCGTGCTAAAGATGATACTGACCTTCCCATCCAACACAGTCTGTTCAGGGAGTCCTTCCCCTTGGTATTCGATATTGTTCGCTTGAGAGCCGTAGTTCGACTGCGCTTGCGCCGCTGCCAGCGCGCACGCCATCACACACCATAACAGCGCCATCTCTTTGCTAGAAAAAAAGGAAAATTAACGTTAGATGCGTGTGCAAAGTAGTATGTATAAACTGGAGTAGCAATTAGACCGAAACCAGTTGTCTTGAACTTCATGATGCTTGTACCTGCTTATTTAATATAAATAGGCGGAATAAAGTTAGTGTGAAAAGTGACTTAGAAGAAGGGAAAGTTAACCGTTTCTGTTTACTTTTCCCACAAGGTTTAGGCAAAGCTTTATCTATCGATAAGTGCATTCAAATTCACGACGGCTATCTTCTACGAGTATATAATTCGTAAAATTATGGGCTGTTCGGATAGTTAAAGCCTGTAGGTGGACATTATCTTTATGGAAAAGAATTGCAGCGTGAAATTATGGTGCACCGCGGCTGTCTTACAGTGTGTTCCGAGATAGACTGTAAACGCTATGAGCGTCCATAAACCCGTTCCGAGTTACCGTGAGCGCGATCACAAGCGCGATATCGATGTTCCTTGAGTCGTCATAGATGACGTCATGACACGCGCCATGTTGCGATTACACCGACCATGCCCCAAAGAAATATCACCATGAGCGCTGTCAAATGACCTAATGACAGATCTTAGCTGTCATAATCGTGAAAACTAAAACGGAACGCAAAATATTGCTGTGAGCGCTGTGAGTGATTATATTGTATCTCGGATTGCACGGTATCTTCCTTCCTGTTCTAGTTTCAATTCCAACTCAACAATGATCCATAATTCATACTTTCAGTAGAGGGAGACGAATACTTTGATAAGAATTTGCAGAGGTAAGTCAACGAATACGATAGAAAGCCGTACATTTTCCATAAATCGATATCTATTATACTGAAACGAAGAAAGTAGTTTACTATCTCACGTTACTGCATTTCACTCAGGAAGTTTTTCTACCGAGTTTTCTATAGCAACTACACATACGTACTGTTTTCACTTCGAGAAACTTGATGATAATTTTCTTCTTTTCTCGTGTGCATGTAATTAGCTCGTGTTTTTTGTTGCATTTTCTATTATATTATAACATAGAATGGAAAGTAGTCTTGCACTTCAAGTGATAAAAAGCTATTTTATTATAACTAAATTGATTGCCTCGTTGTTTTAGTGGTCACTACTGTACTAGTGATCATGAGATTTAATTCCTCTAGGCAGGCTTGTATCCATGGGGGGGGGGGGGGTAGCTGGGATTTATCCCCCTAAAATCAGACTTATTGTTAAAAGGATCATAATCACTGCGAAGTACGTAAATTATAGTACAGTGATTCTAGCGATATTTACATAGTTCACATGGTTGTTTTAATGTTTATCCCCCCCGATCCAAAAGTCTGGACGGGTTATGTGCTTGCCTATAGGTTAGGCAAAGTGTTACTGACTTTTATCATTACGAATTTTCTCAGTAGAAATCTGGAGTCTGCTTTTGCACGTTTGATGTCAATAGGCTCATCCTCTTTTGCAATGAACCAAATGAAATATAACTAGCGAAATTCAGGTGTATTAAAGGTACGCCTCTGACTATCTCTTGTTATAGAATACATGTTATGTTAAACTATATGTTGAATATAATTTATTTTATTTTCGGGACGTCAGAATTAATTCTCACTTTTCTCGAATTGGCAGAAAACCCCTTCCGTTTTTCTAGCAGAAACTTCTCTTAGGCCCAAAATGCTGTCCAAATATTACTTTGTAACTTTTGTTGGAACTTCCGAGCATGTTCTTCCAGATTCCATTCAAAATGGACTTGGACATTACTCAGTCGACTAATTATAATCCTCCGTACATCAAAAACACCGCTTCATATTAATAACCCAACAAAACCAATATACCATTCTTAATTCCACAATAAGTCACCGGCCAATAAAAAACGATCGCGTTGGCATTAAGACGCCATTAACATATTTTGTGTCTGTCAATCCGAACAAGGATATATTCCGGCTGCGCGGGCATGTAACCTTTCACCGAACAAGGTCGTAAAAACAGTTTGTAAGTTTTGTCGCAGTTCACTTGGTGCAGTTGGTGACTTGGATGTTGGTTTTTGTGTAGTTGTATCATTGTTTACTTCATCTGAGTATCCTTTTCCCAACTATGTTGGGGTCGGCTTCCAGTCTAACCGGATGCAGCTGAATACCAGTATTTTACATGGAGCGACTGCCTATCTAACCTCCACAAACCAGTTAATACTGGGTAACACGACTTGGTAAGACTGGTTGTCAGACTTTTTGATGACTTTGTAACGACTGCCAAAGATTAACAAATGACAGCCGGGACCAACAGCTTAACGTGCTTTCCGAGGCACGGAGGAAACTCGGTATGTAAGGATGGTCACCCATCCACAGACCAAACTAGGCAAGAACGGCTTAACCTAAAGATATTTAGCCACGAGCTCCTACATTATGTCATTGTTTACTTAAGTGATAAAATATTGTGCTATTTAAGGCTGTTATGGTATAATCACATCCTCACGATTTTGGAAAAGTATTTTGTATAGGTCTTTATATTTTGTAGACATTTTTGCTTCGATCTATGTACAGTCTACATCAACACAAGAGTTAAAGTATGCAGGCTAGAAATCGTCTTACCACTTATAAATGCGAAATTGCGAAGTATTTGTGCGTGAAAGAATAAGAAGAAACGATCCTCACAAACTTTCTTCTATAGCCTGCATAGGTACATAACTCTTTTGTTCACTATCCTTTTTTTCCGTAAAATACTGGTATTCACCTGCAACCGGATAGACTTAAAGCCGATCTCATCAAAGCTAGGAAAAAGGCTAGACATATAACGATGACGTGTACAGACACGTCTGTGCTATAAAAGATATTTAGATAGGTACGGCCTATTACTGATGATACTGAACATGGCATCATAACGTGTGAAGTTAAAACATGCACAACGTTAGGTCCAGAGGCCCTACACCCTAACGCTCCGTCTGTATATTCGGATCTATCCGTCTCTCTCGCGCACGTCTGCAGACGAGTGCGTGTGAGAGAGGCGGATAGATCCGAATATACGGACGAAACGTTAGAGAGTAGGCTCTCAGACACACAATACGCGCTTTGGACGTGGAGTTGCGGACACCAGCCCGTTATACAATACAATACAATGAAGTTAGATTGACATAAGTGCATGGTGATTGCAGAAATATGTAAAGTCTACTTATATCAGAACAAGGTTCCTGATACCAATTCAGAATGATCTGCTATTAATATTTAACTAAGTATGTATTTCCTGCAAGAAAGGGCAAATTACAGATGCTACTTTCGAAATGATTACAGATACCAAAAACCGACTTCAAATCTTCTCATAAGATGAAATCATCCACATATACAATCATTTCGCAAAAGCTCGCGTGTTACAAACGGACTAATATTTTTTGAGCAAACTTAATGCAATGGCGTATCGCATTGACGCCCCCTGACGCCAAATATAGGGTTTTGAATCCAACTCCGCCATTATTGAGTGCCTTTTTTGTGGTAAAGGTGAGTCTTTACTGATGAGCGAGTTGAAAAAGCGATTTTTTACGAAAGAGTCTGTCTGTCTATTTTTGAAGTGACTAGGCACGTCAAGCACTTTTCGAGTGAACAAAAGTCATGGTTCTCGCGTGACCGTCACGTACGCTTTTCGTAGCACTCGTAGCCGATCCGCTACACGCCAGTCCCCAAAGACTGTTCTGCATGTTTTTTTATAGGACAATAAGCGATGGCCAAAAGAAAAATGAAAAAAGACTGACTGATTTCCGTTAAAAAAAGGTCATTTTCATCCCACCTTTTTATAAAACTATGTTCTTTTTCTAAGGATTTAAAGTGACCACATAGGTATTCGAAAATAACCCTATCGCTTGCATGCAAATTACAAATGTATACATGTAAGATTAACATTTTATTTTATAGTTTAAGATTTTTAACAGTGATTTAGGACGACAAGATTTGAATCTTAATTAAAACAGTTACTTGTACAAAATGTAGTTACTGAGAAAAAATACCTTTTTGGGACAAACGGAAGCCATTAAATATTTAATTCAATTAATTAACTTTTTGTGTGCAGCGTGTAGCAACATTTATATGAAATAGTTATTTCCTGTGGGCGTCCTTTGCTGAAAGACCGCCAAACCACATCAATTATTTTTACTAGCTCGTACATTAAATAGAAATAAAATCTCTCGAAATGACTAAGAAAGACAGAGAAGATGCAAAGACTCTTTCTGTCTCTCTTATTTTGGTGAATCTTCAACAGCGGTTTATAAAAATCGCTCCGCTATCGCTCTTGTCTCAGCACTTACCTTTATCCTGATATCGTTCACATCACGACTCTCCTCGCCAAATATCATTTCACAAATACATTAAGTGCCAAATTTATGAAGGAATAAAACACTGAGTTTTCGACGAAGCGAGTCCAACTGGTTTTGCAGAAACCACTTGGACACACACAGAATTATACTTTAAACTTGTGTATTTTTAAGTTTTTATGAACCACAAATCACGCGTTATATTTTTGAGAATTTAACTAAAGATATTTCTAAGTTGTAAACTTGCAACTTAAGTCTTTATCCAGATAATACTGCTTATACGGCTTTACCGTTGTACTATGACAATCAGCCATCTTTGAAATACAAACAAGAAATAGCTGTATTGTCAATGTTATTGACAAAGAAAACTTGTTTAGATGATATTAACATTATAATCGGTTGAATCCATAATTAATTACGGTGATAAACTTATGACAAGGAGTTGAAGAAAGAAGTACTAGACAGACTAATAAGAATTATCTAATATTAGTAGGAGAAGTAAGAAGACATACTACACAGACCAGATAGAAATTGGAACAAGGGCAAAAGAATCATAAGAGTCATAAGAATCATAAGAGACATAAAATCATGAGAGACATAAGAATCATAAGAGGCATAAAATCATTAGAGACATAAGGCTCCCCCACACACAGGTGCGTTTATGCGTTTCCGCGTTTCTGCATCCTGCGATATTGCGATAATGTTTCCCTATTCCTAACACACAGGCGCGCTATTAGCGCGCGATATTCTACTCATACTGCAGGACGACGCAGAAACGCAAGCGTCCCGGAGTTATTGTAGCGGCAGTGTGTGGTGTGTTCCCAAAAAATACCAAATGTTCTAAGGACTCATATCGCAATATCGCGGAACACAGAAACGCGAAAACGAAGAAACACAAAGACGCGCCTGTGTGCCTTAACATATTGGGTCAAAAATCTTGACTTCTTTATTTAAAAAAACTAACACATCATCACGCCTAAAATCCCCGAACGGTTTAGCAGATGTATACCTAATAGCTCACCCACATTTCACCAGTTATGTTTAACTCCCATGTACCTAATTGATGTAATAGGGGGAGTGCCTATTGCCATCAACCGGGCACAAATCCAGACTCCTTGGCTGCTATTAAGAAATTCCTGATGGAGAAACCCAATAACAATTTATCCGACTCGGGAATCAACTGAGAACCACACGCTCAGCAATCACAACCAACGATGCAGTCATATTTATAAAACTATATAGTCACAAAGTAATCCTCTTCCCATGGGAATCCACCTACAGACCCCATAACACATTCCATCCTATATACAACCATTCTTAACGTCCATACCACTACTAATAAAGAAATACAACACCATTAACATTTAATGTACCCATACATTTAGCCAAACCTTGCTAATTCCATACCCGTCTGCACATTATCGGAGTTTCCATTCAATTGAACGTAAGACCGGTGAATGAATGATTCAATTAGCACATGTATAGCCCTCCTAGACCTGTAGGCCTTGATAGTCTCCCACGGAGCTGTGGAGCCACTCATGCGCACCTTACGGTACAGTCGACGGCTTTAATATGTATGACCGTTGGCTAGCCGGCTAGGATTGACGTCTGTGTCGCAGTACCGTTTTTCAATGTTTCCGGAGGATGTTGGAGATCGTATCTTGTCCCTTATAAGGATGCTTCATGGGTTTCCAGAACTGTTTGTTATGGGACGTTGTGGAAATCACAGGATGATTGTAGGGATCCAAATGCAGGGGTATTTCTGGTATGATGGCTACTTGTAGGCTTACAAAGTATTTTCTAATGAGTTTAACATGTTATTCTTTCTTTCCTTATCGTGTGGTTTGTTGCGTAACCTGGTTTCAGAGTTTTTATGCCGCCCATGAGCGTCTGACTTGGCTTAACATGCTATTGAGAACTATCTCTCAGGCATGCTGCTTTCTAAACCCAGGTCTAGTAGGTCTTCAAAAATTATATACTTAGAGTTTTCTCATATCATTTTTTTTTCTAAACTGAACAATTTGCGTGAGAAACACTTACAAAGTGGTACCCCCGTGACTTCTAAAATAAGAGACTGATAAATATTAAAAAAATATATGATGTACATTATCATGTAAAATTCCACCGAAAATTGGTTTGAACGAGATCTAGTAAGTAGTTTTTTTTTTTACTCAAAACTCAAACTTTAATCAGTTATTTCAATTAGACCATTACGGCACTTTTGAATGTCGAGTCCGACTCGCACTTGGCCGCTTCTTTACTTCTATCACAGTCTACTTATACTCATAGTAGGGTTATCAAATGTGATTTATTAAATTAGATCACATTTGACAACTGCCAGCTCTAAGTAAAGGCGAAGTATTATAATATCTGTGGTAAAGGTTACCTTTTTTACCATTATTACAATAAATATGTAATCGTAATTGAAAAATGTTAAGCAATAGTGCAGTTCTAACTTCGAATAAACCAATAATATTTTATGCCAACAAGGTTACGATGTTGTGTTTTGATGAAATGTCAAATGTGATCTATTATTTTGGCCCTACAGTAGCTACGTCACATTTCCTTTTGTCCCATACGTCTCTATTAGTCGTTACCTCAACCATCACCTTCTTTCTAGTCACATCATCGTGTCCCCTTACGGAGGAACGGGTTTATGTTTCTTAATATCCTGGGTTCGAATTCCAGTAGGAGCAAATGTTTGTGTGATGAGTATGGACATTTGGTTCTCCGAGTCATGGATGTTTATATGAATAACTAGCTTCTGCCCGCGACTTTGTTCGCGTGAATTTCCCGCTTGCAACATTTCTTATTGCTGCTCCGCTCCTATTGGTCATAGCGTGATGGTATATAGCCTATAGCCTTCTTCAATAAATGGACTATCCAACGCATTTTTCAATTCGAGCCGGTACTTCCTGAGATTAGCGCGTTCAACCAACCAAACAAACAAACAAACTTTATAATATTAGTATAGATATGGACACTTTTAACGTGCACATCTTGCTACATTGTTCTCACATAATATACCATCTCAACAATAATGATGTAACCACAATTTTGTAACAACATTTTGAGTTAGAAGAGTGTCCATGGAGTTTCTTGCCCGTTCTTTTCCATAGAGATCTACGCTAGGGAATGGGCAACTACATTGCAGTACTTTCACAGTTTTTATGTCTTGTGACTGGGACTGTAGCTACATTAAATTAATGTTCATTTTTGTTTCGACAATTCAAAAGTGCCTGTAACTGGCCTACTTGAAATAAATGCTTTGATTTGGATTTTGAATAAGTATCTATTTACGAACAATAAATATGTATGTACTCGTAGTATATCAACTATCTGGTGTCCACGACACAAGCCTTGCTTAATTTGGCACCAGATGGCGCTGCGTGTTAATGTCCAGCGATATTTATTTTATTCAAGACCAAAGAAAAAAGAGATAAGCATTGCTTTTTATATCAAACTTGTAGATTGATCATCATCATCTTCCAACCCTATGTCTCATTCTACTTGGGGTGGGCGCAATGCATTTTCTTCTTTCATTCTCCTGCCTGACATGACGGTATCATCATTATAGATTGATATCAAATTAAGATAACTGCAAAAAGGTTATTTAAATTTGATGTTTCGTTTGGCATAATAATTTTAAAACGTCTTATCTCGAGAAAAACTAAGACAGGTTTGATTAATAGGTATCAGCATGACAGATCTTTAGAGGAATAAAACTTTATTTGGTCCTAAGAAACAGAGGATGATGAATGTCAAGTTATATTTAAATTTTGCATGGTACGGGTTTTTTTGTGACAATGATTTAATTTATTGGAATCTCATCTATAAGGAAAATCTATGAAGAAAACATTCATATTACACTTTTGACAGAACACGATATTAAAAGTAATGCTTGTCTTTTTTGAATGGTCTTAAATAAAATAAATATGGCTGGACATTAACACACAGCACCATCTGGTGCCACACAAAGCAAGGCTTGTGTCGTGGACACCAGATAGTTGATATACTACATAATATATTTTTGTTCGTAAATACATACTTATTATACATAGGAGTTTAAACAGCCATGACTCGGAAACAAAAATGTCCATGCTCGTCACACAAACATTTGCTCCTACCGGGATTCGAGCCCAGGACCCTAAGAACGTAGGGCAGCCTCACTACCGCTACGCTATTCGGGTCGTCGAAAATATTATTACTTATCTAGTAAAATGCTAGCACCTTCGGACAAGGCAGGCTTGATGTATTCCTGTTGATATTTATTTTTAAACAAAGATTTATTTAAATCGTATGCACATATTCTGATAGCTCTTTGTTTGTCTTTAAAGTCACTTAATCACCACCTCGCAATTTGCATCAACACAGAGGTATAACTACATTAATATGCTTTTGTAGGCAAAGTCTCTGCATTGTAAAATGTGTCTATGGCGATAATGAACCGCTTATAATAAATCACACCAAGTTTGCCTGAACAGCAGTGCAAATAAACTTGTATTGTTGCAAAATACTATGTGAGGTAAAGTTGTATTCTGACTGAGCCGCCCACTACAAATAACCCAAATACGATAGTCAATTACTACTTCCAAAGACGTGTTCTAAACCTAAGCTACTGAACCTATTGTTATGAATAACAGAGTCTACATAGGTCCAGGACCGGAAAAAGCATATGGGCTCCTTTTCATTCTGGATATTTGATTTAACAACTGTATATTCAAATAAACAAAATTGAAGATTCTGCTTGTTATTTTAAAATAACAGCTTTTTAGTGAACGCATACGAAAGTCAATATGGTACCTATAAAATAAAAACAATTTTTTTTTGTCTGTCACTCTTTGTGTCGGCTAATCTCCGGAACGGCTGGACTGATTTTAACAGGATTTAGTGGCAGATAGTCGATGTTATAATGAATAAGTCAGGCTCCTTTTATTACGGAAAAAGATCCGATTGAAATAGGGAAACAGTGGCGTGCATATGGCCCAAAAATACGGCAAGCCTATAAGGACAGCTGACTGTTTAGCTTAGGGCGACATGAAGAGTAGTAGGTTATAAGGGCAAGCCAAGCTTTTAGGCATGTATGAAAGTAACGCTACTATATTTTACTATTATTTATTATAAGCCTACATTATCCCACTGCAGGGCAAAGGCCTCCCTTCCCTCCTTCCACATTTCGCGATCTTGTGCGATTGTAGGCCAATCCTTTGCGAAAATGTCTAGCTCATCCCGCCATCTCCTGGGCCTGCCGCGTTGTCGTTTCCTGCTATTTGGTAACCACTGAGTGGTAATTTTAGCCCAACGCTACTATAGGAAAATAATATTTTTTAATCATTGCACGCAGATAAAGGTGATCAATAAAATACACGCAGACTTCGCACAGAAATGGCAGAGCAAGTATGACGTAGATATTCCCATTTCCAACGCAATGACTATATCAAAAAATAATTCCTATAACTAACCAAGCGATCGAAGGCAATGAGGGATTTTCTTTTTCAACTCCCCTAGTCGCTGGATAGATGGCGCTGACTGGGGTACGTTACTGGAAGGAACGGAACGTGACAATTTTCTGATTATTTCACTTGTATGTTATTTTGAGAACGTAAAATGAAACGTAAATTAAAAGTAAATAAATAAAGTAATATGACAATGGTCACATCACATCACATTGATATTTTGAAAATAGCCTCTATATGTAACTAAACGAAAAGGAAAAATAAAACAATGCTTACCAATACTTTTTAGGGTTTTCCACGCCAGAAAGAAAATGTCCCAAGAGAAAAAGAAGAGAAGTCGTTGCCTTGTGGATTTATGTACAAATGAAGGCATACATCTTTTTCCTAAAGATGAAAGTCGTAAAGCGCAATGGGTACAAGCCATCGTACATGTCAAACCTGGACGGGCCATAAAAAGAAATTCGCACATATGTTCAGCACACTTTAAACCAAATGATTTTGTAAGAACAGCATTATCAGTGTTACAACCAAGTAAGTTCATCTATGTTTAGTATTGTAGGTATTTTCTTAGGTTCAAAAACACCAGAAGAATTGGGTGACGCCTTTGCCCAGCAGTTGGACTGAATAGGCTAACAACAAAAAACAAAAGTTTACCTATTTTTAGATGTGGCATCAAAAGTATTGAAGCAAACAGCCATTCCATCCATATTTCCATGAAAAAAATCATTTCAACCTCCCACAACATCCCATACCATAACATCCAAAGATCAAGATTCAACATCATACGCTGCTCCAGAACCTGATGAACATCAAGATTCTCAGGCTCTCAACTTCTCTCTCTCACTGATGGCATACCATGGGGAAGGCCTACGACCAGCCGTCTACGTTTATTATATGCACAAAACTACAAACACACGCTTTGTTATCAATTTAATAGCAAGTACTATTTAAAAAAATATTTGAAGCCCCTAAAAATCCCCCTAATCTTGTCCCTAAAAATGTCCCTTTTAACAATTCTATTCCCTGAATTTAGGGGTAAAACCCTTAAGCTGGCAACCATGCCAAACGTTTTGACTTTGACACTAGTAACGTAGTCGGGTCAACGCCATCTATAGAGTTGTTGGAAAGTATTTTTTTTTTTAAATTCTTAAAATGAAAACCTCTCATTAAAACGAAGCAGAATTTCAATTTAAATTCGACGCTCCAAAGAAATTATTTGTCCTAATCCGTGGGACTAAACTCACTATAAATCTCAAGTATCTAATATTAAAAGAACCGGATTTCAATCTGTATATTACTTATGTCATTGTATGTTATTATTTTTTGTCCAACAAACAAAATTCTACTCTATTTCTTGAAGTGTAAGTTGGAATTTGAATGCAAGGCAGCCGACGATGACTTAACTTTTTAGAGATATAAAAACTCGTCGTAAATGTTTTTATTGGTGTTTGTTGTGGTCTGTGTCACCGACTATATTAATATATAAAGTAGACAGTTTGTTAACTTTACTGTCATGGCTGACCACTGTAAAAAAGCGCAACATTTTATTACTTAGTTGATTAGATTTTCATAGAAAAACCTCCTTCGTTGGCACAGATCATGAAGACGCCAGACAGCCAGCACCTTATCATCTTATTCACGATTAGTCCCATTCACGGTTGGTCCATTTCACGGTTGGTCCAATTCGCGGTTGGTCCAATTCACGGTTGGTACGATTCGCGGTTGGTCCGATTCACGGTTGATCCAATTTGCGGTTGGTCCGATTCGCGGTTGATCCAATTCGCGGTTGGTCCGATTCGCGGTTGGTCCGATTCGCGGTTGGTCCAATTCGCGGTTGGTCCAATTCGCAGTTGGTCCAATTCGTAGTCCAGCGGCAGCTATAGAGCCAGCATAGTCAACGCTTCTAACGTTTCACCGCTGCAATTAAAAAACGAATGACGTTAATAACGTAGTTGTAAGCTTAACGGCTTTGTAGGCAGTCCGTGACGTAAGTTGTCTGCACTCAATGCATTTTAAGGCCACGAATTCAAATAGAAATAGCTTCTACCAGCGGCTTCGGTCGCTCTTACTACCAGGATAAAAAGTACCATATTATGTGATAATACAGGTTGTAAACTATATGTGTGCAAAGATTCATCCAAATCCGTTCAGTAGTTTTTGTATATGAAAGAGTAACTAACAAACATACATCCATACTCAGAAACTAGTAGGATGGCCATGTGCTGTTCGTTGCTTTTCTTGCCAGTTGTTTCTTCAACAAACTTTTTGCCAATGTGAAATCGTAACTTTTAGAATTAAATACGATCAACTGGTTAAAAACTGGCTAAGCTAAAGTAGCTTAGCTCCTTCAATCCCAAAAAAGACACGTCTTTTGGCTTCCTGTCTGGCATGAATGCTGAAATGGACCTTTTTGGCGCAGTCGTGAGGCACATACTATGTATTTTTGTCCTTTTTGTTACTTTTTTATTATTATTGTGTGTGCTTAATACTGACGTCAAATAATATTTTTGTTCTTTCTTTCTTTCTTTCTTTCTTTCTTTCTTCTTTTCTTTCTTTCTTTCTTTCTTTCCTATGCAGCCCCATCCATAAAGAATGGAAAGACGAACTGCAACCAAATTACCCACTTAAAATGCTGGAAGCCTTAAATGGAAAAGTCCGCTCTCCTTCTTTAAATATTTCGACCATACCCCTCTTTAAATGTACCCGACAATATACAGACTATAAAACTGGTTAACAGACGGATAAGTCCACGACAAGTGGCTTACAAAACGCCTTACTTAACATTTCTGCTAAAATATCATAGCTCACCAACCGAAAATAACTCCTATCACTTGAAAATAAGGTGGGTATTAAGATGGTGCTAATGTCAGGCATCCTCCATTCTTTTTTGGTGGCAACAACTTTCACTTTTTGCAGGCATCGGGCCTCCTTGTGTGTTTGTTTATGTGCTTATGTAATGATTGAGATGGATGTTTGTGGGTGACTCTGTGGATAATGACGCGTAAAGCTTTATCTGTTGTAGGTTGAGAATAGCTTGATCGATTTTCATGGAGGATACGCGTGGAAGTGACGTAAAAAATGCTACGTGTCATCTTTTATGTAACACCTTATTTTCGTATTAATGAGAATTAAAACAATACCTTATGTACTTAATAAGATTATATTGTACTAGCTGACCCGCGCAACTTCGTCAGCGTCACATAAGAGAGAAAAACGAAAAGAAAAAAGTTTTTGCAACATTTTTCAATCCTGCTCTGCTCCTAATGGTCGTAGCGTGATGTTATATAGCCTAACTAAAGCCTTCCTCGATAAAAGGACTATCCAACACAAAAATAAATTTTCAATTTCCTGAGATTAGCGCGTTCAACCAAACAAACAAACAAACTCTTCTGCTTTATAATATGAGTATAGATGATTCATGAACAAAGAAAACGAAAAACAAGTGATGTGAAAAGTAAAAACAAACATTTATATTATTCAATTCAAAGAAAAACGAGAGTATGATGTAGGCGCCTATTTGGAACTATAGAACCTAGTAATAAATAATAAATAAAAATCGTTGGACATTAACACACAGCGCCATCTAGTGTCACACTAAGCTAGGCTTGTGTCGTGGACACCAGAAAGTTGATATACTACACAATTATATGTGTACCACTTTTGTTTGTAAATCCATACTTAATATAATACTATACCATTTTTTGTCTTTGAATCAGTGTAACATACATACACTGGTATAAAAAGCCTAGCCAGAGTAATCAGATGTAAACCATTTAGTAGAAGAAGAAAAAAAACCAATCAGTACTTATCAGATAAATCTTCAAGAGACCTAGATCATATTGCCTCGCACGCAAGCGGTCCAGAGCGACGCAGATCACTAATCTATACTAATATTATAAAGCTGAAGAGTTTGTTTGTTTGTTTGTTTGTTTGAACGCGCTAATCTCAGGAACTACTGGTTGGAATTGAAAAAATCTTTTTGTGTTGGATAGTCCATTTATTGAGGACGGTTATAGGCTATATATCATCATGCATCGCTATGACCAAAAGGAGCGGAACATAAATGAAAAATGTTGCAAAAACGGGGAAAATGTATTCCTTTTGTGAGCTTTTTCTCTCATCTATGTGACGCAGACGAAGTTGCGTGGGTCAACTAGTACTTAGATAAATGGCTGGTATGCAACGTGAACATGTCTAAGTAGCATGTCAAGGTGACTAACTATTGCAAATGTAACTTGTACCTGTGTTAGTGTGGTCAGCAAAAACTGTACATGATTATTTTGTGAAGTTAGGAATGGTATAAATGGTTTTTGTATGGCTGCATGTGGTAAAGATACATTCGGTATTTCTTTCATTATATCGGTGTCAATAACGACAATTAAAAGAAATAAAGGGTGTAAAACACCTCTTAACGAATCCGGAAACCACTTGCTCTCCCCGTCATTGCGATCATTTTTTTGTTCTACACCATACCTGGGAAGCTTCTAGTTACGGAGATATGGGGGGTCAAAGTTACAACTTTTTGACAAGTTTTTTTTTAATTACAAGTGTTTTTTTTATCACAAAACGTGATTTATAAACTCGAAAAAAACAAGTTGTTTCCCAGCATAAAATTTGCGTAAAGTTACTTAGTTTGATGTACAGAAAGCTTGGTTAACGGCTTCGTGATAAGGTGGTATACACCCTGTATGTACAATTAATTAAGTTTGTGTATATTCTTAGGTTTTTAGCAATTTAAAGCCATATTTGTCAGGGAGCGACTAAAACTCACCTGAAAATTCACAAGGACAGACAATCTACAAAATACAATAAAATTAGTATAATAAAGCAATAATAATTAATAAATATGAGTGAGTCCAGTGACAAAGTTTGCTATTTAACACCCAAATAATTAAGCATAATGTAAAATTTGCAGAATTCAATTTCCTACCTGAAAATTCTCGCGAAAAATATCTGTACATTATTTATATCTCAGTATGTTGTATGTAGTATGTTGTAGTTGTATGTATGTCGTTGTATGTACTGTTTTGTATACCTGTTTTGTATTGTTTAGGTATGTGTTCTCGCTGCTGAGGTGAAAAGTTATATGTGTTACACGAGACCAAAGTTATTTGCATTTCGTGTCTTTGAATCCCTCGCTACGCTCAGGATTCTAATCTAGAATAAAATCAACACTCGCAACAAAAACCCACTTTGCTCTCTTGTTGCACAAATAACTATTCTTATTTGCAACGACTCCTTGTGTAGTTTGTAGTTTATTTAACTAAACATGCTGACTGTACTTGAAGCAATAACCTCAGTGATTTAAGAAACATGCAGTCGAATAAATCTATACAGAAGTCTGCGTCTTAACTAAACATAGATCCAATATCCATTATCCTTAATAAGTATTGGATTAAGACATTTGCAATTTAACTTTATTGCTTAGATCCTGTGAGCAAAATGTTAATTTTAAGTGTTATTCGTCGTGTAGGCTGTAAATAGGGAAGCTATTGGCTGGCTGCCATTGGATTCTATATTATATTATTTTCTTTAGTAGTATTTAAAATACTTCCTGAGGAATACTGTTGTCACGACTTGCTTGAAGTAGTAGTCATCAATACCAATGTGTAGTCCTTACCTCAATTTATTTAGGGACAGTGAAGCATGTCTTTTTGTTCCACACTTGTCTATTAAAGAATAGAATATAATAGAAAGAAAGAATAGAATAATCCTCTAATAGGCTCGGGAATCAAGTTTGGACGTGTAATTTTGCAACGTATGAAGTTGTCATAAGATTCGTTTTTCAATAGTCTTTCATAATGCTGCTCTTGGTGTGGGCTGACCATTACGCATCATATTAGTGTTCAACCTCTTTCTAGCCAAGCCAAATAAAAAAATAAAAAAAAAAACAAATCAAATCATCTTCAGGAATCTTGTCTAAAAATTATTCTCTATTTTTTTTTCCATTTTATCATCCATCATTTATCTTTCCTCCATTACGTTTCAGCCCCATTTATTGTTATATAAAAAAAAACATTATTATTTAATCTAAAAATAGAGCAATAACCCAGATACTCTTATTTATTGTTCCACAGTTACATAATAGTAAGTATGACAACTATGTATTTTTACTCAGCTGAAAAATATGAAAATAAATACAGAGTCAATATTGACAAATTAGTAGTCTAACGAACTATTTTCATGTTATTTACACAATTGCGAACGCAGGCGTAAAAAAGCCGATCATTGCCGAACCTAGCCAATCATACTCGCGCTGTCCTTGCGCTGGCGCAGCGCCCCACATTCGGACGTCAGTTTATGTTTTGTATGTCCGTTTTGCTTCTTGCCAATATCGCTGGACATTAACACACAGCGCCACCTAGTGCCACACTAAGCAAAGCTTGTGTCGTGGACACTAGATAGTTGATATACTACATATTATATGCTTTTATTGTTTGTAAATACATACTCATTATACATATAAACATCCATGACTCGGAAACAAATGTCCGTGCTCATCACACAAACATTCGCTCCTACCGGGATTCGAACCCAGGACCCTAAGAACGTAAGGCAGCGTCACTACCACTACGCCAATCGGGTCGTCAATATTATTATTACATTTCTCATTAAATTAACTGGTATGATATAAGGTCATGTTTTGACGGTTTCGTATTTCAAACTTGCCAATTAAAATTAATTGAAACTTAAAAATAAATTGTTTTAATTCTAACTAACATCGGTTATGTGACCTCTGTTTTGTGGGCCAGCAAGAAAAAAACTATATTAATGGAAAAGACCTCATAAGAATAATCCCCAAATCGCCGGAAATCCAAGAAAAAATCACTAGTACATAAACTCTATGTTTTTTATCATAAAGGTAAATCTTACCATATTATTGCTGCTAAATAAAATAATACTTAATCGGTCTAATTAAGTAAATAAAGCAAAATAAACGGAAACAACCACTATAAACAGCCTCCTAAAACGCTCAAATTATAAAAACAATAAACCTTAATAAAACTAACTAAAAACCGTGAAAAAAATCGTGTCCGGAAGTGAAAAAGCAACACCCTGTATCTTCCCAATCTGCACTTTAATTAATTGACTTCATTTATAGTTGCATTCACAAGGTTTTATTTCGACATCCGTCGTAATTTTAAAGATATAGATTTGTTAATATAAGCCTTATAGATGCAGATAAGGAGTAAGTGCTCGGCAACGAACTACGCGCTATAGCGACAAGCGTCTTGCGAGTTTACGCCAGTGACAACGGAAAAACACGAATGAAAGAAGTTGATTAGAGCATGCTACGAGTGCGCTTTGCGATTTGCCACGTGATGGTACTACATATATGAAAAGAAAAGAAATGCCGAACGCGCGTGTTGCTTGAAGCAAGTCGCGTCGCAAGACAAGCGCTTTTTTACGTCTATCGACTTAAGCACCTACAAGCACGACACATGTTGCTCTTTTAAAACCTAACGCTCGTAAACGGGCTTCTACAGACGGAATTATTACGTGCCGAAATTACGCTAATCTGAAACCATGTCAAAATCGCGCCGCGAAACCTTCTTCTTCGCCTGAGGTCGTAGACGGGGCCTTAAAGATGGCAGATAACGAGTAACAAGCTGATTCGAACAATATTGAAGTTATATTGCATAATTATTGACATTGATACGAGTTAAACTTGATAAGTAAAAGTTATGCTGGCAGCCAATGTAATACGTAAGTTTTTTATCAGCTGGCAACATTCCCAATGACGAATGATAGCTGCCAAAAAATAGACTCGTTTTATTTTCAGTGGTACCAGGTTTTGTATCAGGATTTCTGTTAATTTCTGACCGGCGCGCGGCGCCTAATCATCGTCGACAAATTGGCTCATTGTTAAACTAATAAAATATGATATTACCTATTATTAGATTTATTTGTTCTTAGTATATTTTTTTTTCATAAAAAAAAATATGTTGCACTTCTTGCATTAAAAAAAGTATCTTTTATACTTTGATACTTTAAATTAATCTAAAAATACATTTTTTAATTGCCGTGTTTTTTTATCAGAAACCAACCGGCCTGAAATTACTTTTTTGGCAAGTTGTTTTCGCATTTTTTTTAATATGTCGCCATTTTTGACATGTAGTTATTTGTCAGTAAACTCATTACAATCTTTTACTTTTGGCAAAAGATAATGTTAATATTCTTTTGCACGTTTGTAGTTTTTTTTTATGAAGGATTTGTTATTATTTCGGTGTTATAAATGTAATATTTTTGCGTACTTTATATTTCTTCAACAGTATATAGTACGCAGAGCAGAAACATAGTACAATAATATATATAATAGTACGGTTGGCAACCCTATTAATTCCCCAAGACATGTACGATAAAAATCTACTGTCATTTTAAAACATATCCGATTGAAACAAAAGTTGTCCCTCGTTTCGCCTCATATCTATATTTGGCCACAAGGTCAACAGGAGTGGTTCAGTAGTATCCAGTTTTTTCACTTCATTAGCGGACCCAATTTGGAATACTGGACGCGGCAAAAAGAAAGAATGCTTAAGTGTAAGTACGTGTTTTGCTGGACATTGCGTCAAGGAATTTTACTTTTACTGTCCCTCTTATAAACGGTCGTGCACGTAATTTGCACTTATAAGAGTGATGTCATCCTACTCAAGTAATATCAATACAGGTACAAACGATTGAGAGTTATCCTTTTTTTACTATAAAAATGCAAAATAATAAAGTTTAGAGCTTTAGAAAATAATCACTTTAAGCATTCGCAGAATCAGCGTGTGGGGTACGCTGATTCTGCGAATGCTTAAAGTGATTATTTTCTAAAGCTCTAAACTTTATTATTTTGTATTTGCTGGTTATTAAGGCTTTCTCTTTGTAAGATTATGGGCTATAATACACGAGTGTAGGACTACACTACTAGTGTGGGCTAGTGGGTGGATGACACTTGTCTTCGAACTTTTGATTTCCTTTTCTGCAATGTTATGAAACGTACGAGTATAATGCATTAGATATGTCCTAAGCTAACATGGGGAAGAAGCATTTGATGAAAGATTTAAAAAAGTGGCCAAGTGCAAGCCGGACTCGCCCATGAAGGGTTCCGTAGCAGCAAGTAATATAATATAAAAATTCTTGTAGTTCGTTGTAACTTTGAGTTGATTGAATGAAAAGTAAATTGTGGTTTACGATTTATGACGTATTAAAAAAAAATACTAACTAGGTCTCGTTTAAACAAATTTTCGGTGAAAGTTTACATGGTGGTGGTTTACATCATATATTTTTTTTAGTTTTATCAATCTCTTATTTTAGAAGTTACTTTGGAAGCGTTTCTCGCGCAAACTATTCAGTTTAGAAAAAAAATATATTACAAACCTCAATATCATTTTTAAAGACCTATCCATAGATACGCGGACGCCACACGTATTGGTCTGATAAAAAAAAATTGTTGAGTTTCAGTTCTAAGTATGGGGAACCCCCAAAATTTTACAGATTTTTTCTCTATTTTTGTGTTAGAATCTTAATGCGGTTCACAGAATACATCTACTTACGAAGTTTCAAGAGCATAGGTTCTTATAGTTTCAGAAAAAAGTGGATGTGTCATACGGACGGACAGACAGCCGGGCATGACGAATCAATAGGGGTTCCGTTTTTTGCCATTTGGTTATGGGAACGTAATTATAAGTTTGTTTAATTACCACATTACTGCAATCAAGAATTCCAAGCATCAATTCGTTCAGAACCATCAGTCGCAGAAGACCATTTTTAGCAAATAATGTTAACCAAACCCAACAACTTGTTAAATAAATCAGTTCGAGTCATAAATCAATTATTTTCCGCTCCAACAAGATTTATTTGCGAAAAAGTTAAAAGTGATTCTTGTTTCAGTAATGGCTGTTATTATAATGATGAATATCAATTTCGCATCTTCGTATGAATTATGATTTGTATGCCGCACGTGTGTCTTACGCTTTGCTTCCACTTAGTAAGCACTTATAAGGGGCTGTTGACACTTATACACAAGAAGGACTTTAGAGTTGATTTCTGGCACAAGTATTTCAATATTCAATCAACATCGCACTGGCTAATTAATGGATCTGATACTTTCAGGGCCTATTGAAAGGATAAAATACTTTGGATCGCAGAAATATAAATAAAAACATATTCCAGCAAATTGTGCTCTGCAAGGTTTTCAATAACGTATGCGCTGTCCCCTCATACTAATGTACTAATACTGTAACATAATAATATTGGAATACCAAATGATTTGAAAAGAGAAACCATGGAGTTTCTTGCCGGTTCTTCTCCAACGCGAACTGTGCACATTTTTCGACGTTTTATAAGTGCCCCTCAGACCTATGTGAAATACAAAATTTTTATTTTAACGTTATCAAGTAAGTAGCTAACACCAAGCCACAATGAAGTGGAATCAGTCCCTTTTGGTCATGTAAAATGCCTGGATTTTTGCCAATGCAACTCTGCCGTAAGTGCTAACCAACCTTAAACCCTCCCAAACAGCCTCGACGTACAACATTGCCATAGTCACAAAAACGTTATTTATTGCATCGTTTGAAGCTCCAAAATCAATTAGGGTACAAGAACAAGCGCCCAACAATCACTCATATTTGTGTTTTTGCTTTTTTGACGAAAATTTGACAGGTCTGAAGATTTTTAAGGCAGAACCAAGACGAGTTTTTTTTAAACGCGAAATATTGTATACTGATACTGTACAGATTTTTAAGAAAATTACAGAATTGTTTTATGAGCGATGATGCAGCCTAGGGTGAAGCACGCTTGTCTAGTAGAAAAATAAAGAGAAGGTTTGGTTTTTCCCGTAGCTTGGGTGTACCTACAGCCTCAAATAAGTCAAATCTTGTCTCCAGGGACCTATCTATGAGAGGGGCCCGCAAGGGCCGAAGCCTGCCGGGGTTGCGGGCCTGTTCGAAAGAGATACCGCGGCCCCGGAACGTAAAAGGCGAGGAAGGAACATGGATGGTTTTTAGTCAGTAAGAGTCTGACACTCCCTCCCGCTCCGCCCAGAGAGGGGGGGTCATTTGATGATTTCCCATCCTTAAAAAAAAAAAAGGGACCTATCTATTTAAAACAGACAGGCGACATTCTGGAATATTGATAACTGTAGAATATAGAAGTTTTTTTCAATATTTTTAGTGAAACAACATGTCACCAAAATGTGCTACTTATTTGTATTCTTTTAATAAATATTTCGCAGTATTAAACAGATTCCTGGTCCTCAATCTCCTCTCGCTTGAATTCATAAGATCTTTGTCCATATACACACCTCACAGTAACAAACATTCCAAATTCGCCTTATGCGACTTTAAAATTGACATTTCCCGGTTCCATAATTGGGCATTAATTAAGAATATTCCCATAAACTTTTCCAGACTAAGCACAAGAAGCCAGCACACTTGCAACATACACTAATGAGATAAAACTACCAATAAGGTGGCTTACCAACCAACAATTCATTTCCTGATAGGATAGCACTTTGTTTCCCCAGAAAGGGCAAACCTTATTCAGTGATCCGAATGTACAGACGCGGCAATCTTACGTACATCTTCAAGGCTTGGCCTATTGAGGTGTCGCAGCTAACGAGGAGATTCCAGATATCTAGCACAATACAAGAGAGGTGAGAAGACAAACACGTAACAATGTGCGAAAGGAAACACAATAAGAATCGCTGGGACGGAATAGTTGAAAGGGAAAATAGAACGAATAAGTGGGAGACGTTCAAACCGTGGGTGGCCATCGACAATGGTCAAAAGCGAAGTACACAGGATTGACATACAATTTAGTAGCTCATGTCATTCCAATATTTTTTTTACTCTTCTACTTCGATCAATAAATTATTGATCAAAGCTTTTCTATCAAGTTCATGGCTAAACGAATGTGATTTAAATCCTTCTGCTGATGGAAAAGTGTTGGCGACTTTATCCACAGCTCACAGCTATGAAATTCAATGGTTTTTGGCAGTGGTGCTTATAAAAACTCTCATTATGTTTCGCTCGAATTAGCGCGTTACCTTTATAGAACAAAAGTATGTAGGTACAGCTTGGAAAAGTACAAGCACACGAGTGAAATTAAATATTTAATAAATAAAAGTTCAGTAGCAAGGCGGCAATGTACCTATGTTGGTTATTTTTATTAATTAAAAGGTGTTAAACTTCTTTTCTTATCTACTCCTTGCGTACATAGTGCAACAGCTTGTTAAAATTCTGCTAGATACACATCATGATAAATCTTTTTGCGTCGGTAAAGGGAGATTGACATGTAGTTAAAAAAGAATGGATGTAGCTTTGATAATAGGCTTGACGACAGTATAAAAAAATTGCACATCTATTTAGTCCGTCAGTTAGAGTATTGGAAAATAAAGGACACGTTTTTGTTTTGTTTTTGTAAATCAATGAGTTTTGATAAACATACAACGCATCAAAACTCGGAAGTGGGGTCTCGTGAGAACACGCCAAAAATAATGCCAAGGCGTGACTTATTCGGAATTTCAAAAGCGTCGTCTTCGTCAATTTTGGTTCATGTAACAAAAAAAAAATACGAGTCAAATATTTGTTGCTAATCTAACTGACGAACTATTTTTTGTCGTCTGCCCTATTCATCTGATTTAGGCACTTTAAATTGTGCTGGACCTGGGTTCCAAGAAACCAAGTTAAGTTAAAGTTATGATGATGAAAAAGGTGAAAAGTTCTTCATCCTTGTTGCGATTGGTGTTTATATATGCAAAATTACAGACAAAAACGTGTTATTGTTGGACTACTGGATATATCCTTAGTTCGGAAAACTTTGATTTGATTTTGATTGACTTTAATTTCAACGTATAAAGGTTGTAAAACACCTCTTTCACGAAGCCGAAAGGCACATGTTCTCCCCATCATTGCCATTATTTTTTTGTTCTACACCATACCTGGGAACCTTATAGTTACGGAGATATGGGGGGTCAAAGTTACAACTTTTTGACTAGTTTTTTTTAAGTTATTTTTTAAGATATGAACTTTTAACACCTCCACGACCCCCGTACTATCCAATCAATCCATCAGCACAATGTTTTAAGTGCATTGACCTTGAGTTCTACCACAAAACATGACTTATAACCTCAAAAAAAAAAGTTGTTTTCCAGCAATAATTTTTGCGTAAAGTTACTTAGTTTGATGTACAGAATGCTTGGTTAACGGCTTTGTGATGAGGTGGTTTACACCCTGTATAATTTGTATTTGGCGGTATAAATGACGTCACTTAGAGGTTTGGGAAAACAAGAATTCTAATGTTTTCAATATTCAGCTACCCCTTTTTAAACCCAGACTTTGCAACACCTTAGTTACCTCTACCGGAAACCACGAAAAAATTATCAAGTATTGTTTGAAAACTTAAATACATTCGCAATTTCTTTCCCTATTGTCCATTCATTATTTCCCCGTAGAACAATAGTAGCTAAACCAAGTTTAAATAAAAGCTAGAGTCAAGGAAGACTCGGCATTGTTACCTGTTGTGTTGTCGCAATAAATCCTAGGATCAGGGACATAAATATTTTAAATTGTTCACGACTTATTTTTGTTAGGTTGGTAGTACTAAGTTATGGGACGGAAGTTATGGAAAAAATATGGTATTTTCATTTTGCAAGTTTGAATAATGAATAGTTGTGGCATAAAATGTTACCAGCATCAATAAAAGTAGGCACCCATGAATCAAATAAAAGTGGCAATGACAAAATAACAATCAATCTTTTACCTACGTTTTTTTATAGCGCACATACCTACTTCATGAAAATTCTATTTCTCATCGATTAGTGTAACTGAAAACGTGCATAAGAAAGAATCTACGTTTAATTAATTATTATAATCAGATACCTATTACTCATATAGGTAGGCGGGCATCAAGCAGGAACGTATATTTTATTGTCTGTGCCAGAAATCAAACAAAAACGCTAAAGAGATTTTCTCTGCCACTTATTGCATTGAATACAGACATTTCCCAAGCTGTTGAGCTATAAAAACATAGCTGTATCCGTCCAATATCTCTAATAGCCCGATTCAAGCAATTTGTAGGAGTAGCTGCGAATCTACACGTAGATGCAAGATGGAAGCTGACCGCATTATGTCCGTAATTAAAGGAAATGGCAACATTAGCGAGATTCTTCACCGATTACCTGCCTTTTATAGACATAGGAAAAATGTTTGTTTTTTTTTAGTCTGGACTCCTGTTGGTTTGTCTCGTCTGATTGAAAGCGAAGGCATAATTGAATGTAAGTACAAAAAAAACAAATACAATTTGGCTCTAATGCTAAGTTCGAAACTATAAAATTACTCTAATTACAGGCACAGATATTTTCACATCTTGGTTCTTAAGCGATAATTAAACTTCTATAAAGTAAAAAGTCTCACCTGGCAACACTTGTCTATGATAAGAATCAAGATGGTTGACGATCACGTTTCGGCGGGAACCTGCTGCGACCCGTCACATTGTCGGCTTGTTAACTGCAACGAAGAAATATATTATTTTCATTTGTACACTGGGACATGGAAGTTGAAAACTACGGGTTTTTAATGGCGTACCTAAACTACAAGAAAATAAACAACAAAATTAGAAAACAAACCAAGAACAGTCATAGGAAATCAGTAGCGCAAATCCATTTCATTGTATTAATTGTTTCAATAAGTGCTAAAGCGTGATTCACTTTTGTTTTTCATTCTATTTATAAAAAAACTACACCACCTTTACTACTTAACATGCAGTATCAATAACAGAATTTAAAAAACAGCCACGAAAAAAAGTTCACAAACATATGTCAAACTTTTTTCATCTCAAAAAAAAGCTGCTCGACATTCTCCCAAACACCAGTAGGCGTTTGAACATGGAATAATTTAATCGGTTCTATTGTACCCCTGTCATCACATCTGCATACAAAGGGTTACTTGTAACGGGGGCAATAAGACCCCACTGACAGCCCGCGCATTGTTTTTATAACGGTTGAACTTTTTGCTAACCGTTTGCTAGAAATGTGAATTAACCGATTGAGAATTACGATTGTTATTTTTTTTTGTAACGGCATTAGTTACGGTTTGTCAGATGAATAAAAAGTCGGAGCATCACTGGCAGGTTGATAGAAAAAAAAGATGGCGTCGACCGGGAATTGAATGCAACTGTCAAAATCGTGACGTTTGTTTTTTTTCTTGTTTGCTGTTGGTTGGCTGTTGCACGTATCCTTTTGTGATTTATAAGGTCGTAGACATCCTTAGATCAATGACGTTACGGGGTAATGACCTAATATCCAAAACAGCATTCTTCATTTCAAACTAATAGACATCCCCTAATATGACAAGAAGCATCTTAGAATAATACACGGGTGTAAACCACCTCATCACAAAGCCGTTAACCAAGTATTTGTACTTAAAACATTGTCCTGATGGATGGATTGGATAGTACGGAGGTCGTGGAGGTGTTAACAGTTAAAATCTTACAAGAAAAACTTGTATTTAAAAAAATACTTATCAAAAAGTTGTAACTTTGACCCCCATATCTCCGTAACTAGAAGGTTTCCAGGTATGGTGTAGAACAAAAAAATGATCGCAATGATGGGGAGAGCAAGTGCCTTTCGGCTTCGTGAAGAGGTGTTTTACACCCTTTATAATACCTATAGGAAAAAAAAGATCACTCAAGATTTTAGTCAGTTGTAACCATGAAATTCAGTAAACCCGGCAATATTGACCATATATTGAAAAGACAATGACTCCATGCCAAGTGTTGATCAGATCTGCGCAAACGCAACATTCTTTTGCGTCACTCTGACTCACGCGCAGGTGACATTACTATTCCTTGTATGTAATGTACTAAGACAATCACTGTGGTGTCAATAAGCCACAAGAAATTAGTCATCTACAGTTGTCAATATGATAAATTCTTCTATAAATACATTGCGCGAATATTTGACATTCTTTGATTTAATTAAGTTCCTGCTTCTGCTTCTGCAATTCGAGTCGGGAAACCACGGAAAACTTAAAAGCGTTTGAACTAACAAAATGACAAATTTTCATCGAGTATTCAAAATCAAAGTAGTTAGCTTTGCATAAACCGAGATGGGCAATTGATTAGGTACTAGTGCAACGCCAGAAATCAGAATTCAGATACACAGTTCCAATTTGCTTATGGTGAAGAAAGGAAATTGTAACAGCTGCCCATTATAGGATTGAGGGAGGAGGGAGGTCTTCCGGAGGTCTTGACGATCCTTAATTCTTATAGAATTCTTAATTGTTGCTGACAACATTCTGAAAGCCAAAATCTTTGCAAGTTTAGCTATGCTGTGGCTACTCTTCTGTCTTTCAACTCATCACCTGCCTTCGACAGCACACCCAAATGATGATGATGATGGTGATGTGTATATATCTTTGTAGTTATCCTGAGTATTAATCGAATTATTTTCAGATGTACACCTACCACTGCTTGTCTCTGCATCACCCAAAGGTTGACTGGTAGAGAATGCCTATGGCATTACGTCTGCCTCTGTACTATGTGAAAGAAAGAAAGAAAAAACATTTATTCGTCGCAAAGTCATGACGTGCATACAATATTAACAAACAGAACGCAATTATACAAACACAAACATGGTGTGCTTGAAGTGTTAAATATATAAATAATACTTTTTAGCAATATCTGGATAGAAAACACGGAACTTCACCAAGCTAAAAAATTCTTGCCGCTATCTACATCATAACAGGTCCAATAAAATTCAATTCACGAACCCACCATGTCGTCGACACACCGTTTTGTGTTATCATGTGAACCACCATTACGACTGTGGTACAGTTAAATTCTTGAGAAATCACGTAACAAACTGCTTCTGGGTTTTAACAAAACGTTTTTTAACTATGACGAGTTTTGAATTGTTGTAATTTACTTTGAAATTTTTGCGGTTGGTAGGTCATTTATTATTTAAATTATTTTGACTTGGTCATCTATTATAAAAAGACAATCGAGCATTAAATACCAAAAAAATAATAATGTAAAAATGTATAATAAAAAGTCAAGCAAGTCCCAATAAAAAACTACGAACAAAAAAGGTCGTCAATTGACTCCAATTACGAGATGTCTAAATACCAGAATCGGCTTCCCACATCAAACTTTACCTCTGCCCACAAAAAACAACTCAAAACCATATCTCTAAAATCTTTTTTTAAAACCTCAAATGTTCTTCTCCATAAATAGCCCAGTTTACAAAAAAATAATAAAAAGGTTCTAATTACAAATTCAAATACTCTTGGCCGGGTCCATCCACATCTTAATTCATGAGCACGTTTACCCATAAAACCAAAGAGAACATGATCGTAAACACTAAATACGTCGAAGGGATCTTAAAGACTATTGTTGATTAACATTAGAGACCACCTATGTGTCTCCCATAATACACTTTAGTCTATGCTTATGTAGCTTTTGAACTGAATGGACACTTCTAAAGACGTGCACTGTTTTAGATAACCAATAACAATAAAAAAAAAACGGGTGCTTGTGGAAACAATACAAAATCACGGATATAATCCCGTAAGTACTTTAAGTGTCCTAAAGACAACTATTGGTACTTACTTTAGCTATGCATTATTCCTGTCACTGTCATTAAACTGCCAATTAATAACAAATGCAAGAAAAGGGCGGGAACATGTTAAAACCAAAGCAAAAAAACGGTAATGGTTAGTAAATCTCAGCCTGCCCAGATCAAGAACAGTTTTGTTTATCGTTGACAAAATATCATTTTTGTTCCTCAGACTAATTATATTGTTTTCTTATAGTGATCGTCTGACTTAACCTAGCAAATACCTGTCATATATTGAGAGGTATTTGCAAGGTTGACAACTTTCTGGTTACGCGCTCTTAAGATAGATTTGTTTAAATGTGAGCTCAACTTTAAGAAACCATTTTGTATTATTTTCAAACATTAACACAAGAATGTGTAACTACGAAAAGCTTTTAGTTGTACAACCTTTGTTTACGTTTATTGGTTGAGGTACCGATAACAATAAAGCTAACTTTTTAAGCCTCTCTGGCTTAAAAAGTTAGCTCAGAAACTGAATACAAAAGCAATTATTGAGATTCCATAATCACAGATTAGATATTAGTAGCTAGATAACCATAATTAAGTCAATGACTCATTGTTTTGGAACGCGAAAGTTCTTTTTCGAAAGTGCAAAAAAGGTTCTAGTTGTGTTTACAGAAAGAACTCTTATACGACACTTAAAGTACTTGCGGGATTATATCCGTGATTTTACTTTGTTTCTGTAAGCTCCCGATATTTCGACGATGTTGCAAGCATCATGATCGCGGGAATACTAAAGAGATATGCGGGTGGGACGAAAATTATTAATAATGAGCAGACAAATCTGTCTACCCTCTTTTCCTCTTACTCTCTTTTTCTTTTTCCTCTTTTCTTATACGACATCATCATCATCATTCACCTGCCGTTTTCGCAATTCATTTGAAGTCAGCGCAGCATGTTTCTTCTTCTAAACTTCTCTATTAGGTATTCGTCATCTCAGCAGATACCTCTTATGCGACATATCAAACACTTATACAGAAACTAACAAACCTATTGACGTTGTTACTGGCCCTCAATTTTTTTTTTTTTCTAATAACAATCGCTGGACATTAACACACAGCGCCAACTAGTGTCTCACTAACTAGGCCTGTGACGTGGACACTATTTAGTTGATATACTACATATATGCTTTTTTGATTGTAAATACATATTTATTATGCATATAAACATCCATGACTCGGAAACAAATGTCCATTGTCCATGCTCATCACACAAACATTTGCTCCTACCGGTATTCGAACCCAGGACCCTAAGAACGTAAAGCAGCCTCACTACCACTACGCCGCCGTAACATTACTAACACATCACGAATGTTTTCCCTTAAGGGTGAGGCAGAGTAGTAGGCACCCACAGAAAGTTCAGGTCAAAATCCCTATTCATAATGTTACTGCCAATACACCTGCGTACATTCTAAACAGGTGTCACTCGCCCTCATGCCATTTACCAATAATTCCAAAAACTCCCAACTGTACAACAAAGCCAGCACATTATTGCGCGCCATCACGCGCACGCATGCGCATGCGAGCTGCGCCGGCGCACAGTTCCTAGAAACAGGCGCGGGCGGTGACATGCGACCAGTTCCTCAAATTGCGTTACGTCGTATTGCTAATAGATGATGTGACGAAGTAACGACTGTATGTCGAATTGTCGATGTGGGAATCGGAGATGGCTGTGGACTTGTGGTTGATGGCCGTGTTCACAATGGTTTGCGGTTGCCTCATTTTGTGAGATCATGGAGCTCGGTGTTTGAGGTTTAATGTGAGGTGGAAGCATGAATAATTATGCCAAAATTGTAGAGGTCCCCTTAACATGATATAAAGGGTGTAAAACACCTCTTCACGAAGCTGAAAGGCACTTGTTCTCCCCATCATTGCGTTTATTTTTTTGTTCTACGCCATACCTGGGAACCTTCTAGTTACGGAGATATGGGGGGTCAAAGTTACAACTTTTTGACATTTTTGTTTTTTAATTCAAGTATTTTTTTTAAGGTTTTAACTTTTAACACCTCCACTACCCCGTTCTATTCAATTCATCTAACAGCACAATGTTTTAAGTGCGTAACATTGAGTTTCACCACAAACATGATTTTTAACCTCAAAAAAAAAGTTGTTTCTCAGCAATATTTTTTGCGCAAAGTTACTTAGTTTGATGTACAGAATGCTTGGTTGACGGCTTCGTGATGAGGTGGTTTACACCCTGTATAGCCCGGAGTCAAAAGTATAAACCTGTTGGAACTGTTCCGGCACCGTCTAAGTTAATCTGAAGTTGAAGGCAAAATGTGGCTGAGCTAAATGTAATCTTAAGAACTATTATGTATTACCCATGTTTGCAAAATAAAATTCTATTCTATTCTATTCTATTCTATTCTATTCTATTCTAAGGCGGGTTTCGATGTGGTCAGCAGAAGCCTCCAGAAGCACTATAATGACATTACAAGAGTGTAATCTTTAGTTTATGAAATTCAGGCCAACAACTTAGATAGAAGTAATACTTTGATCGAAATGCAAAAACTGTATTTATAAAATGTTTTAAGCATCTAGTTGGTACATACATTAAATAAAAATGATGATGGAACGGGTTCATAAGACAAACATCACATTCTCTAGCAAAATGTCAAATGATACGTTAGTTATTTTTGAGCCAAAAAGTCACATAATTTGTCTGTTAAAAAAAGTTTGACCTTAGGTATTCGAAGTCTGAAAAAGATGAAAACAAGCAGAATATCTAAGTTTAAAAAAAATAACTTGTTGGACGACTAGTTTGGCTTGTTTTTAATAAAATAGAAACAGAATCAAGTAAATGGCGCTTTATATAAAGTGTATCTAAGAGACTGCTTAAATTAACGGGCATAAATAATTGTGGTATTTTATTAGTCTGGCCGTCTGGCTGTGTTGTCTCAAAAAACCTGAATAGTTGTTTTTATATACTTTATAAAGGACACCACACTACTAGAGTAGACACCACACTACCGATACCCACTGTTGCCTTCACGTCTTCTTCTCCCTTATTTTCCCGCCCTTTCGAGCATTATTACATCCAGATTCATACCTAAAACTTTCCTCACGATATTTACTTAGTTTTTGATATAGTTTACAAACAATAAGTAACTATAGTATATCAACTATCTGGTGTCCACGACACAAGCCTCGTTACTTGTTATGGCACTAGATGGCACTGTGTGTAAAATATTATTATTTTTATTAACGTTTTATTTCTAAATTAGGTTGAAACCACCTTTATTGCAAGTATTTTTAACTCAATCTTTTCAATATCCTGATACACGTAAACCTGCGTCAGCGCAGGTTATATCCTCGCTACTTGACATGCGCGTCACGGATCACCTCGGTCAGCCGGCCGAGTAAACAAGCAGCGAAGATTTTGTGTATAGTGCATACAGAACGAGGTTTTTTTAGTTGCTGCGGCCATTCAAACGCTATTTGAAAAACTTTAAAGCAAGACGTGACCAAATAATCCTATTTGTAGTTGTTTCAGTAGAAGAACTCCTTGAAAAATGGCTTACTTTTTTCACAATTAAATACCAATTTTCGCTTAATTGACACTTCCCGTGACCGATGTAGTTACTGTCGATATTATGAAGGTAACCCTTGATTACCTTGGCCAAAGGCTTAGTATTGCCATACAGCGCGGTAACGCCGCCAGTCTCCTGGGGACTTTACCAGTTGACAGCGTTGAGGAGGAGTTTTTTGACGCCATTTTTTAAGTTTATAGTTTAAGTTAGTTTAGTTTATTTTAATTTATAATTGTATGTAGTATTATTCTATTATTAATATTATTAAATTAAATGTTATTAATATAACATAACATGACATCACGCTTGTAACCCCCGAAGTGTAAGGCAGTGATGTACCTAATAGTATACCCACATTTTGCCAGTTATGTTTAAGTTCCATATATTAAGGGGCAGCCTATTGCCATCAACCGGGCACAAAACCAGACTCCGAGGCTGCTACCACGAAATTCCTGATAGAAAACCCAATAACACTTTCTCCGACCTGTGATGCAAACCCAGGACTTGAAGCTCAGCAGTTGCTCTTGCGTCTACTAGACCAATGAGGTAGTTCGAACGAGTCAGAGGCCCTACTCCCTAACGCTTCGTCCGTATATTCGGATCTATCCGTCTCTATCGCACACGTCTGCAGATGAGTCCGAGTGAGAGAGACGAATGGATCCGAAGATACGGACGAAGCGTTAGAGAGTAGGGCCTCTGGTTTCGTAAGATATTTCGGACAAAAATAAACAATAGCAACAACGATAATGTTTTCTATAAGGCTCTCTATTATTTGCTATCATATCAGCATATCTCTTCTCTCTGCTCAAATAGAGCTTCTGAACTGAAATCTATCGTCAATAATACTACCAACTTGTTTTACAATATTCTTTGAAACACAGACCCACGCTATATTTTAACCTCCTCGCCCAATATTTTCCTATAGTTAACTCAGACCCGTACAAGGCTAACGTAAATAAAGATGAATATTAAAATCCACAATACCAAGGTCAGGCTCGAACCCACGGACCGTGCAAGCAAACACACATCCTCCGGAAACTGAGTCATTGGTGACGTCAGACACTGAATGCTTATTAAATACTATTTTAAGAAAATTTGCTAGTGGGAATTTGAAGTGTAAAAAAACGTCATAATGTAGGGTTTAATTATAGTCCCTGTATGGTCACTAGTAATCATATGAAATTACTGCTTGATTGTTAACTTCAAGCCTTTTTATTTACTGTTGTGTTTTCAAAACACTCAAGTCTTGATAAAGCGATGATACAAAACTGATGGCAGCTTTATTCATAAACCAGATTTTCTGTAGCTTATGACACGAGGGAATAATGAAGAAACCTTTCTACATACAAACCAACCTCTTTATAGATAAAAAAACTTGATTTAAAAGTGTCCATGGAGTTTCTTGCCCGTTCTTCTCCATAGAGATCTACGCCAGGGAATGGGCAACTACAGTACTTTCGCAAGTTATTATGCCTTGCGTCTGTGACTGTAGCTTTGATTTTTCCTTGTATTTTTGACATTCAAAAGTGCCGTAATGGTATAATTGAAATAAATGCTTTGAGTTTGAGTTTGGAATGTTTCGACGCCGATTAAATAACTGGCCTAGATGCCCATCTGGGTCTATGTGAAATAAAATATTTTGAATTGTAAAACGTCGAAAAAGGTGCACGGTTCACGTTGGTCGTTTCCATGGGGAAGAACCGGCAAGAAACTCCATGGATACTCTTTTTTGGTGTATTTGTTAAGTACACCTCTACCTAACTCTTCGAGGGCGTGATGATATGTATTTACTAGCTTCTGCCCGCGACTTCGTCCGCGTGAAGTTTTGATATCGCAACAAACGCCTGCTCAACGGAAGCTTTTTTCCCACTTTCTACATTTCTGCTCCGCTCCTATTGGTCATAGCGTGATGTTATATAGCCTATAGCTGTCTTCGATAAATGGAATATCCAACGCAAAAAGATTTTTTTAATTCGAGCCGATAGTTCCTGCTGAGATTAGCGCGTTCAACCAAACAAACAAAATCTTCTGCTTTATATTATTAATATAGATATACTAGTATAAAGGGATGAATGAAAGGCTTCTGCATGTCGCGGAGATGAGAATGCTAAGGGGGATGTGTGGTGTTACGCGAATGGATAAAGTACGGAATGAGTATATTAGAGCAAGTCTGAAAGTGGCGCCGCCGGTGACTGAAAAGTTGTGTGGTAATCGGTTGTCGTGGTATGGGCATGTGATGCGGAGGAATGAGGAAAATGTCGTAAAAAGTTTTGAGTATGAATGTGGATGGGTTTTTGAGTAGAGGAAGACCAAAGAAACGATGGATGGACTGTGTTAAGAAGGATATGGTAAGAAAAGAAGTGTCTGATGAGATGACGAAAAATAGAGGAGTATGGCAGAAGAAGACATGCTGCGCCGACCCCAAATAAATTGGGATAAGGGCAAGAGAATGATGATATACTAGTATTGAGTATTGATATTGATCTAAATTATATTATAAGATGTAGTAGTAATGTACGTAGCATAAGCTATCATTATGCTCGGAGTGTTATTTAAAGACGAGATGGCTTATGTATGACATCATTGATGATGTTATGACACGGATGACATAGCTCCATACTATAGTTCTCTTATAGATGAACGGAAGGATAAACGACGGTTTTACTGTCTATATTATAAAAATGAATCGCAAAATGTGTTGGTAAGCGCATAAACTCAACAACGCCTGAACCGATTTCACTAATTCTTTTTTTGTTGTTTGTTATTGTCAGGAGAAGGTTCTTATGAAAAAAGTAGTAGTAGGTAGGTAGTAGTAGGTAGGTAGTAGAACAGGTAGGTAGTAGTAGGTAGTACTAGGTAGGTAGTAGTAGGTAAGAAAGAAAGAAAAAAAAGTATTTATTTGACGACAGTTAATTTTATTTATATTGTGTGTGTGCACACACAATATAAATAAAAAGATACAAAACAATAAGTTGGACTTAGTAGTAATGTGTGCCTCACGGCTGCGCCAAGAAGGTCCATTTCAGCATTCATGCCAGACAGGTGTAGAAGCTGTCTGACGCTGGTCTTCCAATGAACCTACCTAGGTAGGTAGTAGTAGGTAGGTAGGTAGTAGTAGGTAGCTTTTCCCTCTTATGTGACGCAGACGAAGTTGCGTGGGTCAGCTAGTTTTCAATAAAAAAAGGTTTTCTCTAACAATTTAAGAATTCTAGGTTGTTGTCACTTTTAGTCATAATTGGATCTAGTGTAAAAATCGAGGTGAACTATGAATATACGAAAGAGTTTGGTGTGTTATACAGTTTACTGTATTTGGTGCGCTATCCTAATCCTAACTTAATATTATATACAACGCGTGTAGCGTTAAATGCGCAAATCCTGAGATACCCCAAAACATTTTTTATTTAATTGACCTAATTCTGAGAGAATATAAAACATTACATTTTAATTAAAATTTAAAGGTTTTATGTGCTGTTTTAGTTTTTCTGGCAATAAGATTTACTGGCAAGAACTATTATTATTCCGCATATGAGAAAATTAAAATTGGACGACAACCATTTGTGTTTGTTTGTTTACCTATTTTGGCGGGTTTGCGTACGTGATGGCTTGACCTATTAATAAATAGACAGGGCAACATTTTTGATGAAGATTTTTTGAAAAATGTGGCCTATGTTAAAAAGTGGATTAATTGATTCTGCTCGTTATTCTCTATAACTATTTTCAGGTTTTGCGCATTTAACATCACACGTCGAAAGCACGTCTGTTTGTTACCTTGTCAGATGTACGGAAAACAAAAATTACGATCGTATGATATCGATGGCGCCACATCTTTCGAATCACGATTGAACAATTTTATTATAGAAACATTATAAGTGTGTCTATTTTCTAAATTAACGCGATCGATGCCATGGTCAAAAGCTTGTTCCACATAAAGTTAAGAAGACTTCCCACAGAATGCATGTTGGTACACCACTCTTACTGAGTATAGTTTGTTGGGCACATAGTCCAGCATTAACACATCTAAAGGGTGTAAAACACCTATTAACGAAAACGAAAGGCACTTGTTCTTCTCGTCATTCTGATCATTTTTTTGTTCTACACTATACCTGGGAACTTTCTAGTTACGGAGATATTGGGGGTCAAAGTTGCAAGATTTTGACAAGTTTTTTTTTTTTTTAATACCACTTTTTATCGCATTATGTTTACTTTAAATATCTCTACGACCCCCGTACTATTCAATTCATCCATCCGCACAATGTTTTGAGTGCGTTACATTGAGTTATACCACAAAACATGATTTATAACCTCAAAAAAAAAAGTTGTTTCCCAGCAATATTTTTTGCGTAAAGTTACTTAGTTTGATATACAGAATGCTTGGTTAACGGCTTTGTGATGAGGTGAAATACACCCTGTATATTTATAGAACAAAGAAAAAAAACACTGACTTGACAAGAAACCTACCAAAAATTAATTACTATGAAAAAACCAACTAACATTGTTTCATGACATAAGACAACTTATAATCAACACACACAAAGAGCCTTTGTAATAACAAAATAATGACAGCGCTATAAATTAATTACAATCCAATAATGCATTGATTACATTGTAATCAACTCGTGCGCATGACATGTGCGTGACCTTGTTGTAACCTTCTAATGTCAGTGGGTGGTTTTGAGAATGCTGAAGTGCCTCATATATCGTGCTTAATACCATTCTATTTTCTGCATTTCTCTCTTGTCTTTTAAATTATCAGTAGAGCATCATCCGCCATTTATTCTCAGTAGATACAAAGCTCCTGCAACTGAAGGTTTGGGTGACCACGGCCTGGATTCTCCAGTTTCAAATTTAATCAAATTAAAATATGACATAACTTTGAAATTGGACTTTCCCTCCGTGTCTGGCTTGAGGTGGCTTGGATATGAGTCAACGATTGCGACAATATTACCTGGGGATCAACGTTTCAGAGCAAAAGTCTGTTACCCCTTGAATAGATCTAAAATAATATCACGCTTGTAATCTGGGTTAGGAAGACGTGTACCTTTAAGTCATAGGGACGAGCTCGGTCACAA
This sequence comes from Xestia c-nigrum, assembly GCA_916618015.1. Taxonomy (NCBI): domain Eukaryota; kingdom Metazoa; phylum Arthropoda; class Insecta; order Lepidoptera; family Noctuidae; genus Xestia; species Xestia c-nigrum. The sequence continues at coordinate 25,481,387 of OU745246.1, forward strand.
ATCCAATTTTGGGAACTTCACCAGGAATTTCTTTTTTTTTTCTGCCCGACCCGGGTATGTAACCCAGGACCTCATGCTCAGTAGTCGCACTTGTGAACTTTAGACCAATGAGGCTGTTGAAACAGATTTCTTTGAGATTTTTCTGCTTTTACTGTCATTTCCTGAGGATTTTTTTTCAACACTTATTCTGTTCAGATAAAGCAAGGAATTAATGAAAAGTTTTTAAGTATATTTTGTTCGGCTCAGCCCAATTTGAATAAACGAAATTCTTAACTTTTCTTGAGAAAAATGATAAAGACACTCAAAATGTCACTTACGGGATATCTTCCGTGACTGTTATTGATATTGAACTCTCGTGATTACTTAAAACAGTGTTTAAAATGACAAAGGGATCCATAACTATAGTGCACCCATCACATGGGTCGTTGAGCGACCTTGTTACAGCAACCTTCGCGTCAAGTGCGCAGACGCCGCGTGGGTAGCTTCAACAGAATCATAGCGTATTGATTGCGCTTTGATTTCAACATGAGGCCAGTCTTTTGTTTGAGTGGTACTGCTTTATTGGTTATTGTTAGACTAATGATTTAAGCAGAGAATTGCAAATATTTTATTTAGAAGTCAGACTTTAATATTTTTTAATCTTTAAAGGAATGTTACATTGAGTTTGACGACTATAAGCTCGTGCCCTAATACATAGAACTGTAATATTAATGTAAGGAGTGTGTATATGTGTGTGCTATGGTGTGTTTCACCAGTTATATTTTTTACTAATTCGTTCAGTAGTGTTATAGGGGAACAGACGTGTTGAAGTTGTGTTTTCATGAGTAGGTAAACAAGCTGGTATGGTGTACATATATAGGAGCATGAAGAACAGAGTGTAAAGTTCTTCATCCCCATAGAAAAGGGAGGATCCGCCAAACAAACGGTGGCTGATGGTGGGCTACTGCACGACAGTTGTTGTCGGATTTTGATGTAAGGTCTTCATTTGTGGCATAAATGACGCTACTACAGCGGTTTTTATTACTTTGTTGAAGTGAAACTTCTTTATCGGGGTTGGAAAAAAATTTAGTGTAACATGTTTTCGTTACGCGTCACATTTTTCCGTTACGCGCCATCTTTTTCTTATCCCTACCACGCGTGATTCGAAGTATACTTTCTCCAGCGGAGTAGGGATTGGTAAATGTCTCCAATGTATTTTGCGGCCCGTTTTGAGTAGTTACATTTTTGAATTATATTTATCTAATTTAACTTTATTTAACCAATTTCTGTAAAGTTGCATATTTTTTTAAAAATAACGTCATAAAGAAGTTTGACTTCTTACGAGTGTACGCTAGTACACGCACACATTTTTTTTCTGTAGTGTTTTTCCTTTGTGATGTCGTTACATACAATTTTCGATATCAGTTTGAGATCACAACTTAAAGACATCCGCTACTGGACAGAAACTTCCATTCAAGGTTCGCCACAAAGAACAGTCCTTTGCAAATATGGTACAGGTACTACGTATATTGCAAAACATTGTAGAATCCTCATTAAACAATTACACACAGTATCTAGACAACATATCTCCACTTTCAATTACGCTGACTTTATCATAATATCTAGAATTGTAGGCGAAGGTAAACCAACGATCTAGCCACCTGGCTAATAACAGCATTATTTAATGGCTACGTAATGAAAATAATTGTAATAGCACTTTATACTACTGACACAACGTAAATACATAAGATAGAGAATAAAAAAAGAATGCAAATAATAATCTTATCTAACGGTAACTGGAGAAATGTGAGCTTTCTACTGGTACACTACAACACTGCCTTACCCTTTTAAGATTATAGGCGTGGTAGTAATTATATCATCATCATCAGCCTATTAATGTTCCCTCTGCTGGGACACAAGACTCCTCTCTATGGGAGGGGAATGGGCTATAATCCACCACGCGGGCTGCGGATTGGTAGATGTCACATGTCTTCGAATTTTTTGTAATGATATAATGAGCTAAAATTAAATCTGGGTCAAAATCAAATCTCATTTAGAATAAAAAATATTTTTTATAAAAACAGAACGTTCGCCCTTGTACTCAAAAACAACATTTCTAATAGTTGTAACAAAATAAAGTATTAATAAACAAAGTTATCCAGCCAAAGAATCTCAAACATTAATATTTACCGAAAACATTTCAGTCTAACAAATCTCCCATTCAAAAGACATCAACGAGAGACTTGCGCAAGCGCATAACATTCGTACACGTACAAACTCGCGTGTGATTTCGTGTGAACATAGAAAATTACAGTTTTTTACCGGTTTTTTTATACTTCCGTTCATACGAAATTGTAGAGTCAACGGATCGAAGGCAAATATTGATTCTGACCGGTTCAGATAAAAAAAACGAAAAGCGTGATATTTTTTGGAGTGATCAGGGTTCCTTACATTTTTTTTCTTTTATACTGTTGTGTCCCACTGCAAGGATTTCCTCGTACCTTTTGTGTTTTGCACATCAAGAACGAGTCTTAGAAAAAAAATCTTATGGAAAGAAAACATTTTTTTTTTGTACGCAGTAGACACTTTGCTTTTCTGAGTCATGTCTTCGTCATGTTATGAGAGGTATATAAGATAGTAAGTGATTCACTGTTCACAGTGTTCACGTGTATCTACTATGCCACGTGAATCACGATTTATTACAGGTAAATCATTGAAATGCGAACAAGGTTCAACTCGAAAGATTTTTAGGGTCCGTCAAATCTAAGGTAATGATGTAACGGGAAAACCCTAAGGAAAAGGAAAATCTTCACTTACAATGCTTGAAAACAAGGAATCATCATGTTTATAACAACAAATTAATAAGAAAATTATATTTCGTATTTTAAATATTCTTGATTCCCAACGAACGATATAACATTAACATCTTATATCATGCATGTAATTCCCAAGCAGTTAGGCCGTAATATTCCTATATAACAGTATATCCACATTTCCACATTTTTTATGTGGGTACGATAAGTTACATAACTTATCAACAATTAAAATCTCGAACAACAAATCAAACAAAAATAATTGGAATTTTTAAAATGATAAAATAGCTCCTGCACGTATTCCAAATATTTAGGTTTCTCGGCTCTCATTTCCCCACGGAACCCTAAAACTAGCCACTAAAAGATAATAGGTGCAACAAACTCTGGCCGGCTCGCTAATTGTTTGGGCACCGCGAACCGCTAGACACGGCTTTACGATGGCGATAGATAACAGAAAAAAATATTATTAGTTACAGAGAATTCACGGTTTTAAGTCTTTATTTCTTACTAAGAAAAACATTGGGTAAAAAGCCGGCTGATTGGGCTTGAAATGTTGTATGTATGGTTATGCAAGATTTGTGAATGTTTTCTATTTCCATCGATTTAATTTGGATTGAAGTGTGATACCGTGGCCCCGGAACATAAAGGGCGAGGGAGGAACATGGATTGGGTTTAGTCAGTAAAAGTCTGACATTCCCTCCCGCTCCGCTCAGAGTGGGAGAAAGATTAGAAAATATTTGATGATTTTGTGGGGATGTTTTCCACAAGTATTGTGTGTGATAAAATAAACTACAGGTCCACCTAGAAATGCATTTAATCGACCAGGCAAACACCAAGAACGTTTAGAGAAAATTCCAACTGTCAGTCTGAAATCGACCCTCGCAGTCAAACAATAAGGATGGGCGTAGCTTTCAGTGATGAGCCGCCACAATTTCGCATCCCAAAAAAAACTGTAAAAAAAGTATGATAGATAAAACTTTGGCACTGTACGGGTTGTAGTAGTTAACTCCGTACACCGATTTGTCGTGAAGGTTTTTGTAGTTTAGAGAAACACCTTCCACTAAGATGCACTAAGTAGTTAAGTTTATTTAACGTAAGAGTAAGTTACAGTAGTAGAGTAGAAGGCGATTATTTCTCTCAGTTGTTGATAGCTACCCAGTTATAAGTTCACTATATTATTTATTCGTTGGTCATTTAGTTTTATTATGCTAAATTATGACGCGCATCGTTGGCCTAAAGTAGGTTACCGAGTAAGCAGAAAAATGTACGGCGATGAGACCGTACAGGCACATAATAAGGAGGAAGCAATAACGATCTAGGGGATAGATACTTCAACTATGCTAAGTTTGGGGGTCAAATTATTTATCGGGGAACATACCGCGACGCGGCCACCAGTACCCATTTTCATACGAATGGTCGCGATTGCGTCATTGTTGTCGCAGCTCTGTCAAATATTAATTTATTTAAAAAATATTTTCCTCTCAATCCTTTTCCATTCACAGCAGAACTATTTTTACTCTCATTAAAGCAGTCACACTCAATCCAGTCCTAATAATTATAAACGTGTCTCACCCTACATACTCGTCTAGTATGGAAATGTGAGTATGGCCCCGACCACGACCTCGGTCGATGTGACATGCGCGTTTTTCATGTATGTCCTTCACGCGAATATCTTCCTTCGCACCGTACGCCGCGCGCCGGTGACATTTAAGAAGGTGCCGGTGATTTTAAGGATAGGCATCTCGCAGGTCAACTAGGAAGTTATCGGCTGCTTAGTCAGACTTCTTTGTGGGTGTTATGTAAGGTGGCATACAATCAGAGTAAATGCAAATAAAAAAAAAAATCGACTGCCCCAAGTGTCAAGCTGGATCAGATCATTCATGCAGCCTGTTCAAAATAACTCATTTCGTATTTTGTTTTACTGCATTCGCATGTCGGCGTCGCGCGTCTATTGATCGTCTAACTCGTGGCCTAGAGATAAAAACCAGTATGCATGCTAATTTGTTGGCCATCTTGGTCGCAAGCTGTGTTATGTAAATATGTTAGCGGAACTACCTGGTGAAGCAACGCCGCACCTTGTGAGTCGGCGTTATGTCATGAGTGTGTGTTCGGTCGGTGGCTGGTTAGTGTGTCAAAAGCTGGTTTCGAGTGGGTAAACTAGAGTAAAACTTATGCTGGAACTGCCGTTCTGGTAAATTGCAGCAGCTGGAAATATCCAGATGATTTGGAAACGTGCTCGCTATACGCAAGCTAAATATTGCCCATGAGCCACTTGCCCATGTTCAACTACCATTTCAATAAGTTCCACAATTTTATCCTTGTGTGATCTGGAATGCATTTTCTAATTTTATAGGTAATATGTACACCGACAAGAAACCTTTCTCATATCAGCCGAAAGACGCTCACTGCTGGACATAGGCCTCCCCCAAGTGTCGCCACACCGACCGGTCCCCTGCGACTCGCATCCACCGGATTCCTGCAACCTTCACCATAGCTAATCTAAGGTCTGGTTTTCCCAAATTATCATATTTTAGTTTTCCGATATCCATGGTTTTGACTAAAGTATAAATATTTGATCAAACACTGTTTCTCAAAAGCAAATCTTATCTTCAGTTTGTGTTTGGAATCGTAGTCATAGACAAACAAATGACGGAGGTTTGCCGCTTATTGCGCAATGTTTGGAATTGGATTCACATATGGTTGTGAAAGCCTACAAAAGAACTTCTGACCAACTTATTGAAGTCGCAGCAAAATGCAAGACTCTATTATAAAGAGTACACAAATCGTAATTTAATCAATGCTTATATTGTAAGTTATTAACCTTTAATGGCCACACGCCTATTTTGTTTTGGGCTTGTATAACTCATGATTAATCTATTCTGAGAGTCCAGACATAGCGAGACAGGTCCATGAAAGACAATGGATGAGATGGCCAAAAGATATGGTGATTTGGCACTAATAAGATAGAATCGCAAAGATTTGGCAAGCGCGCTGGTGCGAGGTCAGAAAATAAAAAACCTGAATATAATAAGAATTTGAGGGAGGTCTTTGACGAGCAGTGGCTACCCTACTTAAAAAAAACCACATTTAGCATACTAACACTAAATATGGCTATAAGTAAGTTAAAACCAAGATTTTCCTCAGCTCATTAAAGAAATAAACCCACCAATCATTGGCACCTGTACCAATCACATCACACTTGCGTGCCAGCCCTTAAATCACGATAATGACCCTTAACGACAACTGTGACACGTAATAACAGGCGATGCAGTAATAACACATGTAATACTGTAAGAGAACACCGCTCACAGTTAGTATTTGACGGTGAATACTAAAAAAATATGATGTGCAGCGATAATTATGGCCTGAGGCAGTCACGGACTGTTCAGAGACGCCATATTGGCGAGATAATGGACAGAAGGTCAAGGAAACCTCACACACAGTTAGCCCCTTCGTACACAAGTCTACAAAAATCTTCGATACTCGACGATTTTAGTCTCCAAGCGACTGCCGCCATACAAATCCATTGAAGTTCGTACACGAGTCGCGTCGCCGACATTATGGATTTGTATGGCGGCAGTCGCTTGGAGACTAAAATCGTCGAGTATCGAGGATTTTTGTAGCCTCGTGTACGAAGGGGCTTACAGTATGCAGATATTGGCGCCATTTCCAAACTAATAGGCTGATTCAAAAACAGAATGGTGACACCTAAGAAGGAAGTTTGAGTTGTCAAATTAGTTTTTGCCACGAACTCAGCTGTGTATTTGGTCGATTAAAAACATGGTGACACCTAAGGAGGAACTATGTATTGTGAAATTAGTTTATGCCATGAACTTCGCTGTGTTTCAGTCAATAGACTCTGAAAATATTGTATGGAAACTTTGCTTCAACTAAATTGATACCTTTATTAATATGACCGTCCCTTTCTTGTGTAATGGGAGACATAAAGATAGAAATAGTCTAAATTAAGCTTCAACAGAATCGACACCAATGTGACCCTCAAAGTCTATGTAGCTAGATGCACTAATGGAACTATTGAAATACCGCAGACAGATCGATGTCAAACAATATCGTTGTAAGTTTAAAAGGCTACGTATTATGTAAAGTCAGGGTCTATTTATTACCATAATTTTTGTTGTAGATTATAGGAGTATTACTTAGAAACTGACTCTTTTGAGCAAAATGCTAACAGTTTGTTGAAGTCGTTGCATAAAATGGTCCTTCTGCACAAACCCACACATTGTCTTAACAATAAAATGTAATTTTATAATGAACTGCGACGTGCAAGTGTGAAGTAACTGTAATTACTGTTGTACATGCGTTTTGCGTGCGTTTTGTTTGCGTATTTTTTTTGTGATGGGCGACTAGAGCTGTCACTATGTTCTGCGATCTTTATGCAGACTGGTTTTAATCATGTAGTTTAAGTGGAGCAAATAGTAGGCTTGGATTAAGAACAATCTTTGAGGCTTATGCGAGTTGAAAAGATAATTGGCTAGGACTTAGGTATTTATATTGCTCGTAATTATGTAGGTCTAATAGATAAGCTACTAGTACGCATCGTGAACAGATTAAAAGCGAAAACATTGAAGTACAGTATACTTAAAACGGAGCGATATGTAACCTTTTCATACCTGTAATTTGTATAATTTTCAAATGTATAATCAGTGTTCAAAGACCCTCCCCCCTAACCCCACCACCACTGGGGTTTTAATTAAGCTTTTAACTAATTAGTTAATCGAATTGAGAAAAACGGTCTATCATTTTATTCATCACTACATGAAGTAAATTATCGCACTTCCAAGCAAAATGGTGGAGGTTTTCATGTCATTCTTGGGATTAGATTGAATGATTTTGTTGGTCTTCCCTATCATGAATTCATGACAATTAACAAGTAAGTTCGGTTATTAACACCTCTTAAGAAATGAACATCTAATTCCAATTTAAATGCAAATGTCTGCCCGCTGTCCCGCCTACGGGGTTCTAGTTTTGGATGAAACGTTATTTCTCAATTCTTAATTTGAACATGGTTCGGTGACATATCGCCTTTTAGGTCGTTGACATTATAAAGTTTAGACGTGATGCTTATACGTATGAATTTAAGGATACAATAAACTTGTTTACTTAACCACAAAGATTGCAAAAGCAACCAAAAATTGATGAACTACTCTTCTTTATTATAGAATTTTCAATCCTTACCTACAATCTAGCGTTTGCAAACCGTTCAAAATAAAACACTTTCCGACTGCCTCGATCAAACATCAAACCGCAAAGACCGCATTTCTTCAGCACACGTTTAAAATAAAATAAGCATTTTTTGCCACATGACTTAAATATTTTTACATTATTATAAAATACTTTCAATTTTTGCACTATTAAATCTAGAGATGAACAAAAACAGACTTTTAACGCGCGCTGAGAATTGCATGTTATTATATAGTTTTTACCCGCGATCCGGCACGCTCCGACATTTGCAGAAAAAAATGTTTTAAAAGGACACTAGGCTATGGAAATATTAAAGGAATGTCTATGAGTGCACATGACTACGATTGCATTTCTTCACGCGTTTGAAAAAGGAATGAAAATATTTAAACGGGAGAATACTTTGACGTTTTAGAAGTTTATCTTTTTCATCCCCCCGTCTCGGAAAGAGTTTTTTTGCTCTTCGATATCTGAGTGCAAAAGCCGTTTTTATCCTATAGAGGATAAAGTTAAATTGAATTTAGAACATCGTGTGCACTAAGTTTGTGAATTCAAAACATCATTAAACCTATTTACTTCTACCTCCATGGTGCCGAATTTATCATACAACTGTTTCTAATTTGTTAATAACTCGGACTCGGAACCTTCTTGGTGTATTTTTTTTTAATTTGCTTTGCGCACCATTTACATTTCACGTCATATTGTTAAAACCTTAAGTTAAAAAACAAGAAACTTGAAAACAAGTGAAAAACCTAAAATTAGTGGTTCTAGCGACGGCGAAATTTATTTGACGCCCACAGAATTAGAATTAACTGAAATCGTCCTTGGTGGGTGCTTTGCTTTCTGTTAATAATCCGCCTATTGCCTTTAATAATTTCCTCGCTGAGGTGGGATGAAAAGTTACATGTTGCACTCGAGTGCAACGATTTTTCACCTCGTGCTCTTTTGATTCCCTCGCTAACGTTCATGATTCTAATTTTTGAATAACTCGCTGTGCTCGTGATTCAAGTTTAGAACCTTTCGCTTGCTCGGTCATCAAAATTAAGCACGCGGTTAAAAAGCAACTTTTCACTCTTATATAACAAATAACTATTGTTTAACTCTACGGACCAAGGGGAAATTGTAGGATATCCTACAATTTCCCCTTGGTCCGTAGCAGAAAAAGGATTCAATTCTCCACAGATGGAAGTTTATTCTTAGGCAGGAACCACACTGGCATTACCACACTATCTTCAAGAGTGTATATTTATGACGTACCATAAAACAATTCTGACGTGTAAATGTACTACTGATAATAATATCTGGCATCCCAGTCGTAAAAATAGCAAAAACGACAATCGGAAAAATATAAAGATTGCGAAATTACAGCTGCAGTCGCGCCATAAATCTCTATCCATAGACAAGCAACATGGCCGCTTATTCTATATTGTCTCTGGTCCACATGAATTCGTTTTATTCGCTTATTAACAAGGTTATCTTTGGGGGTGAATTAAACTTTAAACTTATTAAAATAAAGGTTATATTTGAATGCGTTTTCAGGATATAATAAATTTGTTTTGTAAAGTGCATGGCGATGACAATCTTCGCTGAGATACCCCGCGGTTTTATTGGTCGCAATAGAGAAGCAAAAATATGTTTATTTATCAGTAAAATATTTTTTTTTATTTCTTTACGATTTTATGCAATATCGCCATCTCTATAAAATTTTAAGCTACGTTTTGAAACGTAATATTTTGGTTTCAGATAAAATCAGGTAAGGAGTGAAATAAAAGAAAGTTATGCTAAATAAAAAAACACAGAAACTAAATAAGAAGAATCAATAGTCACTTCCATTGAACCAAGGTTCACGTCTTACTTTCTTCTTTTTCTGCAATGTTTTTATTTTAAATTAAATCGAAAGTTTTTCTTAATTTTAGAGGCGAATATTTGGTTCCATTTCCTTTTTTATTCTCTATCACTTCCCGTAATAACCTGCCAGTGCCAAAAAGAAAGAAAAACATTGAGATATAGTGGGTGTAAATAAACCCTTAAGGCAGCTGAAAGACACATCTTGCTCTCCCCGTCCGCGTTATTTCGTTTTTTGTTTTGTTCCGGGCCCTATCTTAGGTAGGAGCCTTCTAGTCACTCCACTGTCTAGTGGGGATCAAAGTTCCAACTTTTTCACAAGTTTATTTTTAAATACTAGGTACTTTTGAGAGGAGGCCGTGTCCCAGCAGTGGGAACATTATAGGCTAATGATGATGATGATGAGTTTTTAAAGGTCACAACTTTATTAAAAAATATCTTCATCACCCGTTCACTACCTAATGCATCCATCAAAACAATGTTTTTGGGTACGTTGTTGGGGTACATAGAGTTTTACCTTAAACCTTGATTTCTCACACCAGAAAAAAATCGCTTCCCTGCAATCGTTTTTGCGTACTTAGTTACAGTTTGATGTACAGAGTGCTTGGTTGACAGTTTCTTGAAGATTCCGCTTACACCTCGTATTTTATTTATATTTACCTCGTTTATTCGACGTCACTGCAACGGACCCCGGTCGAGGGCGGCATTTAAGACGTGCGTTCGATTATCTGCAAAAATAAAAATAAACTTTTTAATTCCCTACGCGTTATTTTTGTTTAAATATAGAAATATTTTTAGCTTCGAGCGAGGTCTGATGCTGATTATATCTTTGCTTGAAGTAGGTAACTATTTCGTATTTTTTTTTAATATACTCGATAGGTATCTAGTCTAGTGCCAGATTCATTTCGCAGGTTGGACAGTGCAATTAGGTTTTTCCATCAAGAATTTGGAGTCAGTCTGGAGACTTCTAAATAACTAGCGGAATATAGGTCTACTACGTCAACTACGTCTATGGTCATCTCTCCCATTCGGTTAGATGTAATGCTGTAATTTTGAACCTTTCTCAAACCGAAAAAGCCATTTGTTGTACTCGCTCACCGAAGTATATTTTTAAACAAAAGTAAAACGTTGATATTTTATGTAAGACTAGCTTCTGCCCGCGACTTCGTACGCGGATCCTGTTGCTTATACCAGCGACAACGGGGTCGTCAAAAATCGAAGATCTGAAACGTCTGATGTCGAATTCTAAGAGCCCGTGGACGGGAAAATAACGGATATTTCCCAACTGAGCAACACATTCCGTCTGTTTCTTTTTGCCATTTTCAGCTATGTGGCGGATTCAATCATAAGAGTATACGTAAATGCACTCCGTTCCTTATCAACCTAAGGAAGGTCGCCATGCCCTACGGCTATATCTTGAGACACATCCGATTCCTCAGACGATATCGACATTCTGTTCAAAGAATGTCGAAGTCGATCAGAATTCAAATGGTTGTTGCGCTCTTCTTCTGTCTCTTCATGCCGTACTCCAGCAATTCTTTCTCTCTCACTTTCTAACTGATTATGAATATTTCATTGTGTGCCTGTTCGGGACAATGTATGATAATCTCGATATGCAGTTAGTCGCGCATCACGTTCATCACTCGTTTCAAAAGACCTGTTAGTAGTTGTGCGAATACGCTGAGAACTCAAGCGTGATTCTGTATCGGTAAACGTTTCCGATTCGCGAGACAATGCATGTCGCTCACGATCAGCAGACAGTCGCGCATCACGTTCCCCACTTGTCTGTAGATATCTAGAAATCGATGCGTAGACACGCTTGGAACTCGAGCGCAATTCTCTATCCGTGAACGTCTCCGACTCGCTAGACAATGCATGACGTTCACGATCAGCGGTCAGTCGCGCATCTATTCTTCACTGGTCTCTAGAGGCCTGGATGTACGAGAACGCAGGCGTGCTTGCGATCCGAAGAGCTCTCCTGACGCTCTTCGGTAGATTCTTGGGATCTTATGATCCACAATCTTTTATCTCCTTTGGAACATTGGGAAAGATTTGACCTCTTTCTAGGCATGTTTATAGTTTTGTTGAGAAGATACCTGATCAATTAAAATCTATGTGACTGCTCTCCTGCGTTACCGGGTAGGCTACCGAGTTACGAAGATAAATGGAAATAGTTATTTGTTAAACAAGAGTGCAAAGTTGTTTTTTAACCACGTGCTCAATTTTGACTTTGTTGCTCAATATTGAGACTGACATCATCATCTTCCAATAAAATTGGAATTTCCTTAATATTCTTCCATTCATTTCAATTTATTGAACTGACCTTTGGTGGTCAACCGTTATTGAAAGCACATTCACAGTTTTTTAAAGGCTATCAATATTTATTTACATATTGTGTACCTCCCACAGAACATAAAAAACAGTTCACATAAAAAAGACTTTTTTTATGTTCTGTGGTACCTCCCTATTTTAATACTATTAACTGTTTTACATTGGTAGGTATAACTATAATATTTGCCATCAAAAATCAATGTGACATTCTAAATAAAATTGTAAATTCTCTAAAATTCTCTCTGATTCATTAAGTAGTAATTGCAGTTCATTTGAATAATACAATTAAATAACATAAAACGCTCGATTATGGTAATATGTAATTATCTTTACATTTTGCATGAATAAACAAATACACAAAAAAAGGCAGCTATAGTCTGCTCTTAACTATAAACATATTTACTTTTAAAAAAATAGGGTCACCATATGTTACATGTTTACCGGACTTAGACAATGCCATACTTGTCATTTCAACGCCGAAACCTCGTTGACATGTTTTATTTGCTAATGTATGGATAGAGAGCTCGAAGTATGTAGCATTAAGTACAAACCATAGTGGTTTATAAATGCGATTCTGCCTAGACAAATGTAATAATTTTTTAAAGGATAAATAAATGAAAAAAAAAAAGTTTTTTTTTTAACTATTTCAAGTTACACTTTTCACTATGTCGGTTTTCAGCCGGCCAGTATATCCATAATGATATTTATGATAGGAAGTATTAAATATTGGGTAGGTATAATTATAACCGCTGTTTACTTAACTTTGTCCTAATCTTTAAAAGGGTCTCAAAAGACCAATAAATAAATCTTTTACCTAGACCGATCTATTAGAATCCCTGACAATTTTTTGTTTTTTTTTTTTAATCTATAAGCACGATTCCAACGCATAATCTTAGAAATCCCTAATATCATGGGAACTCTACCCATTGTTAACTTAAAAAACGAAACTTTTTGTGGGACACGCATTTCCCAGAGACGCACCAAGGACCTGCCAATGTGACTCCTTTGACATTACCAGCCGGTTTCAAGAGCAAACAACGAGAATTGGCCCTTACCTGCACCCGCTGCGAAAAAAGACCACAATACACCATCCATTGCACTTTTTGCTCAAAGAAAGAGCGAAAGGAAGCGAGGTAAAATAGCAATGGAATGCAAAAAAGGTGTTTTCGTTTTTTGAGTTCAGCCTGTCCTCGGTCCATCATAAGAAAAGGTTATGCTAATGATAAAGCTACTTTGAAATTGAAAGTGACCGAATGGCCTTGAGGAAGAGGCTTTGTTTTTCTTTAACAATGTTTTGGAGCAACGTTCTTAAGCGCTTGTTTTGAAAGTATAATTTAATGCTGGCAATTTAGAGTTGACAAAACATAGTTTATAACAATGTCAAAAAAGAAGAAGGTTCACAACATTCAGGCTAAGACATTAAGACTTAAATGTTTTCTAAAATTATTAAATGCAAGTACAATCACTTCTTAAATTTGTTGATTTTTTAAGTTGCAATATTTAGATAATATGACGATGTAATCCACAAAAGCTAAAAGGGCAGAACTGTACTTATAGTACACCACATTTTACTGATTATGTATGATTCCCATTTAATAGGGGTTCATTTATAGCTAGATACGAGTAGCATCTGGATTCCGGGCTGTACCTGAGAAATCCATAAACAACTGAGAAAACTTTCAACGAACCTAAAAGAAATGAACATTAAAGTATCTGTACCCGGTTTTTCGACGTCTGGTGTAAGTTACAATTTACATTTCGAAAATAAAGTCCATTTTTTGTATCGTATTTCGTCCAAGAGGACCAACTTCGTGACCACTTTTTGGATGACATCACTGCTATATATTTCCTGAGTGTATTTTAATCAGTTCGATTCTAAAGGCGATTTAAAAATGACATCATGAGTCAATGGACCTCAGTATACAGAATTCGCTTAGTAAACATAATTTATCAGTGCCAAAGGACCAATGATACTTAAATTATGTTAAGTTTTGATATGGCGTGCATTTAGTTATTATTTTTCTTTTTTTTGCCACTGCTGGGCAAAGGCCTACCCCATTTCTTTCCAACCCTCACGGTGTTTTGCCTTTTCAAGTCATTTAGAGGAACGAGTCCAAATCTTCATTTGTTTTGCCTTTTCTAGCCAATTAGAGGAACGAGTCCAAATCGTCATTTAATAATTCTAATCATAATTTATACTAAGTACAAAGAGGCATAGGGCAAAGAAGCCAAATTCATTTTAGATTCTCTACAAAATTGTGGCATCACATAATATATGGTCCAAGATCTCACAGCAAAAGTAATCATTAGTTTTATCACCTCACAAAGCCCGTGCAAGTTACAGTTAACTACAATCACACCACACCCACAGAAACCAAACATGGTCCTAGATCGCATACTATCCCGTCTCCATCCACATTTTCCAACAGTCTTTAATCCTACAATTAAGCTTTTTCCATCGAAAATTAGGTTGACTTCTAAGGCCAGAAAAAAACGAAAAACGTTTAAGAACCACACGATTCCGCGTTCCGTACTGCGCCTACGCATCCCTGACTAATAGAGATTGGTCTGAAGATGGAAGGACAAGTGCTGTATAAGGCGTTACGTTATTATGTCAAGCGGTTTTAGTCATATTAGTAGAAATGCCAGGATTGCCTCATGATGAGAAACTGGCTGTTGGGGTCGATAAATATGGATGGAGATTGTTTGTGATGTGTCTCGTTTGATGATGATTAAGCCCTGTATACGTTTGAAATAGCTTTTTTGTTTGGTTGAGACTGGCGTTGGTAATTGGATATCAAGATTGGTATTTTTAAAATTAAGTCTGTTAAAGACTTTGTGGCACCTACAGTGCTACAATCTTTTGACGCTCGAGTGATTTCCAGATTCTCTGTTGGTAAACATTTTTGAAACTACCAAGTGCAATAATATCAAAAAACAAAATGACGCCATTCATTTCAATTTTGGACA
Source organism: Xestia c-nigrum (assembly GCA_916618015.1). Taxonomy (NCBI): domain Eukaryota; kingdom Metazoa; phylum Arthropoda; class Insecta; order Lepidoptera; family Noctuidae; genus Xestia; species Xestia c-nigrum. Next base: position 25,496,524 of record OU745246.1, read on the forward strand.
CGTACGATCCTAGTACCTACCTACCTCCATTTCTGTCAAGATTAGTATTTTAAAACTGAATATACAAAATTGATTTGTTACGTAAAATCATACCCAATGTTAAAAAACGCCAAATAAAAGTTTAGCTCTACTTCGTTGCAAAATGTTGTATTTGATGATTTTGGTGTTATTGCGTAGAAACTCTAGCAAGTACGTGAGTAGATGCTTAGTGGTACAGCTCGCAATAAACCTTAAAATAAACACGAGTCCAGATATCCTAAAACTTGTTTTTATATCTTTAACAAGACGTTTGATAAGTAAATATCTCAATTACATGACAGTATGATCAAAGTTACTTAGGGCCCCATACTTATGCAAATTACTTCAAATACCACGGAGTGGGCGAAGCTTGCCAAAGTGGTTCGAGGAGGTGGTTCTACTTGGGTAGGTGGGTAAGGCACTCCAAGTTTGAATAAGGTCGCAAATGCCACAAGATTTTGCAGCTCCATAAATGAAGTAAGGTCGTTAATGTAATGCTTAACTGCAGAATTTTGGTTTCTAGTGTAATAAGTATCATACGTGAAATACGTTGTAAAAGTTCTACAGTTTACAGTAAGTATAGTCCGTCTGAACCAATTTTGGTCATGGTTAGCGGATACAATTCATCGTCGCAGGAAATTTTGCAGTGCACAAGTATGTGTGCAAAAACAGGTGCGGAGAGCATCTCTTCTCTCGCCCTCATTGTCCGATCGAACGGCGATCCGGCACGACCATAAGAGATCAGATTGGAGTAGTTCAGATAATCCCAAATAGGGTAGATGACAAAAAAAATAGAATTAGTCCGTCAGGCAGATTAATAAAAAATATTTGATGATTATTCTATTCTATTCTATTCTATTCTATTGCATTCCACAATATGAACAGCTTAGGTGGTAGGTGTTAAAAAGTAATTGAACGTATGTTCATATTTATAATCTGCATATTAAGAATGTTTTTTTACTCTATGCTACTGTCTGTCACTGTCACAAAAAACTGTCTGTGTTCTCGGGCCATGTAATTGTTTTTTTGCCCCGTTCAGCTTTTAATTCAAATCACATTTTATTTAAATAATCACTGTATTTTTCACCCAATATTTATGATTAAATATATGGAAAGTGATCCAGCTGTTTGAATCAACGAACTTATCGATCCACGCTGACCTCCCAACAGGTTATGCCCCCAGGAGAAAACACGCTGTGAGTACTGCGCAAATTTCAAGAATCAAAACGATTAAAAACATATTACCAAGTGATTTACAATGTCGAGCGAGGGCGCGCAAGGGCCTCATGCCGCCTACTCATTCGACAAGCTGGACGGTGTGGCGAGCTACCACAATTGGAAATTCCAAATGAAAATGGCTCTAATTATGGAAGGGCTGTGGCCATGTATTGAGATAATTGAGGGAGAGGTAATAACTCCTGCCAAAGACCAAAGAGCGTTGGCACGAATCTGCCTATCTGTGAGAAGCAACTGCATCCAGTACCTCAGGTCAGTCACCACCGCAAAACAGGCATGGGACAAGCTGAAGGACGTTTTTGAGGACAAAGGGTTGTACCGAAGGGTCCTGCTGCTCCGGAAGCTACATAGATCGAATTACAACGACTACAGTTCCATGGGAGAATATATCGACGGGGTGATGACACTTGTACAGCAGCTTGCTGACATCGGCCGTGTCATCGAAGACAAGGAAGTAGCAGAATTACTACTGAGTGGGCTGCCGCAGGAGTTTGATGTGCTTGTTTCGAGTCTGGAGACCGCAAATGTCCTGGAAAATCTGACAAGCGAAGCAGTGCGAGCGCGTCTTCTACAGGAGGAGTTCCGCAAACAGAGCGACAACGGAGTCTCCGTACCCAGCGAGTCGTCCTTCGTGGTTTGTCACTACTGCAAGAAGCCGGGCCACGTAAAATCGAAGTGTTTTAAGCTTAAGCGTGATAACAAAAATAAAGGCAATAAAAAGCCAGTGCAAGCCTCCGCGCAAAGTGAAACATTTTTGGTGTGTGCCTTAGCTGAGTGTATAAATAGTGCAAACTGGTTAATTGACTCGGGTTGCACATCACATATGTGTAATAACAAGAACCTCTTTACGTCTATGAACACTAGTTTCACAAGTGAGGTTACTGTGGCTGATAATAATGTATTGCAATGCAAAGGGAAAGGTCATGTAACTGTTTCTTTTGATAAGTGTTCTAGAACCATAGAAAATGTCCTCTATGTTCCTAATCTCTCGGCCAATTTATTATCTGTAAGCAAATTAACTGATAAAGGATATTCTGTGATATTTAACAATGATAAATGTCATATTAAGAACAAAAACAAAGTATTAGCCTCTGCATCTCATATAGATGGTCTTTATAGGTTAGATTGTTCTGTGCCTAACTCTTCTTGTTCTCAGAGTAGTTTTGCGTCCTCATGCACCCTGCCAGGTAAAGTACAGGAGCAGGAGAGTGCTTTAGCAGCTGGTTCGGTGCCAGTGGATGTCTGGCACAAGCGGCTGGGACACCTGAGTCTTCGTGGTATGTGTGCACTTCGTGATAATCTTGCTGAAGGTGTAAAATTTCACAGCAGTCAGTTTGGAGATTGTATTCCGTGCATCATGGGAAAGCAAACAGTGAAGACCTTTCCTAAGGGTAGTACCAAGCGAGCTCAACGACTGTTGGAGTTAGTACACTCTGACGTCTTTGGTCCCATGTCCGAGCCTAGTTGGGGAGGAGCACGTTATCTGGTGACGTTCACCGATGACTACTCGCGGAAGACATATGGTTTCTTAATGAAGAACAAAGAGGAGGTAATGTCATGTTTTATCAAGTTTAAGCTTTTAGTGGAGAAACAGACTGAATGTTTGATTAAATGTTTACGGTCAGACAATGGCGGTGAATACTGCAGTGCAAAATTCACCAATTATTTATCTAGTCAAGGGATAGTCCACCAAACCACTATACCGTACAGTCCGCAGCAAAATGGTGTCGCAGAGCGATTAAATAGGACTTTAGTTGAAAAAGCGAGGACAATGCTTTCTGACTCTGGCCTAGGACCGCGCTATTGGGGTGAAGCTGTAATGACAGCGATTTATTTGAAAAATAGGTCCCCTACTGCTGCGTTGCCTGGCACCACCCCTGAGGAAGTTTGGACTGGTTCCAAAGTGAACCTTAGTCACTTAAGGGTGTTTGGATGTCGAGTATTTTCTCTTGTACCTGAAAGTAAACGTAGTGGTAAATTTAGTGAAAAATCTAAAGAATTTATTTTTGTAGGCTATTGTGATTATTCGAAAGGCTACAGATTGGTGGACCCCTGCAATCCTAAAAGGATAATTAAATCTAGAAATGTTTATTTTATTGAATTGACAAATAATGATAATTCTAATATAAAATATAATAATAATAATTTTATTAATTTGGACATGAATAATAATAATTCTAGTAGAAATAATGATAATATTGTTGGCACTAATCAGATTTTTTCTCAAATTTCAGACACTCCAGTGCAGGAGCCCTCTGTTGGTATTGAGGCCACCAGTCAGAGTGATTCTCTTGCTGGGGAGAGAAGCGAGTCTCCAAGCGTGGGGAAAAGCCGGTCTCCAGTGGAGGAGAAAAGTCAGTCTCCTGCTATAGAGAGAGGTCAGTCTCCTGCTGTGGAGAGAAGCCAGCTCTCTGATGAGTCTGACAGCTCGTTGTGCAATGACACAGAGGACACCGAGTTCATTCCTGAGATGGCTGCCAGTGGTCGTCCAGTGAGGACAACAAGAGGTATTCGACCCAAGAGGTATGATGACTATCTTTCTGATAGTTCTTTTCTCTCTCATACACCATGTTTTGATGAGCCCCAGTCTTATGATGATGCAATGGCTGGTACTAATAAGACTGAATGGGAGTCCGCGATGAAAGAGGAATATAATTCTTTGATTAAGAACGGGGTTTGGACGCTTGTAGACAGACCATTGAATAGAAATGTTATAAAGTCGAAGTGGGTTTTCAAGGTCAAACAAGACGCGTCAGGAAATTTTGATAAATTTAAGGCACGTTTAGTTGCACGAGGATTTAGTCAGAAACCTGGTGTGGATTTCGATAAGACGTTTTCACCCGTAGTTCGACATTCAACTTTGCGTATTTTATTCAATTTAGCTAATGAAAAAGATATGGACATTGACCATATAGATATCACTACTGCGTTTCTGAATGGATCCCTACAGGAGGAAATCTATATGGAGCAGCCTCCTGGATTTGAAATAGATGATAAAAAAGTATGTATGTTACAAAAAAGCATCTATGGTTTAAAACAAGCAAGTAGAGTATGGAATGAGACTGTACACAATTTGTTAACTAGTCATGGATATTCACAAACACATTGTGAGCCATGTGTTTATGTAAAAAGAAATAATACTAAGTCTACAATTTTGGCATTATATGTAGATGATTTTTATATATTTAGTAACTGTAATTTAGAAAAAGAAGCTCTCATTTCATTGTTAAAGAATAATTTTGAGATCAAAAACTTGGGATCTATCAAAAACTGTCTTGGCATCAGTGTGCATAGAGATAGAGATAGAGGTACTATTATTTTAAAACAATCAGAGTACATTAAAAGACTCCTTGTTCGTTTTGGCATGTTAGAATGTAAAGGTGTCTCTACACCAATGTCTGTAAATGATAAATTTGAAAAACCTCTTGAAAATAATGAGTGTAAATTCAATTATAGAGAACTGATTGGAGGCCTTATGTACTTAAGTGTATGCACTAGACCTGATATTTCATTCAGTGTGAGTATGTTGAGCCAATTTAATAATAATTATGATCAAAGTCATTGGTTGGCTGCCAAAAGGATCCTTCGTTATTTGAAAAATACTTTAAATTATGGTTTGATTTTTACTAAATGTAAAAATGATAATTTAGAGGTGTTTGCTGATGCTGACTGGGCGAATGATCCTGTTGACAGAAGATCTTATTCAGGATTTGTAATTAAGATTGGTAACAATACTGTCAATTGGGAAAGCAGAAAACAACGTTGTGTTGCATTATCTAGCACCGAAGCCGAATACTTGGCTATAGGCGATGCATGTAAAGATGTATTATTCATAAAAAGTTTTTGTCATGAAATAACAGGTTGTAAAATTAAATGTAAGGTGCGTAATGATAATTTAAGTGCAATTAAGCTCTTGGAGAGTAGAGAGTGTCACAAGAAGACAAAACACATCGATGTTCGATATCATTTTGTGAAAGATTTAGCGTACAATGGTTGTATCCATGTAACTTATCTTCCTACAGACAGAATGATAGCAGACATTCTGACTAAGGCTCTGCCATGTAGTAAACATAAAGGTTTTATGTATGACTTAAATGTAAGAAATGTTTAATAGAGTTGAGCATGTATCTCTATCCTATGTAAGTGTTTGAATGTAAATGTTTTTGTTTTAATGATAATATGCAGCTTAAGGGGAAGTGTTAAAAAGTAATTGAACGTATGTTCATATTTATAATCTGCATATTAAGAATGTTTTTTACTCTATGCTACTGTCTGTCACTGTCACAAAAAACTGTCTGTGTTCTCGGGCCATGTAATTGTTTTTTTGCCCCGTTCAGCTTTTAATTCAAATCACATTTTATTTAAATAATCACTGTATTTTTCACCCAATATTTATGATTAAATATATGGAAAGTGATCCAGCTGTTTGAATCAACGAACTTATCGATCCACGCTGACCTCCCAACAGTAGGTACTATTGGGAACACCTCTGAATAAATCTTCGGGGATTCGTTATGTAATGTGGAATCTAACCCAGAACTCAGGGCTGTAACAGAGCAACGACGCACATTCCAGTAAGGAGCGATTTCTTCACGGATTATCATGAATTTGACGCTGATCACACAGTTATGACTGCAGATGGGACCACAATTCCAGCGTTAGCGTATCAACCGGGGCTGCGGGACTGTTCGAAAGAGATACCGTGGCCCCGGAACATAAAGGGCGAGGAAGGTACATGGATAGGTTTTAGTCAGTAAAAGTCTGACACTCCCTCCCGCTCCGCCCAGAGTGAGGAAGTTATTTGATGATTTCCAATACTAAAAAAAATATGTAGCATCAAACAATGTTACCAGAACAAAATGTCATAACTGTCATGATGATATAGTCAACGAATGTCAGCTTACATCTCGGGACTGACATTAAAGAGACAGGAATAAAAATCTTTTTGACAGGTGTTTATTTTACTTCTGTGCACACGTCAAAATAAGCTTGAAATGTTCGATAGAAATCCTGTCGTCGCATAAACGAAGCCGACATGCGTGAATATTAAATATGTATATAGATATTTAGTGAAGTGTTTAAAAGGTGCTTAAGCATCCCATCTAGAGAACCTGCGGCAGTTTTTTAAGGACAAAAGATTGGGCAGTGCAGAAATTTAAGGTACCTATTAAAGTGAGGTTATCAGAAGAAATGTCATACTTAGAAAAAATCTTAAGACTCAGAGACACTTTAAAACAAAATGAGGTTGCCAAGTTTGAAGTGGTAAGCTCTTAATCCTACCGACCACCACCTAGTCGGCTCTTACAATGAGAGGTTATCTTTTGAGAATTAAAAAAAAATAGTTTCCATGAACTCGATAGATGGCGTAGAACTGACTACGTTACTACGTGCCAAAGCCAAAACGCTTGAAAAGACACACGTCACATACGCTCGTTGACTGGCACTTTCGTTTGCATAAGCTTCCGAATATAATCATAAGGTTTAAGTGAAATTATGTGACGTTCTGTTCTTTGCAGTAACGTAGTCAGACCAACGCCATCTATCCAGCGACTGGGGAAGAGTTGAAAAAGAAAATCAATCATCAGATTACGATTTGGTCCAGGTTGTCTATTGTACATCATCAGCCTATAATGTTCCCACTGCTGGGACACGGCCTCCTCTCAATGAGAGGGAATGGGCTATAATCTACCACGCGCCCAGTGCGGATTGTCTATTGTACATACGATAATTTAATTATCTAGTATCCTTGTGCACTACCAACGGCATACTTAAATGCGAGCATAACCATTCTATACTGAAGTTATTTTAATCTTTCAGGAAACTGACTAAAGCAAGCCAGTATCCCATTTACCCCTACCGACCACCAAGTCGTACTCGTATCGTGAACTCAAAACTATGACATAACTGTTCCCTTGTCAACGGTACAGCACACTCGTGCCCGCCCCGCTATCACAAACGCCGTAATAATATATAATTGAATGGCTATAGTTAGGGCTTCGCGCCAAAGCCCTTGAGAAATCTGTACGTGACGGCATTCGGACGTATGTGGGAGAGTTTGAGAAGTATTGGTTGTAGTGAAACGAGTTGACGGGAAATAATTATGAAGGTGAGACTCCAGGCACCAGTTGTAGTAATGAATCTATTGTAAGTAAATAGGGAAGGGGTCGGGATTGCTTGTTTAAATTAGACTCCAACATAAGTACTTAGGTGGTAAAAATCACAGTACTAAAATATTTTTTTGGTAATCTGGACTTCCTTCAGAATGGAACCAGATTACTAGAAGGATCTTTAATGAGATTAACAGGAAGGTGCTCTTGGCAAACATTTAAGAAAATATAGTCTGTGGAAATTGTATTGAAAAACGAGATCGTTTGTTCCAAAAAACGACAGGCAAGGCAGATTCTCCAGGTTCTTCTAAGAACCTAGCACTATAAAACAATTGTTTGTTGTAAGCCCCCCTTTACTTCCACTTTTCTCGGTGTTGCGCTTCTTCTCGCATTCAAGAGAAAGCCATCAGAGACGACCCGCCATCTTCTCTTCGGTCTGCCGATGCCAGCACCACACCGTGTAACTGTCAAAAACTCATATACCTACTTAAAATAAATATTTTTTGACTGATGAGTTGACGACGCATTAGTAGTGAAGACAATAATTATTTCCATGTTCCAGACAACAAATAAGAGTAATAAAACATAACTAAACTGTTGTGCTTGCAACAACGTTACGAAACGTTTCCCACACGACATAACTCACAATGCACATTACATTCATTACTTTCTATCGGCATTGTCTTCATAAGCTAAGCTTTTTATTACGTATGGCTATGGAAGTGCCGCCTTTCTCCCGTTTTCATCGACAACCTTTTTAAAAAAATTTCAACGACTTAATTTCGCGATCTTGAACAAACGTCGATTATCGTGATGCTGCAGATTATGTATGTATTCTAAGGTTTCCAAATTCAAATATGTTTATTTGTGACACATAGGTAAAAGTAGGTACATGGTGTTATACAAATAAGTAGTCTCACTATGTGCTGCCTTACAAGGCGTACAAATTATTTTTACACATTAATTAGTGCAGATTTGAAGTTAATTTTCTAATTTGTTTGTTCATTTTTCATTGTCTAATACTACAGAATTTAGAACAGTCACCGGTAGTCAAATGTCGATTAGGTACAGACTTCTACTTAATTAATAGGTAATATTAGAGAAAGTAACGTCCTTTCTATTGTTACGTCCGTGTGTACCTACCACCGACCAAAAATAACATGGGACAAGGGTTGGAAGATGATTATGATGAAAGATCCATCCATATCTTAAGCTCCTTTAGATGCTTAATAGGCCTAGCTTGTATTCAAGTATATAAACGAGATTGCTGAAAGAGAAACTTGCTTCAAAGAAAATGTCATCACCTACAATGCAATGTGTCGAAAATCAATCGTTACGCGTCTTGAATTAAGAAAACGCAGTGTTCACACGATCCCACCCGGGTATCTGCTTACAGCCCTCCAGTACAAACTTACATCATCTACGCCGTTTTGCTCCGAATCACATCATTACGATAGCAATGGTGATGATGCCATAATCACTACGCTTCGCAAACAGTTTAATCGTAGGATGATTAAAAATGTGTACCAGACACATACCCTTCTATAAGCTCCATATAAGCCCATGAACCGTCACGATCCCCACCGATAGTTCTAAAAAGAGTTTTAAAATGAGAATTAAGGTATCCCACGAAATTCAAAATTTAGAAATAGAACGAATTTCGCTGGCTATTCTGGCGCTCCCACCTTAAAGTACCTAATGTCTCAGACTTCATCGTTTGCGAAATATAACCTAGCGACTAGCAATTGAGGTCATAATATGCCTCAAAAACAGATACTAGAAAAGTCAACATTGTATTGGTTTGATATACCTACGTGACTGAAGCCTTTTGTCAATCCTTTTGAAGGTAGAAATAAGAACAAACCATTACCACTTTGTAATTGGTCCTGCGATTGTTTTACTTTTGCCCATGAAGCGATCCAAGGACCTCAAAAAATTGATCCACCAAAATTGGATCAGCGAAATCTTACCGAGAACAAATATCCATTACCTTTCCTCTCGTAGAAATAAACAAAGTGAAGCTTGCTAAGTGTCCACTTAGCCGGCGATGTTCACGGAAGCAGAACTTGTTAGACTAGTTCTTGTTGCTGCACCAACATGTTTAAGAATGTACTAAGCGTTGCTAGTTTACGCGTATCATGAAAATAGAACACTTTGATACAACCGCGGGGTTTGTGTGTGCATGCAAAGTGTTATGTAACTTAGGTTTTGTGAGGTAATGTCAGTTGGAAAGGTCAATTTGTGTTGCTTGGGATACGATTGAATGTTAGATCATAAATCCTAGGTAAAAGTCATAATGGAATTTCTTTTGTAATAAATAAGTAGCATCTACATTCGCGCGCATCAGGACGATTCCCCTACACTCAATTAAAGTGATACATACTAAACGAAGTCCAGACTCAAGATTTGTCAGCGAGCAATGGAGCGCAGCGTAATAGGTGTAAAGTGAACAGTGATCGCGTTAGAAACACCACTACAATGCTACATTCTGCGCTCTACAACGAAAAAACAGGCACGTATGCACCCGGAGAGATGGGCAAAGATTGTCACCCACTAGGTACTGGACACCTGAGCAGGGACAGCGCCGTCGAGGTCAACCTCGACGAAGGTGGCGTGATCACGTTTGAAAGGCCAACATGGCCGGAGATCGCACACGACAGTGAGGTGTGAAAGGAGAAAGGGGAGGCCTTTGCCCAGCAGTGAGACACTATGTAGGCTAGCAAAAAAAAACTGAACCATAATTCTACCATTTGGAGACGGCAATTCATCATCATTCTCCTGCCCCTAACTTATATTTTTGTGGTCAGCGTGGTGGCTTTCGGCCGCCATTAATTGCTGACATCCCTAGCTTTTACCTAACCTCATCAGAGAACCAGCATAACTAACTCTAGGTATTCCTCGTCACATAGAAACCTTGATATTAAAAAGTCACTGCCTAATCCCCAAATGTCAAATCTACCCATAAAAACTTGACCTGTCAAAATCAATACCTTAAATGTCAAGTAAAAAAAAAAGTAAGGGCACAGGTTACAGCACTACCTATTACCTGGCATTTTGGCGGGTAACACATTGTCATATCGGTTCCACTTTCGTCGTAACACACGACTAATGGCAGGCACTTAGTTTACATAACCGATGTGGGTAGTGATTGACGGCTTGAGGTTGGCAAGTTGTAAACGCCAAGCGGTTTTTCTTTGCTCTAAGTGCAATGTGTAGTTTTTTGTCTAGCTCCAATCAAAACAAGCTTGATTTTGATATCTTAGTGGCGGGTGAACTGGTAGTTTATCAGTGTTGGTGTAGCAGCTTTGTGGTGAGTATCCTGATCGAATCTGTAGCTGTCTCTCTAATAGAATTATATTGAGAAGAATGAACGAAAGACGCCATGTTAGCAGTTTATCTAAAGAGTCTAAAAAATATATTTAATTCGGGCTCAGGGTTGCTAGTGCAAATTCAATCCAGCCAGGATCGATAGGATATTCTTACATACAAGATAAAATCACGCCTGTAATTTGTAGTAGGTAAACTAACACATCACCAGTTGCAATCTTTAAGTTTATCTTAAAAATAGTTATCACTAATTTTTTTTTTGTGATGGTAAGAAGAGCGTTTTCCAATTATTTTGTTTTGAAATACGTGAGCGTCTTGCCCCCTTTATACAGGGTGTCTCATTCAAAACGGTCTGTATGGGAAAGTCTGAAACTATAAGACATACGAAGATCTGTTCTGAGTAACCATGTCATCGATTTTAATAACAAGAAAAACTGCATTCATACATTTTAAAAAACATCTGTACTCCGTTCGGGAATCGAACCCGGTTATTTTGAAAAAAAAAACCTACTCTATTTCTATTCAGATAACGATCGTGTAGGTCTTATGCAGTAAATGTCTGTGTGAAACATGATGTCTAAAATGAATAAAATGCATTGTTTCCACATACTTTAATTTATTTTAGTAGGTGCTTGAACTGACCACGTTTACAATATTAAACAAGTTCTGGTGTTTAAAATTGACTCTATGGTTGTTTGTACATCTTTGCTGATGTTGCAACTAGATACATACACCGCTTTACATACATATGTCATTAGCATTGCATTAAACCATTCCGGAAGTTTTGTTATCTGCGATAATATTATCTGATATCGTGTTGAATGTTGTATTGAAAAAGACGGTGGTCACTTCGAGCACCTACTAAATTAAAGTATGTGGAAACAATGCATTTTATTCATTTTAGACATCTTGTTTCATACAGACATTTACTGCTTAAGACCTACACAATCGATATCCAAATAGAAATAGAGTAGGTTTTTTTTTTTCAAAATAACCGGGTTCGATTCCCGAACGGAGTACAGATGTTTTTTAAAATGTATGAATGCAGTTTTTCTTGTTATTAAAATCGATGACATGGTTCCTCAGAACAGATCTTCGTATGTCTTATAGTTTCAGACTTTCCCATACTGACCGATTTGAATGAGACACCCTGTATATGGCTATCACAATTTTTCTTGTATTAGAGTGTTAGACTAATAAGAATACTAGCTCCCTGTACCTTTTCGCTGAACTCTTATGACTCAACGCCTACAAAACTTGTCGCGTCGGGTGTTCGAACATAAAAATCGTGTCACGGTCACTACATAATCGTGTATTGACAGCCGTGACTGTATGTAAATGTCTTCAGCGTCACACTTGCGCCGAATCCGACAAACATTGCGTATTGTTGTGTATGACGCGTTGAAAATGAGTTTATTAACTTCAAAAACTTAGGAAATACAAGTTTACGTTTACTGAAAACAGATTATTTCCTTTAGGCGATTTTACACTTTTTAACTTCTTCCGTATCGATGGCAACTAATTGTTATCAAATGACTGATGGTGGCCACGTTAGTAGCGGCGTCATTTTTTATCCTCTTAAGAAAGCGCACAAGGCAGAGAACCCAGCCGTGACATACCTATTGTAGTCGCGATCCTCAGCATTGAGGGAACGAATAAGAAAGAGCACTGCGGAACCTAGGACCAAGTTTAATCGCCCGAGCAATTTTTTAACGCGACATTACAAAATCCAAGGGTGCGGTTTTATTGACGCACTGGGATGCGCTCTGCTTACGCATGCGCACTGCTAGATTTGAAAATTTGATCAGTACCTAAAATAAAATCGTCGCACTAAAAAACGCCTGTGCAAATGAGGACTTTTATGTTATTTCGTGGAAGTCATGAAAAAGATTCGCTCTCACATTCATAGTTATTTAATTAAGTGTAGTAAATAGCAGGTGCATTGACCTCACGACCGCTACTTACATCGTTGGCTGTTTGGGCGGTAATTAGCGTATTAAGAAATTCCCAAATTACCAATAGACTGTTCTAACGGTGTCTAATTACCTACAATAAGACCGCTTCTGCAATTAATCAATAAAAGAAACGCAATTATACTGAAAAACTGACGTAGCGCATGTCGACGTTAACGACTCTAATTTTAATGTTGTTCCAAACAAACATTTTTTGTTTATCTCTTTGAAAAGTGTATTAAGACCGCAGTTTAATATTATGTAGGAAGCTAGGTAGGAAATACATAAACATGAAAACAGCAACGAATGCATGTTGAACCATTTATTGAACGGAGATACTATTGATTATCGGAGAAACTACTGATTATTGATTATCGGAGATATTTAATGGACATTTACTACTGTTAATATGTTGACACCGTGGCTAAAGACTCTTGCACACAACGGCCCACTATGCGCTCACTGAAGGACATTGTATGACAGGACATGGCGGGCGATGGCTTGCACAATTTCATGCCTCATTGAGTCTTTACACATTGAAAAATATTGGAAATGAATCACACTTACAAATGAAACGAAACCGAAAGTTTATATAACTTACAATTTTTTGTGTCAAAATTGGGGCCATAGATTGGGCCCGACCCACACTGAGCCCGCATAGTAGATTCATTCACATTGTAAGTATGTCTGTGTCCCAACAGTGGGAACTGGGAATATTATAGTCTGATTATGTTACGTCGGGCCATAATTACGTCAATATTTCATATATGGGCCGATGTGTAAAAAAGCCTTTGCCTTTACATGGAAATAGTGAAATATTTGCATCAAACTAACTTTAAATGCAGTTTTACATAGACACTTAGAGACAATGTATTTAAAAACAATAGTGGATTTTTAAACATTATTATTATGAGTAATCATTTCTACACACTGTGAACCGTAATAATAAAATGAGATTTGAGTTAAATATTAGGCTATTATGTAGACATGATTTTTATTTAAAAATTGGAGGGAAGGTCACAATAAAAAATGACATCAAAATGAACCATAAAAAACAGTGGTAAACTTATGTACTTACACATAACAAACATTAACACGCAATTAGAAAACATATTATAATTAATATCACTTTAAAAACTGCACCATTCAGAAATATTTTAACTTTAAAATAACAACTTACATAAAGTCTGCGACTTAGTAAAGTAAAAGACCAAAAAAATCACACAAAACTTAATTAATTACATAATTATCTCACTAAAGAAACCTACAATAAATATACAACATTCATCATCCTATTTATCAGAGACATAATAAATTATTTCTTGAATCACTAAAATCCTGACAGAAATATCGAAGGACCAGAAATACGCTCTGTTTCGGTTACTCATCCATATAAAAAATGCAATGAAAGACGTTGTTCTATCAAAGTTATTGACATGGCCAATGTTCGTGAGTTATCCCCTTGAATCCTGGATATTTCTTGTCAAAATTGTGCTATCTTATATTTAAGTTTGAAATATACCGGCCAAGTTAAAATTCTTCAGGTCAACAAACATTCCGGTGTGTCCATTTATCATGCAATAGTATTCAGCACCCAGGATGTAGGAGAACACCATGGCTCCTACAAAGCCACCGAGATGGGTTGACGTAGGTAGAAGTATGCCAGTAGCTACTAGCATACCCGCATATGTCACATACCTTGAAAAGAAGTATTTTTTTTAGTAAAACTAGTATTGTAAGCTTTAAAATGCCCCAAAATAATAGTATTAGAAAAATAAATATACTAATTCATAGTTATATTCCAATGAAAGCCTTGGATAGAATATTTTTCTGTGTCAGTAAATGTCAAATGTCAGTGACATGTAAAAATTACTGTATTGCTATTGTCATCTTATAGTATTAAATAGTAAGGTCAGTTAACACCCACTTTAAATATCTTTATAATAATAGAACACATACAGTCACAACCAATAATATGTAAACACTTAGGAATTTTTAAAAGTGTGTTTCTCCTACCTACTGTATTGATAAAAATTTCATGTTATAACATATTCTGGATTTTTTTAGTATTCTGGAACTCATATTTTTATGAAAAAGATCATATCTCCTAGTTACAATAGTTATTTCTCGCGAAAATAGCTATAATATTCAGAAATGTGTATACATATTGGTGCTTGTAACTTGTACTTCCCAAAAAATATGAATGTGAATTAATTCTTAAATTTTATGAAGATTTTTAGCAATTAGTACCCAATCAAAAATGGTAATAAATAAAATTCATAACAAATATTGTCACTACAAAATCCTTGAAGGGACCTAATAATTCAATTTCACCGATTACATGGCACAAACCCCATGGCATCTAAGGAAATTTTTTGATGGAAAAAGACAATAACCCTTAGCCTGACCTGGGTATCGAACCCAGGATAACAATGTTATGCTCAGCAGTTGTACTAGCCACAAATTACCAAAAAATCTGAAAATCCATGGCCACTTGAATGTATGTCTAAGCTTCTAATGAATAAATAAAATAATAATGGCCAATCAAACCCATCACCAATTAAATCAAAATGTTGTACCTACACATAATGACCACACTTTACAGGAAGCCCTATAACTCCTCGTTTCTGTAAAGAAGTTGATTAAATTATAAAACAAAACAATTAGTCATCCTGAAATATCTAGGATTATGGTTGCTAGGGAAAATTATCATGTTTTTTTCTTTTACATAAATGAAAACTCTTCTTCTTCTTCTTCTTCTTTGCCTCCAGCCTTAAAAGGCTGGAGGCAAAGTCATCATCATCTTCACTATCCTGCCCTTATCCCAATTAATTTGGGGTCAGCGCAGCATATCTTCTTCTTTCATTCTTCTCTAGTACTCATCATTGCAATCATTTCCCGATATTTTTTGGTAATAAAACATCTTTCTTTGTCCTTTTAAGATAAAAGAAGTATTGTTTGCTTGACGAGAGAACATTACTATCAATAGTTTTTTAGTATTGTCCTGAAAGAAATAAAAAAGAATCTTCAATATTACCTTGTGCTAGCAAACTTGTCCATTGGGTCTTCATCCTCTCTTTCAGCAATACAGAAATCTCCCTTCTTAATATATCCTTTGGCACACTTGCGGCACATATCAGGCCCATCTCCGTGACAAGTATCACAGGCCTTATCACAAGACATACAAGTAAATGACCCGATTGAGTTCAAGCAAAAATGATTCTTAGTGCATTTATTTACATCATCACATTCATTTATGTCCAGACAGCCTTCATCAGAGTCAAAGGCAAAGCCTGCCTTGCAAGCCACGCAGTCTTTCTGTGAACCAGATCTACACCCTCCCATACAGGATCGGTGGCATGGAGAACACAGCATCTTTGTATCATCCTTGTATGACAAGTAATAGCCAGTCGTACATTGATCACAGTTATCCCCTGTGTACCCTGGGTCACAAAGGCACGTTCCATTTCCCTTCCTGGTCCCATCTCCTCGACATTTACCATTTCCGCTGCATAATCTCTCATGATCCCCTGGGCATGGTGTGCAGTCTTTACCATAGTGATTCTTGGGGCAACATACTTTCAAATTATCAACACAAATATACTGGAATAAATCTGTAGATTCATCTGGGTCTTGAGCCCACCATGTTTCAATGAACTCTTCAGCTTTTTCAGCCATATGGTGGCACTGGAGAGAGTGCTTGCCCTCCCTGCAAATTCCTTCTTGTATGTCAATTAGTCGCATCTCACTTCGTTTGTAGGATAGTTTTAACTTCTCTTCCTCCCACGCCGCGTCTCCGCCCTCGTATTTACCTCTCGCAGTTCGCTCTAAACCTTTTTTGAATGAATCGACGAATAATTTACAAGCCTGACAGTCGCCAAGGTTTTTAGACGGAGTGAGAATGTCAGGATTGACTATTGGCGGCTGTACATTGCAAAAAGCAAGAGGCAATGTTATGAGCGCAATTATTATGTTAAACATATTTTTCCCACCGCTTCCCATGTTGACGCAGCCCTGAAAAAGTGTTGATCAGACGATAGGATAGTTAAACTTACACATTTAATTCAGGAATTTTCTATTATAGGATAATTGGGCACCCGCAACTTATTGTTGTTGCATTGACAGGTACCTGTATCGATCCGGGAGCTTTTCTCGAAACACAACACTATGGTGAATTGGAACCGCACTACAGTCACCACTGGTCAATATTAAATACGATTAAGGATTATTTCCTGTTTAACACGTTTATTATAAACGTAAAATACTGACGTGTTCTAACAAGACTCGCCGATGGCCAACAGCTTTGCGACTTTTTTGACGTTTCTAACGTAGCCATTCGGCTGGCATCAGTGTTACCAGATTAAAATTGTAAACTACCGTGCTGACACATTAAAAATACCGTGTTTCATACTTAAATTACCTTGCATCAGTTGAAAAAATACAGTGTAATTACCGTGTAAAAAAAGACATCATTGAAAATTTCGAAGTTTTATTTAAATTTTAATCAATATTTGACTTAATTAATCTAAAGTAGTCACTTCTTTCTCATAGATACTAGCATTCATTTTCGATATCATATCTTTGGATGGTTCAAAATCAACACAGCTATTTCCATTTCGGTGAATAGATTGTTGAGCAAGTATGTTCCCCTTTATTGTTTTTGTAATTAATTTGTTGCGTTTCTTGGTTTTGATTTAGAATTACGCCGGTCTACAGCAAAACTAGTGTTACCATTTTACGAACCTATAATTCCGCTTCCTATTACGCATTTTTTATCAAACGATTGTTATTTAATGATAATGTTTTTAAAAACCATAGCACGGTAATTCAAAGTTCAAAATACCGTAGAAAATCACACGGTAGTAAATCATTACCGTAGACCGTGTTTTAGTCAGAAATACCGTGCATCTACGGTAATTACCGTGTACCTGGTAACACTGGCTGGCATTGACGTAACGCCATCTTGTTGCTACGTTTCGTTTCACTTGTTGATAAGCGGAAAAGTAACAGCCAGTGAAAAAAAATTTAAAAAAATGTACCTACCCAATATTTTAAGCAACTGATAACGCCTAAATAATAAGTCTTTTCCATAAATTCTTTAATAGTATCCACCTACACATAACACCTACACGTTGTTGTTACGTCGCCAAGTCGACCGTAGGAGGAAATCCGTTGACCTTACTGTTATTTCGCAAACTTGTGAATATTTGTTCTTTTCGTAACTTGTGTAAATAAACCTTACGTGTGTTACGCTATACATAACTCAATCAGTACATGAATGCCTGCCAGTTTTAATAAATAAAAGATCAAGCCTAACTCACAATTCATCATAAATGGCTATGGTACACAAAGCCATCAATTTCTTTTATGTTTTTGCTTGCTTGAATAGCACGGGAAGTTCTTACGACTCAATCTACAGACATCTTGACCGCAACATTTAAAAACCTCCGATGCTCATAATATAAAAGAAAATACGATAAAACATGTGGGGAGGCGTGATCAAGATGTAAAATGATCGATAGCAGGCGCGATACGAATGGTATCTTCAATATCTTGGTACCTATTATGCGAATAATGAATAATAGTACTTGAAAGAGACCATCATTTATTTTCCACCGCATTCGCATTCGATCATCGTAAGTGTAGTCTTAAACAAGGACCTAATTACGTGTTTCTTTGCTATGAATAGCGTTTTTAAAATATCATGTTCTTTTTAGGTGTCGCCGCTAACTAGGCTTCTACGAAAGTTTATTTGTAAAAGGTCCCGTGGGCAAAGATAATAAACCTGATAATTTATAAGTTTGAATAAATTACGTTTCATATTTATTCAGTAGACTCCCAAGTAGGTACCTATGTTGTTAGGTCCCTGGTTTTACTAGTTGTAGGTAAACTAAACAGTGTGATTTTTTTTTTTTTTTTTTTTTTTTGTTTTGGCGTTGCACTATTCGTGCTTATTGCCACTGACAATACTTTTTTGATAACAAAACGTAAGAATCAAGTACTCGCGAAATGATAAAATAATAGAACGGGAAATTTGGAAATGGAAAGGAGATTAGTTGTTATGTATAAAAATAATAAAAAAATTAAAACAAGGTAACAGTAAAGAACTATAACACAACAGAAAACTAACCATTTAACGCCACCATGAGCCTAACAAAAAGGCCGACTTGGTGCGTAAACTAAAAACTACATGGTAAATTAAGTACTTATTTACAGTTTATAAATTAATGTTTAAATAGCTATATCATTATTTACAAGGAATAGAGCTAAGGTTTTATAAATATCTACATTAAAATTAGATAAAATACATGAGATAGAAGTGGGTAAAGGGACTCGGAGGGAAACAAGACTTTGAAAAAGTGAGGAGTGGTCATAAAGGGGGCAGGAAAAAATAAGGTGGTTCAGATCTCCCACTTCAGCGCCACCAGTGTGATTTGAAATACCTACATTGTTAATCAATACTTTTTTTCAGCCAATTGGATGTCATCATAACAACCAGTACCTAGGCGATTAAAGAAGAGCAATTGAAAACTGAAACCGAAAAATTAATTAGTAAACTTTATGAACTCGCTATCAACAAAAAATCGTCCACATACAAAAGACTAAGTCTAAATGTTTAACAACAAGTATAGGTACGTAATTACACCGCCAATGATACTTGCATAATAACTTCCTGCTTTCACCGTAACAAAGACTATTGCTCTTCCACGACTGTGAACTACAAACTCACACTTGCAGGTGGCAAAACATAGGAACTAAGACTTTGTATGGCAGAAGCGTTGATTCACGAAGATACTAGCGCCATCCGTTCAAAAAGGAGGTTGGCTTGTCGCCAGCATAATTGCGTTGAACAATAAGGTGTTCTTGTAGTAGTTTTGCGTTTGCCGCTTAACGGATTTAAGGAACACGTTAGAAGTTTTAGCGAAAAAGGAACGGGAGGTGGAATTTCCTTTCCGTAGTTATTTTTTTGGAACAAGTTTTCGAATTTGCAAAAGCGCCAATTCCAAAGGACTATGGGCAACTCTGGCCTAGCAACCGCTGGGTTTATTTTTTACAATAATAAAGTTATTGTAAAAAATAAACCCAGCGATTAGTTTTAAGGAAAGCCTCATTACTTTTATGGTGTTACCTGAGATCGCCATTCCTAACACAGATTAGTACAAATGCGACAAACAAAGGTATACATTTCATATAAACCCACATAATAAAATATGCTAGATAGGTAGGTACCAAAGAGGTGGAAATCTTACAAAGTTAAGTTTGACTCGACAAAATACTCACAATGTTTCAGCTAGATAATTCAGGTGGTAACGATTTTGACCCTGGCATACAACAAAGCATTGTGTTTACCTACCTACTCAGCGGACATGACCAACTATTTGATTAGCAACTCGTAATTTATGGTTAACGTACCTACAAGTATTTAATTGTAGAATGTTTTTTTATACAGCCTATTACAAGTGTCTAGCTGTCCTAGCTTCATGTTTACTACAGGCCAGATAAACAAACAAATCAAATTACTTTGACTGGGAGTTAACTCCCAATCAAAGTAATTTGATTTGTTTGTTCACATCAATTGATGTACTTAATATGTATTTCTTAGAAAGAAAAAGGACCACCTTGTTGGTCGAGTGGCGCAAGCGTTACTGCTTAGCATAAGGTCTTGGGTTGGGACTTGGGACTACCATTAGGACTTTTTAGCAGTAGCCGAGCACATAGGCATATAAATGTGCTCGGGTGATGGCAATAAAGTAATGGAAATGTCTGTATTCGATAGACGATGACATATCCACTTCTTAATTTTATAGATATCAGTTTATGTGAGATTGGGTACTATTGGATAATAATGTTATGTTGTTATTTTTTTATTTATGTTGGCGTATTGTTTTTGATTTTTTATTGGTATTGATTTCTTTGTACTGTTTTGATTTTTCTAATGTTTGTAATATTTTCTATAATTTTGCGTTAGTTTTATAATTTTAGCAGACGTATGTTTTGTTATTAATTTATTTTTAGATTAAGATTTCAAACACAATGTAAATTGTTCTTGAATAAAATTGAATTGAATAGGCTCGCCCTAATTACATGGGGCTTAAAACCCGAAGGGTTAGGCAGACGCGTCAGTCATCAGTAGGTAGGTGGGTACTACCTCATATTGCCAGTTATGTTTAAGTCCCATGCATGTAATATAGGGCGAGCTTATTACCATCAATCGGACAACAATCCAGATTCCATGGCTATTGATAAATTCCTGATGGACAAACAGAATAATGTCTTAATACGACCAATATAGCGGTGTTTATACGAGGTCGTCAAATAATAATTTATTTTAAGACATAAAACGTAATGATATGTTGTTAATACCTCGCCAGTGAGTACGAGTACCACGGTAAACCAATTCACTAGAATGGCTAGTAAAATTACAGCTACTGAAGCAAAGACAGAGTGGTCATTCAATATTCATGGCTTTCACGCTCTTTCATTGGAGAGTGGCCAGTAGGTAGGTACCTACCTGAGTTTATCTTGCCTTTTCATGGGGCCACCAACCACCGTTATTTCCTCCAGAGCGGCGATTGGCTAACTGTATTCAAAAAAGGAGGTCTATACCTACATTCTAGGCTGTGGGCTAAAGTTAGCAAACTGCTGGCCAAACCTTGAACAAGAAGGTCTTTACTTACTTGATGAAAGGTACCGATTTTCAACTTTATAACAGACTTTCAACGGACGGTTATCAATTCGCCTGTTATTTTTTACATTTCATATGGAGCGTGAACCTAAGCGCTACAGTCACCTATTAATGAATGCACTTTCATAAATAGGAAATAATAATAATAATGAATCTCTACTTAATGATAAAATATCTTGGTGTAAACCAAGTTTCCACGTATCGCGACGGATAATCCGCTATTTACCGAATAAGAAAAGTAAAGTCACAGATTAAATACAGACCTACTTCATTACAGACCTTCTTCATGCAGCAAAAATTAAAAGTTTTTCCAAACAGCGCTAAAAAATTATTATGACTAAAATTAAAAATTACGAAAAAAAATATTCAAAAGCTTCGCGTTCGTTGTTCGAATACTTACATTCACGCGCGTTCCGATACTCGCATCAACTTTATTTTCTTTTGCAGTAATGGTTTATCGTATTAATACAATAGTACCTGCTCGGCCGGCAAAGGAAACTATTTATTCCTTTTTGCATTGTCACACAGCTGTTTTAAAAGCGAAAAGTTTATTTTTAAGATCGGTATCTAGCGACTAGAGTGGTCGGCTGGTATTTTATTTATCTCACGCAATCCATACGTACCCTTTAACCGGCTATTTATAGTGATTTCTGTCAGTCGGTTTAGGTTATTAAGTTTAAACAACAAAAGATGTTTAAATTTCAAGGAAAAATTCCTGGGGTTTCGAAGCTCATTTTTGGATTCTTTTTCTGCATGGTAGAGCATGTCGGAAAAAAATTCCACTTTTCATTTTGTCGCTAAGTAAGTGTGTAGGTACCTACCTGCTTGATAAGTTATAACCGTAATAAAAAATAATACCTATAGTATTGGCAAACAATTTATCTTAATACCAAAATTTACTACATAAAGATGAGAAACAATTAATTCAAGTCTAAACTAGTGACCGTCAAATAGGTTTTTAACAGGGTATTTAAAAAATGCCATACACGGTCAAATAAGTGGCCTACACGACTGTCCATTAAAGACCAACATGTGTGTTTATACACGTAAAAATAGAGACATAAATTAAAATATTTTTTCACGCAAGATATGCGTGCAAAATGCACTTA
Source organism: Xestia c-nigrum (assembly GCA_916618015.1). Lineage (NCBI taxonomy): Eukaryota > Metazoa > Arthropoda > Insecta > Lepidoptera > Noctuidae > Xestia > Xestia c-nigrum. The sequence continues at coordinate 25,518,959 of OU745246.1, forward strand.
ACAATTGTCTCATAAATTATAGACATCCGATACTGGCTGTAAACGAGAACATACCAGTGCGCTATTTTTAGGACGAATTAAAAAGTTAAACACAACCCATAATTCCATGAATGGAGACGCGTTTTACTAGATGCTGATGAAAACTGACGTTTTAAATAGTAGCGAAGTTCTTTAATTTGCAAGTTATTTAATTAAAATTCTGCACAGTGTATTTTGAAATTCTTCTGAGACGGTTTTTAAAGTTTGGTCGCACACCAGCTTGCTTAGCACCTTGTTTAAAAAATACCGCGAAACTAATTTGATCTAAGCAATGTTTAAAAAAAAACAAATCAGTTCAACCAATAAAATGTAGTCCACAAAGAACAAACAGCCTCTGAAAATCGTCTGGGTAATTCTAAACCAATTATTTTATCATCGATCGATTTATAATTGCCGCTCAAATCTGATAATAGATTCTCCAATAGCTGGCTATGACTGGGCACGTTCTTACAAAGGTTCAAAGCAATACATTCGATCTTATAATATGATATTGGATAATCTTTGGTAGCACAATTTAAGTTGGCCTATGGCAAAAAAAGCTTTGAATGGGAGTAATTTAGAGATAGAAGATAGTTAATCAGTAAATAATATTTTTTATTTCGTTTGAAATTAGATTAATTTTAAACTGACCAGGTTCTCCTTAGCCATCCCAGTCATCATTCTTCTGCCCAATTCCTTCATACTTCTCTATTACCTACTCGTCTAGAGAGAGAGACTCAAAATTTTTCTCGCGATACTTTCCTTAGCCAACCGTTTTTATTCAGAAAAAATAAATCTCACTCAACAACTCTACTCCCCGCAATAATCTTGTAAGTCTACTTAACCTATGCATATGAGCAATAATAAAAAAAAGCACAACATACAAACTCATTACTCGCCAAGCACTAAACACTAACATAATCTTGTAAGCGTGGTAATTAAAATAAACAGTTTTATGGCTTTAGCAAAAAGTGGAAAAGGCTTTTATATTTTAACGCCGGCTTGCTAGTAATTAACTTTGCAAGAGGCGCCTCATAGGTACTGGTAACTTGGGAGAAAGGTGCTAACAATTTTATATGGGCATCACTTATTGGGAATAACCCTTGTCCGTTGTTTTTAACTAAGAAGGTTCAATAACTCTTAAAAGATCAGAATATATAAGTATCATAGTTTTGGTTAAGAGTGGCAAAAATATAATCAAACAAACGAAAGTGGCCAACTTCCAAAACTAAAGGATACTAAACTTATTTTGCAATTTTTTTCGGATGTCGTTTGTATTTTTAACGTTTTTAAAATGACAAGTAAGTAATTTCTCTTCCGTACCATAACGAAACTAGTTAGATACTTCTAATTTATTTATCGTTACATAAAAATCCGGAGGCAGTAAATCCAGAGAAGGTAAATAAACACAAACCCCCTGAATGATCAGTTGGTAGCGAAGTCTATAAAAGACTTCACCACAAAATACAGTTGCTATAAAATAAAATCAAACTAAAATACACCGTATGCCTTTCTTTTTAAGCCGTAAATAACGAGAGAGACTAGCTCACTCTGCTCAGTGCTAACAAGGGCTATAGTTTTGTGTAAAACAAACACAATTTATGGCCATCGAAGGCTTTACATTAAAATACTTTGTAGGCAACGGAGCAGGCAATTTCTCGAGTCACTGAGACACTGACGTCATCGTTGCAAATAGCAACCGGCTTGGCAAGGCCTCGCGACAACTTTACCATACCTACTACCGGTGTGCGGTAAGCGATAAATAGCAAAGTTGTGTCTACTAAACGCATTAAATATTATATCTAAAAAGTGGATTTAATGTAGTATCTAGGTACCAACATTTTTAACAACAGTATGCATTTTCTTTTTGTTCCAAATCGTTTCTGAGAATGATTTAAAAGAGTGTCCAACTGTCCATAGATTTTCTTGCCCGTTCTTCTCCATAGAGATCTACGCTAGGGAATGGGCAACTACAGTACTTTTACAGTTTTTATGTCTTGTGACTGGGACAGCAGCTACATTTAATTTTCATCTTTGTTTTGACAATTGCAATGCAAAGCGCCTGTAACTGGCCTACTTGAAATAAATGCTTTGATTTTGAATACCTACTGTCATTTCTTTTTTTTGCGTAAATTACCAATAAGGGAAAACACATCTCAGTTTTTAATTTCCTCAAAATCACAGCCCTCCTCACACGTCATTCAAGCGCTAAAGGAACCAAGTTGCACTTTACCACGATGTTTCATTTTGTAAAATATAAACTGTCACTTGAATTTTATGACCACAGACGACATCTCCATTCTGTCTACAAGAAACAAACACAATAAAACATCAATGTTACGGCTAACACGGACCGTAAAACGAAACGGGACAGTCATTCCCCACAGAAATAATATCAATTCCCGCCAATTTTCACCCGCCATGTTAGGCAAAGTCTTCTTTCTTATTATGCCTGGCTAAAGTAAACAAGATTATTATTGTGCTTGTCTTGCCATTATTTTACCTTCGGTATCTTTACCAACTTTTTTTTATCTTATTTCATGCATACCTATAACTTTCCAATAAATTAAATAGGATGGCCTATTACATTTTATGAAGACAACAAGATTAGACCTCCCTCTGATTTTCAAAACAAATTAAGTCATGAACCGTCTTTTTCCGAACTATCTTTAATTGTTCCTAAATGTAAAAATATTTTACACACCGCTACAGCTTCATACAATGAATTAGACTGCAACGGTGCATAAGCAGTGTCAAGTTGTTATCACTTTAACTGTCTCTGCAAACACCATAACAACTAGTTTAGTCGGTCTTTCATACATTTGTCGCGGTTACTGAAAAAACAAGTACAGTTTATGATATTTTCTTAACACATACCTACTTGTGAAGTTTTGATGTATCTACCACCCTACCCTACCTAACCCTACCACCATATGTAGCACCTAAATCATTGAAATTTAATTATAATATCCTTTTATATTCGTAAGCCTCCGATTTGTCCGCACATGTTCGAATTATATGAGAACCTTCGACCTTTTTACAAATGTCCGGCTTTTTATCAAGACTTTTCAAAATGTTAACCTCTATTCTATTGTTGAACAATACCATTATGCCGGTCGCCTCCATTACCCCGATAAGGCACCACCGGTTATGAATTCCATTACATCAATTCCCGCCATTATTCAAATTCCGAATAATATATTTTGCAGCTGGCAACTGCGAGTGGGTGCGCCCACCGCCAAACCTTGTCCATACATCTAGTTGCGTAAGGTCTGACTTATTGCAACTTGAATAATCCTGTTCTAGATTTTGAATTGCTAATAAATGAGGTCGTGTAGCCGATGCAAATAGTTTAGTGAAGGGCTAGGCGTTAGTTGGGCTGCATAACTCGTTTTAGAACAGTTAGCGATCACGGCGACGGTGGGTGGAAGACAAGCGGTGGCGAACTGGCGATGCGTGACTGCAGCACTATTATACTGATGACAACCAAAGGAAAGCTACAAATTCTTATAATTTATCGTCGGCGATGGCACTTCGCGCATTTGTATGTTGGAGTCTTCAATTTCCACTGCTTAAGGCGGAATTATTAAATTCTTGAATTATGACTTATGGTGGTTTTCGGGCCTATGTTAGAAATATAATAAATGCACGAAGTTCTTCAACCATGACATTCATGTCATGGGTACTTCGACAGCATATACCTAAACGGCCAGCATCTGCTTTAAAAACACTATCTCATAATGAACCCCTGGTCCACTTAATCAGAAACCATTATCTGCCGCAAAACATGCAGAAAAAAATGTCGCTCATTTTTAATGGGTTTTTCTTCCAATAACCGTGATGTAGTTAAGTGAGTTTTTGTCGTCTCATATCAAATCGCGAGGGTAGAACCTAATAAATAAGTCACGTACAAAGGACATCCTGCGCCATGCGTCGTTGTCCATAAAAAATGCGCTACAGCTAATCGCCGGTCATCGCTCTCTCTAGCTCTTTCGAAAAATATAATATTTTATTATAGCAACCCAGACGCTTACGGGAAAGACAAGTTCCATGTAAGTTCCATGTCAGTCGTGTCTCGGTGTGTACACAAGTGTGCGCTGAGTAATTGTGATATTGCCTAATTTAGTACGAACAAAGGAGTGGTCTACATTTACAAAAAGTCTAGAACAAAACGCAGCTCCATCTACACAAATCACTGAACGCATCGCCATCCATTACCTTGCATCGTGTTATTTGCCTAAGTGGTTCGATCCAGGATAATGAGTTAGAAAGAATAGCCGTAGGTTACGGCCACCTTTGTCTGGACTCCGCTTCGGTCATGACACCTTGGGGCTAGACAAAACGTGGTCTAATCTTCCACAGGCAAATTGCCATGTAATGGGACCGTGGGCTTCACGATTGTTTCTATACAAGGCCGCATGGCATGTGCAGCATGTGCTTTAATGTAACGTTATTGGGCGATTATTATTAAAAAAACGAAAAACAGGGTGTTCATCGAACCATATAGCCGAATTTGTTCATTTAAAGAAAAAGGGGCCGTCACAACTTCCCGCGTTAACTGATGTCAGCAATATTAAAAAAAATGCTGCCTCGTAAATTGGCCGCGGCAAATAAAAATGTAAACAAAAAAGTATTGATCGGTCCCAGCAGGGCGCCTCGATAACTCTCGGCCTAATGATGCATCAACTATCATATTCGCAAGGATAATAAAGATGTTTTTGTGAGCCCTTATTATCTCTCTTTGTTCCATTTTTGATTACACGTCGAGCGCATGCAAGTGAGAATCATTTCTTGAAAGCACGCATCAAAACGGATTTATTCTGACGTTTATGTTTTTGCTGGAGCACTCGATAATATACAGCCTAAGAGTTTACCCAATAATAGGCAGGTAATTAAGTAATAAAAACTTCGGCGTGGTTTTTACTAGTGCTGTCCAAACAACGTCAAGGTTTTGATGTAACATTCTTATGTTAATAAATTAACATTCATTGTGATAACTTCAAGTTGAATGCGTTTTTGCTGATATTTTTTGCATAATATCAGCTTAATTCCATAATTATGGTTACCATGTGGCTTTAGTTGGTAAACTTTTTATATAAAGATAAAATGAAGCTATAAACGCATGTTAAAAAGATACAAACGTCTGATGAATGGCTCTGTGTAAAGCAAAAAATAAAGCAGCGATCTAAGATTTCATTGTACCATCCTATAATAGTCACAACGAATTTATGAAGTTATCTGTGCACGAATTAAAAAACTCCGTCATCATAAGAGAGCATTATAAAAAACTTCGGCTACTGACGTACACTTCATTTATTTTTGGAGCGACGAACGAAAATCTCATTACCATCCTCGTTTAACGGCTTACTCTCGGAATTAGTTTCGTTAATAATGACGGAATAGTAAAAGTTTTATGGTTTTCAATGTGTGACGCGAGTGTGGAACTTATGGCGAGCAACCTTTTCATAAAAAAATTGGATTTTAAAGATATCAATAAAACCAACTATCAAAAATAACGTCCCAAAAACCCAGCAACGACAGACAAAGGAGTATGGGCACTTTAGGCTGAGCAAATAATCACAATAAGTGAAATAGCCGTAGATTTCTGCCCAACCTCCTTTGATTGCAGACGAAGTATTCACAAACTAAAGTTTGTCCTTTGTAAAGGACAAAAGGTGAATTCTTGATACCTATTGTTTAAATTCTATTCACACACTCGCGGAATTTAAAAACCTGAGACGAAAAGGTTTCCTTCTATTCACATTTAATTAACTACCTATGTTTTTGGTTTCCAAGTTTTCAACTTAATTTCGTTTTGATTCTTTACGTCTGAAGCTTTTTCCAATTATAGTGCTCATGTTTTGACGCATGGCTATCAGAGGCGGAGGTTCCATATGACACGATTCCTACCGGCTTACTTTTGAAAAAAGGCACAGTCAGTTTTCCATACTCAAAAATAATGTAATCGCATTAAAGATAGGTACTCCAGCTTACCTCTTACAACAATTTACACTTCGCTACTGATGGCTATAGTTAGTTCCGACGACGCAGTAATCTTATTCTTTCCATACAATTTCCACATTCAATTTTACGTTTACCAATACTCCTGAAAATACCCCCAAAAGATTCAAACTGCACTATAACACACTATAATGACATTTAAATCACAATCAAAGCGTCAGCCGCCATTTTCCCATAACTTGGCCTGTTCGTTAGATTCCCGCCATTCTAAAGTCGTCGACGCAAGCGCATCCGAGAGGCGGAACTCAAGTAATAGGCGCATTCCGCCGACCAGCCTGTGAATACCGACGTACTTACGATCTCTGAATGGCTTAGGAAGCCATTAACGGCTCTGAACTTAATGCTTGAACATAATACCTTCCCATTGTTTATCGATTTAAAGAACAAATTGGAAATGTCCCGAAATGTAAAGGGTTTTTTGTCCTTTAAAAGTCATAAGTCATTCTAGTAGTGTACTCCTATACTGGAGTTAGGTATATCGTATTTTTTGTTGTATTTTTATGCTGACTGTGTAGAGTCCAATTGAATCCATTGTCATCCTGTCTGCTTCTTTTAATACAAAGGATATAGTAAACCTTTATAGTAAACTCGATTATAAAATTAACCCATACAATAAGATAAAAAGCACAAGTTACGGACTAATGAGTTAGACCCAGAGAATGCTACAAAATAAATAACCACCCTAGATTCATGTTTATTTTTCTCTTTTCTCAATTTATCTTGAAAGTAGCTGACTCACGCAATTTCGTCTGCGTCACATAAGAGAGAAAAACGAAAGGAAAACATATCCCCTTTTTTGCAACATTTTTCATTCCTCGTGATGTTTTATAGCCTTCCTCGATAAATGGACTATCGAACACAGAAATATTTTTTCAATTTGAACCAGTAGTTCCTGAGATTAGCGCGTTCAACCAAACAAACAAACTCTTCTGCTTTATAATATTAGTATAGACATTATCATGAAAAAAAAACATGAAACACTTCATCTAAGCTGATATTTCAATGTCCACGGTCAATGTGTGTGGTTCAATGAGGCCGATACGATACCACCATCCTTTCCACAGGTATCATATGAATGAGGCGTTGTAACCGTCTGAGCTTTGCATGTCTTGCCTAAACTGCACAGCCAAGTCCAATACGTAGGTGGTAATCAAGCCAAGATGCGCTTGCTTGAGTTGCGAAGTAAGAAAAGACAATGGGCAATTGTACAAAAAAAACAGCGTTCACGAAAACTGCGTTTTTTTTTAAGAATTTAGTTAAATGTACCTAAGACCATGTCTAATGCATTAAACTCTACGGAACGGTAAAAAGATGAAGATGAAATCATGCGCATGTTTCTGTGATAAAATGGCGACTTGTACTTTAGGTCGTTGTTTCATTAACAATACGATAGTAAAAATAATTAATAATAGTGGTGCAGGTGTTCTGTTAGTCTTCAGTTCAGGGTTCTTGAAGGAGAAGACTCAAATACTTAATTATAACATCTTTTATTAAGAATCCAAGTGCAATGAATGATCCGAGCGAAGCCAAGTCGCAACTAACTTAAAGGCGGGCTGTCATCCCAGTGTCAACTGTCACTGTCACAACAGTGGTAGGTTAAGAAACACAGTTTGTCTTTGCGTTACAAAGGTTAACTGCTAGAAATTCATAGTTCTAATTATAAATTTATACCCAAGACGATGTCTCAGAGCTGAACTAGCTAGTTAGACCATCATTCTGTGAAATTCTTATTTTGAATGAGTGGTTGTATTGGTACTGTCCTTTCATTATTGACATTCACATTACCTTTTTGTTCGTTATGCAAGTGACCTTTGTTCTCGTTGTCATAAGACAGACTGACTGACTGACTAAGACAGAGTCAGAGGTAAAAACAAAAATAATGCGTGGACTCCCTCCGCGTGGAAGAAGTGAAACATCGTAATGTGGATATGAAAATAGGAAGGGGTAGCTCTGTCTCTTTCTATTCCCCCTCCCCAGGAGCGTTGAACGTCTAACGCAACAGCGCTTTCATACCCCCTCCGTGGTAGCGTTAAACGTTTAACGCAACCTAGTTGGAAGTCACATTAGAAGTTTCACTTCAAAAACTGTGAAAAGACTGGCAGGTATGTACTTATGGCTAGGTAACATCACATAATGAACAGGCTATGTTTTCGGCAAGGTAACAAAGGTTGAATGTAAAAATGACGTGTCAACCACATAACTAGTCATTATTTAATACCTAGAAGTCCTAGAACTGGCTAGATATAAAACAGATATTTAACAAGTTCTAAAAAATAAAGATGAATAACCAACACTGCTACCTCGTTGGTCCCGTGGGTGCAAGCGCTATTGCCGATGAGGTCCTGACCCCGTATTCACAACCATTCGACTCGCTTCCGATTCTGTCTGTATATCTGTCTTCTTCTGGCATTACGAAAACGACCGTGATAGACATACGACTTTCCGAATCGGAAGCGAGTCGAATGGTTGTGAATAAGGGGCCTGGTGTCACTTCTCAAGTTGAGCTAAGTGTTATTGGGGTTTTCCATCAGGAATTGCTCCGTTGTAGCCTGAGATCTGATTTTGTGCCTAGTTGATGGCAATTGCCTCGCCCTCTGTTACAACGGACTTAATCGTAACTGAGGAATTGTGGGTGTAGTGGTGTGTGAAAGTTCACCACTACTTAACCCTTCGAGATATACCTATAGGTGTAATGATAAGTAATTTGATAGAGACACTCGAAGTGTTAGAACATAACATAATTTTGTCCATACTTAACTAATTAGGTAGGTATATTCACTTCATTATGTAAAAACAGCTGCCTTTATGTGAAAATTGTTTCCCATTAAAGTTATGTCTTTCTTCCTATTTCCTTATAACCTACTTACGAATATTTTTTCAGCGCAAAGCACGTTGTTTGAAGTAAATAACAACGTTGGCTCTGAAGATTTAAACTATTAGATGTGCCCGCTAACTTATACTTAGGTCGTGCGAAAAGGTCCACACTAAGGTCGAGATGTATAAAGATGACTTAGCTCGTGCTTAGACTCAGACATGTCCCCGTCTCTGTCTTGCACTTGTAGTTTGACAGATGTGTGACAGTGATAGGAATAACGACAAGTCAAAGTACAAACTAACTAAGTAATATTTATCATGATCAGCATAAGAAGAGAGAGCTCCAATATCCCGCTCGGAACGATAGCGGATAGATATAAAATTTTCAGCATGCGAAACAAAACTTTATAAATTTTCAACAAAACAGCAACGTAAGCAAATAATCTTTTGATGCGTATGATCTAATCTAATAATAAAATTAAAGTCTTTCAATGATTGAAAGAAAATTTAAGGAACTTATTGAGCTACCTAGTACATACCTACCTATACATATATAACAAATATATAATGAAAAACGAAGTCGGTACATAAAACGGATTACATCCTAATTGAATCTAAGGTTCAACTTTCGTAAAAATAAAATAAAACTTACGACAGAAAGCTTTTTGAGCCAATCGGCTTAGCCGCCAATTTGATCTTACTTTATAGCGGAGCTTGGTCTATGGAAACGGCCACAGATCATGAATAGATTTTGTACTTAGAACTTTTGTATTTACGAGTAATCTAGTAATGATGATTCGATTCAAAGATTTATTTAAAATTGTACTTTGATACTGCCTGATAGGTACCTACAGAGGCATAAGCCTTGAAAAAGGTACCTACTGACTTCTTTGTGGGTTTCCCATATGAAAAGCGTATGTATGGTAGATAAGATACTTTTGTCGTTCCACTTGACCTACCTATTTGATTGGATCGGCTAACTTTGTTTTGAACCTAGCTAAGTAAATCACGTAGAGCAAGAATGTAAATCAAGTTAACCGATTGTCGTTCAGTTTTAATACTAACACAATCAATGTTTTTGACAGAAAACTAACACAGTAAGTAGGTACTTATTGTTTTTGTTTTGGAAAAAAAAAGTTACTTAAAACTTCAACATAAACGAATGCTGACTGTATTGTCCGAAGGCGCAATGGCAGGATGGCCAGTTTATCGGCTCAAGGGTAGCCCGCAAGGGCCGAAGCCTGCCGGGGTTGCGGGCCTGTTCGAAAGAGATACCGCGGCCCCGGAACATAAAGGGCGAGGAAGGAACATGGATGGGGTTTAGTCAGTAAAAGTCTGACACTCCCTCCCGCTCCGGCCAGAGTGGGAGAAGTCATTTGAAGATTTCCCATCTTAAAAAAAATAAAAAAGCGGGGTAGCGACCTCGTTTGTTATCCACGAATTGAAAAAAACTTAGCTCGGTGGTTGATTACTTGTATAAATTGCTCACAGAATAAACACAAAGATTTTGTATTAACATGGGCAACAATTTATTATTGTAAGAAAATATTTCACCCAATGTTTGTTTCTTTATGTTTACGTATCTGTGTGTGTGTGTGGTTATTAATTGTAAAGGTGAAATAGAGCTGTCGTCCCCCTATTGGAATAAGTATATATTATTCCCTTACATTGGAACTAAACTTTACTAGCTATACTACCTACTTGGTGAAATTTGGGTACCTACCTATTTTATATGGTACACTTTTGTCTTACCCTTTGGGGATTACCTACCGGCGTGATGCTATTTTTATGTATTCTAAGTAATTAAGTATGCACGTTTAACCTTTGAAAAAAAAACTACCTAATTTACTCACCTTCACAGCTAATTTGTAAGTCAAAACAATTAAATTGTTTTTAATAATACGACTTCGTTATAAAACTGGCGAAACTACTTAAAATGACATCAGAGATATTTAAAACAGCATGTTACATAGCTCCTGTGGTTGATACTTAAATATTTTATAGCAAAAGAAATAAAGATATCCAATGTAGGTACCTACCTATGCTGAATTACTGCATGTCAGAATACTAGGGTTTCCACAAATTCTTTACTATTTTCCGGAACACTAAAAGCATAAAGGGCGCATCTTCGGAAAATGTAAAAAACAGATTTTCGTTAGATAGTAAGGGTAACTCTCTCTAACTACCCTAAAGAAATGGTACCTACCTAGTGGAAAAAGGCGCCCCTTTTACTCACAGCCGCCAAATATGCACGCAGTAGTCTTGGATTTCATGAAGGTGTTGGTAAAAGAAATCAAAGGTAGAGGATTGCTTATGTTACGTAGAGTTACTTATTTACGGTGAGTACCTACTGCTTATACCCAACTGTGGGTAGTTCCTGATGGGAAAGAACGGAAAAGTTCAACGCCACTTTTCTGATAAGAAATAAAGTTTATTTCTGTTTTCACAGTTGACACAGACTTCCAAGTCAATATTTGCGAAGCTCGACATGTTCTTATTACTAACACACATGCTCAGAAACAAAACGATAATGTTTACCTACACGCAACAACATTATACAATAAAACCAATCATGGATACCGCTGCGGGCACAAATAGTCCACTCGTGCGCAATCAGAGACACGCATCTACGTCAAAATGTTATAATTTTGAAGCTCTTCGAGGTCGGGTTAAGTAATCCTTGCAACCGACCGTAACCACTCATTCATTGCCTTACAAACCGATGCAAATGAACTCGCGAATGGGTACCAACCATTTATCTAGTACTATCGACTAGACCACAATACTAGAAAGAGAGGGCATTCGATATTTCAAATTAGAAAAGTAAACAAACCTCTTTGAAGAGTCGTTGAGGCGGGGTCGTCCTTTAAAAAAAAACAATCACTGAACGGTTATGAAACACTATTGTAACGGGCACGATTGACAGTTTTACGACACAATATGGGTCCCGCGATCGTATACAGACTGTGTTATGCCGCGACGTGCGTACGCGCCGCTCGTTCCGCGCTGACTGCCTGCCTCACGAGACGTGCCCAGTGAACGTAGCATGACCTTCCTGCCCACAGAGCCTAGCAATAGAACCTCTTTTCCTTTTTGAGACATGTCCCCAAAATGAATGACCTTCTTGGAAAAATGGGAAATGTCCTTTCGAAAAGGAAGATTTCTGGACACCCGAAAATTTATTTTGACCTTTTACAGATCGCTCTATACCATACCCTTAACATAAGGAACTTCCAGTCCATTCCAGTTTTCCGCCTAAGAGAAAATTGGTTTTCAAATAAAAGTGTAAAAATATCACAATCGCCTAGCACTTACAATTATTATGCATTGAATTTATGAATGACTGAGTAAAACAAAGACAAAAAATTGACTAGGCTACAAATATTTGATAGTTCGTGGACATAGTAAACAGGAGGTGGATAAAGGCAAACGCACACTAATATTATCAGAGCCGAAGGAAGCGAAAGAACCAAATTTTAGAATTACTTGTATGAAATTCTGTAAAACCGCTAGCACTTATCCACGTCGAATCGGAAGAATATTGGTAATACGGATGAGAAAATGTTTCTTTCATTGGTCGGTTCTTTCGACACGGATAAGTATGCGTTCTCCTTAAATAATAACAGCCGCTCGAATCGATCTTAAGGTTAAAGCCGTGCTTGCCTAGGTTGGTCTGTGGATGGGTGACCACCAATTACATACCTACAGAGTTCCCTCCGTGCCGCGGAAAGCACTACTCTAAAGCACTAGTAACTAGCAGTTAGTACGGGCTGTCATTTGTAGATCTCTGGCAGTCGTTACAGGAAGTCAGTGGCCCAAAAAGTCTGACAACGTATCGTATATGTGCCAGTCAGTATTAACTGGGTTGCGGAGGTCAGATGGGCAGTCATTCCATGTTAAATACTGGTATTCAGCTGCATCCAATTAGACCGGAAGCCGACACCAACATAGTTGGGAAAAGGCAAGGCAGATTATGATCATGATAATATTAAAGACGGGGGTCTTTAATCCTTTCGAAAAGAAAATTCTTAAAATCTTAGAATCGTCATGAACTTACGCATAGCTAAGACTTTATTTAAAGTTGTTCTATTCATTGTAGTTTTTTGTCTGGTTGGTCAAATCTTAAATTAGGTACCAACTCATTTACAAAAACATAATCATTAATCACCATTAATTTTATGAATAGATCTGTTTAAATAACTCTGAAGTAATAAGGTGAAGAAACCTCCCTTACGCGTTCATTATTTTAATGACAGTAGTCGTAGCGTAACTGCGTAACGACTCGCATCATTGCGGTAACAACGGTGAAGAAAGTGTTAACAGGTGATTTCAGTTGAGGTTTATAACATAATTAATTATTGCATAGCTGTTCCGCGCGAAGTAAAGCTATGCATGCGTACAACGGAACTGCTTAATGTTGCCATGCAAATTTTCTTTCATAATAGTAGAAAATTACACATTCATGTGACTTGTCGGAGGGAAGCGATCAGGTGGCCCACAAAATTCTTCTTACGGTATTTGCAATTTGCCGGTCAGCTTCAGGCTGTAAGTAGAACAAGACATGATTCACGGCCGTATCTATTCCGCCATCATACAAAGCCGCACCAGCACCACACGCTTCCTAAATCTACATTATTTTTTAAGAGAAAACTTCTTTAGCGGCGTTGTGCACTTTTCGACATGGGTAAAAAATGTTAAACTCGCGTCAGGACAAGTGATCTGATCAAAAATTCGTAAGATGGAGGAGTACGATTAGTCGAAACCAACCTCATACATTAACGATATAGTTTATTTTGGATTACTTAGTTTTCAATTCTATCGTCGGCCCCAAAGACTGCCCCGCATGTATTTTTTTGTTTTTTTTTTTCAAATCTCTTATGAGAAGTGAATATGAAATAAAAAAGAAAATCTCTAAAATCAATGCAATGGTAGAAAAATACACATGCAAGTGGTGCAACATTATTTTCTGCTGTCAATGCCTGTCATCGCAGTGACTGTCACCTGTTGTTGTCAAATTCGTCTGTTTTGCTGTAATTTTGTTATGACCTAAATCTCAACAAAAAACGTATAAGGAGATATAAAACAACGTCCTTTTCAGTTTAATATACATATTTCAAAATGCATCACTTGCGAAAGCTCGTTACACATACTGGTAAGCTGTCTTTTCTTAAACATAGGTTATGTTTTGAGTAGGTTTTGAATTTCATAACAAAAATACTTTCTAATAAGTTATGCCACAGACTGTTAATATTCGGTTTAAATTAGAGAATGTTATTACATTATCCCTGCGTTCCGAATTGCGATAAAAGTGATAATATCGCGAATCCGACCAACGCGTAATGTCACAATTATTACTCAGCAGCCTCATATTTTGTGACTACTAAATTCGGTCGGATTCGCGATATTATCACTTTTATCGCAATTCGGAACATAGGGTATGAAAAAAGCTAACATCTGCATAGATCTAGTAATAGTACTTAATCTGTCTATGTAAACATGGGGTAAATGAATGAGCGAGTTATAAGTCTGGTAAGGATTTTGAAACCAAATTGTGTTTTTTTCGGCAGAAATGAAATGCAATATTAATTCTTGTTTTAAGATTAAAAAATCAGCTATTTCCTACAAACATGTAATGACATGGTCATTATTAAATGCATGGGACAGTTGTTTTTTTTATAAAACATAATTATTCAGTATATAATTTGGAACCCCACCCTGTGTACATACATAAGGCTAAATGTGGGTGTACACTGTTCAGAGGTACAGATCTGCCAAACCATTGAGGAGTTCAAAATATTATTTATTTTCTTTTGTTTTAGTGAGCAAAGAACACAAGAGACTATTTAGACTGCCTCCTTTCAAAGACACATTAAGATGTACAAGTACAATAGAAACCCCTACGCATATAAGTCAGGAATCTCAGGTGTCTATCCCTAAGGGTAATCATGGCCAACCGACATATCACACACATCCTCATTTGATAACTCAGGAGCATTTGACATGTGGGATAACGCAGGCTGAGTACAAGGAAAGGCGGGACCGACTCGTAGGCAAGTTGGTAGAAGAAGTGATGAATATGCATACTACACATATTGTAAGTTGTAATTACCTTTTTTTTTATTATTTTCTTGAACCATAGATACCTATAAAAAAATAACATGTCTCACTTGCTCTCTAAGCAAATGGTTCATCAAAGCCTAGTCCAAACTCTTGGACCTACATAGCTGAAATATTGTTTAAGTCCTTATGATCTGGATGAAGCAAAGAATAAAATGGTAATCCTTGAGTATACAAAGTTACCAGTAAAATTCTAGAATCTACATGGATAGTTTAAGATCCTGCTACCAGTACCTACATGATCCTCATGTGAATTGAACAAGATTATGTCTGGACTACAAAAGAAACCTCTGAGTTTGTTTCGGGTTATTCTTCTCAGAGTAGTTAGTTACGAAACACCGGCCCCATCAAGTTTAAAAAAAAAATTGACATGTAAAAGTGTTTGTGAAAACCTACTTACAAAATAAACATAATTTATCATTGGACATGGGCAGGAAAGTCATGATGAGTATATCTTTGCTTTCATTTCAGATAATAATCCCAGCAGCTCCTAAACAGTACATGTCAGACAAAATACCATATGTGTTCAGACAGAATTCTGACTTCTTCTACCTGACTGGTTGTCTAGAACCTTCTGCAGTTCTAGTTCTGCTAAAGCCCGCTCAAATGGACCAATATAAGGTATAATCTTTTTTTTTTAATTGTTTTTTTATTTTTATTAGGGTGTGTCCTAAACAAAAGCAAACGTCGCTCGAACATGTGCTTTTATTTTGTTCCTCATATTCGACAAAGTCATAGCGTCGACATCGACAGTGAAAGCATTTATCCAGCAGTCTCTCTCCCTCTCTTGCTTTCTCTTTTTGATATTCAGTTTTCAAAATTACTTATGCTAAAAATATTCTCCTCAATGAAAGAATCTAATATAGTAAAC
The DNA here is from genome assembly GCA_916618015.1 of Xestia c-nigrum. Lineage (NCBI taxonomy): Eukaryota > Metazoa > Arthropoda > Insecta > Lepidoptera > Noctuidae > Xestia > Xestia c-nigrum. The sequence goes on from OU745246.1 coordinate 25,534,800, forward strand.
TACATACTCTACCTGTGAAAATTGAAATCCTAGTCGCTGCTATTTTTTAAAATAAATATCAACTTAATGGTAGCGTAAATTAATTTGATTTCTGAATGTACAAATAATTTTATCATAATATTAATTAATCTTCTCCCCACGTAGTTCCCGTTCCCGTGGTAGTACGGGGATAAAATATAGCCCATGTTACTCAGTAAGGATGTGGCTTTATAATGGTGAAAGAATTTTTAAAATCGGTCTAGTAGTTAAAGATAAAGATAAAGAGGCATTTATTTGAACATATGATACATGGATTTGCACGTAGGGATGGAACGAGGTTTGAAGATTGCTGGTTCAACATGTTTTGCCATATTCGGCGTACAAAATAGTTTTAAAGTACTTCATTGAAAGTCACAAATGGAGAAATAATTAAATCACATTAGTCAAGAAATTTTGAAGTTTTGAGAGTTAAAACGTAACAAACAAAACCTTAAAGGCTTTTCTCTTTAAAATATTAGTATGAAGTATAGATTTGTATGCATCTCTTTCCCCCTTAGAGCATACTATTCGTGCACGACAAGGACGCACACGCCGAGATGTGGGAGGGGCCGCGGACGGGCTGCGCAGTCGCCACCAGACTATTCGCCGTCGATGAAGCGCGGCCCATCGAGAACTTTGCCACGTACCTCAACAAGTAAGTTTAATATAAACTTGTTTTACACAATGCTTATACTATTGCTTTATTACTTACATTTTTTTTTTGCTTGAATTAATAATCTGCTTTGAAGTTCTTGTAGAGCGAGGCCAGTATGTCAGCTAGGGTCTTTTTGTGAAATTAGAACGCAGGTGGAGGTTGGAGGTAGGAGTATGGTAGGAGCTAGTGTTGTGTGGGCCTGTGGACGGTGAGCTATGGGCTAGCTCGCCGTCCGTCCGTTTTATGACGACAGGCCGTGTCGACGGCGCGTTCGTGTTCCACGCGCGCAAGGGCCGAAGCCTGCCGGGGCTGCGGGACTGTTCGAAAAAGATACCGTGGCCCCGGAACACGAAAGGGCGAGGAAGGAACATGCTTGGGTTTTAGTCAGTAAAAGTCTGACACTCCCTTCCGCTCCACCCAGAGCGGGAGTTACACCTCTGCCTCTTCGGGGAATACAGGCGCCATGTAATGTTTTTCTTAGCGTGTTCTTTCAATAATTTATGAATCTTTAATGAGTCGGTCCAGTACGTAGCTAATGTAGCTACTCGTATATGTTTAGCGCTATTGCTAGCGTCTATCAATTCCTGTAATATGCAAGCATTAGGGCGCGCAGGACACGAAAGCATATATGCTATTGTTTGTGAAACAGCACCGCATTTGAACTGATTTTATTTCAACCACAGGTCCTAGTTGAAATACTATACAAACGTAATACCAAAATCATTTGTAAATCAAACATATTCTTAAGGTAGTTGTATTTATTTCGATAGGATAACAGTATATCTATGTTCACAAGTAAATATTTTGAAAGGAAAATGATATAAAGACAAGATAATGAGGAATTTAAAATTTCTATGGAAAACTTATTTTTCTCATAACTCTTGTTTAAATCAGTGTCCATTAAAACTATATATTTGGGAACCTAGATGTTCTGTAATCCAATCGAAATAAATGCACACTACCTGAATATTTTTGATTTATAATTTATTTTGGTATTTCGTTTGTATGAACTACCAATGCTCCGCCGGCCCCTTAATATAAATATATCTATTGTGTTTTACTGCTAGATAATACTATGAGGCTTCTGAATATTTTTTGCTGACCACATAAATCTAAAGCTTACAAAATGTTATTGCTAATACACAAATAATATACAATACAACCACTCAACATAAAAATATCATAGACTTTTAGCAACAAATTTTCCCAGACATAAAGATTTAAATATATAGTACTTGCTACAGGATGACGCAGACATCCAAGCCAGCGGTTCTCTGGTACCACAACGAGTCTCCGACCAACCCTGACATCCACATGACGGTCCAAGGAACCCTGAGAGGAGATCATATTAACTTGTCCTTAGGCGACCCTCAGCGCGCCCTGCACTTCATGCGGGTGATCAAGTCTCCAGCGGAGATTGAGCTGATGAAGGAGACATGCTTTATTGGGTCGCAGTCTATTAATATGGCTATGGCTTGTACTAAACCTGGTGAGTTGTTACTGGTACTTGAAACCAAGGTTTATTAAACTTGATTTGTTAGAATAGAATAGTGTAGGGATTGTGCAGAGGGTTAGGCGGAGTTTATAAAGAAACGTGTGTACGTCGTGCCATCCTTTTATTCACTGGCTAAACATAATACTTATCCGCTATTCTACGTAAACTACTTGCAAGCTGTTACTGCAAGCTTGCACATCATATTACATACCACATCATAGGGGTTGTTACAAAAAAAAAATACACATTAAATGTATTTTTTTTTCTTTTTTACATTTTATTTGCCTAGAGCAATATTATAGTTAAGATTCTTATAATTCTTATAATTCTTATAATTCTTATAATGCGCATTATAAACATTAGCTTAATAGGTAGGTAGTTATTTTAATGTTATTCTAAGTACATTAATATAAACAATAGCGTATATTTTTATTAATCTAAACAATGTAACTTATCATTAAGTGAAGTGTGTCACTGTCATAACATGATATCACTTAAATGTAAACAAACCGATTAGTTATAGGTACTTAAGTTACATATCTCTTTGTTCTATTTTTATGAACCGTCTCTAATTTATCGTCTTTATTTATAATGACATTAGGTTCGTTATCGCTTAACACAGTATAAGGTCCTTTATATAATTTGTTTAATTTAGTACCTGTTTCATTTTTAATAAGTATCAAATCACCTGGTTTATACGAAATTGGATTACATTTTCTGTCATATACCAATTTCCTTTGAGTTTTTCTTAAAATTAAATTATTCCTAACTTCCTTATGAGCTAACTGTAACCTATATTTAAGTTCTAATACATAGTTGTCTGGGTTGTAAAGCGGTTCTACTACGTCATTGGTAAGATTACTAGGTAAGTTGCATGTTTTACCGAATACTAACTCATACGGTGTGTATTTTGTTTCCGTATGGACGGTAGTGTTGTATGAAAAACACCAAAAATTCAACCATTGGCTCCATGTTTCTGGATGTCCATCACACTGAGTACGTAAAAATGCTGCAAGATGCTTATGGGTATTTTCTAATGCACCTATCGACTGATGATGATATGCTGTCGAATTCAGTTTATTAATTTGTAGCAACTTACATACCTCTGACATTGTTTCTGACATAAATTCCGTACCTCGATCGGTAGCGATGGTTGTAGGTAAACCATACCTAAGTATAAAGTTGTTTACAAAAGTTCTTGCTACACTTACCGTATCTTTTCTCTGTAATGGATACGCTTCGACATACTTACTGAGCTCACATTGTAAACTTAAAATATAAACGTTACCTTCTAAATCCTTATCTAATGGGCCTACTAAATCTAAAAATACTTTTTGGAAAGCACTTGTTGCCGTTGTAGTTACGACCATCGGTTCTACTATATTTCTAGAATACTTACTAGTTTGGCATTTTTTACATTTTGAAACGTAGCATCGTACGTCGTTCTCCATGCCTGGCCAAAAGTACTTACCCTTTATATTGTTTATCATGCGTCGTACGCCTGCATGCCCACTTGTTGGCAGCAAATGATAATCATGTAGTATGTATGTTTTTTCGTCATTTTCTAGGACTCTTTTTATTCCTCTTAGAATATTTATTTGTGGGCCGGTCCACTGTGGTCTTCTTTTTATTTCGTTGATCAATTCTTTAATAAATTCGACATTATTTTTATCTTTTACTATGCATAGTTCTGTAATATTTATTTTTCTACAATTATCACTCAATAAATCCGCAAATTCGACTCGCGAGAAATGCGACATATAATCGAGATTTATATATAGAGTAGATTCATTCTTTACATAAGCGAAACATTCGTTTTCGTAATCCTTATTTTTCTTGTTCAGATCTTTACCCTTTATAAATTTTAATTCTACTGCTTCATTAGGTTTTCTTAATATCTCTGCTATCCTTGGTTGGCCTAACCTTGGTTCGTCAGCTATATTAAGGGAACCATTGTCACTCGATTGTGATTTTGCTTTGCACTCTGAGTTTATTTTCGCTCGTTGTGCCCTTGTCATTACTATACTTACTACTTTTTCATTTAAAGACTTTAATTCATTGGAACTTATGGTAACCCTACTCAATGCATCAGCAACATTATTCTCTGTACCTTTTATGTATTTGATGTCGTAATCGTATTCTTCTAATAGTAATCTAAATTTTAAAAGTCGTGTAGATGGATCCTTCATACCAAATAGATAGATGAGTGGTTTATGATCCGTTAGAATAGTAAATTTTCTTCCATATAAATATGGTCTAAAATATTTTATACTCCACACTACTGCTAAAAGTTCTTTTTGTATCGTAGGATAATTTAACTCTGCTTTATTTAGTGGTCTACTGGCGTAAGCTACTGGTCTTAGATCGCTGTTACATAAGACTGATCCTATTGCCATATTAGATGCGTCTGTTTGTAGTATGAATTCATTTTCTTGTGAAAAGTCGGGGTATTGCAAAATTGGTGGGTTAATTAACTTTTCTTTGAGAATTTCAAAACTATTTTGACACTCACTTGTCCATACAAAAGGTTCGTTCTCTCTACATAATTTATTTAGTGGTACTGTAATTTCTGCAAACGATCGAATGAATTTTCTGTAATAGTTGCAGAATGCAACGAATCGTCTAACCTCTTCGGCATTTTTTGGTACTGGGTAATTTTTAACTACAGTAATTTTTTGTGGATCTGGTAATACACCATTTGCTGAAACTTCATGACCTAAATAGAGTAGTTGAGTTTTCATAAATTCACACTTTGCTGGGTTCAGCTTAAGGTTCGTTTTTCTTAAACGATCGAAAACTTCCATAAGATTCTTATTATGTATGTCTACTGTCCTACCGAATACGATAAGATCGTCACAGTAAACGAAACATTTTTCAAATGTTAGTCCTGACAAGGCAATTGACATGGCTCTTGAAAACGCATTTGGTGATATTTTGAGTCCCGTAGGAAGGCGCTTCATACGATATTGACCTTCACTAGTCGAGAAGCTGGTGATATCCCTGCTCCCTGGTTTTAAATTAACTTGGTAAAACCCTTGCTGAAGATCTAAATGACTAAAACAAATACTTCCTGAAAGAGAGTCTAATATTTCGGTAATGTTTGGTAGTGGAAATTTATCGTCTTGGATACAATCATTAAGTTTTCGGTAATCCACTACTAAACGCCATTTCTTTTCTCCATCTGATTTTTTGGGTACTAAAAGAATAGGACTGTTCCACTCACTGCTGGAGGGCTCTATTATGTTGTCCTGTAACATTTTTTCGACTTGCTTATTTATTTCCGATTTCGATGATTGCGGCAAACGATAAGGCTTAGTATACACTGGCATCGTATTTGGTTTTATTGTTATTGACTGTTCTACTACATTTGCTGTTCCTAGTTTGTCTCCTTGAAGGAAAAATATGTCTGAATATTTAGCACAAATTATTTCCAATTCTTTTCTATCACTTGAATTTAAATGAGATAAATTTAGTTCCGATAGTAATTTTTTTACTCGCTCCAGTCCCGTTTCTGATTTATTAAATAAACAAATATTATAGTTATCTAAATACTCTATATCATCGTTACGTATTAATTTTGATTTCGGTATTTTGATTAAATTTTCATTAGTATTTAGAATTTTTACTGGAATTTTACCTCGTTTTGGCTGAAAAATACAACCTGCTATGAATAAGTCGTCATTTATTTGTTTAGGGTGTAAAACGCATTCTTTGTAAATATTTTTGTTTATGTCGACATAGTGAATAGATTCACTTCGACCTGGAATAAGCAAATAATTTTCCGAGTTCGTGTGAATTGGTTGTTGGTTTTGTATTTCAATGCGATAATGAGGCGCTTTGTCATTTAATTGTAAGCTGAGTATGTTTGTCGGTAAATCAATGTTTGCGTTATAAGTTCTCAGAAAGTCTAAACCGAGTATTCCATCCGATTCACATGGAATATTATCGAACAAGTAAAACTTGTGACGAAACTGTACACCCGTTTGTAATTTCAAAGAAATGTACGCGAAGTTATATACTTGTACTTTTCCACCGATTCCTTTTATATTTGTTTGATCGCTATATAATTTTGTTTCGCGTGTTACCATTTGTCTGTTGATTAATGAAATAGTTGCACCCGTATCGATTATAAATTTTAGTTTTTTTTTTCCAGCGTATAAATAAATAAAATCGAGACTTTTCCATATTATATTATAATTAGTTGCTCCGAAAAAACTGAGCTAAATTTTCTTCTTTATCCTTTTCCTCTTTTGGCACTGTGACAACATTTACGTTGTCTTGCCTGGCACCTCTGTAATGACCCCTGTTACTCCTAAAGTAACTTTTATTCGGCGGTCTATAGTATCCACGCTGTTGGTAATGTCTGCCACGGTATAAACCTCGCTGTGAGGCCCCCTGACCCCTGTAATGCTGGGCTGCGTTGTTACCTCGGTAGTGAGAAGGATTTCTACGGTATTGAGTAGTCTGCCCACTATGGTAGTTTCCGCGATTTCGACTGTACCTTGAGTTTCTACCTCGTGTGTATGATAACACGGCATCCTGACCTGAGGTTCCGTGAACTGACAGCTCCTCATCCTCAGCTGCTCGTACTGCATCCTTGAGTTGACTGTAATTTCTAGCTGCTAAAATAGTACTAAGTCGTCGATTTCTCAGACCATCTGCAAATCTTTTAACTACTAACCTTTCGTTTATTGGACTTAGTATCTCGGCGGCTGTCTGGTTTCCGTCTGCTTGCGCTATGGTGAGGGTGGTAAACAAATCTCCTAGTTTCTCTCCGTATTCGCCTATGGTCAAGTTGTTTTGACTTATATTATTAATCTGTGCTATTATTGAGTTGGATGATTTTTTTGTCAGAAGATGAGTTTGAATATCTTTGATTAAATCCGAAATAGTGGTGTAACTGTTATTCAGTTTTAATTTCGCTATTTTTGATAGACGAGTCTTTAACACAAATGAAACGAGCAATTTCTTACAACTTTCTTCTGTCAAGCAACTCTCATACATCTCTATACCTTCAATTATTCTCTCTACTGTTTCTTCCTTTCCGTCCATAATTGGAATCAAAGTACTAGCCGTTTTTAAACTGAAACTTTCCATTTTGTATGTTGTCTTATTTTCCTCTATATCTAAAAATTCGTCGGACGAACTTTCTGAAATATCTGTAATCTCTTTATAACCCAAGATTTTTCTATAAATTTGCTCAATTTCGTTAGGTATTGACGGATCTAAATGTAATTCCTTTTTACGTATACGTCCGTATTCTATTAATAATGTAAACTCGTTATACAAATTATTAGCCTCCTGAAACTTTTGCTTTCCTACTTTTTCGCTTCGCCGTTTAGGGCCTAATTTTCTAATACTAACACATAAATCTAGTATACTTTCATATATTTCACTAAGTCTTTCCATGAATAATTATAGAGTCTAGTTTTACACTTCTCTTATTTTTACACTTATGAGTACCGCACTGATACCTTTCATGGAGTTATCCGTCTCGATGGCTGCTAGGTTTGTCCTCTGGAAGGGCTGCTTGGCTTGTCCTCTGAAGTGACTGCTTGGCTCATCCTCAGGAATGGCAGCTTGGGCCGGGCTATACCCTGGACACCACAGGTAACTGAGCCGGGAATTCCCTGACTCCTCCAACTAAATACTCGTACATTTTATTTCTTCGTTCTCCTCGCTTTTTTTTTTTCTTCTTTGATTTTTCTTCTCTCTTCTGTAATTTTTATTTTATTTCTTCTATATTATTTTATCTTCTTTCTTCACTTCTTCATTATTTATTTATTTTTCGTTCTATTTACGGCAGGCGCAGGAAACGCAGGTAGGTTCCTCTCCGGATCTAGTGGTCACGCGGCGAATGGACCGTCTCAAGTTTTGTGTCAAAACTTCATTCGTGATCCAATTCTGATGGCACTTTTTGTACAAAACGTATAGTCCGTAAAGTGCTGCAATAGAGAGTATTGTGCAGATGACGAACATCACGACGCTTATGTTTGAAAGGTGATATTCCGCGCTGCTGTTTGATCCTCCGGAAGCACTCTGAGTGATGAATACTTCGTCCTTCTTTATATCTGAGCGACACATTTTGATGTAGGTACGTTAACTGTCCATGTAGATATTTAAACAACGTCGAAATTTGGTTGAAATCCTGGCAGGGTCGCCATGTAGGGATTGTGCAGAGGGTTAGGCGGAGTTTATAAAGAAACGTGTGTACGTCGTGCCATCCTTTTATTCACTGGCTAAACATAATACTTATCCGCTATTCTACGTAAACTACTTGCAAGCTGTTACTGCAAGCTTGCACATCATATTACATACCACAATAGAATAGAATTTTATTTTGCAAATATGGGTAATACATACAGTTCTTAAGATTAAATTTAGCTCAGCCACATTTTACCAATCGGCATGCAAACATTTTAAATTATTAATATCATTAATATTACACTTATTTTGATCCATTTTTAAGTTTATTATTATAATTGTTAATAAAATACAGGGTGAAATTGAATAGATGCGACAAATTTGAATATACAATAATACGTGTTGTCAAGAAAATGTATAAAATATAAAATTAAAAAATAATTGATCAGTATTACGAAAACCGTTACAATAATAAAAGTATCAAAAATCTTGCCGACTCATCGCAGTGCTCAATATAGCGGTCATTTACCTAATTTTGCCTTAATTTTTCTTATTTATTTTGCATATTACTGGAATACCGATAGTTCGTACTTAAATAAATATAATAACATCAATGGACCTTTTGAAAACGATAATCGTGTAATTTTTTTTAATGATTTAGATTGTAAAAAAAACGGTTTATAATTACTATGTTACTGTAACTGAAGCTCCAATTTCATTTTGTCGCATTAATTAAAATTCACCCTGTATAAATGTTAAATTTGCAAGGGGTTTTTTGTGAGCTTTTCATAAATAGGTTAATTCCCAAATAGACTATTCTAAAAATTATAATAACTAATTCGTAAAAAGGCCTAATATCGAAAAGGCTTGTAAGCAAAATGGTTCATTTTTTGGCTACAGAACCGTTATTAACAAGACGTTATTTTACGGCGCACTGGAGTAGATGAGATAGTCTTTGATAAGCTCCAACAGCTAAAAATCTGACAAGTCTACAATTTAACGCATTTCATTCTCAACGCTCGACTCAACGTTGAGAGTAGAAAATCCAGAGCGAGTTAATCAAAACACCTGCGAACTTGAACTTAGGCGCGGGTCATACACAAGACAGTGTCGTATGGCGGTGGCGCGGCGCTGGCGAGGTGGTGGCGTGGCGCCACTTCTTTGATATTTCATACAAAATGTATAGAGGAGGTGTGGTGCAACACATACTTATATGGCTTTTGCGCGGCGCCACTTCCTCGCCCTCCGCGTCCCCGCAGCCGCGCCGCGCCACCGCCATACGTGACCCGCGCCTTAGTTCCAATTCTCGCAATACCATTAAAATGGCTGAATTCGATCATGAAAGAACAAAAAGTCTTTATCGTTTCGTTTCGAAACCTAATCACCTACAAACCATTCTCCCCCTCCAGGAGTGTCGGAGCACATGGTGAACGCGATCCTAGAGTATACTTGCAAGCAGGGCGGCGCGGAACACCTAGCCTTCCCCCCCGTGGTGGCGGGCGGCGCGCGCGCAACACACATACACTACGTCGCCAATAATCAGCTGCTAGCCGCTGATGAAATGCTGCTTGTTGACTCAGGTATGTTAACAATTGGCTTTAGCCGAAAAACTACTAGATTTTCCCTGAACTATTTCTGAAATACTAAACGCGGAAGACTGAACGTTGTAAAAGTCAACCTCTAACTCTTTATTGCATTCATATTTATGTCTACATTTAGTTGTTACATAAAGGGTGTAAAAAACCTCTTTAACGAAGCCGAAAGGCACTTGTTCTCCCCATCATTGTGCGATTTTTGTTCTACACCATACCTGGGAAACTTCTAGTTACGGAGATATTGTGGGTCAAAGTTCCAACTTTTTGACAAGTGAGGTATATTGAAATAAAAGATTTTTACTTTAAACACCTCCACGACCCCCGTACTATTCAATCCATCCATCAGCACAATGTTTTGAGTGCGTTACATTGAGTTCTACCACAAAACATGCTTTTTCACCCCAAAAAAAAGTCATTCCCCATAATAATTTTTGCGTTAAGTTACTTAGTTTGATGTACAGAATGCTTGGTTGACGTTTCCAACATGAAATCTGGTTAGGGCACTGCAACATAAAAGACGGATCGTAGAGGACAGTTATCGTGTCGTCCTATATGTGAACACCTCCATATAAATACGCAAGCATGACACAAAACTATACGATTATCTGTCAACACGACATCATGGTGGTTACGGGCCCTTAGAGTTGAGTTTAATTTTGCCGCTGTAAGCAAAATGTGGCGATTAGGGCTAACCCTTGTTTTATGAAGACTTAGGTCCATGTTCACCGAAAAGATGACAGTCTGATTATCTAAAACAGTTGTTTAAAACGCATATTTATAAGGGAACATGTCTCAGTGACAGCTGGTTTTAGATAATCAGACGGTTATCTTTTCGGTTAACATAGACCTTATACTGTTATTTCTCAGAAGACACGCACACGCTCTTTTCGTTTACGGCAGAAGCATTGTTGTGAAATTACTCACTACATCGCCCATTATATCCAAATATTTATGTTACAGTCAAAACTTTTAATTGGTTAAAGCCCGTTTTGACTGGTGTCAGTCAAAATCTTTATGGATTAAAATGCGTTTTCTGCATTAAAAATAATATTTTTAGAACTCCATAAAGTTTTAGAACGCTTCAGTTGTAATAAGCTAGTCCTAGAATTACATGATGTTTTTCAAAGGGTCACAAAAATAACTCTAACAACCTCACACGAAGTTTCTAAGTAAATGTTAGTTATTGTTAAAAAGTGTTTTTACCGGTCTGAAGTATGTAGTTTTGACTGTGACATATTTACAGTGAAGCGAGGCACCGCCTCTATTTATACTAATACAACCTAATATGCAGGTAGTCAGCGATGGATGTACAACTCGGACATATCCCGGACTTGGCCGGTGTCCGGCAAGTTCTCCAAACATCATAGGATACTCTACGAACTGGTTCTAAATGTGCAGGTAATTTTATTGACCTATCTTCTGCTTAACCTTTTCTCAACTATTTAATAATATTTATTTAATACTTCATGTAGAGGTAACGCAATTTTTGGAAATTTTGAATCTTTCCCTGCCCCCTTGTAAAACGCCGTAACCTTTTTTTGTACCCACCCCTTCCCCCTAGTAAAACTTTACGTAACCACCAAGTGACCATTTTTACCTAAAATTCACAATTATGTGGCGTAAAGTACCGGAAAGTTTCTAACCTTTGTCATAAATCCCCGCGTAGTTCAAACCCCACCTTTCCCGCCCCTGTAACGCATCGTCCCTGATCACCCATAACAACTATTAAAATCAGCAAATTAGAGGGATTTTATGAATGCGTTTTTAATACTAAAAGATGCAATTTTTTTTATCAACAGAACCGTTTGATCGAGATCTTGGGCGAGCAACGCCCACCTTTGGACCAGTTGTTCAATAGCATGTGTCGACTGCTAGGACAACATCTGCAGCAAGAGGGCATCATTTCCAAGAACATTGATGGGCAAGAACTGCTTGGGGTAAGAATATAGTGAGTTAGAGACTAAGCCATTGGGTCCAGATGCATTGAACTTTGCACAAGAGATACTTATACAAGGTGTAGTTTTGCATAGTCTAGATTCTAGTCAAAATTCAGGAGCTTGTCACAAAAGACACAGATAATCAATTTAAATAACGATACCCGGTTAAATAATTAATAAAGCTGCTATTTTAAGAGGCCTGCGTAGTTCATACAAACGTAATACCAAAATAATTTGTAAATCAAACGTATTCTTAAAGTAGTGTGTATTTATTTCGATTGGATTACAGAATATCTAGGTTCCCAAATATACACGCTGAAATTTTAGTGGTTGTTTTCCCGAAGCGAAATGAGATTGTATCGGTAATACAATCGATTAATATAATTATTTAAAAAAAAATTAGAGTCAATAAATGGCAAATTAACAATGTGATAAACAAAACTCGAAAGCGACTTGAACCAACAGTAATATCTACGCGGAACGCGGGCCGGGCGCGGGGAGTGTCCAGAACAGCCGCGCGGTCGTTGCACTTCGCGTATAAATCAGCTGATCACTACTCCTGACTTAATACAACACAAAAGCCAATAAGATATAAAAATCATTTGAAAAAAAAAAAAACAATTTAAGATTAACTTTGGTTTTCGATAGTGCTACTGATGGGTAATCGTCCTGCCGCGGGAAAACAACCATTAAAATTTCACGCTGTATATTTTGAATGGACACTGATTTAAACAAGAGTTATGAGAAAAATAAGTTTTCTATGGAAATTATAAATTCCTCATATCTCGTTTTTATATCATTTTCCTTTCAAAATTAATATTTGGGAACATAGATATTCTGTAACCCAATCGAAATAAATACACACTAAGAATAATTGGGATTTACAAATTATTTTGGTATTACGTCTGTATGAAATACGCATGCTCCGCCGCCGGCCCCTTAATCTCACAAACTTGTTTTGTGCTTTCTCCAGCATGAACCTATATTTAGTTTCATGTGAAGCCCAAATCATTGCGTTACACTCTAACTGCCTTCTAACCAAATCATTATATAAAGCTATAACCGCTTTTATGTTTGTTTACTTACCATACGGAGTATAAAACCTAAATTACGATAAGCTTTTTCGCGGCAGCTTATGATGTGATCACAGAACGTCAGCCCCGTGTTGAATTTCGCCCCTAATTCCCTAACTTCCGTAGCCCTAGTCATTTGCACCCCGTTCAAATTATAATTATATTTAATAGGAGCACGGGCGCGAGAGAAAGTGATTGTTACACACTTTGAGGTGTTGAACTCCAAAAGGTTGTTCTTGCTCCAGGTCGCCACTCTGTCTATGTCTCTCTGAAGCCTCTCGCAGTCATCCACTCCACTTATCTCTATTGATAGCTTGAGGTCATCAGTGAACAGCAAACACTTGGCGTCTTTAACAACTTCTGGCAGGTCATTCATCACGAGAATGAATTGCAAAGGCCCAAAGTTACTGCCTTGACTCACCCCAGACCTGGTAAAATATGGCTCTGACTTGTGCCCCGCATATTCCAAATATTGCTGCCTACGGCTTAAGTAACTTGCAAAACCTTAGCAGATGTGGAGTGAAACCTAACACTGCTAACTTTTTGAGCAAAATATCGTTATTCACAAGATCAAACGCTTTCTTAAAATCGAAGTAAGCAGCATAAGTTTGCCCTCCACTGTCCACCGACGGCACAAGACTAACCATATGGCTCAGGAGATTGCTAGTAGTGCTTTTTGCCCGTCGAAACCCATGCTGTGCACCTGACAACTGACCGCGGACTCTTATGAATAGCTGCTTCAAAAACCTTAGCCGGGGTCGACAGCATTGCGACAGGCCTGTAACCAATAACCATCCACCGTCATCCCTGCGCCTCCTTTTGGCACCGGAACAACACGGGTAATTTTCCACCTCTCAGGAAAAACAGCTCCATTCAGGCATTTATTATACATGTTATAATTTATTAATTATTATGTTAACAGAAAGCGTACCGGCTGTGCCCGCACCACGTGTCGCACTACCTCGGCATGGACGTGCACGACTCCCCGCTCGTGCGCCGCAACGTGCCCGTCAGCACCAACATGATCGTCACTATAGAACCAGGTCACTTCAATGTGTACTTATTACATAGACACGCATACACGGTGTAAACCACCTCATCACGAAGCCGTCAACCAAGCATTCTGTACATCAAACTAAGTAACTTGACGCAAAAATTATTGCAGGGAAACAACTTTTTTTTTGGGGTGAAAAATCACTTTTTGTGGTAGAACTCACGGAAAAGCATTCAAAACATTGTGCTGATGGATGGATTGAATAGTACGGGGGTCGTGGAGGTATTAAAAGTCAAAATGTTACAAAAAATAAACTACTTGTACTTATTAAAAAAAAAAACTTGTCAAAAAGTTATAACTTTAACCCCCCATATCTCCGTAACTAGAAGGTTCCCAGCTATGGTGTAGAACAAAAAAATGATCGCAATGATGGGGAGTACAAGTGCCTTTCGGCTTCGTGAAGAAGTGTTTTATACCCATAATTATAAAATCTATCGAAAAATATTGCGATAAGCAGAATGTTCGGTTGACAATCTTTCTTGGTTTTATAATCTCGCGAGATAGATCTAACGGGTTTTACAATTTTACGGTACATATTCATATTTTTTGGCCGACCGTTCAAAAACAACTCGACTAATTTCAATACAATTTTTTAAACATCCAGGAATCTACATCCGACCAGACGACACGACAATCCCCAAAGAGTTCCGAGGCATCGGCATCAGGATCGAGGACGACGTTCTGGTCACAGACGGCGATCCCCTCGTGCTAACAGACGCCTGCATCAAAGAAGTGGACGACATCGAAGCTATTGTCGGAAAACATGCTCTATGAACGTAGCCTGTGGCTGTTACTGTAAAATTATAGGACCAAGCGAGAATTTTCTTTGCTAGAAAACCTACTTAGAGCTTAAAGGAGCTTTTAGCGATTGGTAGACATGCAATAGGGTAGACGACAGAATAAATCTAATTAGTCAGACAGACAGAATTCCAGAAAAAAAACAAAATCGAAATCGGCTCATCCGTTCGGGAGCTACGTTGCCATAGACAGAAACACACAAACTTGTAATACCCCGTCGTTTTTGCGTCGGGGGTAAAAATATTGGACACATTTTCCTTTTCTCACGTAAACAAAAATTGAAGACGATACAGTGCGTCGAAAACTCGTGTGACGTCACATTTCAGTACATTTTTTTATCTAAAGTGTCGTCACAAGCCCCGACTAAAGGCGCGGCCCCACCGCGGTGCATGCTGTGCACGGGCACGCGGCGCATTTTAGCTGCGTGTATTCATTTGTTTGACAACGTGGGTCTACGTTTCCACTGGAGTACCTTACACGAAGACCCACGACTATGTTTAGCGTGGCACGGCGCACGGAGAGGCTACACACTTTCGGATTCATCGTCAGAAGAACTGTCTAGCAAAGTCAGTACCAATGCCATTCTATGAGTACCTCGATACGATATATACGAGAAACACGAAACGCGTCCGTTCCACAACGTGTATGACTGAAAACTGCTCTGCGATAACCGAGCTGTACATAGTCGTGGGTCTTTTTCGTGTACTCCAGTGGAAACGTAGACCCACGTTGACAGCGTTGAGCTATGTAACCGCCTATTCGAGCAAGCCACGCGTGTATCAATGACGTCAATTCATGCGTAGCCTCTCCGTGGGTTGCAGTGGACACAACCACATACATTTTCTTACAAAGCGAAGCTTAATACACGTGCGTAGCCTCTCCGTGCACCGCGGTGGGCCCGCGCCTTAATGATCTTTGATGCGTTTTATGTTCTTCATTTTTTATTAATTTGAGAAAACACGCGTATCCAATATTTTTCGATAATCTAACTAACGGGCAGATTTTTATTTTAGTCAGTCATCATCCATATTGTTTTAAGCTTTCGTTCAAAGATCCTTGTAGGACTATTGGCTTTTTGGTAAGAAATGTTGCCATGATATGAGTATTCCCATGTAAAACGACCATTAGAGATTAGTTGCCAGATGTGAAAATGTGTTAAGTACCTTGTTTTTGAGAGAGATAGCCTATTAATAGGAATTTGTACATGCAGTGGATTTTGAATGGACTTCATAAAAATGACGGATAATAAGGCGAATTGTTTAGTCATACTGCGAACCGATAATTGGAAGACGAGCAGTTTAGCGACACTTATGAGGCCCGCTTTGCTCTCATAGAGAAGCGAACCAAAAATTGGGAGACAAGCAGTTTAGCGACACTTGAGGTCCGCTTTGCTCTCATAAAGAAATGGTGTCTCAGCAGTGGGAACAATAAAATTGATTACTTCAAATATTTTTGACCTCTCAGCACTGAATTATAGCTATTGCAAAACAGCCGCCATTCTCACACAAAATAATCTTAAATGTACTTTGAAGTGATACTTTTGAAATATTTATTTCGTACCGTTTGGGCGCGTATTTTTATCGTACCGTGTAGTCGTAAGTTGTATAGAATTGTCATGTTCCTTTGTAAATAGAAATTGTAAATAATATAAATAAAAATATTTGCATTGCGTAATTGAGTTGTATTTTTTACCCAAGGAGATCATTTTGCGCGTCGTTGGCTGTCGCCGGCAGGTGGCGATGGCTACAAATGGAATGACAAGTGCTTGCGAAACCTTGCAAAGAGCGTATTTATAGCTCCATAGTTCGATGCTTTTGATCAGGTCATCATCATCATCATTTCAGCCGAAAGACAACGTCGTGTCCGTTACCCCACCGAAATTGTAAGGTGTATAATACTAAACATTTCAAAAGATAGCATAATGTTCTACGTTTTCGCTTTTTCGTAACCACCTAAACTTGGTCGGGTTACCACGTTCATTTACTTCCTAATGACTTTAATCGTATTATCTCATTGATTATCCAATGTACTACGTTGAAATTTTACTGATATACAACTGAACAACACAACTAATAATTGACATAACATTTAGTTCATTTAACCATATACAGGCTTATCAGTTGCCAAATAACACCGCGCGTATCATGACCGTGCTCGTGAAGAACTGAATATCATCATAACTTGTTAAATACTTACAGGATACTAATGAAACTTCACATACATTTGAAGGCAGTTACAAGCTTCAAAATAATGTTTAAAGTAAGTCTTTAGACCTCTTATTGAGAGTGCTGGGACCAATTGAAGTGTTTTTATATTTAATGAAATAACCTTTAAGCTATGTATTATTTTGGTATTTTTATTGCACAACAAATTTAAACTAATTCCAAAGAAGTCTTGTACAAAATATGATAAGAATCCGCTTAACCGTTTCAAAGATCTAGCAAAACCAAAAACGTTACCCCAGCAAAATCTCGAATAACTTCGCAACCGAAGAAAGAACAAATACAAAATAAGGCACAACATTTACTTCATCTAGACAACTAATTTTATAGCTAGTATTTATTTAAATATTCCCATTAGAAAGAAAAAGGTCTGGCTGGGGTAACGTTACCCCAGCAGGAAATGTTTTTGTGAAATAATTAAAAAACTATAAGCGCAACAAATTTAAAAATGTGCGCAACAATTACAGAAGCCGCAAAACTAATTATCTATAAGATTCAAATTACCATTTTCGACCACATCTGGCTGGGGTAATGGACACGACAACGTCCACTGCTGGACATAGCCCTCCCCCAAGTGTCACCACATTGACCGGTCGCTTGCGACTCGCAGCCAACGGAATCCCGCAACCTTCACCAGGGCATCGGTCCACCTAGTGGGAGGTGTTCCAACGCATCGTCTTCCGGTTCGCGGTCGCCACTCCAGAACTTTTGTTTGATCAGGTAGTTATAGTGAATCAATTGTGTAATGACCGGCCTCGACCACAATCAGTGGCCGCACCGACTGACCAGCTTCACTATAAAAACCTTGAGCATGTAGCCCATGATTTTATTATCTGTCATGTCACCTAACTTTGCAATCTCAAGTCAAATCTGCATTCGCGAAATTTAAAGGAGATCACTCAGCCTCCATACATTTCTGGGCTATTTAAAAAAAAAAATTGAGATCACCACCCAGATTGGAGTAATTTATTGTGGCGGACAACTAAAATAAACGCTTATGGATATTGGTGCTCAGACCTAGTCTCTCAACTAATTGCAAAAGTTCCGCCTTGGAGTCTGCCGAAGATCAACGGAGCGCAGCATCCAGAACGAGCCCCCTCTTTCTAGGCCAGCCTTGGTGGCGCCGTCCATTCTCAGGCTGTATATTTGGACGCGTTAGGCATTTGTTTTGTGTGGATTTTATTACTTTTTTGTAACATTGAATGTCCCACTGCTTTATAAAAGCATACCAGGTGCTCTTCTCCTGCGCCACCTTAAAACACTGCGTTCAGATCACGTCACCTCTTTCTAGGCCGGTCTATCCTCAGGCACCCATCGTGTTGAGACATTAGCTAAGTGATCGTAATGCATGCGGCTCACATGACCTGCCTAATCCCATTTGAAACTGGCAGCATGTTTGCCTACATCTGTAATTCCTATTTCTGTGCACACCATTGTCTCCGTATTTTATCTGTTCTCTTTACACTTAGAATACTGCGCTCCGTCGCTCTTTGGTAGACCCCAAGGCAGTTTGCAATAAGTTGAGTGACTAGGTTTGAGTTCCGTAGGTTAGGACGGACAGGATAAACACATCGATGAGTTTGGGCTTCAAAGAGATCGGCAGATCTCCCTTTATTAGCGTCTTCATCGACCAGTAGCCTTTATATTATACTAATCATTATTATTTAATGGGTATAGAAATAAAAACAGTTTACATCAATAAGCTCTGTATAATTATTGCGTTTATTTTAGTTGGTGCTTTCAGCGTGGACTAGTCGATAATAAAAACATTGGCTAGTACATGTTTATTTTTAAAGAACCGTCGAAACTCAGTGACTACTATTGAGAAATTCCTAATAAAACAAGCTACTATGTAACACTTCGACCAACCCAAGAATCGAACCCAGGACCTAATACGGAGCAGCTTTGCGCTCGCCACCACACGCCAGGCCGTCAATGGGGAAGACCGTTAAAAGCTAATTGTAGATGGCGCTATCATAGCCGGTCTCAATCTGACCAATGAGGTCAAGGTATTTTAAAATATGAAAAGACATTCCTTGATTTGAACCAATAACGATCCTTCGAACCACCTATGCTAGCGCCATTACTTCCACAGTGTGCATCCCCATTACGGTTGCGTCACATGTCATTCACGTGACATGTCATGTGCTGAATTAAAAACTCCTTGGTATGAAATAAAACAAGAAGCATGTTGGAAAAAAACATTTATGTAAAGTACACTTACATTTTTTGGGCATTTCTTTAAGGCCAGACATTAAAATTAACAAAAAGACATACTTTTTACCCGACTGGGCCAGAGCCCAAAGGAAAGGTAGTGTTTTGACACTCGGGCCACAATACATTTGTTATGGCCGAAGTTTGATCCTTATGACTTGGAATATTACATCGATTTCATTTTTATTCTTATTACAAAAATATTCTGCCTTAAAAAACTAAGCAATATGACGTATCTATTGCCATAAGGTTTAAAACATTTGGTCCCCAAATTAACAAAATGAGTTCAAAAACTTAAAAGTTAAAGGACAATGATCTTAAAATTATTATATTACTTAAATCGTGTACTTTTTTATACAAAATTTGTATGAAATTATCATGAAAACTGATAGGTTTCATACCTACAATATTGTTATCATTTATTAGCTCTCAAATTGTGAAGATATATTTTATTACTTAGCTTCTTTCATAATATAAATTCTATATTCCAAATTGATGATAAAAATATGTAATAAAACGATATTCTATTACCAAATACGTTGTCTTTTTTGCATTTTTCCATTGCATTACAAAAATAATATAACAAAAATATATGATCGATAGGAATGTTTAGAAAAATAGGTTTTCTTTAAAAATATCTACTTAAAACTATATTAAAAATAGAGTAAACCTAAATTAATAGAATCTAGGGTCGTAACCAGCACGACTTTACTAAAAACAACATTAGTATCTTTATTCGAGGTACAATTCGAATGAAATGCAATTATTTTATTTGAGAATGTTTTAGCATTTAGTGAAAACGTGACAATAATGTAACTATCGACGTCAAATATATTTTTATTTGAATAAACAAAATTTACGTTTACTATACCAAATTTTGTTACAATATTAACAGGCGTCGACACCGATTTCTTTATGGATTTAGCTGCGTCCTAACTAAAGCAATCGTGGCACGAACCCGAACAGTTTGGCCGCGTCTACAGAGGGCGCACTCTAACGATCGCGTTTTCGCGCAACAGATCGTTCTGGTTAGAACGCAGGTCACGTAATCACACATTTATTTTTTGTCTATTTTCGACTGCTTACACGGTAGCCATTAAAAAAAATAAGGCACTAAAGGCTACCTCCACACTTAAACTTCATAAATTATATTTATTATTCGATAACTGCTAAAAATAGGTAGAAAAAAAAACATTTTGTAAATAAAGTACCTATAGTAAACATAATTTTACACTATTACATTTCAAACCACTTTTGTGTATCATTCACACACAATATACAGGGTGTAAAAGAAAAAGCGCAACTAACTAAAAAAAATTACGTCATTCGATGCGACATTTTGCCTGCGGAATGCACTACCGGCTTCTTTATTCCCTGATCATTATAATCTGGATCTATTCAAAGTTCAAGTGAATAGGTTTCTTCTATATAAGTTAACTGGCACCCGCCACATCCTCGTATATGCATTGGTATCTATTTAGTATTAAAAAACTTCACGTTTTTTTTTTTTCGTGTCATATGTTCCTGGTGTAAAATTTACCAGTTTGATGGTCTGTCAAAATCACTAAAGTGCGCTTATTCTGTCCCACCCTGTATATTTCTTTTAAGTATTTTTTTGATTTGATTTATATTCCGAAATCACTTTAAAATTTTGCATGAATATAAACGTTTTTATTGTGATGTCAGAAAAACTTTCTAGTTTCTTTCACAGACAACTGAGAACAGCTACTATACTGCAAACTTATTTCGTGACGAAATAAATCACTATAATATTGATTGACGCGATATCAACCATATTATAACAAAAAAATATTTTCTACCTACACTATTACAAATCTTCTCATTCGATTTCGAACTTAGCAGTCAACATTTTATGGTTTAAACCTGTTAGTTTTCTGTTTAGTGACTACTGAGTTTACTATACCATCAAAAACGTTTACACCCACACAAAATCACCACACACTCTTCACTGATCCGCTCATCACCATTCACCGATCACCATCACCACGGCCGCAGCTCACCAGTCATCATCAGGAACTCCTCCCGGGTACTCTCCCGTGAGGCACGCGGTGCAATGACCTCCCACACCATCGCTTGGGGTTGACTTCATGTTGTAATGTATTGCGGATACTAGACCTTCTACGCTGAGGTATTCTAGACTGTCGGCGCCTGTGAACAAGAGTTATTTTGATTAGAAGGTGGTTTTAGAAAAAAAAATGTTTTAGTTTGATACTGTTAAGATTTAGAAGCATGGTTCACTTAGGTAGAAAAACTTCGCAAAAAGTGTTTTTAATTTTCCCTTTTTAGTTGTAATATACCACACAAATTCTTGTCATGAATCAAAATCAAAATATTTTATTTCACATAGGCCTGGATGGGCACTTATAGAACGTCGAAAAAGGTGCACGGTTCGCGTTGGTCGATTCCATGGAGAAGAACCGGCAAGAATCAATTTATTGAGAACCATTTTGCCAATATAGGCCAAGAAGAAAGAAAACCACAACCCGTTTTAAACATAATAGTATATTAATTTATTCGAATATTATAACTGCTATATAGCATCTAAGAACCGATTTGAAAAATTCTTTGTTTATGTGAATTTCCAATTGGTCCCATGGAAAATTCGTCAAAATCGTTTTAATCGGGTTATTTGAATAGTCAAGTAACGGTAAGTTAGTTAGTAAGTACTTCAATTTACTGAATAACTGACGTAGATTGTAATGAGCAACAAAATGATAATAGTGCAACTCACCAACGTGTTCAGCTAGTTTGTAGGCGTCCATCTTGTTGGCGATTAGCTCCTCTCGTGTAGGGATGTTGATACCCATATAGCACGGGTACTTCAGCGGCGGTGACGCTATCCTAATGTGTACCTGCAGACAAAAACAGATGACTTCTAAAATCACACCATTTTTCCCAGAAGGTCTATGTCATGAAGGAATACATGCGCAATAGTATGCGAATAAATTTCTCGACGGTATGTAAACGTATAGTCAGAGAACCATATCCGGCATAAAAACTCTGACACAACCTGCAAACCACGCAAATAAGAAAGAAGAAACGCGCATCTGGCCTCTTTGCTGGTACTGAGAAATTCGTGGTAAAATTCTAATAAAAGTGGGCTAGATTTGGGAATCCGACTCAACAGTCGAACCTGCGTCCACATGACCAGCAACACAGGTATACTATCTATGTAATACTAATCCCCTATACTCCTTCTCTGGTTATCGATGAAAATTAGCACAGCGGTTTAGAAAAATAGTTGAAAATCCAAAACAGTTAGGTTTACAGGCTAGCTGATCTTCTTACTACTATTATAAGTGGAAAAGGGTTATACTCAATTTGTTTGCAATTTCATGCAAATCCTTTCAGTAGTTTCTGCGTGAAAGAATAACAAAAATCGATCTTTACGGACTTTTACATTTACAATAGTCGTAAGAGGATTGCTAGCCTGCATACCAAGAAAATAATGCTAGAATAATAATATGCGATAATATAAATAATATGATAATAATATAGATAATAAACGACTCGGTGCCACATTCATGGCTCAAGAGGGTGCTGGAGTTGTACAAGATAGATGCAACTCTACGCGCCTTCCTTGAGTCATGTATGGGGCAATGGAGGACGGTCCTTCGATATCCAGGATGTCGACAGATCCAGGGGAACGATGAACCTGTTTGGATTAAACGGGGAATATTCCAGGGCGACAGTCTGAGTCCACTTTGGTTCTGTTTAGCCCTGAATCCTGTAAGCACATTGCTGGAGAATTCAGGGCTAGGCTGCCGGTTGAGGAAAGATGGTCAGGTTATATCTCACCTGCTTTACATGGATGATCTGAAACTCTTTGCCCCCAACAAATTGCAACTGATGGAGCTACTGAAAGTAACCGAAACTTTTAGTAGCGCCATCGGGATGGAATTTGGTGTGGACAAATGTGCAGTCATGTATGTAAAGCGAGGGAAGATTATGGGATCCGAGGGACTTCAACTCTCGGATTCCATACACCTAAGATCCCTTTCCTCATCCGAGAGCTATAAATATTTGGGTATGTCGGAAGCGTTAGGCATTAACGTAACTGACATGAAACAATCGTTGAAGGAGCGCTTCTTCGGTCGCCTAAAGAAGGTATTAAATAGCCTTCTTTCAGGTGGGAACAAGGTGCGCGCCTTCAACGGTTGGGTCATGCCGGTTTTAATGTACTCTTTCGGCATACTCAAATGGACACAGACCGAACTCGACGCCTTGGATAGAAGAGTTCGTACACTGCTGACCGAAAACCGGATGCATCACCCACGATCGTCAGTGATGAGACTGTACATCCCGCGGAAGTGCGGGGGTCGAGGCTTTTTAAATGCGAAGACCCTTCACAACCGCGAGGTGTGCAGCCTCAGAGAATATTTTCTAAAAGCCGACGTGGGTATGCACCGAGATGTGGTCGCAGTGGACAAGGGACTCACCCCGTTGTCCATGGCTAAAGAGAACTGGCGCAAACCTGTGGTACTTACTACCGATGACCGCAAGAAAGAATGGCAGGGCAAGGAGCTTCACGGGCGCTTCTACCGGGCTCTTCATGGGCCCGATGTAGATTTTCTAGCATCCGTGTCCTGGCTACGTTTTGGTGACCTCTTCGGGGAAACTGAAGGTTTTGTCTGTGCGATTATGGACGAAGTTATGTTAACGAACAACTACCGGAAATATATTATGAAGGACGGGACGGTTGACGTGTGTCGGGCATGCCACTGTCCGGGTGAGTCCATCAGACATATTATTTCTGGTTGTTCTCGTCTGGCTAACGGCGAGTACTTGCACAGGCACAACCAAGTAGCCAGAATTATTCACCAGCAACTTGCCTTGAAATTTAAGCTTGTGGAATCTGAGGTACCGTACTACAAGTATGTGCCCGACCCAGTTCTTGTGAAAGACCATGTCACGCTGTACTGGGATCAGTCTATCATTACTGACAGGACTATTGTTGCCAATAAGCCTGACATAGTGGTGATAGACCGATCAGCGCGCCGCGTAATGATAATCGATGTTACTATCCCTCATGACGAGAACCTCGTGAAAGCTGAGAAAGAGAAACAAATGAAGTATCTCGACTTAGCACACGAGGTTCGCGACATGTGGAATATGAACTCGGTTATCATTGTGCCGATTGTCGTGACGGCCAATGGCCTGATAGCCAAGAGCCTCGACGAACATCTGTCGAAGCTCTCTTTAGGCGGTTGGATCAAGGGCCTGATTCAGAAGGCAGTACTCCTCAATACGGCTCGCATTGTGAGGAGGTTCCTGTCTCTGCAACCCTAACCACCGGTGACTTGGACCCTGCTCCCGACACCGACGGATCCCTATTTTTTATATTTTTAAATGTTTTTATATGTTTTTTTTTAAGAATATTTAAAAATGTACAAAGTAAGAAATATAACGAATAAAGTAGATAATAATAATAATAAAAATAATAGATAATAATGATATAATAATAATAGATAATAATGATAATAATAATATAGATAATATGCTAGAATTGCAATAATATAGCGTATGTCATAAGCTTTATTATTGCAATTTGTATGTTTAAAGAAAGGCACTTGTTCTCCCCGTCATTGCGATTACGTTTTTGTTCTACACCATACCTGGGAACCTTCTAGTTACAGAGATAGGGGGATCAAAGTTTCAACTTTTTCATGAGTTTTTATTCGAATATATGTTTTGAACGTTATACAGGGGTGGTAAGTTCCTGTGGAATAATTTCGGACCTTTCGTAGGCGAAACCGTGGGCAAAGAATAGAATAGAATAGAATAATCATTTATTCGCTAATGGACAGCACAACACAAAGAGCAGCACATACATATAGATTATAATAACAAACAGCTTAACAATTAAATTGAAACAGCTCAACTGCGCTGAACATGCCCATAACGAAAGGGTAGCCAACTCAGCATATGCTGGGTGTAAAACACTCAGCGCTGGTTTTCAGTAGGCCCCCCGCAGTGACACACGGATGAGGGTAGTAGGTAGTAAATAAATAATGTTATTATATTAAATGGGCATTTATAAGTGTACGTAATAAAACTAATAAATAAATAGTATAAGAGAAGCTTATCTACTGAATCCCTTACCTCAGCAGCCCCAGCATCTCTCAAAAGCTTGATAATAGGTCCGATAGTGTTCCCCCTGACGATGGAGTCATCTATCAGCACGATCCTCTTCCCGCGAACGTTCTCGGAGAGCGCGCCGAACTTCTTGGCGACGCCGAGCTGTCGCAGTCGTGTGGAGGGCTGGATGAACGTGCGCCCCACGTAGCGGTTCTTGCACAGGACTTCCATGAACGGGATGCCCGACTGGAAAGGAGAAATGGTTTATTGGATCTTATTTACAAGGACCTCATGGCGAAATAAAGACAGCCGCTCGGGTCGATTTCAAGGTAAGGCCGTGCTTGCCTAGGTTGGTCTGTGGATGGGTGACCACCCTTACATACCGAGTTTCCTCCGTGCCTCGGGAAGCACGTTAAGCTGTTGGTCTCGGCTGTCTGATAGTCATCGGCCCAAAAAGTCTGACAACCAGTCTTACCAAGTGAAATCGTATTACCTAGTTAGTACTTGTGGAGGTCAGATAGGCAGTCGCTTCACGTAAAATACTGATATTCAGCTGCATCCGGTTGGGAAAAGGCTAGGCAGATGATAATGATGAGTGGACTTTATTTAAATGCTACTGAAGGTGTTTCCGTGGCAAGAAAAGCACGTAAACCAAGAACAGCCGGAATGGCTCCCGGCTGTTATTGTTAGATATTTGAAAACTGTTATAGGTAGCTTGAAGCCCGGAAGTCAAAGTCAAATAGACAGTCGCTTCATGTAAAATACTGATAACTCTGCTGCCTTTTTTTTTTTTTTAGGATGGGAAATCATCAATGACTTCTCCCACTCTGGGCGGAGCGGGAGGGAGTGTTAGACTGTTAGACTCTTACTGACTAAAACCCATCCATGTTCCTTCCTCGCCCTTTATGTTCCTGGGCCGCGGTATCTCTTTCGAACAGGCCCGCAACCCCGGCCAGGGGCATAATACAGCTGCCTTCGATTACATTGGAAGGCGACTTCGACATATTTTGGGGATTGGATGGGCAGGTGATGATGATGAAGTCATTTCTAAGAACTTCTTTTTCAAAGAGGTATTCCACACGATTTTTGTTTAATTCTATTCTGACGTGGTATTAACTTTGCAGCTAAATTGGGCTCTAAATAACAGTAGTGGTGATTTCTGTATGTTTACCTGTCGTGCGTACCCGTGCGCGGCGGCGGTGCCGGACTCGGGGACGGAGGACACGATGTCGGCGTCCACAGCCGACTCGCGCGCCAACATACGTCCGCACTGCATGCGCGCTGAGTACACCATCTGACCTGAGGACACGATCAGCGATACTTTATATTACGACTTCAACATTGGTAAGGATTTAAAACGTACAATAATAAACAAATAAATAATAATAAATATCGCTGGACATTACATACAGCGCCATCTAGTACCACACTAAGCAATGAAGCTTGTGTCGTGAACACAGTTGATATACTACATAGATGCTTTTATTTTGTAAAAACATTTAAATATTCTAACTCGGAAACAAATGTAGACACAAACATTTGCTCCTACTGGAATCCGAACCCGGGACCCTAAGAACGTATGGCAGCCTCACTACTGCTGCGCCATTCGGGTTATCTAGATAAGATAACGATTCCCGACTGAAATAGAAATTCCAACGAAGCGAGTACAAAGAAATAAATGTTGAAACAATAAATTGTTAGACATTGCTTCTTACCAAAGTTCATGATTCTAGGTCACTGGGTAGTAAGTACCCTATACGTTTTTTGTGGCATAAAAGGCAGTATCTTTTTTTAGGTTAACTCAGAAGTTAGATTTTTTCATAGCTTCAAGGCCTGGAAGGTAGACCTGACCTCCACGCGTTCCCGAGATAAAAAGGGCTTGTCATAGTTCTAGGTAAATGAGAAGTACCCTATAATGAATTCCCTCGAGAGTGCCGAATATTTTTTTTTTGGGTATAAACGGTCGTATTTTTTTTAAGGTTATCTTAGAAGTTTGAATTTTTCCACAGCTTCAAGGGACTGTTTTGAGCACATGGTTTTCATTTCAACTCGATACCACCAAGCGTTCCCGAGATAAAGGGTCTTGACACAGACGGACACACAACAAAGTGATCCTATAAGGGTTCCGTTTTTGCCTTATGAGATACAGAACCCTAAAAATGACCTGGAAGAACAGTAGCAACTTTATAAAACATAGGAAAACGGGTATTTACCGAGAATTTACATTTAATTTAAGCCCAACGTTTCGACCGGATTGCACCAGCCGTGGTCGCGGGGAGACTGAAGTATTGGAGGTACCGCGACAGCAAAAAGAAGGTTTATTCAACTACCCTCACTTGATCTTCATAAATGTTAATTAGGGAAATTCGCGATAAATACCCGTTTTCATATGTTTTATAACGTGTTCTGATCGTGAAAGTTTAAAAAAGACAAGTATCAACTTTGGCAATGAGTAAGTTCCTTATTCTTACCTTCAAAGATACTGTCAGCCCGAGCGAAGTAGACGTACTCAAATATACAGAAGGCTTGTTGTTTATCGGCGGGTCGCTCCACAACGTCCACTGTTCGGATCCCGTGCCGAGACATCTCTACTATCTCGCCTGGGAGTACCTCACGAACATAGCGAGCACCTAGAAATAAAAACAAAAAATTAAGTACACGAAGATCCCATGTTTGAATTAAGAAACTTTAAAGAACGACTTTCTTGTGTTCTTCGCTACATATAATCGATCTTGCTTAACACGGCTTATTTTCTCTTACAATTAAACAAAACATTAGAATGGCCTGTTTAAACACAGTACCACCATGTAGATCACTCATCTGCAGACCTAAAATGGCCCGCTTTAGCAGAACATAATTTGAATCACGTTATAAATTTTAAATTCTAAAAATGGACGTTATAATCATTTTCATGAAGTCTATTTTAAGAATTTTATTTTTAGCACCCATTTTAGACCCCTGGTAGTTCAGGTCCAGATGAGTCTAGACACTTAAACAAGAAACTTCTCGAAACATCACATTTTATAGCAGTATTATTGGAAATAGTGTCCTGCCTAGCTCCATTTCTACGCCTGAACTCCTCGTCCGTCGACGTCGCGTCGGTCGCAGTGTCTCAGAGACAGTCCCAGGGCTTTGTAAATAACATTACATAGAGTAATCAAGAGGTTTCAATACTAACCGATGGAGAGAAATCCGCACGACTCTGACGAGACGACCCAACCTTCGGCCCTGTCTTCCACGCCGTTCTTTGCACAACCGTTCAATAAAACTAAAAAAATTAACAATTATATAATTAGCAATTTTTTACCCGTATTCAAGGAAGAATGTGGTACGTAGATGGAGAAGCAAAAGAAGAAAGCAGAAGTTACGTTCATTCAACTGAATTTGTCAGAATCGAAATCTGCTGTTTAGAAAAGCTTTTTATTTTGAATAAAGTCCTTCCTTTTAGACTACAATCGATTTAATTATAGATGTATCTAAATTGCAATTCATTTATTCATGTACGTCATGTTTACAAGAACCTTCGATAACCCCACATTTTGTTACTATTATTGTCTTCAATATGACATACTCGTAGTTAACTAACTCCAACAAATAGTTTGTTATATCATATTCCTTAAGTAAATTATCGATATCCACAAACCTGTTAGGACACATCATTGATCATCATTGATTGTCATTTAAAAAATTGTACCATTTTAAATCATGCAAGAATCATATTATGGTAATGAGATCCCATGAAAGTGTGAGGTCATGAAGAAAATGCAATATGCAATGGGATGGGTTACAATATAGGGCGTAGCGAGGAAATGACGGTTAGGATTTAAATTATCCTGCCGTTATCAGATAACTACATTACATCATGTCAATAATCACTAAAGAGGGAGAGGTAAACCAGTAATATATCCCCATTTTGCCATTAATCTTTATGGGGGATGTAAAAGGGCATAAATCTGACCCCGTATTCACAAACGTTCGACTCGTTTCCGATTCGACAACTCGTATATCTGTCTTCTTCTGGCATTACGAAAACGACCGAGATCGACATACGACTTCCCGAATCGGAAGCGAATCGAAGTGTTGTGAATACGGGGGCTGGACTGCTCTGCTACTGCAGTCATCGTTTGGTGGATAAAGGCTTCTCCTAAGTACAAAAGCAGATTTCAGCAGGTTCCACTTCCCACCTAAGGATTCGAACCAATTTATTATCTTGATAAGCCCATCAAATAGTTGATGTAATGCAAATAGTTAATAAATGAAATGTGTTCATGCATTACCCTCAGCATGCCGCGCCGACGACTGTTTGTAGACATCTGTAAATGTTTAGTTATTACCATGTTATACATTGTATTAGTTCAATAATAAAGGACAGGTCATGCAACTGAATCTTTACTAGAACGTGGGTCGAGATTCTTAGCAATAGGGTAAATATTGAGATTGAGATTTACAAGTCTAATTACCAGTGATCGGAATAGGTAGAGCTATTTAGGTGCATTGACCGCAAACATTGATGTTAATATGGATATTCCACGGGATCCCGACTGAAACTACGGGATTTTATTTGTTTAATTACGTGAATTATTGTTGAAGCGTATTGATTATTTTAATGAAGATTCTATTGTAAATACAAGAGGAACAAATAATTTGTATGGTAATATGTTTTTGTATTATACCTACATCTTTACAATACAAATGTTTAAATGATTGTTGATTCTTGAATAAGGAATTGTTACGTAATAAACATTTTTGTGGTTTATTAGTGAATCAAGTTTATCTATTTATATTATTATACTAAACCTAATCCCGTTCTTATATATTTTACCCGTCAGAAAGGAAGTGTAACCGTTTATTAAATGTATGTGTTATGTATGTATGTGTTAATGTGTTTAATAAATACAATTAATATTATCTTGAACATGTGTACCTAATACTTAATATAACAATTATAATGTAATTTAATATGGTGTAACATTTTAATTTTAATTTGACATTTTTTCAATAAGTATTATTTAATGTATATGTATAATTGCATTAATTCTAACTGTGACATTTTAATAATTTGTAACTCTATTTTTTTTGTTTTTAGATTCTTAACAATTTTTTGAATTTTTTGCGTGCCTATTTTCAGGCAGAATGTACATGGCTCACTCCATTCTATTCCACCTGTATTTTAATGTAACCTACATTCATGGCAAATAAATGATTTGATTTGATTTGATTTGATTTGATTTGATTATTAAACCGAAGGCGAGAATAGCTTTTTTATGATTTTACTACCTACTTAAAAACCAAATCCTGAGACTCGGGGAATATCCATATTATTCTAACCTATGGCAATAACATAAAGCAGCTGTACCTGTTCCGATCTATTCTAATTACATAGCATCACTCCTGGCAGAAGCAACAATAAAAATGGCCAAATAGCAAATCCAAATTCCGCCAGTTCTGTTAAAGTTCCATGTAACAGGGGGTGAGCAAACGGGCGCAAATCCAGACTTCCTGGGCCTGGCTGCAACTGAGAAATTCCTGATGGAAAACCGCAATAGCACTTTGCCAAAACCGGCAATCAATCCCAGGACCTAATGCCTAACAGTCGCGCTTGCGACCACTCGACCAGCGAGGTAGGGTATTTAACTTTTGTTAAATATTCCTTTTGTTTTACATTTTTTGTATAGCAAGCAACGACCTATTGTCGGGCCTACGCTGTCCCCCATACTTTAGTACTAATGCTGTAATGAAACATAATAATATTGTAATACTAAATGATTTCAAAAGAGTAACCATGTAGTTTCTTGCCGGTTCTTCTCCATGGAATCGACCAACGCGAACCAATGCCTCTCTGGATCTTCTTACTTCATATTTGAGTGATAGGATTCAGAGAGTTGATGTTAACGGGAAAAGATCTCCCGGTTCCGTAGTTAGAATGGGGGTGCCCCAGGGTTCAATTCTCGGCCCGTTTTTGTTTTTGATTTATATAAATGACTTGCCTTACCTCATAAAGGATAACCATGACATAGTATTGTTTGCAGATGACACTTCTCTTTTATTTAAACTCAAACGCCAGCAATTAGTTACGGACGATGTTAATAGCGCCCTGGCAAAAGTCGTTAATTGGTTTAATGTTAATAATCTACTCCTTAATGAGAAAAAAACGAAATGTATTAAGTTTACGATACCCCACGTAAGACAAGTGGAAACTAGGGTACTAATCAAGGATGAAGAATTAAAAATGGAGGATAACGCAGTGTTCTTAGGCATAACTTTGGATGATAAGCTTCAGTGGGGCCCACATATAGACAAATTGGCAAAAAAACTTAGCTCAGCAGCATACGCCGTTAGAAAAATTCGTGATCTAACTGACTTAGAGACATCTCGTTTAGTTTACTTTAGTTATTTCCACAGCGTGATGTCGTATGGTATTCTCTTGTGGGGCAATGCCGCCGATATTCAGACAATATTTGTTTTGCAAAAAAGGGCTATTCGTTCTGTTTATAAATTAAGTCCCAGATACTCCCTCAGAGAAAAAATTAAAGAGATTAATATTCTCACTGTGCCCTCTCAGTTTATACAGGGTGATTGGAAGATGGGTGCAAAGCTTTAAGGCGAAGATAGTACAGACAATTTAGAACCATTTAAGCCATGGTTGTCTTAGACGAAGTCTTACCAAATATTTTTAACCAAATTTTTAAGTTTTTTTTCGGAAATTCTCAAAATTTAATGTAAACTGCATAATTATGGCCAAATTGAATGATAAATGAATTCATTTTTTATTTATTTAATTAAAGTAATGTGTAAGCAATCAAGCAAAACATGTTTTAGGCTTCTGTGTCATTAGACATTTTTTTTACAGACATTTAAAGATCAGAAAAAATAAAAAAATTGTACAATACGTCTTTTAAACCTTATTCAAAAAAAAAACGGAGGGTGCTTTTTTTGTTCAAACCTTTTTGAAGACATGCTTGATAATCGCTCTTTCTTTTGAGGTATCATTTATGCGGATATCTTACAAATTATTGAAATTAGGGCCTACAAACCAATTTGAGGGAGAATTTTTTTTATTTTAGGCAGACTAATTAAAACAACATTTGAATTAAAATTATTTATTTTTCATGTTCAAAATGACGGCCGTGATTCCTAATACAAGCACGGCCCCGTCTTCTAACTTCTGTAGTCGTTATTTTCAACATCATCTCCTGCTTCATTGTCTCAAACGCTGAATTTATTCTTTGTATCAATTCTTCTCTAGTGTTAATTTCTTTGTTGTTATACACCAGTTCCTTGGCCCGGCCCCACACGAAAAAGTCCAACGGGGTCAGATCTGGGGAGCGAGCGGGCCAAGGGATGGGTCCATCCCTGCCGATCCAGCTATCAGGAAAGCAATTGTTGAGGTGTTCCCTTACATTTAAAGTCCAATGCGCTGGACAGCCGTCTTGCTGAAAGATGACTGTTCGGTCTCTTTCGAAGATCGGGACACCTGATTCCTCTACCAGCAGTGGTAAATCAATTTGCAGAAATTGCAAATAATTTTCGCCATTCAATGGATCAGGCAAAAAGTGGGGCCCAATCAATGTTCTGCCAATTATTCCAGCCCATACATTCACAGAGAATTTCATCTGAAATGACACCTGCTTCTTAAAATGTGGATTGTTGTCTACGTCGGCCCATTCATGGATGTTGTGAAAGTTTGTAATACCTTCCCTTGAAAATTTACTTTCATCCGTCCACAAGATTGATTTCAGAAACCACGCATCTTCGATGTCTCTGTTGAGGAGGAAACGGCAGAACTGAATTCTTCTTTGAGGATCTTGCTCTACTAGACCTTGCACACTCCTGCCATGGAACGGATACTTATCATTTTGGTGCATTGTATGCCACACCTTCCATTGAGAAATGTTTAAATTTCGAGCTACTGCTCTAGTACTGGTAGTAGGATCCGCTTGAAATGCTGCTAAAATGTCTTCGTCGACGGCAGTTTCGTGTCTGCCCGGGTTGACTCCAGGTTCCACGCGGTGAAACCCATCTTGGGCAAGACGACGAAACGTGTTGTAAAACACTCGGACATTCGGTATCCTGCGATTCGGATAGCGCTCTTGATACATCCGTCGCGCCAAAGATCCATTGCCGTCTGCTCTACCGTACATAAATACGATATCCGCATATTCTTGATTGGAAAAAGTAGCCATAGTCACTTAACAATTAAGAAAAACGGCGTAGGAGCGCACTAAACGTCAACTCAACACAATTAAGTCAAAAATCAACACGTGCAGGAGCGCGAGGCTACGACTGGACACGGTGAAACAAAAAAGTTCAAAACTAACGCAAACAACACGTGCAGGAACGCAAAGGGCTACAACTGAACACGGTAAATTGTGAATCAACACGACAACGTCCACTCACAAGGGCAGTAGTTTGACTAATAAGTAAAAGATGTAACGGCTTCATCACAGACCGACTGACCCTGACTAAAGAAAAACGACTTTGTTGCCTCAGTAACTAAGACCATTTTGCTGTAAAAACCAACTCTTTATCGCTTTTTGCTATTCATTGGGCGTTCTACCTGGAAATGCCGTCGCACCGCGCTCGGTGGCCATTGTTTAGAGAATCCCCTCAATGGGTTCCCCTCAATTGGTTCCTGCATGTGCCAAAAATTCTTAGAATTGAACAATGTTATCATTTCGAGCACATAAAGTATTCTTTTAAGCAAAAATTTTGTGTTTTGTTAGACTGCCTAAAATTTAAAATTTCTCCCTCGATTTGGTTTATAGGTCCTAATTTCAATAATTTGTAAGATATCCGCATAAATGATACCTCAAAAGAAAGAGCGATTATCAAGCATGTCTTCAAAAAGGTTTGAACAAAAAAAGCACCCTCCGTTTTTTTTTTAAATAAGGTTTAAAAGACGTATTGTACAATTTTTTTATTTTTTCTGAGCTTTAAATATCTGTAAAAAAAATGTCTAATGACACAGAAGCCTTAAACATGTTTTGCTTGGTTGCTTACACATTACTTTAATTAAATAAATAAAAAATGAATTCATTTATCATTCAATTTGGCCATAATTATGCAGTTTACATTAAATTTTGAGAATTTCCGAAAAAAAACTTAAAAATTTGTTTAAAAAAATTTGGTAAGACTTCGTCTAAGACAACCATGGCTTAAATGGTCCTAAATTGTCTATACTATCTTCACCTTAAAGCTTTGCACCCATCTTCCAATCACCCTGTATATGAAAACCTTTTGTACGCGCATAAAAATATTAAATTGTTTAAAAAATACAGTGATATCCACAACATAAATACGAGGAACAAACATAAATTTGTTGTTCCTGCAACGAGGCTCAAAAAAATAGGGGGTACGTTCAGATGCCAATGTATACGTTTCTACAATAAACTTCCTACCCATATTCAGGCACTAAGCCTAAATAAATTCAAATTGTTTATAAAACGAAAGCTCTGCCTAAAAGCCTTCTATCATGTTAATCACTATCTCGAAGATAAAAAGGCTTGGGATTAAGCTGCTCCAATTTGCTCTGTGAATGTTGAAATTTCGGACTTCGCTTGTTTATTATTGATTCCTTTAACTTTATACACTGTGACATTGAATGATTTGACATGAATACTTAGTTCAGTATTTTATTTTTATTTTATTTTTTTACTTTACTTATTTTTATTTTTTATGTGTGTGTTTATTTGACATGAATATTTACTTGTGACTGTCATGACATTTAATGATTTGACATGAATACTTAGTTCAGTATTTTATTATTTTTTTACTTTATTTTTTGTTTATTTTATGTGTTGTATTTGACATTTCGTATTTTTATTGACATTTGTTTTTGTAAATTATTATTTATTTTATTTAATAATTGTGAATGTGAGGACCTTGTGGGTCTCTTTTTGTTGTTTTTTTCCCACGACTGTCTGGCAGTTTGAGTACTATAAGCGACCTACCCAAATGTCCTTTCTTTCGTATTGTTCGTCGTTTCGTTGAGCTCCTTGAGTTAAAAGTCGAGCTACACGATAACTGACAAATGCTTGCACTGACTGGACAGGTCCACTCAAATCTGTATGGTTCTTTCTTCAAAAGACCATCTCAGACACTACTATATCAGACATGATACTCTGGGCGGAGTGGGAGGGAGTGTCAGACTCTTACTGACTAAAACCCATCCATGTTCCTTCCTCACCCTTTACGTTCCGGGGCCGCGGTATCTCTTTCGAACAGGCCCGCAACCCCGGAAGAGACTATGACCTCTGAGTTTGTTTCGGCTGTTTCTTCTCAGAGTAGTCAGGTACGAAACACCGGCCCCATCTAGTTTAAAAAATAAGGACGTGTAAAAGTGTTTGTGAAAACCAATTTGCAAAATAAATATCATTTATCATTTATCATTTAACCGTGCACCTTTTTCGACGTTTTATAAGTGCCCATCCAGGCCTATGTGAAATAAAATATTTTGTTTTTTTTTTTATGACATGATAAATTAGGTAACTGAGATTTTGGATTGACCACTCCTTCATATTATTACACTGTTGACTATACCTAAGTCAACTTCGTTATTAAATAGTATCACCTTTATGCTAAATCTTGCAAGACAAGATCAAATGTGATGGTTACATAAATAGTTTCAATTGCCTTAGTGATAAAACAAATACGTGGTAATGGGGTGTATTTTTGATTGATATGTTATTATATTGATAGATTGTTAGCAACAGTATAAAAAAAAAAGTAGTTAAGATTGCCGAATTCGAAAAGTTTAAAGAGTAATTCAAGATTCATTATGTAAAACTGATAAAACAAAACCCAAGATTGCCGACTTTCTTCAGTTCAACATGCTAGGATGAAGCTGGGTTTCGTGAGGTATATATTCATTTTTAACTTTATAGTTTACCTCAGAGAATCTCTGTTTTGCTTCAACATTACTTACATGTTACATGCATCCTTAATTTGCAGCATGGGGCAAAAAAAGTAAATGTTATTTAGAATTCATTTTCAGACTCTTATTAGTACCCATATTACATGCTAATTGATGTTTATACAATAAATATATCCCAATGACTTGCTATAGTAAAGTCTGACCAGTTTCATAATAATTTCATGACTTACATGAGGATCCCAGCGGTAAGATCTTGCCGAGACAGAGCGGCCTGTTTCCGTAGGGGTCGCGGACGGCGTAGATCTTGTCTTTCAGCATTATTACCAGGGAATAACTAAGGGGGGCCAGTCTGTGGAACGAAATCATTATTTTTTTATGTGTATTTGGACATGGTCGTAGAATGGACACCTGCGGTAGCCGTGTGGTGGCGGCCAGGGGTGTCAAACTTCCATACATTGGTGTCAAACAAAATTTTCATAGATAGTGGTGGCATCTGTGTGTGTGACACAAACTTATCAACCGTTTGACTGTTTTACAACTGTCATAAAGAGAAGAGCTATTTTGGACCATTTGTCAGTGAAGTAGATAACCTAGCGGTGACAGCGATTGCCTTGTGAATAAAAGTTCCCAAGTTCGAATCCGTACTCAAGTAAGTATTACTTTTTGTATTTATTTGGTTGGACAGAAACTAACAGTGCCATCTAACAGTTGAGGTACACAGTTTTAAAAACGAAAACCGAGTTGCACATCTATCTTGTATTTATATAGTGTATTATCTGTGGTGGCGGCCCCGACTTACGATCAGTTTGTCGTGGTTTCGAACCCAGGCAAGCACATTACTTTGTGTAATTTATTTCATCATCACTGCTCTGAAAATGGTGAAGAAATATATCGTGAGGAAACCGGCATATCCTAGAACTGTTCGAAGACATGTGACATCTACAAACCCGCACCTGGCCTGCATGGTGGATTATAGCCCATGCTCTATCATAGAGAGACGAGATTATGCACAGAATAAGTGAAAAGTGGTGATCCAGCGGAAATGGCCACGACTCACAAGTTTCTAGATCGTCAATACGAATTAATTAATTTAATTACCACTGGTCTCAAAACGGTAAGGGGGAAATTCGGGAGAACACCGGAACCAAAGTTCAGAAATATGGCATCACACTGAGCCGGTGTGGTGAAATATATTCAGCAGCTAGAAGGCCTATGTACCAGTAGTAAACCAGTAGTAAACTTTATAAGCTATAATAAGTTTGTATTTACAAACAAAAAAAAAGTATACAACATTATTTTTTGTTTAAACTAAACCCGAAAAGGAAAAAAAAAAATCTGCTGTTCCCTACATTTTGACGAGTTATGCGAACATAATTAATGTAGGTAACAGCTGATTTTTTTTTCGCGATTTCAAGGTTCGTCCCATAGAAAAAGTTGTTCAAAATGATGAGTACTATGACCCCTTTTCGGGTTTAGTGTAAACAAAAAATAATGTTGTATATGTAGTATATCAACTATCTGGTGTCCACGACACAAGCTTTGCTTAGTGTGGCACTAGATGGCGCGGTGTGTTAATGTCCAGCGATATTTATTTATTAATGATTATATTACTTAGATAGTTTAGGTCAGGGGTTCCCAAACTTCTTTTGTCTACTGCTCACTGTGAGATATTAGCAGCTAGCTATTATAGGTTTTATTTTATTTTGCCCCCATTTTTTTTTTGGGTTTCTTACTGCCTGCAGCGCCCACAAGGGCGCTTTATCGCCCACTTTGAGAAAGGCTGGTTTAGGTGAAGCCTACCTCATGAGGTGGTTAATACGCGCGGGCCAGTCGGGTCCATTGGTCTCTCCCTCGGGTGGGTTGAGGCAGAGCGCTTGTGTGATCAGTTCCGAGTCCGAGTGCGTTGATAGACCCACTCCACGACCTAACACCTGGAATTTGACAAAGTTATTTTAATATATGGGGATTTTAGTAAATCTGCATTTAAAATTCATGTAAGATTTCTCATAAAGTCATCATTTACATCAGTATACGCCGTAGAATCTATGATTATTACGCCTAAAACCTATTACGATTTATTGAACAAAATAAATACGACGTCACTTAGATTGGAATTTGAGTAACCACGGTTATTCTGTGAGACAATAATATTTGTGTTTATATTTAAGGAAAACTTTTTAAAATAACCCTCAGTGATTCAAAATAAAGAAATTTTGAGGAAAAAATATCGTTAACAAAACACGATTGAACCTCTAATATGCATTTTGTAAATACCAATTACAGATATTTGTTATTTTTTTGGTTACATTTTGAGAGCTTCCTTCTAGAAGTCAGCCAGCATTATACGTAAGTTTCAAAACACGGCCGTTAGTAAGTCTAGTACTCAGACTCGTAACTCCGTCTACATTTCTCATCTATACTAATATTATGAAACAGAAGAGTTTGTCTGTTTGTTTGGTTGGTTGAACGCGCTAATCTCAGGAACTACCGGCTCGAATTGAAAAAATATATTTGCGTTGGATAGTCCAGTTATCGAGGAAGGCTATAGGTTAACATCACGCTATGACCAATGGGAGCGGATAATAGCATAAATGTTGCAAAAACGGGGGAAATTTTATTCCCTTTTTGAGCTTTTTCTCTCTTATGTCACGCAGACGAAGTTGAGTGGGTCAGCTAGTTTTATTATACAGCACAAGAGAATCCCCAAGTCCTTCAAAGTACTCTTTTCCTTCGCGTGGAGCCAGTACTTTCAAAAATGAACTGATAGCAAGGCAACAAGTAAAATTACCATCTTTCTCAAACTGCTGCAGTTGACCAGTTCCCCGTTGTGCGCGACAGCGAGCGCTCCGTGTGCTGTGTGCACCACGAACGGCTGGCAATTCACTTCCTCGGATGCTGCTGATGTGGAATACCTAGTCGAAAGTACGTAGATTTAGGAAATTAACAAATAAAAAAAGGGAAGAGTAAAATATCGATTAATTTGACAAAAATTTAAATTCAACTTTCTTGCTTTAGGAATACATCTGATATTGGTATTGATATGGGAAAATATAATTTAGCGCTTCCGCAACTTTGATTGTTTGCTATCTATAGGTTCATTATTTACTTGAACAATTCAGTTTTAGAATGTCTAAATTATGTTTAAACAGGACAAGTATATTTTCGATTAAAGGTGTAATTTATGTTTAGTTGGTTAACTAACATGTTTTGCCTAATTCCTAAGTGCATGTCTCTGATAAATCAGCAGGCCTAAAATAGCCGCTTTAGCAGAACATAATATGAATCATTTTAATATTTAAAATTCTTAAAATGGACTTTATGGTTATGACTGTAAACTCCGTTTTAAGAATTTGCTAGTTTGCTAAAGCGTCCATTTTAGACTCCCACATTCTAATACAACATAAAACACACAGGACTTTTTTAAATGTAAAATGTTCATATTGTTACCTAGTGTGTCCAATGCCGAGATTGCCCTTGAGTTTCTTCATGGCTTCGTCGTTGAATATGTTGTTGATGAGTCCCATGCCTTTGTGCGCGTTGAATGTACGAGCGCTTTTGCCCTCTGACGTCACTATGCCAGCTGACTCTTGCCCTCTAAGGAATTCATTGTATGTTTAAAGAAAATGTACACAAAGATACGTTATCTGTATTTTTTTTTTCGCGACGGGAACTGCTGTTCGTCATTATCTGCCTAGCCTTTTACCAACTATGTTGGGGTCGGCTTCCAGTCTAACCGGATGCAGCTGAAGACCAGTATTTTACATGGAGCGACTGTCTATCAGACCTCTATGACCCAGTAAGTACTGAGTAATTCGATACCCTTTGATGTGACTGGTTGACAGTCTTTCGAACTACTGACTACCACGTGAACAGTTGTTTATTTAAATTATTGTTTAAATATTATATTCTAGCCTCTCCATAGCTGGGAGAAAGGCTTTCTCCGTGAAAGGAGTGACAGACAACTTGCATTAGTCTCTGGTCGCGGGAGACTCGTTGGGAATATCGTTCAGGGCTGTAAGATTTATATTTTCCTATTTTGTGTACTTACTCGCTACTTTTCTAAGCAATTACGTGTTTATTGAATTCCTTATGAATTGTTGTGGTTATGGATAGTTTCAGGAATTTATATTTTGTTCCAAGTTAGAATAAACGGTTGTATTCATTACTTTATGTACGTCGTTGTCTTATTTTAAACATCTTCACTTCTGGATGGGGTATGGGTTCTGGGTAAATATTTGGATTTCGTTTTGTGTTTGTTTCAATTACCGAAGTCTGCATTAAAAGGCTTTGTATTTAAATAACAGATTATTTTTACGAATAAACATGGCAGCGATAAGATCACCATTGTAACCATAGAATTGACAATAATGTAAAACAGTTGTGTGTACAAAGTGTGCCTTGAAAACATAATCATTCAATTCGAGCCTTATCTCTACAATCATATGGTTCATAATACAACAATACTATTATGCTAACAAATTGCATTTCTAGGAGTCCACTCTGTGGTTCACTGTTT
The DNA here is from genome assembly GCA_916618015.1 of Xestia c-nigrum. Classification (NCBI taxonomy): domain Eukaryota; kingdom Metazoa; phylum Arthropoda; class Insecta; order Lepidoptera; family Noctuidae; genus Xestia; species Xestia c-nigrum. Next base: position 25,575,493 of record OU745246.1, read on the forward strand.
CTATGTTCTTCCCCTAATTCTCAAAATGAATAAGGAAGAAGGATATGTGTGGAGTTTATAGGTGCCTTTTGTTTAATAAAACAATCTGTTTTATTATTTGCTGTGTAATTTATCCACTCAGTGTTCCTAGTAATCTAGATTTCTATGTTTGTGAGGGGACTATGTTATTTGCTTTATCAGTCAAAATATATGTAGTTTATTTTATCTTATCCGGTACAGTTATTAGGCCTGTCTGAATTGCCGAAATTGATATTAGATAAAAGTTACCCTAAATACATAATTACATACTCTAAAGTACTAATACCTAGGGTTTGTGATACAAAATCTTATGGCTATTAATTTGGCCGAAGAACAGTTTTAAGATTTCTTCCCAAGTTTTAAAAAATCTCTAGTTTCAGAGACTTTTACTCATAAATTGCAACAATGATGGTGAAATGTGTGTAAATCAGTACGGCTCGTATATCTGGTCGTGTAAACTGATACATCTGATGACTCGAAACGTGTTAACTACATATTACATGCCATTTATTGAAACGTGTTAACTGGTACACCTCATAAATTGTGCTGTGTAAAGATCTTCGCACATTACATTCAGGTACTCTACGCCGACTCTGCTCACAGTAAAGCAATGAAATGTAAGCTTTATATCGTGTTGCATACGGTACAACTTGCAACAAAAATTTCGGACACAGAAACGATGTTGTGTCGATGTAAAGTCTGTGTGCTGTGCGAAGACCATAAGGCTGCTTACTAGAACGGAAAAAAGGAGAAGAGAATTGCATAGAATGAGAGCGCGGAGCGGGCTTTAATGCAATTCTATGTGGAATCAGTAGGTAAATACCTACGTGATAATCAGTAAATCCCGCATACAGTTTTCGTGTATCTCACCTGTGCTGTAGCGCGACTAGTCCCAGACATATGACCTGCGGGATATCGACCTGTGTGGGCCAGTCTCCGGTGCTGATCGCGCCGAAAACGCCGCATTCATGGGTTAAACCTGCAACAAGGATGAGTAGCGTTAAACAATGATTACTTATAAGTAAATATAACTGGTGAATACGATGCCCCTTGGTAAGAGCCAGCCGGGACGTACGGGTCGGTCCGGGCTTTACGTGCTTTCCTACAGGAAACTCGGTATGCAATGGTCACCCATCCACAAACATTGCATCAACCCATACGGCTGTTATTATTTAGCCACGAGCTCCGCGTTGTATTTAGAATATGGGTGACAAAATCGCTCATTCGCTCCTCGAGAAAGCCGCAGAGCCCGCAGAGTATCTGGGCTACTGAATTACTTTGCCCTCGTCTTTCGGCTAATATGATGATGATGAAAACAGTGCGTTGTCGATAGTAGGGTGATAGAGCTTGTGGTGAGAAATGGCAATTTGTATGGCGCATTTATTCTCGCTTTTCATAACTAGTAGAAATTCGGCTCATGCGGTATGTGCAAGGTCTTTTTTCTCAGTGTATATACTTTTTCGTGCGTCCTTTGTACAGTGAGGGCAGAGGGCACATCAAATGATGAAAATCTTTGATTTGGAACACAAAACGCGCCTACTATAATACCATGAAACACGCGAAGCTGCTATCTTTTCTTATTTCATTCTGTAAGTTCACAGTATCCCCTCTTATCTATCACGTTTCTATCAAACAACCTTCAGTTAATAATGACCCAATTTTTTGCGTACCCACATTGAACCGGTAACAGTGATAATTGCAGATAATGCCTTCATTCAGTTAATAATTAAGTCATTGATTTGATCTTAACATAAAATTTAATTTTAATTATTCTTTATCGGATTCTGAAAAAAATGTCACACATGTGTGTAACCCAGAACCAAGTAAAACTGGTTTTCAGAAGACGATATCTCAAGCAGTTGTACTGTTGATTAATATTATGAAATATTCGCAATGAAATCATCATTTTTTTTAGGTTTCCAAAGAGTGGAATATGGTTAGCAAAGACTTACTAACAATTAAGATTCTCTTTTTATACTATAAAAGGCTTACGTTTGGCCGCAAATCGCCTTATGTGAAGTGATGATGCAGTCTAGACTGGAGCACGCTTGCCTAGGAGAAACTGATTCACTCGAACTTTGAATAGATACAGATTATCGTGATCAGGGAACAGAGAAGCCAGTGGTGCATTCCACAGACTGGTGGTTCGCACAGTATAAGTAAATTTGGAAGCATCTGGGTCCGGGTTTGTACTCAAGATTATCTTGCCCAAAACTTAAAATGGAAGCCATCAAATTGACTAAATTAAGCTCAAGTTCAATGAAATCAAGAAGGGAATGGGGTGAAAAATGGTATTCGATTAAATTCATGTCATAAAGTAAGGTGCACGCTGATAAAATTCTGTCAGCAAATTTTTGGTCCTTCGAGCCGGATCCCAGTCTTATGTAACCCTTTTTACTATTATACCATACTCAATAGACTATGAACGCTTTAAGATAAAATTCGGAAGTTCTAAACATTTCCGAGTGTTATCGGTCTGCCAATGACGGTCTCATTATCACCGTTGATGAAACTTCAGAGGTCAATGTGGCATCGATCAGCTTTGTTTCGATAAAGACCACGTGTGATAGCTGAATGATTGGAGATTAATGTTGGGAGAAACTATGAAAGGCACGTGATTTGGGCCAGTATGACTGAGAAATCCTAAATGTCTTAACGTCACGCCTGCAATCCCTGAAGAGAAGAAGAGGTGTACACGGAGATGGTAGTACTGGGTATAATAAGGAGGACACCATCACCACATAGGACGCATTTCGCTTATTTAATAACACCTTGCATACTCACTCGGATTTCTCCAGTTATATTCAAATCCCACATAAAAGGTTTCTAGCCTATGGCCACCGAAGTCTAGATCAAGTAATCAGATAGAAAATAGAGGTTGGGTTATTGAACTTCCAACTTATAACCAAAGAACTATGATCATAAAACCACAAAAATGTCGCAATCTTAGAAATAAACAAAACATAATGGCGCGTCACGGAACTTAACTGGGGTCGTTATAACCCAATTATAACTTTGATATTAAGTGTGAAATCAACAATAGTAATAAGCGAAACGCAGTTTTATAAACTACACTAGGTATATCAAAATCGAATCGTAACAAATATCAAAAATGGGCTAAAAGATTTTTTTTCTGAGTAGTTCAACACAAGTCATGGAAAATGACATAGTTTAAAATTAAACTTGCAAGAACAGGTATTAAGTTACTGTTTGAACTTCTGGAAACTAAGCGAAGAAGTCAAGGAAAATATCGTGAGGAAAGTTTTGAGTGTGAATGTGAATTGGTATAAGAATAGAAGAAGACCAACAGGCATCGACCAGTCATCCATATTTTTGTCAAAACCCAAGCACACGGATAAATAGAAGTAATGTTAGGGTGAGGGCGTATCCCATGCACCGGCGGAGACGCGCAAGGGCAGCACCCGCCCACTGCGGAAAGTGTGGAAGATGATAACGGCACGAAAGGAGGTGTCTAGTGGGATGACGAGTAATAGAGTATGGAAGAAGACATCCTGCACTGAACCCAAATGAATTGGGATAACGGCAGGATATGACGAAAGGCATGAGAATGATGGAGACTAAGTGTGAGGTCAATTTTCAATCATAACAGTATAACACTGGTACTTTAATACTTTTACCACCCGCGATCTATAACTGTGTACTACATTTTATACCGTCCATGACAATTTGCAAATCCGTAATTTACAGTTATAATAAGCTCCTGCAAAACGACCGATTTATCAATGAAACAATCTGCTTTCTATACTGCAAATGAACTATGGACCGTTCGTCATTTTGTCATTGCAACAAAGTCAATCATATCAACTCTCTACCAGATAATAAATTAAGATTTTATGACTACTTTTCAGTTTAAAAGGTAAATGCGCTAGCGAGAAGACAAATAAATGGCCAGTCAAGATCATTAGTAAAATTAAAATCCTAAAACCAAACAATAGTGTTTTTTACTGCTATTAAAGTAACAACATCGATCAAGGGTTCAGGGCATCGGATCCCAAATGACATTACCCTTAACGTCAAGGACCATTCTTTAATAGATATTCTTCTATTAATGAATAACAGACTTCAAAGAATTACTACTCATCTCAAATGATCTCAGACATCGTAAACAAAAGAAAGCGCCCATAAAACTGTGAATTGCGACAACTTATGTACTGACACGATTGAGTTTAAACTGACATTTCGACTTGAGAAAATCGCATATAAAATTCTGTCGATAAAAGATAGGAACATACCTTTTTGTAATCGTAGGGAAAAGGAAAGCTTGACGCTGACGATGCTGTATTCGTGTACCACAACGCGTTTGACGAAGTACCAAATAAATCCCAGAGCATCGAAGATGTTGAGGTCCGGACACGAATATGGGTTTGTTTTCACAATATTGAATTAAAAACTGTTCTATTTTATTATTCATAGTGCAAGTGGCCAGTTGATAGTGGATGGCTAACTGAATGGTAATCCTAATAGTCTTACCAACTACCAAGGCGTAATACATTACTCAGTACTGAGTGCTTTGTTGTGGAGGTCAGATAGGCAGTTGCTCTATGTAAAATTCCAGTCTTCAAATATATTTGCCGAGACTGGATCCCGCCCGATTTAATCGGAAAACAGAGCAGATGATGATATCTAGTTTAACTTAAGAGGAATGACATCTCTTTGAGGCAACTCAAAGAGATGTCAGCATAAGGGGAGAGGCCCGCAAGGGCCGAAGCCTGCCGGGGTTGCGGGCCTGTTCGAAAGAGATACCGCGGCCCCGGAACATGAAGAACGAGGAAGGAACATGGATGGGTTTTAGTCAGTAAAAGTCTGACACTCCCTCCCGCTCCGCCCAGAGTGGGAGAAGTCATTTGATGATTTCCCATCCTAAAAAAAAAAAAGAATAAAAAAGGGGAATGACGTCCTGGTCCTTTTATACGCTAGTACAAAAAAAGATACTGACCTGTCTGCACCGCCCCCCTTCCGAATCTCTTGCTGTTCACTTTAACTTCACCAGGGTTAGTCCTGGCATCACAACCAGATGTGTCTTCCATTCCTAGACGCTCCATGGCTGCTTGTGTGTTGTTTAGATCCTCGCAACCACCTTGGCAGCATCGGGATGGTCCTTCGGGACCGTTCATGTTCTTTCTGGAAAGACCAAGTTTAAATATTGAGCCAGTGTCGTGAAGTGAACCTGGTCCTTTTCGTCGCAAAAGTCAATAGAACCTCTCTTTTTTAATAGTTTATATTAAATTGTTAAGTGTTGTTAAAAGTAGCTGAGGATGTTGAGTAAGATAGTCTTCACAGATGAAGTCAATTTTTAAATAAAATTACTGTTGTTTTTTTAAAGACAGGTAAATAAGGTAAGTAAAAACACCTTATTGTATTGGCATGTCAGCTGATTCACATATAAAACCCGTAAACAACGATGTCGGTAATTAAGGCAGCTTTTAAAATAAAACCTTTCCTTGTTGCTTATCCCTAAGTTTATAACAACATAATATTACCTGTATTTGTATTAAATTAATACAAACAACTTACTTATGATTAAACTGTCACCAAACAATAATAAATTAAAAATAAATCGAAAGTTTTTTCTTCTATGTAATCAAAACAAACACAGAGGTCACTAATTATTCTGACCGCACAAAATCACACAGCGACGTTGAGAATCAAACTAACTATACTCCCTTTACACTTTAGATTATAAACGACTCCAGCTTACAAACAAGTTTTTAATGCCAATAACATTTCAATTGCTCGATAAAGAAACAAAAACAGGCGCTAAATAGTAATCGACTAAATGACAAATAGTTTCGCTTCACAACACTAAAGACGTTCCAATTTTAAAATGTGACGTCAAGGGAATGTTTTTAAAGTATATTATTTGACGTCAAGTCATACGATATTGGGATAGCGATAATTTGACCGAGATAATGTTACCATGCGCGATATTGTCAATAATAGTTATTTTTTGCGCAGTTTCTTCTTTTATAGGTCAGGGCAGGGGTGAGGGAGGAAAACAATTGAGCATACTCGACGCAATCTAATCTACGTCACAAAAATATTGAAACCTCTCTCCTACGACTTGCTTAGACAATCAAATACTATATTATGTACCTACGTTCAGTGACTATTTAGGTCAGTGTTATTTTTTTATTTTGTCCGGTGCCGACTAATACTTCAGTATTTTTCAACATTCAATATTTTTTCTTTAATTTATTTATAAGTATACTTATTCTTTCCAGACATAATACGTTTTGAAATTTCTCCCCTGAATTCAGATATTTATTTTTTCTCATTAGTGTTTTATGGCAGAAATCTTTGATTGTATCCCTATTGCTTAAACTCACCACTATATGGATGCCTTTACCTCACCTTTAGGAGATTAGAGGCATGATGGCATGTTCTTATGTGATTGTCTAACTTACCAAGAAATCAACTTCACCATATTTGAAAATTATTTGCAAGCAATTAAATGTTAATCGATTACTAAACGATCAATGGCCTAGAAAACAAACCAACACCTGCGATAAAATTATCTTATAAAACTATTAAGGCTATACCAAGGTTTTTACTACACCTGGCGAGTCTGGCTACCACTCAAGAATACTAACGCGAACTATTAACAGTTATCTAAAGGGAACAACGGTACTGCAATACTGCTATTACCGATGGCCTAGGTCTCTGCTACACCCCCTCCATTAGATAGTTCAATGTCTTTAAGATTCCGCCTACAGAGTAGGTACAGTAGTATATCATGATGCGGTCCATCGTCCCACACGCAAACAAGACGTCAATCAAAGTAGTCAACAAGTTATTCGATTGACATCAATTTTGGCGTGTACAGTGCGCAGGAAAAGTATGTCAACTCTGCATTTTATTAAACACATAGTCTGAAATATTTAGTTGTTGTTACGTGTGGTACTGGTCCTGTGTTATGGTCTGCTTTATTTTTTTCTTTAAGTAATCGAGCTTTAGTTAGCTATTGTGGCGTATCATCTAGTGCCATGTAGCATGCCCAAAACATCTCTCATAATAATCTCATTTTTCTCTCCTTTCAAAATGAAATACACACTGTGGCCGCTTAGCGAAGTAGCAATCCTACGCTGTTAGATGGACTTTTGTCGGTCATCAGTTGCCAACCTGTTATTCCCTGTCATACAAGATTAACCACTGATCATATCTCCAAGCTACATCAGGATTTACACGTCAGCTTGATGAACTATCATGAATAGGGGACAGTACGAACATTAGAATCCCTTGCGTATGAAACGTTATCAAAAAGAAATAAAAATGATGAAACAATCGAGAAACAAGTACAAAACAATAACATTTATTTTTGTTCATTTGCTGCGTACAAATATAAACATTAGAGCAATATAGTAGTGATGTGTCGTCATTACAAAAGACGTTTGACTCGTAGGGGGTCAGTTTATCAAGTGACTTGTACATTTCCACAAGGGGGAGCAATAAACAAGAAACACGATAAGATTATTGGAAATTAACACAACATTAATAATTGTGATGATGACAGTGGCTCACTATATTTAGTCGGGTCTGGCTGGTGCAATATAAAAACATTCTGTAGTACATATTTTTGTCACATGGTTTTGCTATCTGGAGAGATAAAGTTGACCTATGCAGTTATTGGATCAACAGGTTCTTGATTTAACTTTAAAACTAAAAATAGCAACACTGATTAGTTAGCCAGATGATAAATATCGATATGAGAGAGTAAATTGATACAGATGACCCTGATCATTATTTTATTTGAGTCGCGTGATTACATTGATTACAATGTCAGGTCTGTTCATCAAAATATTGGTCCTTTGAAAACCAAATCAATCTGTGATTGCATTTCCTGGTCTCGTAATTTTTAGTTGCTTTTTGGCTCTTGCTGCGGGTCTCTAAAGAGCAGCGCTGGCCCAGTGGTGGCGGACTTACGAACAGCAAGTCGTGGGTTCGAACCCAGGCAGGCGCATTACTTTGTGTGATTTATTTTATCACCACTGCTCTCAAAAACGGTGAAGGAAAACATCGTGAGGAAACCGGCATGTCCTAGAACCAAAAATCGCACTGGGCCCGCGTGGTGTATACGCAAAATACGCGCTTTGACGTGGAATTGCGGACACCAGCTCGTTTACAATACAAAACAATACTGCAGTTATTCCTATCCTCTTTCCACTTATCTCTGTCTATTGCTATGTCTCTGTCTATTCACTGTATGTGGCCAATCTATAAGAAAAGAGTCGTGTTCGTCCGTTACCTCGTTTCTGAATTCTCATACATCGTCCGAGTCTCGTGCAAAAACAAAATTAGGAAGTTGGGAAGCCCATTGCTGCGTTGCTAACAGTATATTGCAGAACAGTTTCACGAAAAAAAGCTGTTTTAGTTAGCGTTACGCCAGGAGTCGTAACAATTAGATATTATTTATTCTTTGTTACTTTTGTACAACGAATTGATTTGTTGTCCTACTTTTAACAGGTATACAAGTTTCAATGGAAATAATTCTTTCGATAACACGGCTTACTCCAACGGGTCATGTCCGGAAATGTCTGATATTTACGAAGAACAACTAGAGCAACTGTCACTCTATTACAACAGACAGTACTTGCCTAGCTAGTTGCTTATGTAGATATTTAATACATGTAGTAACTATCTTACATAATTTCAATAGATTCTGATGTAATGATAGTACTACGGTTGGTGGACAGATTTTAAGTAATTTGTTGTTCAATATGTGAATTTATATAAACGGGAATTGAATTATGTTTTACACTGGTTATATTGTCTGCATGCTTTGAATGTCTTTTATTACATAACTAATAAAGTGTAGGGTAAACTGGGTACGGTTGAAACAATTTAGCTAATATCGTTTATAATTTTGTTATTTATAAACCGAGTGACGATTATGATACATCAAATTCAAAAGTGAAGTTTTGGCTACGATATGGCTGTATTATTATAGTTCCCGGGTTATTATTTTTTAGAAATATATGAAATTAAAAAAAAAAACGGATTTGTTGCAACCGTCCCCATGCCAGGGGCGGTTGAAACAGCGATTGGGGTCAGTTGAAACACATACAAATAATACAATAAATACTAAGGAAGCATGTATTATTTATCATTGAAACTAATTAAGGCACCACATAACAACATTAATCAGTCTTCAAGGTTTCATCAGCCTTTAACGAGTAGTAAACAATTAAAGAATTACACATTTACACATTTTGAATAAACTAAATAAAAACCTTTTTTTAATCAAATAAACATTCCAAATAAACTAAAGAAAACACTTCTTAAATCAAATAAACATAAATAAGAAAGAAATAACAAAGAAAACAGAGCTTAGAGATTAATCAGAGTATTCAGATTCGCAATTGTGGCAAACGTAGCTAAGACCACTACTTTACGTAGTGAATCTCCAGCTTTTACCTCCTCATATGCATTACTATAGCTCGACAAGTTAATTTCTCCTCTGGAAGTCTTCCTCACTCGAACTCTCGGCATCTACAAAAAATAAACATTTTGTTTCAACCGTACCCACAAAAAATGTTTCAACCGTCCCCAACACCACTTTTGGTAGAATATACTTTATAGTTACGACAGTAATAATAACACAGTAAAAATAGTCACTATCCCTTATTCTACAAGCTTCATAATAATCACAAACACACACTCAATACATTCACTTACAGAGAACAGATAATATAAGCGTTAATGTCAAAAGAAAAATACTTACTTTTGGGTAATAAAAAACAATATGGCGTCCTGCACACAACAACAACGCGCGGGGAGCGGCGCGCTACTATATTCGCATTCGGAACTGCCGTCCGCTTCGTTTTCCCCTTGCCGCCCTCACTCCCCGCGTAACCGTTTACGAGATATTTGCTCTGTTTCAACCGTCCTTTGTTTCAACCGTACCCAGTCTACCCTACTATCAAAATCTGGACATTTGGCCGAAAGGACCAGGGTTGCAAAAAGGTCCTTTTAGCAAATTAACTAGAAATGGTCATGAAGGCTCAAGGTTCGAACTTTGATCGACTCAGTCCGGACAGATTGAACCTACTTGAGCTTAGGTTCGGTCAAAGTGGTACGGACAGCGTCCCGCTGCGGACACCGGACAATGGCAGATACTTCTGAACGCGGCCGCGGTTTGTCCGTAACTCGAGTTCCTATCAGTGTTCAACAGTTTGTGTATTTTATCGTAAAATGTAATCGGTCAATGTTTCGTTATTTTCCATGGAAACATAGGTAGGGACTTAATTACACAGTTAATTTGACCGATACTGATTTATTACTATTATTACATGAACTATTTATTTAAACACAATAAGTAGGTACCTACTTATTATGTAAAAACTATTTGGTTGAGTTCTGAATAGTTTTGAACTCGGTCAAGTTGCGCGTCAGCATAAAAAATGTAGTACAAACACTACCGCGTACACGGACCATTCAAGTAATATTATGTTTGCGATAAAAAAAAAAACGCAAACAATATATTAGCAAACATAGCATACGCACGCGAACTTAGAATGACGTAAGTTCAGCGTAGATGCAGGGCGTATCACGTTATTATCTGTATTCAAAGACTTGAGACTCTGGAAGGCCTTGATTACCCAGTTCAATCGGTATTATTAAGCAAGATAAGAATTACTTGTTCAAATTATTATTTTAAATAAATTGTACTTAATTTGTTAAATATAACAAGCGACCAACCGATTTTTACGGTTTAATTTAAATTAAGTAAGTATCTACAACACCGACAAAAGTGGAAGGAAAGGGGGGAGGCCTTTACCCAGGAGTGGGACAGCTCAGGCTAATAAAAAAAAAATTAAAAAAAGTAGATGTTATAATGATGGTGAAAACCGCATCATAATTGGTTGTGTAGTTTACTAAAACAACGCGGTCGCACAAACAGATACAGGAAGCTAATTTAATTTAAAATAGGCAGATAAGATAGAAGCTTTACCCAATGTTTTAGAAATCCGTCTGAAAAGACCATTTTTTTTCTTATTTGTAATCACTGCTATCATTCTATCTAAACTTAAAAACCAAGTTGGGTAATGTAATTGGATATTTCAGTAAGATATATTTCGAAACATACCATGCTGAAGATTGTAAATTGAAAGTGAAACAGCAAAATGCTACATTTTAGTTTGAAATTGACTGTACATTTCTGACACGGCCCAAGTGACAATGTCAACTGAAGACTGCATTTTATACATCAGTGAATTGTTACAATTGCATATGCTTAGGATAACTGTTTAACAAATTCAATAGGTAAAACACATTGAACTAATTAGGGTCCTCGATACAACTTTATTTGCCCCATTTGGGCAATACTTAAATAGGTGACATTTATGTCAATGTCAAATGAGTTCATGACCCTAACAAGGGCCAACACATTCATTCTACAGCCTCTTAATAAATATGCAAATAGGTTTAAGGCCATCACAATATTTGCATTGCAAATAACAAGATTGGCATTAATAGTATTATTTTTCTTTAATATCTATGTAGCTTGAACCCATTGATAGACAGGGCAAGCAATAAGTAGGCCAATAACACCAGTCATTATAGTTGTCTATTACTGATAAAATTTAAATGAATATAAAAATAATAAAATGAAATAAAAACTTTTTAGATTGTTTCGTTTTTTTTTTATTGGCAAGGCAGCTTAGAATGTTATCGAAGATAAAATGTAAAAACTTTCAGTTTTTTAAACAATACACGTCGAATTAATTAAGTACTTTTTTCATTGACATTATTACAAGTTTTATTATTTTTTGCTTGAAGGGCATTTCAAACATAATGATTTTAACACAATCAACAAATTCTTTGGGTCAAAGTTTGGATTGTTAATTATTATAATTTTTAATGATGCAATGCTGCAACTTTATTGCACATAAAACAGATGATACATTGTTCTTAAAATCAATGAGCCCACTTTGTTTGTTATAAGATATCATACAATGTCATGAAATTGCTGATTGCTGATGTTGCTGGCACAATTAAAATAATAATGAGGTATGGTGACAGTCAATCGCATTTTTTTAAACAAGGATAAACTACAAAATATAAATGTTACAAAAAAGTATGTTTTTTTTTCGATGTTGGCCCAGCAGTGGTACACAAGACATGCTAAGAAAAAATAATAATTATCAATGTTTTATCACCTTAAAAAATAATCTAGGTAATTTTTAAATTAATAAAACCAAAACAATGAAGTCCTATCAGTTTCAAAAAATATTTTACTAATTACCTATAGCCGATTTAATATTTAATTGATGTTTTGCTTGAATAAAAAAATAGACTTTGACGTTTAGAGTTAATGGTATAAACGACCTTGTAATTTTTATCAAAACAAAAAACACGCTGCTGTCAACAAAACCGAAAACGAAATAAAATTTCGAGGCCATAAGACCTAACCTTGCTTTGCAACCACTAGTATTTTCCCAATTGGACGGCAATTGTTACAAATTAGCCTTACTACGGGCACATGTGACAAACTTGAGACAAGCAAATTACGTAAAAAAATAAATCGTAAATTCTGACCATGTGGTACACATAACATTCATGAATTAACATTATAATCAGGCTAAATTGCGACGAACATTGCAAACAAACAAAAGTTTCACAACTTTACAGAATTTAATTCCGTCGTATTATTTTGGAGTAACAGGTTGTACAAACGCACACCTGACCTTATTATTTACAATGTTAGACAAGTTTTTATAATAAATCACTCACCTGGACGGATTAGTTGAGGAGAAAATAGTTCGCGAGAAGTCTCACTGTATTTTTTAATCGTGTATTAACAGCAGCGGAGCGACAACTTAAGTATTTGTGAAGGAAGTAATTGTACAGCTCGTCTGTCTGTATTCATTCATTTGTTTGAATTAGTTTGACGTTAAGTGTGCGACAAGGATAGAGCATCAGAATGATCAAGTTGCGTTCCGATTTTTAGTCAAACAATAAAAATTTGTTTACTATATTTGTTTTGTCGAAAATCAAGTAGACCACTAGAATAAAATAAACCTACTAACCCGAAACGACAGAAAACCAGACTATTTATTTACTGTTTCTTTAAAAATAAGCAATTAAGTTACATCAGGAGATTAAAACTTATTTTCACGTCATTGATGACTCTGATGTTGTGTTATCTCTCCAAATACGAATTTTGTTTTTACATACTATCTTCATAAATTAAGATGCAAGAGATCTCGAAGTTTTGAAAGAGGTTGTAAGAAAACAGTCAACAAATTAGTTACTAAGCCAAGGTAATTATAGCCTTGAACATTTTGTTCCCAGTCGCATGAGTATCAGTTTCAGAACGAATCTATAGTTGTCTTTTACTGAGAACCATTTTGATATTTGAATATTTCTTTTTAACATCGTAATCAGAATAATTCTTTAGCTTTTACAAAAAAAGATGAGAATATTGTTTTTTGTTTAATATTTGTAAACCAACAAGACAAAATTTCTTTGTAAGAGTCAACAAGTGTTAAGCAAAATAAACAAGAAAAAAGAGAAAGGAGAAATAATTATACAAGTCCGTGATAAAAACCATTGTAAATAATTGTAATGTAATGTTCGGATCAAAATGCTGGGCTAAGAAGATGGATGAAAAAAGTTTGTATGTAGCGGAGAGGAGAATGTTTAGGTGAAGGTGCGGAGTGCCGAGAATGGGTAAAGGAAGAAAGGCGCAATTCATTTATCACGTAAAACTATTTTTGCTAATTTTTCACCCTCTCTCTCTCCCCTATATAAGGGAAAATAAGAATTGGCCGACCCGCTCTCCCGTTTACTGTTTAGGCTTCTTTCAGACGATCACACGTTGACAACGACAGATAAACTGCAGGCGTCACCAACCGCGAAGCGTCGACGCTTTCAGTTGTGACGTCGGAGGCAGCCGCTGACACACATTTACGCGGCATGTCACAACTGCTGCTGCCGCCGAGATGCATCGTCGACAGGTGGCGACGGCTACAATTTATCTGGCGTTGGCAACGTGCCGCTCGTCTGTAAGAACGCTTACGTAAGAATCTGAAAGAAACAATGAACACACGTTTGGTTTCTTTTTCAAAGTAACAATTTTAGGAATGTTTATTTGCACAAAGGCATAAATATGAGCTGAGATTGTCATTTTTAATACTAGTACCGCTAAATTGAAGAAAACTTTAACCAATACCTTCTTTGAACGTATTCATATTTAGTGACTCTTCTATTTGGTGTTATATGATTGTATAAGTCTTTATTTGCATGTCATATTATTTATACAAGTGGAAACTTGTAATTGGCCATATTTTGTTTAAGTTTTCCTAAAATCGAAATAAATAAATAACCCGCGCTTTTTCTCATCTTACGTGAGAACTATCAGGACTCTGAAATATCGAAATGATTAGAGGGTTGGTTTTTTACTCGTACCTGGGCCAAAGGCTTGGCATTATATTACTTTACTCTTTGGGCTTGGCATTTGTCAAACCACGTGGCAATGCCGCCAGCCTGTTGAGCAAATTGCCAGTTATCAACATTTTTTTTACTCCTTGATTAGTTTGTAACTTTAAATAGCTCATGAAAAAGTTTATGACACTGTAAAATTAAAAACTTTGAAAACCTTTGGAAACCTTAACCTTAATCTTGGAAATCTTCGTCACTAATAAATACAAGTATCAAAACCGTTCCATCCTACTTGACGACTTGTTATCAAGCCGGGCCGGTCGCGTACGCAGCGGAGCACGTGGTGATATTCTTCACATCTCCGAACACAGAACTTTATAAAAGGCCCCCACTGTGCCGTGCAACAAACGCGCGACCGATAGTCTTGTAATTTCCACACAGAAGTACTCCCGCTACACAGAAATGGCTACACCTAAAGAAGGTAAAACTTTTTATTTACATTTTTTTCAAAGTTTTCGACTGTCAAAGATATAACCCGCCTAAATTTAAAAGGACCGACTCGTTGCGCTGCTTTATTTCTCGCAAAGGAATTGCTTTGTTCGGCCTTGAGAGTAAATTAGATGTCGAATCTTTTTATTCGTTTAATTCTGTATTAGGTACTACTGGTACAAGTTTGCTTATCTTTTTGTGACTGGATAACATGTACCTTTGTTTTATTAATTTGATATGACAGTCTTGTAATGTTTTATAGTTCGTCTCAATACAAGTTTTAAGAACATACTTCCCGTCTTCCTTTGAGCCTATGTTTTGCGATAATAGTTACCTACTGAATAAGTACATAATATGTTTCTACCTATAGTTATTTTCTAAAAAGTTTCTTGTGTACCTTTGCTTTAATATTTTTTATCGCTAGCGCTACCCACATTTCATGCATAAGATTAGGTAATTTGAAAATGTGTTACGTTGGTACATAATCTATAAATATACATTAACCGATAATAATCCAGTTAATTATACGGCACAGAGCAGTTTACAGAAGTATAGCGCTTTTACTACGTGCAGCCGCCAGCACAACAAGCCACTACCACTATCTGTCAAATTCCTTTAATCGATTTTCAACTTTATGGTTAAATCATTAGGTTCAAGGTTGATTAAGAAAATTGTTCAGTATCGGGTAGCTTGACAAGCTGGCGTCTGCTGCTAGGGCTTAAGGTAACGCTCTGACCTTAATCTCTCATGAATTCACATAAAAATAGGCACAACAAAAAGCAGAAATTTCAAATAGCATCAGCAACATTTTAGATCTCCAAATCACCGGTTGCATTAAAATACTGGGCGCAATGTGTTTCAAAATTCTCTATGGCATTATGGCCCGCCCAAGCTGAGTTCGAAATTTAAAATTAGGTACCTATTCTGACTATGAACTCCTTATTTCCAGTTGGCGGCTACAAGCTCGGAAAGCTCATCATCGAGGGCAAAACAAAGCAAGTGTATGAGCTGACAGATGAACCCAACCAATGCCTTCTGTTGAACAAGGACCGTATCACCGCTGGAGATGGCGTCAAAGCACACGACCTTGAAGGAAAAGCGGCTATCTCTAACCAGACCAATGCTAAAGTCTTCGAAATTCTTAAGTCTGCTGGTAAGGAATTTTGGATCTTTTTTGTTTGTGATTAATTGTTACTCCTAAAACTGCTAAACTAGATTTGGATACAACTGCTATTGGGCAGGCGTGACGCTGTTTCTGCATAAAAATAAATTTTAACTATTTTCGGAGCCGAGCCGGCTTTCAAAGAGCGTCAGAGTTGTTTTATCTGTGCTAAATCCCGTCTATCTTGGACGTTGGTGTTGCTAATGTTGGACTGGTAAAAATATCAGTTCAATGAACATTTTTTGCGACGTCTTTTGATAATGCTGAACGACGCTCATCATTATTTATTTTACCAAATTATAATCAAAAATCTTCTCCTGTGGTCCGATAGTTAGGTAGATACCTACTTCAAACCAAGGGTAATAGAGTGCCCTTCATACACATTGCCACGTTCGTCAATTTATCTCGAACGAATGATACAATAGGTACTCTTCTGTTTGTCTTATCAATGAGATAAACGAATATGGTCAAATGATGTAACATTGGAGGTCTGATCTGACCAAAAATCGGGGATACGAAAATAGCTCTTATTGCCTTGGAGACAGATGTTGTTATAGAATTAAGTTCAACAGCAATAAATCTGAAGATTTATTTGAATGGCCCGAAATGATTAGACCATATTATTCTGTATCGTTTTATTTTGGTATCAAGTAGTCAAGACTGAATAATAGGTTCTGTCTATTGTTTTAATTATTTTTTATAGGACTTGCTCGGTTGCTCGAATTACAGTACCTAACATAATGTAAGGACGAAAACTAGCGCAGTTTATTTAAAATGATACCCCACAAAGAGGTGAACTAAACTTATTCCCTACAAACTTCTTCTTAGCCGTTCACTCTTGACATAGTGGTAATGGGGGTCTCCCACATCTGCGGTCGTTGCTTTCGCTATCCTTTTCTACCGGCCTCTATTGGCTGCATGGTGAGCACATTCTTCCACAGGGATCTTGGCGACAGATTTGATCGAGTCTATCCAACTGCCACCTTAGCATACTTACCTACCCATAATTATAGCGCAAAGCGTGGTAGATGAGTTGGCTATCAACCACGCGGTCCCAGTGCGGGTTGATTGGTAGCGCCTTCGTTCTTAGTGTCGTCTTATTCCAGGAGACTACCCCAAGAACCTGTTGAACCCTTCATCGTTTCACCAGCAACAACATTACGTATAAATCGTATTATTACGTTCTTATTATTGTGACCCCACGACCCCCGCGCAAACAACAACAGATAATCTTGTAACAGTTATGAAACATTGCCTTCGATAAAGGTCATCCTTATAATATTTATGGACACTGTTATAATCGTAATGAGCTTGTTTTTTTTTAATAATAGAAAACAATTGCCTATCTACGTCAGTGGGGTGGATGGGGGCTTTTATTTGCGTCAGATGATAAGTTTCTTTTTTGTGTTGTCAAAGTTAACTTGTTAATGGTAGATACCTACGTTTTATGTTAATAGCTATCTGGCATGTTATGAAAATTAAATCGTACTTAAAACTTTCACTAATAGACTCATAGCCAGTCATAACTGTACAAGAATCTTATGGCGGGTGGCCAAAATCAGAACTAACGCGTCTCCATGTTGTTTTTTTTTCAATACGATTTTTTTTGTCAAATACATGTTTACCAACTGCGCCCTCCTGGAAATGTCATTCAGCCCAAAAAATGTACCCTCATGAGTGGCCTCCGACCACTGGGCATGCTAGAACTCCTCGATTTTTTGGAACTAAAACGTAATCCTATCAAATTTCAGGTATCAAAACATCCTTCGTCAAAATCGCGTCACCCACAGCCTTTGTCTCCAAGAAATGCGAAATGATCCCGATTGAATGGGTGACAAGGCGCCTGGCAACCGGCTCCTTCCTCAAGAGAAATCCTGGAGTGCCCGAGGGCTTCAGATTCACTCCCCCGAAGCAGGAGACCTTCTTCAAGGACGATGCCAACCACGACCCGCAGTGGTCTGAGGAACAGATCGTTTGTGCGAAGTTTACGATCAATGGAGTTACTATTGGTGAGGTCTTCGATAATTTATGGATTTCTATACTTGAGGTTCTTCTCCAAGAGTCCAAATTCGACCCAAACTGACCCAAAGCCTAGCACAAAATCCGAAACTATGAAATCAGGAATGGTCCTAGGAGTTGTGGGATTGGGAAAAAATATAATAGATTTTCATCTGACCCCGTATTCACAAACGTCCGACTCGTTTCCGATTCGACAACTCGTGTATGTCTCCTTCTGGCATTACGAAACCGAAAAAAGACAGATACACGAGTCGATGGTTTGTGAATACGGGGGCTGGTCATACCAAGGTGAAGCGAACTTTGGAGAGGCGGTATTTCCTGGAGTATTCGTAACTAGCTGAAGTCTCCAAATATTTTTTTTCTATCTTGGACCCAAACATTGTTAAACAAGACCAAAGCTTTCTTATTACTTTTGGTAATTTGTTTTTAATCAATATGTAATTGTCTTACCATGCTTCACCACTAATTCCATCAGGTCAAGATGAAGTGGACTACATGAGGAGGGCTACCATCCTCGTGTTCGAGATCTTGGAGAAGGCGTGGGCTCTCCGCGACTGTGCGCTTATCGACATGAAGATCGAATTCGGTGTTGACCCTGAAGGTAAGAATTATTTTATCGTTTTTATTTTAGGTTTACTGCAGATCGATTACCTCAGGATGTATGCCCGTTTTGGCTTTGGCCTGCCCAAGGCGCGGGACAAATTCAAGAGGCGTCGGGCGGTGGTGTGGCGGGGGCGAGGTGATGACGTGGCGCCGGTGTAGCGCAGAATAGTCGCACTAACGGTGTCGAAATGGCGAGGCGCGGGTGCATTCTAGTCTTTAAGACGGCGAAAACGCGTGACAATACAGGGTGTATTTCACCTCATCACAAAGCCGTTAACCAAGCATTCTGTATATCAAACTAACTAGTAAGTTACTAGTACCAGAGTTGGGCGTAATCAACTACTTTTGTAATCGGATTAATAATCTGATTGAAAGTAATCATGATTACATCAATCATGATTACTTTCAATCATGATTACATCAATCATGTTTTTTTTTTAATCTTGATTACTTTCAATCATGATTACATCAATCATGATTTTTTTTTAATCTTGATTACTTTCAATCATGACTACATTTGTAATCATTAGTTTTGATTACAATAGTCAGTAATCTTAATTACATGGGTAGATTTGATTAATTTTTAAGCATATTTTTAATAAATGCGGTTCTATATTCAATCAGTATGTCTATCTTGTAAGTCTGCGTTTTTCTAAAAACTTCTGATCCAATTTGGATGTCATGGACGTTTTGTACTCTTTCGTTATTTAAATCCTTAAGTAAATTCGAAAAAGAATTTCTGCGTGCTCAATTGCATTTCGAAGATACGGCACGCGGGGTGCGCGAGTTGGGTGGGGTACGGGGTACGGCCGGTAAGCCAATCGTCCGCCGCCTGCGCCCCGCTTCTTGCCATAGCGCAAGCAGTCAGTCTGTATTTAGTGCGCAAGGATATAAACGTAAATTGATTCACGAGTCTAAACCGTGACGTATTGACCT
Source organism: Xestia c-nigrum (assembly GCA_916618015.1). Classification (NCBI taxonomy): domain Eukaryota; kingdom Metazoa; phylum Arthropoda; class Insecta; order Lepidoptera; family Noctuidae; genus Xestia; species Xestia c-nigrum. The sequence goes on from OU745246.1 coordinate 25,595,120, forward strand.
ATGTGTTTTGGTGTTTAAACATTATTATTGTAAAATCAGTATTTATTGTAAAATAGCGTCAAGTTCTTTTTCGTCTTTATCTACTAATTCAGAATCTGAAACTGTGCACCATGAACAACTTGAGACATTACCATGCATTCTTGATTTTTTACGTATTCAGAATCGGAGTGTACGAGCAAAAAGAAAGTGGCAATTTGTACATTATGTCGGCCAAAACTAGTTAAAATTAGTGGTTTTAATAATTCTACATCAAATTTTGTAACTCATCTCATGATTTTATTTTTCGAATTCCTAAATGTAGTTAGTATGCATCAATCAAAAAAGTAATCAAAATAACGATTACAAACTAATAATCATTAATCACCGATATGATTACTTTCTTGATTAATTTCCGTAATCTGTAATCTTGATTGATGATTACAAAATGTAATCTGTAATCTTGATTGATGATTACAAAATGTAATCTGTAATCTTGATTGATGATTACAAAATGTAATCTGTAATCTTGATTGATGATTACAAAATGTAATCTGTAATCTTGATTGATGATTACAAAATGTAATCGTAATCCTTAATCATTAATCTGATTACAATTTGCCCAACTCTGCTAGTAACTTTACGCAAAAAATATTGCTGGGAAACAACTTTTATTTTTGAGGTTATAAATCATGTTTTGTGGTATAACTCAAAGTAACACACTCAAAACATTGTGCCGATGGATGGATTGAATAGTACGGGGGTCGTAAAAATATTTAAAGTAAAAATCATGCGATAAAAAGTGGTATTTAAAAAAAAACTTGTCAAAATCTTGCAACTTTGACCCCCAATATCTCCGTAACTAGAAGGTTCCCAGGTATAGTGTAGAACAAAAAAATGATCAGAATGACGAGGAGAACAAGTGCCTTTCGTATTCGTTAAGAGGTGTTTTACACCCTTTATAGTAGTGGCGGCACGACCGCGTTACGCCCGTGTCTCTCCATCGGTTCACCCGCAGTTAGCAGTGGCATGCACAGGGAGAGAACAAGACAGCGAAAATGCGTGACAATTTAGTGTTTTTAAAGACTAGAATGCGCCGGCGCCTCGCCTTTCCGACACCGTTAGCGCCATTCTTATATTTCGCAAAAATGTGATGCTTTAGTTTTCTAAAGCATGATGTGATGTCATGATGACATGATACCTAAAACTGGTTTGTATTGATTCTAGCTAATGATTCATACATATTTTATGTGTGGCCTCTATTTAAACATTAAAATAAAATGGCGGAAGTTTGGCAGGCCATACTAATACTATACACACAAAAATCTTTCAACACTTTTGTTAGTTGAGTTACTAGTGGCTAATTCAAGAACTTAAAGACGTATCTTTGTTTTTGGGTGAGAACACCTTTACCAGTTTCCCTTCAGAGAAGTGACGACGAAGTGCCTGATAAGTACCTACTTGAGAATGTAAAATTAATAATGCTTTCTAATTGTTCAGGCAATATCCTGTTGGCCGATGTCATCGACTCCGACTCCTGGAGGCTATGGCCGTCTGGAGACAAGAGACTTATGGTGGACAAACAGGTAAGACTTCCCCATGAAAATAAGATTTGTAAGTGAAGAAAATTCTGCTTTCGAGCTCGCAGCGTATCAGGTCTAATGCTGACCCGAATAACGCAGCGGTAGTGAGGCTGCCTTACGTTCTTAGGGACCCGGGATCGAATCCCGATAGGAGCAAATGTTTGTGTGATGAGCATGGAGATTTGTTTCCGAGTTATGGAATTACGAGTATGTATAATAAAGTATGTATTTACAAACAAAAAAAATATCTATGTAGTATTTTATTATCACCTATCTGGTGTCCACGACTCAAGCCTCGTTGCTCAGTGTGGCACTAGATGGCGCTGTGTGTAATGTCCAGCGATATTTATTTATTTATAGACGTTAAAATCATAACCCTTCCTTTTGGCTTTGCCGTGGTCGGGTAAAACCATACCTGAGAATCTTCTAGTTGCTGAGATATTCGGGGTCAAAGGCCAACTTTATCACAAGTTTTTTTTTTTTATCAACATGTTTTTTATGTCACAACCTCTCTTTAAATAACTCCATGACTCTTGTACCTACTATAAAATGCATCCATCAAGAATATTTTGCACCACTGATAGTATTATCAGTCTTGAACCTTCCATATCGTGATCAACACCATCGTCCACTGGTTCATCCCTTCCTATCTTCGGTCCCCAGGTGTACAGAAACCTGGCAACAGTAACTGCAGCTGACCTGGACGTGGTGAAGCGTAACTTCGGCTGGGTGAAGGACCAGCTCGACTTCTTGAAGCCGAATGTGCACCACAAAGTAGTTATCTTCATGGGTTCGCCCGCCGATCAGGAGCATTGCCAGAAGATTGCTAAAGGTAAATTATTCTTTCGAACACACATTATATTAATCTGGGCAACTTCTTGACTACTCTTCCTTGATCTATTCTGCAGGAAAACGCAACTTTTACTAGGATATAAAATAGCGAAAAATGGACTTCAGACAATTTATTTTTATGATCAATCATTGCAAACAACAATATAAAGTTAAAATTAGTTTAAGTGGCAAAAAAGCAAGAATCTTTAGAAGGCTGTTCATCACCAGAAAACCCTTCTACTTCCACAGCTGCACGCGACCTCGGCCTAAGCGTAGACCTTCGCGTGACATCAGCCCACAAGGCAACAGAGGAGACCCTTCGCATCATGCAGCAGTACGAGGACACTCACGGAGCCCTGGTGTTCATCGCCGTCGCCGGCCGGTCCAACGGACTGGGACCTGTGCTGTCAGGAAACACGTCCTACCCCGTGATCAACTGCCCGCCGCCTTCCGATAAAATGGTCCAGGTAAATGTCCATCTACTGAGTGTTCGAAAGGTTTTAGGAGCATTCGGTATGCTTAAAATCTTCGAGGCTTTTAGTGTATTGAAATGACTCCTCGTGACGTCCTTCTTCTCTGCTTCTCTTTACCTCTTCTTTTTTATAAAAGGTGTTAGGTAACGCAGCACAGGCTGTTTTTGGGATGGCGGAGCGCAGAAGTAGACTACGCTAATTGAATGTTCTGCGGATGTCGGTTTAATCTTCATCTGCTAGTAATTTTGACCTCCAGTTAATGTGGAAAGTGCTGCAACAATGTTTCCTTCTTTTTGTATTGTGTTCGGTCATCTACATGTTTTAGGGATGGGATTCGAGGGAGACCAATGCACAGCAGTGGGACAATGTGGGACAATTTGGGCTAACCTAGCAATAATAAATGTTCCTAAGGCACTGTTTCAAATACGAAGATCGTATTGAATCTATTATACGTAAACTTTACTAAACACCAAATATTTTTCCAGGACATCTGGTCATCCCTCTCCGTTCCATCAGGCCTGGGTTGCGCCACAGTCATCTACCCCGACAGCGCCGCCCTCATGGCCGCACAGATCATCGGCCTTCAAGACTACATCGTGTGGGCCCGCCTTAGGGTCAAGCAACTCCATATGGCCGCTGCACTAAGACAAGCTGACCAGAAACTGAGGAACCAAGTCTAAACATTATCTACTACAGTGCTACAAGGTTCTTTTGGCACTTGAATGACATTGACAGAGCGGCGGTGTTGGTAAATATTGGCGAAATTGCTTAGTGAAGAAATACAAGATGGCGGCGTCAGTTCCGATTTTGTCCACGCGCCAAAAGATCCTTGTACAACTGAACAAACTCGAATATTATTTTTTGTTACTTTTTGTGCAGTATTTTTGGAAGGGAAGTTTATTTTTTTGTTTTATGCAGTCGTTTGGTACGCTGTTTTGTGTACAAAGTATAGACAGCATTGCTGCCGTTACATTCCGTAAATTTTTGTTATGTGTATTCTTAAAAATAAAACATTATATTTATTTGATTTCTATTTTACCCTGCATTGAGTGACTCATAATAAGCTCTAAGGAACGTAAAGTAAGTAATTTGAAGTATGGTAACGGTATGTGCATCCACACTATACCTAAGATATTAAGTACACAAGTTTTGTGAAGAGGTTTGTACAGTTTGGATGTGGAAGGTAATCTCCAAAACTACGCTTAGAATTACAATATTTTTTTTACTGGTGGAAAGCTCTAAATTAGTACTGAATACCATGATTGTAGGATAGGTCCTGACGCGCAATTGAGGTTGCGGGTAGAATATATAGTAAGCAATGAAGACTCCTAACTATGAAGATAACTGACGTAATCAATGACGAAATATTACGACACGTTTTTGTCGAATATCTAATCCAGTGGTCTAGTAGGCCGGGCCATACACAATCTTATCTTCGGAAGAGGTTCTAAATCTAATCAGTTATTCTGTTGTGTGTAGAGTTTTGCAACACTGCAAAATTGCATAATTTTTTGACCTTGGCAATACTGCAATTTAAATGTCAATGTCAGGTTTCCTGCAAAAGTGTCGGGCTAGTGCGTATTGTGGTGTTTTAAAAATAAGAAAATCTTACAGACCTATTCATACGGGTAAAATGGCAGATAAATCTACAGATTATTCTACTGCCAATGGATTTGAGAGTAAAACGCCGTTCCTGATCGGTGTGGCGGGAGGCACAGCTAGCGGGAAGGTAAGACTAACCTAATGTTTTGGTATACCATTATCGATTTTCCCATTTGAGACGTAACTTACGTAACTGAGAATTCTGCTGCGTAATTTCCAATGTGAAATATTAAAACTAAGAGAGTTTTATAATGCCATAAACCACTTTCATTCACTACGTCGTATGTATAACCTCCATACAGCATTGTAGTGTATGATGAAAAAATACTTCATTGACCATGAAAACATTGTTATCGATGTTGCAGTCAATCATAACGAAGTAGCTTGATACTTTACTTTACTACTGATTAGTAACATAGCATAACATCAGAGCATGCTTTCCCTCAAGGGTTAAATAAATACAAGGGTTTGCATTATAGAAACTCTTTGAAGGTGTAGCTATGAAATCCGTTCGAAGATAAATAAAATAACCATTGACATCTTTCAAAAAATAATAAAGTGATGGTGTCACTTCTTCTTCATTCCTTCATTCCTTTTAAAATGTATAAAATAAAATAATACCTAATTAAAGTTATGTTATTTAAGCCTCTATTATTTTAACTTTAATAATGCAGGAGTATACACATAATACTGGGTGTACAGTACAATACTAAGAACTACATATTTTTCTAGTTTTATTTAAGCTCCATGTATTAGGGGACAAGTTTATTAAAGTCATCAACAGTGCACAAACCCAAACTTTTGACTGCAACTGAGAAAAAATCCGGGTAGAAAATAGAAAACAACCAAGCCAAACCAAGGAATCAAACCTAGGCCCTCTAGATAGATTACGAATCTAGGATTTAGGCACTTGTAGTACTGTGACCATTAAATATTGATACTTGATATTTTTCGAATAAATATGAGGCCTAATTGATGCTAGATGGCAATAGAGTGACGAGTGACACACATTTCATCATTAAATCAAACAATTGGTTTAGGGATTACGTTAAAGAAAAAGCAGTCAATGAAAGGGCCAACTGAGGAGAATCAATAACAGAGAATGTATTGTCAGCCCAATTCACCTGGGAAAAGGCCCAAGGGCAGAAAGATAATGATGACTGATCTCTAAAGCTATAGTACGTAAAGCTGTATTACGTAAAAACAGTTTGATGCGATCAAACTGTTTTTACGTAATGTAACAATATAGCATTTTTAATTTTAATTTTAATTTATTATAATTGAAAATAATGTAATTCGTGCAATAAATAATATGAAAAATGGAACCAAAAACCAAATATATAAATACTTACCTATTTAAATACCATCAAATCTAATACTATTTCATATATACATATATTTTTTTTAATTTAATATTTATTTCATTTGTTTCTTAACAAACAGCGCCTTCATCCTCTCTCCTGTTAAAAATTAATTTTGGTGTGCCCGACAGGGTCCATAATTGCTTCGATATTTTAACATACATGTACACATTATGGAACGCAATAAAGTATTGAGTATCATTACACATACACTCACTGACTGTCTTTGCAACAAACACAGTAGTTAAGAATTAGCATCCCACAAAAAAATTAAGCAAATCTTATAATTTAATATTTTGACCGCCATGGTCACATACGTGACAAGAAAGTATGTGCCCTGTGCGTCAAATGACACAAATAGGTGAAAAAATGATAGGTGAAATTGTGGCTTGGTGTGGTGGGCACATGCATGCATTTATGGTCTGGTGGTCAAAATATTAACCCTCTACCACCTACCACCTAATCTTGTTACACAACCACCTACCATACGTCTCACAGACGGGCGAGTAAAAAGACTTTCGTATGTAAAACCTAAGGGTGAAAGGTTTGTTTTGTAATTAAAATCAATTAAAATACATATCAACGTCTTTATTAAAGTATACATGGCACATCAAAATTAACATATTTTCTAAAAATCTTAATTTGTTTGGAACAACTCTAAATTCTAACGTAAAAATTTTCTTATTCAAAAGAAGAGATCTACAAAAATAATCTCAAGACATAGGAACTTAATTCTTTCTGTTTATAAAAATACAATAATCAGCAAGTAATATAAAATCAAAACTTTCTCAATATAATCATATCTTTTGCAAAATTGCAGGGCATCAATCTTATAGATTTTCCCGACAGTGAATGCACTTTTTTTCGGGAGCATTCGATACAAATCGGCTTGTGTATGAAAGGCTCTTCATCTTCAGACGAAAATTCTTGCTCTGCAAGTGAAACCGGTGGTTGAGATAAAATAATGTCATGATTTTCCTCATCATTTGATTTATCCCCTTCAGAATTCGATTCGCAGCTATCTTGCAATGCATGCTGAATGTCAATGTCCAAATCGACATCGCTGCCTTCATCATTTGGTAGGTTTTTGTCGTCAGATTGATGTCCTAACCAACTTTCACTCACACTATCACTAGAAGCCATTTTAAACTGAAACAGAACAAAAACACAATTTCAATAAAGTCACGCAACCACCTACCATACGTCTTACAGACGGAACACGATCATTTTTTACTTACCAGTGACAAACGCGCGCACCTCCGACGACGACGAGCGCTTGAGCGGCACTTATGGACGCGGCAGGAAGGTACAGGGACGTGCTAGTTGATACGTGTTTTGCTCGCCAAAATATTACCGATTTCATTTTCTTTGCGTCTCACAGACGTATGTCAGGTGGTTAAGGGTTAACAACCAAACAAACAATTTTTAATGTTTTACTGAATTTGCTGATACGGTCAATATTATCTTTTTTTTGCAAAAATTAATAATTCTGACATTCATACTGTGTTATTAGCATCAAAATTGTATGAGTATAGAATAAAATCTACTTTAAAAACCTCTAAGTACCGAATTTTATTCTTATCAATTGTTGGCAAGACTATTGTATCTTCCATTAGGCCATTTTAATGCATTATTGTCAATACTTACAAAGAAACAGAAATTATTGTAGTTTTTTTTTCCCAGTCAACAGTATGCCAGCGTATCATGGAGAAGCTTGGCCAGCAACACAAAGAGCAGACAGAACGCCGTGTGGTCTGCATCAGTCAGGATTCCTTCTACAGGACCCTCACTCCCTCAGAGAGACTCCGCGCTGAACGGGGACAGTTCAACTTTGACCATCCTGATGCTTTCGATGATAAGAAACTGCTGGCTATTCTGAAGGATATTCTGACTGGCAAGAAAGTGGAAGTTCCTGAATATGATTATATCACAAATTCTATCAGGTACCTAAGTAAATAAAAGATTGGTAGAGATCATCGTCTTATAATAATTGACAACCCGAATGGCGCAGCGGTAGTGACGCTACCTTACGTTCTTAGGGTCCCGGGTTCGAATCCCGGTAGGAACAATTGTTTGTGTGATGAGCATGGACATGTATTTACAAACAAAAAGTATACATGTAGTATATCAACTGTCTGGTGACCACGACACAAGCCTTGCTTAGTGTGGCATTAGATGGTGCTGTGTGTAATGTCCAGCAATATTTATTTATTTATAATAAATAAACAAATAAAAATGAGATGCCACTAGAAAGACAGTTGCCTAGGCAATCGTCCAAGGATTGCCTTGAATGATATATGTAAATTTGCCATTTCAAAATAAGGAAGTCCTGCATTTGAATTGATTAAATGACTAACAGTCATTTAATCAATTCAGGCAGGCAGGATTTGAAGAAATAGTTTAATAGCAATATCTATTCTTAGCTGTCACTGCTTTTATTCAATTGTGTCAGGGTCAGCTTTTAAATGAAATAAAAGCCACTTGGGTCAGAATCTAGAATTGAAAAATTGCCATCTGATCTTTACAACATGACTATGGATTGAATTTAAATGTGCCAACAGCTACCTATCTGTCCTATCTGGTGTCCACGACATAAGCCTCGTTGCTTAGTGTGGCACTAGATGGCGCTGTGTGTAAATTATCCAGCAACATTTTTCTTTCATTTTAAAATAAGTATTTTTAGACTTCTAACACACACTGAGTACTCAAGTGGATACTTGAGTACTCCTCATCATGGTTGTATAAATAAATACCCAGATTTATTTTATTTTATTTGTTTGGGACAAAAAACAGTTACATGTTACAATATTAACAAATAGCTTAGGTATAAAAAGTTATCAAACGCATAACCCACACTATTGTCCATGGAATCATATCGATTTAAAAGAAGTAAGGAAACGGATGTATACAGAAAGGTCCAGTAAGAAAATATAGCAGATTGAGCATCTAAATGCCCATTGTATGATATAACTATGGGAAATGGTTACTGATAGCTTTACATACCTAATAGCTAAAGCTTACAGGGCTCTCAATATTCTTATCATGTGGCAGAATTGCCACCAAGTTATTTTCAAAATTGGATTTTTGTATAGAAATAAATGATCAACAATAAATAAAAATGTTTAAATATCTGCTAGTCAAAGACAGATCAACAATGAGCTGACGTCAAAACAGAAGAATCGCGTTAGCGTCTAGTAACTTCGCGCCATTCAGTTCAATGACCCTTTCGCGAGACAAGAATAGAATAAAAAGAATTTGAATCTAAAGTGGTTTGCTCATATTTCCACCGATTTTATTAATTTATTGATCTACACTAAGTTATGTGTTTAATCTTTATTTTGCGGAAATCCACGATATTAATATTTTATAACAGAAATCGTTCCGTGCATATTTCTGCAGGCGGCCGGGTGTTGCATCTGCATCCAGACTGGTTCTAATACTGAATTTTATCAAATATTTTATTATAGTTTATATTTGAGTTTCCTCCGTGCCTTTATATTAGAGTTTCCTCCGTGCCTCGGAAAGCACGTTAAGCCTTTTGGTCCCGGCTGTCATTTGTAGATCTTTGACAGTCGTTACAGGTAGTCAGTGGCCCAAAAAGTCTGATTACCAGTCTTATCAATTAGTATCGTATTACCCAGTACTAACTGGGTTGTGGAGGTCCTCCATGTAAAATACTGGTATTCAGCTGCATCCATATAGCCTGGACTCCAAAAGAGTTGGGAAAAGATTAGGCAGATGACGATGACTGTAAAAAGCCGGTGTAATCCAAAATCGTTTCTTCCATCCTACCAGCCCAAACCGCTCGCACACCATCTACCCGGCTGATGTGGTCCTGATCGAGGGTATCCTGGTGTTCTACTTCCCTGAGGTGCGCGAACTGTTCCACATGAAGCTCTTCGTCGACACTGACTCTGATACCAGGCTGGCTAGGAGAGGTATGTCTTCTTTATTCATCTATATCTATACTAATATTATAAAGCAGAAGAGTTTGTTTGTTTGTTTGGTTGAACGCGCTAATCTCAGGAACTACAGGTTCGAATTGAAAACATATTTTTGCGTTGGATAGTCCATTTATCGAGGAAGGCTATAGGCTATATAACATCACGCTATGACCAATAGAAGCGGAGCAGCAATAAGAAATGTTGCAAGCGGAAAATTCACACGAAAGAAGTCGCGGGCAGAAGCTACTATTTTATAAACTAACGTTGAGGGATTGGCCCGAATCCACTGATAACGCCACAGAACAGATAAAAGAGGTTAGAAAGGAAATAGTTCCTGATTTGTATTAGAACGCGTGTCGCCGCTTGTCTTCCACTGTTTAACTCACTACAAGTAAGATACTCATACGGACGTGCATTACGAACGAGCGAGCTTGCTATTGGTTGTCACACTAACGCAAAAACTGTGCTTGGCGTGCACTCATACATACACGTCACCGTGATCAATGAGCAATCGATTGACATTAATATGAGCGTTCACATATATGAGCAGCGCGTCTACCCCGCCCACAAGACCCTTGGATTGGATTACATAATATCTAGGTTCCCAAATATATATTATGAATGGACATTGATTTAAACAAGAGTTATAAGAAAAATAAGTTTTCTATAGAAATTTTATCCTTTCAAAATATATATTTGGGAACCTAGATATTATGTAATCCAATGGAAATAAATACATACTTTCTTATGAATATGTTTGGTTTACGAATTATTTTGGTATTACGTTTGTATGAACGACTCACGCTCCGCCGGCCCCTTAAGCCTTCGTGGCTTACATTCGTGATGTCATGTCGTTTTCCTGCACTATTTTTGTGACGCATTTAATATACGTAGTTTTTACACGTATGTTTGTGTGTGTCTCAAAAAGGGTGCTTCATCTTTTGTTTTATATTCTAGTGCCCCGTGATATCATGGAGCGTGGGCGTGATTTGGAGCAAGTACTAAACCAGTACATGAACTTTGTGAAGCCTGCCTTTGAGGAGTTCTGCTTACCGGTGAGTAATACCTTCAAATGAATATGAAAATTACATTGTCTGTTCTATTTTCTTTTTGCGACATGAGGTTCCCTGAAAGCACAGTTGAACCAGAAAAAAATTGACCTTCGATAACCTTCGGGTTTCAAATTCCGCGCCCTATAATAACCCTCAACAGAGACAAAACTTTTAACTTAATTCTCGTCGCGCGTTGTGTTGTCATTGCGTTAGTTATTATTCAACAACTTTCCCTCGCTCAACTGTGAAAAATTGTATTAAAATCAGTTCAGTAGTTTAAGAGTCTATGGGTGCAAACAGACGAACAGATGTTGATGTTTATTTAATGGGTGTAAAAATACCCTAAACGAAACCGGAAGGCACTTGTTCTCCCCGACCGACATTGCGTTTTTTTTTGTTTTGCACCATACCTGGGAACCTTCTAGTTACGGAGATAATCGAGGTCAAAGTTCCAACTCTAACACAAGTTTGGTTTACTACTGCACTATTTAATAAATCTATCAGCATGTTTTGATTGCATTAAATTGAGTTCTACTCTAAAACGTGGTTTTTCACCCCAAAAATAAAGTCGTTCCCCAGCAATATTTCTGGCGTAGACTGTGTCTAATGCAAGGTGTACTTAACGTATGTTTGGGATATATAGGGTGTCAAGTTGTCAACCACCTCATCACGAAGCCGTCAACCAAGCATTCTGTACATCAAACTAAGTAACTTTACGCTAAAATTATTGCTGGCAAACGAGTTTATTTTTTTGGAGTGTAAAATGATGTTTTGTGGTAGAACTCAAATGATCACAATGACGAGGAGAACAAGTGCCTTGCGGCTTCGTTAAGAGGTGTTTTATACCCTTTATGTAGGTATAATTAGCTTCTGCCAGCGGCTACGCCCGTGTGAATTTTGAAAATTATTGTCCCATGCGATTTTAATACCAGGATAAAAAGTACCCTTTTTTTTTGTTTTGGATTTGGTCAAATAACTTCTCCCACTCTGGGGGGAGCGGGAGGGAGTGTCAGACTTTTACTGACTAAAACCCATCCATGTTCCTTCCTCGTCCTTTATGTTCCGGGGCCGCGGTATCCCTTTCGAACAGGCCCGCAACCCCGGCAGGGCTAGGATTAAAAGTGCCCTATGTTTTAATCCAGGTTATAAACTATGTGTGTAATTTCATCCAAATCCGTTCATTTGTCATATTAGTAGGATTAATTACGCAACATGCCAGTATTTATTAAACATAAGTACAATTTGTAATCCATTCTTGTTTGTTGTTATTGGAATATTCGAAATGACTCTCAGCATAATAAAGAATGTGTTGTTATTAACACAACTGAGGTTATGTTTCATGTAACATTCATCATCATCATCAGCCTATTAATGTCGACCCGATTGGCGTAGTGCTAGTGACGCTGCCTTACGTTCTTTGGTCCTGGGTTCGAATCCCGGTAGGAGCAAATGTTTGTGTGATGAGCACGGACATTTGTTTCCGAGTCATGGATGTTTATATGTATAATAAGTATGTATTTACAAACAAATAAAAAGTATATATGTAGTATATCAACTATCTTGTGTCCACGACACAAGCTTTGCTTAGTGTGGCACTAGGTGGCGCTGTGTGTTAATGTCCAGCGATATTTATTATTTATTTATTTAATGTTCCCACTGCTGGGACACAGGCCTCCTCTCTATACATCGAAGTAATTGTGAAATTATTGTTTGCAGACCAAAAAGTTTGCTGACGTCATCATTCCCAGGGGAGCCGATAATCTGGGTGAGACATTTTATACAATTGTATTATTATAGTTTTATTTTTAATATATTTTATTAATATACTTAAAAACTAAGACAACTGTGCTGCAACTTTACAATATAATCTTCAAACTAAATATGGTTTTAAAGGACTTTCGAAATAAAAATAAAGTTAATATAGTATTGACCGCGTTTCATAAAACATCTAGCAATCCTTATAATACTTGTTATGCAAGTAGTAGTTCTTACAGGTGAGATTAAAATGGAAATTCAGTTTTTCGTTCGTATTGCTTCGCTAACCCATATCTGTTGACCCCGACCGAATAGGTCTGGCGCCATAGTTTAACTATTGTGTCTACTTCGTTAACAGTTAATGAATTATGCTCGTTCCCGGTTGATGGCAATAAGTTTGCCCCCTTTTAAATGGGACTTAAAAACACAACAGGTGAAATATTGAATATAATACTTTCATCTGTAACTCTTCTGGGAATAACAGGCGTGATATTATGTTATGTAGATCCGTAACTTACATTTTAAATCCCGTATCATATTGCAACGGTTTTCATATTCTAAGTGACAATTTAAATCCAAGGTAAGTGACACAAGGTCATAGCCACTGCAACGAGGTCGTATACTGCCACATTCTGTATTCGAACTTTTTAAAAAGATGCAAAAAAAAAAGTTTGCAGCGGCTATGCTCTTATGTAGCTGCAAAAAGCGACCGTTTCCTCTCTCGTTTAAAGTCCGTTTTGCATTGTTGCAGTGGCTATTGACCTAATCGTGCATCATATTTGGGATATCATGTATAAGAAGAGGACTTCGCCTCCGAAGATTGTGAATGGGTGCAATGGACATCCGGAAGTGGATGAGACGACTGGAAGACGGATGTCGGGGAGTTCAGAAGATACGCTGAGCCGATAGTGCTAGTTTGGATGACAAATTGTGACTTTGTGATCTACTCGTTATGGTTTTTTGTTCAAAAAAAGAGGCATGTTTTATTTTCTGTCATTTCATGGTATACTTTGAATGATAAAATCTAACAGTTATTTTTTCCATGCAGTGAAACACTGATTTGTAAGTTTATAAAGCTTTCCATTATGAAGTTAGACATGAACTGTCATAGAGTTAAAAAAAATAGAAAAACTCATCATGACTATAGAATGGTCTTCAATTATAATCGTACCAAAGATTCACCGAGTTTTGCAATAGAAAATGGAAACAATTTTCAGATTTATAACGAGTATTACAAGGTTAAATTAAATGCGAAACTCATTTCGCTAACTAATTTAATTTAACCTTGAATTTAGATGACAGGGTCACATATGAGTTCTTATCTTCGAGGGAATTTTACGTACCAGTACCTCACTTGGTGTTGTAAACATAAATCCGATTATATTGCTTATAGCACATGAGTGACAAAATAAGTCTAGTGTCACAACTAATAAGGTTGCATATTCTACTAGCATGTCAGTTGATAAAGATCATTTTGGAATGTTTGTCTTGCCTTCCGTACCCAAAGTTAGAGATTGCAATCCCGCTGCTTCTTCAAAGCAACACATCGATCGGGATATCGTTTTAAAACAGGTTTTTTTGGTGTATCCCGCAAGCCATTATGTAGAGTAGAATCCCGTTTTGCGGGATTGCAGTCCTACCTACTCTTTCAACATATTATTCGTTTAAAAAATATATTTGAAAGTCAATAAACATCACTGGGAATATCTGAACAATGAACAGTGCTATGGAATTTTATAGTTTGATATAACGTCCGTCGATAACACGTTGAAAACTGAACCTTAGACAGTTACAATAAAGGCTTCTATTGTTGCTTATGTGCTGTAAGTGAAGTATTTCTCCAATATCTATATGTATAAGTAATATGTAGTTAAGGTCCATTCTTGTTTATTATAAGGCTGACGCTTTTCAAAGCATATAGTTTAAGTATATTTGTATAGTGTGTTCACTCCACTTTGAGGGTATAGAAATATTTTACGTGTTTTAAATTTTCTCAATGTTATTTTACTGTAAGGTATTCAGAGAGAGGAAGGTACTTAGCTTCATATGTATTTACATATGGTTTGTTATCGATTTTTCAGCAAAAACTAGGCAAACGATTAAATCTGTTAGCATTTGTGACAACCAACCATAAATATTGCCATAAAATGGATGTAGCATAATAAACGCAAGACCTGCCGTGTGGTCTCTTGGAACATTAAACTGAGTAGCTTTTGTTGTATGACTTTTGCAAATACATTAAGTACTTTTTTTAGTTCAACCATGTATACGATATGTTGATCGGCTGATCACAGTTACTATATACAGTTGCTTTCTTTTTGCGAATTTTAAGAATTCGTAGAACAAAAGTTGTTAAGTGTCATAGTCCGAGAGACCACACGGCAGGTTTTGCGTTTATTATTGTACTCCTTGTATACAGAGTGCCGTAGTGGACAAGTGATTACGGTCCCGACTAGTCCTCAGGGATTTTAACCAAGGAGGCACATTTCAGTGTAATTAATGTTTTGACTCATGCTCTCAAAATGATGAAGGAAACATCTTGAGAAAGCCGAAATTACCTTGAATTTAAAAATCAAAGACCACCAGCCTGCATAGGGCCAGTGTGGTCCTACAGAGATCACAGATGCTTGCGAACTTTATCTTTTTTTAAATCGTCAGCCCAAAATTAGGCGACGAGTTTGGCATATTCATTAGTGTCCATCAGCTCCTGTAATGAGCAAGCAACAGGACAGGCAGGACTCGATATCAAGTGTCGCATTGTTTGTGGGGCAGCACCACATTTACACTCCAAGGAAGAGTCATCAATGAATCTCCACCTGAACAGGTTTGCAATGCTTCTGCCATCCTGTGACCGGAGTATATTTAAAGACTTCGAGGTCAGCCATAGCAACTCTTGTCCAGATGGGAGATTTTCAGCAGATTTACCTATTGTTCAGAGGCTAGATCAATAACGTCAATTAACAGTAGATAGACTTACATAAAATATTTCTATATCCCCATAAATGAATATTCTTCGATTTTTAGTCCAATTTGTTTCACAGGGTCACACTTGTATACTTTGTAACAATTGCCCCAACATTTGACGCCAATATCTAATACAAAATTATTGGGATACCAATATTTGTGACTGCAACAAACATTCATTTTTAATTATCGACAAAATTGTATTCTTTATTTAATGTGTATTAAAGTTTATAATGGCTTGGTTATTTTTCACGTATTTTGTAGTTAAGATGTCGTACTAAATTATATCAGGGTTAGCTGTTAAAATATGTGATCAGTATTTAAAAATACGCCATCAAAATAGAAAGTAATTCATTAAAATGTTTCATCCAATTTTTCGTCGTAAGTGCTAAAATTGAAAAGAATGCATTTCTATCAAAACTGCCTGATTTGGATAAGTGCGCAATGTTCGAAGCGACATCGACGCGAAAACGGTCACTATGTATTCAGAAAATCATTCAAATCCTCCCCACGTAGATTTTTTATCAATCATCATTTGCCTATCCTTTTCCCAACTATGTTGGAGTCGGCTTCCAGTCTAAACGGATGCAGGTGAATACCAGTATTTTACATATAGCGACTGCCATCTGACCTCCACCAACCCAGTTAGTACTGGGTAATATGATACCCCTTGGTAAGACTGGCTGTCAGACTTCTTGGGCCACTGATTACCTGTAACAACTGTCAAAGATATACAAGTGACAACCGGGACCAACGTGCTATTCGAGGTACGGAGGAAACTCGGTAAGTAATTGAAGGTCACCCGTACACAGACCAACCTAGGCAAGCACGGCTTAACCTAAAGATTGACCCGAGCGGCTGTTATTATTCTCCACGAGCTCGTTTTTTAAAATCATAATTAGAAATAAGCAATCAGCTGTTCTATAAATTTTGACTGTGTTGTTATTACAGTTTTGTATGAAACAGCTGTTTCTAATAACCAAAAACACAACACAAAAGTTTTTTTCAATACCCGATGAAAAGTGTCTATGTGGACTTCAATATGTTATACTGGATTCGTGAAAACCGTTTTCGCATCAGTGTCTCTTCCATCCCGTATTTACAAAAAAGTGTTACTACTAACCAAAATATTTTAAATGAAAGCGCGCTTATGCATTTCTCTGAAAACTATTTTGCGCACAATATATACGTAGTACATTTTTGTTTTCTATACTACATTATAGTATAAAGAAAATTTACTTTATCTGTATTTTATGTCTTATATCCAAATATGCGTGAAAATAGAATATTTTCCTTATTTTTAATGTTCACTGTCTCAATTCATGTTTATATGTTATATATAATCTGTGCAATGTTTTTCTTTTGAATTGTGTAAGTGAAACTATTGTCTATTATTTCTGACACTAACCTAAAGGATTGCCTAAATAAAAACGTACGAATGCAGTGCACTGATACTTAGGCATCCATTTCAGTGACACTTAGTCTTAGTGAAAACAGATACTGTATATTAGGATAACAAGTTACCAATGCCTTTTACGAATAATTACAATAACGCCAATAGATATTGAAATATAAATTATTTTTCATACAAACAGAATTTAGTAACAAACTGCATGTTTTTGTCAAAATAAGATGACCTTTTCCCCCAAAACGAATGTAATTCGAATCAATTCCCGTCTTTTAACAAAAAAAAATATAGTGTAACTTAGTTTTTATTTATTATACTTTTCGTCACTTATAAAATTGTTCACATGCACGTATTAAAGATAAATATTGTATTTATATACCTATAATTTACAGACTGATACTAAAAATTGGAAAAGACTCATCCATCAAATACGATCATTTAGAAAAGGTAGAATTTACATTGTATTAAACTGTTCACAACTAAATGTCATCCGTGCACCGTCTGTTTCTCCAATTATTATAACCAAGTTTGTAGTTTGATTTTAATTCTCTATCATTGTAATCTTCAATACAAAAATTCTTTAAAACTTGTCTGGTTCTAAATAACTCCCAATACAATCACTTAGTGATATTGTTAACATAAATCAAAAATATATTTACCAGGTTCCAAAATGTTTATAGCAATGAAAACTGAAAGAAACAGAGGGTGTTGCCAATTCCAATGATTAAATGTGATAAAATGTAGTGGAAAACGTAAAAAAATATGTAAAATTGTACGTCATTATATTGACTTTAAGTTAAACGTTGATTTTTGTCATTACGTATAGAAAAAGATTGTGTATACAAGTATATAGGGGGTTCACATATACCTGCATATTTACTGTACGTTTGGAAATCATTCTGAATTAAAAATCAGCTGTCAACACATTTCTATTGAAAATAGGAATCTAGCTGCAAACTAAAAACTAACCATAATATTTATCTGTGTGTGTTTACCCCCTAATTTGTACCTTTCTGCTAAATCAGGCTAGAAATATCAGTTTGTGATTAGAGCCTCAAAAGCCAGCGTTTAATCTAAAAAATATATATCTTAGTGGTAAAATAACAAATCTAGGTAACTTAGTCAAATATTAGAATTGTTTAAAATTTTAGGTTTCGGAAAACTAACTTGTTTTGTTTTTGTGATTATTACTGACTGAAACTTTTTTAATTGTTTTCTGTATAGGGTAGGCCACGAAATTCAAATTTTGTTGCGTTTTTTTATCAATTTTCAGGTCAGTCAAATTAATGTTGATAAAATATGATTTGCGACCTGGCGCGTAATGCATTTATTTGATCGAAATTCTTCTACTGCAGGAGCCTCACGGTGAAAGGCGCGCGATATTGACGGGCAAAACTTTTAGAGTGAATTCTACGGGCGTTTCGCGTGCGTTGTGTTGTTGCAATTCTATGCAACGCATTGCAAGAGTGTCCCACGAGTAATGCGTTGACGCAACGCAACGACGACGCCACAACGTCAGTGTATGGTTTAAAGTACTTTCGTCTTTGAACGATAGCTCTTACAAACATGAACACTGAATTTGTGTTAACAGTTTGTGCTTCTATGTCTCACGCCCACACCCTGAGGAAATAAACTTAATATCGTCTGTTTGTATGTCCGTCAGTTAGAATATCAAACAATATTTGATCAGTAATTTGTCTTTTGTTATGTAAACGAAAATATACGAAGTTACGAGCTTTTAAAATTCTGAATACGTCGTGGTATAATTTTTAGTGCGTTCTGACGTCACGAGCCCCCACTCCCGAGTTTTGATGCGTTTTATATAAAAAAAGAAAAAAAAATGTCCATTATTTTCTAATACTCTGACTGGCGGACTATCGTAATGACTTCCAAAAAACAAAAGAAGGTGAAAATATTTTTTAAACTAAATAGTGTAATTGATTTGAAATTAGGCATTGTCCCGTCTTATATTTCCTAGTTTACTTTCCTATAGGAGTATTATGTTGTTAATGCACAATTGCACGTTGTAATATTTTTTATATTATTACTATGTAGCGCTTCAGCATTTTATGTAGCATTTATATACTGTTGATGCATATTGGTTTATATAGTTCAATCGATGTGTGTAATGTCCTTTATATGTATTCTGGATATTGACGTTGATTTGCATAAAACAGCCTTCTGCTTAATAATGATGTCAATCTAAATTTGGTGCCTAAAAAAACCCATCCATGTTCCTTCCTCGCCCTTTATGTTCCGGGGCCGCGGTATCTCTTTCGAACAGGCCCGCAGCCACGGCAGTCGTTCATCAGCTCATATAACGTGCAGAGTTGCAGACTACAGAGTACGATATGGAATGTCCTAACATTTGTTTTTTAACAATAAACAACATTCACACTCCCGGGCAGAGTTATTTATTAACCGACTTCTAAAAAAGGAGCCCCCTCCCTTTGTAGAAGTCTCAATTCGAATGCTTCTATTTTTTTTATGTTTGTTCGCGCTGTCTTTATCTGCCTGATCAATTGATCATATAATGACACTTTTTACATAATTAAGTTTATAAATGTTGTGTTACTATATTTTTTTTTAATTAGAAAAATAAACCTGTCTGGTCTAGTGGTCGGAAGCGCGACTGCTGTGCATTAGGTCCTGAGTTCGATTTCTAAGTTGGGCAACGTGTTATTAGGTTTATCCTTCAGGAGTTTTCAGTAGCAGCCACGGAGTCTTTGGGCCCGGTTAATGGCAATAGGGTCGCCCCCTATTACTTATATTTAAAAACATAACTGGTGAAATGTGGGTGTACGGTCGAACAAGCTATTTGGTTTGCAGTTTAACCCACAAATTACATTGTTAAATGTAACCAAATAGCTGGTTCTACCGTTCTATTATGTATACCTCTTTTTTTTTTAGTATGGGAAATCATCAAATGACTTCTCCCACTCTGGGCGGAGCGGGAGGGAGTGTCAGACTCTTACTGACTAAAACCCATCCATGTTCCTTCCTCGCCCTTTATGTTCCGGGGCCTCGGTATCTCTTTCGAACAAGCCCGCAACCCCGGCAATTATGTATACCTCTGCCAAACCCTTTGCGGGTTCAGGCGTGATGTTGTATTATACATACTCTATATCGTAATAAAGCCGTTCATGGTGTTAGCCAAGTGTTAGCCATCACCGCGATCCCACTGCAAGAAAGAGATAGCGATAGTCTCATTTCTTTCATGCACTCGGATAGCAATGAGTACTACATACGTGTATGTACGGTCGAGCAAGCTATTTGGTATACATTTAAGAATGGGTAAACTGTAAACTGAATAGTTTGTTCTACCATACTATCTCTGAAGACACTACAAATGACGAAACTTTCAAGTACTTCACACATTTAGGTGTTTCAGTATTTTTGGGCTGTTTTATGCATAACACAAACGTATATTTTAGCAATATTATGTAATTATTATGTAATCAGCACAAACGAATGTATGTGTTTAATGTTTATTACCTATATATTTGCGTATAATTTCCATTTTAAACAATGTATAATTGAAGCCATTTATGTATATTTTAAAGGAATAAAGTGTTTGCAAACTTGAATCTGCGTTTATTTTTATTAGTTGGTAAATAAGGTCCACGTTTACCAAAAAGATGACGGTTTGATTATCTAAAACAGCCGTTTAAAACACATTTTTGTATGGGATTATGTCAAAGTGACAGCTGTTTTTAGATAATCAGACTGTTATCTTTTCGGTGAACATGGACCTTATTAATACATAATTATTTCACTTGAGATAAATCCTGAAAAATCTATACTTCTCAGGAGCTACAGGTTCGAATTAAAAATTGTTTTAGTGTTGGATAGTCCATTTATTGAGAAAAGCGATAAGTTACTTAACATCACACTACGACCAATAGGAGCATCAATGAAAGATTTGACGACCCGAATGGCGTAGTGGTAGTGACGCTGCCTAACGTTCTTAGGGTCCTGGGTTCGAATCCCGGTAGGAGCAAAATGTTTGTGTGATGAGCATGGACATTTGTTGCCGAGTCATGGATGTTTGTATGTAAAATAAGTTTATATTTACAAACAAAAAAGTATATATGTAGTATATCAACTATCTAGTGTCCACGACACACAAGCTTTGCTTAGTGTGGCACTAGGTGGCGCTGTGTGTTAATGTCCAGCGATTTTTATTATTATTATGTTGCAGAAAAACAAACAAGCGGCAACAGCTATTTCAATCATACTTTTCTCATCATCTACCTACCCTTGTCTCATATTATTTGAGGACGGTGCAAAACATTTTCTGCTACCGTTCTCCCCTGTCAACCGCTACGCTGTCGTTCCTATTCTTTTCATTATAAATTGTATAATCGTTCTATGTATAAGTCACCGTAAAATTGTCAAATACGTTATATTGTAATATCTTTAGCGATATTGTAAAAACTCGAAATATTGTCAAATGAACATACTACTTAAAACAAAACGTTTTTCGTGAAATGCATGCGTTGGTAGTCAACTCACGCGTTGTGTGTGTGTGATGGAAGGAGGGGTCCCCCTTGCCCAGTGGTACAACTCTCATGAAAAGATATTGTTGCATTCCCGAAAAATACCGATTATTATAACCTAATCTTAAAACACTTTATATTCCTCTAAAAAGCGTAGTCGACGGAGCCCCGCTTCGCGGGGCCCCCTATTTCCGAGTCCAGGGTTTAAAGGAACCTAACTAACCTAACGGGGGGGTGCCCCAAGTCCCGATTATGGGGGCAGAGATACTTCCGTATGTTCAGTTGACAATAATTCGAGACATTACAATATCGCGAGAAAAAACACGTTATATTGTAATATAACGTGTTTGACAATTTTACGGTGACATATACACCTATATTTTTCTCTAACCATTGAAATTTTTCTTGCGTACTTTTACAAGCTTACACGGCGTTTACACCTGGTACCTACACCATTTCTTTGGAACTATTGTTTAATTTAAGTATATAGGCTATCTCATGTAGTCATCACACTTCTATCATTGTACGTGCTCCCTTAGAGATTATAAGTTATGACTCAAGACTCCTATGAGAGCAGATTGTTAAGGCATATTTTTTATTAGGAATCGAATAGAAGCTCATAGAACTATGCTTATAACAAAAAATAAGCAACTTGTAAGATCCTCTTTCTATAAAATATAGTTCGTGAATAATTGTATCATCGTTCTTTTGCCTTAATCCCAATTCATTTGGGGTTGGGGTAGCAAGTATTCTCATGAATAAATCAAAATTGTTCATAAATTAATATATTGTATGATTTCATTTAAAAGCATTTTAGATATTGCTAACTTATAAGATAAGCCAGTGTTCACCGTGTAACAATAATAGCGCAGGATGCACCAAGGTAGCCCCCGAAATTGAAATGTTCTTATTTTTTTTGCAATTTATAAGGAAACAAATATAATAATAATAATAATAATAATAATAATAATACTTTATTGATACCAATCCTTACACACAAATGCTTAATATCTAGCGAAGTTCACAAATAGTTAAGGCGTACAAAAGATGAAACCCTGACTCCTAAACTAGGAAAACCTGTGACTTAGGAGTCAGTGTTCTACTGCCACTTGGACACTATGTACCTTATGGAAATTGAGAGCTGGTAAGCTGATATTATTTTAAGGAGTACATTATTATTTAGTGTTTTAGAGAAAAAAGAAAATAAATTTGTAATACATAATAAAAGTTGAAAAAAATAAAAAAAAGAAATTGACAAAGATACTTAAATTTAAAGTGACATTTAAAAGTTAAATTTGAAAAGAATCAAATGACTGTGTGGTGGATTCTGTATGTGTGTCTGAAAATCGTATGATTTATTTGCATTGTGTGAGTGCGTGTATGTGTGTGTGTGTGCGCGTGTGTGTGTGTGTGCGTGTGTGTGTGACTGAGAGATGGGTGTATCTTTGTATTATGTGAGTATATGTCTTTACTTAGTTATAATCATTAAAATCGAAGTCAATTAAGTTCAGTTAATCTGATTGAATGACTTTATCTTGAAATTTGAATATTGCGGGCTAATCTGGCGCTACCAGCGTCGCGCGTTTGTCGGTATGCTAAGATTAAAGGAGGACCCACGCTAGATCGTGCCGGGTCCGAACTGAGTGTCGGTCGTAGCACAATCCATTGTAGGTTGCTCAGTAGCGGCTCGAAAGCGTGACTGTGTCCTTACTCAATTACACGGTCGACCCGGTCAGACCCGGCATGGTCAAGGGTAAGATTTCAACGAGGCAACTAACTTATCTTGTTCCATTTCCAGTGGCAATAGACCTGATAGTGCAGCACATATCGGACTACCTGAAGCGGAGCCCTGTTGACAAGACCATTGCACTGGAGCTGGGCCTCTCGTCTACATCGTCAGTGCCCGGCAGTCCGCAGCGCGCCGGTAAAGGGGGCCGGCCGCATTAGGTTTGTTAGGTAAGTCTCCATCTGCCGTCATCTGCCTAGCATTTTCCAAACTATGTTATGGTCCAGTCTTACCAAATACAGCTCAATACACTGGTATTGAGCTGTATTTGGTAAGACTGGACCACAACATAGTGTTTAGTGGTTTTACCCAGTACTATAATAGGGTAGGTACTGACCTACCCTATTATAGTACTGGGTAAAACCTCTTGGTAAGACTGTTTGACGAACCTTCGGGCTACTGACTACCTGTAACAACTGTCAACGATCAAATGACAGCCGCGACCAACGCCTTAACGTGATTGCCGAGGCACGGCGAAAACTAGGTAGGTAATTGATGGTCAGGGTCACTCATCCACGTATCAGACCCTAAAGATCGACCCGTGCGGCTGATATTATTTAACCACGATGTATTTTATATTACAGGATATGTATTGGAGCGAGAGCAATAATAGGAGAAGTTGGAGGCAAACGATCAGCATCGCAACTGCACCGACTTCGCTGGCGTGTCACCACACCACGCGTAGGCTTCGCAATGTGGCGGGAAAACGGATAAGGTTACCTTTTTAACCAAAAAAATATATTAAACTAATCTCCAGTGCTTCGATGACCTATGTCAGCGTCTTTTATGACGTACAACGTCGGATACGCATACTTCCAAAAGGTCATTTTGTACTTAGAAAGTTAGAATTTAATGTTAACGACGAATAGTGCTGGCACCGCTAGGAGCTGTGCTCACTCCCTAAGGGATAGGTCGTTAAGGTACACTTGTATTGAATATGATCGGAAAGTAGATAAGCTTAAATAAGATAATTATACTAAATTGAATGGGCTCGTGAGTAGACCGGACCTATAGTGGTGTGCCTTGGTGTAAAAGGACGTTATCGATTTGAATGATTAAACTAATAAAACACGTAGGCATAGATGTTTTTCATATCTCAGTACCGTAGCAAACTTTCAAACTTTCGTCAATTCTCTTCGCAAATCTAGTAACCGCGTTATAAGCACAAAATATTTTTTATAGAATCGTGTTCCGCCTTTCAGAGTAAAGTTTCCCGCCATTTTACTGCTGCGCCATATTGAAAAAAAAACAGTTGCTCTTTATTATAAAAAAACGTAACGTAAGTAAATACTTTTCTAAACAAAATTTTAAATAGGTAAATCTCGTAAGAGAGCCACATATCTAGAGATAAAAAATATGATATACACTTCCTCTAGTTAGTCACTAGTCAAACGATTTGTTTAAACTAAAGATATGCTCAATGGCATTAGTACTTACCTATTTGGTCTGTTAAAGTTTTGATGTGTTATTTTGTCATCCTATTAAATTGTTGAATAAGATAAATTATTAAATTAGTACCTACCAAAGCTTTGAAAAGGATTGTTTGAAAAAATGAAATGTTTTCGAAAAACCAATGATAAAAGGACGTTTACCTAAAATTTCGGAAAGTATAAAATTAAAAAGTTTTGCTTGCCATGAGGTCTTTGTCAATAAGTTGTTTTTTTTAACGAAAATGATTGATAAACCGTAGATGACTAAGGCCTTTTAAAAAGTAAGTTTGAGTGCTTGTTTAAGGTGGATGCTCCAGGGTACCCCGCGAAATTCAAATTTTCTTACTTTTTTTTAAATTTGCAGGCCAGTGCTAGGTAATACAACCCTCCAAGTTCATAAAGGTCGAGGAATTTCTTTGAAAGTCGTTCCTCGGCCTTTACAAACTTGGAGGGTTGTATTGATGATTATAATTCTGTAACTACATACGTGTTACAATCGCGAACAATATTCTAATCAACATACAACTTCGCACTGGCCTGCAAATTACAAAACACGTAAGACAATTTGAATTTCGAGGGCTACCCAGACGTTTTCACCTTAACAGCGGCATAATCTTCCAGATAAATAAAAAGGTGTCATAGACGATATCTCTATAGAGAAATGGGCCAAGGGCCGTCTTCCTCCGTGAGCGTCCTTATCTGTGTGTTACTAGTCAGATATTATCGGATAATGTAAGGAATGATCGAGGCTGTTGAAATTTGATTGTCGTATTAAATCGCGATATTCGCTGTTATATTGTTGATTTTATTTATTTGTAGTTTGTAAGTAAAGTAAGCTGTAGCTTGTAGGCTTGAGGTTTTGTTCCTCATTGTATTGTACAAGAAATTCTCGCTTCAGGATGGTTGAGGCTCAGTTGTCATTGAATAATGCGCCTTATTAGTAATGTGTTACAGCGCAAACGAAACATCACGTGTCCGTAAGGTCGTATTTAAGCAATGAAACGTATCGCGATTAGAGGTTGCAAAAATTCGATAGTTTTGATTTTCGAATATTCGAATATTTTTTTAGTGCTGTTTGAATATTATTCGAATATTCGAATATTTTTCAAAAAATTAAAAAATAACTTAAAATTTCAGCTATTATTGCTTTAAAAACTCTATTTTATGAAGATTAGTAAACCTGGCACAATAACTATTTACTTAATCGTCAAAATTAGAAACAATTCTTAAGTTTACAAATTAAGAAGTCGTAAGTTCGTCCATTGTAAAACAAATTACTTACTAATATTAAAAATAAACAAAACGTCAATGAAAACTCATTCTGGGTTCGAATCCCGGTAGGAGCAAATGTTTGTGTGATAAGCATGGACATTTGTTTCCGAGTCATGGATGTTTATATGTAGAATAAGTATGTATTTACAAACAAAAAAGTATATAATATGTAGTATATCAACTATCTAGTGTCCACGACACAAGCTTTGCTTAGTGTGGCACTGGGTGGCGCTGTGTCCAGCGATATTTATATTTATTTTATTATATTTTATTGTCAAGCGAACATACTGCTTACAATATAACGCATTTTTTTTTCGGTAGATTATAATCTATAGTGAAACCGAAATTTTATGAAATGCATGCGACGGAAGTATCTCTGCCCCCATAATCGGGACTTGTCAGGGCACCCTGACGACGTTAGGTTAGTTAGGTTCCTTTAAAAGTTTAAACCCTGCAGACATAAATAGGGGCCTCGCGTAGCGGGGCTGCGTCGACTAAGCTTTTAAGGGGAATATAAAGTGTTTCGAGGTTAAGTTATATTTATTAGTTTTTCTCAGGTGCATTATCTTTTCATGGGGTTACCATGGGACAAGGGGCGAACCACCTCCCCCTTCCCTGCCCACCTCCACACCGCGCGAGTTGACTTATACTTAGTCCGTCGCATACATTTCACAATATTACGGTTTCACTTCGACAGATTATAATCTATCGAAAAATTACGCGTCATATTAAAATAATGAATAAATAATTTATTTGTCCTTAAAATATGTGAACTTAGTGTTAACTAAAATAAAAGAAACTGTCTAGCAGTTTTGCCAACAACAATCTTTAAGTTCTACCAACATAGACTTCAGACAAGATTTTTTTTGGTAGCATTCGGATATTCGTATTTGGATTTATTTACTATTTGAATATAAATTTGGAAAGAAAATTCGAATGATTCGAATATTCGATTGCAACCTCTAATCGCGATCAGCCTAGTAAATCTAAACCTTCAAGGGCTGTCAGTGAATATTTAAATCACTTAAAATTCGTGTCGTCGTCTGATGTAATTAATATCTGCGTGAAAGCTCTTACAACTTTGCACTTTGTGGCACTGACAATATAGTTTATTGTTCTCTACGCTGAGCCTTAAGTAACCAGACTTATTAGAGTGAAATATAGCCAATCTGATGGGCTTAAGATATAAGATAGTGAACCCATTGTGCTTGATGGCTTCTTCATCTTCGATAGTCTGGTTTCAGCCATATACCTGCACTTTTATATAAGTACTTTGCAAAGAAAGGACGATTATAGCCGTTACCATCTTGATAATAGAGTTGTAAATGGCATAGCAAGACATGATACAAATAGTTTCGATTTTTACCTAGGGTGATTATATCTCTTACTAGTTATAAGCTGCTGATTAGCAATATGAACACTTCTTACATTGTTTTTAAGGATTTTTAATAGTTTGTGGTGTATTTAAGGTTGAAATCACATTTGAATGCACGGATCAGCGTTTGGAGTATCTTTACTCATTCTGTCACGTATAGGCGTCATTTGGTGAAGCGAGAAGTCCGGTAACTAGCATCCGCATCAGAAGCTCTTTAACGTGCCATTGGACCTCTCACTTTAGTGAGTTGCAATTATAAGTGATAGAAAGAGAGAAGATATAGGAAAATGCTGATATGTGCGTGTAAAAATGATTTCACTCTAATAGAGCACGGATATGTTTCGGCGGGCGCTTCTAGAGGTGGCAATAATTTCCATATACATGTGTATATTATCATTACTTCCCAGAATTTGATTCTTATAATTAACGACACTTTCTAATGGTGTAATAATAAAATCATTTTTAGATTTTTCAAAATCGAATTATGCAGTTTTAGTTCTCATCAAAATCGGGACTCCTTTAAGTATTTTGAGCTATTCCTCGTAGTTTCGGATTTGACTTTCTACGCCCACTTGAAAAGATCACCCTGTTAAAATACTACCATCTGACTCCATCCATCTCTAGTCGTTGCCACCGCGGCGATTCCGTACTCTGCTATCTTTAATGCCTTGTGTATGTTGATTAATTTTAATAAAAAAATGCTGATTTGTTACTATTCATTAATGCAATTTGATTTAAGATCATTTACGTGGTCGTGTTTTGATATAATCGCAGATTTATTAACTTTTTAAACCTTTTTTACTCATTATAATTTTAAGAATATTAAAAAAAGACATCAATTGAAGAGATTCTTTCTATTTAAAATAATCTGCAATCATGTCAAAGTAGGGCCTGTTGTTTGTTCCTTATTTATTTATTTAACTGAAGTAGCTTCTCCCATTTAAATGTTGATTATTGTGACATAACGCCTATTAGCGTATTACCAAAGAAATTGTTTACATGTTATAGTTATGTGTTTTTTTTAAAATATTTATTGCTTTAAATTATTTTATTTAAAACTGAATTCCAAATAGCCCGACTGTTACACTGCTGGTAAGTTCGTAAAGTTCATGAAAATGGTACGCACATCGACCAATCAAGCTATTAAAAACCTGAACTCTCATTGTACAGTTAGTGTATACCTACAAAGCATATAGTGGAGGTGGAGGAAATGTATAAACTTATATTGTCACTTACGGGATATCTTCCGTGATTATTTATGGTTTTGAGCTCCCGATACCGATATTTCGACGCTGTTGCAAGCGCCATGATCGCGGGTTGTCAACCCGCGATCATGGCGCTTGCAATAGCGTTAAAGTTTAGTTTTAAACCGTGAAAGCCTAAAACAGTGTTTGGAAATGTATAGTTTGATGGGTCCCCCTGTGTACAGAAGGCCGTATACCACCTTAAGCTGGCCCTCCTCGTATGAAGTTTCAATAAACCAACAGCACAGCTTAAACTGGCCTCGTTATTACTGACGTGCGGTCTACCGTACCCCAAAGGATTTTAGGAAGAGTTTGGTCAAAATTGGCCCCCTTTAGTAATAAGTTCCTATGTGATTATGATATTTAGTTGTTAAAAATAACTTGCCTTATTAATTATAATTATATTCTGATTAGTTTCTTGTAGTTGTTGCCTGTACGTAGACAGAGGCCCTACCTTCTAACGTTTCGTCCGTATTTTCGGATCTATCCATCTCTCTTGCGCACGTCTGCAGATGAGTGCGAGTGAGAGAGGCGGATAGATGCGAATATGCGGATGAAGCGCTAACGCTAACGGCCCTAGTCCCTAAGGACTAGGGCCTCAGTTTACAAGGAGTGAATGATAAGTGACTCCGTATCTAATACCTATGATTTTCACAATCATCTTTGGGGAACCATTTTCGTCTAGAAAATCGAATGAAGTTCAATTCGACACTGGCAGGCGGTTGAATCGATTATCGCTCGTTTGCCACAATCTTGTTGCGATGGTATTTGTAGTAAAATATAAAATTAACGAAATACGTAAAATAAACCTTTCATCTTTTGATAAATGGTTATAGTGAAAGTATTTATTTTTAGTCTTACATTTAAAAAAACCCTGTAATGTATTTCTTATTTTTCGTTTTGTCATTATTGTCGCAAACAAGCGTTTGTGCTGATCCGATCCGAAATGAAAGCTGTGTAGTACCAAAAAGTGTTGGGTCGGTTAAATTTCTTTACTATTTCTTGCCAGCAGTTGACTACAAATTTGCTTGCTTGCTGCACACTAGATGTGGACTCAATCTACTGTAAATAAGCATAATTTTATTCCGTTCTACATTCTAACGTTTTGTATTCCGAAGCAATAGTTCGTTGTTTACACACAAACATTGTACAAAATATATTATTTTTTAAATAAAGCCCAAATTGTTTTATTTGTGTTGTTCAATTTCTATTTTTACTGACAATATGGTATTTGCGTTTGATTTTAGTACGTGTTTGTCTATCAGTCGTTATGGTTAGACAGAATCCCAGAAGTCTGACAACCAGTCTTACCACCAAGAGCTATCGGATTAACGGGTTGTGGAAGTTAACTACACGGTCACCTGTCTGGCATGAATGCTGAAATGGACCTTTTTGGCGCAGCCGTGAGGCACACAGCACATACTATGTATTTTTATCCTTTTTAAGGTTCCGTAGTCAATTGGGTACCCTATTATAGTTTCGCCATGTCTGTCTGTCCGTCCTCGCTTAATCAATGTGACCGTAGCACTAGAAAGCTGAAATTTGGTACGAATATGTGTATCAATCACGCCGACAAAGGCGTAAAATAAAAATTGAAAAAAAAAAGTTTTATTAGGGTAGTTTAATTTTTTTCATTTCAACCCTAACGTGTGATATATTGTTGGAAAGGTATTTAAAAATAAATAGGGGTTTACTACCATCATTTTTTGATAATGTCAATAATTTTGGCAATAATCAAAGTAAAAACATGTGTCCCGGGGGGGAACCATTGTTTTTACTTTTGGAGCGATATTTTCTAAACTTATGGTTCAAAAGTTAGAGGGGGGCCTCTAACTTCCACTTGCACGTGCACTTTCAGGCATTATAAAACGGTTCCCTATCCATTAGCATAAAATTTTAAGACCTAATATAACTTAGCATAATGTTGTTTGGCATAATTATATTTTCGCATAATATAATTACGCATAACAGCTCATGTATATTTTTTTTAAGCATTATGTCTGTAACCATAATAATGATTAGGCATAATATATTAAAGCATAAACTTATTAAGCATAAAGTTCTAAAGCATAACTTTTTTAAGCATAAAGTTCTAAGCATAACTTTTTTAAGCATAATATCCTAAAGCATAAAAGTTAAGCATAAATAACGCATAAAAATATTAAAACATATTTTTATAGGTATTAGACACTATACACGTTTATACAATATTGCTCTAATGAAATTTGTAGGCGCTTGATATTGTAGGTAGAATAGAAATTATTTTTCCTTAATTATAACGTATTGAACAATTTTGTGAGTATTTTTTCGCTGTAGGAAGCAAGCATTGCAAGCATACAGCATGCAAGCAAACATGCAGCATGCAAGCAAGCATGCAGCACGCAAGCAAGCATGCAGCATGCAAGCAAGCATGCAGCATGCAAGCAAGCAAGCAAGCAGCAGGCAGGGTTTCTGTGACGGCTCCGGCGCTGCGGCCCTCCGGCGGCCACACGCGCCTACGCGATTTTAAATAACACTCTAGGGGTAGGACAAACAAGACTACGTGAAGTCGGTTTTGCAGCAATTCGGTTCTGTCACTAACTTTTGTTGCACAGCATATAAATTTTTTAGCCAACAATATTATTTGATTGTTACAGTTATTTTGTTATTTATATTAATTGTATGCCTAAATATTATTATGCTAATAGTCATTAGGCCTACTAACGTTATGCTAAAAGTCTTTAGGCCTACTAACGTTATGCTAATAGTCTTTAGGCCTACTAACGTTATGCGAAACAATTTTATGCCAAAACAAATTAGTCTTTAACATGATTATGCCAACATAAAATGTATGCCTAAAAAAATTATGCCAAAGTATTATTATGCCAAAACAAATTGTGCCAAAATCGTTATGCCGAAGTATATTAGGACAAAAAACATTATGCAAAAAGAAGGGATCCCTTATAAAACTCGCGTTTAGCTCCTGTAATGTAAACGCCTTAACGTGTCAGTTGTTGACTTAACATCACGCCTTTAATATTCAGAGGGTTGATAGTAAAACCACACGCCAGTTATGTTAAAGTCCCATGTCATAGAGGGCGTGTCTCAGGTCCTATCAAATAAATAAAGGGTGTAAAACACCTCTTAACGAAACCGAAAGGCACTTGTTCTCCCCGTCATTGCGATCATTTTTTGTTCTACACCATACCTGAGAACCTTTTAGTTACGGAGAAATTGGGGGTCAAAAATCCAACTTTGCGACAAGTTTTTATTGTAAGATTTCAATCCATCCACTAGCACAATGGTGGGTTACAGTGAGTTCTACCACAAAACATGATTTTTAAGCCCAAAAAAAATCTCGAGTCCCTGCAATATTTTTTGCGTTAAGTTACTTAGGTCCATGTTCACCGAGAAGATAACAGCCTGATTATCTAAAAACAGCTGTCAATGTGATATGTTCCCATACAAAAATGTGTTTTAAACAGCTGTTTTTAGATAAACGTCTGTCATCTTTTTGGTGAACATGGACCTTAGTTTGATGTACAGAATGCTTGGTGCTTGGTGGTTGTTTGGCTTCGTAATGAGGTGGTTTACACCTTGTTTAATATGGTCCTAGGTTCGATTCCCTGGTCGGGAAGTGTTATTGGGTATTTTTCTATCTGGATCTTCCCAGTAGCTGCCACGGAGTCTGTAGGTATGGATGATGTTGACTGTAGGTGTGGTGAGGTATAAAGCATGTTGTGTTGTTTAAAACTAGGGTTAATAAAGGCAATTGAAAGTATCGAATTGGATAAAGGAGGTTATGTGGTACAAGTAATAAAACACCGAAAATAAAATTTGATCCATATAATACACAATAAAATAATAATTATTGCAATAATATAATAGAAAACAAGTTAATCGTTGTTTATTAAATAGATTTATTTAAATATAGTCTCGCCTTAACTAACGCGATTGCACTTAGGGTAGCGCGCGGACTAGAGGGCGCTAGTGTCGATTGTCCCAGTCACATCGTATACTTCGGGAAAATATGAATTGAATGAAAAGAATGAAGATTTAGAACACAACATCAGTTTCTATGAGGGAAATATATTTTTGAGAATTGGTAAAAGACTTTGGTATAGGGCTAAATTTTTGCAGGTATACCATGTCACTGAGCATTCGACTACTGGCGCCCAGCGTTGGACGCGCGGTGCTAATCACAAACGATACTTCAAAATGCCTTACGGATAGTTCTTGTCTCAAGCGATGGCTGTAAATATGTACCTAAAAATATGTCACGCCAAATTGATGGTTGTGTACGATTACTTTAAAGTTGATTATGGCTCATATTTGTAATATTTAAATTAATTTAATAAAATAAAAAGTAAATTGTAAAAAAAATATTTGAACAAAAACTATCCAACGCACGTTTGCTTATAGTACATTTTTGTACGAATCGATTTTCAGCCAACTAAACTGACTAAAACTATTTAGTCGATTATACCAAGCTTTCCAAAATCTAAATGTCAAATTTAGTTGTCTGATTCGACTAATAAGTCAACTATTCGACTAAAGTCAAGATAGTCGAGTTACAACACTCGTACACCCGAAGCGAACAAAAAAATATATCCGATTTTAATTCTATACATTTGGTCAAAATATTAAAAAAAGAAATGTACAATTAAATACTACAATTATATTTATACATAAGCTGTAAACACTATGACGCTCTATTTGTTACAAATCAAAGTACTATTTAATTTATTAGGGCGCGTTCACTGGTCGGAAAAAAAAGAAAAATGCTATGCAATTTTTGTTGAAGTTTAAATAACTTCAGCGTCTGAAACAAATACAAAAAAAAACAAGCAAAAAAAGGTATTATCAGAAGTGATATTTAAATATTATTTGTACTTATATCGGAAACTATGATACAACAGAGATTAAGTTCTCACGTAACTGTTTCTTAAATTAGTAAAAACATTTGTTTTTTCCGCTACTAACCAGTGAACGCACCCATATATCTATGTATGTATATTACAAATAAAAACTTGCGCTATCTGTATTGCATTATCCGTCACTTAACATTAAAATATACACGATATTTACAATTACTTAGAAATCGTCATCTATAACTATTGATTGTCGAATAGGTATACAACCCCAAACTGTACAGTGCATTCTTTAGGCGTTATATACTGTATGTGCTTTAGAACAGTGTTAACGATTTTGTGAAAGCTAAAACACTAGTTAAATGTTTTACAATCATATTTGGTATAAAGACAGCACCAATTCGTTTATTTTTTTTAAATTCCACGTAGATAGGAAAACAAGGTCAATTGATTCATGATGCCCATTCCCACTGTCGCGATCACAGATAATCGTATAGTTTTAAGTTTCACGTGTCGTTAAATGGATGTGTTCACATATAGGACGAATACTGTCGTCCACGACTTTTGCCAAATAAAACCGACGATAAATTAATCGTCACGAGGTATTGGGAACGGGTCCATACTGTGTCATCCCATTGGCAAAACATATGCACGAAACATGCCGAAATTTAAATTTCTATCTTCTCCCTTTAGAGAACATGTTTTGTTCGAATGGTTCGCGATTGCTAACGCACGGCTATTTGTTTGCGATTCAACATGTTAAAACGAAGACTTAAGAAATATTTTTCTACAAGACTAACGATTATTACACTGTTTGCTTTCACGGTTTAAAACTAAATGTATATTGTCACAAATAATCATGGAAGATGTCTCGCAAACTGACAATATAAGTTGTTATTAGAACTTATGACTTCTAAAGCACAACAATAAATAGTCCTACCAAAACTCAATTTCCCACCCAATACGTAAAGTACATATTGTCAAAGCTACACTGCTCGGATTTCGTTACAAATAGTTAAGAGGTGTTACTTCATTGGTGCACACAATGAATAAGAAGTTATTTTTTATTATTTTGTATTGAACTAAGGAAAATATTCGCCTTTTTTTTTAGGATGTGAAATCATCAAATGACTTCTCCCACTCTGGGCGGAGCGGGAGGGAGTGTCAGACTCTTACTGACTAAAACCCATCCATGTTCCATCCTCGCCCTTTATGTTCCGGGGCCGCGGTATCTCTTTCGAACAGCCCCGCAACCCCGGCAGGAGAAAATATTCGCCTTAGATTGATTTATTGTTACAATGGGAAAGGTCGGAGTTCATTGTACGGTCGAAAAAGCTATTTGGTTTACATTTTACAATGCAATTTCGTGTCCATAGCTAGGTCTTATTCTGACCAATGAGATTAGATTATTTCGAAATATAAATGACATTGGCGGATATTTAACCAATGACGATGTTTAGAACTTGCTATACCAGAGCGATTAGTTTCACAGTTACGTTCTCCATTCAAATTAAAAAATTGTTCTATAAAAATATACACAAAAAAGCCTCAAAATGAACTCCCTTTCCTGCATTTTTTATTCAATAAGTTTATTATTGATACATAATGAAATTAACAAACATAATCCAGATAATAATTCTGTGCACCAATAAAGCAACACCTGTTTAGCCCATGAACGTTAATTTTAAAATGTATACATGGTGTTTAATGTTTAATAATCTGTGATTCACAAATGGTGTTCTCAATTTCACACAGAAATTACCAATTTTACTTCTGATATAAGGATTTTTTTAAATATCGAAAGAAATTTTGGTATTTCATTTGTTTTACAGGCGTACTCATTTGACAAAAAAAATCTTGAAACTTGTGCCCGTTTTCACGAAGATACTAAATAAATGGCTTTAGCTCTTGCGCTGTTAATAAAGAATATTCTATATTGTATTTCGAATTCAACAGAAACGTAAAAAAGGCATAAAATACGTTGTTTGTTATCTAATAAAGTACGCCTTGTAATCCAGTTTTATTACCTGACTACGATGAAGCCTGAACGAGTGCAATATCTCACACCCATACATGGATCAAAGTATGACTGATCGAACTTGAAATGATGTGCAATGTCCTTAGGGGTAGATAAAAACTAGTATGGCTCATTACCGAACTAAATTAACGATTTATTTTTAACTTGAGAACTTTCCCTGATTGGTCTGTTAAGTAATTGGTCAGAAATATCAAGCAAAAATTATTTCACATGTACTTAAGAACAATTTTGCGCGTGTCAAAGGAGAATAGGCGACTGCCGACCGAAACGGACTAGAGCCCATACAAAAACACGCATTTACCTTTAAACATTTTTGGTAACAACGAAAACCAAAACACGCCGATCAATCAGAGAGTAGCCTCAATGACATCGTAGTCAGGTCATTCGGGGTCACAGAATCAACTAGTATATCCCAAAATATATCACTATGACTTCACAACTCCGTACTAAATGTTCCTTTTAAATCTACTAAACGCGTTTTGTTCCAAAATATTCATATATGTAACGTTTACTATGAACATGTGCCTTTCATTTATTTTACCTCTGAAATAAACCTTATGTAAACGCAAATAAAGGTCAAAATCAGAAGTATAATAGCAATGAAAGGACTGTAAGTTATCTATTATCACGCGAAAAGCCTTCGTAACACCGTGTTTCTTTAATACTGCACGGCCTTTGACTATTTACA
This sequence comes from Xestia c-nigrum, assembly GCA_916618015.1. NCBI lineage: Eukaryota > Metazoa > Arthropoda > Insecta > Lepidoptera > Noctuidae > Xestia > Xestia c-nigrum. Next base: position 25,631,251 of record OU745246.1, read on the forward strand.
TGAAGGTATGCAAGGTCAAATTGAATTAGCTAGCGGAATTCCACAGACGAGATGGGTATCGATATCTAAACACGATAAAACAGATAGTAAAAGGTTCTATGCATTTTATTTGGGGGGTCATTCAAGACCGCGGGTAGTGCATGAGTTAAAAAAACTCATTTTTTACACATCGTGTCAACTAAAAGAGTGATGAATATAAATGTTGATGGATGGAGAAGAAAAAGACCAAGGAAACGATGGATGGATTGTGTGAGGAATGATGTGAGAGATGATGGAGTGAGATAGCGTGACGGTAGACAAAGGAGAATGGGCAAAAAATCGGTGATGATGATGATACATCGTGTCTGTAAAGTTTGCCCAAAAGTTTATAAAGCAATTACGGATCCCTAGGGAACATAAAACTTTTTTTTTTTGTTTTATCTTGCTTAAACATCGATCTCACATCTATAGAGTTGCACTAGCTAAAACTTAACCCTGTAGTTTCATGCACGCGACTTATTCGTAATCTCGACCAAGACTGACATAAAATTGCTGTATTTATTACTGTGTAAAGACTAAATATTCGGGGAGCTGGAGTGAATCACATTATATTGAGAGGTAGCTCGTTTAATCGTTATTCTCGCGGTTTTGTACGGACTATTATTGTTTATCTCAGTCAGAAACTCAGTCTTAAGTCAGTCTTGATTACAATTCTTAATTAGACCAACTTTAGTTAGAAAAATATTGAGTGACTCGTTAACCGAAAACTGGTAGAAGCTGTTTTACTTTTTTGCTATTTATTTTTCAGTTCCATAGTAAAACTTGTTCATTTTCATGAGGACTACATGCTCTTAAAGTATATCCGTTGTCTTAAGTAACACTTTGCATTTGAAAACGTAAAACTGTATTACTTTAATCTGTCTACAAATACCACTGTGTCTTTAAATCTGAGAGTATAGGAACAGCGATTTCAGTCTTGTTGATAATCTCAGTCGCGTGCAAGACACGATACCTCAAGCAGTAATAAAATAAAAGCAATCGTGCCGTCTTCTATTTTTTTATCTTAGTTATTTATATCGATATAATTATAATAGCGTTAGTATGTTGAACAACAATGGTTGCGAGGACATTGTGGCATCTTTCACTTACTTTTAAACTGACTGCTTTTCTTAAAAATATGTTTGTATTGTTTATGAACGAAGTTTTCTACTTTGTGACAGTATGGCGCTGAGCAAACGATTTAGTATGTGTTCACCGGACTGAAGCAGACAATTTGCATCAACCATTACCATCTGCCTTGCCTTTTTCCAAACATATTGGGGTCGGGTTCCAATCTAACCGGATGCAGCTGAATACCAGTATTTTACATGAAGCGTCTCCCTATCTGACCTCCACAACTCAGTACTGGGTAATACGATATCCCTTGGAAAGACTGGTTGTCAGAATTTCGGGCCACTTGTATCAATCTACAAATGACAGCCTGGACCAAAGGCTTAACGTGTTTTTCGAGGCACGTTAAGTCGGTAGACTGAAATTCTGACATCCAGTCTTCCCAAAGGATATCGTGTTGAATTTGCATCGACCAATAGATGAAAAACAATGCTGCAAGTAATGGTGATTTCTACCCAGCAAACAATAGCCCATCGGCTGCTCAGTATCTTTTAAGACATCCTGAAGTACAGAAAAAATATTTAACGATGGTTAGTGGTTCTTTGGTATCCTGCACCCTAATTCCGAAACACACGAAGTAATAAATTTGTAATACGTTGCATTATATGATCATAAAATCCGTCTTCTAAACAACGTTACAAGCGCAATGTATGCCGATGAATTGTCAAAGAATAGCATTGGGAATGTGTGTTACTCGATTACCCTGCTGCTATGATAGTTTCATTCTACCATTCCAAAGCCATAGAAAAATAATTTCCTGCACAACTTTACAATGGTTTTTTGTCAAATAATGAAGCACTGGATGTTAACATTTTAACAATCAATCAAAGCTGAAACTACAATAAAAAAATTGTCTGTATAAGTAAGCTCCACCAGTTTCCCTATCCTTTTTGAATAGCTAACTGATCCAAGTTTCGGTGTAAGCAGTGATGCAAGTGCTCGATGCCACAGTGTGAGGTGCGGGGCGCGGGCTAGTCGGCGGGGCGCGGCGGGGGCGCGCGGGGCGGGAGGGGGGACGCGGGCATGCTCCAACTTTCGCTGTTGCCCCATCTGTGGAGAGTACGATGAACGTATTAGAGTCGACGAAATTTAAGAAGTCCGTTTTGACAGCCGTCAAATCCATAGTAAATTGACACCGCTATCGGAAAATGAACTTTATTACTATTACACTAATAAACGTCAAAACGGGCCTTTGGTAATGGAAAATGTATAAAATGCGTATAACTTCGGATATTGTCACACGAATCAAGTACGTTAAAAAACTCTTGTTTTACGTACTTGATTCGTGTGAAGTTTTTTTATGATGAATTGTCGTCGTTTTGCCTAAATTAGTATTATTGAATTTAAAGTTAAAACTCAACAAACGTCGCAATTCCAGTGAAGACTAGTGTACATGGACTGTTTTTATACTATACAGGGTGGGATTTTACAATGCCACCTGGAGGAAAAGTACTCGAAATACTGGAGGTAGTCAATTTTAATCAAAGGAAACATTCCTTTATTTTTTGCAAGGAACGAATCTGCATTCACAGATTTTCGAAAATTCTTTTTCCACACTCGGGTATCAAAATTATGCAATCACTCCTTACTGGTGGTCGGTGGGATATGATTTGTTGTTATTATGGATTTGTATTTTCTATCGATATATTCAGAAGTCCAAGAAACAATCCCTAGTGACAACATTTTGTGTAAAATTGCCATTTTCTTGCTAATTGTATTATTTTAATCTATGAAAGGAGGTTAAAATATCATCAGTAATTTGCACACAGTTATTCCATACATTTAAGACTTATTGCACTTTTGTATGAAACAGCAGATGAAAAATGTATATGTTTAGATTGTTTAGGGTTCAGAATGATGATACGTGGTGACCCTTCCACCCTGTATTTACAAAACTGGAGTCAGTCGACTGCAGAAGTTGGAGTTATTTTAATAAGCTAAGCTTTTGACAGCATACAAGATGTTATAAATAGATGGTGCTGCCACCAGAGAAGAGTTAAAAAGCGAAGCTTTGGACAAGAACACGATCTGGTTTAACATACTTCGGCCTGCTTGCACCACAACTCACAGGCTTCTTTGTTTTTTTTTTTTATGTTCCGGGGCCGCGGTTATTCTTTCCAACAGGCCCGCAACCCCGGGCAACTCACAGGCCTTAGCCACACTTGACGGAAATTCCGCGTCGGACCGCCAATACATGTTATTGCATTGACTAATAACAGGCACACTACGCTGAAGGTCGGTCGTTCCGTCGCAGACCGCTCGCCTAGTGTGTCCGTTATTAGTCATATACATTCCGACGCGGAAGATCCGCGACGGAATGTCCGCCAAGTGTGGCTAAGGCCTAAGGGTACGGAAAAACCAGTAAGGGCAGATTGCGAACCGGACTGTAGACAGTAGACAACGGACTCTTGACATAATTTATTGAAGTATCCGCTGTCCTTGGCCGATCACCGTAACTTGACCGTACCGCGTTTGATCGTCTCTTAAATACGATCAACGATAAACATATTTAAAGCATCATTCTATCTCTATTATCTTCAAATGATAAACAGAAAGAAAATGATGTTTTAAATACGTTTAGCTCTATATTGATCTGTGATGCAAGCTTATGCATTTATTACAAGTACCATGTACAGTCGATGGCAAGACAGGGATTGCATTGCTGCCTCGCCACTGTACTGAATTGGTCCGGGAGCTGTACGGTTTCATTTTAGGTAGTGTTTTTACGCCAATCGGTTGCCATCTTGTTCAATAGATCTCGAATGACTCGATGACATAAGTAAACCCACCGTCAGCTGACGCACCCGCGATTGGTGTAGGATTGGGAGGTTAGGTTAGGTTAGAAAAAACAATAATATGAAGTCATAGTGCACAAGTATAGCATATACTCTCTACTTGGTAGTAGATTGCTTTTAGTTTTTCATCAGACCCGTATTACAAGTTCATACGAGCGGCTGACGCATAATCCCCCCTCCACCATGCAGCTGACGATATTTTTAAAGCTCATTATGATATAACTTATTTATGAAAAAAGTTTTAGCCGGCGTACTATGACTTAATTTTTTATTTATTTTAACAACTACCGTTACTTCCCAATCCTACACCCACCGCTACTTGAGCAGCTGACGGTTGGTTTACTTATTGGTAATAAAAGATCAACCTTCGATGACAATATCGGCTTACTATGACTTTTTTATTTGCACCGGTATCTCCCGGACTAGATACTTGTAACCTTGTAACCGTGCGGATACAAGAGAGCTACAAATAGTAAGATGAGAATCGCTCACCTATGCTGCAGATGATGTTGGTGAGGGTTGTCTCTGCGCGCTGCAAGGTGATGCCACTTGACGTACCCGCTGAGCCGGCGCTTCACCAGCCCGGCGAGCGAGTGTAGCCAGCCTGCGACCGACCACCATCGACACGCGAACAACACCCGCCTACTACACGCCGCTCTGCCCGCTCCGTTATACCGACTCTTTGGTTAACTGTACTTTTGATAGTGAGGCTAATCGTGAATTTTCAAACTACGCTCACTTAGGGCGAATTTTCCGCAGTGAAACACAACGTGATTAACATAATTATAGTTGCTGTCAATTAAAATGACCGTAGCGGTCATTGAACCCACATTTATTCAAGTTCTTAACCATGAAAACCGAAAATAAGCCTGTTCTAGACTTGAATCGTCATCTATCCTGATCTTCAACTTGTTGTTCTAATGAAAAAACCATACATGGTTCAATTCTTTTGTTTTGTACGAAGAGATATTAGGGAGAGGGCAATAACCACAATAGGCTTGTTAACTGAAAAAATCTAATTAGTCCGTCACTTTGATTATCAAAAAATATTTGACCCATATTTTTTCTTTTGTCACATAAACCAAAATTGACGAAGATACGACGCTTTTAAAATTCCCAATACGTCACTGTTTGGTATCATTCTTAGTGAGTTATGACGTCACGAGACCCCACCCCGAGTTTTGATGTGTTTTAGCTTTGTCAATACTCGTTGATTTAAAATTGTAAATAAACAAAAAATACGTGTCCATTATTTTCCGATACTCTAACTGACGAACTAAATAGATTTGCAATTTATTGATGGTGGAAACTAGCCTATTGTCATTTTAACGGGCAGCAACTGTAGTGCAGTCATTGTCAATAAATCGTAACAATAATGAAACTCTCAGCTTTTGAACGTCGTTTTGATCGTGTTCAGTCTCAATGAAGAAGTTCACCCTTACAGATCCACATTCTAGAACTAGGATGAACTTCGACTCTTCAATTGATATTCTTGGCCTTAGTACTAGTATATGGATTTTTAAATGTTCCTGATGCGTTTTTAGACTTGAAAGTTGGATTACGTTTGAGAATTCATCCTATTAGTGTTAAGTGCATTTTTGCAAATATATTTTGGTGTTATTCTGTCTGTTTAAGACGTGAAAAAAAAGCTAGTTAATAATAATATTCTTGTGTATAAAGCGAGCTACGTATTTTAAATCTTTTGCCAGTGAGTGACAAAATCGTTCTTATTCTTTAAGTAAACGTATATTTATATCTTGAAATGTTCATTTCTTAAACAGACAGTGTGTTTGAACCAAAGAGTCGGTATTGAATGCCTGCTAATGTTACTGACAGCGAAGCTACCATGATGATGAGAGATGAAGAACAGCTGTCTCGCTCACACCTCGCCAGTAAAAGCCACGTTATTTACTAACCAAAGTGGATAGTTTACAGAGTAAGAATGAATATTTTAATATTTCTTTTTTTCTTTTTTTTTGCGCAGAGTTGAGTTACGGACAGATTTGTTTTTTTTTTTTTTTTTTGTAACTTTAGTCATAATCTGTCTAACTTTTTGCCTTTTTCCAAATCAATCAAATGAAGCTGAATTCCAGTAATTGCATGGAGCGACTGCCTATCTGCCGTCTTAGTAAGACTGCTGGTTGTAAGTTAATTTTATTAAAAGTTAATCGTTTTTTTTTACCACGTCTTTAACGAATATTTTGTTATTTACTTTTCGTGGTTTGATTTTATTCAATGCAATCTGCAATGGAAATCCAGTGCATTGTGTTTTCTCGGCATACGTTTTATGATCACCGGTCACCATATTAAAAACTGTTGAAATATCAGTAGAGTCGGTTAAAACCATGTACTTCTACAAAAAAAAAACACCCTGCAAACCATCCACTCCAAAAACATCGTTGCAAAAATATCTTGACATAAAACACAAAACGCAAATACTTTAGCAACGCTTCCCAAAGCGATACGTACCCGCAGTATACAAGTGGTAGCCCTTATTAGCTAGGTGTTAGGGTCGTGTTTAGTGTAGCGAGGCATGTGACAGAGCTACTATGGGCAGGCGATGTGTGGGACGCGGAAGGTCAGCGGCAAAGCACAGACACATTCGAAGGAACTTTTCACGAAGATAATGAGTCTAAAATATCGCTTTAACAGAATCATCATAATAGGTTAATAGTACGACTCACGTTAAATTCTTAAAATGGTCATAGACGCAGTTGATATTTCAATTGTCACTTTATGACCGTTTCACGAATTGTAACGTAATTCATTATTATTATTGTCTGTGTCTGTGTAATTCTGCTAAAACGGCCACGTTAAGCTCCCCAGCTCATTTACATGGAAAAAGTTTTTTGCCGGAATAATAGTCAATCCTTGATATTCGTAGATCAACGATTATAGCTCTTGTTTCTTAGACACGAGGCGAGAAACTATCTCCATCTAAATGAGCTTTTACTTTAAACAATTTGGCAAACAGTTTTAACGCTTTACTGCTCTGCTGAATCGAAATATATTGTATCGTTTTAGCAGAATAGTCTAAAGTGCTGAAACTGCATAGATAGCAAATTGATCCTAAACATCTAAGATCATGATTGTACAACTGCAGTTGATATAATGTGAGAATAACTAATTTTTAAGTAATTTTCAGTCAAGTGATATGATATTGTATCTGGATGTTACAGAATTATAAAACTAGACTTTTTTATACAGATAATGATACTTTTTCTTCGACCGTAAATCAGTTGTACAATCAATCGAAAAGTTCCCTCAACGTGTTATAACATTTGACATACATCAACAAGTTGGTAAGAAACATTTGGGAGAACAAACAATTTTGAAAAGCTGCAAAATTAACACGCACTCAACATGTTTTGCAAGCAACCTGCGCAACGTGATACATCAGGCTATACATTTCAGATATAAAATGGCTTCACTTTGTATAGATTTACCGTACAATGAGAGATCCCTTTATACTCATTTGCCTAGCGTTATTGGTCGTACTTTGTCACACGCGCTGACCCGAACGCAAGATGTAATCATAACGTGAATTCGAACTATTTTTTAATTGAAATACAATTATTCTATAGCTTCTTAATTCAAATTTGAGCGGTGGCGCTGTGTGTAATGTCCAGCGTTTTTTTTTTTTTTTTTGAAAGTGTTCCATAGACAAGTGTTTTCAATTTTAGAATCGTTCGAATGAACGTTACGTACACGTCGCGCGTCCGTGCTTAGTCGTCGGTTGATCACATCACATGTCATGTAAGTACGTGTTAAGTTTGCTAAACATACAATGAGTGGGTTAGACAATAAAGTAGATAATTTGCGGCTAAAACTCTATTACTATCAAGAGTTTATATTTGATGTAAACATTAATTTAGCACATTTAATTAACATGTCGACACAAAATTTCGATATCGAGTTTTTTAGATAGAGGTGTCTGCAATGGTGTCTGAGATAAGATTTAACATTTATTCACATTCGGTTATTTCGTATAGATTTAAGTTAATCATTCTATTCAAATACTGATATTAAGTTACCAGGGGGCCTAAAATGGCCGATTTAGCAGGATAATAATATGAATGACCGTAAATTGATAAAACAGCATTTAATTCACTGCAAAACGTGTAGTAGATAATTATGTAATAATAAAAATATATTCTAATAATTTAGAATTATCAATCCATCTGGCAAACCTCTATCTACAAAACACGAGTATAATTTCCAAAACGGTTTTTCGGTCAACAAGCCTTCTCTTCGGCTGTGCGAAAGCATATAACCGCAAAGCACAGAGGACGCGTCAAAAGCATATATCCCATAACTTCATGGTTTTATATAATCCTCCGGTATTTACATAATGGAAGGGTAGAAACAGACTGTATGAGAATGAGATGATTTGTGAAATCATTGCAATCGTTGAACACGAGTGTTTTTCAACCGTAAAAGTTGGAAATAGAGTTTAAATTAGTTCGGTCTAGCGGTATACATTTGTACTATAAGAGCGTTTGAACCTCATAAGGTATAAAAAGATCTGGCACATTTTATGTACAAATAGGTATTAACTTTAAAAAAATGTGTTTATCGCTGAACTATCTTGTAAAGTCTGAAATGAACTACACCCAAGTGAATAGGGCTAAAGATAAGAATAACAATTTATTTTTTTAGTTTTTCTGCCTTAACCTTTTGAATGTCTTATTTAGAGACACAATAATAAGACAATAGCTTAAGTCGAACTGTGTAACTTAAGACATTTAAGTAATTAATAATGTTCTAGTCAAACTTGCAGGGGCAGATTTTAGTATTTAGTTTCAGTATTTGTCAAAGCTCGGTTTCCGAAGCTGTGTCTACAATTTGTCAGTGCCGGTTTAATGGAATAAGGCTAAGGTTCCAAAATACAAGCAGGGTTCTTTAAACAATAAATAAAGATTGATTTTCATAACTTTTTTATTTACTTTGATAGTAATAAAGCGTCTGTATTGCAATAATTTCACGCGTCTATACACACAATGCGTGCGGAGAGAGTGCGCGCGCGCGGGGCAGCGAACAACACGCGTTTTAACTCATAGAAGTCATAGGCTGGCTGTACTCCTTCGTTACAAATTGTCATTGTCAATCATAAGTGTTGTTACCCCAAGTTTACACCCCAACACAACTTGTGAAACTTGTTTTACAATAGAACCTGCCTTAAACATGTTCAAGACATTGTTTCCAACATGTTCAAATTATTGGTTGAACCAATGTTTTCAACATGTTGGGAACAGTATTTTCAACATGTTTAAAAACACCCTTTCCAACATGTTGAAAACATTGTTTCAAACAATGTTGATTTGTTGACAAGTTTTGTCTTCACAACTTATTTTAAGCGAAAACAACGAACGGATACAGTTGGCATACCTTGTACTTTTTATACTTTGGTGTAAACGCGGGGTAATAGGGCAGTCTTCAAACGGTCAGAAAGAGATGTAACCTTGTAAGAGTAATTAGAAGCTTTCTAAGCCAATCACTTTTCGCTCTAAAAGGTAGGTATATTATCCCATTCTGATCGCTCATAGATTATGCCATAAATATAATACATACAGAGAAATTGGCCACGCGATAAATTACGCCATATTGCCTAATAAAACGCTCAATGTGGGCAAAAAATCGTGTGTCAATTCAATGGATATAATTTATTTTGTAAGTTGATTTAGATACTAAATTGCCTTGTGAAAAGGAAGATAAATTTATCTCTCACAAGCAAAGTCTATTAATCAAATCACTCTGTTTCAAGAATGCAAGAAAGTAACTGAAAATAAAATTAAATCATAATAAAAATCAAATTATCTTTCATTTGTAACTTTGAACATTCCCAGCATTTTCAACGCACTTATGTTTAGAAGATAGTAGCGATTTGAATGTAGCAGAATTATAACTATAAATAATACAATCGTTAAAAAGGCTTGGTACGTTCATAGAGTTTCAAATTCAATAGCTTGATATACCGTAAAATGGGGGGAATAGGGATCCAGGGGTGAATAGAAACAAAACTTTGGAATGGATTTTAAAGTTGAATTCACATGATATGGTACAAACAACTCCTCTATTGTGTTAACTAAATTATTCTTATTTATAAAGGTACCTTGTTGGCAATATACAATATTAGATCAGCGATAAAATGCCTTTTAAAATTTCGTTTCTATTCACCCCTGGATCCCTATTCCCCCCATTTTACCGGTACTCAGACCAAAACCTGACTGCATGCGGTACGATACATATTTATTGTGCAATGTTCTATCACGTTCTGAACCTTGTTCACTTATTTTATGTACTAAAATATGTGTTACGAAAATCTGTTCTTCTGGATCAATTTCAAATTGATATTTAAGCTCTCTAGTACTTACTGTGCACGCAAAGAGTTTTTAGCCCAAGTACTAGCTAAATAAATAAATGAATCCCACATCCTCAATTGGAGCATTATAAAGTACTTACCCTGATCGTCGTGATGATGTTTGTGCGGCGCGGGCGCAGGCGCCTCGCCGCGGTACCCGTTGCGAAGCTCTGCGCGGGTTAAGCTCTGACTACGCCCTTCTGATAGCCTGCGAAATGTTTGTAGTGGGATTAGATGCTGAAGGCAACTTCGAGACCCAGTCACTAGGTATCTTATACGCATTCGGTAGGACTACCAAGTTCATGTTTCTGTCTACCAAGTTCAGGCTTCCAACTACCAATATCAGGCTTCTGACTACCAAGTTCGGGCTTCTAACTAACAAAGTTCAGGCTTCTGACTACCAAGTTCAGGCTTCTGTCTACCAAGTTCAGGTTTCTGACAACCAAATTCAGGCTTCTGACTACCAAGTTCAGGCTTCTGACTACCAAGTTCGGGCTTCTAACTAACAAAGTTCAGGCTTCTGACTACCAAGTTCAGGCTTCTGTCTACCAAGTTCAGGTTTCTGACAACCAAATTCAGGCTTCTGACTACCAATATCAGGCTTCTGACTACCAAGTTCGGGCTTCTAACTAACAAAGTTCAGGCTTCTGACTACCAAGTTCAGGCTTCTGTCTACCAAGTTCAGGTTTCTGACAACCAAATTCAGGCTTCTGACTACCAATATCAGGCTTCTGACTACCAAGTTCGGGCTTCTAACTAACAAAGTTCAGGCTTCTGACTACCAAGTTCAGGCTTCTGTCTACCAAGTTCAGGTTTCTGACAACCAAATTCAGGCTTCTGACTACCAAGTTCAGGCTTCTGACTACCAAGTTCAGGCTTTTGATTTCCAAGATCAGTCTTCTGACTACCAAGTTCAGGCTTCTGACTACCAAGCAAGTCGAAAATAAAAGTGACAACCAGAACCAACTGCGCCGTTGCTTTTGCCTCATGAATAAGCGAGATAAAAACCTGACTCGGCGTCAGTATTACTCACATGAAGTTGCGCTTTTTTAACATTTGTCTAGCAAGTTATTTCTTTGTTAGTTAGATAGACTTATACTATAAACTAAAAACTGTGTCAAAATGTGACTTACCTATCGTTGAGTAGTAATGGCGACGGTGGGTGCAACCTTTCATGTAACGCGGGAGGTTCCAAATCCGTAGTGCTACCATTAGCTGAAATAATGAGTCAAGTATTCGTCACATGTAATTATACCTACTAATTACGCAATCAACACATAATTTTGTTGTTGTAAAATAAAGTCAAACTATTTATTTCAATTAGGTTTTAAGGCATTCTTTAATGACGAGCTGTACAAGGAAATATAATTGATTCTAGTTGCCCAATCGCAAAAGATGACGTAGCATGAAACTTTCACATGGATAAGAATAGGGAAGAAATCCCATAGTTTTTTTTTTTAATGGGGAAAATATAATGACCACCAAAATAAGTTTGTGACCACTAACATCTATCACCTAAAATATCAATTGATCACCAAATTTAGTCAATTGAGCACCAAATTTTAATAAGGTGTTTGATGACAAACTAGTTTTGCCTAGGCCGTCTTGGGGCACCCGATTATGTTTTTATAAACCATTCAGAAACGAGTCTCCCTCGACTCGGATGCAACAGCATACCAGTTCGATTTCTGGTGGTAATTAACTAAAAAAAATATTTTTGGTTCTACTTTCGCGACAAAATGGGGATTAATTTGGTGATAACTTACTAAATTTTGACAATCAAAAGTGATTTTAATGACGTTACAATCTGGTGGTTCGTTAATTGTATGCCCTCTTTTAATATGATTATGAAGTTACCTTCATGTCCTAACATAGTGTGTTGTCGACTAGTCCGTGGCGGCGGCTCGGGTGACCGCCCTGTACTGTGCTCTCTACTTAAACTGAAAAAACAAAATTACATTGCATTTATCATCGAATAGTTAAGAAGGCGATAAGCGAGTTAAATGTATTTAGTTCGGATCTCGCCTGCTATGAAAACCACCTCATGACGAAGCTGTCAACCAAGCATTCAGTACATTCAACTAAATAACTTTACCCAAAAATATTGCTGGGGGGTTGTTTTTTGGGGTGAAAATCACGTTTTGTGGCAGAACGAAATGTAACGCCCTCGAAACATTGTGCTGATGGATGGATTGAATAGTACAGGGTTCGTGGAGGTATTTAAAGTAATTCTTACAATAAAAACTTGTATTTGAAAAAAAAAACATGTTAAAAAATTGTAACTTTGACCTCCAATATCTTCGTAACTAGAAGGTTCCCAGGTATGGTGTAGAACGAAAAAAAAATATCGCAGTGATGGGGAGAACCAGTGCCTTACGGCTTCGTGAAGAGGTGTTTAACACCCTTTATAGATGTCAGAACCAGAGTTAACACTCGTTTATCAACATGCAAGATTTCTACAAGATGCACCAACTTCTGAAAAGTGGCTGCAGATTTTTCAACATACCTTCTATGTCTAGGAGTCGCATGCAGGTCAACTCGTGATCTTCTCTGTTGGTTCTGATGGTAAAACCTCTGCAGTACTATTGGACTAGTGTTACCGGAACTCTGCGAAGAATAAGTCCTATTAGTTGACAGAAACATCCGATTTTCAACTGTATGAGTGTGACAACTAAGTAGATGTTACCTTACTAGCATTACGGATAGTAAAGTGTTGATTCATACAAGTATCAGCTGTATTATTGAGCCATGTAAGTTGATTTTACCCTAATAAAATGTCAATGTTCTCAACTGAATGAATGAGGACTTAGAAGTAAATTTTTAGTTACATAAAAAAAAACAAAAAAATATAGTAACTAATACAAATATCAAATGTATGTGATCGTGAAAACTAGGTTGATGGAAACACATACAAATATCGACGGTATGGTCGTGTATCTTAAGTTGATTGTACCATGAAAATATTAAGAAAAGGTCATATTACAATTCCTGATTTGAAGTGGCAGATGTAACAAACAACAAATTGCAACTTTAAATACTGATTTAATTGCTCCGTCTATAAATTGATTTTACAATGGCAAGAAGAAAAGGTTGCAATTGAACTAAGAAAATGCCATGTAATTTGGATCTACTATGAACGTGTTGGCTAAGAATGACGAAAGGTTCTGAAGAGGTCTAATGTTTTGATTATTTACGACGATTCATTCATAACGAGATCGTCTACCATTCGTTAACTACGGCGATGACACACGGTGCTAAATCACTGCTTCGTCATAGATAACTCGTCAGTTTCTGAAAGATCACATCTGATCTGCTGTAAGATCTATAAACAGTTGAGACCTGAAAAGATACATGATTACTGAGAGATGCGTTCACTGACTGGACCCGTCCATTGAAATCTGTGATTCTTTGCTCAAAAGGAAGAAATTCATTTATTTGGCATAATAATATGCTTCAAAAGCACACAATATGAAACACAAACAACAACAAAAAAAAGAAATTTAACACTGTGTTCCTCACGGCTGCACCAAATAGGCCCAGGACAGCAAAATAAGGCGTAGTCTAAAACTTAAAGAGGGGGATTAAAAAGTAGCTAATTAAAGGACAACCCCTTTTTTATGACGGGTAATCATCAAATAACTTCTCCCACTCTGGGCGGAGCGGGAGGGAGTGTCAGACTCTTACTGACTAAAACCCATCCATGTTCCTTCCTCGCCCTTTATGTTCCGGGGCCGCGGTATCTCTTTCGAACAGGCCCGCAACCCCGGCAGGAAAGGACGACCCCTTACGCATTACCACACAAATGCATAAAATAAATATAATTTATCATCATTATATCTCGGTCCCATTTCAAATACTGGTAGTCAGCTACATCCAGTTAGAGTGGAAGCAGACCCCACCGCAGGGAAAATGCTAGGCAGAAAATGATGTTTCGGTCGACAACCATTCTCCGGAACACCGGACTTTCCGGAGAGTACCTTCAAACTAATATTTTCTTTCAGAAACTGACGGTTACTAACAAATCGTGACACCGCAGTACTACCATCCCAACATACATGTACAATCTCCGGCTGCTCCAGATCCGGTGATCTAATGAGGACAGGCGTCGTCTGGATGTACGCTGAGAACCTCTGCTGGGACTGAGGCGTTACGGAGAAGCTTATGTCCAGCACCGGACGACGGTACGCTGAGGTGGGCTCTTTGGTGGCCTAAATCGAGTCTTTTAGGTCATTACTTACTCTATTTTGTAGAGTCAGAATTCAGAATCTTAGATAATTTATTTTCAAGCAATTTTCTACTCTAGGATCATTAAGTTTAAGTTGATTTGAGTCTGGATGAAAGTTAGTGACCCATTTTGTAGTTGCAGAGGAATTTAAACTTTATTTTGCGTGACATTAAGTTTTAGTTTCCAAGATTCTAAGATTGTTAGTTCATGTTCTTGTGTAGGAATGTGGTAGTGTGTAACTTACCGCAGGGGAGGCTCTCCAGCGGTTGTCTGCGGAGACGCGGCGCGCGGGCGGCGGGGGAGGGGACGCACACGCGTCTATGGTTCTGTGGGGAACACTTACGTTTTAGATCCTGAGCGATGTCTACATAGTGTTTTAACTTTAATAACGAGCGGTAATGCAGTACTGCTAAAATATCATCTGGCTAGTGTTCCCAACGCTCTACGGGCCTAATAAGGTGGGTTTGATCAAACGAATTTAAAGCTAGACCTCTAAAATTATTTTCTTGATGTTCTTGACATTTCAGTACGGATAGACCAACGAAGTTATTGCTCGGTTCTTATCGACACAATACAAAAATAGTGTACTAGGGGCGAAAAGAATAAGAACCGGCCGTTTGGCTTCAGAAGTAATAAGTGTAGTAATGTAGGGTCTTACAGCGCCGTTACTTACCCCTATAACACACAGGACAATTAACAGTCGTGCAAATACTTAAAGGCTTCCCTGCAAACCCTTGATGTCCATTCTATTAACTTTAAAGCCTACTGCTAGCTTTTGCCTGCGGCTTTCAAATTCAAATTCAAATAATTTATTGTGGATCACAGGTTCATAAGCTGTTGTGATAAATACAGGAGTCTGCTATGTCCCGCCATTGCGGCATACAAAATTCGTGTCACAAGTTTGGTACAAAAACACAATACTATTAATTAATTAAATTTAGATAACAATTACAATAAAATACAACACTATGAAATAATTAATTAAATTCAATTTAAAAAATGATAAAATTACAATAAAATTAAAATACAATACATTTTGTCAGGCAGGACATTATGATTAAATTAGCAAAATATTTATGTCAGATTAGCAAATATTCATTCAATGGATTTCAAATTCAAATAATTCATTGTGGATACAGTCTTGATAAGTCCCGCCATTGAGGCGTACTAAATTCATGTCACAGGTCCGGTATATATAGTCAAATTAAATAAACATACATCTAATTATTGTCATGCAATACATTATGATTAGACTAGTACAATAATGATTTAACTCAAATTAACTAATTGTTCATTTGCTTTAATGTATTGTCATCCAGAAATTCTCTAATGGAGTAGTTCTTTCTTCTCGTTACGTCGGTAATAATCACGGGAACGCTTTATATACACCACTAATTTTTAATTCGTACAAATACTTAAAGGGCTGGTCAAAGATAATCTTATTATTTTAAATGTGAAGTCTCAATAAATAATATTGATAAACAGCAAAGTTATTAGCGATTGTTTATATCTGTCACCGTAAAATTGTCAAACACGTTATATTGTAATCTCTCTAGCGATATTGTAAACTCTCGAACTATTGTCAAACGAACATACTGCTTACAATAAAACGCATTATTTTTCGTGAAATGCTTGCGCTGGTAGTCAACTCACGCGGTGTGGAGGGAAGGAGGGGTCCCCCTTGCCCAGTGGTACCACTCTCATGAAAAGATACTGTACCATACCTGAGAAATACCTATTAATATAACCTACCACCCACTTTATCCTTTATACCCCCTATTTCCTAGTGCAGGGTTTAAAGGAACCTAACGGGGGGGTGCCCCAAGTCCCGATTATGGGGCCAGAGATACTTCCGTATGTTCAGTTGAGAATAATTCGAGAGCTTACAATACCCGTAGAGAGAAACACGTTACATTGACAATTTTACGGTTTTTACGACATATCCAAAAATGTCACTCAATGTATGGAAATATGGTACAGGCCATTCTTAAATTCTTATTAGTATTCATTAATCGTTGTTGCGACGATCATCCGCCACTCAGTCATTCATCCGATCATCGTAGCGTCAGTCAGTTATGAGTTTACCAATAATGACAAATTTTCGTAGACAATTTTCATTTTGGGATTTCGTTTATTTGACTTTTGACTACACAAATATGATCAGTATACGGATACGGATACAGCCCCATTTTTTTTGTACTAATTATAAGTTAGGGGTGTATAGCTTATGATAGTCGGAGATATTAGTGCCTCCCATAAATAAAAGATTCTTTGGAATGGGGACCGTTAAAAGCTAATTGCAGATGGCGCCACGATAGCTGGTCTCAATCTGACCAATGAGGTCAAGGTATTTTAAAATATGAAATGACATTCCTTGATTCTCAACCAATGACGATGCTTGGAACCAGCTATGATAGCGCCATTAGTTCCACAGTGTGCTTCCCCATTGGGAGAATTGGGTCAGTAGTACCGAAAATTACCCTCTACATGGAAAAGTCTCCTTCTTTATTATATTAGTATAGATACTCCCGAATCTGAGCTACCTTAATGAAGAGATCTAACTAAGTTCATATATATATTAGTGTTTACCTTCTTCTCGGGTAAGGCGAGTGGTTGCACATGTCAGTTTCTAAGCTGGTGGGCTGTGAGCTGCTGCCTCCCGCGTTCGCGTTGCTGCTTGTCGCCCACCATGCTCTGGAAGACAAGAGGTGTTCAGGTTACATTGTATTTATTGTAGTTCAGCTTCTATGACGAAGGCTTTAATTGAATAGAAAGAAGCACGAGTAAACAAATGGGGTTTACAGTACCAGGCAGTTCATATGGTACAGAGTTCTGAAAAGTTCGGCTTTGCTTATGCTAGTATATTTTGTTAATGTTTTATTTTTATTATTGGTGCGTGGGTATATGTAACAATAATTTAATACAATGGATTCTGGGCTTATACTAACTTATGCATTATTCTATTAAATCTGGTTCTTCTAACCTAACAGACATAATACAGGGTGTAAACCACAAAGTCGTTAACCAAGCATTCTGTAGATCAAACTAAGTAACTTTACGCAAAAATTATTGCTGGGAAACGACTTTTTTTAGGTTTTTGTGAGGTTATAAATCATGTTTTGTGGTAGAACTCAATGTAACGCACTTAAAACTTCGTTCTGATGGATGGATTGAATAGTACGGGGGTCGTGGAGGTGTTAAATCTCAACATCTTACAAAAAAAAACTTGTAAAAAAGTTGTAACTTTGACCACCCATATCTCCGTAACTAGAAGGTTCCCAGGTATGGGAACCTTCTAGTTACGGAGATAAAAAATTAGATAGAATAAAAAAATTATCGCAATGATGGGGAGAACAAGTGCCTTTCGGCTTCGTGAAGAGGTGTTTTACACCCTATATGTTGCTAAGGAGTTTGTTCCGTTTCTTCTTC
The DNA here is from genome assembly GCA_916618015.1 of Xestia c-nigrum. Taxonomy (NCBI): domain Eukaryota; kingdom Metazoa; phylum Arthropoda; class Insecta; order Lepidoptera; family Noctuidae; genus Xestia; species Xestia c-nigrum. The sequence continues at coordinate 25,649,210 of OU745246.1, forward strand.
TTCCCAGGTAACACACTAGGAAGTGTTGAAGAGTGGGTGTTTTAGGGTTAAAGGTTACAAGGGACAGCCGTCCCTTGTAAACTTTGATGTTCAAAAAGGGCTTACTTTTGATTTTTCATGCAAGTGTGACCCATTGCATCAAGTTATCAATGACTTGCTGTATTGTATTGTTATACTTCTTAAAGTTACAATAAGAATCAAAATCGGGATTCAAGATCTGATTTGATCCTTATTACATTATATTCGTAAATTCTTTTAACAGCACGTTTTCTGTATGAGAAGGATGTTGGAATCTATCAGGCGGAGTATTTTAGTTTCTGGTATCGTCAGGGGAAAAGCCGTGAGTCCGTCATCTATAATGTCCCCACTGCTGGGACACGGCCTCCTTTCAGTGAGAAGGAAAGTGAGTCTTACCTCGTGGGTGTTGGAGTAACCTGCTCCATCCAATGCTGCGAGCTGGTCACAAAGTTCCTCACGGGCTGCGGGGTCACCGGGGTCACCGGGGTCACCGGGCTCTCCACCCCATTGCTGGGCGGTGACGTCACGGCGCCCATCCTCGACGCGCCCGACTGACCGAAGATCGAGAGCGACGCGTACCAAGCGCCCACAGATATGGAGTTACGCGCGGATTTCACTACGAATGGATGTTCTAGGAGTTTTGCGTATTTTGGGCGCTGTCTGTAGTTTTTTGTTAGGCTGAAAAAATACGGTTTATAGTTAATGTTTGACCGCCAATGATATTTGAAGTGATTTAATTTATTTTGCTGGATCTTATTCTAATTAGCAACATTACTAACTTGTTGCCCGTAACTTTGTACGAGTGGACATTTTGATGTAGACTATAATCTACCGCTGTGCCAAATTTCATCTAGATCCGCTCAGCCCTTCTGAAGTGATTGAGTAACAAGCAGCCTTACATCCAAACTTTCGCATATATAGCCGAAAGACGTCCACTGCTGGAGTTAGGACTCACTCAAGTGTCGGCGTGACCGGTCCCGTGCGTCTCGCATCCAGCGGGTTCATCTGTCCAGGTCATCGGTCCACAATAGTAGTCAAAAAACTAATATTTCCTAGAACTTACCACTGTGACACAAATAATTTAAACTCAGGCGAGAAGTCAGTCGTGTCTGGAAGCCGCGGAGGCTCGTCCGATATTACCTAGGGAACGAAGAGTTTCTATTAGTTTGTTGCGCCAGTTCTTTATCAAGTATTAGGTGCAAGCACTTCTCCCGAGATCCCGGGTTTCATTTGTGCCAGGTTGTTGGCAATAAGCCTGCCTCTATTGCATGTAACGTAAAAAAACATTATGTAATAAGATACAAAATCCATTAAAAAAATGGAGGTAGTTACCCTAGTGAGCACCTCGAAGTCGTTCTGGCAGTCCCTGTAGGGGAAGACGCCTGTGGCCAGCTCCACCAACGAGATGCCGAGCGACCACACGTCCGCGCGGATGTCGTAGTCCGGCCGCGTCGGGTCCGGGGGGTCTATCCGCTCCGGCTGTACCAAAGAGAGTGTGGAATAAGCATGATTCCTGACTAAAAAAATATGATTCTGTTTAGTTAAGTTAGATAGTTCAGTTAGATAAATGAAAACAGTTAGTTCAGTTACATCAAAAGAAAAACATTGGATACCTCCGGTTGTTTTTTTTTTTTGATCAAATAAATAAAAATTTACGAATACTACCCTCTAGGCGTGTGTAACTCTTTACGGAACCGAATCACTAATCCGGCTCATTGAAGTGATTCGAAAGATTGGTTTCGTAACAAAGTTTCAAACGTCATTTGGGTCTGAAACATTACTTTGCTTTTTCGACTGTGCAGTGAGCAAGCGAGAGAGGGAGACTGAGACACTGAGTTACAGATCTATTATCATAAAGACTCGTGAGACGCGAGTGAGCGGGCGACGTAATTACAATCTATACAAGTTTGAAAGAGATACCAAATAAGATTCATATCTCACAGATTTTCGCTGTCGTTATCCATGCACGTAAATATGACAACAAAGGCGGTCGTTTTTTGCATGAAATGTTTGCACTAACAAGTTATCGTTTTACGTTGATATTTTATATCCTTTGTGCCGATGATCCAAATGTGAAATATCAGTGATTTGGATCATTTCAGTGATTGAGATGCAAATGTTCCAGTCTCAAAAATTATACACCTTTCCCACCTCTATTACCAATGTTCCGCTCAGGATTCTACAATAGAATCCTTCGCTGCTCTCAGGATCCAAGTTTGTCCCTCGAATTGAATTCCCTTTTTTCACTTGTCATCTACTATTATCAAAGGATATCTGTGATATCACTTCTGCCTAACCTATAAGTAATTCAGGAGTTATGTTATTTGCAATATTTACCGCCATATACGCAGCACAGCCAGCGCTCCGTGTTTTCGCCTTGGAGTCCACCAGGCGGCCGCTGATGCCAAAATCACAGAGTTTCACATTCCCGCGCTCGTCTAGAAGAATGTTGCTAGGTTTCACGTCTCGGTGGATCACGCCGTGTGTGTCTTTCAGGTACGATAGCGCGTTCACTGTCTGCAGAACGAAGGTATGAGATGTTAGAACATTTTTTTCCCAAGCATTATTAACTTTCAATGTTTGTATGTTTGTTTTGGTCAAATCTTGCAAATGATTTTTTATTTTTTTATTTCCAACTGATTGCGCTGAAATATTGCATACACGTTTTGTATGGATGACTGCTTGTTTAGCTAAGTGGCATCCAATATGGTGGACTAGAGCCTGGCAAACGAAAGTAGAGACTAGAAAAGCGCGGCAAATTTAAAAAATCTGAGCCCTAAAATTTGTATGAAGTACCCGGAATAACCTGACTTGATACTTTACTGTTATAGTTTGTCCAAAAATGGGAACCCATGGTACTTTTTGTATGGAAAGTCGTATTTTAAGGTGAACGCACACTTATCAGAGCCAAAAGAAGCGAAAGAGCCGAATCTAATTTTAGAATGACTTGTATGAAAACCTATAAAACCGCGCACACTTATCCGCGTTGAGTCGGGCGAATCGATGACGTTATACGGATGAGAAAAATTCTTTCGGCGCGCTTTCGATGCGTCCACCTTTAATCAGATGAAGCAAACTGAAGTTTCGAGATGTAAAATCATATCTACTCATTATGATAAAAACCAAAGAGGCATTTCGTGCGTGACAATTCGATAATCATGATAATTATGCGGTATTGTCTGAATTCAATAAAAACAACAATATTTCTTAGTATTTTTTTATAATTACGAATACAAACAAAGTATCAACATCAAAGCGTGATTGGTACTAACTTATGAAATCCAAAACCACACGTAAGCAATCTTGTTTCTAATGGAATTGGGCGTCGGACACTAGAAAGTTGATATACTACATAATTATATACTTTTTTGTTTGTAAATACATACGTATTATTGTAATATTTGCATCGATGAGCGTCGGACACTACGCAAACACAATTTTGAATTTGTATTGGAAAATACGAAGAACTCGCTTACCATTGAAATAAAACGGAATCCTAGGGGGAATCATGGAAGAGTACCGGCAGCTAACGCATTTCGATCTAATTTCCGGTGTCCTGTAACCCGATTATACGGATTTATTATCGAGCGATCTAGATTACCACCATTCTTCCAAAATGTTCAGTCGGAAAGTGACAGTTGTCAAAGACAAACTCCACAGCTAAGCAAAATCAGTGTGACCACTACACAAAAAAATAATTTTAAAGAAATAAATCCGCTTTCATGTAACAGGCTTAAAAGACCCGTTACATTACATCCCTCCCCGAAAAATAAAAGAAAGGAACTTTCTTTTATTAGAAAGCAATCTTCAACCAAATAAACCAAACCTAATTACTTTCTAATTCCAAATAAAAGAAAAAAAAATCATAAAAGATTCAAAGTGTAAATGAATTCTGAAAACGTCAAGCGACTAAGTATCAAGAACTCTATAAAAGTCTAAAAAAATACAAATAACAAAAAAGAAATCTGTGAAAAACAGAATAAAAAATAAGTTATAAAAACTTAGATAAATGAAACGAAGAGAGAAATCTCTTACCGCTTCCAAACTACAACCTTTAGTGCAGTTAGGCACCTTCGCCACTGACTAAAAATTTCGAACAAACTCGAACAATATACCAAAACAAACTACAACTTTTGGTACAATTAGGCACCTTCGCCACTGATCAAAAATTTCGAATTAACAATATACCCACACAAAACAAACTACAATTTTTAGTGCAGTTAGGCACCTTCGCCACTGACTAAAAATTTCAATCCATTTGGAACAGCACAACCTCGAGTGCAGTTAGGCACCATCGCCACTGACTACTAGGTCAGCTGCTTCCAACTCTACCATCTCTAGAGTGCAGTTAGGCTCCATCGCCACTGACTAACTCCGTGTTCTACAATCCAAAAAAATTTGAAAATCCAAACAAAAGTTTTCAAATAAAGCTGAAGGACTTTATCTAAAAATATTGTTACAGGAACAACCTGCAACAAAACAAAGAAAAAAGCGTATTGTGATCGGCTCATCACCACCGAATTCCCGAGCACAACAGCTGCAAAAGAATGTGAATGCTGTGACTGGCTCAACACTACCAATCTCCCAGACACAAACAAATTCACAAAAAAACATTGAGATCTCCAATGAGAAATCTCAATAACAAAAGGGCGAAACCCAAAGTTTCACAATGCGATCGGCACACCACCACCGAACTTCCGAGCGCAAAGAAAAAGAATGACGAAAGTCAAAAAAAAATCCCGCATTGTGATTGGAACAACAATGTCCAACACAATGGAAAAGGAAAAAATATGGCCGGGGCCAAAATCCCACATTGTGACCGGCACAACACCACCGACCTTCCGAGCACAATGGTAAAAGAGTCGAAATCAAGGTCAAAAATTACACCAAGATCCAAAAAAATGATAAGGCATTTTGCAACAAAAGTTACAGAATGACCCTAAAAAGCAAAGTCCAGGATGAACGCGTTTCTAACAAAGTCAAATCCGATCATTAAAAAGAATGAAACTCTAGTAAAAATGAGAAACAATTCTGACAATGAACAAAACAAAATAGATTTAAAAATCGATTACTATTTATAACGAAGAGGAAATAGAATGATTTTAAACTATGTAAAAAGTGAAGATTACAAAAACTTGAAATTGAATTTAAGTCTTTGAATCCCAAGGTAAAATTACCTGAAGTGTAGGATTATATAAGATTCTAATAAAATGTAAACAGGTAAAAAGATTACCCTTAAAAAGAAAAGAGAATCATATATAATCCAACAAAAACAAACAAAACATAAATAAGATCCTTCGATGTGAAAAATAGTTAGTGTGAAAAAAATAGTATTAAATTAACCAGAATGACCTAAGCTTTATTTTAGAAAGAATCGAATTGTAATCTAATAAATTATAGTGAAGTTACCTAACATAATAATAAGTTTCAAACAACAATAGCCTTTCATACATCATTCTAACAAATGTTGATCTTCACACAAAAATACTCAATAACAAAACAAAGTCTAAAAGTTCCCAAAATTAAAATTTAATAATATCTTTAACATGATAACGCCCCACTGAACCTTTATTTAAATCTTTCAAAACATAGACGTTATCTGAAACCTTATCAGTTATTTTACACTTTACAAACTTAGGTGCAAGCTTAGCCGAAAAATATGCAAGCGCATGAGATTGAACAAAACTTCTTCTCCACACTATATCACCCACATCAAAAGAAATGACTTTCCGACCTTTATTATAATAAGCGGCATTTCGCTTATACCCCTTTAACAAGTAAGCTTGAACTTTAACAAAAATATCACTAAGTGAACTAAGAGAAACTGCATAAGCATTCCTATTTGAAATTTCTAGTTGAGTTAAATCTTCAACAGAACTACTAAAATGATGTAATGACGCATCAAGAATAAGCTCCCTACCAAACATCAGAAAGTTAGGAGTAAACTCAGTAGCAAGGTTTACACTATTATTTAAAGCTAATTGAACATTGGGCAAAAAACTTGACCAAGTTCTATGATCATCTTTAACAAAACACGATATGCAGGTTTCGACCGTTTTATTATACCTCTCAACAGGATTATTTTGAGGTGTATACAAAGTATTATAAAATATTTTGGTTATATTAAAACCTTTCATAAAATCTACAAAATGTTTTGAAGTAAATTGGGTTCCATTGTCACAGACTACTATTTTTGGACAACCAAACTTAAGAAATATTTCTTTTTCAAAATGTTTACAAATTACTCTAGTGGTAGCATTGATCATTGGAAAGAACCAGCAATATTTAGTAAAAACATCTACAACCGAAAGTATGTATCTATGACCATTTAAGTGTTATGCCATCAAGCAAATCTGAAAAAGAACCAACAAGCAAGTTTTCATTGAAATTTTTATAAAGAAAATATTCTCCTATCTGGGTAATAAATTCCCGAACACAAGATTTACCGGTATAAACTATTTTACTTTTCTTCAAGTCAGGCAATTTAGAGAGAGGAGGAAAGTTTTTTTCGAATATTTTCATTCACAAGCGCATTCAAGGAATTAAATGAAGGCAACGCTGGAGCCGTAAAAGCCGAAGAAGAGTGAGCGATTCTCGAGTCAAAGGGATTGTTAACATCTGTGACATTAACCATCTCATGAACTTTCTCAGCAGCATTCACATCAGCAGCAGTACCAGTATCAAGATCACCCGATTCCTGAAGCGGCGGAAACTGAACTCCCTTGTCCATGATTAACAAAACAGCAAGTCGAATAAGAAGCGATAAGCAAGAACTAAACGTCAAAAAGTTTTAAGATTTGAAAATAAATTCTCAAGTTTGAGGTTAAGTATGAAAGTCAATGTGGTTTGCCCATGAAAAATTACTAAGTTAAATATTGTTTTAAAAAAGTGCAATAATCACTTACAAACAGCTTAAGTCTAGTTAAATTAAATGTACAATATTGTACTTAACAATTAGATTAAATTAATTACATACAAAGTTAAACTTAGTTATTTAAAATAACTTTCCTGTTGAGTGCAACAACTAAACGCGGTCTATACTATAAATATGTTGGTTTTGCTAAGAAAAAACATGTTATTAAAACAAACAAGTCAATAAACAAAATTATCAATTGTAAACACCAAAATTGTTTACAAAGATTCACCAAAATAAGTTAAGTACTACTTATGAGTCACAAACTAAAATAAACACAAAGTTATTAAAATAACAATGATGAACAAACAAAAGACTCATAGGTTAATTAATTATTGTGCAATAATGACCGTAAATACTCATAAACAAGCACCAGACAACCTACTTCAAGTCCCTGTTCGCTGAGCGACAATTGTAATATTTGCATCGATGAGCGTCGGACACTACGCAAACACAATTTTGAATTTGTATTGGAAAATACGAAGAACTCGCTTACCATTGAAATAAAACGGAATCCTAGGGGGAATCATGGAAGAGTACCGGCAGCTAACGCATTTCGATCTAATTTCCGGTGTCCTGTAACCCGATTATACGGATTTATTATCGAGCGATCTAGATTACCACCATTCTTCCAAAATGTTCAGTCGGAAAGTGACAGTTGTCAAAGACAAACTCCACAGCTAAGCAAAATCAGTGTGACCACTACACAAAAAAATAATTTTAAAGAAATAAATCCGCTTTCATGTAACAGGCTTAAAAGACCCGTTACATTATACATATAAACATCCATGACTAGGAAACAAATGTCCATGTTCGTCACACAAACATTTGCTCCTACCGGGATTCGAACACAGGACACTAAGAACGTAAGGCAGTGTCACTACCACTACGCCATTCGGGTCGTCAAAAGATTGCAAATAATTCGAGTGTCTACTTTCATTTGCCAGAGTCAAGTTACTTTTTTATGCACTACTGTATCAATTTACCACCTAACGTAAACACCACACACCTAACACACACACACACACACACCCAAACACACACACACCCACACACCCCCCACACACCTAATGTAAACACCTATGTTTCACAAATAAACGGATTGATTGAAATTTAAAGGGTATGCTGAGAAGATTAAGAACAGAAGAATATGTCGCACCTATATTTAAAGATTGTTTTTTTTTTTTTTTAACAATAGCCTTGTCTAAACAGTCAAATCATGACCCAAAGTTCAGGGTCTAAAAATATTTCTTTTTTCATTATTATCGCTCCGTTTTGACTCTGATAGAATAGGCTAATTCATCAGTAATCAATGATATTGCTGTGAACACCACACAATATAGTAGACCGACTGAAAACTGCTTCATACGCAAGTTCATTAAAATTCAGCATAATATTATGCAATAATATTTAGTTTTAATTATGCTGAAACCAGATCAATCCTTTGATACGGAATGCAGCCTTCCCAACTGCAAAAGTATGCACATGCAGATGGTATTTTTGAGAATTCTTTTCGTGATTATAATATACTAGCTGATGCCCGCGGCTTCGCCCGCGTACAAATTATATACTAAAACCTTCCTTGAGAACAACTTTATCCATTGGTGAAAACAGCATGAAAATTGGTGCAGTAATTTTTGAGTTTATCGCGAACAGACAGACAGACGCCGCGGAGGACTTTGTTTTATAATATGTAGTGATTCACTCACCGCCACGGTCACCTTCCCCAGAATAGCCTCAGGAATGGGCGCCCCCAGCCTCTTCAGCAGCTTGTCGAAGCAGGAAGCCATCAGCTCCATGCAGATCCACACGTCCGCGTCAGTCACGAAGCAGCCAAGACACCGGACTATGTACGGACAGTCGTGGGAACGGACTACCACGTCTAAGTCCATTAGGATGCGTTTGGTTTCTTCTGAGTTGCCGGAGCGACGCATTTGCTGTTCGTAGAGAAATAAATAATTTGTTAAAATGGCGGAAACGTGTTTAGCATCAAAATTAGGTAAGTTTGAGAGGAATAAGTGATTGTACACTATTGTTTTTCTGTTTTTGCTTGTTTTTTGCCCTTATCCAGTGTTAACAATTGTAGGTAAAGCAATAAAAATAAAATAAATAAATAAGGAATGAAAAGTCAAGAAATAAAATATTTTTTTGACAAGTTATCAAAATAGTATAATCATTTATTTTTGCTGGAGACATTAAATCCAACAGCAGCGCTTCTGCCCTCTGTCAAGGTGCAACAAATATTTTTAAAGTGGTTTAACCAACAGATGAATGTTGCTAGGGAGTTGGTTGGGTGTGCCACAGCTGACCCCCGATCCCCCCCCCCCTTTACTTGAAAGTTCTGAAGGTCGGGCGTTATTGGGGGCCACCTTATTTAATTAAGCCGTACAAGTGCTGATTCTTTGTCGTGAATAGATTATTTTGATTTTAAGCCTATTGAATAATTGAGAAATAAAGTTTTCACCAAACTACGGCGAAGCAAAAAGGAAGGGTTTTCAGTCAATGGAATCGACCCATAGACTAAAAAAAAAACATTTTGTACTAAGTGGGGCAGAATGCATACTAACTTTAACAGCTATGACGGTGTTTGAAGGCCTATGCAGCATCTTGACGACCTGGCCGCAGGTGCCGCTGCCAAGCTCTCCCAGCTGTTGCAGCTCATCTATGTGCGATCTGTATTCCACGCCCTCGACGTTCAACTTGCCGCTAACCTGTGCGGGGCAAACATAAATGGTAATTAACCTTTCCAGGCTAAAGAAGATGTGTAATTGAGGTTGCCTAGATTAGACTGCCAGCTAAAAAGCCATGCTAAAGGAAACATATTTGACTGTATTCTATTTATACCACGCAGACAAGCTATGGGGTCTTCGTCGAAGATGCGCACTCAACTCCTCGATGTTTGTCACTTCCGTGCCGTTTTGTGAGAATAAACTGCTATAAATAAGTTCATAGCCGACTGCACACAGCACCAGTAGCCGTGTCGCTCCGACAGTTGTTATGGCAGTTTCGGGACAGCTTAATTTGCTGGCATTTTTATATTTAAAAATGTTGGGAGTGAATTGTTTACCTTGTAAACCTCTCGCATTCTGTATTCAGTCTCAGTTGCTTGTGGTGATCTCGGTGGGAATGCTGGTATCTCTCTGGATGAGAACATTGGTGCTGAAACAAAAATAATTTATGAACAGATGGACTTAATCATCATCTGCCTAGCCTTATCCCAACTATGTTGGGGTCGCCTTCCAGTCTAACCGGATGCAGCTGAATACCAGTATTTTACATGGAGTGACTGCCTATCTGACCTCCACAACCCAGTTAATACTGGGAAATACGGTACCACTTGGTAAGACTGGTTGTCAGACTTTTTGCCACTGTCAGAGATAGACAAATGATAGCCGAGACCAACAGCTTAACGTGCTTTCCTAGGCACGGAGGAAACTCGGTATGTAAGGGTGGTCACCCATCCACAGACCAAGCTAGGCAAGCACGGCTTAACCTAACCATTGACCCGAGCGCTTTCATTATTTAGCCACAAGCTCCTCACAAATTAAACACATCAGATGATGTTCAAAATAGTGCTCACATAATCAGCGTACAACATTCCCACTGCTGGGATACAAGCCTCCAATTTGTGAGATGGAATGGGCTGTTATACACTAAGTGAAATCTATACTTAATATTATAAAGCAGAAGAGTTTGCTTGTTTGTTTGGTTGAATGCACTAATCTCAGGAACTACCGGCTCGAATGGAGAAATTCTTTTTGCGTTGGATAGTCCATTTATCGAGGAAGGCTATATAACATCACGGTATGACCAATAGGAGCGGAGCAGCAATAAGAAATGTTGCAAGCGGGAAATTCACGCGAACGAAGTCGCGGGCAGAAGCTAGTTATCAATAAGTTTAGGCCTATTCTCAGACTAGAAGATCATTATCACAATATTATTTGGCTCATGCAATGATAATTAGAGTAGCACACAGAGAGTGAAAGTGAATTCATTGATGTGGAATATTTTGGCAAGGATTAGATAAACAAATCATATTCAACAATGTGTGTGACATGGCACTATCATTTCCTCAGCCTGTTGAAAGATAAGCCAAAGGGGTTTCACATTGGTTTGTTTTTTTTTGTTAGCTCTCCTCGGCAAAGGCCGAGGAGAGCTCTGGCTCTGGAAAGTGGAAGGAATGGGGAAAGGCCTTTGCCTTTCCCCATTCCTTCCACTTTTCTGGGTATTGCGCCTCTTCTCGTCAATCAACGAGGAACCATGTAATTTTATTATGATGTTTTTATTGTTTTGTTTTTGACTACGATGTAGAATTACTTACAAGTAGCATTAAGTACAAACCTTAGTGGTTTAAAAATGCTACTCTGCCTAAACAAATTGTAACGGGTCTTTTAAGCCTGTTACATGAAAGCGGATTTATTTCTTTAAAATTATTTTTTTTGTGTAGTGGTCACACTGATTTTGCTTAGCTGTGGAGTTTGTCTTTGACAACTGTCACTTTCCGACTGAACATTTTGGAAGAATGGTGGTGATCTAGATCGCTGGATAATAAATCCGTATAATCGGGTTGCAAGACACCAGAAATTAGTCCGAAATGCGTTAGCTGCCGGTACTCTTCCATGATTCCCCCTAGGATTCCGTTTTATTTCAATGGTAAGCGAGTTCTTCGTATTTTCCAATACAAATTCAAAATTGTGTTTGCGTAGTGTCCGACGCTCATCGATGCAAATATTACATTGTTTCAGGAATCATACCCTTAATTGATAATCTAGATGTCCTGCATGAGGAGGACAATAATTTGAATTTTGAAGGAAACAGTAAGTAGTACATTTGATAGATTTTCTCGGAAGGCCTGCGACGCCATATTTTTGGTAATAGCGTCACGTAACAAAATTGTTCGTATTTTCAGCCCAATGAGGTGTTTCCTTTACCTTCTACAAATAAACTTTGGACGCGCGGCTCCTACCAACTCACCTGGGACGCACACCTGAGTGGAGGACCCAGGAGATGAGCATCGTGTGTGGTGGGCTGGTTATACTGGCCTTGGTATAATTTTAACTGTAATATTCAAAAAAAGTGCAATAATGATCTGACCCTCTTTCTAGTCTTAAGTACTCTTTTCTTTAGGAAGGAATCTTCAATTGTTTTAGTTTTAAGCCCAGCAGCCTACGGGCAAATAAAGTTAGATTTTTCTTATAACTTTGTTCGACTTTTATTGATGCCCCCCGCTAGCAGATTAAAGGTTTTTAATGCCTGCTGCCTGAACAATCCGTAAGCATGGTGTGTGCTCTGGCGCCCGAGGTTCATTTTTAAACTTATTTTTTTGAGCACACATACACTATTCATATTTTATTTTAACCCAGTAGCTTCACAACACAAGGAAAACATCTAGCATTAATAGCATCAACATCAATACCAATATATATTTTTTTTATTTTTTATTATTACAATTGTCGCTCAGCGAACAGGGACTTGAAGTAGGTTGTCTGGTGCTTGTTTATGAGTATATACGGTCATTATTGCACAATAATTAATTAACCTATGAGTCTTTTGTTTGTTCATCATTGTTATTTTAATAACTTTGTGTTTATTTTAGTTTGTGACTCATAAGTAGTACTTAACTTATTTTGGTGAATCTTTGTAAACAATGTTTGGCGTTTACAATTGATAATTTTGTTTATTGACTTGTTTGTTTTAATAACATGTTTTTTTCTTAGCAAAACCAACATATTTATAGTATAGACCGCGTTTAGTTGTTGCACTCAACAGGAAAGTTATTTTAAAAAACGAAGTTTAACTTTGTATGTAATTAATTTAATCTAATTGTTAAGTACAATATTGTACATTTAATTTAACTAGACTTAAGCTGTTTGTAAGTGATTATTGCACTTTTTTAAAAACGATATTTAACTTAGTAATTTTTCATGGGCAAACCACATTGACTTTCATACTTAACCTCAAACTTGAGAATTTATTTTCAAATCTTAAAACTTTTTGACGTTTAGTTCTTGCTTATCGCTTCTTATTCGACTTGCTGTTTTGTTAATCATGGACAAGGGAGTTCAGTTTCCGCCGCTTCAGGAATCGGGTATTGTTTGTTTTAAGTGTCAGAAGGCAAGAGTCAAAAAACTAGTTCGGTTGCATCGAGCCCACATTTTTAATAAAAAACTTCGCGTGCCCCGATATGTGAAAAATTAATTAGAAGTCAAAAGCCGGATGATGCTACTCGTGACAAAGATTTTTCAAGCTGGTTGGATTATTTAAAAAACCTTTTTTTTTAACATTTACCGTTCAGCTCCTATTCTTTTTACAAAACAAAGTGATGCTATCCGTTGGTATCATAGGAATTCTACCTAAAACTTATTCTGGTCATAGATACATACTTTCGGTTGTAGATGTTTTTACTAAATATTGCTGGTTCTTTCCAATGATCAATGCTACCACTAGAGTAATTTGTAAACATTTTGAAAAAGAAATATTTCTTAAGTTTGGTTGTCCAAAAATAGTAGTCTGTGACAATGGAACCCAATTTACTTCAAAACATTTTGTAGATTTTATGAAAGGTTTTAATATAACCAAAATATTTTATAATACTTTGTATACACCTCAAAATAATCCTGTTGAGAGGTATAATAAAACGGTCGAAACCTGCATATCGTGTTTCGTTAAAGATGATCATAGAACTTGGTCAAGTTTTTTGCCCAATGTTCAATTAGCTTTAAATAATAGTGTAAACCTTGCTACTGAGTTTACTCCTAACTTTCTGATGTTTGGTAGGGAGCTTATTCTTGATGCGTCATTACATCATTTTAGTAGTTCTGTTGAAGATTTAACTCAACTAGAAATTTCAAATAGGAATGCTTATGCAGTTTCTCTTAGTTCACTTAGTGATATTTTTGTTAAAGTTCAAGCTTACTTGTTAAAGGGGTATAAGCGAAATGCCGCTTATTATAATAAAGGTCGGAAAGTCATTTCTTTTGATGTGGGTGATATGGTGTGGAGAAGAAGTTTTGTTCAATCTCATGCGCCTGCATATTTTTCGGCTAAGCTTGCACCTAAGTTTGTAAAGTGTAAAATAACTGAAAAGGTTTCAGATAACGTCTATGTTTTGAAAGATTTAAATAAAGGTTCAGTGGGGCGTTATCATGTTAAAGATATTATTAAATTTTAATTTTGGGAACTTTTAGACTTTGTTTTGTTATTGAGTATTTTTGTGTGAAGATCAACATTTGTTAGGATGATGTATGAAAGGCTATTGTTGTTTGAAACTTATTATTATGTTAGGTAACTTCACTATAATTTATTAGATTCCAATTCGATTCTTTCTAAAATAAAGCTTAGGTCATTCTGGTTAATTTAATACTATTTTTTTTCACACTAACTATTTTTCACATCGAAGGATCTTATTTATGTTTTGTTTGTTTTTGTTGGATTATATATGATTCTCTTTTCTTTTTAAGGGTAATCTTTTTACCTGTTTACATTTTATTAGAATCTTCTATAATCCTACACTTCAGGTAATTTTACCTTGGGATTCAAAGACTTAAATTCAATTTCAAGTTTTTGTAATCTTCACTTTTTTCATAGTTTAAAATCATTCTATTTCCTCTTCGTTATAAATAGTAATCGATTTTTAAATCTATTTTGTTTTGTTCATTGTCAGAATTGTTTCTCATTTTTACTAGAGTTTCATTCTTTTTAATGATCGGATTTGACTTTGTTAGTACGCGTTCATCCTGGACTTTGCTTTTTAGGGTCATTCTGTAACTTTTGTTGCAAAATGCCTTATCATTTTTTTGGATCTTGGTGTAATTTTTGACCTTGATTTCGACTCTTTTACCATTGTGCTCGGAAGGTCGGTGGTGTTGTGCCGGTCACAATGTGGGATTTTGGCCCCGGCCATATTTTTTCCTTTTCCATTGTGTTGGACATTGTTGTTCCAATCACAATGCGGGATTTTTTTTTGACTTTCGTCATTCTTTTTCTTTGCGCTCGGAAGTTCGGTGGTGGTGTGCCGATCGCATTGTGAAACTTTGGGTTTCGCACTTTTGTTATTGAGATTTCTCATTGGAGATCTCAATGTTTTTTGTGAATTTGTTTGTGTCTGGGAGATTGGTAGTGTTGAGCCAGTCACAGCATTCACATTCTTTTGCAGCTGTTGTGCTCGGGAATTCGGTGGTGATGAGCCGATCACAATACGCTTTTTTTTTCTTTGTTTTGTTGCAGGTTGTTCCTGTAACAATATTTTTAAATAAAGTCCTTCAGCTTTATTTGAAAACTTTTGTTTGGATTTTCAAATTTTTTTGGATTGTAGAACACGGAGTTAGTCAGTGGCGATAGAGCCTAACTGCACTCTAGAGATGGTAGAGTTGGAAGCAGCTGACCTAGTAGTCAGTGGCGATAGTGCCTAACTGCACTCAAGGTTGTGCTGTTCCAAATGGATTGAAATTTTTAGTCAGTGGCGAAGGTGCCTAACTGCACTAAAAATTGTAGTTTGTTTTGTGTTGGTATATTGTTAGTTCGAAATTTTTGATCAGTGGCGAAGGTGCCTAACTGCACTAAAGGTTGTAGTTTGGAAGCGGTAAGAGATTTCTCTCTTCGTTTCATTTATCTAAGTTTTTATAACTTATTTTTTTATTCTGTTTTTCACAGATTTCTTTTTTGTTATTTATATTTTTTGCTTTTATAGAGTTCTTGATACTTAGTCGCTTGACGTTTTCAGAATTCATTTACACTTTGAATCTTTTTTTTAATTTGGAATTAGAAAGTAATTAGGTTTGGTTTATATGGTTGAAGATTGCTTTCTAATAAAAGAAAGTTCCTTTCTTTTATTTTTCGGGGAGGGATGTAATGTAACGGGTCTTTTAAGCCTGTTACATGAAAGCGGATTTATTTCTTTAAAATTATTTTTTTTGTGTAGTGGTCACACTGATTTTGCTTAGCTGTGGAGTTTGTCTTTGACAACTGTCACTTTCCGACTGAACATTTTGGAAGAATGGTGGTGATCTAGATCGCTGGATAATAAATCCGTATAATCGGGTTGCAAGACACCAGAAATTAGTCCGAAATGCGTTAGCTGCCGGTACTCTTCCATGATTCCCCCTAGGATTCCGTTTTATTTCAATGGTAAGCGAGTTCTTCGTATTTTCCAATACAAATTCAAAATTGTGTTTGCGTAGTGTCCGACGCTCATCGATGCAAATATTACATTGTTTCAGGAATCATACCCTTAATTGATAATCTAGATGTCCTGCATGAGGAGGACAATAATTTGAATTTTGAAGGAAACAGTAAGTAGTACATTTGATAGATTTTCTCGGAAGGCCTGCGACGCCATATTTTTGGTAATAGCGTCACGTAACAAAATTGTTCGTATTTTCAGCCCAATGAGGTGTTTCCTTTACCTTCTACAAATAAACTTTGGACGCGCGGCTCCTACCAACTCACCTGGGACGCACACCTGAGTGGAGGACCCAGGAGATGAGCATCGTGTGTGGTGGGCTGGTTATACTGGCCTTGGTATAATTTTAACTGTAATATTCAAAAAAAGTGCAATAATGATCTGACCCTCTTTCTAGTCTTAAGTACTCTTTTCTTTAGGAAGGAATCTTCAATTGTTTTAGTTTTAAGCCCAGCAGCCTACGGGCAAATAAAGTTAGATTTTTCTTATAACTTTGTTCGACTTTTATTGATGCCCCCCGCTAGCAGATTAAAGGTTTTTAATGCCTGCTGCCTGAACAATCCGTAAGCATGGTGTGTGCTCTGGCGCCCGAGGTTCATTTTTAAACTTATTTTTTTGAGCACACATACACTATTCATATTTTATTTTAACCCAGTAGCTTCACAACACAAGGAAAACATCTAGCATTAATAGCATCAACATCAATACCAATATATATTTTTTTTATTTTTTATTATTACAAAATGTAATTTTTTTTTTTAAACGGTAAATAAATGAAAAAAAGAGGCATCCAAGGTGTCCCATTCTCTCCTCGGTCTGCCACGACCCCATGTAACTGCCCCAAGGCTTCAGTTTTGTGATATGCAGGCCCACAGTTTTGTCGGCATCTGACATGACATGGCCTGCCAGGTCCCACATTAGTTTAGCAGCTTTTTAAGCTATGTCAGCAATTTGAGTTCTGGAGCGCAGTGAGGTGTACCTTATTCGATCAGTAAGTTTAACGTTAAGTATGCTGCACTCCATTGCCCGTTGCCAACATTGAGTTTAGACTTCTGGATGTTAGTCAAAGACCAAGTCTGAGCACCATGTCAGTATGGGGAGAATACACATGTCCATTGTCCATTGGTCTTGCTATCAAATAATAAAATAAGGCCTAGATTTATAAACATTACTTGGGACAAAGCTACAAGCAGTTTGGTTTGGTTCTTTTGATTAATAATAAACATACTAAACCTTAAAACATTATTTTGCAAACAATAATAAAGAATGTGTCTAAAATGAGTCAAAATAAGGTGTATTCAACAGTTTTAAGTCTCGGTTTCAGAAAGTAGGGAAGCTATCAATGTGAAGGAAAAGCAGTGGCATACCTAGAGGTCAACAACAATTTGGCAAGCAGACTGTTTAGAAACCCTAACATTGTGAAAAGTTTTTAGGCTTGGAAAAGGTATTAGATCACTAATCTCAAGTCAATTCTGTGCGAAGATAAATGAACACTATTCTGGAAAGGGCCT
Source organism: Xestia c-nigrum (assembly GCA_916618015.1). NCBI lineage: Eukaryota > Metazoa > Arthropoda > Insecta > Lepidoptera > Noctuidae > Xestia > Xestia c-nigrum. The sequence goes on from OU745246.1 coordinate 25,666,833, forward strand.
TTGAGTTTTATTTTGTTCATAATCAATATCTGTTAATTCTAAGACTCAGTACTCATACACCAAGAGTAATTAATAAAAAGTTAATGGCAAGAAGTCTTTAATTTTACAGTAGATAATATGTAACCAGACTATGTAGACCACAAATTATGGACTTGATTCGACTATATTATTCCTCTTCTCTCTATCCAGTAACCCACTGGGCAAGCATGGTGGATTATGGCCTGATCCTTTTCAAAGAAAGGAGGTTTCTGTCCCAGCAGTGGTTTTTTTAGGCTAGTTATGCTTGCTATTCTTTCTATTAGTCTAGATTTGGTATGTTGGACTGCTAATAGAAAAATCAAAAATGAATGTCAAAAGTATAACATAAACCATTGTTAGTATTACAATCATCTTGGAATCTATTTATTCCTTTGTCTGTGAACCCCTACCGAATCCGTCTGAGGCCAGATGAATGTATAGTGTGCTAAACAGACTGCAGTTTTGTTATGCCTTGCCTTGAGCCAAATACTGGCAAGCTATTTGTGAAATTACAATGTAGATAAAGAATTTGTAGTGATAACAGTTTTGTACAGTACAGAATCTCCTTTAGAAATAATTTCTCTGTCACTCTAAGGTTCAACAAATTGTCAAATAACAATACAAGATGAAGAAGGTCAAAGGTTTTTACATCAAAATCATTTATTGCTTATTTATTAATGCTGCCAGCATACACAGACACACATTACAATAAAGATTGATTCCCACAATAATGATTGATGATATAAGTACATAATGAGATTGTATAGGTTAAAACAAAAACAGAAAAACAATGTATGTGTTCATGTCTCAGCAATGACCACCCACCGCTCACTCAATGCCGATTTATGCAAATAATTTGTACACAATGTGCAGCTCAGGCCGCAGGGAAGCTGCCTGCATGTATTATAACACATTAATTTGTCACTGAACACTGCATAACCTTTAGGCTTAATGATAACAGAGCCTCACTTTCTGTAGACATTTCTGAGGCCCAATTTTAGTGTTCTAACAACGAACAAGATAACATATTCTTGTATCACCTAGATTATGAGCTGTAAAGGCAAAATAACAACTAAAAAATATTAGCACAGCATCAATAAAGCGACAGAAACGTGAAGATAAAGTGTTACGGGGATGGTTCTAAATGATAAATTTATCGACTCCACAATGCACACGTGCTGTCAGTAGCAATATCTTCAAGATACTCACGGGGCCTCGGCCTGGTCCTGCCGCTCCCCGGCCTGGGAGCCCCAATTCCACCTTGGTTGTTGAAACCACCTTCTCTTCGAATACGCATTTCATTTTCGAATCGTTCCTGTAAACCTTTCAGTTTCCCCTCAATCGAACTATTTGACATTATAGCAACTAAAATAGTCCACTGATAACATTTAAGTACTTATTACAAAACAAATATACTAATTTTTATTTACACAAAATTACAATGAAAAGCGCAGCAGTCCAAGGATTTCCTTCAATTTCCTTCGCCAACCATTTCCATTCGTTCATTTTTAATCTTAATTCACTTTTTGTCATTCGTTCATACGGTCAAAACATTCTTTTTGTAACCTGACAAAATAAAAAAGTTTAGTTTTAATAACCTATCTCTTTCGCACTTGAAGCTATTTCCATAAGCTAAAGATTTCGGAAGGAGAGTTTGATTTTGTTGGGTTTGAGTTTAAATTGTCAAAAATATTTCGTGTCGGAAATTTTCCACGAAACTTATGAAAGCTTTCAATTATTTTAGCAAAATTTAGTAATTATTCTAGAACAAAATAATCATTGGATTTGATAACTTCATAGTTTGGCAAGCGTTGATCTAAAAATGGATTTTTTCGAAGCGATTTCTGAACGTTCTTCTCATTCTGTCATTCATTTCAGCTCAAAAGACACCGATTCAAGTCGAGTAAAATATTATAAAAATACAAAATTCATTTCGCGTTTCTCGTCTTTTTGCCTTACTTTCCGAAAAAGAGAAAACGAGAAAATTTTATAGAATCCTCAAGAAATAGTGACCTTCCAAAATTTAATATCGAAAGATATTTACAATCTAATGGATAGGAAAATACGGTGTGGGATTTAATACGCAAGCGTAATGAAGGAAGTGAAAAAGTGTCAGAAACTTGTTTCCTTTTAATTAAATGACGTGAAAATACTATACCCCAAACATTTTAGTGCGAAATGTGTTTGTTATTGTGCGTTTGATAGTGAACGATCATGATGCAATCAACGTCGGAAGGATGTATGAACATCGCCGAACTAGCGAATCAGCTGAGGCGAGAGAAGATATTTATCAACTCTGAGAGGCAGCTGTTGCAGAAACTCAATGAGGATGTGGAGAAGCGGGCCCTGGAACTGTTGCAGGTGGCCTGGGTCTGCTCGCAACAGCGCCAGAACCTCACGAATTTGATCACATCAAGATGTGAAGCTGACTCCATAGCATTTTGTCAAAGAGCCAGTCTCCTTGAAAGAGCGATTTTTGTAGATGCCTTTAAAGTCTTGAAATACAAGGTAAGTGATGAAGTACTACTTAAATTAAGTATTCAATTTGTCTTAGTCATCTTGTCATTAGTATCTTTTGTAAACAAGAATACTCTTTGCCAAACAAACTGTTGTACAAACATCTGTGTCTTCTTTGGTTGTTGTAAATATGTAAAGTTTGTACATAACAATTATCAAAGTAATTACTTTGTAGGTGTTTTTAACAGCATGACAAAACAATATGACCTAAATGTCCACCCACTTTTTACAACTATCATTATTGATTGTGTTATTACTCAGAAATCCTTGTAATTGTTTTCATTACAATTTAGCATGTCTTTTCTAAGGAGTTCAGCACAAATGCATACAAAAATAATATAAAATTCATAATTGCTATGTAAGTTAGCAAAGTTTCCACTTCTCTCATAAGTAAATTTGAGAAAAGGGGAATTATCTATCTTATCAATAAGTGGTATTTAATAGTTAATACATGCTTCCATGGGCAAAGAGTTTAGTTTATGAATTTGTAATTAGATCAATCAATTAACTAATTAAACATACTTAGTGAGTAAAGAGGAACACAACCTAATTACAAAAACAACTCTTAGGGCCAGTTTCACCGGTTCCGGATAAAGTGTTGGTTAGTTATCTGATAGTTAATACTATCTACCACTTAAAGGCTGGTTATAACTAATACTATATCTACCAGATATCGCTATCCGACACCTGTGAAACCAAAAGTGTTAGTTTATCTGGCAGATAAGTTCCTAACAGGCTAACCGACACTTTATCCGCAACCGGTGAAACTGGCCCTTACTCGTTTATAAACCAAAGGTTCTGATATTAAGGTGAAAGCGTCAGAGTACCCTGCTAATTTCAATTTTTCTTATGTTTATTGCAATTTGCAGGCCAGTGGTAGGTTGTATGAAGTTGAAAATATCATTTGCGACTGTAAAACATATGTAGTTACAGAATTATAATCGTCAATACAACCCTCTAAGTTCATATAAGTCGAGGAACTATTTTTTCATTTGAGATATTGGAGGGTTGTATTGATGATTTTGAAGATTATAATTCTGTAACTACATACGTCTTCAGTCACAAATTATATTTTCATCAACATACAACCTAGCACCCACCCCGGACCTAAATACAAAATTGGAAGTTAGTCATACAATTTTTGTTTGAGAAAATATTCAGAGGGATAAAAAGTGCATCATTATTTACACATAAAATAATGATGTAGGTATTTACACCTTTTTTTTTCGGGTGGGAAATCATCATATGACTTCTCCTCTGGGGGAGTGTCCGACTTTAACTGACTAAAACCCATCCATGTTCCTTCCTCGCCCTTTACGTTCCGGGCCATGGTATATCTTTCGAACAGTCCCGCAGCCCCGGCAGGCTTCGGCCCTCGCGGGCCTCTCTCTTTATGCTGACATCTCTTTGAGGCGCGCGTGGAACTTCGAACGCACTGTCGACACGGCCTGTCGTCATTAGACGGTTAGCTAGCCCATAGCTAACCTTCCACAGGCTCGCGAGGTATTTACACCTGCCAACTTAATTATGATTATAATATTACAATTTTGCACAAGACATCTCAAGATTCTGCTTTGATGGCTGAATTTCGAGTTTTTCTGCAATACTTTTAGTGACTGTGTTCGCTCTATGCCTATTAACATTTATAGGCTTAACACTTCCACTTGGAATTATAAGGTAGGTTTAGAGGTCAGAAATTGTCCCTCAAGATCATACTATTATGATAAAAGTATCCCATAGTTTTCCCCTGTGAGCTATCAAAATTTATTCAGCCATCACACATACTTTTTCATTATACCATAACATTTCTATGGATCAGAAATATTATAGCTGGCTATCACATCACATCTCTACAACTACTTTATCAAGAAAACAAAAAAAAAACAATTGTTATACTATATCAGTAATGAACAAACAATTTTCCAATCACAGAGCAGTGAAAGTGAATCAGGAAACAGACAATAACATCCATGTGGGTGTACTTATCTCATTGTAATAATAACTTGTTGCCCCTAGTCACACATAGTGAATGAAAAACAATAGTGTACATTACCATGTACTGTAGTTACAGGCCATTGTCTGTGTTCACATATGACGAGCTGACGTAGTAACTACGTCGGTGAATGGGTTTGAGTGGTACGACTGTAGAATAGAGAAGGTGTAGATGCGAAACTCCGGCTCTGTTCACACTCTTAACGCCTACTTTTCCGGGGTTTTTGGAAAGGTTAACGTATATGTAACGACTAGCTGACCCACGCAACTTCGTCTGCGTCACATATAAGAGAAAAACGAAAGGGAAAAAAATCCCCGTTTTTGCAACATTATTCATTCCTGCTCCGCCCCTAATGGTCGTAGCGTGATGTTATATAGCCTAAAGCCTTCCTCGATAAAATGTACTATCCAACACATAAAGATTTTTTCGATTTGAACCAGTAGTTCTTCTTCTGCTTTATAATATTAGATATTAGTATATGTAGATACACCCCTCATTGATTAGCAGGGGCTAGCTCGCCCGCTATTTGGTACGGTTGCTTCCCACGGCGCGTGAAATAGAGGCGCCCTGCTGCAGTGTTGTAGAGGAATGCACGTGTTACAGGCGAGCTCGCGTCTCTTGTACGGTCGTTTACACTTTACAATGTAATTTGTGGGTTAAACTGTAAACCAAATAGCTTGTTCCACCGTACCTATCAGGTGTCTACAATCCCACGTAGGAAAGCGTAGTGTCATTTTCCATGACGTTGCGCATTCGTACCTTGGCGCGAAATCATTCGGCGTGAGACGGTTCCTTTGCGCTGTGTAGCATCTTCCAAACCCGAGTTGTGTCATAAGCTGGTACGTGTTCAGCGGCATCGGCGCAGGTTTATTAAAAAGCCTTGGTTGAGTTTCGCTTTTACCGCTTTTATTATTCTATGGTACTGATATTGTAGAGGATAATGTGATGTACATACAGGAAATTAGGTGAATTGGCTTACAATGAAGTTGGATTTTTAACCGTTGCGGTTAGCAAGGATTCATCATGCTTTAATAGTCTTTTACTAACGTCACTACCATATAATGAGGAAAACCAAGAACAGTAAAAACTTAATGAGGTAGGTACTTTCCTCATTCATAGTTCTCCAATTCCCCATACATATTTTTGAAATTAAGAGACAGAGAAGCTCTTACTGACTTTTACTGACTAAAACCCATCCATGTTCCTTCCTCGCCCTTTGTTCAGGACCGCTCAGTTGAGCCTGGTTCTGCGACGTGTCGCTGATGGCGGGCGTGAATCGTCGACTAGGAGATTATTTGTGGGGCTGAAGATCCCTTTTTGCAGGGGTGTAGGCAGAAGAGTGTAAGCGGGGGAGGGCACCGGGATTCCTTCTTCTAATTAAATGCGTTGTTTTTCATACTGCTTCTTTATTGATGTTCTTCGTACAATGCTGATTTTTGGAATGCCCGACCACCGAAAATGCACCTTTTTTATAGGCCATATTTTGCACACGGCACTAATCGCCACGCCCCCTGACCAATCAGAGCGCAGGTGCTCTTTTGTATGGGAAACCTAAACTCATGCATTTTCATGTGGTAGGACACCCCTTACAATGTTTATTTACTATTCTACACATAAATATTGCTTAACTCTATTTATTACATAAGTTTCAGTCTTATAATCTTAATTTTACACATAAAAATAATCAATTTTATAAAAACGGCTCTCGTTACAGTAACGTGTTCTAGTACTTAAGCTTTTATTGCCGATGGTACAAGTGGCGCCTCTAGTGGCCGGGATGTATAATCATTTACTTACAATATTCTAATTATGAGATTGCTAAGTAGTCCTATGACTTAGTTGACTAATTAGACTTATATTCTTATAGGGAAAAAATAAATACACATTCTGACACAGTTTTGACTCTTATAGGTCTACGGACTAGGTAATTAAACGCAAAGAAAAAATATGATTTATTTCAAGTTATATACAAACACTATCTTATTGCTAAACACTTATTATTGAACACTTATGTACCTAGGTTATTCCTGTGTCGTGCACTTTCTCCCGCCGTCGCGAGGCCGCGACTCCGTTGGTAGTACGACGATCTTCCTGGTAGGGCGACGCAGGATGTGGCCGCTGCTGGTGGTGACGTCCACGACTCGGCTTCTTTTACTGACCGTACCATTCTCTCCCATGTTCCTCCCATGAATGGTGCTGAGGGTGGAATATATCTCCACTTGATGGGGTGGCACGCGGTCTCGTGGTGCATGGCTTCGAGTGCGGCTTCGCAGAGTTCCTTCTCTGCTGCTTTGAAGCATGTGGCGTTGTCGCTCCACATTTCCTTGGGGCAGCCTCGCCTGGCCATGAATCTTCTTAGTGCCGATATCGCTGAGTCGGCGCTCAGCGAGTGTGCGATCTCTATGTGGATCGCCCTGGAGGTCATGCAGGTGAAGAGCGCGCCGTACCTTTTCTCGTGGTGGCGAGCGACTGTTACTTCGATTGGGCCGAAGTAGTCGAGTCCAGTGAATGTGAACGGTCGCGCGTGGTGTGCCAGGCGTGCAGCTGGTAGGTCGCCCGTGAGAGGAACAGCTGGTCGCGCCTTCTTGATGCGGCACGGTAGGCAGCTCTTTATTGTGTTTCTTACTGCCGGACGTAGTTTCAATATCCACAGTCGTTGTCGTAACTCGTTCACAATCATTTCCACACCGCCGTGATGTAGTTTTTCATGTACATAAGCTATGTACAGGCGAGTGTAGGTTTGTTTACCTTCCAATATGGGAGGATTGGAGGTATCTTCTTGTATGTTTTGCGCTGCGTTCACTCGTCCTCTCAGGCGTATGATGCCCTCTTCGTCGATGTACACGCTGTGCTGACATAGACGATCGTTGTTGCTAGGTGGATGACCTCTGGTTATGCGGTCGATCTCAGCTGTGAAGCTCTCCTTTTGACTTGCTTTTATCCACAGGTTTTCCGCCCTTGTTAGGCACGAGGCGGGTATCTCGTGGTAGCGAACGGTGGCGCGGGGCGAGTCGTTTGTCACTCGCGCTGGGGTTGGTTTTTTCTTTGTTTTGCGCCAGTCGGGGTCGTCGACCTTTGTTTTCATCGTGCGTTTTCTTGCAGCTGCGACTATACTTTTGCGGGGTCGGCAGAGTTCGATGAATTGTAACACTCTTGCTGTCGTTCTTATGAGTCGAAGCCACTTGGAGAACTTTTCTATGTGAGGGAGAGGGCTCTGACCTGGGCTGCTCTCCAGCTGTTGTAGGTTGCATTTTTCTTTTTCTTCTCCGGTGTCGTATTTCACCGTTTTTTCTTCCTGGGGCCACTGGGATTCGGGGTTTCGCAGGAATGAGGGTCCTTGAAACCATCTGTGAGTGGCAGTGAAGTTGTCTAGCGTCTCTCGCGTTGCGTCGTCAGCTACGTTGTCTTTTGTTGATAGCCATCGCCACTCGTTTTTCTTTGTTGTTTCTTCTATTTCGGCGAGGCGATGGGCCACGAATGACTTGTAGGTGCGTGGCTCTGATCGGATCCACACTAGTGCTGTGCGTGAGTCGCTCCAGTACGTCTGACTTGCGACCTCGTACTCGTGCTCTCTTCTGACGGTTTGTGCGAGGCGGGCGCCCAGCAAGGCGGCTTGTAGTTCGAGCCTGGGCATGGACACTGGTTTTAGTGGTGTCACACGGCTCTTGGCTGCCGCTAAGGCTACGTGCACGCTGCCGTCGGCTCGTTCTGTTCTCCAGTACGTGGCGGCGGCGTAGGCTTGCTCGCTCGCGTCGACGAAGGTGTGCAGCTGTCGTGAGATGCTGGGCTCGACGTCATAACACCGTGGGACTCTCAGCTGTTTGATTGTGCTGAGTGACGTCATCCAATTTTTCCATTATGATGCTGTATGCTTCTCGTTTTGTTGGAGAGCGCTGGTTTTCTCTGACTTCTGCCGGTATCTTGATCGTGTTTGTGTTGAACCCGATGTGATCTTCTTTCACGTACCAGAGTAGCCCGAGCGTTTTCTCGGTTTCGGTGCCACCTAGGCTCACTGTGGCTGACTTGTTTTGTTCTGGTGGGTTGAATTCTTCTATGGTTCTCACGTCGTTTGATGTCCACCCATCTAGCACGAACCCTGCCTTCTTGTGTATGAAATCGACTGTTTTTGTTGTTTCCCTCGCTTCCGTGATAGTGGGGAAGCTTTGTAGGTAGTCGTCCATGTAGTGGTTCTTTTGTATTGCTGCTGCTGCCGCTGGGTAAGTGGATGCAAACTCGCTCGCGTTCTTGTTTTTTATGTAGAGAGCGGTGCATGGTGATGACGTGGATCCGAATATGACCGACGTCATGCGATATTCTTCCGGTTTGCCCTCCCGCCGTTCGCCTCTCCACAGGAATCTGAGAGCGTCTCTGTCTTCTTGTCTGATCTTCACCTGCATAAACATTTCTTTGATGTCTCCACTGACTGCGTATGCGTATTGTCTGAATCGCATAATCACTCCAGGGAGGGACTGTAGGAGGTCCGGCCCTGGGTATAGCATGTCGTTGAGACACATGCCGGTGCCCTTGGCAGACGCGTCGTGAACCAGTCGAGGCGGCTTGTGTGGTTTCGCTGGGTTGATGACCGGGAAGTGGGGCAGGTACCAGGTCTTTCCCTCTGGTGCTGGGACGGGTGCTCGTTCTGCATAACCGGATTTGAATAGGTTATTTATTCTTTCTTCGTATTTTATCTTCAGATCTTGATCTTTGTCTAGTTTTTTCTCTAGGGAACGCAGGCGCCGCTCAGCTTCGTTGTAGTTATTTGGTATGTAGAAGTTCTTTTCTTTCCACAGCAGACCGGTTTCAAATCTTCCGTCGGGCAGTCTCTTGCTCGTTTCTTCCAATATCTGTATGGCTCTCTGTTCAGGATCTTCTTTTGGTTTCTTCGGTTCGATGCACAAGGATTCAAGTTTGAAATAATCCTTGATTTTCTCTTCAATCGAAGGCTCTTCTTCTTGGTTTTTTAATTTTCCACAGAAAGCTACAGTGGCTGATAGTGAGCTGTGACAGCCATGCAGACAGAACCCAACCGAGTTGCGTGAGGGAGGCAACTGGCTGGTTGCGACGTCCGGTGCGTAGTTTTCTCGACACTATGAGGTGCCAGTTATCTTGACCAATTAACAGCTTGGGCGAGGCGTGTTCGTATGTGATCTGATCTTTGATGTCGTTCAGATGCTCGCAGTCTTCCAGGTGGCGGTCGTACACTGTCTCTGGCGTGAAGTTCAATCTCTCAACAGTGCGCGCGGCTTCTATCTTGTATTCTTCCTCTGCGTATTTTCCCTTTATGGCGAGGTTGATGACCTTGCTGGTGTCGTGTCTCATCTCGTTTCCGATGCCTTAGATCCACATAGTGTTGGTGGGTCCGTCGGCTCCGATGACGTCAGCTGTCGATGCGTCGACCAGTGTGACTGTGCTGCCTTCGTCTAGTAATGCGTATGTCTCGATGCTGGAGTGCGGCCCCTTTATTATGACGGGCGCAATCTTGAGGTAGGCGCGTCGATGGTTACATGGCTTGGCTGTTGACGTGACTTCTACCGTTGGCGCTGCCGTTTCTTTCTTAGCGGCGTCGCCCGTTGAGTCTTGATTCTTCTCATGATGAAGCAGCTTATGGTGTCTCATGGGGCACCCATGTTTCCCACATGGCGGAGCTTTGCATTGGATGCGGCGATGTTTACTACGTAGGCAGCGGTAGCAGATGTTATTCTTCTTTGCTACCTCCCATCTTGCGTTGGTGTCGAGAGCGACGAACTGCTGGCAGTCAGGTAGTTTGTGGTTTTGTTTACACTGCGGGCAGTTGTCGTCTGATGAAGATCTCTTCTCCGCGGCGAAGGTGCGTTCTGTTCTTTTATTCTTGCGCTCTTTTCCCGTAGTGTCGTCGCTGGTCATCTCTGGTAGCGCGTAGGCGCCACACTTGTCTGCTCGTTACAGTAACGTGTTCTAGTACTTAAGCTTTTATTGCCGATGGTACAAGTGGCGCCTCTAGTGGCCGGGATGTATAATCATTTACTTACAATATTCTAATTATGAGATTGCTAATTAGTCCTATGACTTAGTTGACTAATTAGACTTATATTCTTATAGGGAAAAAATAAATACACATTCTGACACAGTTTTGACTCTTATAGGTCTACGGACTAGGTAATTAAACGCAAAGAAAAAATATGATTTATTTCAAGTTATATACAAACACTATCTTATTGCTAAACACTTATTATTGAACACTTATGTACCTAGGTTATTCCTGTGTCGTGCACACCCTTTATGTTCCGGGGCCGCGGTATCTCTTTCAAACAGGCCCGCAACCCCGGCAGGCTTCGGCCCTTGCGGGCCCCTCCCCTAAGGCTAGCTAGCCCATAGCCAACCGTCCACAGGCCCGCATCTACGGTGGCCGGTAGCCACCACGTGGCCCCCGACGCCCGGTGCGTCTCCCGCGGCGGCCGGGAAGAGAGGCTCTTTCCCTCTCTCGTTCCGCCACCTCCTTCGCTAGCATGACTGCTTCGCAGAAGGAGGTGACGGCTTATGGGTGACCACCCTTACATAGCGAGTTGGCTCTGTGCCTCGTAAAGCAAATTAAGCTGTTGGTCCCGGCTGTCATTTGTAGATCTTTGACAGTCGTTACAGGTAGTTAGAGGCCCAAAAAGTCTGACAACCAGTCTTACCAAGAGATATCGTAGGTACTTATTACCCAGTGGGTAGTGGGCTTGTGGAGGTCCGATAGGCAGTCGCTCCATGTAAAATACTGGTAGGTATTCAGCTGCATCCGGGTAGATTGGAAGCCGACCCCAACGTACGGTCGAACGAGCTATTTGGTTTACACTTTACAATGTAATTTGTGGGTTAAACTGTAAACCAAATAGCTAGTTCGACCGTACCTAGTTGGGAAAAGGCTCGGCAGATGATGATAACATAGTTACATTCTAAAAATTTATTTATTTTATCACTAGCTGACCCACGCAACTTCGTCTGCGTCACTTAAGAGAGCAAGGGAATAAAATTTCCCCCGTTTTTGCAACATTTCTTATTGCTGCTCCGCTCCTATTGGTCATAGCGTGATGTTATATAGCCTATAGCCTTCGTCGATAAATGGACTATCCAACACAAAAATATTTTTTCAATTCGAGCCGGTAGTTCCTGAGATTAGCGCGTTCAACCAAACAAACAAACTCTTCTGCTTTATAATATTAGTATAGAAGTACCTATAGATTACACTGGAATCGACAACTATCGAGATTCAGATCCTAGTCTATGTACCCTCGAAAGTTTCAATCACACCTTCTACCTACATAACACCATCACGCCTGTAACCTCGGAGAGTTAGGCAGAGGTGTACATCTAACCCCTCATTTCGCCAGCTACGTTCAAGTCCCACCTCCTACCATGTTACAGAATGTTATCACTGCGATTTCCCTGGAATAATATTACATTGGATTGCAAGGACGATAGACCCGCCCCCAATGACGTGGTTCGCAATAACGTCATCTTCGATACACTCCTATCAGATTCATTGAAAAATACAGTCGGAATGCGGAAATTTTGTTGTTCCTATTAATTTTGTTGATTGTTATCCTTTACAACCTTTTTAAGAGTACCTACTTCCAATTATGCAATTTGGTTTAGAGGTTTGTAATTAAGATTGCTGTTAAGCCCCCCACAGCCAAAATAAACTATCAACTGTAGATGGCGCGATCATAGCTATAGGTCTCATTCTGACCAATGATGAGGTAAAGCTATTTTGAGATAATTATAAAATGACATTGCTAGATTTTTAACCACTAATGAGGTTTGGAACCAGCTATGCTAGCTCCATTACTTTCACAATTGCCATCCCCATTAAGTATGTCTCAAAGAAAAAAAAAATGCTAATCAATAACGCAGTTTATTGATCCATTTCTGTTCACTCGTGTCAGCGAACTGTCGGTCCTGATATTGTTTATCTAAATTTGCAAATTGGGGAAACAAAATAATCCTGTGTTTACTAACTATTAATATGCTTATCTCTTCTTGCAATTCAATATTTTATTACTTACATTAATTATTTATTTAATTTCAATGGAAAATTAGTTTTAAATGAATAGGTAAAAGTATTAGGAAGGGCAAGGTCCGGGGGTCCGCGCATAGACTGGCCGACCCCAGCGCAGAGCATTTTCACTGTCAAACTATTATAGACAGTGATGTCTTCATTGATATTGGTACCTATTATTACTAAGACTACGCGCAGATACGCGAGCCTCCGCGCGGTTGCGTGCATTCTCGGATTCACCCTCAATCGCCATTCCATAACTTTTCGGTCCCTTTGCACATAGGACAATGCAAAAATATCTGACAAAATCGATTCGTGATCGTGAGTAAGCTTCAGTACGGACAATGCATCGTTGTAAACCAAGCAAATCGCCATCATTACGAATATTTAAAGGAAAATTAACGAACACAATAGAACATGAAACATTACTGATTGTGGCCTCAGAAAGTGAATTAGTCATCATGAATTTCATTGGAATTCAGGAAGTTTTCTGTTACTAAGGCAGCGTTCCCACTACGCCGGACCGGCAGATCTACCGTAAACCGGATACCGGACAGAGTGTTCACATTACATCGGATCCCGGAAGAAATTCAGACAGTCAAGTACTTGAATTTGGACTTTTAAATTGTTGTGTTGTAGTGGTATCTTAGAAGGCAAAATAAAAGAAAACATTGGGTACACCCTATTTTAAGGGAAAATCAAGGGATTTTCACTTGGAACATTTGAAACATTAATGGGTTAACTTAGAATTTCTGCTTGAATATCCATGCTAAACGTCTACTTTTACCAGAAAATGCGAGCCGAATGACGTGAGTGGAACACGGGCGGGGCGAAGGGAGCACGAGCGGGGCGAGCGGGGGCAGATACCGGCACAAACTCGTTCACAAGGTAGGCAGCGTTCCCACTACGCCGGACCGGCAGATCTACCGTAAAACGGATACCGGACAGAGTGTTCACATTACATCGGATCCCGGAAGAAATTCAGACAGTCAAGTACTTGAATTTGGACCTGCGCGCACAATGGACGACGAAATTGTTGTGTTGTAGTGGTATCTTAATAGAAGGTAAAATAAAAGAAAACATTGGGTACACCCTATTTTAAGGGAAAGATTTTCACTTGGAACATTTGAAACATTAATGGGTGAACTTAGAAGAGACAAATCAAAGAACTTCTGCTTGAATATCCATGCTAAACGTCTACTTTTACCAGAAAATGCGAGCCTTATGACGTGAGTGGAACACGGGCGGGGCGAAGGGAGCACGAGCGGGGCGAGCGGGGGACAGATACCGGCACAAACTCGTTCACATTAGTCCGGGCCCGGTCGTTCTACCGGCAATTCGTAGTGACAAAACTCTCGGTAAAAATGCCGGGCTCGTCAAAAATGCCGGACCCGGGATAATGTGAATAGCTTCATACAAATTGTACAGCCACTAGCCCTTCCGGCAGATTTACCGGCGCGGCAGATCTGCCGGTCCGGCGTAGTGGGAACCCTGCCTAAGACTTTACTTGATAAAATTATACTTGTTCATGCTTTCATTATGCTCCACACAATGGTTACCGGAGATCGGGTCAGCCGAAGCTATGCCGAGGCCAGACCAGAAAAAAATGGCGAAAAGATCTGGACGCGTACCGTGAGGGCTGGTCCGAGGAGGCCAGGGATGGAGCATGGAAGGAATTGGGAGAGGCTTTAGCCCAGCAGTGTCACAATATAGGCTAGAATAGATAAAAAAAAGTATTTCATATTTTTGCTGGATTCGTAGTCATCTATCAGACTACATTCTTTTTGGAGCACGCCGTGGAATGAAACTGCTAATTAAATAATGCAATTACGAAAGGCAACATTTAGACGTCGCAGCTCTCTTATTTAGGCTTGTATTCCAGTAAAATTCTCAAAAAAAATCTGTTATATTCGATTCAACTTATAAAATCTAGATTCAAGCCTAGACGTTAGATTGAGTATCATTCTATAATACAAGCCTTATGTGTAAAGCCAGTACCTATCTGCTTTTTGACAAATTCTGACCGCTGTTATCACAAGTACTCTCCTTGAGCCACTTAAAATAGCCACGACTGAGATTTGACTATGCTATCGCGACGTAACCTTTTGGTCAAGCACGGAAGTTCAACAACCCTTCAGTAGCGTGCTAACTAACACATATAACATGAACAATGCGTGCGTAAGCGACTCTTAAACAATCCCTTTCTGGACCTACGGTAACAGGAAGTAGTGTATTATGACTTGTGAGATTTATGAGTGTTGCAAAGCAATCAATGTGTATTTGCTTACTGCATTGGTCAAGTTGCACAGTGGAGCCAAACCACTATGCGAGCCGGATTTTAAAATTCGAGCTAGTTTTTTCCTTGGCTCACAGATCATCACATATTATGTATTTTCCTCACCTGAGTAGTCACTAGTCGGATGAACTTTGCTAGGGTCTGCAACTGAACTCATAAGTTACTATTAGTATTTAAAACGGTGACTCGGATGTCCGAATTGACAGCCATACCCAAATGTGAAATTCATCCTGTCAGCGATAAACTTGATTTTTACTCCTTAAGTATATCTAATTTTTCCTCACTGCTGCGACCCAGGCCTTCTCTATGAGAGGGAATAGGCAATAATCCACCGCGCGGGTACATAATAGGCGCGGGTCCGGTGCGGTTTAGTAGTTCCTTCAACATTTTGAGAGCAGTGATTACTCTAAATAATCAGCCTGCCTGGACTCGACTTCGAACCCACGACTTACTCTACACTCTTTACTAGTCTAGATCTTTACACAATTCTCTTGTTCTTGAGGACATTTTTTTAATCATGAGCATAATTCTGGTCTGTGCAATAAACTGCTCGACGCACAATACAATTATGTATTCGCATACATTCTAAACAATTCTGTTGACCTACGACTACAGGAAGTATTAGCGTTATGCGGTAGCTCGTAACGACTTACTAGACTTGCTAAATACGACTGTTTAGCAAATGCTTTGTGTTTATTATGCACTTTGCTAGGACTTTGTTCCACATCACTACGTGGACAAGAACTTGTCTACTTGTCTTGTCTCTTGTATTGTCTGTTGTCTCTTGTTTTGTCTGTTGTCTTGTTTCTTGTCTTGTCTCTTGTCTTGTTGTTTTAAGCCTCCATAATCCGTCACTCAACTAAGCGTCACTTAAATTAGGGTCATTGTCTGCTTTGGAGCAGTGATAACCTAATAACATGACCATCGGACTGCTAAGTCATAGACCTCTGATTTTCCGGATTCATAAGCATGTTGTATAATTATCACTTGTTTCGGTGAAGTTAAACATCGTGAGGACACCAGCATGCCTGAGAGATATTTGTCGGCGGCATGTAAAGGCAAACCAGATTACCAGCGGCCTATTGGGTGGCATAAAAACTCTGACACCAGGTTTGGCACTAGCACGATAAATTAGAAGATTGCATTGTTGGAATTTCAATTACGGCACTAAGTCGACTGGAAATCCCAGTACACCACATTTTAGACATTCATCTACATATGCGTTGCCTAGTTTTGAAGAAAACGGGTATGAGCGTCGATGATGTTGGGGGCTTTGCTCTGTGAACAACAATCACCACCAGGTACTCCACCCTGGTCATCGATAAAGAAGAAGCTTTAGGTGAAGGTTCGTTAACTTTTGATTGCTCGTTATGAAGTTCCAATTCGTATACATATTTTTGTGTTGGGCTAAGTTCCGATTAGTATTCTAATTTAAAATCTCCCGTATTTCTCGAAGATATGGCGAATGAATACTTATTGGATAAAGCGCAGCCGAAGGACAGTGCACTTCCGACAGAGCATCAATAACAATATTACCCCGGGGACAGACTCGCAGAACGGGAGGGACGTCATAATTGGGGCATGCGCTGTGAGTCTGACCTACCGCCTCCGCTCCGTAAGGGTCGTAGGTCGGGAGAAAACAGGGAACTGCATTCATAATGTTCTGCGTATTGGCTACTTTGTAATCACAATATGCAATTACTAGCTTCTGCCAGCGGCTTCGCCCGCGTGAAGTTTGATAATTGTCCCATGGGATCTTCTACCGGGATAAAAAGTACCCTATGTGTTAATCCAGGTTATAAACTATCCTTGTGCAAAATTTCATCCAAATCCGTTCAGTAGATTTTGCGTGAAAGAGTAACAAACATACATCCATCCTCACAAACTTTCGCATTTATAATATTAGTAGGATAGTAGGATTAGTAGGTAGTAGGATTAGTAGGATGCATAGTATTGTAATATGGCATAATTACATAATTTAGTCTGGGGTAAATGCAAATGCGAGTGAAAATAAAGGAATCTTTTGAAAAATAATGTCCGAGAGTACTAAGTAATGTTTCAAAGATAAAAGACGTTTGTAAAGAGACAAGGGAAAAGCATTATCTACTCACATAGCTTAAGATTCAGGGCAGGAAATATTTACCAAACTCTTCTTCAACAGGAAGCGACAGCGCTGGGCGAGCTCTTAGGATGGCTCCGCGAGTCCCCACACCTGGTCTCACTCTGCCTTCTACTTGGCGAAGACCACATCCCGCCCAGTCTACCATCAGCTCTGGTCTCGGGGCTATACGGCAGCTGTCGGTCTGCCTCCGACAGGACCAGGTTCCTGGCTGTCGTGAGGTCTCTGGTCAAGCATCAGATGGCAACTTCTGTTGAACCTAGGAAGTAAGTATACCCACTTATCTTGACTTGAGGTGATCATGCTGTGTTATAGTTTTGAATTAAAATTAAATACGAGTACATAGCAAATACGGTACAGTACACAAGTACCGCCTGAAGATCTCTTTATCGAAGTTAAGTTAGTTGAAATTTTATAGATAGTTCGGAATATAGGAACCTCTCTGCCAAGTTTGCTGTGTCAATTTAAATGAAATATGTTTTAATTATTATATTTTGACAATTGGAGTCCCACCCGGCTTTATATATTGTTCTTTAGATATGTCACCGTAAAATTGTCAAATACGTTATATTGTAATATCTCTAGCGATATTGTAAAGTCTCGAATTATTGTCAAATGAACATACTGCTTACAACAAAACGCATTATTTTTCGTGAAATGCCTGCGATGGTAGTCAACTTACGCAGTGTGGAGGGAAGGAGGGGTCCCCCTTGCCCAGTGGCACAACTCTCATGAAAAGATAATGCACCATTCCTGAGAAATACCGATTAATATAACATAACCTTAAAACACTTTATATTCCCCCTAAAAAGCGTAGTCGACGGAGCCCCGCTTCGCGGGGTCCCTATTTCCGAGTGCAGGGTTTAAAGGAACCTAACTAACCTAACGGGGGGGGTGCCCCAAGTCCCGATTATGGGGGCAGAGATACTTCCATATGTTCAGTTGACAATAATTCGAGACATTACAATATCGCGAGAAAAAACACGTTATATTGTAATATAACGTGTTTGACAATTTTACGGTGACAGATATACTTTATATTGTCTACCGATCATTCTGACGGCGGTAACCTTGCTGACAGCGAGGCGTCTGTCTGCTAATAGATGTTGCCAATATAACGTGTGTAGTATTTTATAACAGCAAATCTCAGTTACGCCTCTTTTTTCGTAATCTAATCCCACATCAATTCCCCAGGTTATTCCGCACAGGAAAATGCGCCCTGTCATCCCTGTACGCGGTATACCGCGACGGACACACCCCGGCGCGCCAGTTCCTGATCGCAGCGTTACAGAACCCCGTGATGGCTGTACTGCATGAGGACGAGTTCTTCCTCGACATTGATCCTGATAAGGCTATGGAGAGGTGAGTGGAATTAGGGAAAGGTTTTAAGGAGCTTATTTAAAATGGGGTTACGGGTCGATGCAGACCTGGAGCTTCCTCCACGCGCTGCTCGTTTTTTCTCACGTTATCAACCTCCGGAGTTATTCAGTAAGGGTGAAGTCAATCGAGAGTAATTAAATTATTTGAGTCGCGTAATTCGGTTTCATACATTGTATGGTTTATTTTATACCGTCACGTGACACAAACCAAACTTTCAATTGAAAATATGGCGTAAATTACGCGACTCATACTTAAAATTACGTTCATTTAGTCTCACCCAACTAGAAAATAGTTCTGTTGAGGCTGATAGTGAGTCACAGAAATACACAGCATCACCATCATTAACCATCTTTTCTGCTCGAGTAACTCTAAAATCTTACTACTATTGTTCATGCGAAAGGTGAGGAATAGTGAGAATAGATGTATGTTGTTTACTCTTTCACACAAAATCGTCTAAACAGATTTATATGGGCAAACAGATCTACACTAATATTACAAAGAGGAAAACATTGTATTTTTATGTGTATGTTTGTAATGAATAAACTGAAGAACTACTGTGCCGATTTCTGTAAAATTCTTTAACCATTGAAAAGCTACATTCACCCTGAGTAACATAGGCTATATTTTATCTCCGTACTACCACGGGAACGGGAACTAAGCGGGTAAAACCACTTGACGTCCGCTAGTAGTTTATAATCTGTATGAACACATTGGATACTTTACCGGTAGTATGATCGTGAGGAAACCGGCATGTCCTAGAACCAAAAAGACATGTGACATCTACCAATACGCACTGGGCCCGCTTGGTGGATTATAGCACATTCCCTCTCATTGAGAGGAGGCCATGCCCAGTAGTGGGAAAATTACAGGCTGTTGATGATGATCCCTTGGGACAGTTACCGAACTGCACCGCGTGCAGAAGCTGTCTTGAACAAACGATTCTTTCGAGCCACGTCTCTCCCAAACATACCTCTAGACAGGATCATGTGTTTCCGGTTTTTGACTCTGCTATGGATCACCGAGACTTTATAGTCCTGAAACTGTTACATGTGGCTTGCACAGTGTGATACTTCGGAGTTATATTGGCATTTTATTATTTATCCGAGTTTAATCTCTAAAACAGGGTGTTAGAGTGGAAAATAGGTTACCTAATATTGTGTCAAACGTACCTTCACTTCAAATGAGTAAATCATTTATTCGAATTTAAACCCTAGATCAAGGTGTTTGAGTTCAAAATTGGTCAGTGTTTCAAACATTACACTGTTTTCAAAACAAACGTTGCAAAAGGTGTGAAGTGTTATTTATAATCTAAATATTTACGTAGTAGTGCGAGATCAGACGTGTCGATCATTGTTCTTTTTAGTATAAACTCGTTTTTATGATATCTGGGCACGTGCATCACATAACTACACGGAAAATTGTAGAACATAATGATAAAGCAGCATGAACATAGATTAGACTGCCTCGTGGTTTAGTGTTCGCAAGTGTTACTGCTGACCATGAAGGTCATGAGTTCGATTCTCCGGACGGCCGACGTGGTATTGGGTGTTTCTTTCAGGAATTTCTCAGTAGCAGGCTCGAAGTCTGGATTTTTGCCCGGGTTTATAGCAATAGGAATGCGAGTATTACATGGAACTTAAGGCGATTACATGAGCTAAACGCGAGTTTTATAATTACTAAAAGTATATGATTCACTGCTATAAACAAGACCAAAAAATATATGATATTCTTCAGGATATGCTAGCATGATACTGTTTCGAAAACATAATACAATTAATTTGGCTCGATAAAAAGAAATCACGAACTTATCTCTAAAAATATCTTTCAAACAATAAGAAACATACTAATATGCATGCGATCATTCTGATTTTTTGGCAAATGTTTCTACAAGCAATATATTAGCATGATACTGTTTCAGATTTTTAACCCAATCAATAGTTTTTTTGTAAATCGATCGAAACCACTCGTTTCGTTATTTGGCCCGCAGTGGCTGACGTAACAACCACTTTGTAGTGCAAGCTGATTAGAACTTTATTCTAACAGCATTTCAAAAGAAGTTTGAACCACCACAAATAGAGTTGCTAATTTAGCTCCTCTAAGCGCCTTAAAATATAACTGGTGAAATGTGGTTTTACTATAACGTACTCGTCTGTCTAACCATTTGGGGATTACATGTTATGTTATGAATTTCTCAGTGACAACCTGCCACCGTATACACAAATGCTCGGAATGAATTTCGATTCGACAAGTCTTATGTCTGTCCTTTTTTGCCATAACGAAAACGAGCGAGATAGACATACAACTTACCGAATCGAAATTGAATCGAAGCGTTGTGAATAAGGGGTCTGGAGTCTGTATTTGTACCAAAAACTCCATTACCGGCATTTTTTTACCATTTACTCACATTTTTCCTACATCTTTAATGTAATAAATTAATAAATATCGCTGGACATTAACACACAGCGCCACCTAGTGTCAGACTAAGCAAGGCTTGTGTCGTGGACACCAGATAGTTGTTATACTACATATATACTTTTTTTGTTTGTAAATACATACTTAATAAACATTTAAACATCCACGACTCGGAAACAAATGTCCATGCTCATCACAAAAATATTTGCTCCTACCGGGGATTCGAACCCAAGACCCTATAAGAACGTAAGGCAGCCTCACTACCGCTACGCCATTCGGGTCGTTGTTTTAATCGAAATTATAATCTCTTGCTTATAAAACCGCTTGACAATAATTTCATTGGCGCCTACAAAAACACCTTTTCAATGCAGCCCTAGTCTACCTTCCACCTGCATTAACTTAAAGACAATTACTCCGATCGATACTGGTCGAAACAGCCATCTGTTTCTTTGACCTTCATCGATCTATAATCTTGTAAATAATTAATACACTTGTCCATTCTCTGACCTAATTGTAGAAAAATCGATGGCAAATTAGCTTTCCGCGTGTATGAAGTTCTGAAGTTATTATATTTGCGACAACATTATTAGCAGTTTGCTTAGAATCTCTAATGTTTCCCAACTGTGTTAGGGTCGACTTCCAGTTAAGCTGGATGCATCTGGATTATTCTGGATACCAGTGTTTTACATAGAGCGACTACCTATCTGACCTCGACAACACAATTACTGGGTAGCACGGAACCTCTTAGTAAAAGTGGTATTCAGACTTTATGGGTCCTGACTGTCCATAATGAAGAGCTGAGACGGCCGCCGGTTCGGACAACTATACTTCAGATTCAGAATGCATTCGTGCATAATATAACAATAACATCGAAGCTGTAATTTCGAACACATATTTTATTGCAGCTTCATTTGACATATTATACAATATAATATGTCACCGTAAAATTGTCAAACACGTTATATTACAATATAACGTGTTCCTCTCTAGCGATATTGTAATATCTCGAGTTATTGTCAACTGAACATACGGAAGTATCTTTGCCCCCATAATCGTGAATTGGGACACCCCCCGTTAGGTTAGTTAGGTTCCTTTAAACCCTGCACTCGGAAATAGGGGCCCTCGACTACGCTTTTTAGGGGAATAGAAAGTGTTTTCAGGTTAGGTTATGTTAATCGATATTTCTCAGGAATGGTACAGTATCTTTTCATGAGAGTGGTACCACTGGGCAAGGGGGACCCCCTCCTTCTCTCCACACCGCTTGAGTTGACTACCATCGCATGCATTTCACGAAAAATAATGCATTTAATTGTAAGCAGTATGTTCATTTGACAATGATTCGAGAGTTTACAATATCGCTAGAGATATTACAATATTACGTGGTTGACAATTTTACGGTGACATATATAACACGTGCCATCTTTTGGGCAAGTTTCCTAAAATATATTATAGCGGCCGGACTTGTTATTATATTATTATCTTACTCAATGGGCTATTATAGTGGAGTGGCTCATTGTTGGCAAAACAACCTCACGAGTCGATCTTCAGCGTTAAGCAATGCTTGACGAACTCGGTTCGGGGATGGGTGACAATTCTTAACATGAGACCCCTCCGTACTGAGAAAGCACGTTAAGCTGTCTGATAACTAGTCTTGCCGAGAGGTATCATTTTACCTATAGTAACTGGGTTGTGTAGACAGTCTCTTCCTGTTAAATACTGGTCCTAACATTGTTGGGAAAAAGGCTATATGATCATCACCATCCACACTCTGACTTGACCTACTACTGGGTATACGCCTCTCTTTGCTTGTGCCAAGCTTCACGTTCTTGGGAAGGTCATATGAGTAGATGAAATAAGCTATTACAGTCTTTACATGTGTGTGTGTGTGTTATATGTATAATAAGTATGTATTTGCAAACAAAAAAGTATATAAATGTGGTATATCAACTATCTGGTGTCCACGACACAAGCCTTACTTAGTGTGGCACTAGGTGGCACTGTGTGTTAATGTTCAGCGATATTTTTATTTTTTTACTCTGCATGACCTCATCGTAAAACGAATGCCCTTTGGAGAGCTGTACTTGATAAGTGATAAATTATATTAATTCAGCAAGTTGGTTTTATAGTTTTAATAAAATTACGAGTAAGTGTTTTTTACTCGTAATTTTATTAAAACTAGTTGGGGCTGGTATTTCGTACCTGACTACTCTGAGAAGAAACAGCCGAAAAAAACTCAGAGGTCATAGTCTATTTTGAAGTCCAGACAATTATGCTCAATTCACATGAGGACTATGCAGATCAGTGACTGAGATGGTCTTTTGAAAAAGGAACCACACAGATTTGAACAATGAACTGTATTTTACAGGTCCTTGTCCTATATTTTTAGCTTCTATTGTTGTTTGCGAGGTGATCGATCACCACGCATGCGCGAGTCTGCACTGAGTTTCAGGATATAAGATATTCCAAGTTTGTAGTTCTTTGCATATGAATCCAGAAGGACGAACTTTGTCCTTTATTACCGAATTGAAAACTCGGTAAGTAACTTACATTGAGCGGCAAGGTCAGAAAAATATAGAAGTCTCTCCTTTTGTAATTCTCTTCTATTTGGCATCAAACAGATTTCTTGACTAAGTGGTCTTTGAATTGAATGTAAAATAACGTGAACATCAGAATGACTGGCCAAAATTACCGATCAGCTTAAACTTATTACAAAAATCTAAAAATAATAGGTAAGTACCTAATTAATTAAACTTAGGTATCAATAGTGGCAAATAGGAATTAGTTTTTAATATTTTTAAGCTGATCGGTCGTTTTGGCCAGTCATTCTGATGTTCACTAAAATAACTGGAGGTTGAAATGAAGATGTACTGCTACTGTCTGCTACCGTTAGGTACTACCCTTTGAGAATACGATGTTATGTTACGTATGCAACAAATTTTGAATAAGTTATTTAGATTATCTGGCTATAATAGAAATCCAATACTTTGGGATTCTGTATTTGTTTACTGTGACTACTTTTGGACTCGAGATGATTAAGGGCGGAATACGCTACATAAAACCGTGTTCCGAAGCTGACAGTTTTATCTTTTTTTGATTATTGACAACGAACTCTTGAACGAAGTTTAGATGAACTGACCTCGATCAATTTCATTAGGTAGTGTAATGTTCGTATACGTACCCTTATACAGTGTGATTGGTAATTGGGTACAGGCCTAGAAATGGGGGATACTAGAGCGTATTTGCAACAATTTTGACCCGATAACTTTAGGTCTAAACTGGGTGGTTTTTGAGAAATCGAATTTTTAAAGTTTACCTTGAAATGTTCCACCTTTACACCTCAAAGTGCTGACCGTTTTTTTTCTATCTGTTCCATTTCTAAAAAAACACACAGATTGGACCCCAAGTTATCGGGTCAAAATTGTTGCAAAAAAGGTCTAGTTTCCTCCATTTCAAGGCCTGCACTCAATTACCAATCAACCTGTATGAAGATATTTGTGTTGAAGTTTAAATCCCCCACAGGTTCTCCCCCGCCGACCGTGCCAAGAAGTTCGGTCAGCCGAACAGCCAGGAGTACGCAGCCAAGGTGGCTCGCTACCGCAAGTGGACCATCCAGTCATTGTACAACCTGACCAGCAAGTTCATCGTCTCGCTCAGGGAACACTGGCCCAACTTCCCCGCAACTATTGCCTGGATTGTACAGCAGATTGTGCATTTGTTGAAGCAACATTCCAGGTAAGGGATTTTCAAAAGCGATTTCCTATTAATTTATTAGGACCTTTTTTTAGAAGCAAAAATCTATACTTATAATAAATCTGTAGCGAGGTCAATTCTGTACATGAAATATATTTACAAAATAACTATCGGGGGGTGATTAGTGATCGATACTGATGCCAAAAATGCAATCAGTAAAATTTTTGTCTGTCTGTCTGTCTTTCTGTCTGTCTGTCTGTCTGTCTGTCTGTCTGTCTGTATGTTATTTATAGAAAAAAAAAATACTCGACGGATTTTAACGAAACTTGGTACAATTATTCTACATACTCCTGAGCAGGTAATAGTATACTTTTCATCACGCTACCATTAATAGGAGCAGAGCAGTGAAAGGAAATGTTGGGAAAACGGGAGAAGTTACTTGGTTTTTTTAGCTTCCGTCGCGTGTGCAGCCTTAATGGTTAAAGCTACATAGAAATCATGTATAACGGAAATATTCCACATAAAATTATATAAAAAATATCCCAAGACAGCATATGTCTATCTTTTATAGTTGACTCACAATAACACGTGTAACTCCCGATAGCTTAGCAGTTCGGAGATTTGTTATTATTATATTTGTTTACTCTTACGTTTATAATATTCTCACTCAACCCCAATTTTGAAACTTCACGCGGGCGAAGCCGCTGGCAGAAGCTAGTCTTTTAATAAAAGTGAACACAGAAGTAATCAATTTTGGTTTATTTCATTAAGAATTTTATGCCAATAATTGTTTGAATATGATTTACGCGGCATGTTGGCAATTTCATGAACGAAGGGTTTTTGTAGTTTTTTCTCCTTAAAAAGAGTTTTCAACAACTCTTAAATGCTATTTTACAAACTTACCATCAACAACTATAACAAAGATTTACAAAATACGCTTCGCGACTGTTCAGAATATTAGCGAGTTCGAGTTTAATCCCAGCATCAACTTATCTAAATCCTTGAGATTTACTTTATGGCTGTTAATCCCATAAGGTCCTTCCTTACAAATTTCGTGGCTTATGCCTGCGGTCTGTCTTAAATCTTTGTTAGTCTTTATTAAAAAGTCAAGAATTAGTCATTTTCTCAAAAAGATTTAACGAACCTTTTCACAACCCAATTTAAAGTAGTTTCAAGAATAGTTTTCTCTAAAAACCTGCTTATCTGAGCTGGTGCTTGCCATGAAGTAGCTGCTCGGAATGGCAGGACTGTTGGCACTTAGCACCCTCCCCGTGCTGCGCAGTTACCTCAGGCACCCTCTCAGTTAAACAGGAAACCTCTAACATTGTAATTCGCCTTCAGAACATCAGACCGAGAGCTCCACGCGATATGCACAGACCTGGTGCTGAACCACTTCATATGCCCGGGCATCGTGAACCCCGAGGCTCACGGCGTTGTGGAGGTGCCGGTGTCATACATCGCGCGCTTCAACCTCATCCAGATCGCGCAGATCATCCAGATGCTGTGCCTCGCCAAGTACCAGGAGGTAAGAGATCAGTATCCCACCCACTTCATAATATGCAAACTTTCCTTTTCGTTGGCCGATCTTTCGTACGGTTTAGGAAGCAACGTAAGTAATATTTGTGTCTGTAATCTGACTGAATCTATATATTGATTTGAATTTCTGATTGACCTATGAACTGATTTCTGATTGATGACCTATAGAGGTCGTACGAATCCACTAAATGCGGCAAGCACGATGCCTGGGGCAACCTCCATGCATTGACCGGTCTCATGCTTGGTGACGTGTCTATCCTCAGAAGTAGACAGCTTTGGGCTGATTGACGATGATGTTCATTTATTTCATCAATGAATTTTCTATGTACAGGTGGACGCAAAAGTCCGCGATGTTTACGTGAAGTTCGAACGTTCTTGCGTGTGGACGCTCATAGAGAACGTGGCGAGCGAGGCGTGGTCTTGTGCAGCCACGCCCGCAGCGCCGCACGCGCACGCCGAGACGCCGCGCATCGCTACGGACGCGCATCTAAACACGCATGTTGCGCTGTTCACACCGCAGGATGCGCAGCTACTGGTGAGTTTTCTTTTTTTCGGATGGGAAATCATTAAATGACTCCTCCCGCTCTTGACGGAGCGGAAGGGGAGTGTCAGACTTTTACTGACTAAAATCCCATCCATGTTCCTTCTTCGCCCTTTGTGTTCCGGGACCGCGCTATCTGGTGAGTGTCACGTCATTATAAGATTCCAATACCTAGAGACGCCACTGAAGTCCTAGATCCCGCAAGCAAGCGTCGATAAGAAACTAAAAAATAAGGAAAAATGATTTCTGCTTCGATTTGCCACATAAAATGTTACTACCTAATGTCTTTATCATAGTTAGAGTACTGGTCAATAATACTTAACACACTTGTTGTTACAGATATCGTTTCTGAAGCGCATTTCATCCAAACTAAACAACAACACGCCGAGTGTCACGTCAGCCGACGAGCAGTCGTCGAGTGGAGCCGTGCCGGAAGCCGCAGCTTTAAGGTAACGGGACTTTTTAATAATGGAGTGTTTCTGCATGTCGTGATTCAGAATATTCAAGACAACAAAGCCGGCGACAAGGCAAAACACCAAACGTCTTTTTGGGGCATTTTTTCAGCAAGGAACTGCCAAAAATTCGAAGACTTGTGACATCTACTAATCCGCACTGGCCCCGCGTGGTAGATTATGGCCCATTCCCTCTCATTGAGAGGAGGCCGTGTCCCAGCAGTGGGAACATTATAGGCTGATGATGATGATGATGATCATACTCTCTCTTACTAATACAGAAGTATCAACTATTCAATTTAAACCGATGAACGCCGCGCGCCGGCTGCACGCACGAAAAAGTGTCCCGTTAGGCTCATTGTAACGTTACGATCGGAGCGTATGTATGCAATCATTTCATCAATGTTTGGTTATGACGTTGTCAGGTTAAACTATCGTCAGTAAACCGACTTTACAGACAAGTATTTTTTAATATTTTGTAGCAGCAGTGAGACAAGCAGCGAAAGTTCTAGTAGCGGGGAAGCGTGTGCGAACCGGCTGGCTGCGTTGCTGCAGACCACGGAACCTAACTACCGCAGTCGGCTGCACGACCTACTGCGCAAGATGCCTGACCTCACCAAGTACAGGTAATTCGTTTACATTATCAGGTGGAAAGAAAAAAAAACTGACAAAATAACTTCGTGATTATACAAGAGATCTCCTTTCAACTGGCAGCTAAACACGAATGTAAAATTGCAGCCAGTTCTACTGCATCTCCAAAGCAAATGCTAATTATTCAGACCTTTGTTTCTTCTCTTATCCCAGTTTTTTTGAGTTCCATATCATGGATATAGCGACATGATTAGATATACAAAAAGTCCGCTACGTTCTCGTTCCGACATCTATCACACAAGTTAGGAACTAAAAATCCTGTATCGCGCCATCAAAATTGTCTGCGAGATACGGACGTATACAAAAACTTGACATCAACTATTAGGGAGTAGCCAACAAGACACATTTGGTCAGAGGATCCTCCCTTTTCCGTGGGGGATGAGATTTTACCACCCTGTTCCTTGTAACCCTAAATGGAAATTGGTCCAGGCCCCGTATTCACAACGTTTCGATTCCATTTCGATACGGGAAGTCGTATATCTGTCTCGCTCATTTTCTTTATGCCAAAAAAGGATAGACATACGACTTGTCGAATCGAAAATTCATTCGAAGCTTTGTGAATACGGGGTATGTATTACTACTGTTCTCATTTAACTAGTGCCGCCACTAAAGTTGACGAGAGAAGAACAAAAACCTGGCATTTTTCAATCAAAACTACTCACTTATTCTCTCTAATAAATATTTTGTGGTACAAACAGCTGATGTCAAAACTTCCACATTTCCACAGGCAATCAACAACCCCAGAATCGAAAGACCCCTCCCCCGTCGAGAACGGTCACTCCAACAAGAAGAGTATCCTGGGCAAGGTCCAGCGTCCCCGCCTCCCTCGCAGCGCCAGCTCCAACTCGTCGCTAGCCGCGGCGTCCGAGGACAAGCCGGTGAATGGTAGCAGTAGGGAGGATGGATGCGCGGAACATATGGAGGTGCTGGTCATCAAGCTGGCTAATGTTGAGGAGCATGACTATGTGGGTGAGTGAGAGTGTGGGTAATCGCATCATTTAGCGTATTATAACAAAAAATACTCACTGCTAATTAAAAGTTTTGACGATTCGCTGATTTGCTACAAACAAATTCACACACATTCTCTACGCGGAGTAATGAAAACGACAAGGATACAGTTCTGCAACTGTTCTTTTAGCATAATGGTACTAATGCCACGTTAATTATTTAAACACAATTTCCACTGAAAATTCCATAAATCTTTAGTTACAGCCTTCGACCTTCTGACAATGAGATTAAAGCGCCAAAAGTTTTAATGTCTTCTTATTTTTCCAGGTCTAGTCCCCGAATCAAAAGTTCTAGAATGTTACTACGGCGGCTCAGAAGCGGGAGATGCTGACGATACTGGATCAGCCCTCGCTGTAGCAGGTCCGGGCGCACCCGTACAGAAGAGGACCAGGTGAGTTGCGATTTTAAACTTCAAAATACCGTTCATAGAGATTAGAATCGGGGCCATTTTTACTCCAGGCGGGGTGAGTGAACAGTTGCAAAATGTTTGCAAGCAATACTTTTTCTGTCCCTAGGACGTAGAGAAAAGCATCAAAAACCACATTTTGTGTAGAAAATTGTGGCCTGACAAGAATGACATGTAGCCCTTCAGGGCTTAAACCGCCATCCGTTTCCGTTTTTATTGTTAAACACTGCCAAAGGCACGATCTGACCTTAGGGTCGCGCCACATCTGTGGAACGTACGGCGCCGAACGTTCAGTTGAATGCGCTCGCAGTGTTATTCAAGTTCCCTATGACACATCGCGCGACGCGTTACGCGACTGTTACGCCAACCGAATATGACCGATAAGTCAGTCGTTAAAGTATCGGCGCCGTACATTCCGTAGATGTGGCGCGACCCTTAACTCTATTGGATTAAACAATATCTTTCCTTGACAAATATTTTAGTATACCCGTTTAACTCCGCAAGCTAGTTATAACGATAGTATTTTTGTCAGGTTCTCAGTGTCACATGATGAGGTATCGCTGGGCAATACGTCAGATAACCTGGAGGCGGTGTCAGAAGCTGCGTCAAACCACAGCGTCACATCAAGCCTGGAGCTTGAAACTGAAGATCAGAATGATAACTTGTCTGATATGGTGAGTTTGTATTTTTTAGCTACGTTATTTTAAGGGTTATTTTATTAATTTCGGGCATTTTTTTCTAAGAACTTCTTTCTTTATCGTGTGGTTAGTTGCCTAACCTGGTGTCAGAGTTGTTGCCTCCCATGGGCCTCTGACTTGGCTTAACATGCCGTCCAGAAATATCTTTCAGGCATGTTGGTTTCCTTACGATGTTTTTCTTCACTGAAGCAAGTGACAATTTATACAATACGCCAATGAATTCGAAAAATCGAGAGGTGTGTGCCTTGGGTTCGAACTTGAGACCTATTCTAAGTACTGTGCTGTACTTAGAAAAGCACAAAAGTTGACAGTTTCATAGTCCGAAAGACCACACTGGAGGCGTTTATTGTGTTTAACCTCAAATATTAGACTAAGTGGTGAATGTATTCTACTCCTAAAATAATATGAAGTTATTTGAGTTTATCCACCCAACAAGAATTTCGGCAAGAGATTGTTGCGTACGCTTCTCGATTTCGTACTACGGAGAATTGCGGTGTGCGATTCAGGTTGTCCCGAACTTGCTCTTATAATTTTCCACTTACAATCTAAAGAAAGAAAGAAAAATATTTATTTGACGTCAGTTAATAAAGCACACACACAATAATAAATAAAAAAGATACAAAACAATGAGTAGGACTTAGTAGAAATGTGCTGTGTGCCTCACGGCTGCGCCAAAAAGGTCCATTTCAGCATTTCATGCCAGACAGGTGATGAAGCGTCTGACGCTGGTCTCTAATATACATTGTTGATCTTGCGCAATTACGACCGAGTTTGGCGTGGATTTTTATTTCTATTCTCTATTTTACTTTCCTACTAGCTGACCCACGTAACTTATTTTCCCAAATTTTGCAACATTTTTCATTTATGCTGGGCTCCTATTGGTCATAGCGTGATCGTTTATAGCCTATAACATTCTACGATAAATGGACTATCCAACATAAAAAATTGTTTTAATTCCAACCAGTAGTTCCTAAGTTAAACAAACTCTTCAGCTTTATAATATGAAAGTATAGATAATCCCTTGTTTAAACCTATTTTCGTTGAACAGGTATCAGCCAACGTGAGCGGTCGCGGCAGCCCCAACATCTCAGGTCGCGAGACGCCGTCGTCACAAGTAACAGACGGCGACGCGGTGGACGCGTGCGTGCGCCGGGTACCGCTGCACGCGCCACACTCGCACCAGCACCACGCCGGCCACAAACTGCTCAAGCAGACCAGGAACGATATCGAGGATAAGTTCTGCAAGTTTGAGATCAAGGTGAACTATATCGATATGGTTCACATTTGTTACTTCTCAAAAATTACACATTGCAATAGGTATTTTTAAAGGCACGTCTTTCCACACTAGAAAGTTCTCTTATATCGTGGGTCCGTTTACAAACTTTTAAACTCACATACACGAACAGCCAGACCCAGAATAACTGTCTGTGGACCATTCAAATATTTTTTCCGTTCGGGGATCAAAACTGTGACACGCAGCGCAACGAGTCGCACAGCCACTGCGCTAACCGTGCCATCATTATAGAGATATGAGAAATGGTTGGAAGTTCTTACTTAGAAAAGTGAGGTGACGTAGTGGCCCAAGGGGACCAAATGAGCTGCTGCCCAACGTGTCGGTCTGGTGAACACAGTTTTTGTTTTGTTAGGGAATATCTGTATCAGCACGAAATACGTGGAAGCTTTTCAGGAACCAATAACTTTTTCATAAGACCCATTTTGGCTTGCCTCGTTTTTTTGATCCAATGACTCAGAATATTAGTAGAAGTTTAATATCCTCTTGTGTAGAAGCTACTGGAAGGCGACGAGACGATCAGCATAATGTCGGACACGTGGAGCACCGACGTGTTGGCGTCCGACTCGGAGACCATCGGCGACTCCTGCGACCAGACGCAAGTCGCCGCCAGCCAGGGTCAGTTCATTAACTTACATTATTTTTGCCTATTTATAAGTTTTTTTGTTATTCTTTTTGCAATTTGCAGATTAGTGTCAAGTTGAGTGTTGATTTAAGTGACTGTTTCATGAAAAACTCAAGTAATACAATTTAAATTTCGCGAGCCACCCTGGCGGTTCCCACTTAAATGCAGAAAGATAAATTATGAACTTATATACAATGTCGCTTTTCAAATGCTAATGAGAAGATAACTGACTGATTAGTGAAAGGGGTTGTTACTTTAATTTAGCTGCCATGGCGTTCCTTGCAGGAAACATGACCGCTTGTGTGTGTACTTGTCGTTGAAGGACCAGCGCTCTCTCGCCGCGTAGCCCCTTTGGCGGAAAGACCCTATCTAAAACCATTCAACAAAATGTCAACTCCACGAAGCTGCCCGACTTAGGGACCGGCGTTTTTCATACAAACGTAATACCAAAATAATATGAAAATCAATCATATTCTGAAAGTAGTGTGTAAATATTTCGATTGTATTATATTATAGAATATAAATATTTGAAAGGACAATGATATAAAGACGAGATATGAGGATTTTAAAATTTCTCTAGATTTATTTTTCTCGTTACTCTTGTTTAAATCGGTGTACATTCAAAATATGTATTTGGGAACCTGTATATTCTGTAATCCAATCAAAAAAATACACACTATCTTAAGAATATGTTTGATTTAAAAATTATTTTCGTATTACGTTTGTATGAAATTCGCATGCTCCGCAGGCCTCTTAACTCCGAACAAAACTAATTCACCTGTTACATTGATTGCAAGTTGATATAAAAAACGTTCTGTTTCTCCTAGGCACCAGTACTAGCAACACCAACGCGCCGGACGTGTCAGAGACTGCAAGCGAGTCCGCATGGAGCATGGACGTACTCGCGTCAGACAGCGACCGGAACACTGAGGTAAGTACTGCATTTTTTGGCATCAACCGGGCACAGATCAGCTGCTTCTTAGAAATTTCTGGTATGGTAGAATAGAATAGAATAGAATTTTTATTTTGCAAATATGGGTATCAATCGTTGTTATGACATATCAAAGCTCAGCCATATTTTACCATTCAGCATGCAAACATTTAGCTACATTATTTTATGCAACATGAACTTACATTATTTTCAAATACCAGATCGATTTTAATGTTATTATTATAATTATCACTCAATAGATCAGTTAGTAACTTATTATCATTATCATTACAGTTAACATTAAATAAATAAATAATCATTTTCATTACAGCTATCATTACATCAATTAATTATCATTTACCAGGAATGGTAATGGTAAAACCCAATAAAACTTTACCCAACTCCAAGTTGAACCCAGTAGGAACTCATGCTCAATAGTCGCGCTTTCAAATTCTAGACCAACAAAGCATTCAAGATAGATAGGTTAACAATAGACTAGTTTCCACCATCAATAAATTGCAAATCTATTTATTCCGTCCGTCAGTTAGAGTATTAGAAAATAATTGACACGTATTTTTGTTTTTGTAAATCAACGAATATTGACAAAGATAAAACGCATCAAAACTCGGGAGTGGGGGCTCGTGACGTCAGAATTCACTAAGAATTATACCAAACAGTGACGTGGGAATTTTGAAAGCGTCGTATCTTCGTCAATTTTGGTTTGTGTGACAAAAGAGAAAAATATGGGTCAAATATTTTTTGATAATCTAAGTGACGGACTAATTAGATTTTTTCAGTTACCCACCTAACACTTATCAAAACTTTTAAGGGGCCGGCGGAGCATGCGTTTTTCATACAAATGTAATACCAAAATAATGTGAAAATCAAACATATTCTTAAGGTAGTGTGTATATAATTTCGATTGTATTATGTAATAATATCTATGTTATATTATAGCAAATAAATATTTTGAAAGGACAATGATATAAAGACGAGATAATAATATGAGGAATATAAAATTTCTATAGATTTTTTTTTTCTCATAACTCTTTTTTTAAATCTGTGTACATTCAAAATATGTGTTTAGGAATCTATATATTCTGTAATACAATCAAAATAGATACACACTTCCTTAAGAATATGTTTAATTTACAAATTATTTTGGTATTACGTTTGCATGAAATTCGCATGCTCCGCAGGCCACTTAAGGGACATGACGCGGTCCAACCGGAGCAGGTTCACCAATCTCCATGATATTCAGAAACAAAGATTATTACGGTCTTATCTATACTATCTATACTAATATTATAAAGCAGAAGAGTTTGTTTGTTTGGTTGAACGCGCTAATCTCAGGAACTACCGGAAATTATAATTGAACAATTCTATTTGCGTTCATCATCATCATCATCATCATCATCAGCCTATAATGTTCCCACTGCTGGGACACGGCGTTTTTGCGTTGGATAGTCCATTTATCGAGGAAGGCTATAGGCAATATAACATCACGCTATGACCAATAGGAGCGGAGCAGGAATGGAAAATGTTGCAAAAACGGAGGAAATTTTATTCCCTTTGTGAGCTTTTTATCTCTTATGTGACGCAGACGAAGTTCATACATATAAGCTTTTTATAATGGGGATCCCGATAAGTATTATTCATAAACGTTTCATAACGCTAAAACGCTCTTTGGAATAGAAGAATAGAATAGAATAATCATTTATTCGCTAATGGACAGCACAACACAAAGAGCAGTACCTTTTTTTATTATTATTTTTTTTTTATTTGTTTATATTATACTAGCGGACGTCACGCGGTTTCACCCGCGTAATTCCCGTTCCCGTGGGAGTACGGGGATAAAATATATCCTATGTTACTCGTGGATAATGTAGCTTTCGAATGGTGAAAGAATTTTTAAAAACGGTCCAGTAGTTTTTAAGCCTATTCATTACAACCAAACAAACAAACAAACAAAGTTTTCCTCTTTATAATATTAGTGTAGATTTAAGTATTTAATAGCGGCTTCATAACTTAAAACGAGGTTGACCCTACTATAAACCTACTATGGCTATGGGCTAAGTTTCACAACCTATTGCATCAACCTCCTAGTCATAAAGATATTTATAAAAAAAATGTGTTTAACATGTGTATAGTAATTTATAATAAGATTCCGAATTATTTAAAAATGTTGCAGGGCAATTTATTAAAAAATAATTTGGTGATGAATGTAAATAATTAATACTGATTTTATAATAATTGTAATAATGTTCATTGCATGATAATAATTACTGAAATGTTACTAAATAATAATAATAATTTGCACGCTTGCTTGCAGGCAGAATACTGTAACTTTTAAGACATCTTTCCTTGTTGTATGACGTATTTCTTGCAAATAAATATTTTTGAATTTTTGATTTTGATTTTATAAACCTTAATAAACAGTAATATGGCCGACAAATGTGTAACAGCTGATTTTGGTGTAATAAAAAAAGGCTGCTCCGAGGTTGTATTCCGAATTACTCTAATTTATTTGACCGTCCATAAACCCGTTCCGAATTACCGTGAGCGCGATATCGATGTCCCTTGAATCGCCATAGATGACGTAATGACATGTGCCATCTTGCGATTACACTGACCATGCCCCAAATAAATATCACTAAATAATTTCGGAATGCTGCCCAAATGTCACAAGTGACGTTGTAGAACTTTTTTTTAATGCGTTTTATGGCCGTGGATACCAGTTGTTTTGGCATTTTATCTATGGATTCAGCAGAACGACAACTTAATCACTTTAAAACGTCTTTATAGCTATGACGGGTTTGTAGAACGATTATGAATAGAGAATTTTATAATAGGTTTATTAGCTCTACTGAGCATTTTAACTAATGAGTGCTTAAAACCTATTTTAGGGCATTTTTAAGAATAAGACTGTTAGAGTATACCTTTTCTGGTTTACCGTTAAGCCGTTGCTTTCAGAATTACAATCAGCATACTATTGTACAAAACACTGTAGCGTAACTAAATTTGTCGCCTTTTAACAGGTGGACACCGACGACTGCGTCTCTGTAGCGGCGAGGTCTGACACATCATGGCCGCGGCGACCCTCGCAGCAAGACGACCCACCCTTCAGGAACAATAACCACCAGGTATGTTTATTTTGTAAATTACCCCTGACTTCTACAACCGATCTATTATAATTAGTGTCCGACCGAAGGTGCAATTCTGGCCGAAGCCGAAGCCGAAGGTGATGGATGACCTTGAGAAATGCGATAGTTATTATAATCTCAGAATATACTACATATTCTGAGAGCTTTAGAGATTTAGCCCAATTACGAGCCGAGTGACCAACGTATATCAGTTGGTAATAAATTATTCGATGCGTTCGGGCCGGCGCCGGCGCGGTGAAACGGCGAAACGCTACTCTGCTCTGCTCGCTCTCCGTCTCGCTCTAGCATTGTTCAGTAAATTTCAAATTTTGACAACTTGCAAACCTTCGGCTTCGGCCAAAGCTTCGGCTATTTTTTGGCCGAAGCCGAAGGTTTGGCCGAAGGTGCTTTTTTTGGCCGAAGGTGGCCGAAGCCGAAGCCGAAGCATCGGTCGGACACTAATTATAATTTGCTATCTATGCTTCTCATCACAGATAATACACTATATAAAACAAGATAGATCCGCAACTCTGGTTTTCGTTTTTAAAACTGTGTACCCAAACAGTTAGATGGCACTGTTAGTTTTCGTTCAACCAAATAAATAGAAAAAGTAATTCTTGACTAGAATTCGAACTTGTGTGTGCAACCGCTGTCACCGCTAGACTATCTACTTTACTGACAAGTAGTTTAAAATTGCTGTTCTCGTTATGACAGTTGAAAAGTTGGTGTACCTTAACACACAGATGGCAGCACTATCTATTTTACACTATTAATTTTGTTTGAAGCCAATGTATAGAAGTTTCACCCCCATGCTTCTCATTTAATCTCATAAAAGCTTCTAAAAACTTGAATTTTGTCTTTTTTAACTTTCACGATCAGAACACATTATAAAACTTAAGAAGACGGGTATTTATCGCGAATTTACCTTTAATTTAATCCCGACGTTTCGACCGGATTGCACCAGCCGTGGTCGCGGGGAAATTAAAGGTAAATTCGCGATAAATACCCAGTTATTTAAGTTTTATAACTTGAATTTTGCACCTAATTCGTTATGACCAGGAACTCGTGGTAAATAATACCAGCCGCTCGGGGCGATCTTTCAGGCCGTGTTTGCTTTGATTGTTCCGTGGATTGGGTGATCACCTATTCTAAACATAGTTTCCACCGTGCCTAGTAGTCAGTGGCCCGAAAATCTGACAACCAATCTTACCAAGGGGTATCGTATTACCTAGTCCTAACTGGTGGAGGTCAGATAGGCAATCGCTCCAAATAAAATATTGATATTTAGCTGTATCCGGTTAGGCTGGAAAACCCCAACCTAGTTAGGAAAACGCTAGGCAGATGATGGCATAATACGTTGAGAGTAGATTTTGACCTAGTTACTGTTTTCAGAATGGAAACGTAAAGCGACCGGAAGTAAGCAGTCCTCGACACACGCCACGACCACACTTAACTAACAGGTAATACAAAAAGTAATATTGAAATACATTCTGTCTCTCTCTCTCCCTCTCTCTTTCTTTCTCCAATTACCAAAAAAAAACACTGCCTAAACTACTAGGTCTAGAACAAGCGCAGACGGTTTTTAACTCAAACATGTGTCGAAATATGAGAGCTTTTGTATACCAGCGATGTCCTACGGAGGAGTATGCGTCTCCAGGCACGACACCGTACTACGTCGTATGTTTTTGTTAGGCAGGGTTCCCACTACGCCGGACCGGCAGATCTGCCGCGCCGGTAAATCTGCCGGAAGGGCTAGTGGCTGTACAATTTGTATGAAGCTATTCACATTATCCCGGGTCCGGCATTTTTGCCGAGCCCGGCATTTTTACCGAGCGTTTTGTCACTACGAATTGCCGGTAGAACGACCGGCCCCGGAGTAATGTGAACGAGTTTGTGCCGGTATCTGTCCCCCGCTCGCCCCGCTCGTGCTCCCCTCGCCCCGCCCGTGTTCCACTCACGTCATTCGGCTCGCATTTTCTGTTAAAAGTAGACGTTTAGCATGGATATTCAAGCAGAAATTCTTTGATTCGTCTCTTCTAAGTTCACCCATTAATGTTTCAAATGTTCCAAGTGAAAATCTTTCCCTTAAAATAGGGTGTACCCAATGTTTTCTTTTATTTTGCCTTCTATTAAGATACCACCACAACACAACAATTTCGTCGTCCATTGTGCGCGCAGGTCCAAATTCAAGTACTTGACTGTCTGAATTTCTTCCGGGATCCGATGTAATGTGAACACTCTGTCCGGTGTCCGGTTTCCGGCAGATCTGCCGGTCCGGCGTAGTGGGAACGCTGCCTTAGTGCGTGATATCGCGGGCCGCTGCAGGCGCCACCTATCTGTAAACTGGAAAGACACCGCACGCGCCGCGTCTCCGGAAATGAGCTGTTAGTATGGAAGTTCGCATTACATACGAAGTTCTCGTTACGTAAATATTGTAAAAAGAAAGAATAGAAAGACCCGCCACGAGATGCTATAAATAAATAAATAAAATAAATATCGCTGGACATTAACACACAGCGCCACCCAGTGCCACACTGAGCAAAGCTTGTGTCGTGGACATTAGATAGTTGATATACTACAAATATACTTTTTTGTTTATATTTTTTTTTTTTTGTCTATGAATTTTGTAAACACACTTTCGGAATTGCAAACTTTGGATCAAATTCAAAAATGACAGCGTCAGCGTGATCTAACTTTAAAATGGCGGCCCAAATGTTTACGTTCCATGATATTAGATTAGTTCCAGTACCACAAAACATTAGACAACGGCGCTTTATATCGTCAAAATATAACCCGACCAAGTGAATAGTTTCGTATTACACGTATGAAAATTTGAATTGATTGAATTTGGGAGTATTTCTCGTTAATTGAATTGTACTTTATATTGTGCTACATATATTGGTAGAAATTCTTTGTTTACAAAAATTATAGGTGCTCGTGGTGCGGACTATATTATATCTAAGTGATTTATGCGAACAATGGAAGAATAATTGTAATACGGTTTTGTGTCCCCAGGTCAGGTTGTGGGTACCTGACGGCCACGGCGGCGCTGTCTCGCGGCGGGGAGCTGGACCTGCCGCACGCGCCGCCCAACCACCAACAGTACAACATCGAGAACAGGAAGAGCATACTTGTTAACGGATATCCGGTAACTAACACATTTCAACTACATCTCGATTTTGTTTAAAACCAAACCATAAACAGCCAATTTTGAAATTTCAAGAAATTCTCTTAATTTTTACCTTAAATCGCATTTTCATAAATACCACAAACGCAACATTTTAAAAGAGTAACTACTACTAGAGTTCTAGTAACTAGAATTTTTCCTCATTCTTCTCCAGATGTAACTACCTTCTATTTTTTAATTAACTTCAAAGGTGCCATTTGATGGCCTAAACTAAATAATTGCTGACGGCCATAAAATCATGTCATACATTATCTCTGGTTACGTTGAAATATTGTAGAGCAATAAAAAAATTGTGTCAATGTTACAAAGCTAGATAAACCCTAAAACTTCCATGTGTCCATCTTGTAGGTTCGTGTGACGAATCCTGATATTCAGGATCAAAACAACAAGAGTAGCGGTCAAAATGTAACTATATTATTTAGTCAAAAATCTATATAATTAACCTTTTGAACGCCATTGTCACATATACGTGACGAGAAAGCTCTGTACGCCAAACGACAGGTAGCTGATATTGTGGCTTGGCGTGGAGGACACGCGCGTGCGTTTATGCTCTGGCGTTCAAAAGGTTAAATTATTTAATGGTTGGGGGTTACAATTAGAATGGATTTGCGTTCGTAACTGTCCGATCGAGATTTAAGGGAAAGCGCCACGGAATGCCCGCGAAATTCAACATTTCTTACTTTTTTTTTTGCAATTAGCAGGTCAGTGTCAGGTTATAATTATGTAGATTAAAAATGGTCCTTCGAGCCGGATCCTGAACCAGCGACAACGAGAAAGAAATTTCGCGGGTTTCCCTGGCGCTTCCATCTTAATAAACGTCGCTTAGCACGTACTTTAGCATTTTTTACAACTGACCAACTTTGTAATAAAAATGAAACTGCCGGCTCTAAACCAAAGTGTTGGCTAAGGAAAGTTTATCGATATCGGCCTTTTGCACACTTTGATGAACAATATGCGACATTCAAATAAATACAAACAGTACATACTGTTGGATTTTTAACACAGAAAGTTGTAATTCATGGCATGGTTGTCGCAGTGGCTGAGTGATTTGCTCCTGCGCTGCGTATCGCGGGTTCGATCCCCTCACGAACAAACATTTGTATGGCCTACATAAATATAGTTGTTCCGGGTCTGGCTGTTTGTGTACGAGAGTTTAAATGTTTGTAAACGCAGTACGGTACAGGAGAAATTCTTAGTGTTGGCTATGTTTTCATAAAAAACATTCAATTACAAATAACGCTCTTCCATTTAGTCATTGATTTAGGTGTCGCGTAATGGGCATCAGAACATTATCAATAGTCGGTAATGTCTGCAGGTGATGACATGCTACGCGACGTCAGCACCAGAGAGCCCGAGCACATCGACTCCTGCGCCGCTGCCCAACGACGTCTTCGACTACGTGCCGCAGAACAAGTTCGTTACTACGCTTGCTTTTTGACTGACTAGCTGCACTTCGGCTAATATGCACGATATAATATACTATGACAGGCCAGAGCTCGTTGGTAATGTCGAATGTCTGAAAATTTTCGGATCTTAGACATACCGATGTCCTGTATTTTCCACTGATTTGAGACAACACTTGTGTTAAGACGGCAGAGTGAGGAGAAGACGGCGTGATGCCTTAGGTGGCTATCTCGTTGTTTTGCATCATCGAGAAAAGTGGAAGGAATGGGAGGGGACCATTTACCCAAGAGTGGGATAGTTCAGGCTAACAACAAAAAAAAGTGCTTGTCTAAGTTTTAATCCTAACCTACGACATGTTAGTCGGGACTGTTACTACAGCTCTTACTAAGTTTGTATTTACAGTAAATCACATGAAAAAAAACCTTGGGAAACTGTTATACTCGACTTAGTAAAATACCCAATGGGGAAGTACACTGCGGAACTAATGGCGCTAGCATAGCTGGTTCCAAGCATCGTCATTGGTTGAAAAACAAAAAATGTCATTTCATATTTCAAAATACCTTGACCTCATTGGTCAGATTGAGACCAGCTATGGTGGGGCTATCTGCAATTAGCTTTTAATGATCTTCCCCATTAACGAATTTCTTTACTCAATAAAACTTATCTCCCAGCAGTGGCGCCCAAACGGAATCAACACTCGACGCGAACAGCCAATCAGACGCGACCAGCCAGTGGGTGGACGACAGCTTCCCCGCCCCGCACCACTCGCCCGACCGTCCCTACCCCTCCACGTCCAAATACGACCTCCCATCCACTTCCAAACCTTACGACGACAACGACATGATGGACCGATCACTAAACTCAAGTGAGAGTTCCTACAACGCAATGTACGGCGGCCGATTCGATTCTGGAATCGATACTGAACAAGCTGAATCGAGATCTACTATCACCGATCTAATGACTCGAATGAGTTCGGCCACAATTTCAAGCTCAGCTAACCTTGTCAACAACTTAACATCTCGAATAGTAACACGAACGAGTATCGTATCGATTTCTTCTTCGAAAATCGAGAAGAAGCGAGAAGGTACGAGTAATATGTCGCTCAGTACGTTGTCGGTGAATTCTGCGGAGACGTCGGTGTCCGACAAGAGTTCTTCGCAGGACGTGAACTCGGAAATTGTGACTGAGAGGCGCGTCAGTCCGCCGCCGGTGAAGAATGTGTCTACGGGCGCTATACCGAAGAGTATCAGTTTCGATGCTACAGCTGAAAAGTCTCAAAGGTTAGTACCGAAATTTATTTTCTTCGAAAAATCATTAGCATTCGCCGCTGCCCATATCCGAATTTATTTGAGGTTGGCGCAGACAGTGGCGTAACTTTAAGGTGGCAGGACTGGTAAAATCCCACGTGCCCCCGGCCTGACGGGGCCCCTGACCCGAGAGGCTGTGACGACATTTCATTGATTAAGTCAATTGCTTTGATCTTATAAAAGCTACCCAATTTCCTCAATATTATCATCAGCCTATATCACTCTGGATAATTATGTTCAATTGCATAAGTTTCTTTATTGCTATATTTAGTGCTAGCGACATGGTCTTAAAACGTAAGACCGAGATGACACAAGTCACGAAAAAGTGGTTTAGAATATTACGATCAATATTACAATAAATAGTAGAGAGAGTAGTACGGTAAATAATACAATATTTATCTTACTACTCTCTCCTTTTATGACCGAAAGTACCGCAAGTATTAGCTTTTAGAACTTCACATGCCGGTGCTACGGCGCTCACTGACAGTTCACCAATTTTCAACCTTATAACTCATTGCATAAGGATGCAAAGTGGCAGTCTGTGAGCGTGGTAGTCTTTAGCGTTATTTACTAAAGCACTCATCTCCCTATCCAGGAGACGCGTCGGTGAGGAGGGTCTAGTTGGTAATCTAGACGAGCTGAAGAACAACATGAAGCGCTCCGGCGGCAACCTGCTGCACAAGATCAAGATGTTCCGCCAGAAGGGACGCTCACATACTCATGGGGGGCATAATGGTAAGTAGCACCTTAATACCCGACTGCGGGAAAGCTAAAAGGAAGGATTATTATTTTGGTTGACTCTGTCTGTTTGTGACATTACTACGTTACCACCATAGGTCTTATAACTACTGAGCTGATTTTTTTGAATGAGGTGTCAATCGATTCTTTGCCATGTCCCAGGGTGACATAGTCTACATTTTATGCAACTGAAATCAATATGACTGATGATTCTTCACGAAAAGTGGGGGTCTGAACTTTCAATCTGCAAAAACGGGACCTTTATAGTTTCACCATGTCTGTCTGTCCGTCCTCGCTTAATCTATTTTACCGTTAGCACTAGAAAGCTGAAATTTGTTACCAATATGTGTATCAAACGCCGACAAAGTGGTAAAATAAAAATTGGATAAAAATGTTTTATTAGGGTATATGTAAAGTGGGAAGTGATTTTTTTTTTTTTATTTCAACCCTAACGTGTGATATATTGTTGGAAAGGTGTATAAAAATGAATAGGGGTTTACTAAAATCATTTTTGATAGTGTCAATAATTTCGGAAATAATCGCTCCAAAAGTAAAAAACAATGCCCCCCCCCCCCCTCTAACTTTTGAACCATACGTTTAGAAAATCTGAAAAGTAGAACTTTATAAGGACTTTCTAGGAAAATCATTTTGAACTTGGATGGAAACAACAGTTTTTGTACAAAAAGACAAAAAGTTGTACAAAATAATTTCTGGACTGTTTGTAGTATAATCGTATATGCAAGCATTTTTTTAACTTCGTTTACATATTTTATTACGTATCTTTTTTCAAACAAAAAAGAATGATTAAAATCGGATTAGATTGAACACTTATTGTGACGGACGGGAAACTACGGAACCCTACACTGAGCGTGGCGCGACACGCTCTTGGCCGGTTTTTTTTCTATCCTCTATCGACTGGGTTCTACATTCGATTGTGAAGAATCGTTTAACATTATATTCATGGATGGAAATCATTTCTTAGCAACCAGATCCAATTATTCATCATGAAAATAGATTTACATCATCATGTTTTAATTTTTGGCCACTTAGACGTGAAACTACCGGAAGAAGAGAACCGCAGCGACGACGGCAGCCGGGCTGAACTGCCGGCAGGCGAGACCTCTGAAGAGATCCTCGCGAAGTACCGGCGCAAGTGCTCCACAGAGTCCAGCAGTTCCAAACACAAGCGCTCACAACGAAGAGTGTCTGATGTGCCTGATACTGAGCTGGACAGGTAAACTTCTGCTTCTTTTCGTACTGATAAATCCATACTAATATTATAAAGCAGAAGAGTTTGTTTGTTTGTTTGGTTGAACGCGCTAATCTCAGGAACTACCGGCTCGAATTGAAAAATTCTTTTGGTGTTGGATAGTCCATTTATCGAGGAAGGCTTTAGGCTATATACCATCACGCTACGATTATTAGGAGCGGAGCAGGAATGAAAAATTTTGCATAAATGGGTTTTTTTTTCTCTTTTGTTTTTCTCTCTTATGTGACGCAGACGAAGTTGCGTGGGTCGGCTAGTCAACAATAAACTGAGTGTCGTAGACCACTGTTGGACAAAGGCCGCTCACAAGTCCACAACACGTTTTCCTCATCCAGTTTAACTCAGCCATCTTTTTTAAATTCATCTGTCCATTTTGCTGGGGGGTGTTTCTCAGTTACCGATACGTGATCACCACTTAAGATCCCGTATTCACAAACGTTCGACTAGTTTCCGATACGACAACTCGTATATCTGTCTTCTTCTGGCATTACGAAAACGACCGAGATAGACATACGACTTTCCGAATCGGAAGCGAATCGAATGGTTGTGAATAAGGGGCCAGGACTTGTTAATAGGTCGGCCATCAGTATGACGACGAGCATAGTCAACAGGCCACTTCAGCTAGTAACTTTGTACGCTTTATTCCATTGGTTTTATGGTAGATTTAGAAATTTTTTAAATACTGTCCAATTTGACCCTAAGACGATTAAAAACTGTTTTATATTTGTTTTTTTTCGGTTTCGCTAGGTGTGAAGGTGTAGTAGATCTGAACGACCCGGAGGTGTTTAACAGCATGAAGCGCAAGTTGCGAGTTGTGCTGTCAAACCCTGATCTACATTGCGCTGAGTATGTGCCTAACGTAAGTGTATTTATCGTCATTTTATTTAACCATAAAGTTCGGTACGGGCCCCATTCGGGGCCGGGCACTGAAACCTACGCTGGCTCGGTACTGGCCCCGAATGGGGCCGGCGGTTAAGTCATACGACATCCTTATTTTTTATGTAAATATTTGATGTTCTGATTATGTAAGACTATGAGTGTGCGTTAATTAAGAGAGTTGGAGAAAAATATAATATGTTAGAGCCATTCAAAGTTCTGTATTAAGCGCGCAACATTCTTAATTTACCCTAATAAAATCCAAATGCGTAAATACATTCATCGCCATTTTGACGGCAGTGCTAGCCGACGCTAAAAATCATTAAAAATGGGGTTTTCGGCCATCGAAGCTCCATTATGTTGAGAAATAATAACTCGTCATTTAATTATGTGACGAATTTATTCATCCA
This sequence comes from Xestia c-nigrum, assembly GCA_916618015.1. Classification (NCBI taxonomy): domain Eukaryota; kingdom Metazoa; phylum Arthropoda; class Insecta; order Lepidoptera; family Noctuidae; genus Xestia; species Xestia c-nigrum. The sequence continues at coordinate 25,711,746 of OU745246.1, forward strand.
TAGTTCAATTTTAATAAGCAGTGGTAATTATATATTTTTATATCCAAAGTCAAAGTTTCGCGCCAATCTTTTTTGTTTACATTTTATTTTTCACCTTTTAACACACAGACACGTTCGGATTCGACAACAGATATGACAAATATAATTTCAAATATTATAAACAACATGAGAATACCCAGATCTTAGCGTAATTTACTAATATAGGACCAATAACACGTAATATTCATTACCACTACCTACTTAATTTTGTATTCGAAAATAGACGACCATTTTATTTTTCTTTTTTTATATATTTGTGATGTGTGAAAGCGATTATTCAAATCGATTCTTTTTTTGTAAAATTCGACTAACACGAGTAATTTATTTACGGAATTAAGCAAATCGATAGATGGAAAGTAAAACAATTTTGTTTATATCTATCTATAATATAAAAATGAATCGCAAAATGTGTTGGTAAGCGCATAACTCAACAACGCCTGGACCGACTTCACTAATTCTTTTTTTGTTGTGTTTGTTTTTGTCAGGAGAAGGTTCTTATGAAAAAAAATGTAGTGGTAGGTAGTATTAGGTAGGTAGTAGTAGGTAGGTAGTAGTAGGTAGGTAGTAGTAGGTAGGTAGTAGTTGGTAGGTAGTAGTAGGTAGGTAGTAGTAGGTAGGTAGTAGTAGATAGGTAGCAGTAGGTAGGTAGTAGTAGGTAGGTAGTAGTAGGTAGGTAGTAGTAGGTAGGTAGTAGTAGTAGGTAGCTTTTCCCTCTTATGTGACGCAGACGAAGTTGCGTGGGTCAGCTAGTTCATTATAACATTGTTAAAAAGCTTTAGTTAGGAAATCTTAATAGTTTTTCGGACATTGTACCAACCCAACAATAAACAGCACAGATTGACCAGACTAAATTCGCGCCGATTTTTTTTCCTTACCAAAATTTAAATTAAGAATGCACTCGCTGTTCAAAATTACATTGTAGTTCAATGTAGGTAATTTATTGTGATTTTTTTTCGTTGGTTGTCAGTGCGCCAGGGATGAAAGGTTATAATATACTCTATGGCACTGGTCTTGGCACTGATTTTTTAGGTGTGGTGAAATTTTTTTTGGTTTCTACCATGATAATTGTATTTAGTAAACAAAATGGGGAATAGTATGATTATTTTACTGTGTTCGGTTGGATTAGTTATTGGGATACACCATTTTATTTTCAAATACTTTTTTTAACACCCTTTTCTATCCAATGCTATAGAAAAGGCAAAGGCCTCCCCATGACTTTCTAATTTTATTTATTTCTCGCCTTTTCCGAACACTATTTTTAATCGTCAATTTTCATTTAATTTTGAAAGAGAGGCCGAGGGCTGGAGCTCGTTGTTAAATAATAACGGCCGCTCGGCTCGACGTTTAGGACGCCTTGCTTGCCTAGGTTGGTCTGTGGATGGGTGACCCATTACATACCGAGTTTCCTCCGTGCCTCTGAAAGCACGTTAAGCAGTTGGTCACGGCTGTCATTTGTAGTTCTTTGAAAGTCGTTACAGGTAGTATCATCACCTAGTACCAATTTAACTGGGTTGTGGAGGTCAGATAAGCAGTCGCTCCATCTAAAATACTGGTTTTCAGTTAGACTGGAAGTCAACCCCATAATAGATGGGAAAAGGCAAGGCGGATTATGAATTTTCATTTGATTATGAATACTTAGATAAGCTTGGTTTAGTAACAACGGTTTTAGCATCCATAATATTTATTTATCATTCAATTTTTCCGATCCTTGGCGCACTATATCCAACCTTCAGACATAACAAAACAAAATTCACAGTAAATGATTAAAGCATGGGGTCTCAACTAGAACAAATTATAAATAGTCTTGAAAAAAAACAATAGATGGCAGCATAGGTAGCACTAATGAAATTAACAATCACTAAAATGCGTTATACGGTAGATTTTGGAAGAAATAAGATTAGCAAAAATCAAAAGTTCCTTGTCTAACGCTAATCTATCTATTTACGCTCATTTATCACGTTATTTCAACAAAATAGATAAAGAAAGCCTTTTACATAATTCGTACCCGCAGATTGATAAAGTTGACAAAAGTCAGCCATCTGTATATCATCTTCTTTAGACCTGTTTGCAGTAGATGGCGTTTTACTCAATTTGTCACATTCAATATTACCACAATCGTAACTGAATTACGTTTAGTTGTTTCATTTTAATTCAATTTAAACTTTAAAACAACATAAATGTATTACTGTTTATAGAAATTTAAAAAATCTTTTAACATTTCCAAGCTAAATAATTACATATTTTTCTCATTTTTATTAAACCCGGAACTACATAACACGAAACGTTCTAGAAGTAGGTAGTTACTCTGTCTGTCAATGTCAATTCTTGACTCTCCATCTCATCATCCGACATCACGAGCGAAAGGGATAGACGCTGTGGTGAGCAGTAAGGAGCTAGTGCGTGTACACAATGTACACATATGCATTAATCTGTGTCATGACGCTGAGTGAGACATACATGTATGCGTGATTTCATTGAAGAATTGACAGCGCGGGCGGTCGTGTGATTCATGTTTGAATGACAACATGAACTCAAACAAATAGGAGTTAGAACTTAGGATTATCACTGTGTGAAACGTAATAAATATGCACCCAATTTACCGAGTTGTTATTATGAATGGTCAAGCTCCTACCTTAATACTTACCTGCGACTTTGCCTACGTGACAATGAGTTCTCTTGCTAAAGTGTGTACATTATTATACGTTGAATAATGTAGGTAGATATTGTTATTATCAACAAATCATTTCATTGATTCGATTTTTTTTTATTTGACTATGAGGCTTGTTGTTGGTTCATCAAATAAAAAAATGTGTTATTTTGTAAACTGTTTATTGGCTGTTTATTTACAAAAGCGGGCAATAGTGCGATAAGCGTTTACAATAATCTCTTAGCATACAGTTATCAACAATACATTGTGTAACCACAGGGACTAGGCGGGTCACCAGGTAGTTGATATAGGTACACAAATACTTTTTGTTTGTAAATACATACTTATCGTACATATTAACATCCATGACTCGGAAACAAAATAATGTAAGTACATGCTCATCACACAAACATTTGCTCCTACCGGGATTCGAACCCTGGGACTCTAAGAACGTAAGGCAGTCTCACTACCGCTACGCCGTTCGTATCGTCGTTTAAGTAATTAGGTTTACACGAAAAAGAAATTACGATTCTGAAAAAGTCTTAGTTGCTGGAATTTATTCTTTATTAACATTTAAAAACTCCTTTTACTCTGCACCTGTTTTTGCGAGCGATACTTGGCTATAGGCTGGGTCTTTTCGCCCATACGTTTATCCTTATTTGCCTCTGTAACACAAAAGATTATTCTGTAAGAAATCAAATCTATCCAAAATATACTACAATGCCGTAGCAAAATTACTAACTACAATTTAATTTAGTAGTACTCGTAGTCGCTTCCGCCACTCGTCGGGCCGAGTTTGTGAGTGTCGGAAGCGAGTCTATCGCAAATATTGCCAAAACTTTTTTATTCGTTCATAATAGAAAACGCCGACTTAGAAATGATCACTATCACTGCGTTTTATAAAACAAAGTCTCCGCCGCATCTGTCTTTTTGCTGTCTGTCCGTGGCTAACTCAAAAACTGAGGCACGTATTTTCATGCGGTTTTTACAAATAGGCAGAGTGAGATATGAGGAAGGTGTTTACACACACACAATCAATATTTCGTGATCAAGTCGTCAATAGTATCAATTTTCGGGAGCTTTCATGGCGTACACTGGCTAACCCTTGTTACATTTTACAAAATTATGTTAAAAAGACTTATAAAAAGCGAGAGAAAAGTCCGTAATAACATAATAAGTATATCTATGTATGTATAATAACACCATAGAGTTTACCATAGGAGATATATTAAGTATATCGGTGGTCCTATGATAAACTCTAAGTAACCGTTTTTATCTTAAAAATATGACCTACTTTGCCAAACCGTTTTCCGTATTAATCTTTATCCAAAATATAAGTATGTGCATTACCTTGATAATTGAATTTATATTAAGAATGGCCTTTATAGCATATCATTTAGTTGAAGTTATCACATAATTAAAATTACTCAAGACTGAAAATATCATTCTAAGCGAAACGAATGCGATGGCGCGATGGCGCCGCGCAGTCCAACAGTTGGACTCTATAATATAACTAGCTGACCCGCGCAACTTTGTCTGCGTCACATAAGAGAGAAAAACGAAAGGAAAAAAAATGTTTTTGCAACATTTTTCATTCCTGCTTCGCTCCTTATAATTGTAGCGTGATGTTATATAGCCTAAAGCCTTCCTCGATAAATGGACTATCCAACACAAAAATATTTTTTCAATTCGACCCAGTACTTCCTGAGATTAGCGCGTTCAACCAAACATACAAACAAACAAACAAACTCTTCTGCTTTATAATATTAGTATAGAAGTACAGATTTTCATGATGTTATTGCGTCAAAAGTAAGTAGGTAGTTATAATTACTACCTGCTTTAAATTTTATCAAAACATGCTGCCACAAACTTTTGTGTAGTACAAAAGTTTTAAGTTAAGTTAAGTTAAATTTTATTATAAGTACCCACAGCAGCTTTAGTTGGCCCGGCTTCAGCATTGTACACAAACAGAAGGAAGTCATTTTTTATATTTAAAGATGTAGTCAGTCGGTACTTTATAATTCTAAAATGCGCGTGAAACATTAGAATAGGCATGACGACAGTATCAAAAAATTGCAAATCTATTGAGTCCGTCAGTAAAAGTTTTTAAAAATAATGGACACATATTTTTTTGTTTTTGTAAATCAATGAACATTCACAAAGATAAAACGCATCGAAACTCGGGAGTGGGAGCTCGTTACGTCAGAACTAGCTAAAAATTATACCTAGGCGTGACGTATTGAGAATGTTAAAAGCGTCGTATCTTCTAGAAAAATACGGGTCAAATATTTTTTTAAAACTACCTGACGCACAAATTTTTTTTTCGTCAAACCTACTTTTGATAAAAGTCACGTGACGTGCCCTCATGAATTTTACAAAGTAAAATAAAAGATTCCACTTACCCATAATTTCTTGAATTGCTGAAGATCACTTCACTGACGCAACAAGTCCAAATTTAAACGCCGCCCGTAAATCACTATCAAATCGGAATCCAAAGTCCAAAGACAGGTTCAGTAAAATTAGAGACAAATTCTAAATTTAACACGAACTATCAATAGAAAAATATCGGATTCCATAGTTCAAGCCATACTCGTACCTACGATAGCAAACAAAACCACGCGCGGGCCAAAACCAAGGATGTGTGCACCCACACACACGCGTTGCGTGCCTCTCGTCCTCCCCACTGACCGCGGAGGCAACTTGCAGTGAATTGCAATGCGATTTACAATTAAAACGGGCGCGCGAAATTTTCTATGCAGACCTTTGGTAATCATGAATAATATATTGGATGTATCTGTTCAAACGAAAGTTATTTTGAATTTTTTAATAACTAATGTATCCCTGTAAGGGATCCCTATTTTCGTTTTCATACTATATAGGTACGTTACTTATTTGCGCCCAAAGATGATACGCTCATAACTTTCAAACCAATATTTCTTTCCAATTCTGCTTCCATACAGGGCTAGATAATGACAAGACCAGTTGATACAATTTTTAGATGGGAAATCAAAACCCATCCATGTTCCTTCCTCGCCCTTTATGTTCCGGGGCCGCGGTATAATTTGCTGTTCGCAGAGTTTCAACTTTGCCTTTTTATTTACATTATATATCTTACAGTCTCGAACGCTATTTTCATCAACATACAAACTAGCACTGGCCTGCAAATATTGCAAATATTGCAAAAAACGTAAGAAAATTTGAATTTCGCGGGCTACCCTTGAGCATCCACCTTAAGTAATGAAATACTCAAAAACACATGAAGCGTGAATATTGTGAACTCACTAACACAAAGGAATATGTTTCGCCGACATTTTTTGTTGTATTTTTATTATCTACTCGTCCTTGAACGCACAGCGATGGTAAGAATCTGTATAAAACAGCGCCATCTAGTAAATGGAATGCCACATAGTATCGAAACAACCCAGTATCGAGGTGAACTCCAAGATGGCGTTGTAAAACTCCAATCTGTGGCAATTAGTGATACGCTGGAGCTGCCATCTGTTGATTTAATGAAGGAAAGAGTATAACCGGAGCGATAACCTGACTTAGGGAGGTGTCATTTCTTTGTATGGGATTGGGTATCTGTACGAAGTATTATAATATCTGTGATTAAAGTAAATAAAAATACTTCAAATCTGAATGTATGTTTATAGTCACAATTACATTCCTAATTTAAATTTTGAATTTAAAAATCGACGCGAATATAGCAAGAGGTTGACCGTTCGTACGGTTGAAAATATTAATAATTCATTTTCAGATTTTGTCTTTGCTTAAACTGTGAAACCTCATATTTTGCCACACGGTGCTAGTTCGGCAACGGCGTTTCTCCAAATTCTGCAATCCATAAGTTTTTAAAGGAAAGATTATCATCAAAATGTTGACTTGAAGCAAAAATTTAGTTATTTGTTTAGAGTTTAGAGAGTTCTGTGTTTATTAACTATTAATCAGTCAACCAAAAGCAACGAATAATTACTATTCTACATGATATTATTAAAAAAGTAGTATAAAAGGATTCATTTCAGAATTTAAATATAATTCTTTGAAATTATACCAAGGAGTTTTCATTGTGTCTCAAAACTTTTTTCCAAACTTAATTTGATTTTGAGTATCGATTAGGCTGAATGCAACATTTTAATCGTAATGATGAAACTCGGGTTTACGGTCAGCCCTACGAAGTGATATGTCATGTGATAAGTTGGTTGCAACATTGTTTTTTTTAGTAATATTTGTCAAGACTTTGATCGTAATTTTTATGAAATGATGTATGAATAATGGCAAAAATAAGAACGCAGATAGAAGGTTAGTGTTTTTATTTAGCTTTTTCCAGTTTGTTTAGCGAACGAGAAGCTTGCCTATGTACATTATTTCCAACTCATCTACGTTACCTAGTTTTTGGAAGGGTGCAGTAATATGTGTTTTATAAATATTTGGCAATACACTGACGCCGTTTTACCGACCTTAACACGTTACTGGAGATATTTACCACAAAAGTATGGTATGAAACAGCTTCCTAGACATATTTTTCATTAAAAAATTGAATGCTAAAAGTTCACGAAAATTCTGTAATTTTTTGACAAATTCGCATCACCCCGCCGATTCAGCTGATGAGTCATGTGTCAAAATCTTGTCGTGCATAGTGGTTAAGTACGATTCATTTAATGACTTGTTATTATACAAACGATATTCATAAACTTCGACCAGTTATTGTAGTCATCATTGTGAACAACTTTTACTATGGAACCAAACTCTGAATCGCGAAAAAAAAATCTGCTGTTCCCTACAATTATGTTTGCATTAACTCGACCAAATGTGGGATAATAGATAGGAGTAAACGGTAAACGCCATTGGTTATTCCCACCCGGGTTTGTAAACTAGGGGGTTGTCGATGGAAATAAAGGATTTTATTTAGTTAAAATATTTTCTATTTGACATGTAATAGTAGATTATAACACGAGGGTCGAAAGGAATCAATTCCCATATGATGTATTTAGACGCCCGAGTGCAGCGAGGGCGGCTATAGTCTAAGTAGGTATTGATGTCTTTCACCCGAGTTAAGCATTCTACTTTTCATTTCGAATATAAGGAAAGTAAAATATAGTAGTTATATTTTCTTATTTGCTCTCTACTTAATAAAGTCATTGTATGTATTTTTTTATTCAGTAAAAGATTTTCGATAATATATTTGCCTCGTTTTAAACAGAATCTGGGATCAGCATTTCAGAATTACTTGAACTAATTTTTATAAAGATATTGGAAAAAACCTAGATTTCGGTACAGCTTACAGAGTTAGTATCCCGCCAAATTATTTAATCTATTTGAAATTTTAAATATGGAACACATATGGAACACATCGCGTCAGTGCCGCGGGAGGACCCGCTTAGTCTTTGTTTTTAACTCACACTGGCTGTTTATACACTCACAAGGCCGCAGCTTTTTTTTTTAATTATGATAGATTTTCTGCAGCCGATTGCCTGACCAAATTTAGTTCTATTTTTATATTTGTTCCCGCCTTAGAGAGGGAAGTAATTACTATGAGTCTTTCTCGCCCAAAGGTTGGAAATAGCACTTTCCACCCGCTACTCGGATCAAACAAACACTACTTTCCGAGTATGAGGAATGAAAAAGTATTTCTAAAACGCAACACGTTAATAGTACATTGTTACCCTAGGGGTGAACGGAACTTATTTAGTCCCAATACGGGGTTTGGTGCCCAAGCGTAGCGCGGGCGCTAATAGTTCGAGGGACTAAATAAGTATTTTACCCGAGGTAAACACTATGCTTTACGAATACAAGGAAAATAAAAACACGAAACAACTCGAAAAAGAAATAAATTCGGATTGCCGCTTTCCTGCCTATTTAGTTTTTTTTTTTTCAGTGGCCGGCTATTCAGCCTTTATTTCTCACTAAAAAAATTGTAAATTGTTTGCCCAAATCTATGTTATTTTAAAGAAATATTTGCAACCAAATTATAACTAAGTTATTTAAAAAGAATATGTTCTTTAAATAATACAGAATTTATGTTATTACAATTTTACATCGCGCTGTAATTTAGAGGTTGTATAGAAGTCGGAGCATGGTTCAATATAAATGTGAAAATAGAACTAGTTTTTTCTAATTATTTGACAGCTGTCAGTTGAAAGTGATTTCTCCCTAGGGCTGAAAAGTGTTACTTTCAGCCCGCTTCTCAGGCAACTTTTCGAGTATGAGTAATGAAAACATGAATTGATTACAATTGTATCCAGCGTTGCACGAGCACGTCCCTAGTGGAGTGGGTGCGCGCGGCGGGCGCCAGCGCCACCGCGGAGAGCGGCGCCGCGCACGCCTCCGAGCTGGCGCGCGCGCTCGGACACAGCGCGGGGCTGGCGGCGCGCCTGGCCGCCGCACTGCGCGCCGACCTGGCCGCGCGCAGACCCTACGCCGCCTACCTGGCCAGCTGCAGGGCCGCGCTCGCGCACACTGACCATGCGCTAACCAAGTACGTATGCACTGCTCTATACCTAGAACAGAGCTCGGACACAGCGCGGGGCTGGCGGCGCGCCTGGCCGCCGCACTGCGCGCCGACCTGGCCGCGCGCAGACCCTACGCCGCCTACCTGGCCAGCTGCAGGGCCGCGCTCGCGCACACTGACCATGCGCTAACCAAGTACGTATGCACTGCTCTATACCTAGAACAGAGCTCGGACACAGCGCGGGGCTGGCGGCGCGCCTGGCCGCCGCACTGCGCGCCGACCTGGCCGCGCGCAGACCCTACGCCGCCTACCTGGCCAGCTGCAGGGCCGCGCTCGCGCACACTGACCATGCGCTAACCAAGTACGTATGCACTGCTCTATACCTAGAACAGAGCTCGGACACAGCGCGGGGCTGGCGGCGCGCCTGGCCGCCGCACTGCGCGCCGACCTGGCCGCGCGCAGACCCTACGCCGCCTACCTGGCCAGCTGCAGGGCCGCGCTCGCGCACACTGACCATGCGCTAACCAAGTACGTATGCACTGCTCTATACCTAGAACAGAGCTCGGACACAGCGCGGGGCTGGCGGCGCGCCTGGCCGCCGCACTGCGCGCCGACCTGGCCGCGCGCAGACCCTACGCCGCCTACCTGGCCAGCTGCAGGGCCGCGCTCGCGCACACTGACCATGCGCTAACCAAGTACGTATGCACTGCTCGCCCTGTTATACGCGACACCTCTATACCTAGAACAGAGCGAGACAAATCGTTTTTAGTAGAGTTTATACACCATTAAAAAATAGTCCAAATAAAATACAAAATTTCTTTATCTACCCAAATATCATAAACCCTCTCTAATGCGTTCAAAAACCATAGACAATGACCAGCATTACCAACCTGCAGAAATAAACGGACCTGTAATGAACTCATAACCTACTGAAAACAGTAGGTTATGAGTTTAAATTTGGAACAGGTGTCAAATTCAAGTGAGTGTGCTATTCTAGTACCTATCTACATTAAATCAGATATCGATACGAAAACCCAATTCAGTATGATTTTAATTATAAATCGCACTACATTTTGATCTTGAGTGACACAAGAATAGTGACTTTGTTCGTTTGCCTATGATTTAAAAAAAAATTACAGATATCCGAAACGCCGCCATTTCGAGTTGTCATTTGTTCGTTAGCTTTTTATTTCCAGTTACGAGTAGACAGATTTTCTGATAAGTTCTTTATTTCTGTCGAAAATGAGTGATAGTGACTCAGAAATTGACATGAACACTCCGCCATACATCGTAAATGCAGCGACGAATGCAACTAATAACCTGTTGCCACAAAAATCAAGGGCCAAGTAACAATGCTGGTCATTTCCCTATGGTTCCTAAACCCATCATAGAGCCCTTATGATATTTGGGTAGATAAAGAAGTGTATGCAACTATACATAATTAGGCATTACAACACTCGTGTGATGCTGTTAAGAAACTCGACCCACACTTGTGTTGTAATGCCCTTCATTATGCACAGTCGCATAAACTACTATTATTACTGTATGATAATAGGCCGTTGTAACTATACAAGGTATTTTCTGTATGTAATAATATATTGAGTTGCTAGGTGCATTATTATTTATATTACTACGAACTTTCATGGTCCACCTGTTCCCGACCGAAACTTCTTTGTAATTATTTTTGGAACAGTCTGTTTTACATTACTTGACCCTGTTTATACAAAATAAAAAAGGAATTCTTACCATTTATCTAGTTAATTAAAAGAAAAAGACTGAATGTAACATTTATGAAATAATTACCCTTGAATTTGTCATCTCAATCTTATTATCAACAATCAACCACATGCCACAATAAAATAAACAAAACCAACCAAAATGAGATCAATTTTTCTACACCATTGGATCTATACTCAATGAAAGCCTAATGCTTTCACCATTACCTTTGTATAAGAGAAGTAACGTTATATTTGTAGACAAATCAAGCTAGTCCGCGAGGAGTGCTACTGGTGCTGCCGCGCGGCCGCAGCGGCTCGTGTGCTGGACCAGCTGGAGCGCGGCAGTGCGCTGCGGCGCCTGGCACGACATCACCACGCGCATAATAAACATGCCATGCACAACGGTAACCAACTAATAACATACAGTCACCACCAATAATATGTAAACACTTGGCAAGTTTTTAAACTGTGTGTTCTCCTACTGTACTGATTAAAATTTCATGTTAATACGTACCATAGATATAATAAAGAAGGAGATATGGCGTGGAGTTCAAAATGTATAGAAAACCGATGAAGCCACAGTTGCCCCTCCATAACGCTAATATTGCACACAGAGCTCTGTCGAAACAATACTACGAACAAGTGCACACACGCGCCATCGATAACTCTGTCATTTAAATACAAACCTTATTTATTAAACCACAGCGTACTTTTTCCGTATAATTTACTCACACTAAAACAATTATCATTGTGTGTTGTCGGGACACGGGGGCGGATACGACACAGTGCTTGACTAAATCGAAGAGTTATCGATAAATATATCGATAATTTTTATAAAGGATTTGGAAATAAAGTAAATAAAAATAATATGAAACCTACAAACATTATTCAATGAATAAAAATACTTTAAAATCAATTAAAAATCAAATGACACAGTTACACGTAGTTCAAAATCAAAATCAAAGCATTTATTTCAATTAAGCCAGTTACAGGCTGTTTTGAATTGTCAAAGAGAAAAAGAAAATTAAGCATAGAACCATATCGGCCTTCCAACCGTATTACAAGAGTTAACAAATTGAAAAAAAATGTGAAATAGTAATATAACAATTCGCAGTCCACTTTCTTGTCGACAGACTTTGTCAAACCTCCACGAGCACATCACTAGCTCGCGCTCAAATACGGCGGATCGGAGCAGCGGACGCACCATGCGACATGACGGCTTAATGATGTTTCGTTATGTCAGCTGTACATTGCTCGTTCAGTCACTCAGTGACAGACTAAGGTGGTTGTAAAAGAGCAATGTATTTAATGCAAACATAATACAGTCGGAGTAATACAAGAAAACATAAATCAAGTAGTACAAGTCAGATATATTTTAGGGATTATGGTTTTTCGTGATTTTTAAGACAAATATTGTAAAATACTTGTTCTATCTTGTGGTAACTGATGCCCTGTCTTCTAAAGTTTTTGTCTTGGCTTTTATTTTTGCACGAAACCACCGAACAAGACGGCATAATCATTTTTTTTTTACGAACGCGGTTGACGACACACTAACTCGCGGTTACGGCCATTTTTTCAATAGCTGAGCGACGCGGCCAGCTCCACGTGGTCACCGACACGCCCCCTTGCCACTTCTCCTGTTTTTAATATTTCTGTGTTACGTACATAGTATTCTGGAACTCATATTTTATGAAAACGATCCTATCTCGTAGTTACATCCTTATTTCTCGCAAAAACAGCTATAATATTAAGGAAAGTTTATACATATTGGTGCTCGTGACTGTATATGAACAAAAACACTCTTCACAATGTCAGACAAAAGACAGGTCAATACAAATATGTAACTAAAAGAGCTGGTCTCATAACGAACTTGGAAATTGATATGAACAAACTATGTGCCAATAGATTTATTGTGATGGTTTTTTTTTATGAACTTTATCACAATTCTTTTCTAATTGACCCCAGGGGTGACTGGTAGAGAATGCCTTAGCGCATTAAGTCCGCCTATGTACCACTCTTGTGCTTACATGAAGTTTAAATAAATATCCCTACCCAGATGGCGATCCACAAAACCAACAACTGAAAAATCTAAATAGTCCATCAGTTAGATTATCAAAAAATATTTGACCTGTATTTTTTTTTTGTTGCGTAATACAAAATTGACAAAGATACGATGCTTTTAAAATTCTCAATATGTCACGCCGTGGTATAATTTTTAGTGTGTTCTGACGTCACGAGCCCCCACGCCCGAGTTTTGTTGCGTTTTATCTTTGTCAATATTCATTGATTAACAAAAACAAAAAATAATACTCGGACAGAAAAAATAGATTTGCAATTTGTTGATGGTGTAAACTAGCTTATATGATCCTATATTTTGCAACTAGTAATAAGTTAACAGAGAATTTATTGTTAGACTTATTTGTTTGCAACAGGTGGAGAACTGATGGATGAGAAAGCAACAAGACTGACTGCCAGCATAAAGGCCATTACTGCTGAAGTGAAGGCAGATCCCTCGTGGGAAGGTGCGTTAAAGTTAATTTACAGGGTGTAAACCACCTCATCACAAAGCCGTTAACCAAGCATTCTGTACATCAAACTTAAACTTTACGCAAAAAATATTGCTGGGAAACAACTTTTTATAAATCATGTTTTGTGGTTGAACTCAATGGAACGCACTTAAAACATTGTGCTGATGCATGGATTGATTACTACGGGGGTCGTGGAGGTGTTAAAAGTAAAAAAAAACTTGTATTTAAAAAAAACTTGTCAAAAAGTTGTATCTTTGACCCCCCATATCTCCGTAACTAGAAGGTTCGGTGTAGATCAAAAAATATTGCAATGATATAGAGCATAAGTGCCTTTCGGCTTCGTGAAGAGATGTTTTACACCCTTTATACTTCTACCTAGGATTTTTCTCTACTGGTTCATTAATCTGCAATAAACCGCTGAAACGAGATTTACGCAACTTTAGACTGGGTGAAAAAAGGATCTGCTATTCTTAGATTCCATATTAACATTCATCTTGTATTGACTATTGTCCCTGGCCTCCTGAAATGTCTGTGGTTTTACAAGTTTTATGGTCAACGTAGGCAAACCATCTATCCGTCTAACCGGATGCAGCTTAATTTTACATGGAGCGACTGCTTATCTGACCTCCACAACCTAGATAGTACTGACTGGGTAATTCAATACCCCTTGGTAAGACTGGTTGTCAGACTGTTTGAGCCACTGACTACCTGTAACGACTGCCAAATACCTACAAATGACAGCCGGGACCAACTGCTCACGGGGGGAACTCTGTATATAAGGGTGATGATCACCCATCCTCAGACCAACCTAGGCAAGCACGGCTTAACCTAAACATGGACCCGAACGGCAGTTATTATTTAGCCACGAACTCTCTATTTTTTGTTATGCTTATAGATATAAAGTTTATAATTCATCAGTATGTATTGCTATGCCATATCCAGGAGCCACGTCCACACTGCTGGAGAGCGCTGAGGTGACGGTGGAGCGCGCCGCGTTCGCGAGACTGTACCTGCATGTACTGTTCCCGAATGGAGACGGTGATATTGCACGAGATCAGTGAGTTTTATATATAAGAAAGAACGCAAACTTCTTTTTCTTTTTTTAAAGCTAAAGAATCATGAAAGATCTCCACTGTACCATATTTACTGTATGTTTAATATGTCACAGTCAAAACTACATTTGACAGATGAAAACTGGTCAAAACTAACATTTACTTAGAAACTTATTCGGTTGTTAGGTTTTTTTTGTAACCCTTTAAAAAATCATGTAATTCTAAAACTATAGGTAATTAAAACTGAGGCGTTCTAAAACAACTTATTTTGAATGCAGAAAACGCATTTGAACTTCATAAGGAATTTGACTGACACCAGTGAAAAATGGTGTTGACTTTTGACCGATTTGAATGTACCATAATAATATTTCACGTGCAGAGTGTTGAGCGAGCACATCCGTCGCGTAACATCAGTAACATCAGCTCGGTCTGTCGGCATCGGCGCCGCGCATCGCTGGGCGGCGCCATACCCGCGCGCGCAGAGACATCTGCGACATCTGCCTGTCTACCGCACGCCCAGGGATAAGGTATGTGATAATATACTAGTTGCCAACATCGCTGGGCGGCGCCATACCCGCGCGCGCAGAGACATCTGCGACATCTGCCTGTCTACCGCACGCCCAGGGATAAGGTATGTGATAATATACTAGTTGCCAACATCGCTGGGCGGCGCCATACCCGCGCGCGCAGAGACATCTGCGACATCTGCCTGTCTACCGCACGCCCAGGGATAAGGTATGTGATAATATACTAGTTGCCAACATCGCTGGGCGGCGCCATACCCGCGCGCGCAGAGACATCTGCGACATCTGCCTGTCTACCGCACGCCCAGGGATAAGGTATGTGATAATATACTAGTTGCCAACATCGCTGGGCGGCGCCATACCCGCGCGCGCAGAGACATCTGCGACATCTGCCTGTCTACCGCACGCCCAGGGATAAGGTATGTGATAATATACTAGTTGCCAACATCGCTGGGCGGCGCCATACCCGCGCGCGCAGAGACATCTGCGACATCTGCCTGTCTACCGCACGCCCAGGGATAAGGTATGTGATAATATACTAGTTGCCAACATCGCTGGGCGGCGCCATACCCGCGCGCGCAGAGACATCTGCGACATCTGCCTGTCTACCGCACGCCCAGGGATAAGGTATGTGATAATATACTAGTTGCCAACATCGCTGGGCGGCGCCATACCCGCGCGCGCAGAGACATCTGCGACATCTGCCTGTCTACCGCACGCCCAGGGATAAGGTATGTGATAATATACTAGTTGCCAACATCGCTGGGCGGCGCCATACCCGCGCGCGCAGAGACATCTGCGACATCTGCCTGTCTACCGCACGCCCAGGGATAAGGTATGTGATAATATACTAGTTGCCAACATCGCTGGGCGGCGCCATACCCGCGCGCGCAGAGACATCTGCGACATCTGCCTGTCTACCGCACGCCCAGGGATAAGGTATGTGATAATATACTAGTTGCCAACATCGCTGGGCGGCGCCATACCCGCGCGCGCAGAGACATCTGCGACATCTGCCTGTCTACCGCACGCCCAGGGATAAGGTATGTGATAATATACTAGTTGCCAACATCGCTGGGCGGCGCCATACCCGCGCGCGCAGAGACATCTGCGACATCTGCCTGTCTACCGCACGCCCAGGGATAAGGTATGTGATAATATACTAGTTGCCAACATCGCTGGGCGGCGCCATACCCGCGCGCGCAGAGACATCTGCGACATCTGCCTGTCTACCGCACGCCCAGGGATAAGGTATGTGATAATATACTAGTTGCCAACATCGCTGGGCGGCGCCATACCCGCGCGCGCAGAGACATCTGCGACATCTGCCTGTCTACCGCACGCCCAGGGATAAGGTATGTGATAATATACTAGTTGCCAACATCGCTGGGCGGCGCCATACCCGCGCGCGCAGAGACATCTGCGACATCTGCCTGTCTACCGCACGCCCAGGGATAAGGTATGTGATAATAAAGGGTGTAAAACACCTCTTAACGAATACGAAAGGCATTTGTTCTCCTCGTCATTCTGATCATTATTTTGTTCTACACTATACCTGGGAACCTCCTAGTTACGGAGATATAGGGTGTCAAAGCTGCAAGATTTTTACAAGTTTTTTTTTAAATACCACTTTTTATCGCATGATTTTTACTTTAAATATCTCTACGACCTCCGTACTATTCAATCCATCTATCCGCACAATGTTTTGAGTGCGTTACATTGAGTTATACCTCAAAACATGATTTATAACCTCAAAAAAAAAAGTTGTTTCCCAGCAATATTTTTTGCGGAAAGTTACTTAGTTTGATATACAGAATGCTTGGTTAACGGCTTTGTGATGAGGTGAAATACACCCTGTATAATAATAATAAATAAATAAATATCGTTGGACAGTACCACACAGCGCCACCTAGTGCCACACTAAGCAAAGCTTGTGTCGTGGACATTAGATAGTTGATATACTACCTAAATACTTTTTTGTTTGTAAATACATACTTATTGTACATGTAAATATCCATGACCCGGAAACAAATGTCCGTGCTCATCACACAAACATTTGTTCCTACCGGGATTCGAACCCAGGACCCTAAGAACGTAAGGCAGCGTCACTACCACTACGCCATTCGGGTTGTCAAATGAAACACTACTGTATTGTCCGACAGGTACTTAAAGTAAAATGAGCTTAATGAACTGACTGTGCGGAAATGAAGTGAGTGACGCGGCCCTTGTTGGCTGTAACGAGAACGCCTGGCTGACTTGATAGCTCAACGCGAACTAATTATTACTTATAAGTTGAAATGAATCAGAATCTGAATCTTTATTTGATTTTTTTTTATGTGATTGGTGTAGTGGCAGCCTCACTGCCACTACGCCAATCGGGGTTAATTCTTTGAAACATATCGCGAGTCTATAATCAATGCCTAAAAGAATAAATCCATGAGCGCCTCTTGAAGATGCTGCAAATTGTACGGAACACATAACTCCCAGTCACCACCAAAGAACGGAGAAGACAGGCGGAAATCGACAAATCAAATTGAATCAAACTTGCCCGCTGCACATGTTTTTTGAAAACTGCACCAGCCGATTTGATAAAAACTGGACCTGTCTTTATCAAATCGGGGATTCAGAAATTGTCCCACATCATTTTTATACACATTGCTACCATATAATATATGGTTACACTTAAGTTGGGGTACATGAATTTTCTTTCCCACAGTTATCCTGTATAATGCGCTGCGTGACGTCAATAATGGCGGTGCTGGGTCTAACGGAAGGCACCAATCCCTCTGCCGACGACCTCACACCCGTACTCGTATACGTTATATTGAAGGTAAGAGTATTAGCACATCAAAGGCATTATATTTATTTACAAAACAAATGGTAATGATATGGAAAAATTAGGAAGAATTTTCTGTTTGGCTCTCAATACGACATTACTACAATTTTTTAAAATAAACTTTGTAATCAGCCAAACATCAGTGAAACGGCTGTTAAAATATTTGCTACTTCTTAGGTCCATGTTCACCGAAAAGATAACAGTCAGATTATCTAAAAACAGCTGTCAGTGTCACATGTTCCCATACAAAAATGTGTTTTAAACAGCTGTTTTAGATAATCAGAGCGTCATCGTTTTGGTGAAAATGGACCTTAGCGTGACGATGTCAATATAAATTGTGTCGTCCCAGAATTGAGCTACTAGTTTGGCGCTTTCGGTTGCACCCATCAGTTCCTGTAGTGAACAAACAACAGAACAGGCAGGACACGATATTAAGTGCCCCATCTTTTGAGGAACAGCACCACATTTACTCTCCAAGGCAGAGTCAATAATACAAATTTCCACTTGAGCAGGTTTACCTTGCTGCAACCAACCTGGGTCCTGGGTCTATTTAAAGACTTCCACGTCTCTTTTTGCTACATTATGATAATAATTAGTAACTATCTATCATTTCATCATCATCAGCCTATTACGTTCCCTCTCATTGAGAGGAGGCCGTGCCTCTCAATGAAAGGGAAAAAAACAACGAGAAAAAAGCTATCTTTTACCAGAACACATTTAAAAACATTCTTACCAACTTGTTATTTCCAGGTGAACCCACCATCTCTACTATCAACGATCGAGCTAGTGAACGCCCTGGGAGGCTCAGCCCTCCAGGGCGAAGCGCTGTACTGGTGGACACAGTTCTGCGCCGCCGTGGCGTACATCAAGACCATGGACTACCCACGACCTGACAACAACGATACCTAGCGCATACAGACGCGCCTGGTGAGTTCTTATTTTTTGGTTCTTTATAAACTGAATTTATAAGCTATTGCCAGCAATAGCTGATGCTCCTGGCTAAAAAAAACCATCATTCAATCAGTTTATTTGTGAAACATAGGTGTTTACATTAGGTGTTTACATAATTAGGTGGTGCGCTATGTTTTGTCATAATTAAGACATACAAATTTATAAGTGACCCATTAGGTGTCATTACATTATATCATTAATAATTTTAAATGAATTAATACATGAAAAGAATAAAAATAATAATAAAAAGAAACATTAAATACAATCAAATTAATAAATAGTCATAGTATGTACTTCATAATATGCATTATTGTAATGATTGGTCGTTCTTGGTCGTTCAAAAATTCGTCTACATTATAATAACATTTGTCAATTAATAATTTGATAAGAGCTTTTTTAAACTTATAATTATAATGTCATATTTTTTATATCATCAGGAATTTTATTAAATACTTTAGGTGCCATAAGTACCAAAAAAACTTTTTCGCATCTATGCCGTCTTACATTTTAGATTACACAGTTTATTTAAGTATTGGGCACGCAATGGAGTTTTTTTAGTGGAAAATGTTTTTTTCACCATGATTCTGTTTAGTCCGTCAGTAAGATTATCGAAAAGATATTGGATACGTATTTTTTGTTTTATTATATCAATAAGAATTCACGAAGATAATAAGCATCAAAGTCAATAGTCATAACGTCAAGTTATCATGTGCGGGGCAATGACGTATTATAAAAAGACGCGTCATGCATGAACATCACGGCTGTCGAAAACAGCGGAAATACTGTCGGTAGCTAGATAGCTACTTAGACGCACGAAGAAAGGGAAAGAAAATTAAACGTCATCTACGGAATTTTTGTTGTTAGAGAGAGATAAATATATTTCTTTAATTCCGTTGTCATCTTCCCTTAACGGCACGTGACTTACCTCAGGCGCCAGCCGCCATTAGAAGGCATCAAAAAAAAAAAATTTTTTTTTTCTTTATACTTACGCATGAAATGATACTTTTCTATCTTTCACAGTTAAAGTATAGTTTTGAC